>OY365743.1:11792500-16792500 GCA_959347395.1 Mechanitis mazaeus
AAGACAGTGATGGAGATAGAAACGCATAAAAAAGTTTGTAGTAGAAATGAAAAATAGCAACCAAAATGAAGATGATAACAATATTGCTTCTTTGCGAGTAATGAGAAAGATATATAAGCGAGATTGGAGACAATTGAAATTTAATTAAATAATAAATTTTAAAGGTACAGAAGATCTTCTATACATTTTTTAATAATAAAGATATAATATTAAGTATTAATAGATAATTTTATGAACAAAGTGCGGTTAGCAAATTTATATTAATTTCAGTTTTCAGTTTACCTTATTATATAGTGAGTATTCCTAAGAGTAACGAATACAATTTTGATTTTTGAAAGAAAAAACCTTAGTAGTAAACAAAAACACATTTAAAAATTACAACAAGTTTAAAGTTAAAGCCTAGTTATTGATTCCAAATCAAAATAACATATATTTCACTTTAAAAAGATGTCATAATAAGGTTTCATAAAAAAATCAAAACAGACGCTATCATTTGCAGTAAAAAGATAATTATTAAAATTGCTGCGTAAAATATTCTTAAGCTCCAAAAACCTTGTTAACGTTTTGATAAATGTGTGGTCTGCGCCGCGGCGCAAACACAATAACAAAATAAAAAGTCTTGTACAAAGTCGTAATAAAGTTTCAATAGTCAAATAAATCGGAGAAAATTATATTTGGTAATAGTTTTTCTCGCTTTTACTTTTTTCATATCTCTTAAACGAAAAATAGATATCTGTATCGTTTTATAACGTATGTTAATATATACTTTTACAATTTTGTTTAAAGTTGCACAAGAGGTAACCAATACTATATAGTTGTAAACCTTTTGTTGAAATTACATTGATTGTTATAACATACTTAACAATTTTTTTTATTAACAACCAATTCTTTTGCTTAGAAATGAACAAGTCATTCCTGTGTATAACTTAAATATTCTCAGTTCATCCTCCCATATCCAGAACGTACCAAGCCTTGGGCAGTTAGGATATCATCTTAATGTAACTTTACGCAACGTGGTCTTGACGTCATTATGGTGAGAGTAGAGGCGTCAGATCGAATATCAGAGTACTGACACACCTCGGTCTTGGCTGCATTTAAGACCCCCTCTAAGAGACTGACGAAGTAAAAGGTTCATGCGCTGGATCATGGCTTCGTATGATTGATAAATATATTTTTTATATACCCACATATTTGTCAAACATTAGATTAGTATTAATGGGTTCATATAGCCCTCATCTAGAGCTATAGAGACTTAAGTATTGCTGGTACGTAATCTAAATACAAATTTTACACTAAATATTCGAATAGTCGTCATTAGGGAAAACAATTAATGTGACTTAAAGAGAAAATTCACCACGATATTCATAAGTAGGTGCGAGACCCACCACATGAATTTACTGACTGAATATATTATTATAATAGAAAAAAAAATTTTGAAATGCTTATACATAGTACGCACACGAACATATGTTTTAACAAGATTTTAGAATCACTCAGGTAACGTCAAAACGTAAAAATACTACAAAAAAAAATCGATTTCCAATATTATTTAAATAAGAATATATTTTTATTAACTAACGTTAAATATTATTATTTCCCGGAGTTGAGTTATATTGCATTATAACATACTATTTTGCAAGTCAATGCGCTCTCTAGATCGCATTCAACTATAGCACTCGTGCTGTTTATGAATCCTCTGACGTACATTTTTATTTATTTCATAAAAAAGTTCAAAGTTATAATAGAAATGCATAGTCAATGTTTGTGTTATATAACTCAATTATTATTCACAATGTTATCATAAAAATATGCTGTAGTATTATTCCTCAACAATATTTGTAGAAATGAATATAAAAATTAATAGGTTTAATACAAGAGTGATCATTGTGTTTGTTAGCACAAAACACATTAGAAACAGAGTTGATTATATACACTAGTCAGTAGCGTATAATCTTGTTAGGTGTATTGAATATAATGCTACTCGATGAAGTATTGAATTTATTTATTCAGTACAGATTTATGGAAATTCTTTATTGCACAACAACGGTACAAAGGGTGGGCTTAACGTTATAGCATTTTCTACCAAACAGCCCAAAACGTGCAAAAAAAAAATACGTGTGAAGGCGGAGTGCAAAAATACAAAAAAAAGACAAATAACAAAACAAATATACTATAAATATATACTCATAAATGTTGATATCGAAAATATAAAATCTACATACATACATATATTAAATAGACATTAGTCTGGTGGTAGTTTATTAAGAGTGATGAAATCTTATTTCTTAAGATTTATTAAGAAGGTTTATATAATATGTTGTATACTAAAATATATTTTACAATGAAAACCAATTAATAAGTGTGTAAAAATTTATTATTTTTAAATAAACCAAAAATACAAGCCATTTTGTATATCGTAAATTTAATCATGTTCATTGATCAGATCCATAATTTTTATTTCATTACTGTAAATAATACAACAGTAATAAATGTTATTACTTCATACATTCACTCAAATAAAACGTATTAATGTAATATTAATGGTTCTTTCAGGCTGAAAGTATCCAATATATTACATTAGCGACGCCCGACGACCCGTAATATCACGGAGAGACAGGTGTTCTCTACAAACTGTTTTATTAAGCTCATGTTTTTGCTCTAATGCGCCCAACAGTGTAATACCAATATCTATATAAATAAATATTATCATATAAATTATTTATTTACATATAAGAGTGTCTTTTCGAAACATAACTTTAATGATATCTACAGTGTATTCACAAGATGTGATATGCATAAATAAGTAACTAAGATGTAAAATTAGACGTCATATTTAGATTCTATTTGGAGTAAGCTACTAATAGAGATAGATTAATTATAAGTAAGACGAGATGATTGATAGGTGAGATGAGATGGATTATACGTGAGATGAGATAGACAGGATTCACTTTGATATTTATAGCTTATATCGCATGACAGACACGTCATATCAGAACATAATATAGATCATGCATATCAATGCTAATATTATAAAACTTTTAATTTTTTCATGTTTGTAATGCAAAATACAAAAAATACAAAAAATTACTGGAGAACACTAAAAATTATTGGACTATTTTAATTATTTATTTTACCAATAGATTTCGACATTATCCCTTTCTTATATGTCTATCTATCCATACTTATCTTAAAAATGGCGATTGTTTAGCGTTTCAGCTGTATATTTATTTATTTATGACCTTTTATTGCACACACACACACACAAAAAGGAAAAACGTTCTCTTTTTTTTCTTCATTCAAAATTCATTTTTTCATAAATATATATATGTAATGCATTTGAAAAAAAGCAAGAGTGAAAGTTAATCTTATCTCCTTCTCATTAACATTAGATTCTACATTCATACTAAAATTGTTAATACTAACATATTTTTATTGATAATATTTTCTATAACTGTTAGTATTGATATAGTTTGGAGTCCCTGAAGAACGGTATGGGCAATTATGACATCACAAACATATGGGAAAGGGTGAATTAGATGACGAATATTTTATGAAGTGTCCGTTATTTCTAACGTAACTGATAAATTCATCTTTTTTTACAAATCTTCCCTGATGGTGCAAAATAGGTGAAAAAAAAAATGTTGAATATTAGTAATGATTAAAATACATATTTGAATACTAAAATAATTCACATTGACGATATATGCATATCATAAATATGAACAATATACATATTATATATTATATATTTAATTTTCTTATAAAATAAAAAAGCTTTAAAAACAAATATAATGATATGGAAATGATATTAGATTAGAGCAAATTTATTTTTATTTCATGACGCTCACATAATTAAAAAACGTCATATACTTTACAATAATAAAAAGATAAATTTTCGAAGAGAAAATACTGTACCATACTTCGTTCTAATACACGATATCTACGACTTCGACTCCACATGTACCGAACGTCCAGTATATTTTCAACAAAACTAATATTGACGTGGACTGTGTGTATCTAGAAATGTGCATTTCATGTTTTAACAAACAATTTAGTTACGTTTATACCTTACGTTATAACATTCTTTTAAAAAGTCTTAAAGTGAACAGTATTATATTATATTGAACAAACACAAGAATTAATTTTCAGAATAAAAAAAATGTTTAAAACGTAAGAATTATATGAATTTCCAATTTTTTCTTACAACAAATATACCTAATAATCCTTTAGATATAACATGTGCTTTGTTGAATTCAAAAATATTTTTATTCTGTAACAAACATACAAGAATATAATAAAGAATATTTTATTACATATCATATTTGATCTAGTAACAGTTTAATCCATCTCGAGCATGACAAAGACGGCGCGTCGATTAAATGTTCCGTACAAAAAAGTACATAAAACCGTCATGAATATCTTCTTTACTTTATTGCTGGAAAGTCGTTCATTTTCTGAATTATTGCAACGAAGCGTGTAAGATAGAATTTGAATTGTCTTCATTTAAAACTCGATAACTAGAAAATATGGCCTAATCATTTTTAATTTCAGCATCTTAAGTCCTAAGTTTTCTAAAACTAAAATCAATAAAATATATTATTGTTTTAAGTCTTAATCTTGTAGTATATTACAGTAATCAACAAAATAAAGGAGGCCGTATATAATTGCTAGGTTTCATAAACTGAGCAAACGATTTCAGAAACTCTTATAAGAACTTTGTGATCTTAAGATGAACTGTCGGTATAATACTTATTACAAAGGAAGCAGAATCTTGTACAATTACTAAAAATATTTACATAATTTCTACCTTATTACTGGCGGCAGTGTTTTAATTATTCTATAAAAGTGAATATATAATGTTTCTAAATAGATAAAAAATTGAAATTATGCATTGAGTTTCGTTTAAGTAGTTCCTTTCTCCTGAATAAATTAGCATTGAAAGTTCGTATGAAAATCTAGTAATTTATTTAATATTATAGGTTATAAATATAATACTTAGAAATATGATATTATATAATTATATTATATTTAGGTTGATAATTTTAATATACTACAACATATTCATTATTAAAATAATGGAGGTATCTACTCGATCATTATAATTGTTAAAAGAGAGTTTAGATAAAACAAGAATTAATTTTAATTTTAAATAAATTATTGCATTGGGATATTATTTTCAACCTAAAAGCAACAAATAGCAAGCTCTAAATAAATCTCTTGATTACATGCATTTAAGAACATATTAAATTTAGATAAGATGGGCAGAAGTCAGACGTAGCTTTTGAGGGCAGGACAGAATCAAATATTTTTACCTCGATCGTTTAACGATTATGTAAATGGTTTGAATTTAATTAGACAACTGAGAACCAGGTGTATGTATATGAAGATGATGTCCGTGGATAATATGGTCTTTCCTTGGCTATCGAACAGTGCTTTTGCTACTGTATAAAATCATCTTAATATTTTTAAGTTTATCCTGTTTTAATTAGTTTTTAAACTAGGATTAGGTAGTAGAACTGAATAAAATTACTCGAATATATAAAATGATTAACGTTTTTTTTAATAATATTTCATATCATATCGTGTAAAAATAAATAAAATGACTGCGACATTGCAACAAAACACCTCTTACTTTACTTATACTTTCAACAAAGACCTTCTTTGTGTATCCTAGTCTTCTTCGTCGTTCTTCATTCCTCAAGAATGGAAACCTATGTGTCAATAGTGGTATACTCTAAAACGTAATTTTTGGTATTATTTATAATAACTCATATGTTTAAACATAACATACTAATATCACTTGAGTATCTACAAGCCCTTTTCGGGCGTTTCATTAACTTTTTCATTTTGCAAGTTCACTTATAAATAAGAAAAAAGCTCCGTAAAAAGTCTAAAAACAGAATGCTGATTTTTGCGACTTTGTCTACAAAAAAAAATAATATTTAAATTTAGGTTCCATTGTTTTTATTCACAAACAATATGTGCAACGATCGGTGCAATTCGATAGAAACGTCGGATAAATAAAAAAGGTATCGCACCTTAAAAATATTAACGCGATAAAGTCCCGATATATATATTTCAATAATGTGTAAAAATGGTGAAAGTTTAAAAACAATAATCAATAGGTTTAAAAGTAAGATTTTTAGAACCAATTCAAAGCAAGTTTGTTTCAAAATGAACTAGAAACATTTGAAAGGGTTTTAGTTGTTACAAACGAGTTTTTATTGAAAGAAACGTCTATTATTTGATTTGATCTAAATTATTTTGTTTCAATATTGCTATTCCCTACTTGAGCTATAGTTGCTAAGTTTCTTTATTTACCTCCGTGAGGGCAAGTGGGGTAAAAGTTAAAGGCGTTTTATTCGTTTCGGTTTTATTGAATTTCTTTGTTAAAAATTTCCTTTCAATCTGTTGGTTGTAGTATAATACTTGTATAGTAAAGAAATTATATGACTATTGTGCCAGTCCATGATTATGGTTTCGATACACACACTACAAAAATGTTGGTATTAAAAACTTGTTCCAGGGTTTATATATCGTTATAATTTTTAGCGTTTATAAAGCGTTTATTAATAGTTTATATATCGCTATTAACAACATATGAATAATAACCATAAAACGAGACAATCTACTTTGAGGCTTGATTGCGTTGTGCGTAAATGTCCGAATTTATTTATTATTATATAATTATTATTTGAAAATTCGATTTGATTTTGGAGTAAACGTATATAGGTGGGGTATTTTTTTTTTATTAAAATAAATTCTAAAAACAATTTTTATAAAAAAAATGCACATTTATGATATAATTTATAAAATAAAATAGTCAACGGTGTCAAAAGTTAAATGTTATTGCAGTAGCATATTATTTAGGAAAAAACATAAGCAATGAATTTAGAAGAGTTAGCAGGAAAATCTAAATAGAATTCTACATTTTGTATAAACACTTTTGTTTGTGAGCGTTACACTTCACACCTACACTTATTTGTATGTTAAGGTTTAATCATAACCATCTTACATTATGTTTGTGTTCAAATCAGCAAGAATAAAATACCTTTGTGCCATTAGATTAGGATAATCAATTAAAGTCAAAATGTACTTAAAGCATTCTGTTATATATTTTGCGTTGAGTATTTATATTAAATGCTTTGTATTTATATCTCTTTGTTAAAAGCGGTTTCTTTTGTCTGTAAGAGTAAGCTGAAATGAATTAACTATCAACTTGTTTTATTTACTATTTAAGTATAAGTAGAATAGAAAACAATATCTATTGAGATAACAATTCATTATATTAAACGAATTTTGTATAAGGTGTTTGTTTTGGTAGTGGTTATGAAAGAGTCAATATATTTATATTATAAGAGTCATCAGGTTTTATTTTGATGAAGTTTGAAGTTGAAACAAGGTATGGGGATATAGTGTGAAAGTATTGGGTAATTTTATTATACTATTATAAATTATTTGCCGAAAAGTCTCTTTGAATTATTGGATTTTTTAGAAGAAAAATCAATCATACAAAAAAAGGATCATTTCTAATAAAATGTCAACAATATCTCTAAGGAAGACATACGAAAGTAATTCTAAAATTTTAATGAAATGAACAGAACAAATTCCGTTGCAATGAAAAATTATAAATCAATTATATACTGTATCCTAATTGATTTATAATAAAACTAAAAAGATTACAAAAAAAAGAGATAAGATAAATGAGGTTTTATTTGCTTAATTTTTTTTATTAGCAGTAAAGTTTATTACGAATATTTTATTAAGGGCACACCCCTAATAATATTAGAATTGTAAAGATATTCTGTTATTATTAATAGTAAGTTACATAATATTATGAATGTATGTAAAAATATTTGTATATGTATGGAAGTTTTATAAGTTAAATTTTAGACCCTTGTTTATTATTATGATATATTGATATTTTAAATTAGTTTCTCTTACATTGTTTGGTAATTTTAATATTTTTGGATTTAAATTATATTGAGTAATTATTTTATAGTGCTTGAGAAGATTAATTAATTTATTAATTAATTCAGTAACCCTGATTAATTTATTAAATAGTTAAATAGTTCATATTCACGTGAACACGTGAACGTGAAATTAAAACATTAAATACGTATTAATTGTTTTCATTTTTCTTTATTAATTAATTTATTTTTCGTTGCAATTAAAATGTTTTAGAGCTGTAGTCAATTGACTGCAATGCCTAATACTGGCTGGCTTAATCGAGGTATTACCTGCCTCTCAGGAAAGATTATTGTGACGTAGGAAGCTATTATGTGTAGCTTCGTTTTGTTTGGCGAGTGTGAGAGAAAGATACTTAATCCCTCCTCTCCTTTTGTCGCTCTGTTTTCATTCATTGTGAGTGATGACTTTTAAAATGTATTATTAAGCCAAAACAGAATTTGTTTATGTTCTCATGTAATCTCACATTGTATTGATTCACCATTATATGTAAATATAGGATGAAAAAAATAAACATATAACGTCAATAACCACAATTATTACGTAGAATTCATACTTACTACTGATACTCTACTAACGTCATGAAGAATTTATATGACCGGGAAGTTTTATAAATCTTTAAGAAAAGTGGTGTTTTTTTTACAAATCAATTAAAAGCAATTTTTTTTATAATGTTTTTTGTTATACCAACTGAATTTTAGTTAACATGTCATTGATCAAATACAATTACAGTATTTAAACCTACAACGAAATGAAAAGTAGGTAAAGTTACGGTGTTTTTGAAGATTATGGATGACAATTATTTATGAACAATTCTCTTTCAGAAACATTTATATATTATAAATGATTATCTTGAAAGTATGAAATCAGTGGGTGAAAAAAATCCTTTAAATAACTTTCAATCTCGTCTTTCTGTTAACATAATTATTACTAAAAGTAATCTATTACTATAACAACTGAGTGTAAAAATAGATTATTTACATGTGTGTGTGACTTCTTAGATATGTATTTATAATAGCACAACTTGCTCTTAACACTTTTTTAGCTTTGTATCGAAGTAACATAAAATATAGGCGTGTAATCGCCTTAAATAATTTACAGGCCAAGATGTTTATGTAGTCAATTCTATTATCATTACATTACAGCTTTAGAATGAAAAACCTACTTGCAATTGTTAAACCCGATATTAAAAAAAAATACTTGGAACAAATTTTGAAGGCGA
Organism: Mechanitis mazaeus; assembly: GCA_959347395.1. NCBI lineage: Eukaryota > Metazoa > Arthropoda > Insecta > Lepidoptera > Nymphalidae > Mechanitis > Mechanitis mazaeus. The sequence goes on from OY365743.1 coordinate 11,801,691, forward strand.
ACAGAATATAAACGAAGGGCAAAATAGCTTATCAAACGAGTAATGTAATAGACTTAAAGGCGTAGTGTTCCCCAGCGACAATTCCCTTGTTCATTGCCCTAGATGTGCTTCCCTCACGTTGGAAAATCATGGCCATTTGATAGTAGGATCTAAAATTTCCATATATTTGAATTAACTCTAAGTTTAAATACAACTCCATCGATTATCTTTGATTAACTCTTTTTAAAATAAGTAAGAAATAATATATGTTAGAATAGTGTAACATGCGTTATACTTATCTGCAATAAAAAAAATAAGGCATACGAAATAAATCTTTTTGTATTGTTCTTGTCTTCATCTTTGTCATTTTACTGTAAAACAAAAATCTGTTTAAGTCATAACACATACATGACCAAAGAAGGCAGTGTTTTATGAGAAACGCATTCGCGTTTTTATACTATTTACCGTGCAAAATATGTCTCTAGATAGCTATTTTAGTTTTTAAAATAAAGCAGTTTTCTAACTAAACATTAATTCTAATTATCTGCTAAATTAAATTTTAAAAGTACCTTCCTTGAAGATTATTCTCCTTCATATAAACTTACAAACCGTATATTTTTATAATTAGTATATTTTAATAAATTCACATTTTAAAAGTCGATGTCAGTGGAAAATGGAACTGTTTACTAGTAATTTCATAACAAAAATTAAAACAGCCAAACTATAACTTGTTTTTATTTAATAAACCAACTAACAACAATCCATGAACTGTAATATTAAGTGTTAGTGTAAATAGAAGAAAGAAAGTTATCATCAACACACTTTCCAGGGACTACACTGATCCAATTATATGAGCTCATACTAACTGGTTATAGAACTACCTGATTTTAAGACTTTATAGAGGAAATATGGTATCTCACATAAGTATATTTTAATCTTCACCCGTTTTATTATATGTTATTAAATATTTGTACCATCAGGAAAGTACCAGCGTATCATTTTGTATGTTTGATATCGGGCACCTGTCTCCTTACCAATTATAGCAAGAGTTAACTTATCATATTGTTAGATTTTAAATAAGTAGTTTCTTTCAAAATATCTTTCATACTCTTCACAACTCAGAAATGTAAGCAAACTGTCTTACGGCTGTTTACCATATTCATTGTATCCAGTCTTTGCCCTGACTCACCAATGTTTCGAAATCTATCTTATTTTTTCCGTCCTATTTATTTTTTTCCATAACTGGCAGTGGAAAAACATGTCTCGATGACCTATCTACCTTTATAAAGTCAAATTGCCTTTTTTTTTGTCCGTTGGAAAAATCCGTTACGGATACCCATTCGCCAAGAAGGAATAATAATAATAATAATAATCATCTTTATTTGAACAATAAAAATAGTATAAAATAAAACAGTGATCGAAAATGCTTGCATTAGTTATAAAACTGTGTCGCAGACATTAACGCCCACCCTCAAAACAAAGATTTTTCTAGAAGAAACAATAGAAACAATTAAAACTCAAAGCAATAAAATTACAGATATAAACATTTTAAAACAAAAAACTTATAATAAAACTAAAATCAATGTGCTTTTGTGTGCGTGTGTGCGTGTGTGAGTGTGAGTGTGTGTGAGTGTGAGTGTGAGTGTTTGTGTATGTGTTTGTGTGTGTTTTAGTATGTGTATCATATTGGAGATTCATAATGAAGATATGATATTTTCAGCATCTTCATAGCTTAGGGATTTCAACCACTCTAAAACATGTCTTTTACATTCTATTAAACTACACGGATAAATATTCAACAATTCATTAACTTTGTTGTACAACCTACATGTATGTACATTATATTGTAATCCTACAAACTAGGGTACAAAGTGCGAACTTAATACCTTTTGGCATTTATTATATCATATTACTAGGTCCACGCAAGCGGGGTTAGCCTCGCGACGCAGTGCGCGCGAAAAAAAAAGCTTCTATATTTTAACTCTATGGGACACATTTTATCAATTATCTCGAAAACTACAATTACGATTCAGCTGATTTTCAATCCAGACCGAATTTTAGTCAATAGGCGCATGTGTGCAAAATTTCGTGCATGTAGCTCGTAAATTGAAGGAGGAGAAGGGTAACAAAGAGTTGATAATTTGGGTAGTAAAGAGCTTCGCTTGGCTCAGCTAAATAAAACAATATAGCATTCAACCTAGAACATTAGTTTTAACGTCAGTCATAATATTTCTGTTTTCGAACAGTTGATTTACTGAAAATTTTATAAGCAAATTCTTGCTTATTTTTCTTAAACGAGTAAGAGAGAATTAAATTTTATACTCTTTGAAAATTCTTTTATAAGATACATATTTTCTGACTACGAAGAATATTGATAATAGCCGTAAAGTAACTACAAAATGATTCCATTAATAACGGTTTAAAAGTTTATATAAATTTCAGAAAGATTATAGAGAAGTGAATTTCAAGTCAATGTCTCAGTTTCTTCTTTAGGCATATATTACATTAACAAAACGTAGGACTCTAATTATGCTGTCAAACGCCCGGTCCCAGGTGTCATTAGCTCAAGCTGTCTTCTTTATTAACTTAGATTTTATTTATTTCGGTGTTCGACAACTAATTATATAACTTATTTTACTTGGTTGCTAACAGAGGATGGTTTAAAAAAAAACATTATTTCTGGTTTAATGTAATCTTTTGTCATGTTTATAAGCTTTTGACTTTTTATTGTGAATAATTTATTTTTCTATCCATGAAAAAATATATTTTAAATTTATTGTTTTTATTATTAAAATTTAAATCATTTTAAACAATCTAACAATATATTATAAAATAAAATCCCCTCAACCTCGTCTATCTGTCTATCAACGTGATAAACATTAAACCTATTGAACGGATTTTAGTGCGGGTTTTACCTATAGATCTTGAACTTCCTTAGAAAGATTTGGATGTATAATTTATTACGTTTTTATGGAAATTGTCTGCAATATAAGGGTTATTGTTTACATCATTTATCGTTTAATAAAAAAAAGGATCACGGTTAACGAAATTCAGGCGGGCGCAGCTGTAGGAAGAAGTAACTTTATAATTAAAAAATATAATAGTATCCCGTTTAAAAAATGTAACAAAAATGAGAAGACAATGTGATTCTAAATAACTGTATATTTAAAGAGAAATGTTCTTAATGTTAATAATAAAATTTAAAAATAAATTCTAAGTAAATATAATAATCTTAACACGGCTTTATTTGTTTAAAAACAATTTCAAACAATAAATTCTAAGTAATAATTTACAATGAGAAAACAAAGAAAAAGATGCATTTTCATTGTGGTTGAACTAAAAGTATGCAACAATTAACACAGGGATAGTGCGGTCGTGAGTTCATTACTCGAGCGTCCAACCGCAGTAATGATATTGTGCTCCCAGAACATTCGCATTGGAATAGTTATTTAAAAACGTGGGTAAAGTTTTTATTATGAAGTAAGCATATATTTACGTAAGCATATATTTAGTTAAATGAGACAACGGTCACTGGAGCAAAAGGGATGGAGAATATGCAAAAATTATACTATTAATAAACAGATTAAGGTGCGAATATGTATATTTTATATAATAATTTACGAGTTTGTTATTTACTATCGGTTTAGAACTTGTTACTTCGGTGTTTAATTGTTGTCTTTCCTTTATAACGACAATAATCATTGTATTATTATAATTCAATTTAGCCATAAATATACTTCTTACAACTTACAACTACACATTCAGTTATGAGGAGGATATATAAATAATAAATTTCATAGGTTTGAGATATTACAATCAAAAATATTATGTTATATAAATGTTCAATGTTACACAGTGTATGAACTTACTTTGTATCTTAAACATAATTATATGAGAAGTTATTCTCATAAAATCTTAACTTCTTCATAAACCAGACTTTATGAATATAAAAATGTTAATATTTCAAGTTCCTTAATTATTCGTCAGATAAGACGAAAGAAGTTATTATTTAACAGCGAAACCGTCTGATAATTAAAATTTGTTCTAAAATTAACATACAATAATCTTGAGAGAAATTTTAAATTTTATATATTATATTACAGTAAATGATATTTTTGTCGAAATTTACATAACCGTAATTAAGCAATAGTAAAATAATATTTTCTATATAAATTATAAAAAAAAAAAAGTTAAATTAAAAAATATATTTGAATTCAACGTACTATATTATATTTTAGTCAATTAGTAACTGTATACTGATAGTTTTTAAAAATTAAATACTAATTACTAATTAGTAGTTTTATATTGATATAATTTAATAATACAAAATGTAAAATGAAAAATTTAGTAAAAAATAGAAGCTACCATTGTCAAGTTAATTGATAACTTTTATTCCCAATGGCATAAACATTTTATTTGGAAAAGCAGTTGCAGACGTTGCTCGCGACTTAACCCTAAAGGTTACTGAGGCTCATAAACATTTGTAACAAGGGTATTTTCCTCATGCATTAACTGCTTGAAGAACCAAAAAAAGGGATAGAGGAGTAAAACAGGGATAAAGAGAAGTAGGAAGTGTTAAGGCTTTTGTTTATTAGTATAGTAGTAATTAATAGCACAAAACGTGGGTTACGACTTCGATACAATTACGATACTTTCATCGTAATCGTATCGAATACGATTTGTTGTAAAAATGGGTTCTAACCTGTAATAGCTTATGGTACATTATCGTTACATTACTTATAACTCACTGATATGAGTGAACAGAAAACTCCTTGTCAATACTATCTTCGGAAGATAGAAAAAATCACGAATAATAAAAGAAATTTTTACAATCGATGTTGCAGAATTTCATAGTAAATAAAATTTAAATAATCTCGTCTCGGTATAAAGTGTTGGTATCCTCTAACGATCTTTAGGCCTGCATGTATTGATAGCCTATTCCAATATCCATAAATCATGCAACGTTGAGAGATAACCATAAAGTTACGAAACAAACATTATCTCGTCTTATCGCTTTAACTATCATCTCGAGTCTCAAACAACTATTTAAGTCAATAAAAAGTTTTAGTTACATTACATCACAGCTGATTTTGAAAAGTTGATATTATGAACTCTAACATATTCATAATTTTTAACTGATATTGGGAGTTAATCCGATACAAAAATAATAAAAATTCAATAACGAATTATGACATTTGTCAATACTGTTATAGAAGTGTAATGATTTTTTATCAAATTTTCGAACATAAAAAATCTATATAAACATGAGTAAAATGCGTTAAATATTTATCTGCAATTTTTTTCCACTAACTCTTTTAATGTTTGTGAATATGTAGTTTTATTATAATATATATCGGAATCTAAATGTTACATAAATATTTGAATATTACCATAAGATTGTTTAACTTATTTTTCATAGAAAAGAATCTTCTTTGTGGATATTTTAAAACAGGCCAAATCTAATTTATGCATTGACAAAAAATTATGGTTCATAAAAGGCAACGACCACTCCTATACTTTAAGATTGCGATATAAAGCGAACCTTCTAAAGCGAGTGCTAATAAAAACAAAGCTATCACTTTAGTAAAGCGAAAGACGATTTGACTTAGCGTAGAGACCGCCATAATCTCGCAATACGAGGATAAATCTTAGTTCCCTCGCCTTGAATACATTTATTACAAATTATCTACGAACTAATCGAAAATAAATTCTGATTTATATACTAAAATATATTCTTAAAACTCTTAGAAACTAGACTTCACAAATGTTAATAAACTCTTTTTGTTACTTATGAAGACCGATGGAAGAAATAATTATTGAAGCCTACATTTTTTCCACCCACAAGTTTTCGTAACTGTTTTATTTGTTTTATCTAAAAAACGACTCGATTTGTTTGAATGAAATTTATATCCTCAGTTTTTCTCGGAAGCAATACATCAAGTTTGAACGTTGGGTTTGCGATCAGAGATTCACAATTCAAAGCTCGAACAAAGTATTGAAGATTTACTTTGCTTACAAAAAGTTTGTTCTCATAAATATTGGTATATATCCATCACTTTTGTTTTCGATCAAGATCCTTCAGTAACATCTATTATTTTGGGTATAGGCCAGAAACATAAGTCAAAGTCAATGTGAATGCAACGTTTTCAATTTAAAGTAGACATATTGCACTTATAGACCAAGTTATAAGTAAAGTTATAATAAAATTATTATATGTCAGACGTATAGCAATTTGTTAATATTTTTTTGAATAGTACAATCAGCCTCAAAATTATTTATATATCATATATAATAACACAAATAAAAGTTCAATAATAAAAATTTTATCATTTCTAGAAACAAAAAATCGTTCTTTTTGTATATAAATATATTTTTAATACATAAATGGTATTATATTTTCATAAGCGAGACTTTTCTGAAACCATTTTTAAGATAAGCGTTTCTCTGCAAAGCCTCTCACGATGCCTTCATTTCCATCTTCTTTCTAATAGATGACATGCCGATACTCTTGACATGCTTACATTCTTGATATCGATCTACACTGATAATAAGAAGAAAGTCTTTTTTATATTCATATAAATTAATCTGCCTTTAAAATGTATTACATTTAGTTTAAATAGCTCTTTTAAAATCAAATAGACTCTGATAATTTTGTTCCAACTGAACCCCTTCATTTTTTCTTATATGGTTCGGTTTAGTTCATTCGATTGCCACTAAACGCAACAACTTCGTACTTCTTCGTACGTTTTATACTGTACTAACCATCAAATCACCCGCAAGTTCACTTTCGTAGTTCTAGCGACAGTTGCCCATTCTTGTTATCGCTCCGTTAAATATAATGTTTAACTTTGTGAATAAAAGAGAAAATATTTTATTTGTTCTGCAAAAACCTTTTAAAGACCTTTTATACAATTCTTCAATTAGTATTCATAATAATTTACATTAGAAATTTTCCTTACTTATAATAATATTAATGAATATCAAAACTACTTTTAGAGTCTGAACTTGAACAAAATATGCAAAAATCCTTAAATCCTACATTTAATTTTATTTTCTTTACTTATACGAATATAGTTTTGTATAAATGTTTTCTCTTACCTTGGAATTCTAAATTTATATATCATATTTGCTTACATAAAAATGTTGTTTACTTTTAAAGTTATTGCCTGAATTGATTATGTATTCATACATTTTCAATCAATGGAGTATGTTCATTAAAAATATTAAATAGAATGAAAGAGTTTTTGAATTTATTTTAAAGGTCTTATACAATTGATTGTATGACGAATGTGTTCAATTTTATAAAAAGTTAAATATACTTTCGATATATTCTTACAGTTATATTAACTTTAGATTCCTATTAATTTTAACAGACTTAGCCATTAATTGAGATTTGGTTTTGAAATAAATGGATTTCTAGATGAATCTGAAAACTGTTAGTAAAATAAAACTTGAAAACAATCGGAAACATTTATAAATTGAAAACGAAACGACTATTCCATTTAAAGTTTTTATTCAAGTATTTTATAATGAAATATACTTTTCTAGTTATTCGAGACAAGGATAAATTGTTTTGAATAAACGATTGAATAAACTGCACAATAATTGCATTTTTTGCAACAAACTGAGTTTGATTATCACAACTTGATATCCATCGAGTGCTACGATTAAATAATTGTAATTCCAATATAATAAAATAAATTATCTATTTTAATTTTTAATTTATTTAAACTAATAGTTTAAACAAAGGCAATTAAACCCCTCTTAATAATAACTATAACATAGAATTGGAACAGACAAAGCAACAATAGCGTCCATACTTTCTTCTGCGCTCAAATTTGAAAAATATTATTTTTTTAAACTTGCATTTATAAATGAACATGAATAAATTCTTTTAGAAATTACTTATCAATAATTTCCTTCAAAAACATTCGTCAAAAAATCTTTTTAATATTATTTGTAATGTATCTGTAAAGTCATTATAGATAATCATAATTTCCTAAAACAGAGGGATAATTATAAAAGATCAGGCATAAGCCTAATACAAATTGAAATCAGTTTGTACAACTGTAATTATGAACTTACTAAGCCCTAAAAGCGTTCTGGAGATCGTGTTGTTAATGGCACTACTTGGAAAACCTAAAACGTTTTCTTTGTAAGACGATTGCAGTCAATTGATATTTGATTTTTAAATACATATTTTATAACATATATTTTCAAGATGTACTTATAATAAATTCTATATATTTTTTTTATCAGATAATTTCTCTCTCGCAGAAAATGAAATAAATAAATCAACGCTTATACATTGAACAATAACTTACTTATTAATTACTTGTTAACTTACTTACTTATTTTCTTATTTGATATTACTTTAACATTACGTAATATTTCAAATAAAACTATTTTTACGGATTAAAACTCGCGTATAATTTGGTTACATTCATTACATTGTCTGTCAGACACTTACATCTCGTCTACCCGTAAACACGATTACTGCAAAGTATTCGAAACGTCGGGTTCAAATCAAAAATGTAACCAAATTATACGCGAGTTTTAATCCGTAAAAATAATTTTATTTGAAATGTGTGCTAGTGAAAATCTAAGAAAATACTATTACGTAATATTAATTATGTTAAGTATAATATTATAACAAGTTTTTTAGTAAAGATTGACTTTATATTAGATTGTAAGTTATAGGAAATTCATTTGTCTTGCTTTGTGTAAAATAATGAGTTTGATATTTTAAGTAATTATACTAATTATAAACTGTATCGGTACTAGAATACATATAATAAATCTCCTATTCTTTTACTCTTTCCTATTTTAGTCTGTATTATAATATTATGGCAGTTCATTATAATTGAACAATGTCAACAAGACTTTGTTTGTAATAATTAATAGTTATGGTATTGCTCCCTAGATGAAGATTAATGCATATATATTCAAATGTATTTATATTAAACAAATCATAGGCCACGTTTTCCCTTGACAGTTAGAAAGAATTCCATAAATAGTATTATGTTGCAGTGACATTTCCCGATACCTACTGTCGATAAAATCTTGTTCCATTTATATAAAATTGCTATTGTGTATTCCTAGAAATTTGCAAGCATATATTTGATACAATTTTCAGGACTTGAGAGAATCTTTATTTACTAGAGAGTAAGTAAAGAACGAATTCTGTTGAATTTTGAATCATATAATCGACATTAAAAGTCGACAATAAATTTAATCTATAAATAGTCGATAACTATATTTTAAGTATATACAAATATAACTAAACTATATTTTGAAACTAGTTTCAATATTTTATCTAAAGACAATTTTTCATTATTACGTAATGATATATTGTTGCAAGTCATAATGGTGAAAATTGACGGAGTGAGAATTCAAAGTTCTGCAAGAAAAAGCAATTTAGCTCACCATACTTTGAGGCACATGTGTACCAATATTTCAATTCAAATTAAAAACCATATATTATATCTACACTTATAACTGCCAGTGGAACATTAAATATACATATTCTTTTTTTAGTTTTTAAGTTTTATTTATTATTTGATACACGCAGGATTTAGATAAAGAGATTATTTAATAATAAAAAATAAATTTAATAATAAATTACACCGCATCTATTGGCACTACTTCCAACCCAATTTCTTTTATGATGAATCATATAAGTGTTTTTCAAGTTTTTTTTAAACTAAGAAATCTCGTGGTCAATTTCATTTTAAAAACTAGTTAGTTCTAAGTTACGTTAATATGCATCGCTATTAGAACCATTGCTATTAGAACCACCGTAATCGCAATCTGTTTTTTAGAAATCTCACATACGCGGTTTAATTTCTTTTGATTGAAAAAGGCTTGGCCTATTTTCCTGGAAAAAAATAATCAGTTCTAAGTTACGCAACTACGCGTCGATTGTTATCAAAACGACGTTATTGAAATATCTAGTCGCGAGAGAATAAAACGGAATAAAACGTTTATATACAAACATAAATACATAAGTTTTTAAAAGTGTCTGGAATTACTTAGGACACGTTAGAAACGCAAAGATTACAAAATAGCCAATTTCCTTAGTGAGAAAGTAAAATTTTATTTTAAATGAATAGTAAACATATATATTCATTTTATGAAATAAAAACAATGTATATAGCATAATAAATGTTAAGTACGATTTCAAAATAAAATATTAAATATGCGGGTAGCTGAAAACTGAACTAATAAAATGAAAGTTTTTTTATACGTCCTTCCGTAGTCTATAAGAGCGAAGTCACAGAAAACAAACAAAATAACTATATACATTCACAAAGTTAATGGCAGAAAAATAATAAAAGTAATATCAGTCTTCAAAAATACCAATTTAAAAACCAATAATTACTTTTTGATATGATGTTGGGTCGACCTACAGAACGTCAAATAATTTTCTTTTCTCTTCTTATTTTGTTTCGCCTTAATACATTACTCACAATGAAATGTTAAAAAAAAATACAATTTCTTTATTCAAAAAATTGTCAATATTGGTTTGTACCATTGTAGTTATAATTTTGTGAAAAAAGATATCCCACACCATGACTGGGTACTTGTTATATTTTAATTGTGTATATATTATTTGTTGATATTTCTAGTAAGAAGTGCAAAATCTATAATGACTTAATTTTGAATGATTCATCTTATGTTATGCGGCAATGGTCCAGCGTAGCGGCACGTAGCTCGTAGCCAACGTAGCCAGTTCGCATCCGCGGTCTGTGAACAGCGGCCGCCCGTTCTTCTCTTCCGACGCTCTGTCGACTTTGTATTAGTTTTATATTTTCCGTTTTCTTACTATACGTCACAATGGATATGTACTCACGCGTTGAAATGTAAGTGCTTTTATTATATGACTTTTATCATTTCTGTAAAAGTGCATTGTTTCTAAAACGTATATTTCTCTTAATTATTTTTCATACATTGTGTATATTTTCAAAGTATTACAGTGTAATGCTGTGTATTTTTTTTAAATAGATAAATATAAATATTATTCAGTATTGCCGCTAATTTGACTAATTAATTGCAAACAACTCGTCAAAATTGAGATATGTAAATAATATAATGAATTTCCTTCTTGATGTTTGTTAATTAACAACATTAATTAATGAGCGTATTCATACAAATATTTAGTTATATTAATATAATATGATTACGGTTCAATAGGAATAAGGATAAAATTTAAAACTGCACTTTTCAAAATGGCTTTTCAATATTTCATTTTCTTAGAGCTCTCTTTTATAACTTGAAGGATGTTTGTGTCTTATCGGTAAAGCAATTTTGTGGATCTTCACCGGATTTCTGGATGAGCTTGACTCGGATCTCGAATTATTGCACAAAAAACAACGTAATACAAACCAAAGTTATAGAATAATAAAAAAGCATTGATAAAGTTAAATAACTTTTAGGTTAGATTTGAATATTTTTAAGAATATATTAATATATTAGTATACAGTTTTATTTTTTTTGGATTGTTATTTTCCTTATTTTGAGTCAAACCATGGAAGTAGGTAAGAAGTCAACATATGTATATGTATATTCATTAAACTGCATCGGGATTCGCGTTTCAACATTAATATTTTTAAACCATGTCATATGCTCAATAATATGTTGTCTATCAACATATGGGTTATTGTAGACACATTTTTGTTGTACAATATTGTATTATTTTTTTCCTAAAATATCAATAACAAATATCTTATAGTTTCAATAATAATTAAGTAATAATAATTTATGTATTATACATTTTTTTTATTAGTACTAGATTTTATTTAAAAAGTTATTAAAGCTCAGTCAATTTTTGACTGCCGTGACTTTTTGTTTTCGAATTTATCGGTAAAAGTTCTATCGCTTGAGTATTTTTGAATTAGCATGAACTTTGAATGCATGAGTCAAGCAACGTTCATAACTACTTGAAATGTTATTAAACCTACAACTTTTTTAAAAGCTTAAATATTTCCGGATGCCTTTTCATGTCAAACTAAATACGCAAAGATGCACAAGAGTAGACTAAAAACATCTGACACGCGGCAATCGAGCTTGCCGCTATGAAAAACTCCTAATCGGCAAATTATAACTCGCAAATTAATTAACAAACAAAAGAAAAAAAAATTAAAATAATTAAATTAATTAATTAATTAATTAATTTTTAAATTAATTTTTTTTTCCATTTTTCGGTAACTTCGGCGGCCGATCTGACCACCTTCCCGTTGGATAATCAACATAATTTTGAAAAGTGAATCTTACATTTAGATGCTGATTCCAAATATATCTTTAGTTTTTCAAAAATCGAAAAATAAATACCGACACACACACAGACACACAGACACACAGACACACAGACACACATACAGACAGACAAATCGGAAGGAAAAACTGAGTTTTTCGATCACTAAACAACTTTGTACAAACTCTAAGTCTTAAACATACTTTTCTTTCCTTTATAAGAGTGAACAAATTTGTTTTAACTTTCCTGTTGTAATTGGAAGTCTCTAAGCCTTGGCAGTATGTACGAAGTTACAGCTTAAGTGTTTTGTTCTATTAATTTAATTAAAACAAACTTTTTTGCAAATTAATTAGGTTTTGGTAAATTATAAATATGATATATTTTACAAAAATAATTGGATGTCATTTCTCTATAATGTAAGGAAATAACTGAGTCATTATTAGGTTTAAATAATATAATAAATTTATAAGACCCTAGAATTATAGTTAAATAAGCTTATCATGAAAAAACGCGTAACAGTCTTAACTTTAGCAAAATGTTATGTAATGACAGTAATTACAAGAAAGTTTTAATTGAACGCAATTAAGTTTTCTCGAAATCAGCGCTTATTATAATGTCATCAAACTAAAACAATTTCATTAAAGAAGCAGAGGCCACTGTAGTCGACGTAATTCTTTGAAAAGTAATCTTCTAACAGATTACGTTTCAAAACTGAGTTTTAAAAATTGCAAAGTATTTACATTCGTTTCATATTACGACTCAAAAAACTAAATATAAAAAACTAGACTTTCCCTATTGTAAAAGTTGCATCTTTAAACAAAAAATCTTTGTGAAAGACTTCAAGAAAAGCATTGTTATTGTTGTTTTTCATGGCACCACTTCGCAAGGCTAAACGACAAATACAATATGTAACTTGTATGACAAAAAAAAATGCAATATTTTATTTTAAATAAGTAATATAAAATTCTCTTTGGGTGCTAATTCTGGAATGTTGTTTTTATATTAATTACTAAAAAAATGTAAAGAATTTATTTAATTAATAACAAAAACGTTTTGGTGCAATATGTTCGTATATTCTTTTTTAGTAAAAAATCACAGAACTGATATATGATTACCAACATGTATTTTATAGATAAATAGAAACTTGACCAATATTCGACATATTGCAGTAAGTCTTCAGCCTTTATTTACATGTACATCACGTCCTTACAACGTGAATATGACGTAACTTTATGTCTATGGGTAAGCTATAGTGTTTAACAGCGTCATACCATTGAGAAGCTACTGAATGAGTGATACTATCGATAGAACTAGTTATCTCAAAGTGTGTTTATGTTGACGTCAAACAGTTTTATTTCACCGAAATTGCGATATCAAATAACTTACAAGCATTATGTTATTATTTTTTTCCGTTTCTTATATATTATTTGATAAATATATATATATACGTATATGTGCTTCGTATTGCACTTAAGTGCTTTTATTCTTTAAAAAAAGCGTCATAGACGTCGAGTGCATATAAAATGCTAGATATAGCCGATAGCGGTAGCTCAATTAGCAGAAAAACGGGATGGTCTCCCAGAGGTCACAAGTTCAAGTCTTAATGAATGATAAATTTTTCAGTCTACATTAATTAAACGTAATAAAGTATACACGCCACATGCGAATGTTTTTATATAAGTTACATAAACACCGTATAGAATATTCGAAACACGTCTCACTTAGCAAATGTAATTTGAGATAACTCTAAATAAGTGTTTAACATTTTACCCACACGTATAGATTAGTTTTCTGTAATGTAATATAAATTTAAAAATCTAGATTTTTATGTAACCCAAAAGATGAAAAACAAAGCCGGTCTTATATTTTTGAAAGAAAACAGTTTCCCGAAATGACGTGGCATGATTTTTTTTTTCTTAAGAACGTTTGTTCTTATTCAGTATTTTATAGATTTCTAATGAGTAATGATTCGCAAGCCATTTTTGATGATAAACATCACTATAATGAACACTACACTTTCACTGTAGAATCATAAATCAAACTGAAATTGAATACTGCTTAAAAGAAGGCTCCATGCACTAAATATTGTAATGAAAGCTATTAACACAATAAATTATTATTCTTATAATAATTATTATTATTATACTAGTATTGTGCACTGACTTTTGCAAATATGATTTTAATTTAAAATGGTTTATAATTTTGCGAAGGAACTCCATACGATAAAGGGATAAAAGTGTCACTCTTTAGAAGTGATAATATCCTTTTAAATATTTAAAAATACTCTAAAAGTATTCTGAACCTCTTTTATGATTAGAATTTATAGAAATAAGTGTCGCAGTGATATCTTGTAGATAAATAAAAACATTATTTTTTTGCAAATTAAAATAATATGTTTAATTAAGGTTAGAAAAAGAGAACTTTATGTGAATGATATGATAAAAACTATAACTATAAATATAATAATATTTGGCAACATTATTAAAAGCACTCATTTTCCTCAATGATTAGAAGTAAATTATTGTTTTGGGATAAAGTGTGTTGTATGAGCTTATGTATGTATGTGTTTGTGTACTAAACTTCATATAGTTTAGTACACAAACACATACATAGTTTATAACTCTATTACTAAAATATTAAATAGGGTTTATCTAATAAAGGCTTTGATTTAACGATGGGTACGTAATGGTGATTAATTTTATAGCTTTAATTAATTATCCAATTAATTTCTACTAAGGGTTCTTTAAAGTACCTGCTTAATTTAGTTTATGTTGAAAATAATTTTAGTATATTAAGTGAATGTTGTACCTAAACTGTTTGCGTTAAGTAATTTTTTGTGGTTAATTACGGTATCTCAGACTATTTTTTTAGACCAAAAAAATGCGAGACTTTCTTCAAATTGTAATTATAGCAAAGAAAACACTAAAATTTTAAATGTTCTAGGATTTTATAAGTTAATTTTAATTCGTATTTACATTTAGTTTCAATATATATTTATTTACAACGATAAAACGAAATAGTAATCTCTTACAGAATATAGTAAAACCTTTCTGAGATAGATTACTCTTATTTCGTTTATATAAGTAATATAAAGGAAAAGTTAAATCACAATTCAGTAATGCAGTTTATTCATTTAAAAGCTTCTTATACGTTGTGAAGCTGGATCTAATTAAGCTCCGAAACTTTTCTTCGAAAGTTCTACATCAGATTCGGATTACAGTGTACCTTTCGTATAAGTCTCGGATATTATGTTATAGAAAGTATCATCTCCACTTATATATAGGTAATATATATATAAAATATATTCTTTTTATATATTTTTAAGAATCAAAACTAGGACACCATTATATATTTATAAATTCTCCTTTTTCTTTTAATTGTATAAGGTAATTAACAGCTTATTTAAGGTTTTCATTAGCTACGTAGTATAAAGGCATAATGAATTGTATATATTTATTATTTAATTGAACCCTAGAGAAGCGAAAGCTGTTAAATGACTTTTTAAATTAACAGAGTTACATCAAGTTAGCGGCCTGACACTTTAATCTTGTCTTCGGTAGAACTATCATGTGTAGAGGTATGTGTTTCGTTACATAATTTAAATTTTGTTACTTCCTTTATATGTTTAGATATTTTTGATCGAATACATAAGAATTTCATCCTTCAAACATTTCAAAATTTTCTCTAAATTCTTAGCTACCAAAAAGAAGTCTCTGTATACTAATTTCATAAATTTCTTTTTCCTTTCTATATTGAACGTGAACAAAATAATGAGCAAAGATCTTATTCGTAATAGTGCATTTTTTTAGCTGAAAATAAATAAATAAATCTTAAAGGAATATCTTTCGAATTCTTGCCGAACCTTCTCTCTGACATACTCTTTGCACGATTACTAGTCTGGAGTTTCATGCAATATTTTCCTCATGAAATAAAAAGCTTTGACTTTGACTTTAATACAAGTTTGATATTTACTTACCGATCTAGCGATAGTTCACGTAAAATATGCATAAGCTGTCTGGCATTAGATGGTCTCGAACAAGTAAGAAGTTCTTGAAACTATTAATTCTATCCAAATAATATTTCTCCAATGTTCTTTGTTATTTGTGAACTAGTAATTCTAGATTAATCCTATTATATAACCATAAAAACCAATAAACTTTTTTTATATTTTTAATTTATTATATTAGTAAATTAATCTTTTTCAATTTACATTATTTTTATTACTATGATGTTATTGTAAAAAGGTTAAAGTATGTATACGTTATATTTACGCAAAAATATGTTACGCGTACGTAAAATATTTTTTTTAGCAAACCTCATATTAGTATTAAGTATATGTAAACTTTCATTGGCTTACCATTTAATAGTTATTCCATGTAGTAATTGTAAATGATTAAATCTACGACTCTTTACTCATACGAGGTAAGACTGGAAGTCTATCAAGTCCCATCACTCAATTTTGTCTGTAAACTTAAATAGAACTTCCCTTAAACTCATCAATTTTAAAAGAATTTCACACGTTATTGTTTGTATATTATAATCACAGAGTTTAAAATAAATTTAAAAAACTCATTTTATATCTAAGATAAAGTCTTTCTCACATATACATTTTTAAAAGCAAACAAACCTTAAATCAATGATAAGGGAACACTGTCTTTATATGTAAGATTGTTTTTGTAAAATTACGTATATTACAAACACATTCTTAGAAAATTTGATGAAAAGAATATGAATAAGTAAAATATAATAATAAAAATAATAAAATACAAGTATTAAAACAATACAAATAATAAAATACAATCAATTATTGTTTCATATCTACCAATATTTCTTTATTATTAATATTTTTATATTAAATTCTAAAGAAAGGTACGAGTATGTAATGTATTTATCGATTCCTAAGATATTCTCGCTCACATAAGAAAATATGCAATGTACGAAAATATTCTATTATCACAAAGAGGTCATAATATAAGGTCGTACTAACATTTCTGACGGACAGTGATATTATCTCCAGTTATCCCGACTTTGTAGTAATACCCATATAGAACCTAATCATAATAGATTTGTTGGCTGTCTTAGAGCACGTCCTAAAAACATTAGTTTACGATCTAACTTTTCTGTCACCGTATTCATGAAAGGCTTACATTCTTCTGATATTTGAACGAATACATAAACGTCAAACTATTACTGTCTTGTTTTTAACACATTCCTTAACATATCTATTCGGATAATATAAGTTTAATAAATATTAAAAGAAAAACCTCAAATTATATAAATTCTGCTTGTCAATATAGAATTTGAGACTTATATTTAAAAGTTTTATTATTGTTTAAGTGTTTATAAATTTAAAAGTGTGTTTAGAATTTGAGTTGAGAATCTACATACATTTTAGTTTCGTTTTACACCCTTTTTTAAATATTGTACATTTTTAATGATTAATAATAAATTATAGTACAAAAATAAACATGATAAGACTTTATTCTTTTAAATAGAACAAACAGAAAGAAAATCTTTGTTCTTTCTAGATCAAACTTATAATTTAAAAACATTTTTCAGTAATAAAGTTCAAATAAGGTAAAAAATTCTGAGAAAAAGTAACACGTTTGATCTATGTTATGCTTCAACTTTCGGGAACGTGACCTTCTTAGCATATTTAACCTATTATGAAGTGAATGGTCAATGAAGGCGCTAAAGTTCTCTGGTACAGACCACTTAGAGTTTAAACTAATAACTTTTACATCTGAAATTACTCGCTCAGTGAATACGAAAGCGTATTGTAAACTTTGATAAATATAGACTTCTATTTCGAAATTACTTTTGCGTTTATTTTTAGCTTTTAAACATCAATTTATTAGTGAATGTAATAAAATAAGGTTTAAGGTTTTTATTTGGTATTGTAGTAACAAATAAGCTTCCGTGTCGTTGCTTGTTTTATGAACATTATATAATATAATTTTTATTATTGTTTTTATTTGGTGTGTAAATTTCACGAGACAGAAAATTAATTTCATGAAAATACAATAATAATTAGAATGGTTTTATGCACAAATATACATTTCTTTAACAAGCCTCCCATAAACTTTAAAGTATTACCGTACACGAATTTCTAAAATGTATAATAATCACATTTCTGTGCTCACGTTTACGTTATTTCTTAATATGTAGACGATAATTCGGCGTGAGTTGTGCTGGAAGGCTACTTCAAATTGTATTATAAATGGAATTAAGATTTATATAATTATGGCTTTAAAGTCATAATTATTTATTGCGTGCGTTTTTGTCGCTAGCTCTTCTGATCTCTTTGGCAAATAACTGTCTGAGCTGACGTTAGATATGACAATGAAGAGTTGTTTTGTTTAACCACCCTTATGCTAAAAAAAATCTCAATATTTTTGTTGCATTGTACTGGTTATTTTTTAATATCTTCCTTTCTTTTCTTTTTTTTTCTTAATATCTTCTGTTATTTATTTTATATTTTTCTACTATTGTTTTAAACTAACAATTATCCATAATCTTATTACCATTATATGAAATCAAATTAGAAGCGATTATTAGTTAATCCTTTCGTAATTCAAACTATTTACATACTGTGATCAAAACTCGGCCCTGAATATATCTCGTCGTCGTAACTCCATAACGAGTTAGTTACCCCAAAATTAGTAAATTAACGCCAATCTCAAAGTTTAGATTTGATTACAACCATGTGTCTACATCAGACTGTAACATATATTTTATTTGACTAATAATATACAAATATATTTATTTCTATTCGGAAAATTCCAGACCACAACACAAATACTGTTCGAGCTATATAATTGAAATTATATGAACAGGTCCACTTCCGCAAGTCATAACAGCAAAGATTATATGATATAAACAGTACATTCAATTGGCGTGAGTATGAAATTATATCTACCCAGTGAACTGGTATTTCTCAAAGCCACAAACATTTTCCATTTTAACCCAGTTCTAGTTTAACCGTTGTAACCGAAGTAGAAATTCTATTTTCTTTTAATATAAAATGACCGTCGGCACCTTTGTTAGAAGTATTTTAAAGAAAAATATTAAAAGTAATCGTATATATTAACATATATTCTATTATAAGATATAGGTTTTGTAAAAGACAGAATTGTAAATATCAAAATGAGTCTGGTTTTCTTTTGTTTTTTATATCATATTGTAAGAATAAATAAAGTCATAAATATATATTTTTAATGTTTAGTACTATCTATAATACGTGTTTATTAGAAAGTCTTTTACTATATAACGACTTACATCTTCGAAGATATACGTTTGATAGACTGTCCCTGTCTATCATCACGCTACAAGTTCTAATTTTATTTTATACTAGCTTTCACTCGCAGCTTTGTCCTCGTTCATTAAGGTAACTGCGTACTTTTTTGTTAATATTTTAAAGTGGGTTATTTCTAATGAGTATCTATTTTAATATATGGACAAGGGCGACAGTAACGAACAACGGCTATAATTATAAAGGATTTAGTTTTTATCTATAATATATAATGAATATAGTATTATAGATATAAACTACCAGAACTTCTGAGAAATTCTTGTTTTTAATGATCATATTATTGCAAGAATAATTCTTCGGTTTCGATTATAGAATATATTTCACGGCAAAAATTATGAATATAGCGTAAATAATTTTTGTCGAAATTAAACTGTTTTATACGTCCGATGGAAACACATTACGTAATTACCTAAATGGCACTTAGAAGCCGGAAACCATACTTTATCATCATAAACTTAATTTCTAAACTCTAACCATTCGCTTTGTGGGTCCATACCTACTCATTATTGAATAATAGTTATAAACTTTAATCGAATTGGGTTATGGCACAAATTACTGCTTACTAACATACTAAAACTAAAAATACTACAAGCGGTAGAATTAAATTTTAAATGAATTTGAGGAAATAACATTTATTAAATCGTTGAAACTTCGTGTCATTAAATAATATTTTCAGTTCATTTCTTACATTAAACGAACTATCAAATTAATAGATTTTTATTTTATTTTTTACCTTCTTTCAAATTAATTAATTTATTTTTAATTAATTTGTTCACTCTGTTACATTACATAAAAAAGTAATTAAAAGTAAATACACCATATTGGATTTAGGAGTAGGTACCATAGAGTAACAATAATATAAAAAAAATATATATATAATTTGTTTATAAATACATACATACATTTTTATTTACCTAGTAAAATATGCTTACTACTGAATTTAAAATTATTGTAGGGTAATAAATAGTCTTGTTCGAAATATTTTATTGCATTTCCGATATAAAATAGAAGTCAATATCACGAAATTTCGTCGACAATGTTTTTAAAAATTCTAAATAAATATCTTCTGAACTATTATTGAATGAAAAACTTATAAAATATTTTAAATACACCAAAATGAAGAAGAGTGTGTATCATAAATGTGTACATTTTTTATATTATTTATTCTAAAGTAACATTAACATTTACCACATTTTAAAAATATTTTTTATTATTAAGATACTTTATACTAATGTATTTATTATATATATATAAATATATATTTGTTTTAGGCAGCTTTGAATATTGAGGCTATGTAATAGCAAGCTAGTCAACACATTAAATTTCTTACGATCAAAAGTGATGACAAACATGACGCCGCTAACGTAGTATTTTTGGAGTAAATATAAAATTATAACTGTTGGTGAATATAATTTCTTAAACAAAAAATGCTTTGATCAATTTTCACTTTATTTGATTACAGCGTGTAATACTATAAAAAAAAGTCTATTATAAAAAATGTACTTCAAAACTTTTCTCTTTAAAATTTTATACTTAAGAACTATTGTATAATTCAAATCAATTACAACAATAAGCAAAACGTTTGAATTGTTTGACTTCTTAATATTAAATTTATTTTAAGATATTAAAAACGTTATTAAAATTGTACTAAAAGGATTTTAGAGTAATAAACCTCGACGTTTCAATAAAGTTGCACTGATCGTAGTAACGAGAAATTAATATTATTTTAGTTAAAGTTAGTACTAAAGATTTCAAACCTAAGTTTTGTATTTAAGAACCATTAAATATACTTGACTTGATAAATGTTACTCAAGCAAATTTATCAATGCTTATCTAGATATATATCAATTGTCTCAGCCAACATCATCAACTTGGACCGAGATGTGCGTTTGACGGCCGGTCACAGCCCCTTGTCGTATTTTGTCCTTAATCTTATATTGGACAAGATTTGTTTTATGCCCTTCAATCTTCCTAAATAGACGGTAGATAGAATTGACGGATAAATTTGAATATTTTTTTACTTTTTTATTCTTTATTGATTTTCATATTAGTATATTATAAAATTTAAGTACGATAGAAACAGTGAGATATAACTTATTTTATTTATATATTGTTATTGTTATTAAAATACAAAAGAATATTATATACAAAAGATTATATACAAAAGATTCGCTATATGGATTTTTTGATATATATTCTTGCAATTTGTGATTTATTTCTTATAATTGAATCATGATTTAAATCAATATTTGACCCTCATATGAGACTTACTGCAGTGCAGATGGATTATAGACAGCAAATAGCACAATGTAATGTAACTGTCTATATCTTATTCCTTATTTTCTTTGATCGTGATTTCTTGAGATACTAAAATGATTTTTACTGGTAATATTAAATGCATTCGTCAGTATTGAATACACTGAAGTCATTTAGTTCTAGGCAACTAATATTAATAATATACTTTAATAAAAAAAATATTATAATAAAAAAAATGTTTCTCTTAAGTAATATTCAGGAGAATTATTATATATGTTATACAAAGAATTGTTATATCATTGTTGGTAATTTCTGATTGGTAGTATCTATTTAAAACTAAGGAAAGATTTAAAATATTAGTATGGGCTTTTTGTCAACTAATATGTTACATTAATATTATCTGATTATTTTAGTTGTACTACAATAGTGTTTAAAAACTGAGTCTAAAAATTATTTACTTATTAAGAACTTGAAAATATGTACTTAAAAATCATATATATAACTCATTAGTAACCTAACTAAAATTATAGAAAATAAACATTAAAGAATGTAATGGTTTTGTTATAATAAATTATATGCCCGTAATGCGAGAACTTATTAAAATTCAAGCCATTTGCCGACACGACTTTCCAGGAAACCATAGTCGAGGAAGTGTAGCATATCATTGACCAAGCTGTGAGACCACTAACGAGTCTATAGAAATTTATCGTTTATTTCTATACAAAACTAACGAAACTTTTTAACTTTAGCTTTAAATAACAAAAAACAAACGTACTTACTCTGGTATTGAATAATCTCAATATTTAAAAACACATGATAAAAATGTTGTATTTTTAAATTAAACCAAACTTTTAATTCTCATAAACAAAAGTAACAAAAACAAGGTTTTAAAAATATCATTTTTAATTTCGCAACAGTTTATATAATTTGTTACTTCAGTACTGTATTTTGAAAACAGTAATATTTAATAATAATTTTCGAAAAACTCAGTTTTTCCTTCCGATCTGTCTGTCTGTATGTGTGTCTGTGTGTCTGTCGAATTTTATTTTTCGAATTTTGAAAAACTAAAGATATATTTGGAATCAGCATCTAAATGTAAGATTCACTTTTCAAAATTATGTTGATTGTCCAACGGGAAGGTGGTCAGATCGGCCGCCGAAGTTACCGAAAAATGGAAAATGTTTGTTAATTAATTTGCGAGTTATAATTTGCCGATTAGGAGTTTTTCATAGCGGCAAGCTCGATTGCCGCGTGTCAGATCTTTTTACATTGTATGAATCAAAACAAAATAAATAAAACTTTATACAGTAAAGAATCATATAAGCTCTTACATTGAACCCTTGATGAAAAATAAAATATGAAAAGGCAAGGCGTAATGTAGTCCCAGATAAGTGACATACTTATAACAAATAATATAGATAAATAAAATCTTATATACTTACATATTTTAAAAATACAAATTTCAAAGCTTGTTTATAGTACGTAAATAAATAATAAATCAGTTAATTATTATATAAGTAGCTTTTACCAGCCGCTTTACCAAGGCTAGATATGAAAAACTCTGTTTTGTTATGCTCGACAGCCGTTAAAAAGTTATTTTTCAATCCCTCTGGAACAGTATTTTCTGGATGAAAAGTACCGTGTTTTCTTTTTCGTACCCATGTCAACGTGAGTACAATTTAATAGCGACCGGTCGAGTAGTTATGTCGTAAAATAAACAAACAAACAAATATTTTATAAGTTAGACTTAGTAACCTTGATTAAAGGCAAATTATAAAAGCAATTGCAGGAAGACGATACATAACTGAGTCTGCTATTTTACATTACTAAAACCACTATCTAGAGTGAATTTTAATATATTTTTTATATATTGTTTTTATTGGAGACCATTTTGTAATATAAAAATTGTAAAACCAAATTATCTTTAATATTGCATATCTGGTAAATTTCATATTAAAATAATTTTAACTACATTTTTATTTTAATGAAAATTCTTCAGTGTATTGTATTAATTTTTAAAACAACATATTTTCTTTAAAATTCTTCCTGTTATTCGATAGATAAGAGTATTATACGTTAAAGTATATTTTCCTGGATTTTTTAAATAATACAATATTATTAATTAATACAATTAAATAATTGCTATTATAAAAAGGACAACAGTTTAAACGCGCTAATCTTAGGTAAGCTAAGAAGCTATCGAAAGGATTTCCAACAATTCTTTCTGATTATTATACACAACTTTATAGGCTATTTTAAATCAAACTACTACTCTCAACTTTAAGTGAAATAATTCATCTGCGAGAAACAGCTAGTAATACATATTTATTAAGAAGTATTAAACGAAAATACACGAGATCTTACCCACATCAAGTTGGAATAGATAACACACAGACAAATAAAATGCCATTGCCTTGGGTAGATTGATTGACCTTCGTCATAACAGAAATTATTATTGCAAGATAATGTGTTATCACATCGAAATCTTATTTTATAAATTATAGCCATAAATCTACGAGTAAGTGACCAATTAATTATTTTACTCATTATCTTCAAAATATTAAATCAATTTTTATTTTTTTTTACTGTTAAAAAATATGATAATTAGTTATATATAGAAGTACAGTTTTCCTATTTCTTCCTATTTTTTGAGTTAAAGCTTTTTAATAGTATCACAGTATATACAATAATTTCAGTTTGTTAAAGCAACCTTACGTCTTTAAATTAAAAATTATGACAACATTCCTAATGTACTTATAATGAAGGTTAATCTCTCAGATTCTTTCGGTCTGTTGAACAAACTTTGTCGCTGTAGAGTTTTGCATTTTGGTGAAATGAGCAATGAAATTAAACTCTGAATTAATTTAATCACTGTAATCCATTTTGTTTCAGGTAAATGTCTTTTAGACATCAACATTGTGACTTCAGTCATTGAGTGATTAACCGTACTTAATACTTCCTTCACATACAAATTTCGTATTAAAAGTGTTTAATGTGACAATAAATATATTTTAAAATAAACTGTAAAATATAAACAGCTTTTTTAAAAATTAATTTCTAGTGTTATTATTAGTACGGTAATCATGCTACCAGTTCCACAAGATCGTATGTCAGGTCGTCGAAGCAGTTCAATCGTCAGTAGAACACTTCTTGGACGGCGGGCGTCCGTCTATGTCACCAACGCCCAACAAGATCCTTCAAAGGTAAGATTAACTACACACACACTACAATCAGGGCATAGAATTAACATTAATTAATAAAAATTTATCATAACATCTTAATTTGCATTGTTTTTTTAGCTAGTAATATAATATTACTAATAAATTAATTCATAAAACTTGATCGTAACGTCTTTATTTGCGTTGTTTTTTTAGCTCGTAATATTATATTACTATCAATTATTATCATCCAGCTGTACTCACGTAATTACTATCGGACTTTATGCGCCTAGTTTGGAACCCATTCGTCAAAATAGCGTCGTCAAGTGCCACGCCACGATTCCGCCATGCTCAAAACTCATGAATAAGGACCCTAATGGGTTCGAAACTAGTCGGGCAAATTACGATTATAATTACGTGAGTACAGCCGGATAGTTAAAAATTGTTTTGAAGAGGGAAGATTATAAATTTTTAGTAGTCTTTTACTAAAATTTGATGTACAAGAAAGTTGTATTGAACTAGATTGGAATTCTTAGTACTTAAAGATATACGACTCAACAATACATATATACATGTTATAAATTATTATTATAAATGATACATATGTAATTAAATATTCTATAAGTATAACAAATTGCTTTTGTTGATGAGAAACTATTCTTTTATCGAACTTGTGATTGTATAAGATTACTTGTTACTCAGAATAATAGTTTTCTGTGTTGTAAGTCAAGGGACCGAATTTGATGGAACTGTGCGTCCCAAAAGGCCAATTCATGGCTTCGAGTTTCCGAAGTCGATTATTGGGAGGTTTCTACCCGCCTGCACGTTGGTTGAATATCTGCAACATAGAATAATTTACATTAATTTTTAATCTAATTTATTATTTTCTCCTTAACGTATTTGATGTTCTAAATGTAGTACGTGACGACATGAATTCAGAATCGCTTTTTATATATCCCTCATTATATATGTTATTTATCGTATAACTTTCGGTATCCGACATCTATTTATCCGATAAATGGCTTAAAGTTTTCCAAACGAATGAGCTTAAAAGGGATATCCGCTGTGAGAATCTTGATAATTTTGCAATACAATTTTGTGGTTACTAACAAACTTTATATTTTCTACAACGGTATCATGAACATGAATGGAACATTTATTATTTAAAACTTTATTACTTATTTATAACATTTAAACAAGTACTTTCCAATTAAAAGTTCAATGCTCATCAGCAAACATGCATTTTTTATCTTAATAGTGTTATTAAACACAATTTGCAAACTAAATCATTTTTATTTATTTTATTAGCGTTAATAAATATAGCTTAAAAACGAAATCACCTCATGTATAAAAAAGCTATGGAACCTATTATTCTTCACAGTTTATGAGATTGTATTGAAATCTGCTTAACTATTCTTTTGAAGCTTATTGCATCACGATTATAGAGTATTTCTGTTCATTCAAATTTATTTTTCATTTTACGATTATTTTATTTAATCATTATAAAATAAAATGTTGTTAAAATCATTAAATATTATAAAGTAAAGTAAAATTAAAAGACATACCCAATATAAAATGCATGCATGTCTATTTTATGTAATATACAGTGATTATATAATTTATTGAAACAGTTTTATTTAGACGGTTCAAAGGCAAATTAATCCTGAACCGTGTTCAATAGACGGGCGAATGTTACGCGCCATACGTTGCGCATCAATCCGGCCATCAGCTGTAATAAATTGTGAATTCGAACGTTACTTTGATGGTCTATAAATTTTTACTAATTTCCTACATCTGAGATCAAATCTTTTACAAAGATTTTTACGAGTCACGTTGAACCTCTGATTTATATTTAACGAGTGTTCAATGTTTCTCGATCTTATAAATAATTATTAAGCAGATCAAACTTCGACCTTTCAAGATTGATATGAGATTTCTCGTATTTATTAACTTTGGTAATATGAAATAAAATATGCAATTATTACAATAAATATTACAGGTTCTTAAGCCTTCTTATTGTTTCGAATTTTATCACGTAAAACGTTTTTGATTTATGGTAACTATTGTGAAAGTGGAATTTTAACTACCTAAGAATTTTTATTTCATTTCTTACCTTAAATAATACCAAAGTCACTTTATATAATGTAGTTATATAATACTATGATTAATTACTATGTACATACATCCGACGGGAATACAAACATACCAAGAGTTACATAGTAGTTTCTTAATAGCAGATGACATTTCACCAGAAGCATTTTATCGTTCAAGACGAGTTCCAAGTGTTTTAGTACAGAAAAGATATTTTTAGCGTATCTAAACACGAAATACCACGACATTTTCTGTAATTCTTTCCATTTACGGTTATATGCGTACTATTCGTATTCTTCTCCGAGTAAAATGTTCTAAACATTTTAAGAACTAATAATATTTGTATAAAAATATGAATACACAGATTATTAATTGTATCCAAATAAGGCTGTGGATAAGCGTTATTTAGATTTATTATATTTTTAAATTTATGTTTTTTTTTATTGTAGCGTAAGTCTAATGTAATTATTTTTATTAACTTAACTTATTTTATTAAATATTCACTTATAACTTATTTTATTAAATATTGAAATGAATGAGAACATACACATGTATAGCACCATCCGTCATTAGTAGATGAGTACACGGATGGGCGATTATCTTATTACATTGGATGAACATATTAATCTTATAATACAAACTAGCAAACAAGACCTAGGAATTAATTTAAAAAGAATAACACAACTTTCGGTACTAATACCATACTATTCAAATTTGTATTGTATTATATTAATATTATTTTTTCGTAGATGTTACGTGAAACGAGAAAGAAAATCTGTAAATGATGACACATTATTTCGATTTAAGATACAAACTTTTTATCGGTGCTTTTATAAGCAAAATCCTCTAACAAATGACATAATACAAATATGGGGATATATTTTCGCATTTCGAGAGGAATACTAGGATTTTCGGGTCATTACTTTGCCCCCATATATTCAACGTATCTACAATGTTTTACGTCGATCCGAGAATTAAGAGGATATTGTAGGTATGGAGTACAGCTCTAGAAGATTTAAGCTCCAATTTATTCTGTTGTAAAGATTATTCCTGTTTTCATATTTTTATACGCTTGAAATGAAAACTGTGAGTTTTTTTTTCAATTAACGTCAGACAATGTTTGCAAACTTAGTTAATATACGGACCTAACCTAGTTTACACAGTTTACAGTTTACCATGCTTCCCCTGTGTCCTTGTATTTTATGGAATGACATATCATTTTGTTAACATTGTAATAACATCCTTTAAAGTGTTTTTTACTTTTTTAAATATGAAAACATTTTTAATCTTTTTTATTCTAAAATTATGGATTCCAGTCTCAGAATTGCCATATAATATTGAACAATATTTAAGTTTTTATAATCATATTTTTGATTGTTACATTATAATAAAAAATGAATATAAGATAGTCGTAGAGACTAAATAGGCATTTGACTGCAGCTGAGATCCAGTTTACTCGATGTAGATTTGGGTTCGATCCAAGACTTTAGTAAAATGGTGGTAGTAGAGGGTGGACACTTTCAATTCAACAAAACGCTTTGTAATATATCTTTTTAATCTTCGAGTGAAAGTCGCCTTAACCCCCAAACTTTTCATACGTGTCAGACTCCACTTACAAGCAGGTGAATTTTTTGCTCATTTATCAACCAAACAAATAATTATATTCCCGGCATAATAATATATCACAAAACGAAAAAAAAACTTTATAAAGAAATAAAAAGAAATAGATAATATAAAATATAATGGTTTTTTATATAGTTATAAACCTTACCTAGTGTCTATGTATCATGATTTAAAACATGTACGTATATTATGTAAAATGTTTTCGTTCAGCGCAACTTATCTTAATATCCCGTTGCTAAAGGTTTCGTGACTGCTGGTGTGAAAAGATAAGAACCTATAGCATTTATCTAGATAAATTTGTAAATAATGAATGTGGCAACTTCTTAATACAAATATATTAAGTATAATGGCAACCCTTATAAATATATAAAAGGTTGTTTTTATTAATATATATTTTCTATTTTCTCCTGCTATTCTTTTTTTTATTCTGCTATTAAACGCATTATATTAGTTAAAAAAATATATATTTTTGGTTAAGATTTTCCAAACTAAAAAGAATTACATATTTCATGTTATCTGTATAACAAAATTATAATTACTAAAGGAAATTAAAGAAACTAAATATACATTTTAACGAAATATTCGGTGGTGCTAAAACAAAATGATAATGAAGAAAAGATTGCGTTCCACTGCGAACAGACAGATGTGGGTAAAGTTACCTGAAACAAAATTCTCTCTTACTTTCACGTTTCTTGCAAGCCTCGAATAATACATAACACCTGCGTTCCCGTGAATAGGCTTAGGTGAATCGCTGCCTTATATTTTGTAAATTGAGTTCGTGTTATGGGCAAATTGTTTAACTAATACAAAAATAAATAAGTATAACGTTTATAAAAGGCCTACACATTAGAACACAATACATCAAATGTATGTAATAATGGTACTAAGATTAAAGGTTATTGCGTTTTATATATGCAAAGTTTGAAAGAAACGTGTATGCTATATAAATTTAATGTGTTAATACATAAGTATTATTTGAAATAATCAAAAACATTTTTGGATTTTAACGCTTTCTCTAAGTAGTTAAATTTTTACCTGAAAAAAATATTGTCTTCGCTGAAAAGAAACACCAAACATATTATATACCACAGGAGGATCGCTCGCATATTGAATAAACGAAACATGGAATCTCGGTTTAACACTGAAGGACTTATTGCCCCCCCCACTAAAAACCTCAGCTAAAAGATGAAGGCCTACCTGACCTTATAAACAGTTTTTAGAATAATGTTAGACGTTAGGAAATAGAAAAAAAAAGAAAATGAAAAAAAAAAATGAAAATGGAAAATGAAAATGAAAAAAAAAATCTATACATGAGGAATGGTATGGCACTTTTTTCAACCTCTGGCTGTCTAGAACTGCTAAAACTAACTAGGAACGCTCATGGCTGTCACGCACTGTGCATGGCAGAAATATTTTTAATCGCCCCTAGGAATCAGCGTCCCGGAACTCTTTCGATCCCAACGGACCTATCCGAATGACATCGATAACGGAAAAGCACACGAATAGTTTTCCGACTTCCTCACCAAAATAGAGGTCCTGATTTTTATATGCATTACGTAACATTATTTCAACATTACCTGTGTGTCAATTTCATATTGAAAAGTCTAGTTAGCTATTTATGAATAAGCTATTACGGAACATTTTTTAACTCGATACGGTAGATAATAACATCCAATTGGCTATCATAAAATAATATGTAGTAAACGTAATCCAGGTAAGTTCATCAATGATAAATGTTATCTACATGATATTGTGCTGAAAAGATAGGTTTGTTATACTTTTAATGATACCGATATTACTTTTTTACTGATTTTAGTTTAAAGGTTTTTTTAATCGATTATTATGACTGTTCAATCATAAAAATTCAATTTCCGATTTTTCTTACTTCCTTATTCTCAAAATCTAAAAAACCTATTCTAGTAAATATGACATAAAATTTTTTTTTACGGATTACACTCGCGTATAATTTTGGTTACATTTAAATTTTAACCCGTGAACACGATGGCTTTGCAGTAATTGTGTTCACAGGGAGACGAGATGTAAGTGTCTGTCCTATAGTACATAATTTATACATTGTTCTCAATATCTATTTTATTATAAAATCGTCAATTCATAAACAGTTTTTAACTCTCTAGTTAGTGGCTGTAAAAAAGATTTTCTTAATCAATAATGATAATGTATACGAACAAAGTATGCTAATTTAAAAATGAATTTAAATTAATACAGTAAATATCTATAGATAAAATTATTCTAACCAAATAATAAATTCTGGACGAGAATTAATGTGTTATTAGGTAATGATTAAGTATGTGACATATTGAATTCACCATTAATCACCAAAGCAATTAATTAAACAACCTCATCCAGCTTCATTAATTATTAATATTATTACAACTAAACATGAATCAATTAATCATTAATCCCAAACCAGTTGTTTAATTAATACTAATACCAAAACATGTTGAACTAACCACAAGATAAAACTTACATAAATAAATTAAAACTCTATAAAGTTATTATATCGTGTGCGTCTGTGTTCTGTTTCAATTAACTATAGTCTATAATGCCGTATAATATAACTGCTTTACTGTGTGTGTGCAGACAAACATCACATATGTACGCTGCTCTCGGATAGAAATCAGAAATTGCACACACAAATGTATGATTTCAAAGCTTTAAATCCATATTTCGAATAGTTCTCATTGCAATGCTTTCGCTTTACCGCAGGCACAGATTTCCCAACATGAATGAAAATGGTATGAACGTTACATAATTTAAGGCGTCCTCGCAGTCACTTCACACGCTTCGTGAATTATTAAAGGCGGGGAATTGACTCGCTCCTTTAACTATTCACGTATTGAATGCTTCAGGCAATATGCGATTATGTAAACAACTGCGATAATGTTCAACATCATTTTGTATTCTCTAATAATTTTCAACAAAAACAATTTTACATATTTTATGAATAAGTTATTATCAATTCTTGAATTATTTTAAATTTGTTATTTGTTTCAAATAAAACTATTTTTACGGATTACTACTCGCGTATAATACAGACACTTACATCTCGTCTACTCGTGAACACGATTACTGCAAAGTATTCGAAACGTCGGGTTAAAATAAAAAATGTAACCAAATTATACGCGAGTTTTAATCCGTAAAAATAGTTTTATTTGAAATGTGTACTCGGGAAAATCTAAGAAAATACCTCGTTATTTGTTGTTTTGATACTAAGTGTATATTATGATCAAATTTAGTATTTCAACTCACATTTATAAAAGTGACAATTTAATGTTTATATATTTTATTCCAAGTACCATATATAAAGTCAGAAACATAACTTAAAAACTTGGCACTTAATCTAGAAGGCTTTATTTATTTACTTCTAATATCCAAGTCGTTCTAACCTTACCCTTTTAACGGATTTCGGTACTCGTATCTTCTTAGACCGTTTTCCGTATCTTACAACTTTCAAAAGCCCTTAAGAGGGTTTTTATCTGACTAAAAGAAACCAACGAACTTTAGTAATAGAAAAAGTTAATTATAAATATCTCAGATTTAGCGTTATTTAGTTATTTGGACTGAACTTAATAATGATATATTGCTAAAGTATAACTTCGAAGTCATTTTATATATGATACCTCATATTTATAATATATAGGTAGATAATAATGTTTATTGCATTTTTGTTATTAGTTCCTTTAATGAAACTCTGAGACTGTATAAGAAGTATTGTTTTTGGCATATTATTACGAAAGTTTTATCAACTTCCAATTTATAGTTTCTTCTTTAAAACTACTGAGCGTGGGGTGGAAACACTTAAGCCTTATTATTTATAAATAAATAATTTGACGTTAAATTGAAAGTAGAAATAAATTCTTACATAAAAATTAATACAAAAAACCGTTATTTTTATATATATAATCGTTAACAACGATAACAATAAGATCTTACATTTTCATATCTTTAAAGGAATTTTATATCATTTGAATTTAATATAATAAGTGGTAACCCTCTTAATTAAATTGAAAATTTTATTCAAATATAATTAGTTTGTCAAAGGAAAGCGTAACCAAGTTTCAAACAATCGAATAGAGTTAAATCGACAAAGTTGAGACAAACTGTGCCATCCGCCATTCATTGGAACGATAAGTTTGAATGAAGGCTTTCAAACTTGAACGAATGCATAGTTTTAATATATCTTTAATACAAAACTTTTAACTGGTTGCAGATCTGTATTGTAGGTCAGATATTGTAATACAATTCATATCAGAAATATACTATTCATGCAGCATTTAGTTGTGATATTTATTTATATATATTCGTATTGAGTCATAATATAAATTAAACAACCGTAGGCGTTTAACGCGATCCCGTGACGTCCCATTACGGCGTAGAGGGCAACCGTTGGTTTTTTAGTGGGTAGCCTTAAAAATGGCAGCATCCTCTATGCTGCCGGGTAGTCCCACATCACCCCCCGGCCGTCACCCCCATGGGCCGACGGGGTACCCGTAACGGGTTTTTCCAACGGAAAAAAAAAAAAAAGC
Organism: Mechanitis mazaeus; assembly: GCA_959347395.1. Classification (NCBI taxonomy): domain Eukaryota; kingdom Metazoa; phylum Arthropoda; class Insecta; order Lepidoptera; family Nymphalidae; genus Mechanitis; species Mechanitis mazaeus. Next base: position 11,834,910 of record OY365743.1, read on the forward strand.
GTTTAACATGGATGAATGACTATTTTGTAATGATGGCCGCTACCGACATTATACCTTGCCCTTCAAAGTACGGAGACGGTCAGTTAACCCAGGTTAGCTTCCCACATCGTTTACCAGGCAATGAACGACGCTACGAGCGCTTCTATTAAATGAAAATGGCGAATATATTTATCGCAAGTTATTTTAATCTTGCTTTATTCATAGATAAACTTTAAACTCCATACACTCGGAATATTAATCCATATTTGCAATCTCAATGAACTAACAAACAAAGTGGGTAATTTTCACTCGGCCGAAATGAAACATCAGAAAGAGTAGTCTACAAGGGAAAGAGATGATAAAATAGGAGTATTAAGATAATTGTAAGGTTTATTACTTTTATATTTCTTCAAAGCTCTAAAAATGTTATATTTTAAAGTAAATCATTACATTACAAATATTGCAGATCATAAATTTTAATTTACATATTGTTCACTTCCGATAAATTTACTTAGAGCAACCAGAACAGAAAAGAACCACTGTGACAAAACTTCTAGACGAAAGATGGCGTTAAAAATAAAACCTACATATCCTAATAAAAATCCCTTAAAAATAAACTTACATACAGAAACTAAAGTTAACAACGATAACAATAAGATCTTACATTACATTTGCGATTTTTTAATTAAACCTTTGTTCGTCAATTCCTGACTAGATAAACTTGACTAAGTTATTTAAAACAAAGGAACACTTTGGAATGAAAAATTATTGTTGGTTCTTGTTCGTATTTAATCCTCGTCACTATAACTAAGCTTTAATTTCAGCAAATTATTCGAGAAAATTACTATGTAAAGTAAAAATACAAGTACGTTGGCCGCAACTGGATGTTGATGAACTCACATATATATGATCATTTTGCGGGCTACTGGTGTATTTTACTACAAGACTACTCCATATAAAGAGTTTGATTCTCCATTCCTAATGTGCATTTCATCAAATATCAAATAACACCTTTTTAAAGTGTACTAAAGATACGTTTGTGACAATTAGTAATATTTCAAATAAACATTTTATGAAAGATATACATGTTAGTAAAAATCTTAATATATAACATAAAGAGTCACGCACAATTAAAATAAAATGAAATGATTTAGTGAGTAGTTAAAATGTATTAGGATTTAAGTGGCTTTGAAAAAGTCAATAACGTTTAATAAAACCTACCCATACTTTGAAGCAAAAAACGTACTGAGTCCAACAAATCTCTTTGAATTAGAGGGTACATTTTCCAGGCGTCAATATTGGCAGATTGTGTCCGCCTCGGCCGATTGTACAGAACACGTTGTGTAACCGAACACATATACAAAAGTTACTTGAATCTGTATGAAAACCAAAATAAACCTTCTGTAAAGCAGATCTTGAAACGAATAATTTATATATGTTCCATCAATTCATATATTATGTAGTTGAGCTTAGTGAAGTAAAGTAACAATAAGCGAACTTGTCAGAGTTAGCAAATTATATTTGAGATGTGTGTTTTCACTATCTCATTGATATTCCATAAAGCCCTCTTTATCTGTCAGCATTGAATAGGTACTTGTATATCCAAAACACGTTAAGCTTGCCTGTCAAATCTCACGTTTTAACATAAATTGCAACGAGGAAATTGCTCTGAGCATTTCAAATAACGCGAGCAGTTTCTCTTTTGAAAATAATATTTGTAGAAGCAAAATGGCAACTCGTTTCAAATTATATTGTATTTTTTGAAATTATAAACATATTCATGTTCATTTTTAATTTCTATATTTTGATATAAGTATCATATATTAATATAAGTATCATTATTTATGTATTGTTTTTCTAACCTTTATTTATTATAAAGAAATGATATCCAAACCCAAGATAAAAAAAAATTAAAAATAGAAATAAATAAACTTGATATAATTTTAAATTGCATTTGAATATATGAAGAAGCTGGATCTCATATTAAGAATTACGATAATATTGAAGTAGCGTCCATGTTACTTAACATATTAGAATCGTAAGATGACTGAGAATCGTAAGAGACTGTCAGAGATGAATGACGTGCTCTACAAGGCATTGAAGACAATAGAAGTACAATATCCATATTCTTTGAAAAGTTGCTTAGTCCACTAATACTTTATTTATTAATAAATTACTTCTTAAAAAAATAAAACAATTACAATATTTATTACATATAAAAATCCGTCGACCTATTATAAGAAATAGATTTATTTGTCATTTCAGTATATAAAATGAAATAATTTACGTAAAAAGCTTTTATAGAGATAAGCTCTACGTTATGAAATGTAGACGAACATTGCTCAATTCCAAAAAAAAAAATCTTTCATTTATAAAAATATTGTTAATTTTTCGACAATAATCCACTTTGGTATAATTTCAATTACATTAATTAGCGATATCAGAATTGTTGCAGACACAGTTCATGCTCTAATTAGAGATCAGCTGCGGAACAGAATTAGCCAGGAAAATTATATTTGAAAGCGATGTCGTTGGTAATAAGGGCGTTACCTTCACCATAGCATGCACGTCACTTTGTAATTAATGATTTAAACTTTTTATTATATTAATGCTTCAACAGATTAACCCTGGTATTTTTTTTTATATAGGAAGGCATCTATATTGTACCTTATTTATTCTCACATAAGTTCTATTATACAAGTCTTTGATACATGATTCATATTACTTAATTGTACGTGTTTTTAATAATTTATAAAAAATAAATTAAATACCATTTAAAGCTTCATTAGGGTCATTTTTTTTTTACATTAATTAAATATATAAAAAAATATATTGAGGATGAAAATAACAAAGATGTTTTTTCAAATAAATACTTAAGTAAAAAGTTTGATTGCTAACTGTTTTCTTTATCGCGTGCAATAAAATCAAAAATAATATCAAGTAATAAAAATACTATTATTATAACACAAAGTATTATGAAATATCTAAATAATAAATTAAAAAACACGTCTAATAGCGATCACAACAAATTAGAAACAAGCTGTTACAATGATAATTAATACTAATGGGTCGTCCGCTAAACTTCGTGTTTATACAACAGATATTTTAGGAATTTCGAAACCTGTGACAGGTTTTATTATATTTCATTGCAAGTCACTCATTTACATTTGGCGTGAAAATGTGAAACTTTTTTATTTTTATTTTTTTTTTTTGTTTTTTTTTTATTTTTTTGCACATAGAGAGCTGGAGCTCTTTAAAATGAGACCAGAACCGATATTCTATGTGCAGTTGTTATCACTGAAACAACAAAAATCGGCTTACGCTATTAATAAATAAAATGTAAATAAAATATTCTAATACATATACAGTTCTATATAGTTATAGAAAAAAAAATATATTAAAAAAAATATATTTCCATATTTTCAATTGATGCGGAATTTTATACTGAATCTAAAAAACCAACACTCGTGACGAGCCAAAATTTTTCCTAGAAGTTATGGGGGGAAAACTATAAATTAAAATATGAAATAAGATTATTATAACTATACATGAATATGTATACGTGCATTTATAATGTATTAGCAGTCTATTGTTTATAATAATAATAATACTAGTAAACTTACTTCACTTAGCTAATAACAATAGTAAATTCGTTTGAAAGATTCTTTTTGTCTTTTCTTTAGTTATTATATTTGTACCATTATTTTAATGTTACAGTAAAAATACAAACTGTATGCAAATAATAAAAATTTGATAGCAATAATAATTATAATATAGACATTTATACTTTGAGTTTATATCTGTAATGTCTATCTAGACACTGTAAACAATTGTCTGCGTCTTTATACAGCGACGAGAAAGCCTCGATCTATCATCTGAGAGTAAATGTAACTGACATTAGACGATGGCCGATAACATCGACTAGAATATCATATATAACAATTTGGTTACAATATTCAGACTTTGATTTATGAAGCAATTGTTAAGGATAATGCTGTAAGTGTGTTTATTTAATTCCTACACTCATAGATTATGTTGTATATATATTAGATTAATGATGTATATATTTATATTTCTACAAATTAATCGTATATCTTTCAAGCACTTTTGTCATTAGTAGATAAATATTATGGCACTAGACTAACGCTTTTATTTTCTTTATTTAGATATATATATTCTATGGAATTTAAGTATAATATAATATAATGTTGAAATTCTAATGTTGAAAGAATTTTTGATGAATAAGTAGTTTTTTAGATTTGGCGATAGAAATATTCGAAAAAATTCAAAGTTTTCCTCTCTATATCATTAGAATTGGCAATGTTTATACATATTAAAGTATAACACAATATAACTAAAATGTTTAAATGGAAACAGTTTGATATATAAATTTAAATGGATTTGTAGGTTAAATAGACATAAAACCTCTCTGGACTTTCCGTGACAATTTGCTCAATTTAGGGATTTAGAACGTTTTAATACATATCCCAGATAAAATTTATATCTTTTTAATCTTATTTTCTATTATAGTGCATGTGTATGTGTGTGTTTTGATGCTTATCCACCCAGCAAGCCCAAAGTATTGGGTAAATTTGTATAAAGTGAAATAAAATATATGTACATTTTACTTCACAAAGAATGATGACGCATCTTCGAATACAAAATATGAGACGATCTTGTATGGCTTTTAAAATTTGTTCAAATTCTTTTCTAGGAAAGGAATTCAAGTGAAATAGTGATAGCTTTAAATATATTTTGAATATTACTATTACTTTAAGAAATCTACCTAACTTAAGATTGGAATGTGTGAAGTGTAATAAATTTTACTACCTCGCCTTTGACCGTCAAAGGGGACCCCAATTAATAGGGTTTATTAACATTACGGTTATAATCTTTTACCCTATTAGTTCTAATAGCTAATGGTTATTTTCTAAACATAAATTTAGCGCTGTCCCATTTCTACTTAGGGAATGCGAAAGAGAGACACTGAAATATTCAAGGATTTCGGCAAATGTTTAATGCCGCAACTAAATTTACTAAGGTCCTTTACTAAGCCTACAGATTTATGAAGTGGCAACATATGGCTATAAAATATAGGATCCTTTCCAAACGAGTGATGGCTATTTGAATAATTTATTTAAGACATTTATGCCTCGTACATCTTAAAATGAGGCTACGACTGTATTAATAAAATTATGTTTAATGTATAGATTATAGATTATATATCACATATGTATATATTTATAAATGTAATAAGTATATTTTATGTTAAACATTATATTTGTATATACTTTGAAACAAAGTTTATTTGTGTGTATTTAAATGAACGATTATTGGGCGCTTAAATACCTTAAGGTCGCGAAACTATAGGAGAACATAGACCTGCATAGAAATGCACAGTTTTCTAAACAAAACTATGCAAACAATTAAAGAGGTACCAGTTAGTATTTTCTTAGATTTTCACGAGTACACATTTGAAATAAAACTATTTTTACGGATTGAAACTCGTATAATTTGGTTACATTTTGATTTTAACCCCACGTTTCGAATACTTTGCAGTAATCGTGTTCACGAGTAGACAATACGTAAGTGTCTGTCTTTATTCTAATACATATCACACACACACAGATCAAAAGATTCTACAAATAAAGTCCTTTGAGTTGTACAGTTTAATTTTATTTGTAAATTAAAGAACATTTTAGAAATATTATTGTATCTTTCAAGTGGGACTTTTCAAATAACCACAGATTAAAGTTTCAATGGAATACGCTGACAGGTAAAAACCTCACAAAAAATAACGATGCCAAAAAACTGCGAAACTTTATTAAGCCGAACTGACTGAATACTTGCCAAATCGTAGCTTTACAAAAATTACGCTCGCAAATTACTTTACTATGTGGCTTCCTATTAAAGATAATAAATTGAGCCCCAATTAAAGTGTCCAGACATTGACTGATATATATCCTTACAATCCAAGCTGTCTTGAGACCAAGCTGAGCTGAAAAAATGAGACGACCCAACGTCCTGGAACAAAATTTATTGAGCGTTTTTATAAAATAAAAAAAGCTTTACTTAAAAGATTTAACTTCAATAGAAAAACAATTTAATTAAATCGCTGGGAACGCTGATGTAAGACCGAGATTTAGTATGAAATTAATTTAGATTATGCAACAACGCACATACATTTTCACAAGGATTTATAAAATAATAAACAGAAGCTTAAATTTATAGCCAATGGTTCTAATTTACTATTTTTCGATTTTATAAGTTTTAATAAAATTTTTGACTTAAGTATCTACTTAGCGCTAATAGCTAAAAATATTATGATCATTATTATTTCTGAAATTGTTTGCAAAAATGTTTCTGATATTGTTAATAAAAAAAATACTTTTAATATTAGTTTGGCTTGAACTTTGCTTTAAGGTGTGAGAGAGATGAAAGTTTGTATGTAAATCCGTTACTTTAAAAGATTATATCCCGGCTTCGGGTTTCTGAAGTGGTTGTTGTTGTTGTTTGAAAACCTTAATCGATTTTGATATTGTTTTTATCAATCTAGATATATTAGTGTAGGTCTAATGCAACTCATACAGCTTATATTTGTTATAACTTATTATATCTCAATAATATGTATATTTTTAAACATTATCCTTATTTTATTCAATATGCTAATTATAATTATATATTTAATAGACATTTAATAAAATAGTCGAGATAATTCAAAATTTTCATCGTTCAATTTACAGTAGTGATAACAGTTTTTATTACATTTGTTTTTTATTAAATACAGTTTAGAATAAAAAGGTTTAAATAAAACATTGCATTAATATACTGAGTTAGGGCGCGACATCTAGTGACTTCAGAGTCAAGCGCTTGGATAACCTGAAAAGGAATTGCGTGAACCTCAGAGAAAGTAAGGTGAAGACTAAGAATATTTGGTTCTAGTGACTCACGCTAGATGTCGCTATACTAAGAAGTCTCAATTATCTATCAAAGTTCTAAAAGTAATGCCGAAAATACAGTTTCGAATCTGCTAAGCACTACTTTTGTATTTGAGTTACAAACTCTAGTTGATAATTAGCGCTCTAAAATTCTGTTCGCAATGCGATATTTGCATTTTAGTTTCTCTTAATGCTTACTTAATTATATTATGCTTACTTAATAATATTATATAATTTTTGTTTTTACTGAAAAATGTACTGTCTTTTATATATAACCAATACCATGTTTTCATTAATTATCCCAGCTGTGGTATGTTATGATTTAAATTTAATTGAAATGAATAATTTATTTTAAGGCGTACGAAAGAAAGAAGAGTGAAATGGAAATATATAAAGCCTTATATATTAGATCAAATTTGGTTTAAGAACTCAACATTATCTTGTTACTAAATGTTACTATCGGCAACAGTCTTTTTTTTTTGGTTCGTTGGAAAAATCCGTTACGGATACCTCGTCGGCCAAGAAGGTGATGGCCGGGGGGTTATGTGGGACTACCCGGCAATATAGAGGACGCTGCCATTTTTAAGGCTACCCACTAAAAAGCCAACGGTTGCTCTCATCGCCCTAATCTGTAACAGGTTATTAGTAAACAAAAATAAAAAATATATATAACATTTTATATTTAAGAAACTAAAGATAAAATTCTTATAACTACCTTGTCGGTATTGGTAATTGACAAACATAATTGTGTTAGTAGGGACGAAAATAAATATAAGAAAAGTAACAAGAAAATTATTTCGCTGAGTAATAATTTAACACATTTAAGTTTTTCCGAATATTGTGTATTTGGAAGTTCTCCGTTAAGTGTGTCGTAAATATTTTGCGTTCTGTGATTTAATATATTTTTAGTTACTTATAATTTTCATAGCATATTAATTCCTTTTTAGACACAGTTTAGAAGCAATTGTTCAACCAATCCACATTGCTTTGCTGTGTTTTCTTTAACGATTCGTGGTAAAAGTTATATTAATACGAAGTACAGACGCATTGCAGTTTTTTTTTTTCTTCTTTTGTATTGAAAACAATCTTTTACAACATTTACAGAGCTAAATTTATAAAATATATTTTTCAAAATGTATATATAGTTTAACCTTTCGACTTCCGGACTGTAAACAAGTATGTTAAGTACTCCCAGTGACGGGCAGAGACCTCTTTGGTTATAAATTATTAATTTCTTTAGTTTTATATAAAAATATCAACAAGAGTTCTAACTGGCATATAAATAACAAATTTTACGGATCTCAGTGACGAGATAGTGATGAAATATCACTAAAACTTAAAACTTAAAATGCTCACAGGATACATTTAAAGTTATAAAAAAAGAATTAGATTTTTATGAAATTCCTAAATATTAGTCAATTGTTTCAATTTTCACACTAAGTATTCAAAGGCCTCTGACTTAAACTAATTGTTGCAAAAGCTACTTTAACAAAGGCACTTAACCAGAGTTGTATTTAATTTAAATAACGTCTCTCAGAAAGAGACAGTAACGAATTCACTGTAATAACTGAGCCAAAACAAAAACCATTTTGGGGTAATTAATAAATTTAATGAACAATTCAATATCCACTTCAATATTTTGTAACATTTCTACGTCTAATGATGTATTTTCCTACAAAAAATAAAGAATTATATTAACATGATGACCCACATATAGTATTGTGTTAGGGGGAAAATAAAATATTCTAATGAAATATTTAGACCATCAATAACATTGCGTGTTGAATATGGTTCGAACTTCTAATCCAGTAGTAGATGATATCTCGTTTTTAAGTTTCAGTATACTTTTATTAATTATGGCGCTTATCTTAATGTTTCCAGTTAGAAATGTGCACTCATTTCCATGAAAGTATACAATAAGTTTAACATAGAAAATAAAGCATTTTGTAATACAGTATGAAGTATTAAAAAACATGTAAATTCTCAAAAACTTTTTCTATAAAAACATTTTAATATCTAGTTAATGTAAACACAAGTAGTGCTCACAACAATCTAATTACTGGTAAATTCTTATAAAAAGTGTGCAATTTTTCCTAAAGGCGTTATCTAAGACAATCAAGATAATATTCAAGGGATTATTACAGTTCAAAAAAAGGGCGTAAATATTTTTTCATAAAATTTCCTAATATCTACAAGAATAAAATTAAAATTTCAGCTTGTATTTAAAATTTATATTGATATTTTAGGTTTTAATTAATATTATTTAATTTAAAATATATTAAAAATAATTTAATGTAATGTAAATGTTATATCTTTTAATTAGGTTTTGAAACTGTAATGCACGAAAGCGATAACATTATTAAAAGTTTGAATTGTTCTCGCAACTTTGTTATTCACAAGGGAAAGAGGAAGTGAAAAAAAATTCTTTGTAGTCTCCAATTTCAATTCTTATGCATTATAATAAAATGTAAAATTCCAATTGCATTTTTTTGTTTTGTCTTTTCTTCACGTTATTGCTGCTGCTAATCCATAGCTGGATATTCATAGCGAAGTTAATAAATTTGTATAAAGTCAGGCTTCCATTTACTTTGAAATGTTTTCAGCTGTAAAAGATGAAAATATTATGTAAGCGATCGTTTAGTTAATAATTGATTAATGAATTTAAAACATTAAAAATAATTTATTTCAATGAGGTTGAATGTGATAAGAAAAAGACTATAAAGCTATCTTAAATATCTTAAAGGAAAAGTTTTTGAAAGTCTTCACAAAAAACATAAGGCTTTCTCTTTAAAGTAGTTATGCGATCCACGCGGAATTATACTTTCTATTTGAAGCTAGTTTTAAGAAAATGTATCTATCTATACTTATATTAACTTTATTATTGTAGAAGTGAAACGAGGCCAAATCTATGGGTTTCACAAAAAATATAAATATATCAATTATTATTAAATTAAAGTAAAACCGATCTCTTTAAAAATTATTGTACCTGTATACTATTTATTGATTATAATTAAAATCAAAAATAGGTTATAACTTATGAGCTTACTCTGAAAAAATTATATTTAAACTAAGTATTCATTTATGAGACCACAAACCACAGTAAGCTTGTGATTTCTCACAAATACTAAAGCAATACATTATTTTCAAGAAACAATTTTTTTTTGTTACTTTCGGTAACCAAATTTTATTTATAATTTATTCGTTTGCTTTTAAAGTGATTAATATATTATTGTTGTATTCGCAAAGTATTTTTTAATTATCCGATATTTGTGAGTTGTTTTATATTCACTTAATTGTTTTTTGAAGTACCACATTGCACTTATTATATTTCGTATTGTCGCTCGGCAGACTTTGCTATACAAAAATACAAATAATTCAAAAACTCACTCAAATATACAAAAAAAAACATTTCAGAGTGAGTTTGATGACAAAAAAATGTGCAGAACAAATACATATTTACGATACGAATGTCAAAATTTAAATCTAATATTTTTTTATATTTTTTTATATATATTGGAGTATTTTTAAAAAGTTTATAAGGTATTTTTTTCATACAGGTTGTTTAAACTAGGTTGCCTTTCCGCCTAAATAGCAAGATTCTAACAATGAAGACATTTTAACAGAATATTACAATACCTAACCAGATTAAGTGAGTGTCAGCTTGTATTTTTGACAGCCTACGGAGCCTTTGATAATTCAAATTCTAAATTTTTTGAATGTGAACTACCTTCAAATTTTCAGTACGGTTGTCAAAGAATTTTTTGCTACGATCCACCACGGTATGTTTACAATTTTTTTACTATTTCTTTTCCCAGTTGCACCTTTAATAACAGCGCCTATTTTCTCCTCAGACGTCGCCGATATTTAAAAGCCGTGGACGTCTGTGATCAACTAACTTATAGCCTGGATTTGGAGTTTGACCGTTTTTAGTATTAAACAAAAAAAGCCACAATCGGTTGGATTTCAATAGCTTTCAGAAATATAAAATTTTCAAGTCTAAAATATTTGCTTAGCTGGGCTTATTTTTCTATTTAATCTTGGCGAGAAAAATAAAAGTTTTAAAGCTTCTAATGGAAGCGAGTTAATATAGCTGCGATAAGATCAAATAACGTGCCGCTACTTCAATGTTTTGTTAAATTATAACCACGATATCGGGGTGAAATGAGAACGCTAAGAACGTGATTCGTTCATTGAGAAAATTAATTATTCAAACAAACATTACAAAGCTTTCTTTATAATTATATTAATTGAATATTATAGTCTATTCGAGAATGAAAAATAAACAAAGAAGAATTTTGATATTTGAAGTATCAATAAGGCGTATTTTACAATTTACCTTCAATGTTAATCCAACTTTAATTTAAATTTTCAGAGATTGAAAATTTCATTTATTACGTTCACACGTACCCGTTTTAAATACGATTACTCTTCGACGCATCAGCGATTCCATCAGCTGCAGTAAGATTGTATTAAAGTACAAATTGATATTCCATGAAGCAATCAATGTTTGAAGTATCATTTAAATGGCAAGATATCTTGAACTGAATGAGTGTGACGATGCCTGTACCTATTGTTTGTTTTATATTCGTTTTGGAAATAAAAGAAACGTTAAACTTTTCTTTATTTATTAACATATTCCATGTTTTCACTTTAAACCAGAATATAAAAATACTATAAAACTTTTTAGAGTATTGCCAACATTTCACATTCTGTTCTGGAATTTGTTGTATTGTTTTATGATTTGTATTTCCGTAAATTCCATTGGATTTGAGCTTGTTATTTATATAATTTTATTTTTTTACATGTCAACAAATGTCATCAGCAAGCTTATGCTTACTTGATAAACATTTGAATATTTATTAAAAATATCATATAAATTAGGTTTTTAAACTTTAAACTAACTTTTTTTAATCATTAGGTTTTTAAACTGTTATGCACGAAAGGGATAACATTATTAAAAGTTTGAATTGTTCTCGCAACTTTGTTATTCACAAGGAAAGAGCAGATAAAAATAATCAATCAATTTATGCATTATAATAAAATTTCATGTGCTTTTTCTTTATTTTGTCTTTTCTTCACGTTATTGCTGTTGTTAATCCATAGCTGTATAGTCATAGCGAAGTCAATTAATCTGTACACAGTCAGGGTTTCATTTGCTTTGAAATATTTTCAGCTGTAAAAGATGAAAATATTATGTAAGCAATCGTTAAATTAATTGATTAATCATTTTTATCTCATTGAAATAAGCGTTGTCTTCTCATTATTTTACACATAAAAATTAAGATTACTAAATTGATTGCACTGTTGGAAGAAGGTTATTTAAATGTATATCTATTCCAACAACTAAATGTGAACTGTTCGACCGTCCAAAGGACTTGGCAACGGTACCACAAGACTGGTTAGGCCATTAAAAGAGCAGGCAAAAGTGCATGGCGCCCAGGGATGATCGTTTTCTGTTGGGTCATTCGTTGAATATTATCATCAGATGTTAATTGACCTTAAAAAAAGTCTTAAAAATATGATAGAACTCGAAGTAAGCTTGTGAGCATCGAGTTACTAAAGTTAACTGTGCACAAAATTGTGCACTATAAACTCAAGAGTATTGGAGCAGGCTATTATTCTCGGGTGAAGCCAGAATATCGGTTAAGGAAGCACGTTTGTAGATATGTGCTTTAAAAAAATTAGTCCATATGGTAACCGGTCGGTAAGGTTTTAGAAGGCGATTATTTAACGAAACGTATTGAGATAGTATTTATTGATAATGGCACATTGATTGCCCACCGGTATATAACAGAAGTCCTAATTCACCATACACTAATCATTACCATCGCAACCTACACCTACCATTGTTGGAGATCATTCCATTCAATAGAGTAACTGTACAATTTATTTATGGGAAGGTGTATATGTTACCGTTTTCATTTATTATCTTGATAATTTATAGTCAAATTAAAAAAATGAATTATGAGGTTATTAATATACGAGTACCTGAAACGAATTTTCTTTAACCAATTTATGTTTATAACGGCAGCTATATGCATTGTTTTAAAATTTTCAAAATGTTGTAGTTGCAATCGTCCATGGTATATATATGCCCTTAGTGATGACACAAACAAACGATAATAACAAACTATTCATACTGTTTATTGAACTCTCGACGTAAACGATTATGAGAGATATTAGTATTCTGAACTCCTAAGAACAGTGTGATAATAAGCTTTAAATAAAGCTTTGTTAATAAAAGATGAGTTAGAGCTGATATGTCTTTTCTGAAGTCAGACTAATAAATTTAATGATATAAAAAATAGTGAAAGGATAGAAGAGGCTTAAATAACTAGTGTTGAATTTAAATATAACATTAAATAACAGTAAATGTAAATCTTAAAATTTTTTATTAACTAAACTAGGCCGAATGAAAATGGCTTGTTATACGTTCGGGTAATATGGAATGTAACATACCCCAATAAATACCACATTATAATTTTTGTCGAGTCAGCTATTGTTACTTAAAACGGGGCCCTATTATGACATGCAACACCCCCATTTCATGCTTCATAAAAATAATTATACGTATTATTTCTCTTTCATAGACACAACTTACTTAACGTCAAACAAATAACATATTTGTTATTTTTAACATACAATAGGCTAGTAAAAATTAATACTATATTATATCCGGAGAACTAGTAAACTAATCTGATTAATATTAATTAAAATAAAAAGGTATATTTCTGTATACAAGACTTAACTTTCTATATAGTAGGCGAAAAAGTATTTCACTTCGGAATGGAGTAAATAGCGAAAGCTTAATAAAACAGCTAAAGCATCGGCTAGGCTGGTCAGGTACGATAGTGGGTGGGGCAGAGGCAGTGATGTGAAACCAGGTGCTACATCCAGGTCGGGTAATCAAACAACAGGCACCAATTGTGAAGTGCCCTGTGGTTTAAACTCGTAACTACTGATCCGGAAACCAACACCATCGTACCTATATAGGCAAACCCATCATATGTATGAAAGCGTTCGTTTTATTTAGTTATTTTAATTAATATTATTATACTATTTTTATTTTTATTTTAAAACGATGATGCTTGTTTTTTTTATAAACGTATTTATATGTTATGCAATAAAATATTTAAATGACATTACATATTTATAAGTTCATAAATCTATACAAAATTTCTAGCAGAGGCTGAATAATTATATTTAACTTACCTTACATAGGAGTTTCGTTTATTATTACAAGCATTTAAATTAATTTTAATTCATATATTGTATTTTTATCAATTTGAAATAAATATAAACATAAAAGTTATGAAATATTAAATCTTTTAAATTTTTCTTCTTATACTAACTTGTTTTTCAAGGAATGTGGGGTAAAATTAAAATAATTACAATCGTAGAATATAATTTTAATTAGAATTTTAATATAGGAAAAATAGGAAAAAGGTTTTTATTAGATTAACATTAATTTTATTGTCGTGATGAAAGATTAATATCTTTGCATTAATTGGATATATAAAAATATATGAAAGAGAAGGTTTTAAGAAGGTTTGATTAATATATTACTTTATATTGTATTAATAGAATACAAATTTAATTATATAGAAAACGGTTTATTTCAATAAAACTATTTTACGGATATAACTCGCGTCTATTTTTACAATTACCTTTTGGAGCGATTAGTTTAGATCAGAAACCTTCAAACACTTTATTAGAAAATTAAAACAATTTACTAATATTTAAGTAATATGACCATTCCGTGACCAATTTCCTCAAAATTTGTTATTTATATGCCCGTCGAAACCTTCTGGATATTTTTACACAAAACTGCAAAGAAATTATTAACTTGTAACTAGTAATTTAAGTTTTCTAGACCGATACGACACCGGAACCTTCAATAAGGTTTATATACCCTCAAGGGCCGGCAATACTTATTAGCCGATGGCGGCTGTGATCACTTAGGTGTTAGGTCTGAGTCTACAGTTTACCCTCATTTTAGTATTTAAAAAAAAACCACAATAGATAATGATTTCACTAACTTTAGTAATAATATATCTTGGAGTAAAAATATTTTTGTAGTTTAATTTACCTCTCTATTTATTCTCTATTGAAAAATAACAGTTTCAATTCTAATGGAGGCGATTTAACATAGTGGCGATATTAACAAATAACGTGTCGCGGCTTCAATATTTCGATAAATTATAACCATGATATCGGAGTAAAATGACAAGGATAAAAACGTGATTCGTTCATTGGGAAAATTAATTATTCAAACGAACATGACAAAGCTTTCTAACTAAATATTGTGTTCCATAAAGCAATGATCTAATTTTGATAATTATGACTATAAGATGCAATTTGCAGTGTACCTTCAATATTAATCCGAATTTAATTAAAATTATCAGTGATTGAAAATTTCCTTTATTATGTTCACAAGTATCCGTTGGAAAGACAATTTCTCTCCGACGCATCAACAATTCCATCAGGTGCAAAAGGTGGTATTAAACTCAAATTGATATATAAGCCATTCAACACTTTTACTATTATTAAAATAACAAGATATGTTTAATTTGTTGAATACAAACGATGCATTTACGTATTGTTAATTTCAAATTCGTTCTAGAAAAATAACAATTTTAAACTTCTATTTATGAATATTTACATATTCCATGTTTTTACCTTTAATTCAAAAATAAAAATTCTATGAAACTGTTTGAAATGGTGTTAATCTTTTTTATTCCGTCCTTTTTTTGTTTGGACTATCTTCCCATAAAATCCAAAGTATTCGGTATTGATGATCTGAGTAAAGATATGTTTATTCGTATCATTGATTGTGTCAATCATTACTCACATAATCAACTTCTCTTCATCAACAGGTACCTTTCCTTCTGCCTGGCGCAAAGCGTTTGTTATTCATTTTCCAAAAATATCAAATACATCTTTACCCTCTCATTTCAAACCTATTTCTATCCCCCCCTCCCCATTCTATCAAAAGTTCTAGAAGTTGTAGTACACAAACTAGTTTTGTCTTATATTTTCAATTACAACATCCTTAATCCTTCTTAGTCTGAGTTTAGATCTGGATAAAGTATTTCTACTGGTCTTCTTAAAGTAGTAGGCGATGTTAGAGCAGCTATGGAAAAGTTGCTCTTAATAGTCCTTGTCTTTAAAGATTTCTACAATACCTTTTGCTCTGCAATGTATGTATGTATGTTGATTGTAGAAATCAACAAACCATGACATCCATTTGGATATTCTATACCCATATCCCATAAATCATGACATCCTTTTGGGTAGTCATACCATTTTTATGCTGACGACCTACAGCTCTAAGTGCATGCAAACATTTCTAATATAGGTGCTGTTATATGTATATTTTAATTGATAGTTCGCGACGTATTAGAAAAAATTACATTAAAACTATTCCTCCATTAACTATCAATAACATATCTATAAAGTTTCAATCCGTAGTCAAAGATTTAGGATTTCATGTTGACAATACACTGTCCTGGATGCCTCAATAAATGAAGTCTGTAAAAAAGTGAACTCAATGTTACGATCTCAGTACTGAAAATGTGTAACTCTGAGGAAATGTAAATGAGATTTTAAATAATTTAAAAACTTAGCTCTATGGAGTCATTCCTGTCAGACCAACTTTCTATAAAACTTTTTTGCCTCTTAGGCTATGAGGCTCTGGAATAATCTTTCTACTGACATTCGTGACGCTCAAAATAAAAATACTTTTAAACGTTTGGTTAAATTTTTTTTTTTCGAGTGTTTCAATGGCTAAAATTTAATTCATAATTTTTAATTTCTTTACTGATATCTCGACAATATCTGTTTTGTTAAGAACCTTTATTTATTTTCTACTTTTTGAGTAACAATAACAATAGGTTTTTATCTTATTATTTTCAAATGTTTGACTATTAACATATCTAAACAATGTATGTAATTGTACTCGTTTTTTTTTAAATACTTTTTTAAATTGTTATTCTGGTTTTTTTTTTTATTACATCTTTACATTTTTTATTGTTAATTTAAGGGCTAGCTGGTAGTTAACACCTGTGACATTGTGCTTGCCTTTGCCTGATCTGTGCAAAAATTTAATAGATAAAAAAATAAATTATTCTTCTTGCCAGCAAATCCAATGGTTGAAACATGAGTTAGGTATTTATAGATATGGCCGCTTTATCTTAAACTTCTAGAATAATTAATACATATTTCACTTGATAAAGATTACATATCTGAATTTATTTATCTCTTAAATATCAAGATGTAGTATTTACAAATTTTATATCTTTCTTTTGCACATTCTACACTGTTTTATATGAAAGGGATAATAATATTTAATGTCAGAATTATTCTCGTGACCTTGTTATTCACAAGGGAGAGAGGAGATGAAAAATATATTTTTTGTGGCCTTAAACTTTTACTCTTATGCCTTATAATAAAATGTGAAATTGTACGTACATTCTGTTTTCTTTTTCTCCATGTTTTTGACTTCATGTTATTGCTGTTGTTATCAAAGAACTGGACACTCGTGGTGAAGCTATTTTCAGTCAGGGTTCCATTCCATTTCAAATATTTCCATTGCTTTGTAACGGAGATCAATATTAAAGGTAGTGTAAATTTTAACCACTTCTGTTTATTCTGAAAACTATTAAATTTGGGCAAATTAAAAAACTTTTATATTAGCGGTATCAAGTTAAATATATGTTTAGTAAACTTTTGACAATATGTTAAAAGTTGTAAGTACGTCAGTGAGTATGCAAATCATTAGCGATCTAAATTCAATATGAGTATTAAGATATTATTATTGTATTATAATGAATTAAAAGCTACATAAGACAAAAGAAATGTAGTATTTTTTTTTGTTTAAACAGTTATATAATCAGTTTCAAATAGTTATACCTATGATATAATAATTTAGACACCATGAGGGACTATTGAAATAATAAATCAAACAGGAAATATTATCAAAGAACCTATAACAGACTATACAAATCTTTGTTGTAAATCGCAAATTATAAAATGGAATACTAAAAGGGCTGTGTTTATATCGGACAAAATTTTAAGACCTGTCGTCAAAGATGCTTAAGAATGTGTGTTGGTTAAATCTTCGTAATCATTTATAAAATATCTATAAGATATGTATATATAGATACATGCCTAGCTCCAAACAGTGATCACATGTTAAGTCTTTTTGAAATCTTTAACTGTTATTAAATCAAAAGAAAATACTACCTGAATTATTAACTTATCTTGTTAAATAATATATAAACATTTTGTGAAATTTATAGAATGAGTATTGGAATAAATAAACAATATTGACTCGTAAATAAATGTTTAGTGAAAAAAAACACTTTAGGCTTTTGGTACATGAACCTTCTGCCTATTCGCAGCGTCCATCTTTACAAATAAAAGTAAGTATTCGATTAAGAATTGTAAAGACAAAATTAAAAAGATTTATATTGTTCCGAGTTTAATATTTTTCTTTTTTTTTTTAATAAATTAATTTCCCTATAAAGAACAAGTTACTATAGAATACTTAATTTTTTTTAAATTATATTCAATAGTTTACTGCATTTATTATATCCAATGTAATTCAATCTTAATTTAAGTTTCAGTAATTTATGGTTTTGATAACTTCGTATCGAAACTCTTTATTTGAATATGGGCTTAAAAATGGAGGGAAAAAATTAAAGACACAATCTTACAGGCACAAGTTAAATTACATTTACAAACAGTCTAAAAATATTTGAATGTTTAATTCATTTTGCATTTTGCACTTTCTTAATAAAAATGGCCCCTCAGTGATGACACAGACAGACGATAATAACCAATTATTCTTACTGTTTATTAAACTGTCGACGCAACTGATTATGAGAGTAATTAGTTGCTCTGTGTGAATTTCTAAGAACAGTTTCATTTAAATCTTTGTTAATAAAAGATGAGTTAAGACTTAGAGGCTTAAATAACATGTGTTGTTATTAAACATTAAAATTAAAAATAATAAATTTACCTTACAATTTTTTATAACCAAAACTAGGCCAAATGAAAATGGATTGTTAAACTGCCCGTTAATATTAAGAATGTAACATACCCCAATAAATACCACATTGTAATATTTTGTCGAGTCAGCTAAAATATAGTGAATTTGTTACTCAAATCGTGTCCCTATTTTGACATGCAACACCAACGTATTTCATGCTGTATATACATTTTTGTTATATAATAATATATTTTTGTTATTTTATTCAGATATTTATGATTACATACAAGATGCTATACATTATTAATTCAATATTATATAAGGATAATCTGATTACTATTCATTGCAATAAACTTTTAAACAGCTCAGTAGCATAAAGGTATATTTCAGTACACACGAGTTAACATTTTATGAACTAAGTGAAATTGAAATGGAGTGAATAGTGAAAGCTTAATAAAACAGCTGAAGCATCGGCTAGGCTGGTCAGGTGCGATAGTGGGTGGGGCAGAGGCAGTGATGTGAAACCAGGTGCTACATCCAGGTCGGGTAATCAAACAACAGGCACCAATTGCGAAGTGCCCTGTGGTTTAAACTCGTAACTACTGATCCGGAAACAAACACGTATCTATATAGGTATTAATTTTATATGAAAGCTTTCGTTTTATATAGTTAAGTTATTTAGTTGTTTTGATTAATATCTTTATGTTATCGTCACATTAAGGTTTTGTGAGCTTTCTTTGAAAAGAAAACTTAACTTACCTTTCCATAAAATAAATAAAAGTTCAATGAATTAAACTTTTATTTATTTTATGGAAAGTAATTTATGAATTGAGTTATTTTATAGTTGATATGAAATGAGTTAGTTTATGAAAAGTTTTATTAAATTAGTAAATAGTATATATAAAAAAACATTTTTGACCGTGTTTTTATTGCGAATTTTAATAACGTAATGCTCCTTATAAATATTTTAATTCAAGTTGAGATATGAGTTAGCAATATAAAATAATATTATAAAAGGTAGTATTTCCTTTTAATTTCATAACTTGGAAATTGAAATAAGTTCGCTATCCATTTGCATACTCATTGACGCACAATAGGCATTATTCTATTAAAACCTTTTCATGGGTCAAAAGTTTACTAAACATATATTTAACTTCATACTACTAATATAATTTTTTTATATGCCCAAATATTTTAGTTTTCAGAATAAATACAAGTGGTTTAACAATTCCTTTAATATTGTTCTCATTTACAAAAATTTAAAAATATTTCAAATGAAATGGAAACCTTTAAATAACTTCACCAAGAGTGTCCAGTTCTTTATTAAAAGGAACAATAACATGGAGATAAGAAAAGTTAAATCGATGGCACGCACAATTGACATTTTATTTTAGAATTATTCTTAAGAACAAAATAAGAATAAAATTTTAAGTCGAAAAGCCAAAAAGAAAGATATGAAATAAAAAATACTACATTTATTATCGTCACATTATCAATGTTTATTAAGTTAATCATAATTTATTAATGATATTCTTTGTTATTTAAAAAAAGAGGTAAAATTCTATAAATACTACCCTCATGTTCATCAGAAATAAAAATCTTAATATACAAGAAGAAAACACAGGACGGAATGTTAAATATAAATATTATCCAAAAATCTTTATAGTTTTTTTATACTGGGGTTTAAAGGGGCTTAATTTGTTTTTATAATTTAATAAAAAATGTAGCAACGTCATGTTATTCGATCTTAACGCAGCTATATTAAATCGCTTCCATTAGAATTGAAACTATCATTTTTCTCGCCGAGATTAAATTGGAAAGTAAACTCAACCAAAGAAATATTTTGAACCAGAAGATATATTATTACTGAAAGTATTTGTTTATTGTTTCAATTTTCTAACAAAGTGTTCGAAGGCCTCTGTCTAACTAATTGTTGCAAAATCTACTTTACAAAGGTATTCAATAAAATTGTATGTATTTTAAATAACGTCTTCCAGACAGCGACAGTAACGAATTCATTGTAATAACTGAGCCAAAACCAAAAAGATTTGGGGTATTTGATAAATTTTATAAAATATATATCAATTGCTTTAGACCCACCGAGATAAAATTATTAACTAAGAATGTTTATTGTAAGCCTATTTCCAAAAGTACTTTTAAAGATTTTTTACAAGTTCATAAAAATCATAAAACCCTATAAGAAAACACAGGACAGAATGTAAAATACTAACAACACTACAAAAAGTTTTATTGTATTTTTAATATTTAATATTTATAGTATTTTTAATATATAATATTTTAATATAATAATTAAAAGTTAAACATGGAAGATGTAGATAAATAAAATAAATAAAATTTTAAGATTTTTTTCCAGAACAAATATAAAACAAACAATAGGTACATGCATCGTCACACTCATTCAGTTCAAGATATCTTGCCATTTAAATGATACTTCAAACATTGATTGCTTCATGGAATATAAATTTGAACTTTAATACAATCCTACTGCAGCTGATGGAATCGCTGATGCGTCGGAGAGTAATCGTATTTAAAACGGGTACGTGTGAACGTAATAAATGAAATTTTCAATCTCTGAAAATTTAAATTAAAGTTGGATTAATATTGACGGTAAGTTGCAAATTGCATCTTATTGAAATTTAAAATACACAAATATCAAAAATTATTTTGTGTTCGTTTGATTATTTCTATATAGAACCATATTCTACTAATGTAATTATAAAGAAAGCTTTGTCATGTTCGTTTTGAATAATTAATTTTCTCAAGGAACGAATCACGTTTTTAGCGTTCTTATTTCACCCCGATATCGTGGTTATAATTTAACAAAACATTGAAGTAACGGCACGTTATTCGATCTTATCGCAGCTATATTAACTCGCTTCCATTACATATTAAACTATTATTTTTCTCGTCGAGAGTAAATAGACAATAACTTAACCAGAGAAATATTTTACACTCAAAGATATATTATTACTAAAAGCTACTGAAATCAACACCAATAGTCCCTTATTAATTTTTTTTTATACTAAAATGTGGGCTTATTTTTTTAAATTCAAAAGTTAGTGGCCACGACTTGTAGGTATTTTAAAGCTTTTGAAGAAAAAATAGATTCTCGTATTGAAGGTCCCTAATCGATCCGAAAAATTAAATAAGTGTGTGTAAAAATATCAACAAGGAATCCAATGGGCATATAAAAAACAAATTTAAACGAACTTGGTCACGGAATGGTCATATGGCTGATTGTAATAACTGAGCCGAAATCTTTACTTTTGACGTATTTAATAAAGTGTATTTAATAAAATTAATGAATAAATTAATATTCATTTTGATATTATAGACTTACTTCGTGACAAAGACAATTACTCGTATTTATATAAAATTATTTATTATGTCAAAACATGTTGGTACATGACTTTAAATAGTACACTAAACTATTTCAGGTGGCAGAGACGGTATCCCAGATATCACAAGTTCAATCCATCCTCGTAATGATGAAAAAACGAACAAACCTTTTTTTTATGGGAATTTTATCCGATTCAGATATGTCAGACCCATCATATCCTAAACTACAATTAAGACTACATTTAATTATCATCAAAAAAAAAATACAAATATCTAAAATCCAACAATAGACAAGAACACAATACAAAAAAATAAAAACAAAAAAACACGTACACCTAATTATGTAAGTGTACCTAATTATTTAAATCATTACTTCATTAGCACCTGTGCAGAAATATTTCTATAATAGATTTAAAACTTTCTGTTGTCGGTTAACCAAGAAGGCTTGCAAAAATTCCTACATCTTATTTAATTTTTTTTTTTTTTTTTTTTTTTTTTTTTTTTTTTTTTTTTTTTTTAAACCACAATAGGTAAGCGTTTGACTACAGCCCGCCTGATGCTAAGCATAGGCTGTAGTCTAAAGTGTGGCACGCTTACCTAGTAAATACCTATTAACTTTCGATTTGAAGACCCCCAGATTGTAACAATCAGGAAACACCGACTCCGGCAGAGAATTCCAAATTTTCGCCGTCCGCACAAGGAATGTGGAAGCAAAACGCTTTGTACGGGACTTTGGAACCTCAACCGTAAATTGGTGTTTCCTATTTGAGCTTCTCGTCGTTCGGTGACTGAAAGGAGCTGGGTGTATCAAGTTGTGCAGCTCTGTTGCACACTCTCCGAAATGTATCCGATAAAAGACCGACAAACTAGCCACCTTGCGGCGATGGTCCAAACTTTGGAGTTTTGCCTTGGCAAAGGTGGTATCACCTACGAGCCTCCTAGCCCGTCCCTCAATTGATTCCAACGCTTCTAGCTGGTATTTTGCCGATCCATCCCAAAGATGCGAGCAGTACTCCATGCACGACCGAACTTGTGCTTTATAAAGTGTGAGCAACTGTTCCGGCTTGAAGTACCGACGCACCTTCCAGAGAACACCAAGCTTTTTAGCAGCTAATTGAGCCTTAGACTCAATATAGGAACCAAAGTTGAGAGACGAGTTTAGCCTGACACCAAGAAGGTCCAGGTGGTTCGCAATCTTCACGGGTACATTTCGAAAAGTAGGGGCCAGATGGAATGGCCTCTTTTTGGCAGAGAATAAACACGCCTGGGTCTTCGCTGCATTAAACCTAACCAGGTTGGCATCGCCCCATTCGGAGACTGCCTGAAGGGAAAGGTTTGTGCGCTCGACCATGGCCTCTCTGAGTGACTGGATTTCGGCCACACTAGCTCGTGTGTTTGATATATAGCTCTCCACAACGGTGCTGTCGTCTGCATACCCAAAGATACCGGGTTTAAGCAGATCGTTAATGTGCAGCAAGAAGAGAGTTGCGGAGAGCACTGACCCTTGAGGAACACCGGCATTAATAGCCATTCGATCAGACGAGCAGCCGTCGATGACTACCCGTATTGACCGATTCCTCAAAAAGTCTGATATCCACACACAGAAACCAGCGGGCAAACCGTAGGAGGAAAGCTTGCTAACAAGGCTATCGAGCCAGACCCTGTCGAAGGCCTTGGAAATATCAAGAGAAACCGCAAGGGCTTCTCCGAATCTCTCAACTGCCTCACTCCAGATATGAGTGGCGTACACAAGAAGATCCCCAGTTGATCGATTCCGGCGAAAGCCATATTGTCGATCACTGAGGAGGTCGTTTGATTCCAGGTACGCCAATAGCCTGACATTAAGGACGCGTTCCATGCTCTTGCAGAGTATGGACGTGACCGATATGGGCCTGTAGTTGGCAGGGTCAGCACGACTGCCTTTTTTGGGCACGGGTTGCACATTTGCAAGCTTCCAAGAACTCGGCACTTTTCCAGTCTCAAGAGAGAGCCTAAACAAACGTGTAAGTATGGGAGACAACTCGGGCGCACATGTCTTCAGAACAATTGCAGGAATACCATCTGGACCGCTGGCCTTGTTCACGTCCAGATTGCGTAGCGTTTTCAAAACCTCTCTCTGGCGAATTCGGATTTCCGGCATTGCCACCGAACTGCCAGGAAGAACTGGAGGTATTGCGCTACCAGCGTCTAAACGTGAAGATTCCGCAAAGAGAGATGCAAATACGTTTGCTTTCTTTACCGCGGCGTGAGCCAGTGATCCATCAGGTTTCTGCAGTGGTGGTAGCGAGGGGCGGCAGAAGTTCACCTCAACCTCTTTGGCTAGGGACCAAAACGCTTTACTCCCCGGCGGGTATGAAGCCAGTTTGGACCCTACGCGGCCAATGTGGTCAAAATGAGCCTTCTTTAACACCTTTTTGCAGGACTTGGCAGCCTTGTTAAAAGCTCTCTTCTTGTCGCGAACATCCATGGCCTTACGCTGGCGAGCTTCAGCCCAGGCTAGGTATGCCTGATGTTTCTGCACTTCTGCGCGTCGACAATCAGGTCCAAACCATGGACAAGCTTTTCCATAAGATGGCACGTCAGAAAATGGGATGTAATACTCCATTCCCATCCGTAGCACATCAGTAATGGAATCTGCGCAGGCACTGGGATCACTCGAAGAGAAGCAAACTGACTGCCAAGGGAAAGATGCATAGAAAGACCGCATTTCATCCCAATCTGCTGACCTGTATCGCCACATCCGCCTCGTATTTTTAGGGCTGGGATCGGGAGGGGAGTAGACGGATACAGATTTCACCAGACAGTGATCAGAGCTACCCAAGGGCGATGAAATCGTCACCGAGTACCTGTCTGGATCAGTCGTCAACAGAAGGTCCACACAGTAAGGTGTGTGGGAGTCAACATCCGGCACCCTAGTGGCTCCTTGGACCAACTGGGTGAGGTCTAACGAGAGAGCAAGGCGTCTCGTCTCTCTCCCAGCATGGTTCGTGTCTAGGTATGGATATAGCCAATCCTGGTGATGGCTATTAAAATCCCCTAATAACACTAGTTGAGCCGACGGGTACTCCTGTTGAGCTAAGTCCGCCACCTCGCTGAGGTAGTTAGTGAGCCTAGTTGTCTCAATATCTCCGCTGTGCGACCGGTAAACACAGGCATAGAGAATTTTCTCAATTCCTGTATCAACCAGTATCCACAACACCGAAAAACTGGGGTCTTCAAATTTACGGAGACGTCGAAAACAAATGTCATCGCTGGCATACACGCATACGCCCGCACGTGGTATAAAATTGTACTCCAGGGTATACCCCGGGTAGGATAAGTACGACACGTCGGATGGACATCGTATTTGGGTCTCCGTGAGAAACAGGAGATGCGGTTTGTCTGTCTCGAGATGATGGTGGACAGAATTGAGATTGGAGTGCATCCCTCTGATATTGTTGAGGTGCACTTTCAGGGAGAGGGTATGAAACCGCTGTTTATAATCTTTTCGTTTCTTCTTGTTTCTCATAATTTTTTTTTTTAGTTTATATAGGCAGAAAGTCGGCAGTAGAGCGAGGCGTTTACGACGCAAGGCCAGTGAAGCACATCATAACCACGCACATCGATGGGGGACTAGTCTGGAGACTGCGGGGACGCCCGAGCCCCCCCGAAAGTGTCCATCGCGCCCTCTCATCCGGTAGCCAACCGGCGCGATGACGCACTCCCGGGATTTTTCGACAGTTGGCGGGACAGCCTTTCGTGAGTGGCGAGCTCACAATTGGGTCCCCTACTGACTGCGGTCGGCCAGCGGTGCACCGTGCCTCGGATCCCGCTACCCTCCGCGACTAGTCTCCCGATGCTTGTTAGTCAGTGTACTTCTTATTCGGCATTTACTCGCAACGCTACTGCTCTGACCCGACTTCCATAATGGCGTCACCAGACTACGCGCCGGAACACGGCTAGGCCGCTTGGCGGTACGACTTAGTCTGGTGGGTGGTCACCAGCCACGGCCGAAGTCTACCACCGGTTGTTTGTCGCCTGATTAGCACCACCCGAGGACTACGTGTGGGGTATCATAAAAAGGGTATTCTCCCACGGACGGGGGCGACTCAGTCCTCAAAAATAATAATGTAATATTTCTGCATAAGAGCTTCCCTCTGTGATTTATACTTACTACATTCTACTAATAAATGTTGGACATCATCCATCGTAACACAGATATCACAATTGGCTAAAACAAACCTTTATAGTCATTTAAATAAACCCATAATGAATTTTCGAATAAAAAGTATACAAACATGATGACCCACTTATGACATTGTGTTAAGTAAAAAATAAAACATTCTAATTAAATATTTTGGTGTTGCATTTGCGTGTTACATAACATACTTCCAAGAATTATTCGTAGTAGATTATTAGTAGTACATGATATCTCGCTTACATGTTTTAATATACTTTTATTAATAAAAATTATTTCTTATATTTTGTGGTTTTGTGAAACTTGTTTTAATGTTTCCAGTTATGAATGTGCACTCATTTCATTTACACGGAACATAAACTGTTTTCTTTTAATTCATTTTTTGTTTTATTATTACATCACACTATTAAATTAATCAGAGACTTTGTATATATTTATTTATTAACATACAAACTTTTTACAAGACAATCTAATTATTGTTTAATTCTAATAAAAAGTAAGTACCTAAAAATTTCTCAAATTTTTTTTCTATATTAAAGTTTTAATTAGAAATATCTCATGGAAAATAAGATTGGTATCAATACCTTTAGACCCACTCTGACATTATTAGTACTACCAGAAACTATTTACGTACAATTTATATTTTGTGTAAATCACGATAATATATCAAAGTCTTAAGAAAAGTCCTAAATGTCGCAAAATTTTGCAATAAAGACAATACACAGAATTAGAAGTTCATTTGCGTGTTCTTAAAAGAAAAGATATTCATCGCACAAATTTATTTTGTTTTTACCCCAAGTTTTCTCGAAAAACAAGTTAGTTCAGGAACGGACAAAGAACAGCTTTTAAATCTTTATATATTTTTATTGTTATTATTATATTATAGACTTTTCTTATTTCATTATACGTTATTAACAGTTAGGCACATATTTTGTTAAATAACTTGATCCCGATCAAAGATAGTGTACTTTTGGTAATAAAAGAATATCGACATAGAAAGTGGTTTCAAGGACAACTTTCCACAAATTGTTATAAGTATGCTTGTCTTTTATATTTTAAATAATTTTAAAAACATGGTGTGAATTTTTCGTTTCTGAAACTAAGAAATTTGTTTATATTCAGTAATTTAACCTGCTTGTAATACCCATAAATTACGAAGAAGCCCTTTTATCACCTCCAAGCTTGCATTAACATCAAGTATGACAAAATGTTATCATTACCTTTAAATTCCATAGCCCGAGATTATTTTCACAAAACATTTTATTAGGTCATTCAAGAATAATATTAAATATGTTTTGAATCATTATCTTATTACAGTCTCCTAATTTATAAGAATATCATCTGTGAAGTCGCAAAAAGAAGATTCTACTTCTTTAACAATTTTCAGAATAATAAAAATTTACTTTTTAATTTATTAAATTACATATACTTAACGGCATAACTCGAATAAATATGAATGTTTATAATGATGATAGATGCAGTTCTTATGTAAGGTTGTCACGGTGTGTGCTAACGCGATCCCGTGACGTCCAATTACAGCGCAGAGGGCAACCGTTGGTTTTTTAGTGGGTAGCCTTAAAAATGGCGGCATCCTCTATGCTGCCGCGTAGTCCCCACATCACCCCCCGGCCGTCACCCCCCTAGGCCAACGGGGTACCCGTAACGGGTTTTTCCAAAGAAAAAAATAATAAAAAGCTCTTATGTAAGGTAAGTTAAATAATATTTATTGTAGTTATTCTTGTATTAGTTGTTACCTAAATTTCTGATAGTATAACAAAACTTTTTCTATCTAAATTTCTAAATAACTAAATAACTTAACTATATAAAACCAAAGCTTTCATACATATGAAATGAATACCTATATAGGTAAGTGTTTGTTTCCGGATCAGTAGTTACGAGTTTAAACCACAGGGCACTTCACAATTGGTGCCTGTTGTTTGATTACCCGACCTGGATGTATCACCTGGTTTCACATCACTGCCTCTGCCCCACCCACTATTGCACCTGACCAGTCTAGCCGGTGTTTCAGCTCTTTTATTAAGCTTTCACTATTTACTGCAGTCGGAAGTGAAATAGTTATTCGCTTAGTATATAGAATGCTAAGTCATGATACTGAGCTGTTTAAACGTTTTTGTTAATAATATCTAGTCTAGTTTATCAGTTGTCTTTTGTATGTTAAAAATAACAAATAAATTATTTGTTTGATGTTAAGTAAGCTGTATCTATAAAATATAAATAACACGTATAACTATGTTTGTGGAGCGCGAAATACGTGGTTGTTGTATGTCACAATAGGGTTACAATTTAAGTAACGAATTCAGTATATTTTAGCTGACTCGGCAGAATATTACAATGTCGTGTTTATTGGGGTATGTTACATTCCGTATAGTACCCGGACGTTAAACAAGCCACTTTCATTTGGCCTAGTTTAGTTAATAAATAATAAGTTTGCTATAATTTAATTTTAATCTTTGAATACAACACAAGTTAAGCTTCTTCTATCCCTTCACGAATATTCCTATCATTAAATTTATTAGTCTGACTTCAGAAAAGACATATCAGCTCTAACTCATCTTTTATTAACAAAGCTTTATTTAAAGCTTATTATCACACTGTTCTTAGGAGTTCAGAATACTAATGTCTCTCATAATCGGATGCGTCGAGAGTTTAATAAACAGTATGAATAGTTTTTTATTATCGTTTATTTGTGTCATCACTAAGTCCATATATATACCATGAACGATTGCAACTACAACATTTTGAAAATTTTAAAACAATGCATATAGCTGCCGTTATAAACATAAATTGGTTAAATAAAATTCGTTTCAGGTTCTCGTATATTAATAACCACATAATTCATTTTTTTAATATGACTCTAAATTATCAAGATAATAAATGAAAACGGTAAAGTATACACCTTCCCATAAATAAATTGTACAGTTACTCTATTGAATAGAATGATCTCCAACAATGGTAAGTGTAGGTTGCGATGGTAATGCTAAGTGTATGATGAATTAGGACTTCTGTTATATACCGGTGGGCAATCAATGTACCATTATCGATAAATACTATCTCAATACGTTTCGTTAAATAATCGCCTTCCAAAACCTTACGGATCGGCTACCATGGAGTTATTTTTTTAAAGCACATATCTGCAAACGCGCTTCCTTATTAATACTCGACAAATTCTATCCTCACCATATAACGATATTCAGGCTTCACCTGAAAATAATAGCCTGCTCCAATACTCTTGAGTCTATAGCGCATAATTTCATGAACAGTTAACTCTAGCAACTCGATGCTCACAAGCTTACTTCGAATTCTATCACATCTTTAAAGCTTTTTTTAAGGTCCATATTTAACACCTGATGATTTTAACGACTGACCCAACAGAAAATGATCATCCCTGGGCTCCTTGCACTGTTACTACCCAAACATGCTCTTTTAATGGCCAAACCAGTCTTTTGGTACCGTTGCCAAGTCCGGAGGATGGTCGAAAGGCTTACATTTAGCTGTTGAAATAGATAGACATTTAAAGAACTCTCTTCCAACAGTGCAATCAATTTAGTAATCCTAATCATTTATGCGTAAAATAATGAGGAGACAACGCTTATTTCAATTTTATCAAAACGGTTAAACTTAACGATTGGTCACATAATATTTTCATCTTTTACAGCTGAAAATATTTTATAGTAAATGAAACCCTGACTATATAGAGATTGATTAACTTCGCTATGACTATACAGCTATGGATTAACAACAGCAATAACGTGAAGAAAAGACAAAATAAAGAAAAAGCACGTGAAATTTTACATTTTATTATAATGCATAAGAATAGAAATTTGAGGCTACAAAGAATTTATTTTTCATCTCCTCTTTCCCTTGTGAATAACAAAGTTGCGGAAACAGTTCCAACCTTTAATAATGTTATCCCTTTCGTGTATTATAGTTTAAAAACCAAAAAAAAAGTTAAAAAATTTACATTACGTTTTTATCTTGAACTAGATCATTTAAATATTCAAATATTTATCAAGTTAAGCATAAGCATTCTAACGACATTTGTTGACATGTAAAATAAACTGCAAAATTATGTATATAACAAAGTCATGAAAATTGGGATTTCCGGAAATAAGAATCATAAAACAATACATCAAAATACAGGACAGAATATAATATTAACAACAATACAAAAAGTTTTTTAGTATATTTATATTGGGGTTTAAAGTTAAAACGTGGAATATTTAAATAAATAAAGAGAAGTTTAACGTTATTTTATTCCCAAAACGAATATAAAACAAACAATAGGTACAAGCATCGTCACATTCATTCAGTTCAAGATATCTTGCCATTTAAATGATAATTCAAACATTGATTGCTTCATGGAAGTATATAAATTTGAACTTTAATACAATCCTACTGCAGCTGATGGAATCGCTGATGCGTCGAAGAGTAATCGTATTTAAAACGGGTACGTGTGAACGTAATAAATGAAATTTTCAATCTCTGAAAATTTAAATTAAAGTTGGATTAATATTGACGGTAAGTTGCAAATTGGGCCTTTTTGAAACTTAATTTTCTATAAGCATTTCAATGAAACTCAAAATTCTTTTGTTTGTTTGATTATTTTTATATATAACTATAATCAACTAATATAATTTTAAAGACAGCTTTGTCGTGTTCGTTTGAATAATTAATTTTCTCAATGAACGAATCACGTTTTTAGCGTTCTCATTTCACCCCGATATCGTTATAATTTATAATTAAACAAAACATTGAAGTAGCGACACGTTATTCGATCTTATCGCAGCGATATCGCTACTCGCTACTCGCTTCCATTTGAAATAAAACTTTTATTTTTCTCGCCAAGATTAAATAAAAAATAAACTCAGCTAACGAAATATTTTTTACTTAAATATTTAATATTTCTGAAAGCTATTGAAATCACCAACGATCGTGGCTTATTTTTTTTATACTAAAATATGGTAAACTCCAAATCCAGGTCGCGTAATTTTATGTGATCACAGATGCCCATGGGTTTTAATCACTACCGACCTTTGAGGAGGTAGCAAAACATTATTTGACAACCATACTCTTGAAGAAGTCCACGCGTCCGACAGTAAGGATAGCTTAAAGGACGACCCTATACAAGGAATTTATAATTTAACGGAGCACGTGATATCCGACTCTTCAAATGCCTCTCGTAGGCTGTCAAACGATAAAAGATGACTCTGGATTATTCTGGTTATGCATTATAATATTCTAATAAAATTTCTTCATTATTAGAAAGTGCTTTTTAGGATGTAGGGCAACCTAGTTTCAAAAACATGTATGACAAAATATCTTTTAAACTTTTAATTAAAATACCCCTTACACTACAGTACGGAAAAAAATATAAATAATATTAGATTTAAATTTCGACATTAGTATCGTAAATATGTAGTTCTTTTGTACCTTTGTTTGTTATCAAAATAATTGGGTTTTTGTATGTTTAAGTGTGTTCTTTATAACGACATCTGTCGAGTTATAATTATATTAAATATAATAGGTGCAATATGGTACAAGAAAAAATAATGAAGTGGAAATAAAAAACAACTAAATATAAATTGGAACTATTGGAATACTAAAAATTATTTTACGAATACAACAACAATATATTAACCGCTCTGAAAGCAAATGAAAAAGTATAAAAAAAATTGGTTACCAAGAGCAAGAAAAATACAAACATATATGTTCTTATTTTATATAAGTATCCGGCTGTACTCACATAATTACTATCGGAATTGACCCTACTAGTAGTAGTAGTAGATTTGCGGTTTGAACTATGTACTTACTGTTCACAGTTCACAGTTCTCAGTTTCGCCATGCTCAGAGCTCATGAGTGAGGACCCTAAATACGTTGGAAACTCGTCGGGCAAATTCGGATAGTAATTACTTGAGCACAGCCGGATAGTTATATTTAATAGTAATCTTGGATCACGAAAGTATACATGTTACTAATTTTGATGTTTATTATTTTATATTAAATGATTTTTACTTGAAAATATTGTATTGGTTTAATATTACGAGAAATCACAAGCGGATTGTGGTTTGTAGCCTCATAAATCAATTCTTAGCTACAATTTTTTTTTCTGAGGAAAGTAATAAGCTAGAACCACACTGATTTTAACTAAAATAAAGAAATAGTTTAACAGACCTACTTACGTTTTTTAACATGATCGGTTTTACTTTATTTGATACATTTATATTTTATAATAAACCCATAGATTTTGACTCGTTTTACTTCTAAAAAAACCTTATTGAAATAAATTATTCCAATAAGGTTTTTTTTAGAAGTAAAACGACATAATAATAATTTATATCTAAAATTATTAATGATTCTCTAATTATTGTTAATTATTGTTCATCTTTTTTCCTAATTGTGCATCTTTTTTCCTAATTTTATTAATTAATTATTTGTTTGGTCAAGTGTTTTAATGTTTGATATTTTATGTACCGTTTGTTTCCAAAATAAAAATAAATAAATAAAATAATAATTACAAGCTACAATTTTATTCGTTATTCAAAAAAGTTTAAAATAATGAAAAAATATAGACGCAATTATTTTGTAACTGTAATAATTCCTTAAATATTGTTATATTCCTTATTTTATTCCTATATATATTTCTCTTCTTCTTATGTGTATTACTTGATTGACTTATGAAAACGACTTTCGATACACATCATTCTGAACCATGTATCATGTTAGTCATAGGATCAAATTTACCATAAGACGGCATTGAATTGCATAAGCTAATCAAACGAGTAATAATGTGAATGATACTGCTTGGAACTGCACGTTGCTTGTTCCTATCACCTAGGAACTAGCAGGTACTAGAAAGGATAGGATAAAAATAAATTTGATCAGGGATGTGGTGGTGGTTGTTTTTGGGACGGTAAGGCTGAAATGCAAAATGCTTGCCTGGAGGGGATATTAAATTTTTAGCGATTAAAAGTAGTATAAACAAATACTTGATATTCATAATGAAAAAGAAAGATGAAGTTCGAAAAAAGTATGAAATGAATTGTTAGAAAGATGGTGTAATAAGAAAAGCAGTTATTACTCAGGTTTTGAACAAAAGTGGTATTAAGAAGAAGCATATATGCTGTATCTTTCCCGTGCAGTTAAAATGGCTGGAAAGGTTTATTAAATTTTATTTTTGATGTAACTCCCACACTCGAATTTTAATGGAGACAAAATTTATTCAAATTTTAAATAAATATAAAACGAAAAATACTCCAACACGGATAGTATTCGAACCTGTGACCTCTACGACCTTTTCATTCCATACGTGAAATTAACATAATATATATAAGCTTAGCGGCTCAACATTGTTATATTCATATAATTTTTATTCAGTTATTTCATTTAAAATAAACTTTATTATAAGATAAAATAATTTATGTTGGATTTATGTTGAAACGAAATGCGTGGGTATCGGAGGATTCACTCATGTGGAATGAAATGCAGAATTCAATTGATATCGTTAAGCAATGCAATACTGTTGAGCGTCAATAATGCGCTCTTCTAATATAATGGTAGAGATTGAAATATTCTCTATATATTATATCATTTATTTATTTAATTAAATCTTTATTGTACCATAAAACAAAAGTCCAACAGGCGGACTTAATTCTATAGAGCGTTCTCTACCAGTCAACCCATAGAGAAGTAAAAAAAAGAAAAAAACATACAATGAAAAATTTTAGCATAAGCTAAATTTAAATTAAAACTAAATTAAAGTTATTTTTTAATACTGATAATACACATATAAATGACTGAACAGTAACTTTAAAGAATGATGGACAATTGTTATCTTTCAATAAGCTTTCTTTCACTAATATATCTATATAATATATATCTGTACCTTTATATATATTTGTAAATTTTTGTAAAATTTTGTAAATTTTTGTTAATATTTATAAAAATCGTCTTTATCGGGACAGAGGAGGCTCTGCCAATTGCCAATAGTCAATTGGCAGAGCGACAGAACATTTTAAGAGACGATAAAAAATTCATTCCATATTTATTAATATCAACTATAACGAAATTCAAAAATTTATAAAAAGTTTCGTTGCGCTCAGAGGGTACGTGAACGTAATATAATTTAGAGTTTTATATAAATGTTGGTTCGTGTATCGTTTAAATTATATTACCTCGTACTAACATGGACTGAGATGACATTTTCAGTGCGGATATTATCAATTACAGTATGTCTACGAAATGGGTGCATGTTATAACTTTAACTTCAAATGTTTATTTAGTCTTCAAATGTATATATATCAAAAAATACAAATTTTAAAATATCTTTTACATTTTATATAATATATTTGAAATGATGAATTCCTATTACAATCATTAATTATAACTTATTATCACGAACAACAATATTTAGACATTCAAAAGTGATTAATGTGGAAAATAACATATATTTTCAGAAGCGTATATAATTCATATGGATACATTAATTGTTAAATAAGAGAAATGTTATACTCAAAACAATGTTCAGGCTTAACCTTGCTGCCTTATTCTCAATACGACAAAACAATAACTATAATACCAAAAGTAGGTCACATAACACCATGAAATTCAATTATCTAAACATCATCATCGATACATTTCCCGCCACATAATGTTTACGACCTCAGTAAGAAAACACAGGTGAAGTATTTTGTCAATCATTACGTCTAGTGCGCGGGTCTGCGGCACAGCAGGCTCCGGCAGTCGGTAGTCGGGCGCTGGCGGCTACGCGAGCCTGTCTCGCACCGCGACACGTGCACCATCTCACATGGTTCTCGTAATGTAGACTCTCCGCTGAAGGCGTGACGCGTTTAATGTTTTGGTAATTAACTGTATATGGTGATACATATTATAATTATGTAAAATATCGTTTTTATTTTGGTGTTTTTTTTTTAAGAATAGATGATTGGATTATGTTTTTGTACATGTATAACAAATGATTAATATTTTGCACGTTTATGCGGTTTTATAGAAATAGCGGTTTGTGAAAGGAAATTATTATGATAGACATATTGTTGTTAATTTTAATGCATTTGAAGGGTTTAGAAATACCGAATATTACATTGTTGTTCCTAGAATATATTTAAGTATAATTAACTTGATAAAATCTCTTGAAGACATGCTCGGATTAAGTTGTGCTTATAAAATAACGACGTGAAATTACCTCAATTAGCACTAATGAGGTTTTCCTAATGTCATTGTAAAATTTCAGTCGAAGTTATTTTGTTGAATGAATCCGAAAAAGCTCT
The DNA here is from genome assembly GCA_959347395.1 of Mechanitis mazaeus. Classification (NCBI taxonomy): domain Eukaryota; kingdom Metazoa; phylum Arthropoda; class Insecta; order Lepidoptera; family Nymphalidae; genus Mechanitis; species Mechanitis mazaeus. The sequence goes on from OY365743.1 coordinate 11,870,662, forward strand.
TTTGAAAAGATTTAAACAGCAACTTTTATTCAAACCTTTTCTTTATACTTTTCTAAATGATCAATTCTTTTGTAAACTTTTGTTATAAAAGTGTAAACTTTTATAATATTCTTGTAATAAGTATAATATGAATACGTATACAAATTAAATGTGATATAATATGTAATTATTTGTAATACGGTGTATGTACTCGAATTTAATACAAAATACCGCAATGATAAAAATATATCAAAATTTCCATGTTTACAGAATTCTAGACATTAAGGAAAATTAATGCCAATATTAGTCATGTGAACTCATTTTAATTTTAAACATATGAAATAGACGCATTGCGTTATTAGAAGAAAACAGAAAAAATAATAGTGTGAATATGAAGTTATTTTGGTAATAAACAAAGAGTGGAAAGGCAGCGGCATGGCGGGTCCAATACGACATCTCTCGTACCACCACGAACCAGAACCTCCTTCAGCGAATTCGGTAAGTTATTTAAAACAAAACCTGATTCAAGAAGACTTAACATTCCTATCATAATAAGGAAAACAACCATACTACGTATATTTCATTATTTTGTTTAATTTTCGTTTGATTTTATATGCAAAAAGAACTTTTTAACTATGCATAAATAATATACTCATAAATACATTTCAATTTTCTATACACGACATAATTTACATATAGATAGACAGTTTTCATAGAGGACCGCTCGCAAATACTCACCGCTGCAGCTGGAACATATACTTACATTGAAAATATATGATATTAAAAAAAACATTAATTTTTCGAAAACACCTGATTTATGGCTGTTAGAATCGTGGCGTGAGCCCATAACTTTAATCTGATGTCTGATATCTTTGTATGACTGCTTGGTTCTTAGTTCTTGTCATCATAAATCTGAACCGTGGGTTTAAATATTGTCTGGAAAATATTCTTTATAGTCTCATAAATATTTATCTACTTTTAATAGTCTCAAATTTAAATATTTGACAAATGCATTTAACTATACAATCTTGACTTACAAAACAAGCTAAATTTTGGAGAATACTGTAGAACCATCAACATTCTAATGCATTGCATCTGCTTTGATGAATTATTTATTTTTGTTTGAAATCTCTAATAGTTTATTCATTTAAAAAATTAGGTCAACCGAAAAATATTAAAATATTTAAATCAGTCCAAAACCTTAATCAGATTCAAATGGGACAACCTAAATTAACTTAATTTATTTCTTTTCCTATTTTTATTTTTGTATGTAATTTTTTTTTTGCACGAGTACTAAAATCATCTTTTGTAATAAGATAAGGTTGTAGGATATTTGTAGCATTAAGCTCGCCTTTTGTGTAATAAATAATATACATAAATAAATAAATATTAATAATTATAGTTTCAAAATCGAAAATCTATATAAAAACCAGTTTAAAATTAAGCTTTATTTATGAATCTAACGCGTGTAGTTTAAAAGAAATAAGATATGTCGGGTTACTCTTATAATCGAGAAATATCCATTTATATGTACAGACAATATTTTATAAGAAATAAAATTCAGTAATTTACGCTATCTCTACGCAGTAACAGCCAAATTCATGAAAGAATCATTAAGTAGAATTTCATTCTGAAGAAGAAGCCGGAGACACAATAAAACTATTAAACTTAGTTTTGTTGTAAAAACAAGATAAATGGTCTGAAAGTTATTACTATAATGTTGAACATGTCAGTCTAATCCAAGAGTCACGACTTGTATACAAGTCTACTTTTCAAAGTTCAACGATAAAGTGTCATGCTATCTAGATAATATATGTGCGATTCAAAGAACTTATGCTGATAAAATTATGATTTTATACATCTTAAAAATATACGGAGTATTTTCCTCTCTAGTAAACTTAATGAAATATTACGACGAGATTACTTAATTATAACAGATAAAAATAAATGTTATCTATATACTTAAAAAATGTTTAACGTAGTTAAATTAAGATTACCTAATTTGAATACTTAAATTAATGAATATTCATTATTATTTTAAGTAATATAAAATATCAGTCTATCTATACTAGGAGTCGGGTGGAAATAGGTAATATTAACTTAAAAATTCACTTAGTTACGATGGACATTTTATTAGTTTATTTTTATAAGTTCTATAAAATTTGGAAGAAATATACTTTAATAGCTAATCTCGATAAAAATATATGACGAATATCAGTATTGCATGTCGTTGCGTGTACAGCTTCTGAAATCCATTACCATTTTACAATGCAATTCCCTTTTGGCAGTCAGTCCGCATTCAGCATAGAATTTTAATTGTATTGCTTCTTGTTTCGAATAAATTTTGCGTCTATTTCGGTATTTCAAACGAACCCTAAGGTTAAATAAAGTCGTTTCTAAATAATATAGCGCTCAATTTGATATTTACAAAAAATGTTAATGTGTAACTATATCATAACCGTTTTTTTATGTATAACTTCGTTCTATAATCACTGGGACAAAAATCGTCTAATGGGGATGTGTTGTCTTAAATAATGCTTCTATATCACTTTTATTATCTTCATTCTTTAAATTAAACTAAAAAAACTGCTACGTTTATAAGCCACCGAAAAACAAACAGAATTTATCAACATTATTCAATCATTATATTTATATATATTGCAATATAAAAAAATAATAATACAATAATATTGAATACGTAATAAAGAAAATGTGATCATCTCTTACATGGGATTTTATTTAAATCACCAATATTGTTGGATAGTAAAATTATATTAAAGCTGGTCGAAGCTGTAAAGGTTGAACATAACGACCGTTATAACATAATTATATCTGAAGGAAGTTCGTGACAAACCTGGTTATACTTTGAAAGGGACTTTTATTAAGCGTTTATTATCTTTAAATTAAAATGATAAAAAGTATTTTGTGGGATACATAGATATTTATTATTTATTTAAAAAGCTTATTGCGAGCTTATTTAACATATTACTTTGTGCTAAAGCAACGTGTGTGGGTGATGCGAATCCGATATTTCGTATTTTCAAATGACTGAAGCATATATCAGCCTGAATTTGATGATGAAATTGATGCCTGAAATTGATGAGTGCTGTTAGGGACCGCTTTTATTTTTGGCTTATTCGCATAGATATGTAATTTAAAAAAGCTCAACAAAAAATATAAGTAGGTCACTAGTGCCTATGTCATTGTAAACCAAAAAAATGTTCGACCAATACTCTAGGACTCCAAGAGGGTTCATTCAACAGACCTTCAGTTTGTTTTTGTACGAGTGTTGTTTCTTTGTTTATTGAACTGTTGAAATCAATTTTATTTATCACAATTCGCTGAATCTACAAATTAGTATGATTTGGGATCATTAATAATGATTGATATTCTGCGAACAGAACTCAGATTTTTATATAACAATTTCATCCCTTGCACGGGCTTTTAACCGCGAAAGCCGTCAGTAGTGATTTGACAATGCAGACTGAATAAATGGAAGTCAATTCAACAGATTCAACAGAACAGTCACTACAATGTGGCTGCTAAAAACTAAAAAAATTCAGTTTAAGTCTCTATTGAAAGACCCACTATAACATAAATTGTACATGCGTGAAATTAAAAAATATTTTCTCAACGTTAATCACTAAATGACCGTTTTAGATTTTTATCCACAATTAACTTTATAAACTTCTAGCAACTATACTAGGAACAATTTACCAACACGAATCCAATCTGTAATTACAGGAAAACTATTTCCGAGGTATGGCTGAATATATTTATAGATAATTAAATAAACATACGCTATACTTTTTTTTTGTTATATAATAATTTTACAGTGTTTTTCGTGCTCGCCTGCTAGCTGTTGCAATTATCTTTACTATATCATAAAACATGTTCATACACCTTACATATAAATACTCATTATCCGTGGCTAGCAATTTTTTAATTAAAATAGACATGAAGGTAGAGAAAACGCAATTATAACTGCAATATATGTTTAACCATAGTGATGCCAGGTGAACTTATTACAATTTAATTTTACATTATTTTGGAATTCCCTACGGGCACAATATCGTATTAAACTTTCTTTCATTAAACCTTTCCAGTAACAGAGTTCGTACAACTAACAGGGTTGGTATGAATGGGATATGAGTCCGAACTCATCACGTCAATTATGTTACGAAATAGAAGTGGCAAAACACTGCTAGTCAAAGATTTTGATATAGCTACATTCACATATAAAAACGGATCATAATTAATTAAATTAAAAACGGAAATCTAGATAGATAGATAGATAAATAAGTACTTTATTGCTTATAAAACGATACCATGAATAAGTAAAAAGTTATAATATTACATCAAACAAGCGGAAAACAGAACAATATCCAAAGGCGGTTTTATTACTAAAGCAATCTCTGTATAATCAGAAATCTAGATAACTGAAAAGATAATATACATTCATAAAGAATTTAAATTCGAATTTTGGTTGGCAGTTCAATAGCCAACTTTAGTTAAAAAAATCGTATTTGCAATAATTCTCTTCAAAAATCTTATAAATGGATAACACAATATAAAATGATGACAGTAAATAAATAAAAATTACCAAAACAAAAATGTAAATAAAAAAAATGTTTGTTTCAATATGGACTAAGCAGCGATTACAATATTAAGGTCTTATAAGATATATTACTTCTGTCAGTGTTATATTCCTCCATGACAAAACATCCAATTTTGCCGGCGTTAAGTTGTTTCGTGACAAATTCAAGTTTCGACTTCAGTGTGATAACTCCTTATATTTAAATGTGCAAAATTATGATAATGCCTTCGGGGAATGAACTTTATAATCATGACAGCCACATACTTAACTTGACACAATTTTACGTAACGGTAACGAGCGCAAAATGTAATGTTTCTTTATAGCAAGCTTTAGTTTAAATTTTCTGGTCATGCATTTTATATATTTTCAGATTTAAAGCTAAAAAAGTGCATTTTGTAATTAAAAATAAAGTGATTCGAATAGTCGTGGGTGGTATCCACATATACAATAATTTATTTTTTCTCTTTATTTAGTGTAATGGACGTTACATGAAATTACGTGATTTATTAAATATGTTTTTTACTTCAACTTTAGCAATAAAAGTATAAAAGGAAGTCTTTTATCTTCGCTTCCTAAAAACGCAAAATTAAGTTTTCCAGTTTCAATTTTTCAGAACTAGATACAAAGTTTGCGTAACCTCTGCAGAAACTTACATCACAATTGAAAAGAGTTTTTCCCAACGTTCTCAGAATTTGATTTTTAAAAACGAATCTGCAAAAATGATTCAAAATTCATATAGGTATATAAAACAGACCCAATAGAAAAATATCATGTAATGATTTTTCTAAGATCTTATTTAATTTAATTACATACATTTAAAGAAATATTTAGTTTAATACTAAGCAAAAAATTTTTGAAACATTTTATAGCCGAATTAATAAAATTTTCCTCTACATTTGAGCGATTTATAACTTCACTAAGTCATAACAAACGACAGTGACCAATCGACAACCATATTTCTAACAGCCTAGATAATATTTCTATTATAACAGAAAACGTATCCTTACATTGACATAGATGGAACAGTTTTCGACAAAAAAGGCTATTTCCTTTGGAGAAATGGTAGAGGACGATCTGGTGACACAGTGATAAATGAGCCTAGCAATCATAATTTGAGTGCTTTTTCGGTCTTTTGTTTAATCGCTTCTTTTTTTGAAGGCAAGAAAAATATATACATCTTTATTAGAATTCTAAAATGGAAAAATTTGTTGGTTTAAACACGCAACTACCAGACCGAGTTAAAAATTCTTTACGGTTATGATAGTGAGATTAATAAAGAGGCTATAAGCTTAATAGTAAGTAAAATCGTTCATCCGCGGATTGTAGCTAAATAAATGTGGTAATCAAAGTCTTCTAATCTTCGATAAATAGTTCACGATATCTATTGAATTAATTTATTAATAAAATTTTATGAAAATATATTTATGTACCAGTTACATATATGAGGGTAAGTATATCTTTTAATTAAGGAAAGTTTAAATAAAAGTAGAAGTAAAATATTGCTTAACGAAACCGACAAGTGTAAAAAAGGTAAAAAGTTATAAATTAACACGAACCACTCAATTCAGCGCTACGTGGCTTGCCGTAAAACTGTTTTTAGAAGTACAATATAATATAATATTAAATTATGTACATAACTTACTAATTTGATACGCTTACCATATATTTAAATATGTTTAAGTGTTTTTTTTTTAACTTTCTAACAAATCAAAATAATTCTTCAATAATAAACAATTAAGCTTTATATTTTTATATTCATATATAAAGACTAAATTTAATATAGTTTCAGTTATATGGAACTTCCGAGATAATCTATAAATCTATACAATAAAAATAATATTGTTAAGAATTAATAATATTAGAATAAGCTCTTAATGAGTCGAGACGTTGAGATATGTGTTTAAAAAAAATAATGTTCAATAATAATTTGCGGAAAATGTTAATAAAACATTTCTTAAAAAATGCCTATTTAGTAGGAAAAATAATATACAATGTAACAAATTTTCTCTTAATTAGTGAATAAGGTCACTTAAATTATATTTAATGACTGTATTTTTAAAATAAACAGGGACCTCAGAGCCTAGGCCCTTTAAATGTTGAGTTCGTAAATATCGGCAATGTTAAAAAACATCGCAACTATATAACTCGCAAATTAATTAACAAACAAAAGAAAAAAAAAAATAAAAATAATTTAATTAATTAATTTTTAAATTTTAAAAAATTTAAAAATTCGAATATTTTTTTCCATTTTTCGGTAACTTCGGCGGCCGATCTGACCACCTTCCCGTTGGACAATCAACATAATTTTGAATAGTGAATCTTACATTTAGATGCTGATTCCAAATATATCTTTAGTTTTTCAAAATTCGAAAAATAAAATTCGACAGACACACAGACACACATACAGACAGACAGATCGGAAGGAAAAACTGAGTTTTTCGAAAATGTAATCTGACCGCAGTGCTTCCTAACAGGTTCAATTATTATTGATCTGACACCGAGATATATACTGCAGGGCCTCCATACTTTGATTTTGTCTTATTGCACGTTGATGAATAATGTTTTTGGACAATTTGAGTTGAATCAAACAATCTTCATATTTTTTCATCGCGAGATCAATCAATATATAATTGACAATTAGGGTTTAGATCTTGAGGAAAAAGAGGAGAGAAGAGAGAGGGCGATATGTGAAAAATACTTTAAAATTTTAATGAACCTATGAGCTGATAACGGTGCCACCTGCGTTATTATGTTGATTTGTCTGTTTGTCCCATCCAAGGACCTACGGAAACAAACAAGATATCTTAAAGTTGATCCAACTGTCTCAATGGGCTCCAGTGACATTTTTATAGTAAAAATATTTATATTTAAACATAGAACTATCTTAACCCATTTAACTTCCATATCTTGAATTACACTTTAACTTGAATCCAACATTTCGAAAACTTTAGACAATAATTGTAGATAAATAGCAGCGTAGTATTTCTTGCCAGAGTTTTAGATTTATCGAATTTGAATGATTGGGTCTTATCTATGGTATGTTCACACACTGTTGAATTCGATGTATGGGTATTCTTGAAACCCGAGACCCGTTTTATTGTTTAGGAGCCACCGGCGCATACACACATATATCTAAAACGTAAATTAACTATCCAACAAAACCTTACTCCTATTCATAAATATTAAGATGTGATTAAATATACTCGAGTTAATCGGTTATAAATACATTTATTTAAAATTATTAATTAGGATTTCCAATAATTAATTCAGGCTTAAAATAAATTAAATATGTCATATAAATAAATACTATAAACAAATTAATAATTAGTGAAGCATTCAACAGTGAAGTTATTATATGTTTTATAAAAATTAAACAAAATAATTTCGTGCAGTTTTATACATTTGTACAATGAATACAATATATATTACTTTAATAAAATTTGATAATATTATAAAATAAATGCAATACGCTAACAAATTAGACATATTTATGTATCCATATACAAATGTATGTCATCCATAAATATACATTCTTAATGCTTTTATTATTCACAACGGCTATTCAGTTATACTTCCTATTCTTCCTTTTTGACGTTTTTTCTATCTTCCACATTTTCTTATAAAATCAAATAAAATTAATTTAATTTAATACGGCAAATTACAAATAAACTACGCAATCAACTGTAACTCGTCTACAACTAGTTCAAAATATTTGTGGGCAGTTCTGCAAAGTACCTAAATAAAACTAATTTCGGTTAAGAAGTTTTCTCATTTAAGATCTTAACAGAAGTTCTAGTTTCAGTTTGGAGTATCTTCATCTGCTTTAGTTTACGAATTATGGAGTCAGGAATAAGGATATATCAAATAAGAAAAATATATTTAAAATTATTATATTACAAAATATAAAAAAAATATATTATAATTATTCAAAATTGTCACGTATATTGGAATATTGTTAGCAAGTATCACTGTTAAGCCCCAATAAATTTTCATTGTTTGAAGGTCATTGTAGTTAGCGAAGTTTCCCTTGTTCAAAATTATGTTATTTAGAAAGTTTTGAATAGAACCTTAGAAAACATTTAACTCATATGAAAATAATTGAGTTTATCGAGAACCCAAACTATATATGTAAAATTATGATTTATATTCGGCATGTAATAATAACTATTTCTGGAAGATAAAGATTCTTTTTTTTAATTTACCAAGAATATTATGACAACAGTTGATAACGGACATCAACGTGCAATTGGCGCTGTTTCGAGATCTGCTCATACACATCGGTCAGCCACATGACTGTCCTGAACTGCGGGAGCGAGTGCGCAGACTACGACGTACCTGCGTAGAGGCAACCAAGCAGACCAGCCAACTTGTGCTACCAGCCTGTAAGAAGTATGTATCACTGTATATTATGTTATATATGTCTATTTTTTCTATATTTCTTTCTACGATATAGATATTATTTCGCTAGTGTAGGAGTTGCTTCAAAAAATTCAAATTACAACAACATGTACTTTACAAAAAAGTTTGCTAAAATAACGGTAAGAGTTTTAAAAATAACGCTATAATATAGAGAAATAAAATATTTATCATCTCTTTGTAGAATAGCACTTCAGCCAAATGCCACATTATAAAATATTTATATATTTCATCTATCCCAAAGAAACAAAGGCCGCTAGCGTTGAGCCAATAAAATATTAACGATAAAACACAAAGGAATTATAGTAGCGTACAGTACATTTTCAGAGTTCAGGGAGTTGAAGGAGCTCTGAAACTGCGCGCAACGCTTGTGGCAGATTAATGTTATATCACTAAAAGACAAATGGATCTACAATATTCACAAGCGATAGCGATTCATTTGGTATAATTAAAACCAGCTTCGTATTTATCACTAAAATGGAACAATTAATTAAACATTAAAATATTATGCTAATAAAATGCTTATCACATGTAAATGATTAAATGAAAACTGTTTTGGTAATATAATGTTATTTTATTATTATTGATACTGGTGCTTATTGGAATAATATATTGAAAATAATATTATGTAATCATTTTACAAAAAAACTTATACTATATTTTTATATTTACTATTATTCATTTATGAATTATAAGCTCAATAGTGTTTTAAGTAAATAAGAAAACCAATGATTTAAAATTGTCGTTAACAAGACAGAAAGCTAATCAAGTCATTTTATACGTCAGGGTTTTTAGGAAGTACGAAATCATTACCATTTCAAAAGACCGGGGTTTGCTAATGTTTCGTACAAAAGGGTTTCAATTACTGCGGTAAAAGTTTTTTTATCGTTTCATTGCAGAAACTAAACTAATAAATATAGCCGCGTGTGCTACAACAGCTTATTTGGCCTTTATTTTAGCAGTCGCTTGCCAAAATACTAACACTAATTGCTGGCTCAAAGTCATTAATTACTGTTGTTTCTAATTTTCAACGGATTCAAAAGTTTTTACTCTTTATCACTTAGGTTGATAATAATATTTATCGTACATCCTTAGACAATTTTACAGCATAAAAAAGGAAAAAAGTAACATTAAAAAACAATTCACATAAATGTACAAAAGACACAAAAGACAAATGTTATTTAATTGATTTCTCTTTTATAGTTACATCTTTATTGTTATTAAGCAAAACTTTAAAGAATAACTTAAGAAAATTGTAGAATCTCGCGCAAAGAAGATAAGGATTATTGAATTAATGAGTTTTTAATTATATCTTGAAACCTGTATTTTTAAACATTATATAAAGAAGCTACAAAAAGCATTGTTCCGAAGGAATAGAAATTGCTAAGTTGCGAATGAAGGTGGAAGTTATAACGAGTCTTTGAAATCAGAGAGTGAACTAAAGTTTACAGACACGGAAAACCAGTCCGCTTGATTGATTAATCTTTGCTCATATTTCATCCGAAAATATATTTTTCAATTTATTCACGTTTATTTTATATTTACAGACAGTAATATCATATTTATTTTTTCCAAATCAGAATAAATGTTAAAATTTATTTGATATTCAACTGTAACCTTTTAAATTAATATGTTTTATAAATGATAAATAAATAAATACCCATCTTTTTAAATATGGTATGAGTCTACAACAAAGTTATTTCCCAGATCAACAAGTGAAGGCTGTTCAGATCAAGCGCAACTAGTTCTTCTGTACTTCATGTCACAACTTCTTCTCCGTGAACTCGCTAAATGCCATCGTCTAGTCCAACTGGTGCCTATGGACATGACGTCATACTACGGTAGGTACTCTATACGAATTTACAAGTGTATTTCTAGTTTTTAGAACTTTTATAAATATTTCCTTAAATAAAGATTTTGAATAAAAGTTTTTAGATTGTATTTGTTAAACAACTTTCATGAAAGCATACTGAACAATTTAGTTTAAAATAAAGAAATAGAATTCGTCAGAATATATATTTAAGTTAACTTATGTTTTTATAATCAATATTAGAAGTGTTGCTAAATGTTATCCTTTTAATGAAATAGCCAGCACCACTAACTAGAACCTACGTAAAGTCTAATATTCATAGCTTCTCAAATTCTAATCCTTTAATCCTACTAATTAAAAAATAGGGATAAAGTTTTAAAAATAAGAATTTGTAAGATATTCAATAAATTTTTAATTCAAAAATTTAACGTATATATTTTATGTACAATGTTCATAATGCTAATAAAAAATCAGTATTTTATAAAAGTAATAAATAAATGATAAAGTGTTAGACTTATTTCGATAAAAATATAAAGGAAAGCTTTTAGATGTTCACTCGACCTCTATGTGCGGGGGTTAAAAGATATTTTTCACCAAAAGTTTTAAACAAACCAGTGGTTTACAGTTATGTGCTGAAACGTAAACCAACAACGTGCAGCAAGAGTTCAAGCTTATGTAAATGTTTTGCGAAAAAGATTCTCATTATTATTTTCTGAGGGATATTTTTATATAAAATATGTTGCTTTTACATAAATCGCATATATGACGCATATTTAGGGTTCTGTTATAGAGATGGATAAAAACCATTCATAGAAATTATAAAAAGTAAGTAGTGGTAAAACGTAAAGAATTATATTTGGGAATTCTTACTTATAAAACAGTCAAGACACATTACTGGTTTTATGATACTGATAAAAGTTACAGCTTCTTAAATATGGAATGACCTATCCAAATCTTTTCTTCTCTATGTATCTTTTTTTATTATCTAGTAATCCGTATTAAATGAATTATGATGTATCACAAAACTAAAAAATAGATAATATTATGGAAAAAAAAACCTACAATATTAGTGTGATTATATAATGAAAAATGTATAGTAAATATATTAAAGTCAACTAAGAGAATACAAAATATTCATATAAAATGTTGTACAAATAATTTTACATTTGTGAATTGTATATTGTTTAATTTATTTCACAGGTAAAAATATTATGATCTAACTTTAAAAGAATTTTTTTAAAATATTTATTTAAAAATTTGGAATAAAATACGAAATACGTAAAAATAAAATCTCTATACAAATATTGGAAAATTTATTCATAGATAACACTTACAGAAAACCGGGCTGGCCCTTCAAACTTCGGCAACGTGATCAGTCAAATTTTGCTGTGCAAGCAAATCACACCAGACTTCAACCAAGAAGAACTTTGCAGCATCGCTAAAGATACACAGGAGATAAACAGAATTGTCAGTGATATTCAAGAATATCTACCACAACATGACAATCTGAATCATTTAGGTGAGATATCTATTTATTTATAATTATTCTACAATTAAAATCTAATTTATATATTATATACACCCCATACTCTAGTTTTCATATGATTTTTATATATTCAATATTATAATATTTATAAAAAAACTACAAATGTTTCACAGCAATATTGTAATATTCGGAAATGATATACATATATACAAATGCTTTCTGTGAATATTATAATATTTGCCTCGAAAATATTAAGGGCAAACTATGGCGGAATAAGAAATAGATACCTTCTTATTTCCGCTTCACGAACACATTTACATATTATTCTGATATTTCGATTATTCATGGAGAATAAATAAAGTAATATAAATATATACTTAAATAAAAACATATAACATAAACTACTATTCTATTAGTTTTAATTTTGTATAATAGTTATTTTATTATACCAGTTTTCAATAGAGCTTTTCTACAGTTTGCAACTTTTTAATTTTTATTTAAAAGACGTGGGTCAATGTACGAGTATTTAGCTTGAATCTTCAACTACAATATTAACTTATTATATTTTTGGTAATTAACTAAATTATATTTTTTTCTAGCTTTTTATCGTCAAATTCAGTTTCAAATTTTGAATTTTGGATCTCCTTAACTTTAATATAATTAACCAAATTTCTATTTAGTATTATACACTTATTTAAAAGCTTACATATTAATTAATGTACCTAGATGTTCACTTTGTCCTGCATTACAGAAACCAACGTTGCACTTAAAGGGGATGACACGAATGGCCTATGGCGAAACAAGCGAAGAGGATCGCTCTACAAAGGCATGGGCGTACTTTGTTGTATGTCTCGCCCAAACTACCTCTGAGGGTGACATGTATCGCCAACTAGGCGGACCACAGATTAAATTATATCAAAGGACTTTGAAATCGAAACACCAGTGTAACAATAAAAAACTCAAAGTGTTCATAAACTGTAAGTGAACCCAAAATTAATCTAATTGTTGATTATATGAAGTGTAGAAATGAAAGGGTCCATTAGATTGCTATCGACTAGGAAGAAATCATGAGAAATGTATAATGCTATTTCAATTATTATATCAGAGAATAATATTATGTAAGACACAATATGCTTATTATAAAAGAGATATTGTACATGCCTGGAGTGGGATCAATTGCTTTTAAGTAGAATAGGGACTTCTGTTCTGCACAATTCATATTAGCTTTTACCAACATTATTACCAGTACTATTATAAGTTATTGTATTGTAAATTTATTCTTTGTCTCTTAATATTGTGATAGAAAGTTAGAAATGCTTCATTTCTGCAATTTCATAACTTAAGTTACAATTTCAATATGACTTAGACAATGTTGTTTCTCTTTGTTAATAGAATATTTATTATCAAATAATAGATTTTTGTAATTCTAGAAATCACTATAAAATACTTTTAAATACAAATTATATTAGAAATCGCTTTCTTATGGGTAATTGTAAAGAAACAATAAAAATTAATTTGTAGTCAACAAAAATTAAATGAAGTTAAAAATATAAAATAATTAAAAATCAAATATTAATCATGTCCAAATTCTCTCGTCTTCCAATATCAAATACGAGGATGAACTAAGATCTCATTAGTTATAAATGTATTATTAATTTTTTTTTCTATTTAATTATAATAATTATCATATGAAATGAAATTTCTATATGAAATAATTATTGTGATATCCATAATGAGGTTCAAAAATCCTCATATAATTATTGAAGCACACTCATTAACAAAGCTTCTGCTTGAAAACAATAAAACTATCGTTGATCTCAATATTTATATTCTATCGGCCAACATATTATATGATTCTTTATATTCATGTGAATACGATGTCGTAACTTATATTAATAAAATTCAAAGACTGTATCCACATATGTATCCTATCAAAACTGATCTCTTTTAAAATATAATATTGCAATATAGTATTTTATGTAATTAATTACATTTTTCTTAATAGTACAATAGAAAATAGAGATAATATGGATTTATTTTGTGTATATTTAGATTTTAAGATATTGTCTATTCGTGTCTATAACAAGACAAGATGTAGTCATATTTCACATACTAGGAGCTGATGTCATCTCAGATGTAATTTGATAATTAACATCACAAGTATAAGCTATTTCAACACAAAAAAATCATTACATTAAAAATTTGTAATAATAATAACAAAGTTTATAATAACTCATTTCTTTGTTAGTTTTAAGAATATTATCTCCTAACTCACTGTAAGATTTAGATATTAATATCGGGCCTAGTCAAATTTATGAAATTATGGCTTAGAATATTTAGTCAATTATCATTTAGATCCCAAATATATTTATCATTAAGGATCAATTATTTAATAGCTATTAATCGTATAACTGTAATCAATCAATTCATCTTAAATTAGTATCGGATTTAATCAAATTGTCTAATATTAAATCCTCCTACAAAGATATATCCATATTATTTTTCAATATAGAAGTATTTACAATAACAATTTAAAATGTCATCAATTTTGGAAATAATATTTTACTTACAGGATATATATTAATGAGAAATATTAATTGGAAAAAAAAGCAGCTTTAGTACATAGATATAGAAATCACAGTAGGACACTACAATTAATGTTGATTATTGCACTACTCACCTAGTCTGACATCAAATAATTTATATACTTCCATTGTAAATTCTAGTCAAACTATTTATTATTATTAGATTCGATTTATACATTATGTACTTAACTGTAATACAGGAGTAACTATACTTATTTACATATATTAAAGCACTTATTAAAGTGATGACTGTGATATACTCTTAAATAAATAGAAAATAATAATTAGCAAAATATATTAACTCGGTTTTATTTCAATCCTTAATACCTACTAAGGAAAAAAATGATTTTATTTTTTCTTTTCTTTTAAACCTGAGAAGAAATTTGAACACTTCCAAATATCAAAATTTTAAAGAACAATCTTGCTTTGTCGAAGCTAAAATATACATCCAAACAAAAGACACAATGCCAGAGTGTTTAAGAAAAATAGGTAAATGAGGAAAAGAGGAAATAATATATAGAAATAATATACAGAAAAACAGGAAATAATCTATATATTATTTCACTGTCACTATGTTCAGTTTTTATACTATTATTTCTACAAATAATAGTATAAAAACTGAACATAGTAATTATAAATATCATTTGGCTGGTAGATCATATTTATAAAATTCAATTCAACTTCATATTAAAAATTTTTTTTAACTTGATGTACCTAGTTTAAGTGTTTCTATTATTTATTATTTTAATATTTTAGGATCTTGTTACTGGTCCTGGGAATAAGTCGCTTCTTAGCACACCCTCGAGATTTTATTGACAATAAAATACATAACTAAATTATGAAAAAAAATATATAATATTTACTTCTAATAATATTATACAAAATATTTGTTAACTATCTATAATAGTCTCCGGATTTCCTCCGATAGAGAATGAGTTGTGGCACTTTTACAACCACCGGAGCTTTAGAATTTTCCCGGATCTTTAGAAATATTGAGAGAATCTCCAGCTTTTCTGCCATGTTCCGCACACATTCTTACTGAACATTAAACATGTTCGAGCTTATCACAATTAGGACAATTTGGGAAAGTTAAGTAAGTAATTTGATATTAAAAATACCATGATATACTTATATTTATATTTTTATTTTTTAATTATATGTTTATTTGGCAGGTTAATCAGCGTTGGTGTTAATTACTTGATTGCTTTTACATTGATAATTGAAACATCTTTAAGATTTATCCTTTTTTTTTTTTTTTTCCGTTGGAAAAACCCGTTACGGGTACCCCGTCGGCCCAGAGGGTGACGGCCGGGGGGTTATGTGGGACTACCCGGCAGCATAGAGGATGCTGCCATTTTTAAGGCTACCCACTAAAAAACCAACGGTTGCCCTCTTCGCCGTAATGGGACGTCATGGGATCGCGTTAGCACACACCGTGACGCCCCGGCGAGACCCCCCGAATGAGGGTGCCCCGAGCAACGTAGAGCACCCTCCAATCGTAGGCCTATGTTAGGTAAGAGGGGTCACCCTCCCCCCTCACCAGGCCTACAACTGGGGAAGGAAGCGGCGGGCGTATTCCCGCCTCCTTCTACCCAGTCTCCCCCTACGGAGCGGGTCAGCGGACGAGGCTGACTCCCTGTCCCGCTCCGAGGCCTCCTTTGCGGCGATGACTTGCTCGCAGAAGGAGGCCATTGCGACCCAGCACCTCTCGCTGCTGACCATCGCGCTGATGACGCGCGGCAGCGAGAGGTCCCTGCCAATCACGCCCACCAGCTCAGTACGCTGGTGGTCCCAAGCGGCGCACTCCGCCAGGGTGTGACGAGCCGAGTCGACGGACTCGTCACAGTGATGGCAGGAGGGGGTCGTCTCCCTTCGTGCTATCCTGTGCAGGTACTCACCGAAGCAACCATGCCCGGTCAGCACCTGCACAAGACGAAACGTAAGCGTTCCGTGCCGCCGATTGATCCAGTGGTCGAAGTGAGGGCGGACCGCCCCCACTGTGATCATACCGGCGGCAGGGGACTCCAAGTCCCTGTTCCACCGTCGCATCAGGGCTCGGTGAGCTAGAGCCCTGATTCGCGCCGCCTCGGGCCTTACCCCCGTGGCCAAGGCTTCTGCCCGGTGCCAGTACACGGCTGCGAGCACCTCCGCCTGTAGCTCCCAGGGCGGATCGCTCGCCAGGAGTGTAGCCGCCGTGAAGGACACCGTACGGTACCCCCTGATCATCCTCACCGCTAGGACCCTTTGCGTTCTTCGCAACAGGGCCCTTGAGTCAGCGGTGAGGAACCCTGACCATATGGGAGCACCGTATAGGGCCATGCTCCTCACGATGCCGGCATATAGGCGCCGGCATGGAGCCTGCGGCCCACCGACGTTGGGCAGAAGCCTTCCCAAGGCAGCTGCGGTGGAAACCAACTTCGGGGCGAGAAGGGAGAAGTGCGCCCCGAAGTTCCATCTTCCGTCCAGGGTGAGGCCCAGATACTTCATCTGGGCCTTCACCACCACCTCCGAACCCTGGACGGAGATGGACGCCCGACGAGGGGGACCTCGCCGAGGGCCGTGGAATAGGATGGCCTCCGTTTTAGTGACGGAGACCTCCAAACCCAGCAGCCCTATGCGGTCCGCAACGAGCGTTGCACCGACGGTAGCAAGACGGGCTGCTTCCGCAAAGCTCACTCCCCGTGCGGTGACGAGGGTATCATCCGCATAACAAAACACCCTCATCCGGGGAAGGAGAGGACAGCGGAGCAGCCAGTCATAGCCCAGGTTCCACAGGACCGGTCCCAAAACGGACCCCTGTGGAACCCCTCGGCTCACGGCACGTCGGTACATTCGCTGGTCGCCACACTCCCACAGGACCTCTCTGTCCTGCAGGTAGGCCCCCAACAGTCTCCGGAGATAGGGAGGCACTCCATGATACCGGAGCGCCTCGACCAATGTCTCGAACGGAAGACTGTTGAAGGCGTTAGCGACGTCCAACGAAACCGCCAAAACGACGTCCCCCTCGCGAAAAGCCTCTTGGGTCACATCTCTCAGAGCTCTCAGGGCGTCTATCGTAGAACGACCCGCCCTGAAGCCGAACTGAGCCTCTGAGAGATCCGGACCCACCTCCTTGAGGTGACGGATGAGACGGGCAGAGAGGATACTCTCGAAGAGTTTACCCATCTCATCCAGCAGCACGATCGGCCTGTATGCGGAAGCAGAGATGGAAGAACGACCCTCCTTCCGCAACAGGCACAACCTGCCCTCTTTCCAGGCTTTCGGGAACTGTCCAATGCGCAAGCAGAGGTTGAACAGTTCCCGAAGCCTGCCACCCAAGTATTCCAGAGCGATGAACAGCACTCGCCCTGGAATACCGTCTGGCCCCGGCGCAGTATTGCGGGCTCGTAGACGATTCGACGCGACCTCCAGCTCGGCCTCTGTGATGTCTGGGACAGAGCCAACTCCTCCACTATGAAAAGGGGGAGCCATCACGGGAGGCGAGTGGCCGGTGGACTCCGGGAAAAGGTCCCCCACCAGCCTTTCGAGGAAATCCGGCTCCAGGGACTCCATGACCGGGGCGCACGCGGTTCGGAGTTTGTTCCGCGCCGCGCGATACGTTCGCCCCCATGGGTCCCTGTCGAGACCAGCCAGGATTTCCTCCCGAGCCAGGTCCTTCGCCTTTCGAATCGCCAAACACAGAGCTGTTCTCGCATCACGATAACAGCTCCGCAGCTGGGCCTCCAGGTCCGGGTCAATGCCGTGACGTCGGCGACACCGGACGAAGGCCCTACGAGCCCTGCAGCAGGCCGTCCGAAGTTCGGCTATTTCGGGCGACCACCAGTAGACACCTCTACGGCGCCGGGGCCTAGACCCCACCCTCGGCATGGCCGCATCGCAAACCCGAGACAGGGCTTCGCGCATGCGGCCTGCCATCGCCTCCACGTCGGTTTCCTCGCTGGGAAGATCGGGAAAGGCCCAGCCCTGTACGATGGCTGCCTCCGCAGCCATTTCCCGATCCAACCGCTGGATTGACCAGCGAGGAAATCGACTTCCTCCCCGCGGTGGCCTGGCCAGATCCGGTCGGGCGGTGGAGATCTCAAATCGGATGTATTGGTGATCCGATAGAGTCTCCACCTCCTTCTCGACTCTCCAGTCGTGGACCAAACGTGCGACAGCTGGGGTGGCGAACGAGACGTCCACCACGGAACTCCCTTGCTGCCGCACGCAGGTCGGTTCGGTCCCCCTATTAAGGAGGGACAGACCGGAGAGGAGCTTTAAGATTTATCCTGCTAACCTCAATTCTCAATTAAATGAAGTACGAATTAAATGTTATAAATAAAGATATAAGAATGATAAAATATTTATTTAAATAAAGATTTATGGTCGCATTTAATGCAACTATTCTCTTTCATATACGTCTCCTCGTTGATGTACATAAGGTATTCCTGTGCGACCTCTTCCGACGGTGTATTCGCTTCTCCCACGTTTTGGTTTGTATTCATACTCTTTTGAATCTTTCGGAGCGAATACTGCGAAAATGTTATTATATATTTATTTATAATTATATTTATTTGATTTTATTCTTAGGTATCCGACAATTAAGTCTTGCTAAGTAAACTTTATCATAAACCTATTTAATTACTTTAAGACAATTTAGATAGTAGTATCATATTTTTTTCTACATCACATACACTTCCCATATCCTATTTTTTAGTATTTTAAAAATATTCAGTCTTTCAAATAAGAAATTATTATAAATATTAAACATGTTTTTTTTGACATATTGTTTTAATAGCTTTACTTGGTATTATAATTATTGAGTCCAAAATGAATTTGTTTTCTTACGTTCATTAGATTCTCGAATCCGTCTTCGGTTACCTCTTAAAACGAATCCTTTGTAAAAACTGTCAGGATGATTTTTAGTAGCAGATTTTTGATTGATATTCAGCTTTGAAAACATAGATGACACCCTTAAAAATATTAAAAACACCTTATTTTCTTAACAGATAATAGATAATAAATTATATAAACAATTTTAAAACAACAATAATGTCTCACAAATACAATTACAAAATTATTAATAAGAACGTTCTTTTAAAATTACGTACAAATTGCTTATTTCCCTAACATCCGACTTTTCCAGGTTAGCTTCTGGGTTGAGTACTAAGTAAATCTTAGAATAATCTGTAAGGTCGTTATTGCGAACGTCTTCATATAAATTGTTCGCGCCGTGTCCTCGATCCAATTGGTAATTCGGTTTCCTTTTCATTGGCAGAGATTTTAACCAAGGCGGTTTAACTGAGAGGTATTGATTTATAAACCTTATATTGTTTGCCTTTCTATCGTCATTATGTATCAAGGGCTGACTATTATCCTCTGTACCCAAATCTATTTGATCATAATAATTCAATCTATTTTTGTCTTCCTGTTCGAGAATTTTAGCAGCTTTCTTCGTCAATGATTTTAGGAACTTTTTGTAATTATCCTGTTCTGTTTGGTCATTTTTTATTTCACTTTTAGTCTGTGTTATTCTTTCCGGATGATATAACATATCAATCACATCATTTAAATTTGAATCCAATTGAAATTCCAACGTAAAAGGAATAACTGCTAGAACTATATCAGAAAGGAAATTATATTGAAATTCATTAAGGAATTTCAACACAAATGGATCCATAAAATCGAAATTTTATAATAAAATTTTATATCGAATTTTATAGAAAAGTATAAAAATAATATTTATTAATGATACTTACCTACAATAAAAATCGTAAGTGCACACATTACTGCGGTTCTAAAAGCATTATATAATCTAGGCTACTAAAATGTTATCGATTAATACACAGTTTTCACGCTCATTTTCAGTTTAATTTTCTCTTATCGAGGTTAGTATAAAAGCTATGCTTCAAAAACTGTTAATATTACCATAAGCACCAGTGTAATTAAGGACATATATAAGTATCCATTTCTATCAATATATATATAAAATAATTAATTCTTATATTATTTCGAGGCATTACAATGTTGAACATTAAATACACAGCAGTACAATTTTAGTACATTAAAAAAATATATTGAGTGTAATCATTTCATAAAAAAAAATACTTTTAAATGTTGCTTCATATTATACGTCACGTAATCGTAAATATTATTTGCAAAATTAATTCCCCCATCGAAAAATTCAATTGGAACTAATGCCACATTTGCTACGAATCTTTGAGTGATATTTTGTGTACTTAGCGAAGGGACTATTTATTCACTGTCACGAACAAAAATTGTATGCCAAAAACATTATCAAAATACAGAAGTAGAACAAAAACTTTTGTTCTGAATCGATATGTTTTTGTGTTAGACTGTAGCAGATAACGAATCATTTTGCAATTGGCAAAACAATTAATTACAAAAGTTTTACTGCCTGTGTTGGAAATACACAGTAATATATACTTTTATATATACACATACTTTTTCGTTGTTTCGCGGTTATGGTTAATACTACAATATATTATATTTATCGTGAAATAATGTTCGAAAAGACAGTTTTTCGAACATTATTTCAAATATACAATATGTCTTTTCTTTACATCCTATCATGGAATTCCGTTCAAGTAAGTAGAATGGATGGCGATGGATGAAATCTTTTATTCGCTCCATTCCACCACAGTATTTAGATTAGCAAACAGACACACACATACACAACACAAATAGACACACTGGAATCACATAAAATCGTTCCATAGTAAGAACATGACGTCATTTTAAGTTGTACAATACCGAAATTTCTCGATTTCTCAAATCATTCTGAATTCTGAACAAATTCATTGTTTAATATCCAAAATAATGAAAACACGTAAATAATAGACTCTTTGTACGAAATCCATAATTTTTAACAAAAAGGTTGGTTTAAAATAAATGTGGTGAATGAAATAAATGAATAGATATCTAAATTAATAAAAAAAAAAACCTTGTTCCGGTGCTTATTCTCATAACTAAGTAGAACTATAACTATCATCCTCTTTAATATCGGAAGTAATATAATTTATGTTAAAATGTTTACAAAGGAAATATTTTTATAATTCGTGTCGCATATTAGTTGGCAATATTACGTGGATAGAACAACATTATCTTAACATAAAAGTGGCTTAGCCTATTATTAAACTGAAATAGCAGAAATAAAATTCTTGCGTGTTGAAAGCTATTGTAAACTTAGCTTCCATTTCTTTAATTCCATGAAATTTCTTTAAAGGCACTTGTTTACTTTCGTGACTAACAGTTTTTTTAGAAAGATGAAAACTAAATGATAACTTTTGGTATAAAAGATAGATAAGTGTTTATTTGTGCTTATAATATTTTTATATATCATTATATAATATTATTGTATAAAGAACCTGTAAGTCATGTAAACTGTTAACCTTTGACTTTTAGTGTCTGTAGGCCACGAGCAGGAAATCCGGATAATGCGAAGTTCCTATTACGCCCTGACGCTGATAGTAAGATTAAGATTTGTATCTAAATAAAAACTAAAATTATTGTATAGTTTAAACTTAAATTTTTTATACAACTAAAAAACTCTAAAAATATTTGTTAAGTATTATACAAGCTCTACGTTAATTAAATTTTAACCTATCTAATTATTATAACAGTCAAAACTCGCTTACTAAAATTGTATAAATTAATATATTTTTTCCAGGATAATATGTATTATTTGGAAGTGTTCAAAACAATCTAAAGTATAGTGTTTAAACTTGATATCATTCAATGCTGATAAATATGTAATGTAGGCAATTGCAAAGCTGAGGATTTCAATTTGTCAATAAACATGTTATGAATATTGATGAATTTTATTCAATAATTAATTAGTCAAAATGAAGTATATCATAACACGTATTTAATCTTTATTGATTACTTGATTACTATTATATATATTTAGCCGACAGTACTCACGTTAATTAAATCGATTCATCTGAATAGTTTTGAATCCATTCGGGGTCCTTATTCAGAGCAAAACGTAACCGCGGCGTGAACTACGAGCGGCAAGTCTACTAATCCTGTGAATTCCGATTTAATTAACATGAGTACTGCAGCGTAAATATATATTTTTAAACATGGATCACTGAATTTTAAATAAGTGTTATTTATGCTAAACGTATTTAAATTTCGAATTAATATAGAATTCATCAACATAAGTAGGATATCATTCTGCGACTTAGTCCATTCCATAATAGTTTAGTCGAATTAGTCCAGATCGCTCTTTCTTATCTTTTCACTTTTAGACCGCAAACCTAGAAACTTTGATTAAGATTGTCGAGATGTCGAGTAAGCAATTTAAAAGATGTCTTCTTCATCTCGAAGACAATGATTTATTTATATATCGATTGATAATGGCTTTTCTTGTATTTCTTTTTACTTCTGTATTTATGTAATTTTTTAAAACCCTTTGGTATGTTGGCACAGTTATTTGATATAAATTGCAATTTCCACTTGCTTGATTGATCTGATTAAAGAACCTGAACTCAGCACACTGAACGATAATTTCATAATCATAAATATCATACGCTATCACACGACTTTGAATGCAATTTTCTGTTTACAAGCATCTCTTATTTTGTGCTAAGTTGGAAAATAATTAGACAAAGACGAAAAAATAGTTCCCTCTCGTTAATGAGATTATAATCTGCAAACGTTGAAAGGTCATTTATATTTACACTAATTGCCCCAGAATCTTTGTAATTACTTAGGAACAATACCAGAAACTGTAATTACTTTGGGTCCTCTTATATGAGTTATTTAGCATGACGTTTGAAGGTGTTCGTTTTTTTCTTATAACTTATTATATTTAATATAAATTTTTATATATGTATATATTAATAAATTAAGATAGTATTAATAAAGACAGGTAAGTCGTACCAAAATCTAAAGTGTGGTTCAGATAATTACACACACACACAAGTAGACTTGCATACTACTATTATATACCAGTATTATTAGCATTCCTAAAAATATTATGGAACTGTTACTACTATAACATATGATGTCAAATCTCACATAAAAGGGACTACTTTTTAAGATTTTGTATGATGTTTATAAATAGAAGAACAAAGCTTTTTAGGTAATGACCTAGTGTAGTAAATGCACTTAGCCTTGCGTTACAAAGAATTCTTTTCTTTCTTGTATAAGTGACGATTAAGATGTGTAGTTGACAGAGTTATGAGTCCGAAAATTTTTGTTATAATACATTATTTAATTTGCCACAATACTAGCAGTATTATTAAACAATAAATATCAATTTAATTTTAATTTACGCTCTATAGAAAATCACGGGTAGAACATTTTACGACCTTCTGCGGCTAAGTGGCGTTAGATTTCATAATTCACATTTCCAACAGATGAACATATGACGCCGTTGAAACGTGTAAAGTTATTATACAGCGTGTGTTCTATTGCTACTTCAAACATTACGACAAAGTTTCCAATATCTATAAATATATACACACATTTATAAATTTTACAAATACAACATGTATTATTTTATTATGTAAGGTACAGAAAAGGAATTTTCCATGACATATATTTTTCCAAACCGTTCAAATTGTTAAAATGTCATCCTGCGAATATTAAAGTTCGTTCTTTTCGCTTTAAATCCTTATAACGACTGATCATAAAAGCGACTTAGCTTTTGAACAATAATTTTTTATTACTTATCCACGTTAATTGATAGCAGATTTTACAAGACGCGATTGAATATATACCAGTGTCTTCAACATTTATGAGCTTTGATTAAATAAATAAATCTGATGGATAGCAACGGGAACGCATTGTCGAAATACAAAGAATTGAAATATAATAATAATATGAGAAAATCGTTTGAATTTTGGCGAGAAGTTACCGGTGGCAACAGTTGTTGTTTATAAATTATAAATTATTTATTTTAAACTTAAACCAAAAAGTGGTTTTCTTTACCCTTATAAAATAATAATTATCATTAAAATAAGCTAATCCTTTTTTTATAACCGGTGTAATATCGGCAAATTATAATGGATCACTTTTGAACAGCAATTTTGAACGATTGTGTCACAACGTGCGTCGGCTTTAACCTCGAACTGCTATCAATGATTTTAAATTACTTCTGTTTCCCGTGATTATCCATATAGATCTGTTTATAACGAAAAACTGTTCAAATCAATAATTTATGCTTCATAGTAATTTTATATTAGGTTACTAATGCCTTAGAAGGTATTGGTATTTTACAATTTTACCCTTAGCATTTTCTAAATCAAACAATTATCTAATTTGTCATCACACATATTCAATGAAACTGAGGACAATAGAAAATATTTAAATATTGACTTAAATAATATTAAATTGAACTCTATTCTACGTAATTGCAAGAAAGAGACCATGTAATATACAATGTCACACACCATCATGTGCATAATGGTCTTCTTCAGTCGCACTCATAACTTCACATTCGTACTTAAGACTTTCGTCGTTAGATGCTTTACCTGCTTCCACATTACGTAACTGTATATAATAATGACTATTGTCGGTAAAATAAGGCACCCGTAGTTACACATAGTAACAATATATTAAAGTCGAAAGATTGAATTACCACTAAAGTGTTACCAAAGGATCTAAATCCAAATATAAATCTTGGATATCTATAACTTTTATATACGAGTATATGTGTTCGTAGTTTTATTATATACGTTAATAAAAATATTCAAAATTTCTTACCGTTGTATAATGAATCACTTTAATAGCTTAAGATTAAATAAGTTTGAAAATTATGTAGAAGGTAAATAAATAAATGAATCACTTTAATAGCTTAAGAAGTTTAAATAAGCTTGAAAATTAAGTAACATGTTTAAGGTAAATAAATAAAATATATTTATAAATGCATACAATTTAAATTAATTAAGATTACCTTTAATTGCAGAAAAATATTTTTAGCAATATTAAAGTATCATTTTTAGTATCAACGAAAAGCTATATATATATTTTAAACAAGTATAGAAAGAAAAATGTATGAATAAGAAAGGGACTCGAACTTTTGACCTCCGGGATAACCCTTGATACTTGATCCTTGGTACGACTTGATGAATGTGGTATTAGATCTTGTTATATTTTTCTTTAAAAGAACAAAACAACGTCGCATATACAGACATATAAATAAGTACGTACAAAGTACACTAGGGATAACAATATGTGGTACACACAAAAATTTTCACCCACCCCTGGGTATCAAATATGGCTCAGCAATCAGGACATCTATAGGACAACTAGACAAACAAGCCGTTCTATATATAGAACGGCTTCTTAACTGAAGCGCATATGATTTATTATTGTATTTCAGAAGCATAAAATCTCTATAAATAATATATAGCAAATAGTATAATAATGCTTTTTTCTCTAGATAGACCTTCATAATCTTCACAAAGCAGAACAAACTGAAAATTGAAACAGAATAATTTGTATAACATTCAGTTTGAGTTCAAAGCATGAAGTAAGTATGTTACATTTACAAGTTATACTTCATAATAAGTTTTAAATGGTTAACAGTTTTTGTATAAATAATCTTATATAATTTTCATTTTACATCAAAATTGTACGGTACGATAACTAAACGGTTTGAAATAAAATTTATGACCAAAATATAAATTACTTTTAGCTTTACAATAAAGTTTGCGACATACTATATCCAAGCTTAATAAAAACAATTTATATTTAAAAGAACAGTAAACTTTATTCAATAAAAATATTTATAAATTTAAATGAAAATTTTATGGAGATAACGTTTACTTTTTACAGTGTGTTAATTGACGAAATAAAAACAATATGCTCTTAAAATTGTAGTTTTAGCTTTACTGACGTTAGCAGTGCGAGGGTAGTCCCGGGGCGCGGGGCGCGGAGGGGATAGATACTGGAAATAGTAATTTCGTTAAATTGACAAAAGACACTGCAAAAATGACTACCGTTTTTTATATAAAATTAAAAATATATCTTTTTAAATAAATGTTTTTCACATAAAAAGCTAAGCAGTTTATTCAATGTGTAAGAAAATAAACTATAGATTCGATTCTAGGCCAATTTTAATAAAATTTTCCAAAAATAATATAACAAAGCTATAACAAAATAATAGAACAGTTCAAAAACGTAATGAAAATTGCCGGTGAACATATACTTTTACTATAAACTACATCGATAACAAACTTCTATTGAAACCTTAGCCAACTAAGACGTTGTCAAAAAATAGCTTATTAAAAAATAAAACTATAATAATATAAAGTGACAAATGAAGAAGTTTATTATTTATATCTACTTTAAATACAAGTACACAAAGGTAATCTTCAGAATGTAATGTAATATATGTAATATGTAATATTCATATTACATTATTACGTTAGGATCGGGACTTCCAACACAATACGATATAATAAATCAATAAGCTACTCATAGTTCTAGTGCCAAATGTGCACACTAAAATTGCCTAAAAGTTGTTTCGAAGTCTTTTAGAAAATGTTGCAATAAGTTAGTACAATATATTATTATTTTATACACAGTGAACGCTCCACTAGAATTATAAAACGCGACAGTATAAAAATACATAAAGATATATTCATATTTTACCTATATCTATCTTTGTCTATTACTTGTTCCAAAAATATAAGGATTTTACAAAGAACAAGTATAAGTATGAGTTCATGAGTCAAATGTTGAATATAGTTTTATTTTTTCACATTTGTAAACTTATATCTGGCCTTCCATCAATCCCAACATAATTTACAAAACATTCGTCTTAGAAAAACATATTTTTTCAGGTTGTTGTTTGTACATATGTTTCTTTGTAGAAAAAATAGTCATTTTGTTTACATTATGTAGATATGTTCTGAAGTTGCTTTCCCTTATAGTAAAAGCTTTACTTAGTTCGTGGCTAGATGGCGTTAAAGGAAAATGTGCGAAAACTTAATAGTATTATTATTCTAGCTATTACCAGGTACTTCATACTCTAATTCTTCAAACGCAACTCCAATTTTGAGCAAAATATTTTGAATTTTTAGTTATATTGAAATTGTTTAGTCCAATACTCAAACCATTCTGTGTTCGCGAAATATAGAATGTAAGCTTAAATAGATGCTATCTCTTGTGTGCGAATTATCGCCAAAAGTATCCTAATAATTTAATCTAATCTGTAATATAAAAATTAGTCTGGTACATGTTCATTTTAAACTTCAATGGATTTGCTAAGGTTTTTTGTAGCATATTTACAACCGCAAAATTTGATTCTTTGTCAGAAATAAGTGTTTATTATAACTATAATTGTTATAAAATAACAAATATAATTAAAAAAATTGCTTCATAGAAATATAATAACAAAAATATGATTAATTTCTGGCCCGTGAAGGATTTGAACCTCCGCCCTCCGATGGTCAAATATATTTGTATATCGGCGCTCTAACCTACTGAGCTAACGAGCCTTGACGGTTGGGTTCGAAAGAAGGACATATGCATTACATTTCACGTATGACGTAATCTAATTGGCCATTATCTATGATGATTCCATTTATCGTTTAGAACCAATTTTCTAATTCATTAAACTATAACAACAGATATAATAATTATGGGCGTATTACGCATACAATCAAATGTAAGTGTAACTTTTAAAGCTATTTATAGACAATACGTCGTTTAATAATCTCTGTGTCAGTGCTAACGTCAGTTTTACAATACTATTTTCAGATAAAATTATTTAAGTGAGTAAAATAGAAGTAAAATGTTTATTTCATTAAGGATACCGAGTGCTATCTAATGAAATGAGTCGTTATCAGAAACTTATATAACAATATCTAAGAAAAAAAAATACTAAAATATAGTGTTATCTTAATAAAAATAAATTTCTGACATATATTAATATGCATAATAACAGATTTTACAAATAAATTTGTCTATTCAAACACCTTTTAAGGTTAGGCATTTAATTTTCTATCTATCCTCACACTCACTGCTATCTGAAAAAAGAAGTGGACAGTTGACACCTACCTAAATAGGCTTGCTACCATGGCATCGAGACATTGTATCTTTATCTTTCGTACTGCATCAAATTGATTTTTTTTTACTGTCCAGGTACTAAATCACCTGGACTTCTACTCCTGGCCGTTGCTACTATCGCACATCCCTCTTTTGTTAAACTTCGCTGGATAGTTCACGTCGCTTATCCAATATAGTATTAGTATTAGTACTTCAAATTAATATTATCTTTTAAATTTCTTTTGTACCAGAAACAATGTTATTTCTTGTATTATTTTTTTTAATCACATTAGGATAAATTTGCATCTCATAATACTCTTTCCCGTATTAGCAGTATTATTACATACAAAGCCTTTTGCAAAAAAACGAAAACTATTGATTCTTTCGCAAAGCACAATCAAAACAATATACTTATTAAATATACCCAGCATGTCATGTATCCTCTTGGATATGTTATTTGAATAGTTTCAAAAGTGATAATTTTATTTAGACTTAAAAAAAAACACTATGTTTTTTATATAAAAATAATAGTAAAAAGTTTTGACAATGCGAAAATTTAAGCTTGTTAAATAAAAAATCATTACTGTTGCTGAAGTAATATGAAATTATAATTTTAAATGTTTTGTTAAATTATAACCTCGATATCGGGTTGAAATGAGAACGTTAAAAACGTGATTTCTTCATTGATAAAATTAATTATTCAAACGAACATTACAAAGCTTTCTTTATAATTATATTAATTGAATATTATGGTCTATTCGAGAATGAAAAATAAACAAAGAAAAATTTTGATATTTGAAGTATCAATAAGGCGCATTTTGTAATTTACCTTCAATGTTAATCCAACTTTAATTTAAATTTTCAGAGATTGAAAATTTCATTTATTACGTTCACACGTACCCGTTTTAAATACGATTACTCTCCGACGCATCAGCGATTCCATCAGCTGCAGTAAGATTGTATTAAAGTTCAAATTGATATACTTCCATGAAGCAATCAATGTTTGAATTATTATTTCAAAAGTAAGATATCTTCAATGAAATGAATATAAACGATACATGTATCTATTACAATAAATATACAAAATTAATACAAACAAGTAATCACTTAATCTTCGTCCCGCTTTGGAGGTAGTATAGAAAATTACAACGAGTATCTTCATTCAGAGATACATGGTGGAGACATACAAATTGTATGTTTATCTCAAATAATAGTTAGGAAGGTACACTGTGATTAAATAAATTTATAAAAAGATTTCAAACTTAGTTGCAATATTTAAGTACCCAATCTTTATATTTAGTTGTATCATGCTTCTGTTATAAGATCGTTTTAATCGTCGTTTACTTTTCAGTTCAAATTATGCATAAAAATTACAAATCGTAACTAAAATTCACCTTTACAAGTATATGTAACTAAGTAGATTGTACAAAAAAATGCTTACTACGTTTAGAATCACTATTATTAAACAATATTATATTAGTAATTATTATATTACTAATTCAACAAGTAGCTAACATCTATCAAGTGCTTACAAAAGACTTAAGATGTAAGATGCTTGCTAAAGAGTATTAAGGTACATGGCAGCGGGAATGCTCATAAGCAAGTAAGTTAATGTTCGCCAATGAGCATGTTGCCCTATGAGGTACAATCTTATGTCGGTATACCGGTTCAAAATAACTTTTCTCGTTTTTGTTTCTTTATTTTTTTTACGTTTACCCAAATGTGTTTGGTTTAACATAAATTTGATATATTTACAAATTAGTAATAGTACAAAATAATTACAAAATACATATTTCAACAAGTCAGCAACAAGTACTTCTCCATAGCATTTTCGAGTTATGAAAACTATATTCTCTTAGAGTTTTTAATTTTATTGAAACTGAACCCCACTTTGTCCTAATCTTTAAAATTTAAACGAAATGTGTCTTTCTGTTGTCTGTAAACTCCATTACGAAATTGGAAATCGACCTTTTTGCTAATAACCAGTAATGATTTTCTAAAAAAGAAAGTCTTTGAAACGTGTTTCATTATTAAATTATTATCTGAACCAAGCTCAGATAAATTTAAACTGAAAAAATTAAAACAAAACCATAATACATTAATTCTTTTTGTACTCTTCTCTACTCTTCTGCTTCTAAATAATATAGTATTTCTAGACGAGATATAAATACTACTAATAAGTAGTATTTATATCTCGTTTCCAAGTATTCAAATCGTTTCAAAATATTCAAATCAATTTCGAACCAGAATCACTAGATAATAAAAATAGTAGCCAAAAATATTGTTGTAAATCAGTATATTTGATTGCTACTGTAACGTGGTATCTTTGAATCTACACGTTACATATCAAAATTTATATATATTTCAAAATGTTTAAAAAGTTAAATAACAACATTTGTTTGTTCAAATTTTTTGGATATTAATTGACACCTAGAAATATGACAGATCGCATCTCACACTACACAGGATACACTATAAAGATTGATATTTGAATTTGATTGATATTGAAACGTTTTGAAATTTATATTTTTTAATACTTTTATTATAGCAAGTCGTTGTTAGTTTTGAGATAATTAGTTAAAAAAATAAATATTATGTTTTTGTTTATAATATCTTTATTATTTAAATATTCTTATTTGAAAATTGTTAACTGAGATATGAATATGATAATATATGTGCATAATATGATGTGCATATAATTCTCTAGTCTCTTAAATTCGCTTTTACTTGGCATTTTCTAATGTTGGCAATTATTTGAATTAGTAGTAATGTTTCTCCTGCAGCTTGTTCAGTCAACAACGTTTTTTAAATCTCTCTAATATCTCGAATTATCATGTTCAATCCAGTTGGAAATTAGGTCCATCGTTTAAATATAAACGCATTTAAGCGTTATAATCGTGGATTTATTTGTTCCTACTATTTTGGTGAGTTTTATAATTTTCCTTGTGTATAGTCGTCCTCTTCTCTTCTCTTCTCTTCTCTTCTCTTCTCTTCTCTTCTCTTCTCTTCTCTTCTCTTCTCTTCTCTTCTCTTCTCTTCTCTTCTCTTCTCTCCTCTCCTCTCCTCTCCTCTCCTCTCCTCTCCTCTCCTCTCCTCTCCTCTCCTCTCCTCTCCTCTCCTCTCCTCTCCTCTCCTCTCCTCTCCTCTCCTCTCCTCTCCTCTCCTCTCCTCTCCTCTCCTCTCCTCTCCTCTCCTCTCCTCTCCTCTCCTCTCCTCTCCTCTCCTCTCCTCTCCTCTCCTCTCCTCTCCTCTCCTCTCCTCTCCTCTCCTCTCCTCTCCTCTCCTCTCCTCTCCTCTCCTCTCCTCTCCTCTCCTCTCCTCTCCTCTCCTCTCCTCTCCTCTCCTCTCCTCTCCTCTCCTCTCCTCTCCTCTCCTCTCCTCTCCTCTCCTCTCCTCTCCTCTCCTCTCCTCTCCTCTCCTCTCCTCTCCTCTCCTCTCCTCTCCTCTCCTCTCCTCTCCTCTCCTCTCCTCTCCTCTCCTCTCCTCTCCTCTCCTCTCCTCTCCTCTCCTCTCCTCTCCTCTCCTCTCCTCTCCTCTCCTCTCCTCTCCTCTCCTCTCCTCTCCTCTCCTCTCCTCTCCTCTCCTCTCCTCTCCTCTCCTCTCCTCTCCTCTCCTCTCCTCTCCTCTCCTCTCCTCTCCTCTCCTCTCCTCTCCTCTCCTCTCCTCTCCTCTCCTCTCCTCTCCTCTCCTCTCCTCTCCTCTCCTCTCCTCTCCTCTCCTCTCCTCTCCTCTCCTCTCCTCTCCTCTCCTCTCCTCTCCTCTCCTCTCCTCTCCTCTCCTCTCCTCTCCTCTCCTCTCCTCTCCTCTCCTCTCCTCTCCTCTCCTCTCCTCTCCTCTCCTCTCCTCTCCTCTCCTCTCCTCTCCTCTCCTCTCCTCTCCTCTCCTCTCCTCTCCTCTCCTCTCCTCTCCTCTCCTCTCCTCTCCTCTCCTCTCCTCTCCTCTCCTCTCCTCTCCTCTCCTCTCCTCTCCTCTCCTCTCCTCTCCTCTCCTCTCCTCTCCTCTCCTCTCCTCTCCTCTCCTCTCCTCTCCTCTCCTCTCCTCTCCTCTCCTCTCCTCTCCTCTCCTCTCCTCTCCTCTCCTCTCCTCTCCTCTCCTCTCCTCTCCTCTCCTCTCCTCTCCTCTCCTCTCCTCTCCTCTCCTCTCCTCTCCTCTCCTCTCCTCTCCTCTCCTCTCCTCTCCTCTCCTCTCCTCTCCTCTCCTCTCCTCTCCTCTCCTCTCCTCTCCTCTCCTCTCCTCTCCTCTCCTCTCCTCTCCTCTCCTCTCCTCTCCTCTCCTCTCCTCTCCTCTCCTCTCCTCTCCTCTCCTCTCCTCTCCTCTCCTCTCCTCTTCTCTTCTCTTCTCTTCTCTTCTCTTCTCTTCTCTTCTCCCGGCTCCCGGCTCCCGGCTCCCGGCTCCCGGCTCCCGGCTTTCGACTTTCGACTTCCGGACTTCCGCCTGTAGTTCCCAAGGCGGATCGCTCTCCAGGAGTGTGGCCGTCGTATAGGACACCGTACGGTACTCCCTGATCATCCTCACCGCTAGGATCCTTTGCATTCCTCGCAACAGGGTCCTTGAGTCAGCAGTGAGGGACCCCGACCATATGAGAGCACTATACAGGGCCATGCTCCTCTCGATGCCGGCATATAGACGCCGGCATGGAGCCTGCAGCCCACCAACGTTGGGCAGAAGCCTCTCCAAGGTAGCTGCGCTGGAAAGCAACTTCAGGACGAGAAGGGAGAAATGCACCCCGAAATTCAATCTTTCGTCTAGGGTGAGGCCCAGATACTTCATCTGGACCTTCACCGCCACCTCCGAACCCTGGACGGAGGGCCGTGGAACAGGATGGCCTCCATTTTAGAGACGGGGACCTCCAAACCCAGCAGCCCTATGCACAAAGGAGTACCAATTATAAGATATTAAGTATGCATAAAGTAGATGCTTGTGTATAAATTAAAAATTAATCAAATAATAATCGATAACGCTTAGGATCCTGTCATGACATAAACAATAATGTTTGACTTGATACTAAATCATTGGAATTAACATCTTACGAATACAAAATTACTATACTGTAATGATCCTAACCAAATATTATCAGAGTGTTGATGTGTTATAGAACATAGGAAAGTCAATATAGCTTATACCATAAGTAACAATATAATAGCCTATTATATATAGAATATTATTAATGTACCTGTAAAATATATTTATTATTATGCAATAATTTTTTGCTTAATAACACAATATCGAATCATATTTCTTGATAAAAAAATGTATTCTCCGAATTAACACAACCACAAAATAATGAATGAAATAAAAAATATCCTAAAAGAGAGTTAAAGTTTTAATAAATAAAGTTTAAATTAAGAGTTAAGAATTATTAAAAAATGTAAACAGTAATAATATGGAGTTCAGAGCACGAAATTGCATTAACCAATTTCGCTGTGGAAACCACATTTTTATCAAAGTTAGTAACATTTATCTTTCTTGAACTTACAATCCTTTCAGTTGTATGCTTTATAAAATGAGTTTACGTATCTACGTGTACTTACAGACGAAAAGCAAAAAGTTTTATTAGTTTTTTTATTTCATTTTCCACTACCTTTATTTATATCTTTCAATTATTTGTTGCTTCAAAGTTATATCCAATTTAATTTAACTTAAGTTAGTTATAGAAGGTTTTTGCTTTTAAAAACTAATTTGTACAACCCTAGATATTTTAAATATTTTGCAATATATGTTTTATATGTTATGTTTTATTTTTTTCTGACAGAGGATTTAATTGCATTTTTTCGAATTAATTCCATAATAAAGCCCCATCATCAATATATGTGAAGTAATGAAGAAACATTATTTTGGTTATATTTTAGTATTTTTACAATAGAAAAAGTAAAAACGCTGTACAAGCTAGAAAAAATTAACCGATATGTATGAGAAAGATGTGTTGAAAGTACGTCAGTACCAGAACTGGTTTACAAAATGCTTCATGTTCGGGAAGGCCAGTTGAAGCTATTGAAAACAAGATAAATGTAGACTTGTACTATTCGACAAATAATAACTGCTTATGACCACTTAGGTTTAAGTTTCTCGAAGCTCTGTATTCATTTGGGTGCCCGTAATCTCATGGAGAGAAATTTATCATTGCATTGAAATCTGTGATTCGCGTTATCAAACTTCAAAAAAATGTTTCATTTCTGAAGCATGTCATTACTAGGGGTGGAAAATGGGTTTAAATAGCAATATCAAAAGCAAGAGGTCATTGAATAAAAAAGGTAAACCGGCTCAAAATATTTCGAAAGCCAATTTCGTTCAACAAAAGATTTTAAGGAAATCGTTTTTTTTAGCTATTACAGGATAACAGAACTCGATAAATCGAATCAAAGTACATGGCAACATCGATCATATTCTCCAGGTCAGACGCATTCGGATTACTTTGTCACTCCAAAATTAGATGGACAGTAAAATACCTTAAATTGAACCTTGACAGTAACTTTTTTTTCCAAGAAAAAAGGAGATAATTTTAAGAGCATGGAATTATGGCCAATATATAATTCAATAATATATTTATTATACGGAAAATGAAATTTAAATGAAATTCAAAAAAAAATGGTCCTTTTATTTAATAGCTTATCTATCGCTTAGTAAAAATTAATAAACAATAAACGGTAATTAATGTGATACTTTCAATTGAAGTAAAAATAATTAAAATATAATAAAATGTAATAAAGTATAATATAATAATACATTACAATAATCAAATATTTCAAAAAAATTTAATTAAATCCTTGATTGCTAATATGATTATTATGGTAATTGGTATTATTTCAAAATTTTCCATTAATCGACTATTTTATTTGAAAGGCAAATATATATTTTAATTAATGTAATTATTGCAAAATATTTAATTACACACAAACATTTAGTTAATTTTATCTTGTTAGGATATCCATTTATCATGTTTTCTAAAATTTATACATCAAAGTATAATTAAAATGAAAAAAACAAATGCAAAACCAATTTAACCAAAACTGTTTTTTTTTTTTTGGGTTTTAGATTTCGTTTACTTTTTTCATTTTAACCTGACGCCTGAATCTGTTGTAGATGTAGGTGTCTGTCTGTAGGTGTCTGTCAGACGTCTCGCCTTCCTTTGAAAACGAGCTAAATTTGTAAAATAGTTTTGTTTTTTTTAATACTGTTCTTTAAATCTTTTTTAAATTTATTAACAAATAAAGTTAGTGAAAGTAGTACTTTGAAATTTGGTTCTTACCGTTATACTTAACATTTAGTGGAATATGAAAAACCATAATACAGTGGTTGAACAATATCAGTAAAATAATGATTAGTTTATGATGTCAAGAACAGACAACGTTTTTATTTCTATTAGAAAAAAATTACACCACTTGATTATATAATATTCGTCTAATATTCATTTAAAATATATATATATTTTAGTCAAACATACAATCATTTACATTGCAAGATATACAGAAAAAACTTTACGTTTAGTGTAATATACAGAACTTATTTTAAGCGTTATATAAATTGCAGTATAATCTACCCTAGGGACAGTCATGTGGACACAAAATTAAATTAATTATCGGTGTCCGTAGAAAGTTATAAAGCAAGTACAATGCATCAAAAAGATGTGATATTTGAAAATTCTTAGAGAATAAAGTGACAATAAATTTACTCTAAATGTACTGGAGTAGTTTCGTTTCACATGTTCCAATTTTAGCATGGAATCAAAAGACAGAGAAAACTACGGTTTTATCAATTTTAATTTTTAATTTACTTATGAAGTTTCTATCCGCCCAAATCTTTTTGAGTCATTTCATTTGTTGTTGTTCCATATTTAGCAATCCCTATTTTTGAGCACATTGGATCACAAAATCCATGGCTAGTGCTGTTAGAGCAAAATTATACAAATTGATAGACAATATCTAGTTCAATTACACCTTTGATATTACCATATTCCAGTCGTGTATTAACATTTATTTTATTTTATTCGTTGAGCTTGTTTATGTAACTATTTCAGATTCAAGAACAGCTGTAAGTAGCTATAAGCATTATATCATCTGGTGTCAACGTATTAAACAAAAAGTATACTATTCAGACATGATCAAGCTCTTCAAACAAGATCGAGCAGGTTATTTATATACGTTATATGCTATAATAAGACTTACCAATATTTAAGGCTTTTGTTGTAGACCGAAGTTAACCCACCAAAGTTATCAACTTGAACAATGTTTGAAACTTACCTTGGCTCTGTATTAATAAGATACTTCATAAATTAATATATTTATTTTATAACACGTCTTTGTACCGAATTATTGAATAAAGTAATTTATGCTTTGATTTGGCATTTATACGATGAAATAAAGATTTCTTCACTTACGATCATTATAAAGATTAAAAAATAAAGAATAAATTAGACCATAATAATTGTATTACATTAGTGATTTTGGTATAAATATTTTCTATAAATATACTTAAACCAATTCATCAAAATCAGGACTCAAAGATACGACCTTGTGGGATTCCGTCGCATCTCTCACTAACTGTTCTTCACCATTTTTGTAAATATACTTAATGTTCCAATTAGTAAAATATAAGTGTAATAAAAGTTGTAACTACTATTATTTTAAGACATAGGTATCTTAATTGAAGGTATGGCAACTTCAAACTTGTTATATTACATAGAAATATCTTAACGCAGGTGCTGGTAAATGTAAATTAATACATAAATGTATAAAATAAAATTAATTGAATATTTATAAGAGAGATGAAGTAGGATGAGAGAGGGAGAGATGCTTGACATTCCTCTTTGATTTAAGTTAAGTATCTAAAAACTTGCAATCGAGTAATATCCGAACAGGAAATTGGCCTAAACTCAAATTTATACAAATGTATATATATTTTTCAAAGCGGTAGCGGAAGCGGTAGCGGAAGCAGAAGCGGAATTGTAAGCGGATGCAGAAGCGGGAGCAGGTTTGGTTTTTTCAATTGTTTTTGACAAAAGCTACCCGAAATACAAACAAGTAGGTCTTATACTATTCACAATATTAAAAGTTGAACCACTACGAATATATTAAGTATTGAGAATACTAAAAAGTAGATCCTGGTGTACAAAATAAGATATAATCAAATAATAATCCTAAATTTTTAGGTTACTGTCATGAAATAAAAAATAATGTATGACTTGATACTAAATCATTGAAATAAAAATTTTACGAATTCTTAATTACTATACTGTAATGATCCTAACCCAATATTATCAAAGTATTGTTGTGTTATATAACACAACAATACTCTGATAATATTATAATATAGTATAACTTAGGAAAGTCAAAATTATGTTTGAGCTTTCTGCCTTTAGTCAATAACAACTATAAGTTATATTCAAGCAAGTATTATAATATCCTAAAATTAAGAATATTATTAATATATTTTTTATTTTGTGATAATTTAAAAACATCAAATTAAAAAAAAAACATATATTCCAATCTTTCTAACGTTATTGTACTTTATTGATATAAAAATAAAAACATTCCTGTTAGTGAAAACAAAATGATTTTTTAAATATATGTAAGGTTAATTAACTGACGACATTTTAAAATAATTATATAAACGAGACATTTTAAAATAATTATATAAACGAGAGTGATCTTTTTAACATCAACCTTGATAATTGTTAAATGTTTGTACTTGAAAGCATTACTCTAATAACACATCGGAAAATATCTAAAACTACCTATAATTTAAATGATTATTGGGAATTAATATTCACTCATTGATTACTTTCCTTTAGAAAGGCTTTTCCAATATAACATTACAAAATACAAATCTAGCAGCCTCGGACGAAAACTTATGGTAATAAAAATATAAAATGTGAGGGTATAATGTTATTTAATAACTTACCTGACGCCATTAAAAATTACACATTAGTGATAACTGTCAATAGCCAAAGTATTGATAAATTATATATTTTTATAATTTATTTAATGCCTATGTCATTCCATTTGACTAATGTGTTTTGATATATTTATACAAATAATAAGAATAAGATTTAGTTTTTAAAAAACAAATAAGTACTAGTATACATAAGTTAGATATAAATATTTTTGTAATACTTATGCATAGTAAAATTACTTAATCTCTGTATAAGTGAACAGTATGTTCTTCATGAGAAATAAATATCTTTAAACTGAACTTGTAGCAATTCTCTGCTTTGGACATATTAATTAAGTACAATCATAATACAATACAGTACGATATACGTTCGATGGTTTTGTGATACTCTAACGTTTTTTCACTACTATCCGTGATCTACAGATTATTCAGCGTATTCAGCTGAGCTTAATTACTTGAAATATATATTTTTATTTTATTTTTGTGTATGGATTGTAAAGAGACAAGAAAGAGGTATTAGCGTTTATAAAATAATTCATATTACTTAGCAATCTTTCTCGAGTAACTTTTTAGCAAGTATTTTTAGTAACTTTACTAAAGTGACAATTATATGAACTTTCATATAATTATCACTTCCAAATATAAAGTAATAAAAAAATAGTAAATGGTTAACAAATATGTAGAAACTTATAATATTATTGACTATTATTATTTTAAATGTCTTTAAAACTTGTGAAATAGCGAAAGTAGCAGAAATTGTAGTTTCTCAAATATATTAAAGTTGTTCAAACACTGAAAATGATTAATCGATTGTCGCAGTCATCAATTAAGGCTACATTCTTGAACCTCACGAAATATAACCTTAAGAAATGAAAAACTTCCGTCATTGTCACGAACTTAAAAACATTGTAAACTATATTTAAAGACATTGCTTTATTTGTAACTATTTGTAAATATTTTCATTAGAACGTGTTTTTTATTTCTGACTTTACTGCAAACCTTTAAGACATTTTCTAAAGATTCTTTAAATTGATGTGAATTTTCTAAAATGTTGCCAAAAAATATTTCATAAATGTTAAAATTTAATATAAATAAAAAATACTTCATTATACTCGTGAAGTATTTGAACCTTCGTCCTCCGATGGTCAAGTAAATTGGTATATTGGCGCTGTAACCTGCTGAGCTAACGAGTCTTGTTAGTTGAAGTTCAATAAGTTACACAAATAACGTAATCTTAATATTTTTAAATTATAATAAAATCAAACGTCATGAAAATAATAATGATTATTATTGTAAAAATAATTATTTAATAACCTAATTAGGTTCTTAATAAAATAGGTATAAACTGTATTATAGGTCTAAATATTGATAATATTTCATATCTATGCCTTCTTAGTTTCATTTTTATATGAAAATAAAGATTAGGAAATATAGTTCATAATATTATTAGTTCAGTCTAAATTCGTAGAAACAAATTAAATGTTTATACAAAATGATAATTAGACGTGTACAAAATCATTAAATAATTGCAGATATATGATTACAAACTAAATATTTAATTACTGACAGTGTGTTTCTATCATTATTTGACAAAAGTTAATATTTAGTATTATTTGTTAATATTATAAGTAATTGTTCCAACGTAGATAGAATATAATAGAAATAAACAAGGATGTTTCCAGGTAATTGCTAGTCAGAGGGTTTATTTAAAATATTTTTTAAAGTATTAACTTCCTGATTAATTAAGTTATTGTCATTCCGATTTTATAAATAGTTTTTTTTCTTAATCTTTTCGTTTTTATCGTGCCCTGAGTAGTTTTAAACACTTTAAATATATATATATATATATATGTGGAAATAAGCGTTGTTTCGGCTCCACTGTCTCCTGACCGTATGTCATGAATCTATGCGTAATAATTTAGCCCTAATTAGTTTGTGCTGTCATTCCACGAGTGCTAATGACAACAAAAAGTGATCACAATTTCAACGAAATAGATCCGTTAGGTTTAATAATATTAAAACTTCGTTTTTTTAAAGAAAGTATATAAAATAATTAGTATTGATTAAAAAATTATAAAATATTGTATATCCACACAAAACCGTGATAATATGATGATGACTGAAGTAAAAAAAATAATTCTTCATATTTTCCTAAGTCAGAAAGTCATTTTGATGTGGTCCATACCCATTACCGCTTCTTTTTAACGCTCATACCTGTTATTGTGTATTAATTAAAACTGAAACCAAATATATAAAAAAGGGATTTTAATAACTTATTTGAAGAGGTACGTCATCAGCATTACACTTACTTCGAATATATTATCGCCTAAAATAGCACGATCATAACTGTTGTACAATTAATTATTGTAGCTTTAGAAGGATTTCCTAACTAACAACGTGATAATGAAATAAGTAAAAACTTTTAGTTTGTTTTCTTGAAGTTGATTTTAACTTTTGCAATAGATGTTATATTTTGAAGAAGTTTCATGTTACATTTATTAAGCTAATTAATGAATATATTTTATAATTTAAAATAAAATATTATAATATTAAGTTATGCGCTATAATAAGACTTACTAATACTTAAGGCTTTTGTAGTAGACCGAAGTTAACCTAATAAAGTTATCAACTTGAACAATGTTCGAACCTA
Organism: Mechanitis mazaeus; assembly: GCA_959347395.1. Classification (NCBI taxonomy): domain Eukaryota; kingdom Metazoa; phylum Arthropoda; class Insecta; order Lepidoptera; family Nymphalidae; genus Mechanitis; species Mechanitis mazaeus. The sequence goes on from OY365743.1 coordinate 11,912,077, forward strand.
AACTTAACTCTGTAATATCACTAATAAAATACTCGGTAAAGTAATATATTTACTTTATAATACATGTTTTGTATAGTACATGTGTTGTTTTGGCATTTATATTATGAAATAAAGATTTTTTGACGATACTTATAAAGACTAAAAAATAAAAACATAAATTAGAACATAATAATTGTATTACATTAATTATTTTGGCCATTTTTATACAAATATACTTTAATGAATATCAGGACTCGAACAAACGACCATCCAACTTAATATATTATATAGAAATATCTTAACACAAGTGCTCTGGCAAATTTCAATTAAATCACAAATATTTAAAGTTAGAAATTTTAATTGAATATTTATTAGTAAGATGATGGAGGGACAGACGCTCGACATTCCTCGCAACGCCTCTTTGAATTAAGTTAAATTTCTAGATACTTGTAATCGACTAATATCCGAACAGGAAATTATCTCAAATACAAATTTATATTATAAATATATATATATTTTTCAAATAAGTATATGAAGCAAATTGATTTAAATTACAATATTTTTTTAAAATTTTGTTTGTACATCGAAACAATCAATTAAATTCCATATCGACGAATATAGCCCATAATCTGACAAGTCAATATGTGAAAGTCAATATTTTGTTCGAGCTTTCTACCTTAAGTCAATAATAGTTACGTGAGTTATATTCAAAGTATCAATATAATAACCTATTTTCTCAATTTAACAATGAATGTCATAAGAAATATTCTAAAACAGATTAAACGTTAAAATAAATAAATTTTAAATTAATAGTTAAAAATTGTGAAAAATTCAAGCGTAAAGAATATGAACCACTTTCAGTTTGTATTAATCATTTTCGCTGTGAAAACCTTATTTTCATGAAGGTTACATTTATTTTTCATGAACTTACAACCCTTTCCGTTGTATGCTTTAGAAAGTAAGTACACGTAGATTCTGCGCCTACTGAAATAAGTTGTAGATGACAAACAAAATTCCTATCCGTTGAATAAACGCAAAATTTTGCAAGTCACCACCCACTAATATTAATTAATGTCAAGACTTACACTTAAGACTTAGCAAATAATGTTTAAAAATGCCTAAGGTTAATAAATTATGGATTTTTTACGGTCACTGAACCAGAACATTCAAAGCACCGTAAAACTAGTAGCCTTGAAAAGTATCTTAAACGCTAAGTAATTAAATATATACTAGCCTTTATTTAAATAAAATGAGCAATTAGGAATTGAAAGTGTAATATACTTTAGCCCTCTTTCTATAAGAGAAAATAACTGTATGACGAAATATAAAATGCAGTGTGTACTGCTGAGTACTGAAAGCACAATGTAGCATATTCGTACAGAATTTACAAATATATTTTATTATATACCTATTTATATATACCATATAGTTACTGCTTCCTTAATATATTTACTTTTATATATTTGTAAATGTATATTATTTCTACTACAAATATGTAAGATTTATAAGTTTGTTGTTTTAAGAACCTAATAATAACTATAATATAAATGTTCATTTGAAGTTTACATTCACTCATTGTTCAGAACGGCTCTGTAGCCATTCTCTGCTTTTGACGTATTAATTAAAGTACAATTATGAGTGTATTATTGTACTTTAATTAGTAAGTCTACCTAATATGTCTACTACTGTTGGTTTCTAATTGTTGTTAGCTATTATTATTAGAATCATATCGCTATTGAATTACGTTTTATAAATGATATTAGTAGAAATTTGAATTCTTAAGGAGACCTAAATAGTTACTATTACATTTATATCATTAAATATTATACATTAGATCAATCGTCTATTTGTTAATATTAAGAATTCTTGAGTAAAGTAATAACTCCTCTCTAAAATGTCTATTAAGGTATTGAAAGCTTCGGATTTCAAACGTTTTTTTTTTTTTTGAGGCCCGACTACCTCAATTACATTTTCGTGCTTGTAATGTTTAATAATTAACAATTTATTAAACACTACAAGCAAAATATTAAAAACGTTTTTCCTGCTGTTCATTTACATACGAGGCACACCGATAGGATTTTAGACTGTTTTACAAAATAGCTCATAATGCATTATATTTATATTTATTAATCACACAATTTGATCACAATTTTAACGAACTAGATTCAGTATTAGTATTATTAGTATACATTATAAAATTATGAAATATGGTATATCCATAAAATCCACGTGTTAATATGATGATGGAAAATGTACAAATAATCTAATTCTTCATGTTTTTCTAAATCAGACGGTAATGGATACGAGTTTATTCACAATGACTTCATTGTGAATAAACTCGTATCTATTACCGTTACTTGTTTAAAGCAATAACTCATACCCGTATTTTTTATAAAATGAAACCGAAACCAAATCTAAGTAAATATATTACTTTTAAATAATTTATTTTTCTATAAATGTAGTCAAGTAAATTCATGAACATCAGGACTCAAACATAAGACCTTTGTGATTACTAAAAAATAAATGTTCTATTGAAGTTTACATTTATTCATTGTTTTCCTTCAGAATAGCTTTGTTGATATTCTCCTATTATAGTTATATCAGTAAATAATTAGTATTAAAATAAAATCAGTTTAATAACTTTCTACAGATTATAATAGTAAATTTTATTATTGAGTTATTTATACGTGATATATCACCTCCATGATATATAATTTTTTTGTTTATATTAAAAATATTAACCATGGTCATCTCAAATTATAAATCGTTTCTAACTCGGCTTTAAAAGCTACAAGCTTTAAACGAATTCAATAAAAACTTGACTAATTGAACAACATATTGTTGTATCTTTAGGTTAATATACATTTAAATTATCAAATATAGTATGTCTACATATAACGTTAATCTTAGAAGTATACTTGTTTGCAGTATATTGAAAAACTAAACTGTTTAACGAATATCAAAATTTTAATAATTACATTTGTGTTTTTCTTACATATATGTAACCAAAATCCCCGATATAACAATTTTTTACCCTTACAGTTTCACTAAGATTGAATAAGTTTTACTCAAACTTAAGTTAAAAGTTTTTTCAAGATAAATAAAATTTATGTTTTTCTGAATTCTAGCCTGCGGTTAATTAATACGAAGTTAAACTATAACATACATTATATTAACAAATATAATTCCCGACTGATCGAATAATAAATTTGGTTTGATTTAGTTGATTAAATTCTCTTCACGTACAAGAAATAGCAATGAGGATAGACATGGTCGTTAATTAAAACTATTTCTGTAATACAAGAAATAGAAATATAGACCTTATCTGTAAGAAAAGTTCATCATAAATATATAGGTCAATCAGCCTCTTAGAAGAAGTACTTATAATTTATTAGCTTTTGCTCTTTTATGTTTTATTTTACTTTAAAACGCTGTTCAAGTGACGAAGAAATGTTTGAACTTTGTTTAATAATCACATAAGATCTAAAGATTTAATGTAAATACTTTACTAACTTTTCTCTATGTAACATAATAAAGCTATAATAAATCAAAGAATCATTTTATTGCATATGAAATAATATTAATGAGAATTTCTTGTTGGATGAAAAAAGGTTATAATTATCAGATTAGTTTAATTTTATTATGTTTTTCAATGAATTCAAATATGTTACAATATATATTTAAATTTTGATAATAATCTACTTATTATTATATATTTAACTTTTAGTCAAATTGAGGTATGACCTATCGTTTTACTGTTATATATATTGAACCTACAAATTTGGAACCACTGACATTATCCCGATGTTTCAAATTTACTGCCTCCTGTTTTCTTGCTAATTAAAAGTAAACACATAGTCTTCATGTGTCTATACAATTATTTGTATCAATTATAACTAATATCTATATTATTTCGACATAAAATTAAATTTTGGCAGTTTTATTTTCATTGTTTGTTCATTGTTCATTGTTCAAACAAAAAATTTTACTTATAAAATATTAATAATGTAAGTGAATGTAATCATTTAAAATATAATTAACATAATAAATATCTGTTTATTGTGTAAATGACATTTATATTATTAAAATAGTCAAGTTATTAATAGTAACACACGTAGCATGTACAAATAAAACTCCACTGGGGAGTCATTCATGTAACAGTCATTGATAACATCCGACCACAACAAATTTTGTATTGAATTATGTTTTACGATACAAATCCTCGTGAGTAATATCTTTCGTACCATTAACTATTAACAAATAAAACATTTTATTATTAGTAGACAATGCCGCAATGACAACAGTTTATTTCGTTATTGTTATTTATTTTAATAATTTATTGCACAATTATTATAATATATAATAAAAACATATATATATAAAAGAGTACACATCCTATTAAGAATTAATTGAATATAATAATATATAAAATAATGATAATAATACAACTATATAATACATCTAAATCAGCATAAAAGACACACTAATACATCAGTAGATTAATAATTTAATAATAAGTGAAGTACGACACATAACCTAAGTGAGTTTAATTTAATAAATTTCATATTGAATGACAATTAATTTTAAAACAAGATAATTATAAATCAAAACTTATACAATAACAATGATAGTAATATAATTAACAAAATAGTAATAGTATGAAAATACTCTCCAATATTCGGGCAGATATTCAGAGTGTTATTATGTAAACACAGGAGTGGCGTACTGTCCAATGTCAGTCTCGCTTCTGAATCGTTGAGTGGGTTGCACGTACTTTTAAAGCTCGAGAAAAGGTACTAACTACCCTCCGCTACGTTCTTTTCTTTGATTTAGATATTATTACGTCAACCGATGCGCCGATATATACATATGCAAATGTATATTATATATATGCCAAAATAATATATTATATTATTCTAATTGAAGACAAATATCAGTGTCCTTATATTCAGTTAGCAACAATTAGAAAAAAAATGGAGTTGAAGAAATGGAAGAAATGAAAGCGAAAGCAGGAGCGGAAGCGGAAGCGGTAGCGGAAGCGGTAGCGGAAGCGGTAGCGGAAGCGGTAGCGGATGCGGAAGCGGAAGCGGAAGCGGAAGCGGAAGCGGAAGCGGAAGCGGAAGTGGGAGCGGTAGCGGTAGCGGAAGCGGAAGCGGAAGCGGAAGCGGCAGCGGAAGCGGTAGCGGAAGCGGAAGTGGGAGCGGTATCGGTAGCGGAAGCGGAAGCGGAAGCGGGAGCCAAAGCGGAAGCGAAAGTGAAAGAAGGAACAGAAACGGGAGCGGGAGCGGGACAAAAGGGTTTTTGACAAAAGTTATCCGACATTTAAAAAACACATTAAGATGCAATCAAATAATAATCAAAAATTCTAACGTTCCTGTCATTACATAAACAATAATGTATGACTTGATACTAAATCATTGAAATGAACATCTTACTAATTCGAAATTACTATACTGTAATGATCCTAACCATTTCATGAAGGTTACATTTATTTTTCATAAACTTACAATCCTTTCCGTTGTATGCTTTAGAAAGTAAGTACACGTAGATTCTGCGCCTACTGAAATAAGTTGTAGATGACAAACAAAAGATTTATTACTTTTTTTTATTTGTTTTTCAAATACCTTTACACAAGTAAATTCTTTTAATTATTTATAGGTTTCAAAGTTATTAAAAATTTACTTTAACGTAAGTTAATTATGCAAAGTCGACAAGTTACTTGCAATTTACAATGAGATGAAATTAAAACAAAAATTGTGATAATTTCAAATTTCCTAAATTCTCCATTGAATAAACACCAATTTTTGCAAGCCAACAGCCACTTATATTATATATTGTCAATACTTACACTTATGACTTAGCAAATAATGTTTAAAAATACCTATCTAAGGTTAATAAATTCTGTATTTTTGGACAAAATATTTCACGTTTTTATTTAAACGCAACATAAAGGTCACTGAACCAGAACATTCAAAGTACTCTAGAAAGAGTAAAGAGTATTTTAAACGCTAACTAATTGAAAATATGCTAGCCTTCTTTTCAATAAAATTAACATTAAGGAATTTAATAAAAATTATACAATGTTCAGAATAATAAAATATTATCAAGTTTATTTTTATTGCTCAGTAAATAATCAAACGATAACAACAAGCTTAAAGCCTTTTTGTTTGCTATTTATTTTGTTTATTAAAATAAGTATGCCAAGTCAGAACACATACGAGTACAATGTTTTATTTTTTCCCAAAAACTATAAGCCACACAAATATTTATGTAATTGTCTGTGCACTGCTTCTCTTGGTACTTTTTTTGGTACTTCTCGCACATTATAATCCAAGGAAGCCAGTGTTGAATACTTAACTATTAAAAAATATGAAATAATAAAATCTATAACGAGGGCGAATACACCACAGAGAGTAGCAATAAAGTAACTCAATCAACTCAAGCAAAGCAATGCGGACGATATAACAGATTCATATCTTGCCTGTATTGACTTATTATACTTATATTATCTATATAATTAAATGTGCTCTATATCACTAGCGTGCTTATATATACTTTCTAATATTAAACTTATTTTTTTTAGACTGATATGATGAATAATATTTCGTTTTTGAATATATGAAATGTTTGTTTAGAAAAACTAACATACCATTCCACTTTTGACCTTTTACTTATGTGCCTGAGTAAATGTTAATGAACTAAATTTTAAATGTGAAGCATATACGTACTAAGTAAATGCACGTATAATGAAGTAAAAATTATACGAAAAATTATAGACTTCGATTTATATAGCAATAAATATTTTAGATAAAACGAAACGTTATTCATATTTTTATATTTTTGAAAATTGGCTGATATTTATATGAAATTATTTAATCTTTTTTTTTTTGTGTTTAAACTTTATTGATCTATGATTACTATTATAGTCCGGCTGTACTCAAATATTATTAGCATTTACCGACTAGTTTCTCTTTATCACGCCGCGAATCCGCCATAATCAGAGCTTATTTATTTAATTTATTTATTTATATATTTTCCACTTTAAATCCATATGAATGATTATTTGTGTACGTCAGTTTGATGAGTCAGAACGTTCTATTTACTATACTTATCGAAATAAGTCCTTCTTGACACTCTTCAACTTAAAAGATAAGGCTATGAGGATTCAAATGCGCCCTGATCCAAGAAGAACCACACAACAAACTCAGCCGAGATTTTATTTTATTATGATCATATTTCCCAAACGTCAAAATATGAATATCTTTTTCAACAATCACTACAGCCAACGCAATCAATTCGATATGAATACCTAAAGATTTTAATAAATAAATATTGCAATTCTTGTTGCTAAAGGAAGTCGAAATAGACGAGATGTTTATTTATCCAGTCAATGTTTTATACATGAATCATCATAATAATTTTCTATACATTCGGTGGATAATATAATACATTAAGCTTACTTAATACAATACGACAGATATAATGACCTCCTTATGATCTACAATAGTATAACTTTTATTGGAGACCTGACATGACCATTACATCAAAATCATAGTTTCTTCAAAATATTTCGTAATAATAAGACTTCTAACAAGCAAAATAAACGTTGTCATTCCTTTCAGATTACAAGATATAACTCAACTTGTAATTTGGGTGAGTATTAATGTTAATCTCGCTGTGTGTTACATTAGAGACTATCTCATGTTATTATTATTTTGTTACATTTTAATTAGTTTCACTCTGAGAAAAAATATTTTTTTGTTTTTCTATGAGAAAAAATTATTGTATGATGAGATGTAAAATGAATATTTGAGTAGTTTAAGGGAGGAAGCGATTCAAATCCTTCACGAGTCATAGAATACTAAGCATTTTCTTTAGTTTTATTAATAGTGCAATTATAAAATACAAACTGTTTTTGAACATTTCTAAATGGTGAGAATTTCAATATTTAGAAAATAGCATACAAATCAGAAATCATCCACATTATAAGAGTTTTGCATTAAGTCCAGATTTTATTGAGACACGTTCGAATGCATTAAATATTTCCACATAGAAATAAAGCAAATCTCAGCTATAATTGTAATAAGCTACTTTCTTAACGTCTTGAACATAGGCTTTCAATTTGTTAGGATTACATTGAGTGAGTCTCAAGAATGTAGTCTTAATTGATTACTGCGACAATCAATTAATCATTTTCGGTATTTAAACAAATTTTAACAAAATGAGAACAACTATTTCAAAAACTTTCAAGAAATTTAAAAGTTTAAAGATAATAATTTGGAAATAAATTCTTAAACTTTATTATTTAATTTTTAATAAATTTGTCCATCTTATAAACAGATTACTTCTTTTTATATAAAAATTATAACAAAAAACTATTGACACTTTTTATACATTTAGTTGCTTAAAACTCATTAAAATAATATGAATTATTTTATACGTTCTGATCAACTCTCTGATCTTTTTTACGTAGGTATTTAACATTTTTGTATATTTTAAGATGTAATTGGTAAGAGTTTGTAGATTTAAGGTTAATAAAAAATAGGTTCAGATCACGGAGTCTGATAAGAAGACATTATGACAATCGTAGATCGTAAAATAAGGTCTTGTATAAAACACTTTTTTATTGTCATACATTACTCCGGTTTCCCTATATTATAACATAAAAAAGGAGATAATTTCCTAATTTATCAAGTTTTACCTGAGCCTTCTTTTGTTATAAATGTCTATATAGGTTTCCATATGAACATAAATGTATTAAAATAATTAATGAACATGAAAATTTTCATTCAATAACGAAACTTTTCTAACAATAGCCAGCAATGATAAATACATGAACATGTCATTGTACACTATTTTATTTAAATTAATATGTACAAATCAGAAAAAATCGGTCTGAAGATAATGAATAAGTCAATGAAAACTTAAATGAACTTTAAAACTAAACCATAAAACAAGACAGTCTCCTATTATGACAAATATTTGTAGATATGAAATTAATATACATTTATTTCGGTTACAAACAAAATTGTCATGTTCTTTTCTTAATTAGTAGTCTTTATTTGTAATGACCTCAATCCTGATCCCAAGGTGAAGATGATGTGAATGTCAATATTGTTATAATGTTTTGAAAGGAGCAACTAGGGTTGTTACAGACAATTTTTTGTACCGAAGGTTCATCCATGAATAATAAATATGAGAAACAAAACGTTACATAATTATGTTTTATTATTCCTAATTTAACTATTATTACACAAAATATATAAATTGCGTACGTCACGAAATCTGTTTATTTTAATACTTTCTACACGCAAACTGCACAAAGCATTGATACTCGACCAGATCATACTTAATAAAATAACTTTTAAATATACTACTGGTACTGGTATATACTGGTATACTGATAGATATATTATTTTATAATATATATTGTTATTAAGTATGGGAGTATTTATATTGAGTTGTGTTTCATTATTAAGTTAAGAATGAATGTATAGTCAAACATTGTTCGAGTTTTATTAACTTTATAACTATTTAGTTCTTAATACTACAAGAGTCTTAAAATATTGTTAACTCAGTATAGAACATAACTTTGTATAATATTTAATCATTAAACATATTTATTATTTAGCATAATTAATGTTATTTGACACTTCTTATAAATTTTACACCTCTTGTAACTTCTTTTCACCTTGTTGTCGTGTCTTTAAATTTTATAACCACGATGTTTTTAGAAAGAAAATGTTTCTAGAGATACAGCATTTAATTTTACTATAGTAATGTCCATTCCATTACATTTACATACATTGTATAATAGACATAGGAGAAGATTAAGGTATAACACAAAAAACATTTTTTAACATAAAATGTCTCAAAGGTACAATAACGAGGAAATGAAAATCGTTTTATTATTATGAGACTCAATTAATAACTTTTATTCTTTAACGTGCCGCAATTGGATATATTAATGTATTTATTTCATTTATTTAGTTCAATTACTTTTTAATGGTTAGATACATAAGTATAATGCTTGAAAATAACAACAAATAAGTACAGTGACGTCTGTTTACTTATTTTTAATAGATGTTAAAAATATTTATCTATAAGAAAAAGAAATAGCACAAAGCACAACAAAAAAGCACGAATAGTTTAATTTAACATAACTTATACATAATTTATTTAAATACATAACACTAAGTTATCAAATTAATACACATACAAAACAATCATTTTTTCATAGTATGGTTCTGATATTAAATCGAAATTACATTTATTAGATAAATGGTTGAATACTTTTTAAACATTTTTTTTTTCTATAAAAAAATAATACTCATGACAATTCATGCTTGACTAGATCATGATATATAGGATATACATCAGGTCGTGAGGTGTTGTCCACAATTATTAGGTACATGAATGCCCCCAGGGTGTTACCGGCTACCCCAGTCTGCGATGAACTTTGACTTTAATTTACTGCATTAAGTAACACGCACACGAGTACAGAAGAGACGGAAATTTATAGTGTAAATAACATTTATTACAATAAGATTCGTTTATATTGCTATTTTTTATAAGTGGAACGTTTTATTTCGACACAATGAATTTTAGTAAAGGATTTTTAATTTTATTAGTAAATAATTACTATAATTACTATAATTGACGTCTGGTTTGAATATATTAAACTGTATATACTTCTCTTAATAAGAATACAACAGTTACATTTGGAGTATCTTGATAAGTCAGGGGTTTTGAAACCTTAACTTCAATATACGAATTACCTAAAAGTAACTAGAAATAAAATTCTTATATAATTATTGAAATTTCCAACCTTAAGTATTTTATCAAAAAAAAAACAATGAATCAAGCCCAAATTTATTATTCCTGCAGTCTGGAATTTTATTTGTTATTACTAAATATGATATATTAAACTCCGTAATAATCCTCACAGAAATGTTTAATCCGCTATCTTTGAACAAAAGTTAATTTAACTAAGAGTAAAACTTATTTCAACTTGTGGTACAGTAATTTACTAAATTCGTATATCACACGCAGAGTAATTGTTGGGTATTTTGTTTATTTCGTTGTTCTTTTTTAACATGCAGATTAGTAACATAGAAATTCTTTTTAATTAAAATATAAATTATTAACTTACATAATTAGTTACACTTTTATTGAGGAAATCCGTTTGTAACCTGCAGATTTGAAAGCCTTATGAGACATTTGTTTTTTATACGAAAACTTTGAACACAAACATATAGACTATAGATTGTGGATTTTATATAATATATCACGTTATTATATATACTCCTTATAACCTCAACACAATGCAGTCCTAAATTACGTAAAGGTCTTTAGAAAATTGTAAAAGCAACACTACTCTAATAATAATAAACAACCTACAGTTGTTAATGTATTATTCTACTTTAATTAATATGTCCCAAGCAGACAATGCCTTAAAGAGCCGTTCTGAACAATGACTGAATGTACACTTCAAATGAATATTTATATGATAGTTATTGTTGAAACGCCTGTCGGTTTTAAGAGAGCAATTACTCTTATTGTAAGCATTAGCTACTATGCACTTATTTTTTATTATTGATTTACCGACACATTTTATTATTACTTTTATTACAAGTCAAGAACGTTCTTCCATTATAAAGAAAGACGTCATCCATACCAGCAGCAAGTTGTTTTTATTAATCCTTTAGTTATAATTAGATCTTAAACACTGAAATAAAGTGACATCAGATTATTACTTACATTCGTCGATATGAGGTACAGAGTAATTTAACAAGATTAGTTACATGTACTATATACTTATTTTAAAAGATTATCTTAATCAGTATAGAGCTTTACATCGATATAAAAAATGCTTTTATAAAAAAATTACTTTTAGTACAATTTTTACATAATATAGTATTTATATCTAACAAACAAATTTCTAGAAAAATTTTTTATTCATCAGACTTTTTTTAATCATAATAGAATTTCAAAAGACTCATAACACTGAGTCAATTAGTTTCAATCAATTTCATTTTATGAATCACGACGACCAAACAGAAATCTCTTTTCTATATTTACTTAATTTAGTATTCAGTGCTTAATTAGCTACTATTAAATAGTTAACTTAAGAGATCCAGCTTCATGATCTTTAAATAGCATATTTTGTTTATTTATTATCTAAATATTGCTTTTGCTTTGACATTTTGCAAACACCAAATACTACTTTCTTATAATGGTATATATTTTATTGATAAACTGACTACAAATAATTTCCCACTTCTATGTGTTAGTATATAATAGTCAATCTGAAACGATTATTCAATTAAATAATTTCAACAAATAAAAAAAAATTAAATAAAAACAGCAATCAATAGATATCGAAGATATAACTACACTAACTATAGATTAGCAATTATAAAAACTTAAAAAAGTTTCTCCTACTATTAATGTACACACAAGGCACACCGATAGGATTTTAGATTTTATGTTGGCAAAAGAGCACATAATGCATTATATTTACATTTAATAATTTGATCACAAATTTAACGAACTAAATTCAGTAGTTGTAACAAGCTTGAGGCTGTCTTTTATGAAAGTATATAAAATAATTATTATACATTATAAAATTATGAAATATGGTGTCCACACAAAACAGTGTTATTATTGTGATTACTGATGTAAAAAACCTAAGTGTTTATATTTTCCTAAATAAAAAAGTCATTAGCTTGTATCCATTACCGCTTCTTTTTTAAAGCAATCACTCATACCTGTATTTGTTATTAAAAAAACTTAAACCTAATTTAAATAAATATATTATATTTCAATAACTTATTTAATGACGCACATCATCAGTATTACATTTTCTTTTAATATATTATCGCCTAAAATAGCACGATCATAACTGTTGTATAACGAATTATTGTAGCTTTAGGATTTCCTAACTAACAATGTGATAATTAAAGAAGAATTAAGACTTGCAGTTAGTTTTCTTGAAGTTGATCTTAACTATTACGAGAGGATTTATATAATTAAGAAATTTAAAATTACATGTATGAAGCTAACCAATGTCTATATTTTATGATTAAATATTATATTAAGTTATGTATTATAGTAAGGTTTAGCAATACTTAAGGCTTTCGCAATAAACCGAAGTTAGCCTACTAAAGTTATCAACATCGGATGGAAAGCTCTAAGAATGTTCGAAACTAAACTCAGCTCTGTGATTTTACTAATAAGATAAGTTATAGTTTACTTACTTTATTATATGTATTAGTATTTAATTATTGAATGAAGCGCCATTTGTAGACTATCAGTACTTTGTATAAGGGACTAGACATTTCTTGACGTTATAAGCTTAAAAGAAAAATAAATTAAATTATGTTTAAAGCAACATAATTGTATACATTTAGGTATTTAGGGATTTTTCTATAAATATAATTTAACCTATTCAACAATATCAGAACTCGAACATACGATCTTTGTGATTCCGACTCATCTTTCAATAAACGGACTTCACCATATAGAATTATTTAATACTTCTGAATGATCGGTTTTATTATTTTACTACAAGAGATAAGTATTTTAATATAAGGTTTCGCTATTTCTAACATGTCATATTATATGGACATATCTTTCCCTTTTATTATTTCTTAATACACAGGTGCTCTGAGAAATGTCAATTAAATCATAAATATTTAAAATTAGGAGTTTTAATTGAATATTTATAAGAGAGATGAAGCAAGATGAAGGAGAGAGAGACGTTTGACAGCCCTCGCAACGCTTCTTTGAATTAAATTATATTTCTAGAAACTTGTAATCGAATAATATCCGAACAGGAAATTGTCTTAAATATAAATTTTTACAAATATATTTTAAAATATGAAGATTTTGTTTATACATCAAAACAATTAGCTGAATCCAATTAGGAAGAATGTAGGCCATCATCTGGAACTATTTTGTGTTATTGTTAAGGTCCTAATAATACCTATAATATAATAAATGTTCATTTAAAATTTATATTTATTCATTGTTTTCCTTCAGAATAGCTTTGTTGATATTCTCTGATTGACATATTAATAAGATTACAATATTGTCATTATGTCAGTAAAGAGTTAGTATCTCCCATTATTAAAATAAAATCGGTTTTATAACTGTCTAAGGATGTTTATATAATTTATGATTATTTGTTATAATATTACATTTTTAAACAGGATTTTTATACTTCATATTTTATTTCTATGATTTATCGTCTATTTGTTGGTTTTAAAAAAATCTTAAATATATTCTTCTACAATTATAAATCGTTTCTAACTCATCTATTAGGGCTTTAGAAGTTGCAAGTTTTAAACAAATTTCCTCAATAAAAACTTGACTAACCGAATAACATTTTTTTATATCTTTAATATACATTTAAAAATATACTATATAGTAATCTAATGTATATTTATATTATATAGTAGTATTATTATATTATTATTATTATTATTATTAGACAAATTAAATTGAATATTAGCAGTTTAATACTACTATATATTATAATATACTACTATATATTATAATAAAAATAGTAGTATATATATAATTAACTACAATTGAGGTTAATAAATAGGATTAACTATAGCATATATTATTTTAATAAATATAATTCCTGACTGAAAGAATAATAAATTTGGCTTGATTTAGTTGCTCTAATACTCAGCCCATACAAGACACAAAAAGCAATGAGGATAGAGGAAGACATGGTCCGTAATTAATACCATTTCTGTAATGCAAGAAACAAAGAAAATATAGCACTTATCTGTTAGAAAAGTTAATGATAAAAATATAGGTCAATCAGGCTCTTATAAAAAGTACTTATAATTTATTAGGTCTTGCTGTTTTATAAATAATTTTACTTTACAACATTGTTCAAGTACCGAAGGATGCAAACATTCCTTTTACAGTCTATTTAACAGTCTATATCAAAAGCTTCGTTCAATAAACGCTTAAGATCTAAAGATTTAATTTAAATACTTTACTAACTTTTCTCAATGCAATATAATAAAGCTATTATAAATAAAAAAATAATTTTATTGTATATGTAATAATTGTAATAAAAATGTCATGTTCGATTAAAACAATTGATAATTATCACCTTATAAAATTATGTTTTGAAAATTATGTTTTAAAATTTATATCAATATATATTTTGTTAATAGTTAAAAACGTTATTCCAGTTATTTAATGGATATTATAAGAATATGACTTTTTTATTGTTAACATGCTGCATAAATATATATTTCATTTTTAATTAAACTGAAGTATGTCGTATACTGAATGTAAAGTTTTGAAAATTTTGACATTATCACATTGCTTCAAATTTACTGACTCCTGTTTTCTTGGTAATTACATATAAATAAAGTATTCCTGTGTCTCTTCAATTATTTGTTTCAATTATACAAATTAAATTGAATATTGGCAGTTTCACATTTTGTTCAAGAAACAAAAAATTTCACTTTTAAAATATCAGTAAAATAAAAGAAACTAACAAAATTAAATGTTATTTATACAATAATTATCGGTTTATTGTGTAAATAACATTTTTATTATTAGAATCGTCGATGTTACTAATGGCCACACACATAGCATGTACAAATACTCAACTTGTGCATATGACTAGATGTACTAAATTAAAGCCAATGTTTATTGCAGACTGCGGCCTACACTGAAGCTCTAGGGGGTCATTCATGTAACAATCATTGACAACATCCCAACACAACTAATTTTTATGTATTGAATTATATTTTACGACATAAATCCTCATGATTAATATTTATTTTCTTTTATTACATAAACAATAATGTATGACTTCATTTGACTTGAGTAATGGATTTAGAAATAAATATTGTAGTTAAAACGAAATGTTATTGGCTCATAATAAAACAAAATGTATATTTTTTTGTGTTTAAACTTTATTGATCCATAATTACTATTATGTATAATCTGGCTGTACTACTACTACTACTACTACCCGTAAATACTATTACCATTTGCCGACAAGTTTCTCTGTGTCACGCCGCGAATCCGCAATAATTAGAGCTTATTTATTTTATTAATTTATTTATTTATATCTTTTCCACTTTAAATACATATGAATGATCACTTGTGTACGTCAATTTAAGGAGTCAGGAGGGCCTATATTGATAGTATACTCATCGAAATAAGCCCTTCTTGACACTCTCCAACTTAAAAGTTAAGGATAAGGCTGCAACCGTGACCAGGTCTGAGAAAAACCACACAACAAACTCAGCCGTGTATTTTTTCGTGATCACTGTTTACCAAACGTCAAAACATGAATATGTTTTCACCAATCACTAGAGCCATCGCAACCAATTCAATATAAATACCTAAAGATTTTAATAAATAAATATTACAATTCGACTTCGGCTAAAACCACCAGTCAAGCAGTACCCATTTACGATTATAATACAAGAATTTATAATAACGACTCTGAATGAGTTCGAAATAAGGCAGTCAAATTACAATAATTAGTTTTTTATGGTAATAAAAAATTAAATCAGGTGGATTGAAATAGTTCACATTCGAGATTATTCATAACTTATCATCTTATTTATACGTATCGTATGTAATTAATAGTAATTACAGCATTTGATTGAATAGTAAGTATATTTATTATAACTATTAAATACGATTTCAAAATGTTTTTGAATCATATGTTTTTATACGTATGCTTACGTAAAATTATGTCCTAAATTTCTATTTCGGTTAGTTGCTAAAGGAAGCCTTAATAGACGAGATGTTCATTTATCCAGTCAATATATTATATATTGATTCATATTATTTTTCTATACATTCTACGCATAAGATAAAACATATTGATTAAACCATACGCTAGATATAATGACCTCCTTGTGACCTTGAATAGTAAAAATTTTATTGAAGACATGACAAGACCATTAAATTTGTATCATAGTTTTTTGAAAATATTTCTTAATAATAATAAGACTTCTAACAAACAGATTAAATTTTATAATTCCATTTAGGTTATAAAATATCACTCAACTTGTAATTTGGGTGAGTATTAATTTTAATCCCACTGTGTGTTACATTAGGGACTGTCTCATGTTATTATTATTATCTTACGTTTTAATTACTTTTGCCCTGTTTCTATAAGAGAAAATAATTGTATGATAAGATATAATAGTGTATATTTGAGCATTGTGTACTGCTGAGTTCCAAAAGCACGAATTTAAAAATATATTATATCATGAACCTATTCATATATTCAATATAGTTAGTGTTTCCTTAATATATCTACCTATACATATATATATTTGTACCTACGTATATATATTTGTACCTCCTACAAATATGTACTACTTGTAAGTCCATTGTTAATGCCGTTAGCACATGTTTTAAATAATTTATTTTAATGTTGTTTTCTATTTAGTTTTAGTGTTTAAGATCTAATAATAATTATAATATTTGAAGTTTACATTCACTCATTGTTCAGAATGGCTCTGTAGCTATTCTCTGCTTTAAACATATTAATTAAAGTACATTACCTATTATCAAAATAACAGAACATGAATTACATTTTATAAATGATATTAGTACAAATCTGTATTATTAAGACGACCTACATTGTTACTATTACATTTATATCATTAAAAAACTAATATTATACATTAGATCAATCGTCTATTTGTTTATATTCAGAATTCTCGGGTAAAATTATAACTCCCCTCTTAAATGTCTGTTAAGGCGTTAAAAGTTTCAGGTCTCAAATGGATTTTTTCATTAGAGGCCTGACTACCTCAATTACATTTTGTTGCTTGTCGTAATTAACATTTAAATTAAAGTTCACTTATATACAAACATAATATATTCTTATGAGTGGACTTACATTGAGTATTAAAAAGAAAACAAAAAAAACACCCCACTTTTGTTACTGAAATTGAAAGTGTAATGTTAGATATTTTAATGACATATTCGTTATTGTCAGGATGTTTATATTTCTTAAAGTCAACTCATTACTAATCATAATGTTATAATAACCTAATGATTATTTATTCTTCTAAAGAGCTATTGTGAACTTTAGTCATGTGAACATACTATGTAAGATAACTATATCTCAATTTAGACTATATAAATAAACTCTCCTGCGAACCTCGACAGTCAGTCCTCATCGAGTCCTGTCTTGAGACTTGTATCTCTGCCATAGTATATACGTGAAATAGTGTATAATAAATGTTACTTGAATATATTTCAATAAGGAACAAAGAACTGTCTCTTTATTGAAGACCCCTTCATCGACAAGCCCGAACATTACAAAAGAGAACTAATTCAATTAGTAAAGACTCTTTGAAATGTAAGAACAGATTGATCTTTTTTAAAAACTGGTAAGGAACCTTATTTTACATCTGTAACACAAGCAAGAACAAATACAACAACAACAGCCACAACAACAGCCACAACAACAGCCATGTCATCAATCGCGCCAGCTAACATATCAATAGCAGAAACAGCAACCACAAATACGGATTATCTATATAGTAAACATATAACCTTACTACAAATTAGACTAGACACCTGTATAGAGGTCTAATGAAGGGAAAGCAGCCGGAAACGAGGGCAGCAGCTAGTATAACATATAGAAATAGACGAAGTATTACACCACCCTTTTTTTTTAATATTGGACAAGTTTTACTACAAAAATATATATCCCGTATGATCCCTTCTGTTAGTTATAATAAATTGTTCAACCATATAAATATAATAAATATAACTCTAAGTGTCAGTGTCATAATTGATTAAAAGGACAGACACAAAGACGGCAATCACAAAATGTTTTGTATTCTATATTGAATTCTAAGTGAATATCGATAAGAAATTACAAACCATGTACATACAGCTTAGAGGAGCTTTATTATAGTAGGTTTATAAATAAACCCATCAGTAAAGTTACATTAAATCTTTGAATCTTAAACGTTTAATACAAAAAGTTCAAACATTCTTTCTTGTCTTTGTTGTTGGATTATTTACATAAAAGAGTTGTTTGCAAACTCCTCATAATACATCTTTTACAATATGTCTAGCATAAATGCTTCAAGAAAAGTGTTGTGAACTAAGTTACAGAATAACTTATAGTAGTTGACAGAATATCTTATAGTATCTTAGAATATAATACATATTCTTTCAGTAACATCAATGAAGTTGTTGAAAACTACGTAATAACATATATAATTACTTATAAAGTACAAAATATTATAATATATTTCTTGTAATATATATGTTGTATAAATAGGTAAGAGCGCTGATATACAAACACACTTGGCTATCAAAGGGAGGCGATTCAAATCCTTCACGAGTCATAAAATTTAAAATTTTTGTTCAATTTTAAAATACAATTGTTTTGAAATTATGAGAATTTCAACATGCTTAGGAAATAGCATACAATCTGAAATCATCCTCATTATAAAGGTATACATTAAAGCCAGATTTTGTTGTAAATAGAGGACATGTTTCAATGCAGAAAATATTTACACATAGACATAAAAACTTAACAAAGTTTCCACATAAAACAAAGTGTCAGCGATAAATATAATAAACAAGGTTCTTAACGTCTTGAAAATACCGGCTTTCAATTTGTTAAGATTACATTCAGTGAGATTCAAGAATATAGCCTTAATTGATTACTGCGACAATCAATTAATCATTTACGGTGTTTAAACAAGTTTTAACAAAATGAGAACAACTATTTCTATAGTACTTTCACCGTTATATCAAAAGTGTACAAGAAACTTAACAGCTTAAAGATAAATGTTAAGGAATATATTCTAAACCTTTAGCTTCTATTTGCCAACAAATTTGTTTATTTTCGCTTCTTTTAAAAAAAACTGTCCCCTCCATGTTCAATATTACAATATTACCATACCAAACAAAATAAAAATCAGTCTTGGCGTGTCAGTGCGATTACTGTAAATAACTGATAGAAATCCTAAGTTCTTCAAACAATTTTTAATTCAAGCTTTATAATAGTATTATAATAAATATTTCCATAAAATATAAATTATTACCTTACGAAATAAGAAAAAGTAATTCTAACTGAAGTCAGGGTTTTAAGGAGGAAATCAGTATCTAAGAACATTTGCCTTTTTTTCTTATGAATGTAATAGTATCAATATATGTTTTATTAAAAACAAAAATATATCAATATAATATTCATAAACTATATAGTACTTGAAAATTCTAACATATATAACATAAATATGTTTATATTAGAAATCTAATACCTAATTATAGCTAGCAAAAATAAACAACCTGAAGTTGTTATTGTATTATTCGATATGAATTAATATATTCAAATCAGAGATAAGCCGTTAAGTTAAGTGAATTTAAACTTAAGATAGTATGTGGCCCTAAATTAAAAAACATATTATGGTAAACATTTGTCGAAATGAGATAATATATATTTATTTCGGTGTACAAACAAAATGTAATAATATTGCTCGTATCAATCTGACTCGTTCTTATATTAATTAGTCGTCTTTATTTGTAATGACCTGAATCCACTTGATTATAAGGTCAATGTGAATGAGTGTTTTTATAATATTTTGGAAGTGGCAATTAGGGACGTTTATTAAACACTATGTTTCAAGTGTAGGAGCCATGAATAATAAATATCAAAAAATAACGTTATACAATTATGTTAGTTTAGACCTCATCAAAACATTATATAAATTGCGTACGTCACGAAATCTGTTTATTATAATACTACCTACACGCTAACTACACAATGCATTGATACTCGACCAGATATCATACTTTATAATAAAAATCTTTCCAAGAACTATTCTGAACAAAACTGTTAAGTCCTTAATATTACAAATAAATATCATTAATTCGGTATAATATAGAACATAACTTTATATAATATTTCATCATAAAATATTTATTATTATTTAGCATAACTTAGGTTACTTAATACTTAAAAATATAACTCCCCTTTTAACTTATTGACAACATGTTTTGTTGTCTTAAATTTTTTTTTATAATCATGTTTTAGAAATAAAATATTTCTAGAGCTTTAACTTCTCAATAGGAATGTTAATTTTATTAGATTTACACACATTGGTTTAAAAGACATTAGAGAAGATAAAATTATAGCAAAAATAAGAATCGTTATATTATTTTATGGGGTTCAAAAAATTAATTTTAATCTTCTTAATATTTGGTAATGTTTCGTGTACTTAGTTTAATTAGTTTATATAAGTAAAGTGCTTGAAAATAAAGAACAAATGAGTACAGTAACGTCTGTTTACTTGTTTTGCTTTTATTTGAAGTGTTAAGTTAAAAATATATATATATCTATGAAAAATGACGATGGAGAAAATTTAAAATAGCAAATAGCTTCACTTACCATAATTTATACATACAATTCATTAAAATTATGTTTAAAAAAACAACAAATTATCAAATTAGCGCATATACAAATAAATTTTGTCTTTGTGTGCGCGGATCTTTGTGTGTGCAGTTGTGATTAATTGTAAAAAAAAATAACACTGTCAGAGAAATAACATTTTTAAATAAGTATTTTTTTTATATAAAATATATACTCTCATGAGGATTTATGTCGTAACTTGATCATGATATATAGGATATACATCAGGTCGTGAGGTGTTGTCCACAATTATTAGGTACATGAATGCCCCCAGGGTGTTACTGGCTACCCCACTCTGCAATGAATAGTGACTTTAATTAACTGCATTAAGTAACACGTACACGAGTACAGAAGAGACGGAAATATATAGTGTAAATAACATTTATTACAATTAGATTCGTTTATATTGCTATTTTACAAGTGGAACGTTTTATTTCGACACAATGAAAATAAAACTGTCAAGGAGTTTTAATTTTAATTGTAAATATTCGTATATTTGACTTTTTATTTGAACACAGACATACTTTTATTACTTTCAATTAAACATCAAGTACATTTTAAGTATCTTGAAAAGTCAGTAGTTCTGAAACCTTAGGTTGAATATACGAATTACCTAAGTGTAACTAAAAATAAAATTGTTATATAATTATGAAGCATCGAATTATTCTTGACTTCTAAAATTACTTATTTAGGAATATTTTAACAAAAAATAGAATGAATTAAACCAAATTTATTTTTTCTTTAGTATGGAATTATATTTGTTATTATAAAATATGGTATACATAAAAAAAATAAAAAATAACATCAACTCAGAAATATTTAAAGGTTAGATGTTAACCAAATATAACAAAGATGTATCTTGAAACAAATTTAACTAAGAGTAAAAGTTATTTCATTTTGTAATACTGTGCTTTAGTAAATTCGTATATCACACGCGGGGTGATTATGTCGGGTATTTTGTTTACTTCGTTGTTCTGTTTTTTTTTAACACACTTTTTATTTATACGGACTTTATATTATATATTCATTATATACTTCTTAAAACCACTACGCAGTCATATATTGTGTAATGGTATTTAGAAAATTGTAATTAAATTGTGACATTATTGTAATGATAATAGCTAACAATAATTATAATAATAACCTTATAACCTACAATTGTTATTGTACTTTAATTAATATGTCTAAAGCAGAGAATGGCTACAAAGCGGTTCTGAACAATGAGTGAATGTAAACTTCAAATGATCAAACTATACTAACAAGCTTTATTATAGTTATTATTAGGTGTTAAACAATAAAACAAAATATATTTAGATTATGACTTACATTCATTAATATGAGATTTGATAAATGCATTCTGGTAAAAAAAAAAAAATAACGAGATTAGTGTTAAGTTTCAACAACAAGTGTCTGATTTATAACTTTTTTAAAAGGTCGTCTTAATTAGTAAAGAGCCCTTTATCTATGTAAAAAATGGTTTTGTGAATAATTACTTTTAGTGGATTTTTTTCTTGGCAATGTAGTATTTATGTGCAATAAACAAATTTGTATAACGAGTCTTAATTTATTCTATTTATTTAGCCATATTTTAAAGACACTCAAAACACTGAGTCAATTAATTTATTTCAGATTATACGTCAAAAAGGTCAAACAACAATTTGGGAACATCTCTCTTCATTATTTACTTTAATGTGCTTAATTAGCTACTATTAAAAGGTTAAATTTTGAAAACCAGCTTCATTATATCTAAATGTTGTTTTCACTTCAAAATTTATCAGAATAAATGAATTTATCTTTTTATAGCATTATAAAAAAGTAGTAACTTATGATTTCCTCAATAAATTACCAAGTAATAACCCACTTGTATATGCTAGTTAATCTTAAGCAGTTACTCACTCAAATAAAAATCAATATACCTTACAAGCGTGAAGAAAAAACTAAAAATGACAGTTGAAATAACTAAACAAAATATGAGCGGATACAAATGTTATAGATATTACAAAAACTTAATTTTCTTATTCTGATGATTAATTAACTGACTTTCTGACCGACACTTACATCTCGTCTACCCGTGAACACGATCACTGCAAAGTATTCGAAACGTCGGGCTAAAATCAAAAATGTAACCAAATTATACGCGAGTTTTAATCCGTAAAAATAGTTTTATTTTAAATTTTCTAACACTAAAATTTGAACATTTAAAAAAATTGAAGTTTTATATAAAATATGGTAAATAAATATATAATATATAAATAGCTTATTCTTATTTATTGTAATATAAAGATGTTATATCAAAGAGGAACAAACATAACCTAATGAATTTATATATCAAACAGGGCGTTACCAAATGGTAGGACACAATTTGATAAAAGAAATTCATTATTTAATAGCCGCCTTTGTCTTGTAAAGTTATTGTCACTTTACTTTCTAACATCTTTCAAAAGAACTTTGAATTTATTTTGTTAACTATTTGAGTATTAAATTATTGTTTTTAATATTTTTTTACGAATTACAAATACGAATGTTTTACGACATGAAAACTATACTCTTATTGTTAACTAAGCATTTAAATATTTATAAACTAAGCTTAAATATTAAAGTAAAATAAGATTATTATAGAAATTATTGAATGTTTTATAAAAATAAACATATATCCATGTACATGTACATGCAATGATGACATTGTGTTGTCTCGTCATCAATAATTAATTATTATTGTATTCGTATTGTTCAACCTGGCCACTAAATCATGCTATTTTGTATCAAAATAAATATTAAATATAAAGAAAGAACAACATTTAAATAAAACTGTTGGTTCATTTATTCCAAGGAAGATATACGAGACGTCTGACAGACACCTCCATCAGATACAGGCATCAGGTTAAAATGAAAAAATGCAAACTGATACGCGATTTAAATACCAAAAATAAGTTTTATTTAAATTCGTTTTGGATTTGTTTTTTTATTTTTCTTAAATGTATTTTTTGTAATATGATAAATAAAAATGGTTCAAATATAAGTAATAATATCTTATTCTTTCTTTTTTACAAATAGATACAAGTACACCATCTAGTTTGTTTTTCGTAAATTTTTCTATTTATTTTGTTTCTTATTTTATTCATCGTTATCTTGTTCATTTCTTTCTTAAAACAAAACAGTTTTGCAAGTTTATGACTTTAGACCGGGATATTAAAGCTGCACAAAGAGCTTGCTTTCTTTCCTCCACTAACAAAAATGGATCTCTAAATTTCTGTACCATGTCCACTTGAACATCACCACCACCACCACCACCATCACCAGTTATAATACTTAATGTATTAACTCTGCGGCATACCGCTACTATTTCATTCTAATTAGACTTATCATTTCGTTAATAGTTTTTATCAGATGCATTTTCTACCAAACAATCTTCTTGTTGAGTCTGTTTATCTGTTTTATCATGCATCCGATGAAGTCTATTATCACAAGGAGCACTTGATAAGAGTGGGTTTTGTTTAGACAATGCATTCGGCTTTCACGATCTTTTTCTGACGTTCCAATCCCATAATTCGTTTCTTCTTTTGTTTCAAATTATGCATATATGAAGTAGATTGTAAATAACTCTTTATTAAATAATATCCGACCCTAACAGAAGTCTTCTTCTATATTATTTTAGGTTATTTAAATTCGAAGTATTTAAATTATTTAGATAAAAA
Source organism: Mechanitis mazaeus (assembly GCA_959347395.1). Taxonomy (NCBI): domain Eukaryota; kingdom Metazoa; phylum Arthropoda; class Insecta; order Lepidoptera; family Nymphalidae; genus Mechanitis; species Mechanitis mazaeus. The sequence continues at coordinate 11,937,196 of OY365743.1, forward strand.
TACTTAAGATTATATTAAATATTGTAATCCTCTTGTTGTTAAATAACCAAATTAAAACTATGGAAAAACAAATAAAACTTTTTGTTTGACATTGCCCACTTGTACAAAAAGGCGTCGCATTTCAAACCACTTATTATTCCTTATTAAGCATATGACTGAAAGGACTGAGTTCTTGAAGGATAAATGTATTAACCTTGATGAAAATATGGTTTCACAGCGAAATAGAATAACGCAATCTTCTACAATGAAAGGGGTCCATATTCTTAAATTTTAATTTTAAATTGTTGTGATGGTATTTAATAAGTAGGTTACTTTTTTATGAAGAAAGATGTTTCAGAATGTTGTTTTTGTTTTAGACTGACATCGTTACCCTTATTTTATAATATAATGATTGTAGAAAGAATATACATTTTTGTATTATTTTTTTTTTACTTCGTTTTAAGCAAAATTATTTAAAAATAATAAATGTATCTATATAGTAAAATATGTATAATAATATTAATTGTTGGAGAAGTGAAGGTATTTTTATTATATTGGTAGTTGGGATAAAACTTATAGTTGTTATTGACTAAAGGCAGAGAGCTCGATCATAATATTGACTTTCCTAAGTTCTATAACACAACAATACTCTGATAATATTGTGTTAGGATCATTACAGTATAGTAATTAAGAATTCGTAAGATGTTTATTTCAGTGAATCAGTATAATATGAATGACTTGCAAACATTATTCTTTAGATTATACCAGGAAGCTAAGAATTTTCGTTTATTATTTGATTATATCTCAGTTTGTCTACCAGAACCTACTTTATACATATTCAATATCTTTCTTTTTGATATTCCTTATAATATTGTGATTAGTAGGATGAGTCAGAGTTATTGTTTAAGGCATCGGATAACATTTACTAAAACAATTGAATAATATCATATATAGAATGCTAATTTTATTTCTGATCCCAATTATGATGTTACTAAAATTATGTTACTAATATGATTTTACTGCTTAGCCGAGGCGGTATATTTGTTTATTTTTATTAATTTTATTTATTATTTTTTTTTTTTTGAAAAAGAAATGTCTGATTTTAATACAGGACAATTCTTTAAGTATTCTAAGAAATGAGAAGTTCATTATACAAATTACTGTTCTCTTTTACTTGCAGAGATGCCATTCCTTAGTGCGATTTTTTATGCTAAAATCTTTTTAGTCTTCAAAATCTTTAAATGTTCCTAATTCCATTTCAATATAACTATTAACGAATTTATTAACGAATGTGTAAAAATTTATATAAAATAGTTTTTAAATATGTGTTACAACTTAGGCTTTAAATAAAATAAGTTATAATATAGCAATCAAACATACTGATTAACAACAATATTTTTTGCTACTATTTGTTTATTATGTTTCATTCCAATCTAGTGTGGACGTTAATGAAAAGCAATCTAAAATTCTCATCAAAACGTTGATTCTGAACCGATTTGATTTGAATATTTTGAAACGATTTGAATATTTCGCAACGAGATGTAAAGACTACTAATACAGAAATACTATATTATGTAAAAATAGAAGAGTAGAGAAGAGTACGAAACGAATTCATGTGTTATGCTTTTATTTTAAACTTTTCAGTTTTAATATACCTGAGCTTGGTTAAGATAATATTTTAGCTTGGTATAGAAAATAATTTGATAAGGAAACAAAATCCAATTACGCTTAATAAAGCGAATAAGTCGATTTCCAGACAGAGTTTTATAACGGCCTTTACAAATAACAGAAAGTCACATTTCGCTTAAATTTTTAATATTCGGAGAATATGGTCAACAATTCACAGTTGCTGTTATACCAAAAAGTTTTACAATTAAAAATTTTGATTAACAGAAGAATTAGCACGAATTACATTTATAATTTTTTTGGGTAATCCGCCTTACCTTTGATTTGACATTGTTGTAAAAATACATTGTGTTTTTTGTTTAAAAAAAGCAAAACAATAAAAATGGCAATAAGATGGATTCAGACGAAGCTTCAAGGAAAATTTTTTTTTTAGTAGAAATATCTGTACTAAAAATATTTTTTTATTTATTTTATATATTTACACATTATATCAAATACTTTAGTTTAATGTGGTTTAACAGTATAAGATTATACCTTAAAATGGCTAACATTAACACTTGATTACGAGAATTTCTTTCTGTGTAGCTTAATGCTTTGTATATTGTTAGTACTTCTTGACGTTTAGTTATTAATTAAATTACACACCCGACTAAAATAGCTTAAATGTTGTAAGCATTCTTTTATATGTCTTACTTAATTGTAGACACAATTATTTAAAGAGAGTTACATTTGTAAATTTTTTTAATCATTCAAAAATAACCTTATAATAGTAGCATGTTAAAGATTAGTTGAATACAACTTTATGAGAGTAAAATTTAATTAAATTTTCTTAATAATGATAAGATAAGGCTTTCCAAAACGTGAATTTATAATAAACTTAATTATTTTACACCTACTTTAGGTGTTTGAATCATGCAAATATCGGTGTTATTTACCAACATAACTAAAAATATATATTTTTAATGTGACTCTAAATAATGATTATTTATAATTAATTTACAAAACAAGTTGTCAAAGAAACTATAAAAATTAACAAAAATTCAACATATGTAGAACAATTCCTCAAGTTTGATTCTATCTATTTTTTTTGACTTCATAATTAATTTTATATGCGTAATCGCATTCGTAGCATTCAGGGAGTCTTTATTATCTTTACTGATATAATTTGCATTCTAAACTATATTAGTACAGTACTATAAGTCATTCTGTAACATAATTAACACTTCTATTGCAGTTGTTATAATAAATATATTGCAAGATATGTGTTATAATGAAATTTTAAATAATCGGGATAAGGGCATTTGAATAATAATTTTATTGGTTGTATTTTTTGTTATTTTTATACTTTGGTTATTCTAAGGATTTTCGATTTAAAATGTAATATAACATATAGATAAGGTTTATTGAATTAACTACAGTTTTTTGCTATTTAAAATAGTTGATCAGGTGACCAGTAGCAGACAAGCGTGTTCAGAAGCTCATCTAAATATCACATATACTAATATTTAGAGTTGCAGTAACAAAAGATATGACTTGCCTACGAAATTTTTGCATTTATTCAATGAACATTTTAGGAATTACAAAACCTATGACAGGCTTTGTTTTGATTTCATTTTATTGTAAGCTGCATGTCACTCATCTGGCGCCAGAATGATGAAATATTTTTTTGTTCTCTTTGTTTTTCTGCACAGATATAGCTGGAATTCTTCAAAATCAGATTTTTTCAAGTGCAGCTATCGTTCCTCATCAGTAGAACAAAAACGACTTACAATATATTATATCATACAAGATACTGAAAAAAGCTACATTTTTAGATAATAAAAAACAAAAACACAAATGTCATCAAATAACTAATATATTTAATTTAAAATAATTTAAAGAAAAACAGAATGAACTTAATTTAAAATACATTTAAACTTTACACAAATTTCGTCAATTTAAAAAAAATCTTAGTTTTCGAAGCAAAATCTCATCTCTCAGGGGCCGTGAGTTCATCATATCCATGTGAACCGGAACACTTCCCACACATCATTATAAAATTCTGAAAATCACATAATTTCATGTTAATGAAACAAATTGCTAATTATTTATTATGAATTGAAAACAACAATACTGTACCATATTATATCGCTGTCGTACAAAGTCGATCGCCTTATGGAAGTTTTCAGGCGACGGGGATCCATATCTTTTCATGAGGGACAAACAATGGCGAGCCAAGTGCTCTAGTTCGGCCAGATCAGTGGGTTCTCGAAAGCGCTCCACCTCACGTCCTCGTCGGTGCCGAGCGCCCGACACGTGGTGGCTGCGTGAAAACCTCCTCGAACGTTGGCTACCACGTTCACCGACTGCACGAGCCGATTGCTCGTCAGGACCATTAATATTCACCATTGTCAAATTAAATATGGCATTGACCAGGGAAATAATAGTGTTTTATATCAATGCTCTGTTTGATCATTATATCTAATTGCCTCTAATTGTACTAATTTGCTAATGTAATGACATCTTAGTTTAATAATGAGTTAACTGATAAGTAAATTAGTTATTTTTAATTAAAGTGTACTTTTTGTTTGTCTTCCCATAATGTTGAAATATTTTTTTTTAATCAGACGAACGAACGAATTAACTTCAATGAATGATAGTTTTCTACGAATTAATTGCTTATTATTAGAATATTTATCGATTTCTGCAACTAAATAAATGCTTTCAAAAATATATGTGTTATTTTTTTTTTTTTAATTTAACCCGACGTTTCGAATGCTTTGCAGCAAACGTGTTCGCAGTAAAACGAGATGATGGTGTCTGTCAGTCAGTCAGTTTATTTGTCACCTGAGGTGACAAAATTGCAAAAGGCGTAAAATAAATGCGAGTTGTAGCCATAAAATAGTTTTATTTAAATCTTCAAAGACTGATTTAATTATTTTCTATAGAAAAGATTTCATACATACTGTATCCCAAATTTCTAACCGTCTATTAAGTTAATATTAACTTCATACAACAAGTGGCTTAAGTTATAGTTTTTTAGTATGTGAAATTGTAAATCTTAAGCATGCTCTTTACAATACTACATATATATGTTGAACATAACTGCTTTTGTAGAATGAAGTATAGAAAAATTAAAAGTATTTTTCATATGATATACGACTTTTATTAACCTCACAGAAGTGAGGCTTCAAAAAATGGAGTTAGACTCATTTGAGTGTTCCCCTCCACGGAAATCTTTAGTAAAAGGCGAAAGATTTAAGCGTTTTGAAGGGAAACCAGAGTGACGACTACATAAAAACATACTGGGGTCATGAAGATTTCTAAAATATTGTCACCGCGATGCAAAATTACTTCGCCCGTAAACAGCGACATCTAGAGTTGGGAGATATCTCAAGATTTAGAGTTAGAGAAACTATATCGTTCCTAACTACATATATAAGTAATAGATTACTTTTCCATATTTTTTAATGCTCTAGAGCGTAAAGTGTAGAAATTTAAATGTAGAGTCTATTTCAGTGAAATATAGGTAAAGGTTTATTGATATGTTATCTACGTCTATTTAAATACCTTTACAAACCTAACTACACTAAGCACCATGACTCTACTTTAATGTTTTCCACGCAACTAGCTCTACATTATTTAACATATCTCCGCCAGATGTCGCTATATTTACATACAGTGAAAACTCTTGGGTGAAGTATTGCAAATTACAAGTTTTTATAAAAGATTAAACAGAATGGAGAGAGTTGCACTTTTTATAAAAATAATTCTTTATTACTATGATTGTTTGTTTATAAATGACATACTTTTACAAGATTACATAGACTAAACGCAAAGACTCTACTTCAATGTTGTATACGGAACTAGCTCTACATTATTGAACATATCTTCGCTAGATGTCGCTGTACATACAGCGTTCTTTTTAAAACGCGGTGACAAGATTTTTGCTCGGAGAATGACCCTCCTCCTATGTTACTAGACAGTTATCGCTTCTCGGCCTTTTGGCTAAGATCAAAGTGTAGTATCTGTTCTTTTCAGCTTAATATCTGAAAGTTCCCGCATGTCGGGACCAGTATATTAATCTGATTTTTGTAAACCGACGGGATGTTCGGGGCTCGCTCCACTCCCGTCACGGGTCGGCCCGGCATTGCAGTGCCGCCGGGATTGGCCCATATTAATGACTAATGATTATATATGAAATATTAATTATACAATAATCTCAGAAATGAGATACCATATCAAATCAATTTAATGGAGCGATTATAGAATCAGTCGTTAAATTATTATTATTAACCCTTTCCTGGCTGAATTAAGGAATAAGTATAAAAAAAATAAAAAAATGTATTTTTAGCAAAATATAGAGAAACAAAGAGATTTGTCACTTTTTTTTTATGTATGTATGTATATATATATATAATTATAGAGGTGATGCCATATGGAGTCATCAGTCTCATATGAACATAAAAAAAAACAGTAACTAATATATTCTTTGAGGTTAAATATGAATAATAATATAATTGATACCAATCAGATGCAAATTTCAAAAGTAGATAAACTATTTATATCTAAATATTCGCATAAAATCATAATTCAAACTTACTTATTTCACTACGACATATTTGTCGTAAAAAATTGGCGGTAAAAAATACACGGTTCGAGATAAATCACAAACTTACAGGACACCGGTTACAAAAATCACTTCAAAATGACAGTAGTGATCTTCTTTATCGGCGTAAAGATATGTAATTTTGATCCCGCTGCAGAGATAGCTCTGGCTGTCCACAAAAAAACATGATTCCATATGGCATCATTAGACAGGAAAGGGTTAAGTTAGCAAATTATACTATTTTACTTGTTCTCTGTCTAAGTTTTTCTAACATTTGAGGCATTGCAATTGTGAATTGTCCCATCTTCTCACAATGTCTATTGAACAATGTCTTAGACTTATATTGTTGTAAATTTTATGTATATCTGTGTCCGTAATATTAGAAAAGTTAATGTAAAAAGTAAGACATAACAGGAATAAATTTTTTATGCCATTGAAAACAAAAAGAGTAGATAGTCTTGTCATAAAAATTATTACAAAGTATATTTGTATATTTACTTTCAAATAAATATGCCTCTTGCCTGTAATTGAAAGTTTTCTCTGGAAAGCCGACATCGTCGCGCTTACAGTTCCATTTGTATTAACACCCTCTGATGAGAACAGTTTCTTGATTTTTTACCTTGGTAAAAAATTATTAAAATACTATTATTAGACTCAAAAATTAATGAGAAAAGATTTCTGACAAACGAGTAAGCTTGAAAAATTTGTTAGGCTGAAAGGAAGAAAGATAAAACTAAAGAAAAAACATACATTCGTTTAAAAAATGCAATTAAAGTCTTGACAGTCCTTATTTTACTATGTAGGTTATTTTTTCTATATTTATGTTATATTTAGCTTTACAATGAGTTTCCAAATATGCAATCGTATAAAATTCAGAGTATAATCAGCCATTTCAGGTTATTTTTAGCATAGATAAAAATAACTTAAAAATAGAACAGTTAGGTTATTTTTAGAATAGGTAATAAAATAATTATCTTGATTGATTTTGTACTAACACTTTAAAATTTATTCTCATCTCAAACTGGACGAAACGCGAATGCGAACAATAAAGAAACAAACACAATTAATAGAGATTTTTTTTTAAATTTACAGGGTTAACAATATTAATCTCTTTCTATTTAATACTTAAATACACTTCAAATTAGATGGTTTTATTTATTTTATAACAGGTTATAAATGTATAGATATATATAATATATACAGTTGCTATAACATTGTTACAAGACAGGTCTTGTAACAATGTTATAGAAACTGACTAACAATCATTTTCATTTGATATAAATTATTAATAATTGACTTGTAGATGCACTGCTACAGTACTATACTGTTAAAAAAATGCCATTTCTATTGCTATATAATTATTTAGATAGCTAAATCTGTTATTTTTTTCTATTCATAGCACCGAAAGGGTCCATTTAATCGTTGCATTTGTAAAGAAACTAGGTCGACAAATAACTGCAGATTTACATAATGTATATGAAAGTCTGCTGTCAATGTATATGTAAATATGCTGTCAATTAATTGACAATAAAATTAATACAATAATATCTTTGAAATAGATAGAATTTGTTAATATATTCATTTTATTTTAATGGAGTGGATTTACTATAGCTGTTATGGTATTTCATAGATAATATGTTATTTATAAGTTAGTTATAATCATTCATCTAAATCAAAATTCTTTTTATTCTATGAACCTTTATACGTATATAATTATTTCTGATTAAAGAAATAATAAATGAAAAATTGAAAATACCAATTAAAATCATGTACAACTAAAAAATTAAAAAATTAAAAAGCTTTGCTATGACTCGTGAAGGATTTGAACCTCCGCCCTCCGATGGTCAAGCAAATTTGTATATCGGCGCTCTAACCTACTGAGCTAACGAGTCTTTACGTATAATGGCGAACTGAGCGTATACGTTCGACCACTTACGAAGGACATTAGATTACGTCATTCGTAAATGATGGAATATTTTTATACTATATTGGCGTAGTGCCCGCGATCTTTAATTTATTTATAAAACTCTAATGGTTCACCCACACATGCATTGCAAAATGTTGTAAGTTCATATTCACATACACACACACAGATTAACTTGTTGTTTAATGAAATTGTATTTCCAAATATTGTAATAGATATAGATTGATATTATTTGGATGACAAAATGTCTAATTATAACGTTGTTGTATTTTTACATAGAAAATTTTAACATGACTGTTCTTAAATTAAACATTGATGTACTTAACTAATCCTTTTTAACTTTATAATAAATTCTTAGGCAAAATAGTCATAGGAGAATATATATATATTATTTTCTTATGCTTCTGACCTACATTTTTTTTTGAATATTTTATATTTGTAGGCGACGTAACGGGCCGAATACTATTCATATAGATCTGGATGGATCAAAAAACATAAAGCTTAAACTGCTCCTTGCTAAAATCGTAGTATTTTCTTGTTGTAAGCATATTCATATACATTTCTACATACGTAGAAATCTTTAGTTTTATATTTTTATTTCATACGTTTATGACTATAGAAGAAAGCATTAAACTTAGAAGTTTAATACTTTTTTTAATAGTATAGTGTAGATAGAGAAACTTAAAATATGAAGAAGTTCTAACTTCTTCATATTTTAAGTTTCTTACAGAAAAAATAATTACGATTATAACTAAAACACCTAAAAAGCAAACATTGTAAAGCAAGTAAAAATAAAATAAACTGTCCATATGTTAATTATTTTATCTCTAATAGCGTTCTCTATCTACACTTTCTTTTACATTATAGTCGACCATAGATTGAAATAAGCAAGTGTCAATCTACTTTTAAATTTCTAGACTTAACTTGTATAATATGTAAAATATGTGCTCTAGAATCTTTCCTATAGAGCAACATATATACTACTCCCTAACAAGGGTCTACAAGCTAAACTAAACATTAACAATAACTAATTAGAACAACCACAGAGTATCAATACTACTGACTGATAATAATCTTATTGGTCTAAAAATATTTGGAATGTGAATGGAGATTGAAGAATGGACGATGAGCAACAATCTAACGAATGACTGATTGTGATTGTGTACATATAATATGACGACTACTAGCATTAGTAATTCATGACAAACGACAGCTCATCGTTTAATGTTTATAATATTATTACAGTAGTGTTAGAACTATTGTTTAGATATTTAATTTTAAAACAGTTCTGTGTATTGTGCATTCTTTGTTTCTGTGAGAAACAAAATGTGGGATCCAACACACGTCCAAGTGACAGTACAAAAAGCTAGAGGTTTGCTAATTAAGGGTAAAAACGGTACAAATAACTGTTTTGTTACAATCTCCCTTAGTAAAGAAAAATTCCAAACTTCCGTAAAACACAAAGCTACGGAGAATGTGGAGTGGTTTGAAGAATGTGAGTTACGCATTCCTACTCAAGGAAATACTGCAGAAATCGTTCTGAAAGTCTATGACGAAGACTTAATTAAGGATCACTTATTAGGTCAAGTGTCGATTCCGTTAAAAGACCTCGATGTATACGAGCGTCCCAGAAACCGATGGTACCCTTTACGAGGTAAAGCTGGTAAAGAAAATGACAAAAACAGAGGTGACTTAGAGGTTAAAATAGGATTTACAGTGAAAGAAGGAAGCCTAACAGATCTGACTAAGAAGGAGAAGCATAAATCTTCTTTATCGAGTATTGCTCAAAATGTAGGTGGCAGTCTCATGAGCATTGGCAGTATAGAAAAACGTAAAAGTATTAAAAAATTAGCAAAAAATTTAGGCTCGAAGATGAATCTAACTAAAAAAGATAAAAAGAGTGACTCATCTTCATTAGGTGGAAGTGTAGGTAATTTAAGGACTTCTGTTCTTTCTACTCCTGATACTTCAACTCCAAAAAGATCTTCTGCAGAAGCCGATCCTGGAGTCATCAGCGAAGATGAAGATGAATTTGCATTCGACGATTTATCTCATAAAAGCTCTGGTAGTTCACTCAATGTACAAGCTTCTTATTTACCTAGAGGGGTTAAATACACACCATCTCCAGTTAATGCATCACTTGAAAATTTGGGTGGTGGTGAGTTTTTGCGAAGATCCACTAGCAGTACTTTAGCAACTGTAGAAAAAACAGCCCCTCTGAAACCAGTGCGCTTAAGTCTGGATACATTTAATTCACCACAATTACCTATACAAGTCCCCGATAAGGATGACGAATGGTCACAAAAATTATATCCTAGAAAGTCTATTAGCCAAACTATGATTGACAGAGAAAAGTCTTCTAGTCTAGAAAGAAATAAGAAAATAGACAGTCCTATTTCACTAAAAGAAAAGCCTAGTCCAAAATTCTTCAAGAAGTTTGGAAACAGTAAGCCTAAAAAATTGCTTGAAGAGCGAATTATTGTTGGTGAAGAGAATATTGTTGAAGAAGATTCCATCAATGTAGCATATAACAATGTCCCAAGAAGTGTAGTGCAGCAGTTTAATGATTTGTCCCGTGAAGATTTAATTGTTGCAATTTATAACTTGCAAAAGGATGTTGAACTACAAAAAAAGAAAAATAAAGATCTAGAAAATTATTTGGATAATCTGCTGCTAAGAGTCATGGAAACTACACCGAGGATTTTACAAAATCCCTATGTCAGAAATAATAGCATGCACATCAGAAATAAATAGTTCTATAACAAAGAGAACTATGAAATATTCTATTTTTTGCAGGTGTTATTTATCACTCAATTACTCAAGTTTTATAGGATTTATATTAGATTGAGATTATTTTACATTGATACAAAATATCTTCAGATAACTTATTTTAATATGTAGCTTCTAAAAAAAGTCAATTATAAAATTATTGCCATCCATCACTAAATCAAAATAAAGTCCTTAACTGTGCCTTAAGTATTTTTAAAATTCTGTGATATATATTGTGTGTCCCAGTTGAATAAATTATAATTTCATTTCTATTATTATGTAACATACATAAGTGATGACCGTCTTCATAAAATGTTTAAAACATTTTGCATGATGTAACACTATATATAACTTAATAATGTTGAATGAAATTGTTTATTTCCATTTATTTACTTGATAAGTTATTTATTATAATGCAATATAAAGCAATGTGCCAAAATATTTTACATATATGAGATAAACATTGCTGTCTCACAATACTCCGCTTGTAATAAATACTACAATACTTATTTTAGTACATTGGGTTCATTTCTACAATACTTTACATAAAAAAGTATATAATATCAGTTAAAATGTTATCATTTAAAGATAAGATTATTATTTTTAAAGAGATGTATATCATGTTAATGCTTTTTAGAAATAATGTCCAAACTGGAACAAAGCTGGTGTAATATATTCATATGCCTTGTACCCCACAATACATGTTTATATGTGCAATAATTAAAAACCATATATATAAAAATATATAATCCATATATTTTTGTCTAAGTTATAAATTTGTTTTAAAGATATCATTAAAGTCATTACTATAGTCTTATAATGCCATCTGTTACATAGTGTAAGAAAACAATAAATTGTAATTATAAATTGGTCTTGTACAATGATAAAAAAAAAATCCATTATATTTTAAGGCAAATGATGTAGAAAAAAGGTTATATTTTAAAAAAATCAAGGTTGTTTTGATTATTCAATCTGATAAGATTATTGTTGTGATTTTAATGGTTTGTATTCACATTATTGATTATTAAAAAATAATTAATTGAGGTTATTAATGTTTAGATTAACTCTAAAAGGAAGTGGCATTAAGCTTGATGCAGAATTAAGTTTATTAAGTATCTAACATCTTATTTTATAAGCACATATTTTATCTGAACACTAATTCTTATGTAGTAAACTACTCACTCTTTATATATTTAGGTATCTAAAACTTTAAGAGGATAGTATGTTTGTTTAAGCTTGTTTTGTTAATTGTCACTTATCAAAGAAATACATGATTAATAAAAAAAAACTTTGTTTTTCTCTGCCATCAATTAAGAAATCTTATATTTATATAATTTTTTAATGATTTTAAATCATACATAGAAAGATTATACATAATTTACATGCACTCATTTGTGTCTGCGACTCTTTACTGGTGCCGGTGCAACAACTGGAGCTACATAAGTTTTTTGTGACAACTTATTCATATAGTAGATAGTTATGATTGAGAAAATTAGACTGAAACAAAAATGTCAGAAATTAAAGTTAAGTACAATATTTGTTATATTAACTATTTTTTTATATTAGAAATTTTCTTTAATATATTTCAAAATATTAACATTTTTTTAAGAATAATGTATTCAAATCTAGTATTTAACAAATAGAAACTTCTGCAGAGATCCTTGTATTCTACAAAGTATTTATTACATTCAGATACTTGAATGTTTTATGTATAAAACTAGTTAATAAGATTTTTATATTTACCATGTAGTAAAACAGATCCTGTGTACCATGCCTGATGCAATCAATGATATCACCATTGACAAAACTATTTCCGGTAATTTTAACTGAAAGTTTTTTCCAAATAATGTAGCTTCTAAATTACCAACTGCCTGTAACTTTAGATAAGGAAATTTGTTTTGTACTTTGATTCCAGAAAAAACGATAAATTGTATTTAATTTAATAATTGTAGTCATGAAGGAACAAATTAATTGCAAATAAACAAATAAAAGTTTGACCAAATAAAGTCAAAATATTTTTAAAACGAAAATAGTACATAATATTACAATACTCTTGATTGTTAATTTCATATTACTACTGACGAATAACTTCATGATTTGTTATACTAATTTTTATTTATTTTAGTTATTAAACAGAAACCACATTAATAATAGGTACCAAATTTTCATTTAAAAAGGATACTGTAACAAAAAACATAAACATAACAGATCCAAGATATCCTCCGAATATAATTGTGATTGGAGATTTTGTTATTAAAGGCTTGTACATCTGCATTCCCGAAAATATCAACAATGCTAAAATTGATGATAACACAAAAGACGTGGCACTGTTGACGGCTGAAATAGAATAGTTATTAATATTCCCTTGATATGTATTTCATTTATATATTTATTATTGTTAACCTACCCATTATTATAATGTTATTTTATTTAGATATAAGTATATTAATAATTAGCCGGCAAACCCGTTGACTGTTAAGGTTATTGAAATTGACAACTTTGAACTGGAGTCTCTGTGACAGAAGTTTAGAAAATCAGCCCTGCCTAATGACGTTATGATTAACTGTCAAAAATATTAAAAAGTTTTACTAAGTATTCTGTGATTTCACCGATTATTAAACCGGGATAGGATATGTAAAGCAATTCTATAAGGATTTATGAATTAAAAATAATTTTAAACACTTATCGGAATGCGTTTACAAAACGCTATCTGTCATAACATCAATGTGAAAGCTATGAGTTACTAACGATTTACTAACTGTTTACTTAAGAAACCCTTAAAAACAACAAATAACCCATGACAAGACCGTAATTCTAGATTAACCGCAAAATAAAAGAATGAATAAGCAAGTAAATATTTGATTAATAATACAATTTTATTTCTTCTTGAAACAAACTTTTAAATTATAATGATTTAATTTAATAGCATTCAAAAGTTTTTGTCTGATAGACGTAGCATGACTTGATAAACATCTTCCATTAAAAGATATGTATGGTTTAGGCATGTATTATGGTATGGGTATGAGTTTTTAGAACTATGTATTTTATTTGAAAGAAATATATTGATAAGCTTTCAATCTGTGTTGATAAACATCAACATACTAAAGACAATAAACAGTTTTTTGAAATAAATAAGGAATCAAAGTGAATTGTGTAAATTTGATAATGATTTCAAACGAGAAAGCGTTTGCCATGCCTACTGTTTAATTCAAAGACCTTTCACTAGAATCCATACCAATGTAGGATCTTTTAACTCAGAATCCAGTGTTAATTTCTTGATTTAGTAGTTGGTAACCTAAAATCATCTTAATATATTTTATATAAGATTGGTTTTAGAAAAACATATACGTTATCAGATTATCAGAAGAAATAAAAACAATTTGACTTTTAATGTTTTCTACTGATAAGAGCTTGAAAAATATTTTTTATAATTATACAATATGTTACTTTGTGTTAACAACTCTTCAAATCTGCAGCTTGATTTAGCAAGAATTATATTAAACTATCTATCAGTATGCTATCTGTTAGAAATACAATTTCAAAATTTACAACAATATCAATAATTCGTCGTCGTATTGTATGTTAATTTTTATAAAATAAAATGTTATTTTTACAAATTAAGAACTATGTAATAAGATACATAACAACTTGTTTTTACATAACCTCAATTATTTAAATGCATAAATAGTGAAATCTCGTTAACCATATGAATCAATTTTTTAGAGCCAGATTGTGCCAGACATTCGAATATACGAAGTTGGTCCACGAGATGGTCTCCAAAACGAGTCTAAGTTTGTACCCACAGACATAAAAGTAGAACTTATTCATAAACTTGCTGATGCTGGTATTAAAGACATTGAATGTGCAAGGTAAGGAATTATCAAGATGTTATTGCAATTTAACCAAAGGCCCTCATGAACGACTATTAACCTATTAACCTTCGTTATTTGAATTAAAGGTTTTAAATTATTTTAAATTGATGTGAAAATATATTGTGTACAATGTTGTCTATCAATTGTAAGTTTTACTACTATATGTCCTTTCTATTGTAATGTTTTATTTAATTATAAAGCAAATAAATAATAATAATATGAGATTTTGTGTTCTATGTAGCTTATTTTTGTTATAGTTTTGTAAGTCCTAAATGGGTGAAACAAATGAGTGATGGCACTGATGTTATGAAGACAATAAATAGAGTTCCTGGTGTTAATTATCCAGTATTGGTACCAAATTTAAAAGGCTACGAAACTGCAGTGAGTTAGAGAACTAACAATAATGAAACTAATAAAAAATATACAGACTAGTTTTTTAAATAATTATTATTTTATAGAAACAATGTAATATAGAGGAAATAGCAATTTTCCCAGCTGGTTCTGAGGGCTTTTCTCAAAAGAATTTAAACTGTTCAGTTGAAGAAGGGCTGAAAAGATTTAAACTAGTAGCTGATCAGGCTGTTAAAGATGGCATTAGAGTCCGAGGTTACGTTTCATGTGTTGTAGGATGTCCCTATGATGGTCCTGTCACCCCTAAAGCAATTGCTAAGGTAAGGAGTCTTATTAACATTATTTTTTCAATATTACATTGACAGATATAATTATAAAATTATTTATATGTAAACCTAATCCACTCTAATGAGCAGTTCAGTAAACAGCCAACAGTAAAATGATTTATATACATATGTAATATATTTAGTTAATAAAATACAATAATATAAATAAAATTTTATGGGAATTATTTGGTTGTTACAAATTCTTTGCAATAAAGACTTATGTAGATTTTTGTAGCTCTAAAGCAAAGAATATTATACTTTTATGCTTTTAATTTATATAAATATCAGAAAGGGAAGTCATGCTTGTGTTTTATTTATTTATAGATAACAGAGGATCTATTTGATATGGGTTGTTACGAGGTATCTTTGGGTGATACAATTGGAGTGGGCACAGCTGGTTCAGTGAAAAAGTTGATGAAAGAGGTTCTGAATGTGGCGTCACCAGACAAAATAGCCCTTCACTTTCATGATACCTATGGACAAGGATTATCTAACTTACTTGCTGGATTGGAGGTAAACATACTTATACTACAGATTTAATAATATATGGTGTGTTAGTAGTTAAACTGCTACACCGATTTTGATCAAATATTTAAACTATTAGTTTAAATATTAAGGATGAGCGTTGAGACAAACAAGCAGATGGTCCACCAGTTGCTACGTGGAATCCTCATTCATTTGCAAATATTTATAGTGTCTAAAAGTCTTTCTACTCCTTGGGTTGAAAACTTAATGGTCATTTTCGTACTGATGAGAATACTGGGATAAGAAAAAAGGGTATTTGGACTTAACTTACCAGGAAAAAATGGCTTTAATAGGTAATTTACATTCAATTACAATTGTTAACGGTAACGATAATATCGGATGGCTTCTTTAAGAGACTGATTGGTTGATAAATGTACTGAAATTTTAGTTTTTTGCTTTAAAAAATATAAATTAGTAGTAGTAGTTTAAAAGTTGAGTTGAGAAAAAAACAGCCAATGAGTTTAGCATAGTATGAGCATGTAATAAGGAGGACGAAAGCCATGTGACTAGGCGAGTCACGACAATGAATGTGAATGGATAAATCAACAAGAGGGTACTTTTAAAACTAGTGTTTAGTTTATGTTGACTGACCTAAATATGATCTAAATAATATGACCTAAATAACAAGAGATGACAAAAGTTAGTGTAGTGGGTACAGGAGAATGATAATAATTGTGACTATGGTGTTAACTTAAAAACCAGTCAAAGTCATTGTTACCTGTTTTATTTATTTATTTATTTTTATATTTTCCACTTTCAATCAATACCAATGATCACTTGTGTATGTCAAATGGAAGTGCCAGGAGGGCCTATTTCGATGCCTTACATATCGAAATAAGCCCTTCTGTAGAGTCACTGTCCAACTTATAACTAAAGCAACGAGGGTACCAAGCGCGCCCTGGTCTGAGAAGAATCACACAACAAACTCAGCTGAGTTTTTTTTTTGTATTGTGATCACTGTTTCACAAACGTCCATATATAGTAAACAATTTACGAACAACTAGAACCATCGCAATCAATTCCTTGTGGAGGCTAAATTATAAAAACCAATTAAGCAAATAAAATAAAACTATAATTATGAAACTGAGTCAGCAAGACGACCAGTCACCGCAAGCAGCACCCGTTCTCGTGAACGGAACATAACGCAAGGGTTTTAAAAATGCTAACCTTTTTATACAGAAAATCAATATAAATAAAGAAGTAATATTTTTTATTCTAGATATTTCTTGTAAATAGTCAATGTTGTAAATACTTAACTAATACAAAAAGTTTGGTCAACAGGAAGCGGAATTGACACTTCTATTGGACTACATTATCATTCATTTTAATTTCCGGAGTTTTGTCTAGAATTACGCTTTAGGTAATGTACCGAGGATTTATTTCGTAATAAGAAAAAATCTTTGAATTACAACGAAAATTGTAATAATAAATAAGAATACTGACATAAGAAGATTGACATAATTATTAGATATCTTTAACTATAAAACCTATCAATTGTTAAATTAGGTACGTATATTTGAAATTCATATCTATAAATTAAAAAAAATAATAAGTTATAATTAAATTATATAAGTACAATATAAGACTATATTATTTTTAATAACTGTCCATATTTTTATTTATTTAGTCAACAAAAAAACAATAACTCATTTAAATCGGTACTTAGTCTGGTTAAAACAAATTGCTGGCAATATTATTTTCCGCAATTCCTAAAAATATTAGCTTTACGATTTTACTAATTTACTTAACAACATTAGTAAATGAAAGCAAAGATTAGTAATATTAAAGAAGAATGAAGGATCATAAGTGTATACATAAATCAATAAGTTTTGATTGTCAATGAATGAATGAGTAGGAAAGAAAGTTGATATAGCATATTCGTAAGAGTAATATGCCTTGCCTTTTTGGATATTTCAAATGTTGGTATCGTATTTTTATATCTCGCTCTCTCTCCCACACCTAATAAGTTTATTCATATTCCTATGGTAAGTTAAAATAGCTTAATAATAATCGACAATTGAATTAGTTTAAAGTACATGTTTGTTACATCATTTCAAAAATATGCTTCGATAGCAAATTTATGTATGTTGGTAGCTTTTGTCTGATTCCAACGAATGAATATATAATTGCTGATTCATTGTACGCGATGTATAGTGACCTTTCGTGACAAAAAATATTATTATTTTGTATTCAGTTACATCGCATACGTTCGAACAAATTAAAAAATTAATTAATTCTTGAATGACATTTGTTTAAGTAGCTTCAAGAAGTCGTTTTATCTAGAATGTTTTTCATTAAATCAACATTTATTTTATTTGATAAAAAAATATCACTCTGCTTATCAAAATTCTGTATCTTATTTTAAAGTAGAATAAGATTTGAACAAAAATATTATTAAATACCTACTCTGTAAATTGTAAACACCTACTCATGTTATTATTGACGTCATCCAGATATATTTAACACTTGTTTTTTGCAGTTCGGTATAAAAACTGTGGATTCGTCGGTATCCGGACTAGGGGGGTGTCCGTATGCTCGGGGAGCGAGCGGCAACCTAGCAACTGAAGACCTTGTCTACTTTCTATACGGTCTAGGAGTCAACACTCACGTAGACCTCGTTAAGCTTATCCA
The DNA here is from genome assembly GCA_959347395.1 of Mechanitis mazaeus. NCBI lineage: Eukaryota > Metazoa > Arthropoda > Insecta > Lepidoptera > Nymphalidae > Mechanitis > Mechanitis mazaeus. The sequence continues at coordinate 11,955,787 of OY365743.1, forward strand.
ATCCGGTCGCTTCATATCCAACTATTTGTCAAAGCCTACTGAATCGAAAGTAAATCGAGCAATTGGTGATAAATATAAAAATCACAAGGATATTGTAAAAATCGCTGCTTGTACATTATAACAAAAGAACAAAGACTTAAATATTGTAAACAAAGCGATTATCGTATGTAAATAAGAGTATATAATGTATATGTTTATAATAAAGCAATGTTTGTATTCGCATATTCGCATATCGTGTTTTATTTATCTATTGGGTTATGTCATAATGGTCAAGAGAGTCGCGGCATTCGGCGGCCGGCATACAGGTTTTTATCACAATTTATCACGCGGGGACCGAGGAGAGGCGCACTAGCGCGCCAGGCGCTCACCGAGGAGCTTGCCTTATTAAATTGACCTTATTTATACAATCCGATCCGTAAAGAGAGGTCAATAAACCTTTCACGCGTTAATAACATCAGTTTGCATCAGTGCTGAGTTTGGTTTGTTTGTATGGACTGACAGTAGTCAAGATGGTCGAAGTGAAGATTACCGAGGACATCAAAATTGGGGGTAAAAATCCTTGCTTCATTATTGCTGAAGTTGGACAAAATCATCAAGGTGACATTGAAATCGCAAAAAAATTAATCAAAGCAGCAAAGGTTAGTAGTGGTTTAATCATTTTAAAATGTTAATTTTTTAAGGTTATTCTGCTTTGTTGTGAGTAGGAAGCAAAACAATGACGGCTGACAGGTGAATGCCTTGAGCCTTTATTGAATGTTTTAGCCTCTGAGCTTTGTATATATTTTTAAAATCACACTCAGTTACTGTAAAATTTTTATTTAGCTAACAACATGATGTACGATGTTACTTACAATGTTTTAAAAATTATATGAATAATCTTATTAAACAAAATACGTTTAGTCGATGTATTGAAAAAGTTTCGAGATCTACAAAGTTGTTAGCCAATCACATACATACATAAATATTTGCAAGACGTAGGCAACAATTTGCAATACACAGATATTTAAGTAATTTGTATGTTCATATTAATTACTTTGAAAGAAAAGTTATTTATATTAAGTAACGAGTTACAATCTATAAGCATTAGTATTTTTTACGTATCTAATCGTTTGTTTGCGTATATTTTTAAACAATTTCGAACCTAATAAAGAACAAATACGAACCATAATAGTAGTATTCTTTAAAATTCTTTAATATCTACCTACAAATTGATAAGATTTAAAAAAGATAACACGTTTAAATCTTTATCAAATAAGAAGATTAATAAAAAGTAACAAAAGAAATTATAGAGAATAAAATGAAAATAGCTGTACTTTCAACGTTATCTTTAAATATTTCAATGTTAAATATACAAAACGTACTTAAAATGAATGAAATTATTAATGTTCTTTTCAGGAGGCTGGTGCGAATTGTGTTAAATTTCAAAAGACATGTCTCAATGAAAAATTTACAAAAAAATATCTAGAGAAGCCTTATGAAAACCCAAATTCTTGGGGGAAAACTTACGGGGAACACAAAAGACACTTAGAATTATCGGAAAGTCAGTACAGAGAATTGTTCAAATATGCGCAGGAGGTTGGGATCCTCTTTACAGCTTCGGCTATGGACATGGTGAGCCACTTTTTAACAGTACACAGTTCTCAACATCATAATACGAAATAAAATGCTTCTTTTAAAACAATACACCAATTATAAATTATTCTCGCTTTATATCTATTATATGTTGGGTACAAGTATATATTGCCAGTTCTATGTACATAATATATCTATTTTGCACCGCCTTCTTCATTTCTGAATATCTTATTTCATTATTCGAATGAGGTTGTCTAGAAGAAATCGCTGCTTAGCGGTAAGGTCACCTCGTTGAACAACATGCATTGTATGTTGTGTACTTGTAAGTTGTTATATGGTGTACAATAAAAGTATTAAATAATAAATAATAAACAACCACCAATTATATATTGATCTTTAATTTCAGGTATCATTTGACTTTTTGGTCAATATTAAAGTACCGTTTATAAAAATTGGATCAGGGGATTCAAACAATTTGTTATTCCTTAAATATGCTGCTTCAAAGAAAATGCCCTTAATCATATCAACAGGAATGGTAGACAAGCAAGCTGTGAAGACAATATATGATATCATATCAGCTCAACACAAACAGTTCTGTCTCTTACATTGTATATCAGCGTATCCTGTACCATTCGAAGACTGTAACCTGACAGTGCTACAAGATTATAAAAATACTTTTGACATTCCTGTTGGTTATTCTGGACAAGAAGTTGGCACTGCTGTTGCGTTGGGTGCAGTGGCATTGGGAGCTAAGGTAAAACAAATAATTTACAAGTTTTAATATTTTAAAACAACGTAAATCTTATATATTAATGCAGGAAGCGATTTCGTTGGCACACTGTAGCTCGAGAACCACTAAAGGGAAAAATATCGTTGATGGCTCAAATCAAAGGTCTCATTATGCTACACTGCTGAAAAATAGTGACAACTCTCAAATCTCATTAGCCTAATTGAAGTAATTAGTCAAAAAATTAATTTTTCCCATAGACTTTGCATGGGAAAATTTTGCGCGCGCTTTTTTAGTTCTTTTGAAACATAGAATAATTTATCGACATTGACAACACTCAAATCTACGACCTTTGGGAAATCCTCTCGTAGTTTATTAAGATTCAAATAAATTCTCAGTATACTCGTGACCTTTTGAGACTATAAAAGGATCATAAATTATTAATTGTTAACATAGTTATCATTTTCAATAATATAATAAACAATTAAATAACACATCGATAAAACAACCTTGTATACGAATCAGTAAAATATAATATTATTTATTATGTACATAGTGAAATAAACAAGTTTAATTGCTACTATATATGTTACAGTGTTTGATATATATTTTTTACAAATTCACATGTCATTATCTATACAAAGGTATATATGTCTGTACGAACGCGGTAAATACAAAAAATATTAAATGTATTTATCCGTTTTTCAAGAATGGATAAAGTGATTCCTAAGAAAGACTAAAATGTATTGTAGCATTATAGTTTTATGTAAATTGACTAAAATATTACAAGGTTAATAAATATCACAGTTAACGAATTCCGGCTGCGTACTGATGTTAGTTCAAATCTAAAACAATACGTTTTTTTTTAAACTAGAACAGGTACACGTTTGACTACAGCCCGTCAGATGTTAAGCATGACTTTAGTCTAAGGTGTGGCACGCTTACCTAAAAAAATGTCTGTATTATGTTACTTAACCATGAAAATTACTAATCTAATACTAAGTTAAGTTAAAACAAGTTTTTAGTTTGAAAGATTATAAAAGGTTAATTTGACAATTGCAATCTTTTAATAATGAGGATATTTCGAGTTGCGACATTGTCTAGTTTGCTATTGAAATCCAATTTAGGGTAGTGTACAAAATTACAGTTCTTTTAAATTATAATTTTATTTTTGATTGATCCATGATTACTATTACATACAGCTGTACTAACATTACTATCGAAATCGGCTTTAATACTTTCGAATCCATTCGGGTTCCTTATGCCTGAGCTCTGACATTGCAAGTTGCAAAGTATATATATACAGGATTTCAGGATAGTATTTACGTGAGTACAACAGGATAATTATATATAGTTTTATCACAAAATCATTGAAACTCATCTTTCTTTGTGTCAACACATAAAAGTGTAGGGGCACAATATAACATGTAAGATACATGCTTCAGTTTTCCCAGTCGAAACAAATTCATCTTAATTTATTGGTAGGTCCTGGAAAAGCACATAACTCTAGACAAGGGCCTCAAAGGTACCGACCACGTGTGCTCGCTGACGCCCACTGAATTCCGTCAACTAGTGCGCGACGTGCGCGTCATAGAAGCCTCGCTCGGGACTCCCATCAAGAAAGTTGTTACTTCAGGTACCTTATATCTTATTTGCGTAACCCAGTTTTTGTCCCAATGATTATTGAACCATAACTAAATATAACAAATTAGCTATGGTCACATTTTGAAGATTTCCAGCCGTAGATATGGCAAGAAAGTAAATATGGCAGAAAAATAGTGAAGTGAACAAAAATAAAATAAAAATGTTTCATTTCGTTTTGAAGTGAATCACTTAATTAATAAAATTAAAACAAAACCTACGACAGGTTTTAAAATGTCTAAAATATCTTTTGAATAAACGCGAAATTTTGCGATCGACCGTAGGTCAATAATGAGTAGTTTTCTAACTTATCTCTTTCTGACAGTTTATAGTATTTTAGAATTTAGTTTCTAGTTGTAACTTGTAAAAATTTGGAACATGTAAGAATTATAGCTGCATATATAAACGTATATTGTTTGTTTCAGAAATTCCTTGCATTGACAAGTTGCAAAAGTCTCTCGTGATGGGCTGTACTAAAAATAAAGGAGAGATTTTATATCCCGGTGATGTGAAAATTAAAGTTGCTGAACCAAAAGGGCTGAACGCGCTTCACTTCGAGGAAGCTATTTATAAAACACTTGTGTATGACAAGAAAGAGGATGAACCTTTGAACGACGGGGATTTCTGTTGATCTCAGAAATATGTATATATGTAAACTAATTAATGGTCACAAGTAATATTGTTATAGATTTTAAGTCATACGTTACTCAAGGCATATTAATCACAAAATTAACTTTCGAATTTATGACTAAGTCTGATTTTTTAAATATGTATAACTGAAAAAATATATTTTTGAATTATTTTTAATACTCTACGTTAAAGTATGGTTGTTTTATTTCTAGCTTAAATACAAAAGATATACATAATATAGCAAATATACCCAAAGACCAGTTCCTTTATAATTTCTAAATACATTGAATGTAGTGAGAATATGATCGTTTTTATTTAATATTAGGTCTATTTCGAGCGAAATGGCACGCAAAAATGCATGCCTCGACCCATTACTTGGCAACGATAGAATGTAAATATTATTACAAGTCGCTGCAAGCTAAATTGTTCGTAGCGCTAGTACGAGATTCTATTTAATAAGTATATTATACATGTGTTTCGGTTTACGTCAAACGGTCATTCATGAAAACTGAAGATTCGAGTTTTATATTTATACTTATTTTTTCCTACATTCTGACGTTAATCGAATATTTCAATACGAATCTATTTCGGACGTAAGCGTCGACAGACAAGAGCCTAATTATTGCACGAGATCGCGTCGTTCGCCCTGGACAGGCCGGCGGGTGTGCCTTGCCGTGTTTTATTAGCGAGTGCGATTTATTTATACCGAGAGCGAGCGAGCGCGGCCGCCGGCCCGAGCCCGCTCTAGTGGAGGATAAGTGGCTCCCACGGCGAGGTGGTCGTGTTGGCAGCCTGCCCGCGCCGCCGACAGTCCCCGGAACGCCGCCGCACCCGCCGCCTGCGCCGACACCACTGACGCCACTCACCTCCAGCATCCACGAACCCTCAACATTTAGCACGCGACGCTCACGTTCCTTCCATTGTAAACAATATTAACCAAACCACGCCGAGCTTAAAGATATTATCTGAGAAGAGCAAAGCATTCGATTTAGGTCGCCCGGTTCGAAACGAGCAGCAAGATATTTTTATGGACGGCGTACGGCGCAGACTTGCGACCGTCTTGATCACGTTGCTTGTTACATGAATTATTATTAATAGCGTAGGATCATAAAACTCATTCCATAAACAATATCGAGTGCTCCTATTAAATCGTATAACGACGGGACTCGGCCTTCCTGAACAAAGTTTACTACGTGATGTTGATGTAAAACTTAATGTGATTACGTGAATCGTGCTGCAACATTGGCATTTAGTGGAAAACGTAGACATTTGTGGATTGCATTTGTTAGTAGTGTGTGTGTATCTTTTGCAAAATGCATCATATGTATCCGATGGCTAAGGGCGACCCGCTCTGCCCTTTAGGCTTTCATCCGCAAGTGCGGTGGCCGACGCGATGTAAACGTTGCTTTCGAGATTACAAGGAGCACGGAGGACGTAAGAAAGAGGAAGATTTTACATCATCTACTCCAAGCCTATCTTCTTGGAACTCGCCCTCATCACGGTTAGTTATAAAACATGCCCATCATTAATTAATTTTAATCCTTTTTGAAGTTAACAGCTAACATAACACAAGTTAAAGTGTTGTATGTAAGACAATTTCATTTATATTAACTATACCTTCACCACAAAATGGTGTGTAAATGGAAAACAGCTGCATCAGTAAACAATATTAAAGCATAGTTATGTAGTACCTTAATAATTAAAACAAATGGTGAATCATAGATATATTATTAACAAACATATTAAACACGTCAGTAAGGAAGAAAGTAACTATCTATACAATTATAAATTCAAGCCAATAATGTAGTACCCATAAATTCAATGAACTATAATGAATTCCTAATACCTGTGGTCTGAAGTACAAATAATAATATGCCTAACAATAATATAATTTAGGTAATAAAAGTAATAACGAATAATAAAGTAACCGAATGTAAAGTAACTTCTAATAACGTAGATAAACCTATCAGCACAGCCAAACTTCTTTTCTTAAAGAAACGCGAGGCTTGAACAAGTCTCTCCAACTTTTTATTAGATAAGTATTATTATTGTATTTAAAACACCTTTTTTTATCAATAAAGTTATTCTTTGTAACTTATTCTTTGAGTGAAGGTAAAACTTTCGTTATAATTTGATAATTTCAAATAAAACTATTTTTTACGGATTGAAACTCTAGACTAGACACTTACATCTCGTCTACCCGTGAACACGATTGCTGAAAAGAAACATCGGGTTAAAATAAAAATGTAACCAAATATAAGCGAGTTTTAATCCTTAAAAAATTGTTTTATTTGAAATGTGTACTCGTGAAAATCTAAGAAAATACTATGATTTGATAATTCTTTAAATAAATTAGATACAACCTACCAATTTTAATATAGTATATTAAAGCAAAAATGTTTATATTAATTAAGAATAATTCTCACACCATACTGTATTCGAATTTAGTACACCATTAGATAGGTGCATAATAATAATATAATGTTTATAACTTTGCTACGTAATTTTTTTAAGTATTAATTATGTATAATTTTTTTAAGTATTAATGATTATTAGTTAGTATAGTTGTTTGATTTTGCTTAAAAAAAAATATATATATATTTTAAGATAATTGGCTTCAATACTATTTTACCTTGTACCTTTTGACTAGATAATAAATATTTCAACGTATCATATTTCATAAAAATATTTTTTAAACTCGAAATATAAAGACTTTTGGCGCGATTCGCGGTTATCTGCAGACCAAGGTTGGGAATGATCACGCCGAGATAGTGACTTGCTTTGTATAAATTGCAGATTGGGCCACATATTACTACTAGTCTAATCTCGAAATCGGATCGCTCCAGTATCAGTTTTTACTATTTAATCATATACAGAGCAAAACCGTTGGAACCGTTGGATCCATTGAAGTTTGCAGAAACGTTGCCCTTTATGCATTTTCTAATGCTTTTATAACGGGAAGTCTACCGAAAAATTTTATATGATAAGATATATTTCCTCCCCCAATTTTTAAAAGCAAGCCACCGTCTGCAACAACATCTTTACCACCTGAATGGTACTCTTCAACAGTGCGTTTCTTAAATTTGTTTTTGACAAAAACGACCAAAAAGTTGAATGAACTTCCTTCGAGGTAGTTTTTGGATCAATACAATATGGATTCTTTTAAAATAAGCGCTTTCTTCCTTTTTCAAAAGCCGGCAACGCTTTTGTACATTCCTGATAAAGCAAGAAACCGTGGGCGATGGCGTTATCTTACCGTCAGGTGAACACGCTCGTTTTCCCTCTTTTTTAATATTACTATCACGGGGTATTTCGTAAAGGTATACAATAGACAAAAAGTTCACCTACACTTGAAACAACAACAACAAAATGCACTAAATAGAGATGTGTCCCGTGTGTAAATCAAACACCCGCCTCTGCTCTAACAGTCAGGGTAAATAACTACAAAAATAACAGGCTGATGATTTCGACCATTGCCTTTCTTTATGTTTATAGTTTATATACAAGCGACGATTTCAATCGGTCTGCTTTCGGTTCATAATCGGCGGTCGTCAATAAACTAAAAAATTACTGGAATAGAAAATACTTTATAATAGTGCAAGTAGATATTTATATATCGTTTTACAAAAGATAATTTATACATTAAATAAAATAGTAACAATTTTAGTAACATCTAAATCTATTTTTTTTTAAATAAAATGGTATAATGCATGTTATATGTAGTTAAATGCAGTATCTTAATAATACCCTTTTTAATTTCGTCTTGAAGATATCCACATTATAATTCATTATCCAAGGGGGATGGAAGAATCAATTAATGCAATGCCTACGCACACTTACCAATATGTATCCTATAAGACACTGAGAGGCTGGCAATTTTACGCCTTGATTGGAGACTAGTAGTAGATATTGGCATCAACCAATTCTAACTCGTCAATAAGTCTGCTCATTTCTCAATTGCGTCAACAACTATAAGATGATATTTTGTGAAGTACTGTCAGACCTTTGCAGGAATGCCATGATTTTTGCAGCTGCTCTCACTCTAGACTCAACAATCCGACTAAGGTTGATAATCGAGTAAATCTTTACCTCTAATAACTAAAGACAAGACAAAATGAAGAGACACATTTGCCTTTTTTGTGACATTAAATTTAACAAGACTGCGATGCTAGTCCCCATGCGGAGAATACCTCAAGTTTGTCATTTAAAGGCTGCAATCTTTAGTTGCCAATCCTACTGGCAGGAGCACTACTTACTATTCCAGGATATTTAGTAGAAAAAAAACTTTTGCAGTCTTGCATGAGCTGTACCAATGTGCCATTGTAATAAAATCTATTGAAATGAATATATCCGCTCTCTCTTTTGCTGCGTAAGCCAGGTTTCAGTATAGGAGACCATGAGGGTCTGCAGAAATTTGATTTTGACAAAAGATTATACATCGAGTTTTTTGAAAAACACCTATTATATAAAATGCCAGAAAATACTACGTAAATAAAAATCTCTTGGGGAATAAGGCAAAATAAATTTCACCAGACAATAATCGGAAGTCCCCAAATAGAACGCAACACTACAAGATACCTTTTCACATCAGTTGTGGACATAAGGTGAATGTATTACCCTCTAAATAAATCTTCCCGATTACTTAACCAGCTGAAAGATGTTCACGGATAAAACAGAGGGTTCACATCTCTCTCTCAGCTCGATCAAACTCATTGTACGGGAACAGCCAGTGCTAATGAAATACATCGAAGTCCTCCAAAAAGACTATCACCGCGGTACTGTAGAGAGTGGAAATAGAGGTGGATCCACGCTTACACACACAAAACATACATATTTTAAAAAATAATAGAGTGAATAGGACAGAAGGTGGCAGTTCAACGAAGCTTTAACTAACGTTGAAATTGGTTCCGTTACGCCATTGGGCCCTAGCCTGACGCACGTATCTCTCCACAGATCGCCATCGGGCCTCCTCATCTAGTCATCTGGTTGCAGTATTGTAAATGTAATACAAAATAATAGTATGGTAATATTTTTACCTATAGCAACCTAACCCTAAAAAGTAACATTTGCATTAGTTAAAGAGTAGCCGCACAAACAACGACATATTCGCATCGTATTCTGTCCTATATGTACTTTAAAAATTATCATGGCACAATTCCAACTTGCAAAACATTTTCTCTCCAATTGTTTGGATTCCTTTAGAAATGCTGACCGAATGACGCAATGATTTTCTACGAAATAAACTGATACTAAAACGCCAGTCTTATGAAGATTGACGTTCAATGTGAAGACGTACAGCTTAAACGGATTTAGCCACAAATGAAACAAATGTTATACAAATTTGTTCGAATCCAGAGCACAATTACTCTAATTTCGTTTATTATATTGAGCAATGTGCGTCGGAATTACCCAAATTGAACATGTAGGCGCAATTCTACAAAATGTTGCAATCATTTGCTTTTACCAATTGCTTCAAGCATATTTTATGATAATGACCTAAATATTTAAAAGAATGTAAACTTACCTAATAGGTATAACGAACTGTAATTATTATTTAAGAAACATTAATAAATAAACTGGGAAATAAAACATATAAAAAAAACAGGCTAAAATATGTCTTCAAAACTGGACAATAAAAAAATGCTAAGATATAATTGCTACTGCTAGTAGTACTACTAGCAATACTTTTAGAAAATACTACTACACCTAATTCTGATTTTACATGGTGTTTTTTTACACGGTTTTGATTTTTTTTTACACGATTTTATTCCATTTAGCACGATAATACAAATAATTATACAAAGAGGTAGCAAGAATTGGCGAACAACGGCTCATAACAGAGTTCATTGTTAAAAATGTAGATACTGAACGAACGAGAGAAAGTCCAGTTCAAAATTATTTCAGCGATGATAGTGATTGTATACACGTTCGAAATAAGCGAATGCGAGTAACTGATGATGACAGCAATTAAATTTATGTTCCTGTATTTATGATTATCCCTTTTTTTTTACCTTAAAAATGAATAACCTATTCTTTTCGTTAACAACATAGCTGTTTAACATAATTATTTTTAATTCCTGAACTTGCCGTATTTCAAATGCCGTATGGTAAATGTAAATCATTATTTTTTAAGATTAGAGTGCATATCTTTTTTATCGTTAATAACTATGCTTGTAAACATTGTATATGTGATTTAATTAAATAAACATGAATACTTGTTCTTAAAAAATCCTTGTTTTTCACTAATTTTAATAGGTTTTAGAGATTAGGAACCAATCACCTATTTTTGCATACGATCAGTCTGTTTTTACATGTTTTTTTCTGGAACCAATCTACCGTGTAAAAACAGAATTAGGTGTACTAATATATGTATAAAAGTATAAGAAATTACAGAAATTCTATAAATTAATTAATTAAATGACCATTAGTGGTAATACAGATACTAATTTTGATTTGAAGCCAACTAAAACTCGATAGAATTACTTAATTCAAGATTAAAATGTTTCATAAATCTTTCTTTAAGTCAAATTCAGAGTGAATACACATTTAGCATGATTGATGATCTTAATCAAAATACATTTCGAACTTTGCATTAGCTTTAAATGGACCACTTAAAACTGTTACTGGTTCAAACATGGCAAGGTTCCTTTGATAGAATAGATTTTTATAGGAATTCTTTCTAAATATTTTAAAGTTTTAATTCTATTTCCGGCGATCACTCGTGAAGACCGATCATTTTAAACACATTTTCTAACAGTAACAAGAGCCCAGTGCATGAAATTTTATGTGGGTATACTATTCAGTATACACTTACACTACACATATGCCTTAATTGATATTATTTATACATAAAAATACAGAAGTCGTGATGAGAGTAATGGCGCAGAGGCAGAGAAGACAGGTCGCGGGTGGGCTTCAAGCTCGAACCTTACTATCACAGAAGTATCCAAGAAAGACGATTTCTCCACGGGTATGTTGATATTTTTATTTATTTAGTACAATTGCATTCCATAAATTAAAAAATCTGGATTATCCCTCATTTATCATTCTAAAATGTTATACAGGGTTCAATAAAACGAGCGCTTCATGGACGTCCACGCCAGACTTGGGTACCTCCGAAGGCGAAACCACAACTGCCGTTACATTTAGCCTTAAATTACCCAAACGAAGATATACGGGACCTTTACCAACTCTTGATACAGGACAGAATAATACAGGTAATGAGTAAATAGAAATAACAATATTTTTTACTGAACAGTCTGACGATTAAACTTTAATGCGAGACCAAAATAAAAGAAAAAACTGGAAATATAATGTACTCTTAAAGATGAAATTAAACTTTTGAATTTTTTTGTTTATCTTAATAAGTATTTTGTTTATTTCATTTACATAATTTGAAGTTTTTGATAAAGAAAAACAAAAGTTTTTTTTTAATTTGTTTTTGGTAGAAACGGTAACAGTGCGTCGACCATCTGCCTCTCCACCACCCACAATAAAGCAAACAGACAATCAGACAAACACAGCCCAGTTCACTATCAATAAAAATGACTCGCTGGCTGAACGAGTTCGAAAGGTATTACATTTTTCTTTTAACTTTTAATTAAGAATTTAGACTACATTCAGTCAATACTTCATGACCAATACGTTATGTTATGCTATAAAATAAATGAAAAAACTTTACCTGTATTTAAAATTGGCTAAACTAAATAATTAAGTGGGTCAACAGAATGTTTGAATTACTTTCGACCTGAGACTTGCGTTACGATTTCTGAAAATAACCAAAGGTCAATCTCAATAAATAAAGTGGACAAAAAAATACATTCTTACTTTTTTCTTTCTCTATATAGAAAAAATGCTGTAAATATATATTTCTGAACTTAAAACTTTGTATCTACATCGAGCGAGTGAGCGAACGAGAAAACTGAAATATAGTTGGAAAACTATTTATATCGTATTTTTCAGATGCAATTAATGAAAGCCCAAAGCAGTTTTGACAAAGAATCTAGTGTTGAAAAAGAAAGAGAAAAAAGAAGTGTTTCTCGAAGTAGGGATGAAGACAAACCAATAAAACAGAAAGAAGATAGAAATTATAGCAAAGAAGATAATCATTTATCGACCCAGGTATATGTTGCATAATTAATAAAAGTTATTTTTAACTTAATACCTAATAACAATGTATGTTCAACTTTGTATTAGTGTATTATTCTGTATATTGAACTGATTTCTTATAGTTACAGGGGAAAAGCCGCAATCAATCAATCTCCAAACCCCCTATACGGGGTGGCCCGGCAGGACGTGATAAGGACGAATCAGAAGATGAAGGAAGCACCGTCACTACCGACACGGAGACAACACTTGTCGATGCTAACCTTAAAGATTACCAGGTAAATAACTTGAACTTTTCTGATACATAGTTATAGTTATGATAAATATAAGTATAATATAAAGTCAATCATATCATAACAAAAAATATTTATATTTTTGAGCTTACAGGATCAAATTGAAAGTCTGAAATCTGAAGTTGATTTTCTTAAGAAACGTTGTGAGCGTGTCGAAAAGGAAAAAAGCGATATCCTACTTCGAAGACTGGCGAACATTGACACCACAAATAAATATTCTACTGGGCGATCTTCAGAAAATCTTAAGCTGCAAAAAAGAGTTAACGAACTTACAACGCAAAATGAAGATTTGAAAGATGAAAAGAAACATTTAACTTTACGGATTAAAGAGATTGAAGTAGAACTAGAAGTGAGTTAAATAATTCATTAGTACAATAGAATAAATAAGGTTCTTATATATTGCTTTCTCTATAAAGTATTTTGTTTTTTGTGATTATGTGATTAGTCCCGGCCATCGATCGAGGCACAAACACGACAAATTGAGCAACTTAGAGCAAAACTATTGGCGGCGGAAACTCTGTGTGAAGAATTGATGGATGAGAATGAAGATATGAAGAAAGAGTTACGTGATCTCGAGGAAGAAATAGAAGAAATGCAAGATAACTTTAGGTAGACCTTTTATATGGCTATAAATAATCTTCTAATATGTATTTTTATTATTATAAAGTGGATATTTATAGTGTTTATAATAATATAATATTGTTTTTTTAAGGGAGGATCAAGCAGATGAATATTCTTCATTAAGGAGAGAATTGGAACAAACCATAAAAAACTGCAGAGTATTATCTTTCAAACTGAAAAAGACTGAACGAAGAGCCGAGCAACTTGAACAGGAAAAATCAGATCAGGAGAAGAAGCTGTTAGAAGTATGTATAATAAATTAAATTTATGTTTTATTTGTGTTTGAACTAATAGGTCATAAGACCATATTCGGATGTTATAGAAGATGGATATTTTTTCGACTTTATTTAATGTTATTTTTTTCTTAAAAAATAATAAATCAGATGTTTAATTTATTCTAAACGATTATATAAAATCTTTAGATTGTAGGAGGAACGGACGGTTTACAACGAGAAAATCGAATCAAGGAATTGGAACAAGAAGTATCACGGTCTACTGAAGTGTCTCTCCGTCTTCAGCGCGAGCTGTCTGAGGCTAATGCAAAAATAGCAGCAGCTTCGGGTGCATTGCCAGCTAATGTTAAGAAACAAACCACCCCTGACTCAGTAAGAAATGAATACGTCCTTATATGTTACCCTATGTATATGTTATTTTCTTAAGTAAGGTTTTATTTTAGATCAAAAAACTAATGTTGTACTTATGAACCACTTATATGATATACTTATTTAACAGAAAATGTCCCGATCATCACTAACTCGAGGTGGCAGCCAGGAAGACCCAGCTCAGTTGCTGCGAGATCTTCAGGACTCCTTGGAACGCGAAGCTGATTTGCGAGAACAACTACGGAATGCTGAAGAAGAGGTATGGAAACGGTGTAACAAAAACTTATTAACTTATTATCTTTATATTATGTTATGAAAGTAGGTAATAATATTGTGAAAATTCAAAGAATAACTAGTTAGTTAGTACTAATTCAATTCAGAGAAAATTAATGTTTATTATATATACACGTCTCACTAGTATGAAATATTTATGCATCCTGATAAAGCCTATAGTTCTCTTTTTAATCTAACCTGGAAAGTGAAATATATAAATTTAGTTTTATAATATATAATTTTAGTCTTTATGCAACATATGAAATAACTCAATAAAACTAAACGGTTTTTAACAACAGCTTCTACAAAGCATAATTTACCACTTTGTTTGTTTTACTGAGATCAATTGCATTTGATAGATCATTAACTGTAAACTACGTCCAAGTGGCACATTGCCAATTCTCCTCTGACTCAACTTCGACACAAATGTTGTTCCCATAAATAAATTAAACTTATCATTAGCTGTTCCACGTGTGCACTTTTCTTTGTTTACTCGTTTGTTAACAAAAAATCTCAAGATAAGATTTTAATATCTTTGAACAGGCTAGTCGGTACCATCGAGGCTTCGGAGATAGACAGAAACTTCGCCTACCGCTTCCACCGTCATCACAGCCTCATCTCTCATCTAACCTTGCTGTCAATGACCTTGATAACAATACTATCCAACAAATTCTAAAAATGCAACATATTTTGGAAACACAATTATCCTCGTTAGATATAAATCAATTATCTATTGGCATTAATGAAGGGCTTCAAACATCTCAAGATTTTATTGATTCTTATTCGGAAGCTTGTCAGACTGATATAATAATGTTTCATGACGTAGCAAGTGATACAAAAAAAATAACATTCGACTCTAATCTCCAAATTGATATAGATTCATTAAACATGTATGCGCAAACCGATATTGCCTTTGTAAAAAACAAACACATTCAAACCGACTATTTATGGAAACATTATTCTATGCAAACAGATAAAATAAAATTGAAAAATGCGTGCGTTCAGACCTGTAAACAACATTTATTTGACAAATCTCATCAGGTCGAAAATATTGATAATAAAAGTACAGTAGTAGACGGTAACGATATTGCTATTAAGCAAAATATCAGCGGTGAAGGAAACAGAGAAAAATCTAATAGCCCTCCACTTTCATCTGAAAAAGTTGTGGAACCCTCTACGAGTCGAATCAAATTTCCGTTCGCTTTATTCAATCCTTTGGCAGCAAGGTTACCTGTAGGTATAATAGCAAATTTAATCCAGATTGAAACATGTGTTCGCAATATTTGCTTGTCTAAAGAAATTAATACTTCCTTTTAATTTAGGAAATGTTTTAAACCTATAGTTAATAATATACTAACGAATATTTTCAGGCAAATAACTTGCGTAAAACAGCATCAAGAGTTGAGGACGACAATGAGTCCTTACTTCTACAGCTGAAGAAAATGGCTACCAAAGCCAGAAGTACGTCAATTTGTTATAGCGAATTCTCAGTTTGTGTAAGCCCCTATCCAAATCAATATGCCCTACCTGCATCTCCACTGTAACAATATACCCATCATCTGCATTTTCTTTACTATAACATGGCTATTGGTGTAAACCTGACGCCACTTCTTCGAAACTACAAACCTTTCGACGTTGTTACTAACACGCTTATTTCTTAGGAACCCCTTTTAAGTTAATAGAGATTGCAACAGAATAGGCGTATCTGTCCGAGGTAGCCATTTTCTTTGGTTCAGCTTATAAATATAATTCCTCAACTTAAACTATTATTTATGTAAATAAATATTAATTTACGTTTGTTTTGTTCAAACCTATGGATTAACAGAATTAATTATATAAAAATATTAGGCAAAGTAGTATTACAATGCATTCTACTTGACAATGAAAACAGCATTGATACAAAATATTATAAGTCTAAATGAATATTGTATATAAATAGTAACTGGCAAAATCAATTATATTATAAAAATCAAAGAATTACATTAACATAAATAACCTTGGCAATGCACAATACTAAATAGTAAATGTTTTTTTTTTGCAAATAATAATTTGGAAAAATATTTTGATATTAATTTTTCTTCTGCAGGTCGAAAATTATCACCAACACCTCCTACTAATAGGCTTGCTATTGAGGCTCCCAATGAAAAAGACGAAGGTATATCCGACGAAGAAGATCCCGCAGAATTAAGGATTTTATTAGAACTCAATGAGCAAGTAATAACTTATATACTATACATATTATAAACTTACACTTGTTTTGTATAAATAACTTATATAATAATTTATAGGAAGCGGCTGTTTTAAGAAAGAAGGTAGAAGATTTAGAACAAGATAGAGAATCTTTGAAAAAGCAAGTTAAGGAACTTACAGATAAAATATCCAGCACAGTTAAATCAAATAATAATACAACTGTAACTCTACGTAGAAATACAAGCAAGAATAGTAATTTGGCTGAAGAAAAAGTTAAGGTAACTTATTATTATTTTGTGTCATAAAATTACATTTTTTTCTAATAATTCTGGAACATCTGGTAAATCTGGTAATATATTAAATTAAATAGTGTTTAAATAACGATATATTTTGCAGGTTCTAGAAGATGAAATTGCTGAATTGAGAAAGAAACTAATAGAAAAAGAAAGAGATTGCGAAAGATTACACGCGGAGCTAAGCCTTACACAGAAAAAACCAAAAGCTTCACTTATTAAGAGCAAGTGAGTAATCGTTTTAACTTATGTTAATGCAATAAAATATATTACTATTATAAATTACTCAAAATATATATAATAATAGATCACTAGACGGGACAAGTGAACAACAAAATGTCGATTTAAAACGGCAACTTCAAGTCATAGAGCAAGAAGCAAATGTTTTGAGAACTAAAACACAAAGTTTGGAAGCTGATAATGAGAAATTACAAGCAGAAAATAAGAAAATGCAGGTTGTTTTATTTTTCCTAATTTTCATACTTTTTTATAATTCTGTCATTGAATAAAGTAAAATTTAAAAAATATTTTAGTTGCTGAAAAGTACGAGAACATTTAAAAGCGATAAATTGGTTGACCAAAATACGAACAAAATAACACAACTTGAAAAAGAGTTAAGGGAGGCGCTAACAAAAATAAAAGATTTAGAAAACAATAAAGAAAAGGAAGAAAAGACTGAGAAAAAAGTGAGATTTGGTGAAATATTAAAGAAAGAATCGGAATCGCTTAAACCAAAAGCAGAAGAATTAGATAAATTAAAAATTAGCTTTAATAAGGTAAAAATATAATTTAAACAAAACATATATAAGCTTTGCAATATATTAAAATATTTAAAACATTATTTTTACAGCTTGAAAAAGAGAAGATGAAATTGCAATCAACATTAAAAGAATTAAAAGAGGATGCTATAAAATCATTCAAACCTAGAACACCTAAAAAGATTACTGATATAACAACTAAGCTGCAAATGAAGCGTATGGTTGAAGATCTTGAAAATGAAATAGGTATTATTATTATTATTATATTCAATAAAAGTCTTTCATTATTTAATTATAATTTATTAAGTAAATAATTTAATTTGATTTTAGGAGAACTCTATGTTATTATGAAGAACACAGGTCTTTCAGGGCAAGATGTTAATGTTAAGAATAACCGAGAAAAGGATATAGAGAGTATTAAGGCAAAATTAACTAAATCAGAGACTGAATTTACAAATGAAAAAAATCGTTTACAAAGTGAAATTTCTAAACTTAAGGATATAAATACAAAATTAGAATCAGAAAAAAAATCTTTTGTCGAAAAATGTAAACTTCTAGAAGGTGACAGCACCAATATGTTGGCTGAAAGCAAATCGTTAAGAGAAGAAAAAAGGAACCTGGAAGCACAAATAGTTAAACTGAACTCTGATTTAAGTTAGTCTTTTTAAAACTAAAATGTTTCAATATTTCATTTCAATAAGGCTTTCAAAAATTATTAGTTTTAAAAAAACATTTTTAACCAACGGACTTACCTGGTGGATATCTCGTATCGCGTTACAATATAGAGATTTTTTATGAAAACTAATTTTATAATGAAAGGCTATCTAAGAATTATTGAGTTAATGTAATTTTTACAAGCGTTTGTTTTCTAGGATAGAGACTACGGAAAAACACGCGTGTAAAAGTAGTAAAATAAGTTAATAAAGTTAGGAAATATATTTTTTTTCTGTTTTACAGAAAAAAATAACTCTCAACAAACTGCTATGTCTGATTGTATGAACAAAATTGAAGAATTAAAAAAAGATATTGATAATAAGGACAAGGAAATTGAAAAACTAAAGAAAACTGTAGATTCAACTAACAAATTAGAACAAGATAAAAGTAAACTGCTTAAGGAAGTAAGTATTCTAACTCATTGTCTTTTCTTACTCATCGGAAAACACGTTATATATCAATTTAAAATGGTTTTTAAAATTTGTGGTAACTATAGGTCGGAGACAAGACTAAGAAGTTAGGTGAGCTCGAAAAAAAAATGAAAGAGATAGAAGATAAATGCAAGCGCACAGAAAAGGTATTAGCTACTCGTAAAGATCGTGTTGCGAAATTAGAAAAAGAGGTAATTAATATATTAGTATTTATTTTATTATAAGGTACAGACATTGGCATCAATTCAGTAGTGGTTAGTGACAATTTCTGCTGATTTAAAATTCTTGGGTTCGATTCCAATACGGGACAGCAGTTTGCGTCCTCCACAGGTTGATGTTTCACAGATCGATATTAAAAAACATAGATCAACATGTGAATGACAAAGATGTTTGTTATAACTTAAAGTGTTTGTAAAAAACGAGACGACAGATATTATTTCTAAATGTGGAGCCGAATACTGCGAGTAATAATGATTTGTTTATGTCATTTCCTAACAATAGCTATCGCAAGAAAAGGAGCAAATGGAGGTTCTTACAAATTCGAATAGAAGAATGTCTATAGACTTTACCAGTGAAAATGATGAAATGAAAACTAAACTATTTAATGCAGAAAATAAACTTCTTAGTCTAGAAACAGACCTCATACAGATGAAGTATGATTATGACAATAAAATAACCAATTTGGAGTCTGATATAGCAGCGAAAGATATTCACATAAGTCAATTGGTACCCCAACATATTGATTGAGTGAAACCCCGTTGCGATCTCCACAGCATGAAATATATATCAGCCTTTTTTATTAATTAGTGGTTTGTTTTATATCCAGGTTTTGCATGATCCCTAAACCTCTATTAGACAGATTTATTATTGATTTGTATTTTATGTGTATTTCAAAATCGAGAACTATCAATATAAAATTAATAATGGTTACACAAATATTTCAGGAGGAAGCTTTGCGTGAAACATCCAATCAAAAATATGATGAGGCGTTATCGTCGGTTGAAATGGCACAGGTCAAGGAAAAATATGAAAAAACAGTTAGAGATCTAAAAGACAAGGAAAAGGAACTAGCTTCAGCTAAAAAAGATTTAAATAATACGGAAAAAGATTTCTCCAAGCTGCAATCGGAAGTAGCGCAGCTTAAATCTGATATTTCTAAATTTGAAAATGAAAGAAAAGATCTTGAAAGTAAATTACAAACGGAAAAGAAGGAATCTAACTATTGGGAAAATAAAGCCTCGGAACTAGATTCAGATATTCAAGTCCGTAATAATTGAGTAATACTTTAATAGATAGTTATAATAATGATCTCACTATAAAGTTTTTTTACAAATTTTTACAGGCAGAAAGAAAGAAAATTGACCGAATGCGTGCCAACCACGATAAAGATGTCAAAAACAAGGAAGCCGAATTGGCAACGCTTAAAGGCAAACTTAAAGTCTTAGAGCAAACGTCGGGAGCTGGTACAAAAAGATTAGCAGAAATTAAACAAGAGCACGAAGAAACAGTAAAAAGTAAATACTAATTTTCTTAATAATCTTTTATATACCTATAATAGATATCATAATGATAAATCGTAAATTGTAGAACTGGAACATTCACTAGCAGTTGAAAAGGCAGAATATGAAGAATTAACGAGCAAGTACGAGTTACTAGAGGAAGAACATGTTGTTACTAAAGCTCGGCTCACTGTTGAGAAAGAAAAAGCCCAAAAGTTAGTTTTTTAAATACATATTTATAAATCCACTACAGAATATGTATAATTACAACACGTGAGAGACTATAAGACCCAATATATTTTTTATCATATTTACTTCAATTACTGTAAAAGGTACATAAATTAATATAAGGCAATATATTTTGTTACAGTGATCTGATGTTGTTACAAAAGGAACTAGATACAAAATTAGCAGAATTAAAATCTTCGGAAGATAATTATGAAGAACAATCAGAAGCTTGGAACAAAGAGAGATCTGAATTTCAGGTATGCTATAGACACATAGAAAATAATTTCAAATAAATTAAAATTAAATAGTTATTGCTTTACTTACACAGAAAGAAATATCGTCCCTTCAAGAGCGTCTGTGTGGTGGCGGCTGGGAGGTGGAGCGTGCGAGGCTCACTGCGCGCCTTGAACAACTTGAACGTGAACTGCGTGGTATAAGGGATGCTCATGATGTACTGTCGCATCATCATGACTATGCTAAAAAGGAGGTAAAAATTACTTGTTTCGAGACGTTGAAGTTTGTGTCGGTTGGGACGAAATTACCCTTTTTCGATTCCGATTTAGATTTACACAATACTAAACAATTAAACACTTGTGACTTAACACAATAATCTAACTACAGTTGGATGAATCTCGTCGGAAACTAGAAGATTATGAGAAAGTGAGCAAAGTGCAAAGAACATTAACAGCAGATAATGCTGAACTTGAGCGCGAGCTGGCGGCCCTTAACAACCGCTTGGAGCAAGCAGATAAAGCGAGAAAGAACGAAGTAACTGAAACTAAAGCGCGATATGATGCACAAATGAACACAATGAGAGACGAACTAAAATCTTTACATAATCAGGTGAATAAATTAATATTTGAAGTTACTAATGACACCATTAATATTTTAAAATGAAAATATTAAAATATAAACATATAATATTTTTAGGTGTCAAGGTTTAGAAGAGAACGTGACAACTACAAGCAGATGTTAGAAACAGCTCAAAAAACTATAACAGAAGATAGAACTGGGGGCAAAAGGACTCAGCGGAATTCAATATCGAGCACTGATGAGGTAATTATTGTTAAGTGAACTAGGTAGACAAATATTCATATTAGTATGGTACAAGATTGAGATTTTTTAAGATATGCACGGTTCCCTACGAAAGTTCTCTTTACTTAACTGTAACATATATAAGTATTACACGAATATTTCTTTAGCGATCGATTTTGAACTGAACAATTTAAAAATAAGTACGCCTTGTAAGTAAGTAGTTTACCAATAATTTTGTAACAGTAATAACAGTAATGTCGTAGGTTTATATTTATAATAGAACATAGGAATATAATATGGCACAAAAACCTCTTACAGGAGGAATATCGCAACAAAGTAGCAATCTTGGAACAACAATTAGCGTGTGCAGAAGACGAACTTTGTGAAGCCAGACTCCTTTCGTCCAAACTAAATACAGAACTCGTCAGTGAAAGATCCACCGCTGAAGTTCGTCTGGCCGAAATGCAGTCTCGACTCAATGAGGTAAAATCATTCGTAAAATAAATAGGGTACACGAAATTTTACAAATAATGGACATCCTATAAGATGAATTACGAATTCTTAAAGTTTAAAGAAGTTAATGTCTACCGTTTAACACGTTAGTATGAGGAGGAGAGGTTGCTATCGTCTGGTCGCTCGCGGGTGGCGGGGCTGGCGACGCGCATGGAGCTGGCGTGGCACAAGGAACGCGACGAGCAACAACGACTACTGCACGAGACATCCACACTCGCACGGGACCTGAGGCAGACGCTTTTTGAGGTATCTTACCACACTGCGGTGAAATACAAAAACAGAACCAAACAACATTGACATATAATTAATATTTAGGTGGAGCGCGAAAGAGATAAGGAAAGACTGGATATGAAGAGAAGGATAGATCAACTAAAGAGAACGACGGAGGAGGAAACGGAAGAAGCAAAGAAAAAGGTAAATAGTATATTTAAACTTTTTATCGCCACTGCAATTTTATACAAATTTAAAGTAAAATGAAAACCTTAGGTAACGGAACTACAATGCGACTTGTTAGAGCTACGGGACGCACACGCAAAACTGCGTACGGCGAATGAAAAGCTGAGACGCGACAAAGAGAGACACGACCGCGATCGAGATCAGAATAAGCTGCTCGTTGCGTCTCTCAAACGAGCACAGCAGGTAGTTATTTTAAATTTACAAAAATAACTATGTAAATGATAGCATTCGAGTAATATAAAAATTACATATTTAAATTACAGGAAGATGACAGAGTGATAACTCAACTAGTTGAGACAATAGAGGATTTGATGAAACAAAATCCCACCATGTTCCGACCTGAACCTGCTATTAAGCCAGAAAAGACTCTAATGACGCCGACACCACCTAGACGCAATAGGGTAACATAGTCTAATAACAAAATAAAAATATAATCGTATATTACTGTAACACCATAGTAGTTGTTAAAAATATCATTAATTTTAAATGTTTAGTCGTCGAAGTCCCGATCTCGGTCGGCGACTCCGGAGAGTAGCGAGGCGCTAGCGGCTAACGAGGCGGCAGCGACCGCGGCTCGTCTGCGACGCCTTACTGATGAGTTACGCGCCTCGCGTATCGCGGAGAGACAGCGCAGGCAGCAGGCCAGCGCTAGACGGTGAGCAACGAATCCTGTCAGACTGAGCGTTTGCCTTTGTCCTAAATATTATAAACAAAACAAGGATAAATACTGATTTTCTAGATAAACAAATTTTTGGAAATAAACTTCGGATTTTTTTAACTTAACGAATGATATTATAAGTTTAACATATGAACATACAGAAATGTGTGTGTATTTTATGCTTGCCTGTGGCATCATATCTTCCAAACGGATGAACGTTTGTTTGAACTTAAATCAATCTAGTTTTGTCTAGTCGAAGATATACAGATTTCAGCAGTTATTGACAGAATTGAAGCTTTCAGCAGTTATTGGCAACTTTGAAGCTTTTGGTTTTTGGTTTTCAATTGAACACATTTTGTTAAATATGGCATGTAACAAAGTTATTAAATATATTTTATACAGAGCTATGTCGACGGAACCCCGGGACACGCTATCGGTAACTCCATCTCGCACCCCATCACGTGCCCCCTCTCTCAAGAAACGTTCTATTTCATTAGAACAAACTACCAAAGAACAGGTATATTCAATAATTATTCTATATTTAAAATTTTAATGCAATGAAAATTACTGATATACTAATATTATTTTAGAGTTCAATTTGGAAAACAGTTGAAGATAGCAGCGTTTCTTCCATGCAGTCTCTGGATGGCGATGCAGACATGCGACTATATACAATGCAACGAGACACTAGTCTTGACAGGCAAGACTATATATTATTCATTTAAAAATTAACGTCATTTTATACTTCTGTATAAATAATACATTAAATGCATTTAGATTATCTAACTACAATATTTAGAAATATTTAATTTTTTTAATTGATTGATAATTGATATACAATAGTAATTAACAAAATTATTAAAATTTAAAAATTAACAAAAGAATACTTTATAACTGTTTAATATTGATTGCCAACAGTCGATTATCTGGCGGTTCAACACAAAGTGATGTACTTCCTACGGAGAAGAAGAAAAAGAAAGGTCTATTCGACAAGCTGAAGAAGATGACCAAATCACGCTCAATTGACGACCATGTGGATTCTGAAGTTGCAGACTTTAGACCTATTGGCACAGTCTCACAGGTGGATAAGTTAAATTTTATTAAAAGTAGCTCTCCTCCGTGGTTTCATCAGCGTATAATTCTACTAATATAGCCTTTAATCTTCCTTTTGAAACTGCCTTGAATATAATAACAAAGGAATCCATCTCTTACTTTCGATTATTAGCCTGTTTAAACAAAATTTTGCGCTTTATAATAATAGTATAGACTATTTGGCAGCGGCTTCGCCGTCGATAATAAAAAACTATAAGATCCAATAGACGAAATCTATGGTATTTTACTCTACGCTTACTAGTAAATTACAAGCCCTTAGCGTAGACACTAAATAATAAAAATGTATATATATACTTGTGATACATGACTTTTCTAACGCCTTGATCCTAATTATATTTAGTAATCAACATTGTGCCACTAAGAAAAACAATTTATGTCCTATAAGAATTAGTTAATAGTCATATAAATTCAATTTCAGGGCTCCGACTCTGATATGAGTACAACGGGTAGCAAACGAGATCTTCGTGGCCGCCTTTCTGGAATGTTTAGTAGAAAAGGACAACTAAGCCGAGGAAACAGGTAAATAAATATTAATATTCATAATTTTATAATTTAATCAGACAATGATCAGACTATTTGGCAGATATGATCATTTATTACTTTTACTATTCCTTATTATCTTGTTGATTTTGTAGTAAAGACCAGAGTCCAGAACGACCAAGTAGCGCAACCGGCAGCGCAACTGGTAGCACAACCGCCACAAAACCAATTCTGCGTAACGCCAGCGCTTCGACACTATCTCGTGTCTCAACAGCTAAACCAGTAAGAACTTAACAATTTAAATCTTGTTTTGTCACCTTCTCACTAACGATTTACGTCAAAGGTGTGAAAGTGACAAAATATAAAGAGAATATACAATACTGAGCATAAACATTTTTATTAGTGAGGGGCTATAAATATATATTTATATTACTATATCATAAAGTCAGTCGTTCGTTTTAATGTAATCTTCTATTTTAAGTATTTTGTTTTGTTAACAGGAATCCTTTGTTACAAGAGCTTCTAGTGCAACACCAGGAGCGAAGAGGAAAGGAAAATGATTCAAGAATTATAGTGTTTCGCTTTTTTATTGTATTTATCCAACCTCCTATGAATATTCCACATAGCATGTAATATCACAATACATATCAGATAGAACTACCAAAAGAAAATTATCTAATCAACAAAAACTTCCTACCCGATTTCTTAAATGCCATTTTCCTATTAATGCTACTGGAACATCTTACCTAGCTTATTTGCTAGCGTTCAAGTTTGTAATATTTGTAATTTTTATAATTATAACTGTTGAATAAAATCCAATGTCTCATTCCATATCGGGTATAATTTTTACAATAGTGAGTACAAAATTAAAGTAAGAGTAAATGAAACCTTCTGATCAAATGCAAAGAATAGTGAGTCGTTTGCAGCTAGCTTTGGTCCATGAGGTTTGAATCGACTCCACCTGTAGAGTCCTTGAGAATGGACTCGAATATTGGTTGCAGGTCCGGGAACGACTTAATCTGAGTTACAAAGTCCATCAAATGAGGGTTTTTATCTGAAAAGAAAATATAAAAAATATTATTATTAAATTAATGAAGCTATTTTATGGCAAAAATCTAAGTACACAAATATATTTTATATTTTAATAGGGTATGCCGATTTTTGTCCCAGTGATTATAGAACGAGGGCTGTACATAAAAAGGACAAAGATAAAGAAGGGTTATGGTCACGTTTTAGCTCCATCTGTAGATATGCAAAAAAAAAAATAAAAAAAAAATAATGAGGTTTTGGCCTAAAATGTAGTTGACTTGCAGATTCAATGAAATTAAATCAAAACAAAACCTATCATAAGTTTCGAAGTTCTTAAAATATCTGTTGAATAAACGCAAAGTTTCACGGACGACCTGGCTAACACTAGTTAGTGCTCTAAAATTCAGAAATGCAAGAAAACCGACAAAGACAGCACACAATATATGAGTTTGAATTGACATTACCATTAAAGTGATACAAATCAAAATCCGATAGCTAGTTAGTAAAATTAGTTTCAATCAACAATTTACTACATCAATATTGTAGTACTGACTTTTTGCTAAAAAGAACCATTTTGATCTATATCCATACTTAATTTAGTTAAATAAGTGATTAATCTAGCAAAATTAATAGTAAACCAAGAAACTCCTACAAAAAAAAACTGGAAACGCTATAAAATGTTTAAGAATTACGATATTCTTAAAAGAAAAATAAACGTGACATCCTTTTACGAACAAAAGAAAATAATATATATGAACAAGTGACAATAGGAAGATTTATACTAATAAGAATATAGTCGTAGCAATGAGTAATACCGGAGTCAGGTATCTGCAGCAGCGCGGCGGCGGCGCGCAGGGCGGAGCGCTTCAGCTCGTCTTGTTTCTCGTACTCCTGCTTCACGGAGTTGGCCTTCACTTTCATAGTACACGTGGCGCGCAAAGGCTCCACCAGGCTCTCCAGTCCTACACATTAAGGATTATATTAAATAGAATCTATTAGGAAAGTTTTACCATTATAAACAATTTTATACTAAAGTAAATAAAAAGCGTAATAACAAAGTAAGTAATGCTAATATAAAATAAAACTCACTCTGAAGTACGACAGCCGGACACAGATGAGCTAGACGAGCACACATCAGGTAGGTCAACATTTTAATATCGTAATGATCGCGGAGTCCATCTTCGACGTGGCGGAGGAACTCGAAAACGTCGATGCGGTCCAGACACGTGCCCAGCAACGTGTACATGCACTCGAACGCGGCCTTACGTAAGTCGAGCCCGTCGTCCACCGAGTGCTTGAACGGACCCATCTCTACTTCTCTAATCAGTTCTTTCTGTAAATTATATATAATAATATACTGTAACGTTGTTTTCCACAATTATGTGTCTAATCAGATAGGAGGCTCACCTTAACTTTAGTCTCTGCGTAGATGGTGGGCAGTAGCTGCGGCAGCAGGTCACGCACTAGCGAGGGCTTGTTGTGCGCGGCCGAGTTGAAGGCCACGAGCGCCACGCGACGGACGCCCAGCTCAGAGTCACGCAGAGGCACCAGCAGCTCGAACATACACGAGCGCAACATGCTGTCGATGGCCTGCGGCTGTAGAAGGAGGGCGTTATCGACGACGTTGTACTAATCGTGCTTTGGGCTTAATGTTCTAGTGTACACAGGTTATAGGGGATCACACCTGATCCGATATAGTGAACTTGACGGCCGTGACAGCAGTGGTTCTGGTGAGCGGTTCGGGCGACTTCAAAAATTCTTTCAAATGTGGCAGCAGTTCCTGAGGTTCTAGTAAACATAATTTGCCCAAGCATTCGGCAACCTGAAAAAAGTAATTTAAAAAATGCTCATTTCAGGACTCGTAACTTGATGACCAACAGAATACCATTTCTGGGAATAGTATATAATTTTTTGTCATTTATTTTCTATAATATTAATAAATCAAATCACCCATAACCTAGTTATATTAATGCATCACAGCATTTAAATACATTTTGGAAAAGTTATAAACTTTAAAATCATTAAGATCTTCGAATTTTTTTTGGCCCTAATTATATGTATACTTACAACGTTGCGAGATCCTTCCTCTGCACACTGACAGTGCTTTGATAACTGTACCCATATTTCTGGTATGAAAGGTCTTAATGCCTCTACACTTTCTGGTGTACAAGATTCACAGGCAATAATCTGTAATAATAAAACTATCTTTAATTATGGGAAACAACGTACAGTACATACATATACCATAAATACTTCATGTATGCTATTATTAACGTTAAGGAATACTTACCTCTTTAAGTGAATGCAAAAGTAAGTATTGTCGTTTAGGCTGGGCTTCAATCTCATTAAGTATGAAAGGCAAGAACTCTGGTAAATTCCCCACTGCGACTGATCCTAATGCGTAACTTGCGGCGGACTTTACTTCTTCTGAAGATGGCGTGAATGAACTTAACAGCACTTCTTTTAGATTCGGAATTGAACTTAGGTCACTAAAAATATAGAAAACTTCTTTTGTCATACATGTAAGACCAAAAATATTTGTAAAGTGTTTTTATTATAATATTAAGCCATATATAATGTTGTTCTATTCATATTAACTGTTATTTCAACATTTTTATTACGTCCTTAAAGGTATGGCTTAAAAATGTATGTCGGTTAGACGTCAGAGCATTTTTAAACAGTTCAAAGTTCTTTTTCTGTCTTCGTAGGGTTTGTGGCTTCATCTCATGTAAATTTTTTAGTTTTTGTGTTGTTTTTCAAGGATGTAAGCAATTACAGTTAGTACTCACAGATGTCGCCCGATTTCTGCGAGCGCTAGTAGTGCGAACATGTGGTGTGTATCGGAGGCGGGCTGAGCCGCATCGTGCAGGAAGCCACGCGTAATGTCCAGCGCGTCAGACCCACCAGACACCACCACCGCCGCTACGCACTTCGCCAGCGAGTGGTATGCCTAGGAATAGCGATAGTGTTTTATGTCGGATTTTATCTTTTTCGAATTGGACTTGGACAATAATTGAACTTAATATTATAATAATTGATAATTCTAAAAATCTATTATCAATATATTCATAGTGTCAGTACTTGTTTTATATGATGCGGTGTGGCGGCGTGGTCCGCGTTGGCCTGCACCGGCGCCACCAGCAGCGCCAGGAGCTCGCGCCGTCCGCAGCCAGCCACGTCCGCCGTCACCAGCGCGGACAGAACGCCTACCATCGCCTTCAGAGCACCTCCTAAGTACCCACAATATAGACAAAAAATTAATCGAAGAACTTAAATACTGTAACATTATACTAGTGAGATTTAAAAAGAGTAAAAATATAACGCAATCATCTTAAATTAAAATAATAATGACTAGAAGTCCTAGATATATAACATTCTAAATATATATTTCGTAAAGGGATTATATGCTCGTAAGAAATATTCAAGTTATTGGTATATAGTGTGTAGTGTACTTGACACGGGCTAATCTGTGTAAAAGCCAAAACAAAAAAAAAAAAAATATTTTATGTATCGTCCATACCCTGCAGCAGCGGCGAGCGCGCCAGTGCCAGTATGTTGGGTGTGAGCGCGTGCCTCGCGTCGGCCGTGAGCGCGGCGGGGCTGCGCACGCAGGCGCCGCGCACCAGCGCCAGCGCCGTCTGCGCGCAGTGCAGGTCCGCCTCGCACACCAGCGCGGGCACCTCCATCAACACCTGCACACGCACACACATGTACACATACACGTGTAGCCTAATTGGATTAGATTTAAGTTGTTCTTTGGTAATTAACAGTCGCTCACCTTACTTAATAGCTCTATACTAATAGCGTTGCTGTAGTTTTGGACGAGAGTGTCTAGTAAAACTAATGTAGATAGTTTCAGGGCCCTCTGATTCTTCCTCAGGAATGAACCCAGGATAGGCACGGCATCGGTCTAAAATACGAATTTACAAATTTATTTATTTATTACTGGAACTTGTTACTTTATTTTGAATATAAAAATAGATATACCAATATTGGTCTCAAGTCGATACGGAGAGGTGAGGAGGCAATTTTAGTCAACGCCTTCACCGTTGTCAATCGCGTTATTTCATTTCTTAATCGTTCTAAGAATATAGGTAAACAAACTGGAAGCTCATTCTGAAAAAAAAAATATATATATATTTATTAAAACTATAACACCATATAATAATAATCTATATTAATAAAATTGTTTGTGGTGATTACTAAAGCACTACTAGACTATTTTATTACTTTTGCAGTGCGTTAATAAACTAGTTTATATTATGGTGTAAACATCAGCTAAGATAGATTATTTCCAAATTTTAACTTTGCGTGGAGAAAATAGGAACTACAACTTTCTATAAAATTTCGTTCTCACAAAGTTACAGTGGAACGGCTAATAACATATAATGTACATTGATATGTTAATGGTTTAACCTGCAAATAGTCTCCAAAATGACAAATGAGCTGTCCGCAGGCAGCGATGGCCCGTTCCTTGACCTCCTGGTCCATGTCGGTGGCGCGCAGGCGCACCAGCGTGCAGTCGTACATGCCGCGGACGAACCCTCGCACCTCCTCCTCGGACCCCACAGACAACACGCTTGCCTCGCCACCAGACGCTTCTATGTCCTCTAAAGATACATGTTGGTGGTTAGCAAATATAGTTGTTACAGGTATTAAGAAAACTTACATATGACAATTTTGTTATTAAAATAAATGTTCATTAAGCTTATATATAATATTGTAATACAGTAACAAATCTTTATTAAGTTATTAAAACATTTATGTATTCATCATATTAATTATTAACTTGGAAACTTGGAATTCTTACCGAGCGGGCGCATGACCTTGACGAGAGTCTGCAGTACATGCAGCGCCTCGGCAGTGACCTTGTAGAAGGGATCGTGCACGCACGCCAGCACGGCGGGCAGCATGGCCGATACGTGCGGCCGCATGGCACTAGCATCGTGTCCCCGCACCAGCCACACCACGAATACCAAGGTTTCTATCTTCATCGACGACGCCGTGCCTTTGTCACTGTACAGTTATTAATATAAATAAATATACATAGCAAGCTGTTCGATTTAAAAAGTAAAGTGCGAATAACCATACGTGAGGGGTGGAGTAAGTGCTCTTATAACTCTGGCAGCGTGGTCGGCGAGACAGCCCGGGGCGGCGGCGAGTAACTCACGCAACAACGCGAGTGCGCAGGCGCGAGCGCGCACGCTGCGGCCGCGGATCACACGCAGGGCGCCACGTACCACTCCCGCAACCTACAGCAACTAACAATTAGAACTACGAAATACAAATTAAAAAATAGCGTAACATCTGAATAATTCATAGAATCTCTAGACAATTGTTATAAATTAATAATTTAAATTAAATTTCTGTAAAAAATAGTTAAGTCTTTTTACTTTTAAAAAAGTTTGTACATGGTCCACTTGTAGGCACTAGCCCCCAGTTATAATAAAAATGACAAATTTAATCCCCTATGCCACTGTAGGGATATATATCCTTCATAGTGATTAGTTCTGAGAATTAGTGTGATTTCTATCTTTAATATAAAAGCAATAGTAGTCCAGGTACCCGCTGCAACAGCAGTGCCTGCGGGCTGTCAGCAGAGGGCGCCAGCGCGGCGTGCAGTGCCGGAGGCGGTCGCGTTGCGCGCAACAGTGCTGTGTACGCGGACAGGATATCGCACTTCACGTTCTCCTCGCGCTCTGTATCAACAATACTATCACTTAATACCCAAACAACAGTACAGCCCATACAATAACAAATATAGAAGGTTAAACGAGCATTAAGTTGGTATAGCAAAATTGTAAGAAATATAATGTTAATTTGAAAGATCATATTGCATCTTTTTTGCGACAAGACTTATTTAAGTTTCATACATACCTTTGAATCTCGCAATCAGTGCGGGTGAGACAGTTTGATACAATTCCGCCAATAGTTCATGACGTGTTGAAATTACTGATTCAAGACATTTAGCAGCAGCACGTCTTACCTATAATTTTTACCAGATTTTATGTATTAATGGTCACGATATGATAAAAATATAAAAATCTAAAAACATTTTGTTTACTAAAACAGATTTTTAATCACCTTCCATGACATGTCATCATCATCAGAGTATTCCTCGGAGTCAGACTCAGGGTCTGCATCAGGCTCAAAAGATTCATCTTCCATCTCCTCATCCTCTCCACCACCACCTTCTTCATCATCTTCATAGTTGTAATTAGGGTCATATGTGATCATTTTTAAACATAAATCAATAACCTGTCAAAATAATAATAATAATATTTGTATTTAAAATTTATTTGCCGACTAATTTAAACACAGACATTATATTATATATTAATTGTTTTGTTTTCCGATTTATTATCTCTTCAGATTCTTCATTTAAAAACTTTTGAACAACAAAATGCATAAAATAAAGTATAAAAACTGAAATATATGAATTTAATTTTGAATCATTTAAAACAAAAATGATGTTGAACATGTTTGAGTTATTATCTTTTTTTATATTTAATAGTCACAATAATTATGGTATCCCTATTATATAATGCACACAAAAATAACAAAAAAGTTGCCAAAAGGGGAAATGTTAATTTGACTGAAATTGTTATTAAATACATTAATGTTTTCTTTTTAGTCATCTCACATAATTAAATTATAGATAATGTAAAGCATCTTTAATGTTAAGGACATTATATTAATTAACAAATCTTACTGTTGGAATATGTGGTTGCACTTCCTTTGGGCACTTTAACACAAAAGCTTCCAAGGCTTGTAAACAATGTTCACGTAATTCTTCGTCTTGATCAGTTGAATGTTTCAAAACCTGTGGAGCCACTCGCCATAACTGTTCACCAAATCTATGTCCAGCTTGACGACTACAAATAAAGTTGAGTTTAATTATACTATTTATTAAAACATTTGCAAAATTTAAAAAAAATTTACAAAATCTTACCATACAGAAGCAATACATTGTATATGTGTACGACTAACACTTGAAGATGTTGATGAACTTAATCCTTCCAGCAAGTGGTCAATGAGTTTAGTATAGAGAGATGAATTACAAGACATAACTAAATGCGATAATCCAACAATTGTACGCTTTCGCACAGCCTAAAAAAACATTAATGTTTTTAAACCATGTATAAATTAAAACAAAATATATGAACTTGAGAAAAAAATATTTAAAAAATATAGTATTTACCTGACGTGGTGATGCAAGTTGAGGAAGCAAGGAGTCTAATAACAAAGGATGAAAAGATATAAGTAATGCACCAAATCTACTTAATAAGTCAGCCAAGATGTCCAAAGCCTCCAATTGAACTGACACATCTTCTTGCTGTCAAGAATAAAGTAATTTTAAATTTTTACTTTTTTTAATAAATTTTGTCAGAGAAAGTATACATACCTTTTCTATAGCACTACTTAATCTTCCAGTAATTTTTTTACACACATTAGCAGCAAGAATATTGGAGCCTAGTGGTAGCTCAGAAATAACTGTTTTTAAACCAATGCTACTAATATCCCTCAATTGTTCAGTGTCTGACAGCATGTTAGCACAAAGAGTATCAACAATACCCTCTACTTGACATTCCTTAACTTTGTTTACCAATGGACCAAGACTAAAAATAAATAATAAATAGGTAAAACATATAAATCCTAAAAGTCATGTCTGTGACAACAGTTCTTTACCATTTTACAGCTAAATTTTGAACCTCCCCATTTTTATCTTCAAGTAACCGAAGAAGCATTTTTACAACTTTCCTTTCGGAATCATCGTCGAGTTTTATGCTATCTTTTTGTAATTCAGTCATCAAATCGTTTGTCGCCATAAACCTGAAGTCTTTGTCATTTGATGTCATCTAAAACAAAAGATATAGATAATTATTTAAATAAGCCCTTATACAATTTTTTTGTCTTGTATATTATGTTTAGATGCAACATAATATTTAGAAGGAATTAGTAAATGTACCGGTTACCTTCTCAAGAAGATTAGCGATTTGATACGATACACTAGCCATTTTGATTGTCTGAGATCAGATTACAAGAAATTAGAATAGTAAATAAATCATGTGAAGATCTAATTCTTATTAAATAGACAGCTGAATTAAACACATTTGTAGGAATCCAGAAAACAACCTATTGCCACCGAAATAATCGAAAAATAATGCTCATATATTCTGACGAGTGACGACTGCCTACTTTTTTCTCAATTCGAGGCTTTGAATTCATATATACATCTTTAAAAACTTAAAGTCGGACACTAACACTGTGCTTTACACAAAATATATTTTAAAATTAATAAAATAAAAATAAAAATGTAACATTGCAAATACTTTTAAAGAGATGAAGAATTTTCTTATCTCATCTCAGCTTGAAGAGTTCATCTAATGGAAATAATAAATAGTAGTAGTAGTTTTCTCAGATTACCCGAGAACTAGGCGAACACGTAAAAACTACACTACAAAAAATAAAAAAAAAAATATATTATTTATAATTACTATTTATATTACTATTTTTATATTTTGGCAAAAGAATAATACATAGACAACATAATATTTTCTTTGGATAAATTACTTGGTTACGAAAGCATTGAAAAACCTTAAAAACAATAGAAATATTTTCAGGTTATATTTTGAATTTGATAATGGTTAAATGGTAAATATTAAATAACCTCAGTTTGAATTAAATAAAATAGGAATCTAACTGAAGTTTATAAAATTAAATATTTTTAAGCTGAACAGACATCTAATATATTAGAATGGATTTATTTGTCATCAATAGGTAAGTGTTGTTTATAAATTAACATTTACACTGCATATGTTATCAGATTTTTGACCATTTAAATTAAAATTGATTTCAGATACACCGATACCAATGAAGAAGATGATTTTGTTAATCAAGAAACATTAAATCTCCAAAGATTAAAACAAAAAATTGAGGAAAGAAAGAAGAAACATCAGAAATCGCAAATAAATAATGATGTTATAATTCTTAAAAAACCTGAATCCCTAAAAGAACCTCTAAGTCAGGAGACTGTTATAGCTGAGAATAAAAATGAACCGGAACTCCAAAATGAAATAGAAGACCCATCAACCACTGCAATAGTAACAAGCAAAAAAAATAAAGTAGAAAAAATTTCAAACGAGTATAAAGTATTAGGCAGTATAGATTTTGAAAAAAAAACGAAGGTAAAGAAAAAATTTGCATGAACCAAAATCTTGAATTAGTATTTCCAATTATAACTTGAAGTCACATATTTCAATTTACAAAAGTAATGAATCTTTATTTTAATACCTCATTCTTTAACGAGAATTATTTTCTTATTGTAGAATCCAATCAGTCAAATGTTTATATTTGCTATACCTATATATATAGACCTTTCAAAGTAAAATTCCGAATATCTTTATTAATCTATATTAAATAATTACGTAAAAATGTATATTCTAGGTCGAAAGAGTTCTACCTTACTGGATTTCACATGCTTACAGTGTGTCAAAGAATTTAAAAACTTTAACTTGTCAAGTGGAAAATCAAACCTGGCTTCATGATACTCTCAAATCCACATTATCTAGTGAAGGTGTAACACACTTGTTTCCCGTACAAGAGCAAGTTATTCCATTTATTCTTCAAGAACATCAACAACCAGAATTATTTAGGCCACATGATATTTGTGTCTCTGCACCCACCGGTAGTGGAAAAACTTTATCGTTTGTTTTACCAATTATTCAAGTAAGTAATGTAAAATTAATAATGATATTGTAATGTGTATTTATTATCATTTCAAAGACTATTATTAGCTTTATTTTATTATAATAGACAATATTATAAAAAAAATACTTTGCATTAAATTATATTTCTATTATTTTATAGATTTTAATGAACCAACTTGGACATCATGTCCGAGCTTTGGTTGTTTTACCAGTCCAAGAGCTTGCAGCACAGGTTGCTAAAGTTTTTAAAAAGTATTGCACAAACACAGGTTTAAGAGTGCAATTGTTAAGTGGATCAACACCTTTACAAAAAGAACAACAGCAGATCATGAGATTTAGTAAGTAACAACAAAATATGTAGTTTAAATATTTACATTTTATATAATCCAGTCCACTTGACTAGTATGATACTTATGAAATAATAAAACATATCTTTTTAGCGGAAACATTAGGTTGGATCTGTGAAACGGACATTTTAGTTTGCACTGCCGGTAGATTAGTTGAACATTTGAAAAATACTGAAGGATTTTCATTAAAACATTTGAAATTTCTTGTCATTGATGAAGCTGACAGAATAATGGATAATATTCAGAATGATTGGCTCTATCATATGGAAAAGCATATTAGAATTGAGAGTCAGATGTCAAATAAAGTTCCACATTTGAATTGGAACAGTATATGTTCTCAGAAATCACCAGTTCATAAACTTTTATTCTCTGCAACATTATCTCCTGATCCCGAGTTATTGGAACAATGGGGTCTGTTCCAACCAAAACTTTTTACAGCTGCAGCAATACAAGATCACACAGATGGCAATTTAACCAAAAAGTACACAACTCCAGATGAATTGCAAGAAAAATATGTTGTTTGCAGTGCTGAGGAGAAACCCTTGATATTTTATTATTTCTTTGCTGAGCTTAAATGGGATAAGACGCTTTGCTTTACAAATTCCGCCCAATCAGCTCACAGACTGACAGTTCTTTTAAATAAATGGAGTGACGGAAATCTTAAAGTGGCAGAGTTATCAGCTGCACTCGACAGATCCAACAGAGAACTAGTTTTAAAGAAGTTTAACCAGTCTGAAATTAATGTGTATGTATATTATATATTACATTACTTATTTACATAACATTTATATTTAAAAAGTACTGTTTTATTTCAGTATAATAAGCACAGATGCCTTAGCAAGAGGAATAGATATACCAGATTGTAATTATGTTATATCATATGATCCTCCGAGGAATATTAAGACCTATGTGCATCGAGTAGGAAGAACAGGACGTGCCGGGAAAATTGGCAATGCCGTTACCATTGTTGTACATAACCAAGAACAAATGTTTAAGGTAGAGTCACGAAGAAACATCAAAAAATACTAAAAAAAAATTAAGATAAAGATATGGGTCTACATAGTCTGCCTGTTTTGTACAATTGTTATTACACTTTTGTACAGTTAAAGGGTTAAAAGTAAAACTGTATAATATTATAAGTTTCTTTATTCTTTTAAATGCGCTGTTACTACTACTACTGGTACCTGCTGGATTTAAAAATTCATGTTCACGACGAAGGCTATATATAAGCTAGTTAGCATTTTGCTACTACTTTTAGTTATTCTAATAGTAAATAAAAATGTTTGTCCACCGGTGGAACAGCGAATAAAAGCTAGTCAAATAATTATGTAAATGAAAGAGCAAGAAATTATATTTAACTATTTTTTCAGGAGATTCTCCAATCCGGGGACAAAGGCGATATATCTAAAATAGAAATACAACAAGATGAATTAGAAAAATTAATGTATGGATATCAGAACGCAATACATGAAACAAAGAAATTAATTAATAATGAAATACATGATAAAGTAAAAAAATCTATTGAGCTTAAAAGATCAACAAAATCAAAGCCACGAAAAAGGAAACATAATGAAAATAAAACATCGAATTTCCAAACTATACAATAAAATCATTTAACTTAATTTATTCTCTATTTCCTGTTTCTTATATCCTTTCTCTAATAACTCTTTTATATCACGAAACTGAAAATGAAATGACAAAATCTAATCACATCTTGAAATGTGTAGCAAAATTGAAACATTATTATTTAGGGCCTTTTCTATAACATATATATACAAATATGTTTTATATTTATCCTTTATTTTTATATATCTATAATCTGATAATATCTTACGATCCTTATTCTTTATAGCATAGGGAGCTGTTTAGAAATAATTTTTAAAAGATTTTCTCTGGATACAATGTTTATTTAAAAAATAGCCTAAACACAATTACACAGAACAGCAAATAAAAAAAAAGACGGCTTATTTAATACTAGAAAAAAAAATCAACATATTTTAACATCATTGTTTTATTTTAATTGCATGTCCTTTGTTAGTAAACGTCTTTTGATAAACTAATAATACAGCATTATGTCTAACTTTCCTCGAATGTGATAAATAATGTGTTCTTTGTAATCCAGTAAACGTAACAATGTAACAACACTTGTCATGTTTTTAAAATAAAAAACTAAATGAATGTATCAATATTTCATTAGAAAAGTTTTGTGAACATTAAAATTTATTCAAATCTTTCATAATTCAAAAGATAAATAAAAAACCCTTAAAAATTATTTTTATTTTATTTACATGAACACTACAAGGATCATGACTAGTTAATCCCCACGATCATTGCGGCGCATTATACTGCTAATATCCTCTAGTGCGGCTCCACACAAACGTAGTGTTATTCACACTTGCGTTGTACAAAAAATACACAACTGTCGTGGGGCCGTATTGTACGTGTTAAAAATTGAAGACTGATTTATATTAAAACTATAGAGGGCTATAATATACAATTAATAATATAAAAAATAAACACAATTTTAAATAATTAATTAATAATAAATGTGAATTACATGTATTTCAAGACATAATATATATATTAAGAGTTATTGGTAATTAGGACATTTATAAAAGATTTACATAAAAATATACATACAAAATACATTTGTATAAAAATATTTTTATTACATTTATTAAATGCATCACAGCTTATATTTAAATAGACAATCACTTTGTTGTCCACAATACAATATATATTTTCGAAATAACTCTTAAAATTGGCAAGAGTGTCTTAAATTATGAGGTGGGACAAATAACTACACAAATAAAGCATTGTGATATAAAACTAAATAGGCAATGAGTAATATTAAAATAAACACTTACAAGAAAACTTCACAAAAAAAAAGGTTGAAGAAATTACCATTTAATGAGATCTTCGCTAGTATCTAATACATCAGTACTAGAATGTATGTTTTTGTCATTTTTGTTTTTGTTACTCTCATTTAAAGGTTTTGGAGATATTTTACGCTTTGGTGGTACTGGAGTCACATCTAAAATTCCGATTTGTCCTAAATTTTTGCTCAGATCGGTTAATGTATTTACTTCTCTGTTTTCGGTACGACGGCTGCTAGGAGACAGCTTGGTCCTGACGGGCGGGCTCGGGGCCGCTCGAGAATAAACGGGCCGATTATCAAATATCGATATATCTAAAGGATTCAAACTTCCAGCAAATAATGCTGACGTTTTACTTTTTCCTAAACTGTAACTTTGGGATTCCTCTTTACTCTCTTCTTTTTTTGATTGTTCGGTTACATAAAATTTAGTTTTATTATAATAATCGGTTCGTAAGTGTTTATGAGCTTGAACATCAGATTTGCTACGTTCGAGAGTAAAGCCACCATTCGTGTGGAGATGACAGCTAAATGAGGTAGTGTTCTTGGTACAGGCAGGAATAGTTGAGAAAGGCACAGCGGGTGCCCATAAGCATGCACCATCATTTCTCGGCACCATTAAAAGTGGATCCTAAAAAATTAATTAAACAACTGAAAATTTCAGCATTATATGTAAATTTTCAGTTTGCAACTATGATATACTTACTTTGCCAGTTATTGAGAATATCTTAGATTGTAAAGTATGCAATTGATTTCGTAAATACTCGTATGAACACTGTCGTAATTTCAAGACCCATTGCACAACATTATCTTCAGTGCGAGCAGCAAAAACATGTCTTTTCTCAGGTTCATCACTGAAATTAAAATAGAAACCAAGAAATATTAGTTAAATAAAAATATATTTTTTTTTCATTACAAATATTCCTTTAAAATAAATAACACTTTCAAGTTTTTCTAAAAAAAATAAAAAGATATAAACAAGACAATTTTAAGAAAACTAGATTTTTAATTAGCTTTTTTTTTTTCAAATATATATTATTATAAATGATGTAAAATTATATAGATATTTTTAGATTGTACAAATAAAAGATATATAAAATAAAGATATTTTAAGAGTGCT
This sequence comes from Mechanitis mazaeus, assembly GCA_959347395.1. Taxonomy (NCBI): domain Eukaryota; kingdom Metazoa; phylum Arthropoda; class Insecta; order Lepidoptera; family Nymphalidae; genus Mechanitis; species Mechanitis mazaeus. The sequence goes on from OY365743.1 coordinate 11,995,701, forward strand.
TATAAATGCTATAAACTGCGAGCCTGTATGTATCATTGGTAGAACTGTGAACGTGACGGCCAGAAAGAATTTTAGAGATCCTTACTCAAATAAAAAAGGGTAGATTCTACTAAGGAATGTAATCAATGCCCTGCTTCCTCCCGCTTTATATTGATTATTCTTTTAATTTGCAAGAATTTGGTAGCTTTTGTTATAAGTGAAAATACCAAAATATTATATCAAATTCTCATTTTTTTATTGCATTTTCTAAAAGATCGAAAAAACGAATAAAAATCTCTTAATTCTTGTTATTTATATAAATAGAAACGATGTAGTAACAGACTGTAAAATTAATACCTAGAATATATAAAAAATATGTGCTTCTTTATTAATATTTTATGTGACTATCTTCAATCATAAAAATAATAATATATATTTGTAATGTTGAATTTTAATTTAAATTGAATTAGTATTTTAATTAACAATATATTGTTATTAAAGTTCAATATTGGAATTTGATCATAAACAAATAATAATGTTAATAAATCATTAAACATGAAACATTCAATTGATATGGTAAAAAAACATTTTATACAACTCAGAAGTTGGATACAAAATCTAAATTTGGTACTTTATCATATATTTTATTATGTGGTAAACAAACATAAAACAGTCAAATATCAAATGCTTCTGTTTCAGAAAAACTGTAAGAACCAACCAAAAATAAGACTTACTATTTAGCTTAAATTGGAACTTGATATTTATCATATATCAAAGCTTACAGGTGTGAGCTGCCAATTTTCAGGCTAGCTAACTCATGAGTATATTTACATTAAAGCACAAAATAACTATAAACTGTATAAACCTACATATGAATACTAAACAAATATTGTAAGAAGCATAATTTTAAATGATTACACATCAGGGTCACCAAAAGTAAAGGTTACTTGATCTAAACCTCACAAATTGCAACATAAATATTCATGTTACCAAACAAGGTGAATATAATATATAATATGGATAAGGATGATGCATTTATTTATGGTTTTTGATAAATTTTCATGTATATTTCTCTAATAACATTGAAATTTGGTTATTGCTTTAAAATATTTCTAAGACCATTTTTTTGATGATTATATTTAATAAGAGAGAGTTTTATTAGAATTTAGTTATTTGGTTATATATGAATAAATTAATATGATATTTAAAGAAGATTATTGTAAAAATATTTTTATGTTATTTTAAATTTATAATTTTATATTGTCCTTTCTAAAATACATAAGACAGCCATGACATGAATCGTAAATGTTCTTTTAACTAAGATAAGTATACTTTTATCTTTATTGTGGTAGCTACAAACTGTTAATTAACAAAAACAATATTGACAGTCAAATATTATGTAAATAAATAAAAAGACACTTACATAAAAGATATAGAAAATGAAAATGAAATGCTTGGTCCATGTTCCATTTGTATAGATGAATTTTCCAATACCATCATCCCAGCTGGTTGCTTGGTGTCAAACTTACCCATCTCACTTATCTTGAAGTAGAACAAATAATTGTTGATAAGTCGAAACCATCTTTCCTTAAAAACTGTAATTAATATGAATATAAATAAATGTAAAACTAGACAAAGCAACATTTGTATTAATAGAAGTTATTTACTTAATTAATGTCTATTAGTATTAACAATATTAATTTTGAGAGTATTATAATAAAAATACCTGATTGATTGCGGTAACTTCCATTTCCAACCTTTTTGTAGTTTAGTCTTCCCTCCATTATACATGGTTTGTCGCTCAGTAGAGCAATCTCTCGCATATTACATTTCATTGGTATATTATTTCGATAATTTGGCTATAAGTTAGACCAAAACATACATATTATATTCACAAATTTTAATTAACATACAATAACATTTTTGAAACATATCAGTAGATAATTATTTTAGAAGGTCAATGCTATTTTAGTACTTGGCTCAAGTACAACGATAAGGCTCAGCATTAATTGTATAATAAAACATTACTAAACTCATTGAAACTGTTTTTTTTATCCCTTGGCAGTTGGTAGTTTGCATATTTCAGTTTGACGTTTTACTCAAAAGTATTGAGACCAGAGAATGGGAGTGAAAATTTCATATTTATATATGTGTTGTATTTGTTTAAAAAGGAGACCTAAATTGATGGCGCTACTGTTAAATCAAAGTATAATAAAAATTATTGCAAATTTTTTTCATTTTCTTGAAAATTAAATATTTCAATTCAATTCAAGCACTAATTTTAGGTTTACACCAGAGTATTTATATAGTTATGGGTTTATTTTTTCTCTTCATTTAATAATTTTAATGATATCTTGAAACTGCATTTTTAAACAAGTGGGATATTAGCGTTATTATAAAGTCTTCTTATATGTTATTTTATAATTGTAGTACTCCTTAGTTCTTACCTTTGTAGTGTACACTTCATAAATTGAATCGTATAGAAGGTAGAGAATACTTTCGATTTGTTTTGTTAGTTAATAACTAAGCTTACGCCTTGTAGATGACATCGGTAGTTCGGTAGTAGATGGCATCAAAGATACTCATTATACTGTGCGAAGCAATGCAAGGAGCGGTAAAATTCACAATTCATTACTTATTATATAAGGTCAATATTTTGATATTAGCCACTTGACTTCAAAAATGTAATTTACCAATGTCTACCAATGGCTGAAAGTATGGTCGCAAATTTACACAAGTTGGAAATGGTAGCAGAACGGATTATTTTTGTTATGGAAATTTATTTATTCACTTTAAAATGAATAGTTTGATTTTAACTCTCTCACTCTAAAAAACGTAGCTATTATAACAAACTTTAATTGGCTCCAATTTTCTGAGTAAGAGTGTTACTACCTCGGTCGAGCCAGCAAATACGCGCCCTAAGAGATTCAATGTGCCTAGTACAAGTTTGTTATCTAGTTTCTGTTTCTAGATTGCTTGTAAATGTTTCAAATATTGGACAATGACTAATCTTCAAATTGGGATGCGATTTTAACTTTATCGGAATGGATTTTCTGTTGAGAATGTAGAAATTTTCGTTTATTTTTTTATGTTGTCTTTAAAATCTTACGCTTATCTAATTTGGATTATCGTATGCAGCATAACAAATCCATTCATTTACTCACGGAAACAAAATTTCAGGATATAAAAATGTTATCATAGATTTATGATTATACCAAAAATGTCAGCATGTTCCGCTTGTTGTCGTTTTCGACATATTGGATTATCATGATTCATTTTGTTTTCATTTTCTCCATCATGATACCTATGTAAAAAATACAGGATTTATTCCGATTAAAATTTACAATGATCTTATATTTTTTTTCAGAACCAAAATTTTAGTTTAATCCGTGACGGAATCTAATTCCAATTGAGTTAAATTTTTTATATCTCGAATTTCATTTATTTATTATTTTTCAATGTGAATATAATTTCTACTGAATATTAATTCAGTTTTTGGCCATCCAGTACAATATATAATAATAATTGCATAACTTTATATAAAAATGAGATGTAACATTTTGTTTTAATTCAGACAAACTTCTACATCATGCTTAGAATAAAACAAAAAAAAATTGGAGATAGAATTTACAAGTTTTAATAAAAGTCGATTGATATAATTACTCATTTATTTTAACTTTTAGTACAAAATAAAACTAGTACACAGGGATACATCTCAAACCTAGCATTGTTGAAAAGTCCGAGGCTTACGACAATAAGTCTTCTCATTTGTACTATTTTAGACACTAACGTCACACCGATTAGCTCATTTCCCCCATAAAAAAAGTTAGTAAAAACTGAATAATGTAATCACTCCTCAAGTCTATCTCGCAATATTTAATTGCCAATATACACCTACCCTACTATTGGTACTTTAGACCCAATTTACAAGCTATCTTATATTACAAATACACAATTTTGAGGTTTGGAGCGGCATTGGTGAGTTTTTCAGGCACAATCAAACCAGCGCACTCCAATGGTTATAATACACCAAATGACTGTTTCAACAATAAGATTTATATATAAAAATCTATATGTATGTGCGTAAAAAATATTTTTAGGCCATCATACGGTTTATTTTAAAATTGTTATGATTTCAAATATAACATAGTCATTTGTGTATTACAAACATATTAAATCTTTTAAATCTCATTCATTTACCACAATTTTATCGGTCTTAATTAATTACCATTGCTCATGTATTTAATAATTTACACTATTTCTTAATTGTTACAATATAATTTTGACAAAATCTTATACCTTAAATTGTAATAGTGCACCAAACGGATATGGACATTCGTTTTAAAACATTTAAAATAACACAACATCAACATGCAAAAAATTTAACAAATTATTATTTTATCCTACCATCCCTTTACTTATAAATCACTGAAAAAATACCACTTCAATGCCCATACCGTATAAAAAATTTGAACTTTTAAGAATTGATGAAAAGCGAGCGACATTAATTCATTTTCGTATTAGGTAAAAAAATATGTATTTCAATAATTAACAGTTTATTGGTTCGTATAAATTGATTTAATTGAACGCTATACTATTTCTAAATAGTCGTACAAAATTATTAAATGTTCAGATTAAATGTTAGAACACATAGCCGGTTTTAAGATTATTTATGATTAAGTACATCTTCACTAATAACTTATCAGTTAAAAAGAAATAATCCTTTACTTTTAATGAATCGAAAGTTTCATAAAGGTGTATGTACATACCATACGTTATAAAACAACGCAATCGATGTGTAAAGCCTTATTGCTAAAAAGGCGGATATAATCTTTATGAGCGATAATATAAAACATACGTTCATACATTTTCGTCATGTACTTATTATACAGATTGTGGATGTATCCTATCCTACCTGTATATAAACACCTACGAAAATTTTGAAAGTACGTAGACCCTGTTCTAGCGAGAACTACCTATATTCTTGAATAGTGGCTTGAATGCTTCCTATCATCTATTATCATATAATATTATTAGTAAGGCATTTTATTCAAACTGTATCGTATGCATCGTTCTTGCATAGATCTTTCTCTACAAGTTTACCTTGTAGCATAAAAAAAAATTACGTGATTCGTAAGTACGTACTTATCAATAGAATTACTTCTAGTGTCAGCAAATATCTCGTAAAATATGTCAAAAGACGCCAATATCTTATAATGGAAAAACACTTAAATATTTTAACCAAGTCATATAAAGGAATCGTAATTTACGGTTTTTTTGATAAAATCAGAAACAAATTTATTGTAATAATAAAAACAAGTGAACAGAAATTATTACAAATTTAAAATATTCCATGTTTATGATCAATGACTTATTTATTTTTTCTAGTGCGGTTTATAGGTGATATTAAATTGTATATTGTGACGAACACATTGAACACAATAGCAATATAGTTAATACGGTTATCAGCAGTCCTCAACCTTCAGGTTTTACTACACAGTGTTATACTCAATGCATGCACTTTAAAATTGACTTTTTATATAATAAAACATCACTGATTACATTTAAACATTTAAAGTAATCAGTAAATATCTTTGGCACAAAATATATAGGTTTTCAAAGTGACACATTTTATCTGTGATAGTGAAAGTTAATTATAATCTTTGTAAAGTTGAATGAAATATATATTATATTAAGGCATTTTTAATTCTATTTCAATTTTGGGCTTCTCATTATATATTATTGTGATATATATTAGATCACAAATGTGTTGGAACTTCATAGTATTTTATGTTTTTTCTATATGCAACTACGTTACGACGTAGCAAAAATATTTACTTTATTCGAGCCTAACTATATGTAAAAAATGCATTAACGTCGATTTGAAATAAGTTATTGAAATTCAACCACATGATTAATTTATAAAAGTCTACTTATCACATATTTCACTTAATTAATTTTTACAAACGTTGTTGATTAATTTCAATAACTATAATATTGGTTCTATATTTTCTATTGCATTTTAATACTATTCAATATTCATAAGCTTTTCTTTGCATCTGTTAACCGAGGAATTATTAAAGAATGTGCCACGAGGGCGACGTCTACGATCGAGTACAGTGGCTAATTTGATTCATTCCTTCGCACGCTTCTCGTTCGTAATTTATTATACATTTATTTATATTTACACAATTTATTTACCGACTCGCTTCACCGTCACGAGATGTCCAAAAGAAATGATTAGCATTATTCAGACTGAGCTCCACGTAAACATCAAAAACGAAACACAAAACAACAAACGATCATCGAACGACCGATGCAAGAATCGCCGCACCGCAACCGAATCTCGTATTTCGAACTCTAACACCTAAATGAACACATGAAATACAAATCCGAGGCGACGGTCGCTCGAAGGAACCTATAATTAAATAATTACAATTCTTAAACGTAAAATAAACTCAATAATATACATAATTACATTATATATTCGAAAAAAAAAAAATAACAAAATATCGAGCCGCTCGCGGTCGCGCGCGCTAGGAGCCGCGACGGTGCGAGAAGTGGCACTCGGCGCAGCGCTAGGAGCGCGGGCGTCACATCGGCGGCCGCTCCCAGTCCACGGCGGCCGGCGGCGGCGTGCCGCTCCACGCGCCCCACCGCTCGCGCCGGAAGAAGCGCTTCTTGAAGTGATGCGTCGCCTGCGGGGAGGGCGAGCGACGGACGACGGCCGCCGCGGCGATCGGGGGCGCTCCGCCCCCCGCGGGCGTCTCTCCCACCGGAGTCGCGCCCGCGCCCTCCGCGGCGCCGCGGGCCGCCTCGCCGTGGCCGATGCCCGAGTCGGGCGAGGTGTTGCAGGCCTCGTCGGACCGCCGCCGCTTGTCGTCCATCGCCGTCGACGCAAAGGATATTATTTGATCGAACCGAAACGCTATTCGATCTTGCCACTTGCTCTCCTCCACCTCCTCGCCGGCCTCGCCCTCCGCGGCGGGCGCTCCGTCGGGTCCGGCGGCGGAGGGCGCTCGCGGCGGCGGGTCGGCTCGCGCGGGCTCGGCGGGCTCGTCGGCGAGCGGGGTGGAGGTGTCGGAGTGGGGGTCGGGCGGCGGCGAGCGGCGGCGCGCGGGGTCCTCGTGGTCGGCCGGCGCGGGACCGTTCCTCCCGCGCCAGTACTCCGACGCTAAAACGCGTGCTTGTAAACAGGCGGCTAGACCTGTCGAAATAATCATCCGTTACGGTACCTCGTCGTCTAGTGCTACATTCCCAACTTTAAAGGCGGCACGCTCTCGTCCCGGGCCGTGCCGGAGTGCGGTCATACCCTCGAGCGGCTGGTGCGCGGACGCCGGCTCGTGGTAGCGGGCGCTCATATGTACGGCGGCGTTTATAATGCTCTGATTGGATATCTCTAGTGTGCGCTCGATCTCGCCGTTGACGAGGTCGCCGATGGTGCGCGCGCCCGGCGCCGCCAGCCTCTCTTGTGATAGATGCCGACGCAGTGCCAATTTCGCGGGGGATACCTGAAAATATGGTTATATGGTTTCTCAGTTTGAATTTTAAGCTTCTAAAGAAAAACTTCGAACATCAAATTACAGTAGCTGAAACTTAACGGGTATAATATAAAAGAAAAATCAAAGTATATATTTTTTTAAATTATTATCAATATCTGCGTCATATAATACTCTGTTAAATTAAATGACACGTTTATTCATTATGTTAATATAATATAATAGCTGCATGACGTTTGCGTTAAACCATTGAGATAATTTTCTCCAAAACTATTTTTTGTTTGATACTAATGATCTTAACAATTATTTGAAAATCAACAACACATATGTTTTCTTACTACGGTCACTCTCGGTCTCTTATGCATTAAAAATTAATAATGTATTAAACTTATAGAGAAATTTAAATAATCCATAGACGAGGCTTTTGCATTTGAAGGCAATGTACGTATATGTGTGTTATTTCAAGTACCTGTGTGTAATCAGGCTGTGCGGCGTGATGGTGGCGTAGGTCCGGCGGGCGCGCCTCGTGGTGCGTGTGCGGCCGCGGTTCCCGACGATCGAAGCCAAAGCGGTCCCGCCGCATTTCCCGCACGTCTCGCAACTCCCGCACGTCACGTACGTCACGCACGTCACGCACGTCGCGCACGTCACGCACGTCACGAATGTCGCGCCCGTCGCGAGGGTCCCGGGCGTCCCGCAGGCCGCGCGCGTAGGGCGAGACGGGAGGCGGCGGGGCGGAGAGGGGCGGCCGCGACGCGTACGCTCCGTGAGTGCCTGACGTCACCGCTACGGGTCGGACGTACCCGTTAGCGTACGCTTGATTCGCTACTGCTTGACGAGGCTTTAGATACATGAAATATATAATATAATATATGTCTCGGACTACGACCGCGGGAACTTAGTGTATAAATCGCGACTCCCGGATTTGCAAAATAAAATAAAACGGCTCGACCGCAACCGACCGTCATAAAGCAAAATGGTTCACCTCTAGCCGGGACGCCTTCCTCTGTTCCTGATCCTCGTTGAGCACAGAAGTAATAATGCTCTTGAGCCTGTCCTCAAAATTGATAACTTTCGGCGATTCCTGCACCTTGGACACAACGTTGAGGGGCTTCTGTGATTTGACGGGCGAGTGTCGCGCCAGCGGCGGCGCTCCGCGTGGCGCCTGGCGGCCCTGCCTGCGTGCGACACGCGTATTATGCACACACTAATCATATACGCGCTGATCGTACACATGTGGGAAATACTTAAATCGTTTCTTATTTTCATTTCAATAGATATTAAAATCTAAGCAGTCTCATATTTCTATTGCAGTGTAATAGTATGTTTAAAAACAAGAGATTGCGGATAATGAAATAAGAAAATAAACAAGCATACAAGAGGAATTTCACTTACCCAACACAGCACATGTACAGCACGATTTTTATTACAAGGATAAAGTTTAAAAGTATTAGATTACAAAACCTGGGAGGTTTAAAAATCTGGTTAATTAATTAGAAACCACCATACTACTTATTACTAATAATTTACATAACACGAGAATACCATTACATGTATTTAATAAAAATAACAGTTTTATATACACTTCCTAGATTTGCTTTTTACATATTTTGATATAAGTTGTATATATTTGATGTATAAAAATTTATACATTATTAGTCAAAATTGTATTTAACATCTAATAGAAACAAATCTTACCTGTGGTCTATATATCTTTCAGGATCTCTCATATACCCATTTACAATGACATTTGGTTTCGTAATCTTTCCGGCTTCGATCTGCCTTCCTGTTTCTAATATCTTCTGTGCTAAAATTTCAGGATTTTGTTCCTCAATCTTCCCCACGTCGGGTACATCGGGCCACTCTTGTGACCGCGAGCGGTGTTCCCTAGATTTTCTAGGTTTAGAATTTACAGTGTGTGGTTTGACAGTAGCCACGGGAACTGTAGGAACCGTCGGCGCCACCTTTTGCTGTTCGCTGGCTCGTTCCATCTGAATGATCTCGTTCTGCAAGTGACCCACTTGTGCGTGAAGGCGTTTCCTGTGCGCTAATGTCGCTGATATCTCCTTCAGTATACAATCGTGCGCTATGTTCTGCGTGATCTCCATGTCAGGGGGTATCTGCCCTAGCTGTCTATATTTCTCTGTTATTTCAAAAGTTCGTTGTTTTACTAGCATTGCTTGTTCGGCCTCTATATTATTGACCTAAAAATGATTAAAATTTTTAAGTAAAAACAATTTCTGCTACAATACTCTATACGAATTTTTGTATAATTATCGAACCTGAGCCTGGAGTTTGCTGGCTTTGCTCTGCAGTTCCTTGTGCCGCCCCACGATCTCCTTCGCTTTGGCCAGCAGATCGACCGTGTTGTTTGCGTGAATGCCCAACTCACTCATCCGAGCCTTCAACAAAGCCACGCTGTCGCTAATTAGTACATTGATCTGTTTGTCCAATTGAGATGCGCGAGACTTGAGTTTCTGATTTCTTTCCTGTATATCAAGATATCCATTTTAAAAACTTTTTAATATTTTGTAATATACGCAATACTAAACATAATTTAAATAATGACTATAATATGGATGTCAACTATTTTCAGAAAATATTTTTTTCGTATTGCATATACCTTCACGATATATTGTGTTTATATAGATTAATTAATACATATATGTAGTATACTAGATGTAATACTTAAAAATACCTGCAAAAAACTTAAATACATATATATCGTACGGTGATGATAAATATTATCTATAAATAAATTTAGAGACGGACAATTCATTATCCGAATACACAAAGCGAGTTACCTTCTCCTTGTCGATCTGCGCGCGTATCTCGAGCGCGTAGTCGGGCGTGTTCATGCGGCGGATGAAGCCGAGGTACTGGTCGCGGAACATGTCCAGCAACAGCTGCAGCGAGTAGGGCGCGTGCGGCGCGCGCGGGATGTCCAGCTCCGAGTGCAGGCGCTCCGCCGGCTGCAGCTGCACGCCCAGCGCCGACAGACGCTGCTCCACGCAGCCGGGCGGGGGGGCCGTCACCTGCCACACGGAGCGGACGTGAAGAGGGGGCTCTTTCCCATAATATATGAAAGTAGGGAAACGAGGTGACGGACGGTTCCATTGCGCAGCGTGGAGGCCAGCGTGGTGGAGTGCAGCAGGTCGAGGCCGGCGATGGCGGCGGGTGCGGCGCGGCGTCGCTTGGCGCGGGCCGCCCGCCGCCGCGCGCCGCCCGCGCTCGCACTGCGCTTGCTCGTCGCGCGCCGGTTGCGATCTGTTGAGTGACGTCATCATAAAAAAAGGAACGGTTTCACACGGATACTTGGTAATAATATCGGGCTCGTCCTCACTGGAGTGCGGCGAGGAGGCCCAGGGCGCGCCCCACTCGCGCGGCGCGGGCTCGGGGCCGGGCGGCTCGTCGGTCTCGCTGGACTCCTCCTCGCTCTCGTCGCTGGAGCGCCGCACCACGCGCCTCTTGGCCGCGGCGGCGGCGCGCGCTCGCGTCCGGCCCACCTCGCCTCTGTTAGAATAATCGTTAGTTTATTTATTAAAAAAGAACTACATGACCCCAGCTGACATAACTTTCGTTAGTAACGAGCGGCTCACCTGATGGGCCGCGGGCGGGCAACTTTGCGGCGGCTCTCGGGCAGCGAGCCCGTGCTGTGGTTGCTGTTGCCGTTGAGCAGGTCGGGCGTGGGCTGGCGCGTGGGCGGCGCGCTCACGTTGCGCTTGGCCTCCCCGTCGTCCTGGCAGCCCTGCAAGAGCGCCACGCGGCGGTCTACACATGCACACTACTGCGCTACAAGCTACGGGCCCCCCATACAGAGTTATCGTGGTCATCTCGGATCGTCTTTCATAAATAGGATTTCGTATTGGCGATAAAATATTTCAACTGATCCCCGTAACATATGAAATAATGATATTTGATAAATTACAATAAAGATAAAATACGTATATTTATCATGTGAATATGATAAAATCTAGGGTGAATAACCTTTGGTGAGAAACGAAATCAGAACATAAGAAATATACATATACCTATAAAATTGTATTTTTATTACGATGTTAAATATAATTTGCCTCCCTGGGCCAAAATAGTGATATAATTAGCAATTTTTATAGCAATATAGTTATAAAATAAACATTAAATATGTATTAAGTATAAAGTGTTAAGAATATGCTAATAATAATGATTAATAAAATTACAGTGCAAAGAAGTATATAAAAATGTGAACAATTACAAAGATTATATGATATGATTGGAAACAGACCCTTTTGCTGACCTTGAGTTTCGGATTTTTCAGTCTTTGAAAGTATCTCTCCAATTTGGTCCTATCTATTATATGTAAATAGTAAGAGACTGGTTTGCCCGTCCACGAGACAGACCCCTTGAGCGGTGACATTTCGCTCACGTGCATGATGGTCCCAATATCGCTCAAGTTTCTGTCTGTAATCCTAAAGTTTAGCGGGCAGAAGCTCTTTGATGATACTATTTTAGCTCCATCCTTAAGGTCTGCGAACCTTTCCTTCAACTGATGATCCACATGTGGACCAAATGCAAAATTATTGACGAACACAATGGTGGCGGAATTTATTTTCTCTCTATGCTCATCCATCAAGAAATCGCCTTTTATTAATTTATACTCTCCATATTTCTTTCCATACCATCTCATCCACATTCTAAAATGTAAATCCATACTCTGGAATAAATAACATTCACCATTATACGTTAACCGGAAAAACCTTACCAAGAATTAACAAATATTTACTTTTATTAACATAAATCAGATGTTTTAACTCGACTAATACATACCTCAGCATATTTGCTAGGTACTTCGGCTTTCTCTACGCCGAAGCAGATGCGACAGGGCGTGGCGGCGGCCATCTGGAGCACCACCTGCCCCACACCTGATCCCAAGTCCACGAACACATCCTCTGCGGTTATTTCTATCTGATCAATCATCTGACACACTAGCTCATATGATGTCTCGCCATATACCTGGTGGAAAAATAATTGTACTTACAGTTTGTTCTTAATACCATGATATAAGTCTCTAAAGCCAATATGAATACATACAATAGAAAAGTTTTGTATTTCAAATTGGCATTCATTGCACTTCAGAAATATTAGACTTCAAGGAAGGAACTTCCAAAGGGAAACTCCATTGAGAATACCGGACAAGAATTTCCATGAATACTTTTGTATTTAGTACTCTTGTATTTATCTTGGTATTTGAGTCGTAGTCATAATTGGTATGTGAGAACAAATTACAATTCATGTTAGCTTTAATTGGTAACAACCAAAAAAAGAAGAACCAAGAAAAAAGTAACTATGCGACTAATAGTTCTATGATGGTCTAACATTTACAACTGCTTAAGTTAACTGCTCATTAATAATTGTATATTGCCTTATTATTGAAGCTGCTTACCTCTGGCGAGAAAGGTTCATATTGGTTAAGTTTGTCAGGATCTGAAACGGCTTGATTGTACGTTTGTTGCAAGATGTGTTTTAGAAGACCTCGCGAAGGGTATTTGTTCAGACGCTGAGCTGGCAGTGAAGTTCCTTTTTCCTGTATCAAATAACCATATAAAAATATCTGTTTGCTGTTGATAAAAACCTTTTAGAAAATTATGTTTATTTATTGGTTTACAGTTCGTCCAATATAAATTGGCCTTTAAGCCGTTGGTCAAGTAGACAAACAGTTGGACCAAGTTGGACCATTGGTCAAGTAGAAAAAAAAAATCATAACCTTGACATTGTCAATGGTTCGAAACCAACCGATAAACGCACTCGGACGAATATATGAACAATGTAGTTGGCCTTGCTGTCGATTACATTAATCATTGATACAAAAAGTATGTTCTATAATATATTTTTAATATTAAAAGTAGTGTGAAATTTAAAGCTTTAAACAAATTTTCTCCGGTTTTTCATGTGGCTATTATAATTTGATTATTACCATTTGTTGTTTTAAAGATTCATTAGATTGGCTTATCATTGCCTAAAAATATAAAAAACTGTTTATATAAAAAATTATATTTTATTTCATGATAGTATTTTTTTGTAGGAAAACCGTAAAAATATAATAATTTTGTTTATAAAATTCATCAGCTATACTGAATATCTAGTATTCAGTTTGGATAATAATGTCAATAAATTCACATTACAAAAAGGTAACCTATGAATGATAGTGTAAACCGCCAAGCCCACTCGTGTGGGGGCAGGCAGAGCAGGTAGTGGGCGAGCGGCCCCGTGTGTTGTTTACGTTCCGCAGGCATTTCATTCACCGAATTAATCGTATTAATATCGAACTGCACTTACTTTCAATGTTACTATCACGTGTTGTTTATATTTTGTTTAATTTTTTTAAGTAATTTACAATTTAAATGTATTTCCCATTAAAAGTTTCATTATTAGGTAAAAAAATATAGCTACAAATTTAATTTTTCATTTAGCATAAAAGTCTATAATACATTTTAATATATTTAATATCAAGGAACTGAAATATATTGTCAAAGATAAGAAATTACAACTCTTGATTTACGCGTATCAAATTGAAGCGCTTACGTAACAAAGAAAAAGCCGAAAAGACGTTACACGTAACAATTTGTTGTCGAATATTCTATATCGTATAATATGCAAATGTATTTGATAAATATATTAAATGATTATTGCATAGCGACGCTAGCGCAACCAAAAAAAAGGTCATTAACACTACGTGAGACATTCGCGCGGTCTTAATATTGCGGTCGACGCCCCCAAATACGACCCGCGACGTTTTATAATTATATTCGCCAACAAATCGTTTTTATTGTCAGCCATATATCATCAACATTTAAAATATTCGAAAATTAAATGTAACACATGTGATATATTACATTAATATTTATTAACGATATAGTTTAAATGAAGAGTAGAGTACATATACAATGAATGAAGGCAATCAACTTTTAGTAGACGCCTGTCCGCTGCTAAGGTCACTCAACCCGAAGATCGACGCTAATGTCGATGACTGAGAGTTTGTTATTCTAAGACTTTCACAAGCAACAATACAATCTTACTTTATGTACTTTTAATATTTTATCAGTCATATCATTATGATAATCAAGACTTAGAACGTAACATTATTAAATACTTGAAAAATTGAATTTTTAGTTTCTGTAAATTAAATAATTTGTTATATTAATACGCTTTAATGTAAAGAAGATTTTTGTTACTTTGTTTTAAAGACCGAAACCTTCCCCCCCTCTTCTTACAGCTCAACCTAAATAAGTATATTACGTAACTTGTGACCTCTCAAATTTTCTTACCATGATGAACCTACGCAAAATTTGTAATATACTCAAGCTGCGATCGAATTTATAGTAATTTAGCCTTCACTATAACTAATTGGTATTAGTAAGAAAATAATAGAAGTTATAATGTATATATTTTAAATTTATCTTTTATTGGATATTTTTTAACATTTAAGGTAAAATCTATGGGTATTAAGATCATACGTATTCAAGGTTTAAACCCAGGGAAAGAACAATGTAAAAGGAAAACAAACTCAATTATAAAACCTATGGCATTCGTCAGCATCGTGGTCGATTAGAATTAAGAGAAGTTAGTTTATATTTTGAATATCTCATGCGATATATTTTTATAACCAACACTACGAGAATAGAGTCGAGAGCTACAAATAGAATTATATAAAAACTTGTGTTTGCTGACTCATATAAACAGAAAAGATACTTCTAAAATTAGAATCACGAATTTCAATGAGTAAAAGATTCCAATCATACCTAAGTCGAGCAATAAAGATAGATTATAAAAGATAACATTATTCGATGTCTGTTTTTAATTCTAAAAGTAATATACTGAGACCTCAATTTCATTCAATTTGATTTTATTGTTTCTTTACAATAAGGACAAATATTAATTATGATCATTTTTTTTTACTGTCTTACTTCGCTTAAACTATACCTGTCCTATTAATCAAAAACTAATGATATACATCATAGGTGTGAAAGTGACAAAACAAAGAATAAGTTATACAAGGTATAGATATTCTCATTAGTAAGGGAATATGCGTAAAAACAATTTGAATATAAGTAATTCAAATTATCTCTATAAATAAAGATTACGAGCGATTTCCGCTCTGTGGTATTCAATGTCAACTTAAAACAGAATATTTGATTAAAAACTCAGTTCTTAAAAACTCATGGCAAATTATTCTTATTATTGTTAGGACTAATGCCTATATGCCCTAATTAAAAATAAAGACATAAAGACAAAAAGAAATAAAGAAAAAATAAATTAAGAAGACACATAAATACTTACCCACTTACAAAAAAAATAGCTCAAGCTCTATATATTTTTATTATAATTAGATGGCAATTGGTATGTCGTACATCTTTTTAATTTAGACAACATATCAATATTATTTAATATGAATATTAAAAATAATGTGTTTAAAAAGATTCAGAACGAACTAAACGTTATTTTGTACATGAATTTGTAGATGCGTCTTGTCCTGTTTATAAATTGTACCTAATACGTTAGTTTGTAATCGAATATGATTACGAAGTACCAAATAGGAAATGTAATATTATAATGTGCACGTACTGTATTATCTCTCTAGTTCCTACATAGTAAGCACAAGGTTACAAACACATTAAATATGCGCATACATAGTCATCGATCACTTGATGACATCATGACCGAATCTTGCTTGGGATTTTGTAATTTCTTTGTAAAATACTTTGTAATTGTATAGTTAAAATATACTTAATCGGTAATTTGCAATATTCTCTATGACATTGTATTATTAGAATTACAAAAATTGTAATAGTAATTTTGTTTTATTCACCTTAATTAACGTATTAGGTCACAAGCTGTGACCACGGTCGGTGCAACCTGGTCGAAAGGTCAGGCCATTAAAAGGTATGTAATACCTACTTCCTAGCGCGGTTAATTCCAGTGTATAAAATAATATATAGTGAAACGATAATTTAAAAGTTAGTTATTCTAACAATATCTGTAGCGTCTGGTCGGTCCGGAAATTTTATCAAATGACCTCGGCTATACACACAATTTGGCAAATTCCGTAAGTTCAGCAGATGCAGTAAATGAAAATGAACTTGATTATATGTGTATATCATAATTTTTAGAACGAGTGCAAATAATTACTAATTTTTAATTTAGACACAAATTGTAACTATTAAGTATCAGCGACAAACCTCTATTTCAACCCAAATTTCCTTTAATATCGTTCTATTAAACGATTTTTATCTAACTTATGTTTTAATAATAAAATTGTTGCCATACAAAATATTAAAACAATTGTCAATATAATTAAATTAATTACAAAAGAAACTATTTCGGGCATCACATTGTTACTACTTCCCCTTCGCGTTAAGAAATGCATGCAACATTTATAAATAGAGTAGCCTCGTGCGGTGTCTGCTACGACCATCGATCGTTGCGTCCTCGCCGCCATCTTGGCTCTGTCTCCCGCGCCCGCATGCAGACCGCGCCTTCCCCCAACTGCCCCTCACTGCCCCACATTCACGTTTCATCTCGCACATGGTACACCATATGATTGACTTAGAAGTAGTCGCTATATACATAAAACTCAGCACTTTTTTTAATTATTCATTATTTTAAATGAGTTTAAAGATAAAAACCTTTATTTATATATAATTCACTATTTATAGAAAACCGGGAAGTGAATGAATAGTTATATTATTTGAATGTGTATTTATTTTCTTTAAGAATGTAGGAAATATAAAAATAAACGTAGATGACATTGAAGATGTTTCCGCGACCTAAAAACTTTGCCACGGCTTGCTCATTGCTCACACGTTTTGCTTTACTTAGAAAGTCTTCGTTTTTCACATCTTCACTTTAAAAAAAGTATGTATCATTCTTCTATCTATATCAGCAGTATCTACATTGTATAATATTTATTTATATAATGTATTATAAGCATTAATATTTATATTATGCAATTGAGCCTCATTTAAATAAAATAATTTAATTACTCTAATGTAATGTAATTTATACGTTTAAAAGATTACGAATATTATGCAATCATTGAACTATTATTTAAACCACGTAGAAATAATTTTTAATAAACTCTGTCCTAGTGAGTGCTTGTTTTAAAGAGTACCAAAATAAAAACTTTCAAATTTCCTGTTCTAGTAGTTTAAGTTCTTTTACTAAAATGTAATGGACATATTTAATATAAACAATCTAACTGTGAAAATGGTGTCAAGTAATGTTGACTGTATTTAAAATTAAGCTTCATTAAACGGCATATAAGTTTTATTTTCAATGTACAACTTCACTTCACCTATAGTGAATAAAATATCTGATTCCAATACAAGTACCTAGCCGTGAAGGTGAACATCACTAGATAATTGACCTTCCGAGATAACAGCGCTAATAATGTAAGATAATGAGCCCTATACAAAACCTAACACGTCTGATATATGACAGGGCTACAAATAGTTATAACTTTGTATTCTTCTGAATTATTATAGTACTTTGTTATTATAAGTCAATCAGTAAATAATGTTATATCATAAAAAAAAACAAATCATATATATTTAGATAAATAATAGTATTTATGATTAGATAATGTTTATAACTGTTTTTATATCATGCAGCTGCTATTCCATTATTCTTTTGGTATATATTAAAGTTGAATTAATAAAAATTATTCTACCAGTATTATTTACAAATTATATATGATAATAGCCAAAAAAAATAAAAAAAAACGTCACAATCACGTGATTCAGATAAGGGATGTGACCGGGCGAGTGTTACGCACAGAGGTCGTCTATAGTCGATGCACCGGCCACTAACCGGCCCATACTCTAGCATGAAATAGTACAGATTATCGATTGCGAGAGGGCGTAGCCCCCAACATTACCGGCTAATAGTAGCCAGTTATTTTTATTACTACACCACACTTGTTAAACAAGTACCATATTCGGCAACATAATAACGGACATCACTACGTAACGTAATATTAAAATACAATGTTATCATTAAAATAAACGATATGTTTAACTGTTGTTTATATGAATGTATATGATAAACAAATATTTTGAGACAAGTTTCCAAAAAAGGTTTCATGTATATTATTATGAGAGAAGATTATATCTAGTTTAGTTTCTCTTTCATAATGTATCATCTAGTAATATATGTATCGTCAAAAGTCGAATACATTTTTATATCAAATAAATACATTGCACTTATGAAACTTGTTAGAAAAACTCTATATTTACTATGACAATTTTTTTAAATTTAGATATATATCAGAAAATTACAAGGTCATTTGATTATGATTAATAAGTTTTAAAGTACTTACTAGAGCTACAACAGAGTCTATGGCGCGGTTGAAGCGATCGCATAGTGCCCTCATACTTTCGTATGAGTGGGTGTCGTAATCGCTTAAGATGTTTTTCTCCAATGCACCTTTCATCTCCGGCAAATCGTCGCACACCCATCTAAACAAACACATAGAGTAACTTATACAGTCGCAGAAGAATATTAAGTTAAAAAATGCTTAAATAAATGTAAAGCCACTTTAGGTCTTTTTTTAATAAATATATTGCATCTGCTTTTTACCTCACTCAACATTATACTCATTTAACCTTTTTGCACCTCACTGACAGGTGTTAAGACCTTAGAAAAATAGTCAAAGGTAATACACCTGTCTCCATTTGAATATTTAAGTGCATGCAAGAAGTGCAAAATCACTTAAGATTCCGAACGTGCCAGAATGTTTAAATATCTCTTTTCATCTTTTTATTTTATATAACAACATTATCGTAACGCGAGTTATGTAGGTTGGCGCTATGAAGTATAAATCATAGATTGTTGTGAAGAATTTTATTAATTCTTGCCAAACGATGACTAATAAAATCCCATAATAAGTTTTTTTTTTTAAATTACAGACAAACTTATATTTTATTTTGAAACGCTTTTACTTTGATCATTAATATTAAGTATATAAGCTCAAGTACACTATTTCAAAAACAAATATAAAAAGTTGACATGTATCAAATAGCTATAACTCAGTAGTTACAAGGTCAATCCTGATTCGCAGTTTCAAGGTCACAAAGGAAGAGTGAACGCGTCCGGTCGAGAGGAGGTCGCGGCCGCCCTCGCCACCCCGACCGCACGAGCGCAGGGACCGAACGGGTCAACTTGCCAAACTAGTTCTTTTATTTCCGACCTGCATACAGGTGAGTGAGCGTCATATTTGTGGATGGAACGGATTAAACTATTTAACCTAAATCCTTCTTTTGATTGTATTTTTATCGAGTTATTACGGCACACTTTTTTACAATTAGAAATAATAACGACTTTCTATAATAATTGTTAAACAAAGAAAAAAAGCTAACCCTTTTGTCAAATTATGCTTGGAAAGTTTCAGTAGATAAATGATATGTATATTAATATTTATTTTCAAGACTATAAAAATTTGATAGTTGATAGCTCATCAATACGCAAAAATGTTTCGGGCGGTCATCGCCCCACCGTCCTTCGCGTTATGCAAACACTCACGCAACAAGCACTATAGTTATTAGAGCACATAACATTGTCATTACTCATTGCAATTGAAATACTGAAAGTTATTTTAACAAAACTTTATTAGTTATGATTGTAACATATTGGCATAAAGTCAAATTTACGTAACTAGAACTAGGCATGAAAATGACTTTTGTTCTAAAAATAATGCAAAAATTTTGTTCCTTCTTGCCAGATGTTAAATCATTTCTTGAGATGAGGTTAAAAATAATATCAGCAACATATTGTTTGTAATATATTACATACAAATATAATGTGATGATTATTAGAACTACCTAAATTAAATGTTTTAACTAGCAAACATAAAATATTGTTTTTCTTACCTTATTGTCTCTACTATTTCTAATGCTCCGTCGTGTTTGTCCTGAAACCAAGATAGGGATAGCTAAACTGTACTGTAGGTTACTTAGATATACTTTTAAATAATACACATTTTTATTGTATTTAAGGTTAATATAATATGTAATATAATTCTACTTCTGATTATTACTTGAGCATTAATTTTACAATTGCGAAGCACATTGATTTGTTTAAATATTGTGTAACACACCAATTGTAATAAAAAAGCTATCATAATATAAGCTCAAGTTTCTTGAAATGATTTACGTATTATAAATATAATATGACAAAAACATTTCTTTAAATATTTATTAATTAAAATTTTCATGGAAATGGCTTTCTTAAATATAATTGAGAAATTAACATGTAACTTTCTGAATATAATTTTGGTATAACCTCAAAAAAAAAACAAATTCTATTTTATATTATTCTAAATAAGACAATTTTTAGACTAATTAACAAATGCTTGTTTTTAAAAAATTGGGGTCAAACTTTATAAATGTATAAAGGCAAAAAAAAAAAATTTCTCCAGTACCTAAAATAAGTTAATGTTTAACGCTGATAAAAAATGTATTATGTATGTAGTCAATACTTGTAGATTTAACCATAAGAACTCATTGTCCATAAAGAGTTTTTTCATGTAAATTTTATGTTTAAATAAGACAATTAATAAATATATTACAACAATATCAAAATTTTAAAGTATAAAATTTAAAACAACAAGTTTTAACTATTTGTTCTTGTCTGATAACTAGAGAAAAATCATTTAGGTGAAATGTGAAACATAAATAATCAAAATAAATAATATGCCACTCTTGTCCCATAACCTATTCTTTGTACTATTATTTTATCATAATAATATTGTCCACCAGCAAATATTTCAATGAACAATCATAAAACATAATTTAAATTCATGATTCCACTGTATCAATTTGTTTCTAAATAGTTAAGTTCTATATTGGATACGTAAAAATGTAAATAAAACAGGACAGTAAAGACTACGCAACAGTCAACAGTGTGTACATATCTAAAAAAAGCCGACACCTTGACAAAACACGAGGTCAATACACTCGACAATACAAGAGCCATGTGATAAAGCATTATAATATGACGATATTAATAATGACTTTAATATTAAATAAACATTATGATAAGAAAACAGACTAATTATGTAAGAAGACTAAGCTGTTTAGTGTATTTTTGCTTCACGCTAAGCATCTACATATACGTACATATACCATTCAAACTACTGTATGTCAATATTTTAGTGAAATCTAAATATTAGAAGTTACGTCTAAAAATAAACTAAAAATTAAATGAAGTATGTAAATACTATACTATTCTGCATTGTGTTTGTACTGGTTAACAGTAATAAAGTGAATAATTTTTATTTCTTACCGAGCCATGACCCGATGTGAGGGGCCATGTATAAACAACAGGTTCCGCGCCTGCAGGAGAGTGCAAGCGTAAATCCAAAGCCATGATAGGATAACCGCTGCATTAATGCACACTCTTTTCACTTATACACTAATTTTATCACTATAAACAATTGATATTAACATAATTTCACTGCACTTTCACACACACACATTCTGAACTAGGCTGAGCGCCATGTTGAAAATAATACCAATCAAATCATGGCCGACATTTGAGTGTTGTCATACCAATTAAATATAATCTATATTTTGATATTTCTTTTATTGTTGTATTTATTATCATAAAGGTTTATAAAGTATTAACATTTTTACATTCAGGTCTTTAACTTGTAAGCAAAAAAATTAAGGGTACTTTATTTTCACCTTTAAATATAAAAAAATACTTTTGATGACATATTAAAACTAAATAAAATAATTTAATTGCTAAATATTTTAAGAATGTGCTCTAATTATTGAGTATATTTAGAATTAAAATTATTTTATGTTGTATAACTATGTTTGACAGTGATATCATATTCTTAGTTCATAAGCCGTGACTTAATATTATTTTTTAAAATAGTTCACAACACAGAGTATTATATGGTTCATAAGCTGTATGTCACAAGTGACAACCTGTAGTCCATGATTGCTAATTAATTTAATAAATTATAATTTACCAATTATCATTTAGCTAATTTGTGTATAAAAGTATTTATGAAAGTAGTTAAGAGACCAAACAATATATTTTTTCTCCCTTACTAATTGCTGTAAAATGTCGGATTCGGAAGGCGAAAATTCTAAAATTTCAGATTTCAAAGATATCGCAGATGAAATTGAGAGATGTAAGAAAAATGAAGAAACCTCGGGAATGTTTGTTTCTGGGTGGGATGATGCAGATAAAGATGTTGACATTGTAAAAGATCCAAAAGGTTTAAAAAAAATTTCATTCGTTATATCTATTTCGAAAAATCAAAATTACGACATATCGGTAGATGTTTACTAATAGTGCACCAGATTGTGAAAAAAATAGAATAATCATTTAAAATTTTAGGTGACCCTAACACTTACATTTTGTGGGCAGCGGAACATGGAGAACTAGATATCATAAAAGAACTTTTAGCAACCCAACCTGAATTAATACATGTTAAGGATGATGATGGCTATACTCCACTACACAGAGCTTCTTATAGCAACCATATAAATGTCATATCATTTTTAATAAGTGTTGGGGCAAATATAAATGCCAAAACAGAACTTGGTTGGACTCCATTACATTCAGCTTGCAACTGGAACAACTATGTACCAGCTGCAAGACTATTAGCGGCTGGAGCTGATCCTGCAGCATTGTCTGATGGAGGTAAATATAAATAATAAATAACAGATAAATATTACAACATAGTCAAATAAGATTTTTGGCATGATAAATATGAAACATTTTGACCAATTATAAAAATTTATAAAAATTCTCTATTTTTTTCAGAACAAACTCCCTTACACTTGGCTTCAGCAATAAGTCATTGTAAATCAACATTACTCATCTTGCTCCTTCGAGAAGATGCCGTAGAAATATACAGGAGGCCTAACAGCTCTCAAGAAACTCCTGAGCAGTTGGCGTCCTCACATGGAATCTATTCGCCTTTATTTGAAATGGCATTGCCTGCAGCTTCATATATTCGATCTTTAGCTTTTACTTCTAATCCATATGTTAGATCAGATGACAATACCTTAAAAATGTAGATCTTAATTGTAATTAAACATCAGAGTTGATTTTGCCTAGAATTTTACTTAAATACTTATAAAATTGGTCTCTTTTCTATAAAAGAGACCAATATTAAAATTATTTAAGTAAAATTAATAGAATATCTCATTTGTCTATACAAATGAGTTGTTATATTTTATAAACTATAAATTATTTGTTGTCTTTTAGAAATTATCAACAAATAAAATCCACTACTTTATGATTTATTCAAGAAATTTATTTTTTGGTGGCATGTAAGGAAATGTAGACATTATGATACATGATAGTACCTATGTACTTAGTATAATATAGAAATCGTAGATCAACTTCATTTAAAATAGGAAATGTATATGGTAAAAATAAAGTTGGAAACTACAACATGTTTTTCCTCATAAAAAGCATTTTTGATTATTCTAGAAGTACAATTAAGACTACTCTTCTCCCCAAATATATTTGAATTACATGAGAAAATTAAAGTAATAATTTCAATATTTAATTGATCATTAAACAATTTATTTTACGGCTAGATCGAAAAAAATAAATTTGATATACACTTTAGGACCAGAAAACATTTATTAAAAGTTCTTTGTTCTGTGATTATTGTTTTTAGAAGTAACAAAAATAACAGCTTAACATTTATGTTTTTATTTATTTATTTTGTATATAATGTAACGTAATTTTAAAATAAGAAACAAAATATAAAAGTAAGGAATGAATTATAGTTTTTTTTTAATTTATATATTCTAAAATACATTTAACTTATTATTAGTAGTTGCTATCTATTAATTACTAAATGTTAAGCAAAATAAACATTTAAAAAAATGTAGCTCTTACACAACATTTCATTGTAAGTGTTAAGATCTTTATTAGGATATAAATTATAAATTTTTATCGATTAAGTTTTGGCGTTAATTTTTCTAAAACAAACATTGCTCCTGACACAAGATAGGTTTCAGTTTGTAGATTTTTTAAATTAATAATAAGGGTTCTTTTATCAATTTTCTTAAGTTCATTTAATGTTTGTCGAGTTTCAGCAGTCATATAAGGTAGAACTAGACATCCTAAACCTAAACATTTACACCTTATACAGTTTTGCCAAATTACAATTAAATCATCATCTTTAATTACAGGACATACTGGTAACAAATTCAAAGCATTAAGACACTTTGTTTTTTGACGATCAGTGATTGGATAATCAGCACGCTGGAACGGTGATAACATAACCGCTCTCCAAGCAGAGTAGATGATGTTATCTGGTGGATGTTGTACTTTTAGCAGTAAAGGGATAATCTGCTCAAAAAGAGAAGCCCTCAGCAATACAGGTATGAGGTCACGAATAATTTGTGTATCCCCAAATTTGTTCGCTAATTCTGCTGCAATTTTCAAACTTTCAATATTACTGCCAGAAACTTGTAATACTTGAGTTAATGCTAAAGATTTGTCTTGCAAAAATGTTGGAATAACCCAGGGCATATCAATTCTTTCGAGATGAACGATATAAAAAAGTTCTAATAAATATTTCCAGAGCATATTGCGTTCTCGAGTTGTAACTTTAACAGCAGTATCCGGTTCAACAGCACTCATTAGACACTGTAAAGCTCTTAGTTTTTTACATTTGTTATAATCACTTTCGTCATCAAAAGCTATTCGTGATAAATAAAAAGCTCCCATTTTTGGACAAGTTGCTTTTAGAATATATTTTACCGTTATCAAATCTTTAGGATGTAAACCGGGATTGCTGTTATTCTCTTTGTACGTCTTATCTAATATACCTTCGAGTAATTGTATTCTAATGGTACTGATATTGATATTATTTTTATCTGCTATTTCATTAGCTGCACGATTAATGTCATAGCGAGTAAACTTTTCAACAAACTTTGGGTGAAGGTATAAGGCATGAATAAGTTGAATGGGCTCAGCTTGAAGCCGAATTAATTCGTCACATGCCCATTCAATTTTGTGTAAAATGTGACGGGTCGATAATGAAGAATGAAGTTTTTCCATCTGACGGACGGCACGGTTACCAGGTTGAAGAGTTGCCCAACGTTGTGAAAATTTATAACACAGTTGAGCAGCTGCTACTTGATCGGCTCCTCTGGCACAACCTTGAAGAGCATAGAAAAGACACGCACCTGCCCACTCCATATTTGCAATATGTTTTACACAACGATGAGCTGTTCGTAGTAACGGTTCTTCTTGGGATATTAAACGCCAAGGTTCATTATCTTTTATATCAGCTTCAATATTGTCGGTGCGTTTTCGGTTTGTCATAGTTTGTTTAACGGCATTACTGCATATCATATCTCTTGCTGTTTGTAAATCATTATCTAGTGCCAGCAAAGACACAATAGGCAACCATGATTTGTAGGTCTCTAGAGTTATTTCAGACTTAAGATTTGACCACATATCTTCGCGCATGAAAAGGTGAAATGGTAAACGATAATATCCAATTTCAGGAAACATTCCTTTTACTGAAAAATGTTCAAATTCGTATGGTTTGGGGCTGCTTTTTCTTTGGTATTCGTTGAGGAAATTAAGCAAATAATATTCCTTTAAATGCTTTTTGTCCACGGTTAAACTAAACATCAATTGGTATATACATACATAGACTTCATAGAAGTAAGGATTAATAGACGTAAGACATCCGTGTAACAAAACTTCGCCATTATTCCACAAATCGTTTAAAACTTTCTTTATAAAATCTTTTTCTTTTATACTGTGCCAAATTACGAAACATTGTGACATAAATTGTTTAGGATCATGCTCAGTAATGATCTGCCGATAGCCTAATTCGTTTTCAGATATTTTGTATCTTAGATCCCGATTTGTCAATAAAGAAATTAATGACAATGAAAGTCCTTCATTTTGAGATATGTTCAAGCTGTCACATAACTCCATAAGGCGATTGATAGGTGTATCAGGGTAGTGTCTTAAAATATGATAAAGTAAAACGTGTACATCCCATGTTTCTTCGTTTTCAGGAAGAGCAACTTCGGAAAGATTTATGTTAAACTTAGACTTAAGGATGTACTGTGGAGGATATGACATACTTCCAGGTAAAACGTCATCTAATGTGAATATGAGACGGATAGGTGGAGATGAAAGATAGTACATTGCAGCAGGTGAAAGATTAGCAGATTGGCCCTTTAGTAATTCTAATATCCACATTTTGTCTTCTAATACTTTACTTCTAAGGGTAAGTAACAGAGAAGTGAGCATAACCTGATCAAGCTCTTGTAAGGATACAATTTTAGACAAAACTCTTTTGGTAATCTTGTCTTTCGCTTTTAAGAAAATGTCACAAAACGTATTATTATTTCCCTGTGATTCGTGTATCATATTCGCAATTATTCTAAATACAATGAACTCTCCTTTATTTGCAATTGGCAAAAAATCATCAATTGAAAACGTCTGCGACGAATTGGTATAGAATGATATTAAATCATTAAGGCCATTGATTGTAGACATTGGTAGGAAAATGTATTGAAATTTCCAGGCGACTGATAGATTTTTCAAAATAGTACTTGCATTTATTAACGCATTTAATATTGATAAATGTTTCAGAAGTGCATGAATGTGTTCTTCATCACACCTTATACAAACTTCAGACAATATATCATAAGATTCTAATAAAACATTCGAATTTTGTCCATCTTTGTACTTAAGCAGAACTGATTTTTCATTTTCTTGATCAGCAAAAATTAAAGATTCAACGTGCTTGCGAACGGACGGGCTAGACGATATCCCACGTAAAAGACATATTAATTTTGATTCTTGTGATAAATCTTTGCCGAGAAGTTTAGAAATGCACCTACCACGGCCTGAACTAGAAGACATTTCTTTAGTTCCTTTTAAAGTATACAATTTACTTTCTCGGAAATCATTACTATTGATTTCATTTAAATTTAATTTGATTTTATAAGAGTTTTTAAGAGAGTACAAATTCTCAATAGAAACAATTTGTATCTGGCTTAAAACTTGTGTCCCCTTTAAGAAATCTAAGTAGTTTCTCTCTAGTAACTGATTTTCGTTTTCACCCTTAATTATTTGTTCAAATTTGTTAAGTATTGACTTTACTATTATTCGTTTATTAAGATTATTTATGTTCTTGAAATAAATTAATGCCTTTTTGGTTTCACAATCTTGAAGACATCGGTCGATATATAAAACACAAGCATAATTCGTATTTTTGGTTAATACGGTCATGAATACTTCTAGGTCATCCAAATCAACACATGGCGCATTTACGACCTTATGTAATATTAGCATGTCATCAGTACAGGTGATGGGAAAGTTGTATTTTTTCAGAATCACCTTTATCTTGGCGAAGTTTAATTCTTGGTGTATCTCTTGAGCAATAGTGCGATCTGCATCAGTAATTGTAAAATCTTTATTGACCAAGGAAGCTGCCTCAGTAGCTAATGTAAGAACTGTGGGGTCCCATGGTACATCTAATAACTTAAGAACATTCAGAAGGCAGTTTAGTTTGTTTAAAGGTGTTCGAAAACCACTAAGCAAAATCTTAAGACGGGGTCCATCAATGCTACCGCCGTGACTTGCAGCCTCACTATCTGTGAATGACCGCAGAGTATCATCTATTTCAAGTAAATGGCGAGATGCATATGTGTTCAAACTTTCTGACACAAAAGCTTCTAGATCTTCTGTATAACAACGACGCAACATTATGAGCGCAATTTCGGAGGGACTTTGAGAGCTAAACTCACTTAGTAACATATTAATTTTATACTTCTCTTTCAATTCTGCAATATATATTATATGGTCTTTAATTATATCTAAATTGTCAATAGAGATAGGTCTGACATATATTGTTGTTATGGATGTCTCTAGGACATCAATTATAGAAGAAATAAATTTTAAACCAATTTTTGGCCAATAGGAAGATTGCTCTAAAAGAAACACCCTCTCCGTAGTCCACTTCACAAACAAGTCAATATAAAAAACATTTTGCTCTAATAGAGGGGGCACAAAATTTCTGAACCATATTATAAGAGCACCAATTTTAATATTAACAGGTATAGCATTTAGCATTTGGATAACATCTTCAGAATTCAATGATAATCTTAATTCTGAGTATTTTAACCAACAAATGGAGGCTAGATCTAAATCTGATTTACTAATAAATGTTGTACAAAGCTGCAAAAAGCTCATTTCTAATATGTTAACATTCTCATAAGAACTTCCACCCCTAAAACAAATGTACTCTAATAAATCACACTTTATAATAACATCACTTATTAAAACAATTAAATCTTTATCTTCTGTTGCATAAATTTTCTCCTGTAGAGGATATAATAGAGGTTTGTATAATAAGTTGTGATGACAAAGCTTTGTGACAACGTTCAAAAGAAAATGATAATCATCAATGCTGTTAAACATTGTCTGAAGTTGATGCAGCACCTCACCAGGTTGCAAAACCTTGGAGATTAAATTGTCAACAAAAGATGTTAACTGCATTTTCAATGCTTCTGTAGATGATACCTTTGATTTAAGATTGACGTGTGAATCCGTAACTTGATCTTCAAAGCATGAAAATGTGGCACTGTAAATCTCAATCTGAAATGAGTAATTGAAAAATGTGTCAAATAAATATTAAATAACTTTTGTAATTGTTTTTTTTTTGTGTATTTTTGTTAGACCACAACTTTAATACAATAAATAATATTAAATATGTTATTTACTGACTAATTAACATTAACTATGTATTATAATTCTAATTGATAAATATATTGTTACCTCCTTGTTTGTCCACTTTAAGTAAAAGAATATACTCCTGTTTGCTGATAACAGATAATACTTATGGTAATTTTTTTCTGATTGAAACACATATTCAAACTTTTCATTCATTATCCACATTTTATTGCTATCAGACAATACAATCTTATCATCCCAATGTGAAAGGGATTCCAGATATATATTTGTGTGTATCGTGTCTATTAAGCCAGTATATGGACATTTGATCATTAGTTTTCCTGACTCTATATAAATTGGTTCATTATTTCTTGATACTTGACTATTAGGTAAATATTTCGTTAAATGTATAAAATGCTCCTCAATACCTTGTTCTTCTAAATCTTTTTTGTTCAAAGAGACACAAAGGCGTAAACCACTTTCACTTACTACTACTAAATCTGAACTCTGTTTTAAGAAACACCTAAATTTATAATTAGCATGGTTGTCATATATGATTTTAATTTTATTTGATTTTAAAATATCTACAACTATTATTTCACCTGATGTTAATATACACCAAATAAAATTTTCTCTAATTATATAGTCTGAGATTCCATTTTCAAAAAAGAATTCTGATTTATTATCAGAATCACTTGTTTCATTAATATCGACTATTCGTAAAATTGTCATATTTTCAATTATCACAATTTTTGGAAAACATAACTCGGCCCATAATTTGTTTAGTGGTTCTGTGTTTATTTTCTTCAGATATGATGTTGTTACCACCATTTTCAGTGCAAATCCTTAAAACTATATTATAACAAATAAACTAAACGTGACACGATATTCAATTGATTTCAACAATGAAAACTTTAAAATTCGAAATTCAAAATCAGTTTACGGTTGTGACTTATACTTGTTGTTTAAAACTTTGTTAAAAGGCTGGCAAAGGTATAGAGGTATACAGGATTATATGATATGATATTTTTATTCTTAGGGTAATTAAAACAATTTGAATATTTAATGCTGCCATAAATAATATTTAAAGAGCTAGAAAAACTAATATCTTTAACTTGTGGATCGTCTTGGAGAGGAAAAATAATAATTTACAATGTTATGTTTATTTTTTGGTGTTACTAGGAACTGTAACTTTTCAGTTGATAAATAATTAATTTTAACTGTTTTTTTCTACTGTACCTGCAATTTTCTCTTTGAGAGAAATTAATTTAAAACAATTTTTTGGTTGTGTATATATGTGTCAAGGCGTTGAGGGTTTAATTTAGCATTTGTATTTATAAAATAATAATGAATTTCATGGAAAATCTGTTAATTAGGGTGGAGTTTAAAAAAAACATTAAAATAAACTATTTACGGATTTAACAAGATTTAACTATTTACGGATTTAAAAGGATAAAACAAGGTGAGAGGAGACGGAACGGGAGAAGAAACAGGGATTTAGTGACAATCATATGTCGGACGAGTCCTACCATGAGGTTAATGTCTGCCTTAAGCGAAGAGCCGCTTCTGAAGGGAGTAATGCGTCGGAATGCGACTGGGCGCTGGATGTTGTATCTTCAAATTAAAGCACAGCTCGTCGCAGACCCTCCTCCGGATAACCACTTCATGTGGAAGTGGGCTCGCTAGGGCCTAACGTTAGGCCCTTTGTCGGACAGTAAGATGACTACACAATTGAGGCAACAAGAATAAACAGTCCATCTTCAAGGGCTTAAAGATTAAAAAACTTAAGGATGCCTCAAAGGACCTTCTTAAGGTAGTTCAGGACTTTATTCCTCTATTACCCTTCCAGCAGCAAAACTTTGGATGTCTTTACCTTTTTCGTTTTGTATGGAGAATGACAATACAGGGGTCTTTAAATCTAGAGTACATAGATATCTTCTAGGTAAGCATATTTATTTAGCATATTTTTACTTACAATGAAGCGTAACATTAGACAATCAAATAACCCCGTAATTTGATTTAAAAAAAAATTAAAAAAAATTTGTTCCTGAATGTTTTATATATTATATTATATGAGTTATTTTTATTGCTAATCTGAAAACATATTATATAATTATATTTATTTGATATAAGTAGTTTTATTGAATTTGAGTTATAGATTGACATTTCCTATTTTTAGATAAGAGTAACGATAAAAGAGAGTTGATTTAAATAAAAAAAACAGTTTTGTAATTTGGCTGGAATATTTTATTAATAAAAAATTTTAAATTAAAAAAAGAATATGAAAGTCACTGTTGAAAAAAATTATGTAATTTAAATCATAAAATAAAATAACAAAGTAGGTATATTAAGACTTTATTTGTTTACTATTGGATTTATTTAACACACATTAGTTGCCATTGTTATATTAATACATAAAACTTTAACACTACTTAAGTATTTATCGTAAATAAAACAGTTGTCTTTATATAATATATTATTTATAAAACATTCATTAATATAAACACACAGTTAATATAACTGTGTTTGTAGCTAATAATATAATAAACATAAGTGTACAAGATACAATACCATTGTAATTAGTAATGTTCAACAGATTTTACAACTGCAGCCAATAAAAAAAAAGTAATTAAACTATTATTTCAGAGGTATGATTTGATAAATATTATGGATTTTAGACGATTTGAGATGCTAAGTAGTTAGAATAGGTGACCTTAGCAACCACTAAGACACTATTTTAAGGCCTCTAATGGTAATACTCTTATCAGTATATAGGTTTTTAATCTCTAATATATAAAAAAAGGAGTCTCGACAATACAATGTAACACATAAAATAACATTTTATACATTTCATTAAATAAATTAATGGATTCAACTGTCTTTTAAATGAATATAAAAGTAACAATAATTATTAAAAAAAAAAAATTAATAACCATTTTTTTTAGCTGCAAAATCAATTTTCTGAAGCGAGCTTTACTATGTCAAAGCCTATAAATATAGTCTATAACACATTGCACAGTAACGTTAGTAACACTGTCATTATCATCGAACATCACTATGAAATGTCACGTGAGCTGAGGGTGTTAGTGGATGCCGTAATCGCGCAACTCTCTGTTGCCGAGAGGCAGCGTGGGGCGGTAGTTATGAAGTAATTCCATGGCTTCTTCACCACAAGACGCTTCACCACATCTCAGTTTACGCATGGACGCCAACTAAAAAAAGAACAAATATTGTATTATTTTCAACTCCATACGTTGCAATATTTTTTTATAGATACTTAGTTAATAAGGCTATTCGAAAAGGTTTGTACTCGTAGTTGACTTGTTAAAATATAATAGTATTGTTTTATTGTGTGCAATTAATTATTTTTATTATATCTTTTTAATCGCACTAACTATTCCGTATTGTGTATTGAAATCCTTTCACCTAAAGGTTGTCTGTCAGAAATTGCTTTTAGCAATAAGACCGCCTCTGCACGTTGTTCAATTTGGGTTTGTATCATTTAATATTACAAGTTTTTACTGTTTAATTGTATTGTTTAATATGCAATAAAGTGCTTATCTATCTATCTATCTATTATGTATGAAAAATATTATACAAAGATGAAATTGGAAACAAATATGTATCTATATATATATTTTTTTAAAAACCCGATTTTTTGTCATCTACAGTTCATAAACAGTGGAGCGCCCCTAGTTTAGGGTCTGGGTCCGGTTGTAGCATCACTTACAATAGGTAGATTCTTAGAACGGATCTACCTAAAATATTTACCTGTTCAGCAGAAACTTCAACGGGGTCTTTAAAAAGTATCCAAGTCACGGATTCTGTGCAGGGCGGCGTGGTGAGCGAGCCGGGGTAGGTCCAGTACGCCGGACTGCGCGGCAAAAGGTGGGCGGGGTCTAATGGCTCTGCGAAGGTCACCTTGTCCCCTTTGTGCGTGATGTAGGGAAGCAGCTTCATAACCTTATCAAGTTCTTCGTGTTGGGAGCCCACCTGACAAATTATAGGATACAGCAGTTTAATATTTGTATCTCAATGTAAGTGTGCAAGAAAACAATGCATTAAAGTTCTCATTTGTCTAATCTTTTTGTGGATAAAGTTACACTAATAAACAAAACAGCAGAAAATACATGGACAAATCATGAATAGCTAAAACATAATTACAGCTGTAACAGCCGAAACGGTTTTATCGTCACGAATAGCGTATTCATTAGAAATGAACAAAGAATATAGAAATACGCAAACGTATTGTTTACCAATTGTTACTAAAGTACTAATAATGAAATATATTTACGATATTTTATATATTTTATTAAATATCCCAGACAATTTTCATTAGACACGGTTATTACGTTGGTATTTTAAAAATGTATCATAAAATACGACTGCAGAGCTATTGTGCAGTCTGTACAGCTACAAATTAAAACTAGATATAGATACTAATGCAGTTAATTATGGTTATTATTTTTAATTAACAAAGCCAAATCAGTAAAAACAATGTGTTTAAACATTAAGATTATCAAGAAATAAATGTTTTTAATTCTTAGATTGCCTATTTATATCTGTACTTAATCATATAAATTAATTAGTAATAATAGTTTCAATATGCAAAGGAAGACAATACTTATCTATGCATTGTGGAAATATTATCTAAATTCTTGATCTTGATAATACAGATAACTCAATCAAAGTTTAAATAGTAGCGCGTGAAGAGAAAGTTATGAACGGAAGAAGTGAGAGCATAATGATTAATTGCTTATTTTAAAGGCTAACGCCCGGAGCGTTTCCCAACCTTTGTACATGGGATGATATCTGGGCCTCGATCACACATTTAAATTGACTGCATATGACGGATGTTCTTAATCAACGCGATGCTTGACGTGATGCATCAAGCGTTGGGTATAAATTCAGAGCTATATCTTTTTTTTAAATTGATGATGTGATGATTCCATTTCTTTTTGCTAGCGAATTTAGAATTTTAGGAAAGGCAAATAAATAACGAGATAGTTTTAAAATTATTGTAGATATTACTCCAATTTTTACAATTACCATTAGAAAGACTCCAAGAACAGCAAGTCCATCAGGCTGCCCAGCGGCCTCAGTGAAACTGTTGTATTTAGTCATGTTCCAATGCACAAGATGTAGTTCTCCCGAAAAAGAGCGTCCGTCTACTGTGTGTTCTGATCCTTCACCGTTGACTGCTCCCCAGTGGCAGTGCCACTGCTGCAGTTTGTAGACATCGGAGCCTAGAGGACCACCGCGGAGCTCTGGAAGTAGTATTAAAATGTGTAAATATATGACAACTTACTATTATTTTTTAATGTTTATTATTAAAATCGAGATCTAAATAGGTTACGTTATTTATTTTATTTTTTCTATTTATACAGCTGATAAGTAGAAGTAGTAGTAGTAAGTAATTAATTTAATTTTTCCGAAAAAAAAATGTTCTTAACGGTGATATATAGTAAAAAATATATTTACGGAGTTACTATATATAACATTATTATCTTTATATACCTAAGCCTAATATGTAATAACGAGATCCAATTTGTGTATTTTATTTTATTAGATTATGTACATAAAATCGTTTTTATACAAGAGAAATTGTAAGAACTGGTTTGATCTAAATTAACATAAAACATGTTATACTTGATCAAGATATTCTGTTATGATAGACTTCTTCATGCAGGTCATGACGCTTAGAAAGTAGCGGATACTAGCTAGTTTATTATAAATGATGTAGGAGCTAATGATCCGGGGGGAAGTTTGCCGAATTGAGCGAATTACACTACCTAATGGTAGTTATTGAGATAAACGCCATTTTCCACATGTCAACCATATTTCATTGGGTTTTTTCTTGGCATTAATAAGTAACTTCTTCCATGGGATAAGACTATTCAAGTAACAAAAAGAAAGTTGAAATAAAGATTCATCTTTCCGTTAATAAGAATTTATTTTTTTTATTCAATGATATAAAGAAGCTACTACTGTTATATTTATTGACTCGTATTTCAATATAAATATAAATAATTTGTTTTATGAAACTCACCAGAGTTATATCCATTTTCATCAACCCGCCAGCAATATCCAGGGTTGACAACCGATCTAGGATGATTTACGGAGTAGTTCCATAAAAGAGGAGGTGCGCTGCCACCACTGCCGGCGAGACTCGTGTCTATGTCTACAGGACTTTGACGAGCCCCTCTTGCTTCTGGGAACTTATCAGTCCATGTGGCGGGACCTGGAAAAAAAATCAAAATGCTTGTTTAGTTCCCATCAAAATAAGCATATCAGACTTTTAAGTAAAAATAACACTCTACAAACAAGATATACCCTTTTCAAAAGGAAGTTATAAAAGAAATTATTGTTCCGA
The DNA here is from genome assembly GCA_959347395.1 of Mechanitis mazaeus. Classification (NCBI taxonomy): domain Eukaryota; kingdom Metazoa; phylum Arthropoda; class Insecta; order Lepidoptera; family Nymphalidae; genus Mechanitis; species Mechanitis mazaeus. The sequence continues at coordinate 12,031,272 of OY365743.1, forward strand.
AGTTTATTTGTCTTGTAGGAATATTTACGCACAAATAAGAGATAACTCCAGTTTTTCCAGTACATAATTTAATGTTTTAAGATTTTTAAGTCTTCCGTGACAGATATAATCTTTACTCCAAATATATAAGTCCTTGTTATGAATAACCTGACAGGTTTATGTTAAGATAAATTTGGAAATCTTACAGCGCATACGCTCAGCTTCAATTTAAGCGGAGAAAATATAAATAAATAAAAGGAGCCAAATAGTGATGTCCCTTGCATCCGAATCGAATTTACATTTAACTTTTAATTTCTTAGTAATTAAAAGTAAGTTTTTTAATAATTAAAAACTTTGCGAACAACATGTTTTATTTGAACAGCAACTTTTATATGATACTTCATACTATTTATTAAACCCTGAAAATCATACTTATATGTTTCGATGTTATGTTTTAACTTCATATTATAAAAAAAGCATACACATTGTGTGACGGCCTATGGTTCTATTCTCAGATTCTGTGGAACTCGGTGTTCAGACACCTTATACAGATAAAATTGAGTAAGTGGGTCTGTCATTCTACCAAAAAAACAGTAGCATATAGTATGGAAAATTTTGTGAATGTAGAGTTTAGTACCGCACATGACTCGAGAGAGAGTAGTGAGTAAAATTATAGAGTTGACAGCTTATCTTTGCTCTGCTTGTCTTTGTGTAGTCTATGACTAATAAAACCTTTATGGTGATTAATTAAATGCCTTTAATAAAAACAGGCTGTAATCTCATATTTTTAGATTGTTATCTATGTTAATATCAACACAATGTTTGAGAACCGTGTTCCGACTTGCCATAGCTTTACTAATAATAAGGAAGCAAAAATACTAGCTATTTTCGTATATTTTTATTTTTAATAACGTTGGTTATTGACGTTTATATAAGTCGTTTATAAATCATATTTTGAAATTAAATATAGAATGTAAAATTTATCGATACCAACTGATTCAAACCTGCGACCTCAAGCAGAAAACATCCCGGAAATGGGTAAAAATTTAATACGCTTAACATGGCTATATAAATATAAAGACAATATCATATATAAATAATAATATCACTTGTAGATACTGGTAAAGAATTATTTTTAATTACTGGTTAATTACATTATTTTCTTGGTTAGTCGCCTAATGAAGCTAATTTACTCATAAAATGTAAATGTGCCGATAATGACCTACGAGGAAAAAAACAAGACTTAAAAAAAATCTACAAATAAAAATTTACAAATATAGAAAAAATTTACAAAAGTATAAATATTGTAAATATTGTATCATTTATTTCACGTTGATTTTCTGTTATTACAATTATTATATTTACTTTCATTAATGTTTCATTTTAAACGCACAATAAGTTCTTTCTACTGTATAACGTAAACAATTCTGCGGCTTTGTTAAATTATAGAAGTCTCATACTGGCGTAACCAGATTATAATGGTATAGGTATTATTTGTTACAAGTTTTTATTTTTTTTTATTCGTAAGTACCTTATGACAAACTGCCTTAAATATGACTGTAGTCTATGATTTTGCACTTTTACCTATAGGAAACTTATTTACTGTGAATTTAAGGACCCTACATTGTAATTATGAGGAAACACCGACTTCGGCAGATAGTTCCAAAGATTCGCCGTTTTGACAAAGACAGTGGAATCAAAACGCTTTATACGGGACTTTGGCATTTAAACGGTACATCGATGCTTTCCTGGTGAGCTTGTGGCTGTTCAGTCATGTAAAGAAGAAGAACGGATATCGGTTTAAAAAAATTATCGAATATTAAAAAATGAAATCAAATTTAATTTTTTTAATGATAATGTATTAATCAGAGTTAAATAAAAAGTAAAATCCCTAATAACTTTTGAAACTCATCTATATGTAATAGCAGGAGAGAACTCTTGAGAATTGAAATTAGGTAGATAACAATAGATTCTAATAAACGCAAGCGAAGATTTATTTTACGAAAGAGGTACTCGACACAGATATTCGACAAACACAGTATTTTAATTTTCCTCTTTCTTAAAGTATCGGTCGTTTATATATTTTTATTTTAAGAAGGCCGTGAATCATTTTCGGCCTGAATGCAAGAATAAAGTAAGACAGTAATAATTATCGATATTTAAAATTTATTGTTCCTTTTGTTTTAATTTTACGCATCATTAATTATATCATGGACAAAATAACTCATATTTGAATAAAATACGATAATTAAATACCAAACGCAATAAAATCTTTAACCTCGTGTATTATCAACATAACCGAAAAGGTTTTTTCTCGTTTATCAAGGATATACGCAAAGCAAGTAAACAAACTAGTACGTAGGTACATAAAACAATTCTTGTTTTTGGATTTCATCAATTCAGTGTGACATTGCTGTCATTAGGGCACTCAACCTTGCATGAACACAATGATTATCGAAAAGGCCACCGAATTAATTCGTAATGTTAAATATATTCATACAAAATAAAATAGTTATTATTGGTTTATATATAAAATTAGCTGTTCGCGGTTTCGACTTTATTTTCTAAAACAGCTAAGAAGAGTAGCATCATGCTAGTTAGCCTATAGCTTTCCTCATAACCAGTCTGTCATAATAAGAAATATTTTTTTAAATCCATCTGTTAGTCTCGAAAATTATCGCGTTTATATAGAGAAACTTCCGCTTTATAATATTAGTATATATTTTATTTTATAACATTGATTTAAGTTAGTTATTATAAATAGTTTAAATACCTAATTAAACTGTCACCTTACACAGTGAGATAAATCTAAGAATAATTTTCACTTTTGTAATTAAATGTAAGAATTATTTTCACTTTTTTCTGTAATTTACTGATTACTAAATATGCATTAGTTGAACTAAAAAGGGATTTTTAAAACATTTTAAGACACAACTGTCTATTATAATATAAAAGCTATGCTATCCAAGATTGAATACAGTTTAATCAGATTTCAGAAACTTTTTCAGGAGCTATTACTTACTTAAAGTGCTACTTAATATTGCCTTTAATAGTTGGGACGACTGAAGTTAGGTTAAGTGTAATACGTAGTTAATTTGATAGTCATCTTTTTATTATACCATTTATACTAATATATAAATTTAAAAGTTTTTGTGTGAATTTGTTTGTGAAAACTATTCATATTGGGTATACATCTACAGGATGCAACAAATCTGTAATTATTTTAACTACAAAGGTGATGACAAAAAAAAAAGACCTCTCGAGCTAAAGCGTTTCCTATGAATTCAGTCATCTGTAGTTCAAGCGATTGAAGTCGCGGGTAACAGTTTGTATTTAATACTCAGAGCTTTTAAACAAAAGAAAGCAAGATACAGACAGATTATAATATAATCTGAATTTATATAGGTATTATATACCTATATAATTTTAATTATTTATTAATTCTATTGTAATTTAATTGCGTATGTACCTAAGATCGAAAAATGTTTAACTAAGTTATAATCTAGTATATCAATTCATAACATGTACTGCATGCAATAATTTGTTAATTTTTATCTTAATAGCATATTTTTATTCTACACAAGATAACCTTAGCGTGTCAAATCAACAAGTGTCACTGTACGCACATGTGACACCCAAAATGGTGATTAAAAATTATTATAAGACACGTGATTGTGTTATTGTTTTGTATAAAACGACCGCAAAGGGGGATAGGATTCACAGGTCTGTGTTAATGTTATTTTTTTTAATAGTTGTTGCTTGCTACATATATATATATATCGACGCCAGAAAGCAATCTTGTCGTATATGTGATATATTCGTTCACACAAAAATTGTCATCGAATGTTCCGGGTTTAAATTTTCTACGTAAATATTTCAAAATGTATTGTTTTTTTCTCTGGTGTAAAGTTGCATATTTCGAGTTACCACAATATTAATTTCTGGTGTCAAAATTATTGGGTTTTTTCTGCGATGTCATTTTGTTTTGTTGCTATATTTGTGTTTTATAGTGACAATATGAATGACGAAAAAAAGAGTATCCTTCATGTTAACCCTTAAAATAATCCAAGCTTCACTAAATGTCATTGTGTCTGTTTTTTTATCATGAATATAAAATAATAGCTAATGTATTTTGATATTCTTAAATTACAATAATTTAAAATAATATTTTATACTAATGGCATCCTTCATATTATATCGATGTTTTTAATACGGTATTTTAGATGATTAATATTGATGTTTCATTATCGACTTATTCGAACCGAATAGCATTTCGTTTAACACAAATATTAAACACATTATATTCGCTATTTACTTAAATAATATCACCTAAACTGTAGGTGCGGCGAATAGTAATTTAACCAATGAACTGTTGTCATTTTAGTACGTAATAGATATGTACCAAATACACATAAAACAATGACAATAAATAATCCACTGTGGGCATTAACCCCCTTACTAATAAAAATTTTTATACTCTATAACATACTCTCTGTTTTGTCACTTTCACACTTTTGACGTAAATCATGAAAGTGTGATAGTGACAAAACAGACAATGAGTACTACTGGGAAAAAATATTTTTATTAGTAAGGCAGTCAGTGTCAAAAAATTGTTCTTAATTATTAAAAAACTTGCCAAAGAGAAATGTTTGTTGTTAAAATTACAAATATGCTTATTATAAAAGAGCATACTTATGGAGTACCTTAAAATAAATATTTATGTATTTAATAAAATTTAAATTTTATAAAACGTTTATCCTTATTAAAAAGAAATACTCCTCACTCTAGCTCCGTCTGATGGCCTTGAATTAATGATTTTATTAAAAAAATATTATATTTCACTAGTAAATGCTATTTCCTTATATCATTATGTAAAACGTATATAATTATGTAAAATCACCTATCGTCTAACATGACTAATCATAATATGAGATCCGTTCTTTATACCTAGTAATTTTCAGAAAATTGTAAAAAGAGATATTTCCTCAATATCTCTGTCACTTACGTTTCGATATGTTCGGAAAAATAAACCCAGATTTCTTTAATTAAGACGTTATAGTTAACGTGTTCAAAGCGACCGCGAAAACTTCGTTTCAGTCACGTGACGTATGACGTCACGAGCAAGTTCAAAAATATTGAAGGCAAAAGTTTAGTTTATAAATCTTTTAAGAGAAACTATGAAAAACTAAACAAAATAAAATTAAAAATAATATTAACATGTATAATAGAAATAATAATAATAATAATAGTAAAGATAATAGAAAAATGTGACTAAATAGTGTAAAATTACTTTATTAAGGTTGTAAGATTCCTACAAACAAACTCATCTTTTAAGAATGTTTTCTGTCTCAGTATCAAACACAACACACATTAAGATTAAAACGACCGAACGATCGAAACGAACGACGTTATGGTGTTTCAAATGTTATAAAAATATATTAAACCCGTATTTTTAGGTATATAAAGGATGTGTTGTGCCACAGCGTAGTAATGTCTATGAAAAGGCTATAAATGTATTATAATTGTTCTAAAAGGAAAATTGCGAAAAGTGCCTGTAGTTTGCTCATAAATACGCGATGTTAATAGTTTCCAACTCATTTGTCTATACATTTTTATGAAGCAATCTTATGTAACAAAATAACATGTATACAGTGTTGAAATATATTATATAAAGATAGTGCTATTTGGTAAGACTAGTCTATTAGTTACAAAGTCCCCATTTCGATATTAAAAAATAATTACAAATATTGAGATCCAAAAAAAAAAACAGCAGTTATTTTTTTATTGTTTTAATTTGTCAATTGAAACTTTATCCACATGGATGTGTCAGAAACTTAAATAATATTGGGTATATTATAAATAAATACGAAAATATGGAACATTTATTGAAAGAATAATAAAAATCTTTATAAAAATGTGTATAAGTAAATTTATTAAGGATTTTTAGATGATTTCGGGCCTCAGATTAGGAGTACAAATACAATGTTTATTTTACAACATATTTCTCACATTTTTTTTTCTTGTGTAAAAGTATGCGTCATTTTTCAGAAAATGAATGAAAAAAAATCTAAAGGTTTTAAAATGAAATTCATAATATTTTCCACACGTGGTTGAACCAGGCCTTAGTCATTTGTACAAAAATCTAAGATTACTATGACATCAGCTAAATGCCATATAGAAATCAGATTATTTCACAAATTATTATAATCTTATTACATAATTAGGCGTTACCAATTACAATCCTTCATGATCACGTGATCTGATTTAAAAATGTCTGCTATCATTTTATGATTCAAATTAATAAAAAGAAAGGTTATACTAAAATAATGTTTTAAGTAGAGACATTGAGTACTGTGAAGAAGCTCATATTAAGCACCTTTTTTACCCCAAAAAATAGGTGATTTTAAAATTGTATGATATGAAAAGCTGACTAACAACTTTCCACAATGTGGTATTAGTACCCCAGTTGACCTAGTGCTCAGTGAATTGAATAATGAAATGATTGCTCTAGGTCTCTATAAATCGGAAACATTAAAAGTACATATATAAATGATTGTCTTGTAATGTTTATTATTTCCTTGTCACATAAAATATCATTAGCAAAATAAATTGATATTAAAATAAAATTACGATTTTCCATGAAGCGATTAAAAGTAGATAGATTGGTTTTAAATTTTTTCATCATCCATTCAAATTGAAATTCAAAATATCTTTATACAAATAGGCATTCACAAGTACTTTTGAATCGTCAATTATCAAAGTATTAAAATTTATGGGTAATAAGTTCGTGAATAAGCTACCACCAGCTCGGAATTCCGCTCTGCTGAGAAGAACTGGCCAGAAACTTTTGCTCTTTTTAAATCAAATTTAAAATTTTTTGGCGTATTCATCATAATAACAAGCATGCAGACGACTGATCAAACCAAATTCCATATATTTCGATCGACTAAGTAATCATGAATGCTGTAATAAGATTTATTTAGTTTTTATGACAAATCATTTTAAAATATACCATTTACAGCAATATTAATTACTAGAACTGCCTTCCGATAGATAGCGGTCAGCGAGGTTGTGTTTCAAGGTCTTTTAACGTCAAGATCGAGGTCACTATGACAATTCTTAAAATAAGAGACAAGTGCTTTGCGTATTTTAAAGTTATATATGAGTAATATAAATAACATATTATATAAATATTATATGTAAATAATCTATACTTATTTTTCTAATAACTGTTGTTGTATCTTTGATTTTACAAGTTCAAAATCAAGCAATCATATAACGTTATATGAAAGCAAAATGTTTGCTAAACTTTTAGGTACAAATTTAGATTTATTTATAGGTCAGTATTATCTCAACCTAATTCACGTTTATCCATCCATGCCGCCTCTGGTTGCCTTCATATGAACTCTTAAACTACCATAGTTTAAAATTTTATAGTTTATTTTATTATTAAAATAGTTTTAATTTTTAATGCTTAAGGTTTTAGAAAAAGAATCAACTAGTAACTGCTCCAAAAAAAAGGTGACAGGCAGAAACTTTAGTAAATAATATTGTTTTGTGTTTTGACAGGAAAAGGGAAAAGAAAAGAAAAAAAAGAAAGGTTTTTGGAAAATTACTTGTAGAAGGGTAATTTGAGTTAAAAGATTTAAGATTTTAATCCTAGCTTGAAAGAAGAGAGCGTAAAGCTTGAAAGAGAAGATTAAATTTTACTTAATCAGTTACTAAGTAGTCACTTAAAAGATAACATCATTTAAAAACATTGTAATAACTTGTTATCTAGGCACTTAGTTATATTTTTATAAGTTTATACTTAAGTAGATTTTCAAAGAACCTATTGTTTTGATAAAAATCATTCGAGAGCTGTAATCTGTAATCCGGTAGCTTTTACAACACTTGTAAATATAGATATAACAATTTGCCAAGTGCTTCGTTCTGCATTTCTTTCCTTAAGAGTGTGACTCGTGCAAGTTTTTAACGTACTCGATTGCGTTAAAGTAATCGCAAGACGAAGTTTACGCTTTCTCGTTCGAGTAGGTTCGATATCTCGCACTCAGTACACAGGACGCTGTATAACTCATTTTCAGCTTTTAATAAGTATACCTTTAAGAATACGAATTTCGGACATATTCAGTTTATGTGGACATGTATATTTAGATTACTTGTATTAGTTTTGTTGTACTTTGTATTTTTATAAGTCTGCGATATGTGATAAATCCTTCTTAATAAATTTAAATAAAAATCTTCACAAGGGAAATAATATATTATAATATCGGCTTGGAAAGCTTATTTATGTTTATATCTGCGGTTATTTTAATCAATCCACATAATTTTCTTGAAACTTCAGCGATGTAAGCTGGTTTATTTATTTATTGTTTTTACGTATAAAAATATATATTCTCTGAAGATTCATTACACATATCATATGATAAGGATAACCGCAGACAATATTACCGACGTAAATTACGAAATACACAATGATTTAAAAAAAAAAAATCGTGCCCTTCACGCCATATTGCGTATAATATTTATGTAAAGTTTCATAAGTTCAATTTATGAATTGACAGTAATTTTTATATAGAACATAAATGTTTACATAGTTATATACATGACAAAAAATTCATAATTTATATTTTTTATTATTACATAAATGAAATATTTTGAGAAATATGTTATTGTTTAGATTATTTAAATATTGTTTTGAAATAAGTGTATTAGCAGATAAACAAACGGGACCATTTGTATTGAATGTATGTGTTATTCATTTCATATTTACATAATAGATATTAGGAATGTTCTTTCTTTGTTATAAAGGAAAAATATTTTAGTTTGGGCTGTGAATATTATTTGGTTTATTAACTTGTAATTGGATAAAACGAAATAAAAAATATATTTTGAAAATCGTAGCCCTACTTGCTGAGCCAAATGTAGTGAGTTCGATTCCCAAATAGACCAGTTGTTTCTGTGATCCATAAATTGTTGTTTTAAATCTGGATGTTATTTGTTTCTTATTATTATAAATGTGAAATCTCCCGCGACTAAGACATTAATTCTCTGGTACCGGAGTTGTTTTCTTAATTATATACGTATTATTCTATCATGTCATTATTGGACTCACATTTTACGTACGTACACGTTAAAAAGTTAGTTTTATTTCAACATAGTTATGTATAACGATATCGTAATGTTTTTTATTTGTAAGTTGAATAGATATAAAGAATATATTCTGCAAAAAAGAGCATTAATAAATCAATAATACATAAAAGATATTGTTGTGTACATAATTATTCAATTTACAAGTACAGACGACATGTCCATTACATTAATTGCGTAGATCTAAAGAGTATTGTGTTGTGTCCAAGGAAATACAGTTATTGCTTCAACTGTAATTTTACTGACGATTGTCGGAAAAAACAGAAGAGGTACTAACAGGTAACTAACTTACCTAACCTATAACTATTGTCACTCACGAAACAGTCTTATCTCAATAATTAGTTTACTCATCTACTTCATATTAAACTAAATGTTAATCGCGGTTCCAAATGATGGCGCACTATTTTTTTTTTTTTTTTTAATAATAAGAAGCACTAACTTAATCTCTATAACCTTTCTCATAATCCTGCCTTTCATAATTTTTCATAACAAAAGAATTTTTGAAATCCAGCCAGTACTTTTGCAAATTAGCGCGTTTAAACAAACCAAAAAAATCGTCAGTTTTATAATATTAGTATACAGGTGTAGATTTTGCATAAGCTTAGGGCAGTCTAAAAATATATATAGAAAATAGTAATAAGACAAAATTGATATTTCAAATGTTTTGTTTGAAATGAATGTTGTGTTGTGTAAAATTTTGATATCACAAAATTTGATATAGCTAGCACAGAGCTCATAATATATTCTTTATTTTTGTCTGTTTGTTTTGTACCTGTGCCTTGCGAGAATTTTTAAATGGACAGATTTCTAATGTAAATTTGGTCTGATTTTGGCTTATCACCGAATGCTATATATAATGTGCTTGTCATCATAACATAAATTTTATTTAAAAATACAATTATTTCGGCTATAATACATTGTTAGTTTTATTGTAATTTATATTAAAATATATAAATAAAATTTAAATATATTTTTAACTGTCGAAATAATATAGATTCCTTTAATTGCATCCTCATATCTCGAGTAACATCTATAAATATGACATATGATATGTTTCGTTTTAGTATTCAGTATTGTTATCAGCATATAATACTAATGCTATTATCAGTATCAGTACGGAAGTGTGGATAAATTAATGAGATACTTGTAAATATATTTTTTTATACAAAAGTTTGTCTCTATGTATTTATCACGCAAGTTCGAAAATAGTATGTAGACCAATGTTTGGATCGCACGCCATTTTGAAATACTTGTCAGTTATTAACACAATATTTTATTTCATTTCACTCTTAAGTTATTAATATACTAATAATACAGAGACACAGATCTCGCATTCTTTGTGTTTAATAAAATGCACCGGTATATAATTATTGAGCTGCAGCTCAGATTCAATTGATACTAATTTATAGGGTTTTTTTTTAATATAGTTTTAAAAATTGTTTTATATGTAATAGTAATAAATTATTATATTTTCCCCATAATATAACACACGAACAAATAATATTACACTTAAGGAAATGGGATCATTAATCCTATTTGAATACAAATTATGACGTCAGAAGTAATTTATCTGTTTTATAATAAAATTGTGTTTACCTTATATTTATAGGATTTATGTTTACTTGTGTTTTAATTATTCAAGAATACCAGGTGTTAATAACGTAATTGATAGGTCTATGCACGGTTAATTAACTTGTCGCTGTCTCTGTTTACTTTTCATAAAATATTTACATATTAGTTTAAATTTTTCATACATTTTTACTTATTTAATTATAGTAATAACTTTTAAGTATGACATAAATATCAATGACAATTTATATAATAACACGATTTAGTCATAAAATACAAAAACCCTGGAACTTAGTCACAATAATTATAATAAAAAAACATTTGTTTATATACGAACATATTTACTTTTTGTTTTAACCTGCTTATTTAGAGTAGGTTCCATCACGTGCCACGATGTAAACAAACCGGTTACATACATTCGCGTTCGTTTTTCAGGTTTTTTATACGGTTTGTAAGATAACTTACCGTTCTCAACAGAGTAACCCCAATCTTGATTCGCCATCACTACAGTGTCAATATCACAACCGTGCTAGTAATTGATATCAATCGCGTGAAAGCCGGTGAATGTATTGAAGATGGTGGTTGGGTCGTGACTGCGTGCGAGTTCGCGAGGGCTTGTCTTTATACGAGGGTCAAGCTCGTCGGCTGCGGAGGAGGCGGGCGCGGACGCTGAAGCGGGAGCGGGGGCTGAAGAGATAACAATACGCGAGTGCCGCCAGCGCGCACCACGGAGCCACTGGCCCCGCGCTGCCGCCGCGTGCGCCGCGTCCTCTCTCCTCAGAGCTATAACACACTCCGCCCTCCGCCCGCTTCCCCTCTACCCCTCTTCCCCTCGACGCTTTCTAATCCTCTGTAATTACTAATTTGACAGTATTTACTTAATAAATAACATCTGTCAATACAACCAGAAACACAATGGTTTTTAATATAAAATGTTTATTAATTTTTAATATTAAACACTGAATTTTATTTACGACACAAAAAATACAATAAATGTTGTTTGATTTTATTTTAAAAAGTAAGTTGGCAAGTATATTAATGAAAGAAAAATTTATTATATAAATATCAAAAATCGCTTCGCTCGTGTGTGTATCGTAAGACGCATGGAGGTGCACATGAGGGCCTGAGACTACGCGCATGAATATAGTCTGATACTCGCTGAAGCCATGTTATCTTATTACTGATGTGCTTATTAAATTAAACTCTTTTCATAATCCTCGATCAATAGTATAACTTCATTTATGTATAAATATCAAATTAAATTACATAAGAAAGACCTAAATTGCTGCAATACTGCAACTGCACATAAATAGTTATAAAGAATATTGAAATTAAAGAAATGATAAAAATAATCAAATTAAAATCGTTGAACAAAAAGATTTCAACGCAATCAAATTTTATAAAATATGACCGTTATATGAAAAAGTGAACACAAATCAATTCTTAACTTTATCATTATTTTTATGTGTTACTATTATCAAACCGTTCAATATTCAGTTGCCATTTGCAATTAATTCCAAACAAAAACACAATTTATATTGAATTGAAGTCATTGGCGCAGATCAAAAGGTTAGTGAAGGTCGCTCAAAGCGGAAGGCGGAAAGCGAGGCTAAAGTGCAATGTTAAAATGTTAACTAATAAAAATTAAAAACAAAACAGACTAGCTGTAATTCTTATAACAATAATTTATATATAACAAAAAATAGATCTACAATGAAGCTCGTAAAAAAGTAACACCAGATGTGGGTGTAAAGTCATTCTGTATAATGATTGGTTAGTTCTATTTTCATAACAATTATCTTACTCATAAATAGTCGTTTTCTTTTCCGATAACCTTTCTGATAACTCGGAAATTGTGTTATAGATATATGTTATACACTGCTATATATTGAAACAAGTGCATATACAATAGAGTTGAAATTAGTATGGTGTTTGATTGAAAGGTTTTTTGTTTAGATATTGTCTTATCAATATATGTTTGTATGTTAATATATAGAGTTTTTATGTGTGTGTTTATTTACAAAGGTATATTGACATCATAATTGCAACAATTAGTAATATAATCTGTTAAGTTTATTAAACATGTAAAAATATCTCGAGTGTGTAAAAATTTACATAAAATGACCTCATTGTTTTATTATTAGAATCAAAATTATTTAATATTCCTGATGTATTAAATTTCAATAAATTTTCTGAAACTCGAATTTTATAATCTGTTGGTAATATGTCTATCATTGCGTATAATCAAAGAATACAAATTAAAAAAAAAAATAGAATACTAGAAATATAATATGCTGCTCACGTCATTAACTGAATTATAATTCATTAGCTTGAGCTGAATATTAATACAATATGTATATTTTAAGCAAAAAAATAAAATCTTTACTTAAAACAAAGTAGAATATCACTTGTACTTGTTGATATTTTAAAAAATATAGCTCAGGTTCTAGATGTTTCAAGATGTAACATCAGATTTTAAGTAAGTAAAACAATTGTGCAAACTACATGTATTTTACTACAGGATTTCTTTTGTCATGTACAAACATACGAACTAACAAATATTCTACATACAATTATAGTGCTTTGCATTGCTCTCACAAACATATTATAATTTTTTATATGTAATAAATTGTAATAAATTACCCGTAGATAATACTTTCTGGAACAGCAAATGATAAACTTAATTTGAATTCTAACCTTATTTCTTATTATCAAAATTGTCTCTATAGTTTTAATAGATGTTATGCTAAGGAGGTTATTAACTACAAGGGCACATAACTTTTAAACTTACTTCTGGTTTTTATTTTGGTTTATAAGACACTATTATTAACTGAGGAATATTCAGGTCACACAAATTTAAATTCAACGCTAACAAATATGATACACATATATATAGTCTCTGAGCGAAATCACAACAGGAAAACGTGTTATCTTCGGTTCCAAAAAAATCCATCTTTTTTTATAAATTTATTGACAGTTCATATGAAGTACTTTATAATTGCTTCTCCATAATGAAAAAAATGTTTTAAATTTAATAATAAAAAGGATTTTCCAGCTGTAATTTTAATACTTTCGAAAATGCCCGACTATTACCGCACACATAAGAGCTCATGAATAAGGACCCCAAATAAGTTTGAAGCTAGGGCCCATGCCGATAGTATTGACGTGAGTACAGCCGGATAATTGTATGTAAAATAAAGGCTTTATATGCACAACTTTTTATGTCCTTATTTGAACAAACTTATGTTGGTTTAATCAGGTAACAATCTCTTGAAACCGGATCCCATTGTCATTAGGAATTAGTGATGCGACTAGAATAAGATTTGTGCCTCGAATCACTCGAGCAATTTTACTACCTCACTCGAATCATGCTATCATCGCTATGCTCACAAAGTCTCTTTATATGTTAGCATATTGAGCGGAGCGAGGTGTAAACAGCACCGAAGTTGCATTTACAACACGTCGACGCATTCTGTCTGCAACTATTTTTCAAGATGAGACACATTATAAATTTTTTTGTATTTTTGTTTTTGATAAATTGTGTATTTTAAAACTACTACCAGATTGATATCTATCAATATGTAAATTTTGGAAATTTTCAGATTTGCTGTTTTTGATTGATGCTTCCACAAAGGATGCAGAAAAGTGTCTAATAGAGTTCTTCGCTCGTTTTGCTCGCTTCTCTCAATTACTTACCTACAAAAAACAACTCGAAGTGTCGAGTTGATTGAGTCGAGTGCATAGCGATTCGAGTATTTTTTTTGTACTCGAGTACGAGTTTGACAAATTGACTCAAGTCACTCGAGCAAAAACAGGGCTCGTGTCGCATCACTATTAGGAATATCTTATATACGAAAGAGACAAAATAAAAAGATTTATTTTTTTCGTCCCTTATTTTATAGTTGAACTGTTTCTTATAATTGCTTTGTTGGATGTCTCATTTTTCTATTTTTAATTACTAGTTAGATTAGACTGTTGTAGATAAAGGAAATCACGATAATCATTGTGACAGTCATCAAACATTGTATTATATATAATACACTATGTAATAAACAGTACTATAGATAGTCATATATTAAACACAAGTTGATATATATTTTTTTTAATGTGTTGTTAGCCCTAATTTATCTGGCCGCATCACCGGAGGTGCGTGCGTTTTAGCAGTAAATATACAAGTTGATCTTTTTCTGATTTATATTATTAAAAATATATATTTTTTTCAAAACCAATGCCATAATGTAATTGGGTTACACCACGTATATTTAACATTTGTTAGCAAGAATAAAACTGTTTCAACAATTTTACATCTGTGAAAATAATAATGTCCAAGCTATCCGTGTGCTGTCAAAAGAGGGCAGAAGAGAAAAACCTCCAAATAAACATTAAATATTTTTATACACATATAAAGATGATAAGCAAGTAATTTTAGAACGTCGTATCGATCGAAGTGATGCATTTAGTGTGAATAACCTCTCAAAGTATTTTTAAAGTAGGTGATTGCTGTCAGCCATCACACAGTAAGTTAACGGACAAGTACCCGTAGTTTTGACGAGTTCAGATAAGGTATTATTCACACGCCACGGAAGCTAAGTTTGGTCAAAGTTTAATCGCTTTAGCTCTAACAATTTTGTAGCTCAAAGAACAATCTTATTATAATATTATATAAGTAACATCGCCTCCATGGTTTAAGTAACCGTAATTCTTTTTGTTAATATTTTAATTACTCTTTCTTAAGATATTCTCATTTTACAATATTATTTATATAGGCAAGAATTTTTGGCAATTTCAATAATGTTTTTAAATTTTGGAGTACAATAAAGAAAATATATAATAATCATTACATTTGAGTCACAAAATACATAATAATCAGGCTTAAACCTTCTTTCAGGAATCACAATCAAAATATCTATTGGTGAAGACGGTACAGAAATCCGTTCTACAGTTTTTGAGTCCATCGCGTACATATAGACGGACAGACGGGGATATAATTTTATAATATGTATAGATAAGTATTATGTAACAACACACTAAGTCGTAATTGCGTGATAAATATAATTCTATAAAAATTCTACTCAGACACTTGATGCTTATTAAAAATGTAAAGCTTGTGCTTAAATAAAGTTTATGGCCAAGCAAAAAGGATATAAATATTTAACAAAAAGTCTTTAAATTCGATTTAGACAGACAGAATTATTGATAGATACTCAAGAATCACGGTCCACCAATGTGTTGAATAAAACGAATATACTTTTAGATTTATTGCTCGGCCCAAAATTAAAAGCAATTTACTTTTATTACAAAATAAAAATTTTTATTTTAAAGAGATTTCATCGACACCCTTGGATGCCGTCCAATATTAAAACCTGGTACTAAGCAGCTGAGTGCTCTGAGGTATTTTAGTAATTTTATGTTGGTACAGTTTTAAGCACCATGGTATGTATATTAATAAATTATTTAGATACCTTTTTGCATGGTATCTGTGTATATAAAGAATATTTCAAAGATTCGAAAACTGTCACATTTTTTTTAATACATAAAAAAAAAAGAATGAACATAGATAATAGATGAACTGTCAGACATTTCACAATTTCATATTTTTTGTTATTACTTGCTTTGCTTATTGCAAGGTATAAATAAGTTAATTGTAGAAGGAAAATCAAATAGTTAAGTATGTCAACTTCTGTATCTTCCCTTAACAAAGATGGTTGAATTATTTGTACGAATTAACGTCATAACAATTTATTGACCTAAAAAAAATTTCCTATAAATAGTTTTATTTTGTTAGTTGAAAATATAAATTTATCTTTTACTATTTCAATAAGAATCTAGTCGCTAAGTGTGCGAAACTAAGATTTTTTAAAAATAAATATGTAATGATAACTTTATTAATTCAGGACGAGTTTCCAACCTGCGACTTCTGAAATACCGTCCTGTCGCGGTGCCAATTTGAGATAACGTGCCCTAATTCGATGGAATAAACATTTTATATTTAAATAAATTTATCTTTATGGAGACAGGCGACATCTGTTACACTTCTTTGGAAAATTCTTCTGTTTCCAACTTTGTATCATATACAATAACAATACAATATAGTTCAAATCGGGAGAATGACGGGAACTTATACCAGAGGGCGCGGGTTCGAACTCTGCCCGTGTTAGTAAATTAATTTCATATTGAGATATTAGAAATATAAATAAGACAATTATATTATATTTACACATTATATTTCTATTTATAGACAATTTTAATCATCGTAGATGTAATTAAAACATTTTCATAGGCCATTGTTTTATAACAATATATTTAAATGAAATCCGACGAATTATGAGAAAAAACAATAAATAAGGATAAGAATCCATTCTCATGGACAATCCAAGTAGTTACTAAGATGGGATTCAAATTATAATTTCTAGACTACAATGCTTTTTCTATATACAATTTAATTTAGAAGAGTTCATTACCAAACTTTTAGTACCTATATACAAACAAATTGCTACTTGATCAATGTGAGTCTATAGAACTAGTTAACGTTTGCCGCTTTTATTAATGAATTGATCTATTTATTAATTAAAAAAGACAAACGTAAACCAGTTTTATATCTATACCTAGAGAGCGATATTGCTAGACTTCATAAAATAACAATATATCTCGAAAATGTTTTCTAAGGTTTACACAAGTACTACACATTTCAATAAAACTATTTTTCGGATATAACTCGCGTTTATTATTACATTTTTATATTTAACCCGACGTTTCGAATGCTTTGCAGTAAACGTCTTCGCGGTAAGACGAGATGATGGTGTCTGTCAGTCAGTCAGTTTATTTGTCACCTACCTCCAACAGTTTCTGAGTTTACGGGCATAGAGTTTTGTGTGCATCTTGAACGATCATCTTATCTCGAGTTTTAGTCATAATATGTTTTTGTATCTTTGACGCACAAGCACACCTAAATAGTTACATTAAATATAACAATAAATGCTCTGGTACATTGTTTCAAGAATGTCTCTGTCCTTTTTCGTAGCTTAAAGAAATGAACAAGCTGTTGCCTGCGATTTTGTCTGCCTGCACTTTAAAAAGCAGCGTTATATGACACACCTGAACTCAAACAACTGTGAAAAAAACGTCTCTACGAAAATCCATTTTAGTTTACCGCGATCTCATAATCTAAATATAAATTTGATGAATGAACAATTTAAAGATTGTCCCCTAAATACAAATGTACAGAATGTATATTTTTTTATATTAAAAGTATGTAAGTATGAACTGTATTGCTTCACTATACGCCGAACAAATACTAATACAAGCTAGTATATGTTGTTCGCAAAGACAATGTAAGCATTGTGTGTAAATTCATATATCCTGCCAGTCGTATTGCTGTCACAAATAAATCTTAGTTTTTGTAACAGATCACTTGAAATTCACTTAAAACTTTACTAATAGATGTTCCATTGAGCAAATATATTATATATTTTTTTAATATTATTATGTTACTTTAAACCATTCAATATATTTAAATATATATTATATGGTTTTTTCTTTAATAAATTTAACGTTAAATGGATATAAATGATACATTTATAATTTATACTCATACATAACTAGAAATCTATGTAAATAAATTAAACAAACAATCATTTATTCTGTCAATAGACTACCTACGCTTGTGATAACAGGGAGTCTGTATACTTCAAAGAGATATTGTATTCAAACGCAGCATTAATTATCAAAAATTAAATATATTATGTTTTTTAAAACCATTCTTAAAAATAATATTTTATTCTATTTTTAAAGATTTTAAAGAAAATAATAAAGACAAATTTTCTTACAAGAAATGTTGATTTCTTTATTATAATACAATTTTAACTAAATTCGTAACAAAACAACTTGAAGTCGTTAGAATAATTTTTTTTTACAATTTTGCTAATGTGCTATAATTCACACCGCATTAACAGAACAAACACGTTCAAATAAAGATTGACAGACTATGAAGTTGAAGTAAATTTACAAGTAATATGTGCTTTGAATATATAATTAGAGCAATCAGTAAGTTACTTGGAGTATTACGTCTTTGGTTTATTTAAATAGACATTTGTCTAACAAATATATAAGATATTTTTTATTTATAATTGTATTTTTAACCTTGTTTTTTTACGTATTGAATAGCTTAATTTAATTCATGGTTCTAGCACATCTCATTGTAACAACATCCTGAAAGACCTAGTTAGGTGTTCTAATATGTGGTAGGTGGCAACGGTTACTGTTCTACAACAGGCTCTACTACCTATTCGATAACATTTTATTGTGCTGCTTTGACATATTCGACCAAATCAGTACCAGCCATTGACAGAAGAACGGATTGAAATAGAGAGATAAAAACCAACCCTCTCCAGCTGAAAACTCTTAGTGTTTAAAGACATAGTTAGGTCTTTCTTGATGTCGTAGATGGTAAATATTTAGGATATAGAACCTAGTTGATAAAATTTGATTTTGGCGCTTTGGCGTGTTCGATCAGCTCGATACCAGCCACGACTTACAATTGCTCATTTGTCACCCATAAAAATTCTGTTGGTACATATTCTGCAAGACATACTTACTTTACAATGCATTGATCATTCCGTCCATAGTTCGTTGATGTTCTTCTTATATTATTTTAACGCATTTTTATTGGTCACTTACAAAGTTAACAAGCGATCGTTAAAAATTGAAAAGGAAACATTATAATCATTAGTATTAATTAAGCCTAAAGAAGTAATGATAGGTTTCTTAATCAGTATTCAAATACTTAGAATTCCTTAGCAGCGATGGGTCCAGTGTTTTATTATCCAATTTGTAGATGACTTGGTCACCATAAAAATTCCTAAGTAAAATACTTGATATGGTTACTAACTAAATAACAGCGTTTTACAATTAGTGTAGTAAAGTTGTATTTTAACTGACCTAGTGCTTCGTAACTTTAATAATGGGATGGCTTTTTTAGGCCAACAGTGGTAAAGGTAGAGTTTGTGAGTTGGTATTTTCGGATAATCTCGAAGCTGATTTTGAAATATTTTGCTATTAAAAATGTTAGTTATCTTTGAATGCTTCTGACTAGGTTCTTCTGACAGGTTTCCCAGCCGAAACCGAATTCGGCGTTGCTCTCAGTTTCAGCTGAAACTACAAAAGGACTTAAACTGATAAAACTAGGACTTAAAATGAAGTGATAGCTTCCTATGGGAGGATAAACCTAAGCTTTTCTCAAGTTAAACAATTTTAATATTAATTTTGTTTTTTTTTTTTATATGTACCTATATCTTATAGTGTTAAACGAAATAAAAAGACAAATATTTAAATATTACGTACTATATATATTAAATATATAAAGGATACAATTAAATATTTTAAAGTAACTTTACCAAGTAACTTTTTCAAGAAATAATTGATCATGACTTATTACCGAAATTCGTCGAACGACGCACGATAATTAACGAACACTTGAATTGCAACCGAAACCGAAAACTGAGGCTGTAACTTGGTGGTTTGTGGCTACCTTTTATTTTGTTGACAATTTCACATAATATACATATGTTTTTTAGATATAACCATAGTCTGTTGAGGGGGGAGCGGACGAAATCAGATACAGTTAGTGTTTTATTAAGATAAACCAAATCAATATTACGATCACTTGACGTATACGTTTAATTTAAATTGAACAATGATCTAATGTTTATTTAATCCTACATGTTAATTTAAAAGTATAGTGTGCATAGACTGCTAAATCTACACATCTATATACCTATCTATATACCATATACCTATGAAAAATTATTAAAATAAATATGAAAAAAATTGCTACATATTCGACACATACTTTCGTTTAGAAATTCTTAAAAAAATTAAAAAAAATAATAATTAGTAAAAACAAATTCTCAAAGTCATGATAATATGATTTCGTGACACATATATTCAATTTGTTTTATTATAAGTACGACGAGGAGCTTATTTTAATTACAATTGGATAAGACATTATAAGAAATTTATTACAAATAAAAAACCAAATTATTTTGCAATAAGGTTTATTATCAGACACCTTAAAATAAATATGACATATCCAAATTATTATACCTGAATGTAACTAATATTAAATATTGTACTAGTGATATTAGGTATAAATTATTTCTTATACTAACGACTAGTTTATTTGTAGGT
Organism: Mechanitis mazaeus; assembly: GCA_959347395.1. Taxonomy (NCBI): domain Eukaryota; kingdom Metazoa; phylum Arthropoda; class Insecta; order Lepidoptera; family Nymphalidae; genus Mechanitis; species Mechanitis mazaeus. The sequence goes on from OY365743.1 coordinate 12,052,155, forward strand.
AATCCGTATTATTATTTCTATATTAAAAATTAAATCATAATAATTAAGTAAATGTTTTTGTTCATTGAACGTGATCCTTTAAAAAATTATGAGGCTTAATTAGGAATAATTTTATGAATTTAAATTAATTTTTTAATTTATATTTCATTCGTTAAAAGAGTGAATGATATTCCATTATAAATATATTATATAATATTGTATAAAATACTTTTTTTCATCAACTCTGGATGAACGCTTTGTCATTGGTTTTTAAAACACTAAAATATCTAAATTAATAAATGCTCAAACTATATCTAATTATTAATACTAATTGCCTTTATTCTCTCATATACATTATTCTCTGTAATTTGGCAAGAAATGCTAATATTTATAAGTTGTCGGTGTAGTTTCTAGTGGGTATTTCAACATAGTCAAGAACTTCCCAGTCGCTCTCGGGCTCCTCAGGCATGTAAGGTGGTATGGCGGCCCGGGCCAGCGGAGCCCCAGCGTCGGTGAGGGTCAGGTATGTTCGCAGGGCGGCAGCCGCGTCCTCCGGCGCCGCCCGCGCACGCGCATTGAACGGCCCACTCACATCCTGGCTTGGCAACTCCCAGATATGATATTGTGCTGACATCTTGAAATTCTGCAATAAACGTGCATACATAATGACTAAAACCTGTTAAGATTATGATAATTGGTTGTAAGTGTAAAATACAATGTAGATGGCCTCTTATTTGATATAAAACAAACATTTATTCAGTAAACAATGCATACTTCAGACTGTTTCATATTATCTTTAGATATAAATACTTAATATTTACGTTTTTATACTCAGGTGTTATGACTAATTTATTACTTGGAACAGTTATATATTTTTTTATATGAATAAATACGGTCCTGAAAACAATATTGTACCAAGAACTCATTCCCTTGTATTCCTAATTACATTTTCATTTAAGTAACCAATTATGACAACAGAAGATAGTAAAGCTGATGTAATATTTCTTAATAGTTTCGGAAGTTTATTATGTTACTATAAAAAAAATTTAACTCAGTTTTTATTACATATACAAAGTGATCTTTCATAGAAACCACAATAACATAATCTTTCAGTGACCTTGTATGCTTCCGTTCGTCTAAGTACCTAAGTTCGACTTGAAGCAACGTACGTACAGACTATAATATTCACAGAGCATGCAATAAACAATGACCAATTATATAAACATAACTTATATTGTAACTAAATGCAAATATTCATATTTTTAAAATATGTTTTCGTTTTACGATCTGTGCTCAAAGTTGACACAATCTTCCGATTCTTTTTGACTTAGTTTATTATAATTAAAAAATGTAACGATTTTGTCAAACAGTAAATAAATAAAAATAATAGATTTATCGTTAAAAAGACATTTAATAATATTTGTTTATTAAATGGCTTTTTAACAATAAATTTATAATATACAATCTATCGATATTTATAAGTATAAAAATAATATTTATATGACTTATGTTTCCAATATGACGGGCCATTTGCGCGCTAAACAACCCTGTTTATTGAGCCTTTGACGTTAAAAGAACGTCATTGAAGTTAGTGATTTATGAGATCTATTTTAAACAGTTTTGATAAGTTTTGACGAATTAGTCAAGAATGCCGTATATTGGCAAATATCCCAAAGACGATGACGCATGGAAAAACTAATAAAGTACTGTTTGTTATCTAAACAACTTGAGAGACTGAGTTATGGCGTGCATTTAAAGAGCATTGCACAATAACTGAATTTATTTATACGAAAACCATGTGATGATTTAATAAAATACTACCTGTCTGCCGGCGACTCCACTTTATTATAAAAAATATTTCTTTGTTAAACTTAAATTCAAATAAATTTCGCTTATAAACAATATATAATATTAGTCTAAACTTAAAACATCATACTGACGTACCAAGTAAATAGTTTTTTTTATTTATATATAACATTCGTTTACTACTTATACAAATTAATACGTAATCATTAATTGTTTGCATAATGAAATATAAAACAATAATCATTACTTTTAGGGACGAATATCTTATTAAAATTAATGTAGATTTTATAATGTACCTATTTTTTCTATAAACATATTAAGAGTAATGAGTTGAATACCTCAAATTAGGGCTATAACGAGTTACTAAACATTTATCTTTATTGTTAAATGTTATATGATTCTGTTTGATTGAGAGAGCACGTGAGATGACGATGTTGACAAACAATGGGATTAGATAGTCGCCTTGTGGTTGTTTTTTATCATCGAGACACATAATACAGCAATTTGCTTACTGCGGTAAATCATGTATCTTTAAGGTTTAAGCAATTTTATTAAGACTATATCATATAATTTGCGCCACAACAACCTGACAAACTTCTCGGAAGTTCACGACTCAACAGCGTGTTTGTAATAAAAAGATTTTAAAATAGATTGTTTTTGTTGTTTAAGAATTTTTATTAAAAAAATTTACACATGAGCTGTGTCAATAAGAATATATAGAATTATATACTTAGGTTATTTAAATATTTTTCTGATGTTTGACTAATTCTTTTTATCTTTTACCCATAGACTGTACTGGTAAAAAATATTTAAACTGGAAATCAATTACAATTTCAATTACACGTACATACATAGAGATTATAGTAGCAAGGCTCAGAAACTCAGAATCGACTAAATAGTAACTTGGTTAAATATCTTTACATTATAACGCCATCTTAACTTAAATATTATGTTTTATTACCCAAAGGCTTAATCATTATAATTTTTCTGAGCGACGATATAGAAATATTATTTGGATAATTACTGAACTTCTATTGATTATGATGAAAACATAACCTGATCTAGTTCTTAAGCCAACAACCACCACCCGTTAAGCTCGAGAAGGAATGAAAGTTAGGAGTAGCTCTAGGATCTGAGATGACATACTGGAGAAGTCGCTTAAGTGTTTCTAAACATTTCCGTAAACCACCAACAACGCAGTGATACGCAACGATAGTAGATGTGGAGCCGTCTGCATGGTAGGACGTATTCATAAGTAACTTCTAGACGTAAAAAGCAGGTTTTAGACAACTATCTAAGATTTAGTTTTGTTGTTCCTAAATTATATTTTAAAATTTACATACATTACATATACATTCTTATTTATATTTTTAAATTAAATATGCATGGCCATAAAGTCTTACAGAGATATTTTTTTTCACACGAGCGGAGAACTGAACAGCAGGTCTATGAGATATGTCTTTTTCAATAACATGTTAATGAGTTTATACATACTTAACATATTATTGAAAAATTCAATTATTATGAATTACTTATTAAATATGTGTTAAATATGTTTCTACTTATGTATGCTACTTTAGTAAAGAACCTATAATAAATAATTATTATTAAATGACAAAATAATTAATGAAATAAAATGTTTAAATATTTATCTTTGCTCTTAATAGATATTCTAATAAAACCACATCAGTCATGGAAAATTCTCAACTATCCAATTAATGTAGAAAAATTATATTATGAACATTTATTTAGAAATTAAAATTATTATACAATTAAATGCATATTTATAGTATTGAATACAAAATATAAGATAAAAGGATACAGGTATGATCGTGATATATTTAGGTTACAAATTAATTTCTAGCTCCAAATGATTTACTGTCCAGCTCGATAAGTTTAACTCTTTTTTACTCTTTTTTACTTACTCTTATTATTCATTTTAAAATTACAAACCGATATTAAAAATGAGTGGTAGTTTAATTATCGAGTGTTCTAGAACCAATAATATTGAACTTATGGATTTTAAATTATGGCATTCCTTGATACTCGTGCGTAAAATACACTAATGGCTTCTAAAAAAATAGAGATAGAGACAATCATTATTACATTTTTTGTGTTCTTGTGCAAAATCTGGAAATTTTCGGATATACCGTTTTTTATTGATACTTGCACAAGGGATGCAGAAAAGTCTCGAGCTTCGCTCAATTTATATGTTATGAAGCTATAGTTATAGAGTAGGCGGTATCGGTTTTAATTATTTTATACCCAAAATAGAATTATCAACAAAACAGGATACAAATCGTTAACGGTTTTCAATTAAGGATTTTAAACTATTACACCGTACTACACAAACAATTCGGTCGAATAGAAGCGCTAGATTTTGTCGGAGAATTAGTCATGTAGACGTCGTTAATTCAGTGTATCGAAATACCCTCAGTTCCAAAAAAAAAAATGAAAACATTAACGTAGGAGTAAGAACCTTGAATAAGTCAGTTTAACCCACCTCAGGTAAACAGTGATGTTGTAAGCAGTAGTAATGGTGTGATCCGTCGTGGTGACACCAAGTGCCGTCCGGGAAGTAAGGGTCGAGTCCTGCATCATTGAGCTCGACGCGCGGTGCGTAGAAGCCGCCTCCGCTCGCACGACGACAGAAGATGGCGCATCCCATCCACATTCGCGCTGGATATATCGCTTAGTTTATTTTTGTCTATTTTTTAACCTTGTCTTATATTAATGAGAAAGCTCAATTTTATTTAAAAAATAAGCGATAAATTTCATAAGCATGCACAGATGTAGTAAACATAAGTTAAAAAAAGTGTCATTTTTACTTAAACTAGTATTACAAAATTTATATGATGTGAAAATATTATAGCATATGTATATGAGTGGGTACAATATACGTACTAGGGTCGTGCGGCGCCTGCAGCCCTCCGCCTCGTGCGTCTAGTGCAGGCAGACGCGCTGCGTACTGCGCACAACGACGACCAGCTAGCTCGCTTGCACTTGTACGCTTTTTCTTGCCGCAAACCTACGAATGAGAGACGAACATAGCAAGGTTAATTAGGGTAAAATTTTCTTGTCATAATCAATTTCCCGAATCGACGAACATTACCTTCGTGTCGTCACAAAGCACGACATCGTAGGACGGCCCTTCGCAAACCGCATTCTGAGGACACGTGCGTCGTCTCTCAAGTGCTCCTCGGCCTTCCAGCGAGCAGCCCGAACGACACGAGCTCGAGGACCAGTCGCTCCACGTGTTGCCGCTGTCCTCCTGTGTCGGGGGCGGTGTGACCATCGATGGATCCACAGCAACACACTCTCCGCCATGACACCACTATACGCAAAAATACAATTTGTATAGTATAAAAACGATAACTAATCTTAATAGGTAGAACATCAATTTCATAAATTGATTGTATATATGCAAGCTGGTGAAGTATAATTGCAGACCTTCCCCTTGTCGCAGGGTGTGCCTGGTAGCGCGGGTCCTGCGTAGTAGAACCCAGCACGGTGCGGCGAGCGACACGACAGCTGCGCGCACCAGTCTACGCCCGCTGCCGGAGACACGGGAGACGCGTCCTTATCGCGGAGGAGCACCTGAGAAGGTAGTAGAGTCTTTGTTATATTTAAACTTTCGTGATCCATTATTACTATTATATATAATTCTCCAGCTGTATTCAGGTTAATACTATCAGAATTTTCCCGAATTGAGCATGGACTTCATGGGCTGCAATTCCGCAACTGTCAGAGCTCATGAATAGCGACAACGAATTTGTTAGAGAGTTATTACATTGAAGACAGAATTATTATAGGGAGAAAGTGATATTGGGATGGAATTGTTTAATATCTTCATCCTGTCTCGATTGTGATACCATAAAGTAATAATAGAGTTTTATTTACCTCGCATTGTTTTTTGGCGACCCAAACGACTCCGGGAGCATCTCCAAATCTCTCATGCTGTAGTGCACTTGGAATGTCATCCAGGTCGTCGTCACCGTCAAATAGACATGTTGCCCATCTGAAAAATAATACACTTAATATAATACAAATTAAATAAACAAGAGCACATCGTCGATTGTTTTAAATTCTTCTTTCTCCCAATGGAGCTTGAAATAGGTATTTCAGATACAATACAGTATAATAAATCTTACTGTAAGTCAGCGATGACGCGCGCGCTACAGCTGGACCAGGTTGCTTCACCGCTGGTGCCTCGGGACGGTGACATGATGTAGCCGTCGCGAGCACATGAGTTCCCTGTGCCGTCGTGGTGCATGCCCAGGCTGAAACATTTACATTAATTTTTAACTCATAATGATTATCAAAAGGTCTACATTTTGTTGGATCGGTCTTACAAAATAAATACTCACGCACACATAAGCATAATAATATAAACTGAAATCAAGTAAAATAATTTAGCTTTACCGCGACCCAACGACCTAAAATAAATAAAAACATTTATTAGGTTGCGAAAGCTATTTTATCTGTCTTTCCATCCTTAGGTCCGTGTACACGATAACTCCGAGATGATACATAGTTCAGGATACAACCTAGTACTCTAGAGTATGTCTAATATTCTAGTGTATAGGATTATTTGTTAGAAATATCTGCTTTTGCGTGGAAGTTATGACGTGAAAGGTCACAACATACAAGCACCGTATATGTGCAAAAAGTTCAAATTTTAAACAGACTTCCATAGTTCATTCTAATAGCTGTTGCAGTTAGGTTTCGAACAACAAATTATTATTTTTATTTGCGCTTGACCCTATTTCTGCAGGCTAATTCACACTTGACAATCTTTCGCTACTTTAGGCTTTCGTGCATTAGCGACTGGTCATCATCATCATCATCATTCTATCCAAACAAAAGAGATACAGGCAGATCAATAACGGGGGCAGTATAATTAAAAAGGTATATGTTCATAACCGACTTGTGTCCTATCTCGTGTGCCAGTATGTAGACGGAGGTGAAGCCGGCGGAGGGGTAGGGGCGGCCGAGCGCGTCCGAGGCACCGAATTCCGCGACCACGCACGCGTGTGCCGGAAGACACACGCCGCCCACCGGCGCCAGGCCCATCGTCACACCGCTACGACGACCGCCCTCTTCTGAGTAGAAGTCTAACCTGAAAAAAAATATTATTCATTTAGGTATAATACAAATTACAAAGTGATATTATTGGGTTTTTAGTTGAATTTTTGGTATTATTTATCCGTTACTCTAAAGTGCAAAGTGCAATGAGAAACATATAAGCCTTGTGTAGTCGACCCTTAATGTGCATGGCATAGATCTTGACCACAATAAAAATATAATATATTGGCATATTTATCTGTTAAAATTTAATATTTTCGAAGGTGTATATGCTAGATATTGAAGAATCTTCGGTCACTAAGCGATATAATTCACATTGAGATGCCAATATTTACAATGGAGTTATATTCGAAATTAATATATTTTACATCACGTACCCAGACAGTAACAATGCCATATCCCAGTGTTCAGGGTCTTCATCGTCGTCAACATTAAGTGACCGTTGGTACGCGCAGAAGGAGTCAAGTAGACGGCCTCGCTCCGCTTGTGCCGTTAGCGAGGAAGGTTGCGACCGAAGCAGCGTCAGACGCACCAGCGACAGCTGCACGCGCGTGCCCAGGGACGAGTGGTGGTACAGAGCCTGCACCTATCGTTCATTTCATTAGATTTACATGTAAACATGTCTATATTTTTTTAATACAAGTAGTTACCCCGTTAATGTAAGCCAGCAGCATATCTCGTAAATCAGCCTCGTTGTGGTTGAGGTGAGGATAAAATATTTTATAAGCCGCTTCATCTAAGAATAGTGCTATTTCCACAGTGTATGACGATGGCGGTGGTTTGCTAATATTGAGACGAGGCCTACGAACTTTATGACGTAATAGGCGGTCGTCATCCACAGTAGTTAAAGGTGGTTTCGCACGACGAATAATATGGGCTCTACGGTCGCGTTTGCCTCCGTGTTCTGATCTACCCTCTCCGGATTTCAAGGGACGAACCTCGTATGTGGAATTTTCGGTCATGATAAGACCATGCTGAAATTAATAACAATAACCGTTAGGGTTTTAATATACAGATACTTAAAATCTCTACAGAGTAATCTATTTTATTTATAGAGATTTAACATATATTTTACATATATAGAGATCAAATATTTTATACAATAACGAACGACGACCAACTACGAATACAATGCAATAATCTCTACAGTGACGGAAGCTTCTCAATATTTTACACATAAACACTGCTTTGATGCTTGCAATGTTTAAATATATGCCATAAATTGATCTTTGTCCATTCATGTAGAACCGACCAAGAACTTAAGGACAATTTACATAATAATAAACACTAACGAGAGCGTGATCTCTACATGCGGAGAATGCAGCAACTGCTCCGGGGCCGCTATGCAAAAAGTGGCAGGTAGAGTCCGGGGACGATAACGGTTCTTCCGGACCATCTTCAGACCACACTCGGAACTGAGGTGACACCAGTCGCCTATTCGGTAAAAGTTGAAGATCGAAATTCCTGTAAAAAAAAAAATAAATCTTATTCTACCATAATGATAGATAAAAAGATGAACCTACGATGTATTTATTGCATATTTATTCTTTAAAAAAACTTTATGCATAACATGAATACCAATTGATTAAACTTACTTTCCAAAGGCTTCAAAGCTGTAAGGTACTGGAATATCATTTTGAGCGGAATCTTCAGTTATCTGGGCTTCACGGGGTAATAATGCTGGCAAATACACCACCTGTACATCCTTTCTTCCTTCTAAACCATCCTCAAAATTAACTCCATTCGACCACCACCCGTGAAATGCTGATATATCCTAAAACATTTAACACTTGAAAAATATATGACCACAAAATAAAAATATTATTCGAAAGTGCAACGGTTTTATGAACAATGTGTTTTTATGATGGAATGAACCGTAATTTACTCATATGCTAATTAAATGACCCCATTTGTAAATAATTTGAACGTGATCTACATACTTAATAAAAATTGGGACTTAAAAAAAATTTGGACGTGTTATTTGTTACAATCATACAAAGTTTAAGGAAAATGTTTATTAATTAATATTAAAAACAATTAACTTTAATTAACCTTACTTAAAACAGAAACAAAAATGAATAAAACTAAAGTATTAGTTTAGCAGTACAAATAAACAAAACCTGTCGAGTGAACTCGACGAGACTATGTTGAATACTGTGTAGACTGTAGTGGGTATCGAACGGGGTCAAGCGAGGACGCGACTGCGATGAGACAAGTACTTAGCGAGTGCGAGTCCAAACATACTAGCTTTATTAAACGTTTCGAGTACACTTTTGTTTTAACCCTAGCACTTAAAGTAATTGGAGTTACATTTTAACAAACAAATATGTCACTTTAATTGGTTTAAATTTGTCAGAAAATAAACGCGTGAACCAAACTGAAACATTTTGAATACCTACTCCTTATTTCTTTATAAATATTTTCAAGACTTACATTAGTAGGAACGAAAAAGTATTAGAATGTTTTCTAGATCATTCATTAATTAGTCTAAATGATATTGCGAGTTATATAGTAGTAAAAAAAATTAATTTTACTAAGCTTAAAATTAGTTTTACTAAGCTTAAAATTTTACAATATGCTCTTTTTGATATCCTTCTGACTGTTGTTTAAGGCCATCTTATTCTGATAATTTGAAATGATGGACAACAATAAAAAGGAATTTTTAATGTTGGGAAATATTAATCGTCTTAATATTGTACAATTTACATAAATATTTTAACAATATCTTTTATACAATATTTTTATTAAATCCAGATAATAACAATAAAGTTAAACCTGTATTACTTTTTAATAACGTTAATATATATTTTTATAATAACCTTAAAATATCTTCTCAGATATTTTAGGGTTTTAATAATATCTCTCGATAAAATAATACAGTTACAAAAAAAATCACTAAAATCTCATATAACATAAGATTAATTATTTTTGAATAGGATAACAAAATTAACTTACAGATTGAATGGAAAATAATATTTACAACATACTTTTAAAATGAATGTCTAGAAAAGTTTTAAAAAAGAATGAGATATTTCCAAAATAAACTCTCTATTTAGTTAGTTCTGCTTACTACTAAAATCTCGTAAATGTTTTGGCTTTTGTGTAGGTTGTCGTTGTTGTAATCTTTTGTTATAACAATTGTAATCCCAAATAATTTTTCTCAGTATTCCTTGAAATAAATTTAATATTATTGTTTAAACAAACTATTTTTACCTGTACAACACGTACAAAGTCCCTAATAAAAGTTGGCCATAAACAAATATTACTAAAGAGGTCTTTTTAATCTCTTAACATTGAACTCAATCATAAATCTATTCATCTACAACGCCTTTGTATTATAAAGGTTAGTGAAACCAAAACCAACACAACACGTGACTCATCGCGGTATAGATACAATATTAGCAGGCAAAAGCTAAAGGGGAAAGTAATACTATTTGTTTTTACATTACTACGCTTCGAGACAATGGAACTCTATTATGATAATGATAATACCTCATAAGCGAAGGATTTTGGTTAAACTTGTCTTTAATTTTGGACTTCAATTGTTCGTTTTACGTAGTAAATGAAAGTAATTCACATCAATCGTTATATTACATAAACTATATAAAAGCGGGAACAATAGAACTCGCCTGATTCATCAAAAAGTAATTGAAAAATCGAAGTACGTAACGGTATTCGGTTGTGTAACTGAGTACGTGATCCAGTCCACCAAACCTAATGCTCTATTGAGTTATGTAATGTAATTGCCAAAATAAAATTATACAATTTAGTTCTTTAAAAGTAGGTAAAGTGAAAGTTATTGTTAAGATCAATAAATTTCCAGTGAATCATTAGATTACTATGCGTAAGTAGTGTCATAGTTATGATTGATCACAAAAATGTTATTTACGATAGTACGGAATGTTTCTGAACGCAAAATTCATTATTTGTCAATTGTGAACCAAGCTCTTTTTTCATTATAAACAGGCCAGCGCTTGACCAGAGTTCACATGATGGTAAGCAAGTTAGTGGTTTTAGATGGAGCGCGCTTGCCTAAAAGATACCGATTCATCATTGACCGATTCATCATTGATAAAGAGACCCAGATCGTAATTTTCTAGAAACAGAGATTTCGGAACTGATTCCACAGATTGCGTGGTGTAAGAGCCTTTGCATATCCTCTGAAGGACTAAAAACAAAAAAAAATCTAAACCGTGATTGGTTATTAAATAAGTTAAAATCAATAAAACGGTATATGATAAACAGTTAGGTTTTTCCCGGATCTTGGCCTAAATTAACACGAAACAACAAATTCTTCGAGGTTAAAGAGGTGTCGAGAAACTCATCAGTTTGTCATATTTTCCAGACCCATACAAACATACCGGTGGCCGTTAGGAATATCAATGACGCATAATACACAATATTATCTTTACCAAAGAACTTTTATTTTGTAATAACATATAAATATATAGCCAACAAATTTCGTACCCAACAAAGAATATGATATTTTAGTAAAGCTTTATCATACAATAAGGTGTTTTTAAATAAGTTCTCAAAATCTTCCATGTATATTTTTAAAGCGGAGTTCATTTGTTTAAACGCACTAATATTAAAAACTACAGGATCGATATAAAAAGATAAATATAATTTCTGAAGATAAATATAATATAACGTAACCTACTAAGCAGTACTTACTGCTATATAACAATAAGAGCAATAATATAGATACTGCAGTACCTACATTGTCGCTCTTATTTATCCCAAAAATAAATAAATCATTCGTACGCGTGTAGAAAAGCCAGTATCTAATATAATTACAAGAAATTGAAACATAACTTAACATAATACCTATATACCTATATATATATCATTATTTGTCAATTGCGAACCAAGCTTTATATATATATTGATATTTTAAATATTTTGTCATGAATTTTAATTAATTAAAACTAACTATTTTTATTTATTGTTTTTTACAATGTATGTACCATTTTTAATGTAGATTTACTACCGCTTTATATTTAATATAAAAAGTCGTAATTTTTCCCCTCACGTTGCTAATAACAAATGCACTAAGTGCAATTCAATACAATTATATATTAACAATTAGATCCAATAATAAATATAATTAAAAACTCTACGCCGCCCGCCCTCTCTAAGGTATTTACTTACGGGAAAACGCGCCGACGTGATGCCTCGTAGCACGAAAATTATCGCTGCAAACACTATTTCAACGTTTCGCGCCATATTAGCCCCGTGGCATTTCACTTCACGATTTCTTTGTAAATAATTTCTTATAAACCCAACACTTCTTTTAAATGGTATGATATCATGCAGGTAATTTGAATATCAGTAACGGGCTCAATGCACCATATAGCAATTATCGAGGGATCGAACTGAATGTAATCGCGATTAGAGCGCGTACACTTATGCTGTGCCGGCTACCGAATAACCATTGCGAGCCCTCGGCGAACACCTTTCGCACCTCTGAGAGAAAGTCAAAGGAAAGTGCAGATTTTGGCTGTCAAGACGCCGCCTACACTCGTCCCCGTAGGAGCATTGTCGCGACTCATCCATCACTTGAATTGGCAGCTAGCCGCTGCTTCCAGTAATTAACATAAATTATATATATAGTCCCGGTCCCACAAGCTAACTATAAATTAAAAAAAGGTACTAACTATCTACATTTTTTATGAGATATTACGTGATAATATCTGTTACAAATACGAAGTTATAAAAAATGTAAAAGAATTAATTTGTTTCTCTACTTTCATATTAAAAATTGGCGTATTTGTAATAAATAAAATTTCTTATCTTACTTAAATAAATTCTTAATAATCAATATTAATGATTAAATTAGTGAAATCTTTGACAATAAATATTTATTATTGCTATTGAACCCGACATTGGTTCTGACTTAAAGTACTTGTTAAATTGTTACAAACATCATGTAACATTTTTGTAAACATAATTATTTGACAATCTTGCTATAAAACTATTAACTATAGCCCATTTATAGAGGAACTGTCTGATTTAAATTACTATATTATAGCTCAGAAAAGTACATCAAATTTTATTTACACACACACACATTACTACTGTAAAAGTAACTGAAATAAAAATATCAATTCTCAAAGTATCTTCTTTTATCATAGTATAAAGAGAAATATATTTTCTTAGTGGTTTAATTTTAATTTATATAAAATATGTAAGGTTATAAATTTATACGGATTTAACACATATCTAGTACATTAGTTAATAGAATAGCTGTATCTTACACCACATATCTAAATATGTATTGCAAATTAATATATAAATGATGTGTCCTTTATTCAGGGTTAATATTCTACTTAAGGATAATTGTTACATAAATTGTATCTTGTAGATAGTTCAGACAACCCGTATAATGATTATCGAGTTATCAGGTATTTTTAATGTAAATTAATGTGACTTTTTGTTACTATGGCTTATTTTTTTTTTACTTTTAATTTAAATGATTTTTATCTATGTGTGATTGATTAAAAATTGCTTAATGGAGATATCTCTCATAATTGGTGACTTCATTTATTTTAGATATTCGTTCGTTAACTGAAATGCAAAAAGGAATTTGTATTATGTAAATTTTACGTTTATGAGTGTATCATATTTTTTATAGAATACTATTTCTATTTACACTAAATATATATATTTATCTTAGTAAAAACCTTTGAAAAATATTAATATATACATACAATTTAAGTAAGATCTTTCGACCAAAGATAAAATGTTATTATGGATAATAGTATGTTAAGTATCCTTTATCGTATCGCACTGTTATAGGTACTTTACCTGTTTTGTAACAACTTATATATTATAATATTATATTCTTGTTCAACCACTTCATTTACCACTTCCTTTTTTTATGTTTTAAAATGAAACTCGAAGGGAAACAAAGACACAATGAACAGGCTTGTCTTAAAATAAAAAATATTTTAATTAAACTTATTCTTTATGAAATTATTATCGTGACTATGTTTTTTCACTCACAACACCTATTTTATGTAATTTTTGATTGATTAGAACGTGCCTCATATTTCTAGTTTGTTTTTGATATAAGATGTATAAGCATAAAACCTAACCTATTTTGGTATACGTACTCTTTAGAAACACAAACAAATCGTCTTCTAACATGAAAGTGTGGAAAATATTTATCATAACTAATTAACTCAACTATTTCAGAATTCTAATTTCTAATAAACAAAAAATTATTAAATAAAATCTTAAATATCTAAGAAGTTTTTTTATGATACTAACTTTAATGGTTGTATTATTTCTATATTTGGAATTTCATACGTATTTTTAAATAAGAAACAAAGAATTATAACGGAACAGCAATATAGCTGTTTCGTTCTGCAGGATGTGCGTATCAAGTGTTGAATAATAATTAAGTCAATACAATAAAATAATCCTTTATTTAAATTAATATTTTCACACTAGCATTCGAATCATTTCTAAGACGGTTGAGTATACTGACAGTTTGTATGAAATGTTTTGAAGTTATCACATTAAAAGTATGCTTATAATTCTTAAGTATTAAGCGATTCCTTTTGGGTACAGTGCACATGTTCCTTGTGATGATTCATTCCTGGCAAAAAAAACAGTGAGGGACAGCCGAGAATGTAAGTGACGCAGCCCAAGTCATTGATCCCGATGCGTTCCCCGCCAGCCGACGCCATGTCGGAGCTCGCGCCTGCGTCCGAACCGCTATTCCCGCCACTTGTCCTCGCGATTTATATTGCTTTCGTCTCCGGCGCCGGAGCCCTCGCCAACTGTGCCCTCTTGGCAGCACTACTCAAGCGTTCACGTAACGGTAATATTTTTATTATCACTTTGTATATTTGTGTACTTACTTAGTTGAGTGTGTACATTATTAAAACATTTAATGTTCAGAGAGCTGTTTCGAATCTTATTTGTTTGTTGATTGTGATAGCATTATGCGGATATTAATTTGCTTCAAAGAAATAAACGACTTATACTCGTTTAATATGAAGTACTTAATAGAATTTTAAAAAATATGTTACTTTGTTTTAACTAATTTATACGCAAGTTATTTTGTTAATTGTTATAAAGCTTGTTTCTTTAGATGTTAGTAAATTAAGAACATGTTGTATAACAAAGCTATTGTTTTATTTTCAGGTCTATTCTTGATCATCATACAGTTAGTAATAGCCGATTTTATACAATTAGGAGCCTTAACTGGACCGGAGCTGTGGTCAAGTAACGAACGGACTTGGATTTTTGGTAGAAGCGGATGTATAGCTTACCGAGGTTTAAGCATTTTTTCATCTACAGCGTCCCTCTACCTAATCGCTACCATCGCTCTTCACAGCATATCAACAGCTAATCTCGAAATAAAAGCAGTGGCAAATAAAATCAAAACAGTTAGCCGCGATGAAGATGATGAGATTAAAGATTCACGACATAGTCTTGTTACTAGCGACACTTCCACTCCCCCTCGAACAATGAATGTTGATTATCGATTCGAGAACACAAGAGTTCCAGTTGCACCACCAAGTATATTCGTGTGGGTGTTATCAGCTTCTTTAAGTGTTCCCGAGTTTGCATTATCCACGACTGTCCATGAAAATAACACAGTTGTCTGTACTTTGAATGACACTAGTCATAAAGTTAATATGCACTCTATGATCGCTCTTTTTAATATATTATTACCAGCTTTTATATTAACAAGTTCTGGTGTTCTTGTTTTGTATAAACTAAAGTCAAAAAAATTGGCAAAGCTAGAATCAAGCGAGACCATAGCCGCATTAAAATTGGCTTTGTGTTTAATTCTTTCGTATATATTTTTTTGCGCTCCACGATCAATTTCGTATGTTTATGATCTCTACACTTTTGCAGTAAACAATAAATCAAATTTAGAATATGACAGAAACATAATCTTCATGAATTTATTGTGTAGCGCTTTGTATCTTGCTGCAATATCCATACGACCAATATTCTGCATTAGTTTGTTACCTAGGATAAGAAAATTATTAACTGTTGGATTTAGAAACATAGACGAAGTTTGATTTTCCAAATTTATTATGGTTTTTAATAGAAATAAAACAGATATTTTTTTAAATGTGTTGTCTACGTAAATAAAAGAAGACAAAATATTAAAGAGATTACACAATATATCAGGTAGTTTTTCATTTTACTCTCCCAAGTCTAGAAAAAATAGGGTTCCTTTTACAAAGAACAGGTAGGTACGTATATAATTTCCCTTTTTTTAAAATAATTATTACATTGGTAACCTTATTTTATATAGCTTTAGATTCTATTCAAATGTTATAAAAACATTTACCGTTTTTAATAGACATTTGATATTGGAAATATGTAAATGCTAAAAAGTTAGCCTATAATTGTTGAAATGTCAATTTGAATTTAAAGTATTCTAGGAATATTCATTAATATGAAGCATATGACATCACATGTCCAAGATTATCTTTTCAAATCTTCAATATCACAAATTACGGAGAAAAAATGAAGTAATCAAATTTTAAAAACAAATGTATTCTATGAACCAGATTTAGAAAAGTAATATTTTCCAGGTAAGAATATAATTTTATATCGGTTGTGTGGGTTTACAATACCTACACAATAACCAATCAAATTTCAATACGTTAGTGCGCAGACTCCATGGATTCCCAACCAAACGGAACCTTCTGCCCCTATCGATTCTTTCCCGTCCAATATTACTAAGCTCATGTTGACGACCTTTCGTGAATGTTAATATTATTAAATTATCTAAACCAAAATATTATAGCCAATAAAAGGAATAAAAATTTCAAAGAAAATGCTTTTCAGCAGAATATTGTTTATGTACATTTTCAGACTATTTTACTGCAGAAATAATTCTGCCAATTCCACCTTTTCACTCTACTCCTGATAAATGTTGCCAATTAAGTAAATATTTAGGAATATTATTAATAAATTTGGCTTCTCTTCCAAAATATTTCTCAGATCAGAGGTATGATCATGTAGATGTCGACAAACATATTAAAACAGTATTTGTCCAAGATGACGGTGTCTTTCTAATGCCGTGATAGGATTTTAGTAAGGTTTGATATTATGAAAATGTAAACGAAATGAGCTTTGATTTCAAAATTATCCTGACTTCGGTAATGTTAATTAAAAAATTTATCATTTTAATGTTTATTTTTTAAATGAAGCTTTATTCAAAAAAACTTTTACACCGACTCCCATTTAAGACCATTCTTTGGAAAAAGGTTAAAACTACGTCAAAAATTACATAGTTTAGATAAACATCTTTTTGGGGTTAATAGGTGGCGGTTTATTTAAATATTGGTTCTAAAACTAAAAATTGTATTTAATACAAAAGTTTATTGGTGAAAACATGAAAAATATAATAGATTAATGGCTGATAAAATGCAGCAAGAATGTTACAATATTTGTCCATCACAAAACTATTTTGCTAATAAATGCTTGAAATATTCAGAATGCTATTTGTAAATCAGTGATGGGCACAACAAAATGGTTAATGTCGATATATAAGATTCGCTTTGGTAATATTAAGTCGAGGACATCACAAAAACCACATAAAAGACACTAACAAGTTTTTTGTGCCCTAAATCGATACAGCCATTACATTTCGCGGGATTAATATAATTAATATGAAAATCTAGTTCCATAAGTTTTCTGGCGTTAGGTTAACAAATTTATTAACTAAATGAATATTTTCAAAAAGTTCACCATCACGGTATTCATTTCACTGCGGACATGCGGCGAAAGGAATGTTATATTGTGGGGGCCGACCGGGCTGCAGTAGTCTCTACTCAATAAAGGAAAACACTTTTAACTTAAGAAACCGTAATTTTAATAACTTAAGTTATAAATATTTATATTCATCAGGTCAGCTCGATATCTGTAATCCAGTGT
Organism: Mechanitis mazaeus; assembly: GCA_959347395.1. NCBI lineage: Eukaryota > Metazoa > Arthropoda > Insecta > Lepidoptera > Nymphalidae > Mechanitis > Mechanitis mazaeus. The sequence continues at coordinate 12,069,939 of OY365743.1, forward strand.
AAATACAGAAATACAAAACCGTCAAAGATGACACATAACATTTAATTTTAGACGGAACGTGAAGGTCCGCTGCGAACGACATTTTTAACATTTTTTTTACAAGCGACGGCTCGCGGCGGGCGCAGGGAGGGCGCCGCGCGACGTTCTCGAATGTTACTCGTTTTCTTATAAAACACCGATGAGAACAAGTGCGGAGGGCGCGCGACGCGTTAGTTGTCGCCGCCCTCGGCCGGCTCGTCGCCGTCGCCCTGCGTGTCCGACGTCCACAGCGTCAGGTTGTCCCGCAGCAGCTGCATGATCAGCGTCGAGTCTTTGTACGAGTCCTCGTTCAGGGTGTCTAATTCGGCGATCGCGTCGTCGAACGCCTGCAACGTTGGGATCCGTTAGTTCGTTCAATCGACCGTTCGTCGTATTGAATCTATATTAGACATCGATGTATTCTATAAAGCTCTGATGCTGGCCGGGTCGAGGATTAAGAGGTTAATTGTTTCGCACATTGCCATGCCAAGACAGTATTAGTGACTCGTCACTTTGGGCTTTTTAGGATTTTGTTTAAATATGGAGTCCTCATGCAATGGAGAAAACTAATTCAGCTACCGGAATTATAATTCAGTTAGTGGTGAGTTACGTAATACATCACACTGCAGACCGATTTGAAATTTAAACCTGTTTTGCTAAGTGACACGCCCTCGCAGGGGAGTTGATAATTTCGTAATAAAATACGGAAAAGTTGAGCGCGAGACCGAGCCTGATGGGATGGGTGGGTTGCATTTTGGCCTTGGCAATGTCGAACGCCTCCTGGTAGGCCTTCTGTGAGTCCTCCACGACGGCTGGGGACAAGTGAGCATAGCATGTTAGTACAGCATAGCCATGACCGATCATCGCTCTCGCCCCTCGCGCCAGCCAGCACAGACTATGCATAACTGACTCATAATGACCTGTTTGGCGAGCTGACACGCCTTATCTGGTGAATTTAATATCTCATAATAGAAGACGGAGAAATTTAATGCCAGGCCGAGCCTAATAGGATGTGTAGGCTGCATTTTCGCCTTGCTGATTTCAAAAGCGTCTTGGTAAGCTTTCTGTGAATCCTCTACAACAGCTGTAATATAAATTCTTATTAGCTTCAACGTTTGATCACTTTTGTAAAGAACATCACCAAGTATGAAATTTAGAAAAAGATATTCGTTATAAAGTGATGAGACAAGACTTACAATTTCTGGTTTCTCCTGTGGCCACTTCTGCGAGGTACCTGTAGTAATCTCCCTTCATTTTAAGGTAAAATACTTTACTTTCTGGATTGCTAGCTTTAGGAATAAGGTGTTTGTCGAGTAAACCCTGCAAAAATATTTTTTTTTTAGTTTCCTTTCTTATAATTGTAATATGTTAACATTAATAATTATAAATCAATAACTTAATAAGATACGTAACAGCTACACTTTTTAAATAAAAGAATGAAATAGATGAAAATTTAAAAAATATCAATCAACTTAAGTATTGATTAAGTTGAAGTTAGAAGGTATCGTTTGTAATAGCTGAACTGCAAGATTACACTCTTTGATATGGAAGATATTTAATCGATTTGTACAAGCAATATTATAGCTTAAAAATTTAATTCCTATCAATATTAAATAAATGATAAGGTGGTACGAAAAGATAGGGTAACGAACGAAGATGAGATCTCAGCGCGCGCAGAGACGCGGCGCAGCCCCCCCCCCCCCACACACGCGCCGCACCGCGCCCTCGAGCGCTCACATGGCTACCGGGTATTAACGCCCATGATTAACGAGAATGTACTGAATACGCAGAAAATGATCGTGACAAGTAAGCGCTTGCATCATCCCTAAAATTGGCAATGTGCAAAAACGATGACGTCATTTGCGTAGGAAGTTTACCGGCGACAATCTACATCAAAGGAATCGATCAGCAAACAAAAAGATCCTAATTAAAAAAATATATACCTAAAAGTGAAATAAAATAAAATAAGAGGCCTATTTCCTGAGACACTCACCAGAACATCATAGCAGATTTCTCTGAGTTCTTTTTCTACTTTAACCCTATATTCTTTTGCCATCTGTTGTTTCCTTTCCGAACCTTCGGTCTTCTGTTCGATGGAGGATATGACTCGCCATGATGACCGTCGAGCGCCTACGACGTTCTTGTAAGCGACGGATAGTAAATTTCTTTCCTCATTACTGAGCTCGACGCCGGTTTCGGTGACTTCTTTCATCGCGGCCGCCATGTCGTCGTATCGCTCAGCCTGCTCCGCAAGCTTGGCGCGTTGCACCAGTTCCTCCTTGTCGACGGACATTGTTGATGATTTGAGATGACTATTACTGATGCCCCTGTAAAAAAAAGTATATAAAAGATAAATTGCTTGTATTCCAATAAATGAATTACAATGCCGGATTTAATATTCTCAGAAAGACTAATCGTTTGGGCGTCACTTTCACCGAAGCGAATCCAATAGGGTATGAGTCATCATAAAATAAGGCGCACCTAAGTTAGAGGCTCGCGAGCGCACTAGCGCAATATAAATCGCAGTAGCTCAAAGAGCGACCCTCACGCCAAACGCGACATGGACGCGGCGACCGTTCGGTTTGACAGCATCTCACAGACTCTGCCCACTAACGGGGTGCGCACCGTCGTTGCTGCGCCGCGCCGCTGTCGAGCCACCCGACACTGCGCCAACGGTATTGATCGGGCGACACGGAATATACACTAGACAAAATACGACTAGCGCGATACTTGCACACACCCCTAACCCCGCGAACATCCCCACCCACCCTTGTGCACCGCGCCATCGCCTGCTTTGTGCCCTCCGCCCGTTTTGCACCCGCCCCGACAGACCGGCGCCTCTACCACGTTCAATCTACCCTTATCTAGCTAACAATTTATCTTTTAGTTGGTGCTGTTGCTAGGATGTTAAATATTAATAATAAATCTTGTAAGATTTATTATTAACTTTCTAAGAAAGTTATATAGAATGTGACTTAAATTATACAATATAAGAATTTCTATAATTCTTTCATTTCCATCTATTTTTTATTCAAAAATAATAAGGATACCAAGCTGAAATAATGCAATGTGGTACAAATCACAAAAAGTGGTCGTTTAACCTTTTTTAAGAGGTGCTTTCAGCAACAAAGCAGTATTCATTTCTAATAGTATCTCCTTATTTTAGAAATACAAAATATTAAACACAACACAAAATAAAAACTCATCGGATTAGCTCAACTTTTACTCTTCCCGGATTATTCACTTCATTAAGCTTATGAATATTTATAATTAAAGCCCACATGTACAAAAGACAATTATTTGTTACATTTAAATATTGCAATGAATACATTTATATTAGAAAGCTAAAACAGATACTGATTTTATAAAACATTTGCCATAATTAAATAAAATTATTGTACTAATTACTCTGTCATTAACAAAAAATATATTTTGTATTACCCTTTAATTAATACATTACTGATACTAGTTAACTTTTTGAATACATTTAGTCTTTAGAAAACGAAGTTAACCTATCTAGGGAAGAAATAATTAATAATGTAATCATAAGACAAAAATCAATAGTTTTATTAATACTGCCTATTTAAAATTTTTAGTGGTATTTCAATCATATCCATAACGTAAAACCTAAGAACCGTTCACACGTGCCTGGTACTCTGAAAAATAAGGCTTATCAAGGCTGGGCAATAGCTTTGTTGTATTTTTTAGAACAGATTAGCAAAACGCAATACTCAAATTAGTAACCTTGCAATTTAATAAGCCTAGAAGATCTCATTCAGAGTTTTCAATGACATAAATCGTTATCGACAAAGATAACGGCGTGACTGAGTACACACGGTCGCAATACGAAATTGCGACGCATTAACGTGATGACGGACACTTTCATCATTTTGCGTATTTAAAATGTACACAAATGTCTATAAAAACAACTACTTACGCTTTATTAATAGCTATGACCTATACTGAGAAAATAAAAAGGTTTAAAGTACTTCTGACCACACTCAATAATTATAGCCGAAGCTTCCCAAGTGTAACGAACCAAAAACCAACTTACTGTTATATTAAACGCCAATATTCACAATAAATGCGATATCCCAGATTTCAAAGATTATTTTAAACAATAAATTTTAAGATCGGACATTAATATGTATTACAGAATCTAATAATTATAGCTAACCGCACCGCAATACCGTGTCGCCGGTTGGGGCAAAATGGCTGCTGCAAGGGACACTCCTTTTATGCGTCACATTCACGAATTTATATAAGTACAATAATTTATAATATGCACTCGACAAATCACCAATTTGAGGACACTCAATATTAACTCAAAGCACTTACTTGTTTGAAGGGATATAAAGTAATTAAGCCAGCAAACTGTAACACTATATCAATTTTTCTCTTGCGGTGAACGATACACTACACTGACGGCAGCGGGGCCAGAGGGGAAACAAAAACCGGAACAGGGTTCTCATAAGCGTCTCAAAATTCTCTAGGAGGAAGTATGGTATTTCACTATGGTAGACGTCTATAGTCTATTAAATCTATGTAGCCATCTTTTTCTTATTATAAGAAAAAGATAGAAACAGATGATTATAGGAGAATTGTAGTCACTCTATTCCAACATGTACAAAATAAAGGCGCTTTATTTGAACTGAACATATTTTTGTAAAAATGCAAAAGTGGTTTATGATGACAAAAGTTAAAAAAAATAATTATTATTTTATGTAAAGTAATTAAATTCTTAACACACAAATTGTCATAATGCACCAATATTTTTTTTGTGAGTGTAACAAAATTTTATAAAAAAATTATTCATTTAGAATCCAAGATTAATAAAAAACAGCTCTTAGATGGTAAAAATTATTTGCTTCAAATTATATGAACTGTTTTTACAAGAAATCGGCTGCAATCGTAATATATTGTGATTAATAAAAATACTATAGAAAATATGATGTTCTGAAGTCCAACAAAATAACAATTGCTCTCTGCACAGTTACTGTTTAGCTAGATTCAATATATATTTTCAACTATATAAACAATTAATCATATTGATATAATCCATCCATACCAAGTTATTATAAACTATGCGAGCACATTGATATTGTTAATCTGTATTAATTAGACATCCTAAATGCCATTCTCAAAAAATTAAAGAGTTTTGGGTTTTACACCTTGTCAAACTCATTTAAGGTCATAGACACTAGAGAGGATCATTATACAATTACAACATTCTCCGTCTCCTTTCGAAATATTTTTTAGTTTTTTCATTTTTTATTTCTCTACTAGATGATAATTTTAGTATAATCTTATCTATCTTCCTATTGTAACCATCCGATTACAGACACTAACTACTTTAGTCTCTTTTGCTATCTGTAAACTTTTAATCTAAAGTATTTCTTTGAAGAATGAAGTTCCTTTACGCGGGATAGAGCGAAACGGTATGAATCAATTAAAGTACTCGAATAAAATATAATAATCTATTGTGGAAATCCTCGATTTTTTTTTCTCTTAAATCATTTAAAATATACAAATTGTTTTCTTTTTAATAAAATCTAATTTCAGAAAAATATATATCAATCAAATTCAAGAAAAAGAATGCTGGAACTTTGTTACTAATGAGCGCCTCACGACGGAACACTTTTTGTTAAAATATAATATGTCAAACCAAATTAGTGTCATTGTCAGAAGAGTCAAATTTAATTGAAATAAGACCATATTTATCTAAAACGCAAAACACGTGTGAATTGTGTAGTGTTACCGTCTTCTCTTATGAAAACCTATTTTATTGTTGTAGTGTTTTTTTTTAAACAGAGGCTTATATAAAATTTGTTAAGAATATATAATATAAACTAAAAATGCCGAAATCCAAAAGGGATAAAAAAGGTATTACATTATACATAACCTTCAAACAACACAACATATCAGTAAAAATATTATATCAAAATGTTTATTTTTTCAGTTTCTTTAACTAAAACTAACAAAAAAGGACTTCTACTTAAACAAAAAACTATTGAAGAAATCAGGAATTCACTTTCTAAATATGAAAATTTATTCTTATTTACTGTTGACAACATGCGAAACACGAAGTTAAAGGATTTGCGTAATGATTGGAAGGATTCAAGATTTTTTTTTGGTAAAAACAAAGTAATGGCCGTGGCGCTTGGAAGAAAGAAAACTGATGAAGTAGAAGATCAGCTCAACCAGGTAAAATTATTTTAAAAATATAGTGTATCAAAAACAAATATGAATTTGTAAGGTTAAAGTTAAATAATAACTCCTTTATTTTAGATATCAAAAAGGCTAAAGGGTCAGTGTGGCCTACTGATGACCAATAGGGATGTTCCTGATGTGTTAGAATGGTTTAAAAATTTAGAAGCAACAGAGTTTGCAAGATCTGGTTTCATTGCAACCCGTGATGTTTTATTACCCCAAGGGCCTCTTGAAGACTTTTCACATACTATAGAACCACATCTTAGGCGCCTTGGTCTTCCTACATCCCTGGAGCGAGGCGTTGTTACTCTTATAAAAGAATATCAGGTATATATAATTTATTGTAGAAAATATTTAACTATTTGTAAATTTATATTTTTCATATTTTAAAAATGTATAGTTATAAATGTATTTATTTATAGGTGTGTAAAAAAGGTGCCACTTTGACTCCAGAGCAAGCAAGTATATTAAAGTTACTTGGAATACAAATGGCACAATTTAAAGTTGTAATTAAATGCCACTGGACAAAAGGAAAAGGTTTTCACAAGGATATTGATGCGCCAAGTGAAGATGAAAATAGTGATCATGAAAGTAACAAGGACGCTGAAGATGAAGCTATGGATGATGATGATGATGAAACTTAATGTAATAATTTTATAAGTATAATATAAAATTGACAAAAACTATATATATATATTATTATTTAGTTCCTAAACTTTTTCTATGCATTCATGTGTTGCTTTATGGAATGAATTATATAGACAGTATGCTCTAATAGTTTGAAATATATAACAAGATTAACTCCACTTTCATAATTTATTTAACTTTTTTTTTTAATTTTTAAGAATAAGGTGACAAATGAAGGGTTGTCAAAATAAATATGCCAAATCGATTAACTCCATAAATCAAGTTGAAAAAAATGAAAAAATACTTTGTTGGGTTTTTAAATTATTTTCAAATTACAAATTCCAATATGTATACAATATTGACTATTTTATTGTAAACACGTCTGTGTTCTGACGACATATAAGATGGAATATATTTAGAGTTATTATTATTACTACAAGTTTCATGATTCGTGGAGTTAATCGAATTGGCAAGTGAAAGTATATTATTAATTTTGACAAAGTCTTTGAGTTATTCTTTTATTACGGTAAATATCACAACATAAATGTATTTTATAAAATAGATCAACAAAAATTAATAATAATAAAATTTCCTCCTTTAATATAATATGGATATTATTACTTCGTATTTTATTAGATTTTCTCGTAAAAATCGTGTGCTCGTGTAATTTGAAATAAAAATATTTTTACGGATAACTGGCGTATAATTTGGTTACATTTTGATTTTTAATCCGTTTCGATTACTTTGCAGTAATCGTGTTCACGGGTTCACGAGATGTGTCTGTCAGAAAGTCAGTTAATTAATCATCTACCTCCAACGGCAGGCATAGGCAGGATTCTTACTATTATTTTATTAAATTTATTGCAGAAATAACTTTTTTTACCCCTAAATATATAGTATAATAACTATATATTTAGGAGTAAGAATCATAAGACAACAGTTTTTCAAAAGTTGTCCATGTCTATCGAGTAATAATAATTAATATTTCATTGTGTCATTGCGCATGAGCCAGATACAATATAAATTCAACTAAATGAAATCTATTGCAAGAAACGACTTTAGTATGCGTTCTAAATCTATGAAAATTATAAATAAAAAGAAAGAATCTCTACACATGGAACTGCTTTTATGAAATAAAATGAATGGACGTGACGCCCCTAGCTACTGCTTGTACAATATTTTCAATGCTTATCCTGAAACTTAGGTTCTTAAATTTAAAGTCTATAAATATATAAGAATGATATTAAGCTATCAACGATTCGTGACATATAATTAAATTATGTATTGTTTCGAAAATTTATATTTATATTTGAATATAATCAGGATTATGAAGATACTATATTTTCTTAGTTTGTTATAAAGTATCTATAAAGAAGAAGGGTAATATATTAAAAATCCAGTCACATTTAGCAATATGTTTAATAATCACAGTGGAAATAAATTATTTTCATAAACATAACTATGAAATCAAATTAGACAAACCAGAAAATATTTTGTAAATGTAATTATATCTAACTTAAGTAAAAATTATTTTAAATCAATAATATTAGAATTAAAATTAAATTTATACAAAAATAAACTAACATCTCACAAAGGCCAAGCCTTTCATGGACAAAATATAATTATGTAAATGTGTATTTTCAACACAAAGTAACTTACATACAAAACAGATAATCACAGTACAAAAGTAAAGCATTGCTTTTTCACACATCACAGATTTACTCTCAACAAAATTTATTTAATCTCCATGTTAATGAAACATTCAAAAACAACATGACAACATTCCATAAATTCACTATTATAATCAATTTTTCGAGCATTTTTAATAGAATTTAATTTAAAAGAAATAATCCAATTAAGATTTAATAATTCATTCATTTCTTTTATTGAGTTTTATGTGATAGAATCGTGAACATGAGATCACCATATATCACAGCATTTACTATGATTTGTCACAATGTGTTTGGTGAATTGACGTATTCAAATTATATAAAAAACTCATTTCAACTAAAATTGAACTAACATATTCCACTATGATGGTAACTAACATACATTTAAACAGCAAGAATTGCAACTACACTACTACATGAATTAAGTGGTTTGGATTTACGCTTAACTCACACCACTTTCTATTAACATGGCTCATTTCTTATAGCAAAGACTCCAAAAGATTATTATCAAGGTAATAATAATTCCTTTATTTTGATAAAACATGAGTAAGTTAAGCGTAAAATTATCAGACCTTTGAGTACTGTTAAAGCTGGATTGAAATAAAATATCTATATTCTTAGAACACATAATATCGAGCTAGTTTTAAGTTTAAGACGTTATATGTGCATATCATGACACACTACATGTAAGATACAATTATTTTTGTAATATATAATTATTTATGCTAATAAATAAAGGAAACAAATGCAATTCATATTTAGATTCTGAAGGTCTAAAAATATATACCATCTAGGAACTTTTCCTTATCAATGTTAATGTTTTATTGTTTAATATATATTTAATAAGAAAAATATACACAAGCTGCGATTCTGTTAGCTGTAAAATAATTTAGTAACTATTTCACTTGATTCGGTTTTAGATACAACGCCGGTCAATCGTGTAAGCAAGAGTGCGACAATTAAATATAATAATTAAGAAAATGATTATAAGCAAGCAAAAAAAGATACAAAAATAGTTAACGTTAGTCAAAAGAGCTGAGGAAAGATAAATGATATACAAGTGCCGTCTATTTAAAACTTAAAATGATAGGTGACCGTCTCCAATTTCTACGGCCGTGGTGGGTACAAAGGTGGGGAGAGCAGGCTGCTCGCTATTGGTTGTTTAATATGTTATTAGTGTATCGGCCGCTTGCTATTGGTTGTTATGTTGTCAATGTTCGGCGGCGGCTCGCTCTTGGTTATTGTGGTGTCAATGTTTGGTTGTGGCTTTGGCTTTAGCGGCGACGGCGGCAGGCGGCAGCTGTACGGTCGGCAGCGGCTCGCGCCAGAATACGCTCTGAGAGAACTCGTCGCTGGGTTCACACAGCGCGGGCGGGAACACCTGGTCCACCAGCACCGACATGTGAGAGTACCTGTGAAGAAATAATCTTTAATATCAACTATACTATGATTTTGTATGAATGAAAATTATTTTCGTAATACTGCTCAACAAAGATCATTTCAATATTAACTTTTTTTTCCTTGCATGAGGACATTATTAGAGAAATAGGAGTAGAAATATATATAATTGTGACAGACATTTACTCGCTGTGTAGTGGTAGTATACAATTTTTAAAAATAAGTATAACATTTTTAGTAAAGTTACTAGTACTGTACACAAATCCCGACAACACAATGGCACCAACACCTGTTACATGATTTGACTAAAATTGCAATTTTCTGCAATTGGTGCTTCTTATGTAATCTTCAAAACCTGTAAAACCACAACCGGATTTTGTGTCTCATCACAATTTTGGGATAACATTCCCACGTTGACACTTCAATTCATTTAAAAATTTAATTAGAGATAAACACATAAGTGTTTTGATAATTTCTTAATAGGTTATATTTTAAACATAGAAGTTTATTAGAAGGGTTTAGTTACCACTCACTTATATGAGAAGAAAGTCTCAAAAGTAAATGCGTAATATGACATGGCGATGATTACTATTATTAGAAAGTTATAAGTTAAAGAAATGTGTGTTCATGATAGCGTTTTGAGTGACAAGCCCAGAGTCATGCCGTACGGCTTACCAGTCAGTGTCTCAGTGATTCCATTATTAAAAATCCACTAATAAAAAGTAAAAAACGCCTACAATATGCTAGCTAATAATTTTATCACGAGCCGGGAAGAAATCATCGACCATGTCACTTTGCACGTGGTAACTGAAATAAAAATATTACGTATTACATCATATACCAGATGACAAGTTAGTAACAGGATATGAGACACGCTAAGTTAATAAATGAAATACTCTACACTTACGTTGATTGGAATGTCTGAGTCAGCTCGTGTTTGAGTTCACCCTTATAGTTGATTGTGAATATTCTCACGATCGGAATGCCAACAGCTTGGTATGCGCAAACATCCTGAAATATAATAAAATTATATAATAATATTATGATTTTTTTAATCAACTCCTGCACTAGCAATAATCTATGTCGCGGTGGGTTTCAGAAAAAAAAAGTTACAAAATCAAAAAACATTCACAGTCGAAACAGCAATACATGGATCACACAAACAACTGTGGTATGGTAATCGAACCCATATACTTTGGCTTAGCTGATAAGACTATCAACCACTAACCACAACCAATCGGATATCTATATTGAATTGATGTTAAGCATCTTTATATAACATGAAGTGATGTTATAAAGTAATATTATTTATAGATAGACAAACAATGAAATCTAAATAGTTTTGTTTGTCTACGAGTATATAATATTTATAAATTTAATTACTTACGTTGACTCTATTCCCATAACCCGCATAGAAGGGGTTCGAACCAGCGGGGAACAAGGCTTTGATATCAGCTAGACACTGTATTTTGAACTCTTCCGGTTTCTTTTCGATGACCTCTCTGTGGAATGCACGCAGGAGGGACGTAGGGTTCAGTAAGAGTGGTCCGTCCGGCAGACACACTTCGCCTTGGCGGATAGACCGCAAATATTCCCGGGTTACCTGTGATTCGTTTTTATTATGTACAACGTCCACCACAAAAAAAAAATTGTACAACAGTTTTGAAAAGTTTTGCTACATCTTTATAATTTGAAAATATTGTCAATTAAAATATGTATGATTTTGTAGTGTCAAATTACTTAAATATGTCGATAGCAGCCAAAATAATAAGACTTATTAAATCTATTGGCACTATTCTAAAAGGGGCCTCAGAAAAGAATCTTGTAAACAATAACTCAAAATTAAAATTATAAGTTGGTATATCAGTTGTCTAATAGTCATAATATGATTGCTCACGCCGGCCTGTCCGATGGCACGCGCAGACAGGTACAGTAGCTGGTAGCCGTTGTTCTTGATCTTAGTGAACAGCTGCGCCACGCCCGACTGCGCCCAGTCCTTGCCCACAAGTGGGAAGATATGCCCCAACACATCCGACCTGGAATACAATATCCAATGTTTTTTAAAATCTACGACATATATCACACGTGGTTTAGTGTCAGTATTAAAGGTCACGAAAAGGCCTTGAGATTTATATTCTAATGTACATTTGTTGAAGCGGAAGAGTACAATCCGAATGAGATATGTTCTTAAAAAAGAAAATCAAATTATGTCAAGGTGACATAATTGGCAACATTCCCTACTTTCAATGAAAGTGATAGTCATGCAAATATATATCATAGATAATTATTAAAATATTTCAATCTTGATCGACTTGACCACAAATATAAATAATAATATTATAGACTAATAAAAAAAGAATTTATTTCATAAAATATATATTTAAGGCTAATTGAAAAAGACATTTGAACAGTCTCGATGTTTACAACGCATTATTTACGTAGTATTGTTGATTCCTACATCAAGACATCAAGTAAACAACATGGAATGCGGCCTTGGCTGTACTGTTTATTATTTTATAGTGATTGACTGTTTTGTAAACATAAGAACAATGTAGACAATTTTACGGGAACGCGAGTGGATTTTTTAAAAATAAAGAAATTAGAATTACATTAAAAATTAACTTTAATTATAAACTTAAGAAATGACTGAGCAGAAGCGCATGCAACAATCAATTAAATTTAATTAAATTAATTTACATCAAATATGTTCCCAAGATATGAGACGATTCGTATTACATTCTTATTACGCTGATCAAGCATTTACTTCTAACGTTCTCATACCTTGAGCTAACATAACTATGTTTTTATCGAATTGAACCTGAAAAAGTATATATGTAATATTTACAGTATCGATATTACCTAATAAATGTGTAATACTATGAAGAATGGCTAAAGTTTTTCAAATATGGCTTCTTTCGAATTCAGGAAGTGATTGATTAATATGAATATTTTAAAAGGTCAAATTATAAATTGGTTTTAATACGAGAATTAATTTAAAATTACTAAACATACTTGGTGATAGTGCCGTCTATATCTGATATGACGACCTTGTCGTCGTATCTCCATCTGAACACGTTGCACTTACAGCGCGTGGTGCCCTGGTACGCCGTGGTCACACTGAACACCATCTCGTTCATACCCTCGCGTAGATTCAGGTTTTTCTGCGGACACAGTACGTTATAAATGTCTCATGTAAGATATAATGTTATTTATATATGTTTATGAAAATATCAACAAAAGCTGATATTTAAACAAAGACCTATAGAGTACCTGGCCACTGACTTGATAACTAAGCAATCACGTGATCTCTAACCGCCATAAGGAAGTGATGAATTAATTTAGGATAATTAATTTACTAACATTAAAACATCAAGAAATGTAGTATGTAGTACTAAAAATGAACGGTATCAATTCCACTCACGATCTGTTCGGAGGACAGCCTTAGTGTCTTCCTGAAGGAGGAGGCTCTCCTGGCCGCGCCGCCGCCCTCCGCCTCGGACTCCGACGAGCTGTGCTCGGCCGGGCTCAGGGGCGCGCCTGCGACTGCACGAGCTGACGAACAGATGGATACACTCAAACTTAATAACATTATATTATAAAGTCCCAAATTTAATAACTTATGGATTTTTGGATTAAGATTATATTCAGGATGCAAAATTCCACTATGCTACCAGCTCATGAATAAGACGTCCCCTCCCTGAACGGGATCGAAACTGATCGCACAATTTCCTATAGTATTAATTAATAATATTTCTTTATGTATATTATTTTTTTTACCTTTTGGTAGCATGGGCGTGGTATCCACGGGTTCGACTACTATGTCGGGCTTCATAGCTTCATCGGTCTGTGTCTCATCTTGAGGTTCCATTTTTTCCACACTCCAAGGATGATCTATTTGGTCAATGTCTGTCGGTTCACTTTTTAAAGTTGTCTCAATTTGTGGTTGAGTTGAATCTTTTGGCTCCTCGTCCTTGTGTTGGGAAGATTCAGACCTATTGAACAATAAATAATATTACTTTAATTGGTTTTGTATGTATGCTAAGCATATAATCTTACAACTATAAAAACTTGCTGTTACCCGCGGTTCCACCCGGAAACTAATTAAGAACAGTATCGTAATGCTAGATAGCCTTCATCATGAACCTGCCTATCATAATCAGAAAAAAATATATAAAAATGGGATTTGTAAATTCATGTGGTAGTTTCAAATAAAAGCACGTTCAAACAAACAAACTTTTCCGCTTTATTATATTAATATTACATTTTAGTAACACTACAATATAATAATATTATTTATTAATTGTTTTTGAGTCTGTAAAGCTGCTAGCTAGCTGCTATCTCTATAATTATTTTCAACTAATGAAAAATTTGTCACCGACAAAAATAACATACTAGACTCCTATTCAAATACCAAAATAAGAATTTGTACTAGTTTCAAGGTTGCAACCTTGGATAGATTTACCTGACTTTTGGTTCGTCATTATTCTCTATTATGTGAGCCAAAGGAAGTTTAAGCGACGAGACGACACCGATACGACCGGTCGTTAACCGAGTCTGGGACATTATTATTTTGGCAACGTTAATACTATACATAGAATGTCATTTGCTGTGACGTGCGCTTAATACCGGGTGCCAATTTTTTAATTTTATATATAAAGATTAAGTCCAAATTTTCATATTATAGAAACATTCTTAATTATTATTATGTATCGTATATGTGTTGTAATAATTAATTATGTATTACCAATTTCGTAGAGAAATTATGCATATTATTTTATTATATTTGGTGTCTGTAGTGACCTTTTATCTGCGTTGGATCGCCGCCAGCTCCACCAGTAGCTCCGTGGCTTGGCCTCGTCCGTGCGACTCGTGGACTCTTCCTTCTCGCCCTTCTCTAGCTCTTCCAGGACTCGCTAAAAATATATGTAATTTAATTAATATTATTATTAAAATATAAAAAAATACATGTGTCTAGTAACTTTATTGGTTCATATTTTTTTTAAATATATTTATATATATTTTTTGTATACAAAAATCTGTATCGTGTATGAGATACAGAAAAAGTATCATAGAAACCATTACAGTCTTTGTAATAAAAAAAAAAACATATTTTTTGGCAACGATTTAAACGTTTTTGACGGACAGTTGAGTCGATTTGCATTTTTTTTCACTTTAACAAACTTTCATGAATTTTCACGCCTGGCTAAAAGAAGATAATGTAAAATTGGTTCTTTTATCATAATGGAGCGTGTGTGTGTGTGTGTATGCATGTGCGAGCGTGTGTACATGCCTGCGTGTGTACGTGTGTGCATGCATTGTGTAATATGTGCGTGTGTCGTGTCGTACGTTGGGCAGCGGTCTCCTGTAGGCCAGCAGCGACAGCAGCAGCGGCCCCGCGCTGCGCCAGGGCAGGCGCCGGGTGCCGAGGCGCACCTCCAGGCGGCCCGCGCCCGCCAGCGCCGCGCCGCGCACGCAGAACTCCTCGTAGCTCAGCGAGCGACTCACCAGGCCCTCGCGCGCCATCACGGACACCTGCCCTCTGCGCACGCGCGCGAGTTAATACTACACGTCTCTTTGTGTTATACTTTATCGAGTTTAGGTGGTTCCCCTCACTTTGCCAGCAGCTTCTCGTCGTCGTCGGAGTCCAGCGGCGGCGCGTCCATGGAGGCGGGCGAGGCGGGCGACTGCGGCAGGGAGGGGCCGTTGCCGGACTCGTATTCCTCCTCCGTGGGACCGACCGCCGCGACCGATACTCCGGCTGTTTGTCATTATAAAGTTTTTATTTAGTACGACAATTATAATTTTATTTCATTAGTATTAGGTATCTAGTCTCACCTGATCGGTATCGCTCGGCGTGATGTTTCGGGAAGTACAGATCGGGATCGACCTGACCGCGGTCGAGGTCGTCCAGGTAGACTCCCCCGGGAACGGTATCCTCTCTGGTCGACATGAATTTGAACATTCCGCTCAGCACTCCGCGACGTCCGGTCCTCTCCTCGTCCGAGCTCAGGGGCTCCGTGGGCGAGGCGGGCTCCGTCGGTGAGGCGGGAGGCGCGGGGGACTCGGGGGATTCCGTGGACTGAGGCCCCCTCACGGGTGGCTCCGGGAGCTCTCCCCACCGCCACGACTGAGATGACTTGTCGTCGTTAGCCGCTCGCGCCAGTTCTATCTCGGTGTCGGATTGAACCGGAGTCCCGTGGCGAGACCCCTTACTGTATAGTGAAAAATGAAATATTATTTTAAATTTCATTTATTAGCCTTAAAATTATTTCATCAATAAACGACAAAGAACAAAAGGCAGTGCGCTATTACAATTACAATTGATACGACACACACAAAGATAAAAATAACTACTGAATATCAACAAAGAACTAAAAAGCTTTATACAATTATCGATTAATATGTTTATATTATAAATTTAAATTTAATTGACCATTATGGTTCAAAAATAGATATGCTAAATATTATATTTTTTTCAAATTGTATAAGTTGTGTAACATTTGATTTATTAACTTGAATCTCCTTGTTGAATTAGTTTTATGGATATTAGTTTTGTTGTTACGAGGATATGGTATAACATTAGTTGTTTTATGTGTTTTGGAAATATTCCTGATATTATTTCTTTTAATTGTTAATAGCTATATTGAGTAGGGTATTCATCTAAACTTTTTAATTCTGTTTTATACTACCCACCAAATAATAGAGTTTAGCTTTTAAAGAATAAAGGTTATTTTTTGGATGCGAGTGAAACCACGGGCTAAAACTATATTATTATCTATATTTTTTCGGAAATCCACATTGTAAATAATGAGTATTTACACTGATAACATCACAATGTAATTATATTATAGAAAGATTGTGCATAAATTTGCGTAAATTAATTACATCTGCAAATAAATTTGAACTTTGATCTTATTGGTCATCGCTTCATCGGTAACTATGTATGACATATATCCGAAACTATGTATAACGTAGAACATAAACGAGTATCAAAGTGCCAAAATCTATTATAAATATATTATAAAAATATATCATTTTAATGATACTAACCACAAAGTGCTAATTATAGCGTACAGTGAACTACAATTAATGGAAGTGCTAACTACAGAAAGAAACTACTTTGCAAGCCAGCCAGGTAGAGTAATATAGTATATATTACGAGTGTCTGGAGGCCGCGTGCACCTCGAAGGCGGTATCCGACAACGCCAGCGGGATTCGATTGTCACCGTTCAGCTTCAAGTTCGACATCTCTTCGCTGTAACACAGCATTCTATAACTTACCTATTTTTAAACAACAACGTTAATAAGAATTAAGTAACTCACCTAAGAACGCCCGCTGCAACTTCGCTGTCACTAAAGAAATTAATGTCGGTGGTATTAGGAATTGGTGCCGGCTGAGATCCTCTTTGCTCGGATCCAGTGAGATCAGATTGACTAGAAATAGAACTAGTCGATGATTTTCTTTGGTGCTTTTTCTTTGAATTAGCTTTTCTCGTCTTCTTCTTCTTTTTACCGTTGCCGTTAGGTTTAATTTCTTCAGGAGTCGGCACCGCGTCTATAGGTCTGAAGTCGTTATGTTCGCTTATTTTCTGTATGGTTTGGTTAGCCTCACTCCCGGCAGCACCGAGCTGCGTGGCTGAAAAAGTCTTTGGTTTCGAATCAGTCCAATCCGCCGATCCTTCATTCAAACCCTCCATTTCGAAAAGGGCCTCATTTTCATGATCATCTTGCGTATTTTTATCTTCTCTCTTATTTTTGGTAAGTTTGCTCAAATCTGGTTTTTGCATTGATTTCCCGTCAGCTGTGTATCTGTGGAAAAAAGCATAGAATTTTATCATTCCGTATTAAATTTTTCATATTTTTAATTAAAACTATAATATTATATAACAGTATAAAATATTTTTTAATTATAATAATAATTATAATTCGCAATCACACTTAATTACTAAACCACTTAACCACTCACACGTTGCTTAAATTGTAGGTAATACATTCATATCTGTGTGTGTGTATTAACTTTCTAGTTATTTTTATTACGATACTGCTTTTGAAATAAAGTAGTCATGACATTGACAACCCTGTTTTATTTAACTTGTTGTGTATCTGAAATCAAGTGTGCTGGTTTTTCTTGTTAGATTCTCTATATCCTTATATGGTCATGGCCACATCATAGTATAAAACATATATAATATGTTTTAAATTTACTTTGGTTTATCTATTAATTTGTTTATATTCTATTGCCGTATTATTTTCTAGAAGAACAAAATAAATATAGGATTTGTATGGAACTTTATGAAATATAGAAAACGTCACTTGCTAGAACTCAAAAATATGTTTTATAGCAGATAATGCTAAACAAGTACCGTCTTTTAGTGTAGTCCGAAGCTTGTCCATGATCAGGTTCCACAGCAGACAAGGAGTTTCTACGACGAGGCTCGTATAATGCGTCGAAACGCGTAGCCGGTATTGGCGACGTGGCGAGATGGGCTGAACATTCCGCCTCATCCTCACCCACCTCCTCCACGAAGAAAGCTTCACCAGATTCCCCCAATTTCATATGTATGTCCAGAGGTTCTCCATTCAACTCCAAGTCAACCTTTAAATTATATTTGCAGCCTAAGTATAAGCATATATTTTTCCAAAATGTAATCGAAGTATATATTTTGTTTACCTTATAGTTAACTTAAAAATATGAAATTATAGGCAAGTCACGATGACAGCAACATTTATATTGACATAGGGTTTTTCTGAATTTGTTCATTTGAATCATAATAAGAAATTAAAATAACAATATAAGTACTGAAATACAACAAATTTTTAAAAAACGTTATCTTCTATTTACTTCAGACGATCTAACGGTTCTAGAAAATATGTATTCGTGTGTGCAAAGAAAAGGTATTTAACCTGTAAAAATAAAAACTGGTCTCATGAAAAAAAAAATGCTTGTGCCAATTTTTTTATACAATTCTTATCTTCATATCTTCAAAATTGTACTCCGCGTTGGCGATATTCCAATTTTAATAGTGAATCAGTCGAAGTAGCTCTCTTGTTTTGGCAATATACAAATGAAAGCAAACAAGCTAACCCACCACATACCTAACTTTTATACATATTATTAAAACATTAACGTGTTTCCGACAATAGCGTGCCTCAAAGAGGCTGACTTGTTAAATATCTACGACGTTTCATTAGAGTTTTAGAACAATCTAGAACCTAGACGCATGGCAGCAAACGTTTATACTCACATATTGCAGAAGTCTTCATAAAACACACATACATATACGTATAAAACTCACACACATACATATATGTATAAAACACACACATATGTGTATAAACTTAATTGTGTGCATGTAGGTGTGTCGTTGGTAATTAGTTAATATTGTTAGCAAAAAATTAATGAAATGGCTTGTTCAAAGAATCAATTCAGCTTTAAGAACAATTTAAAAGAGATATTATAATATTAAAATGCTATAGAAAGATTATAAGAATACCTGCTAAGTCGTATAGAAATGATTAGAATACTAAAAAGCTTAGCTCATTGAAATCGAATCTCCAACCTCGATATCTCTTCCGTACGCAATCGTCTCATACAGAATATTAATTATTTTTATCTAATAACCTAAGAGGATTTATATTTAAACAGACTCCATAGATTGTAAAGTGTTACGTTGCCTAATATGAACTATAACATTTGAATATTTATTATTGCAGTTAGATGTGGCAATCGATTACAAAACTAGAGAGGTACTGAGATAAGTTCATTGTGATGTAAAAGTAAGGAGACTACTATATTCAACGAATAGTATTTTCAAAGCTTAAAATTTATTGCGAACTAATAGAATCGATAAATACAGAACAAAGCAATTTTTATTTCTCGTGAAAGAAATCTAACTTGTTTGAAAAGCTTATTGGAAACTTATACGCTTCTAAATAATAATAAGAATACATAATATTCTAAATACATAAATTTCAGTATCATATATATTCTCAAAATTTTGATAAGTCCCTTTTTTTTTTTTCAAAAACAATAATTTGTATAGAAAACGTGTTTGTAAGAAGCACAAATATTCTTAATAAAAAACTATCATTGTCATATGATTACTTTATGATGATTGATGATTTTGATTTGTCAGTCATCGAACGTTTATTTAAATACAAATTAATTAAGTAAAACATTTAAAGATATATGTATAATTTATCGAAAAATAATTCTCTAATCAATATCTGATTATAATTTTCAGTCTTGTATGTCAATAATACAAAATTAACAATATAGAATTCTTTCATTTAATGTATTGATGATAAGAAACTTCGAATTATAATATTATATAATAGTAAGTACAAACATATATTCTTCTATATATAATATAAATATATTTATAACTTTATAGGCTAATATTTTTTTTTGGAAATGACCTGTTTTTTGGGTCATAAAATTATATATATTGATAAAATAATTAATTTGTTAAAATAACAACTAACAAAACTACACCCTTCGTTAACAGATAACAATATTTTTTTTAGTACATTTATTGTCACTTAATTTGATCAATAATGTATTACTTGAGCAATTACTGGTTCCCGTACAGCCTTTCACTCTTTATTCTAACTTCAAGCTTTATTTTAAGGGTGAAAAGTAGCCTATATTCGAGGGCATAATTTGAGGTCCACTCTATACAAAGCGATTTGACTGTAAACGTATCAGACACATAGACAGACAAAGTTACTTTCATATTATTATTAGTATATTTAAAACAAATAAAATTTATGATTCAAATTTATTCAATAATTATATTAAAAACATGATGCGTTGTTGAATAACACCTATCTGATTACAATAAATTATTTTATATAATCATCGATCTGCGATAAATAAGATTAACAATGCTTACGTAAAATACAAGCAGACATACATTGAGACCTTGAACAATAATCAAATATGCGTGTAAAATAATTCCATACTGGCTATTGTTATATAATAATTATAAGTATCCCGCGAATTAGCTGTGTAAATATATATCTATTTATTGTAGAAATTCGAAACTTTTTTCGAAGACTTTTTCTAATTTTTCGTTTATTTTTAAAATATATGTTATTTTAAAATTCTGGGAGTACCGCCGGATATATTTATATATATATATATATATATATATATATATATATATATATATTTTAGTAATCATGGATCACGAACGTTTTAATTTAAAAAAAATACCACTCGAAACAATAATTTTAAAATTGATACAATAACTCACAGAGAAAATTCGTAAAGAGGTTATATCCTTTATAAAAACACCCTTAGAATAATCAAAGATTTAATCAAACTTTCCAGAATATGGTCGAAAGGCCGAGATAATTGTTGATAATAAAAAAATACTTAAAATATACTCGGATTAACAGATGAGGCACTCTCACTAAGACGCTAAAAGAAAACAAATTCATAAATGTTGTGTATTATTTGGATATTTGACCAGAAAATTTGTTAATGTTCGTAACGAAAAAAAAAAAGGGATAAGTAGCTAAAGTAATATACTATCGAAATCTGTCGGTACAGAAGCGAAAAGTGGTACAGATGTATATTACACATTATAATATTCAAATACATCTATACAGATATACGGTTTATCACACCTATGATATAATGAAACAAATCAATAACTTTGTTTTACTTGTAGCATGCTAATAATTATATAACCCACAGACAACATTACGCAAACATCTATCTTATTAGATAAAAACATTTCTATTGCTCAATTAAATATTTATGTCACAGAGACATTTTGTCATAATTATCATAATATCTAAGACATAAGGGCCTTTATACAGACTAGCTGTTACTTGCGGTTCCACCTGCAGACGAGCTGGGGGACGAGTTAATTTACAATATATTAGGGATGGCAAACCACTGGGCACGCGTGACATAAGTGGCACGTTTGAAAGTTTTAATGGCACGCACAAAAACAAAATAATTGTAAAAGTTGTTGATAAAAAATATTTAAAGAAGAATTATTTTTATTTGTTTATTTAATTATAGTTACGCATAATTTCACCACGATAACATTTCGAATGAAATTTTATTGTGGCACGTCGCCTATTAAAAAAAATATTTTTTTTTTACTTTATGGCACGGATATCAAAAATGGTTCGCCATCCCTGTTATAAATAAATAAATTTAGTCCGTGTTAGATGCTCAAATAATTTAGAATTCTAAAGTTATAAGAATTTATGACATCGGTTCAGTACTTTTTGAGTATATTTGTTACAGACATACAAATTGTTTCTCTTTATAGTATAGAATAATAAATAAGTATCTATAGATAGTAGGTATAGATTTTTATATAAAGATTGCAACTATAGACAAGACATTCCTAAAGAAAAAATCATTCAATCGGTGACTTGTTGTTTTAATATAGACTATAGATAATATAGATAAAATTCATTATAGGTAAACATTGGTAAGTAAATATTATATATATATGTAATTAAAATTATAATTTAATCAACTAATGCTGGTGCAACACAGCGATAGCGTCACTACCAAGTAATTAAGATTATTAGGGGTCAAGATTATGCAATGTTTAGTTTTTAATTATGTATAATTATCTATCGTCAACATATACATATATCGTCAAGATGTGTTCTGATAGCTGACGACGTCAGAGCCAAGGTTTTATAAACATGGCGTGATCGTTTTGGCATTATGCTGATTTTTTTAAATTTTCTTATCTACAATACATTAACGATAATAATTCTAATTGAAAATATTTATTTATGATATGGTTTGATATAAAAACAAACTTACAACTTTAAATCTTGAACGCAGAACCCCTAGTTTCCCGAACCTCACGTGGAAGGGTGAGCAGGTGTAGCTACCATCTGGCTGCTCCACCACCACTACATCAATGGCACCAGTCAGAGTAGCTCCATTGATCTCGTTGTAGAATTCGCAGAAGTTCGCGATGAATTTACCAATATAGTTCATAGAATACATTATTGTTATTTTATAGTACTGTGGTCACTATCACTGTCACTCAACTATTTCGTTTTAAGTCCTGCTTAATATTGAATGATTACCCCATTTTGATGTATGAAATAAATCATAGCTGTATCTGAAACAATAAAAAAAAATTATATACACATGAAAAATTAACTCTAAATAACTCTAATACTAATAACATTTATATATAAAAAAATATATAAAACTTATCAAGTAAATGTATAATATATATGTCTGTGCTTAACATTAATAAAAAAATTAAAAAAGTAACAGCAAAAATAATTATCCAAAATAAAGTACAATTAGAATTGTTATTTTCATCCTAAAATTTATTTGTATTTTTAAATTCGTTGTATAACTATCAAAATGTTACAAATTAGATAAAATATGTCTATATCTTTTGTTATCAGAATAGGTATTAATATATGTATAATAATCATAAATAATGCCTTATTCGTTACATAATGGGTTTGTTGTTAAGAATATTATTTTATAATGTTAGAATTGGCTTGGTATTGACATTATAACATATATAATAATAGTACATACAATATGTATATTGCACTGACTAGCTTTAAACAATAACAAACATATCTTTTCCACGCTGAATCCATATCAATGAACACTTGTGTACGTCAATTTAAAGAGTCATGAAGGCCTATTTTGAGATCATACTTATCAAAATAAGCCCTTCTGGAGACTCCAAGTTAAAGTTGAAGCTACGAGGGTTTAAACGTGCCTTGGTCTGAGAAGAACCACACAACAAACTCAGCCGGGTAATTTTTTATTGTGATAACTGTTTCACAAACGTCCAAACATTGAATGTTTTCGAACAACTAGAGCCATCGCAATCCATTCGATAAACATAAAATAATATTACAATTGGACTTGCAAGACAACCAGCCATCGCAAGTAGCACCTGTATACGAGAATAACACTTGAGTCGAACATATTTAGTCTCAGTGAAGTACCGATTAAAAATATACAAAAATATCTATAACTTAAAAAATAACACAAAATACAATATATAATATAAAATTTCAAAATAAAAACAGTCTCTTCTAATAAATATTGGTCGAAATGCAACACTGTCATTAGTACTTTTCTTCCACACAATACATTCATCCATTCTATTCCATATCATTCTGTTCCAAACAATGCTTTTCATATAAAACCTAACAACATAATAACATCAACCTGATTTCTACAAATTTTGTAAGTCAGTATATTATTTTTTCATATATACATTCATTTTATTCCATTCAATACATTCGATCCAAAAACATCAACCTAATTTCTACCAATTTGTAAGTAATTAAACATTTATAAGTTAACCTCTACTTATGCAGATGTATAGAAAATGATAATGCTTACGTGCGACCAACAAGCGTATCTTTAGTATCAGTTTATAAGGCCGCAATTTCCGGGAATGTGTGAACTATAACGACAAACTTCTATTATCATATCAGTTAGTTCGATGAACGGAAAATAAATAAAATAAAAACAATGTAAAATGTGTCAAGCGATAAATAGTTTTAAAACGTGTACAAAAATAAACAAAAAATTAATTTTCTGATTTCAATTATAAAATTCACGTACTGAAACGTGATTTAAAATACCACAATACAAAAAAAATATATATATTATTTTCAAATATAAAATAATATTTATTAAAACATTAATGATAAATTTATAAATAAATTCAAGGAAGTATATAGTAATAAAATTTTCTTAAGTGTAATTTTAAAACTATAAAACTCAATAGATACATCAAAAAATTATATGTTATAGAACTAATAATGTAATTGTTTAGTTCATCTATGTTTGTTATATATTTTTTTCATATTTTTTATGTTTTTATTTAAGATATATTATATAGCTTCTATAAAGATATCCAGTATCCGTGACATTGCATCTTGTATTGGCACGTGGCGGTGAAGGCGAACTCAGAGATGTCTGCCCGTGACTTCAAGACGCTTATACAATACACAATATATCCTAAGCTATATATGAGTAATCCACTAGAATAACTAGATCTCTCTATCTATTTAGAATAATTAAGCGAAGTTTCGACCTACTATATTCTATTACAAATATCCAAAAGATAATATTTACTTAGCAATAAATAGAAGAATAATAGTAACTCTTAATAAAAGCTATCTATCTCTATCTAGAAAAACTAAGTATCAAATATCGAGAAATTAAAATTTAATTAACATCAGCAGACAAGAAGAATAGTTTCTATAGGTACGAGGAAAAAGTATAAACAATAAAATCTTCAGACATTAATTACCGCTTGTATTCATTTGTTATTATTGTGATGTGACTTGTAATAAAAATAATCGTATTAAACTATGACAAATCATTATGTAACTTTGACCAGGCACGTTCATTTATTTAATTGCAAATCAAACATAAAAAACACCTATATTATCGGTAGTGGATATGTATATATATACATATATAATAGCTATAATGAATTGCATATTTTATCTTCATACTTGTAAATAATCTCTCACGAAATAATTAGTACAAAAAAGTCAATGCTCCTTTACTCTATTACTGACCAATGAAAAATAATCTTGTTCCGGAACAGAGAGCTTAGAGAAACTCTATAGCTCGCTATGCATGTTGAAGTTTTCAGAACAGTTCTATATTTTGTATCAGTGTAGTTATAACAGACAGGACGCATTAATTTATGAAGTTTATGTTAAGAGAAGTAGGATGAGATTCATTCAAGAGTCACATATTTATCCACTTGAAATCCCAAAAATATTTAGATTTCATTATACACCTTCATACATCACTATTATATTTTAAGAAAGCTGTCAATGGAAGCTTTAATATAAATTATACCTTACTATTAATATACAATATAATATAAATATAATCATTACGAGTATCCGGGTTCAACTTCATTTATTTTTTTAAATAAAAACGATAAGATTCGATAACAAACACATATAATGACGAATAATGTGACTAATACTAATTATTAAGTTTTATATTTTTTAAATATAAAAAAAAATCATTCATTATTGTTAAGGTATTTTTTATTATATTTTTAATAAAAGAAATAAAAGGTTACACAATATTTATATTATTTTAACACAACTAAGAAACTACTTATTCTTATTTAGTAACAATGTATGGCTATTGTGAAAACAGAATAAATTTAAAAAAGAAAAAATGGAAATGAAACAATAAAAACGGAAGTGATTAAGTGCCAAGTATTATTAAGACAATTATGAAATATATAAATAAAAGTATACCTGGATAGTCCAAAATTTCAGTAGCTTAAATTATAATCAACTTTGCACAATGTTTTACCAATATAACTGTCGTGATATTAGTAAACAAACAGCTGTTGAGTTCTGTAACTCCAGACGTCGCGAATTACACTTGCACGAATGCGAAACACTTAGAAATTTAATACGTCCAATTGCTGTCGATTGTAGTTTTACACTGGCGGCTGGCCACTGACTTGAACAGAGAAGTGCGAGTGGGTGCGCCAACAACCGATAGCAAAACGATAATTTCATGACGTAGACATGTAGCGACTTCATACATACAAAAGATCCTAAGATCACGCAATGTAGTAGCGAAAACTGATTCGGGGTCGCGCAATACAAACGTGTTGGTCGCGTGGTATGGCATGATGTCGTACCATGTTATTGCGAAAGTATATTCTGTAACATTAACGTTTTTAAAGGATGGGATAATTAATTGTTTTCTTTATTTGGGATAACGGTTACATTTACCGTTTTTATAATAATATGAATAAAAAATATTTAACGCATTGAATTCCCAAATATTTTAATATTTTCAATTATAATCCTACCTTTCGAATGCTTTGTAGCAAGCCTATTCCGTTGTACTCTTGAAAAGCTTAGAAAACATAAGGATAATTAATTTTCATTGTTTGTTTGGTTTTTCATCTCATCTGAAAAGTTCATGCATTTCAGTATATAACTGAAAACCAACTATAATATCTTAAAATCTACAAATTCAAAACTAGGTCAAACAATGTTCACGTGTATTTGCATGTATTTGCAGCATGATTTATTGAAATTTGACTTATAGTATAGAGATAAAATAAAAATTCATGTCTTACGACTCATCCAATATTTATCGGATTATCATATTTACAAATAAATAACAATTATATATAATTTAAAGAAAGCTTAGAAGCACATTTTAACTTAAAAATATACAGAAATAAGTCCTAAAGTCCTTGAAGTAATCCATTCATGAAACCCAAAACTGTATGATATTTAAGATGAGACACACCTCCAAAATTAGAGTAACCTTAACCATATAAGTGTAAGAATGGGTGTGTCATGACGTATTTTATTACGACGTTTGCAAATGTTCTCGAGACGTAGGATTAAAATTACACAAGGCCACTGCTGTTAAGTAATCCAAAATCAATCTTAAGCAATATATGCCTTGTCTCGTTACAGATAATATTAAAATCGCATGAACGTAGCTAATATTATCAGCAAGATAGTTTACTAGTGCGTAGTGTTATTGGTGATGTAGAATGCGGAAAACAAAAACATGTTATTGCCACTTTGAATTGTAAAGAGCTTGCATATTAAAACAAGTGTCACAAAAATAAATGATTATGACTAATCTATAACTAAAACTATTAATGACACACAAATAATCTATACTAAAATAGTTTTTCATATCAAAATTTTCCGCATTATAATTTAGTTGTCTAGCACTAAAGCGGAAAAGTTTGATTTGAAAAAATATTGCGGATTAAAACAATGAATGATGAATGCTTATGAATCTTCATAAGGATGATAGGCGAGCAACACGCTACTATTTGTAGTTATTCTAATAGTAAATAAAACCATTTTTCCGCTGGGAGAGCCGCGAGTAACAGCTAGTATCAAAATAAGTTTCGAAACTCGTGTTTGGTCACATTAGGCCCTATATAAATTTAATGTAAATATAAAAATGAAAAAAAATATTAAAGCAAGACGATTACTCAATTTGCAGAGCAACGCGATATTACCGAAGTGTTAATTCGATAAAATTCAATTGAAATATAAATTTAAAATCCCGTTGATTGGTACCACAACCACCCAATCGCGAAATAAGTTTTTTGGAAATAGAAAAAAGCATGGTCGATTTGTACCATACAAAATTAATTGCATATCGCAAGAAAATGGAGTCGAAAAAAAAAGCTTATGTACGTACATACGTACGTATATACATACATACATACATACATACATACATACATACATACCTACATAGATACATATATACATACATACATAAATACACATACACACACACACGCATGTTTTTATAAAAGACGAAATATTTCATCAATCAGGGTGAGTATAATAACTTCTTTAATCAGGAAGTAAAACATGTTAAAGAAATTTAAGATAATTTTGACATATCTGATAATATGCTTGCGAAATGTGGTTTGTTTTGTAGTTTTGATTATAAATGTCAATGTGTTTGTAATAACGGAGGTGTGGCTAATTCTCAGTTCTAATGACCTTTTAAAGTACATACAAACATATATATTATGCTTGTATACATTGTATGCATTATTTATAAATACTATGGTGTATCTGTATTATCATTAAATAGCATTTAATAAAAAAAATGCTTTTATAACATAATTTTTTTTTGTTAATTATACATTTAGTTCTAAAATAACAAGGATTTGAAAAAGTTCACCAATAAAAAGATATAGAAAAAAACTACAATAGAAACTCCTTGTTTATTAAACTCTTTTGAAGCATAGTTGTCTAATAAATTAATAAATAATGAGTGAATGCTAATAATGCTTTTGAAATACAAGTCAACTCAGCTCCAAGTTGAAATATATTGATTGAATGCGAATAAAATTAGGTCACTTTAAATTATATATGAGAAATACTAACCCATATATATATTTGTAAAATTACTCAGTAATTTTACCATTTAACTGCCCAAGGAATATGATATCTTAATTCTTAGAAAGTAATTATTTTTCCAGTGAAAATGAATTGATAAATAAATATTTAATGTTTAGGTTTTATAGTAAATTCTAAGAGTTTTTGTGACTATCTTATATATTTTGATAAAAATTATACATTTTTTGCAGAAACAATTGTTTTAAGTATGTATTAATGAGAATAAAATGAATTACAAAATATATATATTTACAGAATAAGATCTAAAGGAGAAAATCTAATATAAATCATATAATGTGTTAATTTAATAAAATGTTTGATACAAACTTTAATTGCAAAAGTAAAGAAATAAGAGATGTATTAACTTTTATCATGTATGCAGAAAAAATGACATATAATAGTATGTTTCAGTTATGTAAAAATAATTAAATAATGAGTTTAATACTGTTGAATAAAAACACAAACAATGAATACTATGCATTATAATGATTATTATCAACATGGTATATTTGAATTTATCAAGAATCTTTTTATTGAAAGATGCATTAAAATTTTATAATTCCAATCAGTGGCTTATTTAAGGTTCTTGTTGAAATTTTAATTTAATTAAATAATAACAATCTCTTAATATGTCTTTTTTCATTAAAATTGAGAATATTGTTCCTATGTTATCAAATATTTTAAATACTACAATAATATTTTCACATGTTAGAACCATACAAAAAATTATAAAAGCCACATATGATTCATTTTTGTAAATTAATTGGACCCACATAATGAGAATACATCATTTCCGAGAAATGACTCACTACAAAAAAATATATATATACATCATTGTTTAACAGCTATTCTTTTCTTTTATTTCATATATATTATATTTATATAAAAAAGAAACTGTAAGTAGAATGGCTGAGAATGTGCAGAAAGAGTTTTTTTTCTTTATTCATTTGATATATATATATATATTTTTCAATATAATGCATTTTAATATGATAGGATACGGTATATCCTTTTCCAATGTTCTAAAAACTAAAAATGCAAAATATTCATAACATAAAAATATTTTTATCAATATATTAAAAATAAATATTATGATATGTAAGGACACTGATTCATTAGACTAAACCAAATTCTACTGTGACCAAAAAATAATAAAAATATGTAAATTAGTTATGTGATAAAAATATAAACAAAAATCTATATTTTCATAGAAGTATCAATTCTATGAAAATATAGTTTTTTATTATATAATTTCGTTAACGATTTCGCGAATTATTCTCAAATGTATGACAAGGTTTTATTCTGCTAGAAATGAACCATGAGGACACAATTTTTTTGCTAATTTCATTCACCATAAATAAAAGTTGAGCAGTTTTAGTTTCAACTTAAATGTACTGTCTCATTTAATTCTAATTCTCAATGCAGCAAAGTAATTGAGATTTGATTTAAAAAAAGAAAAAATCATTTTAGTTTACCTTTGTTTTTGGAAAACTAATTAATATTTCAAATCTATGTACTCACAGTAGGATCCCTTAGGTTATGCAGGAAACTTTTAATGAATTCTGGCACTATGCAATATTTAACTTTATCTATTTTAATAACATTGAACCAAAACAAAATCCCAACAAATGAGGAAATCCCTTACAACAGCAAAGCTTTGTTCTCTGATCTCTCATTTAATGACAATGACATTTAAATATTCCAGATCTGAGACATGGAAGGTAGAGGTAAAGAGTACCAATATATACCGAATATAAAATTAAGGAATTAATAAACCACAAGTAATATTCAGTAAGTTACTACAATTCCTAAGGTTTTCTTATCAATTTATGTTTATATTTATATAGCAGATGAAAAAAAAATATATGTATTCGCCAAGAAAAAAAAGATTTTCTTTATTTTGTGTTTATGTTTTTATTTTAGCTTTATCCGTTTATTTGTGTTTTGTTTTACCTTATCTTTTCGACAACCGCTTATTAATAATATATAAATAATAGACAGAAATTGTTATCCTCTTCTGAAGGTAGCTGGTGTTACTATTCTATTACCTCCACGACTCAAGAACCAGCTATGCTCTATCTACGATAGAGCATTAAACAATAGCGCCTTTTTATGATTTATAGTTTTCAATAACTATTAATTTATATATCGTAAACTTTTGATTTATATTGTAGACAGTAAATGCGTCTTGTTAGCTTAAGTTTAACGTTAACGTCTGAGATTTCGCATTCAATCTCTGCCTTGTTTGGTTGATGTTAAAACACTCTTTGACCCTTTTCCAATAATTTTTTACCCAGGTGTGATATGTACCATGGAAACGTGCTACTACGAACAAACTAAAAGCCATTTAAGTAATGGTTTACTGGAACTCATTCCATGATAGAGACAAAAAATATTCAATGATAGTCACTGTCAGGCAAATGACAATTGACTTTGAAGTTTTAAGTTTCAACATATTTTCTTTTTAGTTGCTGGTCTAAGTTTTCTACGTAATTGTATTTGAGTTGTTTGCGTTTGTAGCCCTTGTTTAAAAAAAAGAAATGTAACGAGCGATATGTTGTGTTTTGATATTATAGGCAAAAATATTACTGTCTAGGTATCTTTAAATATGGTAAGTCAAAGTCTTAACATATTACTTTCTTACATTGCTAGTAAAACCTGAACTTACCACATAAACAATGTAACCAGAGTTATCAGGATGAATACGTCGGTTCTTTCCCTAAGAACTTCAGCTATGGCCCTTTTGAACAAAATGGAGAAACAGATAATGCATCGCTTCAAGAAGATCATAAGCCACGTATTTTACTAATGGGTCTTAGAAGGTATTAGTTTAGTAATTTTTCTTTTCTGATCAATATTAATAGCTTGTGTTGCGAATATTGATAATTAATATACTTTTAGGTCAGGAAAATCATCCATACAAAAGGTTGTGTTTCATAAAATGTCACCAAATGAAACTTTATTTTTGGAGTCAACAAATAAAATTGTAAAAGATGATATAAATAACAGTAGTTTTGTACAGTTTCAAATATGGGATTTTCCAGGTCAAATAGATTTTTTTGATCCAACTTTTGATTCTGACACCATATTTGGTGGCTGTGGTGCTCTGGTTTTCGTGATTGATGCACAGGTAGGTCATACATGCATTTAATATCATGAACTGTGAGTCATTTTTGATGAAGTCATATTTTTTTTCAAGGATGATTACCAAGATGCATTAGACAAGTTGCAGTTAACTGTTTCCAAAGCTTATCGAGTCAACAGTAATATTAAGTTTGAAGTGTTTATTCACAAAGTAAGTGTATTTAGGTATCAATTTATTTTTTAGGAATGTATTATTAAATATCACTTTTTTAAATGTAAAGATAATTGTATTGGGTTAATTTTTTCTAGGTTGATGGGCTTAATGATGATTATAAAATGGAATCACAAAGAGATATACATCACCGTGCCACAGAGGACCTTGCTGAGGCAGGCTTGGAACATGTTCACTTATCATTTCATTTGACCTCCATTTATGATCATTCAATATTTGAGGCTTTCAGTAAAGTGGTACAAAAGTTGATACCACAATTGCCGACATTAGAAAATCTTCTGAATATTCTCATATCAGTGAGTATTTTTATTTATAATTAGCTTAGTTAATATAATATGTGGCAATGTGAGGTTGTTTGTTATGCTTACATACTTAAAATAATCAAACAATTTTTAGTACTCAACCAAAATTTAGTACTCATATTGTGAGGGGTACAGAAAAGCACACTGTACTTTTTGCCACAATAATAGCTATGTCACCTAACAATTAAAACATCAAAGTTGTTATTATTGCTTTATGGAACAATGAATGCATGATAACATTTGAAATATGATACATCGCAAGGATCTTGATTTCATAATTGTTTCATGTCACAAGATAAATTTGAAATTTCAATATGTTACCTAATTCAAATAATTACTTTTTTTTAACATTAAATGTTAATGTTTGCTGAACTTTTTTTAAACTTTAATTAAAATTCAATTTATTTTTTAGAATTCTGGGATTAAAAAGTTACCAAATTTGAATAATTACAAAATTTTTCTTTGTTTATTGTACTTTTTTTTAAAATTGTGATTAATTTTACATTCTTTTTTTTTTTTAGAATTCTGGGATTGAAAAAGCATTCCTTTTTGATGTAGTTTCTAAGATTTATATAGCAACTGATAGCTCACCAGTTGATATGCAAAGTTATGAACTATGCTGTGATATGATTGATGTTGTTATTGATATATCATGTATATATGGGTAAGTAATATAAATCAAACATATCTTGTATTATCTTAAGATGTTCTAATTGTATATAAATGTGTTGTTATTTATAACATTCAATATTATTGTGTAGATATGCTGACCCTTAAATGACCTTAAATTTAAAATTATTAATATTTTCTTTTATGCAGAATGGTGGATGATACTGAAGTAAATACTTTTAACAGTCAAAGTTCTAGCCTTATAAAATTAAACAATGGAACTGTGCTTTATTTAAGAGAGGTAAATAAATTTCTTGCATTAGTTTGCATTCTCCGTGAGGAAAACTTCCAAAAACAAGGTTGGTTGGACTTTCATCCACATATTTTTAATGGATTATGTATACTAATAATATTTAAATAACACTTTTAAGTGTGTGAAGCAAATGAAGTGATGTTATCTTTAGAGTAGTAGTGATTTGCTTTAGGGTTAACCTAAAAAAATATATTGATTTAACAAAAACGAGTTGAAACAGGTGATGCAATGAAATATGTATAGTTAAAAAAAAAACAACAATAGATAATTTATGTATAATACATAATGTTACACATTCAATTGTTTCAGGTGTAATAGATTACAATTTCCTTTGTTTCCGTGATGCTATCACTCAAGTATTTGAACTACGAAATAAATCTCAGTGTCTAGATACCAGTTTACCAGACGTTGATCTCTTGCCCAATGGAGCTGGAGACTCCAGTGAAACTAACTCAGACCATTTGCAAGTACAGATCCCCTAGCACAATGAACTCTCTTTTTATGTATAAATTGTAGAAAAATCTTTATAACACTGTAATTAATTTGTACTAACGGCTTATTCCATATACCTACTCAAAACAATAACTGTAAAATATAAAGGAATATTTATTTTTATAGTATGTTTTTATTACCACAAAATTTTATTTAAGAACAAAGGTAAAGCTATACAAGATAAGTTAATTGGGGCCACTTGCAAATTATTGAATTTAAACTTTGAAATTAAAAAACAATGGCTAATATATATTAAAACCAAACATGAGGTTTAAACTTTAAAGTATTTCTTAAAAGTTTTCTTTGACGGATACGCATATATCTCAACCTAGCGACACAGCGTACCTTTCATACCCCGGGTATAAACTTGAACATCATTTTATACTACACGCCGGGATATCTCTGTTCGTGAGGAAAGATATCTGCTACCGTGGCCTCCAGAATTTTGAAGGTCGGGATGTGTCTTTACTCTGGCTGCGCGTGGACATGGACGATCATATCAGAGTTTACACGTGCCTCTACAGGTCCCAGAGTGGTGATAAGGAAACGGAGCAACTCTTGGGCCATGTTCAGGCGAAGATTGACGACCTGCTTTCACAGACTCCCTTAGCTGAAGACAGTCCTCGGGGACTTCGACGCGCACAATGCCGAGTGGCTAGGGTCGCGTTCCACTGACTACGCGGGGAGATCTGTGTTTAACTTTGCTCTGGCAAATGGTTTGTCCCAGTTGGTTCTGACGCACACTCGTCTACCAGACGTGGACAGCCACATGCCCTCTTTGTTGGATCTTCTGCTGACTACACATCCCGGAAAGTACCAGGTTATTGTTGATCCTCCGATCATTGCCTGGTACGGAGTTTAGTGCCCCTTCAACGTCCGGCTCGCACATCACCGTATGGCACTACAAGTCAGCGGATTGGGATGGAATGCGGTCTTTCTTTGCATCCTACCCATGGGGGCCGATTTGCTTCCCTTCCAATGATCCCAGTGACTGCGCTGCGACTGTTGCTGATGTGATACTACAGGGCAAGGAACTATTCGTACCAAGCTCTGTGTACCACTTGGTGGCAGATCGCCGCCTTGGTTTGATGCGTCTGCCGGGGCTGTAGCAGCCGGCAAACGGCAGGCGTACCAGGCCTGGGCTAAAGCGTTAGTCACAAGGGATCCGAACTCTAGAGTTCTGAAGAGGACGTATAATCGTGCCTCCAGATTCTTCAAATCGCTAGAGCAAAGTTCAAGCATGTCGTCAATATTGGAGATCAGTTAGCAAGGTACCCACCCGGCACGCGCCAGTTCTGGGCGCTTTCTAAAGCCACTCTGGGCTACTTTTGCTAGCCGTCCCTACCGCCATTGCACACCGGGAATGATTCTCTGGCCCATACGGCAAAAGAGAAAGTCGATCTCTTGGGCACTCTCTTTGCCTCTAACTTTGCCTTGAACGACCAAGGGAAAACACCGCCTACCATCCAGCGGCGTCAGAGTTCAATGCCGAAAATAATTTTTCGGCAAAAAACCATTCGTTGTTCTCTACTTTCCTTGGATGTTCATAAGTCGAGTAGGCCGGATGGTATTTCCCCATTGGTGTTACGAACGTGTGCCCCTGACTGTACTAACGCGTTTATTTCATTCTCAAAGGCGTAGTACCGGTCTCGTGGAAGTGTGCCTTTGTCCATCCGATCCCTAAAAAAGGTGATAGCCCGGATCCGGCCAACTACAGACTTATCGCCATAACCTCTCTTCTCTTCAAAATAATGGAGAATATCATTAACCGACAGCTCCTCGCGTACCTCGAGGATCGCCAGTTGATCAATGTCCGGCAATATGGCTTTCGCCATGGTCGATCGGCTGGTGATCTTCTGTTATATCTCACACACCGTTGGGCTGCGGTTATTGAAAGCAAAGGAGAGGGTCTGGCAGTTAGTCTGGATATGGCCTTCGATCGTGTATGGCACAAGGGGCAAGTGCAAGTGGATCACCAGCTTCCTCACTGGGCGGAGCATACAGGTCGTTCTCGACGGTTTTTGCTCGGACCCCAAGCCCGTGAATGCTGGTGTACCCCAAGGCTGCGTGCTATCCCCAACCCTGTTCCTCTTGCACATCAATGATATGTTGGACATTTCCAACATACATTGTTATGCGGATGACAGCACTGGGGATGCGGTATATTCCGGCCGTGCAGGTCTCTCTCGGGAAAACGTCGACGAGTGCCGAAAGAAACTTGTGTCTTCTATAGAGACCTCCCTAGGGATGGGCTCAGAATGAAGTGATCTGAACCTCGTTTAGTTTAATCCTCAAAAGACAGGTTTGCGCGTTTACCACTAAGAAAACCCCATTTGTCGTATCGCCGCTCTTCGAGAGCACACCCCTCGCCACCTCTCCCAAGTATCAGAATACTGGGACTTGACATTTCGAGCGACTGTCGGTTTCGTGGTCATTTGGAGAGCAAGGCCTCGATGAAATAGAGCGAGGCAGTATTTCAATCCCGGCCAAAGACTTGCGCTCTATAAGGCGCAGGTCCAGCCACATATGGAATACTGTTCTCATCTCTGGTCCGGATCAACCCAATATCAGCTTCTACAACTTCTACTTTTGAGCGCGTACAACGGAGAGCCGTACGGATGGTCAGGGACCCAGTGCTCTGTGAACGGCTTGACTCTTTGGCATTGCGTAGAGACGTGGCATCTTTGTACGTCTTCTATCGCATTTACAACGGGGAGTGTTCCGAAGGGCTATTTGATCTGATGCCTGCCGCCGAATTTCATCACCGCACAGCACGTCACCGCCTTCATTACCACCCTTACCACCTGGACGCATGGTGTTCTTCTATTGTGCGGTTTGCAAGTACCAATCTTCCACGTGTCACAAAGATGTGGAATGTGCTTCCTTCGGCGGTGTTTCCAGACCGATACGACATGGGTATCTTCAAAAAAGGCGTTTACTCCTTCCTCCAAGGCCGGCAACGCTTTTTTGAGTCTTCGGATGTTGCAAAAATTCATGGATGGCAGTGATCACATTTGATAAGTGAGCCGCAATCTCGTTTGCCCTCCTTTCATATTAAAAAAAATATATATATATGAAATAAGAGCTTTGCAGTAGACGTTTTTTTTGTTTATTTTTAATTGTTATAATTGAAATTGTAATCGATATTTTAGACCCGATATATAAATTAATTATATAATATAGTATTTAATTATATTTAATTATTATTTATTAAAAAACTAAGTTCCCCGCCGCCACTGCTGTCTATTGCTGGACTGGGTGCTTTATAAGGAAAGTGTATGTATTATGTCAATTACGTTAAAGTTTTAGTAAATTTGTGCGAAGCATTACTATGACAGTGGAATATGTAAAAAAGGCTGAAGACGCCTGGCCTCTCTTGTATATGTTCACAAACATTTTTGTATTGCATATAAATTTTTTGAGTGTACCTTACTATACTCATTAAAAAACACGTGCATTTTTTTTTACCAAAGTGGCATTTTAATAGCTATTTAGACGGTTACAGTATCAATAACTATCACATTAAATATGTTAGTTACCTTAACATTAAAAAGTAAGTTATATATTATGAATGCTTATTGTATGTATAGATAATTTATCTTTTTTAAACCATGTTACATTATCAAATATGTTCTTGGAGGATAGGTAGTTAAATAAATTAAAAATACTTCAAGCAGTGTTTTATATATTACTTTAAAATCTAAATTATTCAAACGGCATCAAGCCGACGCAAAAAGCTATTTTAAAGAAAGTACTATACTAATTGTGCGAACCCGGGGTGGATCGCTAGTAAAAAGTAATAAATGAAACAAAAAACACAAAATAAAAATGTTTTATTAAATAAGACGAGTATCGTAATACAAGTTAGTGGTGGATGGTTTCCTACATTTACATGCACACAGTTCAGGCGGCACGGGTCGCGGGCGCGACAGCCCCGCCACGAGCAGGTCCGCGCTGGCGCAGGGCTGCGTGGGGCGCAGCCGCTGCGCGCGCTCCACCCGCGCTCGCTCCACGCGCTGCGCATGCGCCACGCTCCTCTGCAAACCGGCCAGGCTATCCGTTCGAGCCGGAAAACGTTCCAGGCTGTTCGACACCTCCCCCACTTCGGCGGTGTCGGTGTCAACGATCTCCTGATGGTCCAGGATCATCCCTATGTTGAGTTTCAGATTCGTCGATCCGTCCCTGTAAATGAGATATATCGTGGCCTGGTCCAGTACCTTGAGGGAGAAATATTCGTTTATTTTTAACGCTTTCATTTTTATCTGAAACGGTTTGAACTTTTGTGATAATTTTTTGCTTTTTTCTTTTATAAAATTATCGAATTCTATAGCCAGCATCTCCTCGTTGTCGGGTCTCGGTTTGTCGTCGTGAGGTCCGCCCAGTTTGAGAATATCTGGATCTTTGTGTGCCATTTGCGTGTCTATCATGACCTGCTGCAGTACCGGGGGGTCGTTTAAGGTGTGCCACTTCCAGTGACTGACCGGTCCGATGGCACGGTCCAAGACTACACCTTCCGTTTGATTATATTTGAGTCTGAAATTGAGAATCTTCATGTAATAGCTTAATTTTATCAGATTCCAAATAAATATAAACATAAGTTGTATTATAAACCTTATTTTGCCAGAGTGATCGAAGACAATGCCGTTTCCTAGATAATCAAAAGTTGCGAGAATTGCAAGAGGACGAGAACAACCACGTTCGTCTGGTTCACCGCTACTAAAGATTATGATACGTTGCTGGGCATTTATTTCTAAGTTAAAGGGAATTTAAATTTTGTAATTATACATATGTGGGTTAATTATTAAAGCCCTAGCATATTTGTGGTTTGAATGGTAGTTGTTAGTACCTTCTGCGTCGTAATAGTCTAATGCAACTCTTCCGCTTCTATAAAACCATCGACCTTTTCCTTTATCGTCAAATTCTGCTAGTTTCTCTCCGGTATCGTAACATATTAACTTCTTATTTTTATTATGTTCAAACCAATCAAACTCGGGATGAGCTGGTCGCATTCGATAAACATTCATCTGCAAATTTTACTATTAATTATTTGAGCTACAATTTATAGATTACAATATTTATTATAATTGCACTTTAGTTGACCTTTCGCACGACTTTCTCTGTTGGCAGCATTGTCCAGCCCTTTTCAATAAAAGTACGGTCGGATAAAGCGTAACGTATGACTCCTTTAGGGACTTCTTGCTCAACCTAAATAATAAGTTCTTTACGAGAAGTCGGTATAGAAATGACATTGAAATAAACTACTTTATTACCTCAGCTGTTTTTTTGCTTTTATTCTTTGACATTCCTCAAAAATAAAAATATATTATTATGAAATAAAATCATCAAAAATGATTGTAGCTAAAACGTTATTGTTACAATTGTTTTGACATCACAAATTGTCAATTACTTAATGGCCGCTAATTAATATTAAGTATAGAGGTTAAGTTCTGATAAATATTATTATTTAAAACAATATTGCTTACGTATTTGCCAGAGAGATTGGGGGGCTTTTTTTCCTTTTCTTCTACATTTTGATCTATTACTTCTTGCTTCGTTTTATTATTTTCATCTTCTGCATGTGTCGAGCTAAAAATTAGAGGGATTATGTTTTTGTCTTCCTTGGCCACTAAAGAAGGTTTATATTTGAATATTTTTGATCCTATAATGATGTCGTTAACTTCTTTTGGCTTTTTTTCATTCAAAATAATGTTTTCAATGTCGAGTTCTAGATCTGAATTCAAACATATTATACAACTGTCAGTTTTAATATTTTTATGGGCTTTATGAGCCTTTAATGTTTTATTTGGTATATTAAGTTGCGACATTCGAGTTGGTCGTTCTTTTGGTCTCGTTTGTTTTAATCTAACCAACTGCAAAATAAGGTCATCAGGCGAATTCTTCCTGATCTTTACTTGATTTATATTTAATTCTTTTATTTTCGGTTCTTCAATTACTTTTTTACTTGGTGGGCTATCTGGTTGTACTTCCGGTTTAGCATCTTTTAAGGATTTTAATTTAAGTTGTGCTTCCTGTTTGTTTGCTTCATCGTCCTGTTTTTTCTTCATTTTTGATTCCTTACTTTTTTTTAATTGGTCATCCAATAATTGTTGCTCGCGTTGTTTTTGTTTTAATCTTTCCTCATTTTCTTTAGCAATTTTATCGCGTTCTTCCTTTTCTTTTTGCTTTTCTTCTTTTTCTCTTTGTTGTTGTTCCTTAGCCAGTTTTAATAGTTTTTCTTTCTCGTCTTTTTCTTTTTGTTTATCTTCTTTGTCTAAACGTATTTCATCTGCCTTTTTTGCCTTTTCTCTTTCGCTCTCTTCTTTTTGTCTCTGTTTTTCATCTTTTGCCCTACGCATTTCTTCTTCCTTTTTTTCCTTTTCTCTTTCTTTCTCCTCTTTTTGTCTCTGTTTTTCATCTTTAGCTCTACGCATTTCTTCTTCCTTTTTTTCCTTTTCTCTTTGCTTCTCCTCTTTTTGCTTCTCCTTAGCTGAACGCATTTGCTCTTCTTTTTCTGATTTTTCTTTAAGCTTTCTTTCTTTTTCCAAACGCATCAATTCTTCTTTCTCCTGTTTATCTATTTCTTTTTTCGATTTTCCCGAATCTTTGTCTGATTTAAGAGACCTGTCTATTTTGGATTCTTTTAATTTAATACTTTTACTTTTTTCTGACGGCTCTTTACTTGTCGTTACAATTTTTTCTTTTAATCCAATTGACTCCTTGTCTCGGTTTAAAGATTGTTTTTTGTTTAAATCTTGTTCTTCTATTTTTTTCAATTTATTTTTTTCATCTTCGGCAATCTTTTTCCGAAGTTCCTCGGATCGTCTTTCTTCTTCTAGGCGTTCCTTTTTTTCAATTTTCGCAAGCCGTTTTTTTTCTTCTGCTTCAAGTTTCAGCTTTAATTCTTGTTCTTTTTTTATTCTTTCCTCTTCTGCTCGTGCTCGGTACATATCCTGGGTATCTTTAATTAATTCCGAGGAACTAACACGTTTTCGTAAAGGCTTTTTAACAACATCGGTTTCTTTTAAAAAAAAATAGCTAAAATCTTTATGTAATTTTTGTTCTGTTGTTGGAGAAGCGGACCTATGTAAAGTTTCTTCCGAAGAATATCGGCGGATATTATAAACAGACCTACTTTGTTTTTGTATTCCTCTTACAAACATATCACCCTTTTGTGAAGATTTAGTATCTTCATGGTCATATTTTGAATGATTTACATCATCGTAACTCTTTTGGTATTTTTTTCTATCTTTCATATCTTCGTTTTCATGTATACTGACCGATTCTTCTGATGGCCATATCTGCCTTAAAATTTCTCTACTCAAGGTATATTTTTCTTCTTTTAAATAGTTTTCATGTCCTTTTGTAGGAAATCGCTTAAAGGTAAGATCCACTTCTGTTTTTGGGATTAGTTTTCGCTTTAGTCTATGTTCATGTTTCTTGTCTAATCTGATCAAATCTTCAGATTCCCTTACAGTTTCCGGCCACACTATGTTTTCAGTCGAATTAAATAATATATTTCTTTTAGTATCATAGTGTTCTTGATGTCTTTTATCTTCAATAAACGTAATTTCGCTGTCAGATTTAGTCTTATACAGTCTTGCAGTTTCGTTTCCTTTAAGGAATAACTTCTTTAAATGTTGCTTTTTTTCTGCTTTCGTTTGAGTATCAAACATATCTTTAACACGAGGCACATGATACGTGGGACTCCTTGTATAACTATGACCCACATTTTTCAGGGATGTATCTGAACGTGTTTGACTTTTTGATTTTTCTATTTGAACTGGAGCATCAATTAATATATTTTTAATTTTTGATATAAATACCTTTTTATATTCATCAGACTGATCTGTTTCTGATTGCTTTTGTTCTTGACTTTTTATAAATTGTTTTACAACTACCTGACATTTATTACAACGATCAAAAATTCGTTTCTTAAAGCGACAATGATCACATATACCAATTACATCCTTTTTCTTGATAAAGGGTATATTTACTAAAAATTCTTGAGTGTGTTTTGCTATGTATCTGCATCGTGGACAATTTATAGCTTTTTCTGAAATTATAAAGACATATATTTATGATAATTTGAAAAATAATAAAATTAATCACTGTATCTTTATACTAATTTCATACCAAATTCAGGCATATAATTTGATATTGATACATCTTTATTCTTCGTATTGTGTATAATAAAAACATTATCTTTTTTATCGTAAGTCTTTTCGGGTTGTGATACAGAAGCAACCTATTTAATAAAAAAAAAAACAGAGAAAAATAAAAGATAAAAAACTTAGAGAGTATTATAGACAAGAACTTATATCGTACAGCTACACAATAAAAGTAAAATTCTAACACTATTTGCTGGAGCTGTATGACGGTAGACAACAAGACCTGCATTTTCTAAATGCATCACTTTTTTAAATTCTAAACCATCTTTATAAACTTTACAACATGGACATCTGAAAAAGAAGTATAATTTCTTAATGTGATATAGAAAATCAGTGTAAATATTTATTGTTGCACTTACCCCTTTTGCAATCCCATATTATTAATAAGTAACACTAATCAAAATAATAAACAAAATTTCAATTAAAAAAACACAATTACACATAATAGAAAATAACGCATAATGTCAAACTGACAATTTTTACGATTGTTTGCTAACTTTAATTAGTTAGTGTTAGAAAAGTGACAACGCCCGAAAAACAAGCAACCTACACCAATAAAAAAGGTGAAATGAATTACCATTATTAAAATGATTTTTTATTATTCGTTTACCATTAATAAGAAGTTTACGTTGGCCCAATATGAAGCCAACATGTTATGAAGTCCTTAAGTTATATTATATTATAGTTAGTTATATTGATCATTAGGTACTTTGTTTTCCCAACAATGGACTTTACTTTGCTGTGGTGGTTTTTCAATTAATGTTGCTTTAATTAACCCTATTTTTTATTTACACTATAAATATTTTCAATATCGGCAATTACAGGAAGTGTATTTTATTTAATA
The DNA here is from genome assembly GCA_959347395.1 of Mechanitis mazaeus. Classification (NCBI taxonomy): domain Eukaryota; kingdom Metazoa; phylum Arthropoda; class Insecta; order Lepidoptera; family Nymphalidae; genus Mechanitis; species Mechanitis mazaeus. Next base: position 12,112,833 of record OY365743.1, read on the forward strand.
TGTTTTTTTATATTTAATTTAAATCATATGGTGGTCTAATACTTGTCTAATATTTAAAACACACTAAAATAATTATTAATTAATTATTGTAATCAATTCACATTAATAAAATTCGTAACACAGATATAAGAAATATATACTTTTCAACAACTTTAAATATAATATATATAACATATAGTGAATATCATTGCAATGTCATAAAATTCATTTTTTAGTACGTTATTTCTAGACAAAACATTTTGGCGCCATACTTAATTTTTTTGTAATCTTGTAGGTATAGGTTTTTGTAACGGCGGTCTTGTTTTCTACTTTTCGAACATACGTTATTTTCAGTCAATGAACAATGAACGTTGATAACAGTTTAAGTAGGTTTTTTGATAGATATATAGATAGATTTTTTGATTTTTGTATACAATACAAAAATCACGAACCATAGAGTACAGTTAAATCACTTTCGAAACGATTTTGCATCTGTAGTTGTGTACGGTTAGCACCCTAAGATATAAAAAATTAGGTACTTTTTTCCTCTTTCATATTATGTAGGCAAATGTTTAAATAACCGGACAAAAATACTGATAACGGCTTTATTTTATATTATGTGATGATTCTGACTTGACTGATATGACATTGAAGAGTCAATCAACTAATCATATCAAGTCTTTTAACCATTTTTAAATACAAATTTCGAAGCAAACATTATTCAGGTGAAAAAGAATCAAAACAAAAGATGATTATAGGTTACATATAAGATAGTTGCCACAATTATATACACACTTAATATGACATTTATTAATACATCCCAATTGTTATTCTAGGTAATAATTTAATTAAAACTTTATTTAGAAATTAATCAATCTTTCTCTTAAAAATATTGAATATTTTTTGACGTAATGATGTTGTTGTACCAATGGCCTTCAATACCAGTTCTTTAGTACATATATTGTGTAGAGGACCAAATGCTAATGCTACCACTGTACACGCTAGACATATTACATTATAAGGCATACTAAAATCAGGTGTCGGTAAAGAAACCATCGCTCCATTTGTACGCAGAACTATGGGATACCCTGAAAAAAAGAGTTATGTTATGCAGAACGAGTATTAGACTGACATTTTAATTAAAAATAAATATTAAAGAAACTCTTTGACATAATTATCCGGCTCTACTCATGTAAATACTATTGGAATTTCCACGGTTAATTTCAACCTCATTCGATCCTTATGCGAAAACTGCGGGCGACCGTTCTCTGGGCGGACCGAAACTATGGGGGAGCTCATGAATAAGGTTTAATAACCTTGAATAGGTTCAAAACAAGTCGGGCTAATTACGACAATAGTGACTTGACTTCTACCGGATGATTATATATGAGTAATTTGGATCACGAAACTTTAAGAAACTTACATGGTTGAGAAGCATTTACGATGGAATCAAATGTACTTCCAGTTATTGGCAGGCTAGTATAATTCTTAGCTGTAGGCAGGTTTGCAGTAATGATAGCAGATCCAATGTAAAATCCATGGTTAGCATCAGGTGGATATTCTTGCCATTTTAGAAAGACAAATTCAAAATCAATTGTCACAGTAGTTGTAGATTTTGGAGGTAATTTTAATAGCAGTTCCAAATGGTAGGGCTTTTGTCTGCTTCTCCCAGGTGAATAGTATTGTGACATGATCAAATTACTTTTAGCCTCACCATTAATTCTCAAGGAACTGAGTTGTATTGGCAACCACCAAGGTGCATTTTCTAGAAGAACAACATCTACTGGGGCCCAATAATTGTTGGTCAATTCTGTTACTATTCCACCAAACTCTTTACCATACCCTAAGACATATCTGTTAAAAGACACTGGGGGAGGATTATTAACAAATATTTTGTATGAAGAGTCAGACTTTGACCCTATGTTTATCATTTCTGCATTATTAATGTCATATACTGCTAGCTTAGTCTCACTACCACCTCTTACTGATAGTAGTTTATTTGTGGGTTCCGGGCTGAGTTTGAACGGATGGGTGTTGTTAGATGTAACATCAACATATATTTTACTAGATGATGATAAAGGGCATGATCCAAGCAATCCTTGGCCAAATAATTTCCTAAATGACCAATCAATACTGTTTATGATTTTAAAATCGTAAACTAAAGCCACTGTTTGTTTAATTTCTAATTTAGTTTCCAAACAATTGTTCTTTTCACACATTCTTCTTACATGCATGCCAATAGAATGGTAGTTTGTGTTGTGAATCATTCTAGAATTAAGAAGAGAAGCAAATCCATGGGATGATCCACATGGCAGCAGTTTCTTCCATGGAGTTAAGTTTTCAGTACATACAATTTCTCTAGGTAAAGATGCATATCTCAATTGGGAGGTAACATTTTGCTTAGTTTTCCTAGCACCTGTTGGCCATAAAGCCATTTTGGGTGATATTGTATTAAAATTTTCAATGAAATTTAATGATGCACAAAAAAGGCCCGACAAAGTTGAGCTAAGTCTCTTCCATTGAGTATCAATATCAATAACATCTGATGCAAACCATGCATACAGTTCAGCTCCCGGCGCGGCATCAAGAACTGGATAGCCCCATTGGTTATGTTTCCATTGTCCTTCAGTCAAACTTAAATGTAATTCATCTACTTGATACTTTGACATAATTTCTACCAAAAGCTGAGGTGCGAGATGAGAATGTTCATCTGGAATATGATAATTTGACTAATTAAGTGCATATCATACCAAAAAAAGAATATACATTTATTGAGTTGTACTTACAGTTATAATCTCCTTTGACAAGTGTTAAAAATTGAAAATAGACGTAAAGATGAGATGGAGGCAGCGGTTTGATAAATATTTCTTCCTTAAACTCATCTCCTTTGCTTAAATGAATAAGTGAAGCGAGTAGAAGAAAACAATTAGTTATCCCCAATTTAAGCATTTGTAGTTATTTAAGGACGCATATATTGATGAAAATGTATTTGTTCCTGTAGAAGAGGTTAGTTGTTTAGAACTATTATAATAATTTGATAAGGTTTTTTTAATAGTTTTTTTTTTCGAAGAAAATGTAACTAACAAATAATTAATTGAATTTAAATAATATTCCTTATTAAAAGTAATGGATAATTACAACAAATGCCTAATTACAATAATACTAATTCAGTTAATTTAATATTATTATTGTAACATTTCAAATTTATTTATTGAGTACTTGACACTTAAAGCTGACAGTTTTCAATATTATTTTATTTTTTCTTCAAAATGTAGTAAAAGTGAAGTTTCTTACAGCCAAACGATTAATGTTGTCTTTATATTGATATTAACATTTAAAATAATTTCCTAATCTAATAGTAGCTAGATACACATGAATTTTATATTAAAGTGTTTACTATCGATACTCTATACATTGCTTATGCGTGAAACAGCTGTGAGCTGTCACTGGCTGTTAATAGCAATGTAGAGTGAGTAGTGACCAGTAAATTCGGTAAAATGACAGTTAATGTCTGATATTGTAATAACAAAGCGGGATGTGTTAGTTGAATTTTGAGGAGGATATTGTAGAAAATGAAGACAATAGATTTATTACAAGTGCTGTTGCTAAATATATTCTATAAATTTATAGGAAAATAACAACTTGTTATCGAACATACACTTATCAAAAGTTGTATAAAGTTTATAAAAAGTTTAGTTTCAATATTTATATAGAAAATATATTTAATAAAAAAAAAACTTGCATAATGGATAATGAACTCAGTGACATTTCTACAAGCTTAAGAATCCAATTCGGATATGGCATTGGTCACATATTAAATGATGTTTGTGCAAGTTTGTGGTTTACTTATTTCTTAGTTTTTTTTCATCTAGTACTTGAATTTACAGCCGCACAGGCTGGTTATTTAATGCTAATTGGACAAATAGTTGATGCTCTATCAACACCTTTTGTAGGATATCATTCAGACCATACAAATAATTTTATGAGTGCTAGGTATGGTAGAAGAAAACTTTGGCATTTTTTTGGTTAGTTGGTTTATTGAAATGTATTTTTTTGTTTTAATAAACAGTAATAATTGTCGTAATTTTATGTTAAATAAAATATATTTTCTTATTGTTTCTTTACAGGGACGGTATGTGTCATTCTATCCTTCCCTTTTATTTTTACGGACTGTATTGGCTGTTCCATGACCCATAAGTGGGCACAGATGTACTATTTTGCTGCATTTATTGTGATTTTTCAAATTGGATGGGCTGCTGTACAAATTTCACATCTTAGTTTAATTCCCGAACTTGCAGAAGATCCACATGTAAGAACTCATCTTACTGCAATAAGGTATAGAGTACTTAATACTACTTACTTCTAAATTAAACATAGTTTTTCTGACATATATTCAGTACTTTTTGTGTAATTGGCACATTCAAATATATGTAATAAGAGTAGGGGTATTAAGATTTTAATAACTAACGTTACTGCATATGTGTTGTTTTAGATATGGATTTACAGTATTTTCTAACCTTTTTGTATATATTATTACATGGTTAATCTTGCATTTAACTGGAAAATGTGATAAGGAGGTATGTTTAGTTTTTTGTAATAATTATTATTAAAAAATATGTTTTGTAATGTTTTCTCCTGATATGATGGTCCTCTCATTTGAATAAGTTAACATTGTTTTAAATTTCATGTTAAATATAATAATATATTTTTATAAAGCAAGTGGGACCTGCAGATGCATGGAAATTCAGAGAAATTATGCTAATAGTTCTGGCAGTGGGTTTATTAGCTTCAGTTCTGTTCCACATTGCAGTTACTGAGAAACAACCTAGAAGTCAGGTTTATGCAGGTGATGAGAGTAACACCTTCCATTGTGATATACTTCGCAAGTTCTTGTTATACCATGTTAGTATTAAATCTATTATAACTTGTATTTTACAATTTAAAAGACTTTTTAATCATGATACACACTTATTTATTACGAAACCAACATTAGTACAACTTGTCACATTTATTATTTTTATACCCACATACAACTTAATAACTTTCTCAAATAATAACATAACACCTTCCTTTCAAGTCAAAAACACAATATTAAACTATTTTATATAAATATACACAATCAACACCCAATTATGTCTGACCACTCCTCTGGAGGAGGCAAAATAATAGAGTCATTATCAGCGTCACTTTCACTATCATAATTTTGCTGTAACGGTTGATCACCACTTTGCATAGGTGGTTTAGTTTTATGCAGCTGATCTACATGTCTCCGATGTATCACACCATCCTGGGCTCGCACTTCAAATAAGGCTGGTGCCACTTTATTAGTCACCACTCCACGCTGCCATTTCGCATTCATGTTATACAATCGCAGTAAAACATGATCTCCAACTTCAAAGTTCTTTACTCTTCTACCTTCCCTTCTACCATCTTCTCTTACAAGTTCTGATTGTGTATTTAAGTCAGGATGCAATAATGTAAGTGCTGTTCTGTACTTCCTGCCATTCAACATCTCCGCAGGAGTCTTTCCAGTCACTGTACTAGGGGCAGTACGCATATGAAATAGCATCTTCGCTATTCGCTCTGCCCAAGGCATATCTACTTGCTTCCTGAGCTTTGACTTAATTGTCTGTATCAGCCGCTCAACTTGGCCATTCGTAGCAGGGTAATAAGGGGCACCAGTAATGTGTTTGATATTATTTTTCACAACAAATTCTTGAAATTCTTGTCCTATAAATGCAAGGCCATTATCTGATATCACAAGCTCCGGTAGCCCATGATCAGCACAAGCCTTTCGCAAGGAGGTAACTACAGCTCTGCTTGACATGGATGGCATTATGTCAACAATTGGCCACTTGCTGTAAGAATCTATTAATATTAAAAATGTTTTCCCCATAAATGGCCCCATAAAATCTATGTGCACTCTTGACCAAGGCTTTGTTGCTTCCGGCCAATGATGTTCAGTTCTCGGGGGGTTATTTCTATTCAGCTGACAAGAGTCACATATAGAAACTATGTTCTGTATATCCGAGTCAAGTGAAGGAAACCAAACATATGCTCTTGCCGTCATTTTCATTTGCACCATTCCACTATGGCCTTCATGCAGTATATTTAATATTTCCCTCTGCATTGCTTTTGGTATTACGACTCTATTAGCCCACAAAATGCAATCCTTATTCAGTGACAAGCTTTCCCTTTTTCGATAATATGTCTGTAATTCCCCATTTATAACAGGTGGCCATCCATGTAATAAAAAAAATTTAACTCTTTTTAAAATCTGATCCTTTTCTGTTTCTTGAGCAATGTCTTTTGAATTTAAACCTCGTACATTCTTTTGTTCAAATAAAAATATATCTTCTTCATTTTCACAATCATTTGATATACACAAGGTAGGCCACCTACTAAGGCTATCAACATTTGCCATTTCTTTGCCTGGACGGTATACTAAAGTATAGTCAAAGGTATTGAGTGTTAAGGCCCATCTAAGCATTCTTGCTGATACAAGGTCAGGAATAGGTTTCTCTCGACCAAATATGCCCAACAATGGTTTATGATCAGTGCATATCATAAATTTACGACCTAACAAATATTGTCTAAACTTCTTAAGACCAAACATGATAGCTAAGGCCTCCTTATCAATTTGAGCATAACGTCGTTCATGATCTTGGAGTGTTCTAGAACTCATTATAATGGGCTTCTCTGTACCATCTAGCATTTTATGTACTAACATGGCACCTAGCCCATAGTCACTTGAATCACATAACATTATTAACTCCCGCTCTAAGCTGTAATGAACTAAAGTCAACTCTGACGTCAAAAGCGACTTTGCTTTATCAAATGCAACTTGTTCATTTTTTGTCCAATGCCAATTAACTTTATCTTTTAATAACCTATACAAGGGTTGCATTACTGAAGCTTTATTCATTACAAATCTCTCATAAAAGTTATAAAGGCCCAAAAATGCCTTTAATTCTGTTTTATTCTGTGGAGTAGACTTCCCTCTAATTTCTTGCACTTTTTCCTCTGAAGGATGAATACCTTCACTGTCAATTTCGTAGCCCAAAAAACATACCCGTCTTACAGCAAATACACACTTATTTATATTTAACCGTAGACCAACAGCATCCAAACTCTGAAGAACCTGTCGAAGTCTTTGATCATGTTCCTCCATACTTATGCCAGAAATAACTATGTCATCTAACAGGCACGCAACACCCTCAACACCTGCCAACAAGGAGGTCATTAGTCGTTGAAATATAGCTGTGGCTGCATTGACTCCATACGCAAGACGATTCATTCGCATCAGGCCCAAGGGTGTATTTAGGGTTAATAGCTCTGCAGTCTCCTGGTCAACCTTCAACTGATTATAGGCATGTTTAAGATCAATTTTTGTAAAATATTTGCCACCTGAAAGTTGAAAGAAGGCTTCATTTGCTGTAGGCAGTGGATAGTTATCAGCTAGGCAAGTCGAGTTAACTGTACTTCTATAATCTCCACACAACCTCAGTGATCCATCTGGTTTAGGGACAATTCTCAAGGGGGTAGCCCACCGAGAGTGTTTAACGGGTGTGATGATACCATCTGCAATCATTTTATTTAACTGATCATTTACCTTTGCCCTTAATGGAAATGGTACAGGACGAGCACGCTGAAACACTGGAACTACATCTGATCTCATATCAATGTGAGCCATAGGACCAATATATTTATCCATTTTGTTATCAAATAATTGAGGAAACTTGTCTTGAATATTGTTTACTTCTTTGTTGTAATTTACAGCATTGATCCCTTGAAGTGAAATTTCTAAGTCTTTAAACCATGTGCGTCCCATTAAAGCTGGTCCTCTGCCGCAGCTTATAAGTAAAGGTAAATTAACCTTTTTATCTTTGAACTCAATAGAAGCTATCATTTTTCCTTTAATATTCAACTTCTCATTTGTCCAAGTTACAAATTTACTATCACAGAATGTTAAATCAGGAAAAATATCTTTATGTCTCAAATAGACACTGTGTGGAAGTATGGAGCATGCAGCACCTGAGTCCACTTCCATAGGTATCATTACCCCATTAATTGTGACATCCACCATGTATGGATTTGATCTCACAGTATTTACATTAATTTCAGTAGTCATTAGTTTCATACCATTAATAGTGTTTATATCCCCTGTTAATTGTTCCTGGTGCAAGTGTTCAGATATTACATTGCCACAGTTGTCAATATGCATATTCCTTTTATCTACTGTACAGGCCCCCTTAATGTGCCCTTTTTTATTACATTTATAGCAAGTAGCACTAGCAAAACGACATTTCCTGTCTCCATGGCGCTTCGCACAGTGTGAACAAGTCTTGGTACTAATTGCATTCACTTCCATAGGTTCGTATACATTTCTTGTGGAATTTTTAAAGCTGTCTTGATATGACATATCATTTCCTATAGATTTCGCCATCTGAATAGCTTCGAAATTCAATGCCTGTTGCACCACCTTTTCGTACGTAACTTCCTCAAGCTTCATTTTCAACAACTCTTTCTTTAAGTTGTCATTATGTACACCTAGTATTATTTGTTCTGCTAAGCGTCGTCCCAATTCAGAAAATTTACATCTTGAACTTATATCATGTAATGCCGCCACAAAATTAGTGATAGATTCGCCTGATCTCTGTTTACGTGCATAGAATTTTTCAGTTTCTAATATTGGATGAGGTGTGCGAACAAAGAATTTATTAAGTAATTCAATAATTTCTTCAAAAGAAACTTCACTTAGTTTTCTAGGTGCCAGCAGCGAAACAATTAATGAAAAGGCTTCTTTTCCACATTGAGATAAAAATAAGGCTCTTTTCTGCACGCTTTCCAATTTACCAGCCGCTTCCAATGCGAAATAAAGTTGTTCACGATAATTTTCCCAATTATCCTTATGGGGTTCAAATTTCCCCGGTAAAACAATACTCGCAGTACTTGTAAAAGCCATTTTTAACGGTATTTTGCTCGTCGCCACTATTATAACTTGTATTTTACAATTTAAAAGACTTTTTAATCATGATACACACTTATTTATTACGAAACCAACATTAGTACAACTTGTCACATTTATTATTTTTATACCCACATACAACTTAATAACTTTCTCAAATAATAACATAACAAAATCTATTGTTATGCTTTTTAAAAAATAATGTTTGATAATTTAATTTAATTTCCTTTTAGGTCGCTTTTATCTACATGAGTACTAGACTTGTAGTTAATGTGTCCCAAGTTCTAATACCACTGTATCTACATCAGACCCTTGGATTGGCGGCTAGAGCTCTAGCAGTAGTACCACTTGCATTGTATTTAGGAAGTTTAGCTGCTGCTGGCTTACAGAGACTTGCTCCAAGGTCATTCACCCATAAACTTAGTTATATGCTTGGCTCGGTATCTGCATTGAGCGGTTTTGTATGGGTTTACTTAGGTTCTGACCATGACTACAAAGTTATCTATATATACATTGTTGCTGCTTTAATAGGTTAGTAACCTTTTGTGATTAATAGATAATTAATACCTAATAGTTTAAACTTGTTTAAATAATATTTTATGTTATGTAAACTTCCAATATTTATTTTGTGAGTCATGTACATCTGTATGAATATGAATCATTATATTAATATAAATTCTTTGTATAGTGCTGTAGAATTAATAAGCGCATTTATTGACAGGTTTTGGGGGAGCACAAATGTTAGTAACTAGCCTGTCGTTAACAGCTGATCTTGTTGGAGATAGTACACACGGGTCAGCTTTTGTGTATGGCATTATGAGTTTCACCGATAAACTGTCGTGCGGTGCAGCCATAGCAATTATTCAAATGTAGTAAGTGTAGCTTTTACATCGCGAATTCTACCAAAAATGTATACGAATTATTATAAATAATTTATAAATTTTTTGGGGGCGACGAAGTGTTGCTTTGTCTACTATTCAGGATTAATTATCTCCACTTATCTTTACGCAAGGCCAGTGTGTTTAAAAAGTATTTAACATCAGTGCAGATGGCGCTGAGATTATCTACTACCGCGACGCATTGTCATGGGTCTGTGGCTGTGCGACTGTCTTGGGACTGTGTTTGACGCTCGCGCTACCGAGCATCACACATAACTCTTTAGTTCTTCCAAGTTAGTTACAATATTTTAAGTATAAATATGATATTTATTTGAACTACTGTATTTAAACAAATTCTATTAAATTTTAAATTTTAGGTTAATATTAATATATTGACTACTAATATTTGTTAGTCATGTTCGTAAATACCGATTGATCATTGTATCTATATTTATTACAGTTAATCCATCTATAAATGTTGTTGAAGAACGAAATGACACCGCTACGCCCACTTTGTGAGAGATAAATTAATTTATCATGTTAAATATTAGTAAAAAAAACCATTTATATAAAATGTACGTAACTAATCGTAATATTGTTAATTTATTCAAAGATTTTATGCTTTAAAATATCATTTTGTTACTTAAATTTGAATAGATTTTTGTTTTAATTTTTTTACGTAAAAACCGGTTCTATATAAGAATATGAAAACGAAACGCACAATTGTTGGTTTATAGACATCAAAAGACGGACTTTGCTGTGAATCTAAGTTAATATATATATATATTAATATATATATATATATATATATATTATATATATATATATATATATATTAACTTAGATTCACAGTATATATATATATATAGTATAATATTTAACCTTGATCTAGGTTTTATAAAGCAAGCTCAAAATACGTAGTATACAGTTTCTTTCAGAAAAGATATAGTATGAAAATCGAAGAAATTCAGAATTGTAATGCATTAGGTTTAACTTAATTTTTTTTTTATACAATAATATTGTATTGTAATTATTGGGTTAGTTATTAATGTTACTTTGATGTACGTGTAACTGTGTCATGAAAACAAATTAATTTAAATGGTACCAATGTCTTTAAAGTAATATTATAATAATGTTACTTTCCTTTCTCATTTGAAATTGTTTCATTTAAATTTCTTAGTTATACTTTTTTAGTTGAAATTTATTTTTTTAAATGATAAAGGTCTTAAAAAGTTTAATTACTGTAATATTAAAACAAAACTTTATTTAACTATGATAGTTTTAAGAGTTCATGATAGGTCACACGTACTGTTTCATTCAACCAAAACACGGTTGTTTGAGTGTAAGTTCAATTAGTATTGACCAATATTTGTAATCTTTATATTTGTGAAACCAACATTGAAATATGTTTCCATAATTTAGAATCCATATTACTTTCACTATAAAATATCATCTTGAAAGGACCATAATATTTTAATACTACAATGTATTTTTTTTTTTATTAATATTTTATATAAAATAATTGGTTTCCTCTAGGTCCTATCTCAGTGGAATGTCAATTTTGTTTGCTTGTTTAGATGCTCTCAGACTTTATTTCAAATGCCTTTATGTACAACAAATTACTTTATAAATAATAGTAAAATAAGGTCTTGTGATAATTATTTACAAAATAGCACTATTTTGTCTTATTTAACAATAATTTAGACAAATATTTTTGTAAACGTAGATTATTTTAAAAAGTATGTAGACAATTTTTTTATTTTACTTTATACTTTTGCATCCTTTATGTAAGCTTCGCTAGCATTTCAGTTTTATTTATTTTTTAAATAATTACTGTAATGTGACGCCACTTGTTTTAACAATAAAACAAACAAAAAATATTTTGCTCATTATTGATTTTAATTATGAGTTATATGATTGTGTAATATCTTTTCAAAAAGTAAAGAATTAATGTTACGAGAATGTTTTTTTAAAATTTATCTGGTGCAATCTTCTATTTGATTATAAAAATACCATATCTTTTTTTTAAAAACTCCCACTTAGGATAATGTTTGGAGAGGTATAACATAACATACCTAAATACAAATATCAAACAGAAAATTGCCCCGAAATCGTTTTAACATCTATTAAGCAGACAGTTCCATTTTGAAATCTAGCTCACAACCTTAGGATCAGCAGTGATCATCCCAAAATTGAACAGTATATATCTTAGTTTTTACCTTTACAATAAATTCATTTTGCATTTCCGTAATAACTATTCAATGATAATTTTATTTTAGTAGAGATCTCCTTTTTAGTAAGTAGAAGTCTTAGACATTTAAAATCACATTAAATCATCCCTCACAACAAATCATATAACACCTTCTTCATGCCAATGTGAAATCTTGTTTCAACATATTTTTTTATTTTCTGGGAAAAGCCAAATATGTATTAACCTTATGATTACAATAACACCGCAAAAACTAAATATGAGTAGGGTACTTTAGTCAAGGACATTCATTTTAAAATAAAAAATCGACATATTTATTTTGTAATAATTTATATTTGGATTAAATTACAAAATGCTTAGAAAGCTTCATTAAAAAAAATATAATAAATACCTAGGCAATATTATCACAAAGGCAGCGTACAAATATCCAAATTTTAATACTTTAGTATAAGCTTGGAGTGAAAAGCACTTTTGCTGTTGGATGCTACTACAGTTAATGTTTAAATAGCATATATAGAGCTATTTATTCTGAAGTAGCTAGGGCAACAACTGTAAAACGGACTTCTTGAGGATCACGGGCCATAAAATTTTTGCAAATCTTTGCAGCATCTTCCAGGAGACTATCGTTTGTAGTTGGTCCATGGTTTATGGGGAAAGCTTTACGGCCATCTAACTCATACAAAGCACCATCTTTGTGTACAAAAGTTATAAAATGATGATTGACAGGATCTTCAGCACTGGGCATATTAGTTTGCCCTTCTTGAGCCAGCTCGGTGTGAGCTCTTATTATACCTTCACACTTCTCTAAAAGTGTTCCTCTTCCTGCAGCATCCATATTCTTAGCCTCATCTAAAAACGATTTCAAACAGCCTTCTCCCAATTGAATCTTGTCCATATTATTTGCAATTCCATGAACAAGAGCTACTGTCCCACAGGCATTACTGATGTTTTGTTTCATGTAAAAAAGGCTGTTAGAAACTTCTTGGCCTTTAGATAGAATATCACTTTCCTCCTTTTCTTTGTGTTGTTCGTAAGCTTCAGAAATGGGGAAAAGCAGCGTAACTGCAAGAACCGGCCGGGGCACCCATGAAAGAACATCAGGTTCCAAGCCAATCACATCTACGATGCCCCACTGGCTAGGAACACCTAGTTTCTGCAAAAACTTGTTCATTACATCAGGATTAGACTCCAAGGGGACTAGAGTTTCAGTCGCCATTTCTGAAAAATCAGACCAATAAAAATTCGTAAGGTTACCGGTAAATTATACTGACATTTAGGAAGTTTAAAACAAATTACAACACAATATATTATAAATACCTAAACTTTCGTGATTAAATGAACTTTAGCTAATAATTGTATTTTTTAATTCGTTAGAGGAGCTTCTAGATTAAGATGAAGTAAAAAACTATAGAACATGTACACTTTCCCGAGATCAATATTTTCCTAATTTTCAAGCGAATTTACCAGTCACAGACAGGGTTACCATATTTTACACAGAGAGAACGATCAATAGAAAATTATTATTTATTTTTAGGGTTAAAAGTGTTTTATTTTTTTTACTTTGGCAGTTTTTTTTAAAGATATTTTTATTACATTTTTTTAAATAAGTTTATAATATGTTGTCCTAAAAACTAATAAAAAACAACATAATTTATGTACTTTCTATATTAACTGTTCAATATGCCACCTTTATTGACAATTTACATAACATGACAGATCACAAAAGTCTAAAACGTTGGTATTTATCGTTTTGTAGCGTTGCTAGCATAGTTAATTTTCATTGGTATTTTATTTACCATGCAAATTATATTAAATTTTAAATGGAGTGATTATTATCGTGATAAATGAGATATATTTTCTATTTTTACCAATGGCTGTATGTAGTTTAAGAACTTTGTTACTGATTGTCTGCATTTTGGAATTGGTATGTTGGAATTAGAAATCTTCGAGTTCTACTTAGTATTAAAATAATAAAAAATATATATTTAATTTATTGTCATAGATATTATGTAGTCAATACAGTAAGCTCAATGTAATTACTCATAAATAGATTTATGTTTTTCCAAGTATAGGAAGTATAACCTGACTCATGTGCTTACAGATAATAACAATACAAAGGCAAGTGTTCGACTTTTTAGGGTATATGTGGTTACCCATTATTGCAAACTTTTGCAATATTATTTTTATAATATTTGGATCCTTTGGAGCTGTACAATATGTAACAAAGTATCTTCTAGCGGTAAGTATTGTTTCTTTAAAAAAGAATTATTTTACGTATTTTTTTTTGATAATTGCTGTGTTAATAGTTTCAAAAATTTATATAGTTTAGTGCATTATTTTTTATTGAGAACATCCTGGTATGTTATTTAAAATTTTTATGTTATGTTTTTTTCAGTATGCATTATGGAGTTTCATGTGGTTAACATGGAATGCATTCTTAATGTGTTATTATCTGAACCTTGGAATTCTTAATAGAGTAAGTTTCATGAAATAATTTAAAGTACTAAAACTAAGTAAAGGTTTTAACTTAAATATCTATGTACATTTTTTACATTTTTAAAAAGAGACTATCATATAAAAATTATCTTTTTTAAATTTATGCAATGTTTATAAACTATATACACATAAGAAAGTATAAAATGTACTTATTGGTGTTTTAAGTTTTGTATATTAAAGCATTGTTTGCTTTCAGTTGTTTCACTGGTTTTAATTTCAGTTTTATTAATCAATATATTTTACCATAAATTTACTTTTTAGGAAAGTGGACTGTTGTCTTTAGGGACTGGTAGTGTGAGTTGGTGGGAGGGCAATGGGTGGGGATGCCAACCAGTATGGGGAGAGGTTGACGGTCCCGGTACTTGGAGACCGGCTCGGGTGGATGGATGTTTTTTTCCATGGCAGCATGTGGAGTTAGCTCAGTCCTCTATTGCTGCATTTCTAGCCGCTACAGCCTTGCCATTAACAATAATTTTAACTTATAGGTCATTTAGAAAAGATAAGACAGTTACTGGTAAGTCATCATTATATTTTATAATATTATTTTTGATTATATGCTGTGATTAATGATTGCACTAGATTCTAGAGTAACTAAAGAATTGAAGGTTTTTAAACTACTTAATGTTGTATATCTTTGAAAAGATTGTTATTTATCTATTTCAGATAAATCTACTCTGTCCCGCCGCCCAGTATATACTATAGAATTAAGTCCCACCGAAACAAATGTGAGCGAGAGCTCCTTAAAGCCGATGACACCCCGCCGAGTGAAGCGGCGGTCAGGGTCCCGTGGCGCGGGCTCTTCCGTGCGTCGCTCACGGCGCTCGTACCGCAACGCGGGCTACCTCGCCTCCAACGCCTCGCTGCCAAGAGAAGCCCGTGCCTCGCGGCCGACCTCCGCGCACTCCTCGTACTCCAACTTTCACGCAGCCCGCCCCGCCTCCTACCACGTGCCCGAGAGGGACACCGCATCGCGTCAGGACGTCTACGATCCTCCACCGCCCGCGGAATCAATCCCTATAGTAACCAATAGGGCGGACACCGCGAGGCGCAGCAAGATGAGTCGGGACGTGGTCGGACCGTACAACGTGCCCGAGGCGTACAAATCACAAAAAACCTTCGGGGACAACGCGCCGTCCTACGACAACATCGTCCACGGATACGAGGGTGCGGCCGCGGCGTGCGAGACATCGTACGATACGGGCGGGTACGGGTACGGGTATGCGGACGGCTCGTGGGAGAGCCCGCCCCCCCCGCCCGCCGCGCGCGCCACCCCGCAGGCGCCCGGCCCGCCCGCCTACCAGCCGACACATGACGCTTACGGCGCTGTGCCCTAACCCGTACTCTGTACAAGTGACCGCCGGGGCTATTAAATATTTGTATCGCGCTCCAGGGCTATATACATCACCATATACTATACTATTTTTAAAAAATATATATTTAACAGTAAGGTTCCCTGACACTGTCCTGTCATGTTATATTTTAAAATTTTACAACTGACTTATACTAATTCATGTGCCTTATCCAGTGATGCTGTTTCGTTTCAAGTTTATCCTTGAATTGGATGATCGTCTAATCTTTAGTTTAACACACTTGTTAAGTTTTAATTAAGCTTTACTGTAATAATTTACGTTAGTACTTAAAAAATATTCTTAAGTACTTACAATTACATGCGGTAATTGTATAAAATACATTCCGATGTTTTTAGAATAAGCTTTAAATATTCTTGTAGAAAATAATTCAATGTTCAAAACGTAATATTTTTCGTTTGTAATTGTTCTAATTATTTTAAGCGTATTATAATTAAACCGATGATAAATATAATCAAGAGCTCAAAATGGGACCCAATTGATTGATATTTGAAGCTCATAGAAAAAACTGGTTCATCTCAAGGTAATAGAACAATAATTAGCGGACATTAAGTAATTATACAGATTTTGCAGTGTTTTGTTTTTCCAGTAATATTATAAGTTTTGACAACGTATGTTCGGCAATAGTACTCAGAAAAGAAACTCGAATTTTTTTTCGTATTTATACATGTCATTTAGAATAGTATTTTATTCGGAAACATGACAACTACTCCGTCCATTTATACATTTATAAGAATACTTGAATGAATCATATGGATATACATTTGTAAGTATTTTTAAATAATCCTTTATATTGAAATTTCGATGAATTATTGTCTTTAATTATTATTTGACATTAATATTAATTTGATTATTATTATTATTATTATTATATAATTGTAGTACAAATATGTTTGCACAATAATGACTTGATTTTTGACTTGCATTCCATAGACAAACGAATTTTATATTCCTATTATTTTGAATATGTAATTTTTAAGGGACATACAATTTACAAAACGAGCTTTATTAGATTTAAGGTTTATTTTGTTTTTAGTTAAATGTAATGTTTCGGACCTTTATACCAAATATAAATCAACGAAAAGTTAATCTTTTATTTCAATAAAATCACCCTTCGAGCGTTATACTTATATTTAATGACTGATAACATACATAACTCAAATACAAATAATAATCAAAACACACAAAATATTGTATAATACAGCAGAGGTCTCATTAATATTATTAATTTTAATAGGCTTTAGATTATAATATAATGTCATATTAGTGGACCGGCGGTATTACCAGAGGATTTGCGAGCGATGGAAATGATAATATTTTATTTACAAGACATGTAAAATGGGATAATATACGAATGTATAATAAATTAAAATATCATATCGCGGGCAGCTGCCGCCTCTCCGCGGCCGTGAGGTCGGGATGCCACACGTCCACGATCAGCACCAGACGAGAGCCGGTACCGTTGTGCCAAACTTCGTGCTCGAAGCTGTCGTCGAAAAGTAACGTCTCACCCACCTGCCACTGTCTGTAGGAGAGAAAATCATCATGTATCTAATTATATATTATTAAGTTACGAATTTAAGAATTTAATGAATAAATATCGTCCCACCTAGTTTCCTTGTCGACGCGTAAATATGTGCCTTCAGTATTGCTGAGCGCCAAATGCATCCTCAGCCTGCAGTTGGTGGGTCCGACGTGCGGGCGCACGTGTGTGCCGGGCGCCATGAGACTGAACTTGACCTGTCCCCTGGCGCAGGCGGCGGCGCCGGCCCCGCGCAGCGCGGCGCACAGCGCGGGCGCGCGCGCGCACCGCCCGCCCACCTCCCGCCCTCGCACGAAGATGTCCAGCTGCGACCACTCCCCGCGCTCCCTCAGGCCCTCCTTCTCCTGCTCGTACAGAGCCACGGCGGCCTCCCCCTCCTTCAGGATATCCCGCCACGATGCCTCCAACGCCCTAGCCAGTCCCACGTAGGGGGTATCTTCGATCCTCCACCACGGCCGACCCCTCAATCTCGGCACGTTGTACAGGGAGCGCTGCGATGGTGATAAGAAATGTCCGAGCTCGGCGCCTCGTCTGTGAACCTCGTGGGCCTCGTCGAAGCGGCCCAGCATTAGCAGGGCGTCTCCCAGGTGGTAATGAAAGCGAGGTTCGTTCGCTCGACCCGCATCGCCGTCGAGGGCCTTTCGGAGAGCCCGGACCGCCTCCTCGAGCTTGTTGTGATGGATTTTCAAAACGAAGCCGTGATGGGCCAAAGCGACTCGGTCGTTCGGCCAGAGGCGTAGCGTCTCTTTCAAAACTTCATCCGCTAAGTCGGCTCTGTTGGAAATAGCAAAATCAGTACAGTAATGCCTCGTAAATTCAGATCCTCGATCCATATCGACGGCCGGAGTTCGTCTCACCTGTTGGCCATTAAATATGTAATGGTAAGATTGTTTCGATAATTGACGTCGTCGGGAAATCTTCTTATTAAAAGCCTGTAAACCGGTTCCGCACTTAGGTATGTACCTAAAATACAAAATCTGTAAAGCGATACATTTTCCCTAATTAATATCTTCGAACCGAAAAGCCGACCTCTAAACTGTATTCTGTCGACTGTCCGGCGAGCGACTTCCAGAAGCTTCTCGTCGGACATCGCCTCGTTCATCTTGAGGAGGTGCAGGTAGGCGGCGATGGCCTCAGCCAGCACGCGGTTGTCTCTACTCTGCTCCGCGGCGCGGTCGAGCGCTCTGGCCCGCAGCCAGCGCGCGCGCCCGCTCGCAGCCAGCCCGCCGCCGCCCGCGCGGGCAGCCGCAGACGACCACGAGCCCTCCACGTTAGTACACACACGGGTCACACGACATTCCTTATTACTAGCTTAATCTACGAGGGGGTTATGGGGTGTGGTGATGAGTCTCCCGCGAGTCCCCCGGGGAGGCCGCGCGGGGTGCGGGCGCGACCTCGGCCGGGGGGTTCGATGAAAAGTTTAAGGAAAAATGGCACAACGAGCAATGTTTTATTTCAATTATTATTTATAAAGTTAGTCCCGCCATTCCTGTAAAGATCAATTTCGAATGCTTACTTCATATGTTTTTAAAGTTTTAGGGATATTTAAATTAGAATATGTTTTAGAAGGTAATTGTTGGTGTATCCGTGAAACACAAATTGTGAATTAATGCGGAATATGAGGGGATGGCTTCAGGTTTATTAAAACATGCATATAAAATAAAACAAACGTGCAAAAACAACAGGAATACACCAACTAATTATAGAAAAGTGACGGTATTATGTATAATATTATTTAAACATACCAAAAAAAATTAAATTTAAACAAATTATTTGTGAAATTTAAGATAACAACCAACAACAAAATTATTATGTAAGGATATATTTATCATATTTAACATATGCAAAAAAAGAACACTATTTTTATTTATTTTATTGTTTGGAAATTTAAATTATATCTAAATAATAATTATTATTATATTGAATTCAGAACTGGTTTCATACGTTATTCAGTCGTTATTAATTATATA
The DNA here is from genome assembly GCA_959347395.1 of Mechanitis mazaeus. Lineage (NCBI taxonomy): Eukaryota > Metazoa > Arthropoda > Insecta > Lepidoptera > Nymphalidae > Mechanitis > Mechanitis mazaeus. Next base: position 12,132,243 of record OY365743.1, read on the forward strand.
AATGTAGTACCTGACGGAATTCTTCTTCAGCGGTATCCAGTTGTGACCTCCAGTAAGGGTCACTGGGCTCGCCGGGCCAGTCTGCCTCTAAGCTGTTACCACCTCCCTCTGAAAAGAAAAATTATATTCTACACTGTCAAAGAATATAGAGCCCGATAAATAAAATTGTAGCTATCTTGAGCGTATGTATATTAAAAATCTAATTTCTTTAAATAAATGTTAATATCACTCACACTTAGTTAGTCATGCCAGAAACATTAATTAGTTTATTTGCTAGCGTTTTGTTAAAGAGAGCGCACACTCTAAATCCCATTTTACTGTATTGTCCAGGTCTCTCCGGCTCGGGAAGTCGTCCATATTTTGCTTCTAATCGACTCAGTAGTTCAGTATCATCGACATCAGAAATTTCTTCTTCTTCAATTTCTTCTTCAGGAATTTCTTCTTCTTCCACTGTCTCGTCATATATAATTTCAACGTCAGATACCTCCTCCGGTTCTGGTTCTGGTTCCGACTCTTCAGCTTCTTGTTTTTTTACTGGCTCTTTCTGTGGAAGTTCATTTTCTTCCTCTACATCTTCGTTTTCATCCTCTTCTTCTTCTTCGCTGTATAGTTCTTTCTCCTCCTCTTTCTTTGCATCACTTTTTAGTACTTCCTAAATAAAAGACTTTGTTACTATATAAACTTTTAATTTCAATAAATTGGCAATGGTAATTTTTCTATTGAAATAAACATATTTAACTAAATACAAACAAATTTACTTACAAGCAGTTTTGGAACTACCTCCTTTGCTATTTCTTCTTCAATTTTTGGCTTTGGAATAGGAGCACTCTGAGCCACCGGGGCGGGTCTTTTAAAAACATCCTCATCAATAATTTGACGCGGTGCTTGAATTGGAGACGTTTGTGTGACTCTTGTTGGTTCGTCAATAATAGTCATGCGACGATCACTCAAAGACGGTGTTTCTTCTATAACCGGTTCTTCACTTTCAGGTTCATCTGATACGGAAATTAGCGAGACACTATACTATAAGTTCGTTGATAAATAAGGCTATATTTCGTTGCTTTATATTTGTATATCATATATATATGTATATATAATGTCTATATGTATACGCACCGACGCGGGTGGCGCGTCGCACGAGTGCGTGCGTGGCCGCCAGCAGCGCCCCGCCCACACACAGCTTCAGCCACACTGCAACAACGCGCACACGTAACTACCACGCTTATATTCGCGATCCATTTATCACTTTATCACGTTTTCCTTTTAGGTGAAATACTAAAACTGGTTTTGAAATAAGACAGCACTCAGTAGCTGTAGTGGTTTGATTTAGTAATTTTGCAGTATAAAAACAAATATTGCTATATGACGAGTATAAGCTTAAGTAATACTATATATGTCCATACAATTATGTACTATGATACTAAATATGTTCATACAATTATGTATGACGAGTATCTATTTCAAATTGCATACGTTTTGGTAAGTATTGTTCAAGATTACAATTATCAAATCAAGGAATATGCTGTTAAGGTAGTAAGTAATTTAATAAAATTAGAAATATAATTTTATGCATAATTCTTAATTAAGACTTGATTACAAAGACAAATGAATAATTTAATTATAAATTATTCATTAAACAAAATAAATAAATGTCTAATAAGGCATTTATTTTTTATAAATTATTAATTAAGTCGAGAGTAATGCGATTTTATAAGTCAGTCAAAAAGATGTAATAAATATGTAGAGTAAAGGTGTGAGTATTATAAGTAATTTGTCGCATTATAACATGTGAGTTTGGACCTAAACATGCTTTTTAGTTTTCCGTTGATCAGTTTATACTATTATTTAAATGTGTCTATATTTCTATATTTTAATGTATCCATAGAACAAATAAAAATAGTAATATGTAGAAATGTATAGAAATGTTATTCATCCCATTCTATTGTCACAATAAGTGAACAACTTTCAAATTCACAACGCTTTCGTTCATTTCTCACCTGTACCATTCTAGAAGTAATTTGTGTCACCTATTTTTTGTCTCAAGTTTCACTAAACACGAGAGACATCGTACGAATCGTAATTATAAATTTTATTAGTTTAAATTCTTTTTACATTTTAATCACATACATATATTTACATACATCTAAATATATATACAAATAACAGTTCAAACTAAATAACTATAAACTGTGTAAATGCAAGGCACATTGCCAGAAAACAAAGCCGGAATAGTAACGAGTTATGTAAGAACATCTTTACCTTCTGCACGAACGCCGCGTAAAATATCTAAACCAATTGTTACAATTGAATTCATATTTACGTATAATTCATACGTGCGTTCTTCACGATGCAATGAGCACAAATAACTTGTGTAACATGGATACGTGGGCGAATAAAATTACGATATATTTTTACCAAGTTGCCAAATATTACGTAGTTTAAATTTATAATAACATGATTTTATAATGACTACATATAACTAGCCGCTTAGTACCTTTAAAAATATATAACAAATGTCTATGTTAATAGTAAAAAGTTCTGATAACATAAATACTATTTTATTTGTTAGCGTTTTTCGTTTTGTTATAATATCTATAGGAATGTAGAAACGTAGATAAAAAAATATTCATAAACGAAGAAATATTTGATTAGAAAAAAAATAAACGAATCAAAAATAAAAAAAGGTGGAAATAAAAGAATCATTTTTCTTATATTTTATTTACACTTAACAGTAATAAGAAATAAACAAAGTATTTGAATGATTAATTATTAGAAGGTAAAATAAAATAAATAGTTTAGAAATTAAGATGTTAATTAAGATGTTAATTTTTACAGCCTTAAAATTTTGTTGTTAATTTAGTTAGTAATAATTATGAACAAAAATAAGCAAATTTATTAAAAAAACATATTATTATATTTTAAGCATAATTCATCATAGTAGTAAATATGAAAATATTAATTCTTTTATTTTAAAATCTAACGGTCAGTTTCTTGAAGATTGATCAAAGTAAAAATGTTGTGAAAGTAAAAATGAGTCTTGAGTACAAAACGGTTTTGTGATTGGTTGAATTGGATCACGTGACATCAACCAATCTCAAGAGTAGATACGAGATTTGTGAGATATTATATATTTTTTTAACAATCTTTGTGAAACCGAAATTAGGTAAAGCATAAGCTTGGCAAAATTTGTAAAAGTGACTTACTGCTGTGGGGAGCCTGCTCTTCCTGTCTGCGAAGTTCCTCCTGCTCTCTCTCGTATGCTTCTTCCTCTGCTAACGTGTCCACTGGCTTAACTGGAGTTTCTTCTTCAATCTGTTGAAAAGACAATCATGCATTTTTTTGTATACTAATATTCTAAAGCAGAAAAAGTTTGTTTGTTTAAATGCGTTAATTTTCGAAATTACCAGATGGATTTATCATTTTTTTTCTGATATGAGGCAGGTTCATTAAGCGAAGAGTCTATATAGAATAACACTACTGGTCTTAGAATTAATAGTATATAAAAATTTTTATTTGTCTGTGGAACCACGAGTAACAATTAATTATGGGTAAGTACACTATCGAAAACTGAAAATGGTAGGTAATGGTATATCTTTGTTAAATATATTTAATATATTTTAAATATAATATATAATACCTCAACAAACGGTTTGCCCTTAGGACGGGATAGCTTTTCGACTGCTGGTTCATCATCTTCCTTTGAAGTGTCTTCTTCAGTGACTTCCTTGCTAGCGTCTCCTTGTGTTTGTAATTCAAAATTTATATATATATTATATAAATTTACTAAACATCATTTATTAATACAAAAAAAATATGTAACACAATCTCCAAAACATTAAATTAGGAGCGCGAAGTAGAACTCAATTTTAACTCGCTGCGCTCTCAAAATCTCGTTATGTGTTAGTATGAGAGCTTCGCTCAATTAAAATTTATATACTAACTTTTTTCTTTACTTGCAAAAGCATCGTTATCTACAATTTCTTCTGAATCGTCATAGATTTCCTTTTCGATTTTCTCTATCTCTTCTTCGTTTTCGTCTACATCTTCTTGATCATCTTCTTCGTTTGCTTCATCCTATAAAATGTATCAATTAATAAAAATAATCTTACTATGTACTCATTTATTAAGCACATCAATGAAATACAAAATAAACATTTTTTTGATATTTTTTTTGTTAATGAAAATACGCACGCAGAGCATGTTAAAGATAATATCAGCCAAATAATGTTCCAAATTGTGTGTAGGTCCATTACATTGAATTGTTAACTAATTTATAATAAAAGCTTTGTTATATTAATTATCCAGCTGTACTCACTTTCGGATTTGCTCGACTACTTTCGGGTCCATTTGGAATCGCGTCGTTTTGTCATGCTCAGAGCTCATAAGGATTTCGAAAGAGTTGGAAAGTAATCAAGGCATTTTCGAAAGTATACACATCAGTGTAGAAGGATAATTATATATATTAAAGCAGTTATCATAAAGATAATTATATAAAGGAGATATACACTAACTACTACTAATACATACTCTATTAGAATAATCGGAATCAGAAGATGGAACATCATTAGGCGCGTATTATAGCATGCGTAAAAAATATTAATAATATATGGAATTCTATGTAAAAAAAATATATATAATATTTTTATAAATTATTAATCAATTTTAATAATTGCTTGTGTAGTACTAATACTACCAAGATAAAGTTAGTTTCGCCAATCAAGATATTAATTTGTTATTTTATTATATTTTCAACTAACACACGCTGGTATTTTAATTATTTGCACCTCAGTATTTTGTTCATTGCTCTCATTTTCGTCATCGTATTTCATTTCTTTGCTTTCATCGTCACCATTTTCGTAACTTTCGTGATAATTATAATGGGAAGTCATTTCTTTGCTCAGATCATGTTTTTTTTCTTCTTCATCTTCATCATCATCATTTTCATCACCGTTTTCCACAATGTCATTTTTTGATTTCATCATCTCTTCGTAACTATATTGTTCATAAGTCTCTTCATCATCCTGTTTAATGTTTTGAGGTTTATACTTTATACATTTAAAAAAATTTAAAAGCTATTAGAAATAATATTATTTTAACTATGTGCATTACAATATGCATATGTCACAAGTTTGTTAAATATTCAGACTTTAATAAGTAATACGGTCTTTATAGTAAGGTTTGCAAATTTCAATCTATTATTAAAATAAATATAGAATGAAAAAATATGATAATCAATGACAGACAGGGGACAGATCGCCCACTTCTGGGATATTGTCATTGCCAATTTACTAACTAATTTACCGTGTTCTCAGATGGCTGGACGAATTTAACATTCTATAACAGTTTCTATACAATTTGAAAAATTTGTTTTGTTAAAATATTTGTTAATTATATTTTTGTATAAAATCACACCTCATCATCTTTTAAGCTCTCTTCAATTTCTTCTTCATACTTCCCATTATCTTCGTCGTCATTATCCTCATCGTGAACCTCGTCAACATTACTATCAGGTTCATCTTCTTCATCATCATCATCATCGCTATGGTTTTCATCATCATCACCATCATCGTCTAACTCATCTTCATCATTTTGCAACTCATCTTCCTCTTCATCATCCTCCTTATGAGTTTCATCATCCTCGATTTCGTCTTCGTTGCTTTCATCATTCTCATTGTGGTCAATTTCTTCTTCAAGTGATTCTTCTTCTGCTTCATTTTCATCTAATTGATCATCAGGATGATCCTCATCATCATCCTAAATAATTTAGATTTAAAAAACTTATTGTTGTATTATAATCATTGACTATAAATATATAAAATAATAAAATATTAATATTTTTTATGTTTAGCCAGTCACCTACAATTTTTTTTGTTGCTTTTTCTTTATATTTTTTTTTATCAAAATTTAAACTAAACATCCCATAAAGAGTAGATTTCACTTATTACAAACATTACTTTTGTTACAAACAATGGCACAAAAATTAATTATATTTGACAAAAACCAGAACCATTTGCACATTTTTATAACCACTATATTTATATAAAACCAAATGTAAAGTATAAAAAAATTATACAATATACTGCTTCACAAAACTTCCAGAACTCACATGGTGTTTCAGTTCCAGAGTGTGTTCATCATGATGATCGTCAATGGCATCTTCTATCCAACCTTCTAGTACACCAGAATACCGTGACTCTACAGAGTTAGCCTCCACTGAAATACAATTAGGATTACCTTGATTTTCTACTGCAATTCAGTTGATTTGATTTTAATTTGTACAAATTTTGTGTGTAATAATTTATTATTAATTTGTTCACAAGTATTTAAATTGGACTATTTACTTTTTCCATGATAACATGCAGGCATGTATTAATTTACAAGATATTGAATTATATTTGATAAATACTTACATTCAGTTAGTCCTCTATTTTCTAAAATAATTAATCCAATAAGAGTCACCAGCACTGCTAACAATGAAAAAAATATGATTTTAGCACACCAGTGTCCTCCTGTGCCATGATCATGGTAAGAGTGCATAAAAACATCGCCTTCCCCCAAAGCTGCAGCCGTGCCTCGAGGCTCTTCTACGCCTAAGTCATCTGTTTTCAAGAAAAGGAACAATAACAAGAATATTTATGGTATTTATAATATTTATTGCGACCTCACTTGCCTTTCTTTTTTTTCTTATCTTTTCGCTTTCGTGGTTGTACATCTCCTGACATGGTTGCCTATACTCTGACGCTCAAGAGGCGGCAGAAGATATCAATTTATTGTTTCATAACCCTGTGTAAACAGAATAGTTGAATAAACTGACAGATAAGATGAAAAAAATTAGAATAATCTAAATGCGCAATTTAATTACATAGAATTTAACATTGGCGCATGTTGAAATATTAAAATAACCTACATAACAAAGTATCGCTGCTCCTTACTTAAATTTATTTTAGTATTTAACCTAAAAATAACCGGTGAAGACAGCTGGGGAAAGAGACAAAAGGCAAGTTTCAAGAGACAGGTGTTTCTAATCTTGAGATGTAAAAATTAAGACTTCATCAATATTCTTTATGTACTTTTTTAAAAATATAAAAAAAAGACAATATTGTTAGCAATATGAAAAATATTAAAATATTAGACTATTATAAATGTGCCGTGAGTTTATACTTAATACAACAATTATGTTTTTAAACGATTAGTACCAAAAATAGTCTTAAATGTCAGTGTCACAGACGACTTTGACTCTCGTTAGAGAGTACGTACATGCCGAGCAGTATATTCCTTGCTTTTGATATGTGAATATAGTCAAAAATTTCTGTGATATGTGATTATAATTTAGAAATATATCGTATATAAATCGTTTTTTTAATAATTAGAGAGTATACTATCTACTAATATCATAATTTGTTTAAAACAATTTTCTACTGAAGTAATTTACAAAAAAAATATAATAATATTATTATATTAACCTCATTTCATATTTAATTAAATATTATTAAATTTTTAAATTCTTTAGTATAAACTTATTTTGTTTAAAAATATGTCTGAGGTTATTATATTGTTTGATGGTTATTCCATATTAAATGATAATTATGAAATGAAGGCAAATTGTAGTTGCATTTTAATTAAAGGAATTCACAATATTATTGTTGATACAATGACGCCTTGGGATGCAAAAAAAATTGTAAATGGTATGTACTTAAAAAAAAATGTGATACAAATGCCTGATATCTCTATTGGTAAACTGATATAATAGAGAAGAACTTTATAGTTAAATAAACAAGATACTTCTTTATTTCAGCACTTAAAAAAAACAATCTCTCCGAGGATGATATTAACTATGTAATATCAACACATGGTCATTCAGATCATATTGGAAACAACAACTTATTTTTAAAAGCAAAACATATAGTTGGCTTTAGTATATCATTTGAAGATATTTATTACATACACCCTTTTGATGAAGGTATTTATTTTTTTATACTAGTTGAGAATCTTTATTATCTCTTTTTTATGTTATTTCAAAAAAACTAATTTAATTTCAGGTAAAGATTATATTGTGAATGAACATGTGAAAGTAATTCCAACTCCTGGCCATACATTGTCTGATGTCACAGTCCTCATTACCTCTTTAGATAAGAAAATTACAGCCCTTGCAGGTAATAAATATCTTCAATTAAATCTTCATTTTATTGTCAACAAATCAACTTTATTCTGAGAAAATTAAAATAAAGCAAATAGTCATCATTTTATCTGTTATTTGGATAATAATGTGCCAGTTATAATACTGGCAGATAAGAATCCTAAAATGTAGATAATATTTTTTTATTATATTTACATTTTGTTAACTATATTAAAATAATGTAACTTGCTTTTGTTGTTCATTGCTTATTTTTAATTCCAAGTAATTTTAAAATATCATAATTTCTTAGGAGACCTGTTTGAAAAGTTTGAAGATATAAATAATCCAAGTTTATGGATAGAAGCTGGCAGTCAGGATCACGCTAAACAAAGAAAAAATAGGTCTAAAGTAGCAGATCTGGCAGACTGGATTGTTCCTGGACATGGACCTATGTTTAAAGTTACTGATTATATACGAGAAACTTTAAAGGCACAGATAAATGAATCTACTTTCTAGTTTTTACTGTATTTAAAATCTGCAAGAAGTTTCATAACTTTGATAATAATATTGATATTGAAAATAATAAATAGTAACAAATTTCACTGCCTTTAGATATATATTGATTAATTTTTAATAAAATTATAGAGGTGTTCAAATAAAAAGCGAATTTCAAGTCAAATTTTATTAGACATATATAAGAATTCACTTTGTTCCAGTTAAAATTCAATGATAAACATACTTTACATTGCTATGAGATATAGTATAAGAAAAATAAAGCATTTAGCTAGTTTATATAATCATAGTAATATAATTTAAAATACTTAAACCTACACCACAAAAGATAATGTGCTGGAAACAAATAGAACAAACATTTAAACAATGATACCTTATGTATATACATATAGGAATATAATTATGTATATATGTCTTATTAATAAGTTAATATGGTTCATTTTTAAAATTGTCAACCAGTTGGTAATGTTAGATGAATTAAGTATGGATGTATGGATTTAAATCATGAATTTTCCAGAAACATTTAGTCACCATATATTGATAGTTATTCTGTAGAATATATTATAAAAGTGATACCATAGTTAAAGATTTACAAATCAGCTAAATACATACAAGTAATAAAAATTATAAATGAAACAAACCTAAAATTGTTCCTAAAGGTGGTTTTAAAAACCATTTACAATTAGATATATATTAATAGTTTTAAACACAAATAATTTAAGAATATTAATAGTAAGTTTATAAGTTACAAACATTTACCAGCAACATTGTAATGCCCATTTGATGGATAAGGATATAGAACACAGAAAAGAGATAGCAATAAAGAAGAAAAGAGAAAAGTATGTCCCTAAAAACAATAGATCACATCAAATTTGTTTGAACAATATATAATTATAGTTCCATATAAATACATTAATTTTAAAAAACATATACCAGAAAATATGTCAAATGTGCAAGTGTAACTTTAAACACATTTAAATAGTAAAGAAATGAATCTAATAGATATTTACTTAATCTTGTTTTTCTAATAAATCACAAAATCTTAATTATTATTACGTACTTAACTGTTATACTGATTTATGACAAAAAATCTAGAAGAAATACCTATGAAGTACTATAAAATCCAAGTCAAACTTAACTAAAAGTATTGACGGTAAACTACAGCAAGTTCCACATTTATATGGCGTGAAAAAGTATTAAACATTGTGAAACTATAGAGAAATGTAAACACTAACAGAAAATGAAGCTATTCTAGATAGAGCACTCTACTCTATGGTACACCTCTAATAGCTACAATAATTACAAAATAGCATACATTTGTTTTCAATGAATGCTTTATCAAATTGTGGCACACTTCCCTATTCATATATTACTACCGGTGATACCTTCTACTGAGATTCTCGTATCCACGAGTCCGGGCCATAGTTGCTGCGTGCAATAATAAAAAAAAAACAATTATCCTAATAAAAAAAAATCTAATCCCAATATAATTAGGGTTCTAGACCTTTATCACAGCCGTGGGTCACTAACTCTACAAAGCTTAGACATTTCCATATCCATTCCGTATATTATAAGGTAGCTGCAACCAAAAAGAAAAAAATGTAACTAAATGTGGAGTTAGCTGTGATGTACTTAGTGTTAGAATAAAATTATACCGAACTCTATATTACATAGATATACAAGAGCCGAATGAAAAAGTTTTATTACATACAATAAATATGAAAAAATGATTTAAATTATATTTATTACAAATATACCTGTGGGTCAATACTGGTTGGTACTGGTTGAGGTTCGTCGATACACAAATCGGAGTCCGAGTCAGTTCTTCTAAGTCCGTCCTAGAGACAGGGGGAAAACTTTTCAAAATATTCAAACACACACGCAAGTACGGACGCTCGCACGCACACTGTTCGGTATAAACTTTATCTTCATTCATTAAACTTAGGTTATTCTGTCACAAAAAACTTTAATTATCTGTTGATGACAAAGTGGAAGTATAAGAGTTGGCTTGTTATGACGTGGGTAACGTCAGTGTTTCATAAAAAAAACAGGTTATTATCCCCAAGAACGCTCTAAATCACTATAAATATTCAAAGCATAATAAATACTCACACCACCCTGTGTATACTGTCGTGTGGTAGTGAGCAGCCTGGCCACTGGGTTGAGGAAGGCTGGGAGGGTCTCGGTGAGGGGAGGGCGCGCGTGAGTGAGCAGCGGCTTCAGTAGCTTAGAATCCACAGCGCCCCATAGACGGGCGAGACGAGCCTTCTCCGCTGTCTCATTGCCGTGAGGAGTGTCCTGGGTAGGAAAATAATGTTTTTTTATTACTTAATATTTAAAGCAAATTTTCTTAGTTTGGAATTTACAAATTCCATATTTTTTTTTATTTTAGTCTTTTAAAATGAATATGCTAAAAAATTTTAATGATTCGGTTGATGATAATTTGTTAATATATTGTTAATTTTTGAATATATTTAGCATATTCGTGGTTATATAGATAGAAATATTAAAGATATACAACTACATATCGTGTATATATGATTTCATAAATTACATTAACATCTAGCGTGTTTCTATTTTATAAAAACTAGAAACTAATGTCCGTTTTCACAAAAAAACACCCAATTTTTAAGGGTTATCTAATGAAAGAATAGGTATTACTTAGCGCTAAGGTCGTTTTCATCGACATTCTCGGGATACTTAACCAAAAAGGGATTCCTCAAAGGGAAATTTGACTTACTGAAAGAAATTCTACTATTCTGTTCTATTTCTAAAGTGACTATTTGACAAATAAATAATGATATTGACACAAAACAAAAGAACAGAGTTTATTGGCACTGGCACAGATTAAAATATTAGGACTATCAAATCGAATTTAAGATAGGAGAAGATTTAAGTGACGAATATTGCTAAGTGATACTTATTAAGAAGATTGTTAAGGTGCCACTTGTAAAAACGGGCATAATTTTAAATAAATACAAGATATGTTGTTGAATACTTGTGCATGCATACATATTCATATTTCCACATACATGCATATGTTTATAATACTGAATAAATAAGGTTTTACATACTTCGTAAGAGTTTAATTGCCAAGGCATAATCACTCCGTTTTCGCCTTTGCCCCACTTAACTACCATGCGGCCATTCTAGACATTGAAATTAATTAAAAATATAAAGTACATGCATGCATAAATGAGAAGTGTTAAAGTGTAGATTGTCTGAAGAGTAGTCAGGTTAAGTAAAAAGCCGTGTTAAATTCATACAACAGTAAGTAACAGGCATCAGCTATTAGGTTCAAATTATACCAAAGAATAATTGTGTTATTTTTCTTTTCATGCATAATTGTGCATGCTCTCGTCATCACAGTATATTTATTGTATTCGACAAATGTGTGATGACAAAAATAATACGTAATTAAGGAAAAATATTACATGTTTGTGCTGAAAGTATCCATGCCAATGTTATACACATTTATATATATATATATCGGTTAAAGAGTTAGTAAGAACGAATGCACATTCAATATTGGCATGCAGATTGAAACAGTTCTTACTGATGCCCGGTCGCTACTGGGGGATTGAGCGGAGTCCATATTTCGAAGGCCGAGACTTATATCAGCTGGCTGGACAACAAATATTTTACCGTCAATCCGGATAAACATAAATCGGGACGAATTTGGTTAGGCGCGGGAATGATGACGTAATAGGAAATAGATTAACATTGATTCCATTTCCTATTAACAACCAATTGAATAGACCAAATGGCTGTTCACATCTAGAAGCCCCCTAACATAGATAAGTTTACCAAAAAATGTTAGACAAATATGATAATATGATACCAGCGAAGAATCTTAAATAATAATAGAACTTATTTGTTTTTAAACTTTCGTGATCCATGACTATTATAAATATATTATTATCCATTCGCAGCATATTAGTTTATTCACGCCGAGATTCCGACATAAGCTTATAAGGGCCCCGAATAAGTTCGAAACTAGACGAGCAAATTCCGATTGTATTTACGCGAGTACAGGATAATTATATATAATTATAATAGTACTCTTCTAAATGAGCTAAGTATAATGTTTGAGCAGTTCCTTCACCATTTTTAGTGGGGTTATGTATAATTATTTAAGATTCGTAACACACAAAGCTGTTCTTAAGCCGTGTATACATACCGGTCTGCCTGAGTCCGTGGCCTGGTAGAGCTGCCACAATAATATCTCATTAATCACATGCGCCGTACTTTTCAAGCTTTAATGTTAAAATCTAGCTAATCGAATCCAAGTGGATCTGATTAGTATCAGTCTTTACGTGCACATTCAATAACAATAAAACTATTTACAGTATGTGTATTTTTCCAACACATTTAACTTAAAAATAAAAAAAAACCTAAGAAGGTTTTTATAAGTATTTGTTTTTTATTTGAAGGTGCATGTATATGGCAATTTTAATGGCTTTAGCATTTTTTGACATTACACTGACTAAGTGACAAATGATTTGACAGTTACGAAAAACCATAAATTGAATAGAAAAAAATAAGTGTTAAATAAACAAACATAAGCAAAGACAGAAAAGAAAAAAAAACAGAAACAAAAGCAATTGTTACTTTAATAGACAAAATAACCAAAAAGTTAATAAACTACGTTCTAGCTATTTTTTTGCGTACTGTTAGCTGACTTATTTAAATTAAAAAGTTGTGTTTATGTTCAACAGATCTGTATCACAATAAAAAGGAATAGAAATCTGTTTATCTATATTTCGGTGTGCGTGTCTGTGTGTGTGACAAGTCTTAAATCAATACTCCGAACTAAACTACATTACAGATTTTTTAGAATACATTATGAGTGTAAAGATTTAAGCAAAAAGTGCTTTATTAATAAAGAGTGATAATATATGCAATACTTACACTTCTCACCTCACGGTAAGGTAGCGCTTCGTTTTCATCATTTTGACCTTGACTGAAGAAAAAATTTGTTTATATTATTGAAGTTTATATAATTTTTTTTAAGTCGTGTTATAATTCAATATATTTTATATAAAGTTTATTTTAATATAGTCTATTAAATAGAGATTTTCCATTTTCCATAATGTAGTTTGATGAAATCAAAGAGTAATGAATGTAATCTATGATTTACAATTATTTTGTTTTTGTGCGTGCCATCAAAATTTTCAAACGTGTCAGTTATGGCACGCGTGCCATTGTTTCACCATCCCTAACCTAGATTAATAATAATATAATAATAATTTTCTAAAAAGTTTAGACAAAAACACTCTATAAATGAATAACGATATACAGTTTAGGATTAGACGCAAAGTATGAGTAGTTTAGTAAAAATTATTATCAGGGGTACCTTTCAAGATTCAGCTCAAAGCCGAAACTAAGATGATAGTTCAATATAGCGAGTCTAAGTTCTCTACCAATCGGTCAGAATCAAGGTCAAACTAGGCTGGCTGGTCAACTATGACTCAGTACATTTGCTTGTATATTAGTGTATAAAAAAACAAATAGGTGGCTGAAGTATACCAACCCCGTGGGTATCCTGAGGTAGGCGAGCGCGTGCGAGGCGGCGCCGCCCTGCAGCACCACGGTGGCGATGACGATGAGCGAGGTGGTGGTGAGCATGGCCTGCCGCGCCTCCGACACAGTGTTGCGGATGGCCAGCGCGAACGACATGGCGCCGCGGAGTCCTGCAACACATACAGACGTTAGCTTCTCAAGAGACTGTTTTTACTAAGTTTGGCTATCAGTAAATAAGTTTGTGGTTATCTTTTTTTTACATTTTATAATGTGTGCAAGCGAGCGTGTGGGTCATCTGACGGAAAATGATCACCTCCGCCTCATGAGACCATGAGGTATTGTCACGGGATGCACAAGTGCGTGCGTTCTTTAAATACATCATTGTGGGGCATCTTTTACTTAATTACTTATTCTATTAAAGTTTTTGAGAATAAAATATGTAAGAGTTAATTTTAGTCGAATACATTCATTATGTTATAGCGTTTCTACATTGCCGAAATATAGGAAAACCAAAATAAATAAAATATTTATCAATACCAGTTTTAAATCTTATAAAGCAAGATGGTGATATTCTCATTTTATATAAAACAAAAATATATATTTAAAAGTTTTCTACTCACCTGAGAAGAACAGCATATGTTGGAAGTTCATAGGTATCGGAGGTTTTCGTCCTAAATTAAGTAAAAACGACAGCGGGTAGATGTTAATAGCGCGGCCAAGAGTCGAAGTAAGCTGTCTCATATTAAGGTAATTATTGGATCACGAAAAACTATTAGTACGTTTGATTTTTCTTGAGCCAAATAAATTTGTTTGACTACATGACTGTAATATAAGATGTGGCAATCTTAATAAGTACCTATTTACTCTAAAAATGTTTGAAATTGAATGATTCATTGATGATTATTAATGTTTGTCTAAATAAAATGATTATGCGAATTTTATCACATTATTATATACTATATACACTATAAGCAGGATGAAAACATTAAACTCAAAATATTCCTAAAAAATAAATACAAAGTAACATTTTAAAATTAAGAAAGTATAATCATTTAAAGAAAACTATTTAACGAATTAACCTAGTAATTATTTTATTTTAAATTATAACAAGATGTTAATACATCTATAACAGTTAATAGTCACCATATCTTCTTGCCGTCAAGACAGCTGCAATTCATTTGAAATATTGGATTATAATTTAAAATGTAATAATCTATAATAAAATCATCACAATAGTTTAATTAAAATGATTATACATTCCTAGTTTTGTACTTTGTTTTTTGTTTGGTGATATCATAAACTAATTAGTTAGTTATTTTTTAAAAATATTTAAATTTTAATATTTCGATCCTGCAATAGTATATAATAATGTCATAACCAATTCTTATATATTACGCATTGTTTTATATATCATTGCTATTATTTATTATTTATTTGATTTTCACGAGTAAACATTAAAATAAAACTATTTTAACGGATATTTTTTTTCGTTATTTTTGGATACATTTTAAAAAATTATATTCGAGTTAAACCTTTAAGAATATTATTTTAAATAAAAAGGATACAAATCCAGCAATAATGAACCAGGGGTCGAAGTGGTGTTTCGGGAACGTGAACATTGATACACCGATGTACGTGAATATAAAGTTCTCAGCAAGGAAGTTGAGGAGTTCGAACAGCTGCTTGGTTCTGTTGCGAGAGTCTGATGATAGGTTGTTGTAGGTGTAGTGGGCTTGGCATATACCACAGAACAATACTGCTACCACACCTGAAATTACCAACACATATTTAATAAGCTTTTGGAGAATAATTATATTTAGAGTACAACCATATATTTAGGTAGTTTTTTATATAGGCTTGCATGTTTTACAATGTTTTACAATTATTTTTTATTTTTTTAAGGCTTCCGTTCAGATAATAATTTGCATTAGATAAGTCCCGCGTTCGTAATATCAGATATCTATAACAATGTTTTGATTTGGGATTCATGTCTTAAAAAAAGCGGAAATGAAAAGAAAGGCTTTATTTTCTTGAAACGTACCTGTAAGTTCACAAACTTCAGCAATAAGGAACGCTGCGTACGACATCAGCACGAACAGAGCAGACTCCAGCAGAGGCCAGTCACGGACGTGAGTGAACTTAGTCATGTATGAGTGATTAAGGAAACGTAATTTTTTGAGTTATCGTGTATAAATAAAAAAATACTAAGTGTTTAACATTCGGTCTTTTGAGTTTTTTAAAAATAATACTAGATAATTTTATTACTGAGTTTTTTAACACAACTTTGTACCGAGATGTTATCTCTGTGTCTCGGAGGGCTTAACAAATGTTAATAATTGATAGAAATAATACCCAGACTCGAAATAGCAAACAACTGTCTCGAGTCGTAATGGAACCCACTACCTTAGCAAAGCCAAGGCTCAGCAGGTAGGTCCACCCACAACTAACCACTATAACAATCGTCTGTAAAAGCATATTAAAAAGGATATCAATGCAGTCAAACATCCCATCAGAGCACCGATGAGCAAAGACAGACTGAATATTCCTATAAAGTCTCCAATTGCTGCTAAAAACGCAGTTATTTCAAAGCCGCCATCCACGGAGTACCTCTTTTCATAGTTTTGTATCGCTCTGAAAATTGAATGATGCATAAAAAGTATTTATAGTAACACAAAAGAAATCAATATAAGAACATTTATTATTGACCATGACATCGATTTCTTTGGTCGGTGTAATTTGTAAATTTATTATAAAATACACTAGCTGTTGCCCACGACTTCATCATTGTGGGCAATAGCTATTGTTGTAACAGTTACTTGGGCAACAGCTACTGAGGCATGTTTTGTTGTTGTTTAAAATTAAACAATTTTAAGGATTTAACTGACATTTATCATTACTTTTCAATATTTCGACGTTTAAATGCTTTGGAGTAATTGTGTTCACGGGAGGACGATATATGTATGTCAGTAAGTTAGTTAATTGGTTATCTACATTCAACTGCTCCTAAGTTTAAGGAAATAGAGTTTAGGAAGTACACAAGCACTTTCTTGTCTTCTTTGACTCTTGTGTTTTATTCACAGACTTGTGGTTTTTTATTTTTCATGAGATACGTGTAAGATACGATTCAAATGTTCGATAGATTCTAATAAATTGTAAAATTGAAAAGAATGGGGAACACATTTCAGATGTGAAAGATAGGTATGGTTACGTTGGCAGAGTGACAATATACAATAGATACGCCAAATCATTATATTCGATTTGATAAAACAAAGATCTTCGCTAGTGAATACTGATATATGTATCTCGATTAATTCTCGAGTCTATTAAAAATAAAAAATTCATAATATCATCAGAAAAGACACAGGTATTTTATAAAGTATTTTCAGATCCTCTTCATGTACTTAATAATATGTTAAAATTGCTGAATTAAAAATATTGATTTACAAATTTAGACTTGCTATTGTAAAACTAGACTATTGTCAAACAATAAATATAAAGATTGTTCGCTTATAAATTTAAAAAAAAACCTTAATATAGTTTATTATTGTCTTGAATAATAAAACAAAAGGAAAACTGTGTAAACATTATGTAAATTTGTATTTGTATGATATTGTTACTAATGAATGTATAAAATAAATACGTGTTCTATAAAATTTACTACCAAGTTGAAAAAAAAATAGAATTATGAAAAAGAAAAAATTCAAAATCTACAAAATTATGCAAGGATAGAAGCGAAACAAAATTATTTATTTGTTCAAATGATCATCTTGTCCGTACTAGTCCTTGAACAACATAAAGAGTTACATTACAGTTAAGAGATAAAACATTTTATTAGTATTTACGACTCGTTTGAAATATCTTAAAAAACAATGTTATCTTCTATTTACTTTCAGTTTTATATTACATTAGCTGTGCCCCGCGGTTTCACCCCTGCATAAATAGCTTTCCTCACGAACCTGCCTATCATAATCACAAAGAATTATTTAAAATCATCCCAGTTTTAAACACGTTTAAACAAACAAACTTTATATTAGTGTAGATTGGAAAATATGTGACTCATAAAATGTCAACTTAGTTGCACAATATCAAAGGTAGTTTCATCAAAAGAATCGACAAGGAACGCTATGAATTTACATAATTGATTATGAATTGATTTTATAATGATTAAATAGAACATTACAGATAAATCTAGACACAATTATAATAAAATATCATCAGCATTAAACTTTGGTACGGACAATATATACAAGGAAAAATAACATAAATATTAATTAATGCTAAAGATTTACATTAAATTGTAATAATTACCCGCTGAGTACAAGAGCCACAGCATCATTGAGGACACTCTCGCCGAATATCATAGCATATAAGTTCACATCCACCTGAAATAAAACCACACTTTAAGTTAATATGAACAATAAACTTGATTTGTGAATTAAGATATTTATTTGTAAGGTTTGAAACAGCGTTGTATAATATTAGTTTTATTTAATAAATCAGGACGGGACAGAAAAACTTTTGTGTTCTGTGAATTGGATGTTAGAGTAAGTCATATATACTTGGTTTTATTTTACATAATTTATTAAAATTTGGGAATAAATTATTTTTAAATAAAGAAGAGCTTCATCAGAACAGTCATCATCAATCATTTCATTTTTATTTAGTGAAAAAGAAAAATATGTGATTCAGTGCTTTTTAAAGATAGTTAAATCTATAAGTTAAAGCATTTTTCAAATAAATATAATGTAACTGAAAAAAAAAACCAATTAAATAACACTTAGTAATTGTATTTTTACTTCTATTTACATTGAGATAATTGTCATTTATAATTGATTATCGTCTTACCTTCAGTTGAGAGAATATTGCAAGTACTGTCAAAGGGTCAGTTGGTGAGATCAAGGCACCAAAATAAAGTGTATCCAGAAAAGTAAAGCTTGCAGCTAGAGAGGCCGGCATGAGCTGCACACATCCATACATTAAAGAGCCAATGACTAGTGCAGATAGGGCAGTACCCACCATTGCAAATGTTAATATTGCTCCCAGATTTCGGAAAAAGTATTTCTATAAAACAAAGTATAAGTAAATTCTTATTATTGAGTATAGTTTAATTACTTTGTTATTATTCTAGAAAGTTCTTATTTCTGACTCACCCGTTTTAAACAATAACCAGCATGAAATATAATTGGTGGAAGGATGATATTAAAGAATATTTCTGGATCAAAAGTAGCTTTTAGATCTATTTCATTTTGTTCTAAGTTCACTATCTCACCACGGAAGCTATAAGCATAGGTTTTGTTGGGTACCGGAACATCTAAAATAAATATTTTAAATACATATACCAATGTACTAATTAATTTAATTATCCCATAAACAAATCATGTCACTTAAGTATTGTTATATGATACATATTAGAGAAATCTTTTTAGTTTGCTACAATTCTATAATTACAAAAGACAATTTAATGACATTTATTTTTTTACTTTCCCATAAAATGCTTTTCTTTTTATCAAATATTTCTTGAGAACTAATTAATCAACTATCTTGAAGAACAAATATAGAGATCTAAATATGAGATATTATTTTAATATAAAATTATTTTTACTGATTGTTTAACACAGCCAAAACTGCTAAGTCTAGAGATTTGAAATTTGGAACACAGGTTTATTTTACAATGTAAGCCTCTATTTATCGGCTTAGAAATAAGTTTTAAAAATTCTATGGATAAAATAATATGTGATCATATTTACCTCCTGGGGATATTGGTATTTTGTCAGGAAAGTGAAAGCGTACAATGTCTGGTGGAACAGACAAGTTGTACTTAGTATCAGGAGCAGGAAATGCATCAATGTGGGTGACACGATTTGTACTTCCAGCATATCTAATGATTGCACCAACTATAAGACCTGTTGGGGATAATAAAAGGTCAATGCAGTAATATTAAGCTAAATTTCTGTTACTATTATATTTTTCTACTCAACTTTAAAATAATGTTATTTGCTTATCTTACTATTTGCTTATCTTCAAAATTGGCAGTTGATAATTTTTCAAGGCCAAATCTGAACATCACATGACTATCTTCAAATTCAAGACATTAAAGTACACTAACCATATATTACTGCCAGCCCAGTTTCATGAAGCCAGCTCACCCGACGATGTTTAAACACCCATATAGTTAAAACCGTTAGTGTCAAAAGACATGTATAAATTAAAAGATTTAAGCTATCTATACGATGTAAAAGGGTAGCCTTGGCATCCAAGGCTATGTCGGTACCCGAAGCATGAGTTTCTTTTGCAAAATATAACAGTAAATAAGCAGAACTAATGAAGAAATACATTCTTGCAGAATGTAAAACGATCTCACATCCCCGGAAAAATCGATTCTACGCCTCGCACTTAAAGGTACTCATTTGAAATGCGTCATGAAAGCTATTATCACTACAAAAGCTTTATATCTTGTAATTAATTATAAATATAGTACATTTATTATATTCGCTGTTAATGTTTAACAACTACAAGAGGAGAACTAGAAAATACTACAATTTTCTTTTGTCACTATGACAATTGAGTTTGACAAGTTGACAATTGAAGATCAAACAAAAGTACAGACTATTCCTATTGTCACAAGAAATCAATAATCATGACTGTACCTACAATAATGCTTTGCAAACCCTAGACTAAAATCGTGTGCATCATGAAAAAAATTAAACTTATGACAATATTTAAAATACGATAAGTGAAAGACCATAGAAAACAAATCTTTAGTAACATAAATGTTTATTATTATAAACAAAGGTTATATGGAAAATTGAATTTGATGATAAATTAAGGAGAGAAATGAAAAAAAAGAACCACGATAACTTTATCTTATACAAACGATATAAGGAAATACGATTACAGTACCACTTTACTACCAAAAGATGGCGTTGTTACTATTTAAAACAAATCGACATTTCCGCTAGTGCGATCGAGTTAGTAAAAAACACACTAGGTACAATGATATATAAAAAACATGTTACTTAAAAGTTTCTTCAGTGTGGATTACAGAAAATAAAGATCAAGCAAAAGACGCACCAAAAAGATAAAGTGAAAGAAAGAATGGGAAAAATATCAATGATTTTAAAGACTTTATTATAGTCATATCTATTTACTGTAAATCTCATATATGACACATATAACTAATAATTTAGGCGTTAAGTAATATAAGTTTTACCTTTATATGGTTTTTAAGATTTTTTTTGTAATAAGAAACATGAAATTGTATTTAAAGACTTGAGTAGAAGTTACAAGCAAATTGATCAACTTTGTGTAGGCTAGGAAGGAGCAAAAGTTCAACTCAGACGTACCCTTTCCTTTTTTTAATCTTTTAGGAACCCATTTTTTTACCAATGTGACGCTTGTTAAGGTTTTTTTTATTGATATGGACATATTATTTAAACTAATTAATAAGATTATCAAAATCAAAATGCTCAAACCTCAAACTTCAATGAGAACAAGTTACATTTATTTCGTAATTTCAATGTTTTCAGTAAGTACAATATTTTACCATAAATAAATAAAGTCGTTTTAATGAAATAAATCTATATTTCAACCGACCTTTGTCCTTATATTTAATTGTAATTTTTGCAAAAGTTTTCTAAACTTTCACCTAAAGATCATTAAGAAATAAGAATATTAATCGTTTTAACTATTAAATAAGTAATCAAATTAATATTGCTCAAAATATCTGGTCAGTTAAGTCTTTAATGCAGTGAAGGGCGGAAGTTGACATCAGTGAAGGTTGTACGAGCTGGTCATAAAATACAAGATTATTAAAGTAATTAATTGGTTCGATACAAATTATACGTAAGAGGTCAAATATATAGGGTTAAAAAATCATAGGATTGAATATTTAATTAAGTTTAAAAACTAGACCCGCGAAGAAGAAAAAAAATCCTATCTGTCTGTTATGGGTTTTCAATCATATTTATTTTATATATCTATATTTTAGAACGTAACGTTGGTTTTTGTAAGTGGTTATTATGTTTTTGAGTTTCCGAAATTCTATTTGTTTTAGTTGCTTGCACGCACATGCGTATAAAGTTATCCCGAAGATTAAAAAATATTTGTTATTTTGATGTAAAATCTTACAGATAATACCTATAAATTATAAGTATGACACCTTAATTAGTTTCCATGTTATTGATTTAAAATAAATTACACGGGAAGCTTATATATATATATATATATATATATATATATATATATATATATATATATATATGCTAATCACTGCGACTAGACTCTTAGACGCTAAACTGCGTTAAAAATAAAACTATACATTTGTAAATAAAACTATACTTTTGCATGTGTAAAGTTAAAACTATAAAGACGTAATGCGATTATTTGTCACCAGATGCGGTGAATATATTTGATACATATTTCAACCACGTTGTCAAGATTTTACTGAAATTGAATGATTCGTTTGTGATTTTTTAATTTGATTTCATTATAAGTACTCCAGACAATATGCTTTGTTTTTTTGCTGGTTTACATTTTCATTTCATCGAGTTTCATATTACAACTATTCTAAAGAAGTTTCACTTCAAATATGTGAAGTAAGTTTCTCAAATACTAATGTTCCTGTGATATTGCTAATGGAAAACCCCTTTGGATACGGTTAAAAAGTGTCAAGTAACTTTCTCAGTACAGAGTCAGGTGATAAGATGACTAAATATATCGTTGTACTGTCGTCTAATATTACTCAAGTGCACACCGTGTGTCGTAAGACACTCGAATGAGTATCAAATATTGCATCGTGGTTTAAATTGTGTGTTTCATAGAAGCTGCTGATAAATCTTTGAGATAACTTCATCAATTATGTTTAAAATTATTCAAGTGACTTATTTATATAAAATAAACAATTATGTGTAGTATTTATCAATGTAATCTTGTATCTCGTTAACTTCCGGAACTCACGTTTAATAATTAAAAGGTATATTAAAGGTATGTTATGTTTAACTAATAGTTATCAGCGTGTCATTGAAACTACTGTAATTAAGGTCGTTCTTACAAGTTTATAAAATTACTACTGTTGTTTTTTTGCATTTATATGGATATGTTGTTACATATTTGTGATTATAGTACTAGTATAATCTATATAAGTATCTGGTACAAGGTTCTGGGTGGTTTAAGTCTGGACCCAGCGGATGATACCACCAGATAATAGTTAAATATAAAATGTTTTTTAAAATATTTTTATTGTATGATATACTCATGGTGATATTACTTTAGGGAAAATTTCATTTAAAAATCTGTTTGAAGTTTTCTTTTCAATGTCTATAGCGATCAATGAACCTTATAGTTTTGTGAAATAAAATTTCCAATGTTGAGATTATGTTGCAATGGCGAAAGCGAGAAATATAAAACTTGCTTAAGCTTTAATAGCTAATACTGTAGCGTTAATTATCTGCTTAAATATAATAATTAACTTATATAATTAAATCATGTGTTGACTTCTATTAGTTATTTCATTTGTTTACATTTTATTATTCATGTCTTCATTTTGTTTATTGAAAACACACCTACTGTTTAAATATCTGCAAGAATATATTTAATATCTTTAATTTATAAAGTAATTTTATATTGTTATTGATATGTAAATTAGTCTTACGAAATAATGTATATAAATAAATAAAGAATTATTATTTTATATGTTAAGGTATTAGCGATTTAAGTTTAAAGTTTTCGTTTGATTCGACGAACATCGTCGAATCAAACGAAAACAGGTTAAAATTATAATTAATTATTTACCGAAAAAAATTTGTATCTTTAAATGTATTATTTAAAATTGGATATGAAAATATTAACCATGTTATCCTTGTTTATAAATTATTTAAAAATTAATTTCCAGTGAGAAGACATCAACCTGAGATCTCTAAGTTACCGTCATCGTCGTTTTGTCAACTGAGCTATCCCGTGGCATAATAAATACATTTGGTCTTTAAGTATTCCTAATTAAATTAAATCTGCTATATATAATTAGAATTACATGAATATTAAAGCCAATTATACCTAAGTTGCATATTTGCAATTACTGCAATTTTATTTATACAAACATTACCAACAAAGTAATGACTCGGTTTTATTAAAAAATATAAAAATAATTGAATTTTTCTATACCTTATAAAAAATAGTCAGCCCTTATTAGAATTATTTTGGCGATGTGATATAACAAGTTCTTCCACGTTTTCGATCATATTATGCAGAGTTGCGTTTAAGCTATCATTTTACATGTCCCTTCCTATCTTCTTCGGTTATTCTCTTTTCTTGTAAAATTCATACTTAAAGTTCTTCTCAATTACCCTTTTCCTCTACATTGTCTCACATTTTATTTAAGGATGGGGAAAACTATGCCTTTTTTACTACCCTCAGAATCCAGAGAATGACACTCAGAATCCAGAAGGGGTATGTGGGTTTCCTTGGACTCCAACGCTGACGCAAACACTGACATAAGTGCTTTGGACCACCACTAAACCACCAACGATTAACCTTATCACCTTAGCGGATTACATGATAATATTAATACTTACGAAACCTTCCCATCTTATCTATTTGGTTCTATTACTATCTTGTCTAATTACTGGTTTCCATTATAAACTATAAACAATAAATTTATTATAAATAAATATGAATAAAGTACATAAATACTATTTATAAGCTGAATAATTTAATTTATAAATATATATTTTCCAACAAAACACAAGTCACTCAGGTGTCATATGTTATTTCATGCTTACTTCGCATTGATATTAGAAACAAAAATGTAAATTTTCCATTTAATTTTGTTTATCTATAAAGCCCTTATAAAGAAATTTGTAATTAATAACATCTTAATCACATTAATTAATAAAAAATATTTCGATATTATTTTAATCTTTTTTGGAAGTTTACTTATACTATATATTTTTTAATATTTTTATCTAGTTAAAAAACATTACTTAATACCGGTTTTTTAATTGAACAGGAAAACATAGCGTTATGATAAGTTAAAGTTTTTGTCCAAATGACATTCTTGATTGAGGTCTGATATTGAAATTCCTCTAGCCATAGTGTTATTAATGTATTAAGGTCACAGATACTTGTATTATTCATGTCATTGAATAATAAATTTACCTATTGGTAAATAATTAAACTTATTTCAAAATTATTTTTAAGATTTTAGAAAGAAAGAGCTGTTTCCATTAAAAGCGGTAATAAAGAGTTTATTACTTTTGCTGTCGGTTTTATTTACGTTTACTTAATTAACCTAAATTGCCTAATGTTATTTATTATGTGGATACAATATTTCGCTTATTACAAGCAGTTGAATATTTTTATCTGTTTGTTTGCATATAACAAAAACTACTGCTCAGATTTTTATAAAATTTGACAGCTTCATCCTCACACATACTGTTTATTATAGAAAATTCTATTTTCTAAAATACACAGATATCGATTCGATCTATAATAAATTTTAATTAAAGTATTATGTAATATTGCTAATTGCGTTTTATTTATTTTTTGTATTCATTCGTGAGACAGTCTGGCATTCACTGCTTAATGCTTGTAATTAATAAGCAAGTTTAACGCGACAAGGTTATATTATTGTAAATTAGGGGGTGATCGACAATTAGAGATTAATAACCCACAATTTACCGTAAACGTTAATCTCTGATAATGGCCCGTATCGCTGTATATAAATACAAATATATAAATACAATTCATCAAAACATTATCCTTATCATTAAAATATAGCAATGTGTTTAATACTATAGAAGCGTTGATTTATATTTATATAAACAAAACACTTAAGGCACATGTCCGCCATCCCTCTCTTTCTATGTTATGTATTCTATCAAACCGGGAAATGTTTATTAATATATGACTTATCTTAAGTAGGTACCTGTTTGTTTCAATATTTTTTAACAAGTTTCCAGTGGATTCCTATTAAATTATTGATCACTATATAGCTTTAATAGTAAAACTAAAAGTATATGTTAAGAAAACTAACTTTTTAAATTGTAATGCTGATATAAGCTTATATAATTTCAATTATAGAATATTGTTTATTAGAGTAAATAGAATTTCTTTTATTTGATACTAACAGCAGTGTTGATAGACAAGATTAGTATGTATATTATATAACTGTTAAAATTAGTAAATTACATCATTCATATACAATGATGATCCGCATTCCTCGATCCTCAATCAATGAATTTGTGACAAGAAAACTGCTGGATGTTTTGTTGAGTCTCCGAAAGATAAAGTATCTTTTTCCTTTGCTTAAAATAGTGAAAGGATAGAGCGTCTGAAACTGAGTTTTCCTTATTTTTGATGATGCAACAATCGATATTTTTAAACTATAGCAAGTTGTACTCATTTAAAACTATGATGACAAATGATATGAAATGAAAAAACATTATTTAACCTTTAATATATTTCGCAAAATAGATAGAAATTATAGTTAAAAATGTATGTAACAAGTATGTTTACTAATAGTTTTGGTCAAAGTTAGTGTTATAAACTTAGAGTTGACTCGTACTTCCACTGTCAATACACTTACACTTACTTGACAAAGAGCCTGGCTGCTTCGTAAAAGTCTCAGAAATAATACCAAGAAATGACCTCTTGCTTATCCTAAACCTCGTCAAACGCAACATGCGTATATTTTAATCAATATATTCGACGCGAGATTTTTTGTTATTATTTTGTTTTATTTGATTCCATACAACAAATGAAACATTAAAAACGATTGCATCAAAACTGACACCTGGTGTTCGTATTTTAAAATAATTAGTCATAATCAATATTATTTGTAACAGTGTTATGTTAGACGGGGAAATTATGTGAGTAAATGAGAAGTAAATGCAATTACTGACGTCGGGAGTCCCAACTATTAGTTGTATGTTGTTTCCTCAGCTCTCACAATTTAAATACTTTACTATGTGTTTTGACTAGACATTATACGTTTTTACCGCCTAATTGTTGTTTTTTTTTTTTACTTTGCTATGGGTTGACTGATCTATAGCATTAAGTCCTACTGTTCTTTTTTTTTTTTGGTACAATAAAGATTTAAATAATTAAAAAATAAATATATGTAGTTAAGAAAACGTAAAGGCTAAATTGTTTTTTTATAATATATATATATTGAATTATGTAATTATTGACGTTTATTATGAAAAATGAAATATTATATTATTTGGTACTTATAATTAAATATTATGATTATAAAAAAAAGGTTATTACGTTATAGGTACCTATGCAAAGCTTAATTAATTTTTTTTTTATTTTTATATAATTTTTTGTGGGTGTTTTGGGTACCGAAAAAATAAATTATTTTTTGAATTCTAAATTACCTTACCAAAAGGTAAGGTAATTCCATTAAAACAATAAAGTAAAAAAAACAAGGTTGATGTAACTTTTAAGTATAACTTATATCGAACTTACCACTTAGTTAAGTTTAAGTTTTAATTTGCAAATTTGTGTATATTATCTTGATTCAATGCTAATAACAAGAACAACTTTAATGACAGTTCTAATACTCCACTTTATCAATTAGAGAATATGTTCTCTATTTAGTGACTAGTTTTTAAACGCGTTCATATCGTACACGTGCGCGGAAAAATTGTGACCATCAAATACAAAATATTTTATCGCAGCAACTATGAAAGAAACTCAATAAAATATGATTTCAATTGCAAACATTTTCGTTTCAACTTACAATTATTACAAATAAATAAATATAATAAAAAGTGATGTATATAAAAATAAATCAATTATCACAATTATTAGTCTATAAATAGTACTGTGACACGCAATCTCGATGATTTAGTGACATACAATTTTAAATAAAAAATGCAAAGGAAGTAGATACAGTAGGAATTTTAATTACTGTTGCCTAAAATCGGTATTGATTCTGTAGATTTAGTCTTGCATTTTCGGAAAACCACTTGAATTTAACAAGACTTCTTAGTCACTAGGACTGTCACTGCAAGATTTGAGCCAATAAGATTCTTGTATGTTACTGTTAAGTCAAATTAATAGTTTCGTTTCAAAAGCGATTTTAATAGATCTATTTAAAACTACAATTCCTCAATTCTAATAACAATGTAATTATATATATATATAATAACAATGTAATTATATATATATATATATATATATATATATATATATATATATATATATATATATATATAATTACATTGTTATATCCTTGGAAAAAGCTTTTAATAAAAGTTCCCAAAACATGTTATCAAACAATAGACTTCGAAAGAAACTCAATCTTACTTTTCAAGCCTTGTAGATTTAACTTAAACGGCATAAATTGAAACATAAAGTATTTTACATATATTTATATAAACATGTTTTAAACATACATAGAATGAAAAATCCATCATCATAACTTCACCTCGAGGAGTCAGTCCTCGGCACTACTAATTCTGACCAAACTAAACCGATATCGAAACCAGGGCCAAGAATGCAAGATCAAGACTAATCAAGACAAAGTATATTGATACAAGACAAATAATGCAATAAGTTTTGTCTTGTTTTTGCAAGGGGTAACACTAATTTGAATTGTTTTTACGAGTAGAATCATTATCTATATTAAAAATGTATGATTTATTAATCAATATACCAAGTTTATTTTTAAATGCGAACCTTTATTCCAAGAATGGATTATTTGAATTAAACAAGCGAATAAATTATTTTTTATGTTTTTTCCTACAACTTACCATCGTATGTTATTTTTATCATAACAGATAGAAGTTGCAATATAAGTGTTGTATCAACAGCTAGCTTATAGACGCTGTTTTATTTGCTTGAATATGTTTATGAGACATAATTCTAGATGAAATACTCTATGTAATTTATCTACTCTGTCAGACCCTCAGAAGAAAGTTATATATTCTTACATACATAAAAATATACATACGCAGAACAATATTTCAGAATTATGTACACGTAGTTATATGTAGGCGCTATCCAATAAAAAATAACTGCTGGTTTCAGAGATAGCGCATTCAAACAAAAATCAAAAACAGATAAATAAAACAGAAACGTATGAAGTATTTTATATTTATATATGAGGTATTTTATAATAATTTTGCTATATGGTATACATTATAAAAATATGCATAACAAAAAAAATATTTTTACGATTGTCATTCCCATGATATTTTGATCCATCCATCTACATCATTCATCTCTATCAAACATGATATTAACGTTATTGTTTCAGTTCTAAAATAAAGCTCAATCATTGAAAGGGGACGAAACTTTTCCCTGATCATGAGAATATCCTGTCAATGACGATGGGTTCCCGGTAAATTGCAATGACTTGTTTATTATTCCCCCTAATTGCAACATGTAGTCAATCTCAAGAGCTAAGTTGACTGCAATTTGTAGTTTGCGGAGATCAGTGCGCGGTCGGCCATCACGCGCTTTGCACGTTCAATTTTTATTATTTGTTTATTCTAACTAATATATTTAAATCTTAAGCTATTTTCGTAGTCATGAATAAAACCTAGTACATACATATAGAAGTGATATATAAACGTGATATTTTTTAGTTAGGAATAAGTAGTGAAGAAGAAGTAGTGAGAAGAATTAAAGATGTACAAATATATATTTTGTTTTGCTTTATTTATATGCCTTGGGTAAGTGAAAAAGTTATTTTTTATATTATTTTAATATAATTATCTATCTGTAAATCATTAAAAAAAATAATTAATTATTTCAATTGTAAAACAATTTTATTTCAATTCTCGTTATATTTTTTACACACTGGAGAACAAAAAATAAGAAAATAGGCTGAAAAAAGAGATAAGATCTTATCGGGTTTTATCTGAGATTTGTTTGTTTTTATTTATAACAGTTTTATTTGCTTGGTTTAATGGAATTAAAATAATTTGGCAAAAATATCGTCATTACATAAACAACGACAAAAATCTCATTTTTTTGTTGACTAAAATTTTTAATAAAAATGTCATTATAAGAAAAATAAAAATTGAGGAGGAATAAATTATGATTTTACGTCTTTAACTGAAAAACTACTGAATCGATTAAAATCTAATGATTCAAGTATAACGACGTATATACATTTTAATTATCCGTTTTATTATTTATTATTATTATGTTTATATTTGCTGAGACACTTTGTTTCGAGTTTATTAGAGTATATTGAGTCTGAGGCTACTAAGTAAGATTTAAGAAGTTATTTACTACTTGATAGACAATAACATATAACCCATATACTTAATAATGGAAGGGAGATATGTATGTGTGTGTGTGTGTGTATACTTGTCCGTACAAAGTGTGTAGAAGTATTGTGAAATTCCATTTTTACTTTTAAAGGCAGTATGAAGGTTACTTAAATGTTATTTACTTTTATCTAAAAAGAAGTTCTTATCTGATATATTTAGAAAGGTTGTTTCAAACTTTTTATCTATGAAAGTATTAATCAAATATTTATTGAATAAGTTTAAGAAAAAGTTAAGTGTTACGATACTTGATGGCGGAGAAAATTATAATATTTCTATTTAGTACCACAAAATGTCTTCTCAAAATTTAGTAAATTCTTATATTACCATATTTTATATTGTTTATATTAAAATTCATGTATCAATAAAGTGTGGATAGCCGTGAAGGTCGGAAAGTATTTAGTTTGGTTTTTTGAGCTATTTTTTGTTTGTCTGCGTGTGTCCTGCAGTCTGTGGACAACTCATGCCTAATAAAAACTTATTTACTGACTATAAAATAAATAAATCCATTATAAATATATACAAATTTAATTAACATTCAAAATGACAGAGAAAATTATGGCAGAAAGATAAAGGAATAAGATTTTTGTTTGAATCTTTATGAGTATTATTCGATGCTGATTATATTTCTTTGCATAATTTAATAATATTAAGGAATTTGTACGACCGTTCTATTGTTTATGATCACGAAAAAGTCGTGACATCTAACAATTTTAAGTAGATCATGAAAATTTTATTGCAAACGTAAAACAAAACAACGTGTTTTTTTAATATTTTCATAATTGTACCTCTTCAAAATTTCTTTGAAATCAGTTAGTATGAACTGATCCTATTTTGTATGTATTGTTATATATATATGTATAGCTAACAATTGTTACTAAAACCATTTCAGCTATTTGTAAAAAACATTTAATATAGCTGTCACTCGCGATTTTATCCGCTGACGTACGATATTATTTACCAACATAACTAATAAGTTAAATGTGTCATATATATAGCGTACTGTTAAATAACCTATAGCCTTCTTGATGAATCTGCCTATCACAATCAAAAAAAAAATTTCATATCTATCCAGTATCGAGGATTAGCAATTTGAAACAAACAATGTTTTTTGTTTTTTATATTCAGTACAGATTGTTGCAAATACTTAACTTGGTTTAAAATTAACATAAGACACTACCATAGAATGGTAGTCATTTGTTATGTTAATTTGAAAATATATTTTTGAATATCACAAAAAACTCTGGAGGTAAAATTAAATAATTATCAAAGAGACTGTAAAACATGTTTTTGCTTAAGTATCACATCTTGTTAGTTTTTATTGCAATGCA
The DNA here is from genome assembly GCA_959347395.1 of Mechanitis mazaeus. Lineage (NCBI taxonomy): Eukaryota > Metazoa > Arthropoda > Insecta > Lepidoptera > Nymphalidae > Mechanitis > Mechanitis mazaeus. The sequence goes on from OY365743.1 coordinate 12,164,006, forward strand.
ATTACAATAGTTTTTGTTGGTGGCTCCGTCTATCGGTAAATAATTATTGTTAAGTACTCGACCTACAAGAATGATACTGCATACACACACTACAAATATCATAGTATTTTTTTTGTGTTTTTAAAAATAAATAAAAAAACAACAATAAAGAATATATAATTATCTGGCTGTACTCATGTAATTAATATCGGCATTTACCTGGCTAATTTCAAACCCATAAGGGGTTGTTCTTCATGAGCTCGGAACATGGTGAAATCGCGGCCTGAATGCATGAACACTAGATTCTGATTACTCCAAAAAGTGAAAAAAATAAATAAATAACGAGTATTAAGAATTAGGATTGCAAATTTTTAATACTGGTTTAATCTGGGATAATACAGCTTTCTTGTGACGAAAGAATTATTTAAATCAGTGGAATAGGTTTAAAACTCACTGCATCTAGTAATCTTAATGATAAGTGTAGATAAGCTTCCACTTAAATATTTCTAGAAAGTTTAAAATTGATTACACTTGCTTTGAAGTGGTTATATTAATATATAAAATAACAAACCATACGTTCAAGATTAAATTTAATCTTATATAATTATATATTCTAATACTTATTGTGATAAGAATTATAAACATTATATTACCCAATGTGTTATATTTATTTTTAGTAAGCAAGGCGAAATGAGAAGGTTTTTCTTGCGGAAATGACTTCGTCCTACAAATTCTTGTACTTAACAAGGTCTGTGGCCATACTGAGATGTAAATAATTGAATGATTAGAATATTAAAATATGGTGATGTTTGATTGAGATATATAGCGCAAATACCATTTATAGGAAACTTAGGATTTTCTCTATTTGGCGCAGTGGAATCAATATAGGGACGTATTTTGATGTTATCTTCTTGCATAATTTTCTGTATTTACTACCTTTAGCTCATGGGTTAAAACCCCATAATTAAGTTTTCGTTCGAAACTAAGGGTAATTTAATTAACGAGTACAGCCGGGTCAAGACATAATAGTGATCATGAAACACGGAAGATTATAAAAAATATTAAAAATTGCTTTTATTAATTATATAATTATAGGTTACGAAATAAATTTTAAATTTTTGAATAAGATTTAATCTGTATCGAAAAATTTAAAATAATATAAATAAAATTAAAAAGAATGATTTTTTTTATTTTACATTATTCAACATTTTTAAATGTCAAAGTAATACAAAAGTAGGCCATGGCTGAAATAAATAAAAAATATTTAATAAAAAAATTAATTTCATTTTTACTCCAAAATAGCACATAGCTACAATAAAAAGAACAAAATTTTATTATCATATTATAATTTTTATATCTGTAATAAAAAACATATTTCTTAAATATATGGCAGCAACTAATTATCTTGTACGAGGACATATACTTTCATTTTCACAACTCAAATTAACAGAAAATGATTGCAAAAGTGTAGTTTTCTAATAAAACTACAACACTATTTACATTTCAATATTCCTTGCAATTAGTAGTTAACACGTATAGTAGTTAATACTAGCTGTATAGTATTTAATACTAGCTGTTACCCGCGGTTTCACTCTTATTAACATAACTAGAGTTGTATCGTAATTATAGATTACAACCTTCCTCATGACCCTTATCATAATCAGAAAGAATTTTTCAATTACTTCAAGTAGTTTCGAAGGTTATCATGTTTAAACAAACAATCTTTCCCTTTACTATACTAGTTTGTTTCTTAAGTTTTGCTCTAGCTTTTTAAGAGCTAAGTATATATTTTATCAAGATGCTGGATAAGACTGTTTTGGGTGATAATAAACGTCAAGAAAACTAAACTTTATTGGTGTGTCGTAGTCATAAAAATACGAAAGAGTTCAATATAATATCGGGGAAAAATTGGCAAAGTAAAATACAGAGAAACTTTTTCCTCGAATAATATATTTTGGTTCATGGTTAGAGCTGTATATTCATCTTCTCTTATACAAAAATACTTAATTTCCATATGCAAGTTCCGATTAACGAAACTTACAAAGGATTTGCCATTAAGAAAATGATTTGACTAAATCCTTATAATTTTATTTAAATCAAAGTAAGTAATAAACAAAAAAATTAAAAATAAGAAACGTGAATGCAATAAACACAAACAATATACAAAAAAAGGCGCGGCTTGATCAATTTTGTTTTGCATCATTTCAAAATATATTAGATGTTATTGAACAGTGTTTTGATTTATATTTATTAGTTTATGCATTCAAGACAGGTTATTCATAAATTATAGCCAGAATCTTAAAAACAAGAAACTAAGTATTGAACATTACCAATCAGCATAACGCGACATTTGAGTTTCTAAGTGCCATTTTTGTTTTCATAAATTTGACTAATAGAGCAGACTATTTATACATACAGTGTAAAATACCTAACGACATTTTTGTCGTATCGCTTAGTGTGAATAGCATTATTGTTCTGAGAATATAACCTTCGTTAAGGACGTATGTAATTTCAAATTGATGTTGGTAATATTATAAATATATTTTGGCTTCATAGCAAAAAGTATGTATATGTGATGTTCTGTTGTTTTGGTTTTTAAAGTTTTCTTCACCACAATTCATAGAAAAAGCTGTACCTTGTTATTTTGTACCATAAAAAATGTACCTTTAAATTAAAAATATTTATATGTTATTTTTATATTTATATTTATATTTATAGTTTATATTTTATATTCGAATATTTATTATTTGTTTTAAATTTAAACTAAGATACCGAAAAATAAATGTAATGAAAAGATTTATTATATGATAAGTTAGTGATAAATTCTTTTCGTATTAAGATAGCCTTTCGTATTAAGCCTTCAATTGTCAAAGTAAAATACGACGATACTTTTTCCCCAACCAATACAAAATATGTTATATGCTCGATGATATATATCGAGCATATAACATATTATGTATGTATTTTTATTTGACTTAAATACATAAAAGACCCATAACTACTTTGGACTTTCTATTTAAATTCAAATTTTTGGGTGGAAACGACTAGACTGCAACTTTCTTCTTAACTGTATCGATTCTTTAGCTTAAAGATTAACCCAAAATAAACAGTTTTATTTAAACTTTAATATATTTGGTATAATATAAATAGTTAATGCTGTAGAAAAAAATAACTTATGTAATAATGATTTTTTTGTTCCCAGGCATGCCGAAGTATTAAACTTAGCTGGAGGTTCGAAGTCTAATTATACATTTCCAAAGAATTTTTTTTTTGGTGTCTCAACTGCGGCAACACAAATAGAAGGAGGCTGGAATGAAGATGGTATGAGAATATTGAATTTATATTTCAGGAAAAGATATCATTGTGACATTTAGCATTAACATTAAATATTAATATTTTTTTTGTCTTTTGTAGGAAGAACTCCAAGTATATGGGATCATTTAGTGCGAGTAAACCCAAACTTTACCAAAGATGGTTCAACTCCTGACGTAGCAGCAAATTCCTATCATTTATACAAACGAGACGCAGAAATGGTTCACGAACTGGGAGTAGACATTTACAGATTTTCTATATCTTGGTCTAGGATACTTCCATCTGGATTAGCCAATCAAGTGAACCCTCTTGGTATTCAGTACTATAAAAACCTTATCAATGAGCTGGAGAGGTACAACGTAACTCCGATGGTCACTATCTATCATTGGGATCTTCCTCAGAAATTACAAGACATTGGAGGCTGGACCAATGCTCATATTATAGATTATTATACCGATTACGCAAACGTATTGTTTGAGAACTTTGCGGATAAAGTAAAATACTGGACAACGTTTAATGAGCCAATGCAAACTTGTCTCGAAGGGTATGGCAACACTTACAGAGCGCCAGCTCTCAATCGACATGGAATCGCCGAATATCTTTGCACCCATAACTTATTAAAAGCACACGCCAGTGTGTACCATTTATATGACAAGCAATATCGTCCACTGTACGGAGGTAATTATCATTTTGATAGAGCTTTTAGTATGGAATAGTAATGAAATGTGTGTACGGGATAGTCTATAAATGTTCATAAATAATCGATAGATATTTATGTCTATATGTCGATATTAAGTCATCAATATAAATAATGTGAATGGATATTATGAAGCTTAACATTAAAATTGAAATGAGTGACATTATGTAACCAAAAATTTAACGTTGAAAGTATATTTCTGAAAGGCTCTCACAATTACACATTGTTTCATTGATATTTTATCAATAAAATTATAAATTTAGTAAAAAAAAAAGAAAGAAATTATAAAATTAGTAAAAGAAAAAGGTTTATATTTTTTGTTATTGCCGTCATAAATGTATTATTCATTCAGGTTATTCTGATTCTTAGAACATGGTCATTTCTAAGAGTAACTATTTATTAGTTTATTATTTTTAATGAATGATACAAGGATGTCAGAACCGGAATATAAATTGATAATCGATAATAATTACAATAATAGATACAAATTTATATTGTTATAGAAATACTTTATTTCATAATATCGTATATATTTTTTTTTAATTTAAAGATTATTCACAAAATTCTATTTTTGGACTAAAACATATAAGGTAAAAAAGTTTTCTTCCTTTTTATTACTGTGTTTTTGAAATTTGAATTTCAAGTTTTTAATTATTTATACAAACCTGTTACATCCATATTTATTCATAGTTTTTATATGCTGAATTTACCAAACAATATTTTGTATTTTTTCACTTATTATTTATTTCATATCAATCCATCTAGATATAGATAAAATCTTATTTCTAACATACACATTGAATAAATATCTGGAACTATATAAACATCAATATCCGGCTGTGAATATTTCTTATATAGCTTAAAGCGGCATTTCAATTATGCTAATATTATCTTGATTTCGTTATAATATGTTGTAACTGTTTTTGACCTATAGAAAACTTTACGATTTTCTAAGTTTAAGAAATTAACTCTAAACAAATTCATTGCAATTGCATAATAAAAGTATAAAGAAATTTATTTTTACTACATATTAGGATGAGGAAAGCTACTCTGTCTTTCTGTCTTTTCTGTCTGTGTCTTCATAAAGGAGACACCAATATTGGTGCCAAAGTGGGTAACCAATATTGTCTCAAATATGGTGTATATTTGAAACAATATTGGTACCAACTTAGGCAATAGACTAGATACCGGCGGCTCTTGACTTAGTATTTTCTTAGTTTTTCACGAGTACACATTTCAAATAAAACTATTTTTACGGATTAAAACTCGCGTATAATTTGGTTACATTTTTGATTTTAACCCGACGTTTCGAATACTTTGCAGTAATCGTGTTCACGGGTAGACACTTACATCTCGTCTACCCTTTCAAATCAAAAATGTAACCAAATTATACGCGAGTTTTAATCCGTAAAAGTAGTTTTATTTGGCTCTTGACTTAATTTGGTTGGGTAACCAATAATAATATTAATAACTCATTTTTTATAAGGACCAAAAAGACTCACTGGTACTGAAAGTCACACGGACGAAGTTGCAGGCGGAATGTAGTTCGTATAAAAAAAAAATTATCATCACAGTGCAAATGCGATTGTGTTTGAAGTTTGAAGTATTTTGCTACTTACGTGAAGTCTAAATACTGTCATTTAAAATCTCGTGTTATTGTTAAAGAATTCTGTGTGAGACTTCCTCATTGCTAATAATAATAAATTATGGAATATTTGTATTAAGACTTTTGATCCATGATTATTATATATAATTCGGTGCAACTTACGTAAATGCTATCTGCATTGAACCGTTCACGCTGCGATTTCACAATGTTTCGAGCTCATGAATAAGGGCCCCGGAAGGATTCGTAACTAGTCTGGCAAATTCAGATAAAATTAATCAGAGTACAGTCGGATAATTATATATAATAGTAATACTACTATGTAAAATATCAAAGTGGTATTATTTTTTAAAACACGAAACAATAAAATTTGTAAAGGTGACGTTTGTGGAGGTTTGTTTTAAATGTTCTATTTTTTTGTAATAGCTGTTGCCGGCAACTCTGTCTTGTTCGACTATAAATGGCATCGTTACTAAGAAGCAAATTAACTTATCACTTTTATGAAATTAAAGAATAAAGAGTCTATGTTCATCCTAAACGTTATTTCTAAACATTGTAAAAATATTTTTGTAAATCGGTTTGATACTTTCGATATACAAATTTACAAACTTAAAATAATAATAAAAATAATCCAACAACTGTAATATTAAAAGCAAAAATATTATCATATAATGAATCTTGTAAAAACGTGTAATACAATTATACTATAATTATGTTATTAAAACTGACAACAAATAATTTTATTTGAGTTTTAAAATTTATTGTATGTTAGATATATACAATAAATTGTGAATAAAAAATGTAGATAACGCAGTATAATTGTAATTGTATTAATATTATCAAAATTATCGCATATTAAATCTGATGGAGATAGGAATGTGGCAACTATAAAACAACTTGAGACTGCAAGAATTGTGCTTCACCTTTCAATTTATAATAATATATAAATATTTATTTATATTAATAATTTAACAGTTTTAATACCATTAAAATACGCAATATTTATATAAAATTAATGCTTATAAAAATATTTACGTATGATTTCAGGAAAAATAGGCCTGTCTTTAGACTCAAACTGGGCAGAACCCAAAACAAATACATCAAGAGACCGAGATGCTGTTGAATTGTACTTGAAAACTCATGTAAGTATATAAAATATACTTACCATTCTAAATTATAAAATAAATAAATAATTAAAATACTATTATGACGTTCATGTCGATATCTTAACACCTTGCATGTGTATGGCGTCGCCTTGACATCTATACCTAATGAGGCAAACGATACTGGTTTTGTGAAACAAAAACTTATCTTCCACAAATTATTAGTACCTAAAATCGTTTATTTTAATGTACTAATGTCCTATATTGTTAATTATATCGCCTTGCCACACCTAAAATGATAATATATCGCATATTGTTTTCGTATCAGCATTGTTTTTACAAAATCAATCTAAAATTCATTGTAAATGTAATTTTATAATGATATTGTTATTTATAGAATAGTAACTCAAAATGGCGATATATTTATCGATAAAATTTTAAAATAATGATATACCTCAGTATTTACTAGATGTCCTAATGATTTCGTCATACTGGAAAAGTAATTCAAAATAACGATACATTTCTATCGATACATTTTTAATGTAATATTATTATTATATTTTTGTATTTACAGTTAGGATGGTATGCACACCCCGTTTATTCAGCGGAAGGAAATTATCCAGAAGAGTTAATTAAACTCGTTGATGAAAAAAGTAAAACACAGAACTACACTCACTCAAGACTACCGAAATTTACTCCTGAAGAAATAGCATACATACGAGGCACGGCTGATTACTTCGGTCTCAACCATTATACAACGTATCTTTTGAGCATGGCTGATGGTGAGGTTGGTGAACTACCATCACATGAAAACGATGTGGGTATAGTCAGAGTACAAGATCCCAAATGGCCTTCGAAGTCCTCATCCTCTTGGCTTAAGGTATACTTAAATGTTATTGAGTTGCTTTTTATAACAACTAAATTAACTTCACAAAATAAAATTTACATGAACATGATACATATTTTCATGAGATATTTAGAAAATGTTTATTTTGTTTGACAAGATATCTTTTATCGCAAGATCATATTTTTTGTTATAACAATCTTCAGGGCTTATATAAATAATCCATTTATATTTTAACATTTTATTTTATATTTTGACATTTATTTTTAAAATTTTATATTTTAACATTCTTGATAAAATCATTTAAAAATAAAATTTTGAAGAAATATAAAATTGATAAAATTGTATAGTTACACTGTCTGAGCAATTTTTTGTTTTTAATTTCACAACACATATAAACATTGCTCTGACAAAAAATTTCGTTTAGGATTATTTATATTCATTTAGTTTTATTTATTTGTAAGTAAACTAATATCTGAGAGGAAAAATCTATAAAATCTAAATTATGTAAAAGGAAAACCATTGCGTATAAATCTTACTAATCTTTAGCAATTTGAGGTTTAGTTTAATGTATGAAATAATTACGTATCTAGGGTACATTTAATAATAAATAATTTACTACTCGTGTCATAACTTCATAGATTACTTCACAGTGATCAAATAAATCGTGTATCTCTAACAAATTATACATAAATAATAAAAAAATAAAAAATTATTAATTTATTTTCAAGTAACAGAGGCTCATTGGTAGTTAGTACAATATTTAGAACAAAATTAATATAAATACAGACAGGAAGATTGACGCAACTTCATTTCGTACATGTAACCTGATAAACTTCCTCATGGTCGGTCGCCTTTCTGCAAATAGCTTCAGGATATATTAAATATTTTTATATATTTTAAGGTGGTTCCATTTGGCTTGCGTCGTCTCCTGGGATGGATAAGCAAGACATATGGCAATATACCCATTATAGTGACTGAGAATGGATACGCTGACTTCAGTGGAGTTGCAGACAATGCCAGAGTGTCATACTATTCTCACTATCTTAATTCTCTCCTACACGCCTTACATGAAGATAAAATTAACGTCCAAGGTTACTTTGCCTGGAGTTTAATGGACAATTGGGAATGGGATGACGGTTATGTGTAAGTATATATATATTTTTATATATTTTTTTTAACTTGTATGACTAAATCAGATAAATTGATTACCTTATTTATCGATAATTATAGTCTAGGTCAATCGCAGCTTTAAATAAAGTTAGATATAATTAAGTACTATGTTTATATAATAGTATTTATAATATTTGGTTTAGTTTTGAAATGTGTATAGTATTTTAGGTTGTTGCATTTTTTACATAATAATATATCGTTATTTTTTACATAATAAAATACGGAAAATTATAAAGATTAAAAAAGAAAAAAATAATAATTCCTTGCGAAATACTTTAAGACTAAAAAAAAATTTACAAGGAAGTTAATGCATTTAATATTTACGGGCTGCTTTTAATAAAGGATGTTTATTTTAAAATACTTCACGTACATAACACAGTAAAGAGAGTTTAAATAAAAACATTTTAAAGTATCCAACCATTAGGTCGTCTATGTATATTTTTTATATCAAATGGTTTCAAATAATTCTGTAAGTCTGATCGTACACAATGTTTCCAAATACGCAACCTCTTGTTACTTATGAGTTAGATAATAATTTTTTATTCTCATCTTTTACGATCATTATTTATTTTCTTCGTTATTATAACAATAATTAAAGATGTTAAGCTTCCAGCTGAAGTATTGTTCGTTACAATATTGTTATCAGATTTGTTCAAGGCAGAGTACTCTCTAAAGACATAAGGCTTTAGTTAATATAAAAGTATTCCAACACTTAGCATTCAAAGGTTTATGTTGAATTGTTAGTTCACAAGACACGATCTCAAATGGTTGAAATCGGTGCCAAGGGCACAGGTATCTTTTTACCTTTACAATAATTTTGTTTATATTTCATATTTTTGTGAGTAAATATCATAATTTGTATTACTATTGCTTAATTCTTTGGTATATCTTACTTGTTAGAAATAGCTTGCCTTTAATCTTTTGAGATACAAGTAGTAAGTGCATTTGAAATCAATAAGTAATTAAGATCGTGGTTTGGGTGATTTGATTGAACTATTAAAGCATCTGTTAATAAATTAAAAAAATATATTTGATATTTTAATAAAAATTAAGGTTTCATTTAAAATTTTGAGAAATATTTTTCACTTTTGCTGATAATTTAAAAAAAAAATCTACACATTCACAATCGTAATTAGGTCGGGTGAAATAATATCATATAAGTCTACTACCTATATCGTTTTTCTTTCTATTTAATAATGAAATAAATTATTTTTCTATTTAATACTGAAATAAATTAATTTCTCTATTCATATAAGTAATTTGTATTCCATAAAAATACGTAAAATTTCCTAAAAAGCCCTAAAATGTGTTCAGTTATCATGTTTTTCAATATGCCTCGATGTATGAAAAAATTGTTCTTATTGTTATTTTGTACCAACATTAAAAATAACATTAGTAGATCGACCGCGAAATTATTTATTTATTCGACAGATATTTTAGGAGTTTCGAAAATTATGACAGGTTGTATTTTGATTTCATTTTACTGTAAGCTGCAAGTCACTTATCAACATTTGGTGATAAAATTATAAAACTCTTTTTTCTTTCATTTTTTTATTTTTTTTTTATACTAAGGCTGGAGCTCTTCAAAATGAGAATATAATCGATTATGTGTAGCTTTTGTCCCGTAGTTACAAGGATAAAAATCAGTTTGCGCTATTAATAAAAAAAAAATATACTGTCGTCATGTTATAAAACTTGTGTTGCTTATGACATTTACATGACGTCTTATTTATTCCAAGAATACGTGAATAAAGATCAATAAAGTTTATCAAACATGTCTAAATAGCTTAGGTCTAAATGTGTACCTAAAAATGATAAAGAAGAACAGTGTGACGACATTATCTGTATTACTATTTAGTTTAGTCAACATTTACATGATTTTGTGTCATGACTTTACCAAATAGAAGATTTAAGTGAAATACGAGTGAGATAACGTCGAGGTGTGTTTTATGAGATCTTTGTTATAATTATAATGAATCATACTTCATACGTGCTTAAATCATTATATCTTAAAAAAGTTGAAACTTTATAAGTTAGAAATATGTGTCCGTTGTTAAGAATTTTAAATACTTGTCTCTTCGAGTCAGCGCACCAAAAAGTGCTATGCGTATTATTAAAATTCTGTTAAATTTGTATTTTGGGATTTACCAAAAACACTACAAATTTAATTTAATTTTTGTAGGTACGAAATATTTTATCTAAAAATTACAGTGGAGGTCACCTAATCTAAACTGTTTTGACAATTATCCTGAGTGATTTACAGAACACAAGAATTTTTAATTCAACGATTGGTCATGCCGTTTTTTTTAAAACGAGTTACCAACGTACGCTTTGTTGTTTGCTGTTTAACCCCATATTTTTGATTGGGTTAGTTTAGTTACAATTCCTTTTAAGTAAAATATTTCGCTCCTGAAAAAATAAAATTCGATCTTTGAAGGACAGACAAAATTTGATCTAGCCTGTTCTTTTACAAATCCCGAATGAGTATTTTCTTAGCACTACTACAAAAAAAATGGAACATAAGAGATTTTTTAATGTAGGCCATTACTAAAAGAGATGTACCTGTATTTTAAATTACGTTTATTACTTAAATAACATTAAAATGAAACTAGGTATTGAATAAAACTCATTATGTTTCAAATCATGTTATAATTTCACTCGTCATTGTAAATGCAATTGCAGGTCCCGCTTCGGTCTTTACTTGGTTGATTTTACGAGTCCCAACAAGACAAGGACAGCGAAGGATTCCGCAAAATTGTACGCGAGCGTCATTTCCTCCCGAGGCCTGCCCGCGGACTACGATCCGGAGGACTTCACCGCCTTCTCGAGTGCGACACTTCTTATGCCAACTATACTTCCAATCTTACCCCTCTATAGGCTACTTATATGACGTATTTAAACGACTCTAAGTACGTATGTAAATTTATTATTACAATAATTAATCAATATCTTATTTTTCATTTCAACTTGATCCCTAATTTAATCTTAAGCTATCCTTTAATACTCGACGGTCATAAGTTTGCTGGCGTTGTCCCGTGCCACGTCTCTGCGTAGTTGTGCCTGTATTGAAACAAAGGACTTGCCCTTCGTTTCTGGCAGTACGACAAGCATGAACAGCAACCCCAGTAAAGAGAATACTGAGAAACCCCAGAATACTGTGTATATTCCCCAGCAATCTCGTACAACCTGTAATGAAAATAAAAAAAAATACTTAAACATTTTTGAATTGACTTAAAATATTTATTAAATTTATAGACTTCTACTCATTACTACTTTTTGATTGTGTGCTATTGTTGTATTCAAAATATCTGTAATTAAAATAACGGTACTACATTGTACATTTATTATGTCATAAATAGCATAGCTCATAATCAAATAGTTTTATTTGAAAATAAAAGTTATACTTCATTCTATATTTGCTTCTTGCTCTTAAATCCATACACAAAGTAAAATTTTGTTTTACATATACTAATCTTTGGATTAGTATATGTAAAACATATACTAATTCAAAGATTTATTGAATAAACACCCTTTTTGACAACTTTTCTTTTTTCTTATGTATATAACTTAGGAAAATTATTTTTACAAATGACAAGATTCTCGCAATTTAAAAATAAGCTTTGTGATGTAGCGTCACAGAAACATACGAAAATGACACAATATGATGGATTATACGATTAGTATTATGAAGGCATGACATTGTTAATTATGTCGTTGATTATCTTTATTGAGAAGATATTGATAAATTAGTTTTAATTATAGAATTACACACTGGTATAGTAGATAACCAATATGTAACTTTTTAAAAAAGTATTACCTGGAAAAGCTTCTGTACTGCAAACATGGATATTCCAGTGTAAATGTGAGCAACGCAAGATGCATATAGTTTCACGTTGGTCGGGAACATTTCGCTAATGATCACGTAGGGAACCGTCGATAGTCCAATAGCATAACAAACGATGTAAATAAGAAGAGCAGCAATCGGTATCCAGAACAAGTGCTCCACGGAAGATTTATTCGTGGTGTAATAATAGAAATAAGTTCCAAGAGTACCATTCATCAGTCCTACACCAAGAGCCGATAATAGCAGTAGTGGCTTTCTTCCAAGGCGATCCACAAGCACCACCGATAGACAACATGTTGCCACTTGAACGCAGCCCAGTATGATTGATTCCTGGTAGGGCTGGATTTGGCTCTCAGTGGTGGCAAAAATTTCTTGTGCATATGCAACAACAGCAGCGCTTCCACACAGCTGCTGAATTGTGAATACTCCCAAAGTTATCCATAAGGCTTTTCTGTTTGTGGCCTCAGAAATTAAATCACTCCATGTACCTTTATTCTTCATATCCTCTTGAACGCTGATTTCTATATTTTTCAATTCAAGCCTTATATCCCCAGTCCGTAATCTTCGCAGCGACCTCTCTGCTCTTTCAGAGCGTTCAAATTTAAGGTAGTAATAAGGAGACTCCGGCAGAAAGATAAAAGTAGCAAAAAAAGTAATTGGTAGGATCAAGTTGAGGCCTGCGAGGGTTCGCATTGACACGAAGGGGCCGATGCAGTACTGGGCTAGAATACCGACCTGAAATTGAGAAAAGGTTTTGATTTTAATATTGCTCTGACAAAAGTTTAAAATTTTTATATTTTTAATTTTCGTAACAATATATTTATTTATTTATTCTATAAATAAGTATTTAAATATTTCTTGTAAATTATCATTAGTATGGATAATGAAGATTTGTGACAAGCCCATTAAATATTCACATTAGATAAGTTAGAAATGTAAAATTGTAATTTGACTTGACGCCAGCGCGATATTGCTAGCTTTAAATTTTAATTAGTCGTTTCAAAACAGGAAGATTTAAATGTACGTAAAAGACTTTTATTACTAATATGTATGTGGAAAATTATGTTAGAGTTATTCCTGCTTGTAAATTCTCATAATGGATGGAGTCATTTTCCGTTTCACATTTCAGTTTGTTAATATAAATTACACGGAAATTTAATTTAGGAAATAACTGCGCATTCAGTGAATATTGAATTACAAACATTCTTAATTTCAAAAACAAATGATTTCACTAGAAACGGTAAATTACGGTTTCCTAAATATATATGTTTTGTTTTTGGTGTAGAATAAAGAATATTATGACTTTTACAAAATTATTGTTCATTTAAAGTACGTGTAGAAGTCTCTTTATACGTTTCAGAGATAAAATATTAACTAATCGTAATAAGGTCATATTGAAATTTCATTTAATATTTATTTTACCTTGTTTAATAATGTAATGAGCGTTGAGAGAGCACCTCGGACTTCATTAGTGGCGATCTCTCCAGTGTACATAGGGGCGACGGTGTACACAATGCCATAGCCGAGACCAGAAAACATTCGAGCAATATAAAGATGTGCCACAGACTTGGCTACGATCACCAGCACCCAGCCCAGGATAAATGGTAGAGCTCCTATGAGAAGTGTGGTCTTCCTTCCGAAGCGGTCGGCGAGGTATGCCGAGGGAATTGGAGTTAGTGCTGAACATAGGATCATTATAGAAACTATCCATGATCCTTCATCTGGTGATGTTGGTATGGAACTTTTTGATGATTGCAGATAAGGTAGTGTTGGTGATGGCCATCCGTAGCAGGTTCCTGCTGTTGCAGTGATAAGCGTAGCTGGAATGAGAGAAATTTGTATATTAATGATTTTGTTTTACTCGTAAAGAATAAATATATATATATAATTATCTAATTGATTTACATCATATCATATCAGAGATCGATGCACCTGGAATTTTTTAACTGTGTTGTGAAACATACATTTTATTTATTGATCAATAAAAACTATGTCGTAAAGTAAACGACTAGAAAATGTTTACATTGATAACAAAGTTGGGTTATGTGTAGATAATATAAGGTTCTTTAGTAACCTTATAAAATAGTTTAATATGAAGTATCTTCATTAGTTTCATTTACTGTTCTTATCAGCGTTTAGTACAGACAAAACAATTTGAATATATTATTTAAATAGGTACTTGTCCTTGACTAGAAACAGTTAAAAAATATTTTTAATTTGTCATTGAATAATTAGAATAAATAATCATATCGTAATAATTTTTCTCTATTAAAGGAGCCGTCAGTACTTGCGCAGTTAATATGTTTATCTTTTCGGCTTCTTATCATAACTTACGGAAAACGACTTTTAGTAATCAATGTTTCCCATATTTATCAATTATATGAATAATAAATCTATTATTATAAAGCAATGGAAAACTTTGTTTGTTTAAACTCTCTAATCTTCGATACTGTTGAATGGGTGTGAAAATTATTTCTGAGTATGATAAGATAGGCTAGGTTTTCTAGCAATAGGCTACAACGCTAAGTTGATCTAATAATAAATAAAATTTCGGGTGGAACCGCGACTAGCAGCTAGTTAAATTATATAAAATCAAATTTATATGCCAATTATTAATAATTACAGAATCGGGATGAAAGCCATTGAACGAAATTAAATTACACGATTCGCAGACAAGACCGGAAGTTCAATAAGAATGCCGAGAAAGCGGTTCATGTGTTATCGAAAGAACCAATTGTAGTTTAATTGAGGCTTCGTGAGAACGGTTTATTGGTCCAAACCAAAATTCCCGGCTCTCACGACCACAAATTATTGGTAGATATTTGATATAACTTTCAAATATCTACCAATCCAAGGCAAGTAAAGTGTAAAGTATTTGCAAAACAAGGTTTTCTTTATTTGGATTCACTAATACTGACGTTAGATCATCCCACGCTGGTTTGTGTGTAACGTGTTTAGAATGTTTATGCTGAAGATTGCCATAATTTTGGGGACGCGCAACGTTTGCCAGTTGGCACCACATTCTGAATATATGCCATACAATGCAATCGAATACACCACCGCATTTTTAAATAAATTTTGAATATTCATACAAAACGTTTAATTTTTTAACATATGTGATATATAATTAGTAAATATAATTATCCGGCTGTACTCACCGTATTATTATTGGATTTGTGAGTTCACGCCAAGATTCACGCTGACAGTAATAACGTGAGAACAGCCGAAATTTTATATTTAATAAATAATCATGGATCACGAAAGTTTACATACAAAAAAAAATATATATAATCTCTATATTTTAGAACTTTTGTTCAAGATAACGTATTTTTTTAGGTGTATTTTGTAGCTCTGGTCTTTGTTCATATTTGACGTTTTTCACTCACTTTATTAACTTTAAATACAAATTAGAAGTAGTTTTGAAAATGGCTTTATAATGAAAGAAGCTCAGTTAGCTAAGTAGAATTTCCTGTTGAGGTTTCCTTATTAGCAATCTCATCTCTCTAGAAATAAATTGGTTAAAAAAAATAAAAATGTTCGGTTCTTTGAAGTTTACTTTTCATAAGTTGAGTAGAGGCTTGATAAGCTATATATAAATCTTGTCACTTTCATCTACACTTGATTAGTGTTTATTTTGAAGTAAACAAGTGGAAATTGACGTGTTGAATAAGTCATTTAACTGATAACGTTCTATGTACTAAGATTAAGATTCTAGGTATCCATTCTATGCTCGTCTTGTAAGACAATCTTCTAACCTTTCAATTGAATTGTTTTGTTCAAACTATTTTTGCTTAAAATCAAAGGATGCAACTAAAGTTAATAATTTTTGAGGCTATTTAATGATACTAATAATATAATATCATTAAATAGCCTCAAAAATTATTTAGTCACAACATTTTAAGAAAAATTTAATTGCTATCAAATAAAACCAAAAGTCTCAACATAATTATAAGTTTCGTCATCTTAATTTATATCAAGGATATTATATTAAATTAAATAAGGAAGAAAATGTATGTGTAATATTATGTTAAACATATATAACGTTAAGATTGTTAAATATGGAATGTAAAAAAATATATTTTTTTAAATTATACATTAAAAATAATTCAATCATTAGTTTCGGTTACATCTTTTCAATGTTATTATATAGCAAAGTTAGAAACAATGGGTAGGATTTTCGAAGGAAAACTAATAGATGTCACCTCCGTCCCGACAAAGGCGGTTATATATAGAATGCTAAATTTATCGAAGCGAGAAGCGATACACTAGCTCAATTGGTACAGGTAGGACGGTTTTCCAGAGTTTGGGGGTACAAATTTTACTTTTATGGATAGAATTTTCATTTTTAATGTATTTAGAAGAAAATGTAGTTTTCAAGTTTCAGTATCTGAATAAATAATTAATTAATTAATTATGAAGTATTTCAATATAAATATATATAACTAAGGAACTAGTAAATTATATATGATTAAATCGTTTTATTTATTGTTAATTTTAATTTTAAACGTACAAAGGGGATTACTTATATTAATTGAAAATATTAAAAAAATTCAATAAACAAATATTCAAGAATATACTTTTTCCATAATAAATAACTTGACATAAATGCATAATACATACGAAGTATAATATTATACACTTGAATTATATATACTATTATACTATAGATTTAAACATGTATTAGTTTGCTATCAGCATTTTTTATAGAATAAACAAATAATTAAAGTCAAATTGTTCATGTAGGTATATAAATATCACTCGTAATAAACGTTTTTACGCGACCTATGTCCGAGGTCGCGGCTGGGGGGCGCGGGGGGGGAGGGGGGGTGTGTGGTGTGACGTAAACCGGCTAAACGTGAGGCTTAACGAGCATATATCTCATTATAGCTAATCATTTTCTCTTTATATGTCTATTATATATCTATATTGTATATGTATATATCGTAAATGTTTTAATTTTATCGATAGGTTTTTAAATGTAATAAAATCATGCGTCGTATGATTCAATGCTTGTGGGCTATTATCGATGTTTTTATCGATTGCGTATTTGGTAACGTTCCTTTTATGGTTTGTTGAAATTTTTATATTTATTCTGAAATATACTTTCATAGGATAAAAAATATTACAAAAATGCTCTACTAAATTAATTACAATGCGGTTGGACCTTGAAAGTTTTTTGCGATATGATTTCCTAAATACATATATGTCAAGTTTTATTTCTTCTAAGATTTGTCATGAAATAAATGACATGATATGTATGGCACTAATTTATTTATATGTATAGCTATGACTTAATGTAAATACATTTTAACTATGTCAGTATGTTTTTAACATATTTTATTATTTTCTTATGAATCAATATCAATAAAAACTTGTGTACGTCAATTAGAAGTGGCAGGTGAAATTTGATATCATACTTATCGAAATATGCACTATCCAAGTTAAAAGTTAAAAGTTCCAAAGGTGTCCTGGTGTGTGAAAAACCACACATCTATATAACTATAGAATTAACAAACTAATTTGACTGTGACATCTAAAGCGGTAAACCACTCAGCTGTTGCTGGAGTACATGATTAAAGCGCTGGCTTCCAATGGCCGCCATGATGTCACGGAACAATTACTTACGACGGTTCCGTCTAATTTAATTACTATAACTAAATACTTGTCACTTTAATTTTTAAATATTATTATTAATTTGTTGATTTTTTTTTCTTTTTATTTTTTTTTTGATGCATAAGTAGATTTCTCACATCAGCGGCAATTAGAGCCTCAAAATATCTCTAATAACAAAAAAAATTAGATACACGAACAGAATAACTTTGACAGTTCTTCTGTTTGTCATAATAGTTAGTTTGGTAATAATCACGTTGACAGACATTAGGTAAATAAACATCAAGATTAAAAAGCAAAAAGTATGGCTCAAATTCATATATATGAAATGAAGAATCAAAAAGTCTTCGAAAATTATTAAAAAAAAAGGTTATCTAAGTTTCCATTTACCTAAATTCTTGTTTTATTGGTATAATTTCAAGTTTAAATTTACAAAATTAAAAAATAAAATGTATAGGAATTGTGTTTGTAATTTTGTCAATTATTAGTTGGTTGCTAGTTTGAAAAAGTTTGTAGAGATATATATAATCAAAATTATAATGTAGACATAATTTTAAAGACAATTAAAACATTATTTAACATAAAATCTTTAAAGTATCTAGAAAATTCAAAGTATAAAAAAAATATATCAGTCTTCAGTTTGTTTACGATGATGTTATTCAAAAATGTGAAAAAAAAATAATTTAGCAAAAACATATATTCATGTTACATAACACTCTGTAATTATTCAGTTCTATTTTATTGTAAACAAGTATATGGAATATTTATCTTAATTTAAGGTCAAATATATAAAACTTAATACTATGTTGATATAATTACTTAATTAAATAACATTATATCTCTTTTACAGAAACCCCCCATTTCTTATATCTTGCTGATATAAAACTATATTATTTATTTGTATTAAATTAGAAAATAGCTTTTAGATAACCTTTTATTAAATAGGCTTTTTATTATAAACTTATTTTTTACATTAGAATATATTTCGTTTAAAATAATAAAAAATACCAACAGAATAACACCAAAAGTAAAAGGTATATATTTATAGTATAGAATATATATTAAATGTAACCAAAGTTATACGCGAGTACTCCGTAGTTTAGAAAATATTTCAATTTATAGCAAAAAAACTGTCAAAAAACTTAGTTAAAATAATTTAACAAAATAAATAAAACTTAGTTGAAATATATACTAAATAGTGATAGCTTTGTTTTTGTTGTGGTTTGATTAAAGTTTCAGAATATAATTTAAATTTGAGTCCAACTTGCAGTTGAAAAGGCAAGTCTTGAACAATCTATTGAGTTTTGTTTCCATTAAAGTTCTCGGTACTGGGGCGGTAACTCATTATGATATTTGTTATGAGTTTGCGATAACCTATTGAGAATTATATTTTATTGTTCCTTTAATAACTTTATTTAGAATAACATTAAGGTTTATAAAGAGTTATACATAAACTTTTTTGAACTGATGATTGTATAATGACTGTAAAATGACGTTCTGGTAACTTATGAGTCATATTTAAGTCACATATTGAAACAAGTGTTTTTTATCCATTATAGTAACGTCCTTCGGAAATCTTTATTGGGAGAATCATCTATATTATAAATTAATGATGGTCTAATAATTTTAAACAGCAGATGCTCACCAAAATCGTCTGCATTTGACTTTTAAATGAATATCATATATTTAAACCAGTTATTTTAATGTTAATCAGCGTCTCTATCCAATTAACGACTTCTTTAGGTTAATTACAGCCTGACCGTGTTTTTAATTTAAATCTGTAACTCATTTGTCTTGTGGTTAATGGTTAGAAGCTCTGATTGCTAAGCCAAAGGTCGTGAGTTCGATTCGTTCGTTTTTGTGAAATCATCAAATTGCTGTTTCGAGTCTGGGTGTTATTTCTATCTTTGTAAGACTTCTCGCAACACAGTGTTTATTCTAGAACGGGAGTCGTTTATATATATACTCAATTGGAATACGTCATAAATGCAAAGAATAGCAAAATTTCATTCACAGTTACTTATTTTACTTATATATTGCATATCTCTTGTTAATAAAGATTACTGACTTCTGAGTTATCTTTATTGCAATATTAAGTTTGAGATACTCGTGGAAAAGGTTGACGTCATAACTTGTTGAACTACACAGTGCAATGTTTTCTTAGTCCAAGATACTAAGTGTATTAAAGAGTTACTTTACTGTCCATATCTAGATATAATTATAAATGATATTATATAAAGATGGTGTTATAATACATCATTGAAATCAATTTGTAATTTTAAAATTTTTCATTCTGTGGTCAATTGTTTTAATTAAAATTTTTTTCAATTGTCTGCGGTCGGATCACGCAATAACTAGACAGATTTCGCTGAAATTTAGTGTGGTTTTAACTTATTACAGCAGTAAAGATATACAATACTCTTTACTCTGATTTTTTTCTAGAATAACATATTTTCGTTAATATTTACAATACAAAAATTGGTTATCGAGACTATATGTAATATTAAATTTTCTTTGAATAAGCTATGTTTGTAAACAGGCCTGTTTTGAATGATTTTCACTGGTATTGAATTGAAGATATCACTAATATATATAGTAAAGATATATAATATATAAAAGTGATGTCTGTACGTGTACTCTAATGACCTCTGTCACGTCATCTTAAGTTATTTATGTAGTTTATTTATTATGTTCAGATGCGCACGTTATTTATAATAAGATATAAATATAATGCTAATAATAGGTTTTTGGAACTTGTATCTTTGATCGTTATTATTTTTATAAATTTAATGTATTCTTATATTCGTGAAACGATTTCTTGAAATAAATATCGCAAATATAAGTTAATAAAATGTTCAGGCCGCGATTCTGTCATGCTCAGAGCTGATGAATAAGAACCCCGAATAGGGTCGAAACTAGTCTTGCAAATGCTGAAAGCAATTAGGTGAGTATAGCCGGATAATTAATTATATATAAATAAAATGTAACAAACCGTTGTTTGGTATATAAACTAATATTATACAGCGGAAAAGTTTTTTTGTTTAAAGGCGCTTATCTTCGAAACAAATCAATGGATGTAAAATATTTTTCTTCGTATTAATTATCAAAATAGTATATAAAATAGATCATCTGCGAGTGGAAACGCGAGTAACAACTAATAATACAATAAATTTGAAGAGTTTGTTATTTTGTTTTAACGCACTAATCTCTACACTTATCAGTCAAACCTAAAAAGTTATATATATATAGTATATTTATTGAAAAAAAATCTATTATGTTACTTATGTCAGCTTTTCTGTTGTCAAAGCGGACGAAGTTAGAAACAAACGGAAAATGTAAATTAATATAATAAATGCTCAAATAGCTGAGCTAGCGCCGCTGATCTCGTTAAATAATTAATTACAATGGGCTACTCTTTGCTTAGTACAGACAATCTAACACATTATTAATTATTAACATTGTCTGCATTCCTTTAGATATCAATGGATTTACAATAATTGCAATAATGAATCTTAACTATTTAATTGCTAGAAATATATTAACTCTAAAATTTACATGCATTTTGGGATTACAATACATGTACATGGTGAAATACGTAGATAGACTCATCCCGATACATATGAAGCTGATTCATATTTACATTTAATGATGTATTAAAATGATGTACTTAATATCGGAATTTGCCCGTCACTTTGAACCATTTCAGATCGATATGCTATGTGTTACCGAAACAGTTGGATAAATATATACGAGTATAATAGTAATAATGGATCAAGAAAGTTTAAGTACAAAAAGTAATAAATCTTGATCGTTCTTGATCATTTATAATAAACATTTATCAGATATCACGTAATCGAAAACAATAAACTCATTAAAATATATTATTGTGATTATATTTTTATGATCCCATTATTAGTATTACGAAAAGTAGTGGTCAGTATCAAAGAAAATTGGCGACCGGATACTAAATTAAATATTGTTGACTTTGTCTTGAATAGGTATTTTCGTTACGAATTTATTATCACTAATTAATTTTAATTAAAATTATATAAAATAACATATCATCCATTTACAATTATCTGAATTTTCTGGAGACAGAACAATTTCTTAGATATTTGAAGAATTTTCAAAGTTTTTAAAACCTGCATTAAGATAACCTTCCATGAGAATTCATTGGTGGTTTTTTGGGCATGTTTCAGTTAAGTGCTGTAACTTCTATCAACTTTTTTTGTCTCTTAATCAGCTCTTACAGTACGCTCGCGAAAATACTCTTATTGTACAACCGGAAAACCAAATATGTATTTACATAATTTAATATATAATTATTATATGTATAAGATAAACACACCTATCTGGCATTTGATTTGACTCGTCTCTAAAACATAAAAATAAATAAAACTCAAAATAAAAGACACACAAATATACAAACACACACACAGACACATAAGTTAACAGAAACAAGGAAATAAAATAATGCTATACAATTTAATACGTGATATTCAGATTTAAATCTTGTCGTTTAATCGTTATAAATATATTGTAGATAGGAGAGATACGGTGATAAGAGATATCACGTACATTGTGGAAAATATAGCCGTTATGGATAATAGGAAACCATAACTAGATACTGCATGTTATAACTATGTATAATGAATATGAATAAACATTATGTCTATTATCAATACTTATTGTATTTATCGTAAAATGAAAAGTTTGGATCAATTTTCGTTTTTGATTGACAAATTGAATTGATAAATAGTATTATTAATGATATTTCTTTTAATGTTTTATGATTATTTATTTCCATTGTTCATACTTCGGTATATATATTAGGTTAGTGTTTTCTTGTGAAAGGGTGAGGAAAAACTTAGTAAATTGGATAAGTGCTGTGATGCCCAAAAAAAACATCTTCTTTTATATATCTAAATAAAATTTGTTGGATTTGACAGAATAACCTTAAACTAATAAAAATATTTATACCCAGTATTATTTATTCTCTGTTATCACTTTCTAACTAACGATTTACGCCAAAGGAGTGAAAGTGACAAAACAAAATATGTTATAATAATAATAATAATAATAATAATAATAATATCCTTTATTGTACATCCTCAAAGAGTATTTTAACATAAAAAAGAAAAAACTAAAAACTAAACACAAATATAAATGTACAATGGGCGACCTTATCGCTTATAAGCGATCTCTTCCAGGTAACCCATTTATAAGAAATTACAAAAATTGGCGGAAAAGGTGTACATCTTTAGATGATATATTACATAAATATAATACAACATAATACACATACTTATACTGGGTTTAAATATTTTTATCAGGAAGGGTATAAATCTTTGTTTTTGATTATAATAAAATTGAAAGTAAATTATAATTTTAAATAAGCGGGTAGTACATTTTTATTATTTAAATTTAGTTATCGGTCCAATTTGGGTTACTATTAACCCCTAATTTCACGAATGGGGAGTTTTAAACTTTAAGACGGATGAGTCACAATAGCGAAATAAAACTGCTCTTATGATTTCAATGAACTTTAGTTCTAAATATAATATAATATAATCCCTGTATAGATTTTGTATGGATATATTTATTTCAGGAATTTTATTTCATCGTGTTTGCAAATGGTAGTTAATAAAAATATTATTTAATAAAAACTCTTTTTCGTATAATTTTTAGCATATTTTTAATTTACAATATGATATTAAAATCAGTTGACTTTAATATATTATCTTATAAATATTATAAAATTATTTCAATCTAAATATTGATGAACACTGCAAAAACCGGAACCAAAATTCAGATAAATACTGCTCTATCTATTGAAATGAAATATTTTAGATATATTACTATATTAATTATTATAATAATTATAGTATATTAATTAATTTGTACTTTATCATTATTATAATATTGTGACGCATGTCTAAAATAATAAGGATACTGCATAACAAATATATAGAATTGTAGTTGCAACCCTATAATACCTGCCCCAAGCGTTTCCAAGAAAACGGGATTGCCTTTTGAATGACTCCCTCGTCCCTAGAGGCGGGACTTTGAATTGCCTCTTAGCTTTACCTGTAGCGAATATTGTTAAGGAAGCAATAAAAGCAACAATCGTTACTTATTGTTAGAAATATTCTATTTATGTTTCTATTGAATTATTATTTCTTTCTTTTTAAATATTTATTCTCCACTTACTCATAATAATTCTAAAAGATAATATTTTCATATGTACAGTATTGGAACTAGTGAAGCTGAAAGTCGATGCTCCCTACAGATAATAAAAACAAAATGACACGCATTAAACTTGTGTCAAAAAGACGCAAACTTTACTTGTTTATTAATTATAGATATATATAAAATGGATAATTATTATTTTTTATAAAAATGTTAAGTTCTCAATTACAAGTTTTGTAAATAAGAATGCGAAAGTATTAGCTTTATAAGTTGAAATATGTCAACGTTATTGATGCCGGGGAAGTCAAAGCAAATTTTTGGATATGACAGATTGTATACATGTGTGTGTGTGTATACATTTGTGTATGTGTTTGTGTGTGTGTGTATACATTTATGTGTGCGTGTGTGTATGGTGTCTGCGTGTGTGCAATATGCTGAAAGGGGATGATTTCGTTGGCACTAACGCGACATACAAAGCTCGACACGTTTCATTAAAATGTCAGGCAGCTTGTGGAGAATTATGTTTGTGATAAACGTGCCCGCTACTAATCTAATGTTCTGCTCTTTACCGCTCTGAACACATTCCGTACAGATAACTTTACAGGACATTAAAATAGTATATAATATAATTATATGTTTGCATTATACTTCGTAGTTTCATGCGACACTTGAACAAACATGAAATAAGCCCACATTATAAATAAATATTCACAATGAGGTTAGTCTGTACTTACCACAGAGCGCTGTTCCATATTCCTTCCAATGTGAACGAGTTCTTGCTGTCATTTCAATTTTTATAAAAGTATTATCAGACTAAAATTTACCAACTCGAAGTTTTGGAATGAGATTTTATTGAGCACTGGTTTTTTTAATGTAATAAATTATCTATATAGAATAAAAAGAACCCATAGTTATGATTATAAATAATAACAAAAGATAAAACTTAAATATCACAAAATAATATAATCGATCTAAATTTAATGGATTTTAAGAAAACGTTATAACCGATTTGGCTTCATTTTGGAAGGTTTATGTGTTGTTGGTTTGCTGGATCATAGTGCGAGGAAACGCGTGGAGTGTGTTAACGCGACGAATGCGAGCGAACAACTGAACGAAACGGTATCAAGAGAACGAACTGAGCCAATAGCGCGGAGTGGAATGGAATGAAGCAAATCGGCGCGGGCGCACGCTTTTGCTCCTTGTTTATCGGCTGGGTTAGCGTGCGGAGCTACAAACAGCTCTTATATTGATAATGAGAAGGTCGATATCATCGGCGCCTGCGCATGCGGGGAGCGGTGCGTTAGCTACATACACGCGCTCTGTCGCACCACACTTTAGACAGATTACTTTGGAGAGACATAGTTATTTTTAATCGATACTATACAAAAATATATTGTACAATAGAGTTTGGTTCACGTGCTACAGTAGGCACATAGTCATTGGCACACATCCAGCTTTGTGACAATCAAAGTCATTTTACAACATCTGAACTAGACGATAGTATTTTCCTACATTTATATATGTTTATAGTATGTATGTTTATATCAACAAGCCATAATATAATTAGATAACAATACTATGATATGAAATATAATCTTACCTTTTATTCATTAATGTAAATGTAATTAATATTTATTGCAAAGGATTTTTAAAAATAATTGTAATTCAAAATTCAATTATATTTCAAAAATATTTCCAATATATGTAAAAAATAATGTTTCTGTATTGATAGAATCTCTATATACTATTTATAAAATTAGATAAATCTAGAAATATGATTTTTTTATTGGTAAACTGTAGGATAATAAACAAACAAACAAACAAACGAACACGTGACATTTTGTTGTATCTTTTAATTTTTTTATGTAATCAAAAACGTGTTTGATAATTTAAATTAAATACAACTTTATGATAATTTTGAGATTTTAAGTAATACTTTAAATGGATGTTTCAAGGAATTGTTTCGTATTATATAAAGCAGTTTAATTATATACAGATATGTATTTATATATTTTTGTAAAATAATTTAATTTAAAGTTTCTACGTATGACCGAATTATTAGTTTGAAAAACTTTGAATCGTAGTTCATATTTATTAATAATAATAAAATTGTTTAAGTAATTGTAGAAATATATTTTATTAAATTATTTAAAACTATATATTCGACAACATGAAAATAATAAGCTTTCTGGACTTTGATATTAAATCTAATAAGTAATTACAATTTAAAGTCTAATCTGGGATAACCCAAAACTGTAATGGCAAATGTAGTAGAAAAAAATAGATTACGACCAATTATAACATTTTTTGTTAATTAACATAATAATAAATAATAATAATAGGTAATTTGAATAAACTTTATAAATAATACAATTACTAAAAATAAAATACACTTACCTTGTGAATCTCGAAAACATCTTCCACTTCTTGTAAAGTTAATAAATGTCCTGGCAATAGTCTTTCAGCTTAACCGTTTAGACTAAACTTGAGATAGATGGGTGCGAGGCTACAGGCTATGTTTTATAGTAAGTATGTAGTGATATCTTTATAGAATTTTGTTTTGTAGTATCTTGTGGTGATTCAAGACAATATATTTATCTATACCAAAATTATAAAGTAAAATAATATATTTGAACGCGCTCCTCTTCAAAACCGCCCGATGGATTTAAAAAATTCGTTCTGAACATGAAAATATATATAAATATATTATTATTATAGAATTATATAAAAGATAGGCAGGTTCATGAGAAACACAGTAGAATATCTAGCATTCGCTATTAATCTTAGTTATACTAATATTAAATAAAATTATTTGCTGACGATATATTACAGTTTAGTAAAAATATTGAATACTTTAAAAATAATAAAAATAAAGTTCATAAAAGAAGTATTTGTAATATAAACGTACATTTTTCCAGTTTATAGTATTACCTTGGAAATCTGATTTTTTAGTGCAGTGAAGAAAACTTGTTAGTGACATAATGAAACAAATGATTGAATAATAGTATATAACAATAAGAGAACTTTGACTTTAACAAATGTCTTTATTTTATTATACATTTCATTTGGTTTGTTTGGTTTTCAAACAAAGCCAAACGAACCTTTATTTAAAATTATTCATGGTTTAGTGTATAGAAGGTCAAATGATAAAAACGCGTTTTATATAAATATATCGATAGTAATAAACGTGATAAATCTTAAATATTATAAAATGAAATGGAAAAATACAGAATTATTGTAGCTGATCTTAAAAATAATTCGCTCGTTGACGTTAAAGAAAATATTTCTATTTCGTTTTTTCTTTTAGAATAATTTTTATATTTCATTATTTCTTTATAAGTTCAATTGTAAAATTATAAAATCATATTATTATTTACTGAAAATTAAAGTATACAAGAATATAAACTGTAAGCGTTAGGATTTATGAGAAACGTATGTCATATTTAATAAAATAAAATTGTAAACGGTACAAATATTTTTTAATATTAAAAATAATATGTAAAAGACTGGAACTTGAAGTAACTTCATATAATTAAATAAATTACTTTGACGCAGCAACACAAAGTAACTAAAAAGCAAAAACTTCATACATGTAATGTCTTTTTAAAAAGAACAATAACTTAAAAAAACAATAGACTTAAGTCTATTGTTTTTTTAAGTTAAAAAAACAATAGACTTAAGTCTATTGTTTTTTTAAGTTTTATTATGAATACATCTTAGTGATAAAAAAAATTAAGTGACAAAGCTTTAAGTTTTTTTTCAGTGATAAGATAATGTTGGATACTAAGCAAGGAACAACAAAAGATCGTGATAAGTTGTATCATCATTTTATTTAAATTTTATGTGTTCTGAGCCTAAATAGTCTAAGGCCAATGTGTCTTTGACCTAAGTAAGATATCCAGTAAGTCTGGGATCTGATAGAAATTGATAGTTCTAGAGTATAAGAGTTGATACTCTTGTTGTTCCTGAGTAATGTCCTATTAAAAAATGTACTTGAATCTTAGAACCTCATTTTATATAATAATTAAAATCAATTTAAACACATACTCCCTTACTAATAAAAATATTTATGCCCAGTATAACATGTTCTCTGTTTTGTCACTTTCACATCTTTAACGTAGATCGTTAGTGAGAAAGTGACAAAAAAAGAAATAAGAAAGAATAAGTTTTACGTACGTCCAACACTCGTGAGTAACTGGAAGAGATCTCACTGAGATAAGCTCATCATTTGTATACGTTTTTGTTTTTCCATTTTTAATGTAATTAATTGTTGTAAAAGAAATAAATAAATGAAATAAATAAATATAGTGACCTTATTTTTTTTTTCAGAAATTATTTCACAATTTATATTAAGTCATATATTTACTATAATATATTAAAATCCTACTCTTTATATATTTTTTAAAATAGTGATGGATATAGTTACTTTACAATTCAATTCTAATGATGACACTTGAAACAAATGCAGAACAATACTAATAATAAACTGGACCGATTTTTCAATTCGCATATAACATATAACCGTAACAAATTTTGTATGTGGTTCTTAATAACATAAACTATATTCCAGTGAGAGTTGACCTATAGATATACTAGAATAAGGTATTTTTCTTAACTTAGTTAAATTGAATAATATAAAAGAATGTTAATAGAATCTAAACTCGTATAGTTTAAATTCTCAATCTCGCAAGAGTATTTGTATGAAGGTAAAAGTCTATAGCGGTACATCTCTGTTGAACTTATTAATTTAATTGTCAACCATTCTATAAAATACTCTTATGTTTAGTGAAAATTTTTACTTAACTATTTTTCACAATAAAAAACTTCTGATAACAGAAAATGCTCGGATATTTCATAAGTACTTAAAAGTGTTTTTAATGAACAGAAAAATTTTGCCTTAACTGTTTTTAATTATAAATAGACCTAAATAGTTCATAGATTATTTATTTTTAGCTCACAAATATTAACTCTTTTTCTAATAAAAAAAAGTCTAAATAATTTATTGATTACGGTTTTTATTAAGAATATTATGGTATAAAATAACCAATATTTAATAGTTGGTATTCTCTTTATAGCATCTGCAAAAATAAGTATTATGTTCATGTTACACAGGTCTGACAATAAATAAGTTGCTAAGAACTTTAAATATGTTTGCTTAATGTTTGGTAACAGTAAGCAAGATATTCAAAATTATAACACCTTAGAGTTCCTCTAATTTCCGCAGGGGTGTGTGCTAACGCAATCCCGTGACGTCCCATTACGGCGCAGAGGGCAACCGTTGGTTTTTAGTGGGTAGCCTTAAAAATGTCAGCATCCTCTATGCTGCCAGGTAGTCCCAAATCACCCCCCGCCCATCACCCCTCTGGGCCGACGGGGTACCCGTAACGGGTTTTTCCAACGGAAAAAAAAAGGTTCTGTACATTGGTTTCCGTAGTTAAAAATGAGGAATTAAAAAAAATAAGATAAAGCTTAAAGTTTTAATCCTTTAAACCCTTGTAAGTAGCAGAACGTAATAGAAAGACCGTGGTTATTCTAAAATTTTAGACATTTCATTAGAAATGTATGTAATAAAACACTTTAACTTTATTTTGAATTAACTTTAGCTTAGTTTTTGATTACCTAATATGATTAAACCTATTTACGCAATAAATTTCAAATATCTGAAAATAATGAACATTTTCTTATTATTCATGTACATGTTTTTTACGTATGTATGTATATATGTATGTATGTGTGTGTATGTATGTACATTATTGTAAGACAATGACTCATTGTGTGAATATGCATTTGTTGATTAAATTCCTTGTACAGTACCATTGAAGTCATTTGACTTCAGAATTTGGTGTAATTTGACCGGAGCATTACCATCTCTAACAGAAAATCGGGGTCGAAGTGGTCATGTGCTATGTTATAGTGAGTTAGGGAGGCGGATTCTCAAAATCTCCTTCCTTTTTCTCCATGTGTGTTAAGGCTACATTCCTCCAGAAATTGTAAATTATCCTCGAATGAATAATCAATTAGTTCAACAGATCTCAACCACTTCTTTTTGATTTGATAATAGTTTTTTGTCAAACAATATAGTTGTAAAAGCTACTAAGTTCTCTTTGAATTATAAACATTATATTCATTAATAAAGAAAGTATACATTTCAATTAGACTAATATAGAAGTCAAAGAAATAAAATGTCAATTTCACATCACTACCAGCAACTTGGAATGTGGACATGTGATCATGCGGCCGAGGCGTGGAGCGAATAACACACTATCATGAAAGATTGTATTAATTATACAAGAACATTCAATGTGTGCGTGATGTCTCTTGGTGTTTCAACTTTCAGTTGTGTGAGTTTTACAGTAATGCACATGTGACATTAGAGATTAATATTAGAATTATTAAAATTTTTTACTATAACGTTCTTGGCTGTTGCTATATGTCTCTGATGAAAGTTATAAAGTTATTGTGTAAATTATGTATTATCTATTGTGTTATCAATTGTCACGAAGACGAAATAAAAAAAGTTCATTTCGTTTAGTGTTTTCTGCGTGACACATATATCTTTTGCATAATCTTTTATAGCAAGTGCATCATGATTATTTTTACATGTTTTAATATTATTTAAAATCATTAATCAGATATATAAAAAAGAAATTGTAAATATTTCGTAAACATATTTGTTAACAAAACATCCTGACCGATAAATGCCCACCTCGTGTTTCAAAAACGCGGTTGGACACACCCACCGTATTAATAATATCAATATTGATTAGAATGTTTGAATTAGCTTAAAATGTTACGTAACGCGTTATTTACTTTATCAAATAAATTATGGAAAGTGAATGATGTGTTGGAAACCGATAAGACAACCAGTCCATGTGTGCTAGGGTTTAGTTATACGATAAGACAAAATTATCGGAAACTTTTTATACTTAAAAATAAGGTAGCATGGCCTTTGTTCACCATTAGACTTATAAATATAAAGTTAATTAAATTTTTTCAACATCCCTGAAAATAATTTGTATAAACATTTAAACAATTTTACATATTACTGTTATGTATTTTGTATGAAAATTATTTTCTGCTTTAAAAAATTTTAAAACATATTTTCTAATCGACATGTTTTTTTCTCCCTTCTTGCTATCTTTCTTCTTTATTTAATCAAACGGGTGTTGACAGCACAAATGATATTTAAGCTGTCGACAACATTATCTTTAGACTCGATTTTAACATCGTACATATAAAAACGTAACGAAATTAGAAATTAATTAATTTTGTTAAATAGTGAATTGAAAAATGTTTTATAGTCCCTTGAATTGTCGAAGACGAGGAAACTTTTTTGACGATCTAATATGTTTAAGTTTTCTCAGCTTTTAATAATCTAAAGAGGCTCTGCTAAGTAAAAAATAATAAAATATATATAAAGGAAAAAAAAATCAAATACAATTAAAAAAGGTATTTATAGAACAGTTGATATCACAAGTGTTATTGTTATAGAATCAAATGTATATGAAAAATTATAACCCTCTGATGTAGCTTTAAAAAAAACTTATTTGTAATATTATGTACTGATTAAATATAGAAGTTCAATCCGGAATAATTACTTAAGTCATGCAAACGACAGGAAGTATTGAAAATAATGAAAGGAAGCTTCGGAAATAAGAAAACTTTTTAACAAAGAACAAGTTATTTGAAGTATAACGTGATTCTTTTTAAAAGCAATTCTTGTTAAGATGACTTCTTACTAACTTATAAATCTTTGAAATCGAAAGTAACAAGAAAGAAATTAATAGATTTTGAAGTGTCCTAAGATAATTATTGTTGATACTTTTCTGAGGTCATGATTTACAAAGCCGAATAATTAGGTTAAGGGCAAGTAGATGATAGGCGCAATTAGATGAATTTTTCTCTATCATTCGTCACTTCAATTCAGACTTGCGTTGTCTAATCATTTTTCACCAAACAGATGTCCTTTACGATAGGCCTCCTTATTACATCATTTCTTCTCATAACATCATTTCCCTCTTTCCACCTTATGTGAGTAACTATAAAAATTATTATTAAATATAATTATCTGACTGTAGTCACGTAATTACTGGTCCGAATCTGTTTAGACCCCGACTAGTTTCAAACCCATTCAAGGTATTTATGTAATTATGCAAAAATAAACAATATAGTATAAAAATATTTATTTTATTGAAATGAATTAGCAATAGCTCCAAAATGGCACATGTTCTAAGGCACAGGAATGCTTATAGATCACAAATTTATTCTTAAATATTCGACAACGGATTACAAGGCAACGATATTTTATAACACAAAATTCATGCATTTAATAAATACTTAATCTATATATATATTTAAATTATTTGTACTATTCGCTCTATTTCAGTAAATTAACTAAATCGAGACGATATAAGAATTATATTCATAGAATATCAAGTAAGTACTGTACTTATAAATAAATTGAAATGGCCACTCACTTGTTATTTCGAAATCGTGGGATTTTTATTACTATGATCAAATATCGATAAGGTTTCGAAACATGGAATTTTACCTGAAATGACCAACAAGGGATTAACAGATAAAGATAACAAGAGAATTGAGCCGTTTGTAACGTTTTCGGATTAAATCTTACACACTATACTAAGCTATTATTTATATAAAGTTTTATGGAAGTAAAGGAACGGAAATGAAAGTATTTGGTCACTTTGAAGTGTTATTCTATACACAGCCATATTCCTGTTTGGTTCTGTGATATATTGACAAATTTAATACATATGTTAATTGAATTGGCACATATTTATTAATTAATATTGATTATATATCTATCTCTATTTCTTATGATATAATTTGATCGAAACATTTTTAATATCTTATGATAAAGCACTGTACAGTCTTCACTGCTTAGTTTGTAATAAACTATGTTAAAATTATGTATCCTAAAAACCTTTATATAAAGATTACTTTGTTGTGAAAACTATTATAAAAATATCTTTTATTATTATTTCGAAACAATAAGAGGACGGAATATTAAGTACCTATGTCTTCGTGAATTAAAGTAATAAATCATGTTATTTAGATAATCTATTATATTTATTTTTATCTTTCATAAAATTCTAACATTTGCTGCGTGATCTTCTCTTTTTTCGTATATAACTTTTTCATTCGCATATAACTTTTCTTGTATAGCCGCAAATGACTGACCTTTTGTCTCTGGAAGTAAAACTAATATAAAAATAACGCCGCCTACAGATAACAAACCGAAACACCAAAAGGCGACATAGGGCCCTAAGTTATCAGCAACAACTTGATATAACTTTGTAACAGTAAACGTCATTAGAGCTACCAATATTTGTATTATACAAGTTGCTTTCGACTTTATATTGGTGGGAAAAATTTCTGAAGTTATTGCGAAAGGCACTGTAGCTAACCCTATAGTGTATGAGAATATAAATATTGGTATTACAATAATTGGAATAAATCTCAAGGAAACAACATAGTCGTTGTTCTGGTATTTCATATAAAAATACGCTCCTATAATTATGTTTGCAATTCCGACACCACAGGACGATACTAATAACAGAGGTTTTCTGCCTAATCTATCTACTAGCTGTGATGAAATCGCTGATGTCATTAGCTGAACACTTCCAAGCAGTATACAAGATTCCTTAGCTCCTAAACCACCTTCAGCTGCTCCGAAAATTTGCTGTGCATATGATATAATTGCGGTACTGCCACAGAACTGTTGAGTAAAATATATTCCAGTTAAAATAGTGAGACCTTTTCTGTTGCCTCGCACAGTAATCAAATCTTTCCAGCGACTTTTTTCTTTCATATTTTCATTGACTAGATGGCTCATGCTATCTAATTCTTCGCTAATAAAGCTTCTTCCTCGAAGATATTTTAATGATCTTTCAGCTCTGTTCATGTTCCCTGACTTTATATAATAGTAAGGCGATTCAGGCATAATACTAAATGTTACTACGAACAATATTGGAATGGCTATATTGAAGCTCGCCAGACCCAGCATTGACACGTATGGACCAATGCAATACTGTGACAGGATACCAAACTGAAATTGAAAAACAATATTAGTTTTAATGTCTTATATCTTAAAATTGTATCTTATTAAAAACATTTGAAAAAATTCTCAGGCAAAATGAATTATACTTATATATCTATCATCATATAATACCTTATAACAAGTCACCACCACCGTTTATTTTATAAAAATTCATCAAGTAAGTTTGGCTGATTAGTTGAAAATGGAAAAAAAATCGGACAAAAAAGCTCTTAGCAAAACTATTCATAATTATGAGAAGCATTATGAAAAATATGTATCATAGATGATTTCCAAATATTTATAATTAATAATCATATCTTAACAGATACACAACTTTGTTGCAAACATTTAATAAGAAATAGTTGTTACGTATTTATATAAAAGTCGCATCAATTCAATAAATAAATAAAATATAGTATAAGCAGTTTATATAATTCTGTTAATTCCTTTGAATTCTAAGAAAATTTCCTACGATCTTGATGTTCACGAAGATTTACGTAATTTTTTAAAGAGTTAATTAAAATGTAATCAATTTAAAAGCTTTACTGGAAGTCGACAGCAATTTACAAATTGAAGTTGGCGATGCATTTCTTTTTATATTTCAGACGGATAAGTTTTTTGTTTAATTAATTAATACTCATTTAAAAAAGATAAATAGATGGTTAGTTTGTATGTAATAGGTACATACATTTTAAGACTAAGCATTTGATTTTTATATTTCTTTTATTTATGTTTAGATATGAGCTTTAGGAAATATTATATTGAAATAGAAACTAATTTTGCCAAGTAATTTTAGGAAAAAAATGATGTTGTAGCGTGTTTTTTCCAATTCTGTTCTTGTTTTACATTTATATATCTATGTTAAGACGTGAGGTGTAGTGGCTAACATATACTATATTAGAAATTAAAACATAGTTCCGGCGGAACTTAAACTATAAATAAAAAAAAAGATTTACTTGTGAATGCGTAAAATCATAACAAGTCTAAAGATACTAAAAAAATTTGGAGAACTCATTGGTTTGTTAAAATTTGTTTTTTAGCTTTAACTCTAATTAACTCATACACTGATTCATGTAGCTATTTTAGTCTTCAGTAAAAGTACTTCCTACTATTTGTTATTCCCAAGTCATGGTCATTCCCAGGTCCTTAACTTTTTAAAAAAATTTCCACATATGTAAATAGCGAACAAGATGGAAATTTAATATGATTACAACCTTAACAGAGGTAGTTAAGGGGTATTTTAATAAAAACAAAAAAAAAACTATTTTAATTGTTTTTTGATTGTAAATAAAAATATATATTCTTAAATTTTTTGTTTAGTTTTTCATGTAATCAACCCTTTAGAATTTAAATTAGTTTTATATAATTTCTTTTAAATTAAGCCCTACGATACAAAAAAAAAAAAAATATTGGTTCGGTATAATAATAACAATAATATATCTATTTTATATTTTTATATAATCTGTTTTAGAATTACCTTAGACATGACAGTTATAAGGGTAGCCATAGACCCTCTGACTTCATCTGAAGCTATTTCCCCTAAGTACATGGGGGCTGTTGTGTATGCGATGCCATAGCCGAGGCCGGAGATCAAGCGTGAAGCGTATATGATAGGCACGTTTGATGCCAACATCACCAGGATCCAGCCAATTATGTAAGGGATGGCTGATAGAAGCAAGGTTCGCTTTGTGCCTATCCTGTCTGCGAGATATGCTGCTGGGATCGGGCTGAGAGCTGGAAATTTGTATATAAATTTGATTAATTTTCTTGTTTAACAATATATTTACAATATTTCATTTGTTTATATTTATATTAAAAATATAAATCTATTTATCAATTTTGTTTTGTTTTAAAAGCATAATTGTATGAAGACCTGATCACAAAATATTTATATGACATCACTTTATAATTCTTCGAATACCATTATGTTAATAATACTTTAAAATTATTGTCTTTTATATCTTTTTTTATACAACATGTTTGAAACATACAGACTGGGTTCATTAACCTCAGTAACCATTTATTAAACAAACTTAATCTTGAATCTATTTTTTTGTATTAAGTTCATTAACATACACTTGGAAGATATTTTAAATTAATTGTATATAATTAATTTTCGTCTAATTTTAAAGAGATTGACCGATCATAAGGTCTTTTATAGTCGATAAAATAAATTAATTTCGAACATCGTAAATAGTATCTATATATATATAGAAATATGTAAATTATTTGGTGTTTGTTAGTTTTGCTAAAACTACACAAGTTCTGTGTAAGTTAAAATAATGTGAAATAATAGAAAAATTGTGGGGGAAATAGTAAAAATTATTCAATTATATTCTTTGATCAAGTCTCATTAAAAAACTGGTGTAAATATAAACGGTATAAGGTGATACAAAATCACCAAATTATCTAGTTAACAATGATACCAACCCGATGCTAGAATCATGAGAGAGACGATCCATGAGCTCTCGTCCGCAGATGTTGGTATGGGTGAATCTGTTGCTAGGAGTATTGGTAATGTAGGGGAGGTCCAGCCAACTGTAGTGCCCGCCGCCGCCGTGATAAGAGTCGCTGAAATTAAAACACATAATTTATTTAGTTATACCTTTTCCACTTCATTTGTTTCCGTCAAATGGAAGTCGCTGCAGGGATTTCTTCCTTTCAAAAGTCGGGATGATTACAGTAACTTAGTTCATCAGAACGTTAAAGAAGTTAAAACTCAAGAAATAAAAAAAGCAATTAAATATATTAGTTTTAAGAAGACAGGCGACCGGCTGTCTTCTTAAAACTCAGATATTGATCTGATAACGTACTTACATAAGTACTAATAAATATTATTGCGCCATACTTAGCATTAATATTCAAAAACAGTTAAGTTTGTGCCACCCTGCTTGATCTAATTAATTATTTTATTATCAAATACAATATTTATATTTATGTATACATGTTATATGTGGAGTGATACTAATAAGCCTTCCAACACAGACTGTTATTACATATTTAATTGCTTCCATTATTTTTAAATATAAAAGTAAGTAATTATATATAATAACGTAATATTTATAGTTTAATAATCATATAACAATCTTAGGTGTTATTAAATCTTATCTCAGTAACTTTAAAATAGCTAATAGTTCAGGATAACTTTATTTTACGTCAATTTTATGTATCTATATTTTTTCAGCTTTAACTTCTACATATATCAAAAAAAAAATAGTATTCAGTAATATAT
This sequence comes from Mechanitis mazaeus, assembly GCA_959347395.1. NCBI lineage: Eukaryota > Metazoa > Arthropoda > Insecta > Lepidoptera > Nymphalidae > Mechanitis > Mechanitis mazaeus. The sequence continues at coordinate 12,201,652 of OY365743.1, forward strand.
CTATAATTATCCGGCTGTACTTGACTCTTATCGAAATTTACCCATTATGAGGTCGGAGCATGACGGAATCGCGGCGAGAACTATTCGAAACTATTCAGGAATATTCCGATAAAATTGACATTAGTATAGTTTGATAATTATATATAATAGTAATCATGGATCACGAAACACTTAAAACGAAACAATTAGTCTTTGTAAATGAAAGACTAATTGTTTTTAAGGTTATGTATTACTTAAATGTTCGGTTTCAACGATTGTTGTGTATTAGGTAACTGGAATTTTTGTTATTTTTTATTAAAAAAATAAATAATAAACAATAAGTATAATACTTAATTAATTTTAGTTGTTCAATTAGCGTATTAAAACGCATTCCGTGACAATGCGATACTTTATTGTTAATTTGTTCAAGTCACTTTAGTCAGAATTTTGCATGCAATAGATTATCATTGCATGCAAAATTCTGATTAAACTTTTTTCATCACATCCTTTTATTGGAAAAGATGTGATATAACCCAATTAATGTACATAGATACAATAAACGTTTATTCAGTCATTATAATTGTTGTTTCAAAATAATGAGACTAAATTTGTTGGATATTTTTATATATAAAGCGATACTATGTCTCTATTTTATATTCAAATTAAATGCAAAAATAAAGTTTCGTGTCCAAATAATCTATTGTATGCATTATTCAATAGTCGTTTGTCAATACCGTGTTGATTAATTCGAATACAAATAATATGATTCCGACGTGAATCCGTCATGCTAAAAGCTTATGAATAAGGGCCCCGGTCGGGCTTGAAACTATTCGGGCAAATTTCGATAAATTAAACGTGAGTACAATCGGATAGATATCCGGATAGATACAGGTATTTCAATAAAACTATTTTACGTATGTAACTCGCGTTTATTTTTACATTTTTTAATTTAATGATTTCGGAATCGTTGGAGGTAGGTGATAAATAAACTGACTGACTGACAGACACCATCATCTTGTCTTACCGCGAATACATTTTCTGCAAAGCATTCGAAACGTCGAGTTAGATTAAAAAATGTAAAAATAAACGTGAGTTATATCCGTAAAATAGTTTTTTTGAAATTTGTAGTACTCGTGTAAATCTTAGAAAACATTAGATATAGGTTTTTTTTCAATACCTAAATAATTCAAATTATTGTAATTGAAAATTCTCTTCCTGTTCAAATTTGTAAATACAATAAAAACATTGTGATTTTAATGTTGATGGTTCATTAACATTTTATTTGCATTGAATACATAGTAGCTAGAGACCTTGGCGAATTGATACCCTGTTTAATTTTAAGTACTATTTATACCTCAATGTTTATATTATTTCTATGATTCACTTCCTTGGTCAAATAACACTACACTGAAAAATAACTTTTATTTTTGTATAATATCTTTCAAACTTATTTAGTTAGTTCTAAAGTAGAGAATATATTGTTGAATACCTTTTTGATAAGGTTTGCTACCATTTGCATTATTATCTATAACCAGTCAACATTTATACAAATCCACATATTTTTAATTACTATGAAAGACTAAAAGATTTTTTTTTTGTTATTAGAATAACAAGCAGTAAAACCCTGTAGTACAAAGCTTCCTGTATGTTATCCGGAGTTATATGTAACCTACAAAATTATCATCAAACTTATTTAGGAGTAATCGTGTGATGAGCAAAATACAAACAGACAAACAGATATAGATAAATTTTTTTTAGAGTGTACATTCTGAAAACGTATTTCTTTTTTTATATTTAATATATAAATTTTGTTTTTATACTATTTTAATAAACATTTTATAGAACACATGTCTCATATGTGTTGAAATAAGTTTAGATAAGGGCTTTAAATAAAAAATCAATAATTTTTATATATAGTTAATTTTAGGGGGCTGTTATTTTTGTTTTGTAGTTATGAACAGACGACCAAACGTTTCAATCCGCTCTTCACAAAGGCGTCATAAACAAAGTTCAGGTACTTATGAATAAAATAACAGGCTTAAAAATACGAACTCAATTTCATAAAAACGAAAACAAATATAAAATTGTTGAAAAAAATTGTACGCAGTTCATTTATATGCGGTTATTATATTGCCTTATCATTTTGTTTTATCTCGGTTATTGAAGTTATTTTTCATATGAAACCGTATATGGACTGATGGTGGTGTGTTTACTGGACTAATTTATCTAATATTACAGCGGAAAAGTTTGTTTGTTTAAACGCGCTAATCTTTGTTATAGCTTAAATTTACTATTCTTAGTTATCCTTATAATAAATAAATTTTTCAATCCGCGAGTGAAGCTGCGAGTAACAGCGAGTATTCATTAATATAGCAAACATTATGTAATTATAAAAGTTTTGTTCATTAAATCTGTGAATTTATATTCTATTTTTTCTCTTATTCATTAAAATAACATAAATATTCGCTCTTATCTGTTCCATTGTCAAATATTCTTAATTTTGAATATTTACGTAATCCATTAAAAGGTTTATAAGTTTTATAAAGTCATTTATGGTCTCAATGTACCTGTGATGTTTTGTGTTGAAAAAATGGAAGTTTAGTAAAAAGAATTCAATTCTATAATCCTTTAATTCTATTTTACTATAATAGAAAATGTATGACAAAATATTTTTCCGAGTGAGTGATATTAAAAGGCATAAAATATTTAGTTTTACAGAAACCCTTTTAAGATATTTCTTCTTTGAAGTTAGGATCTTGTTCTCTTTCAGCTTGTTACTGACAATATTAGGAATTGAGCTTGTATTGTAAAGTGTCTGGTTTTTTTTCTTTTAACAATATAACAGTATCCAAAGTACATTTATTTAATAGGAATATATTTATAGCATTTAAAAACAGCAACACATAAACGATTAATTAGGCGATTATTTTTTTACTATATACTAATAATATATTAGTATATTTGATTGGCGTAAACAAACAGTTATAAGAAATAAACCTTAGCGATATTTTTTTTAATAGAATTTTTTTTTCTTGTATTTTATTCGTGAGTTTTTTTACAGGTGCCATTGTTTTATCGTACATTTTACGGAAATTTATTAATTATTTTCAAAATTAGGTATATTGTGTGAGGCCCCTGAACAAATTTGCTGAATGGGGCCCTTCCTTCTTTAATCCATATAAAAAACCTCAATCAATGATGTAGTATTTTTTATTTTAAACTATATAAAGTAGTTCAGTACCTAAAATTTAGTTAGTGGGTCCCTTCCTGCTGGGGGCCCTTGGTAAACTGGTTAAATGATTTTTTAAAGATAAATTATTATTTATAATAATAATAATAATACTCTTTATTGTACACCAATAAAAATTAAATGATTAAAAAAATATATTATTATAATACCAAGATTTTATAATAACTAAAAATTATTTTTAGGGATGTATTTTAGTGAAAAAACTAAATGAAAACTTTTTGTCACTAACTCTATACTTAATTTAGTAACTTTAAGTAAGGCTCGGTTGCCCTCAACAAATAGAACTAAGTTAATCATTTTAAATGAAAGTTTAACAATGGGTTCCATGTAGAAATTTATTCCATTGTTTACGCGTTAAACAGATGGCTCAAAATATAATCTATTTGTTGTGTCGACAGATGGATTACCGTTAACTATTATTCTATTATATGATAAACAAAAAAAAGGTTCTTTTTTCTTCTTATTCTAGAAAAATTCATAATTTTTTTGACACAAGCACAATAAAAGTAATATATACAGATCATTGTAACGAATTTCGAAATATTAAGGTTATATTTAAAAAAAATATTTCGAAACTATGATAATAAGCCTGCAGTATTTTAAAAATAGCGTTTAAACGTTCTTTTAAATACCTAAATAATAAAAACATTGTAAATAAAATAAAGTATATGTAAAATATATGTTAACTCAAAACCTTGTTATGATAAAAACTCAATAGCTTATACTATTTAATGTATCTTTTTCCCTTTAGCTTATCGAGCTTCTATTATATTTAAGTGACAATATTCTCACTGTCACTAAAATATAATGTAGTATAATATAGAGCTCGTCTAACGTCATTATACTTAATAGAAATAACGAGGTTCAATTAAAAGCGTCCTTATATAGAGTGATGTTCAGTAATAAGGCTTTCAAAAGTATCTAGTTATAAAAACGTATACAGTACTGCTTTCTTGTAGTTTTGCAAACTTGATGCTTGGTTTAGTCTAGTTTGAACATTGTTCAAAAACCTTCTTTTTAACAATTTTCCCTTCTTGTACGTTTCGTCAACTTCACCCTATTATACGTTGTGAAAGTGATCACTACCTTTCTTATAATATTATGTGTCGCATAGTCTATCCATTATTTATTGACATTTTTCCCTTTTTCCCCTTTTTCCCGACCAACTTTTTTTTTAAGCGAAAAATCACGATTACGTACAAACAACGATAAAAAAACGGATATTAAAATTGTATTCGAATATTAAGGATTCATTTGTATTGTTTATTACATTGTGGGCGTAACAAAGCCCGTGCCAAAAAAAATTCAGTATAATAAAATAGGTTCGAGATATTATATGCGATAGATATATATTATATAAGTTATCAAAATGTAATAAAAGAAGTAAAGAAAGAGTTAAATATTTACGCGAATTGCACTACCCATATAATAAATAATTTTTTGTTACATTTATAACAATTAATTCCTGCTTGAACACATCAACAAATAGCAGTATTGAAAATTTATTCCTCAGCTCTTCATAATATACATATTATGATGGCTGCTTATGTCTGCAATATGAGTTGATTGTGTCTGAGCATGCTAGAGTAAACAAATTGATACAAAGCAAGTTGCAATGTCAATGAGTTGGGCCAACACCGCATTGGTGGACAAACGTTTGAAAATTATTCACTGGAATAATGAACCATATGACTAACATTCAAAAGTAAACAGAATATAAAAATAAACATGTCTGCAATTCACGGCAGAAGTGAAATTTCAGAACAGTTCCCTCAAAGAGAATGAAATGAATATGGAGTAATGGAAGTATATCACAGATATTATATTATAAAATATTCACTTTCCATGTTTTTATTACCAATAACGTTTTTTTTAAATTTTAAGGAAAGGAACACTAAATTATAAAATCAATAAAAATCAATATACTTGTTATTATAAGTATTCCTTATTTTATTTCTAATTATTTTTATAACATCTTGGTATACGGATATTAATATATCGAATTATATTAGTCTATTTTTAGTTTTGCTAATACGAAATTCTTTAACAATAATGTTATTTATATGAAAATTAATTATAGGTAGAATGGCGCATGCAATAATATGCATTGGGTATGCGATAACAAAAAAAACATATAACCCGTAAGTGGACTGTTTATAAAATTAATAAATTAAATCACTTAAAGACCTGAGAAGCTGTTCATGCTCTTTGTAATGGTCAAATATTTTAAACTTTTTTTAATTTTATGTAAAATTTCAAAGACGTGATAATTTTATGCTTATAATTTCTTTGAGCATTGATTTTTTTTTAATTATGTCTTTTAAATTGAAAGTGCTTAAGTCACTTTGTTTTTAAGTCGATATGTAATTAATTATGAGGTTTATTAATTAATTATTATTTATTTTTTATAATTTGCATTTCAATAAGTTTTAAATATGGGTACTAACTTTCGAATAGATACTTCTCAAATCATTAGTTGCAATTTTTTTATGATAAATAACGTTTTTATAAATAGTGTTACCATGATTAAGATAAATAACGTCTTTGTAATTTGAAAAAAATTTGAGTTCATGGTGACAGAACTCGAATTTTTTGACTTATGTTAAAAGTGACTTGTCACTGTCAAAATAAACGGCTCGATCATTCAGATCTTAACCAGTTTTATTATTTTTAAAATATATAATAATAGAAAACAAGTTTTGTGTCAAGTGCTTTATTTTATATACACGAGTGGTCACTGAGGTTTAATAAGTATTTATCAAAGTGCGCAGTTCATAGTTTGTTTGGTTTCAAATATTAATTTAAAGAATTTTATTCAAGATCTAACTATTTCGGATATGTGTAAAAATAGCGAAAGTTAAAAAACTAATGTTTTTTATTGCCATGTAAAATGACAAGAATTTTAAGAAAATGTTATTGTTTTTCAGATATATTTGTATATATATATATATATATAAAGGAGCGTCAGAAGGGGCCTCATAGCGGTCTTGGTTATTATCATTCATATTGAGCGTTGTAACGGCAGGAATTATAAAATAGAAACACAAGTGTATCGTCCAAAAAGTTATCAATTAAATCTTCATCAGTTTAACACAATATCACAAACAATAATTACGATTAAACTAGATTATGAGCCAATAGGTTAGCACATGTGCACCTCTGTGGCAGCTATCCACACAACTCACAGCCGCCATTCCCAGTGGCGACACCTACTACCCTATTCGGAATTACCCGCTCATAATTTATAAGTTCTCCATAACAATCCAATACAGAATTAAATGAAACTAAAACAACATTAACAAATCGAATTATGATTAATAATAAATTGTAATGTAATAATTGGTAACTTATAATTAAAACTCAGTTACAATCAACGCGCCGTCACGGCCATCCTGCATTATCACACGTCCTCGTGTGTATCAGTCTCATCTGTGGACAATAATTTTAGCGCATTGTACTACATTACGCTCGGTCTTCCTGAAAACACAATATTCTCGTTTGTTTCATAGTATACAACTTACAGTAATTTTTTTTTTCTTAATTCAAGTGCAACGAAACGTTTTGTAAAAGTCACACATAACATGCTATAGAAAGGGTCTCTTACTAGAAACGTCACATACGTCAGTCAATGTCACATAAACCATTTGCACAGTATCACATAGCATATTTACTGCCACACAAGCTAGTCATTGCCACACAGGCTAGTTGTTGCCACACAGGCTAGTCATTGCCACACAGGCTAGTCATTGCCACACAGGCTAGTCATTGCCACACAGGCTAGTCATTGCCACACAGGCTAGTCATTGCCACACAGGCTAGTCATTGCCACACAGGCTAGTCATTGCCACACAGGCTAGTATTTGCCAGATATGCCAGTCCGTGCCACACAGGCTAATCCTTGCCACACAGGCAGCCATTATCACGTAAATTAAGTAAATAGAATGCAAAGAAAATGTAATTACTTACCATTTCCGTCACCGGCACATTCTGCCACGAATTGGTTAAATGAGATCTCTAGTCAGCCACTCAACTCTAATGGAACATAACATTCAGGCATAGGACGTATGAGTTCGTGCGCAAACTTATATGTCCTATTGGAACTAAGAGCTCTAAGTAAGTACCTGTCACCATCCAACAGCTCAACTACTTACAAAATTTTGGGTCAAGCTTGGTTTGGTTACGCTCGTGGTTTTCAAGGAGCACACAATCACCTACTTCAAACTTTTCAACTTTGCTTTAGTTTTATCAAACCTAATTTTCTCCGAAAAAGCATTAGCTTCTATTGCTCGTGTCGATTGCTCTCTTATAAGATTTAAATTAACTTCTATGTCATCTGTTTCTAATGTCATTAAGTTTAAGAGCCTTTTTTTTTTTTTTTTTTTTTTTTTTTTCCGTTGGAAAAACCCGTTACGGGTACCCCGTCGGCCCAGAGGGTGACGGCCGGGGGGTTATGTGGGACTACCCGGCAGCATAGAGGATGCTGCCATTTTTAAGGCTACCCACTAAAAAACCAACGGTTGCCCTCTTCGCCGTAATGGGACGTCACGGGATCGCGTTAGCACACACCGTGACGCCCCGGCGAGACCCCCCGAATGAGGGTGCCCCGAGCAACGTAGAGCACCCTCCAATCGTAGGCCTATGTTAGGTAAGAGGGGTCACCCTCCCCCCTCACCAGGCCTACAACTGGGGAAGGAAGCGGCGGGCGTATTCCCGCCTCCTTCTACCCAGTCTCCCCCTACGGAGCGGGTCAGCGGACGAGGCTGACTCCCTGTCCCGCTCCGAGGCCTCCTTTGCGGCGATGACTTGCTCGCAGAAGGAGGCCATTGCGACCCAGCACCTCTCGCTGCTGACCATCGCGCTGATGACGCGCGGCAGCGAGAGGTCCCTGCCAATCACGCCCACCAGCTCAGTACGCTGGTGGTCCCAAGCGGCGCACTCCGCCAGGGTGTGACGAGCCGAGTCGACGGATTCGTCACAGTGATGGCAGGAGGGGGTCGTCTCCCTTCGTGCTATCCTGTGCAGGTACTCACCGAAGCAACCATGCCCGGTCAGCACCTGCACAAGACGAAACGTAAGCGTTCCGTGCCGCCGATTGATCCAGTGGTCGAAGTGAGGGCGGACCGCCCCCACTGTGATCATACCGGCGGCAGGGGACTCCAAGTCCCTGTTCCACCGTCGCATCAGGGATCGGTGAGCTAGAGCCCTGATTCGCGCCGCCTCGGGCCTTACCCCCGTGGCCAAGGCTTCTGCCCGGTGCCAGTACACGGCTGCGAGCACCTCCGCCTGTAGCTCCCAGGGCGGATCGCTCGCCAGGAGTGTAGCCGCCGTGAAGGACACCGTACGGTACCCCCTGATCATCCTCACCGCTAGGACCCTTTGCGTTCTTCGCAACAGGGCCCTTGAGTCAGCGGTGAGGAACCCTGACCATATGGGAGCACCGTATAGGGCCATGCTCCTCACGATGCCGGCATATAGGCGCCGGCATGGAGCCTGCGGCCCACCGACGTTGGGCAGAAGCCTTCCCAAGGCAGCTGCGGTGGAAACCAACTTCGGGGCGAGAAGGGAGAAGTGCGCCCCGAAGTTCCATCTTCCGTCCAGGGTGAGGCCCAGATACTTCATCTGGGCCTTCACCACCACCTCCGAACCCTGGACGGAGATGGACGCCCGACGAGGGGGACCTCGCCGAGGGCCGTGGAATAGGATGGCCTCCGTTTTAGTGACGGAGACCTCCAAACCCAGCAGCCCTATGCGGTCCGCAACGAGCGTTGCACCGACGGTAGCAAGACGGGCTGCTTCCGCAAAGCTCACTCCCCGTGCGGTGACGAGGGTATCATCCGCATAACAAAACACCCTCATCTGGGGAAGGAGAGGACAGCGGAGCAGCCAGTCATAGCCCAGGTTCCACAGGACCGGTCCCAAAACGGACCCCTGTGGAACCCCTCGGCTCACGGCACGTCGGTACATTCGCTGGTCGCCACACTCCCACAGGACCTCTCTGTCCTGCAGGTAGGCCCCCAACAGTCTCCGGAGATAGGGAGGCACTCCATGATACCGGAGCGCCTCGACCAATGTCTCGAACGGAAGACTGTTGAAGGCGTTAGCGACGTCCAACGAAACCGCCAAAACGACGTCCCCCTCGCGAAAAGCCTCTTGGGTCACATCTCTCAGAGCTCTCAGGGCGTCTATCGTAGAACGACCCGCCCTGAAGCCGAACTGAGCCTCTGAGAGATCCGGACCCACCTCCTTGAGGTGACGGATGAGACGGGCAGAGAGGATACTCTCGAAGAGTTTACCCATCTCATCCAGCAGCACGATCGGCCTGTATGCGGAAGCAGAGATGGAAGAACGACCCTCCTTCCGCAACAGGCACAACCTGCCCTCTTTCCAGGCTTTCGGGAACTGTCCAATGCGCAAGCAGAGGTTGAACAGTTCCCGAAGCCTGCCACCCAAGTATTCCAGAGCGATGAACAGCACTCGCCCTGGAATACCGTCTGGCCCCGGCGCAGTATTGCGGGCTCGTAGACGATTCGACGCGACCTCCAGCTCGGCCTCTGTGATGTCTGGGACAGAGCCAACTCCTCCACTATGAAAAGGGGGAGCCATCACGGGAGGCGAGTGGCCGGTGGACTCCGGGAAAAGGTCCCCCACCAGCCTTTCGAGGAAATCCGGCTCCAGGGACTCCATGACCGGGGCGCACGCGGTTCGGAGTTTGTTCCGCGCCGCGCGATACGTTCGCCCCCATGGGTCCCTGTCGAGACCAGCCAGGATTTCCTCCCGAGCCAGGTCCTTCGCCTTTCGAATCGCCAAACACAGAGCTGTTCTCGCATCACGATAACAGCTCCGCAGCTGGGCCTCCAGGTCCGGGTCAATGCCGTGACGTCGGCGACACCGGACGAAGGCCCTACGAGCCCTGCAGCAGGCCGTCCGAAGTTCGGCTATTTCGGGCGACCACCAGTAGACACCTCTACGGCGCCGGGGCCTAGACCCCACCCTCGGCATGGCCGCATCGCAAACCCGAGACAGGGCTTCGCGCATGCGGCCTGCCATCGCCTCCACGTCGGTTTCCTCGCTGGGAAGATCGGGAAAGGCCCAGCCCTGTACGATGGCTGCCTCCGCAGCCATTTCCCGATCCAACCGCTGGATTGACCAGCGAGGAAATCGACTTCCTCCCCGCGGTGGCCTGGCCAGATCCGGTCGGGCGGTGGAGATCTCAAATCGGATGTATTGGTGATCCGATAGAGTCTCCACCTCCTTCTCGACTCTCCAGTCGTGGACCAAACGTGCGACAGCTGGGGTGGCGAACGAGACGTCCACCACGGAACTCCCTTGCTGCCGCACGCAGGTCGGTTCGGTCCCCCTATTAAGGAGGGACAGACCGGAGAGGAGCGACCAGATCTGAACAGCCCTACCCCTAGCGTCCGTGACGCGGTTCCCCCAGGCCGCGGATTTAGCGTTCAGGTCGCCGAGGACGATTGTTTTCCCCGACGCCTGTCTGCTGATCGCCTCCCTGACGGAGTCCAGGAAGATCTCGAACTCCGCCAGGCTGCGATTGGGAGAGAAGTACGTGCCGACAACCACGTACTCCCCCCACCGCGCCACTACTAAACCCGGGCCAGTCTCCAGGGTGGAGAGAGGGGGACCGGGACTAGATCCCACAACCAACGCCACGGAGCCGTTTATGTCCCCCGACCAATTGGGAACTGGGGGGACATAGTAGGGCTCACAGGCCACCGCGATATCTACCTTCCACTCCGCCATGGCCTGCAGGAAAAGGTCCTGAGCCCTGGCGCAGTGGTTGAGGTTCGCCTGGAGGAAGCCATGTCGCAGACTGTTCATTGCGACATGGCTTCAACCGGCGCCTGGGAGCGCGCGTTCTTTGGCGGGGAGGAGCGGGCTGCTTTCCGTCTTTTGGACGGAGCCTTGCATGCCCGACTCCCCAGCTCGTGGCCCGCTGGCAGTCCTCGGTCTGCACAGGCCGCGCACCGCAGCACTCCGGTGCAGCTGGCACGTTCGTGACCCGCCAAGCCGCACCGAAAGCAGATCTTGCTGCGGTCCACGCCGGAGGGGCAGACCGCACGCGTGTGTCCGAGCTCCATGCACCCAAAGCACCGCAGCGGTCGCTCCTCCAGGAGCTCAACTTTGACCGGGCTCCAACCGACAAGAAACCGCTCCGCCCCCAGCAGGATCCTTGCCGCATCCACTGTGCACCGGGCAAAGGTAGCGCCCATCGTCACGGCGCCCCAGCGAATCTCCCCAACGTGGAGAGACTCCCTGGAGCACCCGGTGATGCGGCAGATCGCCTCTGCCACCTTCTCCTTGGTTGCAGAGTCGTCCAAGCCCTTGACTCTGAGGCCAACCCTCTGCTGGGCCTGGGCGACATCTGCAACCCCATCTAAGGCGGAGCGGAGGCTCGCCTCCAACGCCCCCGCCTTGTCGGCCGCCGCCTTCGGCAGCTCTAGGAGCCTCGCTCCGGTGGCCGAACGCCGGATTACAAGCCCGCCCTCGAGCCCGATCTCGCCGAGATTTACTCTCTCGGCGGCGCGCTCGAGGACGTGCGCGTAAGTGATGCCCTTAGAGGCCGCCTCGTCCTGCAGCTTAATAATAACCGCAGGAGACCGAGGCGGCGGCAGCTTAGGCTTCGGCCTAGACCGGCCCTTATGCCTTTTCGCCCTGGACCCCCGCCTTCTGCGGCCTCCGCCTTTCTTTGGCGGCTGCGAGGGCTCAGGGGCTGCTCCTTGGCGATCTGTGGGATGGCCCACAAGAGCCGGAGCCAGCGGGCGGGGGGCATTCTTTTTACGCCTACCCCGCCGCGCGACCGTGTTCCAGGCCTCCTCTGTGGCGGCTGATTTCTGTGCAGGAGCCGGAGGAGGAGGCCGAGGCATCACAGGCCTCGCCTCTAAGATGGGCGAGCCTGAACGCCCACTTGTGGCGGCCTTCCTTGCCGCTGCTGCAGCTGTCGCCGCCTCTCTTCGGCGATCTGCCGCTAAGGGCGGCCGAAGGCTCTTCTCTGGGAGGAGGCGATCTTCAATGCCTGCAAGGCGGGCGTTTAACATAACGCCCACCGAGGTAATCAGCGATCGCCTCAACTCATCCAGGGTTTCTGAGTTAAGAGAGGGCATCTCAGGAGCCACGGCTTTGGCCGCAGATGCCCTCATCTCAGAAAACTCCTTCCGGTGAGCCTTCAGCTCACACTTGAGGGCTTCCACCTCCTTGTGGAGACGAGCATTGTCCGCACGGATGCGGCGCGTCTCCTCAGGCTCACTGCGGCTGGCCAAGGCCTGCACGACTTCGAGCATGCCGCTCGAAGCCTCCCTCAGGGCCTTGACCATCGTCCCCTTTAGGTTTCGAGACTTCCGGCTCACCTCAATGATTGAGGCAGCATGCCGCCCAGCGACCGCCCTCAACTCTTCTACTCCCAGGGGTGTGGGAGTGTGTGCCGGTTGCGACCCCGGGGAGGGATCTTTCTCGGATCCCGGTACATGCTCGACCACTGGAGGCTTTTTACGGGAGGCCCGAGCGCTTAATGCGCGCTCGAATTCGGCCTCCTTCGCCTCTATTCTCAGAGCCCGCAGTGCGGCTTTCGCCTGGGCGAGCCCACTCCCACGTCCTTTGGCCACAAAGCGTCCCCGCCGAGCGGTGTTGCACTTAGCCACTGCAACACCTGTCTCAGGATCGGACCCCGATGCGGGAGACCGGATCACCCCACGTTTGCGTTTCCTTCCGGTGGTCGCCTCCTGGTCCGACAAAATGTCGGAGTCTGGCCCCGGAACGCTTTTCTCCTCACGCCTCACACTATTTTTGTTTAGACAGGTCGGTGTGGACTTGACCTGTGCAGGGACTCCTGCTCCAGAGCGGTTTGTGCCCCCCCCAGAGTACGAGGGGCAGACGGGGACCGAGGTCTCCGTGAGGGATAAGTTTAAGAGCCTAACAACCTTTCCAATTAGCAATTCTAAAAGACTCGCTTTTGTAACTCTGCTCATAGTAAAATAACGGATAGCTATATATCAGGTAACGCAGCTTGCCACGACTAATTATTATCTACCTCAACAACAATTCACATAACCTGCCCATTTGCGCGTCTTGTACCGATAGCTATAAGATGTAGGTTAATGTTGTATGCATTGCAAAAGTCCCTAAACTCTTTTCCAACTAAACATCGACCCTGGTCAGCTATAATGCGTGTTGGGGTATCAAACAAAGAAACATTGTATTTTAATGCCCTGGCTTACTGTTCGTGATGGAATGATGACGTCATCAATATAAACTACGGCGAATGTCTCAGTTAATGCCCCAAGGGCCTTATTAATGACACGTTGGTACACTGAAGGTGCATCACAAAAACCAAACGGCATAGACAAATACTCAAACTGACCATCCGGTGTGACGCAGAGTCTACGCAGAATCTACGAGAGTCTGTCGCCCCCACCTTTTTTCTTAACAATGATAATCGGACTCGCGAAGGGAGAAGAGCTTTCGCGTATGATACCAGCGGACAAAAGTTCTTTGATTTGACGGCGTACTTCCTGTCTTTCGTCGGGATTTAATCTGTAGGGTCTACGTTGGACCGTGAGGTTAGGATCACATAGTGTAATATTCAGGTGACCTGTACTAACCCTACCAGTAGGTATACCCTCTACGAAATTATTGGAATGATAGCTAAGTAGAGCGATTAATTGCTGTTTTTTTTTCAAATTCAGATACGTCGCAATCTATACATCTATACTTTCGAAATTGTTTACCTATGTCACAAAGAGAAACGACTCTATTCTTTTTAAGGACAAGATTCTTTTTTAAAAATCTCAATTGAAAACCCTAATCCAATAATAATAATCTAATAAGATAATGAAAGTAGATCCCTCTCAATCATTATATCATTTGAATCGGGCTTTACATGAAATAGTAACTGCACTGAATAACCCTGAATTGAAACGGTAGAAAGAATTTAGATGTTACATTTAAAGCGCGCATTATCTATACCCAACAATAATACTGCTTCATACTGTCGTTTGCCTAAAAACCTATAAGATAAAACTTGTTTTATTAAAGATTATGAGTCAAAGCAAAATGGAAACTTCTCACCGGATTCACCCGTCGCTCAGTTCGTGCTTCGCTGGCCTTGACATCTGCACTGGGGCAACGCAGCACGATGTGGCCTGGTTCACCACACTTGAAGCAGGTTGGAGTAATCGTCTTCTTCGGCAAGCCAACTTCCTTTGACTGCTGAGAGGAGGCAGTATCCGAAATTTCAAATCGCATAGTAGCATTGCTGTCACGACTACTATGTCCTCGACATTGTCGGGATACGAGTCCCGGCTTGCCACAGTTATAGCATAGCCGTACGTTATCTGTACGTGGCTTCTTTAATTCCAAAGTCGGAGTAGTCTCACTAGTCGGGTGTCCTCTTTTTCTGAAGCCAAAAGCCATAAGTTCTTGTTGGAATTTACTACGAGTGTCAATGTCAGTAGTAAATGCTATTCTTTGCAATCGCGGCTCAATTTTTGAAGCATGTGCTAAAGTGAGCGCGATCGCAATCTGTTCTTTCGACAATGACTTGCATCGTGCTAATATAGTGCTCATAAATCGCCCAGCAAACGCAGACAAACATTCTTCTTCCCTCGGACTACTATTGAGTAGTCGCCACAAGTTCGCAGATGGAGTCTCAACAGTATCAAATCTAGCTTAGAATAAGTCTTTTAATTGCGTGATACCAGTAAAAATAGATTGAGCAAGCAATGATGACGCAGTTCCCTTGAGTGCCTTGCTCGTTGTTATTATTAAATCACTGCCGGATATACTTTTTTCTTTTAAGCATATGTCCACGGTTTCACACCAAGCACGAGCGTCGTGCTCAGAAGTGTCAGCGTTAAACTCGGGTAACGTTATACTCGTATTCCAACTGGACAAACGTGGTTCTTTTATAGCGCGAATTAACTCTATCATATTTTGTTGTTGCATTTCAAAAAGATATTTCCAATGCTCACACTCGTTATTTTGGAAATATTAACACTCTGACCTGTATTCTGTTCCTGATCCGTCGTTGGTAATCCCACTTCTGATAAAGGAGCGTCAGAAGGGGCCTCATAGCGGTCTTGGTTATTATCATTCATATTGAGCGTTGTAACGGCAGGAATTATAAAATAGAAACACAAGTGTATCGTCCAAAAAGTTATCAATTAAATCTTCATCAGTTTAACACAATATCACAAACAATAATTACGATTAAACTAGATTATGAGCCAATAGGTTAGCACATGTGCACCTCTGTGGCAGCTATCCACACAACTCACAGCCGCCATTCCCAGTGGCGACACCTACTACCCTATTCGGAATTACCCGCTCATAATTTATAAGTTCTCCATAACAATCCAATACAGAATTAAATGAAACTAAAACAACATTAACAAATCGAATTATGATTAATAATAAATTGTAATGTAATAATTGGTAACTTATAATTAAAACTCAGTTACAATCAACGCGCCGTCATATATATGTGTGTATACTTTTGTATATATATGTAAAGTTGTATTTTATTGTATTTAGTTTCAGCTTGTTATGAATATGTAACTGTTACATGTCTTTTGTACAGAGACAAATGTTTATTAATATGTAAACAAAAATCAACTCAATATGTACCTTTATAACCAAAATAATATAATTCTCTATCCTTAGAGTAAAATATGTCAAGAAAGTCAAGCCAATATTTTGAGTTGAATTACGAGTGTCCCATATTTAGGATTTACAAAAATAAAAAGATAAAATTGAAATATACATGTATTTTTTAAAAAAATAATTTAATTTACTTGTTATCTTTTATCTCTGATGCTGTGTGATCCCAAAAAAAAAATTCTTTTTAAATTTTTATTAAATTGAGTAAAACTTTAATTAAAAAGTACGATATATTGGTAGGGTTAATGAAAAGGAACGAGTAGTGTTTTAAATAGTGATATTAGAAAGAATCAAGAATCTACAAGTAAAAAAGTTTTTCTGTGTAAGTGCATTCAGAAATAGTTACCTAAACATAATCTCAAATTTTGTTAACATTCACCTAACTTTACGATATGTTAACAGATTTTACTAAGTTTTGTATTTGTAAAATATTAGTTTTCAATCAAGAAGTAGATACGTAACAAAGAAACTGATCAATCGATTTATATATCAATCAAATTATTGTTTGTTACAGATTTAACAGAAAATTTATAGTGAAAAAAATTATAGTGAAAATTTATATATATATTCGTTCACCTCCTTTAATTATATAAACATTTTCATTAAAGTGATCTTCACAAATATTTAAAATTTGATGTTGGAGATACTTCATCTCTTCTCATAACTTTTAAACAGCAGCAAATAAAACTTATCAACAGCAAAATAAAACTTATCAACAGCAAAATAAAACTTATCAACAGCAAAATAAAACTTATCAACAGCAAAATAAAACTTATCAACAGCAAAATAAAACTTATCTGTACTTTGGCATAATGGTACTAGACTATGTTTAGAAAACGATTTTAGCCTCCTTCGTTATCCAAATAGCGATTAAAATGGAAAAAATCTTAAATAATGACCATCAATGCATATAGTAAGCAAAACTGAACGCACCCGGTGACGTTATCCAAAAATGAAAAAAGCACGCCATGAAATATGTAAAATTTAATCTATATTCTAAATAAAATAAAATAAATTAATTAAGCACAACACTATTTATATTATTACTATGTTATAACCAAGTGATTTACATAAATAAAAAATATGCAAATTCCCTATTTGTATAAAATCAGTACATATTTTCTACCATAAATATCATAAGCGTTATATAACGTGTGTTATTCATAAACCGATTAATATAATTAACGAGCCTTAGTCAATATTCTTCGTGTTTGATTTGCATTGTTATATAAGATGAACCCACTGTTAAAAAGATATATTTTTCAGATTCTTTACAATACAAGTGTGTATTCTTTTCGGGGTACCGTACCTCATATGGATGAAAGGAATACCTTATTATTGTTACCTTATTATTGCTGTCCGTCAGTTTACCGTCTATCCGTCAAGAACCTTAATTCGGAACGAGTGGAGATATCGAGTTCAAATTAAAACCAAATAATTATTACACTTGATTTAATGAAAAATGAATGAAGGGGTGAATAAATAACATTTCTAAATTAACGACCAAAAATACGGCTGTTTTATTTCGAAAATAACGCATATTTCCACACAATATCCAAGAAATCAAAACTTGTAGGGTACATTCCGTTGACGTACAACTAAGAAATTTGTAAAATCATTTATAGTACAAGTTAATGTGAAAATCTTAAAACTATATGATGGTGGGCGAGTCCAACTCGCACGTGTTCGGTTTTTTATATTTATGTAAAATTTAATTTATTTTATTTTCGCGCTTGTTATAATAGTCAACCATTATGTTATCTATTGTACAAAAACAAATGTATTGCCAACATAACGATAATGTTTGTGTCTTGGAATAACAAGTGTTAACAAAAATCAAGTTATAATGTTTAATGTTGGCATATAATGAATTTACGAAGGTGATTGAAATAAAAAATATTAAATATATGTTCTAAGTGATGTAAATTTTGTTTTAAAATACATAAAATTCATTGAATAAAATAAAATTATAAATACGTATATATATTACTTATTCCTAATCTATACACACGTCTGTTTATTGAAAAATATTTCCTTTTTCAAAACCGATTTTAATAAATAAATATAATTACATATAAACTATATACTTAGTAAATGTAATGTATAATAATGTTTATACAATATATATCATTCATAGATAAAAGAATAAAAGACATCTAAGAAAAATCAGCAAGAAGAAGCAAGGGTGTTTATTATTTTACGAGAAGTAGATTAATTAAAATTAAAATCATTAAAGTAAAGATAAAGAACTCTAATCTTAGCTTTATTTATACAAATATATATTATTTTCTTAAAGGTTAGAAAATAAAATGTTAATAAATGTAATATTTATAAGCGACAGACCTTGACCATACGAAGAGTTATGTGCATTTATTAAAATTATATCGACGTTTTTTTAAATATTGTGTCTTTTTATAAAAAATACATTAACATACAATACATTATATATATTCAGACGCAGTTTGTAAAGCTTTATATATAAAATAAATAATTGTTGTTCTGTTTTTACTTTAAATATAAAAATATAGAATGAAAAAACGATACGGTAGTCGTTCAAATCTTCAAAGGCACAGTTAGCGTCCCAATGGTCGTAGGTTCAAGTCTTGCTGGCTCGAAGAAATTTTCTATATATTTTTATAAAATTAAATGAGCTTGACTAGGTACATATCTAAAATATTACCACTGTGTTTTCGATTAACTATTATAATAATTTTTTTTTTATAATTTTTTATTAAACATAGAAAATACAAATCTAAATCCATACTAATATTAAAAAGAGGAAAAGTTTGTTTGTGTCTTTGTTTGTTTAAACGCTAATCTTTTAAACTAATATATATATTTGATGTCCATGAAGCCTATTTATCACTATCTAGCCTATTTATTACTTATCCTAATAGTAAATAAAGTCGTTCGTCCTCGGGTGGAACCACGGTAACAACTAGTAGTTTATAAATAATTGTTTAAATAATTCCAATTATTGAATAATTATTTAAATTTCTTCCATTACTTATTATTTTTAGTGAATATCATTACAAATGCGGTAGTCATTAAAAATAGTTTTTATGAATACTTAAAATATGTTAAATACTAGAAGTCCTTCTGACTAAAGTTTTAAATTCTAGTTGTAGTATTTCAAGCTTTATTTAACGACTCCAGACGAGCTTGCTGCTGCGGTAAAGAAAATGAATTAGCATTTTATAATACGCGATGAAAATACTGCTCAAGATCTTTTAATTACTTACCTTTTTATATCTTTTTAATAGCTGTTATAAAAAATACGTCTAGAGATTTAAAACTAAAACTAGAAACTTTTTAACGGCACATTTTTTTAGTCTTAGTTATAAATACTTAAAATATTTTTGTATTTAAAGTTTCGTGATTCATCTTTACTATTAAATAATTATATTGCTGGATTTACGTAAAAACTATCGTAGTTTTCCCGTGAACTTATAGTTCACGTCGTGAATAAGGGTCCAGCATTAGTTCGTAAATAGTCGAGCAAACTTCGTAGTTTTTACGTGAGGACAACAATATAATTATTTATAATAGTTAAAAGATTTTATAAGATAATTATTTAATTATTAATTATAGAAAACTGGATTAAGGACGTTTGACGTTTTAATAACTAATGACTAATTATATTTTATTTGTTTTTTGTTGTTTCTTTTTCCTTTTTTATTCTGTAATACTGTTTTAAGATGTACAATAAAGTATATGATTATTATTATTATATTGTATGATACTTCTCTGACGTATATTTATATCTATGATATAAATATACAACACCCGCCCTATAATATATGTTACTATTGGGCATACAGATGTTAATATCAATCTACCTACTTGTCTGTATATTATGTACTATTACGATATTATCAAAATTTAACAAAAAATTGAGAATAAGGAACTGATAGTTTAATGTATTTTGTATACTTCATGTATTTTGTTTTATTTTCCTGTATTGATAAATTCTATGTTGTTTATTATATAGTGAAGATATCAGCAAAATAAACATACTGCTTTTATTTAGTCTAGCCTATCTAATACATGATTAAATGTAATTATTAAGTTATATTTATAAATGAGACAATGTAACTAAATATTGTATATTTACGAAGGGAGTATTTAGGTATAACTTATAGGCCCTGTATTTATATACGTACTGAAAACATTCAGCCATTTGAATAACATTCAAATGAAGAATTCACTTTTGTAAAATAAAAGTATTGAATAATTTAAGTTTTAGAATATAATTTACATACATTAAAATAAATTTAACGGAAATAATTTATTATAACTGAGGACTTACTTTTTTATTATAAAATAATTCCAGAAAACCTATTTTTATCACCTTGACACATTGACATACAAACTTTTTACGAAAATTCTTTGACACAATGATATAAAGATAAAAGTGACAAATATAAGCACAAATCAAATATACAAAATATATTATTTACAGCACCGCGTTTTGCAGTTGCCGATAAGCCGGCTTCAGTGTTGCCCGCGCGCACCAAATATTAACAATTATAATAAACAATCAAAAACTAACCACTGAGTGCTGCCACATATTCTCTCCACTTGCGACTGATACTCATCGTTTATTTGTCCACAGTCTAAAATAACCATTTGTTTCTGCACTAATATTAGTTCATGTGTTGAACACTGCGATGTTTTGCTCTAATATTAGACGGCCACGTGCTATTCGCGTTTCGTTGTAAGCGTGAATGGTAGCTTGGTTGACTGGTCGTGTTGATATGAACAGCGAGTGTTTCACCACTTGACGACAACGATACGGCACCGATACGAATCAAGATGACGTCGAATGCCATGTGGATGAGATGGATATAGTGATAATAGTGCTGTCACTCTCTTATCTATGTCACTAGTCTCGTCCGTGTCGGCGTCGATTTATCGTGAATTGTAAAAAGTTCAACGTGTTTGTGTTTGGTTGACGGCAATATTACTCGATTCGAACGGATAAGCCCCTGTTTTTTTATCATTTAGCACATTTCAGACTCGCATGGTAATGTCATGATTTGATTTGTGACGAAATTCTAGGAAAATTGGACCACATTTGTTGCCAACCTTTATTTCACAAGTCATGGCCTTTTTTGGATCACTTTTTCGTCTACCAGTTTTTATACGTAATAATTGTATTTTGTTAATACATTAAGGTATTAATAAACATATCGTTTATTAATTATAAGTGTTTTTATGTTTTTTTTCTTTTCTCTATTTTCTTATTTAGCGTCTAATAAAGTAGTTTATCTATCTATCTATCTATCTAACTATTTATCTATTATACTAATTGAAAAAAAAAACTTATCTGTATAATATTTTTATTAATTAATTTATTAAACATACGGTTATGTACAGCAACTTATTCAGTTATCAAACAATACATACTATTATGCATATTTGTATACAAGTAATGTTAAGATTTTAATTGTAAAAACTATATAATATTGATTATATAAAAAAAATATGTAAACATGCAATAAAGCTAACTATGGGCGTCTGGTTTCTTTTACAATATTAATATTGATAATATTAAACAAATATATTAATACATATATATCAATAAGAGTTTTTTGTAATTAACCTTATTATTTTAATGCTAATTACAAATCTGTTAAGAAAATTCTCACTGTTGTAATCGAGGATATGATTTGTAAAAGCAATCGTACAAATTACTGATCAAAAGACCGTTTTTGTAATAAAATAAAATTAGGTCAGGTGGCTGAAGATTTTTCCGGCTTACCATCCAAGCGAAGTGTTTCAAGCGCTGAGTACCTCTTGTCCTTAGCCTTTTCTCTTATTTAATCTTTTTCTCGTTTATCTTTTTTTTATAAACTACCTTTTCCTTTTGTCAGTACTAATTAAATAGTTTATTTACAAAATAGTTTGTAATTTAGCGACTTTGTTTCACGATATTTTTTATTTCTTTTAGATATAAAAAGTTCACTGCTGTTAAAACAATATCACAGATAATATACAGAAAACTACACGTGTAAGCTTAATATTTATTTTTATGACTATCGATTTTGATAATATGTTTTTTATAGATAAGTATGATCTTAATTCTAGACTACTCTTTCTAATTGTTTCTAGTATATAAGTAATAGTAATACCTACCTACCTCCCTACCTTTTAATCTTAACGACAAGACAATAATCTTAACATAATAGAAAAAATATCACAGGCTTAGGAATAAAAGAAAATATCGATACGAGATTCTGGCACAGATTGATCGTATCGATAATTTTTCGTTCTATATTTACATAAAATTTATTAACCTTAACATGGCATAACATATTCATAATTTCAAAACATATAAGAACATATATCTCTATAATCATGAATCAAGATGAAGGAACATAAACTACCGTACCAAACAGATCACAAGCAGATTAAAGGTTAATTACAAGTTCGCAATATCGATAATGCTTCATTATCTCTACATGCAATTGCAATTCTTCCTTGAATTTTATGATGGATACAATGTGCTGTTATTGTACTTGTACTGGATTAATTAACAGGGTACCTGTTCCGTATGACATTGAAGACTGTTCCAAGTCTGATCTGATATAATATTTTAATGTTGGTATACTGTTGAAGGAGTTAATTAATTGTCTCAACTTGAATGAAATAATAAAATAATGTCGGTGTTTTGTGAACAAAAATAGTTATTTGTTTTATAGATTTGTATTATATAATATAATTATTTGTGTACTCATGTCAATACTATCGGAACTTGACGGACTAGTTTCAAACCCATTCGGGGTTTTTATTTGCAGCGGAATCGAGACGTGATTTTATTAAGTAATTATATATTAATAAGTAATAATTATAAACCTTCGAATAATTGGAGATTGGTAGGATCATGGAAATCATACTGCCCAGTATTTAAAGGAAATTTGGACTAAACCTTAACCTAGTGTCTTATTATCAAAGCTGACATATATTATGTTTTATGGGGAAAAGGTGGCTTGTTATTTAAGTAGGGTGTGTCAGGGTGCGGTGGTCAGCTTAGTCAATAGAATAGTCAACTCATGGAAGAACAGTATTTTTTTATTTCGCTATATGTATTGGAGAATTATATTTTTTTATTGATATACTAATAATGTTAATCTGTAAAGCTCAAAAGCTTAGGAAATCGATAACTTAGTATAAAAGCACTAGATAAGTTGTTGATAAGACAGACGAGAGGGCTGTTAATTTTACAATAAAAAACTCTATTCACTCGTAGTTTTAAAATGTTTCAACTTTAAATAATACCATGTTACTTGCAAAATTTATACATACAATAAATAATCTCTAAGAAACTATTTTTTTACGGATAAAACTCGTGTATAATTTGGTTATATTGTGAATGTGTACTCGTAAAAATCTAAGAAAATACTATAATCTCTGAGAAGATTAATAGTTCTCAATAAAGTGAGTTTTAATTCATACCTCACAATAGTTTTCAGATAAGTGTAAAAAAAGGCAACAATTAATGTTTTAGAAATTACGTGTTGTAAAAAAGTATTTACGTAAATATATTTATATTTATAAAAATGGAAAAATTCAGTTTCCCACGACTTCCTTTAATAATTAACTTTATTATTACATCTAAAACGTTCTTCAGCCAACCAAGATTAAAAATTATTTTTAATAAATTGCCCGCATATACTAGGGGAATTAAGTTACGATTCGTTAGTAGGCATAAATATCAACCTACCAAAATAAAACATAAAAATGTACACACATGTCAGTACACACTCGCATAGGCTCTAAAAAAGTGAAAGCCAGACTTACGATGGAGTTAGCTAGATAGATACCATATATAGTTCTAGAGAAAATCACTTGTTAAACTTACTTCTGTTAAGGTCAATTTTATTATCTTATTTTTGATAACGGCTTATGAGAGGATAAACTGCCTTGTTACGTAACGCGTTACAGATCTAGTTTTCCGACTTTCCTTCCATCACCCATTAGGAAGCGGCAGGCAGGCCCCTCCTCCCTCATTCTAACCCACAAACATCTTCAAAATCGTAATGTACATATTCAAGAATAAAATATATTTTGTGATCAATAAAATATTTTTTTTCCTTACCATATCATATTAACATATATAAAATTTAAGTAATAACCTACAATTTTCTCAAGTTAAACAATTTTAATAATAAATAGAACTTAGATTACTTAAATTATCACTTTTTTTAAATTTATTTTTTTGGAAGGTTTTTTTTTATTATTATTTTCTTTCGTGTTTTATCTAAATGATATGATTCTAAATAAAGTGAGATTTTGTATTTTGATTTTAATTGAAACCTCAAGGTCTCATACTTTAAGTTTCCAGTCGTTGTAGTAAATAATCAAGTCCAAAAATGATTTTACGCGGCTTGAGGTCAATTATGAAATGTTTGTTTTTTTTTAAAAGAAATCAGTATATCGAGTAGGTTGACAGTAAACACTTCTATGGAGACGGCCGTGATATTTTGATATTAGGTCACTAGTCTCAAAAAATATTCATTCATTTTCAAGAACTTGCTTCAAGGATCCGAACCAGTTCATAAATACTTAACGGTAATAAATATGACATGAAAGATTTCTACATTTATAGGTTATTTCGCATTAAATGTAAGTAAATTGACGACTTATAAGCTTATGAAGACTTAGCGTATGTATATATTTATTCGACTGTACTCACGTATATACTATTGACGTCTGCCCAATTAGTTTCGAAACCATCATGAGTCCTTATTGAACAGTTGTAAAATATATAAATGAACTAATTTTTAGGATATGTTACCCAAAGAGGCCCAACGAGATTCTATTATCAATACTTATCTGTATATCTTTGTTGTCTGTCCTACCATCTGTCACAAGTCTATATCTTTGCCAGCATTGTCAGGAAATAGGCATTTTATATTTTTGTAGAGTTTATATACTATGATCAAATACCAAAGTTTAAATTATTTCTGTAGTTTGTCCTTTTTTGCTTTTTAATAATGGAAAAAAATACCTAATACCTAAATACATTTATTTATTAAGTATATTCTATAAGCCGGATAGTTTTATTATGTTTTGTAACTTCATATTATATTGGCATCAAACTAGGTAAATATTTTATTCGTACTTTTTAAATTATAACTAAACTATTTAAAAAACAGTTGCAGTGATACCTTTGAAATCCCTTTGAGCCTTACTCGCATTTTATTTATTTTTATATAAAGTAATGTTTCGTATAATTTCGAAGTTTAAATTAAAAATGTTTTTCTATTTTGTGAGTTTTAGTTTATTAGTATAGCGAAACATACAAATATATGTATATATGTGTTATTGAAATATATATTATCTCTTCAAATAGAATGACTACAAAATGATTTTTAATTAAATTTAGAATAGTTTTATTTCAGCATAGATTAAAATATGAAAAGAAATGACAGATTCTTATCTCTGTAAGTAATACATACAAAGATAATGTCTACTACAGATAATAATGTACATATTTCAATATAAAAATCTTTATGGTAATTAAATATTCTAAGGTTTTGTTAAGTCAGTATGGTTTGAAAAAATACTACCATGAAAAGAGTAAAAAAATATATAGATAGTTATCCTTAAAAAATTATAAATAATATATTTTCCATTTAAGTAAAGATATCACTTAATAACTGTCTAATGGTCGTAAAAAACACAATATATATTAACTAAACACGGTATATACGGATTTTATTTAATGGGTAGAAAAAATAAAACAGTTATTTGAAGTGTGTCTCGATATATACTATATTATTTTGTAAAACCACACGCTCACCTCCACTTATATAATAAATAATAATTAATATAATATAGTACTTATGTATTATTTATATCATCAAACAGTAATATATCAGAACGTAATATCAAATTTAAGATTGTATGAGTCATGACTGATTTATTAATTAGAAGACAAATCTCAATATATTTCATCTAGCGTTGTTCTGTTTTATTAATTATGTATAATTAAATTATATGAAAATAGAATTAATAATTATAATAAGTAGCTGTTGCTGATTTTTCCACTATAAATATATAAAAAAATATAATTTTGTTATGTTAGTTCTTTAAAATATTGTAGGAGATATATAATAACTAAGTCAAAATAAGAACTTTGTTTTGAAATTTTGTTTAAATATTGCGGAATCTATTAGAGTTTTATATGTTCTTAAATGTAAAGGTCTAACTTGTATTGTTACAAATATTTTAATATTATTATATTATATTACTATCTGCGCCTGCTTGAATTTTATAGCAAAAAAAAAACTATTTTAAGAGACGTGACTTTGAATAATTTTTATCATTTTTATTTTATACTGCATGTTGTATTATTATAAATAAAAAGTAGGTTATTTTTATAGTTTCAAGTTATCGTAACAGTTTAGTACCATAGGTTATTAAAATGTACTTTTATAATTTAATATCGTATGTAATTCCTTTTCCAAGGTAGACCTTATATTGTGTACTTGTTAACCTTTGTACATGGTGTGTATATTTATTATTGTAATAGTATATTTATTTTTGTCATCTTTAATTATACATTTATTTATTGTTTTTACCTTTTTTTTTCCTTTGGAAAAACCCGTTCCGGATACCCCGTCGGCCCATGGGGGTGACGGCCGGGGGGTGATGTGGGACTACCCGGCAGCATATAGGATGCTGCCATTTTTAAGACTTCCCACTAAAAAACCAACGGTTGCCCTCATCGCCGTAGTGAGACGTCACGGGATCGCGTTAGCAAACACCGTGACTCCCCGGCGAGACCCCCCAAATGAGGGTACCCCGAGCAACGTAGAGCACCCTCCCATCGTAGGCCTATGTTAGGTAAGAGGGGTCACCCTCCCCTCTCACCAGGCACTACAACTGTTTTTACCTAAATAGGTTCGTGTTTGACTACAGTCTGCCTGATGTTAAGCACAATTTTACGATGTCGCATGCATACCTAGAAAAAGGTTTGTTCTAAAGTAAATAGATATTTACTCTGAATTTTAAGATTCTAAAATTATAGTGTATTATTATTAAACCACACTTGACTTGAGTTTTGTACTTTTTACTCATATAATTTTGTAGATAAATATTTTAGAAGTGTCAATAGAATAAAATAATTTTAAAAGATAATATATTTCGTAGAAGTATTGTAGATTTCGTTTTTTCTAGACAAAGATAACATTTTATGTTAGATATGTAATTTTAACCACATTTTTTTTCCAAGTGTGATGTCTATGTTGTAATCTTTATTTGTAGTATAGTTTTTTCAAACTTATGATTATATCTGATACGATTTTTTTAACAAGTCCTGGGTTAGATTATTGAGTAGATTTTAACTATTAAAAGCGGCATAAAAATTGGAATACCAAAAAGAATATAGTACAATTAATATTAAAACGAACCTGGAGCATAAAAGTATGTATAATATAAATATACTAATATTCTGTAATCTACATTAACGAAATTACAGTCAATAGATTATAAATAAATAAAATAGAATACATTCCTAAAACATATTCTTGTTACTGTTTAAATACTTTACTCAAAATAAAAGTAATAAGTAAGATGGCTTTGATTAGACAATAGTAACGGTAGAACTATAGTGACATTTTTATTGAAACTAATAAGTAAATCGTGGCGAGTAGTCTTACCGCTGTCTGACCTAGTTTTACAATGTCATAGATACATGGTGATATTAATGTCTGTAATAATTAAACTTAATTTATTATAATACACATAATTTCAAAAAAAGAGATGAAGCGTTTGTGAGGTTTTCATGTAATTCGATACCAACATTCCGGTGATAACGGAAGTCACATTCCCGGAAACTCGCCATTTTTTTGTATTTAATCTCTAAGTAAAATAAAACATTTTTAAATTTATTCAAATATAACTTTAGTACAAAATGGTCTAAAAAAAAGTATGTTTAACTGAGGTTTTATAAATTATATATTTTATGTTTAATATCCAACCCACGTATATTTAGATACACTAAATACTTAAAAGTTTTAGAGTAGGTAGGTAAAAAGTCGTCTATTTTATAGTGTGAATTATGAAAAATTGCCTTAAAAGAGATATCAATGTCATTTTAATAAATAAGTTCATTTTGGATTTGCTATTAAATATATTCGCATTTATAATATTGAATATTCTGAACAAAAAAAAAATGGTTAAAGAGTATTCGTTTGTTAAAGAAAACATTTTTTTATTATTTTGATTCAATGGACCTTTTGCTGAATAAAAAGTCATGAGTTCGATTCCCATAAGGGACAGTTTTTTCTATGATCCATAGATTGCTGTTTCGAGTTTGGGTGATATTAGTCCTTTTTTTCTGTTTGTGAAATCCTCCGGGAAATAGTGATTAATTTTTTAGAGCCGTAGCTATTTTTTTTTATATAATAATTATTTTTTTATGAATAAAAATTAGAGTTTTCTAAGATTTACACGAGTATTACAGATTTCAATAGAACTATTTTACGGATATAACTCGCGTTAATTTTTATTTTTACATTTTTTTATTTAACCCGACGTTTCGCATGCTTTGCAGCAAACGTGTTCGCGGTAAGACGAGATGATTGTGTTTCTGTCAGTCAGCCAGTTGGAGGTAGGTGACAAATAAATAAAAAATTAAAGATAAAAATAAACGCGAGTTATATCTGTAAAATAGTTTTATTGAAATATTAAAAAAATATTAAAATCTAAATAAAGTTAATCAATTAAAAATATATTTTCTTAAATAATACTCTTGTTTAAATTCATTCCTTTTACATCAACATTGTAACGCAACGAGTTAAAAAAAATAATTTTGCATAAACTTTTATTGCTCTCAAAGTGGCCTGAAATTAAATACTTGTTAAATAAACATTCTGTCAAATACAGTATTAAAAATTACTATTTATATATGAATAACATTACTTCGCATATGTGCATATTATTTATTATTATCATACTTGTATTAATATGTGGTCGGTTTTTTTCCACTTATATAATTTCTATATATTACAAAAAGTAACTCTTAGGTATGTTATTATTTAATTAACATATCTTATTTTTAATGACTTTATTTAAGTAGGTATTATATAAAAGTTAAAGACAGTGGTGGTTTATGATAGAATCGCCCGATTTCTTTCCGAGGGTATCATGATAGAAAAATGACAAAAAGAAAGAGATACCTGCACGAATATTCTATCAAGCATTTAAACGTGAGGTTGATCCTAACAAGTTTTCGAAATTTATTGGGATTAAACATTTTTTTTTAATCTATTCTATGCTGGTATTATTATCTAACGCAATAATACATATCTAATCAAGCGCAAGACGTGAAATTAAAATATTTTTAAACAAGTATTAGATAGATGTAGAAGTACACATTACAAATTTTACAAAAGTCATTTTCGAAATATCTCTTGGTTTATCTGTTTCTTTAACATTTATCATCACGCAAAAACTAAAAAAGGCGTTTAGATTTAAGCAAATATTTACATAGAAAATTTATACAGTTATAACGAATTTTTAAAGGAAAACTTGTTTAAACATCTGACACGTGGCAATCGAGCTTGCCGCTATGAAAAACTCCTAATCGGCAAATTATAACTCGCAAATTAATTAACAAACAAAAGAAAAAAAAATAATTAAAATAATTAAATTAATTAATTAATTAATTAATTTTTAAATTTTAAAAAATTTAAAAATTCGAAATTTATTTTCCATTTTTCGGTAACTTCGGCGGCCGATCTGACCCCCTTCCCGTTGGCCAATCAACATAATTTTGAAAAATGAATCTTACATTTAGATGCTGATTCCAAATATATCTTTAGCTTTTCAAAATTCGAAAAATAAAATTCGACACACACACAGACACACAGACACATAGACACACAGACACACAGACACACATACAGACAGACAGATCGGAAGGAAAAACTGAGTTTTTCGAAAATATAATTCACATACAAATCAATCCTTACTAAACATATATTCATTCTTGTGATATTTAATGTTGTTGGCATGTGAGTACTATTTTTATGTTTTTTTAGTACTTAATTAAAAAATAATAAAAATTTTAACTGGTTAAACCCCACTTTTGTGCAAGTATTGACGATGTGTGATAACTATTGAGTGCTTATTAATATTAACATTTTAATATGAATTACATATTTTATATTTATATTTATGTTTTTTATATCTTTTCCACTTTGAAACAGTATCAGTAATCACTTGATGTATTTCTAATGAAAATGTGAGGAGGGTTCCAAAAACGCCTGGGTCCCAAAAAAAAAAACCCAACAAATTAAGTATTTTTTTTGTTATAATCACTGACGATGTATCAAAATAAAAATGGTAAAATTTGTAGTAGTTGGACTAAAAATTTTATTTGCAGTTTCCTAATAAATAGGTGTATAATAACTAAAAAACGGGGAAAGCTGAGCGAAACGAAAATATATCACGAAAACTTTAGCGTTATACGATTTCTCCTATGTTAACAAAAAATAATAAAGAATTTACCATTTGCGCGTGCAATATAACATTTTAATTAAAAATAAGGTCAATGGCAAATTACTCTTAATTTACAAATTTTTGATTTAAAATCATTATATATTGTTGTTTAAATAATATATCTATAGAAGGGTGGGTATGTGATAAGCAAAGGGTCAAAATTTGGTTAGTATAGCTTGAACGGTGTAGGAGGAGAAAGCGGACAAAATTTGATCGAGTTGACCAGTAAAGAGCTTTGCTTCGTCCAGCTCAATAATGACACAATTCTTATTGACTATGTTGGTAATTCAATTTACATATTAAAAAAAAAAAAAATCATTCAACAATAATAATTCTTGGCATAATAATTCCATAAGTATTTAATTTTATTAAATTAATTCCACTGTACTACGAAAATAAAATTGTATTTTTTATTAATTAATTATTGCATTAAATCAAACCTTGAAATAAAAAATAATCCATTTACTCTTTGTAATCATCATTGGAGATACAATTAAAACTATTAAAGGTATATTTTTTAATTTCACTTTTGTGTTGGTTTTTGTTCTGTTTACTTTTACTATTAGTTTTCCTATTATTATTAATTGAGCGAAGCCATCTACGAGAGACTTTTCTACATCCTTTGTGCAAGTATCAATAACGACATATACGAAAATTTCCAAATTTTGCACACTGATAGACATCAGTCTGGTGGTTTTAAAACAATTTTTGGAAATATTAAAATATGTCGTTGAGGAATAATCACGGAAAAACTAAACAGCGTGTTCCGATTTTTTTAACAGTTTTTAGAATTTTTTGTTTTCTTTTTTTTTATATCTTTTTTTTTCACATTAAAAAATAGTTGAGGACAGAATGCGTCGATATTTTGTAACTGCAACTCTGGTGCTGTTTGCATCTCGCTTCGCTCATTATGCCGAGATTTTGAGTAGCGACTCAAAATTGAGGTCAGGTTTGCGTTTGGTTTTTTTAATTATATATATTATATGTTAAGTAAATTCTTGTAGAAGAGGTAACTTTTTCAAATTATTTATAAAAAATTTAATAAAATAAATTATTAAAATTAAATGACGATATATGGTATCATTAGAATCAAATTGCCTCAATTAATTCAAATCAAAAAAGCATCAACGTAAATATATATGCGATGTGATGCGATGCGATCGTTATTTTTATATAATTTAAAAACAGAATAATGATTACTTTTTTATTATATATACTGCTTTACAAACTGCGTCTAAGTATATATAATGTATTGTATGTTAATGTATTTTTTATATAAATATATAATATTTATAAAAACGCTTTATAAGTTAAATAAATGCACATAACTCTTAGTATGGTCAAGAATTTTTTTATTGTTTATTATATTTATTAACATTTTATTCTCTAACCTTTACAAAATACGATATTTCTAAAGATACACTCGTCTTTCTTTATATAAATATTTAAAAATATAGAAAGATGAATGTTTTATAAATTGTCTCTATTTTAACACCTTCTTAAATTATATAGATATAATGTTAAAAATTAAAACATTAACATTTTGAATTTCATTTTTATTAACATTTCTTATTCAAAGACAGAAAATGAAATTATCCTTAGGTAGGCAATAAATTTGTTTTTGTAAAATAAATACTAAATAGAATAAATTACTATTTTATACAAAGAAATATATAAAGTAGATAGTTTTTTTTTAATAGTGGGTTCATCTTATGTAACAATGCAAATCTATGAAACACAAAGAATATTGACTAAGACTCGTTAATTATATTAATCGGTATATGAATAATACAAGTTATATAACGCTTTTGATATTTATGGTAGAAAATATTTACTGTTTACAGGCAATTTGAATTTTAAATTATTATTTTTATGTGCATAGGCGATTTGTGTTATGTAAGCGAAATTTAAAATTCATTAAAAGTAAAACATACATTTCTATAAATTTTACGGATATAACTCGCGTTTATTTTAAAACATACATTTTTTTATCTAGAAAAGGTAAGCGTTTGATTACAGCCCGCCTGATTTTAAATATGCGCTGTAGTCTAAGGTGTAGCACACTCCCCTAGTAAGTACAAATAACCTCTAGATTTTAAGACTTTTTGAGTATAAATATTAGGAAACACCGAATCCGACAGAGAATTCCAAATTTTAAGTACTAAAAATACCAATGTCCCTTAAATACTTTTTTTATATTTTCGAATATTCTACTCATGTTCTAACATTAAATATTGTCATTTGACTTTTTTGTAATATCTTACTCTAAGGATAGAAAATGGTATTATCATCATGTTGGCACTACATATGCAATTGATTTCTGTATACGTATTAGTGTATACTAATACGTATACAAAAATCAATTGTCATACACATATCTTTTGTATAGAAACAATTGTATAATTGTCTGTATACAAAAGATATGTGTATGACAATACAGTCGCATATTACCATAACAAGCTGAAACTAAATACAATAAAATACAACTTTACATAAACATACAAAAGTACACCTACATATATATGTCTGACAAACAATAACATTTTCTTAAATTTGTTGTCATTTTCAATAAAAATCGTTGAATCTTGAATAAAAGTCTCAATTATATGAACATTTTAAAATAAATGTTACAATACGATAAAACCCTCGTAATAATAATAATATGGCACGAGTTAAAATATCTATAATCTTTTATTTGAAAAGAATATATATTTTCTTGGGAAATAATCTATTTGCTAAGCACAAACATTTGTTATTTAATTAACCTTGTATTTAATTGGAAAATGTTACTAAATTAATTATTCAGAAAGAAAACTTAGAATATTTAAACAAAATTGTTAAGAAAGAACTATAAATAATGTAATTAAAACTTATTACACTTTACGGTTTAACGGTTAATATAAATTCTAATACTTTACTACTAAACTTCTACTATAAAAATTTGTTATTGCCACGGCATCACTTGAATTTAACCAAAGCTTCTTCACGCAAAACACACTTCTCTTTATTTAATAATAATAATGACAAAATCACTATTCTACTCCAAAAATAAATTATTAAAACAAAACAATACATAACTTATTAAATAATGTACAAGAGGCGGCTTTATGGTTAAGCGTCGCACTTATGAATATGGGCCCCGAATGGGTAAATTCCTATAATATGTGTGCAAGTACAGCCAGCTTATCATATATAATAATAGTCATGGATAATTTCTGAGTGTGCAAAAAAAAATGTTGATATCAAAACAATATATGACTTTCACGTAATTTTTAATTATGATAACCGCATTCTAATTATTTACATGACATGGCTGTCTAAGATTTAATATAAATTTATTAACTTTGTTAGTAATATAAAGTGCAGATATAAAATGAGGTAGTTTTGTTGACCTTTTTAGTCATTACTGAGACTTCCTGGCGTTGACAACATGAAATGAGTTACTTCATTTGTTTTATCATTTCGTGTAGATTTAGGGACAATATTTTTTTAATAAGTGTGTTTGAAAACCAGTTTTACAAAAGGATTTCAGATTTTTCAATTTGCGACTCAGGGGAAAAATCCTTTTTCATATGTGTCGAAATAGCCTAAGTTTAGTTGTTTAACTATCAATATTTATTTAACATAACATTTTCCTGTTCACAGAAAAAAATCATATACAGTTAATGTTAATACATTTTGAGAGGTGTAAAAATGTTAATCATTTAAATCTGTAGATACTGAACCAAGTAGCTTCTTTTATATTCTCAAGGACATCGTTGGTGCTCTGTTTGACTTTTTTTTTTTTAATTTTTTGTGATAAATATATAAATATTTTTATCAAATTAGAGTGTTCCATCTCTGACGAGGCATTATCTAATGAAATAATGGTAGTTGAAGATGTCATCAAGATTTAATATTGCTCAACTAAATTGAGAGACCTGAACATGTCTGGCAATTTATCTGAGCAATATTAAAATCACAAAGAATATAGAAAATAAATCATAGAATTAGATAATCGAAAGTGATGAATAGATCACAAGAAAGTAATTACACTATTTGCAATACTATATTTAAAGGAAATGTTAAAAAAATCCTACATAATTAAATTAATAGACAAGATTATAAGTATAACATTTAAAAACAAAGTGTATATACAATAATATTTGGAAAGAATCATATATTCAAAAATAATGTATACTCTAAAATTTTTATTATATACATATTTATTATATATACAATTTTCCGTTAACTGTTTCCGCCGCGATTCCGTCTAGCTCCGAGTTCATAAATAAGAGTAAGTAATGGATTCGAAACTAGTCGGGGAAATTCTGGTAAAATTAATGTAAGTATAATCGAATAATTATATATAATAGTAATAATAATATCATATATATAAAAATAACATTATATATTCAAATGTCTGACCGCAAGTTACAAGTGTATTTTTACAAGCTGCTAACAAGGTTTCAGGAGGAAAACCGCAGAAGATAAAATCATCTCATCTGACGACCAAGGCCTTGTCATTTATAAGTTAAATGATCTTTATTACAGAAAATAATATAAAAATAATATATTAATTTAAAGCTTTCGAAAATTTAGAGGCTGTTTGAAAGTTATAGTTACAAGTTTGAAGTCAGTATAAAAACTAATATTTTTACTAAATTACATTGTATATAATAACAAGTAGAATAGATTGTGCTTCTTATTAACTATTTAATTATGCTCAAGTTGGCAACATTGAGAAAAAATCTATTTTACAATAACAACGTTCCATTTTAGTAAACTCTTAAAGTTTTAAATTGATATTTCTATCAACATGTTTATCCATGCTCATTAAAAATTTTAAATTCATCGCTGTAAAACTAAGAACTATGTTTGTTCAGTTTTTAATTAATAAGAATAATTTGTCATCACTCAAATATTTATTATATAAAATTTATTATATATTCAAAAGTATACGCTTCATATAATCGTTTACTGTATATATATTTGTATAAAGGTACTTTAAATTCAATAATAATTTATAATATTAAAAACTCACGAAGAAGTGTATTTTTAAATCTAATAATAATTTGGAATTTCCAAGTAACAAGTACCTACCGCTGAATTCAATACACAACTGTAGTTCTTTGTCATTTTATTTCCAGTTGCAGAACCAGCCAGTGTGACCTGAGCCCTCAAGTGTACCTTATTGTGGTTTATTTATTTCTTCTTTGAACACCGCAAGGCTTTGCTTTCAGTTTTCTAAAGCGCTGAGAGACCAGCGATCGGAAACATCTCTAAACAAAACAAAAATTGAAACCGGGATGATTCCTTTGAATTTAAACCTGTATTGTTGTTTGCTGTTTACTCAACTTTAAAACCCTATATAATTTAGTATTTTCTAAGATTTTCACTAGTACACTTGAAATATATATACTTTTGACAGATTTGACTCACGTATAATGTTTGGATGTACGAATCTAAGTGATCATTAGATCACTTAGAGATTCGTATTCTTTCATTAGAAAGAATACGAATCTCGTCTTTCCGTAAACATAAAATTTAATTACGTTTTAAAATATTTATTAAAATATATCGCGAAGAATAAGAAAGACTACGACTCTTCTACTATTTTGAATAAATATGATTTCATATGGAATTTTATTTTCATCTTTACGTTTCAGCAAGTATTAATTGTAATATATTTTTTACCAAATTAGTTTATAACAAATAAAATATGCAATTATGTCGATTAGTTAAATTACATTATATTCTCGGATATTAAAGAAAATATATAGATAATTATTTTCAGCTACTTATTCCGTAGCTGTAGCAAAATACAGACGAATGAATACAAAGATACAGATAAAACTCCTTCAACTTATTATTATTGTAACATTCAGAGACGTATCCGCAAACGAGACTTAAGTATATACAAATGTTTTTCAAGTTTCAATACAAACATTTATTTTCTTTCACAAGGAAAATGTTTTATTATATTAAATATTTGTAAATGTATTCTTCTTTTGAAGAAAAATGATGGGATACGAATTCATTTGGACATATTGAAATTGACTTCAAAGCATTCAAAGCAGTAACATTAATAAAATATTCTTACTTTAAATTACAGAAGCCGTATTTTTTGTTATTGAAAAATTTTGTTTTTTAATAATAACTTTAAATTTTATTATATTTACTTTATAAGTAAACAATAGTTGTTTATATATCCAATATGCAATCTTAAATATTACTTACAGAATTTTATGTTAATAATCCATAATTCTGAAGTATCCAGAAAATAACAGGATCGGTGTTTTATTTATATCAATTCGACCGTTTTAAATATAAATTGTCTTCATTCTTTCAATGTTTAATTTGGCCTGAAATAATTATTGCTATTATATTGGAGAAGGTGCAGTTAATGTATATATATTTTTTCTTAATTCTTTTGTAAAAATACGGACATAATAATATATCAAATAAACCAGTGATTTTT
This sequence comes from Mechanitis mazaeus, assembly GCA_959347395.1. Taxonomy (NCBI): domain Eukaryota; kingdom Metazoa; phylum Arthropoda; class Insecta; order Lepidoptera; family Nymphalidae; genus Mechanitis; species Mechanitis mazaeus. The sequence goes on from OY365743.1 coordinate 12,238,524, forward strand.
ATTTCTCGGCGTATATTGGAAAGGTACATATACTGTACACGTATCTCTATTATCTAGTGTGTTAGAACATCGCTGTACATTTTTATCGAAGTTTTTACATGTTGGTGCCGAAACTTCGCCCAATGACCGTATCTTGCTAAATTCAAGTTGTTGATAATTTAAATGGTGGACCAAACGTTTGAATACTTTTAGTAATAGATTCAAAGTAAGAAGTTTAATATCATTAACATCACTAACATGCTATAATGGTTTTTATCATGTCATGTTGATTGAGGAATTGAGCAGCACTCATGTCACACTCATGTCACACTCATGTCACATAGATAAAGTCTGCGTTAATAGCATTAGCTACGCTGATGATATGGTGCTGCTGAGTCCCTCAATCAATGGTCTTAGGAAGCCTTGAAATATCTGCGAAAAATACCTATAATTGCGAAAAGAGTGTCATGCTAGTGTTTAAGTCGGGTAATTATAGACCAGAGGTTTTACCGCCTGTCAAACTATGTAATTGTGATATTAAGGTAGTCAATAAGTTTAAATATCTTGGTCATATTGTGACAGAGGATATGAAGGATGACTGTGATGTTGACAGAGAGCGCAGAGCGTTGGCGGTAGGGGGCAATATGCTGACTCGCAGATTAGCTCGAAGCTCTTCTAATGTGAAAATTATGCTTTTCAAAGCATTTTGTCAATCTTTTTACTCGAGCGGTCTGTGGGTTGGCTATTCGCAACGAGCCTACAACGCCCTTCGCGTTCAATATAATAACATCTTCAGGATATTGTTGAAGCTGCCCCGCTACTGTAGTGCATCCTCCATGTTTATGGAGGCCCGTACAGACAGCTTTCATGCCATTATGCGCAAAAAAAAGCGTCAATCTTACGACGAGTACGGGGAAGTGGCAACAGCATCTTGAAGATGATATCAAACCGTCATGACTGTCAAATTCAACACTACTGTAGTATGGTTGGCATAGGCCTAATTAGTAAGTAACTAAAAGTTGGATAATTTATTACATTTTCGCAATGACATACAATTTTCATTATTTTAATTTAATTTGATTTAATTTAATTTAATTTGGTTTGGTTTGGTTTGGTTTGGTTTGGTTTGATTTCGTTTGATTTGACATTTATGTAATCAGACTTTATTTGATAATTTTAACAGCATTATGAAGACAATTAAGGATAGAAACAATGACGGGCAAAGTAAAATAAAATCTAATTTAACTATTGTATCATGTAACTAACAATAACTAACTTAGCTTATAAGTAAACATTGTTACTAACATACTAACACCATATGGATCTTGTCTGAAATAAATATTTATTATTATTATTATTATATTATTAAGGTGTTATATAAAACAGAGAAGTTTTATATCATAGATCCTTATTATCCGGCCAAATCTTTAGATCTAGTATAATTTGCACCTTTTTAATGAAATGCATAGGGATTGAAATATTATATAAGAATCGGTCAATTATAAAGTGAGCATTTCGAAGAATATTGTTTACTTTTTGGGTGAAAGAGAAATCATGATGGGGGATGTGAGTCAATTTATGTTAATAGCGTAATCATTTTTATTTAATCAACTAGAAGCAGACCTCGTGAAGCATGTTGAAAAAAAAAAGAAATGTAATCCACTATATAGTGGACACAGGATATCCTATGAGGCCCAAACTCTGAACGTACCAGATTCAGAAAAAATCACTATTCCCTTTCATAATAATATTTATTATGATTATTAGATTCATTTATTTGTCCACAGAAAATTTAGTATAGTGATTAATTTAACAGTTATTATTATACTACACACAGACTTAGTAAATAGTATTATAAATAAATAACACTTATGAGTTAAAAATGGTGAATCTTAACCGTTACTTTTAGTTCATATAAACTTATTTTATTAATAGATTGTTGAAAAACATACTTATATAATAAAAACTAAACAATTACTGTAGTTTTTGGATCTCTTATTTAGATAGAAATGCATTTAATTGAATTTCCAACGCGGGACAGCTCAAACTATGAACATCAGACGAGTATACAAGTTTGTTAGTTTCACGTGGTCCGTGTGCAACAACCATTATCAATTTGTGTACAACTAACTTTATAATCCTAATTTGTTCCGGCTACATTACCGGTGTTTTAAGCAGTTTACTAAGTGTCTAAACGTAATAAAACAATTAAATTATAAAATAACTACACAATAAAATTTCATGAACTATTCGATTTTCTTCCATTTATTTATACAATTATTCTTTAACCTATGTTATACAATCGTTATTAAATGTATATGTGTGTATTTATATATACATATACATACTACTGTTGAAAGTATGTGTGTGTATTTATATATATACACATATCACTGTAGTCTATTTGTAATATCTTATTCTTATCTTTTTAACTTATAATGTTTTTTTAGAAGATTGCTAGATAATGTTTAAAGTAGTTTTAAATTGTTACCATTTAAATCCCTAAAGTCAGGGGTAGTTGTGAATGGCTTGCCGCCATTAAAAAGATAAGATATATAAGGAGACGCAGGGTACAATATATGGGGGTGGTCAGTATTTCCGGCTCTCTTATCGTAGGTACTTACTTTTCTAGGGTATACCAATAAAGAAGAATTAAACTTTTACAGTATATACATATATGATATATATACAATATATGACAATAAACTTTTAAGCCCAAACTTGTTTGAAAACAAATGAGCTGTTGTCATTTTATACCTAACACAGTTCAGCAGAATAAATATTTTGAAAATATTTTTATTAATTGGTTTTATTAATTTATTTAAATTAATATTTATTTAAATTTTAAACTTGCTAACATCTTTTTCCATTCTTTTTTTTCTTATAATATTTTTCACATATTTCATTTTATCTAAGAATAAAAGAGGAACGAAGTTACATTTAAAATATTCATATACAACAGAATTTGTTTAAGGAAAAGACGATAGAACTTTTATTATATACAATAATACTCAAGCATTCATTTTAATTTCATTTTTATTTCATAGACAATAGTCATATTGGATGAACTCGTTTTGTAAAAAAATAACCGGCCATTACGTCCAATTGATAAGGTCGTGCTGTATAATTAGATCTAATAACCGATATTTACTTTTTGTTTTCTAGAGTAAAAATGTGTCATTGGTCACATAATTTTAATAGCATCCGAGGCAAGATTGGACGTCATGTATGAATACTCTATTTTATAATATTATAATTAATAAATACGTATATATTTCTTGCTTTATCTTACTTTTTAGTTCTACTTCACAAAATATAAAAATGTACACATGTTTTCACCAAATATGTATAGCAATCACTTTTTTCATAACTAAATCATAAAGTGATTTTAAAAGCATATCATAATTTATGTAAACTGTCGTCATCCATTATTACTATGGATTATAATTATAAAACTTTTCTCACGTCATTGCTATCGGAATTTGCCCGACTAGTTTCCAACTCATTTGAGGACCTTATTCATGAGTTCTGATCATGGCGAAATCGCGGCGTGAATTGTTTGCAATAATTATATTTAATATTACAATTTAATTTAATTTTACCATCTTTGATATGTGACATCGATTTAACATTAAAATATATAGCTCTCAGTTATTTGTAACCTCTTAAAATATTTTTATATATAAAGTTAATTTAGGAAAGAGCTACTATTAGTTTTCATCATAAAATTCTTAAGTGTATTATTATGTCACAAACATGCTTACACAAGCGATTGCCGAACTCCAGCGACATCTACTGTAATTTGTTGAAAAGTTCCTTTTGATGTCTCCATATTTAATGTTCAGATTTTTACAAAATTAAAATGAGACTAACCAGTTTAAAAAAAAACGATCATCTAAATCGGTTCCCCCAGTTCTAGGTTGAATGACGTTACGAACAAAAAACAAATTTAATCCAATTGAGATCCTCTTTTTTTTTTCAAAGTCGGTTAAAAAGACATTAATAGTAAGTCATGTATCGTTTGCAAATTATACTATTTCAGTAATACATAATTGTTATGACATTAACTGGGAACGAGTATAATACTTATGAATTGTGCTTTAAGATCTGTTTTTGAAGTCGCTTATTCCATTAGGATCTGATTTAGCTCGTTGCAATAATTTTCATATCGTATTATTGTATGTTAGTATGCAAGAGGAAAACATCCATTAGAAGTTTGTATGTGCTTCTGTAACATCAAAGTTTGAATTAGTTTTGTGCACAAAGTCATTAATCCTTCAGAAGTGGCCGCCATTTAGGAGAAAGAGAATTTAAGTTTTGGCTCTAGAACTCAATTTCAAATACATTAGTAAGTTTTAAGTCATACTTATTATATATTGGTGCACCGCAAACACATAAGCATATATTATCTAGATAAGGCTTTTGATATTATTAAGTTTCTCAGTTTCTTCTGATTTTATTAAGTTCAAGTTACCCACGCTACGAACTTTATTAATATTTTAAAATGGATCTCTTTCTTATTTGTTAAAAGTTATTGGAAATATTCGATATAAAATGAGTATTGCTGTAATTTATTAAATATTATATTTAATGTGTATTGAATAATTTGCTATTTAAAGAATTAAAAACATAAAAAAATTATTTACACAACAATTACAATCGTCCTTTGGTGAAATTTTCTTTTGTAATTATATATAAATACAATAATCAGATAATAATAATAATATATATATATAATATGTATAGAATAACAATCAGTTAGTTGAGGGACGTATTGAAGATAAAAGTGAAGTTTGTAATTTTGGACAGTCTGATCATAAATAGAGTCGGCTGGGAGCTGGCTTCCTTCCGGCTACGATACGCTTGCGGAGACAGCCATTTTGTTTCCACTCACCATCATTGTACGTAAAAAGGATTTTTACTTTATAAAGGTTTTCATAGACATTTTATATATTTTGAACAAATTTTTTGAATAAATAAAATTTAAACAATGATTGGGTAATGAGGAATACAAATAATTCACGTTTTTTTGTAGATTTTTTTTTGTTTGTAATAATTAAAACCGAACTTGTATGTTGTACAAATTTTCAGTTAAAAATGTTATTTTCACTCGCTCTCAAAGTATTTTAGATATTCCCAGAAAAAAAGAAGAGATTTTTTAAGCCTGAAGGTTTTGTTGTATATCGAGTAATTGTGTGTATAGTACATGTCTCGTAAAATATTTAATGTTCAGAAATAGCATCGATAGTTTGTAGTATTTCATTATATGAATAAATTATCATGCAATTTAAGAAAATGAATATTAATAAAATTCAAATGTCAATAACAATTAAATTTTTAATAAAAAAAAGTGTTTTAGAAAAATTGGTCTTGATCTTCTTTTTTTTTTTTGGATAATGTAATAACTAGATCATAAGAATTCGTAATCTCAAAATACACTCTTAAAAACAGTAATATGAAAAATATAAATGTAATATATAACTACATTGTACTGATTTCACTCATATATTGTATATAGTCAAAGTTTATAGTTATATGGTAATTTGCATAATTGCATCTGGAAACGCTAATTTAAGATAATTTGATTAATGACTATATTATTGATTTCCCATTCATTAATAATACTTGATTTTTAAGAGATAATACTAATATTGAAGCAGGACGTATAATTTATGATTAAAATTCTTAAATTTTTATTTATTAGTTAAAATGTTTATTTATTTCCGCATCTCAATAAGAAAAACACATATTTATTAGGAATTATAGAGAAAATAATAGTAAGAAAAACATTTCAGGGGTTCATATATTGCAATTAACTGGCGGTTAATTACAAAATGCCTGATGAATACAATTTATTAAAGTATAATAAATCATCTCAATGTTCATAAATTTGTAAAAGAATGGTCGTTATTAATTTGTTATTAAAAAACTTTATTCTTTATAAATTGTTTATCAATATTTAATTAAATTTAAAACAGAATTTGTTATAATATTATAATTTTTTTTCATTAAACTTTTAATTTTTTAATTATTAAAATATTTGTACCTCTTGTAATTATCCTAAATGCTAAGGTTTATAATAAAAATTTGTTTTAAAAGTTAGAACTACTAGGATGATATGAAATCAAAAAAGTGTGATTAACAGTAGTTATATTCTACTGCATTATCAAGGAAGGAAAAGCCAATAAATTCTGCTGAGTTAACTTCACTCGCGTTTACTAACAATTCTAGCTAATTATTTTAAGTACGTGCTCGCTTTTGTTTGTGAGACAAAAATACCTTTGCTATTCAAAATTAAACGCAAACATCAAATTAAGAACAAGAAAATGTATCTGAATATAAAATGATTATAATATATAATGATTATAATATAAAATGATTATTTTCTTTAGTGTTCTCTAATAATTATGATATTTATATATTTATTTTTACCTATATATCCTCTCCTCCTGAATTTCTATTTCATAAAATTTTCAACTATTACCTAAAAGGACAGTGACTGTGTTACATAATGTTCTAGTGTTGTGTGAAGTACATTTCATATAAATTCTAACTCGGGAAAGTTCTAAGTTCGGATCTTCAGACGACAAGGATCTAAGTTCGTTAATGTCATATGGTCGCTGTGCACCAACTTTATCAATCTGGGTGCACCTTATTCTATAATGATAGTAAAATGTAAGTGAAATAGATGTCAATGTACTCATTTGTTTTGCATAAAAATCCAACGTGTTACTAAGTATTTAAGTAGGTCATGTTAAATATAATATGGAACAGCTTTGAGGAGCATCAGAATTTATTTTCAATAAACTTTAGAATGTTATCTAAACTAAACTATAATACGAAAGATAATTCAATTTAATTTGACAATCACATATGAAATAGTCTGTCATTGAATAAAAGTTAGTAATTTAAAATACTTGCCAATTTAGTAAGTATAAGCTTTGAATAATAGATAATTATAAGAATCAGAATAAGTCTCTGTTTATCGTTTGCTTAGTTAAGATCAGGAGTCAATAAGGAACAGAAAATACCTGAGTGTGGCGTAAGATCAGTCAGGAAAGTGTTTCGGGTTACGACTTTCTCATTAATCACACAAGACGTAGGTATTATATTTTATTACTGTAATGAGTGTAAAATATATGATTACAAAAGACGAGATCATAATAAATAGTCTTTTATCTGGAAATCACTCTCTAGGAAAGATATTAATGACGCGTTTACTTTTTTACACCTTAATATCATTTGAAGAGTTTTATACCGTCATTAGTATGATACTTTAATTATATGTAAGCCATGTCTCCTTCAATTTATATCAAAACCATGTTTCTAATGATACCAACAGTAACACTGTCTCTTATTTATATATATTTTATTTCTCTGTATGCTCTCGGGAATTTCAGGGAGAAAACATATCAGACACAGTAACAATAGAAGCCGTAGGCAATGTCTGTGTTAGAACATTGCATCCATATTATCCATTTAGGTAAACGTAATTAATTTATTACTAAAATTTACTAATTTCCTTTATGCATTCATATTTATTAAATAAAGAAGCATCAAATAAGCATAGAAATTGAATTATAATAACTCTTGGATAAATTCGAATTTTCGTTTTAATTTATCCATTGTTGACTGTATATTGTTTAATGGGTCGATATAAATTCATTAGTGTCTATTTAAGTATTATAAAAATCAGAAGAAATCAGTTATTGGCTTTATGTTTGTATATGTTGTAAACTTAACATATGATTGTTAATTTGCTGTTGTTTTCTTAATAAATAAATAAATAATAACTTCTTTCGTCAGTATTAACACATTATGACTCGACTGATATAAATAACATTGAAGCTTGAGTCTAAAACGAATTGACAGTTATTCTTTCTCCGGAGTCTCGGAAAATTAGTAGAGGCTGTGTTATTGATGTTATCTGTATAATAAGATTTATTGTACTACATTGAATAGTACAATACTTTTCTACATTTAAGATATTGTATAATATACTAGTGATAATGTACGAGTAGTATATATTTCTAATGTTATATTATTTTAATATGAACAACAAAACTTTATCCTAGATTGTAAATAGCTAGTACTGGTAGTATACTGGATAGCAATATAATGTAAGTTTCATTTCATTTCATTGTTCTCTTTCATTTGAAATAAAGCTATTAAGTGAATTTCAATATTGTTTCGAGTCCCTACTTTTATTAACAATGCTTTCCAAGCAATATAAGGCTTGTTAATGGACTCTGACTAAATAACATTTATTCATAATTATCATAGACTGTTAAATACGACAATGACTGATGACTTTTGCTTTTGCTTCTGGTTATCATGACACTGTAAAATAATAACTAAAATTTAAAATTTGATGAAAGAATTAATTAAAAATGAGTTTTTCAGAAGTAACGTTTTCGTAAATTTTCAATTGAAATAATCATCCACGTGCTCTTATCTCAATTATTTGTAGAATTTTGACAGTTTTTTAAGAGTGGTCTCGGGCCTGACGTCAACCTTTCTTAGGAATGTCATGAGAATATCTAGTATAATTTCCGCCGTTCACTAAGATGTGTCCGATAGTATCAATATTTCTTGTATCTCTTATCTACTTCGGGCTAGTTTTTATCTCGCTCGGGAAGAGAGATAAAAATATTGTAACTTACCTATTACTGGCGGTAAGTTAATAAAATAATGGATCCAAGCTTCAGTGTTATAATCCTTTTTAGGGTAATTTGTTTTATTATGTCTTTTGCTCCATAATTACATTATTTCAGGTAACATTAACACAGTTTATTTTATTTTCTTTTAACATAAATGCATTAAGCTGTAAGTATTTTTCAGAAAAATTACATACATTTCAATTAAGTTCACTTAAAAACTTTTATTTTGTTTAAATAAGCAATTATTTTTCAATGAATTTAATTTTGTTTTATATGTTTAAAATAGAGAATAATTTTATGAAATACATAGACATAATAATTAAAATTATAATTAAATTACTCAACATAACGGTGATTTACTGCGCTTTTATTGTAATAAATAGTTTTCATCACTGGCATATTCTGTAATTAATCTGCGGTCAAAAACAACATTTTTCTTTTTGCAATTTTACTTTTATTACTTCGACTTTAAAACATTCCATGAGTATTATGAATCCAACATTTTGATAAAATTTTGTATCTATCAAGATTATCATGCACAATCAAAGGAAGAATTACTTACTATTATTGACAAACAAAAACTGATTTGAGCTATAATTATAATTTAACAACTTATTTTTGATTCTTGGTGTTATGTTGTTTTATTGTGGAAATCATCACATGAAATATTTGTATCCCTGTAAAGTTTTGTATTTTTGTATCTAAAAAACTGTAGATACTACAAAACTAATATCATAAATGTGAAGATTTGTACAATTTTTAAGTGCCAATAAGGTTCGCTGGTAATTGCTAGTTTTAATATATATCGCTGGTAACAGTTAGTTTCAAACAAATATTTCGTAAGCAAGTCCAAAAAAGTAATCAGCTATTTTTGACAAATGGAAAAATTGTATGAGAAATAACCTTTTGATAGATGCCATAAAAGCTTACGTATGGCTTCTGTCAAATAAAACATAAACTGTTACGAGTCATTTAAGAAAAAAAACAAATAACATCCAGTACTGTTTATACCACTTTTGTTGCCGGAGTAAAATTAAACTGTGCAAAAAAATAATTTAAATCTGACTTTTTATTTGAGAACTTCTAAGATACTTGGTTTATGATCCCAGCTGTAAAACAATTTTTAAAATGTCGATATATTATTGTAGGATGTTGTTATTTTCATTCGATTAATATTATTCTTATTTAAAATATTCTACTATAGTATAGTAAAAAAGGAAGTATTATAGCAAGGGAGTAAGAGAGTGATAAATAACTAAAATTAATTAAGATTAATGATGATTTAGAATTACTGAAAAGAAAACAAACAGAAAAGATGTACTGTAATTACTACAAAGTTGGAATTTCCAAGTTCAGTTTAAATTCTTAGAAATATCTAAGGTAAAGAAGTACTTTTAATTAGGAGTACTCGGTAAATATTCTGTTAAGTATATATTAAAAGGAATTACGAAAATGCAGCACAAAATGTTATAAAGATAACTTAATTATGATTAAAAGCTTATTCTGGTGAATTATATAAAATAAATAAAATTACAAGTCATAATTTAAGCAAGTATTCAAGTGCTTGCGCAGTGATGTATTGCATCTTGTTTATAACAAACGCAGTCTAAAAGAAAAATGATAAATAATGGTAAACATTGTCAGTCACACACGGTATAAAATTAATTTTAAAAAATTATGTAGATATATTAAGTCAGAGCGCTCTTTGTAAAAATTACAAAACATATCTATGTATTTTTTCGATATTATATATAATTATATAGTGACTCACATTAGTTCTATTGGAATTTGATCGAATGGTTACGAACATATTCGGGGTTTTATTGATGAGTTCGTGAAGTTATAATCTGAGATTTCGCTATTCTTGACATATGCTTGCATGCATGCAGTATATATGTGTTAATACAGCCGGTATATCATGGTAATCATAAATTGCAAAAGCTTATATACAGAAAAAATATCTATATTTGATTTTTGAAATAAATTATTCATCAATATTATTTTTTGCACTATTACTTAAACTTTGATATTTTTAAAGTAATTGGAGCTAAAAACGATAATCTGTTTTGTCACCGATTGACAAAATGTTCACGCTAAAAATCGTAATACAAAATGTCGATCAAAACATTTATAAACATGAAATCTGTTTATACTACAACGATAATGACGAGTTAAAACAAAATGGCTGTCCCTCGCAAGCGTAGCGTTACCGGAAGGAAGCCAGCTCCCAACCAACAATTTATGATCAGACTATACAAAATTACATACTATTTTTGGGGTAAACTTTTCACAAATTTGCTTTGGTTATTGTTATTGTATGTATATTTATAATGACCCATTACTTTAGTATTGTAGATATATATTATGCAATTTATTTTAATATTTTGCAGTAATACTTTTTAGGTATTTCACCAAATGACCAAAGATTAAAGATAAACATGGACTTAATGTCTCAAAGCTATTTCAATATTGATTTTACTGAAACAATATAAAATGACAATAAGCTCATAACAATGTTTAAGTTTATTCTTTTATAGTCTTTGTGTTTCTTTTAATATTTCATGTATATCATTATTGTATCTATACTTACGTGATATATCACGTCGGGTTTAATGAATATTTAAATTCCAGTTCTATTTCCAATTGAAAAAATTATTAATATTATTTAATTTTTTTATTGAAAATAATTTTTTTTTCTTTTTACAGCAATTATTTCAAATATAATTTAAATACTAATAACCAAATAATAAACTAAAATTATCTGAGCAACGTAATAATTTCAGAAGCCTTACCTAGCTAATGTAAGCTAACGAATTTGCGGCGAACCGAAAACTAATAAGTATGACTTAGGAGTTACTTATGTGTTTAGAAGTTTGGATATAGAGGTCAAATTTAAATTCTCTTTCCGTAATTGACAACTACTTTTAAAAAATTAATAGCTTAATTGGAATTAAGATACTGGGAAAGGATATACAAATATTTTATTCCGTCTTTTGTTAATTCATTATTATGTATTAAAGAAACATTATAACTTGGACAACTAATATTAAATCGCAGTACAATGAACTCCGTTAAATTTAATTCATTACATGTATTCGGTTTTACACGTATCCAATATACAAAAAAATTATTTACTTTCAAACTAACTAAGATGAATGTTAATATACCTTTTATAAACTTTATATTCAGAGTCCTAAAAATTGTTTAATGTTTTCTTAAGAATTTTTACATTAGATTAAAACTATTTTACGGATATAATTTGCGTTTATTATAATATTTTTAATTATAACCTGACGTTTCGATACTTGGCAGGAAGCATGTTCGCAGTAAGACGAGATGTTCGTGTCAGACAGACAGATACCTACTTCTCCTCTTACCGAGTTATATCCGTAAAATAGTTTTATTCTGAGGTAAAAAATCTTAAGAAAAAATTAAACAATTTTTGGCAATGTAAAAATTCTTAACAAAGAGTTCATGGGCGGCGGTGATCACATTTGATCATGTTTTGTGCTAGTTTTCCCTCCTTTTCCACAAAAAAAAAAAATTGTACTCTCGCAAATCCTAGAAAACATTAATTTTTACATTAGCATAGGTAAGTGGTACAAATGGGCGTACCGTCAGGGCATCGCGGTCGCGAGAACGAGGCCGTGCCTTCACAATAACGTGATGAGGGCAACCGTTGCTCTTTTCTTGATGTCTAATTTAGTCTACCTTATTATACAGATATAACTATTTTTATAGCAAGTAGTATTATTGTGTTTTATTCCTAAATAAAATAATAATAATACGTATTCTACAGTTGAGAAAAGCCCCTAAATGAAGTTTCTAAATGTATTACAAGTTGAATTGTCTACTGGGTAACGTAGTTATTCGTGACAAGAAGGTTCGCTTTATGTTATTAGGTTTGTACTTCAAATATCATTTTGTCTTAAGAACCATTACAAGTATTTATTATAAAATAAATAAGATGCTTTGTATTTCATTAAACTATTACAACGATTATAATATTGTTTTTTTTTTATTACAAAGGCATACTAAGTACACCGGGGTCAAAACAGGAAGATTAAAAAAAATACATTTTTGACTTATAATTTATTAAAATTAATTATTATCTTATATATTTATGTTAAAAAAGAGCCAAACACTATTAAAACTTTATAATCTCAAATAAAGTTAAACAAAACTAATTAAATTATCATTATATTTAATTAGCTTTTCATTCAAAATGATTCAACATAACATATGGTTGAAAAGAGTATTGTGTTTGAAAATAATATAATATACATTTTATATTCTTTCTATTTTTTAATGTGACTGGAGAAGTCGCTTGAATGAACTTTATTGAATGAGTGAGCTGAAGTACACTTATAATTTTCTACAATATGTATTAGAGAAGTATATAGTTATTAACAAGTTGAAGTTACAATATGACAATATAATAATATTCTTTATTGCAACTTAAAAAAATACAGTACAATATTTTAAACTTAATTATCAGATGTGACAGTCAGTAACAGATGACTAAGCCCTCAATAATTATGATATAATTATGCAAAGAATTTTATTAACTGTTTAGGTTTAGTTACTACTAAGATTAAGATACTTTTATTTACTATTTAAATAATAATTACTCATAATTTGTGTGTATGACTTATTAAACTTTAAATATTCAAAATAAATTGTTGAATTGAGCTATCTTTAATACAATTTGTTTTATGAATACGTTAAATTTGGTGAAAATTCAATATGGCAAAGGACTTGTATCAAGTTACGAATTTTCTTGAACTGACATTTGAATGTCGGCTATTACGAGAACTGTAAAACTGAGAGCAATAAAAAGAATGTTATTTAAGTGTTCTTGCTCTGTTAACGTGTAAGCATCTCTACTATGGGTTTTATTTTTATATTAGTTTCAAACGTCTTTAAGAACATCTGTTTATCTACAAATTCGATAATAAGTGAGGTTGGGTTATAATTATATTTAGTTAATTGGATTTTGGATTCAAAATTTTGCAATATTGTTCAAGCTGTAATTTTTTTTTAGATATTAGAAAAAAGGTTAACTAACAAAAAACAGACATTTGTTGCAAAATACAAAAGTATATCTATAACCTTCACTATTATAACTGAGCCAGTAGCAACATATTTTTTTAAAGAAGCGCTAGTTACAAGATTTGGCAGGGTTTAGACTTATGTTCGATAATTACTGAAGCAAAGTCTTCAATCATCTCGTTAAAATCTAGAGTCCTTCTGTTCCGACTACAGCGATGAGAGCTTTATAACGAACTACCCGCTGTTCCGGATTCATTTGCCTTTTCGGTGAAATTTAAATAAAAATGTGTTAGTTTGTAAAGGAATGTTTTAAAAGAAAATATATTATAAAGTAGTGGTTAATAAATACACTAAAACAGTTGTTAAACTTAAAATAACATTAAAATCAAATGAGTCGAACTAATTCATGATATTCAATGTGAATTGTGAATATATTAATAAAATATTTGAATATTACAAACATGTGGCGATGAGAGCATTATAACAAACTACTCGCTGTTCCAGAACCGTTTACATTTTCGGTGAAAAATAAATAAGAAAGAAATGTTTTACAAGAAAATGTAATATATTGATGCATACAAAAATAGTCGTTAAATTTATATCATCCCTCGTTTTTAAGTTAAATAAAAACGTCAAATGGTGAATATATATATCCAATTATTGAAACAATTGAATATTTCAAGTAAAATGGTGTGTAAAACAGCGCGTCGCGTCAGTATGAACAGCGGTAAATAGTAAAAATAAAACAGTATTTTATCGTTGTAATTTGTGTTTGACAATTTGACGAGAATATTCGTACTGTCAAACTAGCTTCAAACTGTATTATGATATGGTAATCTAACATAGGTTTGTTTTTTCTAAAATATATAATGTTTAAAAATAAAACTTTATATTGTATATCAAGATTCTTCTTATTAGGTTCTATAGTTCATCCATGAGACAGTGAAGGTCGGTGCTGGGGTAACTTTTGTTGAGCAAAGCTCTCTATGAGAGACTTTTCTGCATCCTTTGTGTAAGCATCAATCAAAAACAGTATACCCGACAATTTCTAAATTTTGCACACTGATAGAAATCAGTCTGGTGGTGGTTTCAAAAAAATAAAATAATATAGATAGAATGCGTCGACGTTTGGTAAATGCAACTTCGGTGCTGTTTGCACCTCGCCTCGCTCGATATGCTAACACATACCGAGATTTTACGAGCGCCGAAAGTCAAAATGGAGGTCATATTCGCGCTCCTTTTTTTTATGATTTTTTTATTTTTTTGTTCGTTGGAAAAATCCGTTACGGATACCCCTTTGGCCAAGAAGGTGATGGCCGGGGGGTGATGTGGGACTACCAGGCAGCATAGAGAACGCTGCCATTTTTAAGGCTACCCACTAAAAAACCAACGGTTGTCCTCTGCGCCGTAATGGGACGTCACGGGATCGCGTTAGCAAACACCGTGACGCCCCGGCGAGACCCCCCGAATGAGGGTGGTATTCGCGCTCCTAGTTTTATACTGTTCTAACATATCAATTAATATAATATATATGATATAACGTAAACTATGTCAAAATATAAGATCATGATAGCCTATAATCTGCTGTCACTATGCAAATAAAATCGCGGGGCTGGTTGAGTATAAGAGAGTTAAACTATTGAAATAACTATTAATTTGTAAGCCTTTGTGATGTTTATTTGATTTTAAAAACAGTCTCTTAAAAATATATGATTTTTGATTTTTAAATAATTTTTTTAGCCTTGCAAATTATATTTCTTATTTGGAAATAATTATGACTGCTCAAATTTAAATATTTTAAAATAAGAGTAGATGGTATATTATTTCAATACCAAGTAAGATGATATTTAGATTCCTCTAGTCAATATTCTACATAATTTAGAAACGAGAGGTTTTACTATTAGTAACAATAATAACACTGTCTTTTATATTTCATATCTCTTTGTTTTTCAGAACTGTCATAGAAGAAAAATGTCGGAAACAGTTACAAAAAAACCGTAGACACTTGTACTGTCCCTGGACTTCCGGCAAATTAGTAAAGGCTGTGTCATTAATGTTATTTGTTTAATAAGATTTATTCCACTCCATTGACTGTTCGAGTAGTTTTTAACAGTGAAAACAAGAAATCTATATAATACTAGTGATGTATAGAATAAACGTATCTTATACCATTATTATAGAATCTAATCACAACTTATTTCCAGACTGTATATAGATCAATTTAGACTAAGCACCGTGTACTGTAAGAGGTTTGTATCATTGTATTTTTAAGGTAACAAACACTGTGTAGTAAATTTTAAAGCTGTTTTGAATACTTTTTTGACGACGCTTTCTACCTTAATTTCTAAAGACTGAGTAAATGATTTAACACAGGTAGGCACATCATAGAATCTATAAAATCTTAATTGAAATCAAATAACTTATTACTTGGTTGGTGCAGTAATGGACATAATTACATAACTGCTGTCAATGTCTATTCTCCTCAGGTGGGAAGTGCGCCACCTTTCAATTAAGAGATGTATTGTGACACTCACTATTATTTTGTTGCCTTAGCCAGTATACGGTCTACCTTCGGGAACATATAATAGGCTTCCGTTTTCAGCTGCGACCACACGCCACTTTATCTTGATTGTGACATATTCTTAACAAAATATTAATTTCAAAATGCTAGATTAATTTCAAAAAACCAACTTTTGCAACTTGAATACATAAACAAACTAACTATCTACAAAATCTATTAGTTCTATTGACACAATGGGTTTTTAAAGTTGAAACAATCCTGTCTTCGATTTTATTTACAGAGTTTCAATGATTTTCAATATTGATAATTTCATTCTTAAGAAAGTATTCTGTATATAAATAAATATACTTAATTAAATGTTTTAAGCTAATGCTAATAGATTTTTCTAATCTCGAAAAAAGTAGAAACCACGGAATATTTTTAGAGTTTAGCAGGTAAGATTTAGAAGATACCTTATTTGATATATAAAAATAGGCCTAAGAAATAAGAAGAGATTTTCTCATTAAATTTATTTTTATTTGTTTAAACATTTATATCAATAATTACTACTACTATATTTTGAATAACACTTTTTTGTACCTTAAAAATATTTGTTTAATGATTGATATTTAACGTTTGAACGCATTATGTAACACAACATATTATCACAAATTATAAATATTTAATTAGTAAACCTTTGCATTGAAGAAATCTTAATGGCGTGGTATGTTAATGTATAAAAAATTGTTTTGACGACTGAAGTACTAAGTTATACCAATTAACGAGAAGAGTTGCCTTAGTTGTAGCTATTATTCTATAATTCCTATTTAAATCCAAAAGTCAATACTGAGCTTCAAATGTCGTTATTTATAATAGTATTAATATAGTTAATATAATTTATGAATCTTGTTTTTTTGAATAACACTAAATTTTAATCTACTAAATAGAATATAACAAATTGTCAAAAATAAAAAAATATAAAATTATATGTTATTCTTTTTTGAAATTTAAGTTATTTCTATTAAAATAAAGGTATAATTTCTTGTGTTTTTGATGTTTTTAACTGCGTTTTTGTAAGGAAACAATACTTAAATAAAATAATATAAATTATATCTTTACTTTTGAGTATTACAAGCAGTTTTATAGTTTTAAGTTTCAGAAATGTGTTCGCATTCACCGTAACACTAATTACCTAAGCTACACTCTATCTTCTTGTGAATGTTTGCTTGCGCGAGCAAAAACACATTCCAGAACATTAACATCTTTATGTTTAATGTTTCTTATAAATGGTAGAAAGCTTCTCAGATTGTGTGTGTATATTGTTTTATGGATTTTTAGTATATGACATATTTTTATTAAGTTTGATGAAGTATACAAATCAGTAAATTAAATATATAACAAATTGGATGTAAATTAAAAACTAAACTTATAAGATATCGAAGTATAAAATTGTGAATGATAATGATTTCTTGAGTATCCAATCGTGATTCATTAAAAGGTACTATTTTTTTGTATTTCTTTTTTTTACGCATCTATCTTAATATTCTTTAATACATTGCATTAGTTAAATAGCTGTATTACTTACTACATGTTTATTTTAATATCAATATAGTTATATAGGGAAGCAAAGAAATTCATATTTTCACATCTAATAACTCCTTCTGTTAATGCCTAATTTATATATAATATGTATAATACAAATACTATCACAATATCAATGATTTTTTGTATAAAACATATGAAAAAACTGCATCTTTGTTATATGCAATGATTATCGTAAGTTATAATGTAGACTGTAAAAGTACTGTTTGAACAGAACTTAGTTCGTATGATTAAGTACTGCAAGTTTAACTTAAGCTAAAAGCTTCAGAATAGGTGTTTCATTCGAGCACGTTTATTAAGAAGTAAGCTTTTAGAACAACTATGAATTAATATACAATATATTTCAAATAATTATTCAATAAAAACGTTTAACAAATACATTACTTTCAATAAATACGTTATTGGCGATACAGAATAAAAATTGTAATATATATATATTTGTATCAAATGAAATTTTTGTTATTAAAAACAATATAGTGAGTCCTTGCATAGTTAAGACACATTTATACAATATTTTTTTTATGTAGTTAAATTTATATTCTCTGTTATTACTATTACTACTCATATTCTCTGTCTGCTCTATTCAACACTGTTCAATCCAGTTACTCCTACCTACTTATAAGAGCGGTTTAAATTTTTAAAAAATTCACATAATCGTTCACTTCGTTCTATAGACAACTCCCAAGTACGAATTCCTTCTCACTTTACTACTTTCTATACAAGTTCCTTCACTGTTCATGCTTCTCGTCTTTGGAATTCCTAGCCCTTGTCTATTCGACAAGCTTAATCTCTTAATATCTTCAAAAATCTATTAAAAAAACATTTTCTTGCACTTGCTTTTCCTTGCAACTAGGTCTTCTTTACCTTGTACTCCTTTTGTGTTTTCATTTAATATTATTGTGATACTAATATATTCATGTATTATTATTTTATGTATATATATTTATATATATTTATGTACTATGTGTTATGTTGTATTTTATTTATGTAATATATGATCTAAAGCTGTACACCTTTTCCGCCAAATTTTTGTAATCTCCTATAACTGGGTTAAGTGGAAGGGTTCGCTTATAAACGATAAGGTCGCCTATTGTACATTTACATTGGTGTTTTGTTTTTACTTCTTTCTTTTTTATGTTATAATGCTCTTTGAGGATGTACAATAAAGGATATTATTATCATTATAATAATAATAATAATAATAATAATAATAAGCCCCCTTCAACTCCAACCATACGTCCGAGTCGACCATCAGATTCACGTGGGGGGCGGACACACGATATGAAATTACTGGCGTGGCTAACATGGCTCTGGGAACCCAGACTATGGTGATGAAATTAAGAAGTAAACGTATAATGGCGCTATCCGGGGGCGATCGCCGGGCCACACCTGGAGCTGACGCTGGGTGTGACAGTATACGATCCGTCAGCGGAGAGGAGCTGAATAGGCGGGCTCCCTCCGGGTCACCCGAAGATGTTACAGCCAACCATTCACATGACCGACAGACAGACAATGTTAATTTAAATTCTTCAAATTCCTCTTCAATAGCAAATCCTTACAGTCCATCAACAGATTCATATATACCCTCACCGGTATCTTATAGGGACCAAACTCCTCGAGACACACCCGCTCCTACCTTAGCTGTTACGCAGGAGGTAAATACCTTTTTACCTGCGTCCACTAAGGCAGGCAAAACTAGAGTACGCATGAAGTGGACTAAAGATGTCAATATTTTCATCATGCGCTCATACTACTTAATTACAAAGCTAGAAACTGACATGACTTGCTACAGACAGAATCTGCATAAATTATTCAAACAACAGTACCCAGACATAAATGTAACAGAACAGAGAATTTCAGACCAAAAACGTGCAATAATAAAAAATAAATATCTGTCCGATGAATCACTAAAACAAATTAAAGATGAGGTTATGGAACAATTAGAGACACAAGCAGGGACAACTGATACACATTCATTTTCACACGTTAGACAAACAAATATTACACCTACCTTTCAAGATATTATTTTAGAAACTCAGACACAGCCAATTCCTCAAACGCAATTATCCTCTTCAACAATTCAAACCAACCAAAACTCCACCCAGACCACTACTCATTCTACCCAAACACAATCAACACTAAATATACTTCTAGAATCCGAACTTGAAGTAATAGACCAAGTTGCACCATCAAGTGATACTACAAATAAATTAATAGATCAATTACAAGGTAAACTAATAGAGTATGCAGGAGTAGATCCTACTTTAAGACCAAAACTGCCAAAAGTAAATTATAGCAAGAGACTTTTTGAATTATTAAATATATTTAACGATAACATACTGAATCGATTTATTACGCAGGATGCTCTTCTCACTGATTTACATACCCTTATATATTGCACCGCAATGGTAATAACGTTAGAATTAGGATATAAAGTTAATTTTGGTCCACTAGAACATAGCACAAACCACAAACAATACTCCGCACCAGCTTGGCAAATCCGACTTCAAAAAGATATTTCAAAACTTTGAGCTGATATAGGCCGACTCACTCAATATATTAGGGGAAATAGATCGAGAAAAATAGTACATAAAGTAGAAGCA
Organism: Mechanitis mazaeus; assembly: GCA_959347395.1. Lineage (NCBI taxonomy): Eukaryota > Metazoa > Arthropoda > Insecta > Lepidoptera > Nymphalidae > Mechanitis > Mechanitis mazaeus. The sequence continues at coordinate 12,258,920 of OY365743.1, forward strand.
ATTTTTAAAAATACTAAAGTACACACTATACACGAAAGTAACAATAAAACTCCTGAAGAATACCTCGACACCCTTAAACAGAAATTAACATTAAAAGCACATAGATTAGCTAGATACAAAAAAGCAGTTCAAAGAAAAGAAGAAAACAAATTATTTGTTACTAACGAAAAATTATTCTACAGACAAATTAAACTAGGTAACCCTACAAATAGAAGTAATGAAAACAATGGAACAACCACTAAAGAACAGCTTGAGACGTTTTGGTCGGCCATATGGGAAAAAGAAACCGTACACAATGAAGAAGCAATATGGATAAAAGACGAAGAAAATAGATGCTCAAATGTACAAGAAATGGAATTCAATGAAATCGGAGAAATTGATATTAAAACTGTAACTGATAAACTTCATAACTGGAAAGCAACTGGCGTTGACAATATTCATAACTTTTGGTACAAAAAACTATACAGACTACATCAACCTTTAGCTAAGTGTATGACGGATTTGATATTGAGAAAGCAGCCTATTCCAGCATTTATAGCCAAAGGAGTAACTTATATGATCCCTAAAAATAATAATACAAGTGATCCCTCGCAATATCGACCAATTGCATGTCTTCCCACCATATATAAAATTTTAACATCGGCAATAACCCATAAAATAAATGCACACGTAGATACTAACAATATCATAGCTGAAGAACAAAAGGGATGTAGGCGTAATCACATGGGTTGTAAAGAGCAATTAATAATAGATTCTGTGATTCTTAAACATGCTAACGTTAAAAATAGAAACTTACATTGTACTTATATCGATTATCGCAAAGCATTTGACAGTATTCCTCATACCTGGTTATTTAAAGTGTTGAAAATCTATAAAATAAACCCAGCTTTAATTAACTTTTTAACAGATATCATACCATTTTGGAAAACTATCTTGAACCTACGTAGTACAGAAGGTAACATTGTAACTAGAGAGATTCAGATCCGGAAAGGTATTTACCAAGGTGACTCTTTGAGCCCCCTGTGGTTCTGTCTCGCCCTTAACCCCTTATCATATTTAATTAATAAACAGAAAGTAGGATACCGTTTTATAAACAATAATACTGAAGCTTCCATAGCCCATTTGATTTACATGGACGATATAAAATTATACTCTAGAACACCGAAAGATATGAAAAAACTTATAGATATCACAACCAAATTTAGTTCTGTCATCAATATGCAATTTGGCTTAGATAAGTGTAGGACTTTAAATATTAAAAAGGGGAAAATACAATCTGGAGACTTCACATTGGAAGACGGAGACATTATATCGGCCATGAGATCGGATGAGTTATATAAGTATCTGGGATATCAGCAATCAAAACAACTAGACCACACAGCTATATTAAAATCCTTAACTGAAGAATTTAAATGTAGAATAAATAGAATCTGTAAAACCCATCTTAACAGTAAGAAATTAATTAAAGCCATAAATTCATTTGCAATTCCTGTACTCACCTTTTCATTTGGGATTATCAAATGGTCTAAGACAGAATTAACCAATTTAGAAATTAAGATCAGAACCATATTAACAAAACATAATAATTTACACCCAAAGTCAGCAATAGAGCGGATGTCTATCAGAAGAATAAACGGAGGCAGAGGTCTCATAGACATTTTAGCTTTATGGAATAAACAAATCAGTAGTCTAAAAATATTTTTTAATAGGAAAGCAGGTACCAGTGTCCTACATCAAGATATTGTCAATAACGATATTAAACTAACCCCCCTTAATTTAGCAGACCCACTTACCAAAACACAGATAGAAAACACACGAATAGAATCACAGAATCAAAAACTGGAACAATGGAAACGTAAAACGTTACACGGAAGACACCCATACGATTTAGAACAAACACACATAGACTCACAAGCTTCTAATAGGTGGCTAACTAGCGGCTATTTATTCCCAGAGACCGAGGGCTTTCTAATTGCAATTCAAGACCAAATTATCAATACTAAAAATTATAGGAAACACATTATAAAAGATCCTAATACTACTGATGACAAATGTAGAAAATGCCATAGACAACCTGAAACCATACAACATATTACAGGAGCTTGTGGTACACTAACACAGACGGACTACACACACCGACATAATCAAATAGTTAATATAGTACACCAAAAATTAGCAATCAAATATAACCTTATTCAGGATACACATACACCTTACTACAAATACCATCCGAGTCCAGTACTAGAAAACAATGGTTACAAAATGTATTACGATCGAGCCATACTTACAGATAAAACTGTTCACTTTAATAGACCAGATATTACTATCCACAACAAACAAAAAAATATAGCATTCATAGTCGACGTAGCCGTTCCCAATACACATAACATTCTGAAAACAATAACAGAAAAAATTAATAAATACACAGAACTTAAAGAAGAAATAAGTAGAATATGGAATGTTAGTAAGGTTTTCATAGTACCCGTAGTCATATCCACAACAGGAGTAGTGCCAAAACACCTTCACCATAGCTTGAAATTATTAGATCTCACACCAAACACATTTATTAATATACAGAAAGCAGCCATATTGAACACTTGCCGAATAGTACGAAAATTTATGCAGAGCGACGAATCCCCCTTAAGTAATACAGTCAACGAGTAATTTCAAATGGCGGTTACTTGGTTTAAGCCCGTAACCGTTATTTTAAAAACCAGCTATACGCTGAGTAAAAAGAAATGTAACACAATAATAATAATAATAATAATAATAATAATAATAATAATAATAATAATAATAATTATTATTATTATTATTATTATTTATATATTAAACTTATTTTAATCAATGTTTTCTATAAAAACAATGCTGTTAAGATATATTAGTTTTTAGTTGGTTGAATTGTCACGAACAACGCTTACACGATGGTCCAGTTCCTGTCTCTTATGTTACATCATAGCATATAGTAAATATTAAATCATTTTTGTGTATCTGTAGCAATGTACTTGAATAGATCTGAAACCTTTTTACATTTGGTTGATTTCGTCTTATAACCAATGGAACGAAAGTTTGCGCTTGAAAAGATAGAAATTCTTAAAGAATGACAAAAAATCACGATATATCACAGAACTTATAATAACAGGAACTTAAACATTGAACTCTTATATTCAATAGTTTTCTCACAAACCTTACAAAATATTCTAAATATGATCTTTGATATAATATGAATTTCTAAACAAATATGTGACGTAAAATATATATTTTTTAATACTTATAAAGAATTGCTCCCCGAACAGTTTGATAATGACAAGAATAAAGCGTAGCTCTTACTTTATCCGAGTAAATTTATTTATTTTTAAATACTGACTAACTTAATTTATATCGTAGCATAGAAATAAGTTATCTTCATCTAAATTCTAAATCTTCCTAAAATACGATACTTCTAATAGCAATCTTTTAATTTTACGAATTAAATAAGATATTTATTGATTTTTTACTCTATATACATACAGACGAATAGACAACGCAACTTATAAACTGTTGTTTTTATGTTACGTACCATATTATTATTTTTTTAATGAAATATGTACGTGAGATCTTCACTCTTACTATTGTTACAAACCTTGTCTATCAAATAATTTCAATGGAAAATAATTTTGTATTTAACTTTGAAATGTTTGACAAATGACAAGATTTCTATTGTAAGAATTTATATACACGTTAATATTTATATTAAGAGATCATGGATCTTTTATAAATACAAAGTTGATGTGCAATCATAAATTTAATTATTCATTTACTGGAGGCAATTTCACAAAAAGAGTGTTTTATATTAATTAACCTTAGATCTACACTTTGCTGTAAAGAGGTTTAGTATCTCTTAGTTTTAGAAGTTTAAGGTATCCTGTAAAAGACATATTTAACACAAACGAAGAACTTACTTCCTTCAGGACCAATTTCACCAACTAATTGACCTATAGAGAATAATTACGTCAGGCCTTATTTGACTTTCTTATAGTTCAATATTTAGTTTAAGTTTAGTAAAATTAGTAATGTACAGTTTTTTTGTTGTGTGTGTGTGTGTGTGTGTGTTGTGTACGGTGTTTTTGTGTCAAACAAGTATAATCACTAAAATATCTTTAAAATTTACAGTAATGTTTTTATAATGAGTTCTACCTTGAATCTGAATTTTGGATTGTCAATTAACGTTATAATATCTAGATAGTATCACCATACCAAAAATATGTAACACTCAACTATATTCTACTTTAAATAAATCATCAGAACAGAGATTAAACCCCTTTAAAAAAAGAATTTAAATACTTGCCTTTCCTGTGACAAAAAATGTTTTTAAAATATTTGGTACTACCCGTTACCTCTGTCATATCTATAACAACTATAATTGTTAAAACAAGAAACAATTTAAAATCTTTATTCCTAGTTGTTAGTCTATGTAGTAAGTTTCTTATAATTTAGTATTTTTTTAAACGTGACGATTGTAAGGCTATCTAGCTGTTATACAATATACAAAACAGCATTAATTTTTCGATATATTTTCAATTCCACGAATTGATGTCTGGTAAAAATAGAAATAATTTTTCACTTACACGTCAAAATTAGAACAATCGTTCGAAACGTCGGTGTATACTTACAAAAGTTAATAATAAACGCGAGTTATATACATAAAATAGTTATTCAAATGTAACAATTCTTAAGAAAACATACAACAATTGTTGCTCTAAAGGATAACGTTTATAAAATGTATATTAACAGTCATTTTAAAAGAAAACGTTTCTATGTATACTAAATACGTGTAATGAATTGAATTTAATGGAGGTCATTGTACTGCGATTTAATATTATACTATTTTCTTAGATTTTCACGAGTACATATTTGAAATAAAACTATTTTTACGGATTACAACTCGCGTATAATTTGGTTACATTTTTTATTTTAACCCGACGTTTCGACTACTTTGCAGTAATCGTGTTCACGGGTAGACGAGATGTAAGTGTCTGTCGGTTAATGTCTATTAACTGCCTTTCTGACAGACACTTACATCTCGTCTACCCGTGAACACGATAACTGCAAAGTATTCGAAACGTCGGGATAAAATCCAAGATTTAATATTAGTTGTTCAAGTTATAATGTTTCTTTAATACAAAATAATAAATTAACAAAAGACGGAATAAAATATTTATATAATATTCATTAGAAATTTGTAATTCCTTTCCCACTATCCAAATTCCATTTAATAGTATACATTAAGCCATTAATTTTTCAAAAGTAGTTGTTAATTACGGAGAGAGAATTAAAGTTAGATCTCTATATCCAAACTTCTAATCACATAAGTAACTCCTAAGTCATACTTATTAGCTTTTGGTTCGCTGCAAATTTGTTAGCTTACATTAGCTAGGTAACGCTTCTGAAATTATTACATTGCTCAGATACTTTTAGTTTCTTATTTGGTTGTTGTTATTTGAATTATAATTGAAATAAATGCTGTTTAAGAAAAACAACATTTTATTTTCAATAAAAAAAAATGACAATTATTGTAAAGTAAAACCAATATTGAAATAGCTTTGAGATATTAAGCCGTTGTTTATTTTAATCTTTCTGTTGACAAACTTTGTTCATTTGGTGATATATCAAAAAAGTATTACTGCAAAATATTACCATAAAATACATAATAATATATATCTACAATACTAAAGTAATGGGTCTTTATAAATATACATACAATAACAATAACCAACGCAAATTCGTGAAAAGTTTACCCAAAAATAGTTTGTAATTTTGTATAGTCTGATCATAAATTGTTGGTTGGGAGCTGGCTTCCTTCCGGTAACTATACGCTTGCGAGGGACAGCCATTTTGTTTTAACTCGTCATTATCGTTGTAGTATAAACAGATTTCATGTTTATAAAGTTTTTGATCGACATTTTGTATAACGGTTTTTTGCGTGAATATGTTGACAATCAGTGACAAAACAGATTATCGTTTTTTTGCTGCAAATATTTTAAAAATAACAAAGATTAAATGATAGTGCAAAAAAATAATATTGATGAATAATTTATCAAAAATCAAAAATAAAAAAATATTTTTTTTTTAACCCGGCTGTACTAAAATATATACTGAATACAAACATACGTCAATAATATCGGAATCTTAGATTATAAATTCACGAGCTGATCATTAACACTCCGAATATGTTCATAACTTTCGATCAAATTCCAATAGAATTCACGTGAGTCATTATATAATTATACATAATATCGAAAAAAAATAGTTAGGTTTTGTAATTTTGACAAGGAATGCTGGGACTTATTCTATCTATATATTTGGTTTGAAATAAAATTTTAAACGTTGTATAAGTGAAAATATTGAAACTAAATTTATATTTTAAATTTACATTAGAAATAATTTTAATTAAACAACATTATTTGCCTTTTATAAATTTACCTACACTTTTCTATAAAAGTTAACAGAAAAAAGTTACAATTTATATAAAATAAGTATAAAATAGATAGATATTTTATCGAAATATATAAGATAATTTTAGGAACGGGAAAGCTGATATTGAGTATCTGAAAACGATAAACTGGAATGGATAACTTACATAAAGATAATACCACTAAAACTAGACCACGACAGAAAATTATAACATTAATTATTATTATGATTACGAAGAATTAAATTATTACTTCTTGAAATTCGTAAGACCTTTTATGCACCTTTTTTCATAGAAATATATCGCTAAGGGTTTTATTGTTTTATAGAACTAAAAACTACAATTATTATGTACCAAATGAGAATTACTATTTTACTAACAAGAGATATCGTATAGGTGCCCATCATGACGAAGCTTACATATATACATATATGTATATATTCTAGAAGCCTAATTAAATTAACAGAGCGACGGGATAAATTGTATTATAATAATAATGTTAAAAATATCCGTAACAAATTATAATAACATTTTCTAGTCACCACTATGGAATAGTTATAAAACTGATTATTTTGTGTACGACACTAACTCCATATCTGATATTGTGAGAGTAAGTACAAACTTTTAATAGATATTTTCCTCATGCATACAAAGCTCTAATGCAATGATACGAACGTGAAAATTCGTCCGATAAAATAAAACTGAAAGAATGTTTGAAATTTTGTTCAGCCATATTAAGATAGTATAATTTTACATAAATATATAATATATAGTGATTGAACACTATATTTACAATTTTGACTATGTTTTAATAGTATTTAAAATTGAAAAATATAAAATTGAGAAGATACAAATACTTATCATTTATGATAATTTTGACATTTTAACAAGCTGGCCAGTGATTAATACTTGCTTCATTTGTTATTAGTGTACGCAGGAAGAGTCATTGCTGACTGATCGTTTTATTTTTTTTTCTGAAATTATTAAACGGATTTGAAGTTTTATTTTTATTCGTATAACATAAATCAATACTTATTGTATATTTATTTCTTTTCAATCAGTAGTTTCTAAAGAATAAGTAGCGGTCTTCTTTAGTTCAAAGAATCACAACATGTAAGTTATTTTTTTTACTCAACGTAAGGTCACTTCGAAAGAATTGGCTTATTACAACGAGTATGTACATAATAACATACTGTATTAACTAAATGATAACATCTGTTATATGTACGAGCGTATGTAACGAGCATGATGATGTCACTAACATGTCTCCATGAACTGTTTAGTTGTGTACCTACGATGAAGTTAGAGGTTCCGTTTATATCATATACAAAGTTTTAAAGACTTACAATATCTTTTATAGCCATGTATTATAGCTTTCTCTGTCCCTATCTGTCTCTCTCTCTCTAAATTTGTTATTAGGTGTAATTAAGAATCCAATAAAAACTTTTTGTGATGTATTCTAGCCTTTCTTAACTGCAAGTATTGAATTTTTTTACATAAAAAATACATATTATTCTTTTTTCTTCTGATATCAATCTTTTTCTAACAAATCTTTATATAATATCTTACTTGATGGTTCATAACTTGGCGACTTTATGAGTGGCCTCAAGCTAGCCCCTGCTACTATTTTCAGTATAGTAATGTCTGATTTATACCGAACTCAAAGTTTATTTCTTTTGTTTATTTTTATTATATTAATTAACACTATAATAACATTTTATTTTGTTATTTTCCTGAATTTTAAATTGAATATTATTAATTATCAAATTTTGACGTAACGAATAAAATTTTTTGGATTATTAAAAGTAAGACATATTTCTATTATTTATGTATACCATTGTTTAGTAAATGTAAAATTGTGATGAAATTAAAATCGATAATATGTACGAGTATAAAGAAACTATCTTACTATTACTAATACACCATACATATAATATTGTAATTTAAAAAACTTTTACTTTTCATGACAACAAAACCTAAATTTAATTTCTTCAAAAATAAATGAAAGAATATTTTTATAATTCAATATTTGAAAATAACATTTTATTTTTAATTCAATTCTTTTTTGTGTTGCTGTAAAAATGTATAGTATTAATGAACATATGTACATCCTTTTTACATGTAGTTTTTCCTCCTTATACACTGTTTGAAGGAAATAAAAGCTCGTGCTTCAAACAGTGATCGCTGAAGTAACAAGCGGTAATGAGTTCAAGGCCCTTCACATTAACTTCGTGGTTGAGAAAAATGTTATCTTATTATATTATATTTTTTCAAAAAATCCATTCTAATCTAAAAAACAACTATTTTTTTTTATTTATTTATTATTTTTTTAAATATTTCATTAAAGTATTGAATTAAGTATTTATAAAAATCAAAATCGGTATTCTTTCCAGCATTTTATAAAATATTATGAAAAAATTCATATTTTAGATTTTAGAGCATTAAGATTTGACTTAATCCAACTAAATACAAATATAAAAAAATGGATTTTTTAATGGATCTTTGTATATTTTTTTTATTAGTTATTAATTAAAGTCAAATTCATTATATTAAGAAAAGCAAATATCACAAACAAAATAAATTATTTTTCGTAATGAAAATTTAAAAGGGGGTCGATTCATAAGTTACTTAAAAAAAAGTCATATTATTTATCGTTTAGCTCTTCTCATAGATTTACCCGAAAGCCTTGTATGAAATTTCGGATTCAATTTGGTATCATTGCGAATATTACGCAAAAACCCTCTCACGCCCGTTTTTCATGAGCTGATCCTATTCAGTATATAAAATTCAAGCTAAATAGTATATCATGTTTTTCTGTACTTTCTGATGTTATTTACATACTAAATGTTTCCTGTGATTTTGTATTTCCTATTTACTACCCTATATATATATATATATATATATATATATTTTAAAGTAATGACCAAAAACAGAAAGATGATCAAAAAGAGCATTAAAATATTTTTTGGAATAAAATTATCTTTTTGTAATTCAATCAATTATTATATCTCATTTTAAGTAGTTGCAGTTTTACATTTTCAGTTTTGCACATTCAGTTTTACATTTGCAGTTTTACATTTTAGTAAGTAGGATTAAGAACATTGCACTTAATTACATTTTATTTATGTAAGTATGTGCAAATACATCAGTACTTTAATGTATTATTATTTGTGATATTCAGATGTATATGTGATAAATTTAAATTAGAAATGAATTATTTATTTCAAATTGGATGTGGTTTGTACAATAATAATAGGAAAAATATGTAGATTAATAAATTTAAACATTGTTTGGCAAAACGTTTAACATTTTAACATATTTTTTTTATAAACTCGTTGATAGATCAACCGGAACTATTATTACAAGAGATAAGCTCAACGTTACAATTAATATTACAAAAATATATTTCTCCATTCTCGCCAAATGAAACGGTTTCAGTGTTTTGAGTTTTTTTGTTCTTACAGTAAAATAGTAATTAAAATAAAAATAAATTCGTTAATCGGGACTTCTGTTATTTTGTTTTGTTACTTAAATATCTTTATAATGCCTGAGTTTTAGATGCTTTGCTGTTGTAACCTCACTCCGTGAGATAACGTCCATCTTACGTAGATACTAGGGACTTTTTTGGTACATTTTGCCATAGGGTGGAATATTCCTAATTTTAAAAAAAATATGTTTTAAAAATAATCGTATATTTTAAATAAATATTAAATAACAATAGACAATTTTATATTCAGGGATTTATTCGAGCTCAAAAAAGAGGAGTTCGTAATTTCTGATAGTCTGATCATAAATTGAGTCGGCTGGGATCTGGCTTCCTTCCGGCTACGCTTTGTTTGCAACTGAAAGCCATTTTGCTTCAACTCCGCATTATCGTGTACGTAAATATATGTATCATTAGGCAAATTAAATTAAATTTTATCCATAGTTATGCAATAAGGCACAAAGCAGATATTCAGTAATTGTTGAAATTATTTTAAGAACACTATCAAACGATCGTAGGTACATTCATTTGCTTAAACTTATATCACATAGAATTTCTACGACCCAGATATATACATTTCTATGCTAGGAAAATAACTATAATAAAATAAATTGCGTAGCCTCGTCAATAGGATTTTATTACCATAAGCGGTTGAAATAAATATAATAGTCAATCTAGCTTTGTGATATCCAAATTCTAAATTTGTATAAATAATGTGTGAACATCATAATACTTGAAGCAGCTATGAGGTGATATTGTGATGTATAGTATTTTCTTAGCTTTTCATAAGTACACATTTGAAATAAAATAATTTTTTATGGATTAAACTTTGGTTACATTTTAATTTTAACCCGACGAGACGTAGACGAGATGTAAGTGTCTGTCAGTAAGACAGACGAGCAAAATAAAATGTAACTAAATTATACGGGAGATTAATCCGTAAAATATTGTTTTATTTCAATTGTGATGTATGTATGTCAAATCACATATAAAACTTAGATCTATTTTAAACGACTAGTATCTAGTGTAAGAGTTATGCAAATAGGTCTCTTACGCAATAAAATAATTATAAAATGTTTGTGATCCTTGTGTTCAGTATATTCCAACTGTAATTAAAGCGTATTCTCTAGGAAAGGCGAAGGGTTTTAATATGTAATGTTGGTTTAATAAACTTATATAGAAACTAACCACTCCGAAATGAAGTCTTGTAAGAGAAGCAAATATGTATTTTGAACTATTTATACGAGTACGATATTTGAATCGTTTGAAATAAACCAAGAAATTATTCTGTTAAATAATACAATTTATCTCAAGGGATCATCCTTGAGATAAATTGTAAACACTTTAATACACTAAAATTCTAATTGATAAATTTTTTCGAAAAGCTTTTTATTGGATTAACACGGCACTAAACAGATTCTGTAGGACGAGTAAAACTGCTGATAAACTTTCTTCAAAATCTCTTTAGACGTTGCAAAGTATACACAATAGTTGAGGTAACTTAATAATAATAATTTAATTTTTCATATTATTTTTGATACAAATTTTTCTTAAATAATAGAAGTCAAACTATGAAATATGAAATGTTATTTAAACGGAGAGAGAGAGTAGAGTTTAATTTGAATTAAATATACACAGATTGATAAAGTTGATGTCCAGCGATCGTTTTCTGTTAATGAGCTTATATCCTTGTCTTTGTTGCAATGTAAAAAAAACGTCATTATAAAGTTAGATAGCTATATACAGATGTATAAGATTATTAACGTTACTAAAATATATCAGAATGGCAAAATTAGCTGTACTTTTCGGAACGGATTTGGTACGAGAGATCCTACATTCAAGAATAAAATAAGAAAAAGATAAATATCTTAATTGGGTCGCCGAATTATTTAAAAAATATGGAATTAATTCGAAACACTATTGCCTCGATGAAGTGCAAATATTATTTTGTCAGGGAAAAGGGTGAGTACAATTTATATTAGAAAAATATATGTTGCGTCTGCAATAAATAACTCTTTTTGTCTTACTCAGAGCTTTGGAGAAAATAGTACCTTTTATCTCCTGCTTATTACTTTAACAAAATATATTCTAATGATTTTCTAAGGAGAATAGATAAAAGATCACATAAATACAATTGAAATAGACCAGTATAATAATGAATAACGTATTAAAAATGTTGAAAGTATTTAATTAAAAAGTCGTTAAATGCTATCGCTCTTAACAAATTTGAAATTAAAAAAGACGTAGTAAAAATGTTGACGCGTTGAGAAGAGTCCATTTACATTTAAGAAATTTAATTAAAACTTACGAGTACTTAACATAAGATAATTAAACTTGTCCTGAAAAGTTATTTGAAGAAGTTAGTTATTGTTAATTTTTTTGTTTGATTTTTTTAAATTCTTAAAGTTTTTAGTTTACCCTGTAAATAGTTGTTTTATGTGATCATATTATATTGTCATATAATAAGCTCCATTATAAAAATTTAACAATCTTCATTGTGCACTAATAATAACATTTTAATATAACTAAAATTAATAAAATAATATAAATAAAATTTTCAATCAAATACACTTTTTTAAATACACATCTAATATCTCGTTTCTTCTTCTTAGTATTAAGGGTTATCTATAATAATTTTATACTGGACTGATACAAATAACTGAAGCTGAAGCTTGAGTCTAAAACAAATTGACAGGTTTACTTTCTCCGGACTCTCGGGAAATTAGTAGAGACTGTGTTATTGATGTTATCTGTATAATAAGATTTATTGTACTACATTGAATAGTAGAATACTTTTCTACATTCAAGATGAAGTATCATTTACTAGTAATGTAATATAATGTACATTTAAGTTATTTAGACATACATGAAAATGATTTATAAATAATTATTTCAAATATTGTTCTTAATTCATTAGATTATTATTAACATATTGCCCTTTTATTATATATTGTGTAATATATATTTCTAATTAAATTATCTAATGCAATGCAATAATTGATATATTGTTTATATAAGAATATAAATTATTATTATTTTTAATATCTATGTATCCTGAAAAAATACTTTTTATTTAATTATCATTTGTCAGACTCTGTTATCACGTACGAAACATCAAGGCCAGCAACGCTTTTGTGAGTCTTCGGATGTTGCAAGAGTTCGTGGGCGGCGGTGATCACATTCCATCTGTGATCCGCACGCTTTTTTGCTCTCCTTTAACATAAAAAAAATATAAAGAAAATTAGTGGTGCTTTTTATCACATAGTTCTTAACTTAACCGATAAATCCCCACAATTTTATGAAATTTCTGATAATAAGATTTGGGATCGTTGATAGTTTTATGCAAATTCCTTCTAATACCCACTGGGGTGGTGGTGGTGCTAAATGATCCTATTTAGTTTAAAAAACATGGAAATGAAATAGTAATTTAACTTTTTCGTATTTAACTTGATTTTTGTTTCTTGTTCAGATGCTATGCTGTTTTCAATTACTTTATTTTTCCACCTACCCTTCTTTTATTTATCGTCAAAATTTAAACATTTGACTGTGTTGTTTTTGATTATAATTTTAGTCCAAATATTTTCTTTTGGTTTAATTTTTGGAGAAAATGAAAGTTTGAGGGAACAATCTTGTTTTTAATTCTCATTTAATCAGCTTTATTTTTTTAAATAGTATAAAGGATACCAAATTTTAAGAGTATATTTAGCAGTTTTTTTGTTTGTTTCATTCTTTTCCGATATTGTTTATTTTAATTACTTGTTATAAAACACAATGTATATAATTTGAGAATGGGTATTTGGAGAGATATTATGAAACAGGGTCTCATATGATTAAGTAGCGAACCCTGTGAATATATTACAGAAATTTGTAATTTATAAACCTTAAACCTTTTGGTATCGTGTAATATTTAATTTAATATATATAACAATTTGAAATGAAAAATATCGATTTATGTAATACTATCTTAGAAATATTGTAAAACATTTTGTGTGTCCTATATGATTGAAATTCACAAAATTTATATCCTTCTCGTCTCCCGATCCGAAGCTAGAAATGTCTGGAGTTGTATTTCATATAAATAATACTTCACAAAACATTTGCACTTACTAAAAAATTTTCTACTGAAGCCACAGAACCTTTTTGTAAAAATTAAAAGCCTTCAGTAAATAAAAAAAAACAAGAGAATATAAAAATATCAACTATAATAAGATTTCTTGGACCAATAAAGATTTTATCATACATTATACATAGACATACTGGATATAATTAAAATAATACTAGGAAGAATAAATAAATGAACGAATTACGTTTTTGAGTTAAGGTATTCAATGTAGAGAATGTTAAGGGTAAACGAGTAAAACAGAAAGCAACATTGGCTTAAGGAAATGCAGATAGCACGTTGTCAAAGCTAAGAGAGAGTACTTTTTTCGATGGAAGTCGGTGCTATATTGGTCTACAGGCACGTAGCGCATAACAACCCTAACACATCTTTACTTAGCTTCAAGCTTCTTTATTATAATATTTTTTACTTTTTTTTACCATATATCTTTTTATAATTAAAATAGTAACACACTAAATTTATTTTAATATAAAAATATGTGAACGTAGGAATGGAAAACCAACAGCACAGCATGCTCACTATATTCTGGTTGTTTTCTAACCCATGGCGCGTAAATAATCCCGTTCACCTACGACGTTGTGACTAATTACTAGTAATAGCTTGTATAATTGTCAACTTTTCTTAATTATTTGTTTATTAATTTTAATAAATGGTAAAAGGGTTAACTGAAAATAACTTTTTTTCTAAAGAGCGTCACATAGGAGGTAATGCGACAGTTTCTGTTGTGGATAACTAGTTTGGATTAAATATACCTTGTCTTTGTCTTTCTTGACAGTGTGTGGGCAAAATTAAAAAAAAAACTGAGTAGTTAAGGGAGAAAACGTATTTAACAATCTCCTTTTCCATTCATAATATTAGATAATGATAATAGAGCAAATGATAAAGATTCAAAAGAGAAAGAATCTCACAAGTCATCTAGTGGAAAGAAATTAGCGCCGTCCACATTCTCCTGCAACATCAGAGATGATCAACACAGTGGACGTCTGCAATATTTGAATAACATTTGCAATACTTAGTAGTAACTGCGTTTACAACGTTTTAACAAAAAAAAAAAATCTCAAAAATATATTTTAAAAAGATTTTTAATATATATTACTTACTATATTTAATAATCGCAACACTGTATAACAAAAATATATAATAATGGAAATATATTGGAAGTATGTTTAAGCATATTCTCCAAGTTGTATACAATTAAATTGCAGTCATTTCTTAGAACTTGCAATCAATTCGATGGATTTTATTTTAAAGGACTTGTGTCTGAGCTAAGTCGAGTGGCGGCAGTTTTTCAAGATTATCGAAGAAAAACGACGGTCTTATCGGATCTCAGGGCAGTAATCGTAGGGCTGCGACATCTTACTCATTATCTATTCTACATTGTTTTAAAATTATTATTTAAGAAAAAAGTAAAAAAGTAATAGTATTTAACTTATACCATTAAAATTATTTGATTTAAATATATTAAAATAATATATAAAATTAATAAACATTAGAAAATTAACCATAGCATTTGATATTATGGTTCTTTTCGTACAAAATATGTAATTCTATATTGTTAGCAATCATTTAACACATCCTTTTTTAACCAATTTTATTTCATAAAAGTACTCAAAAATTAATATTGTCGTGAATTCAGGAGTGTTCTTTTGCAACACATAACGACGGCTTATGGATTTACAGAAAAAATACACAAATATTTTTAATAGAAAAGTACTAATTTCAAGAAGTTACAGTTTTTTTTTTAACAAATACTAAAAAAAATATTTTTGAATTAGAGAAGAATATCATTTAAAATAAAATTGATAGTTTCATATTCTATTCTCGCATTTTCTTATACTCGGAGCGATAAATTTTATAAAAAACAAATACTCGCATATCACTCGTAGTGATAAATTGTGATAAATTATATTGCTGAAAAGTTAATAAAACGTAGGGTTAAAATCAAAATGTAACCAAATTATACCCGAGTTAAATCCGTAAAAATATATTTATTTCATATATTAAAAACAATTTTGTACTGAAGGAAAAAATGTAAATAAAAAGCATTTATCGTAAGCAAAATCTTAAAACAAAGCGATGATTTATTATGCTTTTAATTTGATAAATTGTAGACATTTCGGTTAATTATTTTAATTATCTAGGGAAGTTTCAACATTCATTTTATGTTACGTGTAAGAATACGATATCATTACAAGCACAAACTCAAAACCTAAATGAATAAACCACTTATAAAGACCCATGTCATGGAATTGGAAACTAATGTTCAATAGAATAATGAAATCCACTCAAACCGATCTAAATGTAAATAGTAAAAACAATTTTGTTTTCTTTTAGTTTAGAAAATTCAGAAAATTTTGTTACAATTGACAAAGCCTTTTTCTACGAAGGATGAGGTCACTTATAAGCTGAGATCTTACATGTAAATATCCTCTTAAAAGAATTCAGAGACGTGATTTTTATCTCTGTGCTATAGTTTAATAGATATCGTGTGTATATAAAAAGTTTTGGTTGAATTGAAAAATTGTAGGTGTCAATGCATGGTGTGTATATATGTGTCTGATTGTTTGTGGTTGTTATCTAAGACACACTTTACGATGGACAACTTATATTAAAATACATATTAATAAATTTATTCAATCTACCAATATTAGTATTTTACTTAGACGTTTAAAGCAAAGAATGTTGTAACCCAATATAAAATATTCAACATATTTAATTAGTAATTTTAAGTTCGAGTTCAACAAAACTCAACGGGTGCGGTTTCTTATTGTATCACAAGTTAGTTTGGTTACTTACTGAATTATTCCTATTATTGAGAAGTATTGCTTTCTTTGTAGTTATTATTGTTTCAATCAAAACTAATACACCAATCTAACCATCAGCTTGTATTAGGAATATAATTGTAATCCATGATATCTAATATTATTTTTGTATTAACAGATTATTCTTCTAATAAGACAAATACCGAACATAGAAAAAAACATGTTTTAGATGGTCTATATACAGGTCTGAGTCCGGTTCTCAGTAAAAATTTTTGTCGATGTTTATTATAATAGATAAATCGATTATTTGAATAAGTCAGATAAATCGATTATGACCTTAAAAACTTGAAATAATTATCATAATATTTAAAAGTTACAGATACATAGTTCGTAGTATGAGTGATTGCGCTGTAAAAGAATTAGCCAAATTAAACTCAGTTTGTCTCGATAACGCTTACTAAATGAGTGTTCTATCGCTGTAAATTTTGACCGTATGTTATCATGTGGGCAGCACGTTGTTAATTGAGATGTGGATCTACTATGGTAATCTTATAATGTTTGCTGAAAAACTAACTTGTACCCTACTGTTTAATACTTTTATATTATTATTAGCTTATTATGGAACTTGGAAATAAATTTATTATTATTATTATTACTATTCCTTTATATAAGTGATAGAAATAATAGAACTAAAACTTAAATCCTCCTGAAGTTTATACCTGTAAAGAATTTAAAAATTTAATAATAATTTCTGTTATAAGTAATCAGTTTAAAAAGTATTATAATCAACTTCAAAACCAAAATTTTCTTGTAGTAAATTATGAATACTCTTGTAATAGGAATAATGTTGTGTACGACACAAACACTATTTGATTTAGTGGAAGTAAGCATAAACTTTTAATGGATATTTTGTTCATACATACAAAGTTATAGTGCATTGATATTAATTTGAGAATTTGTTTGTTGGATCTTGATAATAAAATAATACATGTATATATTGAATGTTTATAGATATTTTTAGCAACGATAAGCTTATTTTAATTTTAATTAACTGCTGGGTCAAAATGAAATTTGCTCAATTTGGCCCTTGATTTTTGTGTTGCTAGACTTAATAACATTTAAAAAAGCTAAAACAATAAGAAAACATCACCAGCGAAGCTGAATGAAAGTCCCTCAAAATTAAAAGAGAAATCAGCAAATGAAATAGTAGGAAACACTTGCAATACGCCCTGAAGGCAATAGAAGGTGCTTTGTGCTATACACACAGCACACACATAGGTTTCTATACACAACTCTTGCAATAAAATAGAAAAGTGATCGAAATTAAGTGATGAACTGATGTATATTTTACATTAGCTTCAAGTAAACAAAATAAATTGTATCAAATATATTATTGTATTTATTTATTTACCCTTAAAGACAGTTATTTAAAGAACTTTAATAAAATTGTTAGGCGACGTGATGTAGGGATGATTTTCTTTTGAAGTAACTTAAATATACTATTTTCTGACTAATATTATTTGGTTTTATAAAAGTAATTTAGATAGGTACCTATTATTTTTGCAGATTCGCAGAAGGGCGTTCCATATTTCTAACTTTAGCTCAGAATTATTGATGTAACCCGGAACTCGGCAACATAAATATTCATATTACTGAGTAAATATATATACGGTAATATTATTTTTGTAGAAGGCAATTTTCAATACTGTTTGTTCAAATAATATTTCAATTTATATTACATCATACGTTTTACTTAGCTTTTATAATTCAAATGAATCCTAATTGGAGTGGATTTCAATTACGTGTACCTATAATCATAAAGTTAGGTGAACACAGATTGGTAAAGTTGTTCCCAGTGACAGCGTGCAATTAATAAACTTGGGTCCTTGTCCTCTGCTGTCCATGAGTTTGAACTATCCCGAAATAAATTTCATAGAAAATTAACTTTACCAAACTAAGACACTGCCTTAATATGTTACAAAAATGTCCTTTTTCATAAATATAAATATAATAAAAGAGCAATATATTAGAAAAAATAAACAAGTTTGTAATGTTTTCCAACCATGTTTGGCTTTCACCACGTATGTAAATGTATAAATTTTGCACACACTATGAAAGGCATATAAATTTATATAAATTTAGAAATACCTCGCACAATTGCTCAACAGATTCCAAGCTACAGTCTATTAAAATTCCAGCTCAATGTGGGTCTCACAACGAATTAGCAAATTAACAAGGAAACCTATGTTTTTTGTTTTAAATATTTTTCGATCTGTGAAACTACCGCACCAGAATATATTCATTAGGTGAATGCTTTAGTTTCAGTATTGCTATTTGCAACTCAAACAAAAGGACTTCCATTTGAGTATAAATATATATATTACTGGGTTTCAGAATTATTTTCGAAGTATTTAGAGGGGAACGACTAGACAACGAAGATAACATTTGCAGAGTTTGGGAAATACTAATGCGGAATCAGACTAACCTTTTGGTTCCTGAAGTTAATATTATTGAAATTTTCCGTCATGTGCGCCATGTTCCGCTATGTTACGTACTCTATACGTAATAAAATAATAAGTATAAAAATTAATATTGGTAATAAAGTATCGATTTATATGCAGTTATTTACATACCATATTATTGGAGTTATTATACCAATATACAGACATTATAGAAATTAGGTTACATAACAACCATATTTGATACTCTTATATAAATAAGATAAAATTCTTAGTCTACATATTTATGGGATTTTTATTTCTTTATATTGTATAGCAAATCATGACGGTGAGATTTTGTATTTAAATCATTTTATTATATTCCCCCTACAGTCGTTTTTGATTATGAATCACAACAAATAAGAGCGCAAATAAGACCTCAACTTTGACTCGCTGCGCTCGCAAAATCTCGGTATGTGTTAGCATATTGAGCGAAGCGAGGAGCAAACAGCACCGATGTTGCATTTACAAAACGTCGAAGCATTCTGTCCTCAACAATTTTTTTTTATTTTTTGTAAAACCACCACCAGTCTGATATTTATTAGTATGCAACATTTGAACATTTTCGAATTGACCGTTTTTTATTGATGCTTGCACAAAGGATGCACAGAAGTCTCTCATAGAGAGCTTCGCCCGCTTCGCTCAATAATACTAATTAGTAATAAAAAGTTACAGGAACCTCGATAATTATATCCAAATTATCTATATATCGTTGAATCGATCCAAATTATCTACATATCGTGGATAACACAAACAACTGTCTCATGTAGGAATCGAACCCCGACCTTTAGCTTATCAGCCAGGGCCACCGCCCACTAGATTATTCCGCCAAAAAATTCTCATTACTAAATGATTTTTAAAATAAAATCTTGTTACACTTTGTAATTTATTGATTCAATTAAAAATCAGAAACTATGTTCATGCGTTTTTATACGTAGCAGATAAGTGTGATAATAGAACTCATTTATAAAACATATCAGCATCATCGATGTGTCCATGTTTTAGCAAGGTACATAAACGAAACCAATTATTTGCGTATTTTAGTTTGTGTAGGAAATCGTAATATGTCTATATTGACCTAAAACACTATGTCAAAGGAAAACATAGTCTGATGGGTGTTGTTTGAGATGAGTACACTATTAGCATTACAAACCTACAAGGTGATAAATGTCAATAGTTCCGTCACTATCACAAAATGTGTATTAGCGTTAAAATTTGTGTATTTTAAATTATTGAAAAAGTTAGTGTTCTATTCCAAAAGACAAAAGCTGCCGCTCATACAATTATATATTCTATTAATCAAATATACATCCGTATGCACTCACACAGACCATCTGTTACAATTAACACGTAAACACTTTATTGAGTGTTACTTATTAACTCATAAAAGTGTCATCTCAATTAGAGTTATGATTTGATGTTGAATTAAATCATTTTGATAAGAGATATTTCTTATATTTCTGGAGTCAGAACAGTCGTTGGTGGGTTTTTTAATTATCCATGATTACTATTATAAATACATGTATATTTATCCTGCTATTATTACCATATCGGTATTTATTCGAATACTTTTATAAAGCAATAATTAATAAATGTTAATTAATTTTAACTGTAATTTTAATTCAATTTAAAAAGTTTATGATGCTGTAAGACGCGCGGATGTCATAAGTGTATATGGTACCGATAATTTTTGTCTTGCCCGAGATCGACTGGTCGATCGCGATCGAGGGGTTGGCCTCCCTTGGTATATGTTATCTGATGATATTCTATGTCTTAAATGTAATAAAGTAATATCTGTTATAACTATAAAGTAATATTCGCTACAACTAGGCGGACATGTAACGTACCGCGTTACAAATAAGTGGTAAGATGCTAGGCGAATCGTATTCTCTGTGCCAGTGTCAAATTTCAAAACTCGTCGTCTTACGTTTGATACGGTGTGCAGTGATTTAATAAAAAATAATAATAAAATAAAACACAAATTGCCGTTACTGTATTTTGCAACTTAATTTAAAATATATAAAATTCGTGAGTCGTAGATTGGTAAGGTCAGTCTGGTTTTACTGCCATAGTTAGGTACTCCCCTCTTGCTTCCGTGGGTATGCGGAATGATGATGCAAGCTGGGCAAAGAGTGGGCTGCCGTATATGTTGTATCGAGGGTAAGCCGCTACAGTCAGTGTCCAAAACTTGAGCTCGTGATAAAATTAAAACGTGGTCCCAAGTTAATGACGTCCACAGTAAATAAATTCTGTTAGCCTCCCCTGATTGTGACCCATAACCGTCTGACAAAAGAAGAGAAGCCGCAAGAAGAGGTGTGGTATTCAATCAGAACGGAGTTTAGAAAAAATTATATAAATTAAAAAGAAAAAAAAAAGAAAACAAAGCAAGCACAAATAATTAACTTAGATTAGGAAACCCATACGGTTTCCTAATCTAAGTTTCTGTTTATACTGAGTGATATATTGTGTGTTTAACAAAGGTATCCTGGTTTTACAAACACATGAAGACGCGTACCCAAATTAATTAGCGAAATTTGTTAGTTAATCACAACAAAATTTCCTCATGTAGAAATGCGGATTGTTATTGCTGGTAATTATAAGTAATAAATAAAAGTAAAAGACTGAAACATGTATCATGTATTTTTTAGACTAAAGACTGTTGTTATATAATAAATCCTATGATTTTTTATATTTTGTAGACAATATTTTATAAGGTTGTTTTAAGTCAAGACAAATAAGATTTTGTGAATATTTCAACTAATGATTACTTTTAATTTCTAATCGGCTTTCCTTTACGGAACAGAAAGTATTGGAAATAACTAAAACTATTTGAAAAATAGCTTTTAAGATAAAAATTTGCCAAACGACGTTTGTTTTGTGAAATGCTTATAGAAGAGACGCCTTGCAGCGTCTTTTCGGCAATTTAAAGGGTTATGGAAAACCGTACTTATTACCAAAAAATAAAGCTTTAATTGTAATGTGAATTTGACTACATAGTTTTAATTATGTCTATAAACTATGAAACAGTGACTGTACTAAATAAACAGTTATGTTTAAAAAATATTTCTTTCACAGTGCAAAATAAGCAGCATTGTTACTAAAGACACAAAAAACTTAAGAGAAGTTCCTTATGATTTTATCATCACCAATAAATGGGTTTTTAGATGTTATCTGATGACCAGGTATCATTAAAAAAACTAAAATAAAACTCGAAAAACTAATCGAACAGAGATAATATGGAAATATTAATTTTTGATTCATTGACGTCCATGACAGACTGAGATTCATAAAAAGATAATAAACATTAATTCTTTATCTATCTTTGTACTATTTTTGCTACCTCAATAATATGAATGCTTAACAAGTAAGCCTACAGATCTAACTTTTTATTTGGAAAAATCTAAGATGTTTTTTTACGAGCCTGATTAGTTTTGTTTGTTTGTAGTTGTCGATAGAAGAGTTGGGATATATATATGATCAGACTTGAGACTAAATTCTATCAAATTTAAATATTTCTTAGTCCCAAGTCCAAAAATTACGTTTATTGATTGCAAAAAACGTAATGTTATTGATCATTTAAACATTGATGATGTTTTTAAAATAATTTCGTCAATAAACGAAATTTTACTTTGTGCGTTACTACATAAATATTGATAGGATTTACATCTAACACATATTTTTGAACGTACACTATAATGCCGCGATGCAAAATGGCTTTCAGTCGCAAACAAAGCGTAGCCGGAAGGAAGCCAGGTTCCAGCCGACTCAATTTATGATCAGACAGAAATTACGAACTCCTCTTTTTGTGAACTTGAATAACTCCCTGAATATATATTGCCTTATTGGTATTTAATATTTATTTATAATGTCCCATTATTGTTAAAACATATAATTTAATAAAATTAAATTATTCCACCCTCTGGCAAATTTCAGAAAAAAGGCACTGTTATTGTATTCCACTTTATAATTCGTGTTACATAAATCCGCGTTTATGACTAAAACATTTGGGAAAGGGGTGGGCTATACGATAGTTGAGGGGGAAATAAAAGAATACCAAACACATTTAAATGACATTTAATATTCAATCGAACGCTAACTTCACGTCAAGTAATTATAGACAACTAAGTCACATATATCGTATTCACAAGGCTTTTATAATTTATTTGAACCTTTCCAGTAATTCATAATTTATGCATGTGTGAAGTTGGAATATTCGTTAGTCGAATTTCATACCATGTAACAAATTAGGGTTGCTTGGGTCAAACTAGCGTGACTTTAAATAACAAAACAAAATAGACCCAGTTAAAATTTTTTTTTTTTTTCAATTTTATACTGAAAGAACACAGCTCGGAACAACGTTTTAAAGAACTACGATGGTAAAGATAATTTATGTCGTTTTTTTTCTTTCTATTTAAGAAATTATTGTGATCACCCCTATTTTCAGTAGTTCTTTTTAATATCTTTAGATTTGGAGGTGTCCTAAGTAATTCTGTACGCTTTTTAAAAACAAATGTATATATGTGCGTGTAACTATATATTTATGTACGAGTATGTAAGCGTTTTTTTCGGCTCCATATTCTCGCGACGCGATTGAAATAAAATTAATGGAATATAAAATAATATAGAAAATAAAATAATATAACATATTTCTTAACCAGAAAGTTAATATGAATCGCACTCATTACAGCTTGTTTTTATATAAATTGTAGCGTAAAACCTCTCTCTTATAATATTTCCATTTCTTTCAGAAACGAATTTTTATTTCTAGAACGTATTGTACTGTAACAAAGAGTTCATAACAATGTTCACATTTATTGTTCTGTATTTATTTTTTTGATTCGGTTCGAATAGAGAGATTAATTCCATCCTATTTCTAACCTGATTCGTTTTAACTTGTAATGAGCAGTTTTTAATGATAATGTTCTACTCTATTTTAAGTATTATTTTATGAGTTTTACTAATATATTTATTTTTTGTATAATTTAATGTTTTAAATTCATAAAAATTTTGACCCGACAAGAAGTAAATTATTTTTTTAAACTACTTTTTAATTTAGTTATATAATCGCCTATATTAAGCGTAATTATATTAACACTAGACGGTCCTTCCAAGTCCATTTGCGTGAACTCACAGTGAAGTGTATGTAGTGTACATTGCAGTCGTCAATGTATAAACGTACCTTCTTTAAGAATATTCATATAACATAATTAAGTCTTAAGTCCTCATTTAAGAATAAAAATATTTACTTATAAAACATTTTACACCTGGAACCCGATATCGAAAAACTTTATACTATTTTGTGATAAAACTGAAGGTAAATAGCTTTCTGTTTAATGTTTGTGCTAAGTCTGGACACTCAACTAGAAAGTAAGCGAGACACATTTAACAAATAAACACATTACTTATATCTACTATTTCCTTGAACTTTCGTATTAACTGTAATGTTAGTATTACATTGGGTATTTATAACTATTACTCTTAACGTAATAATAATTATATTTTTTGTCTTATTATTTGAATACAATTTTTTAGTAATTATAATGAAATAGTTAAAAAATTTATGTAAAAGTATTAAAGGATTGCATTTCTTAGCTGTATGAGTAAGATAAATGTTACCTAATATACTTAAAAATATACTGTTGTTTTTATACACTAATGTTATTACAAAAATGTGTTGTGTTTGTTGAATTCAATTAAGACATATTTTTTTTATTATAGATTGATGAAGACTATGTCTATATAACATATTACTACAGTAATAGTGGTTAAGGAAGAAAATACATATCCTATACAACGATTAATAATCAATCCCAGAATGTCATTTATAAAATTTTTTCGAATGCTTATTCATGAGCTCGAAACATGGTGGTATCACGACGCGATTATATTGACGTGAGTGTAAACGTCACTTACTAATATAACTTAACTTATTATATGTGTTAGAAATAAGACAATGATATTCCGGAAAATATTTAAATGCTAAAAATGTAAAGATATGTATACGTTTAAATTGATTATTTTTCTTTCTATGGGCGTTATTTAAAAATGTACCTACTTTATATTAATTTTTAAGTTTGTAAAAAAATTGTGTACGTAGTCGAGCTGTATAAAGGCGAACGAATAAAAAAAAATATTTATTAAAAGATGTTTTCAGTCACAAAACTTTCTACAGGACGATAAAGTTATTTAATATTAACAAATAATAAAAACATTATATTCTAACTTATTTAATAACATGCCCTTTTGAATAATCCCACGGAAATGCTTGGTCAGCAGCCATTGTTCTTCCGTTAGGCGATTGTGTGGATAGATCGTGTAACTGTCGCTGGCAACATTTATTATCGAAATAACATTAGAACGTACAGAAAAATAGAATATGCTATTTTCGGTGGAATTTTATATTTCATTAAAACTATTTTTCGGATATAACTCGCAGGCAGTTTATGATAAACTGACTGACTGACAGACACCATCATCTCGTCTTACCGCGAACACGTTTGCTGCAAAGCATTCGAAACGTCGGGTTAAATATAAAAATGTAATAATGAACGCGAGTTATATCCGAAAAATAGTTTTATTGAAATGTGTAGTACTCGTCTAAATCTTAGAATACATTATGAATTTTATATACTGAATGAAGTGAATTTTATATACAGAATGCTCATGAAAAACGTGAAAGGGTTTGCGTAATATTCTGAATGATTTCAAATGGAATCCAAAATTTCATACAAGTATTTGCGTAAATCTATGAGGAGAGGTATACGATATATATTATGAGTTTATTGAAATAACGGTTAAATCCAAATCCTTTTGAAGCATCACTATTTAAAAAAAACATTTGGTATTTGATTTTTATTTTCCTTAATTAATAAACAATAAAAGTACACAAAGATTTATTCAAAACCCATTAGCTAATTATTTGGAATAAGTTGGATAAAATCAAATCTTAATAATTTTGAATCAAATATTTTTGCTTTTGTTTCCTTCAAACGAAGTTTCAGGAAGAAAAACTGTGTTCAAATGTTCAAGTTACAATTGTTAGAAAATGGCATAAAATAAGATAGTATAATGTTAATTAATATAATAAAACATATACAAAAGAAATAAATTTTGATTTCACTATAAATCAGACAATGCTATACTGAAAATAATAGCTAGGGCGAGCTTGAAGACCCCTCGTAAAGTCGCCAATTTATGAACTATCAAGAAAGATATTATGCGTAGATTTGTTAGAAAAAGATTAATATAAAAGAATAAAAATATACATACGTAATAATACATATATATATATATATATATATATATATATATATATATATATATATAGAATCTTCAAAGAGAAAACAAAAAAAAAACAACAGTTAAAAGAGAGAAAAATATCCTGAATTATTCTTCGTTTTTTATGGGCAACGTTATTATTTATTTTAATTAATGTTAAATGTTCATTAATTAATAATAACAATTCTATAACCTGTAACAGATTTTATCACTTACTGGTATAGTCTTATATACCTATACGTATAATTTATAAAAAGAAAACTCAAAGAAAAAAAAAGAGCTAAATATGGAATCGTCTATTCCATATTTAAATCTTGTGAACATAAATAATAGTGTTAAATTATCATGACATAAATAAACAGTATTTAATTATCAAAACATTAAACACGCGGCAATCGAGCTTGCCGCTATGAAAAACTCCTAATCGGCAAATTATAACGCGCAAATTAATTAACAAACAAAACAACTTCTATTGCTTTTTTTATTTTTTTTTGTAGTTTATGATAGGATTTTAAAAAATTTAAAAATTCGAAATTTTTTTTCCATTTTTCGGTAACTTCGGCGGCCGATCTGACATCCTTCCCGTTGGACAATCAACATAATTTCGAAAAGTGAATCTTACATTTAGATGCTGATTCCAAATATATCTTTAGTTTTTCAAAATTCGAAAAATAAAATTCGACACACACACAGACACACAGACACACAGACACACATACAGATCAGACGGAAAAACAGAGTTTTTCGAAAAGATAACATGTTAGGTTTATTGACCGCTGTCAACGTATAATTTTTTTTTAATTTTTAATAATGTATTTTTTTAAAGTTATATGAATGTTTTTAAGTAAATAAAAACTTTTCAAAAACATTAACGGATTTCAAGACCCAAAAAAAAAAAACGGTTTCTCAAATTAAATTTAAGTAAATATTAAATCATTTTATAAATCTGTAAATGTACATGGACATATGTGAAACCTTTTTACATTTCGTTGATTTCTTCCGAAAGTCAATGAAATGAAAGCTTGCGCAAGAAAAGATAGCGATTCCTAAAAAGTCACACAATGAACCACAAAAATGATAAAAACAGGAACTTAAACATTAGGTTCTTTTATTCAATAGTTTTCTCACAAACGTTACAAAAATATTCTGAATGTGATTCTTTTATATAAAATTATTAGTTTACCAAATATAACTTGAAATGAAGGTGTGTTTTTATTACTTATAAAAAAATTATATACGAATTCGAAAAAAACCTCAGTTAAAAGATATTGTTGCAATATGTATATATTGACTGGGGCAAAAACTATAATTTTATTTTATCTTAGTAAAACCCGGTCAGTAATTCTTGTTCTATACACGAGCAGACGCATGAACAAAACAATTTATAAACACTTATTTTAAGTAACATTTTATGTACTCTTAATTTTAGTTTTTTTTTAATTAAATCAAATAGGTATAAATTTTAATTAAATACTATTGCATAGTTGTGACTAGAAAATTTTATTTTTAAATCTATCTACAAATATTTTTAACAATTGAAATAAAACTATAAAAACGCGCCTATAATTATGGTTACATTTTAAGTTTAACCCGATGTTTCGAAGGCTTTGCAATGTGTCAGTAAGTCAGTTAATTAGTCATAAGTTTATTTCGAATGTGTATTCGTGAAAATCTAAGAAAATACTATTTATACCCTAATAAAAATCATTTATCCCATTGTTCTGTTAATTTAGTAAGGCTACTATATAATATATATATTCGTCAAGATGAGCAGTGATACGATATCTCATGTTAGTAAAATAGTCATTCTTATTTGGTTAATAATAATTTATGTTTTCGGTTTTATTACAATGAAACAAACTAATCCCTAAGCAATTTATTTCAATGAAAAAAGGTGAATACAAGGTCTTACGTATTTTAAGAACAAATAATTAAATTCTTCAATTATAATAATAATTCTGTTTTTATGTCTAAGGCTAGTTGTAGTATTATCTTTATGCTAGGTCTCCGTTCCAGTTTATCGTTTTCAGATAATCTATATCAGCTTTGCTTCCCCTAAAATTATTTTATATGTTTTATTGCTTTTTTTATTTTTTATTTGATAAAATACCTTTTTAAGAAAATACAATAACATGTTCGACGTCTTTTAAAACTTCCAAGATAAGTATTTAATAATATTTTCAAGATTGTATTTATAACGTATGAACTACCTCGAAAAGAATTTTTATATACCTACCACTAGTTTTTATATCCCAGGACCGAATATCGATAAAGAATCAAATCAAATGTAAAAAGGGTTTCGAATATATTCTCCTTAAAGAGGACAAATCTTCTTATATATTTCCAATAAAACAGTATTTATGGTGATGGACGGTACGACTTATTATCATAGCTATTTTATATAAATTGTAAGTTGTTTCTGTTAACACCCACTTAAATAGTAATTATATAAAAATGTGTAGGTATCTATATAAAATATGATTTACTAACGTATGATTTGAGAAATTATATTACTTTTCCCTCCATTTACCTACTATTGGCTTAAAACTATTTCCACTACAGCATCAATCAATTCATATAAATGGAAGCACAATGACAGATGAATGCTCTTTGCTCAAATGTACTATGTAGTCAGACCAGTTTTAATTAAGAAAATAATTTATGCCAATAAACACATAAGAGTTCTTAGTTTTTCCAATCCTTGGTAACCAAGTATCGTACTATAAGATAGTCAAGTAAAGCTTGACGTAGTTCTCTAGAACAAGAAAGTTTGGTGAAATCCTAAGGTAGTAAGTTCTTCGATTGTATAAAATACCATTCATGCGAAGTATAATTCAAGATAGCTCAAACTTCTAAACCTCAGAGAAGGATCTAAGTCTGTGTGCAATAACGTCTACATCTGAGGCATGTAATTATTATTAGACTTATTCATGAGTTTGGAAAAAAAGTAAATAATCAAGTTTTTATTTAATATATCTAGTTTCAGAATTTATAACAAATCCGTTATAATTTAAAATAAAATATTTATGTGTCTACTTTTAAATGTTAACTATAAAACTATTTTACTTAGAAGCTAGGATTTTAAAACAGTAACGACGTAGATCTCAAGTACCTATTTGATTTAATTTTAAAAAACTAAAATTAATAGTACATAACATGTTACTGAGGTTTTATTTAGAATTCCTATATATTTTTTTTAAAGTAATAAAAACACACCTTCATTTCAAGTTATATTTGGTAAACTAATAATTTTATATAAAAGAATCACATTCAGAATATTTTTGTAACGTTTGTGAGAAAACTATTGAATAAAAGAACCTAATGTTTAAGTTCTTGTTTTTATCATTTTTGTGGTTCATTGTGTGACTTTTTAGGAATCGCTATCTTTTCTTGCGCAAGCTTTCATTTCATTGACTTTCAGAAGAAATCAACGAAATGTAAAAAGGTTTCACATATATCCAAATACATTTACAGATTTATAAAATGATTTAATATTTACTTAAATTTAATTTGAGAAACAGTTTATTTTTTTTTTGGAACTTGAAATCCGTTAATGTTTTTGAAAAGTTTTTATTTACTTAAAAACATTCATATGACTTTAAAAAAATACATTATTAAAAATTAAAAAAAAAATTATACGTTGACAGCGGTCAATAAACCTAACATGTTATCTTTTTTGGTAATTAAATGCTGTTATTTATGTTCACAAGAGCTAAATATCGAATGGACGATTTTTTTAGTTTTCTTTTTATAAATTATACGTATTGGTATATAAGACTATACCAGTAAGTGATAAAGTCTGTTACAGGTTATAGAATTGTTATTATTAATTAATGAACATTTAATATCACTTAAAATAAATAACAACAATGCCCATAAAAATTTCACATGACGTAAAAACTGCTGTACGGAATATAGGATTTCTAAATACAATGTGAATATCTTCAAGGCAATAGCGAATAGACAATTACTTAGTGCGCTTAGTATCAATCAGTACCAAGTATTATATTTCCACATGTATGTACCTACAAGTTGAAAGTAATCATGTACTAACTTAGACAAATAAATACAACAATACATAAAATTGTCCATTTCACCATTAGGTGAGTACTATTGCCATTGAAGGGTGCGCCTACTTGAAAGTGCAATGCATTCTTATAGTGTATCGGGTGTCGGTGTGCGCTAGTAAACTTTTAGCTAAATTGGTATGCACTTACTAAATTGACTAACACTTTGTAACTAAAATCTTTACCTAAGTATTTATTGTTTATTATTTGCATTGTAGTAAATTGGTATTTGTAAACTGAAATAAATTTTTCGTCAATCAAAGTTCCTTTGAATGCACTTTTTTTACCTGTCATCGTGGGCAAAGCTGAAGGTAGAAGCTGTTGATATCGTTACGGCAACGAGGCTGGAAATGAGCAGCTAGTAATAAGTAATGGCTTAACCGAGCTTTCTGACTTTATTAAGCAAATCGGAAAACGAAGAAGTTCTTGAAATCAGAAGAATTAATGAAAAAATAATTGGCATTTTGATCAAAGTTGAAGATTGAAATTAGAATAATTTGAATTGTCTATTTCTAAAAGGGTTGAAAACATATCCTTAGAAGTTAATCTTTGTATGTCTATATATCACCGTGTATTTAGTCTGTTAATAAAAATATTTATTAAAAAAACTATTTTTATTCATCATTATAATGATTTCAGCCCACAGGATGTTCACTGCTAGGCCTCCCTTTTCGACTTCCAATGAGGCCGATCCATTATGGCGGTCTTTATTCAGCGGCTTCCTGCCACTCTTCTTATGTTGTACGGCCATATTTAAATATATTTATATATATATATTTAAATAGTGAAATTAACGATAAAAAATAGAGTATTTACATATATAATTAGAATAAAAATTATGGTTTTCAATATTTTGAAAAAACACAAAATATAGAAAATAATCATAACATTCATTTATAAATAAGCTTCTATTTAAAAACTTCCTTATTTCTTTACTTATCTGGTTATCTGGTTTACTTCATTTTCCTTTTTGCATTTAAATAAATCACGTTTTAAGACAATATTTTAAATATCTTATTGATCTATTCAATTTGTTAAACACGACTTCACTGAACAGCCAGTAGTATTCAAAATATGCATCCTTCGATATTCATTTAAGGTATAGTTTAAGAAAACAACACCAATGTTCATTAATATTTTGTTAAAATTCCTAAAAATAAGTACCAGATATCCAAATCGTCATTTAAGTACCTACTGCATTAGTATATATATACCTAGAGAACAAAAAAATACTATAAATTTCATTCCAGAAGCAAAAGTCATTTATTTTTCATCAACCCTCAACTGTCATTACAAAATATTATCAACACTCATATCAATACATTACAAAACTTAAATAATACCCAGGAACAAGGAATACTGTATTAATATTGAAACCAAATTTATAATAATGTTTAATAGCTAACGTACAATTTAAAATACATAAATTACCTTTAACCTCTTTAATATTCAATCATTTGTTTTACAATACATTGAATATTAATTCATAGTTGTTCTAAAAGCTTATTTCTTAGTAAGCGTGTCAAACGAAACACCCTTTCTAAAGCTTGAAGCTTAAGTTAAACTTTGAGTACTTAATCATAAGTTCCATTTCAAACAGTACTTTAGTCGCAATTTTTTCATATAGTGTACATTAAAACTACAGTTATCGTTGCAAAAACCAAGATGATTTTTTCTGACATGTTTTATACGACAAAACATTGACGTTATGATTGTAATTGTACACACACCTTTTGGTAATTAGGCGTTAATAGAAAAATCAGTTGTAAAAAAAAAATATTTCTTCGCTTCTTTACATAACTTACATATATATTTGAATAGATTTCTAGTAATTAATACTGCTATCTAATTAATACTATTAAAAAATATTAAGATTGTCAAATGTGTAAAAAAAATTACTTCATTTTAATGAGTCACGATTGAATACTTCACTCAAGAAATCATTATTATACACGATTTTATACTTCGATAACTTATAAGTCTAACTATTTTTATTTACATTCAATTTGTTATGTATTTAATTTATTAATTCTGATACACACTTCATCTATTAACATAAATATATAAAATACACTAAAAAAAGAATTATAATAAAGACAGACACACAATATGAGAAGCTTATCATTAATAAAACTCTTAAACTTTAACATATATTCCACATAGAGCTCTGATTCACCAAGCATTCAAGAAAAGATAGTGTTTCTTAGCTAATTAGCACTACGGTAATTGTGAACACATTTCTCTAACTTAAAACTATTTCGCGGAATGGCAGACTCAAATGTATTGAAACTGGAAGATAATGTAAGCATCAAACCAACATTAACATCAACACAACAAGTTACAACCATCAAAACCACAAGGAATAACTTTAATTGTAACATTAATAACTTAAATCTAAATATTTTAAAGCTATATTGCTATATAGTTTAGTACTTTTAAAAAATAAAGGACTCATAATCGAAAACATAATGATAAAACCTCTTATAATATAAATTACTTACGCTAAAACGATCTCTGTTCAGTATGAAATAAGGTTGTCTTTAGATTCTACAATAATGTCATAATACTCTGTGGTCGTTACCGAGATATACACGGTTGTTTTTGTCGGTCCCGTTGTAAAATAAATTTAAGTGTTAAACGAACTATTACTGCTCATAATACTATCCCAGTGTTTAATTTAGACTTGTTTCTAATTATATTGATAGTGTTTTTAAAGTATCAGTGAATTATAAAACTGTTTTGAGGCAGAACATTAAAAAACTTGTTAAAATATTGTGAGTTTTTATTGTGTCGGTTAAAAACGCGTAAGCGCCACGATCTGCACGGCGCTTACGACCTTTGGAGCAACAACTCTTGTATAAGAAGCAAATCTGATATAAGTACGCTCTTTGAATAACTTTTCTATTTAATTTATAATTATCACAAGCGATAATTCCCGATATACAAAGCCAAATTACCCACATATAAAGTAAATGCAGTGAAAAATAATATAAATAATAACAAAACTAGTTTTGTGTATACAATTAGTATAAGTATCACTACAAATACCAAAATAAAAAAAATAAATAAAAAAAGATGTCGTCGAAATGCCGTGTATGTGATGCTAATATATTAAAAAAAGATGAATTCAGCTGTGCCGCTTGCTTGGAAACTTTCCACTACACTTGTTTAAAAATTAGTGATGTCAGCTTTAAAAGGATGACAGCTAAACACAAGGAATCCTATAAATGTCCTAGATGTATGGAAAAAACATCAAATACTACATCTCCTAGGTCGCAATCAGTTAAAGAAAATAATGTCTTGGATAATTTTGAAGTTATCTTAGATAAAAAACTTACAGAAATGAAAAATTCTATTATTTCTGAATTGAAACAAACAGTTATGTTAGAAATTAAAAATAATATATCAATGCTCACAAATGAACTTCAAAATTTAGCAATTTCTCACACTAAATTACAAACAGAACATGATAATTTACTTGAAGATAGCAAAATTCTTAAAGTAAAACTGTTGAAGTTAGAAGAAGGCCTGAGCGAACTGACCTGTCAATATTCTAAACAACAACAATGGGTGCGGCAACAGAATATTGAAATAGTAGGAGTCCCGGAATTAAGAAATGAAGCTTTGTGTGACATAGTCACGAATATTGCTAGGCATGTTGGTATTCATCTTCATGAACAGGACATTGAATTTATTACCAGAATAAAACCAAAACAAACTATCAAAGATCGTCCTAGAGTGATCGTCTGTAAACTTAAGAATAGATCTCATAAGGATGGCATCCTAGCCGGTTTAAAAAAAACTCGAGGTGTCACCACCCAAGACATTGGAATCACGGGAGACTCAAAGAGAATTTTTGTTAATGATCACCTCACTCCACAGAATAAGTTTTTGTTAAATAAATGTAAACAACTTGCATTTGAAAAGGCATATAAATTCGTATGGACAAAAAACTGTTTCATCTTTGTACGAAAAAACGAAGTAACCCCTGCAATGGCAATAAACTCAGAGAAGGATTTATTGAAAATAGTTTAAAAATGTATAATTCGCTCATTATGTTCATTGCTTGTATTATTTTTGATAAACTTTTGTATTATTTTGTATTACACATTCAGACACATTACATTCACACACAGACATTTTTCACATTCTTATTCTTATATACATACACGCAGACAGGAATTACTAATACTTTAATTAATCAAACTTATATGTTTGGGATATACAGGGTTAAAATTAGTCGTACTTATAATTTATTATATATATATATATATTTATATATGTATGTATATATATAGGTATGGATTACAACACTAACTTTCTAAATGTCTCATTCAATTAATATTTATTACCAAAATGTTCGTGGTCTCCGCACTAAAGTAAATGATTTTTATCAAAGTATTTTGTTGAATAATTTTGATTTAATTTTTATTACAGAAACATGGTTAAATGATAGTTTTCTATCTAGTGAAGTCATTGACCTTCGGTATGACGTATTCAGATATGATAGAGATAGCAAATCTTCTACCAAAAATATAGGCGGAGGAGTCATGATATGCGTTAAAAATATTTATCAAGCTCAAATAAAAAAAAAGTTTTCACGGGAAGGTGTCGAAATGATTTGGATTACAATAGGTCCTCAGGTTTTTAATGGCTCACAGGTTCATGCAGTGCATTTTGGAGTGGCTTATGTTCCTGGGGGCTTTCAGCACTCGTATCGTATATCTTTAGTCCAAGACTCACTTAGTGAGGTAATGACAGCACATCCCAATGATCATGTTATTCTTTTAGGAGATTTTAACATGCCCAACATACAATGGACATCGACGGAACCAGTTATATTGAGAATTGGTACAAAAGAAAGTTACACTACCGCTGATAACTTTTTAAATGCACTACAGTTTCATGGGCTATTACAGCTTAACAAGTACCTCAATTGCAGTTCAAATATATTGGACTTGGTAATCACAAACATACATTTAAATATTTCTGTATCTACTAACCCTCTTCTATGCGAAGATATTTATCACCCTGCCCTAGAAATTGATGGTTGTGAGATATTGATAAAAGAAACTTGTCCCAAAAAAATTGTTAAACAAAAATTTTTCAAAGGTGATTATGTAACTATAAAAAAGGAGTTAGCTTTTATGGACTGGAATAATATTTTTCTAAATAAATCTATCGAGGGATCTCTTGACGCATTTTACAAGATACTATACAAATTAATAGATAACTTTATACCAACATTTTTATCGGGTGGAAAATATAATTATCCAGTCTGGTATTCTAAGGCCTTAATTAAAGTAATACAAGAAAAGGACAAAATTCACGCTAAGTGGAAGAGATTCAATAACCCCATAGATTACGCGGAGTTTAGTCTACTAAGGCACAG
The DNA here is from genome assembly GCA_959347395.1 of Mechanitis mazaeus. Lineage (NCBI taxonomy): Eukaryota > Metazoa > Arthropoda > Insecta > Lepidoptera > Nymphalidae > Mechanitis > Mechanitis mazaeus. The sequence continues at coordinate 12,294,972 of OY365743.1, forward strand.
ACAAAAAATAATACAAATGAAATGCTATAATACTTATATATGGAACACACAAGAAGTTTTACTAAAATCACCTGAACTGCTACACAATTATGTTAGATCAAAACGAAATAAGAAGTGTACTTATCCTAACACTTTATATCTGGGGAATGAATCATATACTAATGAAATAAATATCTGTGAAGGTTTTAGTGAGTACTTTAAAGGGGTGTTTGTTGATGCTGCATCAAATTACATAAATCAAAAGTATGATACATCTACCTTTTCAGATGAGAATCTCGAAAGTATTAAATTAACAAAAGCTGACATTCTAAAACAATTAACTTGCTTAGATATACGAAAGGGTTCCGGTAGCGACGAAATCCCACCAATATTTTTAAAGAATTGTGCTGACGAATTGGTAATTCCTCTATTATATTTATATACCAAATCTATAAAGGAGGGAATTTTCCCCATGAAATGGAAGGAAGCTCACATTGTACCTGTGCATAAAAAGGGATCAAGATCTGAAATTTGCAATTATCGTCCAATATCAATTTTGAATGTTTTGGGTAAAATTATGGAAAAAATTGTACTTTGCAAAATACATCCTATTCTCACACGAGTTATACCACATAATCAACATGGTTTTATGAAAAGACGTTCAACTATTACTAATTTGACTATATTTACTGATGATATTTTACAAAACATGGATATGGGAGAACAGGTTGACGTGATATATACTGATTTTGAAAAAGCATTTGATCGCGTAGATCACGTCATTCTTATGCAGAAATTGTATGCGTTGGGAATACGCGGAGACTTATTTCGTTGGATGAAGTCTTATATTACTAATAGAAAACAAGCAGTTAGAGTCGGCGGATCTCGATCTAATTATGTTGATATATCTTCGGGTGTGCCACAAGGATCACACTTAGGACCACTACTTTATAACATTTATCTTTTTGATATAGGTCACTGTTTTAAATATTCTAACTTTCTGATGTTCGCTGATGATAAAAAAATATTTATGAAAGTAACTAGGATCGAAGATTGTTTAATGATTCAAAGTGATCTAGATAGATTAAGTCAGTATTACAAAATTAATAGAATCAATGTGAATATTGAGAAGTGCAGCCAAATCACATTTTGTCGTAAGGATAAAGTTATCGATAATACATACACAATAAACAATTGTCCTGTAGGAAGAAGTACTCTTGTTAAGGATTTAGGTATATTATTTGATAGTAAATTATTGATGAATGATCATATAAATTTTATCATCCAAAAAGCCTATAAGATGTTAGGATTTGTAATGCGACTATGCGTTCCTTTCAAAAACATAACTTGTTTAATAAGAATTTACAATACATTAGTAAGAAGCACCTTGGAATATGGCAGTTGTATATGGAATCCTCAATATGCAAAATATATCAGCGGTATAGAGGCAATTCAAGAAAAATTTATTAAACATTTAAACTTTAAGACATTTAAAACCATTAAATCCTATAAGAATAGTTGCAATGAATACCATATATCTTTATTAAGCGACCGCCGTGAACTGCTTGACATGAAATTCCTTCATGGTCTTCTATCAAGTGATGTGGATTGTCCGGAGCTGTTGTCGCGACTCTTTATAAATGTACCTTTCAAACGAACACGAATAGCGAAATATAATCTTTTTTACGTACCCTTAGTCCACACACGTTACGCCTCTAACTCGTTCTCATCACGTATACCCTTAACATACAATAAAAAATACTCCCACATTGATCCTTTCCACTTATCTAAACATGTTTTCAAACAACAAATTATGAAATCTCAATCCTGTCATCCATAATATTTAATATAGAACTCAAACACACACACACAGTCACATACACACGCACACACACATACACACACACACATACACACACACACACACACACATACACACACACACACACATAACCACGCGCTTACTTGTGCGTGCATACACAGTATATTACAATACATTTTGATACACAAAGGTTTTCCATTTGTTTGTTTAAATCAATAGTTTTTTAGTCTCTCAACTTAGTTTGTAATTTATTTATTATTATTATTATTATTTTTTATTTTTATATCCATTGTTGACTGTTTATTATTTAACGGGTCCATAAACATCCATCAGTGTATAGTTACTATTATAAAAATCAGAAGAAAACTGTTATTGGCTTTATGTTTAAATATGTTGTAAACTTATCATGATTGTTAATTTGCTGTTGTTTTCTCAATAAATAAATAAATAAATAAAAAAAAAAAAAGTATGTACGTATATTCTATACATCACTAGTATTATATAGATTTCTTGTTCTCACTGTCAAAAACTACTCAAATAGTCAATGGAGTGTAATAAATCTTATTACACAGATAATATTAATGACACAGCCTTTACTAATCTGCCGGAAGTTCGGGAAATTAGAGGCTACTGGTGTCATTCAATTTACGTGAGATTTTATAGTTCGGACAGTGTCTGCGGTTTTATTATAACTGCTTATGAAATATTTTGTCGGTGACATTCCTGAAGGAAAAAGAGAGATTAAAAATATATAAATGATCGACTATTGTTACTACTAATTTATCGTTATTATTGTTACTAATAGTAAAATCTCGTTATGAATATACTCTAAAATATTTACTATGGCATTGCCTCTAATATTTTTTTTTATATTAGACATGCCTTAAAGAATTTAAATATCATCTCAGTTTATATTGGAATAATATGATGTGGGTAGTGACGAGACTATTTTTTCCAAATGTGAAAGATAATTTTGCAGTGTTAATTAAAAATAATTTTCAAAAGTTGAGGAAAGTTGGTCTCAGTCTTTGTATAAATCCCACAGCGAAGTAAATCTGAAGATTAAAGAAACAAGAAATTTAATTAAAACCTAAAGTTATACATTTTTTCAAGTGGCTGTTCCTAAAAAAAAAAAACAAATCCTACAAATAAATATTATTTCACTAATATTTGACACTATTTTAATTATCTTATAGTCAATCGACCCCGCGACTTAATCTGCAGTGACTGGATATAATATCTATCAATTAACACAAATTATCTTTTCACAAGAGATGTCTATCAGAATCCCATGGGTACAGGATATATTAAAAGCCATGGGTCTGGTACAAGGCAATTATAAAACAAAATTATACGTACGTAAATATAACTATATAATTACAAATATAAACGTGTAAATATAATTAAATATAATAAAAATATATATATAATCTATACAAATACACGAAAAGTAAAAAAGAGTTAATAAATAATGTTGATTTTTACATTGACATTGAAAGTAAACATTTCTTCAGTCTCAATTTAAATAAGTTGGTAATATGTAATAAGGGCAATACTAACAGAAAAGGATTCACTTAAAAATTAGTTTTGTACTATGGCACTTTGAGGAATTTCACTGAAGATAAATGGCAGTCCAGAACTAATTCTCAGTTTTTTGCGTTATTTAGTTACGGTTACGGTACAGACTTCTCTCATACACTAAATGAAGCAGGGTTCCAAAATTGATTTTGCTATTGAAACCCAGATTGAAAAGGATTTAATAAATTATTGCTATAAAGGAAATGAAAGTTTCTTGAAAACTGCTTCATCAAGAACTTTAGAGAGGATAGAGTATAGATATATAGAGATGAAGATGGTCGATATTGATATGGAAAGGGTAAGATATTTTAGTTATGGGATTCAGATCGGCACTCTTCCAGGCCATAGGAAAGTTATTTAAAAATAATGAAAAGTTGTTAATATGGTTAATTATGGGTAGAAGAATATAAATTAAGGAACCGAGGATATCTCTGCTAATATTTATTGTAATTCATATATAATATATTAATAAACATTTAGGGATCAGTATAAAATAAATATGAATGAAGATACTGAACTCACCAACCTTCACTAATCTAATCTAATCGATAAAAAATTTATAAGTTTGTATCGGCAAAGAGTAATATAAACCAAAGAATCTTAATATACCAAGTTCAAAATTGTTTTTAACATATACAGCCATGTTGAGCTTATTATTCGAAATAAATATGACATAAAAAAATTATTGCAACAAGCAGGATTAGAGCTCTGGATAACTGTCCTGTGGCTCTACGAAATGATTAATTAATAATTAACTTGCTTTAATGAATTTAGCATTTTCTACTTTTTTTGTTTCCTCGGCGGAAAAGGAACCTCAAAGGAAAGCATCTCGAGTCGGTTGATAACATGCAAGCTACTACGACGGCTTACGTGAAGAGCATCCCACGTGAGGAGTTCCTGGGGGCATATAACGCATGGAAATCGCGTTGGCAAAAGTGTATTGATACAAAAGGGTCATATCAATAACTTTTTTTTAAATGCGACGCATGGCTTTCCGGACAGACCCTGTATATTAGCATCTTTATCGGGACGGAGATGACATCTATTAGGTTTCATTCTTAAATTTATATTTATTTAAAACTTTATTATAATATGCTAACTTTAACTTTTTCACATTATTTCGTTTAGAAAAACAAATCAATGTAACAGTACTAAAACACATAAAGTTGAAGTTAGTTTGACAGTGACAATGTTCTCGTCAAATTGTCAAACTCAAAGTGCAACCATAAAATTATGTCTTTTTTTAACGCTGTTCATACCGACGCGTTGTTTTACATACCATTCTGCTTGAAATATTCACTTGCTTCATTAATTGGAATACATATATAAATATATTAACCATTCGACGTTTTAATTTAATTTAAAAACGAGGGATGATATAAATTCAACGACTATTTATGTTTGCATCAATATATTACTTTCTCTTGTAAAACATTTCTTTCTCATTTATTTTTCCCCGAAAATGTAAACGATTTTGGAACAGCGAGTAGTTCATTATATTGCTCTCATCGCTGTAGTCAAAAAAGAAGTACTCTACATTTTAACGAGATGATTGAAGACTTTGCTTCAGTAATTATTGAATATAAGTGTACACCCCTGACACAGCGTAGTTACATTGCTTCTTTAAAAAAATATGTTGAAATTGGCTCATATATAATAATGCATGTGATAGATATACTTTTGTATACTGCTATAAATGACTGTTTTTTTAGTTAACTTTTTCAAATATTAAAAAAAAACAGCTTGAATAATATTTACAAATTTAAAATTCTATATTCAGCTAAACTGAATATAATTATAGACAAACCTCGTTAATGATCCAATTTATAGAGAAACAGGCGTTCTTAAAGACGTTTAAAACGATTATATAAAAACAATGATAGTAGAGATGCTAACACGTTGACAGAACTATAACGATAAAATAACATTCTTTTAATTGCTCTCAGTTTTACAACTCTCAAAATATCCGACATTTAAATGTCAGTTCAAGATAATTCGTAGGTTGATGCAAGTCGCTCGCGATATTGAATTTTCCATTCGTTGGAAAATTGAATATGTCGAGCGACTTTTTTTTAATAAAATAAATTATATTACGGATTGCTCAATTCCAAAATTTCTTTTACATCTTTATGGTTTAATAAGTATAATAAGCAACTAGGTCCACGCAAGCGAGGTTAGCCTCGCGACACAGTCGAGCGCATCAATGTCTAGAATTAAATATTGATTTATAGATAAAAATTATCATTTGATGTCAATACTTGTTTTGAACAAATTTATAATTGCAAATAATGTTAATTGAAAAGGATAGAGAGAAATAGAAGAATAAGCGAAAAAAATAGTTTAAAAAATTCGGTCGGGCTGATTAAATGTGTCCCATATGGGACACATTTTATAAATTATCTCGAAAACTACATTTCCAATTCGGCTGATTTTTAATTCAGACCGAGTTTTGCTCATTTTGCGCATGTGTGCAAAATTTCGTGCATGTAGCTCGTAAATTGAAGGAGGAGTAGGGTAACAAAGAGTTGAAAATTTGAGTAGTAAAGAGCATCGCTTCGCTCAGCTCAATAACTCATGCAATTAAAATGAATTGAATTCGCTTTACGGTACTTCTCCTTATAAATTAGTATTCTTAATATAGAATAAAAAGTTATCTTTAATATAGAAAATTTGTTGGGAAACCGTAACGTCGCTTTAACAATTGAACTATTAAAAACCATACCAAACAATATACCACTTAAAACCTAACTAGCAAAGGCAAAGTTAAGAAAAGTCAAAACTCTAAAGAAAACATACAAAATTTTTTAAGCCCTTTCATGTAAATTTCGTTGAAGACTGTTTAAGAATGTACTTAAAAAAAGATATAAACGCCGAATTGTATTTGCGTTAAAAAAGTATAGTAACATGTATTTATGCGTTCATGGCAATTCCAATAATACTGAAATATCGGAAAACGAATACTAAAGAAATACAGTTTCCAACGACAAATATAACATGGTTAATATCCTTGAGAAAAAATCAATTACAGTAGTGAAGGAGAATTTATTTTTACATCTGTTCATACTTTAAAAAAATAATATAACTAACTTAAAAAAAGCTATTAATTATATTCCGGTTCTGTTATATACCTTCAAAATATAATGGTATTAATAGACATTTTTTTGTTTTTGAAGTTGTTTTGTTATCAGCAATTAGTCCGAAACAAATTTAGTTTTCAATAAATAGCAAAAAAAAAAACATTTATAATATATATAATTAACCATTTTGGGGATTTTTCCTAATTCTATTGAAATGTATCAATGCATTTACAAAGTAAAATATTTTCCTGGTAAAAATATTTAAAGCCGCGTTTAGGAGGGAAAATTGGGTTAAAAAGGCAATTATGTTTTTCGTGTGCAACACGGTACGCGAAAATGCGGTCTACGTACTCGCATCACATCAACACATTTTGTGTAACTGATTGTATGTGTGTGCGTGCGACTTTGCTTGGATAAATCTTGTGAGTTTGCATACGTATTGTACTCTTCTTACAAAAGAATAATGAATTGTTTGAAAATCAAAACAATCTACGTATTGAAGCTAATGATGATAATAATACAAACACTAAAAATAATGTTGAAATATGTAAAATATTATAAGAATATATAAGTTGTTTTATTTATTAAATTGTATTCATATTTCATAGAATTAAAGTTAGATCTCTATATTCGAACTTGTAAACATATAAGTAACTCCTAAGTTAATAATAATAATAATAATAATAATTTATTGTGTCAATAATTTTTGTTACAATATTTAGTGTTTGGAGCCTTCTTTTAAGCAAAAGAAAGCCTGTATTAGAAGACTCCGCTCTTCCTTATCTTTAATATAACATTAACACAAAATGTACAAAGAAAACAAAATTAAAAATGTAGTAAACTTAGACTTAAAATAATCTTTTTTTCTGAATTTTCAATTTCTTATTTTCAATTTTTTATTTTCAATTTAAGTACGTGCGAGTGTGTGTGTGTGTGTGTCTGTGTGTGTGTATGTGTGTGTGTGTGTGTGTGTGTGTGGGCATGTATGTGTGTACGAGTCTAGTGTGAGCATGAGAATGAAACAAGTGTGTAAGTTTGTGCAGCATAAAGCTTTTATAAGAGTGCTTCTGTGTCCTCGTATGTGAGACATTTTATCCATTTAACTATTTGTTTCCTACATTCATAATATTGGTCAGTATAGACGTTAATTTTTTTGTTTACCTTGTTGTATAATAGGGCTGAACGTTTTTCAAACTGACTAGACGCAAACGTGGTTTTAGTTTTAGGGACGTCGGCTATATTGTATTTTCTTCTTCTAGTATTTATTGTCGCGTCATAAGGTAAAGTCCTGTGTTTTTTCAGCACTGTTTGAGTAATGTAAAGTTTCCTAACGGAGAGTACGTCACTAATTTCGTAAAGACCCTCTGTAGGAAACCTTTTTTTTTTAAAGTGCATTATCTTTAATAAGGCCCGTTGGGCTCGCTCTAATTCAATAATTTTCGTTTTAGCCGCCCCACCCCAAATTGGTATACAGTAGACAAGTACAGACTGCACAAGGGCTTTGTAAATTTGAGTCAGCACATTTTTCGATAGGCTGATGTTGTCATTAGTGCCTCTCGGCACCACATGACGTAAGGTTTTAAAAACCCAGCTAAGTTTTCGGACTCTGGCGGATACTTGCTCCAGGTGAGGATACCAAGATAGTTTTTGATCAACTATTACACCCAAGTATTTTGTTTCCGTCACTTTAGTGATGGATGTGCAGCTACAATTTCCGCTATGCGTATCGCCACAGGTATGTATTTTTAAGTCAAAGTGGTGTTGCGGTTGGTTACGTTCTGAGATACTGAAGCATATATAGTTCGTTTTAGTTGTGTTCAGTGTAAGCATGTTGTTTTTTAGCCATTTATCTATGAGGGTCATACCTGCCTCAGCACTATGTTTGACACATTTCCAAGAGTTTCCGTAAACCACTATAGCTGTATCATCGGCGTAGGAAAAAATTTGAGCATTCGGGATTTTCATATTACAGAGATCGTTCATATAAATTAAGAATAACGTGGCAGATAGAACCCCCCCTTGAGGAACGCCGAATGATACGTCTGCGTCATCACTGATATATTGACCAACTTTTACTTTTTGTTTCCTGTTTATTAAGTAATCAGTGAGAAGCTTAAGTGCGGTGTCCCTAATTCCAACTTGTTCTAGTTTATTAACGAGAATAGGGATAGAGACGGTGTCGAACGCTTTTTTTAAATCTAAAAAGATAGTTAGACACTTAACTCCATTATCAAGGCGTTTTGTAATTAAAGAGCTTAGAGCGCAGACGGCATCCTCAGTAGACATACCTCGCTTAAAACCGAATTGCGAATTAGATATTATATTAAATTTATTTAAATAACTGACTAGTCTATTGTTTATTAGTTTTTCTATTATTTTTGAGATAGTGGTTAGAACTGATATCGGCCTATAATTATTAATGTCATCTCTAGGACCATTTTTATGCACCGGAGTGATAATTGATAGTTTTAAAGGGGCCGGGAAAATTCCTTCTTTAAAGCATAGATTTGCTAGGTGTGCGATGATTGGGATTACTTCTTTGTATGTGTATTTTAAATATTTCGTTGAAATATTATCCCAACCCGGTGCAGCATTCGGTTTTAAGCTCTTCAGTATTTTAAAAACCTCGTCAGAGTTTGTATCTAGAAGCCCAAAGGAGTTTAATTGAGTAGACGTAGGAGCCCAGCAAACACTATCGTTTTTACCAGTAGATTTTAATTTCTCTGCTAACTCTTTACCAATATTAGAGAAGTAATTATTAATAAAATTTACTGATTCAGAGGGGGATGATTTAATATTTAATAATTCCATATTTTCACTATTTGTTTTACTAGTGTATGTTATAGATTTTATATTTTTCCAAAGTTGTTTATTATTATTAATCGAGCTTGATAGTAATTCTCTTTCATATTGTCTTTTTAATTTTTTTAACAAACTGTTACAATAGTTCCTATAGCGAAGATAGGTTACCTTCAGAATTTCATTATGCTGATCGAGACGAAGTTTTTTTTGCAGTTTATTACGATTCTGTATACAGCGCAATATACCTTTGGTAACCCATGGCTTGATGATACGTTTACTATTAGGAATAGTTACGGTGGTCGTACTTAATTTAATAGAGTCAATAAGCTTTTGCAACATAAGGGTACAGACAGTGTCGGGATCGTCACAGAAAAGAAGATTGCTTAATTTATTTTCTTGTAGATATTTCAGTGCCTGTTCATAGTCTATTGTAGTAGTAGTTTTCTGTATTATATGTTTTTGTTTTAATTTGGATAGAATCATGAGTGTAGTGTAGTGATCAGTGACTGTTGATTGTAGGATGGCGATAGTAGCCGATGTCTTTATTTTGTTTATTTTAATCATGAAATGATCTAGGCAGTTTTTGTCCCTTGTCGGTAAAGTATGTCCGGGAAGAATACCGTATAATGATAACATATTTAGGTACTTAGTTCTATTCCTATGTTCGTACGATAGCTCTGCCTCCTTTGCTCTAATATTAATATTTATATCACCCGCAATTACAATATTTTTGTATGACGTTAGTGTGACTAGATGCGAACTAAGAGAGTTGATAAAGCTTTCAGTATTTACATTTGATGGAGAGCGGTACACACACAAGATAATATTGTTTAGTACTTCTAAATGGAGGCAGGATGCCTGGGATAGCGGTATCTCTTTTACCTTATGTTTGAGCGTGCTCTTTATGTAAACAACTACCCCATCGTTTTGGTTCAGCTGGCGGGTCGTGGTATAGGGGATATAATTATTATATTGCGGGATAGGTTTATCTGCGTTTAGCCTACATTCGGTGAGGATAATTATATCGGCCTCGAATGTTAGGGTAGATAGCATAAGCATAAAATCATCAAAATTACAATATACGCTTCTTATGTTTTGTGAAATGATTGTTAAGTCAGTTTTGCTAACAGAAACATACTTAGTGAGGTCAGAGCAATCACATTCCAGAGTACGCGCTATCTCGAAGTTGTCTATCTCAGTAACTGTTTGTAAGGTATCACTCATTTTTTTTACCGAAAATCACAAGGGGCGTCGTTTCATGGCGGATGTATTTCAATATGAGATGCAAGACAGGGTGTACTCTGTATTGTACAGTTAATTTCAGGATATAGCGAATCACTGCGATTGCTCTTAAAAGTAGAATGCATTTATTTAGGCAATAACCAGTGTATTTTTTGGTAGTATGTGTGGAACGGAAGTGTGTGTGTGTGTGTGTGGGTTTCAGATGTAAATTTGAGATGTGTATACTTGTAGAATTTGTGAGTATTTGTTTGAGGCATGTGTGAGTATAACAGGTAAAGAATGGGCCTATGCATTTTTTAACAACATTTGTTTTCAAAATGTCTCTAGGGGTAGTTTTACAAAGCAAAGTAAAAAATAAAAATAAAAATAGTAAGCGTCCTGAGGCACATAGCAGGAACATCTTTAGCAAAATATGTAATATGCTAGCAATTATTAGATAATGGAGGGTTTGATAATCTTGTAGGTATAGTCATTTTTTTAGGATAAGATTGTGCACCTGAGCTTCACTTCTGATAGTGATAACGGGTGACTTCTCGTCCTTCCTTACGTACACCTTTCCGTATGCGGTCCAGCAAAACTTGTAAGTTCCAGATTTGGTCAAGTCTCGAGCCAGGAAGTGTAGGCGGGTTCCTTTAGACGTCAAATGCTCAGAAAGAAAAATCGGTGTGTCTTCAAGCGTTTTAAATCCGAGATGCTTACAGCAAAGCTTAGACTTGTGTTTTGTATTAAAAGCTTTTGCCATTTTGAGAACATCGGTCTTCAGAAGTGTGGAGCATGTTTCTACAATGATAGGAGACGTCTGGTTCTCAACACCTTTTCCTCGTATTCTGTATATGTCACTGATACTGTATTTATTTATTTTGCAATCAATGCTTTGAGAGAGATGCGTCATCATTTCTAAGAGGTCCTCCTTAGTTTCATTATTTCTCTTTGGGACATTTTTTATCACAAAATTACTTTTACGATCAGAAGTCTGCATTTCTTCTATTTTATTTTCCAGTGCGGTGATATACTTTTTATCGTCCCTGACCTGGTTCTCTAATTGATGAATTTTTTGTTGAAACTCTTCATTTTGTGCGGTAAGAAATGAAATTGCAGTTTCAATATTAGCGTTTGATTGTTGTATTTCCGTCAGTGTTGTGGATATTTTGTGCATTTCACTTCCATGGTTTTTTGTAAAAAGCGTCATCATTTTCCTTATCTCTTCCTTAAATTCTTCCAGCTGCTTAGTAAGACTGTCATCCATGTCCTCTCTGCTTCTCTTAACTCTTTGAAATATATAATTCGGGGGTGTGTTATTTCTACTATCCGCTAAGTTAATGTCCGTGTCCGACACAGATTTGTTCATCGGTGAGCCCATTTGTTTATAATAACACAAAAATATATTAGTAAATGAGGGTAGACAGAAATGAGCAGACACTTGCGCAGGAGGCTGGGGTGTGGTTTACTTCTATCGTCACTGGAGGGTGGGGCCTACTGTTTAGAAGTTCTCCAATGGAGATGCAGTTGGGCGTTCTTTATGATAGGTGATTAGTAGTGATCGATGATTATTCGCAATTGTAAATAATAATCTTACTTGAAGGCCGGCGTCATCAGTGGCTAGCAGCGTAACGAAGTACCAGGCGCTTATGTAGTCTAGGAGGATGTTTAGCGACTGCGTATCTGGTCGATGATCTCTTCGTTGTTTATACACTCCGAATAATTTAAACGCAATTAAATTTAACCAAAATATTTTAATAACACTTGATATAACTCTGAGTACACATCAACACCTCTCGGCGGTCCGGGGGGAAGTAGGAAGTAGGAAGTTATACTTAGTAGTTATAGGTCCGCGGCAAACTCGTGAGCTTGTATTAGCTAGGTAAGGCTTCTGAAATTATTACGTTTCACAGATACCTGTAGTTTCTTGTTTGTTACAAGTTATTTTCGATTTTTAACACAAAATAAGGATGTTGATAAACCTGATAGTTAAATGTTATTTAAATTAAATCTTAAATAATTTGCTATATAAGGAAGATAAACTACATTTAAATTTTTATTTGCAAACGTGAAATAATATTTAATTATTGTGAAATTCTAAATTACAAGTAAAATCAATCAAACTGATGATAGGATTGGAATTAAAATCTCTATTCAAACCGGACGTGATCTATGCAACAAATCCTTTTTTTACTCGTGCTTGTAGTAAGTGTATATTTTGCAGGGGTGGTTTGCAAATAAAAATTTTACTAAAAACATTAGGACTTCATATCGGATTAATTGTGATGGTTCTAGTTGTTCGCAAATTATCTATTATATTTTATAACATTTGTGAATCAATGATTACAATAAAAGTTACTCAGCTGAAATTTTTGAATGGTGTTTCGGAGACCAGGGCGCGTTTGCAACTCTTGTAGTATAAACTTTAAGTTGGAGAGAGAAAGGAAAGGTTTCATTTCAATAAGTGTGGTATTTAACAGTTCCTTCTGACCTTTCTATTTGACTTGCACAAGTGATCACTGCTATTTACTAAAAGTGGATAAGAAATAAACAAATAAATTTAAACTATATGAGAAATTAAAGTTATGTTGTCCATTTCTATTTAGAGATACGAGAAAATTCTAATATATATTAAATAAATACCATTGCTTAAAATAGTTCACATATTTTTAAAAAATAATAAAAATGTCTTAAAGATAGACAAAAAAACTATACTTCCTGTTAAGTTTTAATATATAGCTGTATTATGATTTTGTATAAGAGCTAATATAAGAGAGCATCTTAGATGTTCTCAAATAAAACGTCAGACTTAAAGACCTTTTTTTGCACAGTTTAATTTCATTACAGTAAATAAGATGGTTTTAGAACAACCCTGTTTGTTATCTTTTTTCCTAGGTTTCTTATCATAGTTTGTAGTTAATTTAACGTAAGCCATGAGTAAAGTTTTAAGGCTTCTACCAAAAAGGTCATCTATTATACTACCTTTGGATCGGATTTCATTTTCGGGTTTACTTCTCCTGATTTCTATATCATATGACATGCAAGGAAAATCCAATAGTTACTGTTGTTTGGATTAAACAACAATTCTCTCTAATTAATTTGGGTACGTGCCTCGGTTAGTATGTAGAACCGAGACGTCTTTACTGATCACAAATTCAGTATAAGCATAAAGTGAAGTTAGGACAACTATTCGAAATTCTAAACCCTGGGGATTATATATTTTTTTTTATTGGGAACAAGCTAATATTATAAGTAATTATTTGGCTATCTATACTCGTGCAAAAAATATTGATTTTATAATTTGCCCGACTGATTTCGAACCCATTCGGGCCTTTAGTTATGAGCTAGGAGCATGGCGGACTGAACTACGCGTACGTGTGCATGAGTACGGTCGAATATTTATATATAATATAATAATTATGGATCACGAAAGTTTAAATACAAAAACTAGCTAATAATGGCGAAAACTAAATTTGAATTTATATATTAAATTTTTACTTACTCTTAAAACATATCTAGAACCTAAAATCGCCCACGGAAGATAAAAGTAATAATGTTATTTATTATGGCTATTTTAATTGTTGAGTTGTTCAGTACGACTAAGTCAATTTTAAAGACATTATTCTTCTTGATTTTTACCATAAAAACAATTTTATATTCACCAAAAATCAATTCTGTACCTAAACAATTTTTGTATTTTGCACGTGAACTGAGGAAAACCGGTATGGGTTGGTACTCACTGGACAACAATTAATAAATGCTTCTCTTTCGCTTTAGCCGTTGACTAATGAACAGAGCGGCGACAGGCAAAGTAGCAACAATTTAGTCGACATCAAATCACAAAACCAAAATAGTTGAAACTTTTGAGAGTTGTTATTTGTTACAAGTGGAAGTGTGAGAGTTTATAGTTAGTTTTAAGTTGCTCATAAGAAAACAAGATAGAATTAGAACAAAATAACTTTTATAAAATTAAACTTAAACAAAAAAAATTATTTATTAGAAATAACTAGAAATCGAAAATTCAAACCAACTCGAAACAATTAGAAACTCGACGGGTGTGAGGTTTCTTGAATACGGACTTTAACTTTCTAATTTATAGATGAACATGATTTCAAATTCGGAGTATTATAGTTGTATCATAAAGTAATAGTTCAGTATTTTAATAATGAGACGTAAATTGTTAGTGTTTTAGACCTTATCTATTTTTTTTCTCACTTTTTGTACAGGTAGTTATAACAATTCTGAATAATATTTGCAGCGTCATCGCGATCTTACTCCGAAGATGTTGTGATATACACTACTATTATAAATATATATAACAGTAATGAATGAAAGTTTGCAATAATTAAATACATGTACACATTTTTAAATTAAAATGTCTTTGTAAAATTAAGATACATAAATAAATAAATAAATAAATACTGCATATTGTTTTCTAAGATTTACACGAATACTACACATTTTTTAATTTAAACCTGACGTTGCAAGGAATTCGAAACGTCGAGTTTATTTTAAAAAATGTAACAAAAAAATAAACGCGAGTTATATCCGTAAAATAGTTTTATTTAAATACTGCATGTTAATCGTACTGTGAACCGAATCAACGATGACAGCTTTGATACTGCATTCAATTGTTTACTCGTCACCTCTCCGTTGCAGGCTTCACTTGCGTGCATGCAAGTAGTTTATAGATAAAAATAAAGAAAAATTCTCTTAAGCGGTTTACTTCCCACATTAATAGAAATAGCTTAAGGAATATTAATACCCAGTATACTATTATCACTAGTTATATACGAGTTATAAATTTAGAATAAAGTTACGTTGCTCATATTAAATAATAATATATCATTAGAAACGTACATTTTAATTATACATTATACTAGTAAATATATTGCATAATATCATGAATTTAAAAATATATTCTACTATTCAATGTAGTACAATAAATCTTATTATACAGATAACATCAATAACACAGTCTCTACTAATTTCCCGAGAGTCCGGAGAAAGTATAACTGTCAATTCGTTTTAGACTCAAGCTTCAACCTCAGTTATATCAATCGTATCATGTATTAATACTAAGAAAAATAATAAAGTTTTTTAAATTATCAAAGAATTATTTTTATTTGATAAATATGAATACATAATGGCAATTAGTAATTTTTATTAATAAATTAATTACGTTTACCTAAATGGATAGTATGGATGCAATGTTCTAACACAGACATTGCCTACGGCTTCTATTGATACTGTTTCTGATATGTTTTCTCCCTGAAATTAACAAGAACATACAGAGAAATAAAATATATTTAAATAAAAGACAGGGTTACAGTTGGTATCACTGTCATATGTAACATGTCAAACTGTAAGATGGTTTTTTTAAACATTAACTAACACATGACCTAAAATTTGACATTAGTGCCGCTATAAATTAAAAATGTTCTATGAAAACATAAAATAATGATAAAAGAGCATCTAAAAATGTAAAGTCTCTCCCTGGTTTTCACATAAGATTTGTGAAACAGATTAAGTTCTAACACATACGCGGCTTAAAGAATATTGCGGTTAATAAACTTTGAAAAATTTTGACTTATACATAATTAATTAAATTTGCTTTGCCCTTCACTAGGCCACATACATTACTCTACGTTGCTCGGGGCACCTTCATTCGGGAGTATCGCCGGGGCGTCACGGTGTGTGCTAACGCGATCCCGTGACGTCCCATTATTCCGTTATATTCCGTTGTTTCTTTTAGTTCGAAGCCTTAAAAATGGCAGCATCCTCTATGCTGCTGGGTAGTCCCACATCATTCCCCGGCCGTCACCGCCCTGGGCTGACGGGGTCCCCGTAACGGGGTTTTCCAAAGGAAAAAAAAAGGATACATTAAAGTAATTTCTTCGGGGGTAATTATACCATATTACAATTTATGTGATAATAAATAAACAGTATAAAAAATTAAAATGACGATGATATGGCCTTCAAGTCAGGTAAGATAAAGCTACAAGCTACAATAAAGGTAAGGAAGTAATGATTAACCCTGGCGTTATGTTCGCGTACGGGTGACTAAGGATAATTTTGTTTTTTTCCAACATGTTTTGAATTGTTTTAAATTCTTTAATATTAACGATGGAAACATAGTGATCACAATAAAGAAATATCCAAATTAGTTTGTTTTGTGATTCCTTTCAAACAAAGGTGCTTTATTTAGGAACACTATTTTTTTTTTTTTTTTTTTATGATATAGGAGGGCAAACGAGCGTGCGGGTCACAGGTTAAATGTGATCACCGCCGCCCATGAACTCTTGCAACATCCGAAGACGCACAAGAGCGTTGCCGGCCTTGGAGATAAGAATAAACGCCTTTTTTGAAGGTACCCATGTCGTATCGATCTGGAAACACCGCCGAAGGAAGTTCATTCCACATCTTAGTGGTACGTGGAAAAAAAGTCCTTGAAAACCGCACAGTAGCAGATCGCCATGCATCCAGGTGGTGTGGATGGAAATGCAGGCGGTGACGTGCTGTGCGGTGATGGAATTCGGCGGCAGGCATCAGATCAAATAGCTCTTCGGAACACTCCCCATTGTAAATGCGATAGAAGACGCACAAAGAAGCCACGTCTCTACGCAATGCCAAAGAGTCCAGCCGTTCACAGAGCACCGGGTCCCCGACAATCCGTACGGCTCTCCGTTGTACGCGGTCAAAAGGTAGAAGCTGATATTGGGGTGATCCGGACCAGAGATGAGAGCAGTACTCCATATGTGGCCGAACCTGCGCCTTATAAAGCGCAAGTCTTTGGCCAGGATTGAAATACTGTCTCGCTCTATTGATCACACCCAATTTCATCGAGACCAACTTGGCCTTGCTCTCCAAGTGACCACGAAACTGACAGTCGCTCGAAATGTCGAGTCCCAGTACTCTGATACTTGGCGAGGCATCGAGAGGTGTGCTATCGAAGAGCGGCGATACGACAAATGGGGTTTTCTTAGCGGTAAACGCGCAAACCTGTGTCTTTTGGGGATTAAACTGAACGAGGTTCAGTTTACCCCATTCTGAGACCGTCCTCAGGGAGGTCTCTATAGAAGACACAAGTTTCTTTCGGCACTCGTCGACGTTTTCCCGAGAGAGACCTGCACGGCCGGAATATACCGCATCCCCAGTGCTGTCATCCGCATAACAATGTATGTTGGAAATGTCCAACATATCATTGATGTGCAAGAGGAACAGGGTTGGGGATAGCACGCAGCCTTGGGGTACACCAGCATTCACGGGCTTGGGGTCCGAGCAAAAACCGTCGAGAACGACCTGTATGCTCCGCCCAGTGAGGAAGCTGGTGATCCACTTGCATAAACTCTCGGGAAGCCCATAGGAAGGAAGCTTCGAAAGAAGCCCTTTGTGCCATACACGATCGAAGGCTTTCGCTATATCCAGACTAACTGCCAGGCCTTCTCCCTTGCTTTCAATAACCGCAGCCCAACGGTGTGTAAGATATAACAGGAGGTCACCAGCCGATCGACCATGGCGAAAGCCATATTGTCGGTCATTGATCAACTGGTGATCCTCAAGGTACGCGAGGAGCTGTCGGTTGATGATGTTCTCCAAACACTAGCAGTTTAAAATTTTTTTAAAGAGTATTTTAATAGAAGTCTTTCATGCCAATTATATTTGATATACGCAAGTGAGTGTATATAAATAAATTTAGATGGAACAATCAACTTACTTATTAGTATTAAAATAATATATAATAGACATTAGAGAAATGTATGAAAAATAAACATTTAATATATTTGATGTTTACGTTTAATTTTGAATAGAAACGGTATCTTGGCCTCACAAACAAAAGGAAGTACGTAGTTAAATTAATTAGCTAGAATTGTTAGTGAACCCACTCAGCAGAATTTATAGCTTTTCCTTCCTTCATAATGCTCCTGAATATAAGTACTGTTGATCATATGATTTTGTGTTTCAATGATGTCATTACCTGCGTAACGGATGCAGGTAATGACGTTTGTATTTTGTATCACAGTAGTCATACTAGTAACAACATGATAATTTTTCATTTTGGAAACAGAATAAAATTTGTAATTAAATACAAACAAAACACATTTTTTTTTTCTAATTCAATATTCAATATTACAATATCATTTTGGATACTAAGCAATAATTTAATTACAATTTTCGCATGTACGTAAATAACATAAAACTTTCTATCCGTTCGTCCGCCTGTCCATATGTCCGTCTGTAGCCGAAACAATTTTCTCAAAAACTACCCAACCGATTTTGACCAAACTGTACGTGTACGTTACCTGGGTGAAATAGTAATTACTGGCCACACTCGTTAGTACTTCGCAATTAAGACATTTTTGATAAAACACATTAAGTATACTTTACTTCCACTTAACATAGTTGCAAAAAAAATACAACTATAATCAAGTTCAGTTCATATTACTTCAAATGCTTCACTTCAAAAACGTTTATATAAACAAGAATATATTAAAAATAAAGTGTTATTGAAGTATTTAAAAATAATTACTATATTTAATAACTGTTGAGTAATATATGTATAGCTAAATGCATAGTTCTAATATTAGAACCTTGTTAATAATTTAATTTAATGTTGATTGAAAAATAAGTTTAAAGCAGTCTTATCTAATCAAATATTCAACACTAATAATTTTATATAAGTATGAGTTTTCACTTTTATAATAGCACAAAAAAACATCGGTTTCTGGGTCCATGCGAGTACAAACGAGTTTTCTTTCGCTAAATTATGAACGGCACGATGAATTATTACGCTATTATTATAATGAATTGAATTTATCTCAGAAATTTTGTAATTAATCGCAGGTTAATTTCAACATGATCGAAATTAATTATTTAGTTACTTTTTAATACTGATTTTTTTTTTTTTTACAATCAAATGTGATTAATGTCCTAAGTCGATTTTAATCATGTTATGGCTCGATAGATGGACATAAAAAAAATCGGTTATCGTATTGATTTGGAAGCCTTTGCCTTGATTTGCCTTGCCTTGCCTTGCCTTGCCTTGCCTTGCCTTGCCTTGCCTTGCCTTGCCTTGCCTTGCCTTGCCTTGCCTTGCCTTGCCTTGCCTTGCCTTGCCTTGCCTTGCCTTGCCTTGCCTTGCCTTGCCTTGCCTTGCCTTGCCTTGCCTTGCCTTGCCTTGCCTTGCCTTGCCTTGCCTTGCCTTGCCTTGCCTTGCCTTGCCTTGCCTTGCCTTGCCTTGCCTTGCCTTGCCTTGCCTTGCCTTGCCTTGCCTTGCCTTGCCTTGCCTTGCCTTGCCTTGCCTTGCCTTGCCTTGCCTTGCCTTGTCTTGTCTTGTCTTGTCTTGTCTTGTTCCTTCATTTATACAAGGAGCATAAGAGAAGTCCCTAATGTATTACCACTGATGCATGCAATCTCTAAGGTCCGATAAATCAGTAAAGAGAACAAGAAAAGTAAGCCTGGTTTTAGTAATACGATATTGCTTGTGAAATCTCTGTATTGTTTTTTATAGATACCTTAAAAGGTTAAGTAGATAGACTTTTTAGTCGGGAACATCTCAAATTCTTTGTGAGCGACTGAAAAAAGACAGTTACAACCAAAAATGTTTTACTGAATCCAATCTCAGTTCATTTTCTTGTAAATAATAAATTAGAGTCTTTTACTTAAAAAAGCCCTTTTTATAAATATTTCATTATTTCTAAATTTAAAAAAAATTAAAAAGAAAGTGTAATGCAAAGTAAATTAATCATTGTTTAAAGTTTACTGCAATTTACATTTTATAAGTAATTAAATTTATTAGTTTAATATTCTCTTCGTATATTTAATTAATTATTATAATTATATATCATAATAACAACAATTCCAGACTAAAGAATAAGTGTATTGTAGAGAAACATTTACAATTTAAGACCATAGTAACCGTTTCGTTCTATAAAGAAAAAAAGGAGTCTAAAAATAAAACAAGTCGTTTTGAAGACGCGCTAATTCTCGAGTATTCTTTTGTAAAATTATGAAAGTTAAAGAAGATTTATTATGCTTTTAATGTAATAAATTGTGGTTCTATTATCATCCTTTTTAATTAATTTAGAGAAAATTTAACCACCATTGCATTTCAATAGTGTTTTTAAAATAATATAAAAGAAAACGTAAATTATTTTTGTTTTTGATCCCGAAAATATGTTTTAGATTTATTTTTAATTTATCCTAACAAAAGCCTTGTAAACTAAAAGGCTTTTTAAGTACAATGATGGTGAGTGGAAACAAAATCTCTGTCCCTGCAAGCGTATCGTAGCCGGAAGGAATCCAGGTCCCACCCGACTCAATTTATTATCAGACTTTTCAAAATTACAAACTTTACTCTTTAGCTCATATACATGCCTCAATTAACCGCTTTTTATTCTATATTTTTTAATATTATCGTATTATTGTATTTATATATAATTACAAAAAAATTAAACAAATGACAAATTTCACCAGAAAGAACAGTTACAAAAGGTGTTGCATTGTGCTGTAATTAATTGTTGTCAATGTTCTTAATCTTATATATATATATATTTAAATAACAAATTATTGAATATAATAGAATTAGAGTCAAGACATCAAAAGTTCGTAGGAGGCACTTTAACGACTTATTAAAACAATGAAGGTTTACATAAATAACCTTGTTTCATTACAACAGGCAGTGAATAGGAAACAATAATCATTTCAATTAAAATTCGCAAGATGTCTTTGTTACCATAGGACAATGAGAGAATAAGGTAGATGTTGGATTCCGAATGTGACAGTGATCCTTGCAATGAGACACCACTAACTGAAATGCATCCTGATGGCTGTTTATAATGTTTTATAAAGCAAAATAATAGCTAAATAGGGATTGAAAGGAAGAGCGACAGCGTTGTGTTCATCAATCTTGATAGCTACCTTCATACACAATTTAAATAATAGTATTTATTTGGTAAATCGCATTTACTACATACGTAATTAATAAAATTTACCAACTACGTATAGAGTTCGTAGCGTAGGTATTCGAGAATCTTAATTACATTGGAAGCTTTACCTACATAATATAAGCTTATGAGTGTGCGGTGCACCAATATATAATAAGTATGACTTAAAATTACTAAAATATTTAAAATTCAGTCATCTAAAACTTAAATTCTCTTTCACAGAAATAGCGGCTACTTTTGAAGGATTAATAACTTTGTGCACAAAACTAATTCAAACTTTATTGCTGGAAAAGCATATACAAACTTCTAATGGATGTTTTCCTCTAGCATGAAATAATACGATATGAAAATTATTGCAACGAGCTAAATCAGATCCTAATGGAATAAACCACTTCAAAACAGATCTTAAAATACATTTCATAAGTGTTATACTCGTAACCTGTTAATACATACATGTATTACTGAAATAGCAAAACTTTTGGGAACAAATATTTAAAAAGAGTACGATGAAGTGTACTTGGGTTCAGTAAACTACACGCATACAGCATTTAATTGCTTACTTATATTAAAACTACACTGAGACCCTAGTATACTAATATAGAAACTTCTCATATTTTTAAATAAGCTCTAATATATTTACAACAAATGTCATGAGATAGTTACAAAAACTAAATTATTTGGTCTTAATAAGGTTTTTATTAATAAAAAAACTACCTGGAAACTTCAGCATAAATATTTTATTAAACTTAATCAATATTCTATACCGTTAACACCATTCGTCTTTCTCTTTTCTCTGTGACCGTTTGTTAATTGAATGGGATGACATGAGGTGCCAGCTTCCTATAAAAATACATTTTATGATTTAGAAACAAGAAAACTCGTCATTAATATTCATTTCCTGGCTTATAGTTTTTTCTCTTTAGAAGTTTGATTAAACGAAGTATTATATTTTTAACAAGTCAAACTTGTAGAATAACAAAATCTTTGTATTTTCCTTACGTTTTTATCATATCTAAGTAATTTTAAACTGACATTTATTATTTAACTTAGTCTAAGTTACAGTAATTCATATTTATTACGGGAAATGTATCCCTTACTTTTAATAACTTGAGCACTGAGTGAACACTATGAAATATATAACTATACTAAAATTAGTGACTAACTGTAAGTAACTGTACTAAAATTAGTGACTTAGTGTTTATCTCTGTCTCTCTCTTTTATGTTTAACCTTGAATAGCTTCCATAGAATTGCTATAACATATTTTTAATAAACATAAGCTTAAAGGTTTATCTTTTGCAGAAAGTTTTCAACTCTATTCTGGTATAGTGGCCGAGTCAAAAACTTTTCAATAATTATTGACTATAACTTAAACCAAATTTCAATTATTTATCTTTCAATAAAAAATTATATTTCCGTCTTTTAGTTTGTCCTTACGACAAAACATATTAGGGTGGTATATGTTTGATATTAGAAAATGTTTTTACATATAATATAAAATAGAGAAATTTCTTAATAAAATAAATGAAACTGGACAGTTTTTAAGATAATGTTTATTTAATTATACCTACGTATAATACTAATTACTGAGTATGCAATAATTTATATAATAATAAATCGATTTATATTAATGTTTAATTTATTACCATTATGCAAATGAGCGTTGAAAGTTAAAGGTACTATTACAAAATATATAAACATTGACTGACGTTAATTAAAGTTTTAAAGTACAGGTGAAATTTAAATGTAGATATTTCTCAAATTAAATTATTTAAAATATGAATATAAATATTTTTGATTAAGAGAGTGTATTTTTTTATTTAAAATTTAAACTCGGTGTCACTAATTATATATTAATAATACAATAATACGTTAAAGTTAAATTTGGACGTGTTTTTTTTTTTGATTACTTTATGACTTAATTATGATAATTCCGTTATATAATATGTCTTTAGTGTTTGTGTTACATTCTTAACAAGACATATGTATATTTAGTTTTTGACCGAATTGGCAATAACTTTTAAGATAAAAATATATACGAACTTATTAATTCTAATAAGTACGTTATATTAATCAAACAACCTTTATCTGTAGGTAACAGTGACACTGCCTGATGTTATCGAATTTATTGAATCATAAAAGAGAGAATTTACGAGTGTCGTCCTGTTCTGCTTCAGGTGCTTTTGAAATTATGTGTTGAATAACAGTATGGACACATTTCTCCCTGTATAGAATATAACAAATTAAATCTGTTTATTACATGTGGTACATTTTCAATTAACTGTAATGGCACGTTCTCTTTACGAAATAGTTCAATGTGCTAAAATACATTATATATATCTAAGGTATTTACTATGGACACAACTATATTCCTAGAATGCATCTTATCAATTGAGATTGAATAGATTGAATCATAGACCCGATAATGAAAAATCCGAATTATTTGATTGCACTTAATACTTACCCTCGTACTAATAAAAAAATTATACCCAATACAACATATTTTCTATTTGGTCTCTTTCACACCTTTGACGTAAACATTTAATGAGAATGTGACAAAATAGAGAATAAGAGAATAAGGTCTACTGGGTATACAATTTTATTAATAAGGCAGTAATACAAGCTGTTAAAACACACACATACATTTGTGTTCATAAGAAATTATGGTATAATCTTACTAGGTCCACGCAAGCGGGGTTAGCCTCGCGACGCAATCGAGCGCATCAATGTCTAGAGGTAAATAAATATTGATGTTTATTTAAGGATAAAAATTGTGATTTGACGTCAAAACTTGTTATGAGCAAATTTATAATTAAATTACATCTCACACACGACTGAGCTGAAAGCACGTGAGACGCCTCTGAAGAAGTGTAGTAGGAATGGTCGCGCGCGCGAAACAAAAACGTTCTATATGTTAACTATATGAGACACATTTTATCAATTATCTTGAAAACTACAATTACGATTCGGCTGATTTTGAATCCAGAACGAGATTTGCTTATTATGTGCATGTGTGCATGTAGCTTGTAAATTGAAGGAGGAGTAGGGTAACAAAGAGTTGAAATTTTGAGTAGTAAAGAACTTCGCTTCGCTCACCTCCATAACATGAGCCGAGAACAAAATAATATACTGTACATTTCGTCTTTTCCTGAAGATGAATATTATTTGTGATACATACATTTTACATACAAATAATATTTGTATTACATTATTTATTTTGTATTATATTATTAATTTATTGTTAGTCGTGCCTTAGGGTAATCCTAATACTTGTTGCGTGTTTATGAAATGTAATAATTAAATTCTTTATGTCTAAAATATTATTATATTGGTAATACAATTTGCTCCTTTTGTTCATTTAAATAAGAATGATAATATGCACATACGTTTATTATTTTTTAAAAAATAATACCTTTGGCAAAGTGTCTAGAACAGTGGTTCCCAACGTGGGGCGTACGCCCCACTGGGGGGCAATTTGGCAATCGGAGGGGGGCATTTCGATTTTTTTTTCAGTTAAAATTACCCCTCTAGTTAAGGGCATTTCATATCTTTGCATGGATTAAAGGGGGCATTTTCATATTTTTGCATAGGTTAGGGGGGCATTTTCATATTTTTGCATTGGTTAGGGGGGCATTTTCATATTTTAAAATCTCGAAAGTGGAGCGCGTACCTAAAAAGGTTGGGAACCACTGGTCTAGATGTTAAGCATTATACGTGAGCGTTTCTTATTATTTTAATGAACGGTGTAACTTAACTTTATAATCTTAAATAAGTAAATAAGTTTCAGTGTAATTAAGTTCTGCTAATCTTATAGTTGAAGCTGCGTATAATGCTTGAAAGTCAAACATTAATAAACTTCTTAATTTTTTTTTTACCTTCAGGGTATATAAATTATCACTCAACATTTAAATATATATTAATATAAATTATTTAGAAATACTTATGTTCTACTAAAATAGAAGTTTATGAAAGTTAGTATTTTTTATCGAAATGTTTTAATATGTTATAATATTTTTTCTGATATATTACTATTAAAATTGTAAATACAATTACATTTCATGATTCACAATAACTATTGTCCATGGATATCCTGCTGTAGTCACGTTCAATTTAACGGAATTTGCCCGACTAGTTTTGGCGTGAACTGTTCCTCCCGCGATTCCGCCATGCTCTGAACTCATGAATAAGGGCCCCAGACAGTTTCCGTCCGTTCCGGACGTTAGTACTACCGGATATCTACAGATAATACATATAGAGCTGTATAAAACCTTTTGTGTAAATTATAACACGCACCTAAAATCGTAAAACGCCTACAAAATTATGTGAATTAGGAAAATGATCAGATTCTCACAAAGAACTAAAAAAGGCATGGGTTATATTAAAATATACAATAACAATAACAATAGTATGGATTTATATAACTTTTGAGTTTTTTGTTCCTCTATGGATACTCCATCACTAAAAAAATTATAATATAAATGACAGCTTATAATATGATGGCTCATATTTATAAAGGGTATAGATGAAGTCCCTGATAACACTTAGTATCTAAATAATATTAGAAAAATACAGAAAAGTATATACCAAGCAGGATGAGCTCAACCAAACGTGCGTGAGAAGGTATTTGCATAATAT
The DNA here is from genome assembly GCA_959347395.1 of Mechanitis mazaeus. Classification (NCBI taxonomy): domain Eukaryota; kingdom Metazoa; phylum Arthropoda; class Insecta; order Lepidoptera; family Nymphalidae; genus Mechanitis; species Mechanitis mazaeus. The sequence goes on from OY365743.1 coordinate 12,321,030, forward strand.
TGTCAACGATACGAAATCGAATCCAAAATTTCTTATAAGCGTTTGGGTACATTTATGAAGAACGCTATATATAATAATAGTATTTTTTTGTACTAACTTTTGAATATAACACAAAACGCAAATTTTTAATATTCACATTTATTTGGATAAACTGATTCGAATACTATTTGAAATAAAAGAAAGGAAGTGAACCAATAGGAACGCAATGTTTTCTTAACATTTGAAAAGCATTTTTATCAAGAGAATTATTTGAAATAAAAAATTCTATGAAATCAGATATGAGACAAAAAATTATAATAATATATATATTTTTTAACATACGTAAAGATTTTATTATTCTTTTTGTAATACAAAAGTCAATATCTTTACAAGTTTTTAATAACTTGGGTCGAGGTTTCAGAGAGAATGACCGTAACAAAGGTAGGTTTTACAAATGTTCTAGCACGTAAAAATAAAAATATATATATATACTGTGTTGTTATTAAAAGTTATTTCAAAAAAATAATAATAAAAAGAATTTTAATTTTATAAGTTTCAAGTCCATGAAATTAATATTGATACTGTATTTCAAAAAACACTAAATGTAAAATATTTCAAATTTATATTATTGACATTTTATGTGATAACAACAATTAAAGGTACATACAATAAATACGGCGGTGCCTCATAATATATATAGTTTACCTGCATGTCTATGTCCTTACGAATCTAAAATTTATTATTCGGTAACGGGGTGCTTCCTCGTATAATGAAGATTATTTGCACAAATATAACGTATCAGGTGGCGTTAGTTTATAAAATATATAGGGCTTTCATTGCACCGCGCAGAGAAACTTTTAGCTTAATTAACAAGAACTTACTAAATTAACTAACTATTTGCAACTAAAGTCCTTAGGTTTCGTGTTTGCTTCATGATATTTTTACTCCCGCCTCCGAGATAATATTCGAATTTTTTGTTACTGAAATTTAATCTTTCATCTGCCTCTCAACAAAGAAAAGTTGTAACAACAACTTTTCTTTCCCATGTCTACTTGAAAAGATTTTAATAGGAATAACGCAGTGCCTCTGTACAAATTACTCTTTGTATTATTTTATGTACATAAGTTGTTAAATAAAAAATACATAAATATATTATATGTTAATTTATACTTGTTATAAATGCTTAACTCTTGATAAGCGAAACTTAATTAAATAGACTAGAACTAAATGCTTAAACGGAATGCCATTCACCGTTGGCTTCAAGTACTTCATTACGTTCAAACTCTTATAAGGAACTAAAACGTCCTTCCAAAAGAATAAAATAATTTGATGATACAAATGGTTTAGGAAGTAGATTACAACGGAGAGTGTTCGAAGAGCTATTTGATTTGATGCCTGCCGCCGAATTTCATCACCGCACAGCACGTCACTGCCTGCATTATTATCCGTACCACCTGGATGCATGGTGACCTTCTACCGTGTGGTTTTCGAGGACCTTTCTGTCCACCACAAAGCTGTGAAATGGATTCCCTTCGGCGATGTTTTTCACATCGATACAACATGAACCTTCAAAAAAAGCGTATACTCCTACCTCCAAGGCCGGCAATTCTTTTGCGAGTCTTCGCTGTTAGGGTGTTAGTCTTTTAGTGTATTAGGATGTTAGTCTGTTAGTGTGTTAGGGTGTTAGTCTGTTAGTGCATTAGGGCGTTAGTTTTTTAGTCTGTTAGTGTGTTAGGGTGCATTATTATCCGTACCACCTGGATGCATGGTGACCTTCTACTGTGTGGTGTACTGTGTAGTGTTTTCGTCTGTTAGTGTGTTAGGGTGTTAGTCTATTAGTGTGGTAGGATGTTAGTCTGTTAGGGTGTTAGGATGTCAGTCTGTTAGTGTGTTAGGGTGTTAGGGTGTTAGAGTGTTAGTATGTTAGTTTTCAGCGTTAGTTCTCGATGTGTTAGTCCTCGGCGTTTTTGAGTTTTCGCTATTGAGCGGTGAAATAATAACAGTATATGTATAAAAAAGTGAAAACGTTTTTTGTTAGCCAATGCTTACTAGAAAAACTCTGTCTAGAGCACAAACGTCCTTCGTCGTTTTGATTTGGTTATGATTTGATTCCTTTTATTATCTAAGCTTCAAAACAATAAATAATAACAAAACGTTCGACAACGTTTACAAAACAAACCCGTAGAGGTTCCTTGAATGCATAGTTTATCTTACTAATTAAATATTTAGAACATGTTGTATTTTGTTCAAACGTTATTTGCTTTAAGCTTTAAAGCAATATTGTTAAGTTAATAGTTAAGAATTTAAATATCAGTGGCTCTGTTTAAATTGTCTTAAATATATATTTTTTTCTCTATGGGTTGACTGGTAGAAAATGCTATATAGAGAAATAACGCTATAGCGTTAAGTCCGCCTGTTGTACTTTCGTATGTTATGGTACAATACAGATTTCAATAAATAAATATTATCAATTTAGTTAATTTTATTTAAATTAAACACTTCTAAATTTAGTCAATGAATATAGATAAAGAATGAATTAAGACAGATTTTAATTAAGAATCATAACTTTATTCTGAATCGAATTAACGATGACAGACAGCAGTACAGTTGTACAAATTTGTAGTGTAAAGTTTTACACTACAAATTTGTCACCTGTCTGACAGAAGCAATCATTTAAAGTATATGTTAAATTGGAGTGGTTAGATAAAATGTATAAAAGATTCTAATGGATTAAATACAATATGAGTATTTATTTAAATAATTTCATTAAGATTTTTCTTGTTATGACTTACATCATTTTACAAATTTTTAATTAATTAATAGTTTCTTTTTTTTTTATTATTTTTTATTTGTTTAGCTTTGAAATTTTGTGATTATGATATAAATAAAGGTTAAGAAGACGAACAATTTAACAATAATTAAGCCTTCCTTCATCACGTAAGTGTATCCAGTTGCTGGGATATTTAGTCAGAGTCTTTTACTAATGCTGGTAAGTTTCTTTAGGAAACATCGTAGATAAAAACACTTGAAATAACATTCAAGTTTTAGTAGATTATGTCCCAAGAGATGGAAAAATGGAGGAAATCGTTTACTGGCTTATAAAAGATAGATATGGAGTCTGGAATAAGGATATTTATAAGTATATTATTTATATATTATTTATTATATTTTATTTATTATATAGTTCTTAATGTAACAAAGTATTTGATATTTTAATAGAGTTCAATAAATATAAGCATTAATAATACAGTCTCTACTAAAAATCCGGGGAAAATAAAACTGTCAATTCATGTTAGACTCAAGTTGTTGTATCAGTCGTTTCTTGATGTGGGAAAAAATAATAGATTGTATCTTAATACTAAAAAGAGGAAAAAAGTTATAATTCTTATAATAATTTATTGATATTTTCAGCAAAAGTGTATTTTAAATTTTTTGTTTCAAATATTCAAGAATTTAGATATTTCAAATAAAAATATTTTTTAATTATTAAAACTCGCGTATATCAATCGTGTTCGCGTATATCAATAATAGACGAGATGTACACTTACATCTCGTCTACCCGTGAACACGATTGCTGCAAAGCATTTGAAACATCGGGTTAAAATAAAAATGTAACCAAATTATACGCGAGTTTTAATCCGTAAAAAATAGTTTTATTTGAAATATGTACTCGTGAAAATCTAAGAAAATTACGAAATTATTTAACAATAACTATGAACCTATAACGAAAATTACTACAATTTAATAGTCATTGTAATTAACACACTTCATATCCATATCATAAACGTGAATGCAGTACAGTACAGACAGTTCCCAAGAAAATACCTATGCTTGAGGACTTAGCTGTAATCCTTTCAGTAAATTTCGCCGAAAACACAAACGGTTCTGGTGCAGCGGATAGTTCGTTATAATGCTCTCATCACTGCAGTACAGATAGAAGTGCTGTACATTTTAACAAGCTCTGCTTGAAGACTTTGCTTCAGTAATTATCAGATATAAATGTATTACATTGCATGTAGTTGTATCGCATCTTATTAAAAAATAATTGTTAGGAGAACTAGCTCAGTTTTAATAATATATGAGGTAGAAGTACTTTCGTATAATGACTGTGAACAGAAGAGAGATAAAAAAAAACGTATTACAATCTTGTTGCCTCCAACTATTTACTATTGTTTTAATATTTATTGAAATAATAAAATAAGAACTGACAAAAGTTAATAAAATATCTGTATCCTATACTATACAAATAATAGAATATAATATTAAAATAACATTATAAATGACTTAATGTAGTATCGGAATAACAAGCTTTTCCAAAATAAAATACAATGTATAAAGATGCTAGCTCGTTAACGGAGAGAGATCACTGAAATATCTTTCTTTTTATTGCTTTCAGTTTTACAGCTCTCGTAATAGCTGAAATTTAAATGTAGGATTGAGAAAAATCGTAGGTTGAAATAAGTTTCTCGCCTTATTGAATTTTTTATTATAATAATTTTCAATAATATTAATTATACTAAAATTTTTCGAAATTTAATGATTTGTTTTTATGGTTTATAAAGTCATAAATACAAATAAATAAAAGGAAAAACAAAAAAAAGTTAAAAAAAAAACCTTATTTAAAAAAAATAATCTGAGTAAATACAGATCTACGTAAAATATAACAATTGCTAAATTTTATACCAAAACACGATGTTGTGATATATGTGATAGACTGTGTTCTATTACATATATTAATTATGTTGTCATATTGGTACTGCTAATAATCACAAACTTTTAATTACTTCAATTGGTCTGGAAAGATAGATGGATGTTCTGTCTCATCCAATTATGGATGGAGTTCGTTCGAGTCACAATAAAACATATCAATAATTAAAAATATTATTTCCAAATTACGAGTATATATAAACTTTTTAACCACATGCTTTATTAAAATATATAATCAATTCTAATAATATAATAAATACGGTTGGAAATGACAAAATTATCTGTTAATTTATCATTCCTAGTGTCACTTTTTGTAACTTTCCTTTTTGTCATAATAATTATTTATTTAAATATTATTTTTATTTTTAATTCATTTAAATTAATTTTATATTTTTTGGTTAAATTTGTATAGTGAATATTGTTAATAGTTAAAGGTACTGTACTTCTGTGTTGCTACATAAATCAGTAAGCCTTTGAAATACATTAATTAACAGCAACAATCTTATCTTATTCAAATTGTTCTTCCTTTGATTGCTCTTCTACTAAAATCACAATTATTTTAACATGTTTTGAACTAAATGATTTCCGACTAAACTTCGTTTAAGATCTTATATTTAAGATAATTAGGTTTAGTCGTCAATTTTCTCCGTATTTTATCTTAAGTAAAAAATATAAATATTTAATTTATTAAGTGCTTGTGATGAAGTGTGTTAAGTGAACGTCATTGAATTAGTAGATTTTGATTATACTATATACGTGATAATTAATAATTTATTATTATTTCATTTTACTTCTATAACGTACTATAGAATGTTATTATGCTTGGAGAAAACATCATTTGGTAGTTTATATCTGAACCGACATCATAGTCAGTACTAGCTTGGTATTAATCTCTTAAGAGTATTTGCGAGTTATGGAAAGAGAATTTAAGTTTATTGCCTCATTTGTTAATACATAACTACTTAACTCTTAAGTAATATTTACTAGTAATAAGTTCGCAACAAACTCATAAGCTTATATTAGTTAGGTAAGGCTTCTGAAATAATTAACTTTCTCAGGTATGAAAGTAACTAAATTATAGTTCATATAAAATAAACATTAATATATCCGGAAATTAATTACAAAATGCCTGAAAAGTTTATTATAATACAATCGAAAGAATCATCTTTATGTTTCATGATTTTGCAAAAATAAAAAAAAATAAAAAAAAAAAAAACAATTAATTCAAGCGGTGTAAAAAATACTTTTTTATTTTTGAATTTATTTTGATTTCTGTGTTATATATAAATAATAAAAATAATATGTGTGTGACACTTTAATAAAATTAACTCATATTTTTTCCTTTAGCCTAATATTGTTATATGTAACAGTATATCACAGAAAAAGTAATTAAATGCGTGCATAGAATATGAGACTAGCAATTTTAATTATTTGTACAAAAGGAATTTAATTACAATTAAGTTGAAACAAAACTCAGAGTTGGCACAACCTTTTTCTTACAATTATTTTTGTTGTTTTAGTAATTCTAGAACATTACGTTTCTTCGCTGACGTTCATCACCTTTATCCATCTCCATTCATTCATTTCCTCAACTTGCACACACTCATAAGGCTACATTCTAATTTTAAATTAAATTTTAAATTTTATTATTAAATATTTATTGTAACATATAAATATATTGCTCTAATCATTCTCATATGATCTATAAAAACTATATATCCATGAGCCTGTCCATGTTAATAGTACACAATAGAGGTGTCACTGTAATTTTGTTTTTATATGCACCAATTAATAGATGTATTAAAATACTAAAAACATAAACACTATTCCATAAACAGCAATCACATTCAGTTGCAATGAGGAGCAAAGAGAATGCAATAAATTCCGTTGTTTCGATTAAGTAACAATTCCAGCTAAATGATTTGAGTGCGAGCCTCGGTTTGTTTGTAAGATAGCTTTGCTATTTTCTATTTAAACATAAACTAAAAATAAGAAAAGTCAGTCGGAATACTAAATACTGTATTTTATTTACTTATGTTTTATTTAAAACTGCTCATTACCAGCGATTACAAAGCTTACTTTCATTCTTAACAGATACGTTCTATTTATTATTAACATCGTTTAGTAAGACCGTTTAAACATATTAAATCATAACGTCTCAGAGTGCAATTGTTTTCATCCTAATGTAGCAAAAAAAAAAAATGGGATATGTCAGAACAACATTCTACAACAATAACTTGTTGTTTAAAGATATTTTTTGTTTCTTTATCCAGTTCTAAATTCGGGTTGGTTAATACCTAAGTTAATATATATTAGTGCGTCGCAGAAGGAGTATTTTTAAGATAGAAGGCCAGTCATTAATTTTTGTTTCTCAGGTGCTTATTTATTAACACAAACTGGTTACTATGCTTTCGAAATTTATATTTGTTGGTTAAAATTTTTATTTCAGTTGCTTTATTTTGTCATTACTTTAATTTTAAAAAATAATTTATATCATTAAAATCTTTACATCATTAAAAAGTACGATAATATCGATAAAACACTTTTCACTCTCCCTATCTTGGAGAGGATTCTTCGTTTTGTTTTGGAATAATTGATCAACAGACAAACACTATGATAGAGAAAACGAGTTAAATAGAAATTAAAAAATGAAAGGAAAACAATTAACCTTTGTTCACTACCCCTGACCGTAAAAAGTGACTTCAGCTGCAGTCGCTTTAAGAGAAACTGAGTTCTTTCACATTGAAAAACCTCTGAAAAAAATAACCTTTCTGGGTCAGCAGCATTGTTTCAAAAATGAAGTTTTTTTTATTTTTACTATTTAGTAATTTTCGGTCGTTAAAAAATATTTTTAATTTTCCAAAACGTACTAAATCCGGTTGATATGTTTGATTAGGTTGATTTAGTTAAAGAACACTCATTTTCTCAACAAGATATTTTCTTACGAATATTATAAAATCTGTAGATGTAACTTCAACAAAACTGTGTAGTTCTTAAATGATGCTTTAATTTGTGCGCCAAGCTCATGAATTTGAATTCTTTTCTTCTTTCCTATTATAAAATGTTAAAGATGTTTGACGGTGAATTATGGATATCTAGATTAAAATTTTTTAACCTTAACGATTCCTTAAAATGCAAGAATGATAACTTACTTTTAACCAGCAAATAAATAAATAAAAATAAATAAGTAAATAAGAATTAGCTTATATGTTCTTTTCCAAGATTTTGCGGTCTCTACATTAATTTATTATGTACCAGAATGATCCTCCGTTAATGCGAGACTTGCATGGTATATTGCATGGCAACCCACTATAAACATTATTATCTTAAGACATTTTACTCGTTTTTAATAAATAAGGATATAAGCGATGAAGATCTGACTTGGGGCGTATTTAAACCGTTGTTAATTGGACATCATTTTATGGATATGCTTTATATGATAATACATGAACTTATGTCCCAGGATACACTGGTTTAATAAAAAATATGTATTAAGATATATAATTTCTTCTGTCACAAGACTATTTATTTTGGTACGAGGTGGAATGTTTTCATATGTGCTTATAAATCCAACATTATAATGAAATAATTAAAACCCTCCCGCTCCTGTCTCCTGGGGACAATGTTTAATTACAACAGGAATATAATAGACAGAAGGGTCACAAACATCTTTTCATTATTTCATTAGTTCTGCGGAGCAATGACGACAATATAGAACAAACAACCTAGAACAATGCTTTTCTAAGTAAAAACCTTAAAAAACCAAAAATAATATTATATTTTTGACGATTAGTGTAGTTTCTGTTAACATACAGATAACATATAGATATACAGATGTTGTTTTAAAAACGTAAATATTAAACTAAGGCTTTTTGGGTAACTTTGTACAACACTTTTTGTTATACTTATTTGCGAGAAACTTCCCGAAAGAATATTCGAGTATTAACGGCTAGAAGTTTACCCGTAATATTCACAGACTAATTGCTCATTTTTAATGATCTGATGACATCTTTGTGATGGACTAGCAAAATATAAGCTAGAGGTGGAGGCGTTGAAATCGATTGAAAGACGAATTGGGAGAAACCATCTCTAAAGCATTGCTTCAAGAAATCCAATCTACCGTTCTTCTCTCGGATTCATTTCTTAGTAAAAGCAATAGAGTTGCATATCTGGATTCCATCCCCGTACTACCAGGAACTCGCATCTTACAAATAAATTCTGTGCTAATAGATGTGATTGTGCAATTAACAAAATATTTCTATAAAATAATTATTATTTAAAATGAGTTATAACTTATGAATTTAAAATTAACGTAATATAGGTCCGTGTTTTGTAACTTCTTTAGAGACGGCAACGTAGATTTCTATATTTAACCATCGATTATATCGCCTGCTAATTTATTAATATATCTAAACTAATAATAAAGCTTAAAAAATATAGGTTTATAGAGTTTTTACAGTTAATCTATATATTTTATATTATTAAATACCAGGGACTTATTAAAAGATGTACATTAAGAACGAGGTACCAAACATTAATTTCATAAATGTAATGTAATGTATCTCGTTAGTTTGTAAAATAAATAGCGCTATCATTGAAGCTCTAAGAGAAACTTTAAGTTAAATTAATAAGAACTTAATTAACTAACTACTTGCAACTAAAATTAATTTTCTGTTCCTAAATAAACATTTGAACATAAGAACTGCGAAAACACCGAAATTTATACGTAAATTATTTTGAATTATTTTTAAAATTGTACATTGTTTCATGTATTCTATTAACAAGAGAAAAGTCAGTTAGCCTGATGGTAAATAGTGCTCTCATCCATGGGCATCACTAAAAAAAAGTTTGCAAAGGCTTTGAAAATTTTAAGAAAGGAAGAGCAATGCAAAAATCTTGGACAAACCAAGAGAAAGAAAGGGGATTTGTTTTCCAACTTCAATCGCTAATCAACCCAAAGGTAGATATAGAGAAACCTACTTTACTTTGCTCTTCTGGGACAATTTCATATTACCTAGTTCAAGTCATCTCTTATAAAATTGCAAATTATTAAAGCATACAGAATATTGAAGATAAACCATTAGATTTTTTAAAAAAACTAGTACATCTTATTGCTATTTTAGAACTATGTAACGAATTTCGAACATATTGATATCTAGAAACAACAGACATTCTCCGTTTCTTCAATTTCTTATAATGTAACTCCTTTTTTAGTTTTTTTTCTGAATTTATCTTCTCTATCTGTTGTCTTATTGTCTTATCTTACCTTCAATCAGTCTACTTTTACATTCAAACCACAGAAAAGATGATTCAAAGAAAGTTACTACTTGTATTACATTAATTTTAATTTTAGTTTAAAAAAATCCATTGGATATTGGTATTGTCGATATGTGACGATTTGATTTTAAACGATTTTAAGGAGAATAATTTGTAAAAAAATACGGATACAGCATATCAAATACCATATTTACAATCCAAACCCTCGACAATACAATAATACTCGAAAAATCAATGCGAGATCACAGATCTATTAAAATAGTAAAGCTTGTTGAGTTGTATCAGCTTTAGTAATAGTTTGTAATTATTTTAATTTGAATACAATAGTTTCTATTATTATACAAATATGCTTTAATTATTCGAAGGACAAACAATTGCAATGAAATTGAGAGTTAATGCAGCTTGATCCCCATTTTATATTAATTGATATATGAATGTGAAAGAATACTTAGTATATAAAATTATAACGTTGAAAAATATATTAATTTTCCAATAAATAACTTTGCTACTAAAAGCTATTTCGATGTCAATGTAAAATGGAAAATAATTTTTTTCCTAAAACAATGTTGATCAAAGGTTAGATAAAAAATGTTGTTATAGTTATCTTGATTTAATTATTGTAGCTAATAATAAAAATCTCAAAATGCTTGTACTTTGAAAGCTTTATCTATTATTAAGTTAATATTAGGCCATAACAAAACTTTTGTGACTTATTATGTAAACACCACGGAGAAGAAACCTATAAAATCATCAAGCCTAACGAAAATAATAAGTGGAAATTTAATTCAATAAGTCTCTGAAGACTAAAGTAGAGATTCCCAGCTAATTTTAATTATTTATTGCTAGAAGGGTTAGCATTTAAATAGCATTACAAATCAATCCTTAAACCAAAGTGTATTTAATGTCATATATGTAAATGCCCCATTCACCAGTATTGAATCTAACGATCTAATGACTTCGTCCCAAACCGCTGAGTTGGCACCTCGCATTGTGTGCCGCCGACCAATATTCTAAGATATAGAACAATAGCCACACCTACTGCTGGTGGTCTAATTTAATAGTAATTATACATTAAAATTAATATCAAGCTTATTTATTTTATTTTGAAATTATCAATAATATAACCATAATAGAATTATGTAAAGCAAAAATTGTGCAGTGGGCTGTATAAAATATGCAGGATTTAAGAACAACATATTTTATTGTGACTGCACAGCTTGTTTATGCACAATGACTTGAATAAACTAAATGACGAAGCGCTGGAGGGGTAAGGCTCGGAGGATTTCAGTGAACACCGCACAATAAGAAAGCTTTTGCTTGAAGAAGACTGGTTTTCTTAACCAATCCACATCAATTCATTGCTATATAGTACAGTAACAATATTTTTATCATATATTCAAATTTAAAGCTTTTTTTTTCAAATAGACATACATTAAAAGTCATTGTCTAGTTGCTTGTTTCCAAAGGTTTGGTCCATGATGAAGAAAAGACAAGAAACTCCATTGAAACTCTTACATAGAATTTTTGAGTCAGTCCTATTTAATTAGTAATTATATCATAATCTATATTTACTGCTATTGACAAACAGATGGCTCTTAATAGAATTATATTCATATTTCCCATTGTCACTCAGACACCAAATTATAATTTATTTAAATATAGATTATAACATAAATGAATGAAGCCTTGTTATCAGGAATAAACTAGTAAGTACGAAGCTAAAACAAACTTGTACTACAATTTGAAACCACACAAGGCGAAGTTTCTTAAGTGCAAAGTTTGCCTAATTAAATATTTATAACATGTAATATTATTTTCAAATGTTATTTGCTTTAAATTTTGAAGTATTACACTTGTATTTTTGTTTGAATATTATGATAATACGAAAAACCTAGACTAGGCTTGGCAATAAGAAAACACAGCGCTAGGTTTACACATATAGTCTATGTATTGAAAGTGATAATTGAGAATCGTAATTCTGACAAAAATAATATATATATAAACATTAATTTCAGGTTGTATTAATTTCCATAAATGAACCATGATAACTTGAAATTAACTGTTGAAATAAGAACTTCTAGAATATAATGAATTGCGTCCTATTTCTATTTATTTAACTATAACACAAAAACATGTTTAAAAAAACAGATGAACAGAGACATAAATTTCATTTCAAATTCAATTTCAAAATTCAAAAGTTATTATTTATTAGTAAAATATATTAATATTACTCTCCAAATTATAAATGTATATCTCTATTATTTTATTCATACCTTTACATCATAAAGGTTTCTTACCCCACTCTTTTACACTAGTCACCATAACAGTCTGAAACGGATGCACTTCTACAATCTGTTAATCGGCACATTTTTAAAAGATGTGCCATACAGAGGCATTACAGCTCTTTAAGAAGGTAACTTTAGTTTTTAATTCCACTTTGTAAGTTGATATACATTCTGTAAGTTATGTTATATTTATATATACATATGTATGTATAAATTGTATTTATTTATACCTAATATTATTTTTTTTTAATTCTATTTTTTAACAATTATTCTTTTAGTTTATATGTATGCTAAAATAATGTTAAATACGAATTGTATCATATTAATCAGTGTAATAATTAATATTCAACGGCTATATCATAATCCGAAAATAATTAATTTCGCCCAAATTTTAAATGGTGCTGGTACAGACATACAATGCTCTCATCGCTGCAGTAAGGATAACAGTGCTGTACAATTTAACAAGTTCTGCCCAAAACCTATGCTTAAAAATGACGTTATACGGGTAACTACGGGTATAACGTAATATTTATAAACATACTCTTGTACAAAATATTACTAAAACCTATGTGTTGTGTGAGCGAGATTGAAGAAACTTTATATCCTGCAAAAAAAACTGTTTTTTTGGTATACTTTTCAACAGATATTTAAATAATAAAATATCACCTATGTATAATATTGATAATATTAAGATACAGAGTTAATAACTGAAAATAATAACCTATCCTCAAAAATGATCCAATTTCAATTGTAAAAAAGTGTTGTGAAAGCCGTTTGAAAGGAATATAAAAAGACATTACATAGTAAAGAGATGCTTGCGCGTTAAAGGAGTGAGATCACTGGAATATTATTCTTTTTATTGTTCTCAGTTTTATAGCTCTCGCAATAGCTGAAATTTAAATGTAAATTACTGAATATTCGTAAGTTGAAGTTCGATAACCGCCATCTTGAATTTTCAATCAAATTAACTGAATTTTAATAAAGCTTATTATATGAATTCAGGCATTCTAAAAATCCTTTCTTAGCGGACGTCTCCTAATAAAAGTAAACTGACACGATAATTTAGTGCAATACCAAGAATTTTATTAATTCTGTAATAAATACCATTAACTGGATTTTAAGATTAACTTTGTCATATAGAGCGTAAAGCAAGTCTCATTGTCACTAACCAACTAACTTAAAACTAAAAGCTAAATTAGTAGCGAATTCAGTTTGTAGTACAATTAGAAACTTTATTAAACGAGTTTTCTTGAGTGTATTTCCAATTTAATATTTTAGAATATATGCTATTGTGTCCAATTGTAAGTTGTTGTAAACGTTTTAATAGATATTATATTCATGGGGTCAAGTAGAATACAACTAATAATACTAATAACTGATCAGGAATTCGTTCATTTCCTTGTTGATAGAAACAGCCTTCTTTTACTGACGAATGAACCTATTTGTTGTGGTTTACTTAGGAAAATATAAACAAATCCACGGTATGTGTGTGTGTGTGTGTGTGTGTGTGTGTGTGTGTGTGTGCTTGACAAAGGAAGCGTTTATAAATTTGACTCTGGTATTTGTGGTTGTTCTTGTTAATGATAAATGGTTCTAGATCTGCAATATGCTATACGAAGAAATATTCTTGATCAAATTATGTACTTGACAAATCACAGATAATTTTGAAGAAAGATTGCTTTCTCGTTCGTTGGTTTATTGACTTCAGACTATGCGACGTTTTTAGAAGAAAGTTTAATTAAATGAAAACCATTATCATATATTTGACATAAGTATTAATGTGCTTTTTTTATCTTCCCGTTTATGTCCATTTACGTAATTGTATCACTTACAAAATAGGTATTTAAATTTAATGTTATTAATAACCGAAGGTAAAATATTTAATTTAGAATTTGAACATTAATTTCATGAAAAAATTATGAATTAATGTGGATCGAATACGAAATGACAACATTTTACAACTGTCATTTTATAACTGTCCAGTGCAGGCTTCACATGATTGATGAATACTTGTACAGGTTTTGAAATATATGAATATTATTTCAAAATTATTCGACCAATTAAATAATAATTACTTATGTATTATTTTATTATAGTGCATAGTTACATGAACTTCTGAACATTCTAAACAACAAACAAATTAAAACCGACACATCCAGACTGAAAAATGTGCAGACCATTATACCAGATATATAATGATATTCTTTTTTTATGGTAATTATAAATATTGTTCTAATATAATTATACTACTTCGTCTTAAAATCGTAAGAACCTCTTCGTTTACTCTTTGTAGTTTTATAAATAAACAAATTAGTTATAATTGTTTTTATTATGTGTTTGTTTTTATTATTTTTATTTACAAGAAAATTACAAAAGATCATGTTCTATGTTGATTGAAATGTGTTGTGTTACAAAATAGAATAGGTTTTTATGTTAGGTAAATTTAAATTTACTTGTAATTAATTATATAAACAAGCAATAAAACTTACGATAAGTCAATGTTATTTTATAGGCTTGGCTATTTTATAATATTAACTTATTATTTTCAATATTATAACATTTTCTAATTTCGGAGACATGTTTATTGTCATAAATGTTAAGATTACAGAAATTATTATATTTTCTCAACATTATTTGTTTAGACCTCTCGCTAGCGTTTATATTTAGAATTTAAACCTTCGTGATCCATGATTATTAATATATATTTACTGTTATTATTATTCAGTTGTATCGTATATTGTATCGGAATTTGTCCGACCCACCCCCGATCTAACTCCGAACATATTCGAGGACTTTATTTATGAACTCTGAGCTCATTAGGTCAGAGCATAGCGGAATCGCGGCGTGAACGGAGTTCAAGTCTTCTTTGTTGTTTGAAGACTAATAAAAAAAAGTTCTCATGACTATCTATTATTTATTTTATTTGGTTATCATTTATTTTAATAAGTAACATTAATTCTAATATCTTTACTTATGTTAATATTTAGGATATAACAAAAAAAAAATTCACTCAATTCAAAAAACGTCATTTGTCAATTTTATTCAAATGTATTCATCCACTGCGAGTTGACAAATTTTTTAATTCTTTTATAAATATTTAAATCGTTAACTTGTTGTTTACATGAATATTGAGTGCGTAACAACCAATGATTATTGTTAATTTTACACTTAATAAAACTGTCCATATATTAATAGCTTATTTTTGGTACCTATGAACGTATTTTTAATACCAACATTGGAAAATGATTTTTAACATAGTATAAGCATAATATATTTTTTTAATTGTATAATATATTATTTATATTAATTACTGTACGATGCCTCTAGATATACCTCTCTTAATAATTATTTGAAAATTTCATACACCGAACACACCAACACGTACGTCTTTACACTTCGAACTAACAATACGTTAAAAATATTGTATATAGTACCGTTACTATTGATACATAGCTATCGAAAAAAAATATCAAGAACTAATGTTTAACGAGACAGACTCTTTACATGTCGTCTACCCGTGAACACGATTGCTGCAAAGCATTCGAAGCGTCGGGTTAAAATTAAAATGTAACCAAATTATACGCGAGTTTTAATCCGTAAAAAATAGTATTATTTCAAATGTGTACTCGTAATTAATTTTTTATATAGCTTATACAAATATACCTAAACAACTATTATATCAAGAAATGCAATAAAAAAACCTTTTAAATAAACAAAACTAAAAGCTACGGAAGCTTCGAAAACAAATGTTTATATTTTTCCAACCATTGTTCAGTTTGTTCTGCTTTTTATTTGATCACTCTTTGAATACCACTTCACCACTTCACCTTTACAGCAAAAACAAATACGGTACAAGTTTATGTTCTGTGATGTTATAACATTTATTTCGATTTTCGACTAACATAAAAAAATTCATAACAATTTCTTTACATTATATTTTAAAATATATAAAATAATAACACATATAGGTATGTGAACACACAGGCACATGTTACAATATTAAAATTATATTAATAGGTTAACGTATTATTATATATTATTTATTAAATCGTGAACTGGAGTTACCTACAACCATATGTGGCAACATTTATTTCTACGATCATGTTTTCATCTTAACAGTTGATGTGTAAGACTGTATTATAAGTAAATCTGCAACAACGATCAAGCAAATGGACACAAAATGAGGACTAATCCTTTAATTAAGAATAAGCAATCTTAATATTATAAATGCAATTGTTAGATTATTAGGGTAAAAATCCTCAGCTGATAATTACATTTATCCTGTCATGGTGACAGAGGTTCAAAAATGGACATAGAATATATTTTATGCCAAAAGAATAAATATTCCTGAGAGACAATATCTTGAGACGGCCATCGACAAGTCACTTTTTTCACTTTTAGACGACCATTTGACTTAGAGGAATGATTTTTTTTACTTATACACCGAGGTTGTAGCCATAGGAAAAAAGTGGGTACTGGCAACTGTGTGTAATAAAATAGTTACGAAGACAAGTCTCCACATTATATATTTTAATAAATAAGGATTATAGAAATATATATCGGGACTTTATCGCGTAAATATTTTTTAAGGTACGATGCCTTTTTATTTAACAGACGTTTTGATCGAGTTGCACCGATCGAATTGCACCTTAAAAAATATTTACGCGATAAAGTCCTGATAAATATTTCTATAATGTGTAAAAATCGTGAAAGTTTAAAAGCCATAAATAATTGGCAATAAAGGTCGTGACCCAATGCTCTGAACAAGACTTTCTTAAATGTTTGTATAATCTATATTAATAACTTTACAATATAAAAACAATAAAGACCTAAAGAGACATAGATACAGTTATCCACGCGTTTAACCAATTGACAAAACGATAATATGGTTTTTATCTGTGTTCATGAGTCATTATCTATTTTATTTAAATTAAGTATACTTAAATAGCTAAACAATTACCAACATATTTTATTTATTAATTTATGATAGGATATGTCATGGTGAAGCTATGTAATTTTTTTATGTAGTAAATTAGTATTAGCTGTCTTTATTGTGTATCTGTATTAGTTTCATTAGTTTTATTAGTTATTGAACAATAGACGACATTATAGTAATATCATGAATTATGTTTACTGATACTCGTAATCAGATGCAATTAATATAATTATATTCATAACGCCCATTGAAGCTCAGTAGAGTTCTTTATATATATATATATATATATATACACTTTACTTTAATATAATACAACATAATAGGAACAAATAAGTCAAGTTTTCTTGTTATTTAATAAGTAAATAGCCAAAACAAACTTGTCATACAATTAGAAAGCACACAAGTCCAAGTTTCTCAATGCGAAGTTTAACTTACTAATTAAATATTTATAACATGTTATATTGTCAAATGTTATTTGCTTTTAATTTTAAATTATTATTATTACACTTTTATTTTTTGGTTGAATTTTATAGTATAAAAAAATGGTTAGATTCAAGTAAAGAAACACAGCGCTAGGATTACAATATAGACCGTAGGTTGAAACAGAGTATCGTAACTCCCAAAATATTTTTAAAATATTTTTAATAAATTCAAGTTGTTTTTATTTCTCTATATTATGCTATTTTGATAACATTATAAGTTTTTTTTATGAATGTGCAAGTAAATGATATTGTCTTACCCTCTTTCTTCTTTCTTCTTTCTTTCTTTCTTTCTTCGTATCCACTTCATGCTTTACAAATCTTTTTCAAAGTGTATCTTTCCTTTGAAAACAGTTTCTGTAATTAATTGCATCCTATTTGTATACCTAACTACCCTCCTCTCCAAAATTCTTAGTTGACACCATAATACTTCTTTATCCATGTTTTTAACAGTACACGTCTCATAAGTCTGAAAAAGACCTTTCTAAAGCACTTCTACAAGCCCCTAATAAGCAGGTTTTCTTAGCCTATTTATAAGATAAGCTAACTTCTTAATTTCTTACATCTTTATGTTATAGCATCATTATTATATATGACTTTTATGTAAAAGTATTATTGTATTAGGTTATGTGTATTTTTAAATAATGTTATCTAATAGTTGTAATTAATATAAATGTTAATTACAGCTAACGGTTTGGACTTTACTGGATTTAAGTACGAATGAACAAAAAACAAAAATAATCTTTCATATATTATTTCTATGATTATTATTATTAATGAACTTATTTTGATAGAATAAATAAGTTTCTTTGCATTTTACAAAATCTAAACGTATATATATTTGTATATAAATATCGATATAATATAATTTTTTATTTTGATTTAATATCAATTTAAATTATAAAAAAAATCTGTTTTATTTAATTTATATGACATCACTTAATTTATTTTTTTCAATTGTTTTATAATTAATTGCATTCTAATTTAATTAAATTTTTAGTTATTTTTAATAATATAATATGTAATGCTATGTGACTTTACTCAATTTAATGTGTTCTATTTATCTTAATGTAATTTTATTCAATTTCATTTTATGGTTATATTATTTTACAACTTTGATTTTTTTTATGTTATTACTCTAATTGTAATTTGTTGTTGTTTTTGATTATTGCATGTTGTAGTATTTATAAATTAAGGAGAATTGTCATAAAATATATATGTAATAGTGAATTGTTATGCAATGTATGTTCTGGCAATAAAGAATTATTATTATCATTATTATTAAATATTTCACGCCTGCGCCATGTCTATCATTGAAAATGTATTTTTTTTTACAATTTCATTGAATACTGATTTTTATTTTATAAAACACCTGCTTGAGGATGAAATTCGAAGCCAGTAAATTTCGCCGGAAACGCAAACAGGTCTGGTAGAGCGGGTAGCTCGTTATGATGCTCTCATCGCTGCAGTAGAGATAGAAGTGCTCTACATTTTAACAAGCTCTCCTTGAAGACTTTGCTTCAGTAATTATTGGATGTACACCCTGCCACAGAAAGTAATTGTATCATTGTACATAGGTAATTGTATTTATATATTTATTACAAAAGTAATGTTGAAAGTACTGGCTAGGTTATAATAATTATAATGCTATGAACTGCATTATATTGTATATACATATAAAATATATTACCAAAAAACGGAGTGATACATAAGAAATAAAGCTTTTTATTTTCTTCCTATACTATTGCAATAAATGACTGTTTAGTTTTTAAATAATGAAATAATATCTCTATAATATTAAGATACCAAGTAATATAATTTAATATATAATTTAATAAAAACCCAATCCCATGAATGATCCAATTTAATTTATAAATAAATAATCGTTGTTAAAGGTGTTTGAAACGAATATAATAATAAAATACGTATTAAAGAGATTCTCGCACGTTTACGGTCAAGATCATTAAAATAACATTATTTTTATTGTTCTCAGTTTTACAGCTCACATAATAGCTGAAATTAAAATACCGCTTCAAGATAATTCGTAGATGGATGTAATTTGCTTAAGTTATTGAATTTTCTATCAAATATACTGAATTTCATTAAATAAATTACATTCACAATTATATCAAAGAATCTCTCGAGAATTGTTTAACATATTTATAGTTTATAAAATAAAAATACAAACCGTAAATAATAAATAAGTGAAAGTATAATCTAATTAATATGTATTTATTTTAATAAAATATGAAAGTATTACTTTAGGTAATTATATCATCATATTGTTATTGTCAAAATAGTTGAAAAATTTCTTTCATTCAATCGATAGAGTTCATCGACAAAATGTAAGACATCGTGTCGTGTCATAATAAAATATGAATGAATTAAAGAAATATATAATTTAAAATCTAATATAATTTTTTTAATTATAAGTTTTCATATTATACTTGATGTGACAAGACCTGATTACATTTAGTTTTTTATTACTATTTTCATAGATTTCTAATTATTTTTAAACATATTTAAAACATTAAAAACAAAATTGACAATAAATGTATAGAAAATTAATTAAGTTACTTTTAAATTAAGGAATTTAATCGTTGTCAAGTTTATGATCTCATAAAAAGTTACGACAGAAGATCTTCCGTTGCTTTTAAAAGATGTTTTAAAAAATAAATAAAACGTACAAAAAATTAAGATAATTTAATTGTATACACTTGATTAAATGAAATTTCTATCTGTTACTATTACGTTACGTTGTAGTAAATACAGAGAAAAACTAAAACGCCTCTGAATTTCTTCAAAAAGGATTGTCAGACGTCGGATCACAGCTTAGTAAGTGACATCATCCTTGCTAGAAAACTGCTTTCTTATGTCAGTTTAAACAAATTTTTCTGAAAAATCCTAAACTAAAACGATTGATGAAATGATCTAAACTGAACTTTAAAACTAAAAGAAATATATTTCAAAATATTGGTGGCTGGAAAATATTTTATTTTACAACTACATTTTTTATAAATAAAACGTCTCGTCTGTTTTCTATGGTTTATTTATTTGTGCTACAAAAATGTAAGACAATTGCAAGTATCAAGTCAGGAAATAGTTTTTAGGTTTTTTTTTTCAGTATAACTGAAACTATAGTCAAGCGAATGAATAATTTAAGAAATTATTTAAAAGGAATACGAAAGTAACTACTTACAGAAATGTCTTGAAATCTATTTAAACAGTATTAAGACATCCCTTCGGAAATTTGCTCATTAGTTGAAATAAAATAAGGTTGATCATGATTCAAGGTAACGCAAACGCAATAATAAGCAAGGAACGTTCACGTTTACTTTGTAGGAAAAGGACTGCATACACTGCCTGCCTTGGAATTGCAAGCCAGATGTGGGTTTTAAAGGCCCCTTTACGATATATGCTTACCATGGCTGAATACGCTCCTCACTCCTCTTGAAATACGTTGAATTTATTTGAATTGAAGTGATGGATAGTTCTTGATAGAAAACCAAGATCTGTAAGTAGGTACCTAATTAAATTAAAATTTATTTCTAGTCAGGTTAATCGTTTTCCAGTTCATAATAATTGCGTTTCAATGGGGATGTTTTTTCCCACGGAACAGTGAGCTCAACAAATATTACGACCTTTTTGAAAGACTAACCATTTTGTTTAAGCTCTTATCACTAACTGTCTCTAGAATTCGACCTCCGTACCTCTCTAAATGAAATTGAAGAGTCCGCTGAACGCACTAACCCAATTCCTAACTTCAATGTCTTTCATCTGACTTTTTAAAAAGCATTCTATTGAGATCACAAACTAAGAAGGGTAAATTTAAAAGTGATGTTAGACAATTTTTATATGTCCACGCTTTTTTGGATGTTCCTAATTGGTTAACTTCTTTAGGTCATTTAAAAAGTTATCGACTATAACCTCTAGTAATAAAGTGCGATGTTTGTAATGTCTTTATACCTTGTGCGCTGTAGCGTGGTGCGGGTGACACAGTCAGTAACGTTTCGTTTCTTTCTAGAATTGGCGCGACTTACAAATTATATTTTAGAATTTTAGTTATACCACATTAGTAATGTTATACAATTATTATAATTGTAGTAAATTTAATTGAGCATAATCAGAATGTTCTAGTTTATAAATACGATTTAATGGGAAGAAAAATTGAGCAAAGTATTATGCGTATAACATAACGCCCTAGACGTATTCAGTGATGGGATGTAATTCTATAAAATATAGTCGATGTTTTTTATAATAAAAAACGTATATTGTGCTTAAATAGTTAAATATGGATTATTAAATAGCTTATAATTATATTAATGAAACAACAGAACATATATAGAGTATTCATTCGTAAAAGGTTACTATGTAAAAATACATTTTATTCTTCGAAACTCATATCACAGTCATCGCTAGCACTTGTACTGACAGCATCAAGAAAAACATTAGTCCTATTTTGATTATTTTATATCAGTAAAGATAAGTTCATACACGGTGTTCCATTGCACAACTGAATAACACATTAATTTGTATAACAATATTAAAAGAACTAGATTTATGCTCTGAGTATCGTAAGCTAAAAAAATTAAATGCATAACGTCAATCCCTAGTCATGTAGTACTGACAGACGTCACCCGCACCATGCTACAGGTATAATTACCTAAAAAAATTAATAAATATGAGGTGACAGTGTTTCAACTGTCATTTTGTAACTGTCTAGTACAGACTGTACGTGATTGATGAATACTTGTACAGATATTGAAATATATGGATATAATTTGGCAGGTTATTCGAATAATTAAATGTTATTTACTTATGTTATATATTACATGATATACTTATTTTGTATTGTGGCGGCATACTTAAACTTCTAATTCTATTAAACAAATTAAAAGAAGGGTATGGCTACAGCCTAAAGGATATGTATAGACCATTATTTACTTTTTTCTATTTTTATGTTATAGATATTAGGATAATAATATTTTTTTATATTAAAATTAAAGGAAATACTATACAATAAAATAGATCAATAGTTTTTTTACCATGCTTCTATAGTTTAGACACGTAGTTTTTTTCACATTAAGCACTACAATTGTGAGCAACTCAGTATTATTTTATACTGTCTTCTTATTTTTATTTTGGCAAACAGATAATTAAAGTTTTTATAGCTTTCTACGTCTTATTTTATTTTTTATTTTCATAAGTAAATTTAGTTAAAAATTATTCACTAATGTGAACAATTTTAAGGGTTTTTAAGAATGGAAAATTACACAATTATCCATATTATTATTAAAGTCCTTTTTGTTATAATATATTTTTAATACCAGACATAAATAATGAAGACATGGCGTTACTAATTTAATAGACGACAGAAATCTGTTTCCAATAACAAAAATTTCCATAATCAGAAAGTTAAAAATATTATTTATTTTTTGATAATTTAATATGTGTAGGTTATCAATAGCGTTACTACACTTCTGGCTATCTAAATTGTTGTTGAACAATAAATGTACTACTACCTAACGAACGAAGACTTGTATTGTATCGTATATGAAACAACAAGAATGACGCCATGCATGCTATTTTTTATAAATATTCTCAGTCACAGAGACTTACTTTAGTAATGATTACATAAATAATATATACTTTATTAATTAAAAAAAAACAACACAGGTATCCTTTAACCAAATATCACTAAAAGCTACGAAGGCTTCGGATACAAATGTTTATATTTTTCCGACCATTGTTCAGTTTGTTCTGCTTTTTATTTGATTACTCTTTGAAAGCCACTTCACTTTTACAGCAAAAACAACTACGATACACGTTTATATGTTCTGTGATGTTACAGCATGTATTTCAGCATACACATAAAAACCTTTTAATGATTTATTTACAGTATATTGTAAAATAAATAAAACCCACAACCATACTTGGCAACATTTATGTCTTTGTACATTTTGTCGACAGGTAATCGGTAAGACTATAAATCTATTTGAATTATGAAGAAAATAAGAATAAAATTAGGATTAATCCTAATTTTATTATTTATATTTATATTAGTCTTTTAGATAAGAATAAGTAAAACCTAACTAATACTGTAAAAGCAAAATTGATTTTTTTTGTTACGATTACAGGCCTCAACCGATAAAAAAGCATTTTTTTTTTGTCCGTGTCTTGGGTACAAAAAAAAAAACATAGGATACCTTTTATCCTGAAATAATAAATGTTCCCGAGAGACAATATCTTTTGTTCGGACGACCATCAACAATTTTATAACTTTTAGACGACCGTCCGACATGTCTTTTTTTATGTGCACTGCAACGGAAGTCACTGAAATAAGTTACTGTATATAATTAAATAGTAACGAGGGCAAATTTGCACATTAAATATTTTAGTAAATATTAACACAAATATTACCTACCTATTTCAAATTTCATAAACTAACTTTGGTATCTTTATTACATATAACTACCGTATAGAATATTTTTAACACGAAAACTTTTCTCATTTATATAATGACTTTTTCCTTAACTATATTTATAATAAAATAAACGGATTTTTGAGTACTGAGTCTCCCCCGTCCATGAGTGAATACCCTTTAGCGATAGCTCACATGTAACCCTCGGGTGGTGCTAATTAGACGACATACCAAACCGGTGTTAGGCTTCGTCCGTGACGGGTGACCAGCCAACAGACTAATCTGCGCTGCCAAACAGTCTAACCGTGTTTCGGCGAGAAGCCTGGTGAAGCCAATATGGGGAGTCGAGTTAGAGTAGTAATGTTGGAACGCCACCAGAACCTCAATTTCAACTCGCTGCGATCGCGAAATCTCGGGTGCCGTTTGCATGTTGATTGAAGCGATCCAAGCCGAAGGCTTCCTCTTAGTGTGGGATGTCGTTAATCCAAAACTTATCAGAACAATTCGATTAAAAAAAATTCGACACGGGCATCCACAATGAGACTTCAATTTTTCGCGCTAATTTTCACATTATTGCTCAACGACAATGAATTTTTTTGAAATTTTTTTTACAAACCACCACACATACTTTTATCGGATACATTTGGGAAAAATTGAAATAAAACTACACTAATTCTATCTGTTACATATATATACAAAGCCTTTCACTTCCACTTTCATTTTGAGGACGGCAAACTCTGATATTCTCTACTGGGGTCCATGTTTCTTTAGAATTGTAATTCAGGGATCTCCATATTTAGAGTGAATAGGTTCGTACTACAGCATCGTAGACAACAATTATGCTTAACATAAGGCAGACTGTAGTCTAAGACAACCTTTATATACAGTATTATTGTTATGAAAGTTGACTTATAATTGAGTTCACCTTCGTAATTAGGAGACACATTTAATAACATATTTTATAGCATATAGGTACTTTTGATATGACGAGTAATAAAGTAAATAATGTAAAGTAATAAGTCAAAATTTATTACAGAGCTAGATATTAAGTAATTTAATGATAATAATATCTTTATGTACAATGCCGCAAAACAATATTTTTTGGGTTTTAAGAGAATGGCATTATATTAAAAAGACTAAAAAAAATTTACAGACGGAAAATTAAATTGTCTGCAGGATCTGTTAAAATAATTTAATTGATTATAACATTATAAGGTCAATAGAAAAAATAAAAAAGAATACAAGTTATAATGTAAAGCAATATTTTCATCTAAACATTAATTTTACAGAACCAACGTTAGCAATTCAAGATTGTGTGTTCTTTATGTTACTCAATAGATGGCGTTACTAGCAACTTAAAACGCCTCTAGAAAATGTCATTTTAAGAATTGCAAACATTAAATGCACGAATACAAAAATATGAAATGTAGCAAAATTAGGTAATGATATTTTAGATATTTATTGTCGATGAAATAAGCAGTTTTAAAGTCAAAGCTTAGATGTTTGACCATTTACATTTTTGTGCAGTAATCACAAACAAGCAATATTTAGTAGATAAATAAGAGTTAGTATCGTTAAAATATTATTGACACTAGGCGGTAAATATAGAGAGACAGATTTAACACATAAAATAATGAACAGAGCAGTCTTATAGCTTGACATGTACGTAATTATCACTAGTTCTTACTAATCGTCTTTAAAAAGAAACACTTATTTAAGGGGAACGCAAAGGATAACAATAAAAATATTGAAATCGCTATTGGTGGGATATTAAATTTTATTCTTATATTTCAATAATACTCTTCATATTACCTACAACAAAGTGTCAAACCCTACGTTAAAATGTATAGAAAAAAGTAATTATGAGAATAGTGAAAAACAAATATGGTCTAGAGTTTAGAACTTAGTGGGAAGTTTCGGCCAGATTGCGGGTTTATGTAATTTTAAACATGCCCTTGAGAATTCGTATAGAAGATAAGACAAAAAATCTTATTACTAAAAAAATCATTAAAATACTATTCACCACTAAAAACTACATGTATTTAAATACTTACTATTAAAATACTATTATATTTACAAACAGTTTTTGTTGCAATTAATCACTCTCTTATTACTTGCACAACAAATCACATTATAAACTTTAATTTCTTTTTATTAAGATCAAAATGCATTGTTCATTGATCCTAATACAAAGAAGCTATTGATGATAAAAATCGGTCATAGAACAAAAATATCATAATATTATTTAAAAAGCCGATTGAATTTTAATTGGCCGTACGTCTTTATCTTAATTACGAAGGTAGTATTATATTTCTAATATTATAAAATACCCGCATTTTATAACGTAATGAAAGTATTCATTGTCTTAGGAAGATAAATGCAACAACAAACCCTTAGTTATGACTTAATTGGCGGTTTGTCTGTACCTTAATAGCGAGGATAGTATTATATATCTAATATTATGAAATACCCGCATTTTTTATAAAAAAAAATAATCATTGTTTTTACGAAGATATGCAACAACGAACGTGACAACACTATCAATGTCAGAAAAATACGTCATTAACAAGGTAATAAATCACCTTGTTAATGACGTATTTTTCTTATCTCATTCATTATTGTTTATTTTCGGTGTAATAAATATTTAAGTGGTAATTACATTTGCAACAGACAGAAGATTTAAAAAAAACCGAAATGATTTCAAAAATTAACTTTAATTGAATTAAAACAAATTAAACCTATGAATAATGATTCCACTTCGATGTGGGAGTAAGGAATGGTCAATATTACAAAATATATTATACAATAGAACTTATGGGAACATTACGCAAATGCTGTATCGACAGAACATAATATTAAATACAAAGTAACAGGAATTCAACAGGAACATACAGTAACTTTAAGTAACTTGGTACTATAGATTATGATTCTGTTTACAATAAAATAAATGTTCCAGATAAAAATAATATAGATAATAATATTTAATAACTAATAATTGTTGTAATAAAATTCTAAGCCATTGCAAGAATTAATTATTGGCACGTCATTTAAAATTGAAATAAGTAGATGTACTCGTATATCGACAAGTTCTTTAACGAGATACACAAAAGTTTAATATTAAATGTAAATAATCTCGAATAATTTTATTCTCAAAATGAAGTAGTCTAAAATCTTAAAATAGACATCCACCAACAACTTTCAAAGAAAGATAAAAAAATGTTGTTTCTAAACCTACAATACTTAGGGATAAAATTATCAAAATATAAAAATAAATAAAACTATAAATATAATTTGCTGGTACTATTAAATGAGAATTGTTTAAGTCTTTACGTTCTGTATATCTACTATAAGCTAGTTGTTACGGTTTCACCCTCATAAATAATTTTATTTAATATTTGGCTAACTAAGAATAATGTAGTAATTCTAGATAGCCTATAGCCTATTTCTCATGAACCTGCCTATCATATTTTAATAACTATTTTATTATATATATATCATATAAACTATTTTACATATATCTCGCATTTATTTTTATTTTTTTTTAATTTAACCCGACGTTTCGAATGCTTGGCAGCAAACGTGTTGGCGGTAAGACGAGATAATGGTATCATACTCGTACATGTAGTATTCGTGTAAATCTTAGAAATCATTAGTCTGCCTATCATAATCAGGAAGAATTTTTCAAATTAAACTAGTAGTTTCGAAGATTAGCGCGTTTAAACAAATAAAGTTTTCAGCTTTATAACATTATTTCTATGTCATAATACAGATAATAAAAACCCCGTGGTTTTAATATAAAATTTCTTAAATTATGTTAAGACAATTTTTAATATACTTTACAACCAAAAAATGGTAGGTGGCTCTCACGGTTTTTGGCCTAAAAATATACATTAACTGTAGGCATAAAGTTATTAAAATGCTGAAAGGGACTATTTAATTTAAATGTAATTTGAAATGTCTAAAATATAATTCCGCACATGCGAATCAAGGTGAAGGGCACTGTGCCAAGTCCGTTCCCACTTCCGTTTTTCTGCTCAATATGTTAATTCTTCGTTTTGCACATGTTCTTTTATAGTGGAACTGTGTGGGGGAAATTAACATTTCAAAGGTTTCTTACATTAAAACTTGAAGATAAAAGATGTACTCCATTACCATTTAAGACTTAAAAATGTCCTCGAAGAAAATGCATCTTGAAGATTTTGTGTCATACTCAGACATACCACCTTATTATATTTACCAAACACTCCTACATATTATCCTCATATTAAACCTCCTTGGTCGCGTCTTTGTCTCCCTAAAGTTATATAAGCCTCTTTGACAAGTAAACTTACAACGATGTTGTTATTTATAAGACTTTAAAATACTCAAACTTTCTTCCCGGTTTTTGCAAAGCAGCTATCCAAACTCACAAAGAATATTATACAAATAAAGAAAAGACACTTACATCTCGGCTACCCGTGAACACGATTGCTGCAAAGCATTTGTAACGTCAGGTTAAAATTAAAATGTAAAAAGTAGTTTTATTTGAATAAAATAAAAATAAAAATAAAAATAAAAATAAAAATAAAAAAAGTGTCAATAGTACAAAAATCGTTATTAAAATGAAGTTGTATGTAAATAATCTGCATAACTCATCTGTCGCAGATTTTTAGTTAGAAACCGATTGAAGCTTAAATCTCTTCATGTAATTTTATTCTCGACTACAATAATGAATAAATAATAATAAATAATACTTTTAATTTTCTTGCTAAAATTATGTAAAGCTTTATTATATTACTTACTTTAAAACCTTTATCAGATAGAAAAAAGATATATGAATTTATGAAATATCTTTCTTATAAATTATACATATGCAAATTTCAAATAATAAACAGAATATTATTTGATTACTTTTTAATATGGTACTAAGCAACAACATAAAATATACGGGCGACAACAAAAAATATACAACAAATATATATAGAGGAAATTGCTTTTATCTTAGAAATATGAAGTGTTATAAATTTTGAAAGTAAATAGAATTTGTGACGATCCTGTCTTACAAAGAATACAAAGAGGTTGTCCCAGATTTGGTTCACAACGTGCGTGAAGGTCGACCCTCAAACCCCGGGAGTTTCCTGTCTCGGTTCAACGGCTCTTTGAAGAAACTTTCTCCTTATTCTTCTGGAAGTCTTACGACCCATTACTTTTAGCGTCTATTCATACATCGATTTAGAGTAGCCATCAAGGTACTGTTATGACAATCATTTTGTTTATAGATATTTTATGCGCATACATTATGTATAAGAATTTCTTTTATTTTTCTTCTTTATTCGCAATGAATCTACTTGAATGCCTCAGTGCCTATTTGGTAACTGAACTGAATATAAATATAAAACTTAAGAAGGTACTTACGTAGATTTATTTTATTACGAAATTGAGTGTTATTTTAAGAGTTACTATAAAACATCACTCACCTCTTAGATAACATTTATAGATATCGGTATTTATAAACATTGGTCAATGAAATCAAGACTAATCCTAATATATCTGGAGATTATAAAAAATAAATATCACACTTGTTTCGTTCCATATTAAATATATAAAAGAAACTATTAAGTAAAATAAACTTTTATTTTATAATATGAGTAGAGTAACACTTTATAATACAGATCAAATGCGAATCATCTCTAAATACTAAGTGATAAAAAACCTTACTATTACCCTTTAATCACGTGACATAATTAACAATAAATCGAACTACTTATTAATAAAATTTACCTTAAAAATATGATGAAAATAAAAAAAATAAATATTTTTATATTATTACAAATAGTTCGCCACCCATATGAACATTGCTTTTTGTAAAAAATTTAAATTTTTAAATACGATAGATGTGATGTGCTCGTAATACTTTTAGAACTATGTTTATAGTAAATACTAAACGTCATTAAAAAATGATTGTGTGTTTTGAAATATAAAATTATGTAATTTTATAATAATTTTACCTTTTATAGGTTTCAAAGTGAATTATCAATATCAACATTTAATGAATTGACAATACAATAAAATACAATAAAAGAATCGAATATTATTGGAGTCCCCACAAAAGTATCTTTCGGCACAAATATCTCTGTGTGAGGTAAGAAGTAATCATAATCAAGTCGGATGTACGATATCTTATCTTTCCGATGCGTGGTGGACGTGCGTAACGGCCGGGGGACACGCCTCCCGCAGCGTCTTTTAACTTCAAACTGCGAAGATGCGCGCGCAATCTACCCTATCTAAAGGTCATGTTATATTGATGAATTAACGAGATATTTGATGAATATTGTAAGAATATATATTTAATTCGATTTTTACAAAATAAAGTAATATACATGTTATGGTTTTTGTAATAAGACTTGTCATAATAAACTAATCCAAGCCAAAATCGGGCATAAAACTTTTTTTTACAGAAGCTTATTTGTATAATCCCTAAACCAAATTAAAGCAGTACGTTTATTTAATTTTAAGCATGACGTCATAAAAGTGCGCATTACATTAGAAAGTGTAATTGAAAGTCAATGTCAAAGCGCTAAAGCTAAAATTAGCACGAATATACATAAATTTGTGTGTGGACACTACCCAATATTATGTGTCGTTCTCGCGATGCGTTTGGAAAAATCTGTAGCTAGAGTCAGCAGCGCAGCGCCACAGTACAGTCGCCGAAACTAAACACCACGTGGACTACTGCCATCTAGCGGGTGTCATATACACTCAGCCCACCTGCCTGTTTCGGGCTATACGAGCCGAAGATCGACATTCGCCGTCGCGCTCGCACCAGTCGCACGCAAAAATAACCTCAAAACTTTCGTATCACCAATATACAAATATTATTATCAATTACATTTCGTCAGTTACATTTTGTAAATCGATAAACAGAATTACGTTAGTGCATACTCATAAGTTCTGGATTTGTCTTGAAGTGTTTTTTTACGTGTGAATCTGTCAAAAACGAAAGTTAAGACTAATGTTCGTTTTGGTGGGCTGTCAACGGGCAGCCCCCAAATATTGTGCCATTATGTGGTGGTATATATTTTTTTGTGTGATATGTACGAAAACTATTGAAGTGATGGGTACAAATACAACTGGACAGCTTCAAGTAGGAAGTAAGTATTTATAAAGTATAATATATTATAGATTTAATAGTTTAATTCTTAATTTAAAACTTTTATATAGACTACATTGACATTATTTTTAAGGTATTGTGACTGAGAAGTAGTTGATATTTACATTCACATCGATTCTAGAACAGGTTTCTTAACTATGCACGTGTATTTTTACCTGTATCTTGTTTATTTACTGTCGGGCTGATGTGGTAAATCATTTAAAATATAAAGATTAGATAACCAATGTCACGCCACTTTTACGAAGTTACATTTAACTACGAAAGATCATAAACACCATATGAGTTTTCTTGCAATAAGCACCCAGTGTATATGTATGATTCATTGTCAAGGTTTAAAACATTAATATCATAGATATTTGAAGCCTTTTCAAATATTCTAACACAAAACAAATGAAAGATAACAATATGACTACTAACAGCAAAGATTAATGTAGCAGGTAGGTATCTCATTATTTAATTAAAATATATATGTAAAAATATGGATAATGAAATTTAATTTTGAGTTACATTAATATAATATAATTGACTCTTGAAACAAAAATAAGTAATACCTTTTTCGAAACAAATAACGTAAAAAGTTAATAGACTTTATTATATTCAGAGATTTTACTATTTAATATTTCTAAAAGATCAGACAGAAAATATATCAATATAAATATTCTTGACATCACGTGTCTGCGATCAATATGGCGACGACGTAATAAATTATAAAACTTGATCTAACTGGGATCTAGTTACGGACTTACGAGTACCTGCATGGAGGTAACTAAGCTAATTTTTCCATCCGTTGCATTTCCGACGTGAAACTTATGATTTATGATGTGGAGATTAATTATTTTATGGCGCCATTGTTGTTCATGAACCGACAATGTACTAACAGTTATATTTATATTGCTTATGTATTGAATTTTCTAATGTATAATGATAAATTAAAATATTTTATGTAATTGTCTTTAAACGTTTTATATATTTTATCAATGATTTTTTCGTAGTCCTCATAGACCCTTCACATTTTTGGGTCCGTGGCGGTCCCAGAAGTGAATTGAAATTGAATACTTTCATATTTTTAAATATAAAATTATATGAACTCATTTTTTTATTTCTATGTTCACATAAGTTCATTTATATGAACTGCTTTATTTTAATAATTTTTTTCATATGTATCATTAATAAAATATATTACTAATAGATATTTTTGTAATAGGTAATTTGTTTATATATAGTAATTTGATTTAAAGGATAAATTTCATTAAATATTTAAAATAATAATAATTTAATAAAAGTAATAATAATCAAAGCGATATAAGATCGATGAGGACTGCGTGTTTAAGAGATATTACATACTAAATACTGAGTTCATAATAATATCATACCTTGTTCCTCAGTATAAACAGAACACTACCCATTGCCAAAATACTAAAATAGCATCATAAACAACTGAAAGTAAAATAAGACATAATAATTTCCCGAAACGGTACAAAGTTCAAGATATGCATGGCGTAAAGCCAATTTAAACTGTACTATTTTTAGCCACTCGTCAATTTATAAAATGAAATGCATTGCAATTGACTTCCATTATTAAACAATAATAATAATTTATAATGCATTGTTTTTTTAAATAATAATACATTAATTTGTTATTAATAATGTCCAGAGATAAATTGTATAAGTAAATGTTCTAAGGTCTTTTCAGATGTCTCAATTTCGACATTACACAGCTGACGTTATGACTAAAGTTTCGTGGATTTCTATTGTGCTGCTATTAAATGAGCTTTGTGTTGAAAAGTTATTCTCAGAATAGAATATAAATAGCATTTTTTGGAATAAACATTAATATTTTTATTAAATGTCCGAAATATTAGAACAAATTATTCTATAAACCCTTGTTAAATCATTTTTATTGAATATATGAATTGTTATTTCTAATTACTATTGATAGTTTATTATTATACATATATTTGAATCAGGAAATATATTTGAATTATAATAACCTTGTTTAGAATACAATAAAACAAATAATAAATCTAATACTTTAATTAAAAACTAAGTTGTAATGGATAAGTATTAATAGAAAACACATCACTGTTAACAAATAAATATACAGCAGTATACATACACTTAGAGCTATATAAGTACCTACTGATCACGCACACATACATATGGAACAAGAGCTTATAGGCACCTACAGATCACACATACATACATATAGAACCAGAGCTAGACATCTACCTACAGAATACACCGACACACACATACATATATAACAATAACATAAACAATACTCACGCTCGCAATCAAATCTAAGCAAGAAAAGACCAACTGCCACTGTTTATGTTTATAATAAAATTTCATCATATATTCAGACATTTCCTTAACTTTTTGTTTCTCTTTCTCTTTCTTTGATTGTTTCCCTTTCGGTCATCGTTTCCACATTATCTCGTTGCGATTCTTCTCACGTTACACACTTTTGGGTGGTTTACTCTTATATCTATCTAATCTTATATATGTTAGTCCTTCAACTATTCTATCCCTACCAGAGATTGTTATCCAAACATATCCTATAAAATACAAATTTCAATTTGCTTTGGTATAATTAAAAAAAGAAATAAATATATTCAAGTATAGACGGAATTAATAAACATATTAATTCCATTTATAATATACATATTAATGTGCCGGTATAATAACATCTAATAAACTCTTTGTAACTGTCTAACAACCGGCTTTGCGAACTATGATGCATTCGCGTTAGAGCTGTTTTGTGTAATTAGTATTATGCCAAAACACAAACCAGTGAACTATGTATCCTACATATACTAAAGATAAAAGATATTGATAGTAGAAATGAGGTTAAAATATCTATGTATTGTTCGTTTTTTTTTATTATTATTTTTTTTTTATCAGAAAAGGTAAGCGTTTGTTTACAGCCCGCCTGATGTCCTCATGGGCTGTATGATGTATGTGTAGTCTAAGGCGTGGTACGATTACCTAAAATTCTAAAAAATCAAATTATATCAATTAATCAATTAATAATTTAAATTTATCATTTTCTTAGATTTTTACCAGTGCTTTTAGAATAATACTATTGTACAAGCTTGTTACAAAACATTCAAGACGTTAGGTTATTATTAAAAAATTTATAATAAATGCGAGTTCAATCTGTAAAACAATGATATTCTGCTGTTTATTGTTTATTATTATTTCTTATTATTTTAAAATACCACAAAAATATATATATAAATATATATTGTAAGAATAATTTCTCTTTTATGCATCTGTATAACTGTTAGTTCAATCGTGATATTGTCTGCATCTTTTAAGTTGAAGTTCTTAACTTCGCTCTCTAAAGCCAGAACCAGAGTATATAATGTAATCTCATTTGATAGTGCTAGTTTCACGCTGTCTTAAACAATGGAGGATAAAGTCATGTTCACAGTTAGTATTTTATATGTTAAGTTTCACTAAACCTCCAGCTTTGTACTTATTCCACATTTTTTCTTAGAAAAAATCCGTTTGTACTCTGTTAATACTTGTTTTATTCGTTTATTTTGATCATGAAGCTCCAAAGCAACTTCGAATAACGCTTGTTGGACCTAAAGGATTAAGTGTTAGTCCCAAAATAGCCGGTACCTTCAAAAGATATCAGGCTTTTGAGTAATGAAACAGGTAGCAACTGGGTAAGCTCAGGAAGGTTGTGAATGAAACCCATTTTATTATGCTAATTACTGGGTCTAACACTATCTGCTCTAGCATAGCAATTTTTAACACTTCATATAGAATTATAATTTTAATTAGATATGTAGAAAGGGATATATATCTATATATGAGTAATAGATGTAAAACGGATATATATCCGTAGAATTATGAGGGAAAAATTACAAACCTAACTAATCATTCTGATAAATTATTAATAAATTTAATATTCTTTTAATTACAATTTTTGTATTATATATTTATTATAGTTTATTAATGGGCAAGTAATGAACAAATCCTATACTTTTATTTATTTCTAGCATACAAGTTGAAATAAGTCTATTCCAATATTCAATGACCTCGATCTTCCTCGAACTTGTAATGGACAATTGTCATTAAGCCTACAGCTACCATCCCGTGATATAGATAGGCAGCTGTGCGATAAGCGAGGGTTAGACGTTTAGGACTCTTGATTTGCCCTGATAAGCGATTTTGAACCTCAACCCAGAAACATAAGTTTGTTTATTCAATGCACTGTGTATGAACATCAGCTGTTCTTCAAATATTGGTCAATTGGTTTCCAGCATCTATTAATTGGAGCGCTTTGAATATTGTTTATAAGCGTTCAAGCTCCCAATTTCAAGATAGAAATAGGTTTTGTTGTATTATTGTTAGAATTGGTTTTGTTATCTGTATTGTTTATTGGTATAACAGACAGCAACATCGTTTAATAACATCTCTTGTTTCAAAAGTATACCTAGAGCAAGTTTTAAATAATTTTCATATTATCACTGTTTACCAAATAAAAGATAGTTTAAAATTTTATAATGTATTTTTCTGTTAAAAGTAACATTAAAACTGAATACATTTAATCCAAATCCAGACAACTTTTCGAATTTTATTTTGCTTTGAGTAACACAACATGTTAAAAACGTAAAAAGAAATTGCGTTAACACTGTAAGTCAAAAAGCGAGGAGATTACCGTTTGTGAAAATATACAAGCTGTTAGGAAAACGAAACTGTTCCTACTTTCAAAATAACTTTAAAATCGTGGTAAATTCGACTTGTTTGCGAAAACTAAAAGTACATCGAACTCATTTTGATTACTAATAAAAATATTCTTCAATTACGTACATACTTATACATAATATAAGACAAGTTTCAATAAAACTATTTTAGGGATATGACTCGCGTTTATTTTTACATTTTTTAATTTAATCCGACATTTCGAATGCTTGCTTTGCTTGCTTTTCACGGTAAGACGAGATGATGAGACACCATCATATCGTCTTACCGTGAACACGTTTACTGCAAGGCATTCGAAACGTCGGTTTAAATTAAAAAATGTAAAAATAAACGCGAGTTATATCCATAAAATAGTTTTATTGAAATATGTAGTATTTGTGTAAATCTTATAAAACATTGTAAGACAAGTTATACAAAATTTTAGTTCAAAATAATTTTTGTAATTTGACTGTATTAAATATTTAAAAATTCACTTATTATAAGTCTTAGTTGACGGAGTAAATCATTATTTGTTGTTTATCATAAAAGTTCATTTTACAGTTCTTGTGTATTTGAAACAATGTATCATCGTTTCAAGATAACTGAGGATTGCAATCGCTGTCCTCTAAGTAGATTTGCGAATGCTGGACGTATTATACAAGGAATAAATTACCATTACAATACTCAGCTAGAGAATGGAATCATTACAATACACAATGTATATTGTATATCAAGAAATTACTTGAGCGTAGATATACATATTGTTTTGGCAAATTAGCGAATTGTTTTGTTCATATTGTTTTGTTTTTACAGACTTTTGATTACGAGTTCATAACAAAGTTAAAATCCACTCTCATAGTCGGTACCTTTGTTCTGTATTTACGTTGTATTAGTTAAACAATTAATACAAATAAACATTTGATACGTTTGTTTTGGGTTACATTTATAACTCTTCCAAATAGAAGGTTTGTTTCACAATATGAAGTATGTTTTCACGGGTTTTAGACGAGGAATATGTTATATATGTTCTCTGTTTGATAAATCCCTTGGCTTCAGTTCGAATTACATTGTAGCCATCGAAATATTTTGTAGTTAGTACTGAGTGGATGTGTTTCATTTGAAACATTTCAATCGCTTTTGTGAAATTTTGTTTGTCCGAGAATTAGCCAGACGAACAGTCTCATTATAACAATAGAACATACCGATAGTACTAATAACTGACTAAAAATTAAATTATATAATCTCAGATACACACACATGAACACTTACCCACACATACCCATTTACATTCGCTCCTATAAGTAGTATAGTTTTAAGCTTAAATTTTTGTTTGTCTTATTACTCCTCAGACATTTCTTTTTTATCATATATTTACCACTCAACACTGTTTTTTTTTTGTTTTGTTCATATATTAAATATTGTTAAATAGTGTAGTCCTATTTTGGTCTTAGTTTTTTGTAAATTTTAATTATATTTGTATTATTAACTTCGTACGCACTGTTTACCCAAGAAAGTATATAAATAATTAAATAAATATTTTACAACTATCAACTTCAAAAAGCTTAAGCTGGTAAATGTTTCCTGAAAATATTTTCATTCTGGGTCAGGTTAAATGTGTATAATTTTAATATAAATTAATATTAATGTATACGAAAGGTAAAAACTTTGGGTCGGTATTCCGTTTACATATTGGATAAAGTGGAATTAGAATACGGTTTTGTTTATTTGTATGGTGATAATGATAATCCGGGTTCACATCAAAAAACATAATATACCAAAAGTGGCTCGAATGTTAATATCATGTAGAAGGAAATGTTTATCTCATTTTCATTTTAAAACGGCTTTATAATGTTCGGAGTTTTTGCTCGCTTTCATATTTTCGCTTGTTAACGAAAGCTAAACTTCACGTGTTAGTAAGGAAACGTTGAATATGAGAAAAGTTTTTCAAATTATTTATACATATATTAAAAAGTGGAAGAGTTTGTTTGTTTAAACGAAATATTCAAAAAAATATTTTTTATTATGATAAGCACCTTCATGAAGACTTATCAGATTGCGCTACTAAGCTATTAAAAGTAGTTACTCTTAGTTGTCCTAATAGTATTTTTTTTGCCTACTAACCTCCTGCACATCTAAAGCTAGGTGGAGAATGTCTTTGTGGCCTTGTGTACATTATTTTGTATATTTTGCAATAAAGAATAAATAAAAATTTCGACCGTTCGAATAAAACTCGTTCTAATAGTATATACAAGTCTATTTATTCAAATAAAATTCGTTCTAAAAGTAAATAAAATTTGTTTGTTCAAATAAAATTTGTTCTAATAGTAAATAAAATTCGTTCGTTCTAATAAAATTAGTTCTAATAATATGTATAATGCGTTCGTTCAAATAAATTTTTTTCTAATAGTAAATAAAATTCGTTTTAATATCAAATAAAATTTGTTCTAAAAGTATATAAAAATCTGTTCGTTCAAATAAAATTCGTTCTAATAGTAATTAAAATGAGTTCGTACGTTCGTGGAACTGCTGCTAGAGCGAGTTTTCACATGCTCCTAAATGCTATAATCGTTTTGATGGATGTGTTATGAAAGCTTTTATACTTAATTAGGTATTTAGGTTTAAACTTCTGCTGTGTGTAAACAGATAACAAACAGTCCTGCAATAATTTGTAAAGTAAAGAGAAAAAGTAATAGAATAAATAAACTACTGAATATAATAATAACCTGAATATTTTCCACAATACTTAGGGACATATTTTGAATTACATTAAGAATATTAGTACACAGTACATATACATATATATTTTAAAAGATAATTCTTTCGTAAGAGCCGTGGAGAATATTATACCTGTTAACAGAAAAAGAAAGTTGTACTTTATCTATCCATTTAAATATTTATATTGTATATATATTATGATTTAATAATAATAATAACCAATAGTCTGTATGTATTTATATAAATATACCTATAATCACTAAAACTAAACCAAATGGGTAACAATTACAGACATCTAAAAAATAAACTAAAATGAGCAACTAACGAGAATAGTTAAACGGACCTGTAATTTGCATACAAATTGGCTTTTGGGGATAAATGCTTCATTTGTATTCAACCTCAGGACCCCAGTCGGTGGCAGACGCAAGCTGAGTATTTATCCACCTTACGATTTGAATCGCATAGAATACACATTGCGTGTAAGATCTTATGTGCCTGTGTTCTATGAATTCAATATCCCCAAATTTGGACTATCAGGACATTCTCAGAATAATTGGAATTAATATTCAAGTAATGGAAGCTATAATAATTTGGACCTTGTTTAACGTCCCAATTATCCCGAAATCGCCTCTGGAATGTAAAATAATGAAAATAATTAACTCTGTTTTAATTCTTTTGTTATTGATATTACGCCTTTTTTTAAGTTAATAATTATAATTTTCTGTGTAATACAATTTAAATTAATTAATTTTAATAACATATTACTACGAGGTTACTATATGTATTTTATGCCATTTATCTAATAGATTTGTTCAAATTCTTGCTGTTATGTGTCTGACAGGTCTTTCACTGATTTCCCAATTAGTTAAATTTAGTGTGACATTGGGATATCTGAAAATAGTTTGTATGAATCAAAGCAATCTAACAAAAGATAATCTTTCTTTTACTCAACTGTTACAAAATTTCGTTGCCTTTGTCTTTTATTTAAAAAAATATTTTTTATACGTGTAATAAATAACAAAAATCGTATTTTCTATAAATCTAATGTTTTTTATTTATTAATTTTTAATACGTTTTACTTACTTTTAAAATTCCTATAATAATTTATAAAATATCTTTAAATGCAAGGAAATTAAATTATAAAACCCATGGATAAGTACGGCAGTGGCGAGCAATTAATTTTTAAGGCAATTTGATTTTTCGAGCACACTCAGGCATAATTTGATTAAACCCAAAGTTGTAATTTAAGAGCAGACGTTTTCAAGGTTCAGGTCTTAATTAGATATCACAAAATACAGAAGTATGGAGTGAGATGAATTCTGGTTAAAGTTATGAAATTACTTTAATTAATAATTTAGTTTTATAACATTAATAATAATAAATTTTATATTCTTTAGTACTTTCTTATATAATTAAATAGGATAGTTCTTTTTGGTATAACATATCTGTGTCCCATTTTTTTTATATTAAGTATATAATTTATCTATATTAAAAATATGTTTTAAAAAAATATATTATTTAAAACATTATATATATTGTAATTGACAAAAAAAATACTATCATCGTTAAATTGTTTGCATAAAAATTTGTTTCTCCTTTATATATGATTAAATAAGATATATTAGTTAATTATATGTCTAGATGAGTAGATTAAAAAGGGTGAGAGACAGGCAATGTTTACACACGTCAGCTGCAAAAGGGTTGAAGATGAATAGCTCTCTTTATTACGCCTTAACTCTAACACATGCTTCTGAATACTACCTATGAAATATTTACTTAGGTGATGAGCAGTTTGTTTAAGACTATAGTACAGAATGAAGGCAATTTTTAAATATACGTAGTTTCAACAACATAAAAATGATAAGTAAAATGTTTTAATTAAAAACAATTTTTTTTTTTTATGATGTTTTTAAATTGCTTTTGTAAGACCTCAAGATATTGTTAGTATTTGTGGCTTAAATATACATAGTTTGAACCAAATCTAATACGTGATAATTATT
Organism: Mechanitis mazaeus; assembly: GCA_959347395.1. Lineage (NCBI taxonomy): Eukaryota > Metazoa > Arthropoda > Insecta > Lepidoptera > Nymphalidae > Mechanitis > Mechanitis mazaeus. Next base: position 12,361,677 of record OY365743.1, read on the forward strand.
TGGCTTAAACATGCTTTAATTAAAAACAATTTATATTTTTTTTATGATGTTTTTAAATTATTTTTGTCACACTTCAAGATAATTTAAGTCTCTGTGAATTAAATACACGTAGTTTCAAAAAAATCTTATAAGTGATAATTATTTGGCTTAAACATGTTTTAATTAAAAACATTTTTTTTTTGTATGATCTTTTTAATTTGCTTTTGTAAGACCTCAAGATACTGTCTTTGTATACATCCGGAACTCTATGCCCGCAAACTAAGAAACCGTTGGAGGTAGACGACTAATTAACTAACTTACTGTCAGACTCGTCTTCCGGTAAACATGATTGCTTCAAAGCATTTAAATCGTTTTAAATTTATATTAAATTGTAATCAATAATTATACGAGTTTTATTCTTTAAGTTTTATTTCAATGTTTGAAAATATAATATCAGACTACAACCCTTGAAAATACTAATAATATAAAACCCGCTCAAACATTTTATTTTATTTTAGGAACGTTAAAGGATCATTTCATTAAGTTTTAGGTCAAGTCGGTTAGGAATAAGCTTTTTTAGAATTTCTCGGAATCTTGTATTTTATATTCATTTGTTACGATTTCTTCAAAGCTTTACGTTAAAGCAGATTTATATCTAAGTTTTTAAAAGGTTTATAAGTATAACATAATTAGTAAAATATATACCAATTATTTTTTAATTCACTATATTATATACTAGCTGTGCCTTCGGATTATTGTTTATATTACTACTATTGTAGCTCATGGACTTATCGCTCATAATCAAAAAGATTTATTCAAATCTATCCGGTAGTATCGAAGATTAGTTTAAACAAACAAACCTTTTCAGCTTTATATTAGTGTAGATAAAAATTTATTTGATTACTGACTTAATTCGATCTAAACAGCATTAACTATGAACAATATTAAACATAATTAATAATTAAAAGTACTAATATGGTTTTAAATGCAATGATAGTGGTGCAAGGGTCACATAGAATTGACTGTCAATGTATGACACAATCGACCTAAATTGAATGAATTTCAATTAGTCTCTCATAATAGTACAGTTAAAATAACTATGGAATATCCATGTGGTATTCACGTGAGTTTTTTTTCTCATTACAATCTATTTGCAGTGACACAAGGGTACTTCACATAGATTGGCTGTCAATGCGGTGCGTTCGTCTCGCACGCTTCACACGAGTACCCTCGAAACTTGATTAAATTAAATTAGCCTCTGTATGCACTCCGTCTGAAATGCAGAATGCACGAATATTACATCACTCTAAAAGTAAAGTTACGTTCCATATTATATGTATTTACCTTATAATAATTATTACGGTATATATATGTATATGTAGGTTAATTACCTACTAGCTGATTCAGTATTAATTGTTAAAAATTGGTCTATTCGTTGGTTTTAAAGAGTCTTGAAAACATAAACATTTTTATCTAGAACTTTCGGATTACGTGCTTAACTAATTATTTATATTATAATTAAATTAATTAGTAACATTTCTGGGTTTTGCCAAAAGTTTTACATACCTGCAAGAAAAAAAAATAGTTTTATTTGCAAATACTATGATAACGACACCACACTTTTTATATAAAACCTGAGTTCATTATTAAAATACAACGAAATTTTATAAAAACTTTTACCCAAAATTTCAAAATAGAAGTTTTAGTTTGAAAAGCAAAAAATAAACTTTTTTCCTGGCCCCATTAAATTTAATATAAATAATGGTATATGTCTCATTTAAAAAATAATTTGTATTTTCAATCCAGATATCTCGCAGGCGACCGGAGTTTTGTTACATAACAATGATATTTTTATTATATACTTATTATTATATTAGTAAGTTTTGTGTGAAAGACCAGCAAACGTCCAGTCATCTATGCATGCATATGCATATGCAAGTTACACATACATTAAGCAAGACTACCATCTTTACAAATTTTCGCGAAAATATCACAATAGTGTAACAATTATTGTAATGTGTTTAAAATATTATACATTTAATTTTAATTTAAACAGCTTTATTGCACACACTTAGGATATATACAGTACTTGTGTATAAGAAAAGATATATAGCAATGGGCGGCCATGTCATTAATTTTTTTTTCTGCTACTTAAACTTAAAGAAAAAACTGATAAAAAAACATATTATAGTCAAAAAGTCGAAAGTTTACAAAATGTACCTCATAAATCGATGAATTTCAGGACTTCTTTCGTATTGGTCGCTGGCTTCCCATTACTGGCTTACAAAGGCCTGTAGTATCATATACATAAGATCACATTTTTCTTCCTTAAATATATATTAGATTTATGGTTCTGATACCCAATTTCCTTATTCTCTTTTGTCCTTTATAAAATGACCGTTATATTAATAAATTTATTGATTGACTTAATGCTTATTAAATTATCTACAATGTTAACATTATTTGTTATATGTTTTTTATATAATATATGAAAAGAAAACAATATTTACGTTGTGTAGATATGATTTTTACGTAGTTTATTATAACTGGCTTCTATCTGGGATTCTTTTGTAGTCTCACCTAATAATATTTCTATAGGAATAAGTTTTCTTTTTTTATTTTTCTTTGAATAAGACATCTGCTGTCTTACTTATAAAAATATTTATACCCCGTAAACAAATTCTCTATTTCGTCACTTTCTCACTAAAGTGACAAAACAGTTACAGTTATATATTATATTTGAAAACCGGCAATAAAGACCAAAGAAATTGTTAAGGATTTTATTTGAAAATTATCTTGTATGTATCATTAAACATTAAATAATATATTAGTTAATTTGTATAAAGATAAAATTATAACATTCTATACAAAACTACAAAAATAAAATAATTTTGTAGTTGTACAGAAATATGTGAATAATATTTGTACTTAAAAGAATCGTGTGAACTTTGTTTTTTATTCAAAGTGGATGTAGTCAAAATATTATGAGAGTATTTTTCAAGGGAAGTAAGGAATTTCGTAATCTTTGTAAAAGCCAGTGAAACAGCGTTGTAAAGTTAATTTGCGAGACCCGGAAAAAGAATATTCTGAATAAAGCTGCTAGTATTTGTAGTTATTATTTGTAAGATGAATATCTAATGGGTTTATCTTTTACAAAATTATATTCTAATTTTTGTTCTAGATCTATTTCAAAAATAACAAATTTTTATATAATTTGTTTGTATATTTCGTAAGTTACTACTTACGAAAGATACAAACAAATTACTTAGCTCTACTGAGCTTTTGTTGTCCTTTAATTGTCACAAAAAATCCAATTAAATATATAATTGCATTATTATTAAAGTATATAAAAAATATTTTTATCATTCTTATAGATACCATAACATTACTTAAACAAACATTTATAACATACTCAAATTTAAGATCAGTCGGGTCATCTTATCACTAAGTAAATTCGTTCATTCATTCATTCATTCATTCATATCAAATTGAATAAAGTTACTCTTATTATAAACAAGGGTCCTTGTTCCAGACAAGTTCTCTATGAACCGAGTACTGTTTACAACGTTGACTCCATAAATTGTTCTATATCTCTTCAAACTGCAGGTATACTTCAACTTGTAGGGTCCACTGTAAATTGAATTGTTCTCGAAGCGGGCCTTACTCCGTATAGATCCATTTCTCGTCGCAAATGCTTTTATCTCGAGCTTACTAAATGTGAGCAACCATTATAAATTTTATATTACAGAAAGAATTCATAATTTTGTTTTCTTCCTTACAAAATAGAAATATTGTTGTTTTAAACTACTTTTTTTATGTAATTGTGAAATTTACAATGTTTTGATGTTAAATTGAATTCTACCCTCTTCCCTATTCTTATCAATATGTTTTAATTTTTGATATACCGTTTAATTTAATTCTACCCCCTTTCATTTCCTTATCAGTTTTTCTTAATTTCTGTACCCAAAGGTTTTCTTAAAAGAAATCGCTTTAAGCAATAAGGTGACCTATGTTTGTACCTCATTCTGAAATGTAAATGTACTTTTTTCTTTCCTTGGTGTAAAAACAGCATAATATTATTATTATTAATGTAGAAATTATGACATTTATAATATAATTTTTCAGATGTATGTTCCTTGAAGCAATTTCAATGTGCCAACGGCAAATGCATACCAATCGCCTGGGTGTGCGAGGGAGAAGACGACTGCGGTGACAAGTCCGACGAAAATATCGAAGAATGCAAAAAAGGTAAGAATAACATTATTTTAAATAAAGTGAGAATGACAGTCTTCGTTTTATACAAGAAAAGCACTTCGCAAGTAATACTTTTCTACCAAATCAAATATACATGGTTGATTTCGATTGTCCTATTGGTTTAGAGTTATTGGACTCGCTAGTGATAGAAGTAGCCTTTAGGGCCAACTAGGGCATTGATATCGCAGTGTGAAAAGGCTGTTAGTGTATATAATAGTAGGATAGGTAAAGCTTTTTTGTCTGTCTGTGTGCAGCTGGTTATGTGTATCGGGAGGCTATGTATCGGGAGGATGTATATATTGAAAATAGGTGTTAAATGTAAATCAGATCAATCAAAATTAGTTTTATTTGATTCAGCTGAGCCGTTTTATAGTGAAATTTGATATACATAGTCTTGAGCCTGAAATACAACATAGGATAGTTTCTATAAACACAATACGCTTGTGAATTCTAATAGCCATAATTTATAGTTTTTCACTAATTTTTTAGGGTGAATATTACTTAGTATATTGTACATTGTAAAAGTTTAGGGTCATCTTAAACTAGGGTCTGGTTTTTAGTTTTAATTTTCGTAATGTAATAATAATATGAACAAGATCGCTTAGACTTCTACTATGCATCTAACCTATTATAGTTTTTTTTTTTTTTTTTTTTTTATGGAAAAGGAGGGCAAACGAGCATGCGGGTCACTGATAAAATGTGATCACCGCCGCCCATGAACTCTTGCAACATCCGAAGACTCACAAGAGCGTTGCCGGCCTTGGAGATATGAATAGACGCCTTTTTTGAAGGTACCCATGTCGTATCGATCTGGAAACACCGCCGAAGGAAGTTCATTCCACATCTTAGTGGTACGTGGAAGAAAAGTCCTTGAAAACCGCACAGTAGAAGATCGCCACGCATCCAGGTGGTGTGGATGGAAATGCAGGCGGTGACGTGCTGTGCGGTGATGGAATTCGGCGGCAGGCATCAGATCAAATAGCTCTTCGGAACACTCCCCGTTGTAAATGCGATAGAAGACGCACAAAGAAGCCACGTCTCTACGCAATGCCAAAGAGTCCAGCCGTTCACAGAGCACCGGGTCCCCGACAATCCGTACGGCTCTCCGTTGTACGCGGTCAAAAGGTAGAAGCTGATGGGGTGATCCGGACCAGAGATGAGAGCAGTACTCCATATGTGGCCGAACCTGCGCCTTATAAAGCGCAAGTCTATGGCCAGGATTGAAATACTGTCTCGCTCTATTGATCACACCCAATTTCATCGAGGCCAACTTGGCCTTGCTCTCCAAGTGACCACGAAACTGACAGTCGCCCGAAATGTCGAGTCCCAGTACTTTGATACTTGGCGAGGCATCGAGAGGTGTGCTATCGAAGAGCGGCGATACGACAAATGGGGTTTTCTTAGTGGTAAACTCGCAAACCTGTGTCTTTTGGGGATTAAACTGAACGAGGTTCAGTTTACCCCATTCTGAGACCGTCCTCAGGGAGGTCTCTATAGAAGACACAAGTTTCTTTCGGCACTCGTAAACGTTTTCCCGAGAGAGACCTGCACGGCCGGAATATACCGCATCCCCAGTGCTGTCATCCGCATAACAATGTATGTTGGAAATGTCCAACATATCATTGATGTGCAAGAGGAACAGGGTTGGGGATAGCACGCAGCCTTGGGGTACACCAGCATTCACGGGCTTGGGGTCCGAGCAAAAACCGTCGAGAACGACCTGTATGCTCCGCCCAGTGAGGAAGCTGGTGATCCACTTGCATAAACTCTCGGGAAGCCCATAGGAAGGAAGCTTCGAAAGAAGCCCCTTGTGCCATACACGATCGAAGGCTTTCGCTATATCCAGACTAACTGCCAAACCTTCTCCCTTGCTTTCAATAACCGCAGCCCAACGGTGTGTAAGATATAACAGGAGGTCACCAGCCGATCGACCATGGCGAAAGCCATATTGTCGGTCATTGATCAACTGGTGATCCTCAAGGTACGCGAGGAGCTGTCGGTTTATGATGTTCTCCATTATTTTGGAGAGAAGAGAGGTGATGGCGATAGGTCTGTAGTTAGCTGGGTCCGAGCTATCACCTTTTTTAGGGATCGGATGGACAAAAGCACACTTCCATGAGACCGGGACTACGCCTTTGAAATAGGAGTACCGAAATAGACGCGTTAGCACTGGAGTCAACTCAGGGGCACATGTTCGTAGCACGATTGGGGAAATGCCATCCGGCCCACTCGACTTATGAACATCCAAGGAAAGTAGAGACCGTCGAATGGTTTTTTGCCGGAAAATTATTTCCGGCATTGAACTCTGACACCGCTGGATGGTAGGCGGTGTTTTCCCTTGGTCGTTCAAGGTCAAGTTTGAGGCAAAAAGAGTGCCCAAGAGATCGGCTTTCTCTTTTGCCGTATGGGCCAGAGAATCATTCCCCGAGTGCAGTGGCGGTAGGGATGGCTGGCAAAAGTTACCCAAAGTGGCTTTAGAAAGCGCCCAGAACTTGCGCGTGCCTGGTGGGTACCTTGTCAACTGATCCCCAATTTTGACGACATGCCTAAACCTTGCTCTAGCAATTTGCCGTTTGAAGAATCTGGAGGCACGATTGTATTTCCTCTTCAGAACTCTAGAGTTCGGATCCTTGATGACTAACGCATTAACTCAAGCCTGATACGCCTGACGTTTTCCGGCTGCTGCAGCCCTGACAGACGCATCAAACCAAGGCCGCGATCTGCCACCAAGTGGTACCACAGAGCTAGGTACAAATAGTTCCATGCCCTGTAGTATCACATCAGCTACAGCCGCAGCGCAGTCACTGGGATCATCGGAAGAGAAACAAATCGGCCCCCATGGGTAGGATGCAAAGAAAGACCGCATTCCATCCCAATCCGCTGACTTGTAGTGCCAAACGCGTCGGGTCGCAGGTCTTATGCGAGCCGGACGTTGAATGGGCACTACACTCCGTACCAAGCAATGATCGGAGGACCCAAGGGGAGCCTCGACAATGACCTGGTACTTTTCGGGATGTGTAGTCAGCAGAAGATCCAACAAAGAGGGCATGTGGCTGTCCACGTCCGGTAGACGAGTGTGCGTCTGAACCAACTGGGACAGACCATTTGCCAGAGCAAAGTCAAACACAGATCTCCCCGCGAAGTCAGTGGAACGCGACCCTAGCCACTCGGCATTGTGCGCGTTGAAGTCCCCAAGGACTATGACCTCAGCGGACGGAATCTGTGATAGCAGGTCGTCAATCTTCGCCTGTACATGGCCCAAGAGTTGTTCCGTTTCTGCATTACCACTATGGGATCTGTAGAGGCACGCATAGACTCTGACATGATCATCCATGTCCACGCGCAGCCAGAGGAGAGACAGATCCCGACCTTCAAAAATCTCGAGGCGACGGTAGCAGATATCCTCCCTTACGAACACAGATACCCCGGCGTGGGGTATAAAATGATGCTCTAATTTATACCCGGGGTATGAAAGGTACGCTGTGTCGCTAGGTTTGGATATCTGCGTCTCCGTCAAAAACAACAAGGCCGGCTGCGCCGTCTCAAGATGATAATGGACGGCGTTTAGGTTGGAGTGAAGTCCCCGGATGTTGCAAAAGTCCACATTCAGGGTGGACCGGGGTGCCGCTGTGTTACCTCGTCGTTTGCCCTCAAAAAACACAAAATGCGATTCTTTGCCCGCCCCAGATACGACGGGCGGCCCGAGCAAAATCGGAGAATCGTTTCCCCGATTTTGCTCGGGGAGGGATTCTCCGGCTTCATTAAAGCCGGTACCCTCCTGGGGTATATTTATTGAAGTAACCGCATTCATGTTTGGCAGGGAGGAGGGGGGAGGGGGGGGTTGGGCTTCCGGAAACTCTCACTCACCGACGGAACATAACCAAATGAATTTGGTTACTATACGTCGATCTTCTGTGAGAGGGTGGTCCTTCCCCGGTCGAGCCAGCCCAATACAAGCTGCAGTCAAATGACAACAGCTAGGCTCTACCACCTAAAAAAGTTATAAACATTTCTATTTGAATGTCTTCATATGCATATTATTCAAATAATTTTTTATTAGGTATTCAAAAGCTTAACAATCCGTCAGTATTATCTTCTGTATATGGTTATAATATATTTTTTATATTTATTTTATTATATGTAAATAATAGAGTAGATATATCCCCTATTTCATATATTGAGATTTGTGGATTTCGTTAATTTTCTGATAAATATTTGATGTATGGCTTCTAGACCCTACAGGGTCTAATTAATTATTTATATATTCTTTGTTTGTCTGTTTATGAATCTTCAATCTTCTTTAACGCAGAAAATGGTTCGATAAGTCTAAATCTTGTAGTTTTGCTAATAAAACGTTCTATGTATAATATTGGTAGACATGTTAATTATATATAAAATAAGGTGCGTGTATAATACATACATCCAGAATGCATCTTGAACAAATTAGCGTCTATTAGGGAAAGACAGGAATATAGAGTAGATAATAATAGAATTTATATACATGTAGGTTTTATTATTTCCGTATTTTGACCTAAATAAAAAAATATTTTAATTTTTGACGTAAAATATTACGTACATATACTAGAGATATTATAAATTATATTATATATTACTCACTTTCCATATTTTGAATTTAAACAAATACGTGTCTAAATTAACACAAAAAAAGAAACTACTAAGTACTGTTACTACTAAAACACAAAATACTGTGTAATGTATTCAGGAAACTAAATTAATTTAAAATACCTATACATTTATGTGTTTAAAGTTAAAACTATAAAAATTTAATTTGACTTTTTGTCACTAGATGGGGATTACTAAGTTTGTCTTATTTTTAGAACCCGGTGATTCGATTACGATTTTATTTATTGTATGTCATACAGCAAAAAACCTTGTGTTTCACTTTGTTCATAGTACTGTAGGCAACGTGTTAGATTCTGTTTTTTGAGTTTCCTTGAGTTTCAAATCACAAACGTTCTAAAGAAAATTTACTTCAACATATATTTTTAGAATTATATATCATGAGCTGAGTGTGTTTATGTTAACATTAATAGCTGTGTTTATGTTAAACCGTCATTTAATTCGTATTCATTTGTTTTTGACTGAACTCTTACAGATTAAGAAGTATTAAAATTACTGCGTAAAATATACCTTATCTACAAAACTGTTTCTTAGAAAAAAGTATTACTCAAGCAAAACAGTAGAGTGTCAGCTTATTCCTAATAATGCTCTGATTAGTATGATGGTATCTGTTGTTCTTATCAGAAGCAAATACACGCAAAAGATATGTTATCTGTAATATTTATAAGTATTGAAATAAATATTTCAATATATACTTACGTAATAGTCACTGCATTTCTATTTTAAATTCGTAATAGGAAAAAATTAAATAAGTATTCTATATTGCAGTGTAACTTTAGATGCTGGTTAATTATATGAAAAATGCATTTGTATAAAATAGCGCCTTTTCAGTCAATTCACCCATAATAAGGACTGAGGTTCATTCAGCATCTCATTAAAAGATTTCTAGCGGAATGTTAAGCGAGGCTTATTTTCATGGTCGGTTTTAAATTCAATGCGAACTCAACCACTTCATACTGGACGTCAGTTTTGTGAAATTTCATAAAAATGTTTTTATTAATTAAGAGTAGTGATGCGACTCAAATAAAATTTGGTGACTCGATTCACTCGATTTTACTACCTCACTCGAATCATATCCGAGTTTTCGATTCACTCGAGAAAAAACTGTCATACTTAACTACAATCAAATCCCTAGGCGACGAAATCAACTTGAACTGCCGAGTTCATTCGATAACTCGAGTGCGTAGTGACTCGAGTATTTTTTTTTTAATCGAGTACGAGATTGACAAACTGACTCGAGTGACTCGAGTATAAACCGGGCTCGAGTCACATCACTTATTAAGAGTCTGATGATATGATTGCTTTTAAAGCACTTTTCAATTTGACTTCTTTTAAATATTTTATGATTTTTTTATTCATAAATGCAGTCTCCAATTATTTTAATAGTGACAATTCGAAGAGTACTTCATTAATGGGATTTTGGTCTCATTAAAAGATTTTTGAAATTAACACATTTTTTCCTTACTTTTAAATCAATCTCATAATTTTTCTTTATATAAAATTCTTTATCAATACTGTAATATAAAAACATATAATAAAATTTCTATATATTGTTCCACTTGCTCTTGAGATAAACAGAAGCAGTACTAATGTATTCTTAGATAAATATTTCAATGACATTCCTATACAATTAATTCAGTTATAAGAATTAAATTATAACAAATAAAACAATGACGTTATAGAATTAATTAGTTGAAACTCTGAACCTTAATAACTATATGAGAGATATAAAATAACAGCAGGTTTCAGATATATCAATGATTATGTCATTTTATTGTTTATTTTTCATTGCTTGTTAATAATAAAATAGATTGATTAATATTAATATTATTAATTAAATTAAAATATCAAATTTATGACGCGTCCTCTAACTGAAGGGCACATCAAATAAATGTAAATATACAGGAAATATATATGTATATAACATATAATAGATAACTAAATTATAGTTTATACAACGAATATATTTGTCTATTTCTAGGGGGAATCCTGTATTTTTTTTGGCTATAAACGTATAATTGGCTTGTAATATTATTGTAATAAAAATGTTCATTTATTTATATTATTAATTATTAACATATATTAAGTAAACAATACAAGATATGACCCTTGAATTATAGTAATTAAAATGACTAATTGCTGTAATAACTGTCGCTATCAAATCGTTATTATTTATTGTTATCTCAAGCAATATAATACACAATTAATAGATTAAGATTGTTTTTGATATATCAATAAAGAAAATTAATTATTTTTATCTTCTACAAGTATTGTTAGACTAATTTGAACAAATCAGTATTTTTCTCTTGATAACTACAACCTTGACAAAAATAAATGTAAGGTTGTTTATATGAATTGGATCCAGCTTTTTTGTTTACATTATTAACTGAGATTGTTTTTGAATTTTGTTGCATTAATTAGTTAGAGAGAGATAGAGATATAGACGCGAAAGACTTGCACCTAGAGAGTAATGCAGTCTGATTTTTTTATTTATGAGGGTAGATACATACTCGTATATTGGAAAAAGTATTTATTTTGACGTTCTTAAAGAACATAAAACAACCATATTTATATAGTATTATTGTTATTATTATTATTGATTCATTTAAGCCTTTCTTATTTATATTATATATATTTTTTTACTTTATTATGGTTATTGTGTCTAAGTAAAGACTTTTCTAAACAAATATAGAAATATCCTAACGAAATTTAATTTTAAAGTAATAAAAAAGACATTTTGAATAAAATATTAGAGTATATCAGATATTCATTATGTGTTAACAAGTCGACTTGATTACCAACTATTGTTTGGTTTCCTTTATTGATGGGAGATGACTGGATGCGACTCGGTGGCGCCTCGCTCATCATACTGCGCATGCGTCACTAGTCTTCAATAAATAGTACAGATATACTATCGTAAAGAAGTTTAATATAGTTTTAATTATATGTATGGGTTAAAATATTTCAAATAAATAGCATGCAAATTGTGTGCTAAGCGAAGCGAAGTTTTTTACCGGTCACTTCCATCAAATTTTATCCGCTATCTCCTCCTTTTTTTTCACGATTATCACGTGCTTACTCGTCTATAGAAGGAATTAAAAAAAAATCTAATCCTAGTTTAAGAGTAATTTGCAGTTAACTTCATTTTAATTGAAACGTTCTATTACACGCGCAGATGGTAAATTCTTACGATGACTGACGTATGTAAAATTTTTTGTTAATTGAACATTGACATTGGAGAAATCGTATTAAGCTAAAGTTTTCATGATATATGTTTTGTTTCGCTCAGCTTTCCCCGTTTGCGTTCTGGCGGTCCCAGTTACTTGTATATTGTAAATATAATAAAACAAAAAATGTTTCTTTTAATTTATATTACGCGCTAGAAGATATAAAAATAATAAAGAGCACGTAAATTGAATATACGTTATATTTATTTATAAGGAAACAAACAATAATAATATGAGACATGAAATACGTAATTTATATCGTAAAACAACATTTATGTGATCAACACTCTTATAATATACTTTTCCTTGTATATTTATTATTACATTATTATTGTGTTTCAAGAATGTTCTATTTTATTCAGTATAAATTAGAGAAATCTGGTTCTTTTTATAATTTTATTGAATTAGAAAGGTATTTTTTAAAATAAACATAGAGTGAAAAATTTTATTTATACGGGCAGGAATGGACACCCAACTTCTGGAAAACCTTCCGACCGATCTATCTATTAACTACCGTTTCGATACTAGCTTCGATGAATTTAGCACATTCTATGTATTACCCTCTTTATTATGATTTCAAGACACTAAAATAGGCGGATTTAATGCTAAAAACATTCACTGCCAGACAACAACGAGAAACAGAGTAAAATAAAACAATTAGGCGTTAACATTCATTAAATATATTTTATTTTATTATTGCATCTGTAATTTTAAATTTTTGCATTTATATGATTTATTTTTTTTACTTATACTAAGATTAATGTGCATTGTTCGAGTAAACTCCTGAGTTTTAGGACACCAAGAAACACTTAACTTTTTAATCAAAATATGTAATTAAATAAATAAAAAAAAACTTAAAATAAGTAACTTATATGACTACAACTTACTGTTCTATATACTGTTGTTATGTTGTATGTTGTTGTATACATACTGCTGTTATATACAACATATTGGAGGCACACAAATGTAGCAAACAATTATGATCTTCGTTTTCTATCCCCGGAGTAATTTAACTGCCACAGATTAAGCCACGTTAATCCTAAACCAGAAACATTGGAATTAAATTGTTAATATAAAACAAATAACTTACAATATGTTAGCGATTTTGTTTCAATTAAAACGTATAATACATATTTTATCAATCATGCTTTGAAATTAGAGCATTATTTTGACAAGCTTCGAAATAAATCGCAATTGCTGTCAAACAGCGGTCGACAAAAATGTGTTGTTGTGTGAATTTGACGGCCGCTGCAGTGATGTACTTTTCCGAAGTAAAGTTTATAAAACATAATATGCTAAGGATTTCTATAAATATTGAAATCCTTAATATATTATTTTTTATAAATTTTACTTTGGAAATAGTACGGAAACAGTAGAATTTGTATCTTTGAATTATCACATCCTATGATTATTTGACTAGAATTTTGACTAGAATATATTGCGTAAATAATATCTAGGTCGAGTGTGATAACCTGAAATTAGAGGCAGTACTAAAGTCGCAATCCGTACCTCTGCTGGTAATTTAGCTCGTAGCTACGTAGCACTATTTTAAAAGAAATAAAAGCTAGTGACTGATAGCCTGGGGAATTGAATAAGTGACATATGAAAAATAATAAGCGATGTACAGTCAGCTTCAAAAGTCAATGACCATATTTAAAGTTTCAAAATAGCCATACACTATATTCCATCAAAACTGCTGAACATGACAAACGTCAATATTGAATGAACATCATTAGAGTTTAAATTACCTAAATATAAAGTTGTCAAATTCATCAAACATATGTTATGTTCCTAACAGATTTTATTTAATTTAACGTATTTTGAAGTTTGTTCTTGTTCTAAGTGATAATAGATGGAAAGGTATTTTTGAACTTTTAATATGGCCATCTAATTTTGTAGCTGACTGTACCGATAACATAAAAAGATATTTCGCTTCTTTTTCTTTTCTTTATCTTTATTATACTTTGTAAATATGTATTATTCCTAATAGATAAACAATGGGCGATGTTAGATAGTCCTAACCTAATATATATACATATATATACTGCGTCAAACTACTGATAGAACTGCTTATAATAATATAAATATTTTTGATATATATGCCATTAATTTATTCCTAGTAGGTACAACAAATAAATATTCTAACCACAGACCATTACAAATGCTTTGTCGTTATTCCCTGCAATGAAAAATTTGCTAAAAATGTGATTAATGTATCATTAATGGCTACATAACAAAATATTCGTCATTAATATATTTATTATTAATAAAAAAATCATAAAATTATTTTTAAAAAATACTCAAAATAATTTAATGAATTTTGTATTCTGATTAAAACCGTGCATTTTACATTGCGTTTTGAAAGTTTAGTTTATATGTTTACTTAATTCATCAAATAAATATATACCTGATTTATTCTAATGTTTAATTAATTCAAATATTAGATTATCCATTTTAATGAGTATTGTAACATAATTTAAATGTTTCAACATTTAAATGTTTGAACATTTCAATGATTGAAAATTTAATGATAAAATAATGAAAATGAGCAATGATATTGTAGTTCAATTTGTAGAGCTACGTTACGGTTCTCAGGGGTCACGGGTTCGAAACCTCCTTGTTACGATAAAATTTTGTATTTTTTTATATAATTCTATATTTATTGAAATCAAAATATTTTAGATTATATATTCGTTAATAAAAACATTTTTTAAATTACTTAAAAATATTAATTCTTTAAAAAATACACAATGGAACGATAAGAAAGGTTTTATAAACATTTTGAATTGTAGACATCAGTCTTTATACACAAAAGTTACATTTCAAAGGGATAAAGGATGAGACGACGGTTAACATTTGAAAGTATTCTTTGTATTGTTAGGAAGTGGGTCAGAGCCCTTCTTATCATCAAACCTAACGTCAAGACATTAATCGGTTCGCCGAATTCCACGTAATCAAGATGGACGGAACCAACGTTCATCCGAAGCCGAAAGACGTTTCATTCAACATTTAAATGATATAAATATAATAAATAATCTAAAATTTATGACTTACATGTTGTAAAAATGTTTAAAATCCCTGGTTATATTCTCGTTGTAAATGAGAGACATATGATAAGTAATATAAAATTTATTATAAAATGTTGTAAAAATGTTTAAAATCTTTGGTTATATTTTCCATTTAAATGAGAGGAATATGATAATGAATATTAAAATTATGATTTACTTGTAAAAGTGTTTAAAACCCTTGATACATAGTACAGACACCTATTTTTAATAATATACCTATTTTTAAAGAAATTGATCAAATAATATGCTCTTATAAGTTCTAAAATATTACTGCTTAACTAATAAAAATATTTATACCCAAAGAAGAAGACCTGACGAAAGAAACTTAGCGGGCTTGTCTTTTATACATTTTGTATAGACATACTTAAAGCCTATATTACAATTTGTATTAGTACTTGAAGGGACCTGGCAGCGATCGCTTCGTACCCAGGGTGTATCATCATATAAATATTCGGAAATCCTATAGTACCCGCAAATTCAAATGTTAAATTATCGCAATCTATATAAACCTTTAACTGTTAAATAAATCGGTATGAATTTATATTCATTAAATATATAAATATGGTGCTAACGTCATATGTGTCATAAGAACTAACTTACAGAAGTTCATCCGTTTAAGCAGGTCACGTAACCGACCGTCTTAGAGGAAAATCCAAGGTAACTTGATGAGTAATGGACGAACGTTATGTAAGGTGTCAGACTGACGAATTCTTTACATTGTTCATAGGTTGCCATCTATACAGCTGGATAGCTGGGAAATCTAAAATTACTCTCTTGGGTGTTATCTTGAGATAAATTGGTTTCGATATTTAGACCTTACAATTTATAGACAATCTTAGATTAAGAAAATGTTTATTAAAATTCTGTAAAGGATTTTATGCAGTTGATTTACTTAATAATTACAAAAATTTCTTGAAGATTATTGTGTTTATACTAAAACAATCCTATACTGATCCACTGAAAGAACTATATTCATAAATATAAATAGATTCGTAACCAGTTTACACATCATGTTGAATTTCATACACCATCCATTCTTAGTATGGATTCAAAGCGTAATTTTTCTAAAGAAACCTTCTCGCAGTATATATATAGGTTCCTTTCAAATAAATGTTGTTAATGCTTTATTCAAATATACTATTGTGGTTTCTTATCCAGGATAAAATCGAGCATGAGTGAGCAGTGAGTTACTTTAGCAAAATTTATGTATCTACAACAATGTGCTTTAGAAACGACCAAGAAACATCGAGATATGATATCGTTACTTAGAATTTGAAATAACCTATTTTCAACTAATATTTCACTTTTTAATACAAAATATTTAACATGACATAACAACCCTTATATTTAATATAGAGTGCCTTTTAAAAAAAATATGGCAAATATATAATAATGCTATTTGCTGTTCAAGTTCCATCAGGAGTTTCATAAATGGATAGCTGTTCTATACTCCAGACTTGTGAAAACCTATTTATATATATCTCAATAACCTCAATCTATAAAAGTTACCTCAAACCTATAAAATAGATCTCTTGTAACACAGATACATCACTCACCTGTCTTTGTTCCAATTATTTCGGGTCGGCGCAATATGTCAATGTCATTTTTCAAGCATGAAGTGCTTTTCTTTTACGGTTGCCCTATAACCATTCGTACATAATAATCTTCCTGTCATATGCCTTTCATCATTCCTGTCTTTTCCATCATTGGTCCTTTTAAATAAGTGATCTATAATTATCCGGCTGTACTCACGTTAGCAATATTGAAATTTTTCCACTAGTTTCGCTTGATGGAATTCCGGCGTTACGTTCTCCTGAATGCATTCGAAACTTGTTAGAAAATTTCCATTTTATTTATAAGAGTACATAATTATAAACAATAGTGATCATGATTCACCAAAGTTTCAACAAAATTAAGTACGTGATTACTTACTGATACATTAAATTAAGTCTCTTAACATATATTGATTGGAGTTAAACATTAACTTCAGTGCCATATTCAATATGATTCAGCTAAAATATTTAAAGCCAATCTACGAGTCAGCAGAAATCCACCAGCAATATGCAGTAAACGAAAATAAATAAACAAGTAAATATAGAATTTTGCAAGTATTATTTTTTAAAAAATTTTGATGATTTTGAAATATAATTAAAAAATAAAGAAAATATAGAGAATTTTTCAGGTATTACTTTAAAAAAATCCTGATGATTTTGAAATTTTAATATAAAAAAAAATACATTTGGAAAAACTGATTATGTTTCACACCGAAAATTTATAAAATTACAATAAAATCAAATTATTAACATTCCAAAGACGTTTCATCGACGACAGCAATAACCGCGTTTTCCGAACCCATAAAACGCAAAGCCATTTTCGTAATATTGAAGACGAAGGTTGTTAGTAATTGCTCCCATAAAATGTGGTGTCCTTCGATCCTCCAAACTAAGACCCAATATTAAATTTTAGTGCTTTCCAAGTTTTCGTACTTTAACTTCTATCGATTTTAGCCTTACGTTTCTCATTTATTTTTAAATTCAATTCGGCCGAGTGCTTGAGGCTATTAAGAAGATTAACATTTTGTTACGAATATCTTTCCATTGTATTGGGACTGTAATCTGAGAATATTTAAATTATCACAGTCTTTTGCACTAATATCATAATGAAACTGTCTCAGCTTTCGAGTTAAATATTACTTTTCTGACATTTCGCTTAAGAGAAATTTAATACTTTTGTTTCATAATTTTTGATCTTTAAAATGTTTTTAAAATATACTTCATATTAAAACAGCGAAGTTCTAAGCATCCCTGAGCCTGTTTCAAAGTCAAGTTGAAGCGCCTAAAGTACTTGGTTGAGAAGTTTGAATTACAATTTTGTAGGAGAGGATTCTCTTCATAATAATATCCTTAGATCAATATTATTCATTTGAAAATATAATAAATATTACAGAAACAATTAAAATGATATGAATTTATTTTTATATCAATAAAACTATTTAGAAATAATAACATTTATTTGTTTAAATTTATAGTGCTTCGCCATCCAATATTATTTATAGAAATTCGAGATCCAAGATAACAATAGCATATAATTGTCGAGCTGTTGCTATCAGAATTTGCAGCCTAGGTTCTGCGTTTAGTAAACTGCATCAAGGCCACGAATCCGCATTATTCCGAGCTTATGAATAAGGATCTGGAATAGATTTTAAGCTAGTCTAGCAAATTCCGATAACATTGTCGTAGGTATAGCCGGATAATATGTAATATAATTTATTCTAATTACATTTTATGAATAATACTTGAGTTTTAATTATACACTAGCTATTACTCGCGATTCCACCCGCGGACGAATGATTTTTTTTTTTAGGATTTTAAGAACTATTGTATAATGCTAGATAACTTATAGCATTCATGAACCTTTTTTTTTTTTTTCCTTTGGAAAAACCCGTTACGGGTACCCCGTCGGCCCAGGGGGGTGACGGCCGGGAAGTTATGTGGGACTACCCGGCAGCATAGAGAATGCTGCCATTTTTAAGGCTACCCACTAAAAAACCAACGGTTGCCCTCTTCGCATTAGTGGGCCGCCACGGGATCGCGTTAGCATACACCGTGACGCCCCGGCGAGACCACTCGATTGACGGTGCCCCGAGCAACGTAGAACACCCTCCCATCGTAGGCCTATGTTAGGTAAGAGGGGTCACCCTCCCCCCTCACCAGGCCTACAACTGGGGGAGGAAGCGACGGGCGTATTCCCGCCTCCTTCTGCCCAGTCTCCCCCTACGGAGCGGGACAGCGGACGAGGCTGACTCCCTGTCCCGTTCCAAGGCCTCTTTCGCGGCGATGACTTGCTCGCAAAAGGAGACCATTGCGACCCAGCACCTATCGCTGCTGAGCATCGCGCTGATAACGCGCGGCAGCGAGGGGTCCCTGCCAATCATGCCCACCAGCTCAGTGCGCTGGTGGTCCCAGGCGGAGCATTCCGCCAAGGTGTGACGAGCTGAGTCGAGCATTCATGAACCTGTTTAATTAAATAAAAAATAATTTAACAAATTAACAAATACATATTCAGTATTATAAGATTATAGAGTTTCAAAAACAAATTTCCACTTAATAGTATTAGTATATTTTCATTTATACACAACACGTCATATAAAATTTTTGTCATATTTATTAAAACAAATACAACTTAATAAATTGAATATACGATTACTGTTCAAATGTGTTTCGAGATTGTTTCACTGATTACATTCTTTTAATCCAATACGTGACAAAATCTGTTAGGCTTTGTAAAGGATTGTTTGTATACTGAAATGGTAAAGCCATAAACATGAAGTGATTAGATATAAAACCTTTGTGGCATTTTGGTCGTGGTTAATGAAGAATTATTGGGTCTAGTAATAATGTACTCGGACGCCATTTTCGGGTGTGTTTTAACACATCTATTTTGATTTGGGTAGAATACGAATATATAGAATCCTTTTAATGTTATTGATATGTATTAGTATGATTAAAAATATACATTTTTTTTATGTAAACTTTCGTGATCCATGATATCTATTAAATATAATTAGCCGGCTGTACACTAGTTATTATTACCGAAATTTGCTCGACTATTTTTGAACCCATTCGGGGTCCTTACTTATGAGTTCTGAGCATGGCGGAATCGCGGCGTGTAAAAATATATCTCATACTAAAGTAGTAATAAGTAAGTAACAATAAGAAATGAATTCAAATGGTACTGTTCTAAATAATATTTACCAGAAAATTTAAATGAATGATTAAGTTTCACAGACCTCATAACTTCATTTGAAAGTTAGAATAAGTTTGGGAAAGTTTTTATTAAATTATATTTTCTGTAAAGTATTCTCGATATTATTATTTGATCATAAATGAAAGTCTCAAGATACATGTATAGTCAATTATGGTTTGAAGTATACGACTTGGTTAGTATTTTCAGTCTAGTCACGTAGCAAGAGGGTTGCGCGCTGTAAAATTTTACGCAGCTGCCTGAATTCAGGATAGCAACCCAATTTTCACACAAAAAGTATAATAATTTCACTATTCACCAACTACCACCACAGCTGATGCAAACTACACGCCATTGAGATCGTATCGAACCAATATGTTTTGTACAAACTCCTCTAATAAGAACTGTAAATAATCAGGTTATTCGATGAGAATAGATAGAAATTTAATAGTTTCATATAATAGTCTTAGAGAACACTTTTCGTAAATATGATTTTTTTAAAAGTAGGTAATTAGTTGATTTGGAACAAATAAGGTTTCCATATATGAATATAATATATAATATACAAGAAAAAGTTGATTATAACTATGTTCAAAATATATAATTTATGATTTATGAAAAGGTAAATTTCCTTAACTTTTTAATAATAATAATAGCGTTTGTTTTTCAATTGAATTACAAAAAATACTCGTTCCGTACTTCATCCAATTTACATGAAATTTCCGCTATTGAGAATTATTCTTTTCCTCTGCGCCTTTAAATGCTAATGAGCGTCGGTTGAAAATATTCTGAATCAGATTAGATTTTGCCGATGCTATATTGTATGTTTTAAATGAGTTATTTGCGGTGTTTTTAATTTATTATATTTGCGTATAACAATATTTTAATATTGGTTTTATTGATTTCTTCGAAAAATATTTAAGTTGTCTTATTTTTTTTGGCTTCTTATATATTTGTATATTTTAAATCAATTATACTATTACAAAAACGTTTATCCGAGAGTCGATGTCTTTTCTACAACAATAACGAATAGATACTTCAAGTTCAATATTAATATCAATTATTATATCTACGGAAAAGTATTGTACAAATAAGTACATAAAATAATTGTGTACATAATGGAGGCTAGAATTTTGAATTTGTTAAGAACACCGCACGTCTTTGTTAATTCGTGCTCGGGTGTTGTAATAATGTTATGCATAATCGTCTACCCGCGGCACCGGTCTCGGATTTTGCTGAAATTTTCAGCATCATTAACTTTGCCTACCGTAAAATAAACCGAGGCGCCAGTGCCTCTTTTATAGTACTTTGGTTTATTCAAAAATGACATTTGTTTCGGTCTGTTTTATATATTTATATATGTGTATATTTTGGTTGTAATTGGAATTGTATATATAACTTGAAGTTATAAAAATGTGTTTCGTTCTATATAAATATTTGTAGAATCAATATTTACTTTTTTGGAAAATAAAAATTGTTTGTAAAAGTGTCACGTATACCAAAGTCAATAAACAAGAAAATAAAATAATTTTAAAGCGACATATTTCTGTAACGAAAAATTTTAAAGGTAAAAGTCGGACTTTAAACGTAAATCAAAAGTCACTGGGCTATCTATTCGAATGCGAAGTAGCTAGGTCACAGCCAGTTTGCTCCAGTTATTTTAGAGTCCATCTCAAAATAGAGCCGGTCCGCTTAAAAAAAACGCTTGTCTCTGAACAAATTTCCGCAAACACTCGTTGGGATTGGCTCCCAATAGGAATCGTAAATTAGGTTACGGCTGCCGCTGTTCAATTTTTCTTTTGTATTGTAAAAGTAACGAAAATTACCCATTTGTAGAAATATCTTGGTCAAAAATCCACGAAAACTTTTGGTGTCTCGAAACATCGAGAAGTTATAGCCAAAAAAGAATTTCGAAATGATTTAATAAAAAGTGGTTTTGAATTTTTTCAAAGCTTCGTAATAATTTCAAAATTCATATTAAAGAATTCTTAATACATTCAAAATGTCTCCATAAATTAGGCTATAAAAAGTTTAAATTCTAATGTTCGATTTATTAATGATTAACATTCCGTTTTATGGTCTGATTCCGGGTACGATCTTATCCTGGAATTTCATGCTAATAAGATCCCAGGGCGGCGGCTGAATAGATACGTATGATTTATATATTCATTCCTATACTTTTAAATGATATTAAAGTGATATTTTTCTATAATATGTCATTAATATAATATTTTGTTCATCATGTCTCTTTATATTCTAACATTTTTGTATAGATATCACAATTTTTAATGATATATCATTAAATTTATATATATGGCCTCTCACTTAATAAAACAGAAAAACAAAATATATTCTAATAAACGTAAGCAACTCCATTCGATGTTTCTCTTCAGTGCTATCACGCGATGTACTAGAATAATCTAGGGGTTGAATTTTTTAGTTCTTCCAGAAGTGGTTTCTAGTTTTACTTCTAATGTTTTTTCTCTGGACACAGTGTTTTTAATTTAAACAAACACTTTTAATTATGTGGACCACATGTTTCAATATAACTTGTTCTAATCTTACAAAGTATTAAAATAAGTAAAATAAGTAAAATAAAATTTAAATTAAATTAATATTTTGAATAACTTGGATAAATTAACTCAAGCTCCTTATGTATTATTTTCTTTTTATACAAAAATATTAAATGTAATTATGCGAACTCATGGCATTATATATACGTTTTCGGATTCATAGCAAAAAAAGATTTCGAATTATTTATCATTTCATTACAGTTGTTTTTATATTTGTGTTTTTTTAATAAGTAATCTATATTCATATTATAAAGTTAAAGGGTGCGTTTGTATGTTTGGTTGTACGCGCTAATTTTGAAAACTATTGGATGGATATGAATTCTTTCCAATTTTGTTAGGAAGGTTCGCGAGAAAGGCTATAGGCTAGTTAGCGTGACGTTTTTCTTAGTTATCCTAATAGTAAATTAAATTGTTTTTTTCGCGGGTAAAACCGTGAGAAGTGCTAGTTAGAGAAATGCTATAAAAGACGTAATTAAAATGTTTTATCAATAAATTAATAATTAATATCTGTTTTCTTAATTTGTATTTTATCTCAAAACAGCAATGATAAAATAAATTAAAAAAACATCATAAAGATAATATACTCACAGAAAATACGATATACTTATAAGTTACAGTTTCCATAAAGCCTTAATATAAAAATTGCAAACATCCTCAAAATAGGAATAATATTTGTTTTGTAATAACTGTTGTTTTGTCACATTCGTGATCCTAGACGTGACCGAGCGTACAATAAAGCGGCGAGGCAGTAATGGCCGACGCCTCTGATTTATACTTATTTCTTTTATGTGCCCCTAATGGCTTTCCTTGTACATGTTTCTTTTTAAGAGCCACAAGTCAACGAACAGCTTCTATTTACAATAAGAGCAACGCTTTTAGATTAAATTAAGCGAAACCTTAATAACAGGGTTTAGGTCATGCGGTTTTATTCCGGAGATGGATGTAATTGTCGCGCGGGAACCGAGGGCCCCAATATCATGCTCTTCATTCTAGATTATCAGAACCTTATCATTTTGTACCTTATTCACACTACAAAAGGTTTAGTTTTACTTAATTGTTCTTGATCTATTGCTAAGCTCAACGTACGTTGAACGATTCTATTGCGGTTATGTTTACTCACAATATTATTAATAGCTTGCAAAACATACTGCATATTAATTATCAGCAAAATTCGAGTGAATATTCTATAATAATAATATTTTGATACAATTTATTATATTCGGTATACTAAAAAGCATCTCTCTATATTTATGACGTCATAGAATTACATTATTTTACTACGTAAAAATATATTCTAATATAAAGTACATAGTACAGTACTATTACAACAAAAAATATATTTTTATGTGAGTGTAAAAGGAAATAAAAGATTATAAATTGAATGCAGAGTTCTATATTTTTTTAAATAATTTCGTATCTTTAAAGATAATTATTTATCTTTAAAGATTAAGCTTAAGCTTCAATCCTCAATTTACAGAGTACTTGTTTTTATTGATTTTATATTATCTATAATTTGGTTTATATTAAATTATATGTATATTTTTATATACTTGAAATATTTTTACAAAGAAATCCATTTATATAAATTAATTGACCGAACAGCACCAGTTGCAGTAATTGTAATATAAACCAAACATTCTCCATACATTTTATATAACGTATAATTTATAATTGCTCTGTGACATTGATCCATTGTAGCTCATCCCCAGACCTCTGACTTCATGATGCAATAAATCAAGCGTGTACACACACATAGATAAAGGAATGAACAAAAGGGCTTCATAAATCCTTATTAAGAACACCCTGTTTAATGTTCATTTTGTTAAAAAATGTAAACATGTTTTGAATTTACGTAAATTATGAAATTTTTAATGTAATATATATATATATATATACGAAGAATATATTTTTAGTAATAGATAGTTCTAAATATTCGAATATTTTGTTTCATTATACATTATTATCACTATTAAATATAATTATCCGGTTGTACTCATGTGAGCTCAGTTCACGCCGCGAATAAGAACGCCGAATGGTTTTGAAACTAGTCGGGCAAATTTCGATAGTCCTTACATAAATACAGTCGAATAATTATTAAATAGATCACGAAAGATTATATAAAAATATTATCATCACGCTCATAAGAGATCTTTTTATCTTTTTTGTGTTTTTCTTTATTTTACCGCAATGAGCACACGAATGGCCATTTTAAAAGAAATAAAAAATAAAGTAAATTGGAATTTAAAAGTTTCCTTTTAAAAATACTTGTCTAATCTAAACCGAAGCACTTCAATTTGATATTGGATATTGATACAGTAAATATCTATTTCAAATAAGCCAGTGGCCAAACAGTGCATGAGTTTTCTACAATAATATTTTTCTCCACCGATCTCCGACAGTTTCGAGTCTCACTTATCGAATTGTCTGATTTTTTTTTAACTATGTGTGCTTCCAATATTTGTTGTTTAGATTGAAGCAACGAAAATTGTGGTTCTCATGAGCTTTATATATTATATAACGTTATATATGTTAATATATGTAACTAAATGTTTCTTTTCAAAGTACTTGTATGTTATAACTCTGTAAAAAGTTTACACCGTTATATGATAAAGTATCCAGCTCCAAACCGCTTACTTGACTGATTAATTAAATTCTAAAACACGAGCGCGCTGTACCTAACAGATCCAATAAGGATACCGATTCGCTCATTTATTATACACCTCCATGTTCGCTTGTACATTGCATGTTAGGTCGTATTAATATTAAGCTAACAGGACCGGCCTTACGGCCAACTTAAATGAGTTTTGGCTCATTTGTACCGACTATGTGAGAAAGGTCATAATAAAAATAGGATATACATATGTACATATATACATATATACATATACGTCGTATTTAACGATAATTTAGCAACAATAAGACCCTTAAATTGATCGTATTGTTTTGTTAGAGTGATCGCCGTGACTTAACAAGTCACGTGAGCGAAATTATCTGGAGGGATATATTTTAAAAGCAAAAGGTTGAAGAAGAATATTCTTAAAGCCATTCTGATGGTAAGGTCGCCCTTCCATACGGTGCCATTGGTTTACTCTATCAGTATTATGTTATTAAAATTGTATTTCTTTGTTGCCTGAGACATAGCCTATCCTGTATCGCAACACTATCGATAGCAAGCTAATATATCGCTACCACTGTTATATATACATACATATATATATATATATATATATATATATATATATATATATATATATATATATATATATATATATATATATATATATATATATATATATATATATATATGTATATATAGAAATTTATATAAGCCAAAATGTTATATAAGCAGGTCGCTTAAGCTTTATTGCGAAATGGGTATACAAAAAAACTTGAGATATTTTTCCCTCAAATTCTGAAGACAAAAAGGAATGATGTATCTGAGAGACAATATTATTACATCCTCTTTTTGATGACAGATGAGATGGTACACCTAACCCACACCTCATATATATAATATTTTATATACAAATTCAATGGCAAAAAAGAAAAACAATTCATTTAACTTTTACTTTAAAGTTGAAGTTAAATTTTTTATAAGTAAATCTACTCATTTACTTTGAGAACATTACATTAATATCACAGTTTTAAATGTAAATAATTATTAAAATGTTGTTACATTATATGATATATGACACCTACGAAGACGGTAAACCAGTTACGGTAAGGTAATACAATTTATGATATTCGGAGGCACGAGTAGCAAAATGGAATGTAAACAATATCTGCCGATTTCAAAAAGCTTCACACACACACACACATACACACACACACACATGTAGCTATACCCTTATATATCGTAGCTACAAAATAAGGTTTTATAAAAAAAGTTTCCTTAGCGAGTAAAAATGAATCATCATAATTAGTATAATTTATCCTAATTTGTTTTCTATTGCATATATCACCTATATATGTACAACACTTGTTTTAACAGATATTTGGAATAGGTACTGAATAAATAAGTCTTATAATGGAAAAGCAAAATGTTTTTTAGAGATGTTGCTGAATTCCATTTATATATAAATATAAATAAAAATATATAACCAGTAAATACTTACGTTTGTTTTAGCCACTACCATCCAATCTGATTGATGGCTGTCGAATAAAAATGGTAAAAGTGCTCGACCCCTTTGATAGCAAAACATATTTCATGCGAGTCGTTCGCTATCAGTCATATGACGGCGCTTTGCAATTCAGGGTTGAAATGGATGGAAATTTACGGATTTACCCTTTCAATGAGAATTTCAAATGCGTAAATATTATGCCTACTGTCCAATCGATAGAGCCTTTTTGTTTTTGTTTAGTAAATTTTTTTTAACATAATTTTAACGATAATTAATTTTAGAATATTTTTAATAGAAATATATTAAGCAAATGAAAATTCAATTGATATTATTAGGACATTTATCTTCCTACTGTCGATAGGACTTCTTTATGTTTGACAATCACGCTACAATAAAAAATATAGGCTCATATACCTTCATATTTTATATTTGTTTAAACAAAAATACAACTTTGTATTAAATATATTTTATTAAAGTAGTGCTTTTGTGAGTCTCTAAAATAAAATACTTCTTTTTCTTGCGTTATCAAGTGTCAAGGTGAAGGTACGAACTAGGCTCTGTAAACCGAATATTGTCTGTCTCATGTATGTTACACGATAAACAACGTTATTAAACGTAATTTATATAATCCTATTTGTCTGAAAATGTTTTAATATAAATTGTTATTTTAACACAACAATGATCAAAAACATTTTTTAAATATTGAAATGAATGGCCAAAACATTTCAATGTTTTAATCGGCTGATTGATATCAGATAGGTATCATCTCGGTGGAAGGAAACCGAGATTACATGCCTTAATCTCCCCTCGAAGATTGTGTAAGATAATATACATTTTGAAAAATATATTCGCAATATTGCTTTTTTATAGACTGGAAATATTCATCTCACATTTTATGCTTAGAAAGGGTCGCAGAGCCTACTTTATTTTAACTATATTTTTTTGGTATGCGTTTTGATATTTCGGACGACGGTTCCCTCATCTGGTACACTATTTAATACTATATCTATATAAATCAGACTTTTTAAAAATCTACACTCAAATTTCAGAAAAGTACTGGTAACTTAAAACAAAAACTAATAATATCTAACACAAAATTCTACTAATAATTTGGAACAAAAAGTAACTAATAATAATAATAAGTGACACAAATTTTAAATGATTTGTAGTAAAGGTTTAACAAAGTTATTTTGTAAATGGTTGTTTCCTCGTACAAAAATGCAATCTCGGAAAAATGAATAGGTGCAGTACAGTTAATGGATCGTGAAATTTGTATCCTTTTAAAGCACATAACTACATAATGGTGCTACGTTTTAGTCGACACGCTACGAGGTTCTACGAGTAGATCTTCTCTATGGTACATGTTAGAATTTTATGAAAGCTCTTATGGAAATAATAATTCATGATTTTTTATTAAATATTGTGGTTATATTCACAAGTTTTAAAAATTATTCAAAATAAACTAATTTTTTTTAATCTGAAATCTACACGTGTAGATTTTATCTTTATAAAATCTATACATATAAAATTTAGTTTTAAATCTATTAGTTTTTTGAATAAAAAACTATTTAGTTTCTTGTTCAAAAAACTCCAAAACTAAGTTTTCATATGATAGTCCAATTATTTATACTACGACCTATACAATCAGAAACACATTAAAAATATACTAAAATATCGGCAGCGTCTTCTACAAAATTGTGTGCAAAAGTGGATAATGCTCTTTTCTTCCTGGATTCGATCATACGTTTTAGAGCTAATGTTCCAAGTATTACAAAAGTAGCGGGCTACAGCCACCAAGCTAGTAAGCTTGTAAATAAAAAAATATCTAATATTCTTTAGCTATAATATTGAAGCGATTTAGTTAACCATAATATAATATGTTTTATTACAACAAATTGTTTATAATTTTGTTGGTTTTATTTTACATAATTCTATTAAAACCAACAATAGATTATACTCTAAAATTAATCAACTCAAAGTGGATTCATACAAATCAAAATAGGGTTCTCATAATTAATTATTATCATGTTAATACAATCGATAGCTAGATTAGTTTTAATATGTTAATTAGCAAAATTAGTTAAAACATTAATGAAAATATAATTATTTAAATTAATAACATGAAGCAATTATTATTTCTGTTTGTATATTGATTGAAATGTAAATTTTAGCTGTATGTATTAATTTTGGAACATTTCAGCATTCAATAATTACTAACCTGATTAGTTTTGAATAAACAAACTGATTTTCAATGATAGATATCAAACAACAAAACAGAATCTCTTAGAAAATCACAGTTTATTAATAACTTTATTTTATTTATAATTATCCGGTTGCACTCACGAAAATGATATCGAAATTAGACTGGCTAGCTTTGAACACATGGGGTACTTATGATGGAGCATGGACGAATCGTGGCGATAATTTCGAAACAATTCGGGCGAATTTTGATATTTTTAACATAAGTACGTACAGCGACGAATTATGTATGTTAAATCAAAAGCGGGTAGTCTTTATAACTTGAAGTATAACATGAAGTTATCTACAACAACAAATTAAGTACTGAATTATCTCCTAGATTAGAACTGTAATAATTCTATAATAGATTGATAATAATTTCAACAATTTAAACTTATAATTTAGTTGGTAATTATAACAATAATTTTAAAACACAAATAAAACGAATTCATTACAAAATACAATAACAATGTAAAGAGTCAATACCACCGCTTACATCAAATTTTTTGACTAATAAATAAACATAAAAGAATATAATTAGAACAATAATCATTGAGAAAATTAAATTGGTACATTGTAAAAAAGTGACTTGTTATTTAATAAATGTTAATACAGCGTGTATCTGATAAAATATAACATTTATAGTAATGTTTTGTTAAACTGCAATCGTATTTGTAACCGCTAACGACATGACTGACGGTGACAAGCGTCAGGGACTAATTGGTTTGCACAGACGTTTATGAATAACACGGATATGTCAGTCACACCATTTAGTATTTTATGGTCGTTTATTTTATAATTTTAAGTCATAAATATAGTGACCCGTTGGACCCCATAACTGTCGTGACATACTGCCTTATCACTTTTTTTTTTTTTTATATTTTATCACTGTTTCTTTTCTTCTGTTTCTTTTTCCTTTTAGCTGTTTATTAGACTTGAAATGTTTTTATTTGGTTTAAGATGCTCTGGTTTGTATAATTTAAGAAAACATTTGGTATTCGAATAAGAAGTTTAATAAATACTTAAAATTAGCGAACTTGTATTCTTCTGCTATTTTATAACTTTTAAATTTAATCATTCAACAACATTACAATTTAGATTTCGCTTATGATTATAAACCTATTACATCAAAGAAACGCTTGCTTCTGATCCGAATTAATCTCATATACATTTTTAATGTTTTCTTTTGAAGATGAAAATAAAATCTACCCCCATCATTCATATTAGATTATTAAAACAATTAAATTTTTACAATATTTTTATCATATAAACAATATTTTTTTGATATGATAATTCATATTTTATCATTAATATAATTAACATTTTTATAATATATTTTATAATTATTTAAAAAAAAACTAGTTTGATATTTTCTACACAAGTATTTTCCGGAGTAATGTTCGCGCTGATGCGTCGCGGTTGTTGGGTTTTAGTGTAGAGGTCAAAATACCTTCTTTACCTTCCAGTTAAATTGTCATATAAAACATATTAATATATCACATCTTTTATATATCTAGGCAAAGCTCAAACTTTTTATAAATACTTGGAATATCAAGTCATTATGCAAACGAACAACGCTTATTTTATTTATTACTGTTTATTATAATATTAAATTACATTTTGAATTTTGACTTGAGAATCATGTGTGTTTTTATTATAATTTCAAGTATATATTTTGTACTCGTGAGTATTTAAAACGCAAGGAACGGTTAACATAAATTCTGCTTATTGCCTTGTTAATTACATGTCGCAAAATTTTCATATCCTTATAAAACAATGTTCTTAACTGTAGATCTGATGTTGTTAGTGTCACAAAAGCATAAATTTACGACTCTCTCACCCTCTCGGAAATATGAAATGAGTTTGGAGGACTTAAAACATTTCTTGCAGCTTGCGTTCTTGTTTAACTTACATTATGAACATTTGCGTCCAAAAGGTTTTTATTCAGATTTTATCACTTTTAAAGGCACCTAGCAGTGATTTATATGTGAAAAAGTTTTAACTCGAGTATCTACTCGGGAAGTTTATATCTAATACGTGTTATAACTCGCGGAATCTTGTTCATGTAACAAGCTACGCTTTGGTTATTGTGGAGTTACTTGTTAGCAAATATATTTGTTTATAAACATAATTGGTAGAAATAATATTCATATATAATTAGGAATAATAATAAAAATAATAGTAATAAGAATAATAATCTTTATGCCCGTATACAATACATTAATTATAAAAGAAACAATAAATAAATCAGTAAAACATCAACCCAATAATTATAAGGAATAATATCGCATAAATAAACAGTCATAAATATTAATAGCAATTTTACAAATTAAATCAGTAACTAAATCAAAAATTAAAAATTAAAAATGTGTTAAGAACAAAAACAAATAAAAACTAATAATAAAAGTATACTCAATAACTAAATAATTAAATACGTCAAATAAAAAATAAGCTCAAAAAATATTTATAATAAAATATTTTTTTCTTACAATTTTCAAAAACATCATAAAGTCTTGTTATGTTTTATAATAATTGTTTTATTTCAGCTTCCAGTAGTGAATTTTATGAATTTCTATAATAATTCAAGCCTTACCAAACCTAACATTATTGTGAGCATTCAATCGCATAATAAATTATCGTTTGCGTTATCCAGACCCTTGGATTAGTTGCCCGCTTCCCGCATCATAAATTACACAAATACTGGCTTTCGGGTATTCTCGTTGGCCAAAAAAATAAACAAGGAAACAGTATTTTTTTGTTTCTAAATTACGTATTTTTTATACAAAATATTTAATTATTCATTTATTTATTTGTTTATTTATTTATTTTTATTATTTATTTATATCTTTTCCATTTGAATTCAGAAGGGTCTATATTGATACCACACTTATCAAAAACCACATAAAATATTTGTAATAAACATTTTATAAAAAACTTATAAGATTAGTTTCTTAAATCAATTTAAAGATGACAACTTTCAAAATATGTATAAAATGAGATAAGCTTGATATTTCAAGTTATTAGAGTATAAAGTGAATATTTTTTGTTCAAATTAAGAACTATGATAATAATGTTTTCTAAGATTTACACGAGTACTACACATTTCAATAAAACTATTTTACGGATATATGTCTCGTTTATTTTTGCATTTCAGACACTAACATCTCGTCTTACCGCGAACACGTTTGCTGCAAAATATTCGAAACGTCAGGTTAAATTAAAAAAATGTAAAAATAAACGCGAGTTATATCCGTAAAATAGTTTAATAGAAACTATGATAATATTAGTGTAATAAAGTTAAAGTTTAGTTATTCAGTCATAACTAAGAGAAGTGAGAAGCGAAAAGTTACGAGCAAGAACCACTAGTTACAATAATATTGTCTTAAGAGACGTCGAGATTTTAATTGAAAATCGCTTCAATTGTTTTATCAGATGATTTAAGAAAATTGGTTTTATTAAAAGTATTTTCATTTAGTTTTGATATCAAATATTATATTCTTTAGAAATAAAACTATTTTTTACGGATTAAAACTCGCATTTAAAATGGTTACATTTTAATTTTAATTTTAACCCGACGTTTCGAATGCTTTGCAGCAATCGTGTCGTCATGGCAATGACTAATTAACTAACTTACTGACAGACACTTACATCTCGTCTACCCGTGAACACGATTGCTGCAAAGCATTCGAAACATCGGGTTAAAATTAAAATCAAAATGTAAACAAATTATACGCGAGTTTCAATTCGTAAAAAAGAGTTTTATTTCAAATGTGTACTCGTGAAAATCTAAGAAAATATTACATAATATCTTTACTTTAAAAATGTAAAAAACAATTTTTAACACCACGAGGTCACCATATGAATATTCAAATATTTGCTACTACAAGGACCTACTTTATTGTGAAGGATATTGTAAGGCAATTTCCATATATTAGAATAAATTTTATATGTAGCTTGATCAATCGCTGTATTCCCTTTAAGGAAATTGGCTGATAAAATTTTGTACAAATTTTTTACTACTAAAAAAATTTAAATTATAATGTGTTTGTCAATCAATGCTACCAGTATAACCCTTTGATTTAAATTTGTATAAAACTATCTAAGATTAATTTCAATCTCAGCTTGTAGATCGAATTTATATTTTTGATAAGATATTAAGGAGGGTAATTTTAAAATATGTCAAGAATATATTAAATAAATATATATATATATATGTATAAAATTGGTATTTCATTTGATTTAAATTATAATTCAAATTTATAATTCTCAAATTTTTCATTATTTTCTATTATGTTTTGATTTTCTCTATTGAAATAGCATTATCCTCTCATTGTATTTTTTTTTATTGTAAAATAAACATTAAATAGAAACATAAGATTGGCAATAAATTATTATAGCTAAAAATTTTATTATATATTTTATTATTCAAAGCAATTTTATATTAAATAATTCGGTGAATTATGAATTCAAACAATTATTATACAACTTAAATCCTTAGAGAATCTTTACTAAGTTTATTTTTCATATCATTTGACTGAACATATTTGACTGACTGTGACTAATATTATTATTTACAATATTTTTTTTTTATAACGATACTCATAAAAAAGTTATCGTAAAAGCTGTTTCTGATTGATGTGCTTATAACGGCTTTACCTACTCATGTTAATTTTGCTAAAATTGACTAGTTTTGAACGTTTTTGTCTCTTATTCATAAGCTTGGTGCATGGCGGATTCCACCATACACTAATTCCGATAACATTAACATGAGTACAGCTGAATATTTACATGCACCTAATAATAGTCATAGATCACGAAACCCGTCTGGGGCCCTTACTCATGAGTACGGAGCATGGCAGATTCCATCATGTACTAATTCCGATAAAATTAACACGAGTACAGCCGAATATTTATATGTAATGGTAATCATATAACACGAAAGGCGTGATACAAAAACTAGTACAAAATTCAAGGTATAGAAACTGTTTAGTAATCGTACTTTCGAACCCTATAAATTTGAATAAAATATTTGTAACTCTGATAAAAGGACAAAGTGTTGTTGCGTAGTAAAAAGTTTAATCTAACCTAACGTTTCGGCTCGTCCCTTGGGACAAAAGAAGTTTCTTGGAAAGGTTTCGCTGGATTTTATTTGAATGCTACATTCACTGCGGGCGCTTGACTACGAATATATTTCAATACAATCAGTGAAATAGCTTCCGCTATCAATATTTAGTTGTTTTGATGCTGATGGTAAGGACGTACTTCTAATGGATCAAATAACGCACTTTGTCTTTGACTTTACACCAGAACTATAGTTTTGTAGGTTTTGGAATCCATCTATACATTTTTAAATCATTTTTGCTCTGGAGAAAATTGGAAAAAAATATAGAAAATTACCCTTTTTCTAAACAACAATAAATATAATTTATGACGGACTTGGACAATAAAATCCTTTCCATTAAAAATGTTCCATCTATTGAAAACGTGAGCCTATCGCCAAACTGGGCAAATAATTGTGGATTACTGAATAACCTTGCATTGTAACTGCATTTTTAATATTTAAACCTCTAGATTCAATAGCATCTAGAGTCCCTAGACTCAAAAAGATATTGATTTTGAAAAAAAAACAGCCATATGGTTTCCGTTAAATTTGTACCAGAAAAGGGTTATTCATGTAATTCTTATTAGTAATATATAATTAAAGGGTCTATAGATTTTGGTAATAATTAAAAAAAGTTGTAATATTAAAAATAATTCTCTTATAAGAATGATTTTTTGCTAACATTTTAACTTTCGTAGAGTTGGCGTTTCTTCATAATATTATTATTTAAACCGCTTCTACTGTCAAATATTTTTCCACTTTCAGCAGTCTTGATTTTCATTATTTATTCACAAAACGTTTAATTCAATTTCACCTCTTCTAAGGCGCTGATTGTTATTATGTAAAAAACTTCATTATCTTTAAAAGTCTTGCAAAGTTTTGTCTTAATTGAGGACAGAAAAACAATAATTTAATGTTTTCTTATTCATGGAGTGAAAAGTTTGTCTAGCGATATAGAAATTAATACGTATATAAATTAAACATTTTAATAAAACAAATAATGATGGAATACCTAATCATTTTATTCAGTAAACATCAATCAGCGAAATCCGTCAGCAAATAATTTATTTTTAATCAGTAATTTATTTTATTTATAAACCATTTCAAAGTTAATTTGGGGTGAAAGATGGCGTCAAGGAACACAATTTTTTTTTCAATAGACGATGTTATCGTACTTTTTAAATATATGTATACCGTCTCTTGATAACAATTCCATTGTCTGCTAAAAGCTGGATTAAAATTCATTTTCTCTGTGTAAATGAAATTATTTGAACCGCGAGTGAAATTCATTGCTTTTCTTATTCTTTTTTTTATTAAATATACAATCGAATGTTTTATTATGCGATTTAATTGATTTATTTGATTAAAAATTCAAGTCTTTCAGCCTGTTTTATATTTTTGTGTGAGTGTGTGTGTGTGAGTATTTACGAAGTGTTCAATCTCTTAATTAATTACTTTTATTCTTTAGAAATTAGATATAATATTTTTTTTAGTTTAAGTTAAATATCAGTTCTGTTATGAAAGTAATAATTACAATCCAAATGTCCGTAGTACTTTATTTTTGTTAATATTTAACTATACAAATGTGGTTAAAAATACACAATTGTAAGTTCTATTTATATTAAGGGAAACGAAGTTGACCTCAAATTCTCTGAAATAACGGTGACATTGTCTAGAGCTGAGAATTTACAAATAAAACAGTTTCAGTCCATTTAGAATCTCAGACGTCTGAGGAAACCGCACGTTCGAGAAAATGTCATTTAAATTTAATATTATATATTTAATAAAACAAATATTTTTTTTTATGTATTAGTATTAAAGTAAATCCAAGATCTTAAACTGTTTTATAAAGTCGTGAATATCAAAATAATATATTTCATCTCATAAATATGTACGTAAAAAATTATATCGATAGTATAAAACATGAACATGAAATGTATCATATTTATATTCAATAGATACACTTTATAATACAAGTACAAGTCGTATATAATACTTATGTTATATACAACATAAGTTTGTATAGAACTCGAAATAAAATTGCACACAATTGGCGTTTAGACCCGACTTAACTCTAACCGCGCCACACTTCAGCGTGCATCCTTTATGAGTGGATTTGGGGGGGGGGGGGTTGGGGGGCGTGTCGCTGTGGACCCACGCTCAAACTCGACAGTGATAAATGTTTCATTTATCCCTCTGTACGCATTGTTACTTCAAATCCGTCCAGTTTTATTGTTTAATTATTTGTCGCTATTCTCTTTGTGGTTTTCGTAGACAAGTATTTTGGGAGCAAGTCATGAAATGAGTTTTTATGACATTGGGATTATAATAAATATAAATTTTTAACTAAGAATCGCAAGTATCTAAAAATATAAATTGTAAAATTAATTCAATTCTTTTGTTTCAGGTAAGGGGCTTTATGCAAAATGTACTCATGTAAGAATTATGTAAATATAGCTTACAGTTATATTCTATTTGCTAAAACTATTTTATTATTTAAACGAAACTACTTCATATGATGCATATATATTTTCATGTTTGTCATTGTCAACATTTTTCTAGTTAAAAGAGGAATGCTTTGCACGGATAAAATATCATACTCTAATTACTAGTTTCTAGAAAATAGGTCCAAGGAAACGAAACTACAAAAAACTATACTTTGAAGAGGTCAAAATAAACCAATGTTATTTTGAGATATTTAACATGTTTGTAATTAACTAATTCAAACAATAATCTTTGCATCTTTCATACGAAAATTTTTTGATTATTTTATAACTGAATTCTGGTAAAACTAAATATATATATATATATATATATATATATTGATTATTGATGGTTTGATAATCTTGATGGTTTGACCTGTTTCGTACATAAAAGCTTAATAGTAATATTGTATTTTGATTCAGATATAAAATATGTATAAAAATTTATATCCGATAATAAAACGTTTTGATAAGCTCACCTTACAATACAGCCTTCGTAAATTTCTCATAAAAGGACAGTAAAAACATGTGTGAACAATAAAACTTCCTTGAGGACAATGAAAGCAGCCTCCTGGGCAAATTTAAAATTATTTGGGTTTTGCAAGATTATACATATATACATACTGGTTTTACTTTGATGGTACTGTATCGATATTCTATGCAGATCAACATGTTCGAAATCACATATTCTTATTATAATCAAATTTTTATCCAAATCGGTTACGACTTTTCGTGTTGTAGAAGTTTACAATACAGACAAAATAAATATATAAGTAATAAAACAACTACTTCTCGCAAAGTATTAAATATATAATAACAATAATCATAATTTATTTCAACTTCAAACTGTCATACATATCAACAAAGCAGAAGTCTTCTTTTAAGAATAATTTAATTATCCCTGTGTCAGAAGACTCCGATCTTCCATAACAATTTAATTTAATAGCAAAATAAATTAATTCTTAAATTAAATATTACAGACTTAAATTTGTATGTGTGTGTGTGTGCGTGTGTGTGTGTGTGTGTATGTATGTGTTGAGTAATGTAAAATCAAGTCATAAAACTCAGAAACAACTCAACTTCCTCATATTTCAATGTAAGTCACCATTTTGTTAGTGTTTTTTTACAAATATAAGAGTTCTTACTATATATTTGTATCTTTTTATTAATAATATTATAAAGATGGCCAGATAGTGTGCTTAATTGATTCCTGGCAAACGATATTCTAGTAGAGCTCATGGGAGCAACAAGATCTTTTCTCCGTTTTATATTTTGAACATTTTTATCATAAGGAAAAGTTTTTTGTTTTCTTAAAATTACATGAAGGATATACAATTTTCTGACTGAAAGAACATTGCTCGTGAGGTGCAGTTCAGTAAGAAATCTGTAGGGCCTAAAATTAATAACCTTTAATATTGTTCTCTGAGCTCTTTCCAGTACAATAAATCTTGTCTTAGTAGCACCACCCCAGACTGAAATACAATAAGACAAGATTGATTGAACCAAAGCTAGGTATATCTGATTTAAAACTGCGCCATAGGCTACGTGTCTCAGAATTTTAAATATCCAAGCCAGCTTCCTTACTCTAGTAGTGACCAATTCAATATGGGGATGCCATGACAAACGTTGGTCCAAGGTTACTCCAAGACATTTAACTGAAGATACTTTAGATATTACTGGACAATTACACAATCCCTGAAATTGTTCACAATTATTATAAATTTTTATCTAAAAATTATCTCCCGGATGTGTTCGTTCAGATATAGAAAAGCAAATATAATTTGTTTTCCCAGTATTTATAGACAAGAGGTTGATGTTCAGCCATTTTGCTATACGAGCTAAGCCAACCTCTGCGTGAAGTTGAACATCCTCCCATGAAATTCCAGTTAACAGCACAGCAGTGTCATCAGCATACGAAAATATATATCCATTGGTCAATTGAAGCTGACAAAGATCATTGATATATATTAAAAATAAAGTCGGTATATGTTGGCAGACTGCAGACTTATAGAGTACAATATAAGTCAAAAATCGATAAACCTTGGACGGGGGAACAAAATTTAGCTTTGAACTAGATTTTAAATTTCGTTTTGCCTAAACTTTAAAAAGTCAGATTTTTCTCATGCTATTTGAAGAATAAAATAATAGATATGTTTGTTCATATAACTTGTAGAGGTCAACGTCAATTAAGTTGGACATATTGCCCCAACCGTTATTTTTTTATTATCCATTCTGTACACTTTATGTGCTAAGGACGTGTACACTTTATGTGGTAATAAAACAGTGAAAAGATATTGTGCAGTCGCTAAACCACGGTGCGTGTAGTGGTTGGATCTAAACTTTATCATGTTACAAATGAGTTTGGTTAATATCTTTTATATTGCTAAATAACTATGAATTAAATGAATAAGACTATTTTTTTAATACAATTATCCGGCTGTACTCACGTTATTATTGTCGGAATTTGCCCTACTAGTGTCGAACCTATTCGGGGTCCTTATACATGAGCTCTAAACATGGCGGAATCGCGGCGTGAAATAACACCGTCGTCATCAGTTCACGCTGCGATTACGCCATGCTTAAGGTTCCCTAATCATGTCCATGTCCTTATACTTGTTCATGTATAAGGATATTTAATAGCAATCATGGATCACGAAAGTTTACATACAAAAACTATTTTATTTCTCATATTTAACATTTTAATGAAATAATTAGCGCTATATATTGTGTAATGAGATAATAATAAGTACTGAAACCTGTTGAAATATAGTCTTGAAATTAATGTAGTCGCTCTAGACAATTCAATATACATTAGTATAATGGTTCTGAGACAAGTGACAGACAAATGAAGTTAGAGTACTGAATTATAGAGGATTTCATTGTCATTAGCCCCCTTATATATGATACACGCACACACATATACATACGCACACACGTATACACATGGACACACGCAAACACATATAAACACACAACAAAAACATCTTTTAATTTTATGGAAACAAAAATACTAACAACGCATATCAAATATCCGTAATGGACTTTTGTAGCTAACATGTTTAGCTTGAGAGATTGAGTTTCTGAAGATATATAAAACGATTTACATATATCATTAGTAACATTAATGTCACGGATGAAACACAAAAACAGTGTTAAAATATTGTTTATTACCTAAACTAATAAAGTAATATTAAATTAACTAGCTGTAAACAAATACACTACAGTTATAAAGCTGATAAAAGCCACCCTGGATATATTTGTATATAGCAAAATTTTATATATAAAAATACGAAAATAGACAGATATAGATAGATATATGTACCATGGTCGGCTATGCGGAAAATGTAATAAAGGTAGTGAACGTGAATAAGAAATTCAATTCTGTTATAGAACGCCACTTGGAGATATCTTGAGTAACGTTCTCATACTGGGTATGAGGTACGTTTTGTTGAAATATAAAACGTAATTTTTACATCTAATGGACTTAAATTGACAAAGAGTACTAAGAAAATTAAAATATAAATACACAAAAAAAAGTAAAAAGTGTGTAATATAAAATATAAATTTTGTTTCTAAAGTATCTAATGGACTATAATTGTTAAAGAATACTGACAAAATTAAAATAACTCCTACTGACAAATAATACCAATAAAATTTATATAAAATATTTTTTTTTTTTTCCACTAAAAATACATAACTAAACTAGTATGTAACACAAAATTTTAATTTCGTTTCTCAAGTCATTCTCATGGTCTCTAACTTACAAAGAACACAAAAAAAAATGAATACTTTACACAAAAATAGAAAAATTAATTTAAAAATAAAAAAAATCTAAGAACCAAAAACTAGCATAATATAGCTAATAAAAAGGGGTAAGTAGCTAAGTATATAATTTGCAAGGGTTATATTTTAAGGCATCATAAAATCATAAAATGCTGACACAATTGGGTCGGGTGTTGGCGACTTTAGTAGCTATCAAATATTTATGTTATATTAAGAACACAAGTCAGAATATTTTTGCCAACCATCAAAAATTCAATTCCTCTCTTTTTTATAATAAAAATATTCGAAATTTCAACTAAAACGGATGTTTTTATCCTAAAAAAACATTTTAATTAAGCCTAATATTTATCTTTATTAACCTAGATGAGAATCTAGATATTAGGGGTGCCGTATTTCTAATTCTGCTGACGCTCAGGATTGTAAATTAGACGACATCTGGTGGTGTATTTGAGAACGAGATTTGGAGGGCTCCCTCGGGTTGTTTAAATGAATAAAACTTTAGGAGCATCGAGATGTGTTGGTGTAGCAATTCGACAGACTTAACGATAATTCTATATAACAAGGAAAACGAATATACATTCACTCAAATATATTCTTACAATAAAAAAATATAACTCTTGAACATTTATTTATTTATCAAATGAAGTGATCTTCATACAATAACAATAATTTTTTGACAAAGACAAAATAATATGTTAAATTTGGTGAAATCAACAACAACCCGCAAAATTTCAAACACTTCGTATTAAACAAATTGACAAATAGCCAAAAAAATAAATGAAAGTCGTAAGTAGAATACTATTTAAAATATTTTTTTTTTCAATTACATGACAGTCCTACATATGGCAGTTAGGAAATAATACAATATTTTATATTATTCCAATTTTTTTTTGTGTTCTTCTAAATATGTCGTAGAGAGTATATTAATTTACTTGTTATAGAAAATCTTAATGTTAATGTGAAAGTTAACCCTTATAATATAATAGATGCACCCTGTTGCGTGAAGGGGGTGGACCGCAACACATTAGCGAAATAGTTGTAGTTCAGGGTTCAAGTGCCTCAACTATTCTCAATACTGCGGCTGACCGCTGTGTTCCGGATAATTACAACTAATCACTTCACGCCAATGTCCTGATTAGATTTCAATTAATTTATTTCTATATAAAATTAGTTTGTTATAACATATATAGTATTTATTTGTTATTTTCATTGTTTATTGAGCGAAGCTCTCTACGAGCGATTTTCTGCATCCTTTGTGCAAGCATCAATCAAAAAAAGTGTATTCGAAGAATTCCAAATTTTGCACACTGGTAGACATCAGTCTGGCGGTGGTTAATAAAACGAAAAAGGTAATAATGTGTCTCATTTTGAAAATAGTTGAGGACAATGCGTCGACGTTTTGTAAATGCAACTTCGGTGCTGTTTGCACCTCGCTTCGCTCATTATGCTAACACATACCGAGATTTTGCGAGCGCAGTGAATCCAAATTGAGGTCTGGTTCGCGCTCCTAGTTAAGTATAGGTACATTCAAATACAAGTAAATTCAATACTAAGTTACTCTATATAATTGAGTAAACATTCCTAGGGTCAAGATTGGCATTGGTATGCCTATTGTAGTCTTGTCTTTGGAGACAAAGCTTCGCCCTAGATTTCAGTTAATAATATAGAAGACTACAGTGAGTCAATTAACAAAATACGTTTACAGAACTGTTTGGTAATAAACAAAGTTTATATTGTATCAGTCCATGACCCGTCATAACTAATTAATTTATATCTTAATTTATTGATATCTGGATTTTATGAATATTAAATATTTATATATAAATATTATAAAGATAAAAAGTATGTATGTTTGTACCGAATTAACTAAACTACTGAATTTAAACAATTATTTCACCTTAAGAAAGCTATATACAGTACAGCAAGTAACTACTGATTTCTTATGAAATTGATTAAAGCTTATAATATTCTAAGATATATATTAATATATTTATGCCAAAACAAAGACCTCCATCAAAACACGGAGATTTTGAAGAGAAAAAGTTAGAAACATTAAACATTGAAAATTAAAATGGACCCACAGTCAAAGATATCATGCAGAATAAAATACATCTAGATTGAGAACTTTCTTTGTTTTGAAATCGGTTAGAAAATAAAAATACGATTCCATGAAAGCTTTTAGTCAAGAGAAACAACTATGTTTTTAATTCCAAAGTTCATCTGCCTGTTGTGTTTAAAATATAAATATATATGTAAAACAATCGTCTAATAAATTTCTCATTTGTGATTTTTTTTAAATTTATTTATTAGTTATTACTATTAATTGTCATAAGATGATATAATAATAATAAGGAAATGAAATAAGGGATTATTATAAACGTTTTCTCAAATAATAAATTCCCAATTAAATAGCATATTGTTAAGAAAAATATTTTACAAAATATAAAAGAAAAGCATAAGAAACTGTATTTAATAGATTATATTCTCATTTAATCCGAATAATTTTCAAACAATGGTTCATTATTGCTCTCTTCATTCCAAACCTTCGTGACCCGTTATCATTATAGAATACCCCGGCTTAATATCAAAACAAATCATTATCATTTGGTTCAATGTATTCTGAATAATTTAATAATACAAAAGGGTCAATAGCATAAAGTTTAATATACAAAATTCATCTACATTTTCATTACAGTGAAGGAAGAAAAAGTAAGGAATTTATTCCATAAACTATGCTAAGTTGTGAACCATACAACCGTCCGTTGCATACATAATATGGAACATTTTCCACAGCGAATATAAAGTTACAGCTTCAGACCTGTAATGTATACTGAGGGTCAAATTGA
Source organism: Mechanitis mazaeus (assembly GCA_959347395.1). Taxonomy (NCBI): domain Eukaryota; kingdom Metazoa; phylum Arthropoda; class Insecta; order Lepidoptera; family Nymphalidae; genus Mechanitis; species Mechanitis mazaeus. Next base: position 12,404,734 of record OY365743.1, read on the forward strand.
ACGTATTAAATGATCTTACTTGTCTCTTTATATAATTTATTCAGACAATTTAACTAATGTATATATATATATATATATATATATATATATATATATATATATATATATATATATATGTATATGTTTTGAGTTTTCTTAATTGTTTTTTAATTTGAGACTAATAACAGAAGTTATTAAATATTTTTATTGTTAAGACTCAAAGGATAGGATAAGTTAATATTTTTTTATACTTTTTCTGTCTTATTATTAAAAATATTTAAACGTACTAGAACTTAATGTATCCTTCGTCGCTAACTTACTAACAGTTTACGACAAAGGTGAGAAAGTGACAAAACATAGAATATGTTATACTCTGTGAAAATATTTTTATTATTTTTAAAACATGTAGAATGTAGAATTAAAGTTCTCATAAATAATAATGTGTAATTGCTGCTTCCAAGTAGAAAAAAAATGACAAAATATAATCAGTCGAAAAATAATAAATATATCACATAAAAATATTAACTTTGTAACGAGCAATATTACATAAACCGTATTTGTATAACATGTAACTTGCCAGACTTAATTACAAAGTTGTCAACATAGTTCTCATAAAGCGTTTTAAAGTCAACTAATTGTTGAACATCAAAGTTTTTACCAAAATAAACATGACTCCCACAAAATACTCATTAACATGTAGACTTTATTACTATATTTATTATTATATATTTGATTAATTATGTAAATATATGTATTAAAAATAAATCATTAATTATAATGCAATGAAATTAACAATTGAGGTATTTTGCTAGCTTTTATTGTTTTATCTACAATTTTGTGATTTAAACTACACATATTTTATTAGTTTAAAGATATATAAATAAAATATAATCTATATGAATCTGTGGAAAATCCAATTAATACTGTATTTAAGATATACATTAGCCTAACCAGTAACCGTTGTTAGTATCGCTATCAGAGGATTCCTTGGCAAAGCCAACCGCGACTAAAACACTGAGTTACTGAGAGATTACTAAATAGCAGATATCGTTCGACCACAAATAGAACTAGCTTTAGAGAACTAAACAATATGAGGGCATTTAAACTTACTCAATCGCGTATATTTAGCTCTGGACTGGATTAAAATGATTTCAAAATAAATATATTTAGAAATCTCTCTAATAATAATTGTATACAAGACTTAGTAAATTATTAAGGTTTTATTATTAATTAAACTAAATATTTTATGTGCTTGAACTCGTTTTTGTTTTTTAAATTGTTTTGTTTTCTTTTCACTTTTTTTTTGTTTTATTGTTAATTTGAGGGCTAACTGGTAGAAATACTGGCCTGTGGCATTATACTTGCTTTTGCATGATTTGTGCCATAATTAAATAAATATATTATTATTGTAGTCTATTAAAGAATATAACATTGTCAGAACGTCCTTCCTTCCTATTTGTTTATTCAAAAGATAGTTTATCAATGTTTTAATGCCATAAATATTAAAAGATAAAGTGTGAAAGGAATAGCTTAGAGGATTGTCGGCGATGTCCTCGACAGTGATAGATAGCGTCCTGTAGAATGTGAAACAAGACTTATTGGCAACCTAGAACCATCTACGAGCGTCTACAATGAACTATACATTTTATAATTTAACATATGTATTGCGTCTCTTTACACACACATGTACCGTTGTTTTATGTATTTTGTTATTAAATATAATTACTTCTGTTATATTATAGAGTATTATAAAGTAGATTAAATGATATATTTCATGATGAGACGAAAAGTAATAAGTAATGTTAAAATAATATAATTAATGAGTAATTGCAACTATATTAACTTTTATGTGAACAAATAAGAAGTAAGAACATATTATTGATTCAAGGTTACCAATATGCTTGTTGTTATATAAATATTTTTATGAACACAAGAGGTCATTCGGATTTGACAAGAAGTGTATATACAATTGTAAGATGAGTAAAAATTAATCATAAAGAAGAACAGAATAGAAAATTTACTTGATAATATATTCAAGTCTTTGATATCTTATATTTATGAGGTTTCAGAATGTGTTTCCATCCATCAATGAAAAGTGTTTAAATATAGTTTTGATGGCCCTTGAATAGCTTTCAAAGTTTTCAAAATAAAATAAAACATATAGGTACTGATCTATAAGAACTGATGTATAGAGATGTAAATTTTGTAAGTTTTTATGTTTGGGGTATTCTCAAGTAGTCTTGACATAGTTTTGTATATTTTGTCAGTTTTAGGAAGGTTTTTTTACTTGGCAATTATATAATTTCAATATATAATCACAAAAAATGGAACGCAAGAGTCGTAAATTCTATGGTATGCCGTGTGTTGTTTTAACAGAAATGAAAGAATAAAATATATAGCATAAATATTCCTTTATAATTAAATCCCCGACTCAATTTAATATGATAGCTACAAAGAAAAAAGTTTTTTGTTAACTGTAACATAAACCTCATTAAAACAAGTTTGGATATCGATTTCACGTATGTGTTTGATAAAAAAAAAAAGAAATTTTTAATAAAAATGAATATTTCATGTAGATTTATTATTTACAGTGTGGTATGTGATGGAGATGGTCAGAAGATAAATTTAAATAAAATAATAAACCGATAGAATATCGCGTTTGCGTTGTCTCTGACCGTACCAGAATAGTAGACGCGGAATTGAGAGCCAACTATCTACACATATCAAGAAAGCAATCTCGTATCACAAGAAATGCAACTTCATACCAAAGCAAAAAAACTATACATTTTGAAATATTTACAACAAAATCATCAGCGAATTGAACCCAGATCATTTAATGCAGTATTTTTTTGGGATTCGAAAAATGAATATATCTCATATTCGCATTTTTTGAGTTGCGACAAGAATGCTTTTCAGCGTAGATATATTCTTATAGGTGTATTAAAATACACCTGTAAGAAATGTTTATTGAGGGGAGATAACTCGCAGGCAGCAGCTAGTAGTATAAATATTTCAAAGATCTTTATATATTTCAATAAAACTATTTTACAGACAAAACTCGCGTTTATTTTTACATTTTTTTTAATTCGAGGTTTCGAAGGCTTTGCAGCAAGCGTGTTCGCGGTAAGACGAGATGATGGTGTTTTACCGCGAACACGTTTGCTGCAGAACATTCAAAACGTCGAGTGAAAAAAATGTAAAAAAAAAATAAAAATTAACGCGAGTTATATCCGTAAAATAGTTTTATTGAAATGTGTAGTATTCGTGTTAATCTTAGAAAACAATATGATATTAATATATTGTTTTCTAAGATTTACACGAGCATAAATTTTTAAATATATATTTAGATCACATTTTTCCTACGATTTAGGAAATTCAAAGACCCTAAGCAAGTACGGTTTTGACATAAAACATATATACGCTCTATAGCTATAGCTATACTCTGGCATCCTTACAGTTCTAAAACTACATTACATATATTCAGAAAATACATTTTATATAACATCCATAATAGTATAGATTCAGATGCTACTATGAATGTTATATATAATATATTTCCTGAATATAATAAATGACTCTATCAACTTATTCACACCATGTACAGAACTAATTGACGCCTCTATGTAGAAAGGCGCTGCTCCCGCTGAAGTTCATTCAAACGCAAGTTGCATTCAATTAGCTAGAGCCTTATATGAATTGAATGATAATAAGACATTGAGATGCTTTTTATTGAAGAATAAAAAATGATTTCTTCTTTTTACTTCTACATTATTTTATATAGTATTTATAAATATAAATTATTAAAGGAACGTGAATTAATCCAATGTCAACTATAATATCAACGGACCACAAATCGTATATGCAGAAAGCTTGAGTTACGTAAATACTAACACTACGTGCACCAAATCCATTAACCTCGTAAAATGTTCCAGGAGTTGGCACAGGTGTGAAAACATTATTTGCTCGTGTAATCTGAACTATATACACAAATCCATTAAAAATATATTTTAAATGTTTAGTATTTATTTTTTATTGAAAACGAAAAAAATGTTTATAACTCCATATACACAATAGCTATTGTTTTTTGTGACTACCACAGACAGCACCAAATGAGAAATTGGTAAGGTATCTCTAAAATGAGTATTTCACAATAGAGAATTGTGTTAGAAGTCATATAAGCGATAACCTTGTGTGCTAAAGATAATGAAAGATAAATAAATTTTTAACATACACAATCATTTTTAAGGTTTAATTTGTTCGTTTGAAATGATTCCAGCAATATAGAGAATCAATTACATAGCTATTTTGTTCATGTTATACTAATATTACTTTGAGTGATAATTGTTTGCATATTGCATTATAAAACATTTTACACTTAATTATTAAAGCTTATATATTACATATTTTTTGTGTCACAATTAAAATAAGTAATTTGTTTTTTGGCGCTTTGCCATGTCACGTCTCACCTCAGATACTATTTTACAGTAATTTAAAAATATAGTAGTTTCCACATTGAAATAATTGTGTAGAAGAATTTTCAGTTAGATGAAGAAAGTCTGATAGTAGTAATCTAAAACTATAACTCACTCTAGTTTGATACTTAGTTGAGTTTATTAGGAGCTGGTGAACAGGTCATCATTATTGTAAGACTTGGCAATGTGCCACACATAAGACCTTTAACAGATCAGACTTTTAAGTGAAGTATTTAAAGTCTTCACGTTATTATAAAGTTATCTCGTTGGTGAAATGAAAATTAAAAATTGCTAATTTATTGATAAAATATAATTAAAATAATATAACAGGGGTAAGTAAATTTATACCGTCCGTTGATAAAATATTTAATATCGAATAAATTGAAGAAGAAAAAATATTACGAAAATAAAACATAATTTTCTGACTTTGTTGACTCCGTTAACGACGCCTTTATATAAAAGGTCTTTCAATAACATTGAATAAATATTAATAAAGAAATTAAATATTTATATTTTAATATATTTTCCTTATTTAATATTAATATGAGATTTAAGATATACTGTATCTCAAGGACGTGATCTAATCTCCCGTTCAGATTCTTGGTTATTTGCAAATTGTGCAAAACTTTTGGGGAAGGTCCGAACTTGGACCATTTCTTGAATTGTGTACGTGTGGAATGGAATCAGAGTAATACAATTTAGTTAGTACATATGACAAGAAAAACTAAAAGTTGGAGACTTACCTTTATCGCAATGGCTTTTTCTTTTTCTAAGGAAAACTAAATTAGTTACGTGTTTATATAAGTAATTAAGCTTCATGTTTCCAATAGTCTTTACGCTTATAAGTATTTTTATAAACTTATAAAAAGTTATAAGTTTATAAAAATACTAATTTAAAAAAAATAATTAAATAATTACTATATTTACTAACTTGTAAAAAACTAAAAAAATATATAAAAATACACAAAAGGTATGTTATGTAATTACAAAATATGTTTTGTGTTATTTTTACAATTGTATAAACTATTAATATATATACTTGTATTTTTTTAATATATTTATGCTAAATTGTAGGCCACTATTTAACCGTAAATTACCGTTAACTGTTAATTTGGCTGAAGGTCGAATTGGAAGAGCCCTGGGGAATATCAATGAAGTTATATTGTTATAAATATAATTATATCCTACAATATTTAGTTCAGAACAATATTTAGTTCAGAACTATATATATATATATATATATATATATATTATGTAAGCATTAAAATAGATTACTTTATATAATTAAGAAACTTATAATAATAAGCTTATATATGTATAATAAATTGTAATAAAAAATATAATTACGAGGAGACTGTGACCTAAGCTATGATAAATTTAATTTATTCTCGTCACATACCTCTGCGGCAAAACTGCTACATACATATGAATTATATACATATTAACTGTCCGTCCTTCCTTATGTGCCATGAAATAAATTGGTTATGAGAAAATGTTTTTGCCCAAGTGATAATCTTTACTCATCCCAATAATGTGAGTGTCAGTAGCCCCAAAAGAAAATAAATAAATGTCTCTCCTAGGTTATGTTCGGGTTATTAAGATAAATAAATGTTATTTCCGGTATATGTCAACTTTGTATATAAAAGGTAACATATAATTGTAATATAAAAACAATATACTATAGAGTTTTAATTATATAATAACTAATTATTTTTAATAGGAGTTGTTAAAATATAAAGGGTGGAGATATTCATAATAGTATCGGCGTTTTGACAAAGAAAGCCATAAAAGGCGACACCGACACTACCAAGTCGGCATTGCTGTTACGGTCGTAAAAGAAAGTGACTGCTGCTGTGAATAGATAATAAGGGTTTTATTAAAATTCCTTGCCCTTGTTTTGCCATTCGCAAGCATTCTTTGTTATGGAAAGCTTTCCAAATTTGCCTATCAATATAACTAATACATGGACCTTCTGTTTGTTAACACTATCTGTTCAACATATTATTAAGATTTTCACGAGTACACATTTGCAATAAAACTATTTTTTACGGATTAAACTCACGTATAATTTTTGTTACATTTTTATTTTAACCCGACGTTTCGAATGCTTTGCAGCAATAGTTCACGGATAGAGGAGATGTAAGCGATACCTAGTTTTATTTCAACTATCTCTTCAAGTTTATATGTAAATGATTCGATATTAAGAAACCATTGTTAATTAACACAATGTAGACAAAATTACCTTCTTGTAAATCTGTAATATAAATCCTTGGATAAATTTTAAGCTGTCTAGAATTAACTTAATGAAATGTAACGCCAATCCGTCCGAAATTTGAAACTAATTACTTATGGAATTTATAATTGGGTTCGCAATTTGTCCCGATTCGAGATGTCAGAGAAATTTATTCTGATCTATTATATCTATGACATTTCAGAATTATTTATATTGAGTTATTAAACAAGAGTAATATGTTAGTTATTTAAAAACTTTATATAAAATTACTTATAATTCCTATAACCTTGGTTTTATTGAGAGTCAGTTTAGTTTTAAAAATATTTATAATAAAATTGCAGATAGAGTTTACGGATTGTAGATATATATATAACATTTCATCATCCCTATAGACTTATAGATTCATAGTTGGCATGTTAGATCAATGTGAGCGAGTCAGTGAATGGAATCCGACACTCGGGGCCTTTGAACTATGTTATGATAGCCTTGAGGTCTCCGTTATGTTGAAAATGTACCAAGTTTTAGATTAATCGATTTCTGTGGGTGAGGTAGTACAAGTTCAGTCTTGGGAGGATCAAGTTTCTTCATTTGTCTGCAACATCCCAAGGATAGTCAGTCAGCTATATCGATACGAATGTTTAGATTCAATATTATTTTCATTGATTAATATAAATACTTGCTTCTTTAGAAATTAGTACATTTTGTATACTAATATATATTTCAGCATAGCTATAAAATATGAAGTATGTTTCCTGAAAAAGCTGTGGACGCTGTAGACCTCGTTTAATTGTAAATATAATTAAAAGTGTATATTTGTTTATATTTACATTTTATTGAAGCAGCGCTATTGTATCAAAAAAATAATAAATTATTGATTAAATAAAAGAAAGATGCGACGGTGGAAATCCATTTTCCGCTTAGCTGCATTCCACCGGGCAATTGCGATGCCCTTCTCACATTTGACTTTTTAATATTGCAATATGGAAATTTATCTCGATCGGGTCTGGTCGTGAATTGTAAATAATAAGAAAAAGAGTTCTCGTCCCAAAATATTCCATTTAATTTATACCTACTAAAATATTTTTTTCCACCTCCCAAAATCAGCTGCTACTTATTAGTATACTTTAATAAAACTATAACTATGGAAGAATTGTACATATAAAAAAAATATGTATGGCCTTACCTGTCTCGTTTGCTAGACTTGGGTTTGAATTTGTAAGAATTATTGGCGACAAACTTTGGAAATAAGTAAAATAGCGAGAAAATACCTAAGGTCTAGTCTAAATTTATTCCAATAGACGGATATTTTATAGATAATATTTATATATATAATATTATAATTATAATGTTTTACGTTTAAAGAGCTTTAATATTTTAAAATAAGAATCTTTAAGAAGACTTTTTTACGACACTTTATTATAACGAGAGAATTTCCAACTAAATCAAACTTTATATGTATTACTTTTAGTTAAGGAAACCTCATAACTCTTGCTATGTACAGTCCAAGATAAACTAATATGTAATACAAAGATAGTTAAAAACAAAATAGTTAATTTTGAGAGGTAGTTGAGAAAAATACCTCTAATGAAAAAAAATAATATTGCAATTTATTTAAAAAACGAGAAATATTTACAAAATATAAGATTTTGTAACCGCGAAAACATCCTCTTAATTTTAGAATTATAACATTAAATATTGATGAGAGTGCGTCATAATCAATTAATGTTCTCTTGTATATTAAACATTAATTATTTTATCATAAACAAATTTTTGATTTAAGTTTGACATATTCTTAAACAAACAAAGCAGCGACAGTCATTACAGTTTCCTCATCCATAAATGTAAGAATTATTCGGTCTTTCGTTTAAAATTGTTTGCTTCTGAAAATTGAAATTCTTATGTTTATATCAAAGTTCCTATAGTCTAGGTAAGATAGTAGATGCTGTAACAAATAACTTTGTTGTGAAGGAAAGGCCGGCGGCAACTTGAGAGCCCGGGAGGCCACTTAAAACTTATGTGGCTTCGTTAAACATAGGACATATTCAGATGATCGTTAAGATATAGTATGTGATATATTTGTTTATGCTTTGTTATAAAAATGCTTTGAATACCAAAATTTTAACAAGTTTTAAATATATTTTATCTCTTCGTAATTATATAAGAGATCATACAAGTGATGTGTTGGTAAAAAGAGTACTGGCACTGTATGCGTATTTTTTCTTTTGATACTAAAATAAGACGCCGTCCATGGTCTTTTATGTTACCGAGGGATGCAGAAGGTGTAGGCATTGTATGCCATTGCTTAACACCCACGTATCTAAACCATTTTGTCACTGGCTCACATCACCCCAGTCTTCTTTACGAGGGTGGTATGTTGATGGTTGGATGAGCCCCTGATTCTATCACATGTGGGACTCTTAGTTTACACTAGCGTCATCTACATATAGTACATAGTCTCCTCTCACTACATGTACCAGGTGTGGTTGTTCTTTTACCCATGACCATACGACCAAAATTGCGGTCGAATTTATTACCAGTTTTTACATCATGGGTATCACAGTATATAAAAATATGTTTATAGTGCTTTAGAACAAGATACCTGAACGAATTACTTTCAGCAATTATAAAAGTAACAATTAAAAAGTGATCAGTAAAAATAATAAAATTATATGGGTTTGTTTTTTCATCTTATAGTTACGGTGTGAGAGTACTTGTAAGGATATTTTAAAATTAATAAAACAAACAATATGAAAGTGTATGAAAGGAACACCTCCATTTTCTTTGTGTGTTTTGTTCTAAATTTTGCCAATGTTATATAACTTTAGTTAATACTTGTAACTCTAATATGTAAAAAAAACATCAGAGAACTCATTACAAATTACAAAGACTTGAAATATATTGAACAACATAATATTCCTTATGAGATGTTCAGCATTGACTATTAACCAATTTCTTTTAATTTAAAACCTTCATATACTTCATGTAATAAAAACTTAAGAACCTAATTCAAATATTATATCTTTGTTACTTTAAGAAACCTTATGATTTAATAATGCTTGATTTAGAATGAATCATCCCTTAGCACTCGTTTTCTTCCTGAAGATTGCTTTTCAAAAGAACCAATCTCTTGAAACCTTTTGCAAGCTTTCTGATTTTCGATGCTCGAGAAAGATACTGAGAATTTCTAAAGGATTGATTTGATCATTAGAGATGACGATCATACCTTACCTTCTATAATATATTGCTATACGATAAATTAATAAATAATATGCATATATAATATACCTATATATATTACGGATATATATATATATATATATAATTAGATTAATAGCATTACTTAAAAAAGATTAAATTAGTGTCAATTAACGTATATATATATTATATACTTATTGAGAAAACAACAGCAATTTAACATTTATATAAGTTTACAACATATACAAATATAAATCCAATAACTGTTTTCTTCTCAATCATATAATACATAACTGTACATGTAGTTTGAAGTGTAAGAACTGTAGTATTTGATTGACCTCTTTCATCACATTTATCTATTAAATATTTTAATTGAAAGCAATATATTTTAAAATACGTATGAAAAATGTATTTCTTATATTTTGAATGTATATTTTAACTATGGTAATTGCTTTATAACATTAAAAGGTACTCACAAATATATTTTGTAATTCCAATAATTAATTGATTGTATATAAAAACATTTAATAAACACTTACAATAATGAAGCTTATATATAATAATGATTATCATGTAATATATTTCTAATTTTAGCTTCATTGCAATATATATTGCAATGTCAATACAACATATATGTAAGAAATATCATATAAATTACATATAGATAACAATATATAAAGTTCACGGGATCCTTTATTAAGTTTAAAAGTTGTAAATAACGAATAAGCATTAAAAGTTAAAATAACCAGCTTGTAAACTTTGATCAGATAATTCAATCAAACTTGAGAAAAAGCGAGTAAACCGCAACTTGCAAAGATAAGATAAATAAAGATGAATAAATATTTACTATCGATCTTATTGGAATGGGTATTTTCGTATCGAAATCCTTTTCAATTGAAATATATATTGAATATCTTCATCTTTGATCACAAAAGATATAATATAAATTTGCTGAAGTTCGGTTAAGTCAGAGTTCAACATAACCAGAGTTATGAGTTGATACGGAAATTTAGTTGATGAAGCAGCAAAACTTAATAATGTCTGGAATATTTGATCAAGAAAATGCATTGTAGGATTTTGAACTAAGTTCAATTATTTAGTTAAAATATAACCAATTAATTTTGATGAATAGAACAGATTATTTTGTTAAATATGAATTATATCATATTGTTTGAATATTTATTTATTAATACCAATATTGCAAACAGGGAATAATTAATATGTATAATATCAAAATATTTAAAACATCACTTATTTTACATTAGTAATAAAAATATTTAACAGAGATTTTATCAAAATCTTACAGAGTATGTTCTTAGATTTTCACAAGTACATATTTGAAATAAAACTATTTTTCACGGATTTAATTCGCGTTTAATTTTGGATACACTTTAATTTTTAGGATGTATCGAAAATTATACGCGAGTAAAATCCTTAAAAACGAGTTTTATTCCCAAATCTTACAGAATTTGATATAAGAACATTTGATATTGAAAATTCAGAAGGTGATAACATATAGTATTGCAACTGAAGTCTGATGGAAAGAGCTTTGCAAATATCAAAGTTGATCGTGTGTACATTGTAAATGCAAAACGAATTTGTCTCATAATTACGTGAGCAAATTTTTGATGTTTTGTGTATATTGAACTATTAACAATATCATATTTCACTGGCTTTAATTTAATTTTCTATCATACAGATCACATATTCTATTTTGTTCATTTATTTTCGCTTCCATTTCAATTAAAAATAAATGTTTTGGAATTCCTACATTTTGTACTAGAAATTTCCATATAATATATTATTCGTCATAACATTATGATTATTGTACTTAATGATTTTAAACTATCAAGACGTCTACACATTTTACATATGCAATATTTATGTCTCGTCAATATTTAGAAGGTAATAAATTCCGTTGTATATTCGTAACATTTCATCCGACTGGCACCTGCCGTAATCATGAGCTCACTGGTGTCAGCTTAGCGTCGTCTTCATGAGGGTGCCCTAAGTTGTTCGGGGCACCTTCATATGGGAGTACCACCGTGGCGTCATGGTGAGTGCAAACGCGATCCCATAGCGTGCCCTTAAGCTGATGAGGGCAACTGTTAGAATTTGAGTTAGTAGCCTTTTAATGTGACTCAAGTAACTACCCTTGACTGGTCTTAACAATTTTTTTTTTGTTGGAACTAAGAGGGTATATCCATAAATTGTACTAACAATATCTCACTGATGATTAAGTCGCGGCAATTAAGTTTTTTTCTTATTTCATTCATTTTTACTAAATATATTTTTCAATACCTTCCAATAATAAAATAACAATTGTAGTATAGAATTTAATAACCGGATTCAATGATCAGTTAATAATAGATGCACGCGTGTTAGCATATTTATTTTAGAATTAGCGTTTTGTGGCCATGTCTGCATTCATTAACAATAGCTCTGATTGGAATTCTAACCGCTTCCGGTGAATATATTTATTATGGTGTTTGTATAGTACTTAAAATATTTGGAAATATCAAATAAATACAATTTATAATTTATAAACCTCCAAGTGATATCTGTCAAAGCAGGCGTTAAAGATGTCAATAGTGACATATTTGCTTTGACATCTTGTACACAGTTGATACGCAAGCCTCGTTCTACTTAAAATAACAGTTCTAGTTATAATAAAAGTTTATATAACACGAATTAAGATAGGCAAGGCAAATGATAATTTGTTAGAAAATTAATTATCAATAGTTAAGATAATACAATTATATTAAATTATCAATATGACGTCTAAATCAAACTGAACTATACGAGCTAGGATACGAGATATGAATTAGTTGAAACCTGTTACTACAATGATTTTTATTTTCATTTACACACACTCTTAGTTATGCTATAAATAGTGTTAGAATGAAAAATAAATATTATATAACATTTGAACGTGTCTAGTGTAATTTAAAACATAGAACTTTTCCCTATAAGAGACGCAGTGAATAATTATTTAACTGATAACTTAATAACGAAAGGGGTGTTAAAATCAAAATAACTTCTTAAGCGGTACCCAAAGGTTCACCGAAATATTTTATTTTTAAAACATTCGGAAAAAATATATTTTGGTAACAATATTTAGGTCAAAAATAGGTGTTTGTATTTTTATCTCAAACTCCGATCCACAGTGAATAGGGTAGCCAGCAGGGAGTTGAGCTGGAGATTTGTCTTTGTAATATAGGTGCTTCGTCAAGCAGAACAGCTATAGCTGGTTTTCTTACTTTTTATTTCTAACAAAATTCCCTTTCCATTCGATTACGTCACAAGAACAGGGTTCGGAGTATATTTGAAGTTGAATGCTTAAAATAAATTGTCTTAATTTAACTAGTTAAAAACCGTTCTTTAATTTGCCATTATCTTTCAGTAAATAATCCTTAGTAAACCTAACGAATTGTGTAATAATGCACTATTTTTGGTAAAAATTGCGTTTAATTCCTGGTACCAATACACAATTTGTAGAAAAAACTAAATGCAATTTAGTTAATTGCAGAGTAGCAAGTTAGCTAGTTTAGTTAGACATCACTTCACATTAAAATGATAAAATGTAACGTAAAATATACAAAACTATAGACACAAAAATGAACAAAAAAAACAGGTGCGATTTTGAATTTTGGGAAAAACTAAATCCAATTTATTTCAAAAATTCTTCCTGAATATTTTATTTCAAAATTTCATTCAATTTAATGCAAAGTAATGTCTTATAAAAGATTTTCGAAAATACACAGTTTTTCGTTTAAAATTAACATACAGTGTGAGAAAATAAAAAATTGTAAAAGTTTTTGCAGTATGAGTGTGCGAGAAATAATATTTTTAGGTTATTATGTTAATTAGTTAATTAAAAGTATGCAGAGCCTTTTCATTGCACTGCATTTGTCTTTGTTCATTCATTAATTAGTATTCATCACATATCCAGTTATATTTCAAAAACCACTTTAGCACAAAATAAGATCATGAAATATGAGAATTATTTCTATATATTGCATAGATTGATTTATGATACAAATTAGCTAATTTGCATTTTATTATAAATTTGAAATACTAACACATACACACGTACGCACACGTAAGTATATACACACACACACGCAAGTATACACACACACACACGCACAGGCACATATATTAGAGCTACAAATTATATCAGTGCAATTTAACAATGGTATTTATTAACTATAACTAGGCTCTACCACTTGAAAAGTATGTTATAAGTATAGTATGTGTACTCAGAACAGTACACGTTAATATTCACTTTAGTTGCATTATACAGCTATAGTTCCAACTCTGGGAATTACCTTCGTATATTTTGCATAAGTGTCGGAGATATTGAAGCAAAGTTTGTATTATGAACCAGCGCAAGTGGTTTGTTATTATACTAAAGTTGCGAAATTAATATATTCGTTCTGTATGACTTTTATATAATTATAACAATAACGTAAGAAAACTCACTGGAAAGCTGCAAAAGTCAGTTAATTCTTGCTATTATATTTTATGAGTTATTTCAAGTAAAATAACTCGATTACTTTATATTTGTTGGTAAGTATTTAAAATATCTATAGTCTCAAATTTTATATACCTTATTTAATACGATAAGCCGATTTTTGTCCCACTAATTGTAGACGATAGCTACACAAGTAATCGGTAATGATCTCATTTTAAAGTCATACGAGTCATACGAGATGTCCAGAAATATAAAACGAACATAAAACATTAATAAAAAAATATATATCTTTTTGGCGCCAAATTAAGATGAATGACTTACAATGAAATGAAATAAAAACAAACTATCGTAGATTTTGATTTCCTCTTGTATAAACGCGGAGTTACGCGAAAGATCCATTAGATTATAATCAACATTAAAAGCTATAAAACAATGAATATTTAGAAAAAACAATTTTCAAGACAATCAATTTGTTAAAGTAAAACAAATGATCCTCTAATGTTCGTACAGTTTGATTTCCCCAGCGAAATTGAACACTAAGCGCAACAGGCATGTCGTATTAGCCAAATAATTTACGTCATCTCAGACTTGATAGAAATTCCTTGCTTCAATTATTTTAACTTTGAGGCTTATTTCGTCGCTAATTGTTATTATTGTGGCCTTTCAGATCTCAGGGTTATGTTTACTTTGAAGCCAACTTATTTTGTTTTGAGATTAATCACGCCAATTTACTTCCCCCTTAATAAGCTTCATTCTTATTCAAGATTGTCTTTGATTTTCTTTGATTTTGTATAAATAACATAAAATTACAAGATCATAATTAAAATAATATTCTTATTTTCGGTTTTACTTTTATAATCAAAATCTGTGTTTTTAAGTAAATATAAACGAAGCTGGTAAAATATTTAAAATAGAAATTGTTCAAATCTTTCTTATGTGATGTTTGTATCCAATTTGAAGATTTGTGTTATTCACATATTGTATTGTCTATGCATTTTCAATTTTGCACGCTACATTGGAGGACTCCAGTGTCTCGTCTATTGGGAAGCGATTTATACGTACACATCCGACATTCTGTTTAGCGTTTAAATCTCACACAACATATCAAAATTTATTCATGAAAACAGAATTTTTAAAGTTTATGTATCTTTATACTAGTAATAATATTCGCTGTTAATTATTATCTTTTACTTAAATAACTCATGAAATATTCGCTATTATTTGTATTCTTTTACGTAAAGAACGCAAAATTATTCGCTGTTAATTGTGACCTTTAACTTAAAGAACGCCAACATATCGGCTGTTAGGTATCTTTTACGTAAAGAACGCAAAAATAGTCGCTGTTAATGATTACCTTTTACTTAAGAAACTCAAAAATAGTCACTGTTAATTATTATCTTTTACTTAAAAACTCAAAAATATTTGCTGTTAATTATTACCTTTTACTGAAAGAACTTAAAAACATTCTTTGTTGATTGTTATCTTTTACTCAAATATCGTCACGTCGTATAATTGTTTAATCATGTTGCGTCTAGAATTTAACGGATCTCAAAACGGAGCACATAACCGTAATCTAGTATTCTGTTTGTTAAACTTACAGCGGATATAATCGTGAATTAACATTACAGTATTTTTGATCTCAAGTTAATAATTTAAGTTAGTCTTAATATGAATTCAGTTGTATATGTGTAAAATGTTTCATTTTATTGTTTATACCGCCTTATTATTATATTTTTCTTTTTACTTTCCTGTGTAGAGAATACTCTATATCATTAAGTCCGCTACTTTTTTTGTACAATACAGATTTAAGCTGTTAACGAAGCTGCTACATCATTACTGTGAAATAAGCTTGGTAATACATCTGCTGAATATAAACAGTATTAGGTACAAAGGAAGTCTTAAGACTGTTATTATGGTAGATTGTATTTAACTGCAAGTTACAGATAAAGGACGCTGTGAGCTTGTGAATCAGGTCTATTATATGAGACTCAACTTGTAATTTATGTTGTAACTTTATACTACACTCAGCCAAAGCTTAACATGTAAGCGTGCCTTAATTTATAGAAAGTTGAGTTTAAAATATTCATGTTATAAGATGGTTAATATGAATATTTAATTACATTTTAGAGTCGTTAATTAACACAGAGGTTCTTTTAACATTCTTAAGATATGTTTAAGTTTTATTCAAGTACTGTATATTATGTTTTATATTCTATTTACAATCTAAAATTATTGTGATTACTAGCACTTTTTCTCTCGTATACAATGAATCTCGTATCACAAATTTTAAGAACATTTTTAATACTAATGTTGTCTAGAAGTTACATTCACGTGAGTCGCCATTAAGCTGTTCAGATGTACAAAATTTTTTTTATCTGTTTTAATTTCAATTAGGCAAATGTGATGTAGGCGATAAAGAATTTTTTACTACTATTAACCGATGGGTTTTCCAGTAACTTTTTAATCAAATTTAATGGGTTTAGTTGTAATTTGAACATACAGACAGACGGACAAACAAGTCATGCTCAACTTTCAAAAGTGCATATTTCTCCTTCACATTAATTATGAAATCGTATTTTTTCAGGGCCCTGAGTACAGTCTTCAAAATTCGATGACCATATTAAAAGTTCAAAAATAGCTATACACTATATTATACCAAAATTTCTAAACATGACAAACGCCAATATTGAATTAATGTATTTTTTAATATTATGTCACCTACTTTTTATATATTTTTTAATTTTATCTCACCTAAATAGTTTTCCAGTGAATGCTTCTATAAGTGTATATTCTCGCAACATTCTGCACATATAGTTTGTCACATAAATAAACAGATCTTCTAATATAATATCACAGGGAGCTTTTCCAATAAACTGCAAAGCACGTCATACAGCTACTTTATTGAAATTCAATATTAAATGAAATTTGCTGGGAGCTTTCACTCCTTATAGAATTGGTTGGAAATACCATATGTGTAGTACACAGAGACTGGTTATGCAAATAAAAATAATTCATGCATTTGCATGCGAAACTTTATTAGGATTTTCTACACCAAGTGAAAAGAAATGTGTTATGTATAATATGGAATGTAGATTAATATTACTTAAATTTTAGATTTTAGATATTAAACTAACTCTATAAATAGGATATTATATTGAAAGAATATCATGGATTATTGAGTGGAGCTTTCATTAATTATTTGAATATATAGTCGGCGATAGCGGAGCGATGAGGCTGTTATAGATTTGGAGCCCCACAAAGATAATATCATCTACTCTGTTAACCTTCGCTTCCATACTGTACATAATCACAATCTCAGCTCTTAATACACACTCACTAAACATTACACACAAACCAAGTGATCAGGTCCGCGCTTCCAGAAGAAGGTACCGTCGATTTACACATACTTACAAACACGACTCGTCCACTTGCCGCTCTGTACAAATCAGATGACGTCACAGCGTTTACACTTCTGCCAAATAAATTTGTATTGAAAATCAAAATATATTCTTAATCCAGATTCTAAACGATATTATAAAAGATTTTATAGAAACGTGTTACTGTAAGATTGTATTATTTTAATGAAAAATATATTATAATAAGTTGAAAGTCTGGAATAATTAAATAATAATGAGACAATGGACCTAACTTAAAACGTGCTTTTTCACGATGGAATAGCTGCGGCCGCGAGCACTGAACAATAACTTTGTTACGACTTCTGCGGTCCGAAAACAAACAAAAACAAATATTAACAAGTTTCAATAATACCTACATTATATATAATAATAAAGTATTATTCGGGCTATAACAAGGTTTTAGGAATCTCATACGCTAAAGGCAAAATTATATTTGATTTATTTATTATTTTTATATATTTACATTTTATTAAAATTGTCCTATAGATATTCATATTTACAATATAAATAAGTTAAGCCTATGTTATACATGTAACTAAACTCGATGATTGTTTGAAATAGATTAAAGTGCAACAAAGAACTAATTCAGTAAAATAATAAAAGTGTTCTGATAATTTCCAAGAATTTTCAGGAACACTTTATTCTTCATAAATTTAAAGTTTTTATTGCTATGTTTTACTTCACTTACACTGCAAATTTTATTAAAGTTGAGAATGACTCCGACTTGAGAATGTCCCCAGACATTTGTAAACCCTGGATCCTCGCCAGCCTCCCCGCAGACCCGTGTTATGAGATTTTAACTACAGATAGTAACTTTGCTAACTTACCATTTCAACTTATTCTCACCTAGTTAGATATATAACGTTTTTGTCTTGGTACTGTAATACTTCTTTCTATCTAGGACTTAAATGTTGTCTGTGTCTTTGTGTTTGTATATTATATTTATAATAGTATAGTATTAAATAAATAATATGCTTAATTTTAATCTTGGTGTCCTACTATAAACTCTGAAAAACTAGAGTACAAGTAGTAAGTACAGTTCAAATGATAATTGAATGAATGAATGAATTGAATGAATTGCAATAGTTTTAGTAAAATAATTGTTTTATAGATATTTTTGGTAGAGGGAAAGTTATATTGTTCTTTTTAGTTTAAGAAATCGTGATAAGATCCCTGTTCAGTGTACAATTGTAGTATCTATATTGTATTTATAGGTACTTCACAAACATAACTCGAAAAATACACAAATATGTTTTTGATAAAAATGTTCAGTGATAAATCATTTATAAATTTTTAACTCGGACAGATGATTTTTTTATTTGTATGTATTTACATATACAAAAACGTAAAAACCTTGATTTCAAAGTTAGTTAAAAAACATTACCTTCATATCTGTACTCACAGTTTAATACATATTAATTGGTATAGAATATAATTTTATTATTTTGTCAAACTATTTAATGTCACTTATTTCAAGTAGTTGCTTATACTCTATGTATTAGATGACATAGGTAACTAAGCTCTTGGGAAATCTTACTTGATAAGTAAACAACACTGCATTTGTGTATATAAGTTGACAAAGGCAAGCTTAGAGATGGAATATTTACTGCCTTAATATAACAACATATGTATAATTTATTATACATTAACATGTACTGTCATCCTTTTAAAGTAAGTAAAATAATATAAAATTATCATCGTTTTAAAGTAAGTATATTAATCTTTTATCTAATTAATTTTATCGCAAAAGCGAACGATAAAAAAACTAAACACATTGTCTGCAGTACTATTAATAAACAAACACAAGGTTTCTTCGGAACGAGACAGACATTGAATACAAAAATAGAAACGACATTTATAAATTCAGTTTAATTTTTTAAAACTGTGATCTAAATATAAGCTAACATTGTAAGATTTATCTTTTCTTATTTTAGTTATCAAAAGCCTCTACTGACACGGATTGTTTAGAGTATAATCATGGAAACTGGATAAAATTTTATTTATTTATTTATTTAATCTTTATTGTCACAAAATAAGGCAAAATGTTCGGACTTAATACTGCAAAACATAGGAATAGAAAGAGAAATTGAACAATAAGGCGGTAGAATCAAATTACCAACGTTATATTTTAATACTTTACAACAAAAAGAGAGTAATCTGTTCACTAAATTTACACTTAATTACACTAAAAAGGAATACATACATACTAATATATACATAAATACAGACAATATATGTTATACCAATATTAAATATAAAAATATATGACAACAAAAACAATAATATAAAAACACTTAAAATATTACATTACATATATTCATATGTAACGAAATATTTTACCTCACAATATGAAATCTTTTTTTATCTTGATATATAATATATAACAATAAACCTTACAATCTTAATTACTGCTATTGTCCTACTTTTTCTCTAGTAGGCCAATATTGTTGTTTCATTTTCTTGTCAATTACACACATATTTATATAGATATAAGTCAAACATATAAACAGTTAGTAATAGAAACTTAACTGCACATTAAAATGTATATATTGTAATTGTTAGGTTTGGCTTCTGTTAAATATGCATGTCTCTATCAAAGCCGCCTCTGACCGAAATACTCAACAGATTGTAATAATAAAGTGTAGTTAATCCACAGGCGGCTTTCGAAGGTAACCTTTGATAGTTTCACTTCTCACTGGGCAAACTAATAACTAAGTTCAAATTTAATTTATTAAATAGTCGAACCAATTAAATACGCATTAAAATTTAAAAGATGTATCTGTAGAAAAAGCTTTCTTATATCTATAGACCTTGTATTAATTTCTTGTCTGTCTGTATGTTCACAGATCATCTGAAAATTCCTGAACCAGTCGAAATATGGCTTTGACATTTTAGAAGCATAAATTGAATTTTAGCATATTTTACATCAAAATTTAAAAAGTTTAAATAATAAATTAACTGCACCCGAATATTCGGATACCAAATGTAAATAACGTTACAAATATATAACATTTCTGCGAAAATAACTATTTTATACCTATACAGAGAAAATCGTTAAAGTTAGTATATAAATTCAATTTTCATAACGATACCATAAAACGATATGTATATAATCTGTGTATTTCATTTTAAAACGATATGTATATAATACTTTGAAAAACATATCTTTTCAAAAGGATTGAGGACTGTAACAATAACAATAGAGCGAAACCACTACTTGTTTTTATTCAATAAAAGTTAGAATTCATATTGTGTATTGCAAATATCCAACTGAAAACTGAATCCAACTGAATCCAACTGAAAACTGAACTACACAAAGCTTTGTTCAATGTTAGAACATTACTTTGTTTGTTTAGTTATTCCAGGTTTTTTGTACCAGTTTAAGAAGATTTTAATCTCTTTCTTATGAAATACTTGCAAAAGTTTACAAAAACCTAGATAGGATGGATGAAAAATTTAAAAGTACACACCAAGAAAAAACGTCAAGTTAAAATATTTAAAGTTAGGAAAACTTTGATTACTGTTATTGCTTGCTTACATTGTTCGTTCTGGAACTGTCTGCTGACATGATTCTGTGGAAGCTGGATCTTTGCCAGATTAACCGAGAACGCTATCATGAAGAATTACACTAACAATTTGTTTGCTCATACCTATTTTACCTCACCTCTTTAAAGTATATTTGACATTACATTTATACACTCGAAACAATACAATTAAATAACATATATTTAAAAATCTTGATATTATTTCAATATTTTTTTATACGTTATTCAACTCGGCTGAAGTCATTTTACATATAATTGTTATATCTGTAAGCTAAAAAAGCGAATATTTCATAATTTAGATTTTTTTCAATTACATTAGTTAAATTATGATTTTATATATCAGTTAATTATTCCTAAAAATCGTATAATGTTTTAAATTTTGATCTCAAATTTATACTGAGAGATACGAAGATATGTGAGAATTACGAAGTGGTAATGGACTGTGAAGATGTGGTATTTAACTGCAATGTTAGATGTAGAGGCTCTAAATAACCCTGTGGGACACAGACGTCTAGGACTTAGATCCAGATAGAGACGGTTCTAGCTCTACAATGAAATTACTTTCACAGAGTATACTACTACGGTTATTATATAGCTGTAATTTAATATTAAATATGTAGTATTTGCTAGTTTTCTTTAAATATAAATGCATTAAAAGTATTATTGTGAAAATCGTAATATGAGTGTGTGTTCACTAAATATGAGAACATATCCAACACTTTTAAACTTATTTTAAACTCTTTGTTCAGTCTTCTACTGTAACAATATATACTTTTTTCTTAAACATAATCAAAACATTTCCCACTATTCGCGAATAAAAGACGAACATAAATACAAAAGAAATCTACGCTATATTGTCTCTGAAATTCTGAAATGAGATTTCTTTCCTAAATCCTGTTGAATAATATATTTGTGCATACTTTGTCTTCGTTAGCTTATATCTTCCATTACTAGGCTTTTTTGAATTATCACTTTTATGCCAACGGTTTATCTTTTAATCCGTAATTTAATATTTGTAAAATGATTTTACTTTTTGAAAAAATATCAGGACTGAAATATCAAGATACTCCTTAAAAATCAATTCAAACGAAACATATCGTTCTGATTTCTAAAACTTGATACATGAAAAAGTATGAAATACTGGTACACAAAAGAATATTTTTCCACTTTGAAATCCTCTTTCGTCAAGCGACGATGAAGCAAATACGCTGTGATACGTCTCGGAGTGCATTTCAAAATGTTTACATTGGCTTGGGACTTAGAGATAGCTTACCTAACACCCGCTTCCAAGTGAACTCTTTAAACTATGGTGTTGCTTAATAGGTTGCTATAGGTTGCTATTGATTATTTATATTGTCAAAGTGACAACCAATGGTTTTTTTTATTAACTTAAGGCTAAAAGTTAAATTTTTGTGTTCAGTTTTACTTGTTTTAGCCCGAATGTAAAATTGTTTTTACCTAAGACTAAAATATTTCAGTTTGTAAATAAAGATAAACAAGCAGATTAGATTATTCGAGTGATTTTCTGTCTGTTGGTTTTGTTTGCGATTTTTTAGCGAGTTATAAAAAAGCGAAAGTTTTTGAGAAAGGAAAGGTAAAAATCTATAATTTCATAAATAGTTTCACAACTATTTGAATTATTAGTAACATTTAGTTTTTAAAAAAAAATTATAATAGATTAATAATTACTTCAAGATTTTCGTGTTAAAGTATTGATACTTTTTTTTGGTGTACAATAAATAATATATATATACTCGATACTTGATAAGCTAACTGAAATCGAGAAAAATATTCTTGATATTTCTTGATACTTCCATAACAAAAATTAACAAAAAACATAATGTTTTCTAAGATTTACACGAGTACTATGTGTAGTACTCGTGTAATATGTGTGTGTGTGATATGTGTATCAATAAAACTATTTTTCGGATATAACTCGCGTTTATTATTACATTTTTACAAACTGACTGACTGACAGACACCATCATCTCGTCTTACCACGAACACGTTTGCTGAAAAGTATCCGAAACGTCGGGTTAAATATAAAAATGTAATAATGAACTCGAGTTATATCCGAAAAATAGTTTTATTAACAAAAAATACCCTAGGGAAGCCCAAAAAGCCTTTACCGGAATATTCCTTTACTGTCTTGACCCAAATATAACAAAATGTACATTTCTGTACACCTCTAATTATACTAAACTTTGTAATTCAATTAAGACAATTCTGAGTATGAGATATTCGTTAAAATGTTCAAAACAATTTCAGTATAAGACAGGATTATCAAAACAATTTATCTTATACCATTTGGGAGCTATTAATCTGAGTCATTTGCCATTTTAAATTTGTTTGGTCACAGTTAAGCCCATCTTAGCGGTTTCCACGACAAAGTGCCTTTACTTCTTGCGTCAACCGCGACATCTTGCTCCTTGACAAATAGGTCAGCACATACATTTATCTACCCTAGCTCGCAGCTAAACGATTTAATATTCATATAACTACCTATCAATGTAACTAAACCTTGGTTTATATAAATAAATATCTCAATTATAATATTTAGAGTAAGTTAAATAATAAATATGGTACTGAAAAATTGTTTTTATATTTAGAAAAAAAAAAATCCAAAAAAAAAAAATCTTGAAAATTTATTTATATCCATCCGTCTCAATGCTTATAAAAATATCGATATTAAAATTTTACAATACTAATTGTAGCTAATAATTCCCTCTTTATATATATCATATTCTTTAGATTTAAATATGTAAGAAAGCCATTCAGTTACCATATGTCTAGACAAGCCGTGCAAAGTTATTGTTCTCACGTCACGAGAAGATATATTGTTTTGGCTAAGAAATTGTTGAACTTTGATGGCGAACTTATTGTCTGTCTGCTATTCACGTCTTGGCAAGATGTCGCTGTAAAAATATTAAACTTTTAATTTCGTGGGATATTAGTTTGTAGTTTGTAAGATTTTTAAAACTTCTAACATCTGTACCCATTCTAGAGGGTTGTGATTTTTATATTCAATTAAATTAATTTTTTTTGGTTTGTTCATTTGTTTTTTATTTATTTCCACTTTGAATCAATACCACTAATAACTTGAACGTCAAATAGAAGTGACAGAAGGGTCGACACCATGCTCATCGAAATAAGTCCTTCCGTTGAGACACTCTCCAACTTAAAACTAAGTCTACGGGTGCCCTTCCGAGGGTGCCTTATGAGGGTGCTCTTCCAAACGTGCCCTGGTTTGAAAAGAACCACACAACGAACTCAACCGAGTACTTCTTCACAAACCTCAAAATATTTAATAAACAATTTGCAAACTACTAAAACCACCGCAATCTATCCGACGTGAAGTAGCCTACTTGTCAGTAGTAATATTTCGACTGTATAAGTTAAAGGTACAATGATAAATATCTTTATTATACACAATAAGTACCAATATATATTAAAGAGTTATGTAAAAGACGTTCTCAATCGATCAAGGAGCGAGCTATTATATTAGGCAAAAGTTTAGAAATGGCAACCCAACCTAATCTTGGCAAAATTAATATTATTGCAACATAAGTAAAATTGTTATTTTATTTATGTATAATAAGTAAGTTAATGTGTGTTACATAGCATATTTATTTTACTAGATAAAGTAATTGAACTTCAATTCAAAGCTCAGTTCAGTTCAGCCAGTAAATTGTAATTCATTTTTTCTTATTAATATAAATATTTTTACAAAATTTTTTAACTGCCAATAATTATTCGATTATTCTCATTTATATAATAAGGAAGTTAATGTGTGCCACATTGACTATTTTTCTTTTCCTGAATAAACATAATTGTATTTCAACTATCTCAGTACAGTCCGGAACTGGACTTCAGTTCCGTCAATAAAATTTTTAAGGTTTTGTAATTCGTATAAATATATTTATTAACATGTGTTTAGTTAGGTTATATTACAAGAAAATCTTTATAAAAACTTGAGAATATAATAATTCGAACAAGTACTGTTTAATAATATTCATATATATATTCATAAGGCTTAAATAACTAATAAATACATAATTTAAGTTTATTTTATTCAGAAACGACTACAGTTTATACAGACAAGGCTAGTGCTAGCGGCGTCGCTGACTTAGCATTTTTGGTCGTAAATCCTTACTATTTAAATACTTCTGAAAAGTTTGGACTTTAGTTTATACTTTATTAAAAGTTTAGATGTATGGTAAAATATGTGACACGACCACATTTTTCATTTCTTAATATTTCCAACTTAACGATGTACTCGTATATAAAATAATATTGTTTATAGAAAAAAGTGAAATGAAAGGACTGGTTTTTTCGAGTATTTAAGAATCCAAAATAATTAAAAAAAAAAACATTAAAAGATTTTTAATACAAAATTCTCTTCACTTTAAAATAATATTTTCATGACCATATACGGTAGTAACAAAAAATAAACTTGACCTTTTGAAAGTTATTGATAGATAAAAAAAATTTCAACGGTCAAGATTTGTTTGGCATTGCATGGACGTGATGATCAGAATTTTTTTATTACTATTGCTATCTAACATTAAACAAAGATAAATTCTTCAAAAATAATAAATTACATTGTCTACTGAATACTAGACTCGTAATTCTGGTAACGTCGTTAAATTTTTGTTGTTCAGACTAACCCTCTTTATATCTTGGGTAATAACCACTTCGTAAATTTTACGAACTTTGAGGTAATATCGTTCGCTTATTACAATGCGTCATTTCGTATACAACAAATCAGAGACAAATTTGTAATAGCTTACCAACTAAATTACCGCGACCCATTTATATAATTTAGAAGTGTTATGTTGGTAACAAAAAGCTTTAATGTTATCTGTATTTTTTGTTTCATTTATCAAAATAAATATTTAGAAACATTTAATATTATAATAGACTTGCAAATTTTTTTTTTACCAATAACAATATCCTCATTGTTTTACCAATCAGTAACAATATGTAACAATATTTTTGTATAGTGTACTGAACTAAAAATGGTTGATACATGAAATATATTCGTCAAAACATGAAAATACCTATGTGCATTTCAGGCATTTCACCTTCAATGTTTTTTTATTTTTATAAAAGCTCTAAAAGTACTTTCATTATTTTACTTTGACACAAGTTTGAAATGTTCTCGTTTCTTTATGTAGATTCATGCTCTTAAAGTATGTGAAAAAACAAAAATAGTGAATAAAATCAATGTTGTGTAAGGAACAAATTAATAATAATAATAAATATTCTTAATTGCACAAATTGTACATCAAAGTTGTGTACAAATTGTGCATTATTGTTGGTGCAGTAAATAATTAGTTGTGCCACCCATAATAAGAAATTTCAGAAAAATAATAACAAAAAGAATCCTTACAGCAAAAAGAAGATCTTTGCCAGACAACCCTCATGTTGGGGATATAATATGATAACAGCTACCTAAATACAAAGATATAAACATAATAACTCACGGAACCCTCACATTCAGATAGGTTGACAATTTTTTAAAACATTTTCTACTTTTTCAGTGAGATTAATAAAACATTTTTCGCGTCCAAAGCGAAACAAAATCCTGAAAAACAAAGTCTGACGTTTCAATGGATTAAAGGTTGTTTATTTGAGAGCATAGATGCATGTTCAACAATTTGTACCAAACAATTTTATGAAACTGTAGTTTTATTTTATCGTACCTTTTATATAATTTTCTCGTGTCTATAGACACTAAAGAAGAAAGTGAAACCTGAAGCTCTAAGTAAGTTTCAAACATGAGCCAGCATAATACTATTAGGTATCTAAATAAATTCAAGTTTTCCTTTCAACGTTCCTCTGTATTCTCCTCAGACACCTGGCTGAATAAAGTAGGTGCCGGCAAGTAAAATGTATGTATAAAACTGCTAAAATGGTCGTTCTTACTGGCTTCATGCCAAGACACTCGGCCGATATTGTGGTCACATGCGTAAAATAGCTTAAATTGTTCTGTATTTTACATAGACTGAGTTTTGAACATCTACTTTCTTTTAGAACGTTGTTTCCAGTTAAAGCAGCTGTTGGCTAGCGTTTTGTTTGTTTTATGAATGTTCTGCAATGCGGGGTTTTGTAAATGCTACAATTTGATTTGGAAACATTATTTTGAACATACTTATTCATATATGAATTTGATAAAGAGAACTAAAATGTAAATAAAATATAATTGAGATAAACAGATCTTCGATGTTATTTTTATAAATCGATCTTTATTAAAATAAAAATATTTATTTCAATGATTACATTTAAATGAAAACACTGTATGTTTTCACTTTTTCGCTCTTAGAAATGTGGCATAGTGATGTGGGTCGACAGATAATTTCCTGTTTGTAGCCATCCTGACCGTTGCTCTTTCCCACGAGATTTAGTACTCGCTGACAACCTGGAAGTGTTCCCCGGAAATAGGACGTCAAGGCGGCAAACCTTTGCTCTAGCCTGCTAAAATTGCTTCCGTAAAAATTTACCGCTATGTACCCTATATACCGCAACGCTGCTGTTTTGAAATGGTCATTCATTTCTAATATTTCAACGCAATAAATCTTAGTTTTACTGTTATTTTTATTATGATTATGACAATGTCAGAATAACTCGACGACGTCCGCAAATAAAAGAAAAGTATATGATTAATTTTTTAATAAAACAAAAGTTATACGAACACGTGACTGATAAACATAACTTTGCTAACAATGATTTCTTTTATCTTATTTCTTGCATCTTTTATTAGTAACCACATAAAATAAACAAGAAAAATGAAGACGGAAAACGATTTTCAATAAATTCACATTTATCAGTTCAAAGGCAATACAGACAAATAAAAAGACGTGACGCCTGAAACATTCATATTTCATATAAATCGAAGACGTGCAAATACTTCAACATACAAGGCTTATTCCAATCGTAAGGCGACAATCTGGCGTAGCGGTATCTATGCTTGCCTTTGAATTGACGGATGTCGAGTTCGATCCCGTGGCAACTTATTTCCCCTGGTTTAGCGGGCAATGAAATACCCGTGAGAAAACTAACATTTATCATTGAATACAGTACAGTATAGTATATAACTTTCCAATTATAAATAATTATCCGGCTGTACTCACGTAAATAATATCGGAATTTTCACGTAAATATTATCAGATTCTGCGATAATTAAAGACCCCTGTTGGATTCGAAACTAGTCAGGTAAAATTCCGATAATATTTATGTTACGTACAACCGGATAATTATTTATAATAGTATTCATGGAACACGAAAGTTTAAATGCAAAATACTACCAATTTGCGATGGAGCAGCAAGGTGCTCCGCTCCAAACCTTGTCAATAACTAAAAGGGAGGCCTGTGACAACACGAACACTTGTAGGCTATACTTGTACTTTATGTCAAGATAAACCTACCTTCGGGGCGTCATGGTGTGTACTAACGCGATCCCGTAGCGTCCCACTACGGCGAAGAGGGCAACCGTTGGTTTTTTAGTGGGTAGCCTTAAAAATGGCAGCATCCTCTATGCTGCCGGGTAGTCCCACATAACCCCCCGGCCGCCACACCCTGAGCCGACGGGGTACCCGTAACGGGTTTTTCCAACAGTAAAAAAAAAAAAAAAAAAAAAAATATAAACCTACCTTACAATTATGAAATATCATATTAACATTTTACGTCAGTACCGCTATAAAAGTAGGTGAATCACATTGTCAAGCAATTTATTTGTTTAAATAAAAATGTTAATTAAAACTCCAGAAAGAATCATCGCTTGAAAACTTTCGAATTTTTAGAACATATGAAATAAAAGATTGAAAAATCGATCAGAAACGTTGAAAATTTGTTCTAATGCTAATATCAATAAATAAATAATGAATCAGTTTGACAACTCATGTTTTTCTAAACGTAGGTACTTGTCATTTTCTTTATTAGTTATTTGCATTGGCGCCAAACCGGAGCAAGTTTCTTCTTGCTATTTATGAATAAATATGATGAATTATTATTATAATTGTGCGCAATGAAAAAAATAAAAATAAAAACGAGCAAAACATGATAAATGCATTTTAAATGCGCATTCAGGACAAAGAATACAGGGACAACGCTAGAATTATGCAAACAATAATTTTATTTATGTATTCATAGAATAGACATTATTAGTATTGAACACCCTATACCCTAAAGCTTGAAGACCAACTTCAAGCTTTAGGGTATACATGATGTATACAGACGGACTATGAGCAAAAAATCTTAAAATAAATAATGTAAATAACATATAAATTAATTGTATTATATCTATACTAAACGTAGGATATGATTAATGTTCGTTAGTTTAAAAGGTACTTATTAATACTTCAAAAAATCGTCCCAAGTAGCCTTTTCAGTTATCGCTCAAAGTAATACTTGGACTAAGGACACTTGGAAACTTAAGGATATTTTTGGAATTGCGACGTAATTCAGGTTACAGTTATTTTCCTTTCAAAGCCACACTTAAGTGAGAGGTAAATTGTCGGAGTAAATTCATTTAATGCAAAATGGTCTTGAGAATAATGGTCACTTTAATATTAATTTATTAATAGTTCCAAGATTCCAAATTGTATGAAATATAATTAAGATTATTATTTCAATTAGGTTAATACCTGTTTAATGTTTACTTGCAATTAGTATAGAATTAATTATTGTATTTCAACTTTCGTGATCGTAATTGTATGTGATAGTATAGTATAAACAGTTATCCAGCTGTACTCACGTAAACTTTTAGAGCATTTTGAAATCGCGGCGTGAACTGATCACTCCATCATTCCGCCATGCTCAGAGCTCATGAATAAGGACCCCAAATGGGTTTTGGGTTTGCAACTAGTCGAGAAAATGCCGATGGTATTTACGTGAGTGAGTGAGAAGAGTTGACATAACAATAAAGTGTATAAAAGTTTGATGTGTCAGAAATAGACTGAAGAAATATATACTAACAAGAAAAAACTGTAATGATAGAAAAGTCATTGTTCTTACATGAACCATGTATATAATGTTTGTAATAAAACGGTACTTAAGCTCAATCGACTTAGTAACGAGGTAATAAGCCAAAGGGCAGACAGCATCGGACTAATAAAAGATAATGTACAGATAATAAAATCTTCGTATTATGATCTCTTAACTACGTTCAATTTAATTTCAAGCTTATGTTTTTATTAAAATATGTCATAGAAAAGAAATGAAAAATTCTTTTTGTTTACAAAAACAGGAAGTTTACTGATCGCTTCCAGCACATTATATGAATTATATTAGATATTATTGTTTCGTTGTTATAATTTTTATCGACATTAAAATTTTAAATAATATCAATAAATGTTGGGACTATAATAATATTATAGAGAGTTAAAGCTTTAGAATTTGTTTATATAAGATAATATCTAAAATTAGTTTTTCGTTTCGAATAATTATATTTTGGGTCTTTAAAGTATAAGTTTTGCGGTTAGAAGTATTTTTCTCGAGACCAATTGTGCAAAGTAGAATTGCAAAGTAGTATGCAAGTTCTGTATTCCAAGCGTTTGAAATAATAATAAACTTAACATATTATTTATCATATATAAATAATTTTGAGGAGTTTGATATAAAGTGGATATGTTTTCCAAGTGAACAATAAACAAGCACCAAGAACCTGCAATAGCACCAAGCACAATAACTCAGCATAGTGTCTTTTTGTAAAACTTACTTCTGTGGTTTGTCTCGGTTAAAACTTTGACTTTAACCCTCGTTTGTATATGTATGTATGTAGCTACGTATTTTGTACTTCAAGTCGTTTGTTTCGTTTTATCTCAGAATAAGTTAGACTAGAATAAGTTTAATTCTTACAAGTTACAATATTATAATACTGTAATAAATTATTGAAAAGGATTTGAAAAAATTAAGTTAAAATGAAAATTATTACTTTTAATATAAATTTAAGTTTTCTCTAGTAAGTGAACATTGTATTGTTTTTTTATTGAAATAAAGTTCTTTAAACTGAATTTACTATAATCTTAAAATGGATTGGGAGATTAAAAACTTTAACATAAGAAGCATTTAAATACTTTATCAAAAAAAAAAGAATTATATAAAAATATATTTTTTGTTTTGATTATAAAATAACTGTGCATTTATCAATTATGTATTATTAATGATCTGGTATCCTGTCAGGTTTAGGAAATAAAGTAACCAGTCACCAATCCAGCGTGTCCTCTATTAATCTGCGCGGTTTTGGGCGCAATCCAATCAATATACGCTGAGGCTAAATTTGAAAATTGAATCCTAGCTCATCAGTTTTTCTATTTCGGTCCGGATTAAAAAATATATGATTGTCAAAAACATAGCATCAAAGTTAAATTTATTTTGTTTCAATGTATAGGTACAATTGATTTATTTTTATATCTTTTATATACTTTCACAAAAGTAGAGACATAATTATCCGGCTGTACTCACGTTATTATTTTCGGAATTTGTCGGTTAGTTTCAAACCTATTCGGGGTCCTTATTCATGAGCTCTGAGCCTGGCGGAATCTGGCCGCGTGTCCGCGATATATATATAACGTGAGTACAGCCGGATAATTATATTTAATAGTAATCATGGATTACAAAAGTTTACATACATAAAAATAGAGACAGAATTTTTTTTTTAAACATATTATATGTCAACATTCTTAATGAAGGCCTAGTAATGATAATACTTCAACGAACTGACGTCAGTCTGAATGTGTGTTACATACAACATAAATATGTACACACACTGAATGCTTTCTTACTAATTCAAACATATATGTTCCAACGTTCATACTGTCGACAAATAGTGTTTCAAGAAAAGCTTATTTTCACAGAGAAGCTCATGAAGCGAACTTAACTATTTGTGGTAATCCTTTCTAGAATATTCGCGAACAAAGGCTTACTTTGTTAATAATATATTTTCATTAAAAATTACAACTAATTAATTTGTTTTAAAGCAATATAATCTTTAATGTAATTTAAGGGCATGTCGGTTCATTTGAATGTTAGGAGTTTCTAGTCTCTGACCAGAACGCATTTGCCTTCGGAGGCACTTAAAGGGCCATAAATTAGTGGAAGCCGCCCGCAAATGTTGAGGTGGGTGGTTTGCTACGTGAGTAATGGCCTCCGGGAGACCCACTGATGCTCGTAATTTAAAAAAATTGTTTTGCCCTACGCAAATACATTACCTCAGTGCGGTCTTTGTCTAATTTACTCTACCTTTATACAAACTATTACCTAATTTATTATTCAAATTGAGTAAACTGATGAAAACCGTTATGTATTCTATAATTAATTGGTTTGTTTTGTTTCAGGTAAACGCATGCAAGCCGACGCCATATTGTTTTGGTTACGAACGTTTCGATTAGAATTTTTTAGTCTATAAATAATTTATTGCTATGCATATATTTGAATTTGAAATATTCCAATTTTAATATTAGATAAATAATACATATATTTGGTATCTTTAATTAGAACATAAACACGCAAGGAGAGCGAGTAAAAGTGTCAAGGTTGTATTTTGTAAGCAATAATTTTAGAGCAAGATAGTCAAAACTCATTACGATAGAGATAACTAATTGGGTCAGAAAAGGGTCGTCTGGGCGCTGGATCGCTGATAACCTTCCGCACGCGTCATCACGTCACATCTTGATAATGCGTAATAGACGGACAAACAAAGGGTTCTGATAGCATCTTTACATAACGACACTGTCTTAGTGGATTATTAGCGCGCAATACCAGAGTGCAGACAGCTTTCAGATATAAAGGTTATGGATTAACGATAAGTTTAATAAACTGTATACGGATATTGATTAATTCATTTTGTTTTGTTTCAGTTTTAACAATTGTTTATAATGACCAAAAAAAATATTTTTTATTACTTTTTGTTATTAATTAATTTCTTTTATTTATTTATTAAAACCTTTGTGGTACCACAAAACAAAAAAGTACAACAGGCGGACTTAATGCATTCCCTACCAGTCATCGCGTAGAAAAATATAAAAAGAAAAACATACCAATTAGGCAGTAAAAACTATAAAATGAAAACTTAATACATATAAATTTAAAGTAAAACTAAATTGAAGTTATTTCTAAATACTAATAATACATATATACTTATATATGTTTGTTAATATAGATACATAAATGCTTTTGTTATCTATCTAAAAATATTTGAAACATGCCTTTATTTTTTTTTTTGTGATTCACATGTCAGAGCCGGCAGATAAATGTTCGTCAGAAAATAAAATCGTAAAATATTTAAAATTTATAATTCTAATTACTACAGAATCTTGAATTTCTAGTTTGGAGTAAATAATAATATAGTTATTTATTTCAAAGCTAGTACTCGTTAGAATCTACTAATATTGTAATATAGTTTACCGTCGTAACGTGGTTTTGGTGCGGAAAATAAAACCCGTGTTATATATGCCGTATAATATCAAGGGAGAGGTGGCTGATCGAAGCTATAATACTACTTTAAAAGAGTTGATATGTATATGTCATCGCTAAACCCAATTTTAGGACATAGTTTTGCTTTAGTTACACATGCTCTTCATATACGCGATGGGATAAGAATAATAGGTTTGCCCAGTAATATATGTTACCTAATCATACCTTAGAAAAATGATTATTTTTCCTATTATGTTATTAAAAATTATAAAAATATATTTTATAGGAGTGCTTCCTATACTATATATAATTACTATTGTAGTTAGTTCAGTCTAGGTAAAATTATTATGAAATATACAGCAAAAACCCTATTATCAACACCGTTTCTATTGTATATTTGAAAACAATTTTTAAATTTAAAGATTTTATCCGAATTCTAAGCAATTTTATCATAAACCAAACTATAATAAATTTACAAACTGTCATCTACACTACTGCAAATTCAAAAAAGATATACTATTAAAAATTATTAAATATCTCGTCTACTCAAGTATATATCTAATAAAAAATAATATGTAACCATACTAACCTAATATTACATATGAAAACAAAAAGAAGAAAGGTTATTCGATATTCTCGAATGTAGTATAAAAAGTCTGCACTAATAAAAGGTATAACTCGAACAAATAATACTAACAATACCGAATTTCGCATATCTCTTTGTGGCATATTCCTTTTTACTTTTTTAAGAACACAGTAATGAAAAGTTAAAACGATTATATATTTTTTATGTTTGTTAGACATACATTCTTCTAATTTAATTGAATACTTAATTGAAAATTTAAGTAATTAAATTCATATTGAATTGATTGTGATGGTTCTAGAGTTCATAAAAAAAAATTTCTTTGTTTTGATGTTTGAAAAACAGTGATCACACTTAAAACAATACTAGGCTGAGTTTGTTGTGTGGTCCTTCTTATATTCTTAACTTTTAAGTTCAGGAGAGTCTAGAAGAGCTTATTTTGATAAGTACAGTATAAAAATAGGCTCTGTTTCTTCAAATTGACGTACACAAGTGATCACTTGTATTAATTCAAAGTGGTTAACATATAAATAAATGTTTAAACACGAAATTAAATAATAATCACAACATTTAAACAGCATAATAATAATCAAATAAAACTATTTTTACGGATTAAAACTCGCGTATAATTTGGTTACATTTTTTATTTTAACCCGACTAAAAAAATCAAAAAAATCAAAAATGAAATGTGTACTCGTGAAAATCTAAGAAAATACTAGCATAATAATATATACCAAGTTGGAATACTTAAGAAAACAAATACCTAGGAACCAATACTTAAGACCATAAATCTACCTAAAACATTCAGTGCCTGACTTTCTATTTCCGCTAGATTGCGCCACGTTATCCCGAAGGATCTGCAGTTCTATAAACGAGGGAAGTCGGTTCCTTTGTCTGTGCCTAATAAACGTAAAGTTATCGATACTCTATTTTTAGCTTAATTTAAATTTTTGCTGACTTCAATGTTTGGTTAAGTTGATTATTTAAATGAAGGGCCTGAAAGGCGACCTCTGTTACATTTTTATAAGTAAAAATAATAGCGAAGGTTAAAAATGTTTTCTTTGGAAATTATTCATAATTTCCTTCCGCCCATTTAAGATCTTTATCATTTTTGTTTTTACTACCTTTTGGTGGTGGCTTTTAAGACAAACGATTTTATTAATAGTAAAATAATGCCATCTATCAAGTCTATATGATATCTATTTTTAACACATTATGTGAATAAGACATTTTGTTTCACAAATTTAGTATGACCTAAAAAATGTCCTATTTCACAGACTCGTACGATGATTTTGTTAAATCTGAGAAATATTTATTTTATCATTTAGTTAAACGAATTAAGTTCTATTTTTAAGACGAAAGGTAGCGCATTCTACATGATATACACCTTGTTAAGTTTTAACGTATTCTTTTCAGAAGTTTACGCAAGAAAGGTTAATTTCACATTTATAATATAAGTATCACTTTATTATTATAAGTTTTAAATTCGCAAATAACTATAAAGATATAAAGAAACCGTAAACCACCAACATAACTTTAGTTGGTATAAAGTTTATGAATTTTGAGTTAAAATCAACTCTATAACAGCACCTGTGTTCTGACGCTCCGAATTTAGATTAGTGCATCAGAAGTTCTGTTCGAAGAAAAGGCAACTGACTCTCTAAGTTTCCTCGCAGAATCGTATAAATGTTAATGAATGCCAGACGTCTCTAATGAGATTACCGTTCCCGTGAAATTGGATTCTCGTAGGACTTCTTTAATTTTCAGTCAACGTGAGAATTAGGTGAATCTGAGATCTACACTCGCGAATTATTCATTCCTGTTCAATCATTGGAACAAAATTATTGAAGGATTTTCTAGATGATTGGATGGCTATGATATTTATGTTATGTAGTTTTTGAATCAATTATGTATAAAATGATGAAAATTAATTATTTCAACCATAATAAAACTTTATATATTCAAGAAAAAATGCTGTCACTCATGTTCAAAATTACATGCTGAATAAGTTACCTCAAAACGGATTATAAAAAATCCAAAAAATAGCCTTAAATTTTTAAACAGACAAAATGTTAGTCAACATATATACAAGTCTCAATCAGTCAGAGGAAGCGGCACATGTCATGAATTTTACAGCAGGCTGCCGGCGCACTGAGTGTATATCTTCACATGCTGTTGTATATGTTAATACGTTAAAAGAAAAGAAATTCATATGCTTATTTTTTTTATTCAAATTTATTTATATAAATGTTGATTTCTATTAGACACCTACGAAATAAGTAAAGTTATTTTGTTTATTCTTTCAGATATATTTTTATTTACGTGTAATGATTTTCGTGATTCATAATTACTATTATCTGTAGATATTTGGATGCACTTCATTAAATTGAGTTCACGCCGCGAATCCAGGTTTAAAACTAGTCAGGCAAATTTCGATAAATTTTATTTTAAGTGTGTTCAATCTATAGATACTAAGTTTAATAAACTTCAAAAGTTACAAAAGCTTTTACAGAGATTAGTAATTAATTATTTAATTTTCAGAAATAAAAAAACAGTATTAATATTTGTCAACTCGTGATGTCGGCTAAACATAAATGCGTCAGCAACCTTTAATTATATTGTTTCACATAAAGACGGCAGTGGTCGGCTGAGCTCGTCGATTGAACGCTCCGCTAGCCGCAAATTGAGGAGCGAGCGGCTCAGAGCAAATTGAAAGCGCTCCTGAATTGCTGCAGACCTTTGTATTTGTAACCAGGGCTACAGTGCCGAGAATCAATCAGGGTAATGGGGGTTTGTCCGAATCTGCTGGGATTAGTAGCGGTAAACTGCTCCCACGGCTGGGAACTTTTCAATCACTACCGACAAACCCTTTGTTGTTCCTGATTGAGTAGCCTTATCAATTGGCTTTCCTCTCGCTTTATGATTATAGCTTCAATAATAAAACTTTAAAGTCTTTGAAGATTTAACTAAATTCGATAAAAGACAGACCTTATTTGAACGGATTTTCTAAGACGTTTGAGTCTCTTGAAACTTCAGCACTAAATTGATGGGATCAATTTTAGACAGAGTACAAAGGCTGTTGGCACTTATGTATCTAAGAATAACAATTATAAAATATAAAGAAATAAGAGGAAGAGGAAAACTTTCGTGATCAATGATTACTAATATATATAAATATACAGATTTACTCACTTAAATAATATAGCTATTTGTGCGATTAGTTACAAATACATTCGGGTTCCTATGCATGAGGTCTGGACATACTGAAATTGTTTCACGCCCCGATTCTGCAAGCTCAGTTCTAATTAATAAGATGCCTTATTGGGTTCAAAACTTAATTATAGTATATAGATTAGTACAGCCGGATATTTATTTATAATAGTTCAACTTGGTCGGTCGGTTGGTTGGTACCTCTCAGATTGGCTTAAAATTATTAGTAAATGTATGAACATACAAACTTACACAGTTGGAATTATTTAACTCGAAAGCAGATTGAATCGGGAATCTGTTAATTGAACGTTATGTATTTATATTGTTTTAATTTTATACTTTCTTTATTAATTACCGCTATAACATATAATTATTTATGAGCAGTACTGAAAATTACATTAAATTCTTTTGTCATCAAATTTCATATACGACAATTTATTTATTAATTAGCATCCGATTTTATTTGATTCGAAATATATTTGATGTATAAAATGTAACACAAAATATAATGCTTATCTTTCATTTAGTAAATAAACAAACAAGCAGTAATAAGGTTCGAGCCAATAACTTCCTGGTGAAGAAAAATATATATTGATTTTTGTACATGCTTTAAAAGGACATCATAGTTAAATAAAAGATACTCTTCACGTACATAAAATATACATATTTTATTTTTGTTACAACAAAATTCTGGATAATGGATCACCTGAATCCATGATCCTGGATCACGCAATTAACAAAAAATAGTATCTATTGATACAACAATAAATTATTCACTATATTGCGAATAGATGTACTCAACAGAGACACACACACACTCACACACATCCATACACAAGGATTATTGTAAAAAAATATAAGTAATATACAACAAACGTTACTTTTAAATTCCATTTAATTTATAAAAAATATATACAATTTTGGTTTTAAAAAAGCCAATTATGCTCCAATACAATTGTAAGGCTATCCCAATATTCAATATTTTTTAACTTATTAGGAAAATTGTTTTTTTTTTTTTTTATAACAAAATCTATACTGGCATTACTTTCACTGAACTCTTTAACACAATTCATCGGTGATTTATTCATATGCCGTAACTTTATAATTATATTTTATACATTTTCTTAAAAAATAGGTAAATTCTGTTCCAATTGTGATTACGTTTTGCTGACATTAACACGCTTCGATTAGCACCATAACCGCAACGATCGCGCCATTTGTGTTTTAGAAACCGCAAATTTGCGGTTTTAATTTTTTTTGTCTTAATAAAATACTGCTTGATCGATTTTGCTGCAAAACTCAGATATCACCCAGTCATCAGTTCTAAGTTGATTGATCATCGATTGGAATAATACAAAAAAAAGTTTTCGAAAATTGGGGTGATTAATTTCCTTAATCACGAAGGTAATAAATTATGAATGTAAATATTTTATTTTATAAAATACTATTTTAATATAGGTACTTAATTATGCTAAAAGCTCGGAAAAGTTTGAAATAAAAATCGTAGAGTAAAACCTCCATAGAAATGTTCTTGTTTATTTTCTTGGGCTACTCTCAAAGTATAGAAAAAGTGTTCGTCTTGTCTTTGTAATTATTTTTAAAAGGTATTTTAATAAAAATTAGAAACATATTTCATGTTTTTTAAGTCTTCCCCTTTGTATAAAATAACAAATCACCTTAATAATTGTTTTTATTAAAAAAAATAAAAAAATCATAAATAAATATTGTATCATTTTAATAAAAAAGAAACTAAAAAAAGTTTTTTTTTAAACAAATAATATTACGGGAATATTGTGATATTATTAAAAAAATATACTTTTTGTCATCTATCATGACTTCTA
The DNA here is from genome assembly GCA_959347395.1 of Mechanitis mazaeus. Classification (NCBI taxonomy): domain Eukaryota; kingdom Metazoa; phylum Arthropoda; class Insecta; order Lepidoptera; family Nymphalidae; genus Mechanitis; species Mechanitis mazaeus. Next base: position 12,444,099 of record OY365743.1, read on the forward strand.
AGTAATAACAGTTCAATATTCCTATATATTGCACTGCACTAATATTAATTATCAAGTATGCGACAAAGCATTTACAGATTTAAGGGGTTGTGGTCCTCAGTGAAGCTCAGAGCTTTAGGAATCGAGGATGTTACAGTCTGTATAGCTATCGCCTTTCACATACAGAAAACGGATTGCATTAATGGAAATTAGAGATGTTCTTCAACATACGTATATGTATGTATCGTTGTGAATCTTCTAATCATTTCAGAAATACAGTGCAGGAGTCAGGATGTAGCTGTGCTACTCGGCACGTCTGTGGTTAATTCGTATGCCGGTGCCATCTTCCGTGGTATCGTTGTGCTTTAGTTATAAATACAATACTTAGTTACATAACAAGATAATATATTGCCTTGAACTATGTCTCAATCAGAAGTCGCAAAATTATGGTATAACATACATGAACAAAAGTAATTAACTACAAAAATTTCACGTTAAAAAAATATGTCAGCAAAACGGTCGCCTTTGATAAAACTTTGAAACAAAGGAAATTTCGAGGACGTATGCAATTATGTGGTGGTACTTCGTTATGACGTGTTCAGTCTCGTTGTTGGAGGCGAGGTGACCTCATTGCGAGCATAAGTAATGCTTTGAATTACCATTTGAGCTGCTTGTTACATGGATAAGTTGGTCATGTAACCCCGAATATAATAGAAACTTTTATTTTACATTTTCCATTCTAATTTTCTTTATTAAAAACAATTTTATCGAAACTTGTATACACAACAAGTATGTATTGTTGTAGGTTTTATTAATGAAAGGTTAAAACATTATAGTAGTCATAATCATTATTAAACATTTTTTTAAATTATAACATTTTTGTTTAACTGATCTGTAAAATTAATATTATCAGTTTAATTCTTGAAAAATATATTTAAACATATATATGCATATATTTGACCAGTTTCTTTTATAGGGAAGAGTGTTTAATTTTATATTATTTTGTAATAATAGCTAAATGGACAAAAGTGAGTCAATGAGACTAATTTTATCTACCTGTTTTTTTCTACATTGTAACTAAATATCTACCAAAATGTGGTCGACAATGTAAGCATATCTTCTAAACCGTACAGTTGCATACGACAGTATATATAAATAAAATAAGCTATATTTGCAAACCCCATCATCATAATTAATTATTCTACATCATTATTTTTTATTTTCAATGCTCGGCAGAGAGTTTACGGGTCATCTAATTGGAATTGTTCACCGCTGAGCACGTTCTCTTGTATTATCAGGGAATATACAAGAGCGTTGCTGGCCTCAAATAAGTAAATGCACCTTCCGAAGGTGGTCATGGCGTGTTGCTCTGGAAATAATGCCGGAGGAAGTTTATTGAGAACCTTACAGTTAAGGAACGTTAAGCAAACGTAATGGGGTTTTTAGGCGTTTAGTGTGGTAATAGAAATCGACGGAGGAACTCTGATTTAAAACCTGTTCTTTGGTAGAAGTTGATACTGGCATGCTCCGGTGCAACCAGCGCATTATACAGTGCCAGCCACTGGTACCACGTGAGGAACTGCCTTGCTTTATGGATCACTCTTGAATTCTTCGAGGTTTGGCATCACAACTACCCCGACCACGCAATTAATTTTTAAAAATAGCAAATATGTGGTTTATAGATTGAAAAAAAAAACAGCCATCAGACTTCGCTAACCAACTAATCAGTTCATCGATTGGCATAATGAAGTTAATTAGAATAATCAGGCCGCGAGAAAACGGAGCTGAAAACATACACGTATGCTATTTATTATATACACACATTTTTTTTTATATTAAGTATCTAGAATTACTCAGGACTCCTCAAAACATAAAAAATCATAACAGAAAATCGAGGGGATCACAAAGTTTTTTGTAATCACTTCTTAATGGGGAAATTAAACATACAGTTATTTCAATTATTTTATATTGTTCTCGTGTTCGAAATAAAAGTCTCGAAATCTGAACTATTGAAAAACATATGTTGTACTTGTGAAATTCTATTAATAAGATTTATAAGTGAAAATAATATTTTATATGATATTATTATTCATTATAATTTATCATATTAAAGCTGCTTCATTTAATAGAGACACTCTCTATTAACTTTGTAATCAATTCTGTCTAATGTTATTATGTGCCATTGGCACTTTTTTGTTTGTTACTGAACCAAAAGTTTTATAGGTTGCCTTAACTCATTTGTCGTCGGTTTTAATATATTATTTTATGTATTCCTTTATCATATAATATGAATATTAGAAATCAATACTTTACTTAAACTAACATTTTAAACATTTTCATGTCTATTTATTTTTCAAAGACCTTAAATTTAAAAGTTAACTTTACAATAGTTAATAAGTGGTTAAGTGGTTTTCTTTTGTATTGCATTTTAATAAGTATTAATTTATCATATCGCTCTTCATTAATAGAATTTAAGGATTAAAATAATTTTAATATTATAATTTAATTTCGAAATACAATGAAACAACTCGTATTCGGTCATTAAACTCGTACGTATTTTCATTCGGATCGACCGCCTGCGTAATGAGTTTCGTGTTTTTAAAATACAATTATATTTTTTACGTTGAGTCTAATTTTCGGATCTACGAAAGTAATTTACATTTTCCGAATAGACTTCATTTCCCGGGGGTTGAGCTCAGATTGACCGCGCATTTTTGTTCAAAACAACGCTCACAGAACAATAGACCTCTGTAACACTCTAAATTTTAAACAGCTCCGAGCCATGACACTTAACTACTTGCGGAACAAATTTTGAGATGCAACTGCGTACAATTCATTACTGTGGTGGAAACTACACAGTAAATATACAAATATATGCAGTGTCTCATTTTAAACTAACAATACTTTCATTCACAACTAAAATAAAAAAAAATTCAGTTTAAAAAAAAAAAGGATTTAGTTTATTTTTTGTTTGTATCTAGTTTTTATAAACACACTACATTTTGCCTAAATTATATGTATTTCTGTTTACAAACGATTACTTTTTCTATAAGTACAATTTCCCAGATGCAGGTGCAGGAAAATACAATATCTACCGAAGACGCCGTCTTTATAATAACAAAAGCTTGAACTTAAAAATCGATTGTATTGTCAATACATCCATTTATTACAATTTAATGAAATTGTTATATTTTTATTTCATTAAAGAAGTATTCACTTTTTATTATAATGTAAGAGTATGGATAAACTACACGAAATGAATGGAAACCATAACAAAGTTGAACTCTGAATGACTAGTTACAAAACAGTTCACATGGCATCGGCCAATTTATTTGCGGTTAAGTGCGCACAATAAATTTCTCAAATGGTCCGTGCAAGGTTGTGCGATATTTATTTCTAAGACCGAGGTTTATCGTGTAAACTGACGACCATCTGCAGACAATAGAGCCACAGCTGGCAAACAGTCTCTTGAGTTACAATAAGTAAGAAATCTTCTTATCGCGGTTTAAACTGGCGACAAACGCGCTGTAACTTAGACGATAACAGCTAGATAACTACCAGTTAGGGTCTTTTGATCTGTTTTTACATTACATTAATAATAATAATTCTATCATTAAATAAAATTGAAATTGCAAAGATAATATTTAAATTGTAAATTGTGTTATAAGGAACATTATAAAATATTTTTATCAATTTTATTTTAATATATACCTAAAAGAATTTCGGATTGGAAAAGAATTTTGTTTTGAAGAGATGCAAAATTATATGAAAACTTGAGGAAGAGAAGAAAATTAATATTCAAGTTGATGTAAAAGCGACAAGCTCTACAAACAACGTGGGGTCGATTGAATTGGTAATAAAAGAACGTCGAACATAGGAACTCGTTAGTGGCTACTGGAGGTTTCTTGAGAGTAAAGTGGATGGACCAATCAGGCGACCGGCTGGTAAACACGGCCCAATTCGCCTCCAATTTCTACTCTAACATGTTATTGTTTGGTTGTTTGCTTTTGTGATTTTTTTTGTTTTTATTTTCTTGGATATGTTTTGTTTTCAAAATCATTGAATAATATAAGTAAAACAGCCAGTAAAATCTTTTACAGTTTGTTGGATCTACTGGTATAGTTTAAAAGTTTTACTGATGTACCTTGTTTTTAAACAGAAAATGTGAAATTATTCTCAGTTCATTATTTGTAGACTGTCACAGTCACCAACATCTCGCCTTCCCGGGAAGTCAAATTAACTGAGTAACTGACAGAGTTACATCTCGTCTCACCGTGAACACAATTGCTGCCAGGAATTTGAAAAATCGGGTTAATTTTAAAATGTAAAAAATACGCCACTTAACTGAGTAAAATAGTTTTATTCAAATAATTGTATTATTTCGTATATATATATAGTTATATTGTTTACGCAATTTAACATTATTCTAACGTTATATTTCTAGTGATGTCTTGGACTAAGAATGTATACAAACTTTTCGAGACCATGCTTCTAAAATACTTGCTTTTAAATTGATAGATCAAGGTTTCAATCCCGCCCGGACAAATGGGGAGATTTTTATAACGAATTTTATATTTGTCTTATACCCTTTCAAGTATTAACGTGAATGGTAGAATCAGGTTTTAATAAATGAGGACGAGACGATTCTTCAGCTATGGGACTGATGACTAAGCCTTTTTACTAATCTAAAAAATGTATTACTCAAGATGATGAGATACGATAAATAAAATCTAATTAATATTTGTAAAGCAAAATCATTCACTTGCATCATACTCTTTATATATAGACTATTTAAAAATATAAACATAAATGGCATAGAGATATCTAACCACCACTCATCAATATGTGCTTATATAATAAAAAAGCGTTGTCCTCACTTGACACATTTTACTATGAAAGCTTTATTGAAGGTTCCATACAAGACCCTCGGGCACTTTTGGGGCCAAATTGCGATAGAATGACTATTCAATGTGGCTTCGAAACTGCCCGTCAGGGGTTCGCCTAAAGTCTACTTAATATAACTTCTACGAACAACTCGTAACTTTAATACGTGTTGCATTGTGACGAAGAGTTCCACTTTCCTTTAATATATTAAGCAGTTCTTACAAAGACGTCTGTCTTGGGACTTCCTAAAGACAAGGTTTCAAGATATTAATGAAACATATTCGTATTATGCCAGTTCCACTTAAAATTACTTAACATGTTATATTATTTATTTAATATATTATACTTAAAAGAAATATCAAAAGTTAGTGCTTTCATGAAGTGATAAAGATTCAACTCTCCTCGTCGCATATTAATACCATTATTCATACCAAAGGAAACCAATGAAACGTGACTTTCCATTTGACAATAATTTTAAACCTTTCTTTTATTTTATAAATACGATTTTAGCAATAAATGAACATTTAAAAATGTTCTTTAATTCATTTTAAAATATGTAATGCTTAAAACCACTTTTATGTTTTTTAGATATGCAATCTAAATAAAAAATTCCAAATTATTTAAAAAGCGGAATTTCCACACGAAAAATCACGAGCCAATGAATTTTTCATTTTTACAGCTTCTGGTTGTATCTCATACTGATTTGTGTCGTGATATATTATTAAATATATATTAACAAATATATATATATAGTTACACATGTAACATATTTTAAACATTAGTTAAACAACTTGTTTTCCCCTTTGTATAAAATAACCCGGTCTAATTACTGTTTGACGAGACAAAGTACACCGATTTATTATTCCGAAGCCGCAACACAAAATTTGTTTAGTAAACAACTAATGAATTAACATCACAAATTCGTGAATAAGTGAAATCCTTTTCAAATTTAATAATTGCTCAATGTTGGCACTTTAGGTAATAAAATGAACTAGACTTATTTGAAATATGAGACAAAAGTTTTTGAATTCCAATTAAAAGTATATTATACGAAGCTTTGGTCGCAGAATTTATTATACTTGTTATGAAATTTTGATTGTAATTTGAATTAAATAATTACCTCGGATTTTAGTTACAAATATGTCAACAATTTTAGTATTTGAATTAAATTAATAATTATATAAATTTATCAGAAAATTGCTCAAAGTTATTTAAGTTATGTAAATACAGTAGCACCAAGACGTTGAAATTATCCCACTAAAAAAAAACAGTAGATGTTTTGTAATACAACTTCAACTTTCAACTGATTTCAAAGAATGATTAAAGTAAAAATATTTTGACAGTTAAGTTAATTGACAACTGTTTCTCGATCAATCAATCAGAAAAGTTAACTGGATTAGTTATTTTTTCATTAATCAACTTTCGATAATCCGGCTGTCAAACAAATCTTCAGTAATCTTAGGAAATAATACAATCTTTTTTAACTCTTTGTTATATTAACAAATTAAAACTCACGGAAAATGAAACAAGGAATATCTTTATTAAATAAAAAACAAAAAAAAACAACAAATCAAATAGAAAAAAAAGAGGAAATTATTATAAACATTAATAGCTAATTTGTGTGTACTTTACCAAAAAGCTTTTAACCACTATTCAGATTTAAGATAAGTAAAGTCATTATATAGTTTAACTGAAGTTTTCTACAAATACATATAAATCATTGTTTGCAGTACATTAACCAAAAGCCTTATAACATAAAATGTGTCCTTATTAAGCATTGTAATTTTAGCATACCCTCATAAAGTATCAAAACCCGACTTCATTTTGGTACAAAATTTGGGACAAATGAGCCAAAAGTAACCCAGGACACGATGTCACAAGATCTACTGATAAAAACACAAATGCTAATGAAAGCAACGCTGTGTCGGTGAGATTAGCTTTTGCTGTGAAATTGGTCTCGTTTAGACTCGTATTACGTTACAGTTTTTAACATATTTAAAATATGATATCGTTATAATCTCAATGATATATAAATGTATTTTCGTTGTTATGCCATTATCCATTTTGATTACATTATTATTAATTAATCAATTAATTATTTTAATATTATTTACGTTTCAAACATAATGATATATAAATAATAGCAGTGGTTTTTAGTAATTATAAATTTGATTATATTAAAATTGTTATTTTATTCAGATCCAGAAGCTGTAATTTATAATAGATTGAAATTAATTTCTCGTGAATGAAACCGCGGGTGTGGGAGCTATACCTACTCCTTTGTTGGACGCTTTAAAGCCCAAGGAACTAATTACTTTCTTTTATGTCTTAGACGCAAAGGCTCTTTTATAATTATAATGGAAAAACATTTGGTGAAATTAAAATATTTAATGTGAAGCATCTATTACAAGGTGAATATAGAATTATTCTTAATTAAAAGTAACAAATATATTATTCCTTAGTTTTAATTTTACAATTTGTGAAGCAAACAGATAATCTATAATAGATAGGAGTTGCAAAAAATATGTTTCGTTGCTATTTTGACGGTCGATTGGTCTAGTGGTTGGTGGTTGGTAGCTATATCTTTTGAGCCAAAGGTTGTGGGTTCGATTCCCACTCGGGACAGTTGTCTGAGTGATCCACAGAATGTTGTTTTGAATCTAGGTGTTATTTGTGTTGTTTATTTCTGTGAAACCCTCTGCTACACTGAGATTATTTCTCTAGAGTGGGAGTTGTTTTATATGTAAAAAAAATAAAGAAAGAAAAAGATATATTCGATCTCAATTATCTGTGATACAACCTTAAATCTTCTAAGTACTGAATTTTTATTTTTTTTATTACTATATTGAGTGGTATTTGAAATTATAACTCTTCATAATCTGAAAATACAGTTACCTGAAAAAGTTACTTTATTAAGTTAATATAAATATAATTTATATCAGGAAATACTTTTTCACGTCAAATATAATTTCGTATATGAGAAATACAAATTATTTCGAAAGTGTAAAAAAATTTGAGCTGTTGCTATATTTCAGAATTGTAATAAACAAGATTATCTGTCACATTAGGATTGGCGAAATAACATTAAAGAGTAAATAATAATATATTGAAGTATTTCTAAAACATGTGTACTGTACTGTTGTTAAATAAACTATGTATTAAGAAATGTATTTTTTAAAACAAGTTTATAAGAATATCGTAATCTATAATATAAGAACTTAAAAAACTTGGACATACAAAATGAAAAGTTCAAAAAGGTTCGAGTCCTGCCTGTGTCAATATTTATTTGATCTAAATTATTTAAGAACAAAAATTTCTTGTCTTTGCTAACTTAAACTTAACTAAATTCAACAAGATAGCAAGCTAGATCAATCTAGCCCGTTATTCTTGTTTGTCTACATTAAACTTGACAGATACTTAAAATAAAAAAATATATATCAACAGATAGTAATGGTTATATGTAACCCTAACCTATATATATACATATATATATATACATACACCATATTAATTCCATGTGCCGTCCGCTAATGAAACTCCTTTATTATCTGTGTACATTATTTATACTCATGATATATTATAGTCCCTATTCATTATAAAGTCAGCTCTTAACCGGGAACAAATGAATTACATATGAGTCGGAAAAAGTTAATGTTCCTTTTATTGCTTACATTATAACGATGTTATTTTATATTTATACTAATTGTGACTCGCGGTTCCACTTGCGGACTATCGATTTTATTTTCTATTCAAATAACTATGAGTTAATAATTTTAACACTTATACCGTTCCTCATGAACCTGACTAATCAGAAATCATTTTCAACCAAACAAACTCTTCAACTATATTATTAGTATACATTAGCAAATATTTTTTATTTTGTGTTTATATATTATTTGTAATTAATTAGCTTATGATTATTGTTGTTTTCAATAAATTAATAAAAAATTGTCAAATAGATTAAAAATGTTATAAGTTTGATAACTCGTTTATGACTACATCTTATTCTCACAGATAACAAATACGACTTAAATAACACAAAACTTTGTATGTTTGTTTGTATCTTAAATTACTTATTTCGTTATATCGTGTATGGTATACCTCTGTATACATTACAAGTACCTATAGGCTACAGTAACCGCTTACAATCAGTTTGTCTCCTAATTCTCATTGAATTGTGACATATAATTGTTTATAATTTTACGTTTAAAAAAATTAAAGAAGCTTAGCAAAACTGCTTATAGACAATTTGAAACGTAAATCTTTATGCTGGTTTTAAATTTGATATTTAATAAAAGATATAAAACGCTCTGAGCTGGTTTACTGCACATGCTCAGGCTTACTCGATTCGATTTTAATAAAATGGGGTTTAAGACGGATCCCCAGTAGGTATCCTCTTTTGTTCTCTCACAGGAATTTGGGCTTTTGTCCCAACAGTAAATTTTATCAGAAACTTCGTTTGAAGTCATCTTACACAAAGATCAAGTGGCGCTCCTACTAAATTGAGTGAAAGTATAATTTATATATTGTTTTAAAATTTTGTGTTCGATATAATATATCTAAATATATTAAATTTCATTCTTTAATACATATAACTTTTGGATTTTATGTAAAATACCTTATAAGTTTATGACAATAATAAAATTATATCTATTTGAAAATATTATAGAAATATTTTCAAATAGAGATAATATTATTAAATAGTTCTATATTAACTAAGTTCCGCCCGCGGGTTTGTTCGCGTGGTTTGTTGATAGAAAGTACTCTCTTTCTGGTTCCAGACTATATATATATATTTATATATTTATCAAATTTCATAAAAAAAAAGTTCAGCTTAGGCGTAAAACATACATTTAATTTTTACAGACACATAAATAAACAGACAAATCCACAGAAATGACATTAGTGAAAATTTCACCGCAATCAGGGTAACAATTATTAGTAGTTATAGAAAATGTATGGGTATCGTTCAAAAACATCCATTAACACGTCGGTATTTGATCTATCTATCTGCAAAATTATAGCTTACTCAGTCATCGTAAAAACAAAGAAATTTCACTGTTATAAGTATATAAAAATACCAATAAAAAAATTTATCATGATTTTAATCAAAGAAGAAACGCGTCTGGTAAAATAATAATATTTTACGATTCACTGAAATTTCCAACTGCAATCTTCGTATTAACTTTACTAGACGACATTTATTTTGCCATCTCGTAAATGGTTAAATTTAGGTGAGTAATTTCGGCGCGACTACAGTAACGGGATGTCAGAAAATCTTACAAGTATTTATTAATTCTATATAACATAATAGGTTTTCTTAATAGAAATTTTAATGTAAAATTTATTAAAATGTAACACTTTTTTTTTGTCTTTTTGATACTAAAATGAATAAATTTATTTATTCGAAAAAAATCAATATGTTTTTGCATTTTTTTAATAGTATTGGCATATTTTAATTCTTTTATAACTGTTTTAAAGAGACGTTAATTTTTTTTTTATTTTTTAACAACGGTACGTTTTGTACTAAACGTACAGTTCTGAATATAAATATAGAAATGTTTATCGTTTCAATATTTTTATAATTTAGCTCATATTGTAATAGAATAAAATTTTACAGAAAAAGAAATTGTTGTTTTGTCTTACTATTATACAAGTTTTTCTGGTAGGTTAATATCCCAGTACTTTCACAAAGCATTTAAAATTTCAAAACATGTTCGAGAGTTTTAATCGATTCGTTCGGAAACGTCTAAAAAAGTTACCAAACACAAATAGCTTTTGCAGCTTTTCAGTCAGTAAATAAATGTGACGAAACTAACCAGTTACGTCACTACAAAAATAACTGGTAGCGTAACTTTATGAAATGGACATACACATACATTTGTTTTTGCTTAAAACATGTTGCTTTCTGTTTCAAAAAAAATGTATACAAAGTTTAAAAATATTTTTTATAAGGTTCAATTATTACTAATATGAAATTATTTACTTGTGTTTTTATTTTCATTTAACTATGTATGTATTTATTGTAAATTTATATTTTTAAAGATATATACTTTGCCTACTACTTTAAATTGAAAACGTGCTGTGATGTACCTGCCTACCTACCTACCTACCTACCTACCTCCCTACCTACCTACCTAACTAACTACCTACCTTCCTTCACCAAGTTCTTACTCATTAGACGGGTTGATTATATCCCCACGTATGGCACAATAATAACCGAAAAAGCCATTTTCAAAACTAAAATTACAAAACAAGAAATTGTTGTAGATTTCAAAAGCTAGACCCTACATTTTAACCATTTTATAAAAGTACATTTGGCAATATATTCTATTTAGTACCAAAGAACTGTCACTTAAAGAAAAATAAAACTGCCACGAATATTTATATTTATATGTTGTTAAAACATTCCTTACATCCGCCAAGTGTTAACGGACTTTAATCATAGCAATAATATTTACACAATATCATAATCGCTTCTATAATATTTATAGCATTACATATTTCCCTTGTTTATGATAATATACTTAATAGTTTTTTTGCCCGCAATAAATCATCTAACATCTACATCAATTAAAAAATATGTCAAGTAATAAATACCAGTGATTCATAGATTATTCAAAGATGCATTTATTAATTATTATAAGTATTATGATTATATACAATGTATATAATTTCCAATAAAACTAATGGGAGTCAGGTATAGTTTATTTTTATTGTGTTATTGTTTTAGGTAAATGATCTATAATAAAAACTCTGAAAAGTTATAATATAATATACAAAATAATATTAATATATACAAAGTTATTATACTTCTGTTGTAATTAGAAATTAATAAGAATTATATTTTTAATCACTCTACGCCAGTTTGATCGATGGAAGGTTCTAGTTTTAATAAACTGGGAAGTGGTATACTTCCTTTATTATATAATGATAGAGCGCTAACGTCCTTTTTGCTCTATATTTTATTATTACTGAAGTGGAAAGCATGAGGACAAATAAATTCATTAGAACCAACAAAAGCATCCAAGTAGCTCTAATGAAGAGAGACGGCTTGTTTCATTACTTTTTATAATTTTTCTACTAAATGGTTCAGGAAATAAATTTTTTTTTGTACAATAAACAATTATATTAAATACTTTTAAATATATTTTTTGCTATTTTTTGCTATCACTATCTATGCAAAGACTGTTTCTTTTAAATATCCGTCGGAAATAGTGCGACATGTCGCAGTGACCTATGGAACACTAGATAACACTATCTCTCGCAGGAAATTCGGTCATTCGTGCAATATTTACAAATATGTCTGCTACAGACTTAATTGACACAAATAGCTCATATTACGTCTTATTATCAAAACTAGTTCAAACAATGTTTTAACTGTATTAAAATTCAAATTAAATCCACACATTCTTGATAAAACGTCTTGGTACTTCAAATTGTGGAGTCGATTAAAGAGTTCGTATAAAGTTTACCGATATTTTTTCATGTCGTGTGTCAACTCGAGCCCGCATCAAGTCAGCAAACAACCAATAAGTACGACACGAGTTTTTCCAACTCATTTTCATTTTCAATTCTACTTATTTCCTTTACGAATTTACTCTCAATTTGTAAAATGTAATACCTATTCTAACGTTTCGTCTTCATTAACAGCACATCACTTTTCATTATGTCTTCAGATGTAACTTTTTCAAAGAGATTCGACTCAGCCGGCCCGTCGGGGGTTCTTAACCAAACTTCTTTGGAAACTTTAAATGTACCAGGGTATGTGAATACCGTTTTAATTTATAACGTCTTTCGTGACGAAATTAGTTTGCGTTTTCTGAGAGCGGAAATAAGTTCTTCGGGAAGAAACCAAGTTCTCTTTGAGAAATTGTAGATTTAATTAAGTGTGTCTGTTAAAAAGCTACTTTTAATCCGCATGCAAAATAGTTACATTAAATATTATTTTGTAACTGCGATACAATAATTTAAACGAAAACTGACTCTTTGATATATTCATTCCTATACCTATAATGTACTATAATAAATTTCGCACACTATTGTGGGGAAGCGACTTCTGATAGAAAGATACAACTATTGTAAAGTAAATTTCTTTTTATTTCCAAAAATACTATTGTAATTTGCCCGGCTACTTATGTTCCATTCGGGGTTCTTATTGATGAGGCTATACTAGTTCACGCCGTGATTTCTTATGAATAAGGACTCCGATAAGGACTCCGAGTTCGAAACCAGAACGACCAATTCGGTAAGTAAAATTTAGTATTTGAATACATGACTACTTCATGAATCACGACAGTTCAAATGTACAAAAAATTAAAAATATATATTTAAAAAATTCAAGATGTACAGACAGATTTATAAGTAGTTTATATGTTAAGTTGTTAGTACAAGTGCTATCGTAGCGTACAAGGAATCTAGGTCGTGCATATCCGGAGCTAGCGACATCGCAATTAGCGCATTACTATTATTGAGATTTACTTTTTGATTGGTGACATTAATTTGATGTTAACAGTCAAAATATTATTAATAACTTAAATAAGATTAATATTAAATAATATTAATGTTGCAAAAATTTATACTTAAAAGTTTTAGTTTTGAAAATGATATCTTTTAAAAATTACTTTTTGTTTTTATTTAGTAAATAAAAAATAAATAATAAAAAATTAATCACTGCGAGAAGGATTCGAACCCGCGACCTATTAACTAATCTACAAACATCGTCTGTATCGGGACGGAAACGACATCTATTAGGTTTTTATTTTCATCTGTATAAAATTAAAACTACAGCTTTAAAAGTCTTGTCAAAAATACATGTTGGTAAATGCTCTATATTTGCTGTACGCGTTCAAATAAGTATCCACTTCCCAATAACTATACCCAGCAATTACCTTTATATTATATAGTTTCTTAGAAAGTGAAAGTCAATTATCAAGTTTTCAGTTCAGCTCAATGAAATGTACAATCGTTTTCAAAATACTTTTATTTAAGTTTAGTTATGACTGAGACAGACGTTCACGCCATCTGTACTAAGCTGTCTACAAGTTCTAACCTCATTAACTATTTGAACTTTAAGAAGTTTCAGCTTTTCAAAACTTATAAATGTTCACTGACTTTTCGTTCCAAGTTAAGGATTCGCCAGGGAAGGAAATATGTACTAGTATTTTTTTTTTGTTTATTTATTTATGCGACAATAAAAAAAATAATTCTTAAAATAGACAAACAGTACATGAAATAGCTTATCTCAAAGAGATTTCTTTCAGTTAACCTGGATTTAAAAGAAATGAAATTTATAAAGCAAATATACAATTGATGGGTACATTAATGAGATTATAAATTAATAAGTACAGAAAATTAAACAAATATTACATTACATTTGACAAATAAATACTAACAAAGTACTAAAATTTATTTATTAAAACTTAAATCTAACATTACAGTTATATCCAATTCGTTAGATAAGTTGACATAAAATAGTAAATATAAAAATTATGACAAATTACACAAAAACAATTACAATAATATTAAATAATTATTCCATGTTTAGTGATAAGTAAATATACTAATACAAATGGACTTAAATTATATATACCTTATAAAAAACATATATCCTATAAACAAAACGATGTAATTGTAAGGTAATGTATACCAGGTGAGTTTGATTTGTAGATTATACGTCGCTTACGATTCTATATCCACGTAACAAATAAACGAGGTGAGGGCGTCAGTCACGTGTCAGCATGACGAGCCCCGATGCTACACTGACATTTAATGTATGCGGTTGGCACCTTTATATTAAGGCTCCTACTAATGACAGGATCACGGAATATAACACAATTATCTAAAGTTTAATCTTTAATATTCGTAAAAATAAATCTACAATCTTACTTAAATTTTTTACTCAAATGTCATTCATTTCGGTTTGAGTTTGAAAATATTTCAGGATATTTGTTAAAGTTGAAATTAATTAAAAGTTTGTAGTACTTAACTAATCCATTAACAGCTTTGAATAAGACCTTTGAAGAATTACTTCTGATATTGGAACTTTGATTTAGTTTAGAATAAAATATGCGAGCAGCCTTATTCCATTTGATAAAGTGTAAACACCGTATCAGGTCACGTCACACGTACGATTTGCGTCAGGATCACAAAGACGTTCAGTAAAGGATTAAGATTTTGATTAATTATAAATTAGATAGTGATTGTATCGAACAAGATCACATGTATCCCGAGCGGGTAATCCATTAGACACAGCTTCATTAGTCTTTCTGTTTGTTCTATTTACACGTGGATTACCTTAATTTGTTCTCATTTAACCTCGTCAAAGGTACTTTTATTTCTTATATATTGCTATATACAAAACAATTTTTATAATTTATTAAAATTAAAACTCTTATAAAAAAAATATATTTCTTAAAATAGACAAAAAGCATGGGATAGATTATTTCTTCAAAAAGATTTCTTCCAGCTACCATCGATTTACATGAAATTTATATATGTATTTCTTATATATTACTTCCATTTTTTTTTCGTATATCTATCAAGAGACAGTCAAATTATCCGTATACATATGTAAATATAAATATTCTTAATATATGTAATAGAATCTTAATATACGGTAATTCAACGTATTTTTATTACATCCAGGTATAGAGCGTCCAAAAGACAGGTCTCTGCAGTGGTAATTACGTATCTGATGCAATTTCGAAGCGACGTCGATAAGGTACCAGTTTATTACAAGGTCAATGGGGAGAATGGGAAGGGAAGGGAAGTGTGATATATTTTTTGGGAAACATTAGATTGGTAATGAAGTCGAAAAAAGATTTTTTTGTAAATTTATCAATTTATAATGTAAAATAATTTTAAAATATTTAATTTATCTTTTTTTTTTAATTTGATATTTTATTAAGTTAAATATAAGAGTTTCTTTTCTACTTTATTGGAAATTTCTCTTTACTATAACACGTTTTACCTTAGCTCTATTCCCTCTAGACGTCTTTACTTTTCTCCAGATCACTGACCCGTCTGGAAACATTATAGAAAATATATTATGTATAGACCAAGTTAAATATCTTCAAATATATAGAGAATAAATTCAATTATACCAATATAATAGGCTGTTCCATCCAGCCGATAACGATACATACATAAATATACAACACTACAAGCTATAAATATATATGAATATTTATATTAGAATACACAATAATTATAATGAATTATAATGAAAATCCATAAGTGAAATAAATGTTGGGTAATCAAAGTTACTTTCATTACGAGCGGTTTAGATAATTGTAGCAGTTGAAATATATCCAGCAATAATTACTATGCAATTGGTTACCTGGCTTCCTGTAATGGTATCTGATGCAATGCGCCTGCGCAGACCATAAGAAAATACCTCAACTTTCAAGTTCTTGTATATTTCGTTCGCGTCGCATTAAATCCTAAAGCTCCGCCTGATGCAACAATAATTGTCATTAATTGAGATTGTTAAAATGGATTGTTAATGTTCCTTTATGAAACTTTCTCTTTGTTGTCTTTAAGTTCCTAAAAGCTAATTTGTGTTAGGAATTACAGGTGTTGCAAATACTTACCTAGATTCAAGCAAAATCTTCAAAATTTAATAAAAGTAGAAGCGGAAATCATTTTTTTCTGTGTCCATATATTTTTAATTTAATGTGTAATAGAATATAATTATTAAAATATTAAAATATAATAATAATGTCTAAATAATTTATTGGCGTTGTATTGTATTTAAAATAATAAAACAATTGATACCTAATAGCTTTAAATTAACTTAAATGTATCGTAATCTGATGATATCTTGTCGTACGCTATCGACTTTTAACTCTGTCCCCAGAGTATCGACATCGACGGTTCGCAAGTCGATTCCGTAACACATAATAAGTAGGCGATAAAAGATCGATTTTCGCACAGAGCTTGCGTTACTCGACCCCTTTTCAATAAAAATCACATTTTCCTTCATAAGTCAGTTGTTGGTTGGTGACATTCATGGGAGAGTTTAGTGACTTCCGAAGTAGCAGGTTATCAGACGTACCGGGAGGGGTGGGGGAAGGGTGAAGGGAAACTGGGTACTGGGTAGTAGTAGATCGCCCCCGCATTCGCGTCCTGGCTCTCGGCGCACCCGACCGCGCCGTTCGCGCTCCCGATTACTTAATTATTTACGCGTTCTCTATTTACTAATTTACGCAGCGAGTTTTATTTATCAACCGGCTAGGTTTGTTGTGGCTAATTGAAGTGTATTGGTGTTTGTATATTTAATTCTATTGATATTGATTTGATTATTTTTCTAGTAATCCTAATTTAGGGAAATTAAAACTTTACTTATTTATTTAGCATTACTTTCAATTTGATTTCTTTTTAACTGGAAAGGAGGTTAGGGTGTTAGTGTCTTTTGATTAATAATTTGTATTAGAGAAAATTAGAAAACACTCATTAGTGTGTCATCAGATTTCACATATCACGAAGCCGAGTCTGTCTCAAGCTAAATATTTTATCGATCGCGTCTATTTATAAAACGTCATCTCATGATCATTTTTCACCATCAAGCTAGCTTCCAATCGGACACCATCTGCAATTTTTCACGCGTCAGACAGTTTATCTTTCTTTCGCTCGCTAATCCAAGACTTAGACTTTGAAACGTTAGAATAATTAAATTGGCCTTTACGAATATCTCAACAAAGGTTAGATAATAAAGACATTTATAGGAGAGTATTTAAAATAAATTTATTTTAAATTATAATAAAATCGTTAATCGAAATATTTCGAGTTCTATCTTGAGCTATTTCTTTGGTAATGTTGTATAAAAGACCTAAGAATTTAGATTATTTAAACTAATCTAGGCATGGTATGAGTCCGTAAATGTAATCAGACGACCGGTAAGGCTCGCTCTACTCCACTTGCTAGGTATTTGGCCTTATCCATAAAAACGTATACCGCGCTTTCAATCCGGACTCTTATCTAGTTTCTATTTCTTGTGAATCTTGGTCATAAACGTATCTATTGACAATAACTTTCATTTAATACAATAGCAATGTTATAAAATTTAGGAAACAAAAGATAAATTTATTGATTAAAACGCTATTTATACTGACTCGCGCAATATTGGACTCGTAAATTTTCGAAAACGGTCCATTACTTCGGGTGTTGGGATCGCAGTATTACTTCGATAGTGTTCAAAATGTTTTCTTAATACCTAAGTGCCATTTAAGATTCATTCTCCAATATAACAAAAGGGACGCTTTTATATATATTTTACTTATATTTTATTCTATTTTTTTCTAATTTTTGGAAAATTTACTATATAAAGAATATATATAATAATATCACCCTCGTGTGTAACGATCGATCATCCGAAAATGGCCATAAATATATTAGATGAGAAAGTATTTCGACGAAATATTCTTAGCAGGTTTGAACCAGATCTGAAACTTTCTTAATACATCTAAGTCGATGTTTTTTCTCAAGAAAATTTGCTCAACATCTTGGCCAGCTAGTTACGCAGTCCGATAATACCTAGACGGTCCAAGATACAAATTAATATATAATTTATTTTAATGATGTTGTAAGTCTTGTGTAACATGAATATTAAAGGTTTGGTTCTTTTTAATTTTATACTGTGCACTTACTTATAATTACTACAGCTCAAATACTTTTATTACATTCCGGGTACTGATTTCTTAAAAACTTAGAATGTCCAAATCATTTGAATTTATAATATTAATTAATCAAAGTTTTTGAATTATGTTAAATACTAATGGTTTTAGGTAGAAATTATTTAGCAATAGGTACGGCTCTTTTTTATTATACCCTACGAAATCTTATATTCATGAATATAATTAAAGGAATATAAGGAATAATAGTAATAAACAAATATAATATTATTTACTTAAACCATTAATAATTCTTATAATATTTTGAGTGAGTAATCTGCTCACGTCAATACAATCAGAAATGTGCTAGTTTCGAATCCATGCGTGATTCTTATTCATGAACGATATTTCGGTGTGAATTTAATAGAATATACAAAAGCAATCATGGATCACGGAATTTTAAATATAAAAATTAATATATCTTAGTATTTTCTTAGATTTTCACGAGCACACATTTGAAATAAAACTATTTTTTACGGATTAAACTCGCGTACAATTTGGTTACATTTTAATTTTAACCCGACGTTTCGAATGCTTTGCAGCAATCGTGTTCACGGGTAGACGAGATGTAAGTGTATGTCAGTAAGTCAGTAATATATCTTATTTAATAGATCCTTCTAATCCACCTTTACACAATATATTCTCGTACCAATCTGTTTATTAGGTTGAAACTTCGTACCTTGACCCTTATTATAAATATGAGCCACGAAGCTAAATCCACATACAAAGAGTGGAAAGTTATTTCCAACTACACAAATACTGTTTTCATCCGTATTATATTCTCTTATATATAATATTTACTAGAATTAGATTATTATTATTTATTTATTCCTTTATTTATTTATTAATTGGTGGTTATTTTTGTTTTATATCCGACGATGTTTAAATATTTATTATATTTCATTTCCCTTGTTTTAATTCTGCGAACCATCTTGCTATATCTTATAATAATTTGTGGTTATTTTTATTTTATGTTATATTTCTAAAATTTATTAAAGCCTAAAATATTGGTCTACTACATTTACCATTTTCTTAATTCTTCGATCTTGCTATTCAATAGGAAATTAGGCGTGTCTTAGACAAGAGTGATGGGTGTGAATTTGACGGAAGATATTAATTATATTGGGAACGGTTCTATTGACATTTCTATATAAAATAATACGGTCCCGAACAAAGCGAACTAATTTAATTTTCTATCCCAGCTTCCTATCCGAGCTTTTTCGTTGATATCTCCAAATCTCAGGATTTCGTTATATCATTTTCCTCGTAAAAAAATCATTGAAGATCATTTTTATTTTGGCTCATATATTAGATATAAATATTTGATTAAAACAAGTGG
This sequence comes from Mechanitis mazaeus, assembly GCA_959347395.1. Taxonomy (NCBI): domain Eukaryota; kingdom Metazoa; phylum Arthropoda; class Insecta; order Lepidoptera; family Nymphalidae; genus Mechanitis; species Mechanitis mazaeus. Next base: position 12,463,974 of record OY365743.1, read on the forward strand.
GTCTCAAGTGCTTTAATTTTTATTTATGAATTGTTTTATAAAAGAAAGCTTGACTGATGTCTAAAACATGTCATAAATGATCTGATCCGCATTGATCTTTGATGTTGAACTCTCGAGTTCTTATGTAATATTAAATTTTATAAAATGTTAGTATTTGATAATTCATAAACATAACTTCGGTAATTTATGTAGTACTTCATAGCTATTTGAACTTTAACCATAGATGTGATATGAATTTTATTATTTTTTGTATTCATTATGTTTTTTTTTCTTATTATACTTTTGGCTGATAAACTCAAAGATAAATAGTGCAAAAGTTAATATAAATTAGTTGTTATTACAATATACTCTTTGTTGATCTCCGATTTTAATAAACATTAGTTTTATAATTCATTTTATGGGTCAATGAAATTCTTCACATAAATGTGTTCTACTTCTTCAAATACAATTATTTATTCAAATTATATCATTACAATAAATACCTATTTATTTGAAGGTACATTTCCACTCTTTGATTATTATTTAATTCTAGATTAATTCGTTATTAAATTTAAATTTATATAATGTTTTAGAAATAAAGTATTGTATAATTTATATCTTATTAATATCATCATTCTCGATAGAAAACTTTGCTCATTTAATGACCAAGAAAAGACCTACTTCGTGAAAGAAGTTTTTCAGCTTAACTCTCGAAACTTTCCGTTCAGCGCCCGTTTAATTTAAAATTAGGATACAGGAGGCGTAAGATGTGCTTTATAAATACATTCTTCAGTATTTTTAAATAATCTTGAGTTTTTCATTGAACCTTCTTTTAAACTTCCTGGATTAAGGAAGTTATTATAATCATCCCGATTTTCGAAATTGTTTTTTTTTCTTGTAAATTTTTACTTTTGAGGTGTTCTAAGTAATTATAGACATAATTAATAATATATTGTCTGTGTGTGCGCCAATCAATGCGTATTTACGTAACTTGAATATAATCAGTTTTCAAGCAAAATCGACACAGCAGTTTTATAGTTTTTTTTTAACTGAAAATTATAATTAACTCTACATATTCGCAAATTCGCAATTAAAAACAACTAATTTCGCGATTAAAGTTTAAAATTTCGGTAAAAAGTGACCATGACTGTGAAAAATACAACATATTTTTTTTTCGATTTCTAGAAAAGTGTACAAGAAATAGATAGTATCAAATTTTTAATAATCAAATCATGAAGTAGATTTCTTATAAAAAAAAAAATATAATAAATAATTAAAAAGTTATATGTTATTTTCTTATCAGGAAGTTATTATGGTGCTCGCACCCATTACCGCTAGTTTTGTTTGACAATGTTATCAAAATATAACATTATTTAAAAACCATTTTGCTTACGTAATTCGGAGTTTGTGCAAAAATATTCAGGTCTACAAAATTTTCGAGTCTACACCGGACAGAGGGCAAAGGATAATCCCTGTTCGGTACTTGCGTTAATTCGGTCTGTTCATAATTGAACTGAATACGAGAATTTCGTTTACAACGTCCGACAGTAATCTCTGTTTGATCGTTTTTATTTAATTTACATATTATATATTAATGACATAGATAAATATTTGTCTACCGGAAGACATATGCGGGTATACTAATATTGAATAAAGGTCAAATATAACACACAAAGAGTATGGGTTTAGAGGGTCCATAAGCATTTAATAATAACTCAGTTTGTGCCAGTTGTGCTTTCTCCTTACCAATTGTATTATTGTAGCTAGGTTTACAGTTTCATTGAACACAATTTGAATACTAATTCCTTATTATGGTTTAGCTTTCGGATAACTGTTTATATCTAAACTTCCGTATCTGTAGAGTAAAATGTAAATAACCTTACTAATCAAAATTGTACCCAGTATTCTCTGTTTTGTCACTTTCTCACTAACGATTTACGTCAAAGGTGTGAAAATGATTAAAATTTTGAGTCTATTACATACTTAAGTTAGCTTCTTTTAGCCACATCAACTAATAAATTATTAAAGTTATCTGATGTAGTAAGTGACATCATAAAGTGTTGAAAAATTGTGTAAAATCAAAAATGGCCATGTGGTGGTTGTATTGGCTCACGTCGTGTAGTCTTCTAATGAGGATAGATGCGTCTATATATGATGAAGAATACGATCCATATACAAGACTCTATGACTATGCATCATCAGGTGAGTGTTTTACTTAGTGCAGGAATGACGAACCAATGGCACGCGTGCCACAAATGACACATTTGAAAGTTTTGAAGGCACGCACAAAAACAAAATTACTGTAAAACATTGATAGATAAATAATATTTAAAGAAAAATTGTTTGTATTTGTTTATTTAATTATTCTTACATATAGTTCGATCACGCTAACATTTCGAATGAAATAATATTGTAGCACTATTCAAAAAATTATTCTTTTTACTTTTTGGCACGAACATCAAAAAAGGTTTGCCATCCCTGACTTAGAGTATTAGTTTTTTTACTAAGCTAATCTGTGAAACTACGATTGGGGCTTATCCTTTTTTTTTTTTTTTGGGTTAAGCCTAATTTTAACAAAAATCAATATACTTCAATCTTTACGAAGTAACTTCTAAAGGAATAATAAATGTAGATATATATATTTCTGTTCCTCGCAACTGCTTTCATTCTAACAGAAAGGCTTTACACGTTCGAAACATAAGTTCAAATAGCACACGGAAATAAAATAGCGACAGCAGAAACGATTTAAAAGTGCATTCTAATACTTGATCTAATGATACTAGTATTATAAAGAGGAAAAGTGTGTTTGTTTAAATGCGCTTATCTTCTAAACTACCGGACGGATTTGAAAAATTCTTTCTGATTATAATTGGTAATTTTTTTATTTAAACTTTCGTCATCCATAATTATTATTATATATAATTATTCAGCTGTACGCACGTAGTTACTATTAAAATTTGTCCGAGTAGTTTCATGCCGAGATTCTGCCATGCTTCAAGCTCATGAAGGGTTTCGAAACTAGTCGGGCAGATTCCAATAGTAATTACGTGAATGCAACTGGATAATTATACGTAATATAATAGGCAAGTTCATGAGAACTTGCTTAATATATTAATATAACAGCCATCTATCATCATGTTACTGCTCTTAGCTATCGTAATTGTACATAACCCCTGAGTAACAGCTAGTTCTTATCAAATCAAAATTGTTTTTTTAAATCCAACGGAAGTTCCTGAAACTAGCGCCTTTAATTCAAATGAAAAGTTCAGCTTTATAATATTAGTTAACTGTCGGTTCTACTAATGAATAGTATATGTGGAACAAATAATAATATGATTGTTTCATACTAAAGCTCAGTTCCAAAGTTGTTGAACTACCACATTTGAACTTCTAATTGGCAGAGGAGTTATAATTGAGGAATTCCAACCAAAAGTATTAGTATAATATCAGCTCATAGAATGTCCCATGATTCTCTAAGCGTATATTTATATCATGTTTTGTTGTAACCGGAAAGAGAAAATCTGTTTAATTATTTATGATAATATTTTCCGGAGTATTTTATATCTATTATTATTACATATTAATAAATATATATTTGCACTATCTGAATGATTATATCAAATTCATTTTGATAATTATTTGCCCGTTCATTAAAGACGAGTTCCTGACTTTGACTACAATAATCTTCAACCCTTAACCCTGGAATTGTCTTTTATAAATAATGCTTTTTTTTTTTTCTAAATTAAGAAAGTTTCACAGGAATTCAAACATTGTATGAACATTAATATTTTTTTAAAAAATACACAAATATTTCAGTATATTAAGAAAAATAATTTTGTAAAGGACGGAATTCGCAAAAACAAAAATACCATGTCAAACAAAAGCGTCGGAATTGTTATAAATCTTTATATATATTTATATTATATATATTATTTACTAAAAATCACTATTATTGAAATACATTCTATTCATTTGTGTTCTATATATTTGAGCATTTAATTACCTTTACTTGTATGTGTATTGTATGTTGACTGCTAATTGATATATACCATACCCATGTCAATTAATATCTTTCCTCAAGGGTTTCTGGTTAGATCTCTTGTAACATAAGTTACGGATTGTCGGGGACCCGGTGCTCTGTGAACGGCTGGACTCTTTGGCATTGCGTAGAGACGTGGCTTCCTTGTGCGTCTTCTATCGCATTTACAACGGGGAGTGTTCCGAAGAGCTATTTGATCTGATGCCTGCCGCCGAATTTCATCACCGCACAGCACGTCACCGCCTTCATTACCATCCTTACCACCTGGATGCATGGCGTTCTTCAACTGTGCGGTTTGCAAGAACCTTTCTTCCACGTGTCACAAAGATGTGGAATGAGCTTCCTTCGGCGGTGTTTCCAGATCGATACGACATGGGTACCTTCAAAAAAGGCGTTTATTCCTATCTCCAAGGCCGGCAACGCTCTTGTGAGTCTTCGGATGTTGCAAGAGTTCATGGGCGGCGGTGATCACATATTATCAGTGACCCGCATGCTCGTTTGCCCTCCTTTTCCATAAAAAAAAAAAAAAAAAAAAAAAAAAAAAAAAAAAAAAGTTATTATTTGTGTTAATTGAATTCGCTGCTAAATTACTATTATGATACAAAAATAAAAAAGTATTATTATTTTCATTAAAGAATTTTTTATCACTATTAAGCCGGATTACTTCGGTCAATGGAATTTTTACATCGAGTTCAAATGAGTTGCAAAAACTACGATAATAATAGACGAACGGAAGTCCCTTATCAACACGGATGTTCAAACAGAACAGATAAGCAATAAAGATCTTTATTATCTAGCTATTAAACTGCTATTTTCCGAGACAACTAAACTAAAGTAGAATAGAATAGAATAAATATATTTTTTACGAATTTAACTCGGGTATTATTTTGGTTACATTTTTATTTTAACCCGACGTCTCGAATGCTTTGCAGCAATCGTGTTCACGGGTAAAAGAAATGTAGGTGTCTGTCAAGTAAGTTAATTAGTCATTTGACTTACTGACAAACACTTACGTCTACCCTTGAACACGATTGCTGCAAAGCATTCGAAACATGGTCTTAAAATTAAAATATAACCACAATTATACGCGAGTTAAATCCATAAAAAATATATTTATTTCAAATGTGTTCTTGTGAAAATCTAAGAAAATACTATAGAATAGAAATTGATCTTATGCAAGTCATAATGTAATGTTAGAAGGGCTATGTAAAAGCTTCAAGCTTGTGGGTAACGAATGCAAGCTTTGCTGTGAAGATGGCCCGGTAATACAATTTCTCTGTTCTGCACTTCGGGAGCTACTGTCGTCTAGGGAACAATTTTACTTAATGCATCTCGTGTATAACATTGCTTACAATATGTTGTATGGTAAAAGGATTTTGGTAATTAATAGAGCAGATTTGTATAACGTATTTTATATTATAAATATAATATGTGTCTCAATTCTTAATATGATATATTTTAATATTGAGTAAATTTTGTTATTAATATTAAATGTTTGAATATTGACTAGAAAATTTATAGGAATTTATAAAAATAAATAAAAATTTTAATTATTATGTAAGAAAGTATTAAATTATTCTTTTATTTAAATTCACTCTTTCTGAACAAGACTATTAATATATTACCTAGTTCAGAACCCACGATCAATCTCTATACTTGCGAATACACCACTCGCATCGGTCAGGGACGACATAATCAGAGAAAATCCGACCTAAAACTTTATTCATTTATACGTATTTACTTTATACATTTATTTGCAATGTCACGTATCGTCTATGTTAAATCGTCGTTTCATTTATAAAATTATTTCAAATTTCAGGTCCACCGGTGTCAAGACTAAACTATTTTTGAAATTTGAAAAGATTTCAAGTATTTTGTTTATGTTTTGTTATTTGTGTGTTATTTAGGGTTATTTGTATTTTTAGACGTGATAAGATTTTTTTTACGAAAATTTCGCAGCTCTTTTTCGAAATATTCAAATTTGAACGAAAATTTCGCAGCTCTTTTTCGAAATTAAGAAATTTGAATGAAAATGTCACAGCTCTTATTCGAAATTTAGAAATTCGAACGAAAATTTCGAAGCTCTTGTTCAAAATTTAGAAATTTAAACGAATATTTCGCAGGTATTTTTCGAAATTTGGAAAGCTCTTTTTCTAATAACTAATAACCTCTAATCACAGAAATAAACACTAAAACACAAATAACAAAACATAGACAAATCTTTACTATCTTTAAAGATTTTAATACAAACTTATTATTTAAGCAGTGCTTTACAAATAAATCCGTAAAACCAATAAATTCAATGTTTGAACGCCAACATAATGAAATCACGCTGCTACCGAGCAAAGGAATTCTGAATCCGAATTTAAAACCTAACATTTTTTAAATGGCAATTAGATGTTAGAATGATTTTATAACGAAATGACCTTTAAGAAATAAACGTAATGACGGTGTTGACCTGATTCTAAAACGATTCTGTGATTCTACTTTTCTTTCATATAAATGTTATAGCACGTGTAAAGCAATTTATAAGTTGAACAAGTCTTAACTTTTTCATTTAGTGTTATAATGGCTTTATATTTCGAAGAATAAAGAAAGTAATAACCATATTAAGTATATTTCTTTCTTTCGTAATTCAGTTATGGAAAATACTTTTTCATTTGTATAAAAAACTTTGACATTTCATAAATGTCAAATGTATTCTAGAAGTATTATGTGTAACATCTACAATGATAACATTTTTTTGGTATTCATATCGAATTGATTGCGATGGCACTGGTTCGTTAAGTATTCTATATTTTGACGTTTGTGAAACAGTGGTCACAATAGAAAAATACGCGTCTGAGTTTGTTGTGTGGTTCTTCTCCAACCGCGGTTGGAACCCTCGATGCCTTAACTTTTAAATTGGAGAGTATCCAGAAAGGCTTATTTTGATAAGTATTGTATCAAGGCCCTCGTGAATCTTCCAAATGTACGCAAATTACCACTAATATTGATTCTTGATTCAAAGTTTAAAAGAAATAAAAAAAAATAAATAAACAAATAAATAAAGAAATTAATTAATAAATTAAGATATCAAAGACTTCGACTTCTAATCTGTAGGTCATTCTGTTAGTGATTCAACCGCCGTCAGCTTTAACAAACTGCGTCCCTGCATTGCGACCAATGGAGGTATTTACCATTCTGATAATGGGACCCTCTATCCTTGGGATTAATTAAGCGTTCACTATCTCTAATCTTGTTCTTAGTAAGGATAAAATGTAAGTAAGACTTATTTTATGTGACTTACTCGTTATACAAGTTGTACGGAACGACCAAACGTATATAATTTCGGAAAACTATCAAAACTTTTTTACAGTATAGCTTAGTGATGCGACTCGAATAGATGTCTTGGCTCGAGTCACTCGAGCAATTTTACTATCTCACTCGAATCGTATTCGAGTTTTCGAATCACTCGAGTAAAAAATTTCACTCGAGTTGCATATTGCAATTACTTATATACCTATATTTACTATAGTTCGGTAACTCGAGTGCATAGTGACTCGAGCATTTTTTTTTATCGAGTTCGAGTTTGGCAAAGTGACTCGAGTCACTCGAGAAAAAACATGGCTTGAGTCGCATCACTAGTACAGCTCTTGTTTCATAAATCAGTAATACACTCTGACGGTAAAGTAAGTTTGTATATAAAATTCCTAAGGTATATTTTGGTTTCAAAACATCATTTACATTCAGTGTTTCTTTATGAAGCATAGGAGGAGAAAATTTCACTCACGTAAGAAATTCATTTGCATACTAGGATAAGATCCTGAAACAAGTATTGTACCAACGACGCGAACTCCACACTATAATGTGTTTTAGAGATTATTTCGGTTATTACAGTTCCAACGTTTCGAAGGTAAAATTACATGAAGGTAGAACCTCAACGCGGCCCCTGGGATTATATAGGCCAGTTATGTAGTTATAAAAACAGATTTTTATTATCTTCCCACCGGAAGACATTCCCATGGATAAGGGTATATGAAAAATTTAGCAACGTCCTTATGTACGCACTCACAATTTTCTCATTCTCCAAGTTCTTTGGAGCCGAAAACTTATTTTCATTGTTAGTGCTATACGTAACTTGTAAGTGCTGTTACAAAATTTTTACGGTCATTTTGCTAAAGTCAATTACTTGGGAATATTGCAGGAACCTTCTGTTTTGCAGAAAAAGATGCCAATTGCCAATTACAAGGGTCGTTATAACAATTTGGTTTTAGTAGGATCTGTTTTAAAGTTTCATTTAGAAAGCTTATCGCTGCATAACATTGTTTACTCTGATATTAAAATATTACAATCATACATACTTAAATGTTTTATAGTGTGCTGTTATCAAAACCCTCTAATTATAAGAATTAAGTCAATATTTAATGTTATTACATTGATCTAAAAAATAGATAAATTGTGTCAATAAATTGCCCAACAAACATAAATAAAATCTAAAAATGCAAAATTAAAAATAATTATAATACAATAACCACTATGACTTCAATTAACATTAAAATTAAATTATAACATAAATAAATATATCCTATCTTATTATTATATTCATGAACGTAAAATAAGATAATACCTACTCAGAGTTTTGAATAAACGTCTTATAAGATACAAGCTATGATGATATACTATAATTTATAACCCAGGGCGTAATAAAACGGGTACGCAGTACGCACTCTACATTCAACGTTTGATATTATTCGAACACGCGTTTTGCTTACAAATCGTTCTTCGCGAAAATCACTCCAAGATAAAGCTTATTTACATGATTTTATATGTCATAAAAATTGCTATCGTAAATTTCGATTCATTCATAACATATTACATATAATTATCCGGCTGTACTCTCGATATCATTATCGGAATTTGCCCGACTAGTTTCGAAACCATTCATGAGCTCTGAGCATGGCGGAAAAGCGGAATCGCAACGTGAACAGTTCACGCTGCGATTCTGCCCGAGTGGGTTCGAAATTATCTGGGCAAAGTCCGATTTACGTGAGTACAGCCGGTCAAATATAATTATTTGATCGTTATCATGGATCACGAAAGTTTACATACAAAGATAACATATATGAAATATTTGTTTTTTTTTTCTTTCAGAAAGTCGCACCTGTACCTCATCTGAGTTTAGATGCAAGACTGGGCGATGTGTGCCCATGTCATGGCGCTGTGACAATGAAAAAGATTGTTCAGACGGCTCTGATGAAGAACCAGGCACTTGTAGTAAGTTAAACATCTAACAGACTAAAATTATATTTTACAAAAATATTTTATATAAAAAATATAATTTAGTAAGTACTGTAGACAAAAAATTCGTTTATATTAGGTACAATTTATTCAGATCAAGAAAATGATTGCCTTTTCAACGACAATATATTTCGTGATCCTCTTTGCAATATCGGAAACAAATCTAGTACAGACGTATACGAATATACATACAAAATATATGTTATTTAAACTTATATATATAGTATATATTTTTTTTATTGACTATTTAACTTCATTACTATTTCATTTACTATTTAACTTCATTATAATTAATATATTTTTCGGTTTAATTTATATTTTTTATTTACAAATTGAAACGAATTCTTACAATACTAATTAGTATTCATGTTTTTCACAATCACTTTGTAGTATTTAATGTTACTACAGAATACAATTATACAACTAAAAATGAGTACAACTATATTCAAAGTCAAGTCGAACAGAGTACAATATCTTGTACACTGTCGATAGTTAAACAAGAATTTTTATAATAAAATAAGAGATAAATATAATTAGAATAAAATTAAATATTTAAGCATTTTGCTTAATTTAAAAATCTAAACCTTTTATAAGCATTTTGTTCTTCATTAAATAATATCTAATTAGACATTTTCAAGATTCTCAAAATAATCGTTGCAAGTTTATAAAATATTTAAGATTATTAGTTCTTATTATTATTTCAATTAGTTATTAAGAAAACATTCTTAAGAGAATTTTTTAGTATCTTGTTATCTCACATTATTTTCTATAATTTCGATTTAAGTAAAAAAATATTTCGAAGAGGTCATCAAAGATTTCTGATCAAAGATTTTATTTCTTGTATAAAATATACATACATAATGTGTTGAATCTACAAAGAATTGGCCAAATCATTTGAGGATTTAGACTTGATTTATTCTCCCAAAAAGTATAATCAATGGACTCGATAAAAAAATCTCTGATCCCTGACGACGTTTAACTTTATTAATAGATATTATAATTACTTAATTTAATATCATTAGATTATTTCTTGTTATATTTCATTTACTTGTATCGCGTCTTTAATTAATATTGTCAAAGTTTTATTTTAAGTATTTATTTAAATAGTAATTTATTATTTGTAATTTGAATTTTTGCGTTTATATAATTTTTTTTTTACTAATACTAAGAGGAATGTGCAGTATTCGTGTAAACTCTTGAGAGTTTTAGGACACCAAGAAATACTTAACTCTTATATGAAAATATGTAATTATATAAAAAAAATTAGTTAATTCTTAATCTATATGATTAAGACCTTTAGAATGTTATATGATTTTGGACCTTAAAATTAAACTACAGGTGCCAAAAAATTTACTTTTCATATAAAACTATATTGTACCTTAGTAGTACAGAAAGCCATTAGTCTAATAACAACGAAAGTAATAAATAAACTAAAGAGAAACAACCCGAAAACTATGTAGGCCAGATCAGTACGGCTTGACACAGAACAAAGGTAAGAGAGGGGATATTAGCACTCAGATTAATTATTCGACGTTCGATGTACGAGTCGAGGCTTTGAGAGCTATCTGCCGAATACCTGCAATGTATATAAACATTGTATAGAAACAGTAAATGCATAAAGTTATGACGTAAGTACTTACGAAAACAATTTTGAAAATTTATAGTTTTAATTCGTTGTTTTTTTTCTATCTTTAGATATTAAATTTTGTATGATCAGTCTCGAATGATTTATGTAATTTATTTCTAGACATTTATTGTGTATGTTTTCGTGTTCAACTGCAAGAAATAAAAAGTAGCAATCACATTAGTAGAAGGTTCAATATATTGGTCTAACATCAGGTGTCACTGTCCTAAGTCCATAGTTTGAGTAGTCGACGTTGCATTGATATTTGCTAGAGGCTACCAGACCAACTACAGGTTATTTGGAAAAAAGCCTTAAGGCTGGTTATAAAAAAATAATGCAAATAAAATGTAAATGAAAAGATATGCGCCGGTAAGCGTAGTTTAAATAAAAATACCTCACGAATCACGTAAGAATACACTTAACAACTGAACATGCGAATCATCCCTTTTACAAACCACAATACAAACTGCCTTTAGAAATATATATATATATAATACCAAAATTTAATTAAACCCTTGCTAACCAAAAGATACATAATTTGAATTAAAATAAATACTTTCAAAGAAAACTAACTAACAGGCATAAAGTTCAAAAATTATATAAACATTTGGCTTTAAGACAAACTTTATTAGATACTCTTTTATTATTCCCCGAAAAATAATAATCTAGCAATTTATGGGGAAACTTTGGTAGCACGCTGTCCTTAGCGGGGCTTCCGACGTGGATTAAAATCTTAATTACGGTTCGGAAGTTTCCCGGACTAATATAATAATCCCTGGCCTTTCCTTCTTTCAGTTATGAGTCGCGAATTAGAATTCTATATACATCGATTATACAAGTTGTATTAATGTTAAATTGGAATACCAACACGAGTTTGATATTTAGAGAATTCATGTTAATGAGGGTAAAGAAATGTTGATTATGCTTACCCCATCAAGTCTAAGGGATCAAAGTGGAATATTAAAGTAAGGAATTTATTTCAACGTATATGGTAATTTAAATTTATTAACGACTTCAAGTACGTAAAATTAGGCGAATGTATATAATAATTTTCAATAATAAATGACATTTAGTCCTTGAGAAAGTCTAGACGTACAAAGTATAAACACAGGTAAATATTATAAATGTTAAATGTTTTAATACGAATCGTGAAAAGACTTTTGAATGAATGCTTCATTTTTTTCCTATAATATAAAAAGATGAATTTCATAATATTTTAAAGGTAATATTTCATTTCTGCTTACAAATGCATATTCTTAAATAAGGTGCGGTGACTTTATTTTCGTTAAAAGGACCAAACCGACTTTGTATATAACTGTAAGTCGACTATAATGGAAAATCCTTTTATACTTGAGCACGCATTGTTTTGTTATGAAAGGGGCATTAATTTAAGTAATGCAAGAGTCCTTTTAAGTATTTGTTTGACAAAACTTTACAATATTTAAAGCGAGAATTGATAAATTAACGCAATTTTTAAATATCATTCCACTCAAAGAGAAAACAGATATTCTAACAATTTTAAATCCCAGTCACGATGGGAATGACATTACTAAATATACATAATAAATAATAATTGTTATTGAAATACATAGCTTAAAAATCAAAAATAGACATATTGAAAATGCGACGTATAGATTTCAAAACCAGATATTATATGACAAGAAAATGTTGAAAACGTGACTTATATTTATATTTTTACTATAAAATTAGATAGACATAAAACCGAACATTTTGAAAATGTGATGTATAAATGTCAAAACAAGACATATGACAAGAAAACGTTTAAATCGTCACGTATAAATGTCAAAATAAACAAGATCCGAACATTCCAGTAACGTACATGATACCAAGTACGTTTATAAATAAATATTAAAATAATAGTTGAACATTGACATCAAGCAAAGTATACATTTTAATATAAGGTTAAGCTGCGATAAATTTATTTAAATAGAAGCTCTAGTTCCAGTAACGATGTTAAGCCTTCAGTTTGTTTAATTTGTTAGATGCGACGTGAAGCAACAATATAGTTGAAATGAAGACAATTTAGCACTGTTAATTATGTTACTATTTAACATCATTTGTAATCGAATAACGCTTTGTAACTATAATATATACTTATATATTTATTAATATTCGGTTAACATACCTCACAATACTATATAATATGGCTTCAATTTACTATAAATTGCACAAGTCTCATATACGTCACCGACGGTTTTATACAGCAGCCCAGCGCAGTTGTCCTGCCCACTATTTTGTTTGTGCGACTGGTCATTGCATACCCGGAGCCTGGCATTGCGATGACACTCCAGATTGCCCGGATGGCTCTGATGAGCACCACTGTGGTAAGGTTATAGACCAAACTTAGCATGCCGCATGGCTACCGTCGGCTTCGGCATCAAGCGAGGGTTCACAATTTATCTAGTTTGGAACGAGTGATGTTCTGATGCTGTGCGATAAGAATCTTAAGAGGTTCTACAAAGCTACTAGCTATATAATATTATAGAAACAAAATCAGCGTTATACTTCTACGAAGCTAGCTACATAATATTGTATACGGAAAAAAATCAGAATTATACAAAATATATATTTTTCTTTTTTCTAAATATAAAAATTCCAGTTACTAATTATGGAATTATTTTATAAAACGGCCAAAGGGTATACCGGAAGGCAAATTATAATTTGAAGGTTCGTGAAATTTGCTTTTAAACCATCAGCAATTTATTTATTTTATCTCAAGTTTTTATGTTATTAAAATGAAAAAGAGAAGAGTTCCGTTTCGTTGATATTCAATTACTTGAAAAACTTCAATAATTATTTAAATGAAATATTTTCATATTAAAGCAATCTCGAATGTTAATTGACAAAAATGATGTTTAATGTAAAAAACATGATGCTTTTAAATGTAATAATACGGTAAATTATAAATAATAGTTATACGAATATCTTGGAAATGTACGTAAAAGAGCTCCAAACAAAGTAGGTTATTATTGTTTACTTAAACAATACCCAATCGTGTTGCGGTTACAAATATTATTCAAACATTAAATATAACATTGAAATAGATACTACCGTTTACTTAAATAATAATAACTGAACTGCTCTAAATATTCGAAACGTTATAGAGGGAGAGAGAGGGAATTTAGTAATTGAAATAGGTTTAATTCATTCTTATCATTGGCTTAAAAGAGGGCTTATCACATCACATATTGCATGGCTTATATTCGCAGAAGTGGAGGCGTGCGGTCCTGAAGAATTCACATGCAGAGGAAAACGAGGAGAATGCGTCCCTCTGACCTGGATGTGTGATGATAACGTCGACTGCTCGGATGGTTCCGACGAGAAAGCATGCAGTAAGGGTCACACATTTTACTAACCTGAATGCATCATCCTGACTGTTTTCCACAACGCAGCATGTTCTCTTCTGCCTAGAATGTTAATAGTCACAAAATAAGATAGTTTAATATTAAATATAAATATCCAGCTGTACTCAGGATATTACTATCGGAATTTGCCTATGCAAATGCCTATGCCTATGCAAATCGCGGCGTGAACTACAGCGATTCCACTATGCTCAGAGCTCATGAATAAGGACACCGAATGGGTTTGAAACTTATCAGGCAAATACTGAAAGTAATAAAATGAGAACAGCCGTATTTTATATTATAGTAATCATAGATCAAGAAAGTTTGCACACAAAAATAGTTAAATGTTGGCTATAATATTAGTGTTTGGTAAGTATACATATTTTTTTTAATAACAAAACGGAAGAGATAGATGTAAATCCAGTGTTATTAAATCCGGCGATAGAGGTTTTACACCCGATCTCGAGGTCGCATGGCGTTATTACATCGTTCAATCAAAACTGTTTACTCTGACGATCGCCGAACTTCTATAAGATTAGATGGGTGTTATGGTCCTATCTATATTAAAATGTTCATATTTTTTTATTAAAAAGTTTAAATATATATTTATAACCTTGTACCAATAACGAGGTGTCTGACTTTGAGGATGAAAATCAAAGAAAATCAATAATTCATATTGAATTCTTAAAATGTTCTTACAAAAAGTATTTGACATTTTATTAAAAAATAACATTAGAAATTTACATGTGGAAATAAGATTTTATTTATATAATTGTACATTAGCTAAATCTACTAAAGCTCCTTAGAGCTCTTTCATATTGAACTTTTTTGCACTTTATTGTCATTAATGCACTGTTGAAAATAATGTTAAAGTTTTATCTTTTATATTATCCGAAGCTTCTTCTTATTCATCATATTATAATCATAACATATTTATTAAGGTAAAAAATACTTTTTAAAATTATGGTTGAAAATTCTTCCATACACATCTACTTAAAATCTAACGTCTTAATATCAACTGAATGCCTTTACTGCATGAATTCAAGGCAATTAAAACACAAAAACAATATCTTAAATCAATCAATCTTTTAAATATATAAACTTGATTATATTAAGTACAATAAGGTAAAGAGTTATTACTCTTCCAAATTTGGCAATTATGTTGGGTAATAGTTGATAAACAGGAAGAAGCACTCTTGGCTATATATTCCTAATATATAGCTGTGTGAAACCAGCAGACTGTCAGTGCTGTTAACGTGAGCAACATATTCCAGTTGAAAACATTTTCTACAAAGTTTTAGCGGAACAGTAATATTTACATAAATTTCGACGTAACAGTTGGACTGTTTTAGAGAAAGATCTCTTTCCCATCCATATTATGAAATGTTTCACGAAATACTCGTCTATTTTCGTTTTAATTTTTGTGGGTATTTTTTACGATTATAGAGGATTTTTTTCATAAAAACTGTTAAAGAACAGTATTTTTATTAGTTTGCTAAAGGAAATTAAAGTTTGGATGAAAAAGAGAAAAAATAAAAACACATCTTTCTGCTACATTTAGAATGTTAATTTGTAAAAGCCGTAATAAACGGCTTTCATTCGGATATTAATATTAAAAGGTCACGGATAGTTCTCGACAGCATGATTGCAACCATTTTTTGCTCTTTCTCATTATAGTGTTCTTGGATATTTCTTTTTATTTTTCTCCTTCATTACTTGGCCACTTAGAGCTTGCCTGTGGAATGCTTTATTGCCTGCACAATTTAAGCTTAATCATTCTTTTGCTTAATTGTTTTATAACATTACTTTTAATTATATTAATGTTTTGTGTATATCAAAACAATTAAATCTAAATTTTCATATAGATGAGACATGTCGCTCTGATGAGTTCACATGTAGTAACGGGAAATGCATACAACAAAGATGGGTGTGTGATGGTGATGATGATTGCGGTGACGGGAGTGATGAAGTGAAGTGCCCCACCCCTACCTGTCAGCCGCACAGCCATTTCTCATGCGCTGATGGACATTGTGTTACCGCAAGATGGCGCTGCGATGGTGATATTGATTGTCCAGACGGTAGTGACGAAATGGTAAGCACTTGTTTTACAGTAAAATTTAATAATTTTCTCTTAAATTTTTTTTTAGTTTCTTGTGTATTTTTCTTATGTTTATTCTGTATAAAAGAATATTGCTAAGGTAAGCATTTATGAAAGCATCTGAATTAATAATAGCACTCACATCTCTTAACATTTTAAGATAAAAATAAATCAAAAGGTTTTAGTAACGAAATATATTTTATGAAGAACCTTTCATAGAACATTAATATTAAAATTTATGAAGTTTCTTTTTTATTTCAGGGTTGTGCAACCACACCCAAGGTAACATCGCCGTGTATTGCAACTGAGTTTGAATGTAGAGATCGTATCACATGCGTGCATCGAGCGTGGGTGTGTGATGGGGATCGGGACTGCCCTGATGGAGGAGATGAAGCCCCAGAGCTTTGTCGTGGCAATGTCACATGCAGACTAGATCAGTTCACTTGCAAAGACCACAGCTGTATCCCTGGTGCGTTATACTGTAACGGTGACAAGGATTGCCCTGATGGCAGCGACGAGTTTAATTGCAGTAAGAATATTTTATTTTTAAACAATTAGTCACTTTTTATTTTTATTTTAGATATACATAATTAATCACAATTTATTACGATTCATATAAATTAATATGATAAATAAGACATTTATCGCACAAAACCAGATTGTACCGCATTTTTTTTTATCAATAATTAAATAATCTTTACTACATATAACAGTAAGATAGGAAAAGCTACCCTGTTTGTCTGTGTGCATTTGGCGCCAAAGTTGGTTCCAATATTGGTTCAAATATACTCCATTGATACCAACGACGCGGCTTAATAAGGTCGAATCTTTGGGCGAGTGACCAATAATAATAATAATAACTTTTTATAATGACCAAAAGACTTACAATTACTGATTACTGAAAGAAGCTGCTGTTGGAATCTAGTCTAATTAATTTGAAAATATTTTCAGCACGACCGAAACCCGTGTGTGATAAGAAAACAGAATTCGACTGCGGTGGCGGGATGTGCATACCACTGTCGAAGGTCTGCGACAAACACTCAGATTGTCCAAACTTTGAGGACGAACCACATGATCGGTGCGGAGAAGACGAGTGCGCCAAGAACAACGGCGGATGCACCCAGCGGTGCGTGGACACCCCCGTGGGTTACTACTGCGATTGTGATAAGGGATACAAGCTCACTGATAACAGGACTTGCGAAGGTGAATAATATATTTTACTAGACATTATTGTTATTCAGCTGAGCGAAGCGATTCTCTTAAAGGTGAAAAATGTGTTTCGTTACTTATGCTACTCTTCCCAGACGAATAATGGTAAGATGTCTAAAATTGGCAGAGTAGTCGAGGACAGTAACTTATAGGTCCTGAAGTTTTTAGGTGACATTTGTGTTTCTAGTTTTTTATTAAATGGTCAAAGTCTGACTTATAATTTTTTTTTTTTTATGCTAATGGGGGGCAAACGAGCCCACTGATGGAAAGTGATCATCGCCGCCCATGAGCACTTGCAGGCCCAGACGGGTCTGAAGTGTGTTGCCGGCCTTTTAAAAATTTGTATGCTCGTTTCTTGAAGGTCCCTAAGTCGTATTGGTTCGGAAACACCGCATGAGAAAACTGATTCCATAAGATGGTGGTGCGTGGCAAGAAGTGTCTTTTAAAGCGTGGTAATAATCCGAACAGCGGCGGGTAATAATCCGAACAACTCTTCAGAGCACTCCCCATAGTAAAAGCGATAGAAAACGCAAAGAGATGAAACATCTCTTCGCAGGGACAAAGTATCAAGCCGATCGGTAAAAACTGGATCATCAACCATTCGAATTGCTCGATGTTGGATGCGATCAAATGGAAGACGTTGGTACTGAGGTGCTCCAGCCCAGAGATGAGAGCAGTATTCCAAATGTGAAATACCGCTCCTCTCTACGGAGCACACCAAGTTTTTTGATAACATAAGGAACGATTTGAAATCGCACGCGCGAGTTCTTATTAGGCTTAAGATTATAGCCACTATTTACTCTGCTGTCACCATTACAATTCTCATTCAGCAACAATGCTTCGCTCAGCTCCACCCGCCGTGCACACTGACGGACCTAGTAAAAAATCAGACAAGTTGACGTTTTGACAGTTTAATAAAATAAATATCATTTAATGTTCATTAAATAATTTTGTCAATCTAAAATGACATCATAATTAATATTTAATATAGATACATAATTATATCTACTTAGTCTGAAATTAGAATTGTTAATTGTTAATTAGAAATAGATTGTACTAACTAAAGTCCGATGTGGTTTAGCCAAAAGTGAGCATAAAAGATCTAATCTATTGGCAATACTATCACGTGTTAGTACTTAATAAAAATTCCAAACCCATATCTTTATTATCACTTATTTAATTTGATATCAATGGAAGTATCTGGATAAGATATCTTTTAACAATACGTAGTTGAAAATGGAGAATCCCAGAAGTGCTATTATTATATAATTTATGAAATGTCTTGACAAATAAAGCTGCAGTTTGTCAGTTTGTAATGATAATCTTTATTACAAGTAATTGAAGAAAATAATTTACCAATGTTTTTAAATAGACTGTCAAGATGAATTATAGTCTATATTAATGCGTTAACATAAAAGAGCTTATCGATAAAAACAAATTTTGTAAAATAAGCTTATAACAAATTGGCTTACAAAAAACGTTTTGATACCGCATCATAAAATCATTAAATTCGACACAGCCGGAGTCCCGCGCAACACTTTACACTATACTATGCACTAATTTGATCATTTTAGAAGCCCTCTTAAATCTTATACCGTTGGACACATTGATAGGAACTTATCTCGACCTTTTTTTGCCTCATTATCTTCTAATTGCATAAGTTTAGTTAATTACATTAAAATTTCACCTAACGATGAAAAACTATCATTACAATATCATTTAATGTAATAAATGAAAAGTCACTGACTCAGTCCCCTACATACTGTCCCACAACTTGTTCTTATTCTTACAGTAAACACAATTTTTTTTACAACTTACAAGTTCTTTTTATAGTTTCCATTACAAATAATATAGAAGATAAAGCATTACAGCTAAATGATATAATAAAGATTTATTAAAAAAATACATTAGAATATAGAAAAATTGTTTTTTTTACAGATATCAATGAATGTTTGGACCCTGGAGCCTGTTCTCAGTTATGTATCAACGAGAAGGGTACTTTCAAATGCGAGTGCCACACAGGTTACGCACGGGACCCTCGAGACAGAACCCGCTGTAAAGCTACTGAGGGACATCCTTCGCTTCTTTTTGCCAGACGCTTCGATATCAGAAAGATCAGCCTGGACCATCATGAGATGGTCGCTATTGTCAATGACACCAAGTCAGCCACAGCCCTCGATTATGTCTTCAGAACTGGAATGATCTTCTGGAGTGACGTGATTGATGAAAAGATTTACAAGTAAGTCTGGTTATAAATTTTGAAAATAAATTATATCCAACTTAAATTTATTTTCAAGACATCTATATTGATATTATCTGAGGCAATTTTTGTTTGTTAAAACTATTTATCAAATTAAAAATATTATAAAGTGTATACTTTATTAAGAATAGCTAAAAGAAGTCTAGAGTATAAACAAAATATCACGATATGACTATTACAATCAGTACTAAAAAAACCTTTTCAAAAATATTTAAAGCACATTTCTGATGTTCCGATAACCAGCCGTCAATGTTATAATATTGAACCTTTTCTAAGAAAACTGACCCTTTTTTTACTCTATTTTGTTACTTTAATTTAATTTGTAGTTTTACAATTTTTTAGGACTTCGCACAAACTTCTATTGCTGTTTAGTAATTTTAAGGTTACAATATATTTTTTATTTTGAATCATACATGTCGTACAAATTAATTTAAATATAAAACTTGGCGTAGAACCTAAAATAAAAATGAAAACTAAGAAACCTTCTAATAGAAAAACTCGTTTACAGAGCACCCATTGATGAAGGCAGTCAGAGGACTGTTGTGATTGGCGATCAGCTGATCACGTCTGATGGCCTCGCAGTGGACTGGATCTACAACCACTTATATTGGACTGATACTGGGAAGAATCACATTGAGCTTGCTGACCTCCAAGGAAATATGAGGAAAGTGCTTATAAGAGACCAGCTGGAAGAACCTAGAGCAATAGCCCTAAACCCTCTTGATGGGTAAGTGAATATAACTTTATCAATATACTTCATATTAGCTCATATTCATGATACCGTTTCACCCGCGGACAAACAATTTTATTTACTATTAGGATAACTAAGAGGAGAAATGTTTTATGAGGATTTTTCTTGGCTATTTTTTTTTTTTTTTTGAAACTACCTATTATAAACAAAAAACATCTGACACGCGGCAATCGAGCTTGCCGCTATGAAAAACTCCTAAACGGCAAATTATAACTCGCAAATTAATTAACAAACAAAAGAAAAAAAAATTAAAATAATTTAATTAATTAATTAATTAATTAATTTTTACATTTTAAAATATTTAAAAATTCGGAATTTTTTTTCCATTTTTCGGTAACTTCGGCGGCCGATCTGACCACCTTCCCGTTGGACAATCAACATAATTTTGAAAAGTGAATCTTACATTTAGATGCTGATTCCAAATATATCTTTAGTTTTTCAAAATTCGAAAAATAAAATTCGACAGACACACAGACACATACAGACAGACAGATCGGAAGGAAAAACTGAGTTTTTCGAAAATTTCAAATCCATCCGTTAGTTTTGAAGATAAGCGAGTTTAAAAAATAAACTTCTCTGCTTAATAATATTAGTACAAATTTGACATGTGATAAGAACAAGACAGCGATACGTCTTAATTATAATGTATGGAATAAAATTTTCCAGCTTTTTAATATATAATATATATAAAGATCTAAAGCGGTATCTCTAAATAATATAGCAATATTACACAAAAGATGACAGATTACATGATTTATGAGCAAATTTACAAAAACAAAATTGTTATTAATAATAACAATATATCACTAATGTGTTTTGACATATGATGGAATATTAAACCGGTTATTTCCTTTTATTAAATATAATTGAATTTGTGTTTATTAGGTAAATTAATAATTAAATTAAAAGAATGTAAAATAATAATAAAAATATTGATGATATTGCAAGATTATGTAAGAGGCATATATTTATCACGTTAAAAAGACTTTCATTAATTTTGCATATTTTTATTACTAACTTCAAGGTGTATGAAGTTCTGCCATGTTTATACTGTTTAAACGAGAAAACTTCTGGTTATATTAAATGTTCAGTACTTGTTCATTTAAATACCATAATGTTAATTAAATCATTACCATTTAGAATAAATGATCTTAAGTTTATTCAATAAAATTTTCTTACCCATATCAGTTTACTGTAAGCCAGATTATAATATTCGAAGGCTCACATTTAGTGTGTGTTATATGTACTTGTGGTTAGTATTTTATGGGGAAGTTATATTTCTAATAATGGTATATGAAATACCTTTTGAGATTATCTGGTACTAGTACCTCGTTAGGGATGTATATTGGAGTTACTTGTAACTTAAAACTTAATTCCTGAACAGATGGATGTACTGGACTGACTGGGGACAGGTACCGAAGATAGAACGCGCTGGTATGGACGGCTCGCACAGACAGACCATTGTATCATACGATGTGAAGTGGCCTAACGGTCTCACTCTTGATCTTGTTCGAAAACGCGTTTACTGGGTAAAGTACATAATACTATATAATGTTTAATTAAAGTTAAATATGAAAAAGTAAGAGAAAGTTTCATTTAAAGTGTCTATTATGTGAAATGGTAATATCTTTGTGTATCTACATTCTAGAATTATTCTAGACGCTTCAAGAATTAGACTTCAACAATTAGATCTAAATTTAGGTCAAACAATAAACATACTTCATAAACAAAATATACCGACACACGTTATTGTAATAAAATAAATATCATTTTCATTCTATAAAAAATCTTGAAATGTTTGCAAAACATTAAGATTCTAGATAAGATGTAACAAAAATAAAAAAATCGTAACAATCGGATTTCTGCAGATGAAAAAACATATATAATCTTAAAAACATACATACAAGCCAAGCTGAAATAAAATAAAAGAATCAAATTATAAATTTTCCGATTCCTTGGTAGGTGGATGCAAAAGTGAACACAATATCATCATGCAACTACGACGGGTCTGGTCGCCGCGTGGTGCTGTACTCCAGCGAGGTGCTGTCACATCCCTTCTCCATCACCACCTTCGAGGACTGGGTGTACTGGACCGACTGGGACAAGACGGCCGTGTACCGAGCTAACAAGTTCAATGGGAAAGATGTAGAAGCTATCACCTCTACACATACGGTAATATTTCAACTTAGTCTTATTAAATCCTAAAAATATGTTATATGAATAATAAGTAAATAAGGTTTCAGTAATCCAGATTATTCGGAATCGTTTTTATCTTAGTAATTAAGTCATAAATAAATAATAGCATGATATAATCAAATTTATCTTCAAAATAAACTCGTATATGCGCAACAAAAATGCTATATCATTGTTAGAAACAATATTCAAATGCGTACACATTGTTTGACATTTCAACTTATTTTAAATGTTTAAGTAATTTATTATCAATTCCCACGCGATTATTATGCTTACCAACGAATATATGCACTGGCGTATTGCGTTGAAAGAATCTCATAAATCGTTTTGATTAATTTAAGGTCAATAACCTATCTGAGATAAAAGATTAAAAGAATAAATCCAATATAAATTTCGTAATCAATCAATTCAGGAATGTTTTACTTCCAGTCTAAGAAACTGACAGCAAGTTAATTCTTTCTTTTTGAAAGAATCTTTACACGGAACTAAAATCAGCAATCAATTTTGCTTGGTATGTTCGAAACGTATTCTTATTGTTATTCTCCGAATTTTAATTCTTGTGTCTGAAGAACAGTTGTTTTATTTTTCGACATATTTCATATTTCTACACATTTTTTTTGGTATCAGTTATCCCGAACATTTAAGAACTAAATGTTAATCGCGATTTTACCTGCGGACGAACAATTTTATTTACTATTTTCTCTATCTTTCCAATTTGTATCAATGCCACTAATTATTTCGGTATTTCAAATGGAAGTGACAAAAAGGCTTATTTTAACAACATATAATAAGGGGTTAATAATTAGAGAAGAACATCGTATACATAGTATTCTTATTCTAATATTTGACCAGCTTTATCACACAACTGGATGGGAAAAACCAATATGTTGGCCTTCGTCACTGTTCCTATGATATTGGTTTTCCTATATTAATAGTATAGACATATCGTTGTCTTTAATTTGTGGTACCGCAATACCCAATGAACTCCAATGATGATCCACCACCACCCAAATCTGTCATTTGGATGAAGGGTAACCCAATAAGTTGGTCTTGGTTACTGTTCTAAATATATTGGTTTTCCTAACTGAATAAGATGTTTCAAATAAAACTATTTTTACGGATTAAAACTCGCGTATAATTTTTTATTTTAACCCGACGTTTCGAATACTTTGCAGTAATCGAAACGGGTTAAAATCAAAAATGTAACCAAATTATACGCGAGTTTTAATCCGTATAAATAGTTTTATTTGAAATGTGTACTCGTCAAAATCTAAGAAAATACTAAATAAGATGTTCATTATTCTTCATTTCTGGTACAGCTCCAAAACCCAATGGTAATCCACGTGTACCACCCGTACCGTCAACCGGACGGTGTGAACCACTGCGCTGCCGTGAACGGCCACTGCTCCCACCTGTGTCTGCCGGCTCCCAGAATTGGCGCCAACTCACCCCGGGTCTCCTGCGCTTGCCCCAACGGACTTCGTCTCTTGCCTGATAACCAGATGTGCGTCGAAGACAGTAAGTATTTTTTGTTCCTTATCTTAAAAATATAATATAGCTATTTTTGTCTTAGCATATTGCGGTATGATTAATAAAAAAATTATTAGGTACAATAATATCATAAATTATATTTTCATTAAATGATTATGTTTAAAATAGAGTAATTTTAAGGTGTTTATTATATAAATTTGTTTATAAGATAAATATTTGTATACAACATAAATGTGTCGAGATTAAGGCAATCCATAATCTTGTGTTTTAGATAATAATTATT
This sequence comes from Mechanitis mazaeus, assembly GCA_959347395.1. NCBI lineage: Eukaryota > Metazoa > Arthropoda > Insecta > Lepidoptera > Nymphalidae > Mechanitis > Mechanitis mazaeus. The sequence continues at coordinate 12,488,546 of OY365743.1, forward strand.
TTCCTCTATTTTGTATGTAATAACAGTCTGTCTATAAAGGATAATACGTAGTAATTTTCCGTGTTTTGCACATGGGGCTACCAATGATGATTCATGATAAACTACACGGCCTTCCTCATCAGATTTATACTTGACCATCGTCATTGATGCGTCACAAATTTGAATAAACTATAAGAAATCGAAAGAATTGTTCAAAGAACGTAGTGTCCTTTAAGAATATCAATTCAAAACACGCAAAGCGATTGAGTGATTGACGTGACGGGGTATTGAACAATTGAGCGGGGTCAATAAGACACAAAAACACACTTATTGCCATTGGAATTCTTAAATTATTGAACCATTTCAAATGTGTATCAAGATGGAATCCGAATATCATGTTAGGATATATGCATATATAGTCTATATAGTATATATAGTTTTGTTCTACAAGGTAGGTTTTGAATTTCGATATTCAACGTTTATCACTTGCCTTAAAAGTTCGTCGTATGACTAAGTATTCGACTAATAAAAATTTAATCGGATGGAATAAAAATATTATTGAAAATTCAATAGTGTCAGATGTCCAACTGTCAAATAAGTATTTAAAATAATATGAGAAATCAAGAACAATAAAAATAATCTCGAAAATTCTATATAGTGTCATGCATCAAACTGTCAAAATAAGCATTTAAAATAATATGAAAAAAACAAGTAATAAAACTACTTACGAAAACTCTATGTAGTGTCATGTGTCAAACTGTCAAAATAAGCATTCAAAATAATGAGAAATTAAGAGGAATATTTTTTTTTCTCGAAAATGCTGTCTAACTGTCAAAATAAGTATTTCAAATAATAAGCAATGGAAAGTAAATGATTTAAAAGTTCTCTGATTTGATTTTTTTTAAGTTTTTAGTCCTTCAGAGGACAGGCAAGGACTTTAACACCATGCAGCCTGGTCTTAAGTACTCATTCTATGATTCGAGTTCTAATATACGATGTTACGTCATTGTTTATTTTTTTTTAATTGGTAACTTAATATTTATGACTCAAATAGAAAATGAGAAATGAGATTCGTTAAAAATGATATGTTTATGTCGGTTCTGTTACATGGAAACGTAATAATTACGACGTTTACATGATTAGCTTGATTAGAATGAATGAACTCATTCTGGGTATTTTTTTTAAAGAATTATTTGCATATTAATTAAGAATGATTCATCTCGTACATCGAACACTGTACGCAGCGTATTATTTCCCAGAGTTCGTAGGTTCGAGTTCTCTGTCCATAAATTTAGACTGTTATAAACGTTAATTTTATTTAATATATATTAAATAGGCTTAATATCTCAAAATTCGTAGTAACAAAAATTTTGTCAATGGATAGTAAATCGCCGTATTATTACTAATTATAAATGTAATTGAGAAATCTATTTCTATATCCTGTGATAGATTACACTGCATTCGTTCTTTATTAAAAATATAAGAAATATAAAAACATATATTTTTATGTTATTAATTAAACGCATATATCATTATAGTACTTTTATTGTTATTCAGAGATATTAAGACTGAGAAAAACACAAAACAATATACTCTCTAAAAATATTTTTATAGAAATAATAATGAATCAACATACTTAATTAATTTCATCATAATGAAATGAGCGTGAAATAGTGAAAAATAATTGAATTGTATTTAAATAATGTACACTAATATTTTAAAGTGGAAAAGTTTGTTTGTTTAAAAAAACTGATCTTCGAAATCATTGGATGAATTTTAAAAAATCTTTGTGACTATAGGCTATCTACTGCTATTAGTTATCTTAATAGTACATAAAATCGTTCGAACGGGGGTAAAACCGCAAATAACAGCTAGTGTAGAAATATGATAAGTATTAATCATATATTAAAACATACTTTGTTATTTAAGTAAGCAAGAGTTTCAGACTATAATTTGTTGTTGGATCGATTCTCAGAACCTATATTTAATCTTGGTTTTGTTTTTCATTTAAACTGCCAGTTAAGAACAAGTCTGCTCAGCATATCAGTTATACAACAAGATGGAATTGCAGTGTATTATAGCAAGCTGAGTTAGTATATTTTTTAACTTTAATGCATGAATTCTAGACAGGTGTAAAAATGTCTATTGTTGTGGTAAGCTTACAAATAAATAAAACAAATATGGAAGCATTTTAACTTATAGAACAGTCTATGGTTACATCTACAAATTTATAAATCGAATTATTTCAAAATGTCATCAATGGTAGGCTTTTTTTTTTATCATTTTGGCTTTTACACAGATTAGCCAATGTCAAGTAAACAATGGTAGGCTTACAAATAATAAATAAAACAAATATGAAAGCATTTTAACTTCTTGAAGAGTGTATGGTACATCTATAAATTTAAAAATCGAATCATTACAAAATGTCAATAATACAAATAAATAAAACAGATATGGAAGCATTTTAAATACTAGAACAATCTATGGTCACATCTACAAATTTAAAGATCGAATTAATTGTAAATGACAATAATTAGTATGAATGGTGTTGTGTCTGACTTGCGTCTTCGTAACCATTTATCACTTCAAAGTAAAAGATAGGTAATAAACATTAAGCAATTTGAGTAAAAAATTAAGGTTAAAAATGTTTATAAAATATTATGTAAGTATTTGTTGATTATACTAAGCATTTTATTATCATTTACTTATAATAAATGCTAACTTCTATATAAGTTATTACTTAAACAGGTATTCAACTCAAGAGAAAAGTAAACAAAAGTCTAGTATTATTTGTTATTTTTAATAACTTGTAAGCCATGAACAAATAATGATAAGTAAAAAATAATTGATTTAAATTAAAAATCTTCAAATACCTAAAGAATACATAGGTCGGTAAAAAATGTTTCATTCAAATTAAAAAATATATTTTAAAAAAACAAACACATTTATTTGCATTTAAATGACGTGAGAACTAATCGTATTATTTTAAAATAAAATACAAGACGTTTGATTGCTAGGTTTGATAAAATAATATTGATTCATATGACAGGTATATTCTTCTATTTGAATGTCATAGAAAATATTTAAAGAATTTAAAAATTGTGTTAATTTTATAAATAAATAAATAATAAAATGTTTCGCTCTATAAAAGGATCGGAATATGCCCATGTATAATGTAAATATGTTTGATGTACAAACAATTTTTTTTTCCATAACCAACACTTTACACAGCTGTTTATAAAACCACACGTCATGTGGTGACGTAGCATCGTACGATATTTTTCGTTGTAATGAACGCGTGCTACTAATACCGATTTTCATGTTTTCAAAGTAACATTCCATACTGATTATGTACCGTAGTCACCGTACATTTTGTTATCGCACGAAATACTACATCGTAAAACTTATCTCAATAGCAATTGTAAGTTATTGGTTTTAATGTCGGTCATTATCGTAATTACAGAAGATATGAATTTATTAGCAGAGATGACTCGATTATTAATTTTAATATTAACCGTTCAGGAATAAGAAATATTATTAGACCTTGAAAAACCTAGGACTGACAAAATAATTATTTAATATTTTATTTTAACGAATACCGTACAAAGAACGAAATGGAAAATATAACATGTAAGAAATGCAGCTACTTTTGGTGTACATTTGTGAACTACAATAAGGCTCAATTTAGTGAATGAGGCGATGTGACGTCACGACATCACGCCACTTTTTGTTAGTCAATCAGCACGCGATCCGGCTGTGCGCTTACTATTACAGTGGGCTCGACCTCGAGGTATAAAATTAGATATTTAGAAATAATTTTATGAAAGTAATTTTTCTTTAACGTAATTTGATTTATTCTTAAAATTTACTCCTTTTCAATATTGACATGATTATTGCTAGTAAATTTAAATTGTGACTTGTATTGTAATATATGTTATAAATTAAAATATAAAAATAAAAGTAAAATGCGTGTGCCGGATCGCGTACAGTTAATGTAACCGACCGGCAACGTGCGGTCGAACTAGGGGAACGTCACTTGAATGGCGCGCAGTCGGCGTGTAGTTTTCGTTTTGGTTTGTCATTTCACTTCGTTTCATGGCCGGCTGTGTACGTACTGACAGAATTTAAGGCAAAAATTTAAGACAAAATAGTGATTTAAATAAAACTGTGATGTTCCGTGTCAAAACATTCAAAAGGTTTAATACGTTTTATCAATAACCAAGATTTCATGAAGGTCTTTAAATAAATCTACAGATACTGTAAAACCTGATGTGGAGTTGGGGAACCATTTAGCAAATGATTCAAAGAAACCTATTATAATTGAGGAAAAATCTAAGCTGAGTGAGTATTATGAAAACTGTCTAGTTTTCGTCATATCCTACATTAACTACCCTGCATTTTTCTGGTAACAAGTCAAATATGGCATGCGGGGTCAAATAATTACCTAGCTTTAATAAGTTCAAAATTAAAGTGTTTATAAATTATATTTTTACATTGTTTATAAACGTTATGCTTTAAATTTGAACTCATGCTAATTAAATGGGTTGAATCATTTTCATTACATCAGATAAGATAAAGATTATACATTTATAATCGGGTGATCAGTAAAACAGGCAACAGTAACTCACCGCTCGCTACTAACATAACATCATAACATTGATCAATGTTTCAATCTGTGTGTCTTCAATAGGCTTCATTGACTGATTCGCAGGGCATGCCAATCTCCTAATTTGCAAAGTGATGAATAGTTATTTGAAAGTGAATAATTAAAGAACGGACCAACACATATGGTGAATTTTAAAAGAGAAGGGATAAACCTTCTCTTGAAGCTGGCGCGTAGTATTGCTAATAGCGAGGAATCTCCGGAAGAACCTGAGGAAGTTACAACCCCCGCCATCAATCCCGAAGCTGAGCCAATGAAGGCTTACTGGGAAAGCGATAAAGATGAATTGAAAAAGAAGAACCAGCCGTTTATAGACCTCTTTCTCAAGGACGCTGCGTTGGACCGAATACCAGATACAACTGAAAAAACAATTCAAGAATCTCAGTATAGTTATGAAAGATTGAGTCTTGTTTATTTGCCTGAAGCTCTCAAAAACTTTAACGCTAAGGGTAATGTATTGTTATTATTATAATTAAATTTTAATATAGCGGTGATTAGTCATTAAAGATAGGAAGACACACAGAAACTTTTGGGCGCATGCGTTCATTTGACCTTTGGGCATATTTTTTGTGTTAAAAGTCCGTATGTCATCATCATTAATAATAAAAAAACAAAAAGATTCATTACATAATATTATAAATAAACAAAAAAAAAATACATTGCATTTCAAGGTCTTTTTTTCCAACCATTAGCTTTTATGAAAAGAGGTATTGTAATGACATAAACAATAAAGCACTGTTTGCATTTAATGATCACCTTCAACTAACTCCTGGTGTACTTGTATTATGTTATATTAAATATTTTTATATATAGGTTAAGATATTTTTGTTAAGAGTTGGCACTTCACTCGTCTGTAAATAGCTTTATCCTACGCCTAACTAATTACAACTGCACAATACATACCTGTTCTTACTTCAATTTACGTGTTATATATAATTAATTTCGACAGAAAAATATAACATAAGCAAGTATTCATTAACCTGTATTCATTGTGTATTCTAATAACTGTCTGTGCATAAAATTATATATATTTTATAATGCGTTTTTTGTCTGAATATTAATAATTTTTAATGCTTCATCAGGTGGTGGGTTATAAACAATTTCTTAATGTTATGTATAATAATCATTTTTTCTTTGACTTCTCCAATAAATATAAATCTGATCATTAAATTGCGATACGATAACAATCTTTAAATTATTTCTCGTTTTAGTTTGAAATATTTAGAGGTCAAAGAAAAATCTCGAAATGTTTTATGTAACTAATAATGTGTTTTTATTTCCAGGTGTGCCTGAAACTCCAAAAGCAGGCACTGGAATCTCAAACAACGGTCGCGACGCGAATGTGGTTGCCGGTATTGTTGTGGCCGTAATCTCAGGAATTATTGTGCTCGCTGCTTTGGTAAGCTACAAAAACATCTAATACTTCATACATAGAATCTGCGAATAATTTTAAAGTATTTTCTCATAGATAGTTATTGATAACATTGATATTTATTATATTATTTAATAGTGATACTTTAATCTGATTATAATAATTATTAAGTGGGTATCAGATAAACTATACACGTTTATAATATTGTTCGCTTAAGAAAAATATCAGAACGGCCATAATTATATTATATATTTATATTCAAAACTCGTATCTGAATCGAGCTCTACATTCACTGACCATTGTCCTTGTGATTGTTTCGTACACACTTTCGTCTCGATCATTGGGTTTTTTAAATATGTCTCATAAATCGGGAAATTATTCAGATATTCGTTATTATTCTTATCATATATTATCACGTATTGTATCACGTATCAAGTTGCAAGTTGATAAATTATCATTTGGCGCAACTGTGCTTAAGATCCATCAAATTGATAGATAGATACTAAATACTTCGAGGAAGTCAAAATGAATATGATTGATTCATGTACTATCTTATAATTAAAATGCGGAAATCTCATCTCCTATTTCAAAATTTTTATAAACATCGCATTAATTACAGAGTGAAAGAATACAGTTAATTAGTTTGAAAACTGAAATTCTTTTGTTAATAATTATATGTATAATCTTTACAGATCGCGGTGGTCATGTACCGGCATTACGTACATCGTAATGTCACATCAATGAACTTCGACAACCCAGTCTACCGCAAGACCACAGAGAATCAATTCGCGCTGGAACAAAATGGCTACGCTCCCGGCAGCAAGCTGTACCCCAGCACCGTGGGGGAGGAGGTGAGGGCGCTAGTTGCTATGGAGTGCACTTTAAACATACAAAATAGTCTAAGATAATCTGTTCTCAATTAGTTACGCTCCAAACTATTTTAATGCTCCGTCAATATTTGTTTCAATGTCGTACAACTTTCTAACTACCAAAATTGTACATAAAAAATATTTATCTAGGTAAATATAGGAAATATAAGGTCTGCCTAAGACATTTTAAAATTTGATGTATTTAGTTTAAATATTTACTAGGAAACTATTTAAGGAATTTATAGATGATATTTTCTTTAGTATAAGATGGCGTTAAAGTGCCAACATTTTTACCACATCAGTATTAAAAAATAGTTGCCAAATATGGTATAAATGGTAGGTGTAAATAATATTGGGGGTACTCCGGTACAACCTTATAATTTGCGTGATTTTAAGCCTTAATGTTATTATTTACTGCTGAGATATTTATTTTTCATGCGTTAACATACCGAGGACTTTAAAAATGGTAAGTTTTTTCAATTAGAAGCAGTATTATGAAGTAAAAATTATTATAAATAAAAATACGTATATTTTTAACAATTAAATTCTAATTAATTGAATCTGTTATCATCATCAATTTAAAAAATATAACAGAACTGAATAATATATTAATTCAAATGAATTTTAACAATATCTTTCTTTCCAGGCCCAGGAACCTCTCAACACACCTGGTACAAATGACTTTGTATAGCGCACGAGCTGGAAGTAAATATAATTGTATGTCTTTAAATGTGAAAAGAAAAAGAAGGAAATGTGATACTTTTAAGTGTAACCAGTGTAACAGATAACTTAGTGAATTGATAGCACAGTGCAGTGTTGCTGAGCATTGAACAAAGTTCTCTTTGCTATCATTGTATGGATCTCAAAATTGTTACTCCTAAATTCTCACATGAGATCATCACAGAATACAATATAACCAATGGGATTATATATTGTGATACATATCACATTCTTGCTATCATCTGATAAACTTTTTAACAAAGATATTATTTATATCCCTTCTATGTCATATATATGTAATTTCATTGGCTATTATATGCCTGGTGGATTATTAAATCTTTCAATTTGTAAAAAAATCTATGCTTCAATTTCAAAACGATAAAAACAAAATGTACTCAAATACCGAAGAATGTTACTATTTTTTTTATATATAGAAATATTAATTTATTGGAATTATGAATGTTTTATGAAATGTATGTTGCATTGTAGTTAGGACTTGCTATATTTGTGCCAATTCTTAGCGAATAGCCAAATTGATCTAAAATGTACTCATAATTATATTAATGTGAATTAAATCAATTCATAGTTTATTTAAATGTATATTTATATTGTTATACATTTAACAGTTTTATTATATATTTTATAGATTGTGTTAATCATACAATTTCCTTATTGGTGTCAAATTAGTTCTGTATTTGGATATTAATTCAAGCAAAATCCTGCCAAACCCTCTAAATCTATCTTAGATTGTAATAAACATTGTAATTCAATTACATTTGCACATTTCGTATATGCCTAGCTCAATAAGTGTGGTCACTATAAATATTGTGTAAATATTGTCAGTAAAATATTATGTAAAAAGTGTTAATTTTATTTTTTATTATACCTTCTTATATACAGATAATTAATGAACACCATTATATACATCAACTCAGCAAATTCAAATGTTGATACAAATTACTATATACAGTAAAAAGATTACAAATAATAAAAAAGAAATACTAATAGTAAAATAGGAAGTGATTGAATCTAGTTTTTCTTAAAATTATAAATTCAGATAAGATACATTCACCTACAAACTTAAATTAGTTATTTTTCATAGCATAATATATGAATTCTTACACTGAGATAGCACTGACGATATAAGTAATATTTTAATTTCACAAAAGAGCTATCTTTGCAATTTAGTTAGGGCCATGAAGATTCTTCACCAGATAAATGTATTCAAGGTCAGTATTAAATAACATAAAATTAATTGTTATACGAAACATTTTAATATACATAAGTTAACAAAAAAGATAATTAATAAACGCATTGTATAAATTTTTTCAACAAGTTCTCAGCAAAAGTTTAAGTATTGTCTTTCAACAAATTAAAAAGAGTAACTAAGGAACCTTTGTATGCCAAGGGATACTCCAATATTTTATCATATTTCCAAATATTTTGCTAGATCTTTTCAGATCTGTGTCTATATATATTTTCGGGTGGCGAATATATTTTGGCTTAGACAAAGATAAAATGGTTTCCAGAAACTTAAAATGAAATACTTAAAAATATAGATACTCGTTTTAGGGAACGCCATAGAGTAAAAAAGAAAGCTTGTTTTAAATTTATCACTAAATAACTATCAAAACAAATCTGAATGGTAGTAACTAAATACTAATATGGTATTCTCTTATTAAATTTCTATTGTCGGTACTGCAATTCCCACATTTCTTGCAACACTATTCAATACTGAATACATGTCATTGTATATTTCCACATGTCTTGTGTTATATACGGAGTCTTTTTTATTACAGTCTTAGAAATAATATTAATATATGATATATAATACTTTCACCTACTTGATACTAAGTTTATTATCTCTTTCTTACTTCTGATAGATTATTATAATATATAGATAATATAATATTTTTCGAATATTGCGAATAACTAGACTCTAAATTTGAATTAAATTAGCCATTCAGTTTAATACATACCTAGAACTCGAAGAGCTAACGTAACAAAACAACTTAAACACAATATATATGTTATTGTTTCCTTCGTATAAGTTAATTAGTGTAGGAAACCGAATGTGCCATCAGCTAGAATCTGGCAATAAAATTATTACTAATTATTACCAATAAAGCCAAAATCCATCTGCTACATCTTTTGTCTCACATTTCAGCCAGGCTTCTAAAAAATTTATGATTGTTATAAAGTTGATACAAACCACTTGAAGCTTTAATTCCAAATGGGGATGTTATGGATCAACTGAACAAAAGGAATACAAGCAAACCTTAAAAAAAAGGGCGTTAAAGGATTTATGTTATCATTAGTGCCATTGAGACATGACAATTCTAATATAAGGTAATATTGGGGTAAAATAGTGCTTCATCATCAAGGTAAATTTTTCTGCCAAGTAATTTCTCAAATTCCACTAAAATGCATTAAACTTTTTAAAATGGTGTTACATACACACTTTCTCGTTTTATGATACTTTGAAATAAAACCAAACAAATTAAAGTTAAATGGTTTAGTTTGTATTTTATCTCAATCCTTGACATCTATTCTTTGCTAGAAAATAATGATAAAATATTAGAAACATTAAGAATAAAAGATCTCTACAAAAAATCTTCAATTTGAGGTATTCCACATGCTTCTCAGTTGATTTTAGGGAAAACCGTTTGTAAGATGGCTCTTTTATGCAGGTTCTCATAGTGCGAAGTGACCCTAATAGTATAGTGGAGAAATTAGTTATCAATAAAACAATTAAAACTTTTTAAATCGTTTAATCATTGGTTTTACATTTAGTTTTAAATTTAACTAAATATAAAGTAATATTAAATAAAGACAAACTTATCCCCGCTCACAAAAATATTTATATGAATCCAGTAACAGAAAGCCTCTATTTTGTCATTTTCACATCTTAGACGTAAATCATTAGCGAGAAAGTGACAAAACAGACAATAAGTTCTACTTACTAAGTATAAATATTTTTGTTAGTAAGGCAGATTCAATTACCTAAATTAATGTAAAGGTACAAATAACAAATTATACACATAATTATACACTAAGGCATCACGCGGAATGTGGAACACTTTATGTTATAAGGAATTATTGTTATTTTATAATACAATTTTGTTTCAAAATAATGTATTATACAAAAAATACTAAACAAACAGTAGTAGACATGTTATACGACACTTAAATGACAATGAAATTGGTAAATTAAAAACAATATTACTCTTCTTATTATCTAAGATTTATAATACACAACACATTATATCAAATTTCTATTTTTAGACACATTTTTTTTTCAAAATACAAATACAAAAATAATAATTAAATGTAATGTGTTTCTTATAAGGATTATTTAGTACCAAGGATTTACCGTAAGTAAAATTATTACCTAAATTAAACATTATAAAACTTTGTACGTCTTAAGCAGGCAAAAAAATACTAATTAATTAAATGAGGGAAGTGACATTTTGGTAAGTTGTAAATCACAGCGTTCACGTACTAGATAACTATCTTTCATAATCCCGTCATCTTCAGTTACAATAACGACAATGGATTGCTGACTTCCTTATTTGCAAATGCTTTAATAAGCTTATCTATATTTACATTATTTCTTGGTGATTTTGGTATTAGGTATTATTAATTTAATAATTATGATTATTTTTGTATATTTATGATGTACATTTTTTCTAGACTGCTGTAAAACGATACAGTCATGAACAAAGTTTCAAAACAAAAGTTATAGATACTTGGGTAAATATTTTTCCAATAAAAAAAAGGTACTTCACTTAGAATTTCCTGTTATTCATAAGTCATCTGTCCAACCATAAGTCGTACATAATGAAACAGCACTACATCTATAGAATGTGACGTTACTATATAGTGCAAGACTAATAGTGCACGATAGATGTCGCTAATTTATATAATATCGATACACTATATATTTATCAGAAGGACAAGGACATACAGTTATTATCACTGCTTCTGCATATAAATCAGAATTAGACGTAAGACAAAAGTATAAGAAAACGACACAAAAAACATTGAATAATATAGATTAATTAATAGACTAATTTTTCACTAATTAGACTAATTTTTAAACCACAAAAAAAGTAAAACAAAAACATCTCAATCCAATTATATTTTTTTCTTTTCGCATATTAAAAAATAATTCTGCGTTAAGGCGTCCCAAATATTGTATTGTAATATATTTTTTACAATTATTATGACTGATTTATCATAAGCTGTTAAAATAATTACCAAGATTATAACGTAGAGTGATTCTGATCGGTCTAATAAGTATTTACAATAACTTGAAGGCTGATTATTAAGTAAATTGCTGAAAAATTACTAAGTTTTCTTAAAAATGTATTATGGTTGGTAGGTACATTGAGATTGATTTGTTAAGTGCCTATTACAAATTGTAAATAAAAACGATAGGGTTCAAAAATTTGTATTGTTAATTAATTTATCTGTTTTTAAACTCAAAACAATTACTTTCGATTTGTATTGATATTTTATTTTTATTTTTTTAATAAGAGATATTATTATATGAAAAAGATTGACAGAGAATTAAATAAATTTCTCTGAATATTCAGTACAAATATCCCTGTTTCATAGTTTAATATACAGTGTTTTGTCGTGTCTTGTGGACATATTTATACAATATGTAAAAAAAAGTTTAAAGCTTTTTGTATAATTTTACAAACAAGTGTCAATGGTTTCAATACTTAATTAAATTATATATATATAAGCAAAAAAATAAAAAATATTATATCATTATAATTGGCAGCACTATCCAAACTTTTTTGTTTCATTGTTGGACATATTACTCTATTATAAAGAAAGATGACCAAATTCATCCGTAGAAATATACATACGAAATAAATAAGAATAACTACATTATTTATTTTAAAGTAAAATTCGATTTGGTTGTATAAATACTGCCGCTGATTTAAGGTACTGGTTTTAATATTCTAACAAATAGTACCTAAGACTATAACTAAAAATAAAATCTAATAATATTCTCTAAGGAGGCCAAGGGGGCAAAGTCGCTGGCTGAACTAATTGCTGCCATATACGAAACATTTAACTTAAATTCGGAATTAGTAACTCTAATAATTACATGAGAAATACTTTCAGTCGAATGCTTTTATTGGAACTAAACACAGTTCTTAAAATCAATTTTTAAATATGGCAATAAAATACAAAAAGTTAACTTATAACTCCTTTCGTTCTTACGTCAGGGGTTAGGAAATTGCAACGAGGATAAATCTGTATTCTTCTAACTATATAATTGAAAAACATACCACAATTAGTAGTGAGAAGAAATCAACTTTCCGATAAATCTTTTGCGATTATATCGACCTCATGAATAACATTATATTGAAGATTATTTGAATGCATACTTTCAAAATGCTTAATTCTAAAAATACAATATTGGGTGTAAAAATGCTTTTATTATAATCATGGAAACCCAGGCATCTAGAAGAAGCTCACACACTCTTCTAGACTAAACACACTATAGAAACTAAACTGCTGGATTGAAACTTTATACTTGCGATGCTATACAAAAATCAACCAACATGACTCTTTGTAGACACAAAACCTAATTTTTAAACAAACTTCAATTATGGACCCTTAGGCTAAAATGGACAGGGGATAAGTGGGTGGTTTTTAAGATTCACTCTATCGTAGAAACCTTTTTCAATTCAATCATTAAAAAAAACAGACACATGAAAACATAGAATTGAAACATCTGGCAAGTAACTATGGAAGCCAGCCCCATATAAATTTATTTAAATATAAAATAATAACTACGTGTAGGCTTCAATATTTGTACATTATTTGATAGGTATTATTGTAGTGATAAATATTTAGGTTTAAGTTATTTGGTTTGTAGTTTCTCACTTTGAAATCCAACTTAACTTCTATTCTTGAATACAAAACAAATAAATTAAAAAGGAATGGACAATTAAATAAGTTGTATTAAATAAATTGTACTATTCATGAATTTGGAGCATAACAGATTCGCGGCGTGAACAGTTCACGAATAAGGGATCCCAATGGATTCGAAACTAGCAAATTCGTATTTACGTGAGTACAGCCAGATAATTATAAATAATAGTAATCATTGTTGAAATAAGTTTAAATACTAAAATTCCATTGAACAAAAAATATGAGCAAATAGGTCATTAACCAGGTACCTTTAATAATTAATATTTCAAACACAACCAAAATCAGGCAGAATTAAATAATTACTTAAGCACTAACAACTTCACTTACTCTCTTTTTCTTATTTTGTTGTAAATTAGGTTTTTCTGTAATATTTTGTAAGCCCTTATATCGATTGGGAGGGAAGTTTTTTAACATATCACACTGTTTAGTGATGTGCTCCTTGTATAGACTGAACGTGTTGGATGCAATGTGGGCACGAGCATGATAGAACATTTGGTTGAAGTGGTGAAGATTGTGTCTGAAAAATACATGTAAAAAAGTATTAAAAAGTTGTTTTTTTATTAATAATTGCAAAAGATAAATAATTATTTTTTTATTACTTTATTACATGAAACTAAAATTTCTAAAAAATTTGGTAAGGAGCCAAATTAAAAACTATAATTATAGTTTGAATAATTAATACCATTACTTACATAATATTATAAACATATCTAAAACTTTTTGTGATATTAATCACAAAAAAAAATTTTTTTTTTTTGTGATTTTACTTTTTGTCTTTTAAAACCTCAAAGGTTACAAAAAGTAAAAATTTGTCAACTATTATACTCTTAAAAGTTCATGATAAGTAAATTATATAAACAAACATACATGCTCAATAATACAGACGCCAACATTTCCCGTGTATTTAATAAATGACGAATATACGCCCGTGTGTGTTTCTTACATGTTAGACATTCACAACCTTCTAGAATTGGCTTAAAATCTTCTTTATACCTGAAAAATTTTAATTTTACTATTTTTATAAAACAATTTATTTATTTTAGTGTATATTAGATAATGGATATGCTAACAGGAAGAACTATGTTATATATTACTGGAATTACTAATATAAATGTGTATCTTGTGATGTGAGACACAAAGAACACCAAGACTCGAAACAGTAATCTGTAAAGCACAAATTGACTGTCATGCGTGGGAATTGAACCCACAACCCTTGGCTCAGCAAGCATGGCCACCATAGTGGTTGGTATAACTAGACCAATTGGCTGTCCAATTAAAATAAAAACAATTTTTCATTGTCACTTTGCATACATTACATTACTATGCATAATTATTAATTATTGTTGATATAAACAAATACATAGTTATATATATATAGTAGACTTTCTTACTGTTCATCAATCATATCCAATAAGTATGAGGTATCATTTTCTTTGGTAACATCTAAGCACAGCTTCAATGCTATTCCAGCATTAGTCAATTTCACTACATAAGAACCATCAAACAAATCCCATCCATGTTCTATTGCTGCTAAAGTAATTGCTGGGTTCCAACATCCTTCTACCATACGAAATAGATCTTTGGGGAGTGCATTCTGAAATAATAATAATAACCAATTCATAAGGAATGTTCATTTTAAATAATAAATAATTTTCATTGCACATTTTAGTTATTTACATGTTATTTTATTTTATTTTGATGTTTTCAAACTCAAAGATTCTTTCGGATTTAAGACACATAATAATAACACCATGTTAATAAGACAAAATTTTAGTTAATTTTTCTTTGATGATTCAAAGAAGTATTCAAAATAATTTAATAAATTATAAACTTACTCCAATTTTCTTAAATATATCACACAATTGGATTGTATTTTTGTTGTCGTGCTCTACTCCATCAGTGATACCTTCCAGTGCAACGCCAGACAAGCAATCTGCATGTTTTAAAATATTTTCTATACATTCATCACATTTTCTTTGGTTTTGTGGTCCAACTATCACACCTGAAGGTTGACATAAGATAACAACAAACATTTTATTAAAATATTAAATTATACTATTAAACTAATATTCCAATCTTCTATTTAAACATTATTTACATTTGTTAAATTTACTAAGGCCATCCTCAGTAACCATTTATAACATCATACTATGACTACTTTATATTAAAATAATATTAAGATAAGCTTCATTTATTGTCTTTAATCAAGTTTGGGAGTTTAATATATTTTTTATAGTAATAAAAACATCTGGGTTTGAAGACAAGATGCAAGTGTTACACCTCACATATAAAAATATATTTCAAGTAATATAAAAATATGCAAATCAATCAATATACTAAAAAAAAGGTAGTTCTATAAACAGTTGTTTAATATAATCATAGTTTAATATATTTATAATTACTATAGATTTGGTTATATACAAACCTACAAGGGCACTACTTTGCAGCTCTTTGGATGCTTTGTAGCGTTCCACACAAGTTTTGAGCAGATTACAAGTCCGATCAACAGCCTTAGATAACCTCTTTTGTTTTTCATTAAGTGGTGTGCGGCCATCTGCAATCGCCAAAAACATGTCTGGTTTGAATACTTGTATTACATCCATATATCTGTAAATATTTGTATTATCAAAAAATTAGGACGTTTGACTGTAGTCATGTGAAGTTAATGATGAGTGAATATTGTGTCTTGAACAGCAACCCACTCAATTTACAGATTACTTCACCAGCCTGAAGTCCTGAACAACGAAATCAACAAGCCGTATAATATGATATATTTCTATATCTAACCATATACTTAAAATATAATCCTTACCTATCAGCCGTAATCATTTTTTTTCCATTCTTAGTCCAAAGTGGAATTTGATCAGATTCAAAGTGTCCAGGTTGTGCTGTTTCAATGAAATTGTTAATTGAAACACAAGTGGCATGTCCCACCAATCCTGCAAATTTAGCCACACCCTCCTTCTGAATTTTGACACCAGTTTCTAGTTGAATTGAATTTGTTAAAGGCATAATAAGTATTTGAGACTTATTAAACACTTTTGCAAGAACATCTGCAGTTAAATGAACTACACTACCTCCCTGAAAATTATAAGAACAATAGAAAATAACAATTTCATTTATTGTAGCTACTTGTTGACATGTGGATTATGTTAAATTCTAAAACGAATCACATGTAAAATTTAAGTTACTAGTACAACTTTAAATTTCTGACATGTATAAAACCACGTGGTGGCAGGGAATACAGTCAATGTATTGATAAGTTAAGAATTGTAAAATAAAGAAATAATTAATTTTGTTGTAGTACCTGAGTGAATAATCCAGTATTCGGAGTTTCTATTGTAGCACCAGGACATTTAACAAATCCTGATAAAGTACCAATACGCTCATTGCCGCAACCCGTTTTCTTTACCATAAAGCGCATTATAGTTTTACAAAGTATTTATCCAATATAAACAATGATCAAATAAAGTAATTTATGACCTATTATAACAATTTCTTATATAAAATTAGTATTCCAACACTCAAACCGTAGGCAATCAGTACAGTCAAAATTATTGTTATACTTAAAATTTTAAATGTCAAAACAATCAACAGTGAGGAGTCATTTGACAGTTAGATTATAGACTACAGACTATAAAACAAATTACGGGATCAACATTAATTATAATAACAACGTATATAAATTACTCAAGACTTAAAATCATGACCTTAAGGGAGCAACTTCAAATTTTGTGATTAAAGATTTTTTTATATTGGTAATAAAGAAGTTTATATTATAAAATAGGTCATTTGGACATGGTGTTCGATTTTAATATTTTTCTTTTTATATTTGTTTAACAAAATTTAATTGGTATAGTATTTTTTATACTATCATTAATATTCATTTTATCATATGAATATTACCTCAACACTCATTTTATATTTAAAATAAATGAAGGTAGTTATAATATATAAAATAACTTATAATTTAAAATCGGTCTAGCAAGTCTCAGTAATAATTTGCCGCTCACACCAAACGTAACCAGTAAAATATATAAAAACGTGACACAGTCTGCCAAGAAATTTCCTAAGTTGCTTCCACATTTAAAAGAAATTCGACAACATGTCTACAATGAAAAGTTACAGTGACTCAGAAACAGATTCTGATTATTCTGAGTCTGAAAATGAAAATGAGTACGATCTTTGTTGTCAGCGTGGATCAAATTCATGTCCTTTGCCATTTGATCCTACATCAATTGAAAATATAATATTATCCATCAGTGACCAGTTTAACTTTCGCGTACTTTTAAACGATGGCAGAGTAAAAAGTGCTCTTGCTATTACTACAGGACTGACTGTAGCTGGTAGTTTAATAGGAAAGCATTATGGAGGGAAAATGGGGGCAGCTGTTGGAGGAGCTGTTGGTGGCGTTTGCGGACTAGGAATTATTGGTAAGAAATTATTAACTAATAATAATTTAGTATTGGTAAAAAGAGCGTTCTATTCATTTAAAGCTAGTTACGAAAATACATTATATATTAGAATTATTCATATATATTTATTATTTAGGTATTTATATTGTATATTATAAGTTTTTAACACTTTCAACCCTCTGTTTTCTAAACACGTGGGTAGGAAGATATTTTTTTTTCTATAGTGATATGGAATCTTTGGGTTTACCGTAATGGCACGTATATTATTCAACCTATTTCTCGCAATTCTACCTTATTCAATATGTTTTTAGCTGTCTCGATGCGGGATATATGGAAAGAAATAAAGTGCAGGCTATCAGAATTATTTGATATTGTCTACGATTATCTGGCTGGACTGGGAATCAACGACTACAAAATGGCCGCCAAGTTTTTAATGCAAAACAGTTGGGATAGTAGACAACTTGCCGGAATCGTTTTACAAGTTTCATCAGATGTTCTTGGAAAAAAAATATTATCCAGTCTTAGTACTGCGTTATAGACATATGTTTATTTTACTCATGTATTTATATTGAAACATTTTTCACTGTTACGACTTTGAGACGTATTACTTTTTAGAACACGACTGTTTATTTTTAATTTAGTGAATAGGAGATAACTTACTGCTTATAAACTTATTAGGTACCTAATAGGACGAAGATAATGTTACATATTTAATGTTTTGTAATAGTTATTAAGGTAACTTATTAATGTAATTTTATATTTTTTGTAATTTAAAATGGATTATTTTCTTTATTACTGGTGTTCTAATATTTGTTCTTTTATCTTGCTTACTTTCTATTTCTATTTGTTTTCTATGATGTTGTTTAATAATGTACCTTATGTTTTTTTTCAAGTAAATATATTTATAACAAGAATTGATTTAATAAATATAACCCCATTTAAAACAGCGTTTAAATTGTCAACTTCCACAAATACAATTTCATCTGAAACTTACCTTAACTCACTTATCTTCCGATTTAGCTACACATAAAAAATTTTTAGAACCGATTTTGGAAGGATAGAAGTAAAAATGTTTTGAAAGAACTGTCAACTATCAAGATTTATAAGGTTTTTAATCAATTAATAAGAAAGATTAAAATTTAACACGTTATTTGATAGCTGGGTCGCCCGCGAGATTACACGTTTATTTAAAAACCTATACCACGTTTTGTTTTGCTTCCGTTTTGTTTTAAACGGCAAGTCACTTATTTACATTTAGCGCCAAATTGTTGAAACCTTTCAATTTTTATCCTTTATTATTTTTTATAATTTTTGTCCATATCTACGGCTGGATGATGATTTTTTATTTCAAGTTTTTAGTCCAATAATCGCTGGAACACAAATCGATTCATGCTATTAAAATATAAGATGTTTATGATCCTCTAAAATATATTCGGCTTACTTCTCTAAAACTATATTTATAAAAAAAAATGTTACAACTAAGTTTAGCTTTATTTAAAACCTAGAAATAATGGGTACAAATAATCCCAAACTCGAAATAAGAATTTCATCACACAAATGTCCCGTGTGGGAGTCTGAGCCACAATCTTTAGCTCAGCAGGTAGGACAACCAACCGCTTATAACTAGACCAATCAGTAGCTCATAGGTACTTTTAGATTCTCAACTTACAAAACTGTGAATTGTGGATTATACTTTATTTTATTATTATAATACATTGTTTCTACAATCTAAACATGCAATTTGAAACTTGCCCTTTGGATGTTATATTGTTCTCTCGTTCTAATATCCTTAAAATTTTATCTACCGTTAACAATTAATTAGTGCAATAGCATTCTACCCTCTTTTAGAGAAACGGTTATTCACCCCTCAAGTTTTATTGTTTCAGTGAATATTACCCGACATAATAAAGCCGATATTAATTAACTTTATTTACATTATACCAAAAGTAATTTACGTATTTGGTGCATTGAAATATTAATTTTCTTATTAAAACTAAAGACTGTAATATCGTGGCGTTTCTCAATAGGGTTGTTGATTGCAAGGGACAATAATTTAGCATTTTTGCATTATTTTCTTTTATTCTTTATTAAAGGATTGTTCTATTGTTACTTTGTATTACATATTGTAGTAAATAGGTTTGTTTTAAATATACAGTGTACTTGTTCCTTTGAATGTTGTAAATGTTATTTAAAAAAATTAATATCTTAGCATTATATTTTACGAATAATTTGGGAAAATATTAATAAAGAAGTATAAATAATAATCGAGTATGTATATTAGTTTCAAAATACCTATAAGTTTGAAATAAAACAATTTTTTACGGATTAAAACTTGCGAATAATTTGGTTACATTTTTATTGTAAATAACAATTGGGTTAAAATAAAAATGTAACCAAATTATACTCGAGTTTTAATCCGTAAAAAATAGTTTTATTTCAAATGTTTACTAGTAAAAATCTAAGAAAATACTACCCATAAATTATATCAGTTATTCGTATATAATATAACCTATTATAAAAGAAATGATATTTTATTGTAATTTAGATGAACAAAAAGTGACAAACAATAAGAATGTTTTAAGGGAAATGCAAATAATCTAAACTGTTATTTCTAAATGATAGACTCAAACTCAAAGAAAGAAAAACGTTTACAAAAGTTTAAAATATTTGCAATCAGAGAGGATTTTATTTAAATCGTGAAATTATCATAATAAAAAATATGATTCGATTCGTTTAATGTTTTATGATAACTATTTATTTATTTCATTTAAATTTAAATTCAACTTCATTTTCATTTAAAATTCTTTTGAATAAGACAATATTAAAAATGATATTTGAAACAACAGTTATTACGCTGATATTACATGTTGCTACAGTCTACTTGATTTTTAATATAGCCTTGGGGTCGTTGTCTCGTAGAACAATGTAGAGACTAAAACAAAACCTTCCTCACATACAGTCTCATAAAGTCCAGTATGCACGAGAATTAATTACTTGAACTCAGCGTAGGATTTCATAGTGTAGTGAAGAAAAATAGTCTGTGGAAAAAGTGTTAAATATATATAACTTTTTCACGTGAGGAGGCGTGGTCGTGAGTCCTGCGCGTTGGTGCATTAATGCCTTATAGGACTTAATGCAAGCCTGCACGACCACTCGTGTTCGTAACGACCCTTGCCATAGAGTATTACACATGGTGCCTATTATTTTTTGTCTACCTTCACATTAGCTACCTTTTCTCGTAGCAATTAACTAACCTTTGTATATACGTATATTTATATAAATATACTTTTAATAAGCTTACCCCTAGAATTTTTTTATTACTTTTTAATTTTGAAACAGTTTTCATTTAATGAGACAAAAAATTCAGATTATTTTGAAGAAAGAATGTTCAATAAAATATTTGTTATTTAATAAATAAATTTATTTAATATCAATATTAAGAGAAAATATAATATTCTGGGAAAACAAATTTCTTAAAATTATTTCTTTTCTGGGAATTGTTTATTCTTTGACAATATTTTTTCAGTGGGGTCGGTAAAAGTCTAAAAAACTTTTGTGTCGGCTTGAAGATCTAGTGCTACTTGTTAAAGGGACTTTCCTATGTACATATTTTGATTTACCGTGAAACAAAAAAAATTGATTAGTTTATTTTTTGACACACTCTTTGTAGTTTAATGTATCCGTAACTTTTAATGTTAAATACATTATAATTTATTTTATTTTGATTTATTTAGCTACCATGTTTTATTTTTTGAAAAAATATGCATTATTCAGCTAATAACAATTCAGACAAAAATGCTTTTACAAAACTAGGATATTAATTTAAGACATCTGTCAATCGAATCTAAAACCATCTACTTATAGTCGTCCTTTTATTTACATTCTAGTATTGTTGTCTTGTCATATATTTTTAAGTTAGCTGATGCCAGCGACTTCACCTGCTTCTAATGCAACCTGAACTGATGAGTCATAGCAACGACATCATACATGTATGCTCATACGTTCGTATATACGTCACCAATGCAAATATAGATTCAAATGCCTTTATACCCTTGAGGAATGAAGAGGGATGAAGTAGATTAGGACAGGAATGATAAAGGAGGCTTGGGTTTCCAGGTCTCTCACTTACGGACGAAACGTTATATGTTAGGTGGTAATATTCGAGCGATCCCACATAGAAGTGAAGTCCACTCTAAGTCAGGACTTTTCAAACTCATTTCCTTTTCTTATATTGATACATAGTAAACTAACCAAATAACTACAGATTCATTTGTATATATTTTCTCAACTGAACTGAAAAGTTGTATTTTTTATATTCTAAATATGTATATATCATTTTAATAGAGTGTGAAATTATTAGTAAATAAATTTAAGTGAATTATTTTTGTTACAAAGAGAAAACACAAAGAACGCTAAGTACTAAGTGAGTATATACTTAAAATTATTGCCTTTATAATGCGGTAATAAAGTCGTAGTAAATAGGCCACATTTCTTCATCAAATTGTTAACACTCCGCTGTACTTACATCGTACATAATTTCTAACGTTTTTGACGACTCCGTTACGTGCGGCATGTTTAGGTAAATTGCTTTGCTTGGATCCCATTTTGCTTTTCCGACACGATTTTTCCGATTCTTATTCGATTTTAATTTATATTAAAATAATAAAATAGTAATTAATTTACATATTGAGCTGTATATATAAAAAAGATTTTTATGTCTTGAATTTTAGTTGAAAAGATTTTTCGAGTTCATTTTTATCTTCATTTCTTTTATCTTAATTCTTATCTACTTAGATAAGAATTAAGGTTATTACAACAGAATTTGTAATATTGTTAGAGTTTTATAAAAGTTTTCGTTTAGTGAACTAGGGGAAATCCCTAGTCTACATAATCCAAGTCACTGAGTACTTTGACAATGGACTCAAATTATACAGATGGGAATTAATCAGCGGGTTTTGAGTATTAAGCTAGGTTAATCATTAAAGTTTGAAAACATTTAATATGGTTGTAATAAATGTACCTAAATTAAAAATGTATACATATACATTATACTAGAAAGTGTAATTAAAAGTACTTTCAACATCATTGGTACGTGTTTTAAGGCTATATAAATGTAACGTAATTCGTATTACGACCTAAAACAAACAAGTCGCCTTGATTTTATTTATTCATTGTACTTGGATGGTTTACATAAATTTTAATAACTAATACATTTTCATAAAACTCCGCGTTTATCATAAATGACTAGATGCTTATTTTTTTCACAGAAACTCTTCTCTTAGCTACTGAAATATTCCGCAAATCCTTTCTGCTTTTGGTATTTAATTTTTTATGAACATGGGGATTTATAACTTGAAACGATTCTGTGTTAAAAGGTTAAACGAAATGTTGCTTAAGTAAGCCTTCTACTTTTATTCACTACTTAAAATTTTAAATATTCTTAGTTGGTTTTTATTCTTAAGTATTGTAAGGAAATACCTTACAGAGTGATTATATTTATATTACCATATATAATATTGAAATTATTTTACTTAAAAAATATTTAAAAAACCAACATAAGTTTATTTATTATCACAATCGTTTCGAAAAACTAAATAATAATTACTCACTAACTAATAATAATAATAATTATAATAATCCTACATGTAAATCTTGACTTGGAAAGTTAAGTCTGATATTAAATGAAAAATCAGAAGTAGGTCAGGTTTGGAAAATAAATTCAGATCGAATATAAATGAACTGATATTACTCTACTAGATGGTGGGTCATCTTTTTGATATTACCAGACGTTTCTTTACGCGGTTTAATATTGCCTCTTTTAAAATTACACTAATATTTGATATAAAAATGTATTTTTTTAAAGGGGATGATTTATTATTTATATTCATAATATACTCACTTTTTAAGCTCCTTTTTTAATATAACCAACCAGAAATTTCACCCAGAAATTTCAGGTAGAAAGTAATAAGCCTCGGATAGTCATAAATAAACAATATGTCTTACTTTATAATATTTTTATAAAATGATTATTAATATAGTGTTTGTATATTATTATGTGTTATAAATATGTTTATATATAATAATGTACTGAAATAAATAATGATATTAGATAATTATTATAGTTTGTTCAAAGGTATCTAAGGTTGCTCAGTTAGATAATAGTGGATACAGTAAGTAGGATGAATTTTATAGTTGCTGTCCCAAATTTAATGGACGGGTACAAGGTGCATAAGTAGTTAAACCAACTGTGGCTATTACTCCACCACTTGGCCAGACGGTATAGTTGCCAAAATGAACAGGAATTTTACGACTCAGGTACTTATCTTGTCATACAGGCAAGTGTGTTCTGGTGATTGAGCCAAGTACGGCTAAGTGCAAGTCGCATTAGCGATGCGGCGCCGGCGGACGTCCGCCTTCACTTGCGACAACACTACACGCTTTCAACAACGCAAACATTCCACTGAGGTGTATTACCTAAAATGGAATACATCCAAAAAAATTAAATAGATTTTTAATAGATATGTCATTTTTATTTCAAATGTTAATATTTTTTTACTTCACCACTATCTATATCGATAAAATTAAAGCAATCAAAATAAAGAAGTTATAAAAGTATAAAAAATATCCAAATCAGGGGCTATCATAGAATAAATATTTAGAAAACAATTTGTTGACATATGCAAAACGAGAAATTCAGAAAGGACTTGCAATATCGGAGAGATTCTCATGGATATGAATGAAAAAGTTAATATGGAGGACGAAGTGGCGTTAGAAAAAAGACGGATGGCCGTGAATAATGTTCGGTCGCGAACTGTAGTAATGGACAGCACTAAATATTGCACCAAGGGAAAATAAATTACACCACTTTTTCAGACGCACAAAAAGTACTCTTCGTTTTCTCTTTCACAGGATCTGGGAAAAAGTTTAATATGTTTCGCCGGACACTGATTATGTAAGTGGCTTAGAAAGGTTGGATGTGCGCTTTTCGTCCATTGTATTTTATGAGCACGAAGATATATGTCTCCCAGATTACCCATTAAATAAATAGAGTTGGAGAACTTTAATTTAACTCTTTGTTTCATGAGCTTGTGTTGTGTACGTTTTAGTTTTTGTTTTTCTTTGTCTTGAGGAAAACAAAATGTTATATATATTTAGTTTGACAAGACTAAAAAAATGTGGAATTTGTAGAAAACTTCAATCAACGGTTATAGGTAAATAATTTTTATATATTTTTAAATAATAATTAAAATATAAATTTCAACAAATAAACAAACATCTGGTATTAAATAAACGAATTATTTCTCTATAGAAAGTCCAATTTGAAATAAAGTCAATTAAGGATGTGCAAACGGATTTACAGAACTGCATACAAGTGAAAAGTTTGAATTGCGCGATAAATAGCCCCCGTAGCTTTTGTAGGAAGAATTAGCACTCCTTCAGAGCTAAACAGATTTATTATCCGTACCGGTTCGCGTAGATGCTGGTAATTACTCTTATTTCACGCGAGCAAATTGTTTATTGTTCACAGTTTGAAAATTGATATTGCAACTTTTATTTCATTACTCTGTACACCAGACGTTGCAGAATACGCTTTTTATCAGATAATATTTGTTTTAGATATCGGAAGGCTATAAAATGCTGAATAAAAGAGTACTTTTTTTACAAGAATTGCCTTTATAAAAATAACATGGCATATTTTTTATCCAAACAATAATTTGAACCTACTTGCAAAATTTCGGGCTTATTATTTTGCAATGCATATTTGAATATTTATAATGTCAATTCTATGATGGATACCCGCATTTTTACAAATATTTATGTTAATACCAATATCGATACATGACATTGAAAATCTTATAAAGTTTTAAAGTTTAATATACATAAGTTATACATAATTCTGTAAAGAAGTCTGGTAAGTGTTTGTTAATTAATAAGTAAACATACCTGTTATAACATATTCACTTGTAATCATGATTGTGTTGACTAGCAGCTCTCCTGCCCTTTGTTCGTTTAAATATCCTAATCCTCAGCAATGTTGCGACCAGTAATCAGCCGTCAGTAAGCAGTGTCCCGTAGGATATAGTTTCAATCACGCTGGCGGCCGCGCACGTGATTAATGCATACTAAACAGGGTGAGCTCGCTTTTAGATTGCGGTCTTTCCAGCTTTTTGTTTCTGTTTTTAAGCGAGCAATTGAAAGGGTGAGCCTTTGAAACGCTTGTTTGTTAGTTGATTATGAAAATTTTATCAGCATGCAAATTAAAAGCTAAATTACTTTCATTAGAAAAGCTGTTATGATAGTTCGTTCCAAGAATTCATTTTCATACAATCTAGCTGAACACCAAAAATCTGTAAACAGGCCGAGGCTTAAATTACTATTAAGAAATTAATTTTTGCTTACAGCAAATTTCATAAACACAAGTAGGCAAATAAAGCGTTGTTGAAGACAAGTGACTGACTGCCGGCAATTAACAGGCGAAGCCTGTACAAAGGAGCCTCTTAGTTACACTTAATTAAAAAACAGGAAAGAGGCGTGAAAAGTTTTTTACTTTTAATAAAAGGAGCGTAGGCTTGGAAGCGAAGATGCGGTATTGTGAATAATAGTGCGAACAACGAGTTTCTACCCATTCAAAAGTTTTTATTGTTATTGGTATCTACTTACTGATGAAACGAAAGTAGTAAATAATTTTTATAATTTCGACAGTGTCTTTATTGCTAGTCTAACTTGGTATACTTTTGTGTAATATCAATGATTTAAGTTTTAATAAAATATCATGTCCAAAAATATTAAAGTTGTACATAATTTAAGCTCAGTCAGAAAATATGTTTGTTAATTAAAACTCTTAAAACAATATTTAATTTTTGTTAAATTTATGTGCAAATGAACAAAGCCAAAATGTAATAAGCTTAAAACGTACGCGCCATTAATATGACATTTTAAGTATTTGAAAATTAAAATGCAAGCTGTGCCTATGGTAAAATTTTCTCTAAGTTTAGTTGCTTTAATTTTCCGGGCGCTGTTGGCACAATGAGTTGTGGCCTGCAGCCATCATTACTGTAGGTATAAACTGGGTCTTTCATTCCTGGTTTCAGCCAACTTCGTTGTGCGTTGTGTGACTTTTTCGGGATATTAAAAGTCCCATTTCTATTATATGCTGCTCACTATTTATCATTATTATATTTATCATTTATGTGTATATTATTTTCATAAAAAATAAAGGTTTTTTATTTGTTATTATTAAAAAATACAAATTAATAAATAAAAAAGTAAATAGTAAAAAATAGTTGTTCGTTTTTTAAGTACAGCTTAGTATTTTTTAACTAATTTAGAAAATGACGTAATTAGCTACGTTAGTGTGTAATTTCTTAACCGCACCATCAACACCGCTAGAAGCCAATTAACATCACTAATAACATAATACCACCCTTTAAACGATAAATTTCTTTAAAAATTTTAGGTACCTCCTTACCGTAATTATTGTAAAAAGTATCTGTATATCATTTGAAGTTGTAAAACGGATTAACTAACATGATCACGTCCAAGATATCTGATTGCTTTCAAATAAATTTCACGCACCTTAAAGTGTTTGGAATATGGCCAGGCAGAAATTGGAATGGATACTACAAATATTATCTGGCTATATTTATTTTTGTAAATTTTATCACCTATAACTTCCTATTGATTCTGAATCTCGTATTCACACCACGTAAAATTGAAGTCATGATTCGTGAAGTTATATTTTTGTTTACAGAGGTAGCAGTCACTGGTAAAGTGTTAATGATTCTCTTTAAGCGAAAGAAACTCCTAAGTGCCTTCGATATATTAGATTGCGAAGCTTTTAAAGGCGAGGATGATATCAGCAGACATATTGTTGAGAGACATGTTTCTAAGTACAAAACTTATTGGAAATTGTACGCCATTTTGTCAAACTTCGCGTATTCCTCGCAAGTGTTTCTACCAATATTCGTATATTTCATATTCAACACGAATATGAAGTTACCGATATGCAAATACTATTTCTTAGACGAGGAAGTTGTTCAGAGATATTTTGTATTTTGGTTTCTTTATCAGTCTTTTGGCATGTACGGTCATATGCAATATAATGTGAACATCGACTCTTTGATTGCTGGATTGCTTTTAATGGCAATAGTTCAGCTGAAGCTGTTGAAGTCCGAATTGCAGAATTTTAAGGTTAAGAAACTATCAAACAAAAAAGATAATAATTATGTTTTACAAAATTTGAAGTTCCTTAAGTATTTGAAGCATTACGAAAAGTTGCTGAAGTGAGAAGTTTATTTCATTTACTTTATTAAATAAAATGATAAGAAAATTGTTTTTTTATGTGATTTCATTTCAGTTATTGTTCAGCGGTCCAAGATATTATTGGTGTAACAATGTTTATTCAGTTCAGTATGGCATCTATCATAATTTGTGTAGTTATGTGTGGATTATTATTGGTAAGAAAATGTAATTAAATTATTGTATTTTAAAAATAAATTTAATTATTTTGATTTTATAATACCTTTTTAGCCATCAACAGTTGAATCGTTGGTGTTTATGGCAAGTTACTTGTTTGCTATGGTTTTACAAATTTTCATACCTGCATGCTTAGGAACTCAGCTTAATTATGAAGTAAGTATCATCTTACGCATATGAGGATTCATATGCGTATTTAAACCGATAACGTCAATACAAAAATAAAGATGCCTGTGATTTTTATTAAAGTTTAAATTAAAATCTTTGTTTTTCAGAGCCAAGAAATTGTATTCGCCGCTTATAGCAGCGAGTGGATAGAAAGATCAGAGAAATTCAAACGAAGTTTGAAACTTTTTATGCAACGAGCTAACACTAATATTGTTATAACAGGCTGGAGAATTTTCCCCCTATCTCTTGATACTTTTACATCAGTAAGTATAATATTTTTTGATGTTTTATTAAATTTTAAAACGAGGTACCTTTTTGTTTTTTGATTCTTTTAAAATGCTTTTGAGATACGCAGTGTCTGTAAGTAATTGAGGTCGAAATCTATTTAAATTTATTTAGAGTTAGGAATTATATGGTATATTTTTTGGTCTAGTTATTTGCTTAGAGCTTGCTTTATATTTATATCAACATTATGAAATGATGATTAATGATGGGATTTTTATTATACCTAAGCCTTATTTTGTAAGTTATTCTGTAGAATGGAACATTACATTTCTCCTACCATAAAAATATAATTTTAGCTTTGTTACTGTGAAATATTATTGTGGTCCCATTTCATATTAATTATTCTATCATAATTGAATATTTTTGTTTCAGATTTTAAAAACGGCGTATTCTTTTTTCACTTTAATTAGAAACGTTCAAGATCGTCAACAAGATTAATTTATAACACAAAAATACTAGTTATGAAAAAAAACATATTTTTTGTTAAAAGTCTTAATTATAAAAAATCTAAATATATATAGTGACAATACTACATATATTTTGATTTTATTTTGTTTATACATTTAGCTGCGAAGTGTAATATATATAACAAAATGCCTATTATTTTAAATATGTGTTTCGTATATTACCCAGATATGAAATCAATCTAATAACAAAAAAAAAATAAGCTGCAAAAACAAAATGGCGTTGATTTCTACGTCTTGATTATTTCTTTGAACACTCTGTTAACGTAATTTATCCATTTTATATTAAAAATATAAAAGACACCTAATAGGCAATTAGAAAAAAGAAGCAAACTGAATTGTTATTACACATTTATGAAATGTATTATGAAATATTAAAGAGTAGATTATAGTACTAGGTAATATTAGTTCCTTTATAAAAATTGTAATATATTTCGATATGAAGAATATTAACTATTGAAACTGATAACCAATGAACAATTAATATTTATATCAATAACAAATTATAATTATGTTTACGTTAAAAAACAAAAACAATAATATTATTTTATTTATATAGAAATAATGGTCTATTGTTTCAATTATATCATATATAAAGAGTTATCCAAAATAAATCAAGTATGTGATGAATATATAATATATTCTCAAATAAATAAAAAGTATTGTACCTTTAACTATAAAATGCAAAAGAAAAATAGGTAATATTATATTGGATATGAATTATTTATTTAGTCAAGTAGATAAAAATATATAAACTCGCCATTTATCGTTTTCGAGCCACTCACTTTAACAATGAAAGAGCAACGTCAATTGGAGTGCTTAAATAAAACATTTTTGTGTTGGAAATATTTGGGTATTTGGCCCGAAAACAACAATACCAGAACTTATAAAATATGTTCTTTTGTTTTTATGTTTTTCACTATAATTGTATATGATACGTTACTTTTAATAAACTTATTTTTTACGCCTCACAAAATCGAGATATTGATTGAAGAAGTAACATTTTTCTTCAGTGTTGTGGCCATCACGTCCAAAGTTATAATGGTTCTTGTTAAGAAACAAAAAATTGTCGAAGTCCTTAAAATCTTAGATTGCGATGAATTTCAAGTTAATGATAACACTACCAGAAAAATCGTAATGAAAGGCACCGCGTACTATAATATATATTGGAGATCCATTTTCTGTATAGGAAATTTTGCTTATTTTTTTAAATGCATCGTTCCAGTTATCGCTCATACAATGTTAAGTTCATATAAAATAAAGCTGCCTACATCCAACTATTATTTTTTAAGCGAAGAATATAAGAGCGATTATTTCCAGTATATTTTCTTTTATCAGTCATTTGGTATATACGGCTTAATGATATATGATATAACAATCGACACATTTGTGAACGCATTTCTAACTTTTGCTATTATACAAATAAGAATTCTGAATTATAAATTCACTAATTTTAAATCGGATAGAAGCACAAAATTAGCAAAAACTATCAAAGAACAAAGGAATATGATAAAACTAAAAGAATGGCTACGACACTACGATTACATTTTAAAGTAAGTAATATTTTATTTTTCTTCAAAAGATATTCATGATAAAAATATACTTATTGTGTATGTACATTTTTAATAAAAATATGTTATTGATAAATGAGCTAATATTTTAAAACATTTTTAGATACTGTACGGGCATTCAAGATATATTTAATGTAGCTCTTTTCATCCAATACACTATGTCATCCTTAGTTATTTGCGTCGTATCTTGTGGATTACTTCTGGTAAATATTAGAGATATATGCGATCTAAGACTATTATTTATTACAAACTATATTCTTATGCAGCCCCTGACTAAGGAGCAATATGCGTTTGTATTTGCATATCTTTGTGGAATGGTGTTACAAATTTTTGCTCCTGCTTGGTTGGGAACTCAAATTACTTACCAGGTAAAATATTAGAAATTAATATTTTTATTTTAAGACTTTCGCGATCCATATTTACTATTATATATAGTTATACTGTACTCACGTTATTTTTATTGGAAATCTACAGACAAGTTTCGTACCCATCCGGGGCATAAGCCCCATTAGCTCATGAATAATCATGAGCTCGGAGCATGTTAAAATCGCGGCGTGAATTGCCTGCCTGCTTGTAATGTGTATAGCCGAATATATGTGTATATAATAATATAAAATAATTTAAATAAACGTACATGTATGCTAGAATTCACACAACTGTAATGGTTTAATAGACCTCTGAAACGATATATTTTCAAAGAAATTCAAATAACAATGTATCCTGTCTCATATATAAGCTGAGTTTGCAGAGTCAAAGTCGTTAAATCGAAAGACGTTAGTGCTTACCGAAAGTCTAGCTACGTTGACATATTTCCTTTGGTCCAATACCGCTTTTCACTTGCTGAGCTAGTGCGAATTCTTTCAGAGTCAAGAGTTAGTGTTCGCAGCATACAATAGCGATTGGATCGCAAGGACCGAGCAATTTAAAAGAAGTATTAAGATTTTTATGGTGCGAACCAACACATCCATAGTCATAGATGGTATGAAACTGTTTCCTTTGTCTTTGGAAACCTTCACTTCGGTAAGTATATGTTTTATTTTTGTTTTATATATTGCATTATGTTAATAATTACGGTTTTGTAGATCATGAAGACAGCGTATTCATTTATGACTTTAGTACGTTATATTCAAGATCGAGAAAATTAGTACCAAGGATGATTTTAGTTACTTATTTTAATTGGGACTTCATATATTGAATTCAATGGAGTACATACAAGATGACCTTAAAATAACGCTTTTAAAATGCACAATTATAAATAAATATTAAACGATTCAATTTAATTCGTTTTTTTTTATTTTTGCCGTATACTTATATACATTTTTTCTTTTTTCTCTATATGACCTATATAAAATTTTTCTTTCACAAAAACTGAATTATGTCCTGTCAAAAGAAAATATATATTACAAATGTTGAAAAACTAATAAACGCTATACTGGAACGTCTTTTTCTTTTCTTTCCTATTTATTATAAGCAGTAATTTGTGCGAGCTTCATTAAATTAACTTCCTGATAAAAAACATTTATTATAATTCTTATTTATTCTTGAGTAGAAGTGATTGGGATTACCCCAATTTTCGAAATATTTTTTTTATAACATCTACACGTTTTGAGGTGTTATGAGTAATTCTTGATAATTTAAAAACATGTCTGTATGTGTGTGTGTCGGTCTGTCAATGTTTGTAAGCGTTTTTTTCGGCTCCGTTTTCACGAAAAAAGTAGTTTTCAGTACTCACAAAAACAGTACAGTTTCAGTAAACAAAGTATCTAGAATTACTTAGTTAACGTAAATACGTTTTGAGGTGTCGAAATATTTTTTTTTGTAATATCTTTTTAGTACAAAAAAAAAAAAATTATTTCGAAAATCGTAGTGATTATAATATCTTCTTATTTAATATTTCCTAAATCAGGAAGTCGAAAATAACTTTAAGAAGGGGTTTTCAAAGTTTTAAAAGGATTCCTTATGAATGGAAGTATGTTTTTTCTTGAAGAATAAAATCTAGGATTTTCTTATTTTAAATCTCGTAATTGGTCAAAAACTAAAGAATGGACATTAATGTCAGGGCAAATTATGCCTTTAACCCGATGCTTGAGAGTTATCAAAGGGTCATAATCTCGACGATTCCGAATTCATTTTATATTCATAAGCCGGAAGGCTAATAGTGAATGAAATAAGAAGAGAGACTTAAGCACACTTGTATTAATGGAATAATTTTATGCAATAGCCGCTCAGCCAGTGCTGATCGATAATCGTTTATTAAGTGTCGTCATTTTGAATATTAAAACTCACGAAATATTTATAAATTTTAAGTCCACATGTCAGCGGCCAAAATCCAACTGAGTCATTGATAGAGGAATAATATAATACTCCTGAATCTCATAAACCTTTGAAAACTGCATTTCTAATAAGAATTTATAATAGACTTATTCCAGATTTTCCATAAAACCATTATTCCAGATATAACAGAAAGCAGTTTTATTTACCCCTTAAACGGATTATTATGTTGAATGAACATTCATATTTTATTTGGCTTTAAATCAATTATCATTTTTTATATCTCGAATTTAGTATTTCCGATTTTACTATAATTTAAAACAAGCTCGCCATAGCAACTTAACAGAAGTTACAGTCACAGCGATGTTAAACAGTATTTTAACATTTATTTTAAGACTGCATTGCTCAGGTGCATGAAGATGATATTTGTATAAATAAAATTACATTGTATATAACTGTATAGGTTTTAGAATTTCGTACCTAAAAAGAAAGAAAATAGAACCTTTATAAAAACATATTTCGGCACTTATAAGCGTATCACAATTGATAAAGTGTTTCTCTTTGAGTTAGACCTAAAAAATTTGGTACCTAGGTTAAGGTTAATCTGAAAACCTTGTCAATTTAATTAGAATTAAAACTGAAAAATTTTTCGATTTAATTAGAATTAATTAAAATATTAAAATATGGTTATTGCAAGGTTTCGATTTAAAAGTGAAGCCACTAGTTCAAGGGAAGTATTATAAAATAAAATTGATGTGTATATTTCAAAACATATTTTAATAATTTTTTTACGATGCATAAAATTGTACATCTAACGATAAATATATAAAAAAGTCATCCTTCTCTTTCATACGAGGTTTGTGAAGCAGAAAATCGGAAGTAATAACAGTGACTTTAAGTTAAGTTTATGAACATTTTTCATCAGAAATAGTGGAATATTTCTAAATAGTTTTTTAGAAATTATATTATTATATTACATATTATTAATAATCTAAGCTGTATTCTAACATTAATATCAACAAAATCGATAAATTTTATTTTAGCCTGAAGGGGTAACAAACATTTTGGATATATCTAACAATCTATAAAAACTTTCACGTTTATAATATTCTAAATATATAAATTTTGGAGGCTGAATTTCGGGATATCCCAAAACTCGATTCCAGAGCTAGTAACATACAAATTTGTACGGATTCCTC
Source organism: Mechanitis mazaeus (assembly GCA_959347395.1). NCBI lineage: Eukaryota > Metazoa > Arthropoda > Insecta > Lepidoptera > Nymphalidae > Mechanitis > Mechanitis mazaeus. Next base: position 12,522,956 of record OY365743.1, read on the forward strand.
GGTAAGGGAGTCTGAATCGCACTTGTCCGATTTATTTATACCATTTATTTATACATTTAACAACTACTTATTGAATGCAGGGCAAAAGAGCTAAAAGTTCATAAACAGTTTCGGTTACCAAAAATATTCTAAGAGTTCAGACAATACAATTTTCATCAGCTGTTGTAATTGTAAGAGCACCATTATAAAAAAGTAGGTGTTAGTTACAAACTAAAAGGTATAAAAAACCCAACTTACATATTTTACTACGAAAATGAAAAATGCCTTAACTAAAATACGATAGATAAAAGATTATTACTTCCCGGCAACAATTCTATCTCTTGAAATAGGTTGTATTTAAAAATGCGCTGCTTTTTCTCGGCAAATTCCAAACTGCTTTCTACAAAGAGTTAATACGACTACATTATTAGTATTCATTGGAGTTACCAGGGTTGGGATCTAGGAATTAAGGCAAAAGATTTTAGCGGCATTATTTCCCGTCTCAACCCCTGCAATTAAAACGCACCCAAAGGGTTGCACCGCTTTCGAAATTGCAAACACGTTCATTGTTCTAATCTACTCTGGAATCCAGAATGATATTATACAGAATGATAATATTTTCTAGCGTCTCTTGAACCCTCATAACCTTCTAGGATATTATAGCAGAAGGAGCTCAACATTGTTTGGTCGTTACCAGCCACGTGGAACAAGGTAACGGTATACTTGATTGAAATATTAATTTCTTGCCTCGACTTGATAACTGCGAAAATAATTTTCTTTCTTGTCTCTGTGAAATAAAAGAGATTATTTGTCTCAGATTTTTGTTTCAAGAAAAATTTAGAAAAAGCTGTTTAATTAATTGAAAAAAAAACCAAAAAGTTTTTTCAGTACGTTTGTATTAAACGTATATAGAAATGTTTCGACATAACTTTTGGACAGTGGTCAGCTGTCACCAAATAATGCAAATATGACAGTAACAGGTGCCTCTGTAAAAGAAATAATAGTAAATTAAATAATACTAGAAATAATACTAGAAATAATACTAGAAATAATACTAGAAATAATACTAGAAATAATACTAGAAATAATACTAACATATAAACTAATTAACGTTTCATTTTATTAAAACAAAATAAAATTATTGTACCCGTTTCCACCAAATGAGCTTACAATTTCCACGCGTGGCTCCCATTATCCTATTTGGAAATTTCAAGAAACTATAAAGGAGCTTTCACGCTCTGCTAATAGCCGGTAACACCTGCAAACACTCATTAGAGAGAACTCAAGATTGTCGTCGATTAAAATCACCAGCGCTATATCGACAGGCTGCGCTAATTGCTTTCAGTAATGAATATCCTTTATAATTATAGTAATTACTACTGTAATATGATATTTATTTGTTTATACTAAAGAAAATAACTTTAAGTTTTCAGTAGTTAGCATAACGTGAGAGTCTGCCCGTTTTCACCAGTAACTAAACATTCTCCTAAGTAATTATCTCTTCACAGTAGGTTTTTGTTCTTAATACTTAATACATTATTTATTCTAGATATAATTTTTCATATAATAAAGGAATTTATCAATTTTAAGAATCTGTCATTAAAAACCGTTTTTTTAAGCTTAGTTTATGATGACTAAGTTAACAAATAGTAATAAGTCGGTCAGTTATCATGGTTTAAAATGTGTACAAAATTCATGCAGTTTTATTTTTTATATTAATTATATACATATAGACATATAGACAGAAAAACTAACAATATAGCTTGAAATGTTTGGATTCTTATCTTTATACGATATTATGTACATACAATGTAAAAATAACTTAATAGACATGACAAAGTTCTTTTTTACTACTTTTATTATTTACGTCCACTTTCGTACTTTTAAAAATTACTTCAGACCATTCCTTAGCAGTAATATCAAAATTCATGTAAGGCTAATTACATTTATAACTATTTTTTATTTATTTTATTTATACACTTTTTATGGCACAAAAAATACATATAAAAAACACATGATAAAACTAAAAACAAAAATAAAACTTTTTAAACTTTTGGTGCATAGACGGCCTTACACTTATAGTGATCTCTTACAGGCAACCTATTATTAAAATGATATTATTAACAAACATTAATAATAATAATAATAATACTCTTTATTGTACACCAATATAACTAAAAATTTAAAACAAAACAATACATAACTTATTAAATAATGTACAAAAGGCGGCCTTGTAGCTAAGCAGCAATCTCTGCCAGGCTACCTAGAGGTGCATTAGTACATTAGTTGGTGCATAAAATATTTAACTAAAATAAATCAACAAAATGATGTAATAGTATTATAAACATAACTAATATGATCTTATCCTAAACGATACCAAAATTTGTCCACTACTACAAAACATTAACATTAAATAAATAATATTCCAGTACATTAATGTTAAAGTTACTTAAGTGGTTATGAAAGGAACTTGGTCCGTCCTTAATGCTAATGAGTTAGCGCATTACACAGATTGCTGTCTTTAGTTTTGCGGCATTACAGATGTTGCTCAAATTGTTGGAACATGAAATTTCTTTATGTCCAAAAAACATTTAATAAAAGTAGCTAATTTAAATATGTCTATGGAACTGCTGTTTTAGTTTCTGGTAACTTTGTGTCGAAAAAGTAATAATTTTTAAGCTTCATAAAATTTTAAAATCAAAATAATTGGTGTATGTAGATAAATTATTAACTTTAATATATTATAAGTGAACCTTTTCATCACGCATGCACCTTTTTACCTGATCATATTTCATATTGATTTGTATTTATAAATGATCATTCATACAGATTGTGTTTATACGAAATCTTAAACAAATATCCAAATTTTACGTGCGTCCTAAACAAATAGAGTAGACGTGAAATATTAAAACAAAACATACAGAGAACTCATATATTCAGAATAAAATATAAGAAAACTATTACAACTGTACATTTTTGTATATATTATTATACAATTTAAAATTTTGATTTCTCTTATTTTTTAAATTTTCACTTTAAGAATATGACTTGCTATTACATTAATACTTATATAATATAGAAAAATCAATGTTGAAATTCACAATTATAATATCTTTAGAATAGTTAAACTATATCTAGTTCGTTCGTTTATTTTATCATAACAAATAAACACAATAACACAAAAGAAAAAAAAATATATTCTAAACACATAAAGTCTTCTTCTTCTACATGGAATTAGTCCCGGCTTTGTTTGCCAGAGTCTCCTGAGACAGTATCTAGTACCACATTAAATAAGAGACGAGTCCTGGTGAAAACCAAATGTGATTGGGAAGCTTTAAATCGCCAACAGTCCTTAGATAGCAATTCTTACCATATAAAGACGAGTCAGACGAGAACGAGGCATACAGTCAGCCTTCTTCAGATCTAAAAAGACTAAATGCAAAGCTCTTCTTTTTTCTATAAATAAGTAAAAATGAAAAGTCTAAGAAAACTAATGCTATCTTCACATAACGCTATTTTACCAACCTTACAATTGTGTCTTCAAAATATCAGCTTATCTTGAGCGAATCTTATATGAAACATACAGTTCCTTCTTCCTTCCTTCCTTCTTCAGGTCTAAAAAGACTACATGCAAAGCTCTTCTCTTTCTATAAATAAGTTTCAATGAAATTTTTAAGAAAACTAATGCTGTCTTTACATGACGCTATTTTAACAAAGTTATAATTGTGTCTTCAAAATATCAGCTTATCTTGAGCGAATCTTGTATGAAACATACAGTTGGCCTCCTTCAGATCTAAAAAGACTACATGCAAAACTCTTTTCTCTCTATAAATAATTTTCAATGAAATTTCTAAGAAAACTAATGCTGTCTTTACATGACGCTATTTTAACAACGTTACAATTGTGTCTTCAAAATATCAGCTTATCTTGAGCGAATCTTGTATGATAAAGGTAGTTGTCGAAAAACCAATAAATAGCTCTCATTGTCGACCGATTAATTTTAATCGATTTTTAAGATGTAAGCACCCGACAACACGAGAGAATACAACGGGTAATGACGATATATTTTTCTTTTTTTCCCATTAGAGTAATAGATACTTTTTTTTTTACTTATTTTATGTAAAGCTTACGTTATACTGTATGGCTATAAAAGTATTTTCAACTGAGAATTTTACAAAACTCAATCACTATTTTCTTTTGAAAATCTTTACAAGTTTCAGAATAAAAAACAATTACTAAACTTCTCTCGAAACTTTTGTAGATCTCTTGCAGTTTGTGTACATTGCTAAGTTTGCTAACTATTAATATGGAGTACTCTTGAAATGTGCTAATGAGCATAGCTGTTACACGAGGAGTAATAGGAGTTCTTTAGGCCCAGAGTGATACTTTGTGATGAGTAAAGACATCTAATAACAAATTCAGTGTGTAGTTTTTTAAGGCTTATTTAGAAACAGTCATCCTATAAGTATTTCAATTATATATAAAACTCTGACTTGCCGAAAGGTAACTGGAAGAGATCTCTTAAAGAGATAAGTTAAACTTTGTACACTATTTTACTTTTATGTCTCTATAGTAATTTAATAGTACATAAATATTATAATAAAGTAAAATTTACAAACATACTTTTGTTGTGACGTATGATAAAAAAGCATGGAAGAAATTGTGATACGGCATTGATCTCAAATAATAAGGATTAGAGCTGTTGATATATGTTGAAAGAAGCATAATATATAATTTTTTAATAATAATTAACAGAACAAGCGTTCGAAATAATATTCTGAACAAACAAAATGTTAAATTAATCTATTTTCTATTCTGTAAAAATTATTCGCGTATAATTTACAATCACATTCACGAAATTCAAATATTTACATTAGGAACGGTTAAATTATATGAAGTCATTGAAGTGTACCAGATTTAATTATTAACAAATAATGAGTTAACAGAAACAAAAGCGCTTTATGACACAAGAGGTTTCGCAATTAACGTTCCATTATTGTGATTCAAAGATTATAAATTACTTTTAATCTTATTTTACAGGTTTGTTAATTTTTTAAAATAAATAATATTTTTATTTCAAAATAAAATATATTGAAGAAATAATTTAAATTGTTTGTTTTTAATTATCCAACAATAATAAAAAAGTGTAAAATATTTATGTTGATTGTTTTAACAGAAAACGGAGAATCAATTTTATTTGCTTTCAATTATTTCGATTGCAATGAGGGTTCATATTTTAATCCGTTGTTCTCGTTTCGAGTCCCACAAAAAGGGAGTTCAATTAGAAAGAATGCCTCCAGGCTATGTGTTTCAGGTGAATAAAAGTATCGTCTAGGTAGAATCTAATGAAGCTACCTGAAAATATACCAGTACACGTCTTCCTTTGTTGTACGCTCTCAGAATCAAGTGGGACTTGTGTGAGGCTCAACACCCTGCACACAAAACAACAACCTTAAACAACCTGCAGCGTTGGGGGATTTTAAGAAAAATACAATAAAAGATATTTTTGCTTCAGTTCCAGTAACTAATTTGTGCCAGTTGCAAATACAGGATTTTTTTAGTTGAAATCCCAGATCTAGGAGTCTTTTTGTTTTTTTTTATTGGTGTTCGAAAATGACAACCTGGGCTGAATTAGAATCAGTGTTCAGGAAAATCCAATGTGACATTGTTTTTTGATTGCGTTAATGATAATAAAATGAAGTGGATACATATAGTGTAAAAATAATGATTATGAATTACTATACATGTACACGAAATTTTTAACATTATTTTTGGGGCATTTTGGTATTTCAGAACTCAAAACTTAGATGAAAATATAAATTGGTTTAGATTTAAATATCAATTTATAACCATAAGAAATTGAAATTTCATTTATAATTTTTAATTAAGACTAATAATCAAACGGCATATTTGATAAAAAAAAAAATTTAACGTATTTATAATAAAAATAAATAAATTAGAATTATTTGAAAAGCCAATATTCGTAGTGTATTTGTTAATGCTTCTATGGATTCAATCCAATAGCAAATATTTGTTTGCGAGTTTAGTTGACTGATTGCGAGCTAGCAGAACCGTTTAGAATTTATAAGAAAATGCACAGCAGATTTTAAAACAAACGGAAGCACGTCCCGGTGGTTCGATATTTTTCCATAATCTTTATGTATCAAAATTTACTATTTCTAGAAAGACGACAAATTTAAGAAAAGTTGATGCCGCAATTAAAAGGAGTTCTTGGACTATTTCGCGAGTGGTCGACATTTCCTTCACTAATTGCATCTCATTTATAAAGTGTGGTATCTGCAATTAACCTACATTCATTTGCGTCGTTTTAACATATACCTGCATATCAAATACTTATTCCTTTGAAGTAATCTTATCTTGTGAATATTTAACATGCAATATGACAGAAAACCTTAATATACTCAGGCAAGGTGTAATTTTAACTAGTCTTTTAATTAAATGTTGAAAAGAAATACAAAGTGCTATACATTTCAATTAAATAAATATAAATTGTAACTATATAAGAAAAAAAAGTAAATTGAAGTTAATACTAAGTAGGAATTGAAATAGTTCGCATGTACGATAAATTTTTTATATTAATAATGAAACAAATTCAACAAACGGATTGTTTTAGCAGAAACATGAAGTTTTGGATTTTACTAGGGATTCACCCATTGAAAGTTAATTGGAGGTTTTACCCTTTTTATTCTAAATTAATAGTGTTTTTGTTTATCATTCTATACGACAGTTTTGTGTCTATTAATTTTTTGTTCTTACCAAACAATATGGATCTTTTTATTGAGGAAATGATATTTTATTTTACATTATTGTCAGTACTATCTAAGGTACTGACATATGTATTCATGAAGGAGAAAATTAGAAAAATGTTAACATTATTAGATAGTGATCTCTTTCAACCTAAAACTGAAAACGAAGTGAAGATAATTACTGAAGCAAAATTATTTAATATCAAGTACTGGAATATTGTAGCAATTTTTTCATATTTTACACATTTGTTCCATATTATTTTTCCACTGCTTATTCATTTGATATTTTCGTACCCTATGGTCCTGCCGGTTAGCTCTTATTTATTTTTGTCTGACGATTATAGAACAAAATATATTTATTATATTTACTGTTATCAGGCCCTTGGAATACATATAAACATGGTTTGTACTATAAATATAGATACCTTTTTCGTGGGTATTATGGTACTTTTGATTGCACAGTTAGATATTTTAGCCGACAAATTAAGAAATGTTGCAAGTGATTCTGTTGATGAAGTAGGGTCTAGTTTTTATCCGAAGACAAGTAATAAATATGATCTAAAATGTATTAGAAAACTAAATGAGAGCATTGTACATTATGATAACATATCCAAGTGAGTATTTATGAATTTTCTTTGTATAATTTTATCGAACAGTTCATAAACGAAATATATGAATGATTTCGTTGTCCTAGTATCTGATAAACTGATTTTATAACGTTTTAGATTTTGCCATTTGGTCGAAGCATTATTCAGTGTTATGGTGTTCTCGCATTTCAGTATGGCTTCAGGCATAATATGTGTCTGCTTATACCGCCTGACTTTGGTAAGATTTATTTATCATTATTTATTATTATCAGAATCTCTCTCTGTTAATCTTTTTGAATTTTCAGTCAGCTCCTGTTCAGTACTATATATTTCTAGGAAGCTATATGTTTGTAATGATAGTGCCAATCTTGGTTCCATGTTATTTTGGAACATGTATTATGGACAAGGTAAGGTAAATATATTAAGTTACATCTAAAAATGTACTTCGAAATAAAAAATGGAATAAAAGTGTAAATTTAAAGGACACATTTTTTAACCTTTACCGAGATTATAAAACTGAAGAGTTTTTTTTAGAAATTGATTTAAATTTCAGAGTAATCAATTATCAAATGCAGTTTATGACTGTGATTGGACATCAAGATCTCGTCGATTTAAAAGCAGTATGATACTCTTCGTCGAAAGAGCTAATCGTCCTCTCACCATTACAGGATTAAAAATGTTCCCTCTTTCTTTAATATCTTTTACGTCTGTAAGTAATATTATTTAGAAGCTTTTAAAGTTTTAGATATAATATAACTTTTGTTTCTTCCTTACTGAAACTTTTTAGACATATCATTCATGTTTTCTGAAATAATGTTTGCTTTTCGCATTTATCAGTTTAATTATAATATAGTTGTACTTATAGATTTATTATAGTTTAGTTAGTTTATAATTTTTTCTTTTTTTACAGATTATGAAATCAGCATATTCATTTTTCAATTTGCTTCAACAAATGCAAGATGAAGAAGCTTGAATGGAATTATCTTAGTAGATTATATCTGTTTCTTGTTTTAATCGTATCAGCACTTAGTCTGTATTTGAACACTAAGTTTTTATTTTGAATATTATATACTTTCTTGTCCTTTATTATCGAGTAATCGACTTAAATTTTATTGTATTGGATAAGTATATAACTGAATAAATAACCAGACAAAATTGTATAATCATAACTATAAATTAACCGTAATATCTTTGTTATATTATTTATATAAAATATAAGGCACCACGATTTAAAAAAAAATCCATAGTGAGCACTTAAGTAAGACCATGCCGAAAAAAAAGGAATAAATAAATTGCCTGAAACTTTTTGTAGATTTTAGTTCCGTTTTAACAAAAAGTCGTCACACTTATTTCACGTGACATATTGGACAGTTATTATTTTCATGTTTATTATTGACTATAGGTTTTGGTATTTTTGTTTGTTCATCTATAGGTAAGTTTGTCTGCAAACGAATGACGTAGACCGAAAAGCATCAATGCTTAAGAGTGGGTTTATTAAATAAGGCGTACAGCAAAGCAGTGTGCTCGGTTAAGTACGTAGTTTATATTAATAATCTTGATTATCATAAATCATTACAAAATCAATCTTATTACATTTGTAGATAATAATGTATACGTAGCATATGAAAAATCGTTAAAAAAAGTAAACTTTGTTGCATAAAATTGTTGAACTGGTTTAATAATTATTTACTTACACGAAACGTATCTAACTAAATATGTCATCTTTAGTATGCCTAGTAAGTCGCAACCTAATCAAAAAAATTAAAGCAACAAGATTGTTTGTAGAATTAATAATAAATAATTGTATACTATAATAATATTAAAGGAAATTGATGATAATCATTATTAAGGAATTAGTATTGAAAAGAATATCAATGGATAAAATATTTATGGGACTAACAAGGCAAAAATTTGGTGTATGTCCGTTGATGGTGCAAAATTGCTTATTCCTATCTTTGATATTATGGCCAAATATAAAATAAAAATATATGTAAGGAGCGGAAGGGGCAATACAGTAATGACTTTAAAAACCGTCAATCATTCTGACCCTGATTTGAACATTTTAACTGTCACAGATTGTTTAAATGTTGGAGGAAGTTCAATAATTTGTTAATTATTGCACAACGATAAATTACAATAAGTAATTAGAAGTATTGTATGACTAATGCCATACCAACTACTGGCAGAACTATTTCATAAGAGTTTTTAGATACCTTCTTTTTCTTCTTGTGTTGTGCTTAGACACAGAAAGAGTAAAAACATACAGCTAGTGAATCCATCGGAGTGGAATAGTATTTGTTATTTTCTTTAGTTTTTCTTATATATTAAGAAAAACTAAAAAAAATAACAAACTTTTTATACTATCAAAAACAAAATTTGACCCGAAATAAGCTGAAAGGTTTTATTTATTTTCACAGATAAATTATGTTTATATTTTAACGAATATTACTTTAAAATAGAAACGGAAAAATTTACGTCTATGACCCCGAAATAAAGGAAAATAATTTAAAAACTGATCGAAATAATAAATTTTTGTTGAAATGTAGACTTAAGTGCTAATATTACTAAAAGGTTTTTTTTTGTAAGTTTTGGTTGACGCACGTGTTAGAGAGATTGTAGTGTACTTTTAAATATCTTTTGATTTGTAATAGTTAAAATAGTGGTAGTATTTTACATTCCTACTCTCTTATTCCTGAAATTCAAACCGTATTCTTATTCCTTCTCAATCCTGTACCGATTTTGGTAGACTTTAATTGTGTTTTAATTTTGTTGTCTGTATAATTATAGTGAAGTATCCCTTATTTATGATTTCTTATGAATCTTTAATATACAATCCTACCGTTATTGTAGATCTTGGCTTATTGAAAGGATCTCTTGAGTCCAGCAACAAATTTTCCTAAAATTTCAAGACCTGGAAAATTTGAAATTATTTATGGGTTTTGTCAAAATCGGTTGAAGTTTAATTTTTTACTAATATACAATTAGATATTATTAGACTCCCCCGATTTTTTACTGAGCAAAGGATTATTTCAACAATTTCACGAATGCGTCTTGGTCATTCATGCATTCCGAGATTTCTTCATAAAATTAGAGTCAGAGGTCACTCCTTTGACGAATATGTTCTTGACGAAGGCCCTATATAACATCTTTTCTTTAGTTTTCCTAAACTTTTTGATTTTGTCTATGATATACTTCTTTCTACCATCTTTTGTCCCTTAAATGTTGAAGGTTTGTTAATGTTTGGGTTTAGTCTTCATTGTAAATTTCTTTGTAAATAATAAATTAAAAATTAAATTAAATAACATAAGATTATGATTAGTCCATTGTAGTGTATCGCATTTTATGTTGTTTTTAATTATTTCAATATATATTCATTTTGATATCTTTGTGTTTTAGATTCTAATAACAAACAATTCTGCTATTGGACTATCTTCGAAGAGAAAATAATTATTTGATAAACCGACCAATCTCCTTCGTGTCTTTTCCATCTTACGTGACCTGGACTAAATATACCGTGCATTATTTCGACGCAGAAAACCATATTATTTAAAAAATTTAATATATTGAAAAAAAAAATTCATTTACAACATTAATTTCATTTTTTCCTCTTTTATTGAAGAAATAAGATTTTTTTTTACATTACTATTAGTACTAGCTAAGGTACTGACATATTTAGTAATGTGGAAAAAAAATATAATGTTAATATTATTAATTTGTGATCCATTGCAACCTAAATCTTCAAAGGAAAATCATCATAATTACTGCAGCAATATTTTAAATATAAGTACTGGTATAATAGATGATGTTTCATAATTTACCCAGCTCGTCCATATTTCTCCCGTGCTTATTTATCTGATATTCTCGGCTCCTATGGTCCTACCCTTTAGCAGTAATTAAACAATACAAGTAATGTCTTGTAATGCAAATATAAATTCCGTTTTTGTGGATTCCATAGTACTTTTGTTTGCACAATTGGCTATTTTTTAATATAACGGGAAAATTAAAAAACGTCGCCAGTAACCCTATAAATAATGCAGGTACTAATTCTCATTCACAGTAAAGTAAGGAATGTGATTAAAGATATATAAAAGAATGAAATGAGAACATTGTAAATTATGATAAAATGTTCTAGTATTTTAGAGTTATTTTTTAATTATTTTATACAGTCCCTAAAATATAATACCTCATCGAAATATTTTATTGATAATGGCGGTCGTTTTTCTTAGTATTTAGTCAATTAACTGTGGCTTCGTGCATAATGTGTTTATTTTTGGTAAGATTTATTTTTGTTATTATTATCTATTATAAAAATAACAGGAGGTAGAATACTTTTTTTTTGAAGGTACCCATGTCAAACGATCTGGAAACACCGCCGAAGGAAGTTCATCCCACATCTTTTTGGTACGTGGAAGAAAGGTCTTTGAAAACCGCACAGTAGAAGATCGTCACGCATCCAGGTGGTAGGGATGATAATGAAGGCGGTGAAGTGCTGTGCGGTGATGAAATTCGTCGACAGGCATCAGATCTAATAGCTCTGTTTGAAAAAATATAATGCAATGAAAAATAATTTGTGAGAAATTAGTTTTTAATCTGTACACATATTATAAAGCTGAAGTTTTTTTTCTATTAATCTTTTATATTTTCATATTTTTTTTTTGTTGTTCATCTCTGGAAGTAGTAGAAGAATTTGAGAATATTTTGCGTATTTGATATAACATATACTGATGATGTTTAGTATTACAATAAGACCATTACTACTCGTGTTAGAAAAAATCCTTATAAATTAACTGTTGCAAATTATTAGAACCGTATTCGTATATAATAATTATCATTGTAGTCCATGACAGTTTTTGGTCATCGGGATCTCTGCGTTTTTATATACGTATGAAGCGCTTCGTAGAAACAGTTAATCGTCCTTTAACTATTACAGGACTAACTGTCCAAAGTCGTACCACAGGGAATGGATATATTTGTACTAATTGGTGGCAAGTAGCGGTCCTGGATCCATGCTAGTGTTAAAGCAACCGCCGCGTGTAAGCGTCTACGACGCTAATTACTACGGATCCGAACTCTAGAGTTCTAAAAAAATACAATCAATCTCCTTCGCCAATTAAAAGAAGTTTGAATGGAATGAATTAAGTAAATTATATCGCCTTTTTTATAATTTCAAAACTTATGTTTATATCTCACTCAACACACTTATTGAGTAAACTGAGCGAATTGGGCGATTTTTTTTTACATCCTTTGCGCAAGGATCAATCAAAAACGGTCTATCCAAAAATTTCGAAAATTTGCATACTGATAGACATCACTCTGACGGAGGTTTTGTAAAAAAAAAAATTTTTTTTTTCATATATGTCGTTGAGGAATAATCACGGAAAAACTTAAATCCCATAGACTTCAATGGGAAAATTTTTTTCGCAGAAATTTAGACTTACAATGAAAAAAAATAATAATAAAAAAAAATAGTTTAGGACCGAATGAACCGACGTTTTGTAAATGACACTTCGGTGCTCTTTGCACCTCGCTTCGCTCAATGTGCTAACACATACCAAGATTTTGCGAGCGCAGCGAGTCAAAATTGAAGTCTGGTTCGCGCTCCAAGTATTTATTATTTTGAATTAAGTAGTTTCGAATAGAATAAGATTTTTTATCCTTTATTTTCTAGTCATCTATTAAAATGATTTTTTTTTATAAACTCTTATTTGTTGAAACAGAATCGTCATAGTAAATATAGTTATTAGAGAAATAAATAACAAAAAAATAATAACAAGGCAAAATTTTATGACCAAAATTATAAAGTGACCTTAATATCTTTGTTATATTATTTACATCAGATATTGGGTGCAGCGACTTTTATCACGAGACAATAGTAAACACTAGATAAATAAGAATCGGACTTCTTATTGTGACAAAGGTAATATAAAATCTCTTCAACAATAATAATTTGTAGATATATACTTTGTGATAATTAAATTGTTGATTAAGACCTTAAATGACATATTTAATAAAAATAATCAATAAATGTAACCTAGACAGTAAATATACAAAACATTTGTATTTGGAAAGTCAAAATTAAGTAATTGCTATTTTGCACCAATATATATAGATAGCAAGATTTATTATTTCTAAAAGGCCGAGAGATTTGAGAAAATTTGGTGCCACAATTAAAGTGAGTTCTTGGACTATATCGCGAATTGTCAACATTTCCTTCACTAATTGTTTCTCATTTATTAAAATTGGTATCTGCAATTAACCTACGTTAATTTGGGTCGTTTTAACATATACCTGCATATCAAATACTTATTCCTTTGAAGTAATCTTATCTTGTGAATATTTAAACATGCAATATGACAGAAAAGCTAAATATACTCTAGCAAGGTGTAATTTTAACTGGTCTTTTAATTAAAAGTTGACAAAAAAGAGCCCTATTTCGATATAATTATTAAAATTGCAACTATACACGAAAAAAAAGACAAATTTTGATTAATACTAAGCCGAAATTGAAATAGTATGGATGTATTAGACCTTTTCTATTAAAATAATGAATTTAATTAAACAATCGGATTGTTTTACCAGAAATATGAAATTTTGGATTATCCTCGGGATTTATCCATTGAACATTAATTGGAGTTTTTATGATCTTTATTCTAAATTATTAGTGTTTTTGTTTATCGTTCTATACGATAGTTTTGTGTCTATTAATTTTTATTTCTTGCCGAGAGAAATGGATCTTTTTATTGAGGAAATGATATTTTATTTTACATTATTATCAGTACTAGCTAAAGTATTGACATATTTACTCATGAAGGAAAAAATTAGACAAATATTAACATTATTAGATAGTGATCTCTTTCAACCTAAATCCGACGAAGAAACCAAGATAGTTGTCGCAGCAAAATTGTTTAACATGAAGTACTGGAATATAGTAGCTGTGGCTTCATATTTTACAAATCTCGTTCACGTTTTTTCTCCAATTCTTAGTCATTTGATATTTGCGGCTCCCATAGGCCTACCAGTTAGCAGTTATTCTTTTTTGTCTGAAGATTGTAGAGCAAAATATGTTTATTATATTTATGTTTATCAGGCCCTTGGAATTCATGTAAATATGCATTGTAATGTAAATATAGATTCCTTTCTTGTGGGTCTTATGGTACTAATAATTGCACAATTAGATATTTTAACGGATAAATTAAAAAACATCTCAGATAAGCAAATCAATGAAGTAGGTTCTTCTCGAAAGGATAGTAATGAACATGATGTAAGACAAATAAGAAAACTAAATGAGAGTATTATACATTATGATAATATATGTAGGTAAGTATTTCGGGCTTTATTTGTATATTTTATTAAACAGTTCATTAAATAAATATTTGAAAGATTTCATTCATTCATTCATTCATTCATTCATTCATTCATTCATTATGTCTTAGTATAAAATCAAACTGATTTTATCACATTTTAGATTCTGCCATTTGATCGAAGATGTATTCAGTGTGATAGTATTCGTTCAATTCAGTATGGCTTCGGGCATAATATGTGTCTGTTTATACCGTTGGACTTTGGTAAGACTTATTATTTTATCATGTTTTTTACCAAAATATTCTTACTAATCTTGTTGCATTTTACAGGCAGCTCCTGTTCAGTACTATATATTTTTAGGAAGCTATATGTTTGTAATGATAGCGCAAATCTTGGTTCCATGTTATTTTGGAACACTTATTATAGAGAAGGTAATGTCAGTATTTCTATTTTTTGTCACAAAAAAGCAATTGTGCGATATTTAATTAAATATAACTTTAGCTGTATATCTTATAAACAGAAGATGGTAAAATATTGTAAACACGTTCCTGTGGAATAAGAAAAACAATTTTATTTATTACGGTTCAGGACTGGATTAACGAAGGTAAAGAATTGATTTATATTTCAGAGTGAACAATTATCAAATGCAGTTTATGCCTGTGACTGGATGTAGAGATCTCGTCGATTTAAAACCAGTCTGATGCTTTTCGTTGAAAGAGCTAATCGTCCTCTGACCATTACAGGATTAAAAATGTTTCCGCTTTCCTTAAGAACTTTTACTCGAGTAAGTAATAATTTTTATAAGTTTTGAAGTTTTATAAAGAAAAATATCTTAATTATTCATATTTTTAAATATTTTAAACATGTATCAATTTTGTTTTATTATAAATTTTAACTACGTTTGAATATCTTTTGTTGTCTTACGATAGTTTCTATTAATATATTTCTTTAAATATGTGAAGACTTTATTGGTTTATGTATATTTTTATTGTTCCTTTGTATGTGTTCTATATAACTGTTTGTTTTCCTAATAAATAAATAAATAAATACTATCAATATATTAGTTGGACTAGGGTTAGCTGTCATTCGTGTTTACAATGTATATTTTCTATTAATTTATAAGTTTGTTTCTTTTTTGTTACAGATTATGAAATCAGCATATTCATTTTTCAATTTGCTTCAACAGATGCAAGTTGAAGAAGCTTGATTGGAATTACTTTAGAAAATTATTTGTTTTTTTTTTGTAATAATTTTAATAAATAATTTAATCAAAATTATAAAAAATTTAATATGATTGTTGTATTATTGACATAAGATATTGGGTACTATGTCCCTTGTTACGAGATAAACGTAAACACTTATTAGCTGTAATAAGACGTTTTGGTAGAAAAAAGAAAGAAAAAACGAGAAAAGAAAGAACGAGTTTCCCTGTGACTAATAAATAAAATGTCCGAGTGTGATGAAGGTAACATTATATTCATGAATTCTATCAGCTTATTTCAAGTGCATCTGAAGCTTTGTGTAGATTTATTAATCAAGATTGCTAGCAAAATATATTATTATCCAGGCCGATTCACTAGCTATATGTATATGACTATGTTGTATGTGAAACTGTGAAATATCACAAAACAAGAAGGACTATAAAATTCAGATAAAAAGCTTAATTCTTTTGATGATTTTTCATAAGCTACGAGCATGATATCGTTCACAAACTTAAGAGATTCTTGCTATAAACATTTAGAAAACAGAGATTATTATTGATTTATTAAGATAAAGGACCACCGAACAAATTTTTTTGCGGAGTATTTCATATCAATTTACTCATAAACCATATCACCCATCCTTATACATTATTTACTCTCCGTCATGCCGTCATAAAAGCTGTAGAGGTATAATCTACTGACCCAAAGTAATGAAATAAAGAACAAGAAACTAGTTGAATTAAAAAATTATTGATTTCTATATAGGATTGTTTTTTAAACGAAATAAATTCTGTTCTGCCAAACATTTTTTTTAAAAGTTTTAACAAGTTTATTTGCGATAAGAGAGGAATAAAATATTTTAAATAGATAATAAATATTTTTAAGTTTAATAATTTTTTACCGTTATAGTGTTATTGGTAATCAAACTATTTTATTATTATATTTTAAGTTAAAATATCAAAAACCTATTTCTTTGAAGTAAAATTATCTTTTATGTTAAACTAAATATGCAAATTACAGGGAGTGTAAGTATTCCTACAAGGTTTAGTTTTAAATACTTGTCTAATTAAATGTTGAAAATGTACAAAGCTCTATACATTTATGTTTATTAAATAAAAATGCACCTATAAAGGCAGAAAACAAAGAGAAATATTAATTCTAAGCAGAAACTGCAATAGTCCGGATCAACGAAATGTTTTTTTTTATTAAATAATGACACTAAATCGACAATCAGATTTCTTTATCATAAATATCAAATTTTGTTTTTTTTTTCGAATCTTCTCCATTTAAAGTTAATTGGAGCTTTTTTACCATTCTAAAAGAATGATTTTCTTATTTATAATTCTGTAAGATAGTTCTTTTGTGGTCTGTTAATTATTTATTTCTTACCAAAAGATTTGGAAGATTTAATTGAAAATTTCTAGAAACGGTGTCTTATTTTATATTAATGTCAATACTGTCTAAGGTTCTGTCAATTTTGGTAAATGTTATTTACATTATATTTGTAAAGTCGCTATTCTTAGCTTTAAACTTGTTGCCGTTTACAGCCAGCTCTTGTTCATAGAATGCTATATCTTATCAGTCCAATTTCCTTGTTACTTCTGATTATGTATTATAGCTAAGGTATTAAGTAATTTTTAAACAGCTCATGTATTAGACTTATTAGTCTATATGATTCATATTTTAAGAAAGCATAAAAATGCCTGTAATGCATTGTTTAACTATTAAACATAACGATTGATTGGTTTAAAAAAAATTTCAATTTATAACTTCAATCTGTGAGTTAGACAAACAGTCCAATGTAGAAATAAAAATCTTTGACTCAGCAGAAAAAGCCATCAATAACTCTACTAACAATCCGTCAAGTCAATTTTCATATTTAAAAAAAAGTGAATATAATTGCAATAGTTGGTATTGCAATTAACTAATTATTTTTTAAAATATTTAATATTTATTTTATTAGTTTTTTTTTCGTCTTTGAATTCTCACTTGTGTAAGCCAATTGGAATAGTTGAAAGGGACTATTATTATACCATACTTACCGAAATAATTCTCTATAGGGACACTCTCCATCCTTAAGGTTAAGGATACGACGGTTTCAAGCGAGCTCTGGTCTCAGAAGAACTGATCTGGTCAACAAACTCAGCCGGGTTTTTATATCGTGATCACCGTTTCACAAACGTATAAAATATATAATAATTTTGCGAAACCATTTGCATCGCAATCAATTTGATATGAAGCGCTTATGATTTTAGTCAAATAATGTAGAAACTCGGCTTGATAAAAAAGCACCGCATCCAGCACCTGTACTAGTACTCTTTCGCAGTCCACGAGAAAGGAGTCAATTGTAAAAAATAAATTTACGAATTTGACAAACATTGATGATATTTTCAGAGTCAGCAATTATCAAATACGGTTTATGACTGTTATTGGACTTCAAGATTACGTCGATTTAAAGGCTATATGATGCTTATAATTGAAAGGGCTAAGCATGCGCTTTCCTTTACAGGACTAAAAATATTCCAGCATTCTTTAGGGACTTTTTTTTCTGCAAGTAATATCTTGTATACAATCTTTTAAATTTACAGTTCATATAACGTTCTTCAAGTTGTATCAGTTTTATGATTCGAAATATGTTGGTTGGATACATATTACATATATAAGTTTGTCCTATTCTTTTACAGGTTATTAAATGGTTTATCCGTTTTTCAATATAATTCAAGAGGAGCTAATAAAAAAAACTTCAACGGTATTATTTTCGTGCATTATTTTTGTTTGTACAAAATAAGTAACAAGATAAAATGATATAATTAAAATACCTTAATATATGTATTTATAATATAAAAATATATGTTGAGGCAATAACGGACCGATCATCTATTAGCCGATGGTTGTAATAAGGCGTGTTCCGAAAAAAGAAAAAAAGCAATGATTTTGTTTGTGACTAGATAAGATGTTCGAGCGTGACGAGGGACATGATTTATTTGAATCTTTATTTAGGATTGATAATTTAAAATTGACAGAACAAGTTATATCATATTACTATAAATGTCATATTTTAGTCATATATTGATATATAATATTTATTTATTTATTCCGTGTTACACTATATAAGTATTATATTAAAAATATACAAAAAGCGGGATTAACACCACGAAATCATTGTCTACCAGCCACCATCAATGCAGATGAGGCCGTTTGTAGGCATGCAATAAAAAACGACGAAAAAATTCAAAATTTATAATAATATAAAATTCTGGTTCTTCGGGTTCTCTTCTTCTTGTCTTCTGGTTTTTCTTGTGGTTCTTTGGTGAGGATGAGCATCTGTTCCTGGAATAGAAATGTTCAAACCCACGGCCAGGAATTATAATAGGAATGGTCTCTAAATTCTGAACTGTCACACTTGACACACAACACCAGCCCAAAAGGTGATCCAACTAGGAATCCGACAATCCTCTGCTGCCGATCACGATGATCTGCAGAGATCGGCAAGAAAGAGATAGAAGTCGGTAAGCCACCACGCCTAGACTAATCATCACTAAGCGTGACCGTGATGTCGCGTGATGTGTGTTTTCCTTAGGACAACTCTTATATAATAAATTGTCATTATTTTTATAAATACATAAGTTCATTATTACAAAAATTGTGATTTTGACCATAAAACAAAAACGAAATTCCAAAAATGAGCCATTGCTCTTCACGGAAGACACTGGTTTTATAAGCGGACACCGGTTTCTCAAACAAATGTTTTCTTGTCTACCTAATTAAATTCATAATTCAATAGATATTAACACTGTTATATTAAAACATTGAATTGGACAAAATTTTTGAAATATCTAAGAGTAGTCGAAATTTTCTTTACTAATAGCAGTTAATTTATTATTTCTAAAATGAACCTATATTATTTTGCTTCGTTTTAACATATACATACATATTAAGAAATAAATACTTTTAAGTGACCTTATCTTGCGAATATTTAAATATGCTAATGATAGAGATAGTAAATACTAAGGCAAGGTGTAATTTTCAGAAGGCTTTTAATTAAAATTAAAATAAAAACTATTTAATAAAAATTGCCACTATATAAAAAGAAACATAAATTGAAAATTCACTCAACAAGTATTGCAATTGTTCTGAAGTATACATTTGTCATTTAAATAATGATACCAATTCGACAAACTGATTGCTTCAGCAGAAACATGAAGTTTTGGATTTTTCTCGGAATTTATCCATTGAAAGTTAATTGCAGTTTTTTTTACTGTTTATTCCAAATTTATTTTGTTTCTGTGTATAGTTCTATACGATAGTTTTTCTTCTGTTAATTTGTATTTCTTACCTAGAGATTTGGACCAATTTATTGAAGAAATGATGTTTTATTTTACATTAATGTCAATACTGTCTAAAGTACTAACATATTTAATGAAAAAAGAAAAATTTATAAAAATGTTAACTTTTCTAGACAGTGATGCCTTTCAAACTAAATCCGAAAAAGAAATTAAGATAATAGCTACTGCGAAATTTTTTAATATAAAATATTTTCGAATATAATTGCCGTTTTCGCGTATTTTACACATCTCGTCCATATTTTTTTGCCTCTACTTATGCATTTCATATTCTCAGCTCCAATGGCTTTACCAGTTAGTAGTTATTTATTTTTGCCTGAAGAATATAGAACTAAACATGTTTATTTTATTTATTTATACCAAACTCTTGGAATACATATGCAATTGCTTTGTTATTTCAATATCGATACTTTTTTTGTGGGTCTCATGGTTCTTATTATTGCACAATTAGATATTTTAACAGAAAAATTAAAAAACGTTACCAGTAACATTACTAAAGAAGTAGGCACAGGATTTTATCCAAAAGAAAGTAACGAATATGATTTACTATGTATAAGAAAACTAAATGAGAGTATTGTTCATTACGATAATATAAGCAAGTAAGTGTATTTAATTTATAAAATTATTTAAGAATCTTAAAATAATCTTAAATTGCCAGATATTTTATATGACAATATAAAATATCTGGCAATTTCAAATTATAATATATAGAAGATTTTATTGATAAAGCTGTCGAACTATTTGTCCTTTTTTATATTAATGATATTTTAGATTTTGCAATTCGGTCGAAGAAATATTTAGCATGACGTTGTTTGCACAGTTCAGCATTGCGTCGGGCATCATGTGTCTGTTTGTGTCGTTTTACTTTGGTAAGTTTTTTACATTATCATTATTTTTGTATATAAATTGTCATGATCCCTTATCCGGCTGTATTCACGCAAAGAGTACCGTAATTTGATCGACTAGATTCGAACCGGGGACTAGCTTGCAATGTGAAGTCGCGTGAAGCTAAGGCTCGCATTACGAAATGGAAACTCTGAATAAGTTCGAATTTGGTCGGGAAAATATCGATAGTATTTACATGAGTACTGCCAAAAAATTATGTATTATATAAAGTAGTTATTTGTCGATTTAAAATTGTTGCATTTCACAGCCGGCTCCTGTCCAGTATTACATATTCTTAGGATGTTACATCTTTGCAGTAACAATTCCTATCTTGTTTCCCTGTTACTTTGGAACACGTGTTATGGATAAGGTATTTTCATTTCACTTTTCTTTACAATACTTACTAACAGTTTTTAATGAAGGTATAAATTTTTTTTAATTCTATATCCATTAAAAGATAATGTATAATAGTAAACTTCTACAAATTATAGTAATATGTCATAACAATAAGAACATTAAAGCCCATAGAAAAAAAAAATATTTAAAAAATATATCAACATATTAAGAGCTTGTTCCTGCTGCTGCCTTTCCATACCTGTTTCATTCAGTAGTTTTGTAATAATGTTCCCGTCTTCTGTTGTTTTAGTCTAATAATATAAAAGGTGTAAGTAAAAGTATATATTGATGATTATTTCAGAGTGAACATTTATCAAATGCAGTCTATGCCTGTGACTGGACGTTAAGATCTCGTCGATTTAAAACGAGTATGATGCTTTTCGTTGAAAGGGCTAATCGTCCTCTTTCTATTACAGGATTGAAAATGTTTCCACTTTCTTTAAGAACTTTTAGATCTGTAAGTAATTAATGATTAGTAATTTTATGATTATTTAGAGTTAATGTAGTTTTCGTTTTTCCTTATTAAAAGACAGCATCTTTTATGGATTAATTGTAATGCTTGTGTTCTGAAATATTTTTATAGGCAATTATGCAGTTGGTTTTTTCTTTACAGATAATGAATTCGGCTTATTCATTTTTCAATTTGCTTCAACAGGTGCAAATAGGAGAAGTTTGAATCAAATTATTTTATTAAAATACACTTTTATAACTGTATAATATATTACCAACTAAGCATGTATTGCAATTTTAAAATGTATTTTTCTTTTATCTTCGAATTAATCTCTCATAGATTTAAATATTAAAAAAAATAAATAATAATTATTAAAAAAAAACATAAGAAAAATTTTTCAATTTAATCAAAACTTTAATATTTTTATTAGATAAGTACTTGTGATATTATTAGAATACTCTATATAAAACAATAGCGGACAGTTCATCTATTAGCCGATGGCTGTAATAAGGCGTGTTCTGAGCAAAGAAAAGAAACGATGATTTTGTCTGTGACTAGGTAAATAAGATGTCTGAGCGTGACGAGGGTAACCTTATAATTCTTAAGGAATCTTTTAGCGTATTTTAGGTCCATCTGGCTTTGTTGCTTTAAGGTTGACAGTTAAAAATCATGTCATACATTAGTGTAACATTTGTTTTTAGCTTTAAATTAATGTACTTTTATCATCTTTAATATATTATAATTATTGTAACGTTGATATATTATTATATATTAGTAAATAGTATAATTATATAGTAAAATTTGTGCAGTGATGATGATCAACTAATCCTGCAGCACTTGTGTGTTCATTTTTACTAGTAATAGATTAAATGAAAACTAATAATTATTTTTTGTTTTTTTTTATGCTCGTCTCCTAGTCTCACCTGTTAACTTTAAAATATCGCGTTGCTAATAAAACGTGTTCTACTTTGTTACTTTTTTATTTTGACTTTAAAGTAAGTTATACTTCCATTATTTAAGTTGCACCTTTATCCATCAAGAATAAACTCAAGGTTCTGATACCTTTTCTGTGATGTACGTGCTAGTGAGAACTGAAACCTTTTTATTAACGCATATATTACGACACGTCCCGTTGGTGACACTGAATAATATGCTCCTTGTTGCGACTATTCTTTTCGAAACTGTTCCCATTTCGGCTTTTATTGCAGAGCATTATTTATTGCTCAGCAAAAGAGATTCAAAGACAATTACCCGATATAAAATCTAGAAATTTTATTTATTTTAATATTTCAACGTTAAAAATATATATTTTTTTTAAATTGCAGAAATTAAAGACAAGTCAAATAAGAAGTTTATCAAGGAGGGTAATAAAAAGTAATTAAAAACATAGTTAAAAGTAACGAAACAAGTAGAAGTTTTATTGGCATTACTCTATCAGTGTTCTGTGCCGCAATTAATTAGATACTGTATGTACTTTGCAGCAGACGTAGAAATTCGGAAAGACGTACGAGTTACAAAGATAACATAAACAGACAGTGAGGTTAAAAGTTTCCACGAATGTAAAATTAGTTAAATAACTCCTCGGGATCTTCGCTCTCTATGAAAACACGTCTTTGCTTTAAGACTGAGAAATTAGAGAACAACTTACAAGCATTAACTTTGTCATCTAAATTAATTTATGTTCAGTGGGTAGTTAACAAAAAATAATAAACACGGGGAAAAGAATTATTTTAATCATATAATTAATGAAATTTTCGTTAAAAAAAAATTGAAACATACTTTATAAAAACGTACTGATAAGAAAACTAAAAAGTGCTATAACAATAAAACTATTCTGTGAAGACTAAAATTAAACATGTAGTGTAAAGAGCTATACAAACCACATGAACGTATTAGTTGTTAAAAGTAAATCCAGGATAGACCACGACCGCAACCGTCCAATCGCTGTTAATCAGTTGGCGCATGATGACAGGAACCGCTTTCAACAGCGTATATGTACAAGAAATTCAACCTTTATTCATAATTTAGAATTTTAGACTCATGTAAAGCTGCCTTTAAAGAATTTCGTTAACATATAATATTAGCTTTGACACAATATACCTCAGGCTAAAATGATTTTTTCCACAAAATTAATTAGTTTTGATTAATTTTGTGGAAAAAATCATTTGCCTTTTAAGCTTTGACGTCTATAAAACTTGAACTGTAATTTATTCAGCATCTTAAAACAAGCTCTCGAAACATTTGAAGATAGAAGAAAGGCTTTGAGTAGCGTTCTACTAAAAGTTTTCAACAACAGTTCAAACATTTTGTGGCGCGACGTACATCGTTCTCCTTTCAGTGATATTGAGATATTGAGTCTTTATGCCGAATGACTCAAACGATTGTTTTGTATAATGAAAAAATAAATAAACATTTTTCATTTTAATAGGTCCGACAAGATTTATTATATATATTTAATGGAATGAAAAATAAATTTGGAATAAAATAATTTCAGTTTAAAAAAATATATATTTCAGTTTAAAAAAATATATTTTAATAATGCAATAAATTTAAACAACCCTTAAATTATTAGC
Source organism: Mechanitis mazaeus (assembly GCA_959347395.1). Classification (NCBI taxonomy): domain Eukaryota; kingdom Metazoa; phylum Arthropoda; class Insecta; order Lepidoptera; family Nymphalidae; genus Mechanitis; species Mechanitis mazaeus. The sequence continues at coordinate 12,547,441 of OY365743.1, forward strand.
ATTCACGACGCGACTACGAGCGGAATAAAAGGGTCCAAATATTTCAAGTCAACTTAATTTGTACGAAAATTGCAAGTTTAATTTCTTCTTGTTAAGAGTCCATTTTGCTTGCTTTCTGACGTCGACTACGTACTCTAATTAATTTAGTATGAGGAAATCTCCATTTCGTGACAATGTTACAGCATTTGCTTTACCCAATGACTATTGTTAATATTTCAAGGAAATGACTAAGTGTTTTGAGAAAATTGTTTTTAAGCTTCCTTTATAATTCATTCGTTAGCGCCTTTATTTTGTTTATTTATTACGCCTGCAGCGACTCAGTGTTGGTCTTTATTAACTTATAAATTTTATTGGTAATTTTATTTGGGAATATCTGGATTAAACTGAGTTAAAAAATTATTTTTCTCTAAAATTACACTCTATCTTTTTAGTAGAGAAACTATTAATATTCTTTCAAAGATTCAATGTTTTGACTTTTATTTGTAATACAAATAAAATATTTGTTTTAACCTCATTATTGCTAGAACAACCCTGAAAGTTTCACGTCTATATAAATATTCATCACGGTGTTAGAAGCAGTATCTTTTTCAACTTAAATGCGACGTTGAAGCGACACCCATGGGAGCGATTCATCAGGCTGGGCTCTCCGAACTTTGCTATATATCTGATGATTTAACATTAACATTCGAATACTTGGGCGTTTTGATACAAGAATATAAATAAATAATTTATCTAAATTAATAAAGAAAAATAACATTTTTTTTTTAAATATTACTATATATATATATTACTATGTAATAATATATATATATATATATATATATATATATATATATATTATTACATTTATAGATTGGGTTTAATCAAAATTAATTATTGCCATGTGACATACTATGTGTATTAGATATTATATTACTATAAATATATGATATCACATGTAAAAAAAATACAAAAAATTAAAGTAAAGGAAATACTAGACTAAAACAAACGAAAATATATAGTCAAACCAAAAATATGTTACATAGTAATACCGTGTCGTGTATAAAAATAGAGGGTAAGAACAAGAATGATTTGCCCTAATGAAGCGCGATTGTTTCCACTAGCACACCTGATGTCGCAGCGAATTTTTCTTTACGCTCGTTTTCCTTAACAAAAGAGGGAACAAAATGTGAACAATTGTACGTTTTGTGTTTCAAAACCATGTCAGCATATTGCTACATGTGTTCTCAATCGAAACAGCGTTAATCGCTGCATTATTAAATATTTTTTTCAGAGTAACGATTGCAAATGAGATCGGTTGTGTAAGAGCTTTTAAAAAGCTTATGCTTAATGTTGGAAACTAGCAAAATCAGATTTTTAGACTTTATCCTTTCAACAATTTTAATTTTATTTAAAAAAAAGGATTAAACTTTAGCTTACTCTATCTTAACTAAGTCAATCCTGCACAAAAGACATACCTTGCCAAGAGTGTTGGCTGTTTCTGTAGACAATTGAAGCATTATGTTATACCCAGGGGTTAGTCTGATCGATGCATTCTTTTATTCCGACGATATCTTAAACTTACATTTAGCTTTGCAAATAGTTTTCTTTTTAGAAACAAGCTGTTACCTCCGATCTCATTTCAAATAACCCCGAGTCGTTTATCAAAATTATATATATAAAGTTTGATTTGATGTAATTATAAATTATAACCAGCTTTTATATTCTAAATAATATTTTTTATCAAAAAGGTTATTGAATAGGTTAATAAACAGTAGATAATATTAAACTATTTGTTTTATTTCAATAATTGATTTTTATACTAAAGCTTTAAATATTGTTATTGTATTTTACGTTGGATAAAGTGCTAAAGATATTATACAAAGGAATGGAAAAAAAAGTATTGGACGCGTAAGTTTTGTTGTTATCAATTACAAAGTTTTATTAACTTAAAATGATTCTGTTTGGAAATGTGATCTTTTATATACGACCTTTTTCCGAAATAAGATATATGTAAGAATTATCTTATATTTGTTTTAGTGGTATGAAATGTGGTTTGCAATTGGACGTTGCCCATCGGAGCGTCGTTTTTTCCGTTTCCCCTATAATAAATTGTACATAAAGGCACGCAAGCGAGTCACGCATAACATCTCATGGATTTATACCCCACACTTCTGTCGAAATTTAGATTTAGTGCTCCGAAAGCCCATAACTCATGTAGGTCCTTCGAGTTTTTCATTGGATTTGAAAGAATGACATCGGTAGATATTATAAAAATTATGAAATGTAAAATCTTAATTTCTTGGAGTATGGTATTTTAAACATCAGTTTTGTAATACCTAGTTACTGTAAATACTTTATAAAAATTAATTTAATATATTATTTTTAGTCGCAACAATATTATATCTAACTGTCGTAAGGAAACGACAAAATAATCCACTTCATTTGCATATTTTGGTTTAAAGAAATTAATTTTACAAAGAGTTATAATACATAACGGTCTGAAATTGCGCTATTATCTCCCATACCAGACCGACGCCGGCGCTTAATATAACGGGGGTCCGACGCTATTTCAGTCTCGTCCACTCATATGAGTTTTACGTCATTATTTCGGGATATTATTCAAAGCAAAATGATTTTTTCGCCTCGAAACGAGTCGAGCTTTCAGTTTAAATAGCACTCGTTAACTTTGGTACAGCTACGGGCAAAACAAATTACACATTTTAAATGGTTCGATTAATATTAAAAAAGATCAAATGGTATCACATGTAAATGTAAGAAATATAATATTATTTAATATTTTAGTTAATAACCAAAAAAACTTTATAAATACACAAAAAAAAAAAATTTAGTTCGTAGATTTTTAGAGTATGTATATTTAATTTATAATATTTTACTATTTTTTAAGAGAGTAAGATCCCTTGATTTAAATTCGTTAAATTGGTTATAACTAGCGAAATTGGGACAATCTAATTTAAATATGTACTTCGAAATTAAATTTGCATGTGTTTAATGTTGAGTAAGAGTTTTATTGTGTATTAGAAACTTTTATTAAACTTGAATTATATATATTATAGTTTGTTAGTGAGGGATAAATCTTGGAACTGAATTTCGAACCGTTTGACTTCGGCGGAAAATTAAAATATATTTATATAAAATTTTATGTTCCGATGACAATGTAACTATATATAATCATTATTGTTACCGACTTTTGATTTTTTTTTGGGAAAAATTCCAACTTCTAAAACTTCTTGGATTTCTTTATCTTCTGTTGCACAGTTATTATGAAAACAAAACATTAAGCATTATTAAATAATAAATTCCCAAGAAATACTTAAATCAATGAGATCATAAAATATTAAGTTTGATTTATTAAGGATATCTAAAAGATACTTTGCGATTTTCAGTGACTGAATTTCTTGTAGCAAGTTTCCATTTTGTAAGAAGAAAATTGACATCTTACCTTCTTTTACAAAGTTCAGAGAGTTGAGGTTATAGAAAAAAAACATCTGTGGTACCGATTCATACGGGGTCTCCCAACACTTAATAGTAGGCCCGTTGCTCTTTCTTATTATATAATAATAAAATATTAATGTTTTCTGATGACATATCTTTGATTTTAAGGTGAAAAAGCATGAGTTATTTATTGTATGTCTTTGTAATAAAAGATCTTTCTAAGATAGTTAAGTATTAATAACATGTTCCTGTATGATAGAAGAGACTGAACTTCTAATGTTTACTATCTCGAATATAAAACAGGTGCAAACTAATGTACTCTTGAGTGAGAAATGAAAATTGTCGAATATATAGTCTTTTAGGAAGTAATTGATGCCAAATTACAGTGTGGACCTCATACAGCCTTTTACAAGTTTACAACTTTATTTTTATAATGTTTCTGATTATTTTGATGCCTTTGATAGAGGACTTCGCTGCCCGGGAATTTCAACATTATGTCAAATCGCAATAGTGTTTAAGTTTTATAATAGTAGAAAAGAACAAATCCTGTGAATTTCTGTAGCTGGCACTTTTCAAAACTGACTCATATCTTTCCGAGCCGGTGATATGGCCTTGTACTATGAAAAAATGTTTTTATATACACCTATTTTCAATAATATATTTTCATTTCATTTCGTTATTACTCCAAATTAGCCGCACCAATCAAGTAGCAGATTACATTTTGCACAACCCACGCAATACAATATGAAAAACATTATAAGATGTCCGCCATCACAATATGGTGGAGTACATATTTTGGTAAAACCTTCCTATTATGGATATTATATGAAAGGGTATGAAGAATAGTAATTATAACATAGATACCAAGAAAAATACAATTAAGCTTCAATGAAAAATTGTCTTTAAATTTTTTTTAATACTTATTATTTTTGCCAGAGAATATTAAATCTTTGTATTTGTTTAAATCACTGTTGATTGTAATTTACTTTTAGCTTTTAAAATGTAATCTTCTAATAACTAAAAAAAAAACAATATTTTTTTGCCAGCTATTATATAAAAAAGCAAAAAGAACTACCCAGAAAATTTCTTAGTGATTGAGGTGAGGATTGCTTGGTAAAGAGGTAATTTTTTTGGTACATATACAATCCATGAAAACGATTACCCGAGGTCTACGAAGAAGACAACACATTCTTCTCCACCTACCAACCACATTGCGCGTACCGAATGCTGGGGCAAACAGTGTTTCATTGCGTTTTCGTTGTGTTAAAGGTTGCCTAAACTAGTACGAAAACAGTCAACAACAACTTAATTAATGCGAGTCCAGACATATATATGTATTAATGCTTTTAAACGATCGCGACTTAAGTACCTTTTCTTAGATGTTGGGTTTTATAAGTAATGTAGTCAATTAGTATTTTTATAATATCGATAAAATCGATAAAAAACACATATATTTTTTTAAAACGTTCAAAAAATCATGCGGAGTAAATTATGTAAGTATACCACAAAGGTTAAATTAAATAAAGCTTTAATCCAAACTCTTATATACGTATTCTGTAAAACCGTAGCGATGCCATAATATCTTATATTTGAGCACCTCAATAACTTAGAAAAGAATCTTAAGCTATCATTATACTGTGGAAGTTGTTCTATCCGATCTCTTACAAAGTAAACGCCGGCTCCATGAAATATTCATTAAATATTTACACAGTCTCCGACCAAGCCATTCCCTTGAAGTCTGAAAAGATTTGCAATTCACCGAACATCCTTTAAAGAAAAAAGAGCCACTGAACAAAGCTTGGGAAGTTCGATTGAAATGAACGTCTAAATACTGACCTACTCCGCATACTGAAATAAAACAATTACAATTTCCAATTGTCCCTAAAACTCACTTCTTTGAATTCAGTTTTAGTAAATGTAGGTAGTTTAAAAATTACGTCATCGAAATAAGCAACCTTATTCATATAACATATATATTAAAAACATTTAACAAGTTCAAGTCCAAATTGTACACAGATTGAATCATACGAACAGGACCCGAATCTGAGAACTTCGGTTATCTGTCAGTCTAGGTTCATCCCAGAGCTAATTCAATATTTAATTAAGCTTAACTTATCAAAGTACTACTTATTACTAGGAAAAAAAAATCAGCGGTTTTAATATAGATCCTAGTAGTTTTAAAGAGTTGGTATTGCTCGTATACTAAAGTCGTAAGTCGTCATACTGAGTTATTATCATGCATTAATATTAAGAATAGTGGGTGAGTAAAGTAAGCATCTAATTAGATTTACTATTAGTAGAAAAGAAATAAGGAAAATGCATTAACGCTGTGACAACGAATGCGTACTTTTATATATATAATAAATTACAATTTCTCATTTTATCTGAAACGTTTCCCGAACGATGTCAATAAAAGCTGCGTCAACTGTATACCATTCCCGCAGGCATTCGAATAAAATTCCTTGTAGAAAGAATGTTGACGACAGCCATGAACATTAATGTTCTTGGCATAATTCATTTAAATAACAGCCAAACGATGTAACTTAACAGCAAAATATTTCAGATGTATTTTAAGAACAAGAAGCTGCGAGGAACAAGAGGACTAAGTTATTTGTAGATAAAATTTATATTGAATTATTTTTAAGAATGTATCAGTGGTCCTGCGTCATTTGAAATAAGGTATAAGGGGTTGTGTGTATGTGTGGGTGTCACAGTGTATATCACCATAAATATTAGTCTAGAGCAGTGTAGCGTGGGAATAGATTTTAGAAACTTTTGTCCTTTTTTGTGTTAGTGATATATTTTTCAAAAACATACTTCTAAATTAACACATTTCTATAAAGTTAATTAACAAATTAATTTAATTAATTTTTTTTTGTTAAATTATTATAAAATTGATCAGGAGACCCATACAGTATAAACATTTAATAAGAAAAGTTTATATAAATAAACTCACTTTCTACTTGCAGTGACTATTATCAATTAGTAATATTTCACCACGCTACAATACTATAGATACTGTTTTTTAAGATTTACACGAGTACTACACATTTCAATAAAACTATTTTTCGGATATAACTCGCGTTTATTATTACATTTTTATATTTAACCCGACGTTTCGGATGCTTTGCAGCAAACGTGTTGACGAGATGATGGTGTCAGACACCATACGACCAGACGAAACGTCGGGTTAAATATAAAAATGTAATAATCAACGCGAGTTATATCCGAAAAATAGTTTTATTGACACTATAGATACTGTACATCATTGACGAACACCCCCCTAATCCTATCGGGTTCACCATCGTACTTACCAACAGACTAGTAGATATTTGTGTTAGAGATAATATCCCAACTTATAACCTAACTTGGAAAAGGTTTCATTACTGTTTATATACATTACTGTTTATATACATTTTCGTATTTAATTAATCATAATAAACATACAACTTTAGTTCAACTTTCATACAACTTTGTAAAAGAAACTTTGTAAATACTTACACACTCACATATCTTTACACACTTTGTAGTTTTTATATTTATAGGCTATAAATAAAACATATTACGTCATAACCTTTAAGCTTTCAAAAGGATAATTGTGGGTTAAATTGAATTTTTAAATTTAATATTTTGTTTCATGGAAGCCTGAAAAACTGAGTTACTTTAAAGAATTTAAATTTCAAGGTCAGATGAAGATATTATTTGAAAATATAAATGTACTCAGCATGTCAATGAAAATAACGTTTAAATGTCTAAAACTAACTTGAAAAAAAAAACTTATTTCTAATTTATTGATACTAGATAAGAGTATATTGTTTTAGTACGAGATTACAGTGTCCATTCACGTAGCAACTCAAAGAACGCGATTATAACATACATCCAGATAAGAAGGGTCAAAAAGACCCGAGGATTAAAAGCTATTGGCTGACTGCCCATCCAATTTTCTTTGTTGACGTCTCCAGGGAACCACACTAAGATTATCTTAACAAAGCTAAGACGAGGCTGAGTTCGCACGCCCTCAGAAACAATATAATCTACTGAAAGATCTAGCGAGAAACACAATACTTTTCTTTTTTATCAAGACGTTATTATTATCTCGCAAAAACAGTGATGGTAATTATCTGAAGTACAGTATTACGTTCCAACAGTATTTTCAAAAAGCTTGTGAAACAGAATTTTTTAGTCATCTTAATATATTTCCTGGACAACTATATTTAACAGACAAAAGGTTACAATAGCATAGTATTTGCGTATGTAGTTATGTATAGTTTTATAGTATATCTGTATTTATGTATGTATAAATATTGTATTATTATTTGTATTGTCTTTTCCCCTTGTAATTAATTTTTTTTAAACGCTTACCACAACTTTTCAGTTCGTTTTTTGTTAATAAAGGGTAAACAAAAAAAAAATAAATAAATATATATATATATATATATATCTTATCAAAAAAAATTACAACACTGCTACAAATTTATTATAATATATATTTTTCTTTGTGATTAAGATATAAAATAAGTATAAAATGTATAATGTTTATTTTTTTCATGTAAATACAACTTCAAATTAAAAATATAAGAAACTTAAATATATTTATGGTTAATAACTATGGCGTGTCATCACGTGAGCGTAGACCAAAGCAACAGTAATTATAACTACGCCCTAAAAATTGTAGCAGTATATTACATATAAATATTTTACGTAATAATAAAATGCAATTTATAAAAAACCCTATTTTTATTAATTTTTTAACGCCTTATTTAAAGTCTACAGTCAGTTTTATGATGATTTTTTTGAAAAAGATTTCAATTTTAAGTTTTATATTAACGTCTAATAATTTGAGTCGTAACTCCTGAATTTAATGGCCACCAGACGTTTAGAATGGCTCTTATACGTGGCTATATCACGTAAGGATCTTCCCACAATCTAGATTCTAGAATCTTGCAGAACAGTGGTTAAATACCGATCGTTGTATCACGTCCAAACTTTAATAACTGGCTTGAAAATTCCTTATATATACATATTGTGTTATGTGTATGCTTGAGTTTTACACGCGCTATTTCTATAACATTTTATTTACCCAAGTTACAAATATTATTATGGTAACTGTATTGTTTACTCTTTTAATACGTCTCAATGATAATAAAACTACAACTTCATTTAAAATCAATTTTGTTATTAATTATATATAAATAATATTCCATAGTGAAAGTATTTTTATAAAAAAAAAAAAAATATTTATACACTTTATTGCACAGAAAAATACATATAAAGAAACAGATGATAAAACAAAAAAGAAAAATTAAAACTATTTAAGCTATTGGTGCAAAGGCGTCCTTACACAGTGATCTCTTACAGGCAACCTCTTATTAAAAGGACATTTTTAAACAAACGGTAGTTGGTACATAAAATAATTAACTAAAATAAGTGAACAAAATAACATTATTTTGTTCACTTATTTTAGTTAATTATTATAGTAGTATTATAAACATATGAACAACCTAAACAATATAACATACATACTACTTTTATATACTACATGTGATTTAAAATTATATATTTATTATTATATTTTAGTTATATATCCGTATATACCTCTTGTAAATGTATTTGGGTGGTAAACTACCCTACATGTCTCGGTGCGATGCGCCGGTATCTTGAATTGAAGCCAGTGCATTCCAGACCCCGTTTGAGTAATGCCTTCCCTTAACGACATCTCATATACCCGATATTACCCTGTATAATGCATCACCGTGTAGTTTGAAAGGTATTTAATATAGTGATGGAAAATAGTGAAATTCTTCTATTTTTCGGTATCGAAGATATAATGTTGGCACAGTATCATTAAAAATAAAAATTTTAACGTTATATATGTATATCTTAATATATATATATATATATATATATATATATATATATATATATATATAACTTAATATGGAAACTACACTAACAATGCAGATTTTGGTCCATAGATCGAAAAGTTTCTGTTAGTTTTAGCAAGTTTTGTTAAACAATCGTCTAGACGTTTTGTTATAAATTTACATATTTACGTTGCAATATTGAGTTGGAGCCAATCGTAAAGTTTATCAATAAAAATAGCTCAAGGTGGTTTTAATGGTTAAAAACTTTTTATCATAAAAAAAGGTGATATTAGATTATATAAGTATAATATATATATTAACTTTCTGATTGAGGAAGTTATTGTAATTACCCTGATTTTCGAAATAGGACTTTTCTAATGTTTTTGCGTTTTGAAATGCCCTGAGTAATTCTAGACACTTTTGAAAAACATGTATGCATGTGTGTATGTTTGTTTATGTATATATGTACGTAGGCATTTTCTGCAGCCAAATTTTCTCCCGACTCGATTATGCAATTGACTTTGGTTAGTACCAATCGATGTATATTCATGTAAGTTAGAACCAATTAGTTTTTCAGTGAAATCGACAAAGCGATTTTTTTTGTTTTGTGTTTGAATTCATATTTTAAATGATAAATAAAAACTTGATTGCGTAATTGGGGTCGTTGAGGTATCTATCGATGCGTTGATGTCAACAAAAAGTGACCACAATTGAAAAAGTATTTCGTAGTTTTTGGTTTTTCTTATAATATAAAAAAAAAACATTTAATTTATCGTTATATAATTAAAGTTATGAAATAACCAATAAGTTGTTTCAACTATTATTGAAAGTAATAATGTTATAGATTTTATTAAATAACATTTATTTATATATAATAATATAACATATACCTTAACCAGTAAGTTAATGTGATAGAGTTATGACATTCTTGCTTTTATTTATTTGCTTAACATTTGTAAAATTTTGCTTTAATGAGGTCGAATCATGAATTTTAGATTCATCCCTAGAACGGATCCACAAATATAAACCAACAAAATTAACATGTTTACATTTTACGACATGAATATTAGTATAAAATGGGATTTATTTAAATAATTTGCATATAACCCATGGGCTCCCATGCGTCCATTACAGATGGTGCAGCCCTCGACCCTTAGTTACCCAGTTTTTCAAACAAAGTTCTCAAATATGTGCTCTAGAGATAAGGGTCGGGCACCTGCATCATCCGACTCTAATGGCACATTAAGGCAGTTTAGAATACCCCATGGCAGATGCTTTTTACATGAGATTAATTAATCCAAGGTTTTACAATTAATCTTGATCCTTTCATAATGATCACGTTATAACCCATTGATAAATAGCTGGCAACAGCAATATATGTATTCGTTATATTTTTGGAAAGAGGTTAAAATATCAATATTGTTTACTGTCAAAAAATTTGAATTATAATACTGATGTTCTTATATTCTAAACAGATAGTCAAAGAATCGCTGGGTCCGTAAAGTTGTAGCCTCAATCACTCATCATGAAATGGATTGTGTGTTTACGTCCCTTTTCGATAAGGAAAAGTTTTACTTTATCGTTTCTTAGTCCCTCAAAGTATCTAGTAATACTGTATATCTTGGTATAGTAATAAATAAAAAATGAGAGCCGTGTCGTGATGGATACTGCCCTGGGGTAATCATAGCGTTAGAAATGAGTGTAAGAGCTTCTATTACTTTTAAAAAAATTATGATTTTAGTATATAAGAGATTTTATTATTTTTATTAAATATAAAACCGTCGAAACCTTACTGTACAAATTTTCATTTGAATCACACGTTTTGCAAACAAAAAAATAATATAAAAAATAATTTATATTAAGTTCATAAAAATCACAAACATTTATGACCCGCCCAAGGATAATCTTACAGACAATAGCCACACTGTATTTTAATTTTCATAAGATTAAATAACATGCCTCGATCAATGCTTACAGGAAAGCAAAGCAACAAATAGTATTTTGGTTTCAAATAAAAAACAAACTATGTACATTTAACTATATAGACATACTGAGATAGAGTGGAAGCAAATGAAGGCTCGGTGAACTATTAATTAAGGGCCGCCGGTCATCATCCGACAACAAGACAGCTGTCTACCCGCGCCCTCGCCTGTGAATGAAGGCTGGTTTTTTTGCCCATTTCTACAATTGGGTCTGTGTCGACGATGCTATATGGGTTGATAAATGAATTTTGTTTATTAATGGTTTATTTAATACAATAAGTAATTTTGTTTGTATTTCTTGTTTATTTTGATACACATCATCAATTATTTTGTGATAATAATTAGTAACACATATGCCTGTTGAGTTAAAACTACAAAAAAAAACCATTTTTTTTTAATTTTTGCCGAAAATATATTTTATAAATTCTGATTCTGATTATAAATTCTTGATAGACTTTCGAATATTCCCTTTTACGTGAGCATATCCTATCGTAAACATATCGTATCGTTAGTATTTCGTTCCACTTATAACGCAATAATATTATGACCAAATGTAATTACTACAGCGTACATTATAATATATGTATAGAGAAATTGAATATTATTTAAAAAAAAAAGTGACTACATTAACAATACTATACAACATATATATAGTTTTGGTCTGTGTTAATTTATAAGAAATGTGCATATATTTTGAACATAGACGTTATATTTTTATATATCGCAGCCATATTATGATAGTTCATAGATTTTTAATTTTAAGTTTATTTTATACTTACTTTTTCAACAATTCCGCCCGCGTGGACTATAAAAGGGCACTCGGAACACTTTTGATGAATTAACTTCCAGCTACTGAACTTAGTTCTGCTCATGAAACAAACATGAGTCTCCACATATTTCGTAGATATAATTTTTTTTTTACAGTGCAAATATAATTGTTATTAAGCTTCTAAAATTTCTCAAAAATATTTCAATAATATTTATAATAAGGCTGTTAGTTCCGGAAATATATTTAGTGGAGTTTTCATTTCATATGTTAATAGTTTTTTTTAATATTGTATTTTCTACGGGTACTTATTTACTTGTATAGCATTAGCTGTAAAGCTTAACCTCCATGCTGTATTTGCATTAATTGCATAAACAAATATTCAACATGCAGATTGCGGAACTAGAAAAAAGTGCATAATAAATTGTTTGCCGCTAACATATAACCGTTATTAAAATTTAACATGCGAATTCCGGCTAATGGCTAAATTAGGCTAATTGCTAATGCTTCTTGTTTCATTATAATGTTTCTGCAATTTGAAAATTAGAACAGTCTAAAACTAAAACCAATAATAATTATAATTATAATAATATTGCAAACATACATATATTATATTAGAATAATTTTTATTCTCTGCAAATATTATAAATAAATTTGAACTAAAATTTTAAAGAAAATTCTAGTCATGTAATTTCCTTTCATATTGGTATAGCGTTCGATATATCCAACTAACTCCATAATAAAAGTTCAAACAGGGCCATTTTGCGGCTGACTTCTTCTGCCTAGTACCCACTTTTGCTCTTATTTATTACTCAGAGCGAACGTGCTCAACGCGAATTTGTTTTCATAATATTTCTCACGAGTACCGCTTGAGCATTATGTGATATTATTATTACATAGAAAATTGAACTTAGAAACGTAAACCTAAGATACAAAATCGAACTTTATATGAGTTTATAAGCTCATTTGTCTACTTATTTGCTTTATTGCGACATTTTATAATATTCTACGTTTGTGAGATAAGACGCGAGACTCATCTGTTACAGGAAAGTGCTTTTGAAAGAATGTCATGTTTATTTTGTATCAATGTGTTGGTTCATAATATATTGACCTATCTGTGTATAAATCAAACTACTATATTTTTGACACATATTTCTTTGTTACTAATTTTAAAGACTTGTTAAAGAACTGGTATTATTTTGAAGTCGAATGACGTTTTAATTATATACGCGAAGCTATTAAATTCATAGTAATTATATATTAACGTCAACACGATAATTCCACAATAATGTATATCAAAAACTTTATAAACATATTTTAAATGTATAAGTTTATATATGTCCAAATTATAATAACTAGTATAAAAATGGCTTACAAGAGAAAATAAAAAATTTATAAATCTATAAATATTTGTAAATTTTAAAATCTTTTAAAAAATCCAGAAAAGGTACAGATCTTAATATTTTTTTGATATAATATTTTTTATAAAATACTAAACGATATTACGTTAAATAAGATTAGTTTAATTACATCAAAGTTATAACATTTATAAGAAATAAAGAAACCTTAAAACAAGCTGGCAACTGTTTAATGTTCTTCTAACCATAAAAAACTTAGTAAGGCCTCTATCACTTAATCAACTTTGAGAAACTTTTCCCATAACTTCAATGGATAGAGGATTATAAAAAGGAAAAAGGGTATAAAAGACTTTAAACGTAAAGTGTTGTCCAACTATCTGTGTCGTGTCTCGCACCTGCTGCATCCCGATCATGTCCTGTACGATCCAACTTTCCATTTCAATGAATGTTTCAAAGTCGTTTTTGTTTGTTATTGTTTTCTATTACCAAAGTTCAACGGCTAGGGTGAGGTTCACTGGAGTTGGTCTCCAAACGTCAAATCGTTTAAGTTTTTCGTTTTACGTTTAAAATGGAATTGTAAACTAAAAGCAAATAAATTGTAATGTTAAAATAACGTACATTTTACATAACTAATATGAAATACCTAAACCATAATATAATTAGGTCAGTAACGAAAGCTACTCGTAATTTCGCTCAACGAACCGAACGAAATAACGTGCAAAGCGCGCTAATAAAATAAATTTACTGAACTTTATGTTGGCTTACAATATTTTCTATTAGCAATATATTATTCATATCTGTACAATCTTAATCTTGTGCAAACAACAGAATATAATTAAACGAGCCGCAAACGGTCGTGCGATGGAAATTCACTATAAATTTTGCGGAAAATATGAACGACGTCGTAATATTTCAAAAGGCCTATTAAAGAATTATGCACACGATGTAGGAGTTTTGGCTTAAGACTCAGTCATGGAAGGAATTTAATAATAATGGGACATTTTTATTCCACTGCTGTCGGTATGTTCACGCTCTGTGCATTATTAATAACCGTCAGTTCTGAATTTTTCGGTGGTTGATAGCATTTATAGATTATGTAATCTTTATTTCATCGTGTAAGCATGATAAGTTAGTCAATTAGAATAGCAAATGTACAGAAACATATAAATATAAATATTTAAACAAATAAAAGCTATTCAAATATCACTAAATCAGATAGTAAACTTTCAGGGGTAAATTGAAAACAAATCGACCAAGCAACCTTGTCCAAATTCAAAGATTCTTGTCAACTGGATTAATTCTGTTAAACCACCGAAGTAAAGCTAGATAAGGGCCCCGGAAATTGCCTTAGAGTAGCAGCCGAGTAGCCATTGCCTGGCAAATGGGTGATGGATTGGGCTCTTGCATGACCAAGTAATTGTAACTTCAGGTGAGAGGTTCGCGTGCGACTCGCCTTTCTTTAAAACTAATCCACCTTTATTGTGACACCTAAGTGAGTCATAGGCTTATAAAACTCTACGAATTAATTATTATAGAATTAATTTTGGATTAAAGGCGTGATTAGACATTGTGTTGGATAATATCGTGTTATCTAGATCAAAGGATATTGTTAGTGAGATAATATTAAGATTGGTTTCTGGGTAGCACAGAGCTAATTACATATATTATAATCCAAGCTTCGTAATAATACAATATGTGATTTACTACATTTATATTTAATATACAGAGAGCGGATGTTAATGAGAATTTTGGTAAATTTTAATTTAAACTTAATAATCGTTCTTGTGCAGCAAATCAAATTGTTTTTGACCCATGTTCAATTCAGACTATGGCTGTGACACATGGACGAGGGAAACTGATTGCATAATAAATATATAAAATCAGTGGCTACTCCTGCCATTTAATCAATTGTAAAATTGGTGATAATTGTTTTCATTATTGGTGATCATTCGTGACGTTATATTTTTTTTAGATTGATTATATTTTCTTAAACGTTAAATTAGACAAAAAACATATTAAATAACAAAGGTTTTTTTGTTGGTCAATTTATTTTATATTTTTTATATTAAAGGAGAAATCAAAATTTAATAATTTTGAGAATTTTTCTGTGATATACTGGAATTGCAGTCGTATATGTGAAGCGATTCACCCATGTTCGTGTATAAAAATGATATCATGCGTGTTGTGGCGAGGAAATCTGCTTTCATCATTTTATATTATATATATAATTGACACGCAGTACATGTTTTATTTTATTATTCATATTATTTTAAATGAATTGACCTTCTATACAGTGTTTCTATAAAAGTAAGTCTTTAATTAAACATTCTGTTAAAGTATCTATAATTAATTTTAGTTAATATCTGTGGCATTACAGTTTAATAAGAATGTCCATCTGTGTATTAAAATTCATGTTTTCGAATATTTTCCTGTTGAGTTTTCATTTATAAGTCATTTTATTTGATGAAAGACACAAATAAAGAATAAAGTTATATCACACTTTCAAAAGATTGAACTCCAGTCGCAAGATGCAACCAGTAAGAAATTTATTAAACCAATTTTACTGATATTGAGTGAGTATTTTTGTACGTATTTAAAATTGAATTTTCCATGATTACTACTTTAAATAGTTATTACTTACATAATTACGATCGCAATTGGCCCTCGAGTTCATACCCATTCGTGATCCTTATTCATGACGAAACTCTAAGCATGACGAAACGCGAAACTGTTCACTGTTCAAAGTATGTTAGTATATGTACTATATTTTCTATATGTATATGTAAATGCGGATTCATACAGCAGTGCATTGAGCGGATGCACACGACTGGTCCGCGTTGCCGCGTGGATCATCCACTGCAACCGGATGACACGATTATTTGCATCGATGCCGATTTGTTTCATTGACTCTCGTTATTCCTGTTTAGTCGATATATTTGTTCTAATTATTAAATAATCTGTAATATTTACTCACTGACCACTATTACACGTATAAATATGTTATATCTTTACACGTTTCAGAATAAACTCGCTGCGTTTGGACAAATCAAATTTCGATTACTAGGTCTGTATAATATTGTTCCAATTATGTTAACTTTTTGCGCTTTTAAACTCTCTGTTTAAAATTCTAATAAAATGAAATGCTTAAGTCTTACGTGAGACTAAGAAATCTTTAATCGTATATATTGGAACGCCAAATGGAACAAATAAAACATAATATTGTGACAAGAGTGACCAATTTTTTTTATGTTTATCTTTAATGATAATAGGGCATATTTTCCACTTATATTTTTTTAGAAATAAACAAAATCAAAGCAAGCATTTCGTATTATAATATATAAATTATTCATAACTATGCCATTATTGTGGCGGTATTTCAATTCATTGTATGGTCTTGTATATGGAAATAGTTCTATGGGATATAAATTATCTATTGCTCTGAAATTTTGCTGTGTCAAATGTAATTACTTTTGATATTTGAATATGATTTATTTTGTATATATTATATTAATGTTGTGTAAATTTTCATTTCATTGTTATATTTCTATATATCTATGTAATAATAACTATAAAATCAATTTAGTTATATATTATTTACTTTATTTCTTAGACGCTTTGACCTTTCACTGTTTGAATAAATTGTAGCAAATCAAATAATATTCCTAACATATTTTCTTAAATCATTTTATAATAACTTTTCTAATATAATCATGTTTTTTGATGTTATTTCAATAAACCTAATTTAAAATATACAATTCTGTAAATATATTATATAAATATAAATAATATTTTGTAAATCTAAAAACTACAATTCATTGTCTAATGACAATATGGCGTGCACTGAGAGACGTTTTGTACTTCAAGTAATAATATAAGAGGATCAGATGTACAGTAATTATAAATTTAAGTTTTTTCCTAAAATACCTTGGATATGCATTATTGTTTTTAATTAATTCACGTTGTTACTGTCTATTCATTCTAGAATTACTTCAATTATATTCTACAAAACAATTTCTGTTTATTTTGTAATTTGATTGATGCCAGCATAGCATTGAAAGCTGTTCAATTAAATCTATTGCATGTCAAATTAATATACGTGTGAATAAATTGCGTGACTATTAATGGAAATTCATATAATTGGAATAGAAGATAGTCCGAATTCAAAACCGGTGAAGGAAAACGCAACTATAATTATCACATATTAGATTAACAGCGATTAAGTGTGAAATAATTGAATTAATAACTAAAACTCCCGGGACTTAGATACACACGAAGCTTTACGTGTTGTGTTATTATAATAACAATTATCTGAATTTGTTAAAAGGTAATATATCATTGTTTTATGTATATACAATTTTTTTCCTTTTGTTTGCCTTCTTCTAAAATTAAGAATTGTTTGTTTATTTTAAAAGGACACTAATGAATGTGCGGGTCTGATCTGTTGGTAAATGAAAACTATCACCCATGTAACATCAGAGGCATTACAAAAGCGGTGCAAATTTCTTAAGAGGAAAAAGGGTGGAAGAAGGAAAGAGAAAGGATAGGGAGGGAGGTTTGAACTTTCAGTAACTCTCACTCACTGAACCGAACAACCAAAATAGCTTTAGCTATTTTACGTTGATATTCTGTGAAGCTGTAGTGCTTATGTGACTGCTGAGTCAAGTAAGGACTATAGCTAAAAGCTACTACTATTAAAAAATGTTTTCAAAGAAGTCTACATTTTGAATATTGCCTGTATTAAATTTTATCGAAATATATAATATGAGTCAGATGCTTACATAACAGGTATATTTATTTTATTTAGAATTGTAAAATTTTTACCGTCACATTATTTTACATTTAAATAAGGAATATTTAAATGAATAATACAGAATAAAAATTGCAACATTCGTAAAATAAGTGCACGCAAAAATAAACCTAGCGAAATGAAAGAGCCTACGCGGTGACATACAGTTTTGTACAAATTTAAATATCATGATTGCAGCAATTTTAACACGAAATCATAAATTACGTCCACTTATAATTCAAATTGAAAAACAAGCTCGGTTTTTAACACAAAAATTCAACCGTAATTTCTGGCGCCTACAAACACTCAATTTTCTAAGTATGCAAACGACTCTATTATAATACATTGTTATTCTTATATGTACTTTATATCTATAAAATTATGACGTGTTGGATGAAAATAAACTATTTATTCAATAAGTATTAAAATTCTATAAATATTTTATCTCAGGAGTTTAACTTATCCGTTTTATTTGTTTATTTATGTACAGTAAGCTTCAAAAGTCGATGACCATATTTAAAGTTTCAAAATAGTTATATAAAATGTAATATAGTGTATATTACATCAAAACTGCTGAACTTGACAAACGTCAATTTTGAATGAACATCATTAAAGTTCAAATAATAATTTACACAAATTTATAATTTTGTGAAAGTCATGGAATGAAAGTTGAGACAAAGAATGTATCGTTTCTTTCTTTTGCATTTCAGTTTTAAAACACTAATGACATCTTACAAAAAGAATATATTAATGATTTTAAAATATTGTTTAATTATTAATTGTTATTTTAAATTGTAGATGATTTATTTTTATTTACAGTACTTCATTTTATAAATTCCACTTTATTATAAGAATAATGTATTTTAAAAGTGGCTATTGTCACTTAGAAGAAAAATAACCTTCAAAATATGTTCAATTAAATAAAATCTGTTAAGAACATGACATATGCAATATGAAGCAGGTAGGTGGTACTGTACAATAGAAACTCAAATTACCATTGACAATGTTATACATTTGACAATGTTATATAACAGTTATAAAACAGTAAATTATATCACATATATATACGACTACAATCATAATTATATAAGTATATACATTTAATATTTTAGTGTTAATTAGTTGTATAAAGAATTATTGTTAATCAAATACATCTGGAACAACTTAAAAAATAATAGTAAATGTAACATGGTACGTTGTCTTTGTTACTTAAATAATATTTTCACATTTGTATAAAATAATTGTATGCTAATGTGTAATATTAGTGAAAATCTTAGAAACTATTATATTTTCACATGTTTTAACGCCAACTTAATGTTATTCGTGTAGAGAATAAATTAAAAATTAATTATCTTTTACTATGTCTGCGCAAATATTTCTAATGTGTAATAATTTCTTTATTTCGAGATATTTTAAATTTTCAGTGTTAGTTGACAATTCGTTTTTTACCCCTTTTAACGTTATAATTAACTGTTAGGACATCTAGGCTTTGAAATATCGTCAAATAAAGTCTGACTTACTATCCACAAGCCAAGGATTACCTTGGCTTGTGGAGTAGGTGGTAGTGGGTAGTAAGTCAGATCCATTATTATATATCCATTTTTATTAAAAAATGGATCGAGATTTGGTAAATTCAACAAATCTTTGAATGCGACTACGCCCTAGGCAGCACATTTTCAAGCGGTTATTAAAAAAAAAGTTTTATAATATATTTATAGTTGTTGTCGCATTGCTTAAACACAAGTAAAAAAATTATTCATAATTTTTTTTCAACTTATTTTAGAACTACTATAGGTTTTCAGCAAAATATGTTAACCACCTTACGGAAGTTTTCTTGTATTATATATAAATATATATAATTTTTTTATATCAAACTTGCAAGAGCTAATAGAACTTTAAAACATACCATTACAAATCATAATAATAAATATATGAATATTTTTTTCAATTAATTTGTTAAATTGTTGGGAAAGAAAATTTCAAATAACGTCATAGTCTTTAAACTACTTGAAAGTAATTTAAGTTTCTCGTATTCTTTTTGTGCTTATTAATTTTGCTGCAGGTATAGGGTTTTTAAGAGTAACTTGAATTTTTAAATATACTGTGGTGTTTTTTATGTGTTAAACACAATTGAAAAATACATAGCAAAATTAATAAATATATTTTTTTCTTATTTATATTTTATATTATTATATATATTTTTAAGCAATATTGAAAGATTAGGAAAACTTTTTGAGCCTCACTTAATATTGTATATATGTAGTATTATTTATAGTATTATTTATATCTAACTAAATTTGATTGTGTATTTATATATTTGCGCTAAAGATATTTGATGACTTTGATCATTACAGTTATTAATTAACACATATAATAGAGAAACTTTAATAATAATTTCAAATCTATTACTAAAATATATATTAATAGTAAAATCGAAACCAAAACACTGAAACAATACATTTTGATGATTTTCAGGAACCGCAGAGGGCTGCGGTCGCTAGTTTCGTAAAGTGAAGTCAGATTGTATAATTACGCAGTTTGTTATCAGCCTTTGTTGGCGTTTGTGTAAACAAAATATTGCGAAATTTGCATTATACTAGCTCAAGGAAAGGCGGGGCAAGGGCTTGTCATTAATAATAGAGCGTAAAGTTGAGGGCGTTTCCAGCCCTACAGACGGGGTTAATAACCCTCGTTTGTTAGTAATTTTTAGTGTAATAATATGTTCGTGTTTATTACTTGATTAGAAACACATTTTCTAGATCCTTTAATTAATTTACGTGATAATATTAACATTTACTTTAAATGAAATTGAGGTTTGATTTTCTCTTTGCTTATTTTTATTATAGAAAACTTGTTGCCCTTCACAAAATAAGTGACGTAATCGTGAGTTCTGAAACGATCCATCAAAATCCGCCCCATTCATGAGCCATTTATAACAAAGTCATTATAATTCTTGAAAGATGCGTAGATAATGCTTTCTTCTGAATTTCAGATGAAATATTGGTATCAGGGATGGCAAGTAGGTAATAATTCAGCGGGCATGGTCGGTTTCTAAATGCGGCGAGACCACCCAGCGTGAAATTGGTTTCACATATTTAAAATCATTTTAGCATTTGTCGATGCGACAGTTTTTTAATTTTTTAGTCTTTAAAATTTATATAAAAAGGTTGGGAATAATAGTTCAGAGCCATTGAAAAGGATTAAGTTATCTGGAATAAGCATATTTTCGTAGAAGGAATTTCACTATATTTCCATATTTTTGTGTTGGTAATAGTCACTCAATATTGGTTTCATTCCTATAAGAATGATGTTGTATTGTACCTACGTTCATTTGAAAATATACAGCGGTAAAATGGTTTTATTAAGTAGGTTCAAATATTTCAGAGATTACCTTCCTCTATGTATAAACAAAATTAGACCAGCTTTCTGAGTTTATAATGTTATTATTAATTAAAATTTGATTTTTATTATGTAATGTTACAATATATACTCAACATTGGGTATGTTAATTTTCTATTTTTATTTATATATATGTATATGATTTCTTGTTTTGAATAATAAAGTGTTTTGTATGACAGAAAAATAATTATTTGAATACACTTCAAAAGCTAAACAAGATTGATTACAATGGAAGGGTAAAATTCATTTTCATAAGCCGATTATTTTCACATAAACAACTGACAAAATTAATCTAAAACGCTTTTGGGGTGATGCCGAAAACGTATGATTTTTATATTCAAATAATAAAATTATAAATTATAAAAAAGCAACGCAAAGAAATCAATTATATAAATATATATTTAATACATTGAAAACTGTGTACGATTTTCAAACAAATTACTTTTATTGAGTCGTAGTCTTAAAATGTAGAATTATAATTATTTTTAAAAGGATAAACCCAGACGAATCGATTCATGGTAAATGCATAAAAAAGCTTTCATAGTACAAGTTGCTTATTAAAGAAGTTAAGTCTTTAGTCTATACATTATTCGATCAATCAATCAGGACCTGTAAATAATATACTGAACATAATTATCATTAACCAATTTGTATCAGCAAATTGATTAAAACATTAGTTCTAAACTACTAAATATACGCAGCTGCGGCTAATGTGTCAACGACAAATGAATGACAGATCAATGTTGCCAGTCTCATAAAATAACACAATAGTGTCATAGTGATAGAAACAGGTATTTTGTTTGAGCCTGTTATTAATTCATCCCATTTGAAAGGACGCAATGAAAAGCAAATCGTTGATGCTGATTGGATTTTAGTGATCGATTCTTATTTACAGATGTGTGTGTATTGGATGGATGAGTGGAGCGATAGTTTTTTATTTGCTTACAACCGAAAACAACCGAGCGGATACCATTAGTTTTTGATTTATTTCGCGTAATGGTTTCTGTCTGCTTTGCACTTGATATACGTTTGGAAATTGGGTTTTAGTTTAAATAGTGTTCCAATTGTGTGTACTTAGATGTAAATATAATGTTAGATGTATTTTGTTTCGTTTAACTACTGTTTGTTTACAATAATTCACCTAAAAAGATGGCGGATAAGATGAAAATTCTTAAAACGTTGAAATATTCGCTACCGATACGGCAACATTTTTTAAAATCCTAATATAATAATAATTACGTATTTTTATACCATGCTCATTGCTTTACTTAAATAATATTGCTTCATACCATGTGCAATAATAATGCATTATACCATGCATACATAATAATAATAATGCATTATACCATGCATGCCTAATAATAATAATGCATTATACCATGCATACATAATAATAATAATGCATTATACCATGCATGCATAATAATAATAATGCATTATACCATGCATGCCTAATAATAATAATGCATTATACCATGCATACATAATAATAATAATGCATTATACCATGCATACATAATAATAATAATGCATTATACCATGGATGCCTAATAATAATAATGCATTATACCATGCATACATAATAATAATAATCCATTATACCATGCATGTGATAAATATATAAATGATATTGCCAGGGGAAGTTCTATTGATTATAATTATTTAAGAGTTAAGATTAATAAATTCATAAATGTAATTTGATATTTGATTTTAAGAAAGATTTGAAGTGTTGTTATTATTTATTATTCAGTGATAAATATATAAATGATATTGCCAGGGGAAGTTCTATTGATTATAATTATTTAAGAGTTAAGATTAATAAATTCATAAATGTAATTTGATATTTGATTTTAAGAAAGATTTGAAGTGTTGTTATTATTTATTATTCAGATAATAAATAATAACAATATTATGTGACTATTGTTTGTAAAAATTATTAGTAGGGTAGATACTAAATAGAACCAACCTAATAGTATGGTATAAAAGTGATAGATGTTTGTGCTCTGGGCACAGTTCAATATTGACGAAGGAACGGAGCATTGCTGAGATAAAAGTTAAGTACACAATTGTAATTATTTTAATATATATTTTGATATGTCAATGGTTTCTTTTAATAAATATTAGCATATTTAATTAGTATAAAATTGTTTATTATTTATTAAATCTCTTTGAGAATAATTTAACATAACGTTTGTTTTTATTGTGCCTCCTACATAATCTTACGATTTCGTCAATATTTATATTATTATTTTACATTCTTTTAATTTGATTAATAAATTATCTAACATCAGAAGTGGGATCGAAGGTTTTTAATATATACATAAATATATTTCAGGATGGATTGTGAAACAGTCAGTGAACTTCTTAAGGCAATTCGGGATGCTGTATCAGCAACACACCAGAAAGACGATGACATTGCCCTCCCTATGTTTGATCCTGATAAAGGCGACTGTGGAGCCACCAGTTGGTGCTGTAGCATCGAGACTCTAGCTACGGAAATGAAATGGAGTAGTATCAAGACAGCAGCTAAAGCCGGAAAAGCTCTAAAGGGTTCGGCCTTAAAATGGTTTGAGACATGGGAACCGTCAGATGGCAGATCTTGGGAAAAACTCCGTGCTGATATAATTGATGCTTATCCAGAAAAAAAGAACCTAAATGAAAAACTCACCAAGGCAGTTTTACATACCTCTGACTCGGCAGATTCTTACGGCGAATATGCTAGAGAGAAAATAAGATTATTTCGCAACACTAAAATCAACTTTACAGATGAACAGTTGATAGAATTAGTCTGTGGAGGTATTAGCGATGTTGACATTAGGATGGCATCATTGAATAGCAGTGTCAATACTACTGCAGATCTGATTTCCCTCCTCTCAATATATACGAAGACCAAAAAAAGAACACTCGAAAATTTTGACTCAGCTGGACCTTCAGGTGTGAAACGACCGAAGTTTGACGGTGAGAAAAAATGTTTTATTTGTTCTCAAGTTGGTCATTTACAGTCCCAGTGGCCAAAAAATAAGCCGAATATTAATTCCTTACGCCACAATAGACTTCAACAGGTGTTCAAAAGTAATGACTTTCGTACAAAATTGTGTAATTTTTGTAAAAAGGTAGGACATACTGAATCTGTTTGTTTTCATAAGCAAAGAGCTGAATCGAATAATTCTTCGCTAAATATAGTACCAAATAAGGACGTTAATTTTTTAGAAAAGCCGAATTAAAATTAACTCAAGTGTTTATAAATAATATTCCAATTGAATCATTAATAGATACGGGAGCAAACTGCAGTTTAGTAAAAGAATCAATAGCAAAACGTTTAGATTTCCATCTTTCGCCAATTTCTGTTTATTTAACTGGAATAGGACAAAATAAAATCCATGTTTTCGCAATTATTACGGTGAATGTTAGGTGTGAAGGAGTTTGTTTAGAACTTGATATTCATGTAGTTAGAGACCGGGATTTTCATTACGATTTACTTATAGGTAGAAACGCTGTACTAAACCCAGACATTGAAATCGTAACGGATTCTTTAGGTAGCAAACTATTCAGAAAAAAGGTTGAACCTAGTTTAAAAGTTAATTTATTTTCATTGGCGTCAGGATTAAATGAATTAGATCCAAAGATTGAACATTTAAATTTAAGATTAAAAGAAAAAGTAAAGTATATCTTTAAAAAATATCCATCCGTCTTAAATGAAACTAGTAATGTTCAAACCGGTGAACTAAAGTTACGTGTAATTAAAGATGATATTGTTTACTATAGGCCCTATCGTTTAGCTCCTATTGAGAGGGAAAAAGTTAATGACATAATTAAAGATCTTTTAAAACAAAATATTATTCGCGAAAGTGACTCCCCTTTTGCAAACCCAGTAATACTTGTAAAAAAAAAAGATGGTAGCGATAGATTGTGCGTAGATTATCGAGCATTAAATAAAATTTTAGAAAAAGATAGATACCCACTCCCTCTTATCGAAGACCAAATAGACAGACTCGGTAGAGCAAAATTCTTTATATCAATAGATATGAAAAACGGATTTTATCAAATTCCTGTTTCATCTGAGTCTATAAAATATACCGCTTTTGTGACTCCGGATGGCCATTATGAATTTCTAAAGATGCCTTTTGGTATTTGTAATGGCCCATCTGTTTTTCAAAGAGCTATCACAAAAGCTGTACAACACCTTAAATTCCTTTTAGTATACGTAGACGACATATTAATTCCATTCTTAACAGTAGAAGAAGGTCTTTATTATTTAGAGGAAACTTTAAAAGCGTTACACAATGCAGGTTTTACAATTAATTTAAAAAAATGTAAATTTTTTGTTGATAAAATAGAATATCTTGGTCGTATCATATCGCAAGAGGGTGTGATGCCCAGTGAATCAAAAGTAGCTGCCTTAGTCAACTCACCCATTCCACAGAACGTTAAGCAAATACGTCAGTTTATGGGACTTGCAAGTTATTTTCGTAAGTTTATTGCTAATTTTGCAGCCCGTACAGCTTGTATAACTAACCTTACAAAAAAATAACCAAAAATGGGTATGGGATAGGGAGCAAGACGCGGCTAGGGATTATATCATAAAATGTTTGTCAACCAAACCTTTGCTTACCATATTTGATCCAAAATTACCAACGGAACTTTATACTGATGCCAGTTCAATAGGGTATGGGGCTATTCTAGTACAGAGAGTTAATAATGATAAAAGAGTTATAGCCTACTTTAGTAAAAGAACTACACCTGCAGAAACTAGATATTGTTCATATGATTTGGAAACTTTGGCAATCTATAACGCTTTAAAACATTTCAGAGTATATCTTTTAGGTCTTAATTTCAAAATTTTTACTGACTGTAATTCTATTAAAGCTACTATTAACAAAAAGGACCTTTCGCCTCGCGTTGCGAGGTGGTGGACTTTCTTGCAAGATTTTAATTTTGAAATTATATATAAAAAGGGCAAATATATAGGCCACGTAGATTTTCTTAGCCGTAATCCAGTGAACTCCCCCAATTCTGTTAATCAAATTTCATTATTAATAAATGCAAAATCGTATGAATCTCCTGTTTTAAAAAATAACGATAAAAAAGGAAACATGGAGATTAATTTTATTGAAGGTCAGTCTTGGTTAGAAATTGCACAACAAAACGACCCTGAAACACAAAATTTAATAAGTCAAGTCATATCCGGCGAACTTGACGAAAATCAATATTTTTTAAAAGACGGTTTATTGTTTTATACGGTCCGACCCGATCAACCTAAATTATATGTGCCAAAAGGATCTAGATTCAAGCTTTTAAAACTTTTTCATGATGAGAATTGTCATGTGGGCTTTCATAAAACATTAGAAAAACTTTGCGAGTATTTTTGGTTCCCTCGGATGGTGCTTTTTGTTCGAAAATATTTGAAGCACTGTTTAATATGTCTCGAACGTAAATGCCACTCTGGTCCAAAACAAGGTTTCTTACACCCTATTGACAAAACCCCTATTCCATTTCACACAGTTCATTTAGACTGCACAGGCCCGTTTAAACAAACAAACGAAGGATACAAATATATCCTTCTTTTGTTAGATGGCTTTACAAAATTTTGTTTGCTAAAACCACTCAAGACCCTAAACGCCCAAGAACTTATTCCACTTATACGGGAAACGGTAACTATATTTGGTACTCCATCAACAGTTATAACTGATAGGGGTACCAATTTTAGTTCAAATCAAATTCAATCCTTATTTCGGGAATTACAAATAGAACATCATATGGTTGCCACAGGCACACCAAGAGGTAACGGTCAAGTGGAACGATATATTTCAACAGTAATTGATATGTTAAATACAACATGTAATGGTTCATCAGATTGGCCAAGCGGGTTATGGAAAGTCCAGCAGTCAATTAATACTACAATCCAAAAATCCACTGGCTTTACTCCAATCCGTTTGCTTATAGGTTGTAATGCGAATATCCCCTGTGTTCAATCACACTTAAATGATGTATCCATTCCTGAGTATCCAATAGATGTTAGAGCGGACCGCGCATTGGCTTACCAGCGTTTATCTACACAGGCAAATAAATTTAAAACTCGTTTTGACACTGTAAGGCGAAATAACAAAATTTTTGAAGTTGGTAACATAGTTTATGTAAACCAAGATCATAAGCGTCATGATAAACTGAGCCCTAGATTTAAAGGCCCTTATGAAATTAGCGCTGTTCTTGCCAATGATAGATATTCTCTTAAGGGGTTGCGAAATTTAAGAAACATTGTCATAGCTAAAGATAAATTGAGGCTATGGCCAGGAGAATTTGTCGATTCAGACTCAAATCCTAAGGATAATCAATCATAGATATTAAGTGTATTTCATAATTTTGTAAACATTGATTACAAATATGTACAAAATGATTCATTATATTTTAGATAATTTCTATTATGTAAATATATATCTTACTGAAATGTGATTTTGTTGATGTAATATGGAGAAATATACGTATGTTTACGTGACAAGTATAAGATTTGATTGAACTGCTGAAGTCATTTGCTTTGTTCTAGCCCGTCTCATGTGCAGCAGGTGTGGGGCTAGATGATATTGTACCAAAGCGGTGACCGTTGTTACTGGTTCTCTTAATGTGAAAAGAAGAACAATAACAATGTTAAACTGTATTAGATTTAAAGACTATTCTATTATACGTATGTGTACGTGATAAGTATAACATTTGATTGAACTGCTGAAGTCATTTGCTTTGTTCTAGCCCGTCTCATGTGCAGCAGGTGTGGGGCTAGATGATATTATAGCGAAGCGGTGACCGTTGTTACTTGTTCTCTTAATGTGAAAAGTAGAACAATAACAATGTTAAAATGTATTAGTTTTGAGGACTATTCTATTTGATAGCATAATTTTTGTACTTCGAGAACGAAGTCCATGTCAGTATGGCCGTGATAAATATATAAATGATATTGCCAGGGGAAGTTCTATTGATTATAATTATTTAAGAGTTAAGATTAATAAATTCATAAATGTAATTTGATATTTGATTTTAAGAAAGATTTGAAGTGTTGTTATTATTTATTATTCAGATAATAAATAATAACAATATTATGTGACTATTGTTTGTAAAAATTATTAGTAGGGTAGATACTAAATAGAACCAACCTAATAGTATGGTATAAAAGTGATAGATGTTTGTGCTCTGGGCACAGTTCAATATTGACGAAGGAACGGAGCATTGCTGAGATAAAAGTTAAGTACACAATTGTAATTATTTTAATATATATTTTGATATGTCAATGGTTTCTTTTAATAAATATTAGCATATTTAATTAGTATAAAATTGTTTATTATTTATTAAATCTCTTTGAGAATAATTTAACATAACGTTTGTTTTTATTGTGCCTCCTACATAATCTTACGATTTCGTCAATATTTATATTATTATTTTACATTCTTTTAATTTGATTAATAAATTATCTAACACATGCATAATAATAATAATGCATTATACCATGCATGCCTAATAATAATAATGCATTATACCATGCTTATTGCTCTACTTAAAGCTATACAATAAGACTAACACTGGACCGATTTTGATAACTTTTTATTCTATTAAAACATTTGAAATTGTCTATAAACAACTAATATTATTTTAATGTTTCTAAGATTTACACGAGTACTACACGTTTCAATAAAACTATTTTTCGGATATAACTCGCGTTTATTATTACATTTTTATATTTAACCCAACGTTTCGGATGCTTTGCAGCAAACGTGTTCGCGGTAAGACGAGATGATGGTATCTGACACCATCTGTGATATTATTTTTTTAAAAGAAATCAAAATTATTGAAAACGTTAATATTTCTTTTGACACACAACTAGATATAAAATAAATAATTAAAGATTGAGTTCATAATCTACAATATTTACATGTGATTCCTCTTCAGAAACACGGATAAATTAAACGGCTATTAAAACCCAGTCTAGTCTAGGCAATCAGATTGTATTTAACGAATTTCTATTATACCTAGAAAAAGTCATTAAAACTCCCGGCGAAGCGTAAGAGAGCGGGGTTAAAGAAAAGTGGTTGAACATTGAGTAGGTATAGCCGAGGCCTTCGAAACTTCAAACTATCATGATATCCCGCGGACCGGTTATTAAAGTTTTCGTTACTTT
The DNA here is from genome assembly GCA_959347395.1 of Mechanitis mazaeus. Lineage (NCBI taxonomy): Eukaryota > Metazoa > Arthropoda > Insecta > Lepidoptera > Nymphalidae > Mechanitis > Mechanitis mazaeus. Next base: position 12,577,192 of record OY365743.1, read on the forward strand.
TCGAACGTCAAATTCGTTGAATAGTTCTATCTGCTTTATCGTACTCCTTGTAATAATTCTTCTCCTAGATATTATTGGCCTGGAACAAATTTTGATATTAAAATATTTGTAACTTTATATACAATTTAGTTGATGAAACCTGAAATAGATAATGTTTATTTCATTAATTGATGTGGCTTTTCATTACTTAAAAGGTTTTTCGATATCATTTTATCTGAATAAACTAGATCGCCGACAGTTGTTTTATCAAATATATCATCTAACTAATAATAGCCGAAATGAATACCTACTAAGTTCCATTCAGCAATGGTGAAGTGCAGACATGTAATGAGTCCTCTCAAAGCTTCGATTGACCGCCTTTTTCATTCTCGGGCCATTCAATTGCCATCCCTTACTCTCTTCTCGGTTTTTAAACAACTTAGGCTTTATTGACGCGTTGAATATAAAGTTAGACGTGTTTTCACGGTTTCTGAATTTAGGGTCTCGTCACTTTGTTGGAAGCAACTTCACTAAACTGATTAAAACTTGTCTAAACTGGTACTTGTATATTTTATAATATCATAAGATATTGCGTCTTTAATTTTGATGTATTAATTTCATTGGAGGTCTAAATAATAATTAGAAATATTTAAATAATACCCGAGACAGAATTAATTAATATGTTAATGATTTCATTAAATCTTAAAAGAAGAATCGAGCTATGATAACGATGATATTATCTTGAAAGTAAACACAAAAGAAATTAACTTTATTATTGATTTTAGTTTAACATTATGTTTCTCAATTGGTATTAATTAAGTTGATGTCATTAGAATCTATTTTATTAGGATATATTTTACGGATAATGTATTTTAAACACATACTAAATAATAGACCAAAAGTAACTGGTTAGGAAAAAAACTAATTTTATGTTGGTTTACTTGGATTTACATAAACAACATTTTTAAGTTAAAAATAAATAAGGTATATAATTATTTTATACATAATTATGATAATCTCTAAAAATGTATGATTAAATATGTTTTTTATTTTTTTATAAAATCAAGAAAATTTTTATTTTATGAATATATATGATTAAATTTGTTTTTATAGATTTAATAAAATGCTGAACGTAATACTCCATTTTATGAAGTGCAGATTCAAATACCTACTTCATGATCTAATTTACATATACTGAGATATCATGCCTAACTCGAAAACCTCGTAAACTGCATGAAAATGTTACTTAAAATACGTGAAAAATATGAAAAAGTTGAACATGAAATACTCTGCTCTGACGAGAAAATAAACACATAAACGTACGTAAAGTAGCTGCGTTTAAATCCACAAAGTAAACGAGTTACCAAGCTATAAAAAAATTATATGTGTATTTGTAATTTAGGGTAAGTGGTACGAAAGTGCTTGAACTTTATTAAATACGAAGGCGGAATTATCCGCACTGCAATATGTAATTAATTTGAGGGATGGGCTAGTTGGCTTTGAAATATTTACTAAATACTTAATATTTATTAGATTAAAAATATAGAAAGGTTTTGTTTGGCTTATATACTTTTTAGTTTAGATAAATTGTAATTAAATACAATGTATACATATACATTTTATTATTTTAGAAATTGGAAAGCTGTTTATATTAATTATCAAAAGAAGCAGTATTCGTGTGTAATCATAAGTTTATTCAAAAATCCGTAGACTAGTTTTACGAAACTCAATTTTATATAGAAAATTATCGATTAAAAAACTTTCCAACTCTACCGACCTGACGCACGCCAGTTGCGCAGCTTCTTTCAATTTGTATATTAGTTTTTTAGTTTTTAAAAAGTATTAATAAGTTATACAACTAAAAATATACATAAATAGCAGTATATTTTATTTTTACAAAGATATTTTTTTTTTATAAATGGGATTAAATTACATATTTTTCATTAAATCATTATTTATATACAATTTTGCCTGTGTTTCCGTACACATAGACAACAGAATCTGATTTATTTACAACGTAATTTTAAAAAAGGGGCTCAACAAAAAGCCCTTACCTCAAAGCGCCATTCTATCTATTACGTAAATATTTTTTAAAATTATAGTCGACCCCCAAACACAAATAAAAAGAATAAATATATATTCTTATTTTTTTATTTTATAAAAATGTGTATATCTATAAGCAAACCTTAGCACTGCTTATTTCATATTCAAATGCACAATTACAAGACCAACCGTAATTTCAAATGTGACAGACAAAGAATAATTATTAATTCATTAGATAACAGAAGTGTTTGAAACAAAGTTGTTTATTACATTTCCTAAAGTATTTCGTCTAACGGAGAAAATGGGGTCGCCATTAAATAGCTCGGTTCTGGGATAATTATGGTTTTCGTTATTCTAACAGCAGACAGTTTACAAAGGACATACTATCTATCTAAGATCTACTAAAAGAAACAAAATACTATTCGTTCAGTCTACAAAGCTTTTAAAGTGAAATTATTTTATGAAGAAACTAGATAAGATATTCATATTGTTAAATTTTAGTGTTCGTATTCAATTTGTAAAAATGTTTTAATAATAATACTGGAGTAGTACTGTGTCCGTTTCACCCTCATTTCTAAGTTTGGGAATGAAATGCTCTCCTAAATGTATTCATGAACATTATTTAGGCACATTATCAAGTTGGAAATGGCATTGGGACCCTTTCTCTGTTATGAAAATTTTAAATGCTTTGTTTTAATATAAAGTGCAGTAAATTAATACACATTAAAGGGCAAGGCTAATAACGCCAACTGCTTCTCTTATAACTGCTTATGAAATTAATGGAAGCAATAGTAACGTTCCCTTAACTTATCGATAGTTTGAGAAATGTTCAAGTATTGTTGCATTTTATTAAATGCATATTTATTAAGAATGACTTCTGAAGGATGAGGAGAATATTGGAGTTTCATTAAATAACTCCAACATTCTCCACTAAACCTAAATTGGTTTCGTGGTAATTTTTTAAGAAATAAGGTAGGCACATAAGTATTATATTGTTATTCTTTAGAAGCTTGAAGATTATTAGTGAAATGTTTAATTAACTTACGGTTAGATAAATATCCTATTTATATAACATTAGCAATTGTAATCAACATTTTATCCATATGGTGTCAATCGAACATTAAACATATTTCATTGAAAAATAAAATGACATCAACATTAAATACCAATAGTTAGTAATAGAAAACATTATATAAACGAATTACTGTACATTTTCTATCGCAACATATTTTTATTTGCTCAGTATTCCGTTTATATTTCTTCAATATTATAACGATAATCTAAAATGTTACAAAGTATTACATCCAAAATTGGTTTCAATTACTATTATTTAATTGTAGAAATATAATAAGCAATAATACAAATAATAAAAATATATATTTTATAAATAACAGAACTATAGATTAAATGCAGGCACAACACTTAGTTTGTTTTAAAGGACATAGGAGGGTTTTCACTAGCTACTAACGCCAGCTCACTCGGGGCTATGTCGCTATCCTAGCGCAAAACTCATTAAAATTACCTCACCCACAAAAGGATATGGAATGTTCACCTCCCATTCCTGCCCTTGATGAAAACGAAAACTCTTTGCCTTGTGTAGCTGTGATAAACAAATTTGTTTTCGCTTGCTCTTTGAATGTTAGTCAGACACGAGTCATAAAGTTATATTACAGTTCGTAATTAAATATTACTCTTGATTAGTCTACCCTTTTTTTAAACAAGCTTTATATCTATGCTTTCAAGTTATACGCATATAGGATTAAAATTAACACGTTAAAGGTAAACCTTTAACGTGTCCATTTCTTTACCATTTCAATCTTTTAGCTTATCCCTAAAGGGATAAGCTAAAAGATTGAAATGGTAAATTTAGAATATTTACAAAAATAAAAAATATATATCAGCACATATTAGAACCCGCAATCAGTAGGACACCGTCCTATCACTGTGGCAATTAAGCTACCGTGTGGCTTCCTGCAATAATGTAACATTCTATAATTTAAATACCTTCTAAAGCTTGAATCGGGAATAGAATTAAAAAAATGGCAATTAAAATTACTGTTTTAATTTTTTTTATAACTGGAAGATAAAATAAACAGGAAACATATATCACTTGCAATATCTAACCAATATAAGGATTAAAGTGCTAACAAATTTGTTGTTAACAGCCTGTATTGTGAGTATAAATCTAGGCTTCGAAGCGGTACTATTAACGGGTTCGTGACACTGCAGCATCACTTGGGACATAATTAACATGTTCAGTTCTGTAGTGCACAATACAGCTTGACCAGCAACGTGTAGCACAATCAACTGATAAATGGATGTTCATAGCCCATTCCCGTCATAAGCAATGCATAGAATTAATAATATTGAGTTTATAGTAACTAAAATCGTATATATAATATAATAGTCGCATATGTAATAAATAGTTTTACTGTATTGAAATCTGAATATGATTTATTTAATTTCAGCAAATCAGCAGTTCTTTGAACTAGTTTAACAATATAATGAATTTGCTATCTACCTCTACCTCGTTATCTGCCTTTTCATCGTGTATTAAATATAATAAACATAAAAGAAAAATTTAATAATATTTTCTGCTAAAATTTATAACGAGAAATAACATCTCTATACATAAATAGAAATGGCACGTATTAATATAGGTTCTAACAGTTGTGAGAATTCTCGAATAGACAAATTATTTAGGAATCAATTTGGGGCGCACAGAGCTGCGGCAATCGAATCGCGCCTCGCTTCGCCGCGATATTGCGAACGTAATAAACTGCTTCTCAGCTAGATTATTTCCACTCGAGCCAATACTACGAGAATTCTTGGCCACCATCGACATGTAGCTGAAACCTCCAACTAAAAAATATACATTCTTTTTTATCAAAATGATTAAAACTTTTATTTTGTTAAGATATACTTAATAATTCGAACGCATATTAAATACTTACAACCATTTTCTTTATAAATTTATACTGAATGACTCGCTAGTGAAAATTCAAAGGGACCACCGCTGTGACGCTTTAATTTGAATATTTGCAGTGAGACCGGTACAAGCTTCGTTATCATAATAGAGGATCACAGAACACCCTCAGTAAAGGCTGTACGACGTTTGAACATCTAAATGTTGAGTGCATACGGTCAGTGGCAAAATACGTGTGCCACTTCAACAAACTATTTCGACTTCTACCGTAATACAACTAAGTTCAATTTCGAATATTTTTATCATTTAATGGTAGTACAAGCAATCCATAATAGTGAACTTCAATGCAGAATTACAGATAGAAGTTTAATATCGTAATCTTGTACCATTTAACCTTAGCTAAAATGCATTCAGTGTTCACTCAAATCGGTATGAATATTTTAGCTAGAGATAGATGGAATCGAAGTCTTATTCAATGAGGCACTTGCGGTTGAAATTGAAATATTTCATATTGTGCAATCTCTTTTATTGGGCAGACAATGAGAGACGCGCGGGAACGTATCACTCAACGTCACCGTAGACGTGTATTTTTGCATCCTCATAATACTTAGACGGGAATAATTTCTATTGTCGGTAAACCGTAGACACACGCCAACGCTTTGAACGATGGTATGTAAGCCTCACTCATTGTCCATGAAGCCATTTTATATTAAAAATAGCAAAATGGAAATAATATTTTTATATTTTTTTTTCGATTTACTCCTGTTATTTTTAAAACATATGGATATTTTGTGATAGTTATTTTATTTGAATTTGTACTGAACTGATAGAACATATATCTTAAAGTTTTAGAGAAAATAGTGACGTGTTACTTAAAATGCATTAATCAAATATCCGTGAAGTGTAGCAGAAATAAAATATGGCAATTCAGTCTGCTATATGCTGTCGGGAGCAATGATGTATTTGAACGTTTTCATGGGATACGCTGAACGCTTTGTCAACGTCCGATATTAGGGTCATCGGTCACAGCAATCCCACGGCTAAGTTGAAACATTTTCATTTATTTACTGCCACTAATGACGTATTATGTTTCTGACATTTTACGTTCATATTTTTCCTGCGAGCTTTGTTAAATTTTGATGTTTATTTATTTCGTTGATTGGTTATATGGTAGTACATATATATTTTATAAAATTGACATAATATAATCTTTGCAATATTTAACTTTTATATTAACTAAGGATTTAAAATTTAATGAAACATTAGGTTTTAGTTTTATTTGTTTTCAAAAAAGATAATATCAAAATTTAATGTATTTATTTATAATATTTCATATATGAAAGTCATGTCAAGTGAAACTAGAAAATGTGTGAAGAATATATTATGAATTTAAATTTTATCAAGTTTCGTCATTCGTTATCTCAAAGTTGAGACCAGAGCCAAAGTGCATCGCCAACTGGAGAATGGTTATCGGATCAACTATACTTTGAACTTTCAAACGACTGCTACACAAACGAATGGCTTCAAACTTTATTTTCAAGCACCTGTAAGATTTTTAGACTATTTTTTTAATAAGTATAATATATCTATATTAATATTATAATATTATAAAGCGTAAAGTTTGTTTGTTTAAAAGCGTTAATTTTCGAATTCGAAACGCGTAATGTATTAAAAAAAAATCCTATTAAGAATGTGAAAGGCAGGTTACTAGGCATTATACTACTAATTTTATTTTTCCTAAGAATAAAAACAATCATTCATCCCGATAGGAACCACGAGTAATATCTAGTTAATATTATTGAAATCTTGCCGACTAGTTTTGAACTCATTCTGGGTTCCTATTCATGAGAAAGGCAAAATCCCGGCGTGAACTTATTTATTATATTTGTCTTCTATAAAATATTATTAAGAAGTTTATAAATTAAAATTTTATTTTTGTTCACTAATTAATTATTAATTTTTTCCTAAAACTTAATAAAATTATTAGTTTTCGATTGCCTAATATTATAGGAATGATATTTAATTTCTAATAACTATTAATTTGTTTAATAATATATATTGACATTCAAATTTAGTCTCGTGATTACTCTGACTTCGTTTGAGTTGTATCTTATTTTAAAGAAAAATTGTCGGATAGTACCTACACATCTATATTATTTTAAACGTAGTATACAAATCATTCAACAGACATTCGTAACATCAGACAGGTAATAAACATTTTTAAAAGCTTGTATAGAAATCGCTTTCTTTTAAGTAAGTAATGAGATCAAGAAGGGTTTTTAAAACAAGGTTGGATTGTATTTAATATTTCGTTATCCACAATTACTATTATATATAATTATCTGACTGTACTCACTTAAATACTATCGACATTTAACTACTGTCGAAACCATTCGGGGTTCTTATTCATGAGCCCGAAATCGCGGCGTGAACAGTCCAAATCGGTTCGAAATTATTTGGGAAAATTCCGCTACTATGATTAAACGTAATAACAAAATCGTTCATTCAAAATCACAGACAAAATATATATATATATATATATATATATATATATATATTAGAATGGTACAGCGTTGATTAGATTTCGCAATACATTATATATACTATTAATTGTTCGATTAATATTTACTTAGTACTAATGGAAATTACATATATGTTATATAGTATAGATTATTGTTAATAAATATGTGTTGTCTGATTTAATTATAGTAAATAATATGCTTTAAAGCTTTCTCAATCAATGAGTAAATTCAGTTTTATCTATGAAAATTTTATTTTTATCTTAAAATATTGAAGTTTTAGAAGCACCGGTTTATTACGAGTTGCTTTTAACATCTTTCAGTTCTATATCGAAGTTTCATTCACCAATAGAATACATAATATCTAGTTATTTTGCGAATCTTGCGGAGTCATTAATGGAATCGGATTTTGATGTATGATATATTTCAAATAATAAAGGAACAATCGAAATCGCACAATAATTAAACTCAATGAAAGCGCAGACAACGTAACGATTACTCGGCTGAATGTATACAAACCAAGTACAATAGAAAAGTTTATTACTGTACCCGCGGGTGAAGTCAGGTTCCTCGTTAAGAAGTAAATATTTGTAGAGAGGCAACGTGTGAGCACGGGTAAATAATGAAGCCTACATTTCGTAACGAGATGAATGTTTGCGGACTACCAGTGAAAGTAATTAAGAGTTTAACAAGAGTTACGGAATAAGACAATTTTATCAAAAACTTGGCAACTTTGATGCGCAAACTTTGAAGATCATTAATTAGATGACAAGTTGGTAATAAGGCTAGAGTGCTGTTGAAAATGTAATTTTTAATGCTATGATTACTTTATTTTGATGTATAACAATAAAATCGTCATAAATCATTCAAAATATTGACACGTAACAGAATTTCTGAATAAATTAAATGAATGTTAATGAACTGGATGTTGATATTTAGTTCAGAACGAACAAACAAACAATGATAGTATTACATTAAAATAATTCAATCACTAGGTGTAAAAATGTGATAAATTTAACGAATTAATAAATCATACTGGCACAATGCCAGCAATTTGGAAGTATTATGAATTAAATACAAATATTTTTTTACTTTTAATCTTAAAAATATTTATAATATTATGTTCCGCCACAGACTTTGTCTACACTCCTTACCTACAAATAAAAAACACATTTCATCCTTATTAAGATAATATTCGTCTCTTAATATTACCATTTGGTTGTATCGCAGGATATTAAGTTGGTTAGTTCAAAACTAAACAGCAGTTAAGATAACAAGTAAATTTACATTTGCCGTAATTATTAAGGGATTTCTGGTTTTCTCTATGATATTTTAGAATAATCTAAAATTATTAAGGCAATTATGTGTATTTTAATTTTCTAGTTGTACGTATTGTATGCACGTACAGTAAGTACGCGAAATTGAGTGTTAAGAACTGTTTAAAACATTTTTATATATTTCTCTCCGAAAAGTCATCCTAGTTTTAATGAAATTTCCACAAAATCAATTTAGCCATACACCACATTACGACTGTTTAAATACACAGTTTTTTAAATAAGGACTGCTTATTTCTTGATATCATGTATCAAAATACATAAAATAATAATCACAGAACTTGTATCTACACAATTTATTACAAAGGAAGAGAGAAATCAATATGTTGTAATTTATGCATTAGCTTGGTGTAAACTCAACAAGATAAACCTATTAAAAGATTCCAAGGTCCGAAAATATATGGGTCTTAATAAAACAAGATGTGGCCCAGTGACCGACGACGGGGTCTAATCCCACGACCCCCACTTCATCACTGTCCAGACCTTCGATACGACCTAACGGGATTAACAGACATGTTCGAATTTAAAGCTTTAGAAAATGCGGTCTCGCCCAAAACCAAAGCAATCGATGATTAAAATGTGGACGATTCGTAAATTAATTTAGAGCTTTGGATTTACGATGTTTGTTTTAGAAAGTAAACTAACTACAGACTGACAGAAATAAATCGTAAAAATTATACATTATAATATGAATTAATTTGTATTTAAAATCGGAATTTAGATTTGGTTCTAGATTAAGAAAGATTTGAATTTTGAAATTAAAATATTTATTATATAAAAATTGATTTGATTGTTCAAATTTAAATTTAATTTAGATATCGGAAAAGATACGTGCGCCTTCAAGGACTTATTTTTTTAGATTCCTTGCTATATTTTAAACATGACAAAGCATTTAAGGTTAAAATGAGTAACAGTGGAAGAGCTAAGCCAGACATTTGTAAGTCTAATCCCAGCTATCGAGAACAGACCATGAACGTGAACGGGACATTAACTAAGCATCGTACACGGATTAATACTCTGTGAACCGATTTTGTAGTATGAAGACAAATTATTCTAAAAATGTATGCGTACCTTTGTGAAGGATATTTTTAAAATATTCTTTCATATAATTTGTAATAAAACTTAACGTAATAAAACAAATATCAGGCCAGGTGTTTTATTATTTAAAGTATATTTCGTTTAAGTATATTTCAAAATAATAAAAAGGAAGTAGTATTTACACCTTTATTATCTTAGCCATATATCAAAAATTTTAATGTTAACCAATAAACATATTATTGATGAACATTGAATATATTTTAAAAAATGTTTTCATAACTTTAATGCAATATTTATGTTTACAGTATGAGTTTTGTTGTGAATTTATATAAATATACGATAAATGCAGCATTTGTCTAAGAGATGTAGTTCAAGTAGCAAAAGCTACGCGTTAGTGTCGCAGGTTTGAAGGTTTATGGTGATGAAAAAAATCATATATAGAATGTAAAATTCATCAAGTTTCAGCTTAGAAGTCTATTTTTTTAACCACGATTTTATTTATTTACATATAAGTTTTAAGGTAAAAACACGAAAATATAATAAAAGTGGAACTTATTTATTATAAAAATGATGTCGGAAATATACTAAAAGTCAAAACGTTTGAAATATTAACATAGCTTAAAACGACTAAACCACCTAAGTTGCATACATATAACCTAATCCTAGCTGCAGGTCGCAGAGGATCCGGAATTAATATCACTGACATCCGATACGAATAAATTCGATATACCTTCCGGAACGTAAATTTTGTCTCTTAACAAATTGCTAAATAAATTTAAATACGCAATAATTCAATTATAAAATCATATAGATATAAAATATTTTGATGGAATAGTAAAAAAATAAATATAATAAATATAAAGTACAGGTAAAATGAAGCTGATCTCCATTTTTTTCAGTATATTTCATTTTATGCTCATCCTAGCGTAAATCAGTTCGGCGCGGCGTCAGTACGCGCGACTGAATCATCTACAACTTAGGTGACCGTAAGTAATGGAGAGGTTGGATTCGCCCTCGGCACGGCACCCTCATTGAAATTCTTGGCACACTCTATTTTTGGTGACAGAAATTTTTACCAAGCATTTATGTTTGCTTTAATATGATTATATACACTGACATAGCCTAATTTTTATGAACTTTTATATAGTCTAAATTTAATTTTCATTGAAAATTACGAAAAATTAAAATAGCCACACGTTACAGTATTACAACAGAAACCCCAATTTCACCCTGGAATTATATTTCAAAACTTCACCCCGTTTCTTTTGTAGATTTTTTTATGAAACATTTCTTGGACTAATAAAAACTTATACAATTATATTCGGATAGATAAGCAAATTAGGTTTTCCCCTCAACAAATATTCTAATAAAAAGAAACGAGGATCGTACACAGCTAACCCCCTTTTAAAGTTGACTTCATATTATGCACCTGGACACTGGAAAAGTAGCGAAATTACGGAAGCAAGTTAAATAATTCGCGTCATAAATTTAACTTTTATTGCCGTGGAGCGAATGCGGTCGTCGGTCGATGCCGCTTCGACATAATTTAACTTTTTCTTATTATCTTTAATGCTGATATCGTTAAACGCCTTACCCACATATTGCTGAGTGAGCGTTTTGTACGATGTAATGATTCTTAAAAACTCCGAACAAAGTATTTCTTCTTAACTTAGCCTTTATTACCTGTAAAATTTTATACTTAAACTTTAGGAGTTACGTGGATAATATTAGAGGCTTATATGTTACCTAAACTTTTACATTGTTGGTATTATTAATAGTAAAAATAGGAATGACATTCAATATTAACTGTTAATACAAGCTGTTTTATTCTCATAACAGTTCGAATAAAAGGAAAACTTTATATAAGTCATAACAAAAGTTTATTGGGTGGAAAATATCGCGTTTCTCATTCGAAATTAGCTCAACAAGTCCCAAGACATCGTCGGTCGCTTGACTCTGTTATTTCGTGCGCTTTGTGATTTTTAAAGGATTATGAACAAACCAAACTGTAACAGCAAATATATAAATTATGACAAACTAACAATTAAGAACAGAAATATATATAAATCATAAAATAATAAAATTAATATTAAATACTCTAGAATAAAACAGAAAAACAAATTACTGGAGATAGATTAATTCTCGATTAATAATTCGCTTCAACAATGCAATAAATAGAAGTTAAAAAAAGAAAACATACAAAGCATTGTTAACAACACTCCTATTCCCTAACCGATACCAATGAAGTTATTCAAACTACAAAGGCGTAGCACAAAGTGCTGTACGCTCTTTATCGCGCTTTGCATTACAATTTCATTAAAATAGTTTCCAGCAATAGAGCACAAAACCTTGAGACCTTTCGGCTGTATCGCTTACATGCACATAAGCAACATTCGAACATCGTTTTGCTTTCAAACATTGCATCTACTGTTTAGAACTTCCAAGTCAAAGTTTCCTCAGGCAAAATCTATAAGAGTATCTTGCCACATGATCGCTTTTACGATTTGCCAAGAAAATAAATGTCTAACATGTCTACTTTTAACCGCAACTTGATAAAATGTATTGACTTATATATATAATTTTTATATCAAAATATAATTTATAAAAAATGGTTATAAATAGTAAGAACCTATGTGACCTACCTACTAAAGAGACTTCTTTTAACTGCAACTTGCTATATAAAATATATATTGACTTATATATATAATTTTTATATTAAAATAAAATAAAATACAAGTGTTCGTGACCACGATCAGAGTAACCAGATAGAAACGTTGTTTATTATTCTATAAATCTTTTATTAACATATTAATAACGCGAATAAGTCCCGTAAACTTAATTATTATATTAAAATATAATTTATAATAAATGATTATTAATATTAAGAACCTATGTGATCAGTCTAATATGACGTTGCTAAAGTACGTAGTCACGGTCGACAAGTGCCTGAATGATGGATGGTAATGCCGAGCGAATTTCCGTGCACCTTCGCTTTATGGTGATTAAACAGCTAAATGAGTTATTATTGCTAACAAATAAACCAATTATATATAAATATTAAATTACACAAACAAATATTATATTAATATAATAAAGGTAATGTAATCATCATTAGAATAGAATTTATAGTAAGCAAAATAATCTCGTCTAAAAACAAAACAGTACAGATTTAATACATTATTTATGATAAGAATAATATAAATAAGAAGTATAAATAAAAATATTTTTTAGCAAGACTTAAATGTATATTAAAATTTATTGTTCAGGGAAATCTAAATAATTTCAAATTATCATTCCATATGTTGTACTTGGGTTATGATATGTTTCTGTAATATGTATATAGATTTTTGAGCTAATATATTTCAATAAAAAAATAAACGAATAAGTGCGAATCGACTTCTTCCACTGACGGTTTGATATAAATTTGTAAGTTGTTAAGCTTAACAAATTCTGCAATACCTATTGACTTAGTTATGGCTGCACCTTCCTTTTAATTTATATATCTTTTTAATTTCTGGGTATAAATAGTATTAATTGTAATAAATAAAGTAATTTATGCGTCGTAAAAACAGTTTTAAAATACGCCAACAAATATATATTAGTTAACATACAGGTATATTAAAACTTAAACTACACTACGGGTACTTTACTACGTACTACTACGTATGGTTTACTACGGGTAAAAGACAATTGTTTATGATATAATTACAAATAGCTTTAATATTTTTCCTCAAATTTGTAATATAAAACGATATAACTTGCCGTCTTTAATAATTCCAGTTCAACATGAAGACCCAATCAATTTTGATTGCCTTGAGAGAATCAATTGTATTTTTTTTCTTTTAATTTAAATATTTTATTTTTTCACAGCTTCGAGGGTATATATAGTTTTAATTTCAACTCGATATTCCAACTCTTTAACGGAATCAAATGCCTTGGTCTGTTTTTTGGTTTTGAGATACGAAACCCTAAAATACTAAGATAATTAATATGAATTAATCTATGATCTGTATTTATACTTATTTGTTCCATTTAGTTGCAAAGTTTAAACTGCAACAGGATCGTGTTTTAGACGCGAGTGCTGAATGGCCCTGAAGACATTTGCTTCTTACTACTAATGTTACTTCTAAAGTTTCTCTCACTAAGTTGCGAACACTGAAATTGACAGTTTTATACAATCTACTACTTAAATTAATCTTTATTTTGGATTAATCATTTTCAATTAAATAATTATTTAAATTGATAGATTATAATCTTCTTTCTTTATTTTTGATCCAACACTTTTCCTAATAAATAAAAGAAAAGAAGCTTGTATGTGTAGACTATCGAAGACTTATTATGCTGTATCTGATTGAAAAAAGGTATGCAATCATAAATAAGATTGAACAGAGAGTATGTACTCTTTTAAATTTCAAATAAAAATATATATTAAATTAAAATCTCTCATTGGCAGGTTTACCTTTAACTGGTTGCACAACCCCATGTTAAAAGCCAATTAATTTTCCGTTAAGTATTCCAAATTGCAACTGGGTATAAGGGGTTAATCACAATACATTATTACCCGGAGGCGGTGCTTAAACAAAGGAAATTCGAAACGAGTACGAAATTGCATCAACTTAATTCACCCCACACGTTATATGAGAACAAATGTATGATTTACATTCGAAATTTGCTCTCGTTATCAGAAAGAGGGAGGTTGATTTATAGCTACTCTGATAGGATATCATGATGCTACCAATCTAAAAAGCACCAAAACAGCGAGAATAATCGCCGAGCTGATCTAGGGTGAAATAAAACAGGACAGATAAGGTTGATAACCTGTTACTTTTTCGTTCTTATAATAAACAATAAATAAATGATATATATTATATTATATTGTAATGTAATTAATAAGATAAAAAGGTTGGTTCACTCTGTTGTTAACCGAACACACATAAATGTGTCATTTGAAATGTAAATAGAATAAACTTAACTGTTAAAATAACGTGTGCTCAAAAAACACACATATATAAACATAAATAATATAAATAATGTAAAAAGAGAGTTTAAATCATCTTATATGTTATTTATTTTTAATATCTACAACTTTTTTAAATTTAACTTAATATTTTTGGCATGGAATATAAGTAATTCTTTCCTTCCAGTTTTGTGTATATTGTACATTAATTAATATTAATATTGAACGTCTATAGAAATTAAGACAAATAGATGTAGACGCTTTTACGCTCAAATGCGCGCAAATTATGCGCAAAAATTACACGCAAATGCAAATAATCCTGCACGAACTTTGCATTAAACGTGTCACCTATTTTCCATTGGTTGTCTATTAAATAACGTATATTATCAAATCCTATATTGAAAGTTACTGCTTAAAAATTTCCTAGTACATACTTATGGTAGTGTGGACTTACTAGTACCAGTCTTGCAGTCTTGAACTGTTATAACTCATGTTTGGAATTTGTAGGAAATAGTATATAGCTTAGCTTACTTTAGCTAAATTTAGTAAGTTAACTGATACACTCTTAATTTAATCAAAATATCTACAATAAAATAGTTACCCGTCATAATATTGTGTATAGTTATAAGAACATAAATAAAGAAAGTAGGTTGCCCTGTCGAACCTTCACGTTTCTTTAGGGAGATATTTTAGGAATTTCAAAACCTACGACAAGCTTTGTGTTGATTTTATTTCATTGTAAACTAGAAGTCATTCATCTACATTTTCCTTTTTTTATTTTTTTTTCTATGGTTCTTTGTTCTATGGTCACATAATCATTAAGACAAAAATCGGCTCATGTCATTGACATATAAGAATTGCCTGTAGATTTGAAAGCGATTATTAAATAAACAAAACGACGTTCCATCAATCTCAATTGTAAAACTCATTTAAATGTTCCACAGTCTGACACAACGTAACTTTTTAAACATAAATTGTTGCTGATAAAACTCGTGAAAAATACGTTTCTCGAATGGCTTAAGGGTATGGCAGAATTAATGTAATGTTATCAATACGAACGGGTCTCTAATGTTCATCAATCACGGAACCACTGAACTTGTTAGAGTTTCAAACAAATGCCGATAAATGGTACCGTGGTATAATAGACACTTAACAGTTTTGGATTAATATTATAAAATATGTATAAAATATGTATACACACATACACACATACTTTTGATTAAACATTTTTGAATAAGAGTCTAGAATTACACAAATTCATACAGACACACATACATACATAATATACACATTATTAAAAATTTTTAAAAATAATCTAGACAGAGACACACACACAAGCACATAATTAAACATTTTATAAGTGTGTACAATTAAACAGGATAACACAAAACTATAATAAAAATCGGACTTTGTAATATTACAAAATCAGATTTTGAACATCTAAAATTTCAATAACTGCGTTTATTAGTACATATATAAAAAGCACATTTATAAAAAAATATATCAATCCCAATCTTACAAATAACGGCCACTTAAAACTTCATATATCAATAGATATAAACTTAATATATTCAAATACATATATCATATAAATAACGATTGAATAGAAAATATAGAAAGGAAAATAACCAACAACTTATTATATCTTAAACCAACACATGTTTATAAAAAAAAAATTAAAAAGCTTTAACTTAAACTAGATCTATTTTACATAAAATTGTGTTCATACCTGTAATAAAGTTTTACGGTCCGCCATTTTCGAGTGATATTAAACGTTGAAATATATGAGTGATTTATGATTTAAGATAAAAAGCCGTCTAGACTTATTGGAAGTCTAGCTATGAGAGAATTTTGAAACAATTTAAGAACAAATTTGACAATGAACTCTTAAGGTCAGCATGGAGCGAATAATAGCTCAGTTTGTTCAAATTCTTTGTTAAAATGGTTGTTCAAATTCGTAGTAAAAGATGTCACTGCTTAAGTTAATAAGAATTAACTTATATTTAAGACTTAGTTTTGATGTACATAAACCATAAGATAAATATATATTTTTTATAATTAACAATTCGACTACTATTAGTAATTAGAAAGTGTGTTATTTTTATTGATGGATGTATTCTTTTAAAATAATTAATCTTGTTTACGCCATATTAATAATTTATTTCTTTATATTTCATTTTTCTAAATGTTGGTATTTGCTGTTGCATAACGGCGAGATTACATAAAATATATTAATTGCTAATAATAAATACTGTTCTGACATGTACATATACATATACATATATATATATCTATATATTGTTTTAAGTTTTTTATTCAATATATATATATATATATATATATATATATATATATATATATATATATATATATTAAATAAAAACTTCTTTAAAATGGGCAAAATATAATGATAAGTATACAATAAGTAGGTCATAAAAATCTGCTATTCAAGAGCAATCGCTGAATTACATGAAAAAATTAATGATAAGATTAGCGTTGTTAGATATATATTTATTTTTAAGTAAAGATTATTTCGATAAATATGAAATAACAAAAAAAAAATATTTAGACTTAATATTATTTAATAAATACAATGAAAATAAAGCGAAATACAAAACGGTAATTTGATTGACTGAGAAAGTTAATAGAAATTTGAAACAGGAAGTTAATCAGAGGATGCAACAGCCGGCGACGACAAATTAAACGGGTCAGGCGCTGCTCGACTCACAATTGCTCTGAATTAGGTAAATAGGCTTATTGTCGTCGCTTTTCAATTCGGTACATTTAATGTACTTTAAAGTTTTTTATACACACTGTAGTATTTAATCGTAACACACTATTAGTCAAGTTAATAGTACCAGTTAAATATAAATGTGTGTTTAGATTGTAAAAAGAAAAAATGTGGAAGCTGTGCGATGATACATCAGTAAGGACATTGTGTTATAATATATATAATATATACTTTTTATCACATTAATGCTAACTTAATACGATTGAGGCGTAAGTTTTTGTTTTTTATGTATTTTCTTAGTAAGTGACTTTGTAAAACTTTTAAGGAAAAATGTTTTTTAAACTTTATACTAAAATATACTTTTAAATTTATACTATACCTTTTATTTTCAAAGTACTTTATTACTAATAAGTTCTACTACATATTAGTAAAATAGTTCTTTGACAGTATGAGTAAGATAGTACCTTGATAGTGGCTTGACTAATCCAATTAAAAAGTTTCCTCAAACTTGCCCCTCATCAAATGCAAGGTGTTTAGACGTTCAAAATATTTCATCGACTCATTAATTATTCTCTCAGAAGGGGCGCTATGCGTGTCGGTATTCTACTTCTTACAAATTTATGATACTAATGTAAATACTTGGGCTTACTTCAGGATGATCGAGTGCTTAACGTTCCCCGCTTTATGAAATTATTATGTTATGCAGATGTTTATTACGTTCATTCGAGGAACATATTGTTAGGGTTAAACAATACCGCAAATATACTGTAAGGATATACGGTTCGAATTTGGTTCGAGAAAGATCTAGATTAGTAAATATTCATAGACACTACATGTATAAGTCCCACAGTACATGAATACAGCAGCTTGGCGGCTAAGTAAATTCACACTGGACAGACAGGCTCTAGTGAATTGAGCAGTGCATGTGCAAGTCTCACAATGCGGTCCATTTCAATGATTATTCAACCATCCAAAGCAGCTTATGCGTCGTACTAAATTTCCTTGGCCATCAGTGACCGAGTTCCGAGTAGTTGGAATCGTCCATAATACATGCAGGCATTAAAGCAACCAGATATAGCATGAGCGCTTTGTCTTTTCAAATTGTTGTACCAATAACGAGCACATGGGCTATTGTACTGATAAATGAACATGGTAGGTCAAAAGTAGGTCAAAAGTAGGTCAAAATAAAAATATTAGTCGGTAAATTCATTTCTTAATATTGCGATGTTGGTATAATTAGTTTTATTTATTTTATTTCAGTTTTAAGAATACAATCAAATTAACGTGATCTAATTAAATTAATAAAAACTGGCAATAAAGACATAAATCAAGTAATGGTAAACAGCTGGAAACCCAAAGGGTATTCCATATTAATTAACGTCGGCTACGGAGGCGACGAAGACAAATGCTGGTACCCCTCGTAATGTATTTTTCCGAGCCATGGCTGGGATAAAACAAATGATAATCGACAAAGAATGAAATCAACATTAATGAGTATCAATTAATTATAGTTGGTTCTCGTTTATTTAACAGTCTGTGTAATACGATAACGCAATATATCATAGAGTAATACAAATTTATAAGGGTGTGAAAAATTTATCTTCCGCCATTTGTGTTTGTCTTGTAAGCAATGTATTGAATATTTTATATATTTTTATTGTTGCTAGAAAGCATTTTTTAAATACTTCCTTGGACCATGTTTCAGTTGGGTAAAATGTTACTGTTATTTTTTTATTTTATATATTTTTAGGGTTTTGTAAATTCGGGCAGATATCACACGATAGCAGATATATTGTGTGGGATTCTAACCAACTAAAAGACGAGGGCATTTTTCCTTCATAAATTATTTATACTAGTCAGCTATAATTGTATCAACAAATCAAATTTGGCACCTTCATAAATTTTGTTCATTAGTCTTGTCAGATTAAATTTGTATTAAAAGAAAAATAACAACTCTCATAAGCTACTTGAACTGTTTCGTTTCAAAAAGAAGGTCTACCTTCAGAAGATACTTCATTGAATCGTTAATGAAACCATATATGAACGTTTAATGAAACAAGAATTCTCTTAATACTTCTTCCTCAACATCAGACAATGTTCTTGTATATTCCTTCATAATGTAAAAGGCAATAGGTGGCGGTGATGACTTACTATCAGACTTTAAAACGTGTAGAAATAGCGAACACAAATTACACCAAGGCTCTAAACAGTAGTTTATGGATCGCACAAACAACTGTTCCAAGTGGGGATCGTATTCCAGGCCTATCAACCAATAGATGACCCGTATGTCCTCTATACCTAACTATCCACCTACTGCTGGATAGTCTTTTCAATACATAAAAAAGAACTAGAGGTCAACTTATAAAGTTTCTAACCCCAGCAATTTTGGATGAATATTGACCGACCATTCAATAAAGATAAAATTTTTACAGTCAAATTGAATAATTCTGATATTTATTTTACATTAAAATTACAATTGGTTTTTACATAAAAGGAGTTGCTAAATTTATCCTTCTAACATTGTTTTTGCCTTTGACATAGATCGCTTAGCTATTGTTACAATTTTAATAAAGTTGTTAAATATTTTTACATATATTAATAATATTTTAATAAGATCTATCGTTCATGTAACAATAGTCTTTTAAAATATATAGTTTTTATTTTTATTGTCCAACTACAAGGTTTACAAAAGGTTTCATTCGTGATAGATTGCCACAGGGAATGCGGATGAAGTGAGATTCAAACTGTATTGTTCTCGTTAAATCTTACCACAACCTAAAAATCTTACCACAACGTAAAAATAAACCAGATGGTTCTTAATAAACTGTCTGAACAGTTTATTAAGAACCATCTGGTTTATTTTTACGACAATTTTTTTTTGAACAAAAAGTATAAAAGAGATTCACTATCGGGATAGGAATTATCTAAAACTCCTAAATAAATTAATGATCCAGGTTAAAAATATTCCTTAAAATAATTATGTTATTGTATGTTTTAAGTATTAAATTAATACCATTTAAGTTATTTTTAGAATAAATTTGTACAGAGCGATAAAAGAACCTGCTTAAAAAAAGTAAGATGACATTTTAATAAATATCAAACGTGTGTTTTTGTAATGTTGAAGAAATGTAAAATATTTTAATTGGTTGTGTAACATTTAAACTTAATTAGCAAATATTTTAAATTAATCAATATCAATAATTTTCTATATACCAATTAATTATATAAGTTAAGTAACCACAACTTGGTAATCAATAAAAAAAATATTATTTTTGACTTATTAGGCAAAAATATTGTAATTATTATAAAAATAAATATTTTTAATACCTATTAATAAATAGTTAGAAATATATTAGGCAAATAAACTTTTGTGAGTATTTTGTAAGTTTTTTGCAAGGCGTTTGCTTGTATGTTTATAAAATACCTTATATTATTGATAATAAAAGGTTAACTTACTGGGCTTATTTGAAAATTTTCTTTTTTTGAAAATTTGAAATTTTTCTAAAAATATTTTAATTTGACAAAATACAGAGGTTTTACATTTTTTAGTGGTACCGCAGGGGCGTCACAGTGGGTGTAAAAATGAACCCTTGACGTCCTTCTAAGGTTAAACATTGGCTTTTAAGTGAATGTCAGTTTCTGGGTAATCCCACATAACCCTTCTCCCATATCGGTGTTTCCGTGACCAATTTTTACAACGTAAAAATATGGAAAAAGGTGTTGTGTTATTCATTTTTTGCCATGTTCTGAGACTGAGGAAGTATTATAGTATGAAAACCAAGATTTTTAAACTAATTAAGACCATATTTAAAAAAAGAAAAAACTTTTAAAAGTTTCTCCGTGTTTTCTTTTTAATATCCTGATGACGATTTCAAGAATCGTTTGTTAACCAAGTATACATCATTAATTTTCTAATTACATATTCAAAATAATAGCAATTTTAAATTTCTTTTCATTCCTTTTCTACTGGAAGGTTAATTGAATAAATACGATGTACAAATTTGCATAACATTTTTCTCAGTTTTCTACCGAAATTAAGTCCTGGCATCTAGAGCTTTGTTTAAATTAGGAAAATTCAAGAGTTCGTTTGAATTTTTCAGTATTTTCTGTGAATGCTTTTATCAGAAGAAACTACATAATTTCAATCTTTGTTACTTTATTTTATTTCATAAAATAGGTTATTTATTCTTATTCTGATATAAAAAAAATATAGGTACTATATAGGTAATATAGTATATTTATATAGTATATTTATTTATTTATTATTTTCTTTATTGCACCATACCACCATATATATAAAAAAATATTTAAAAAATACAACATATCAAAACATAAAAACAAGTAAAAATAGTATACTAGTACATATGTACTTATTTATATAAATATATATATCTTTATATATAATAGAAATTGTGAAAAGAGTGTCCTAGTACGCTGCTCCACTGTGTAAGCGGGTATCATATCATATAGATAAACATAATTCCCCACTTTCTTTTAAAAATAAGTTATATTTCGCACCCTTCCTATCCATTACAGGAAAAGAGAAATTTTATAGTTGCGGTCGGTATGTTTGTCTTTAGGCATATTTTATACATTTTACTCTAATTAAAAAAAAATGATTTCATATCACTAAAATCTAAAAATATTAATTCATTGACATATTAATTTTATTTTACTAAACTATTTAAGTGTTTTAAACTATTTTATGAAAAAGCAAACAATCTTAATTATATTTAAAATATTTAATCTAACAAAAAATCCTAATAAAATTAAAAACCAATATGTTTTACAATGTTGTTACTAGAATATATTGACAACGAAATCAACATATAAAAACATCTCTTTCTTGTAATACTAATATTATAAAGCTAAAAAATCTGTTTGTTTCAACGCGCTATTTTTCGAAACAAGCAAATGTAGTTGTAAATTATTTTTATAGTAAATTAAATTGGTCGTCGAGTGGATCCGCGAATAGCAACTAGTATAATATATAATTGATGGAGTGGACGACCTTTATATTGTTTTATAGTTGTATATTTATAATTTATGTATTTTTCATAATTGTTGACATTCAATTAAAAATGTTATAAATATTGATAAGAGATTTTAATAATTTATGACAGATTTTTACTTGACATGTTTTTGGACGTCATTCTAATTTAGTATTTCCTACATTCCTGTTTAAAATATCATAACATATATATATTGTGACGTAGACCGTAATCTGGACTTTGAGTGTCGATTTCAATGATAGGGTTATATTTTACATAATAATATATCTAAGTAAACTAAACAATTGAAATTCGTTCAAATTATAACTAAACCGCTTTTGATACTATTTTATTGACTTCATTATTATTTGCGTTTGTTGGAGTGAATCCCTTTATAGTTTTAATTTATGCTAAATATTTTAAATAACAATCAGATCACAGTATATTTTTATTTTCTGGACGAGGCAATGTTCGCCAGATTTTGAAAAAAATATTATTTTAATTTAAAATCTAGTTGCTATTAATATTTATACTTATAACTTTTTATGCTATTTCAAATAATATACGAGGATTTGAATATATTTTGATAATACAAATTTGAGTAAGAAATTTAGCTCGAATGTAAAAAATACAGTTTAAAGAAAAACCTTTACAAGTAGGTACAGTGAATATGAATATTAGCATTTCTAAGCGTTGGTGATAAATATCTAAACGGCGTCAGAGGAAGTTATCGATATAGTCTGCAACTTCAAACTGGTTTAGGTCCGGTGGGAAATTTACAATCTTGGCCTCCCGCTAACAAAGTTTTCAACTAAAATCCTATCGTGCTTTGTGTCATGGGATGCCGAGAACACTTGATTAGACCGAAGTCAAAACTAAGAAATTTCGTTTTATTGATATCTGATATCGGTAATAAAATGTAGAAAAAAAAAAAATTATGCAACAATGTAAGAAGTTAATTTAATCTCTCATGGCTTAGTTTTATTAAGACTCATAACTAGATGTTTCTCGCGGTTTCACCACAACAAACGTTTTTGTTAACTATTGAGATAACTAAGAACAGTAGCGTATTAGATAGTCTATGGACATTATGAACCCATATACCATAATAAGAAAGAATGTCATAAATTTATATGGTAGTTTCGATGATAACCTGTTTAAACAAACAAACTAACTTTTTCGTTTTATAATATTAGTATAAATGAAAGAAGTATGGATTCTAAATTTATTGAATGAAGCTCTCTATGAGAGTTTCTGCATCCTTTGTGCAAGTAATGTAACTCCAATGTCACTTTTCTGCATCCTTTGTACAAGCATCAATCAAAAACGGTACGAAAATTTCCAAATTTTGTACACTGATCAGATATCAGTCTGGTGGTGGTTTTAATTTTTTTTTAAAACCACCAAATATATAAACCAATTCAAATATTCAATGTTGTTGACGAATAATCACGGAAAAACTAAAATCCCATAGACTTCAATGGGTAAAATTTATCGCTCGAAAATTTAGCTTTACAATGACATATAAATGCAACTTCGGTGCTGTGTACACCTCGCTTCGCTCAATATGCTAACACATACCGAGATTTGGTGAGCGCAGCGAGTCAACATTGAGGTCTGGTTCGCGCTCCTAGTTATAATTATATTATTTTCCGGCAACGCTCTTGTGAGTCTTCGAATATTGCAAGAGTTCATGGGCGGCGGTGATCACATTTGATCAGTGACTGGCATGCCCGTTTGCCCTCATTTCACATAAAAAAAAAATCAAATAGTAAGTAATGAATTGTACCATTTAGGTAAAATAGTTAGACTTAGTTTCGGTAAAACTTAAATCTATAATGTCATGCCCAGGACATATCTGCAAAAAAAAGCTAATGCTTCATTGTATTTATAATATAATATACCCTTTTTCCGATATCTGATATAACACCAACTAATTTCAGTTAAGTTTAAATTAAACCATTGTCAACTTAATTAAGTAAACGGATTTTAAAGTGTTAGAATGGTTTTCGAAGATTAAATATGAAGCAAGATAGACAAAGTGAGATTAATTGATAATCCTCTTGAATATAAGAACTTGCTTATCCTATATAATTGTAATATTTTGTAGAGTAAATAATTATTATATTGAGAAACATGCTTCCGGTAAATGACTCTCAATATTACGAACAAAGAACGTTAAGAGAAAAAAAAGTAAAGTAAAATAATTAAATAAATTTATTATTATAATCTATTCAGATGAATGACCATACAAAGTAAACAGCATCCTTATTCATGAATGCTTTAAATATTATTATCTTAATGTTGTCTTTAGATTGTTTTAATATATCTTGTAAAATTATTGTTTTAAAGAATTTTTCTTTCCTTATTTTTATAATGACATCTTGCTATGTCAAACAAGTGAATGTGGCTGTCGGTTTTTGCACTAATAGAGAATGAAGATATGTTATTTTGCTAGGTTTAGGTGAACTCTTTAGCATGTCAGCTTAAGTTAGGTAAAATTTTTTAACTAATGTAGTTAAAGTCAGTTTATGGGCGTTACCCGGCAGTAGCAATACGCGGTGGTATGTAGGGTGCGGTAAAGTGAATAAAGTGGATTATTTCTTAGGTCCAAGAGGTTTCGTCGTAAACGTGTAAATGACAAGTAGTGCTGTAGTGAATGAATACAGCTAGTTAACACATTTAAATAGATGTAGACTGAGACGTAACTGGTGTATGACTTTTAATAAATGTAATTTATGCCTATATAAATAATTTTTTTTGACTGGACTTTGAATAAAAAAAATGGTTCAATCCGTATAACTTTTTTTATCAACATATTTTACCTACTGAAATAAACATAAAAAAAAACAGTAACCCTTGTTGGAATCGAAACTACCGTTACAATCACCTCCTTGTGATTAAAAGATTTGCTACTTTGAAATTGCTAATTATTACATTTGTTATATGTATGAATAGCCATAGGCCCTCCTTGTTAGGAGGGCTTATGGCTATTCAAATTGGCTTACACAAGTGACCACTAGTAAGGACTTCAAGTGAAAAAACATAAATAAAATGGAAAAAAATGCTTAAATTTAGTTTTAAGAAAGCTTTTTTATTATACAAAATCATAATATTGTGATTATAAAACATTACGGTGTGTCTATAATAACTCTTTATCAACACTCGAATAATTAACTTAATAATGTGCTGTTCAGACTTAATTGATAACAAATTTAGCTTGAATTGAAATTTAATAACTTAGCGAAATATTTCATCACAATATCGACTATAAAGGGAATCATTAATCTTTTCCAAATAATATTATTCAATCTTAAAGGCAAAATTGTTGGTTGTCTCGTCTTTTATATTAATGAATTGATAAGTTACAGTAAATTAACGATAGGTTGCCTTTATCAAATATGAATTCTTAAGATTCCGCAAAACAAAATATACAAATCTCGAAATTAACATCATATTTGTATAAAATAATTTATGGTGACGTCTATTAAACAAAGATATCCCATGGTGGTTTATAAGTGAATCGATTGCGGTTAGTGAAAAATATGGTTCTCCACTTGAACACGTTTACAATTCACAGGGGATTTTTTCACCCTCACGTTCAAATAGAACTTCTATTTCAGGCCATATTAAATAAATTGAAAATTTCAAATCTTTTTCTTTCAATTCATTTTAAAGTGTTCCACTATCCCTGAAACTGGTTCCTTTTTTTATTTTCTCTGTTCTATAACGAAGATTATCTGCAATATTGTAACTTCCAACTTATTTGTAAAGAAGAAATAGCTTGCGTTTTCCAAGAGGTTTTGTAAATGAAAATACTCTAGGAAAATTTCGCCGTCTATTTTGTTTCAAGAGTTATTTATCTTTAACTTAATTATTTTTCTTTTATTTGAGTCTCGACTACGTGCTTTTGATGTTATTTATTGTTTTTTTTTACTTATATCAAATTATCGTATTTTAATTCAAATGTCTATTGTTTTATTTCATGTTTAACGTAATACTAGTGGGTTGCCCCCGAAATTTTGCTTTTATTCAACAGAAATTTTAGGTTTTTTGAAACCTATTCTTGTCTTAATTTCGTCATCATTTCATTATAAACGGCAAGTCATTCAGATAAATATAATGAAACCATTTAGTTTTTTTTCTTTGTAGTATTTTTTTTTACTTTATTTTCTACACATCTACGACTGGAACTCTTCAAAATAAGACCAGAACCGATTTTTTAAGTGCAACTATAATATACTTATATACTGGCAAAAAAATCGGCAACGCTATTTATATAAGATTTCTTTATCAAATCTCTTTATCAATTATTATATAAATGAACACTATTATCAATAAATTAAATGCAGTGGCTACAACAAAGCAGACGGGAGTACAATATATGACGCGACTCATTTGTCATCAAGTGAACACGGTATTAATAAGCTCGTCCTAGATGACCAATGCATACAGTATTTCCCTGTTCAGACTGCGCTCACTCGTAACTAGCTTTATGGTAATGGCTTTATAAATAAATGATGCTTAGTAGATATGAATAACAAAGCCGCCTCGTGTAAACATAAACTTGTTAAATTGTTATACCAAAATTTAACTAAAACATTTGCTTACTCTCGTAAAAGCGTTGACAGTATAAAGTTTAAAAGTTTTAATAAAAACTATTTAATGTACATAATTCTCTAGAGGTGAATAAAACTAAATTTACTTATAATAGAATTTCTTTATCATAAAAAGATTTAAAAATGTTACTTAATAGAAATACTGTGCTTTATTTAAATAATAAAATATGTTATAGTATAGTATGGTATGGTATGGTGCGGTGCGGTGCGGTGCAATGCGGTGCGGTGCGGTCCGGTGCGGTGCGGTCCGGTGCGGTGCGGTCCGGTGCGGTGCGGTCCGGTGCGGTGCGGTGCGGTGCGATGCGATGCGATGCGATGCGATGCGGTGCGGTATAGTCTAATATATCAAAAGCGGAAAAGTATGTAACGCACTAATATACTAATATACTTTAAACTACCGGATTTATCGGAGTCATCTTAATAGTTAATAAAACCGTTCGTCCGCATAGCAAGTAACAGCAATTTTGTTATAATTTCTTTTATTCTAAATTATATCATAAAAACCTTATTTTTAAAAAGTGTAGGTAGTTCTAAATATTAATAGAATTATTACTTTGCTATTGTAAAGTTAAAAAATTTTTGTAGTTTCTTATTTTTCATTTCCTCGATTTTTTCACATTGTCCATCGACTCCAAAAATAAACTTTCAAATCAAACTTATTTTGTCCAAGTCATTAGTTTTTACTTTAAACGAGAACAAATAAACAGGTAAAGTAACTAAAATATTAAAACTATTTCTAAGAGTACGAAATGTACTTAACAAGTAATAAATTTTTATTGTAAATTATTAGAAAAAAATTATATTCTCAGTAAACTAATAAAGACAATATGAAATATTATAGTATGTGCGCTGTAGCATGGTGCGGGTGACGTCTGTCAGTACAAACTGACTAGGGATTGACGTTATGCATTTCTTATTTGCCGCTTACGATACTCAGAGTATATATCGAGTTCTTTTTAATATTGTCATACAAATTGATGTGTTATTCCGTTGTGCAGAGTAATTTCGTGTATGAATTTATCTTTACTGATATAAAATAATCAAAATAAAGCTAATGATTTTTTTTTCGTGACAAAATTTTGGCTGTAGCGCATTCGCGCGGCGGACATTTTGTTTACCCGTGTGATGCTGTCAGTACGAGCGCTAGTACCGACTCTGAGATGAGTTCAGATGAAATAAAATATATTTTTTCTTAGCATTCTTACCCCATATATATGTTCTGTTGTTTCATTAAATAATTTATAAGCTCTTCAACAATAAAAATTTAACTATTTACGCACAAAATAGTTTTTAATTAAAAAAAAAATCGACTCGCATATCGTATCAGTACATACCCTCACTAAATTCGTCTAGGCGTTATGTTATACGCATAAAATCTTGCTGAATTTTTCTTTCTATTATAATTTATTTATAGACTAAAACATTCTGATTGGGCTTAATTTAATTTACTACAGTTAATACGAATGTGGTAAAACTAAAAAACTAAAATATAATTTGTAAATCGCGCCAAGTCTCAAGAGAGAAACGAAACGTTAATATCAGCGTCACCCGCACTATCCTACAGCGCACAAAGTATAAGTCATATCGTGAGTAAAACATGTCTTTTCCTGGATGTCAAGTAAAGTGTCAGCTGTATTTGCTCTAACTCGCTACAAGCTGCCAGTGTCATATACTCAGCTGATTCAATCTTAAGGAAGGAAAGTATACTATTTAAACTAAATTTAAAATATCCTCTATGCGACTTAACTATACATCTTTACGTAACAGGCTATTTTAAGTAATATTCTTGTAATATCATTTATAGGTAGAGAAAATAATCTTTCCTAAACTACCAAAGTATTTGAATCTCAGACTTCTAACATAAATACATAAAAGTATTCGCAATTGCGTTTCATTTTACAAAAAATCGGTAAACTATCAAATTATTTAATATCTTATTACATACTAGCTATTTGCAGTTGTTTTGTCTGACCTTTTCTAGTAACATTTTAGTATTCATACCTAGTTTATGAAAATTTTAAATAAAGTCTTTATGTACTCAGATAATCTGCTAAAAATATAGCAGCACCTAATGTAAAAATATAGTAGTAAAAGCCTAATTTATATCTCTAAGTAATTGTATGTAAATGTAAATATAACTTACTTTAAACTTACTTGAAAATGAAATGAATTTTGTGAAATGAACCACCGACCTAAATGATTATGTTACTAATATATTTGTAATAGTAATTTTTATTAATATTGATTCTATTGAGTCAAATTTTAAATAAAACCTAGCAATACCAAAAAAGCAATATAAAAAATATTATATTTTTTACAATCTTACTCGGGTCATACCGATATCATTTGCATAATCTCCAAGTACTAAATTACATTTGGTTAATGAATGTATATAAAAGCAGTCAATTAAGGTGTCGATTTTGCATACTTTCATCGGGATTCAAAATTATTAACTGTCCCGCTAAGGGCAAGGACCAGAACTTTTTTTTAGGGTGGGGTGAGTGACCCCTGGATGCTGTCGATACAAAATTAGGCCAGCTAAAGTGATTTAGTTACCATACTATTATATATGCAAATAATGTTGGCTTAGCCTACGTTACATTAAATAATTAAACAGCTTGACTAAATATATATTTACTAACTTAATTTACAAATATATACGACTGGATAATCATCATCATCACATCACATCACATCACATCGCATCGCGTGATATATTTATAAAACTCTAGTATGTGGTATGTAGAGTCGATTATAAGAAAATAAAATTTATAAAAAAATCAGTAAAACCCATGTGGGTAACTAGTCTTATAACCATAAAACCATTGTGTCACTCATAAATGCTTTTGAATATTAATTACATTAATAGAGAATGTTCTATATTTTGAATGAAATACAAAAGTAATTCTATTTTGACAATTATATCAAAATGCACAGGAATATCATATTAACACAATTTCTATTGAACAAACGAGACCAAACTTCATGAAATTGTAAAACTATTATTATTTAAGGTCTATATCAAACTTAATATTTCAAACGTACCACTCTATTCTAAATATTAAATGTGTTTTATTCTCATATGAACTTTTGTCTGCTAATATAAAAGATTTTATTTCTCATAATGTATTGAAATATTTCTAAACAGATCCGATCTAGAATGTTCTGATATAAATAACATATTTTAGTTCCCCTATATACTTAGATAATGAAATAATATGCATTATACTTTATTATTATTTACTCAACACCGTTTAATAAGAAAATTCGTCAAATGCTATCAAAATGCATTTAAATTTGTGTAAGGATGGGTACAGGATATCTAAAGAATTTAAGGAATCTGTTCTGCAGACGACCTTGTTGACCTCATTATAATAGATCACTGATATTTAATTAAATTTATAATAAAGAAACCTGTTCGAGACGTTTAAACGTGTTTTTGGCACTTAAACTCCTGCTCGTCGTTATGCCAATTTAATATAAAGCGGTAACTGGAAGTGTTAGATAAAACGGACATTTTTTTATTTCTTAACTTATGTTTAATTCTTTTTAACAAATTATAAAATTTTATTGTCATACTCGCTCTAATATATTTATATTATAGTTGTATATTAATATTAAAAAACCGTTTCATTTTACAGGATCATTATATGTTATAGTTAAGAAAAGGCCAATTTAAAACAGAACAGTTAATCTGATTTCGTAAGACGTCATCCCTAGACTATCCCTTTTTTCTTGTTTCCTTAATCTCTCATTGTCAAAGATGGGTACGTATATTATGTTATATATATATTTGAAAATTCTCTATAGGCGACACCACCTCTTACCATCAGATGGACCGTTAGTTTTGCAACCATTCTACACTTTGCAGATTTGCTGATTGCAGTCCTGTCATATAAAATAAAAATGTATATAACTGCTTCTTATCTTCATTTTAATTTTAGTTACTGACGAATAATTTAAATATTCCATCAGAATTTTATAACCGGATAAAACAAACCTTTTCCAAATAATTTACTTCTGAATTCCATTTTATATTAAACAGTGACTAAGTTCAGATTGAACACTTTTATTATTTGTATTGTTTTATATCTTTTGTGACACGGATACAGAAATTTAAATTCTAGTCCGAACATCAAGTCATTAACCCATGACATAATGTTCACTAATGATACATTCCAAATTTATGTTTCAAGGTTGAATTGAACTCGATGAAAAAAAAATTAAAACAGTGCAGCAATATTCAGATTTTCTTGTAATATGAAATAAAAAAAAGAAAAACGATTTTTAAAAACCAATAACTTAATTCTAAATTTTATTAATTTATTTAATATCAAAATAAATTCGAAAGAAAATACGGACTCCAAACATAAAGACACAGGGAAAATCGATATTGATTTTTTAACGTACCCACATTTTTTGTATTGTAAAAAATAGCAAAGTCATCTTAATTGTTTTATTACAAATATACACAAACACGGTTATATTTTTAATTTTTCAGTGTCCGGAATATAATTGATAGCTGTTTCGTTTAAGTGAAAAATAAGCAATTTTCTTTGAATTTCTTTTTTTATGACCTGGTATTATTTTTGTTATTTAAGTTCATTTTGATAATAATTTTTGTTTCTTAAAGTTTTCGGTTTATATCTTTCAAAAATTTTGTATTTTTTTTTTGCCGACTGTACAAATGTGTATAAACTTTTTTTATGTCGATTTAAAATAATAATAAAAATTGGATTAAGGATATGCCTAAGGTATTTGTGAAATATTAGAACATAAAATGCTTGAAATATAACACTTTATTACATATTTACAACAATACGTTAGTAGGTATTATTAGTGACTCAGTGTATATATAAAAATCATAACTAAACAATGCAGGTTATATTTAACACAAGATCCATAGTCAAAAAGGTAAAACCAAGCTTTATAATAGTCAATGAAATCTAAAGTTAAATTATCCTATTTTATATTAATAAAAGACAAAGTATTTCCCGTATTTACAACAA
Source organism: Mechanitis mazaeus (assembly GCA_959347395.1). Classification (NCBI taxonomy): domain Eukaryota; kingdom Metazoa; phylum Arthropoda; class Insecta; order Lepidoptera; family Nymphalidae; genus Mechanitis; species Mechanitis mazaeus. Next base: position 12,609,338 of record OY365743.1, read on the forward strand.
TAAATTAGTGTATTAAGGTGTTACTTGAGTACTAAAACCAACCTTAAAGATAGTAGATAAATAAGCAAAAACACATTCAAAATCGGTTCACTCGTTTAAGAGATAGCCGCGGTCAAAAATTCATATATATGGGTGAAACAGCGAGCCATCCCTTTTTTGAAATATATATATTTATTTATTTATTTTTATATTTTCGACTTTCAATAAATACCAATGATCACTTGTGTACGTCAAATGGAAGTGCCAGGAGGGCCTATTTCGATGCCTTCGATCGAAATAAGCCCTAATATAATAAATGTGTCAAACAAAAAAAAAGAAATTAAAACCTTTGCGATCATTCTTCCACAGAAAAAGCATTTTTAAAGAGCTTTGTTAATACCTAAGTATTTGGATTAATATTCAAATAAAAAAAGTAAATATCAATAAAATAGATATGTAACTTGAAACATTATATAAAATTGAAGAAACATAAATGCTATAAAACATCGATGAATATTTTATTACCTTTGATTTTTTAAGAACTCCATATATTTAATGACCCTCTTAATTCCAATTAGTATAATCCCTTGTATTTTTTTTAACTGCCTCATAAAAAACCTTAATTGTACCTCTGATGTGATTTGAAGTAATGTTACGATCGAGTCAAGTATAAATAAATAATAATAATATTTTATGGTAACTTTTCTGTATGACGAATATTATACTCCAGTTTCAAAAGATTCTAATATGTTAAAATATGGGAATTTCGGTTCGTATTATTTTTTATTAATGACAATTAAATGAACAGACAGTGCAAGTGGTCAGTCATAGACATCTGCATTGTAAGGAAAGTTGCGAATCCATTACTTGTCTTAGAGAATGGATTCATGCCAAAGTAGGACCTCTGCGAGGAGGAAAGTAGGTAGTGAGCAGGAAACAAGGATGTTCTATTCAGAGAATAACGTTTGCAGCTCACTCACCAAACGCACAAAACTTACCTTCGAGTATAATAGCTGCATGAGAAAGATCTTTTTTAAAGTTTTCTTCCTTTTAATCTGTCCGTTTGTCAGTCAGTTTTGAAAAGTGAGCAACAGTTATTATTTCAAAAAAAATCCTTATCTTTTGTTTGTATGTTCTCTGACAAAAGTTAGTTAATAATATAGTAATGGTATAGCACTTTGAGCAAAACTGTGAACGTGAGTTAATTTGTTGATTAGGATATATTACAACGCTGTCACCAGACTCCTTTGAAGAAATCAAAGACAGCCCAGCTGGTTATATCACGGATGCGGTGTTAATTGGATATGTCAGATGCCACAGCCTGCCTCGAGGTTTGCGCTTACAATGCATTAATTATATTAGTAGCTTCATGTAGCAAATACAATAGAAATTTATAATTAAAATGCATTCCTAGCAGCTAGATATCTTCGTGTCACGAAAGATCTCAATCGGTTGTCTTCTATTTTTTGGAATAAAAGTAGCATGTGATTTATATTTAATTATATTTATTTCAATAAACCAAATTTTTATTTCTATATGTATTATTCTATAGAAAGTTCATACGAATATATAAATTAGTTCTTTGTAATCGTCGTTATATTCTCTTTTAATTTTGTGAACTAATTCACGGTTCAGTGCCAAAACTCAGTCAGGCCGTTTATCAAAATTTATAGTGTCTATTAAGAACCAATTAAAATATTATTATTTAAATTAAAATTAACTTAATCAGTTATTGGTTTTTTCCAATTTAGATTTTGTCATTAACTTAATTTTTTTTGTTTTTTTACAAGTAATTGTCACAAAGTTTAGTCAGAGTTAAAAAAAAACCTTTCTAAATACAATATTAATGTATATATTAATATAAATAATAATTTTGTAATTAATTTTACCGAAAATATAACTTCAATTGAATTAATATATACATATAAATATGGTTAACATATAGAATGTCCTACTATCATTAAACTTTGTTTTATAATTCGATAAGATAGAACTTTTCTTCAGTAAGTATTTTATTAAGACAGTCAGTTTCTTGTGTATGTTAGACAAAAGAAAAGAAACTTTATTATAACAAAGAACTTTAAACTGTTTAAACTCAGTTGATTGAATTGATAGCGCTCTCCTGGAACAATGTTTGATCTGGAAGCTTAATTTAGTCAGATCTACATTCGTTAACTTTGTTTTAGTTCCTAGTTTTTAAACAAAGTTTTACTCTCGCTTGGAAGAGTAATAAAATAAAATGTTGTTACTTTGCATTTTTCGCTCACGTGAAACAAAAATGTCAATTACACAAATGTTTTTAATTTTTGTAATTTTCCTCAGATGAAAAGTAAATATAAAAAAAATATCAATCACATAAATATTTTTGCTTATTTAATTTTTCTCAGATACAATATATATAAATGATATAACAAATATATATTTATTTCTGTATTTTTGCTCAGATTTAAAATATATAAATATAAAGACATTCATTTGTAAGATTTATTTATAACATTTAAAATATATATATATATATATACAGTTGACATTAATATAAATATGATAACATAAAACACATACGTAAAAACGTAAAAGAAACGATCAAACGCATGAAATGAACTTCGAAACTTTGTAACCTACAGCTGAATATTGAACGCCATGGTTCAAGCTTCTTGAAGAGATCTGTAGATCTGTTGATATAAAAGTAATTCCGTTTAAGAGTAACTTGATTGATTGATGGAGCTGCCACTGACACTGACAATTTCGTTACTAAAATACCTTGGTGTTTTGAGAAACGGTAGAGCTTCAAAGAGAACTTAAATGTTAGAAATGTTCTTAATCTACTGATAAATTTTATATTAAAAATCTAAAAATATTTTTTTGTGTACATTACATAATTTTATTTATATATTTTTATTATGTTGTATTCTTTGTTACTAGGATACAATATTGTTTTGGACCGTATTTTAGAATATTTTTTTAGTAATTTGATTGTAATTAAAAAGTGGACTTTTTACCTAACCCCTCTCTTTTCCTATAAAATTTATTTACTAACTTTTTTAACGTGCAAAAACTGGTGTGTAAATAAATTCAGCTGTCCCCCCCTTTACGTGCCGTCACATGTCGTTTGTCACCCCTAAAGCTTGCTCAAACCCTATATTTTTCCATATGCCAAGTAGTACATTTAGCTCTCTCACTCGACGTATGCATATAAAATGCAGCTAAAATGACCACTTTACGCTGATCTTCTTTGAACCTATCCTATCAAAGCAGTATATTGCAGTCGATGATTGAACGACTTTAGCTAGACTCTACCAAATTTATACACAATATTAGCTTATATAAAGTATATGATACTGTTTTATAACCATAGTATCATATAGTGTAATTTTAAGAATTTTACAATTAGATTATTAGTAAATAAAAAACATTTATTTATATGAAATAATAAAAAAAAATCTTTGATTGATTTTTTTTATTTAAAAGAGCTATTTTGCTCATGAATGATGTAAATATAAACTTACAACATAACACATACTTGAACTACAACTACATAATTACATCAACATATCATGTGAGTTTAATGGTATAATTAAAATGATAGATAAATTAAATATACATATGTAATTATTATATAGTATATTATTAGCACTGTAAATAGCTCTTCCTGCTTATTTGTAACTCTGTTAATGTGTTATTTATTCAAAAAATGACAATATGTGTTTCCACATTCCAGTTAAACTAGAAAATCTTACGTCAGTGAGTCATTTAGTTTATACATTGTAGAATATTAAATAACACACAGAGTACACAAATATATTTATCTTAAAATACATATTTTAAGCAAATTATTTATATTTACATCAATATTATAAATACTTTTTTATTTCTTTACAGATGTCGTTAAATTCTCTTTAAATTTAGTGAACGATTTTACAGTTCAATGCCACAATTAAAGCCTTATAAAAGTCCACATCATGACCTATATCCATAAATTTGAACCTACACGAATAAAACGTTACAGCATGTAATTATTGTTAAGCAATTTAAAAAATGGAATCTTTATAACAGTATCAGATTTGCAATTGAATCGAGCGCGTGTAAGTTATGTTTATTACACTACATATTGCCCTTTTATTGAACGAAATCTCAGGAACGGTTAATTTCGTATTGCAGAGGCGAGTTATAAAGGTCTCATCGCAACCCGGATATGAATTCTTGACTTCAGCGTACAGCATTCCACGAGCAAGGACGTCGTGCGTTAGAGATGGCATTTTGACTTCTGCGTGAAAGTGATACAGGGTTTAATCGTGTGTATTATAGTGTTAGTACTAGTGTTTTAGGCGAGTGGGTTTTATGCACTAAAATCATAAATCACGCATTTATGTCGTGAGGCACGGCTCGCTGTGGCCACGGGACGTGCTTATCTGTTATTTGCAGCGGAACGCAGCTTTGTCGGCGGTTTTGGTAACATGTTGATAAATATTGGGGGAGATTCTCTTACAAAGTAAACTGTCCTGTTTGAAGTCTTTATAAGTATTACCAATTTGCAGTTAATTAATAGATATATAGTTAGGTGTAATTTGTGATTCAAATGAGATATGGTAACGCTTGTACTGCCCTACAACTTTTATTTATTTCATAGTTTATGTTATTTAATATTCTGACCATATAAAATATAGCCAGTGGTTCGGATTATTATATGTGTATGACTAAATATACTACGTTCGTGCACGGCGGGTGGAGCTGAGCGAAGCATTGTTACTGAATGATTTTCGCATACTTGTAAAGCAGATTAAATAGTGGCTATAATCTTAAGCCTAATAAGAACTCGCGGCTGTGATATCAAAACGTTTCATGTTAACTCTAAGAGACACACTTTCACCGTTTAATAAAAAACCACAATCACAAATATTACCAGAAAACTTTAGGACCTATAAGTCACTGTCCTCGATAACTCTGCCAATTATCGACATCATCCAACCATTACTCGTCTAGGAGTAGCATTAGTAACGAAACACACTTTCGACCAGTAAGATGTTCGTTTCACTCAGCTCAATAAGATTTTACAATACTTCTATAATTCCTCCATTGAAACAAAATTCACTGAAAATATCTAGAAAAACTTTTACAGTATACCAATTTTAATAAATTAATAGTAACAAAACTCTATTTATATTTATGTTTGTTTTAATATTAAACTTAAACATAAGTTTTAGTATTCAGTGAATTTGAAACTAATCGTAGTGTAAGACAAAGTGGCGCGTACTCGGCGGCTAGTTCTGTAAACAGAGTTAAAGCATCAATCAAATCGGCTTAATGGCTTACCAAAATCAATTAGAAGGTTGTAGTGTTTGTTACATTATAAATATATACAGTATTATTTACTTTAAATTAACATTTCATGTACTTTTAATAAAAATAATTTTGATAAAGAATTATTATAAGTATATTACTCAATTTGTCTACATTGTAATAAGAAAGTATAGAAATACTTTCTGAAATCTGTATAAAAATACAAATATACTAATATAAAATAATATATAAACTTATATTGGTAGATGTTACATACATAAATAACTCACTATTAGATGGCTTCTGTTGAAATTGGGAGAGATCATAGGTCATGGGTCAAAATAGTATCATAGGATTTTTATTAATATGGATAAATATAAGAATTTCTTCTTAATAAATGGCTTATCTATACTTATATTATAAAGCTGTAAAGTATGTTTGTTTGTTTGGTTTAACGCACTTATCTCAGGAACTAGTACTTAGATTTGATAAAATGTTTTTGTAATGAGAAAAGCTATATAAAATCATGCTATGACTTATAAGAAGCGGCAACATAGTAAATAAAATCGTTCATCCGCAGGTAAAACCAGGAATAACAGCTAGTTACATATAAAATTTGAAACAAAGATAGTCTTTAATAAAACCTTTACTTAAACATAAAGGAACTCAAAATAACACTTCGTTTAAGTTCGTGTAATGTCAAGATGTATTAAGCTCGAAGTATTTATTTAGGTTATATTTAAAAATGTTTATCAACTTAACTTTCAGTTGCAGATTATAATTATTTGTGTTGTTGTTGACCGTTCAATTGCAATGTGTTAACTTTTTATTTTATAAAGTGTACAAACATTTTTTTTACGTTTACAAATTGAAATATATATGTAAGAAAAAAAGTTAGTTATTTCATTGTAAACTGTTGTACTCATGGTAAATGTTTTTGCAGGACATTTTTTATTAACATAAAGATCGATATATAATTAGAGAAATGCATGTAATTATTATTAAAATATTTATTATTATGACGGTCAAATTTGTTGCCAAACAAATAAAATTATTATAATTTAATAACACTTTGTTTTATTAATATTGACATTGAGTAAATTGATGTCAAATAATTATTTTTTTTATTATATTGGCATATTAATTAAATTGAAAATATGAATGAATTCATTAGTTTTTTTGTAATTTTTATTATTATTAATAATAATAATAATATTAAATTAAGGAGCGGTTGGTCTATTGGTTAATGTATTTGCCTGAAGAGGAAAAGGTCTTGGGTTCGATTCCCATGCGTTACAGTTAGTTGTGTGATCTTGGTATTCTTATCTAATAATATCTAATATTTCTTATTGGAAAACTACCCCCAACACAGATATTATTTCTATTGTGCTTTAGTTGTGTTTAAAAATAAATGAGTAAATTTTGTATGAAATTTTAATAAAATCTCAACATTCTTTCTTTTACTGTGGTTTTATAGTTTCATTTTCATTTACCCTACTCAAGATTATATCTAAGTATAATATAATAAAGACATTTTTAAGACACAGATTCCTTAACATTACGTCTTACCTCGGGTCTTAGCTCTTAATATTTCAATATAAATTCCCAACCAGTATTTGAAATTAATATATATGATATTTAAAATTTATAATACTATTTTATCTTTCTTTTTTATAAAATAAGTGCCTATTGTTTTATGGATAAGGTGAAAACTAACTACCTCGTGGCTTCTCCAAGGATGTATATAAAGTCATTCTGTAAAAATTATACTCATGGCCTATATCCTAATTGTATTTTATTCACTAATAAGTTGTAGACAAATTAAGGATTTTTCCATCTGGTACGCATTCTAGGGTTGTTTGCTGTTCGGGGCACCCTCAAATGGAGGTTTACGCTGGGGCGTCACGATGGGTGCTAACGCAGTCCCATGGCGTTCTATTAAGGCGATGAGGGCAACTGATGGTTTTTTAGTGGGTAGTTTTAAAAACGGCAGTGTCGTCTATGCTGCCGGGCAGTCCCACATAACCCCGGCCATCACCTCTTTGATCGCCGGTTATCCGTATTAGATTACTCTTACGCAAAAAGAGCTGTATTTGTACTGGTAATTGTACCATTATTTAAAACTTGGTATTATTTATTTATTGTTGTTTTTTTAAACAAATCAAATAATCATGTTGGTATTTTGCTTATATTAGGAAATAAGTATTTATGAAAGGAAAATTTTGAAAAATAATCATTTGTCCTTGCGGAATCATAATATTCAATTTAAAATCAATCAACCTTATTTGGACAACAAAATAAATAATATTATAATAATGATATAATAATAAGCTAATCAATGAATTTCAAGTCAATTTGCTCAAACAAACATGTTTTGTGATCCAATTAAGTTAAAAATATATAATTTATATGAAATATATTAATATATTTAGTTGTTTACAAGTGGAAGGTTATCTACATCTTCCTTTAATAATATAAATATATTTGATATTTTATAGGGTTTGAATGTTATTGAGATTGAATGTGAAATCAATTGTTTTTTCTTATAATTAAAATAGATAATTGTAAAGTATTATATTAAATTCAAGACTATTTTATATAAGTTCTAATTAGTTTATTTAAACATACTCTAAGAATAAATGTCATAAACATAAAATAATAGACCAATAAAACGATAATTATGAAATTTTGGATGATGATGTGTGTCTATTGTTAAGAAAATAAGGTTATACCAGGAATCAAAAAATTTTCAGCATTAACACATAATTTTTTCTAAAATCTTAATCATCATAATTATTATTGATTATAAATAAAATATAACATTATAAATGCATTTATTTTAATACAAAAGCAACAATTAACTAGAAGTCATTATATATTTTCTGTATTTGAAATGAAACTTCATTAATACTAGCGGGATACATGACAGACTTGAGCCTGTTATATTGGTAATTATTTTAGGTCTTATTATTAGAACATCATAATTTACAGGCCCCTATTCAATATTAAAAAGTTCGAAAATTTCTCTATCAATTAAAAACTAAATATTTAGCTAAATACTTCAATATTTCTAACTCGTTGTTGTCAGCGACTCCATCTGAATTTATTAAATGGATACGAATATGAAAGGGATGTGATCAAAAATAATAAACCAACATATCATATACAAAATTAGTCAGAGTAACTATGAGTCAACCAGTCAGTTTGTCCTCTATTGGAAAGAATTTTTGCGTCAAAAACTTTATACTGACTTCCAAAATAATGTATTACTACACCTAATTCTATCTAAATCTAGACAGATATTTTTGCGTGATACGATAACAAATAAATGGTCAAAAAATAAATCTAACAATTAAGATAAATGTTTTTTTTTTAAATATAAATTATTAGTTAGTTTAGCATTAAATAAAATATGTTATATAATTAATCGATTGTACTATTCTTATAGGAGTTGGGGAATATGCGATTTCGCCATGCTCCGAGCTCATGAATAAGGGCCCCAGACGGGTTCAAAACTAGTAGGGCAAACTCTTATATAACGTAATAATATTAATAATGGATCACGAAAGTCTTTGAACAAAAATATCGATTAAATAGATCAACTTTTAATTCGTTTTTAATCTAAATTTTCCTTATACTGGCTTGTCCAAATATAAATATAAAAATCTAGTTTCAAATATATGAAATACACGTGTAATCATAAATTAACATCAATTATGAATTTATAAGTTATGTGAATAAATAAAAAAAAATGTATCTTCTTATAAATAAAATAATAGATAAAAAATAAGATTTTTTAATAGATATTTTTATAGGCCTAATATTTTAGACCAGCTTTTTAATTTTAATTAAATTGTATTATATTGTGTCATAGACACTCATATAGATGAAGAGGTAGGCTGAGTAGGTTTTAATTTAGAGGTAGGCTGGTAATTTATGATTTAATTCTATGATTCGAAATATTAGAAATCTAAAGTGTATTTGTAAGTATGTGAACTTACTATTATATATAATTATCGGGCTGTACTCACGTAATTACATTCGGTGTCCTTATTCATGAATATACGCTCAGAGCTATTGAGCTCTGAGCGTTACGGAATTGCAGCGTGAACAGTTCCATTTGCTATATATATACATATAATAGTAATCATGGATTACGAAAGTTTACATACTAAAAAAAATGTAAAGTTAATTGAAACCAGTTATTACAATATAATAACATGGTTATATCAAATTATAAATAATTTATAGCCATAGATTACAAAAATAAAAATTATTTGCAAATATTTGCAATAATGTAGCGCCCACGCATGAATGCATTAACTTTGTTTTGGATCATCTGTTCCAAATTTTGTTTTAAATCAGCCTTTATAAAAATATTTGGTATAAATAATCAATATATTTAAATTATTATGACATTCCAAAGCCTTATTCCATTTTTATGAGATATAATTTTAATTTTTTAGATAATTAATTTGAAAATAAAAGGTATTTAAAGTTATAATTTAATTTTTTTTTTTTTCGAAATATTTTCTAGTTTTTATGAATATTTGATTTTTTTTAATCCAATATTTATTAGGTGTAAATGACATACTAAAAGTTTACAAATTTGGAACAATACTAATAAGAATTAATATTATTTAATATTTATTCCAAAATCCGAAAAGAACGGAGGTGTATCGAATCATACCAGTTCAAAGAATTACGACTAACATATTTTTATCGTTTAAGTGGTATTTATAACACATAAAAATAATCCGGAAAATTGTTGATCTTTATTATATAATTAATACAACAAATTTATTTTAAATTGTATTTTTGAATGTGCTACCGCATACACAAAGTTTGGAATAGTATATAGTAAGATAGAAGCAAGCTGCAGTCGCTTGAGTTCCAGGCCGTGTGGGTTGACTCGACCGGGTTAGACCAACCTACAGCAGAGGCGCGTTAAGTGGATATTATGTATGTTTTGAACATCAAACAGTCCTATAAATTTTCCATTACAATTATTTATCTTGTACTCCTAGATGGAAAGAGAGAATAAGATTTCATAAAAAGAAAGATGAAGATTCTCTGTTAGGATTGCACTTGAAAAAAATGTTTATAAGGGGTTTTTCAACTATTAAAAATTTTATCAAAAATTCGTTTTGTTTATTATTTCGACGTAAATATCTGAGGTCATCGGATCTCTGCGGCCTTGCGCGGTCGCCGACCAAGAAATAAATACCTCGCCTCACAATTCATCTGATTGTGACTGCAATCAAAAATATACTTTAATAAGTTACGTTATAGTCTATATTCTTTCAAATTAAAATGTAATCATGTTATTTTTATGCAAATATATTGACAGGAATTCGCACAAAAAATGTGATTTAATTGGAGCAAAACGTTTAAAAATGTTCTCGAAAACGTAACTAAAACCTTGTGAATATTGGTTTCAACATTGCTATTTTTATAGTCACAAATCAAACCATATAGTAATAATCCAGGTGATTCTAGAAGAATCCAGAAGAGAAGTTCAGACCTACTAGTCAAATCCGAGGATACTGATTGTAGGTAATAATGAAATTGGTGAGAATATAACTGCCCACAGTAAAACGGTTTTTCAAAAGTATTTTTAAATGTGACCTATAGTTCCAGATATTCTGCTATATCTTCAAAATTATCAACTAGAGACATTATATTAGTATAGATAAATGATTCTCTTTATGATTTAAGTTGACTCGTAAATTTTGTAACGGGTCTGTCAGAGCTGATTGTACAATGACAAGTATTGATGTCATATAAAAAACGTAAAAGCGATCTTATGATCCCAGTAATATTTTTTGCGTGACCCAAAATCTGTGATTGATATCTTCATTATCTTTATCCATTACAATACTTTGTACAAACATTTGAATGCTGAGTGCTCATTATTTTTAACCGTTGCTACTCGAATATTATATACATTGTTTATGAGATATTTATCGTACTGTTTATTTCGTCTTATTGCAAAAGATGTGGGGAAATGGGTGTAATGACACTTAAAGCATTAAATATTGCAAAGTTTATGTTTTTTGATAAGATCCATACTTTTATTTGTTTTTTTTTATAAGCCCTGTATTAGCAACTGTCATTTTTGTGTCGGTGTCCCCAAAGATTTCTCAAACATAAAATCGACATCCAGAATGTTCGATTGGACATCTACTAAAAATAAATTAGAACTCCTGACATCACAATATTAAAAATAAAGAATTGGCTCTGAAAAAATGTGAAAAAGACATCATACCATTGCTTGTTCTTGAATAGCAGAGAGAGAAAGAGAGAGAGAGAGAGAGAGAGAGATAGAAAGAGAGAGAGAGAGAGCTGGGTTTAGAGAGTATTTAGAAAAGAGATAAAAACGTGTTTAAAAGATAAACAATTATACAAAAGATAAGAAAAATAATACTTTTGATTCATCGCGTAATTTAAATAACAAAGAGATTAAATTATTCGAAAGAATATTCGATTGTTATCAAACCGTTATCAAAGGTCAATTTTAAAACTTTGTTCACCTACTTATGCACTCGTTAAACTGCACCGTTACTCTACTGTATAGTTATGATTTGATTTAATATTATAATCATAAAACTATTCTAGAGAACATATATACTTTTATATTTTAATTATCCGAAGAGTATGCCATGTTAGTATTCGTAGAATTCTATAAATTTGACCTGTGTTTATTTTACTTTCATTTTACAATTTCATTATGAATGGCATTTAATTTTAAAATTTCATGGATACGAACAGGGCCCGAATCTTCGACCTATGGGATACCTTCCCGTTGCCTTGATAATTATGCAAACTATAGCAGCAACTTTGGTCAATTTGCAGAGAAAATGAAATCAAGATGGATTTTTTATTCTATACTTATTTAAATTTAAAAACCTAAAAACATCATTATTACTATTTGACACAGTCTATGTACTTAAATATATTTTTTTTAAATATAAGAACTAAAGAAATAATCAAAATAATCTAATAGACTAAGTTATAAAATAAAATTGTATACAGTTTGTTATAAGTTTGTAAATAAGTTGGTAAATGCGTCAACTGTTTTTCCCCATGCTGTATTTGATACATATAGATTCGATGAATTCGTAATATGAACATTTTTGGAAGAATGATCGGAATGTACATAAAATTTCGGTATGGTTGGGCGCCTCGCTGGCGTCTTGCGCAGGCGCCGGCGCGCCACTCGTGCGCATAAATAACACCTTAACTTGCACCCCGTACAAGCAAACAACATGCGATTTATGTTGATAAGGTATTTTGGAGACATATTAAAAATACCACTATAAATTCGTTACGATGGCCATTACTTAAGACAAAAAATTTCCGGTTTTATTAAATAGAACACGTGTATTATATAAAAATAATTTACCGGTATTTGATTTTGGTTATTTAATTTATGTAAGCAGATTATTATTCTATTAATACATATTTTAATTATATCTACAATAAAAAATTCTTTGATAATTTCTTAAATTTGTTTAAGAGTAACATTTATTTTAGAACATTTCAGAAAGCTTTGAGGTTAAAAAGTCAATACACTTTAGCCTTCGGAGCGCTACTTTAATTTCTATCAATTGTCGCTTCTTCGTTTATCCTTATTTGTATTGCCTTTTGTTGTCAAGTAATCGCATTAAACATTCGAATACGGGAGGCTAAGGGCGCTGCTGACTTTAATACTCAGTACATAAATAAATAGAGGTTAACTTCATACATAATGGTTTAGTTCTCGTTCAATGGAAAAATAAAATACATTGGACGTTCATGTCCGGTTTTTATTCCCATTTTGTTAACATTTTATCCTCGTAACTAACTTTTAGTATTTTTATTTTAATTAAGTAATTGAAATTTGTAAGTGTCAATTTAAATGGATTTTGTAAATTTATGCCATCAAATTTTCTGATATATTTCTTTTGAAACTATTTCAATTGTCTTATTACAAGTTGTAGAAGATATATATTTTTAATGGGTTAAATTATAGCGTTTCGCTTTTAATTAACGCTCATTCAAAGGATTTATACGCTTTGAGCCAACTCTTTTAATTAATAATTAAATTTATTTTTAATCTTAACAGTAAAACTAATTCGACGTATCGCTTATATAAACGGTCTAATATAAAATTATAACGAGAGGTCGCCAATTGTTATAAACTTGTTACGAACTTAACTATTGAAAACTTGATACAGGAAGAAACATCAATACATCTTTATAAAACTACGACCTCGCGTATATTCTTGGGATTAGTCAGGTTTTACTCATTATTTTGTAATTCAAAAGAATTCCTACGATATAATAATAGCTCTCTAAAAAATAATGATATTATTAAAAAGGTATGTAATTATCTGTTAATCATTAAAATTATATAAATAAATATTCTTGACGCTCCAATTAAGGTTTAGTTTCATATGCATATAGCACCAAAAAAAATACTGTTGGGAATAGATTCTTACATTTAAACCTATTAGAACTCTATTGGTTCTTTTTGCTTTGTTACTTATCTCTTATCGCCTCTTGTATTTATTATAAGAGGACTATCAAAAGCTCGATATACGAGGTGAAAGAAAACATTGTACGAGGTGAAACAAGGATATCAAAAAAAAAAATTTTTTGTAAATATGGTATCAAGCATATAAATCATCATGACATCAAGCATATAAAGTTGTTCAAACAAACATAATTTATAACTATTATTATTTATTATATATAATTATCCGGCTGTACTCACGTAATTACTATCAACACTTTCTTTACTAATTTAGTTCATGCCGCGATTCCGGTCATTCCGGCTTTGAGCTCATAATTAAAGACCCCGAAGGGGTTCGAAACTAGTCTGTCAAATGCCGATAGTAATTACATGAGTGCAGCCGTATATAATAATAATCACGTATCAAAAGTTTACATACAATATTATTATTTTAGCTAACTATTCATAACATAAATAAATTTGAAAAAGAATTGTCACCCTTTGGGCGAGGCGAGCTGAATATTATGTCGAGTAAGGACTTAGTGAAGGTCGCATTCCAGGCCACTTACTCCAAACTTGTTGAGGGTCAACGCACCGTAGCCAAAACATTGCAAGCAAATTTTATAGATGTTTTATTTTATAATACATATAATATAATTGTTATATATAGTTATTTTAAGTTCCGGGAATTTTTGAGACTTGATACATTAAAATTTCTTACTAAAGCACCCCTTAGCGTAATAAAGGGAGTAATTTAATAACATAACATGAACATCCCTTATCAGTTTAAAAATTTACAGTAATACCCAAAAATATGCGATAAGTTAAACTGAACGATCACCGTATAAGTCGGCTTTTAATTTTCCATAAAAATACATATACCTAAATGAGTTTTAATTGAGAAGTTAAAAAAAATAATAATTTAACTGAAAAAATATTTATTATAATCAACAACTAAAGTTAATTTGATTTAGAAGGCTTCATAAAATCTAACAAGGTAGTTAGGCAACTTTTTTCGACTATAAAATTTCCTCATAGCATGCTAATATTGTTTTATTCCTCGTTTAGAAGAGGAAATGCGAGTTGCATTGTAGTCATAAAATTTTAAATTTTGTAACCCCCTTTCAAATGAAGTCACGTTTCAACCGTCGTCTTCTGATTGCACTGGATCCAAACAATAAGGTCTTCAAGGTATGGCTCTTGCTCATACATTTCTAAGAGCTGATCAATCGTCAGCTTCATCAAGTAAAGTATTTGTATTTTATATAGTATTTATCTGTTGGATTTATATATATAATATATTATATTTATACTTAAAGTATTAAACTAAAATAAGCCGATCATAAGATACAGCTAGAATAATTAGGTGCAAAAAAAAATTTTAATGTATGAAAATAAACTACATAATCATAAATTTTCTGGACTTTCCAATTTCTTTTAATACGTAACAAAATTAATATATTTCTATGACTGTATAGCAAAGTTTCAAATCTGTAAAGAATTTTACAAATCCTATGTTGCTAAAACCATTCTTATTGTACAAAAGAATGGAAATTGTACAAATTGATGTTCCAAGACTTTTCTTTTCACACAATACAAAATATTGTTATAATAGGAACAAACCTATGATACCAAAGGACGATAGTTACATAAAGTTACTGTATGGAAAGCGCCTAAGTTGAATTCCTATTACTTTGTATTGAATATTATATTCTGTCGATACAGCATTTGCGTAATGTTCCCATAAGTTTTATTGTATAAGATATTTTGTAAGAATGACCATTCCTTATTCCCACTTCGAAGGGGAATCATCATTCATAGGTTTAGTTTGTTTTAATTAGATTAAAGTTAATTTTAAAATCATTTCGGGTTTTTTTTAAGTCCTCTGGCTGTCGCAAACGTAATTGGCGCAGTCGGTAGGATATTCGCGGGAGACTTCAAGACCACATCTCACATCGATAATCGCGTCGCGAGTCACCCGGGTTGGCTATCAAGCACCGTTCCGGATATCCTGAATCTACGGACCTGCTGCAGACCAGAGGAAGAATCCAAAAATCGATTCACGGAGAAAACCAAGAAATGATATATTTGGTCCTCTTGATAAAAACTCTCCCAATGACTCAACCTCAGGAGATAAAACTTGAGAGCCTTAATGACGGACCAGGACTATTACCTTTCAAACTCGGACCCATGAAACTAACTACGCACTATCATACATTCATACAGTATATAAAATTGGATGACATCGAGACAAATATTCATTCATTAGAGACTCAACTGCTTGACTGTAAAAATCGCATGAGTAATATAACCTATAACCTGTACGAAATTCAAATTAACTACCTCGCTAATAAGCTTGGCAATATTTTAAAACAATTACAATCTTTAGAACCTAGTAGAGTAAAAAGAGGTCTTATGAACGGTTTAGGTTCTATGATAAAAAGTTTAACCGGTAATTTAGATCACGATGATGCGTTGAAATATAATGAGGCAATTAAAGTATTAGAAAATAATCAAATAAAATTATTATCTGAATTTAACAGTCATATTAGTCTGAGCAAGGAGTGGATGTTAAAACACGGAAACGTTATTAGACAGATCGTAGATAACCAGAATAGGATAAATAGTACTTTGGCACTAATATTACAAAATAAGACTATAAGTGACGAAAGTTTAACAAAATACGCAAATTTTGCTCAACTTTTGGAACTAGTTAGTGAAAATATAGAAGATTTATCTTTAGAATTATTAAGAATAGAAAATAGTTTAGCGTTTATCCATGCTTCTAGTACACATCATTCTATTATAGACATTGTAGTATTAGAATCTATGGTTTTAAAGTTAAAATCAATTTACTCAGAAGATCAAGTGTTAGATTTAGAACTTAGGGAATTTTATAACATTATTAAACCAGGATCATTCTTTTTGAATAAACAAATAGTCTTTATATTTAAATTTCCAATTTATTCTAAAGAAACTTATGACTTTTATAAGTTATCAGTAGTACCGAATAAATATAACCATGCTCTTGTCCCACCTTTTCCTTTCCTTGCAACAATCGAGATATCATTTGTGTACATGGAGGCTGAATGCCCGAAGGTAAAGAACTGGTATCTCTGTGAGAAAGAAATTCATCATCAGTTACGCACCAAATCAGATTGCATTCAGGAGTTGATCACCAATCAAGTCTTACAAGAAACCTGTGAATTCACTACAGTCAACTTAACTAAAGAAGCTATGGAGAAACTCGATGACCAACACTACGCTCTGTCCTTTCCTCAACAAACAAAAGTACAACTAATTTGTAATCGAAAGGACTACACATCATTACAAGGTAGTTACCTGGCTACAATTCCCGCTGGATGTCGTTTGAAATCGGAACGATTCACCATAGCAAATGATTATAATGAAATCAAAGGACAACCCCTCAAATTGATGAAAATACCCTATGACGCCGTAAAGCAGTCTACGAAAGCGACTCGCATCCATTTAAAATCGATTGATCTCCAAGGATTATATAATATTCAGGACCAACTTATGATCCAGACTCCTATTCAAATTAACGAAGTACCAAAACACGCCTTATACCATACTACAATACCATTCTACAGTATACTATTGAGTGCAAGTGTACTCGGAACTATCATAGCAACTCGACGTTACTTATGGAAATGTAACAAAGATGACAAGAAGCACCAGCCATCGCTCGAGATCCTGCCAACATCCGGCGAACCCGAGACCATTCCGGCAACATTTTCACTAAAAGTACTGAAATAGTCGCCATTCCAGGGGGGGACGAGTTACATAAAGTTACTGTATGGAAAGCGCCTAAGTTGAATTCCTATTACTTTGTATTGAATATTATATTCTGTCGATACAGCATTTGCGTAATGTTCCCATAAGTTTTATTGTATAAGATATTTTGTAAGAATGACCATTCCTTATTCCCACTTCGAAGGGGAATCATCATTCATAGGTTTAGTTTGTTTTAATTAGATTAAAGTTAATTTTAAAATCATTTCGGGTTTTTTTTAAGTCCTCTGGCTGTCGCAAACGTAATTCGATTAAAAACAATTCAAGTCAATAGTTATCTATTGATTGTATAATCATCAACAACTTATTCTAATTAATAAATGATTGTCAATTTTCACTTTATAAACTCTTCGTTATAAGAAAAATATTTCAATTTTAGTTTGAAATTGCAATATCCTCTCTATGTGGCACAATTTTTCTCTTAAATTTGGTCACGAAAAATTCTCATCCGTTATTCCAGTAAATGGGTCAAGTCTAAAAAATATTTTGGTTTTTTTAAAGCCAATTATATTACCAATGTGTTAAAGTACTTGTCCAAATTGGTTCAATATAACAATTTATTTCCTTCTAGCATATGTTATCAGTGGAGACTTACTTTTTAATGTATGATACCTTTTTTACCTCTAAAAAGGTATGATACCTTTTTTTATTTCCATCTGTGACATTATAGGTCTCATTACTTATAACTATCCAGACGAGACTAATAAAGCATATATAGTTTTATAAGCAGTCGTACTAAAACGTTTTATTAAAAATATCTTAGAGAATTTTTTTCATCAACGAGGCTTTTGACATCGTCTCAAAAAATACTTATATAAGAATTGAAGGGCACTAGAAATAGAGAACAAATTATTAAGTTAATTCAAAAGTATACTATAAAAAAAAGAAGGTAGAAATAGAAATATAATGATACTTAAGTATTATTATTGTAAGGGTTCCCTGAGTTTTCCCCCATTTTGATTTTCTCCCCCCCACTTGAACAAAGTCGCTGGCAATAGCTAGATAAAAAAACGGGATATTAGATTTTTTTAAAATTAAACTAAATATATATTGAATGATTTTTATTCTGTTTTATATGTTTGCATATTTTCTTATAAATCAATAAATATAAAAGCTACTGAACTAAACAAAATCCCAAAATAAAATTATCTTATCTCTCTTGCTGCCTTTTATTTATCCACGTCGCCCTGTTAATTAATGTGCCAATAGAAAGTGATATCAAATTACGTCGCGAAAACCCACCGACATCCAAACCGGAGCAAAGTTTAATTAATTATTAGAATTTCAAGTACAGGTTAAGAGAAAGTATTTTTTATAACAGTCTAATTAAAAAGTTCGATGATTTGAAGAGAGTAATAAAAAATAACATCATTAGTTAATTAAAAAGAAATCAAACATTGCTTATATAAACACAAATAATTCTAAACATTTAAAGAGTATGAAATATAAAAAATATGCGAAAAAAAAACCAATTAATTTATTAAAAAATACAATACAGTTTTTTTTAAATAGGAGAAAGTTAATGAATAATACAATAATTTATTTTATAACATGTTTAGAGTTCTGCTGAATCAATCAATGTGGATCGTAAATTCGGCATCAAGGTCAGTGAAGGATGTTAGATTGTAGAAATTAATAAAATCGGATAGCTTGTAAAGTGCATATTTATATAATTTATAATCAACTTGACTTTACTGAGCTATTAATATTCAAAAATATTTAATCTAAAAACCAGTGGAACTTTTTTAAATATTATTAAAATTAAAAAATTTACTTCAATACGAATACAATACAAACTTTCCAAATAATGTCAATAATGTATGTCTGTCTCAAGTAGATGTCTTTTTTGATTAAATGTATTTATTTTTCATATTTCCAAATATTTGTTTTGCCTTATTTAGGACGAAAAACTTCAAAAGCTAAGAAAGAAACATAAAACTAAGCTTATAATACAATAGTCGCTTCTTTAATGTGTTGAAGTTTTAATAACAGTATTAATGTCATTTGTGATATAGAGTTTATAACTTCCTAGATTATTCTGATTCCATAAATTAGCAGCCGGTGGTATACGTATGTTAATTTTGGAATTTATTGGATACGTTAACAATCCTTCTTGACGCCACACCCTCTGTTTAAAGTTCGCGGATTTGAATTTTGCTTATGGATTTGAATTTAAAATGTGAGATACAAACAACAGAGAATGTCAATTTGAGTTATATAAACAATGTGAGAACTGATTTTGAATTGTTGTCAAGATCTACCGCTATAGTTTTATGGTTTCAATGTTTGATGGTACAAGCCAGGTTCGATTTCCTGTTGATAAATATTATGTTGATTTCTATTCTTTCCGGGTATAGTTTGTTATTATAGTATTGTTTTTACAACTATATGATAAATAGCTGATTGAATGTGTTAGAAGTATTTTATTTATTAGTCAGTACTACAAGTTCGATCAGACAGCTCACTTGGAGGAGAGGGTAACCCAAGGACATCAGCAGCTCAGAGAAGATGCAAAAGAAATAAAAAAAGGGATAAAAATGTTGTTTTTTCATTTAGCTTCTTACTGATTTATTTCGAAGTTCTAATGAAGTCAGGAGATACACAAAGCAGACACAAACATAAAAATAGCTATAATTCTCATAGCTAAACGACTAAATAATTTCTTATAATAACTATCCTCACTTTTAAATATACGTCCATATTAAAATAACACATGAATGAAGTAAAATCAAATGATAATAAATTATTAATAAAAATGAGTTTCATATATGACCACATAATTTAACTTTATAATTCGTTGATTAATATATGATTAAAGTTATTTAAAACGAAAGCCGATCACGTTTTATTATACTAATAAATATCTTTTGTTCCAGACAGTAGCGGGTCGTTTATCAGATTTTAAAAGAAAATTTAAAGTTTTTTTTGATTACGAGAATTAAAAACATGGTCAATATAATTTTAATTATCATTTTTATGATATTAATTTCAATGTTTTGAACACCATTTAAAATATATGTTTCAAGATAAATACAATTATTTATTTATGGGATACAGAAAAAACGAAAATTGGAATGAAATGTAGGCGTCAATAGGTTTTTTTTGGACAAACTTTAAGAATGTTAATGTTTAGACTTTTGGGTAAAGCAATAAAAGTAGATTCAAATTTATTATATGATAAAGCTTGTGGTTTTTGGTATTTTTATTCTAAATCATACAAAAAATCACTTCAGTTAAATGCACACATACCCACACACACATAAATAGATACACACAAATGGATGGTATTAAAAAAAAAACTAAAGTAATACAAAATGAAATCATTGGACCCCAGATCTTACGTCCGCATGTCTTTTTCCTGTTAATAAGTTTTAATAAGTGCTTATATGGTATTAAGAAAATGTTGTCAATTTTTTTAAACGTCCATTTGTGAGATTTATAAATGATTCAATATATTTGGAGCTCACGGATTACCTTCAATAAATATTATTTTCTTAAAAAGAATTTACATGTGAGTCAACGAATTTATTCAGCTCCAGGAATGTTATCAACTTGATCTTATTCATGATTTTCCAAGTATCTACCTTTTTAGCCATTTATATTTTGAATCACGCCGTGAACTGTTCATGACATGCTTAGAGCTCATGAGTTCCGAACTAGTTGGGCGAATTTCGATAATTACTAAGTTTTCACAAAAACTAAGTAATAATCTACTTAAAATAGTAAAGTATAAAATTTTTAAGCAAATTTGTTCATAGGATTGCTTTGGTAATATTTCTTTTTTGTTTATAGTCGTAAAATCACGACTTGTTTAATATAACGTTAAGGTTTCATTTAAAACTTTAAATGAAATAAGTTTCTTATTTCTTATTTAGATTTGTAAATGCAAGAAACGGTATGCTTATTGCGGCGTTATAGCCTATTGATTGGAAGCTTTTTGGGTCACAATAAAAATACTGTCATGTAAGTTAATAATTCCCGTTAAACTACCTTTCGTTTATCTCAATGCACGAATTTGTGTTCATTGTGACAGACGGAAGAGCAAAACATTTTAAATGTTCATATTATTTTACATGGTTCGTAAAAGAAAGATATATTTATAGTAAATTTTAAACATTTTTTTTTTGACATATATACATATTTATTCGGATATATGTTACCGAATAAGACTAAGTGTCTATTAAAATAATAATTATTAAAAATTGTAAAAAAAATATTTATAAAACGAAAGAATACATTTTTCTCTGGCTTCATGCGCATTTTAATTTCTGATTTACAGTTTCTTATATATTTTTCATATCAAGAGAAAGGCAAATATTAAAATAGTTAATTAAAATAAATGTTTTATTGCCTGTGGTCCAATATTTGGTATCCCTGAATGCTAGGCCAAAAACTGTAGGTTCGATTTAGATATGGGACATCCCGTCACCCCATGGTATCAACCGCAGGGCTATATGGGCTGACTCTCGGAAATTTTCGTGGTTTTTTCCTTTCATATCTTCTTGACCTATAACTTAGTTGTCCCTTTTTGAAAATCTGCCATATGAAAGAAGGTTGTATTAGACCATAGATCCAGGTTCTGTGCAGCTGATTCTGGAGGAACTTTGAATGCTAACTGTGTGCTCGGAAACCCCTTGACCCCTGATAGCAAAGATTTAATTCATTTCTTGCATACACATTTGTTCTAAATATTTTTATATTATTTCTATTAAAAATATGTTACGAAACTTCAAAATGGAATTAATTTTTTTTTAAACCCAGTTGTTTTATGAATCATCCATTATTGGACAATAATATGATCTCAGGTGTATTGCGATGATTAGTGTTAATATCCTTGCAACCTTACACTCTGTAGGCGGTACAAATCTGTGCCATAAGTGATGCATCCTTGCTCTTTCTTTAACTACACTCGAGGCTAGATTCTTTAAGAATGACAAAGAATTTGTTTGGAGGTTTTATATTCTTAAATTTCTTTGTCATAAGTAGATTTTTTTAGTGGTATCCCTCTATGAATACCTATACATACAAAATAATTACATATTCGATATGTTTGTATGAAATATTATATTTATTTTTTAGAAATACAATGACAATTTGATATTACACAAAAACACACTTATTAATAAATATTTTCATAAGGATTATTAAGTCGGAACTACGTCTCATGAAACGCAACTTTATTATATTTGATAATGAGATTAAATGAAAGCACTCACAAGTGGTACTTAAAAAGACCTTAAAATGGTCTTTGTTTGAAATCTGTTAACTCATCGCCACTTCGCTCAATTTTCATAAGCCTTTGATTATATTTTACGATTTCGATGGGTAGAGATAAAGATCTGCCACCAAAGTCTTTTTAAGCTTAGAAGGTTATAACAGACATTAAATAAAACAAAATTATAGTAATTTTTTGGGACATAATCAAATAAATCACTTTTATAAAATTAAGCTATTATAACATATACATATAATTTGGTATAAAGGAACTACTAATATAAAAAACGGCCATATTACGCGTGTCACACAATTTTCTGATTGAAGGAATATACGATCTAGAAGGACTCTCTCATTTATCTTTTTATGTTTTTTTTTTAAACCCTTCTTTTTTATTATCTTTACTACACCCATTATTTGTGTATTGTGTTGGGATTTTTAACAGTTCATCCTTCTTAATTTGGTACTTATGTAACATATTTCGTCCCTCATATTTTTTAGTAATTTTTCTTAGTGTTGCCGATATCCTATATGTAAATTTAATATTTATGTGTCAGCATATAATTAAATGTATCTAACATTGCTCAAGAAAAATTATTTAAATCTTAGAAAACACTAAGAACATTTTGAAATCTAGGTATACTATTGAAAATATACTTACTAGTAATTTTAAATAACAAAATTAAGAATCAAAATTATTAATATATTTTTAGCATATTAATATATTATAATATTGTTAAGAAAAATAACCGTTGACTCACTTTCCAATAACTTGAGATGGGAAATAATATAATGTGACGGTTTTAATACGAGGAACTGATTAAACATTAACATTTTGGTTTATCAAATTATAGTATGAACGCACGTTTCATGAGAAGTAGAGGTGACCTTTGATTTAGAGAAATAAGAATAGAATTTGAGATCAAAATTATACATAGAATACATTATTATTCATAGTATATTATTATATACTACACCTGAATTTTTATTAATTACTTATTTTTTGTACATAAAAAAGTTAATTAGTGTTAAATAAAAAAATAAACAAGGAATATTTAATTGCCTAAATCCAGCATTTGGATTACTTAATCTAAATGATCTGTTCAGTCCTTCTTTCTCCTTCTTTCTTATTATAGTAGACTTTACCCACTGCTTTGCTCTGCCGTTTGACAAGTCAAGTGTGATAAAATTATTTACCTACATCCAAGTATCACGTGTTTTCCATAATAAACCAAACCGGACAAATATACATTTTCTACCGGAGATCGAATCCGGAACTCGTCCATTGAAGTGCAAATAAACTGGAAAATGTTATATAAAATGGTTTTAAATAAAACATATAAAAAAAATATATTTGAGAATCAGTATTATAATTAACCACTATTTTATCTGTTAATTATGTCAGAAATGTACATATATAGTATTTATAACGGACTATGTACCTATTTAACATACTATATAACAACGTCAGAAAAAAGTAAGCGCCATTGAGATCATTTATATTCCGTTATACGTTAAGAAGTAAAATCAGGAGAATAGAAACCTATCAATATCTATTCATCTATACTTTTCAAATCAATCAGCATGTATTAGATATAGTAAAAAGTATAACGGTAATTTAAATACACTTAAAAACTTTTACTATCAGTTCGTTACTGTTCCCAAAATGTCATATCGTTTTAGAATTATTATATTCTGATAACACAGTGAAAGATATAACTTACAAGAGATTTAGCCAACACCAGCGATCAATTCGAAGGCCTTTAGTTTAGTTTTTATTTGTGCGTATATATTTATTTAATTAAATAAATGTTTATTTTAATACGTGTTAAAACAAATTAGGGCATTTATGTTTTAGTGACTTTGGGCCTTTATATGTTTACTTATATATAATATATAAGAAATTTCGTTAATAAGAATATGAGATCGTATAGTACAGCTAATTATGACTAACTATTATCCTAAACTCTATGAAACAGTTTGTCATTGCATATTTTAACTATGAAGTGCAATAATATAATAATTAAATTATAATCTCGGTATTTCAAAGAATTAATTTGATATTAGAAATAACTTGAACTTCTCAGAACTTCTGTAGCAATAAGGTACCATTTTGTCGTGTAATACCATTATATGAAGCAGTAAGTTACAATTTTTATTGCCGTGAACAGCGGCGCCAAGGATGAGATGCGTCACAAAGAATTACCCGAGATATGGAAACTTCTTAGAAATAATTTTTTTTATATATAACAAAAAATAACTTATACCAAATGTAAATATTTGTCCAATTTGACTTCATTATAATGAGATAAGGCCTGTTGGAATGCTACTGGAATTGTTATTGTATTGATAAGATATTTATATATAATTATGTTATTTTAAGATGTATGGTATTTTTATAGATATCCATTTAGGGTGAATGAAATCCATAATATATTAATATGTTTATTAATACGAAGTACTGTACAAGGTTCCGCTGTTAATTATTAAACAACATAAATATTTTTAAAGATAAAATTTTTAGATAAAAAATAAAAATAAAATATAGAATCTTTATAGTCTTTTATAACTAAAAGTCCGTAGGAGTATTAGTTTTTGGTATTGTATATTGAGGAGATTTTTTTTCTCTTATGTATAATTAATGTTATTTTGAACTAAAGATATACAAAATATAAAAATAACAAAAATGACTTATACCAAAGTCACTCATAATTAATATAGAATATGAATTAAATGACACATAGATTTCTCAGATTTTAATGTTATTAAAGAACAACGAAAGTTCTGAATTCCGCGGGCAAACCCGATCATTAGCAATCTGAGATAGCATCCTGTTTCTATGTTTATACAGATTAATCAATACGTGAAATTTAAGGCCAAGCTTTTATGATTGGAATGCGTATTGATGCTTACTGATGCGTTACGAGAGGTGTTACTTTTCACACTACTTTTATTGAACTATTATCACTTTAATGGCCGCGTTAAAATTTCTTTTTGGTATTGTGTATCCGTTTTCCTCCCGAAAATTTATAAAATATTAAGCTGTATGTAATTTTATTTAATATATAATTTAATATATACATATTTTTATTATTATTTTATATTATATACTTAATCGGTAATGCCAACAGCGTTAATAATCTTTACCTATTTTTATAAAACGGATAATTTTATTTGTTTAGACGCGCTATTATTCTAAAATACCGGATGGACATGAGAAATTCTTTCTCATTGAGATAGGCAGGTACATAAGAAATTCTATAGGCTGTCTAGGATACGCTATAATCTACTATTCAGAATTAACCTTATAGTAAATAAATACAATCGTTCGTTAGCGGATAGACCCGCGAGTTGCAGCTAGTAATAAATAATAAAAAAAAGCAATGGTACATTTTTTTTGCAATAATATCTTTAAGTTTTACAGTGTCGCAAAAGAAGAGCTTATTTTCGATAAAAATGGTCTCAAAATAGGCTCTTTGACTTTCATTTGACGTATAAAACTGATCACATGTTTTTATGGTAGAAAATAAATAAATAAATAACAAAAGTGCAGCAAAATACAGAATAGAATAATACAGTTATTTACTTAATAAATACTGAGATATACTCACATAAAATATTTTTTGAAGCACCATTTATAATTTTACCCCTTTATAAAAGTTTTATTAAGACATCAGAATTTAGTATCAGTTTCTTTTTCAAAATATCTCACTGATTCATTGTACCGAGTCTTTGTACTTTGTTTAATATTTATAGCATTTTCTTGCCAATGTAAAGTGATATCTTAATATAAGTTTTGGATGAGCTAAATAACTTACAATCTCTTTTCCTAACAATAAGAAAGCATTTTTTAAAAGATACATTATCTCTTCTTATTAATAAAAAAATGAACATACATTAATTTGATGATTTGTTATGGATTGTTTCTGAAACTGAAACGATTTTTAGTCTTAAATATTTATTTTTTTAGTGTTAAAATATATTTATATTTATAAGTCATAACAAAATTATCAAAAATTCATTTGTTTATCTGTTAAAAAAATTAAATGTAGATTTTTTGTAAATCATGTCGAAGGAATATAGCCAATAAATAAAACGTAAAAAACATTTGCGCTTTCGTTAGAAAAAGATTTTTTGATTTTGGTTGGACTAGGCGATTTATTATAACACAAACAAAATCGCGGGCTTAAGCTAGTCTTTCGTGTGTAAGTGAATCCCCTGCTTAGAATACTTCCGCATTTAGTTTAAGTTAGAGCGGATAAATGACACCAATACACCAATACCCCGAACCGTCAACAATGGTATGAATGATAAAAAAATGTGTATGTGTGCGTGTGATGCGAACGGGATGCGAGTTTCGGTTCTGAGGAGATGACGATGAAGCAAGTGTATAAAAGCGAAGAGTCGATTTCGAAATCAACATAATGATTTGAAATTCTCTAAGGAGTGAACACGTGTTAATAGATTTCCTCACAGTGATCGCAACTTAAGTGCAAGTGTTATAGTATCAAGTGTTTTGAAGATTTTTAGTGTTCTCAGGATGTACTCTGTCGTGGTACTTATTTTTTATATTTTTTAGTACATTATATATAGTAAAATTTAATTTTTAAAAAGTATTTTACCTTAACTATATTAAATTAAAAAATATTTAAGAAAAAAAATATTTTTTCAGTATTAATTAATTTAATGATATAATGTAGGTTATTTTGTTATTCAATTTATTTAAAGTAAAATAATATTTTCATAGAAACATTACTTCCTAGATCCATATAAAGTTATAATTAATGTTATTGTTGCAGTTTGTTGTCTCAATCTGCGCCTGCGCAGTCGTCGGCTCACCTATCGAAGATGGCAAATGGAATCCTTACAAATACGGCGACACTGGCAAGTAAGTAAATGTCATTTAGATGTTTCTTATTAAATGTTGCAACGCCTGTTTTATATAAAGCTTGTACTATATACGTGTTCTAGAATTAAAACGAAATTTTAATTCTCTATATATTTGAAAATAATTTTAACATATCAAGGCTACCTCAATAATAATTCATAATAAAATCACAGGAATTATTTTTTAATATTTTATTAAAATAATAGTGAAATTATAAATTAGTATGTAATCTAATAATTTCCCGAAATACTTATTAACGGGAATGATCTTGTAAATCAATATAATTACAATTATAACATGTTCAGGTTAAAATATATTTTTGACACTATTAAATAAATAAAAAAAAAAAACATTAACAATATTATTTCATTATTTATTTTCAGATATATACCAACAGACGAAGGCAAGTACATTCACGTGCCAAATCCCTACTTGCATTTGGACAACCCTTACGATGGTGGATTTGGTCCTTATAGCCATGACTATGAACCATATGTAGAAGCAGCATCCCAGGATGTCTACAAACTAGTACAAAAACCACCCCAAGAATACAATCCATACTTCAAGAAGGGTTACTATGAAAACAATGGTATTAAAATTATCAACCAAAAGCACAATTACGAAGAGGATAAATACGATTTTGTGTAAGTTTAATCTAGATTTATTAATTTTAGATAATAACAAAGAACTTAAACAGAGGTAATTTTGAGTTTAAATAGTAACAAAGTTAAATTAAACAAAGGTAATCAATCTCATTCAAAGCTTATAATATTTGAGTCATATCTGACCTTAGAACTAAAGCAGAAGATTCGTCAAAATGGATCTATTTCCTTATGACACATGTACTGATTACGTTATTGGAATGTTTAAATTAAGTGCCATCAGACAAAATCATTAACATATAAATATGTAATATACAAAATTTATAGATTTCGTGTCGCCTAAACAAACTCGACCTTGCATAGCTGAATGCGAGCTTATCTTTATATGCCATGATGAACTGTTATGGAAATTCATCAGTTGGAATTTTTGAGTCATATATCATTTTATTTTAGTATATAATTTAATATTCGAAAATCTTATATAACATTAAATGTTATTAATCGTGTTTAAAATGCAATATAAAAAGGTATAATAATTTTAAATTGTTAATAAATACAGATATAAGAATTCACGATCACGGATAGAACTCGAACTTGTGAACTCTGGGAGACCATTCCGTCGCTCTTACAATCAAACTTCCGAGTTATATATTATAAATATTCGTATAATACTATTATATCCGATTTTGCGTTTATTTTTTAATACCGTGAAGTTATTTTATAGATTATACATATCTATATGGAATTAAAACAAAATAAGTTACGGGAACAATAAATACAGCCTTGAGGATGTTTAAAAATTCGACGCTCACACGGTTACATATGGCGGTCAGAGTTCAAAACCATTTGTATTCATTTACGACACATATATCGATATTAAAACGTAACATATTGCCCTGCATATAAACTCGGATATCCGAATGACGTGATTCGAATAATATTATTAAATCAATGAAACATCGTTGCTTAATCAAACCCGTTTTTGTTTCACAGTTTTGAAACTGAAAACAAAATTCGTGCAAAGGAAAACGCGGTACTGAAGAACCCAAATACTATTGATGAGGGGATTGCATCAAAGGGCTTCTACGAATACATCGGACCTGATGGCTTCATGTACAGAGTGGACTACACCGCTGATGAGAACGGTTTCCGTCCCAAACTGAAGAGGCTGGAAACCCCCTACTCCGGAAAATGGGTGCTAGAAAAAGTCAACTAGAATATTTCTCATAAAACTAAATATCAAATAGTTTCCTATCAATTTCCTCAAACAAATCAGTATTTTCAAATAACTAGACCATACTTAAATGTATATGAATTTACTTAATGCATCAATCACGAAAATAAATCAGTCACGACTTTGACATTTATATGACTTTGCCCAAAACCATTTGATATATGTTCAAGTGGCTTACATTTGACTAACACCATAGCTTGATTCATACATTGACTAAAACTTGAAATGAATTGGTTTGTCACAGGCGAAGATGTTTCGTCTAAGGAAATTTTGTCTGCTTAGAATAAATATTTTAATTTATACATTAGTCGTAAGTTCTTAGACAAATCGAATTTAGATATTTATTTATGAATTGTGATAATAAATTTATATTACTACATGAGATTTTTATTTTATATTTACTTGTGCGTTTATTTTCTATGAATCCACAAATTTATTTACTTCAATCTTTTATATAGTTGAGTGAATGACAAATAATAATATATATATATAATTATTTTATTAATCAATTATAAATATCTTATAGAAAGTAATATAATCAATTAAAATATGATTAGTATGATTATTATGATATTTAAAATTATTTTTTAAATATCTTTCTGGTTATCACATATATGGATTGGTCTTTACACTACATTATTAAATTTAATAATAATTAAAGTATATTTTTATTTGCTATGAATATTTTTCTTTCATATTCAAAACTTATGCAAATTTGTAAAACATGGCAATATCATACTTGTAATTGAATAAATTTACTTATAAATTACTTAACACAAGAATCTTGGCTACGATATCTGGTATAATGTACTCCAACAAAATAATCAAGAAGAAGAAATACAATAGCAATGTCATGCGTGTTGGGCAAGAAATTTCGTAAAATTGTTTTGGCTCAAGATTGTGGAGGCTTTTATGGAGGGGACGATGACCGAGAGCTTTGCCAAGAAACAGGCGCCGATCTGCCCGACGCAATGCGATTCCACCCGGCTGGTGCACTGCGTACTGCTTATCTCCCGTCCGCTTCTTCACCAAAATAACTTAGCACCGTTTCGATACATTCATTTGCCAAATAGGTTATATTATCCCGAGTTCTCTGAACTTTTTTACGACGCTAACGGGAATTTGGATGTAAATTAAGGAATTATGCCGATAATAACTACCGTTTTCGGTGCATCGACCCGTTGTACTTTCATGAAAGGCTGTTCGAAAAGTCATAAAAGTAAAATGACAATACGTTTGTTAATTTCAAACTGGATATATCTTTAGTACCGAAATAAAAATGAAAATAACTTTACGTAAATAAAAGAACTATATTATTATATGTACTTTATAATTAATAAAACAGAATACATTTTAAACTTACATCTAATAAGTTGAGATAAAAACAATTTCAGGTTATAAGATGTTTGTTTAAAAATTGAAGGTTTTATAATTTAAGGCGACGACCCATTTTATGAAACATAAAAGCAATATATAAGCTTATCGCGGCAGCCAATAAATTGATAGAAGATGAGGCGATAACTGGCTTAGCTACACAAAGCTTGGTAGAAAACGATTTAGCGGTTGCGAACAGGAAGAAGGGCGGACGTCGGCGCCTGTTGGCTTAATTGGCCTCCGACCAACTTTCAAAAAAGAATCCTTCAGGGACGTGATGTGGTTAAACGGGAAAGGATAGAGAGCGAAACTACATAATTTTCGTTGATGTTTTTTTGCTTGGGCAATACGCGGCGAAAAACTTTTGTTCGAAATTTTGCTCCCACACGTATGCTAGTTAGCGTCTGGTAACTTTTCAACTCGAAAAAAGATCTTTACATTTTATCGCAATTAAATGTTGTAATCTAAATAAGTATTATTTACTTAATAAATAATTATAGTATAGAAATAAGCAAGATATTGTTTATTTTATTTGTTATTTTACTACATTATATTTGTTGGAAAATAGTCCCGTTGGATAATCTATTCTATTCTATTATGAACTGAGCAGTTCTCTCCATACTTTAAATAAATTTGTTTTGAACTGATATAAGCTCTAATAGTTTACTATCAGGTATTGTAACTACTAATAATTGTATGAAATTATATGATTATTTAAATCATAATTAAAAAGTTATTAAGGTCAAAACGAATATTATTGATTCATTTAAATAAAAAAACGAATGTTTAAGTCAAAGTTTTTATCTTCATACTTTTGGTTTTAGATTTTAACCTTTACCTACAAATTATTAAAAATTGTGTTATATTGGCATGTTGACTCTTATTTTTATATGTTATATTTTATATGTTTTATAAATAAACATTTATATATAAAATCTTTAAAGCAAGCACTTTTAGAAAACGCTCAACTTCTATAAGTAATATAAGTAGTTGCTTAGTGTTGTACTGAAATTTAAAACTTAGAGTTTTAAAGTTGGCTAGCGTATGCACAGAGCACCGAATAACCACACACCCTTATGGCATATTAACAACTAAACAAAACTTTATTTACTTCTCTGTAAATTGACCGCGGAAAAACAATTCTTTCAGTTAAAACCACATTGAAACAACATAAAAGTTTGCCTGCGAGTCTGGACCAATTCCAAATAAGGCAACTGTCGCCGACATCCGCCGGGGCAACGATGCAAAACATAAAATAACTATTGCAGGTGATATATTACTTATAGTGAAAGGGATAAGGTTGAAAATACAATGTCTAAATATAAAAGCCGCTGAAGCAGGAACAACTGCTCGCTTCCGGAGTCAGTGGCTACACCCTGAGTTTTATAGGTAATGGATTACGTATATTTGATGATTGGAAATATCGATGATTGGAAACCTTTCTTTTTTTAATAACAATTTAAAACAAATATATATATATCAATTTTGAATAAATTATTAAATTTACTGTATTAGACTATAATAAACTAGAATATCAAAGATCGTAACCAAATACCACAAAAAGTTACCTTCGAATATGTCTACAGTGAATTAAGTTCGTACATGATATTCAACTCAAACTTATATGGAAAGTCGAGGATTCAGCCTACGCGTGAATTTATCAGACTAAATACTTTTTATTGTATTAAAGCACTTACTATGAATCAGATGAACATTAATAATATCGCTTTTGGTAGCCAATGTGACATTCTGGGTCAAAATCACTTTTGGGTAAAACAATTTGTTTTGTGATTAACAATGAAAATATTTTATCATATCAATTTGCATTATAAACAATATTTTATAAATTTACTGCTGTCATAAACGTGTACCATAAAGGAAGACTCCCTCAAACTACAATCGTAAAGTTGATCTTCCTCCCATCTTGAGGACGACGTATGCTAAAAAAATTCAAACGACAAAATTAAATGGCACGTGAAATATCTTACAGCGAAAGTATAAAAGGGACACTTTTTTACAGAAAACTATTATACAAACGCACTTCAGAACAATATAGTGGACAAGATCCAAGTTCTAAATGAGTTACTGACAAAAGTTCAAACAAGATTAAAAGTATACAATCTCACAAATAAATTGTCTAAACAATGATACCATCTGGAAGAAAGCCAACAAGCTAGTTGCAACTTGGCAGGATTATATTGTATAAAAGCTTAGAACATATCCATATTATAATTTAAAAATGCGTTAAATAAAATACGAATCCATAGTTTTCCTTATCTGTGTAGCCATTTTGAATATTGCGTGAAATAAGTAACCCACTTATTATTCTAAGCAATTGAGTGGAACAAGAAAATTGCGTTTACTTGTGTTTATGTAGGGGAAAATGTATTTAGATTGATAGATGGTGGGTGTATTTAGAAGGGTTTTAAGTGTTATATTAATTCTACATTTAATACATACAGAAAATAAATATAAAAGGTTTAAAAAAAATTAAGATAAGTAATTGCATGCTTTTTAATGAATAAATTTTATACGGCTGGTTATGAAAACATTAACCCCGTATAAAGAAGTGAATTCTTAAGCGTAATAGAAAAACTACCCCGACCACTTGACCCATCCACAAGCTTCTAGACTAACATAAAATAGGTCTCATTTAAATTTATATTGCACTACTCGAGGATAATTAATAAACACAAAACACTAAGTATATAGCCGCTTTTCGGACAGGCCTGTTTGCTGTCACTTCAGTATTTAATTAAACGAATGATAAAAGTAACTGAGAAGGTAGGGTAATTTGTCAAAATTAATTAAAAAGAAAACGAAAGAACTGACGAATTATATTAGCTTTAACAAGTCGAGATCTGAAGTATTCGTTAAGTTGCCAATGTTTATTTTTGAATATTTATATAGCTTTGTTGAGTTCTGATTGTAGTTACAGTATATAGATTTCTTACAAGGTATATTAAAAGCTAGGGTTAATTGTTTTATTGTATTAAAAAAATTATAGAGTGATTTTATCAAATTGATTAGTAATATGAAGTACATTTGGAATAAAATTTAAAAATAAAATGTTTATTCGAAATCAAAATACTTTATTTATTAATAAAAATTTATTGTATGAAATAGAGTTTGTATTCCTAATTCAAAATAGATGTACAGGAAATTGTTTAAGATTTTGGATCTTTGATTTAAGCCCAGTATCCGGCAGCGGCTTATATATATACATATACAAAAGGGCAAATTGCCTTTTCTGATTGAATTATGTCTTCCCTTTTCGTCTTGGCTTTTGTGCGATATTTGTGTTAATGTTGTAGTTAAATAATACTACTAGTGTACTAGGTACTTATTGTAGAAGTAAAAAACACATACAAATGTTATAAAGAAAATTATAAATATTTTCTTAAAGTTTTATGTATCAAGATAGGTATATTATTATGTTTAATTTTTTTATCTACTTTTAAAATTAAAGTTTAAAATTTATGACCCAACAAATAAATTTATGGTCTGAAATATATTTACAATGTAAAACTAAGGCAATCTTAATCTTTTTATCTCCATATTAACAATGGAATCTGGGATCCTGTTTCAAATCGTTTATCTCAGAATGTAGGCAACATTTTTGGCATCTTGAACAAAACTATGAAACAAAAAACAATAAGACTAAGTTATTTAAGACATTGGAATGCTGGTCGTTTTGAGTCGTGATTTAAGTATAATCTAATTACCATATAACGCTCTGTCCAATTAAGTGAGTTTCGGACTATTTTTTTATGTTTTTACAAGGAATCGTGATAACAAATTTTACGCGGAATTACACAAATTAAAACAAATAAGATTTTAATTAAAGATTTTGAATTCTTATTTTTAAATAACTTATCTGCAAAGTCGATTATAGTAATGCTGAACAGTAGCTTTTATTCATTGTATTAATCTTGGATAATTTGATCTCAAGCTTTAACTGTGAATATATATCAATATATTTTTTTATATCAATATATTTTTTAATTTGCTGTATAAAAACTTAGTAACTGAATATTTTATTATTTATTGCTAGCATAATAACAGAAACTTTCAATTGTTTCATTTTTGTTGCGTCTTGTAGTTGAAACATAAACATTGATGGGTTCAGATCAGACTTTACGTATTATATTTCACCTAACATTGAAACTTTCCATAAAATCTGAAATAGAGTAGGTATTAATTAATCTTTTCATCTCAAGATGAATAGCCATATTAATTTAATATACTTATATCATCTTACCTGATATAAACATAATAAAGGCGACCTTTTGGTAATATGCAAAGGTAAAGCATTTGTTTCAAAATATCAGCCAAGAAAAACTTTTAAAACACTTCAACGCTTCGGATGCAATGGACAAATGCAATTATCGCAGCTTCAAAAGTGGATTTAGAAGGGTCGCCATTGTAAATAGAAATCGGGGTTTTTCAAAGGCTTTTCATAGACAAAAAACTGAAAAAAATCACAATAAAATGTAAAAAGAAACTCGTCAGCAATGTGTCGACCCCGAACCAATTGAATTTCAAAGCTGACAAGCGTCTACCGCGAAATTTATTCAAAGAATAAATCTGAAAATTTGTAGATCTAAAGGCATAAAAGCAAAGTGCCGACACGACGACACAAAGGAATTTCTAAATTTCACGGCTTCCGCTTCGACTGTTTGTGTTTATATGAGAGGGCGGTGTGAGAAATGACAAACGACTGTGGGGAAATAAAGAAAGATGCAGGAACTGAATCAGAGACGAGCAGCCAATGTCAGACATCGGCGCTACGGGTGCATATATACATACATACATACACACAAATATACATTGCTATACATATACATATTACACATACATACATAATGCATGAACATTTTAAAAATTGTATCATTTTAATTGCATAGTAATTTATACCACATACAACTTAGACATTATATCTTATTACTCTATCAATTCTAATTTTAAGCTTATGTTAAAATATTATCTTTACATTTAAATACTTAGAAATAAATGGATTTGATATGGATAGATTTCAGATTAAAGTTGATTGCCCAATATTACAATTTTGAACTAGGTAAAGTCTCGTCTTGGAAGGCAGGTATTTATATTCTGCAGTTCACTGCTCGTCTACATATTGTCTATGATCGCGAGGGTCGTTTAAGGTCATGATGGTCATGATTTTGATTTAAATTATAATAATTTAACATTAACTCTATACTTTGTATCAAATGAAGAATATCGCTTTTAATTAATAATAAATAATAATATTTAACATATTTTAAAGTAGTTCACAGGTTTATAACTTATTGTTTGTCTCTTAAAAATTTGTAACATTTTCTAACAATAAATCATTTTTAAGTAAAAATATTAATAACAGTAATATCGAAGTAAATGCTTTGCTTCGCTTTGTTAGTTCCTACAACAGTCTAGTAACTATGGGCAGGTGCTGATGCCTGATACTTTTCAAAGAGCAAAGTGTTATTTTCTCCGATAAAGTTTAGGATGCTATTAGGAACAAGTTTCACTCTTTCATTTCATCGAAGTTTAGTTGAATGTATGTTTTATATTTCTTATATTTACTTATATAAAAACAGATAAATATTATGAAATAATAGTACGTTTATTAACAATCTAGTAGTTCTTAATATTGAACTAGATTCAAGTAAAGAATAAATTCTTTTGACATAAAGCTTATTTTTTTTAAACTGAGAAATTAAAATTAATCAACTTACTAAACTGTCTTTTTTTGTCAGAGATTTTGTTGAGAGAGGCCGAACTAAGAAGAAAAATTTATTTAACTAAATAAACCAAAAGTTTAAAAAAAATGTTCTTTACAAGGAATAGTAAGTACTTTTTTTTTGGGCTGAAATATATTTCACTTCTCCTTCTCCCCGTCCTTTTCTATACTGATAACGTGTGTTAAATATTTCATGATAACCCATTGAGTAGTTAAGACGTAACAACCAAAATACATTAAACATTAACATATATAACTTCATTAAAAATAAAGCTACAACAATGTTAATAACTATGTTTACTAAAGTTAAAAAGCATGAATGAAGTAGACAACGCTAAATGTTTTAATATTTTATTTTTGTAAATAGTTCTGTAAATAATAGTAAATATTTTTAATATTAAAGATGCAACTCTAAAACTATAGAATGTTATGTGCAACATAGAATGTAGAAAACAGTCGTTACTATTACTGGTATAGTAACAAAAACGACTTTTACTCTTAGTAAATGTTTAACACCAAAGTAAAAAGGACTTCTGGAAACAGTGTCGTGTTATGGCGGTTGTAGTGTCAACGACATAATAGTGGTTAGTTTCTGTACTATAATTTTAGTAGGATATTAACCTACTAACAAAGTCTACTTGTGAATTGAGAGTAGAGGTGTTTCAGGTAAATTAAAAACGGGAGAGGTTTTAAAATAGGCAATTTGGGATAGGTTATTATTTAATATTAATTTTAAGTATTATATATAATAGTCATAGGTACAAACTTTGTTACAAATAAATACCAATAATGAAAACAGTATTAGCAAGAGAGTTTCTTTCGACTTTGCATCACAAAAATTAACAGGCTGTTTGATCTATCTTGACAGAAATATTAACAAAAACCTAATCTATATTTATAACATATTTTTAACTAGCTCTGCCCGCGACATCATTCGCTTGGCGTATTGGGTGAACGACAGTAAAAAGTTGACAAAATAAAAAAAATATTTAATGAAACAAAAATGTTTGTTTCATTAAAACAGCTTTTCTTATAAATTTTCTTTATTGTGTTGAATTTTTGTTAAGAAGCGGAACATGTACTAAATTCAATGAATTTAGAATACAGTAGTTTCTTACCGATACCAAATGTTATAAGTGTTTGAATTTCAAACTTTCTAGGATATAGTGTCGGTGATGTCATTTCGTTGGCGCCATCTAGTTTTGGACATAAAAACTTATAGGGTTTACGTAATTTTTTTATTTTTTTTTCAGTGTAATTTTAATCAAATGTTAATAAAATATCACAATACGTCTCTATATATTTATGTTATATTTCAAATATCTTTATAGGATTAAGTGGTAGAATTGGTATCATGTATTTTTCCGTAGAAATTAGACATTTTCGTTCAGTAGAAGATATTTTGTGTTGATCAGGACATTCAGCTATCACCATATCAAATTTCATCAATATCCGTCGACCAGGTTTTGTGTTATTCGTGCACAAATATACACACAGATATACAGACGAAATGTTGACAAATTGGTGATTTGTTATCTATATCGATTCCTTATTACACGTTCAATAATTTTTTTTAAATATATTAAGGTTACAGTTTTATTATATTATGTATATAAATATATTTGTTATATTGACAAAAGCTAATAGAAACTCATAACTTCTACAAACAGAAATAATTTAGTTCCGGTGACTTTTAATTTGTTTACAATGTTTTTTATATTTGATGATGAATTATCAAAGACACCGCTGTGATACAGTGTTTCGTGAGAACTTAAATCGTGGTCCAAATTATAAATCTTAAATCATAAAATATTGTACACGTTAAGACATTATTAATTATTTTAATAGAATATATATTTATTATGTATATGTTTACTCAATCTATGTTATTCATGTAATAACAATTTGGTTCTGAAAAATATATACAAAAACCATCGACATAAAAAAAATCTTTTTCAATTTGATGAATCTAAGGAATTATTATAATAAGTAGTATTTTACCAAAAAATTACAAGGTCTTTTTTTAACACACGGCCTTTTAATTATGAAATATTTAGTAAAAAAAAATCCATAAATAGTTGAACAACATAATAAATGTTTCAAGATTTACCCTTCTCTTGTCCCTCGGTGTAATCAGCGCATGCCTTTGGCGCTTGCGTTTTAATAAATCAGTAGAAATGACACCAGGCGCGTTAAACAGTCATCATCTCAATGGGTGGTCCGCTCGAGACGCCTTCACGCCATGTACAAATGAAATCAAAGAGTTAACAGAAATAGATACAGTAAAATTAAAGTTATGTAAGTTATGTTTTGTTTGTCTGTTTTCTTTTTATTGTACTAGCTTTTCTTAACGACTCCGTTCGCGTTGGCTTGTTTTTTTTATTATCACAACTGTTTCTACATGTGTAACGTTAACGTTCTGACATTCATAGATAAAAACTCTATGACTACATATGGCTGCAATAATATATGCCATCGTTATGCCGATGTTATCTTATAATATATGCCATGCCATTGTTTGCAAGAATTATCAAGAACTCAAATTACCAAAATTTACAATAACAGATGCAACATTATTTTTAAAATTTATTTTTTATAACTAATTAAAAATGTACTTCATACAAATTAAATTCTTTATTATTTATCTTAATTATTATAATCTATTATAGCTACAATTTTTATAAGGTAATGGATTTAGTCTCTTATTACAAAACAGGTTGTCGTTTCTAAGTAAAGAAAGATTTATATTAAAAGTTTCTTGAAATTAGTCCGAACTAAAGTTATATATAAATATTTAGGTGAAGGTAAAATTTAATATAATTTTATGTAATACTGGTCAGCGACAAATCCTATATTATTAAGCGAGCGACAGACTTCACTTTAAAATTTAATATTAAATGTAGGGAATATCACAAAAAATTGCTAACTTGTGGAAAATTCTGGGAATAAAAGAATCAACTTGGTTTAAACAAAATTTTTTGTACCTAAAATTTTGTCGCTTTCGTCTGGTTGGCGCTCATTTACAGTAAGAGAGACTGCTTCATTAAAAAATATATATTTCTTTGAATTCTTTGCTCAGTGAATTCGTAATACGAATTGAAACATTTACATATACCACAATGAGCATATATGTAATTAATTGAATACGTCTTATATAATTTTATTTTATTTTAACTTTTATTCAACTACAATATTATAATAGTCACAAAATCTGTATTCAGTATAACTAAAATCGGTTTGTAAAACAATAAAATTAAATAAACCGAGTGTCTGCGAGGGAAACTCTATTAACAAGGCACAAAAAGGATGTCAGAAAATTTTACAATACTTTTACTGTAGAAAAATTACGAGTTTTTTTTGTAGGTGAGCAACAAATAAGAGCACCAACTTCACTTAAAACAATTTGCAGGGGAGCCACTCGAAAGTGTTAAGTGAATTTGAAAACGTTAGGTAAAACGGAGCGTCAAGAGGAGCGTCCAAATTGAGTCAAACAAACGAAACATCGACACGATTCCGTCTTGCAAAGTTTAAGAGCAATTTTTCTCTTAAAGCTAAACAAATGAGACGCCATTAGATGGAGTGAGAGCGCTTAATCTATTTCTGACGAGTTCAGTGACGCGGACAAAGACAAATCGACATTAGCCTACTCACACGGCGCGAAGGCGTCTCACTTCTGTTTCAATTCCACTTTTATTTGCGGATTAACTTCTTATTAGTCATTGTGCCGCAATGAGGCTCCGGCTTGATATCACAAGCTTTATGAATGGCTTCATTATTCTGCCGACGCGGTACGAATCCATCTGCAGTTCAAACTTTGTATTTATTCGGATTTGGTAACGGATGGTTTGAATTCTACTGGAGATATTTATTTTATTCCATAAACTTGGTTATTTTTGTAAAGGTATTAAAGAAATATATGAGGTTTACTTAAAAAATATATAATTTTTAAGATATATTTGCCCTAACTTGTTAGAGTGCCCGAGAAACAAAATTTAATATTAAATATTGTTATACAAAAACTAAAGATATTTAAAAAATTTTAACGCAGTAATTTGAAGATATACTAATTTGTTGGTTAACCCACCGCGGGCTCGTTCCAAAATAACACACAGTGACTATGCCTGTTCTCATTAAATTCGATTGTGTTTTGTTACACAGAAATAATAAAGCAACCGAAATTGCAAATAGAATTTTAAGTTGAGTGCAATAAAATTCAAATTCGCGTATGTTGTACAATGATTCAATTGGCTTCTAAATAGTAATGGGCAAGAATAAATAACAGAGCGTGTATTTCAGAGAGGACAAGTTGAAAAATGTCGAAATGTGTCATCTGTCAGTCGGCGTTTAAAGCGATATGTTATTCCTTGATAGTTCAAACTTCAAGTGGACATTTTTGTCGGGTGTTTCGAGAACAGTGATGTCGTTCGAAAAATTTTATACTTCGTCAAATTAGTTACTTGGCACTTAAAACTAGAAAGAACTATTGAATGTTTTCTTTAAAAAATAAACAGTGTATTTTTTATTTTTACAATGGCAATTCTACAATTCTTTAATAAATATTTTCTTTGTTAAAGTTTTCAAAACCAAGTAGTAAACCAAATAAAAATATATCACAATATTTATTGCTCGTGTCAATTTTATTTATATATTAAAACTGTCATATTATATGAATAATATTATATGGGATGCCTTTAAAATATGCTCTAGTACTCAGTCTCGGAAGCAGTAGATATTCAAATAACACTATTAAATTAAATATTATATTATATATAGTTGTATATAGTAACACTTTTCTTTTACCGAATTTTAGTTATGTTAATTTTCTGTTCAACTTTTTTCTATATTCTATTTGGAAGGTAGTTTCACACATTTCATTATATGTACAGTATACATACTGATGATTCAAACAGAAAGTCGGTGTTAGGAGTTACTATTTTAAACGGTCAGTAAGCGCCGGATGCTTAAAGTTCCCCTTCTCTCTTTGTGCTTGTAACTTATTTGAAACTTGTGACCCCTTACTAATAAAAATATTTATTAGTAGGGGGTCACAAGTTTCAAAGAATTACGCAGTTTAAGATATTCTCTGTTTTATCACTAGTACACCTTTTACATTTATCATTAGTGTGTACGTGATAAAACAGAAAAGAAATTCTATTACTTATATTTTTATTAATAAGACAATATTTAAATATATTTAATCAAATAATTTAATCAATTTGAACTACTTTTAAAGTTATCGAATACATAAATTAAAAAAAAATATATAACATACTTTTAGTAAATTTTGTTTGCAACTAAACTACACAGCTTGTTATAAATGCATTTTTGAGTAAATACACGAACTGTGCCAGATCATCAATAACATCATACATTGATAAAAATTCTTCACGCCTATTCTTTGTTTGTATTCGTTAAGACCGAGTAAGCCTTATCTAACATAATTATGTTACAGGGTTCGTTAAACTTGTCACAGCAAAATATCGAATGGGCCTTGGTAATAAGAATGAGAATTGTATAAAATAAATTGGATTTAGTTTATATGACATAATTTAAGTAGTGGTTGAAATAATTTGTTACACCTACATATTTTAATTTCACATAAAATAATAATTGTTTTTAAACATTCTTGGTAAAGTGAATTCCAGTAGTTATTAATATAACTTTTCAACTACATAATTTGAATTCTTAGGTAATGTGTATTCCTATAATTATTAGTAAAACTAAAAATAAAATATATTAGAAGAATATTTTTTAGATTTAGAAACCTAACTGTATTGTTTTCTATTCATTCCTTAAATTACACCAGGGGAATAAAAAATCAATTATTTATTTAATTACGTAAAAATATTTTTAATGCTTGTGATCTGAAATTTGATTAAATGCAAATACGAATGATAAGGAAACACACATTGCCTAGAGCACTAT
Organism: Mechanitis mazaeus; assembly: GCA_959347395.1. Lineage (NCBI taxonomy): Eukaryota > Metazoa > Arthropoda > Insecta > Lepidoptera > Nymphalidae > Mechanitis > Mechanitis mazaeus. Next base: position 12,651,881 of record OY365743.1, read on the forward strand.
TAATAAAATCAAATATTAAGTTTCTTCGTTACAAATCAATCATTTAATTCACAATATCACACACGACCTATTTAATTTTATTTCAAGTCTTATCAAAGTGATCTAAATATAAGGTAATTTTGGTCAACCCCATCTAGTGATGAATATTAGAACCAAGTTTAATTAAAAAATCATAAACGACCTACATATTCAGTATAATCTTAAAACCGTAGTATAAAATATAAACTAATTTTGTTCAACCCCATCCCTTGTCATCCCAACCCCATCTCAAACATTCGAATTAAGTCTTTATAGTTCTAATATACACACATCAATGTATATGTCTTTTTTTCAACGCCATAAAATATCTACAAGTCGTGTTACACAGTCGTGTTAAACTTCAAAATTGTAAACAATTTTTCAGCTCTTTCAAAATATTAAAATAATTATAATAACAATTGTCGGAATTATTATTTCTATTTTTATTCACCTCTTTCTCTAGTAGGCCTCTTTTCTTCTTTCACTTCTATCGTATGTGAATTTCGCACACCTGATTTTTATATGATTTTATAGGATTGCTGTTCTTTTCGTTCTACAAATACATTTAAATGTTTAAATAAAATATGTTTGTTTGCTTATGTGAGTGTAACTTTTAATTTTATGAAGTAACAAATAATAGAACTAAATACTTTTCATACTTTCGCAGTCAGCTTAGATTAAGACCACGACCGGGAATAAAATGTTAGGAGGATTTAAAGTTGAGAAAGGTTGTTTCTAAACATGTATAATTAATATAAATAAAAACATCATGACCTCATGACATCCAGTTGACTTGAGACTCTTGTAAAAAGACTTTATACCGACGGAATGTTAAAAACACTATTACAATGAATTTTTAATATTAGTTCTAATTTCATTTCCAATTATTTTTATATGATCTGCAGTTTCAAAACTATTAAGGGTAAAAAAGCACCAACTAAATGAACATTTATAATCTATATACTATTTACACGGACATACAAATAAGTTATATTATTATATCGTTGATTATAACGAATAATTGATTAGAATTTATCTCAAGAAATAAATATATTTTTGTTTTATTATAACACATTCAACGAATGAATAGATAACAAAAATATAAATTTGTTGGCAAATTGATATATCTGTTGTGACATTATTTATTATAGCTTTGACATTTTTGATTATTCTATTAAAATGCTGTTATGTGACCAATTTATATTTTATACATATTTTTTCAAGTTGCTAACGCTTTAAATAAAACTATATATACGTGGCGGTTTGTTTGCGGTTTTCCAATCTAATTGTAATTGAATAATTTAGCCTGAACTAGTTTGATTAAAGTCAATTTTATACGCAAACGGATGACTAATGAAAAATCAATATGTTGAATGACAATTAATATTTATTTTGTACTTCTCTATAAAAATCTTTTTAATGTCTATTAATTTTGCGTCAGTTTTTATTTTCGTAATTTGTAGCTATTCAAGTCGTTTTAAAACAAAGAAAAGTTAAGGAAAAGTGAACGGCAAGTCTAAGTCCTATCAAGGCTGTCAGTGTCAGTGGTCGAAGTTCAGGATTTCAGCTATTTATTGCAATCCCACAGGATTTGAGAATTTACGCGTTGAAAGATAAAAGAATCTGGTTTCTTGTAAGGCTGTCTGAACATAGAAAATCTTATTTAGTCTTATGTTAGACTGTTTGGAAAAAGATACAATTATATACAAATAATATAGATATATAACAAATTTATTATGTACTTACAGATTCCTCTAAAATATAGTGTTTAGTTCTTCACCTAAAACACTGTGTAATATAATATAAATCAAAATTAATCTTAATAGTCATTTCACACTCTGTTTTCATTACTCATTTTCTCGACTATTTTCTGGAGTATGTTTCTTTTATTTTGTAAAGTATCAGATATAAAAAATAAACAATATGTACATATAAATAAAAACACTTTTTCAAAATACAGAACGTAATTTCAAGATAACGAAATTACGTAACTAACGGGAACGAATGTAAAAGGTAGATTTGCGTGATAAGCCTTTAGGATTTCTTTTAGCATGAGAGCCGAAAAGCCTACTGTAATAAATTAAGCTAGGTTTATTTTACAGAGACGTTTTAATGACAGAAACATTTCACAGCTTTGTAGATACCTGCATTCAACAGACAAATAAACGACCAGATGTTTATTTTTACAATTTTATTTATGCTTAATACATATACCTAATATTGTGTGGTTTGAAAACACATCAGAGAAAAAGCAAAAAGTTGTGATATTCAATATTATGATTTCATTATACCGAGGGTTGAAATAATTAAATGAAAATCTACAATGTTTGCTTAACCACACAAACATCGGTATACCAAGCTAATAAATCGTTACGCCACGCGTCTGTCCATTGCCCTCACAGATAGCAACAATACTTTCACATAATAATACACTATTGTGTATACACATTTATGTATATAAAGAATTAATAATTTAAGCTTTAGTTAGGTTAGTTTTGGGGGAACATGTTGTTTTTCTTTTATTATTTCCTGACCCACGATTAATATTATATATAATAATCCGGATGTACTCACATTAATTTTTTCGAAATTTGCCCGAGCACTTTTCACCCCAACGCGAATCGCGGCGCGAACAGTTCACGTGGCAATTTCGCCATTATTATATATTATAAGTCTGTTATATTTTAATAACAATATTTTTATAAGACAGGTAATTAATATTTTTCAACTAAACTCATTAACACCAAAGATTGTGATAATAATAAAAAAAATACCTATACTATTTTTTAATTCTACTTATCGATTATGACTGTGGCTATAAAAAGTATACTTATAAATATGTTTTAGAACGTCTATGAACTTTTTTAGCATTTCTTTTCCGTACCGTTATGAATATTTGAAACAAAGTTATTTATATTGATATTATAATTTATGTAGTATGTAGTACTTATTACTATTTATACGTACAGTTTTTTTATATATATCCAGTTTAAAAAGAACTATTAAGATCACAAGATTCATCTATTTATAATGATCGCAACATGCATATGAGTTGAAAGCTCTGCTCGAACGGCGCATGTTTAGGGTTCCATTGCAAAAGATTAACATGTATAATTTCACACAATAAGGTTGTCAGTCTATCTGTCCATTTATAAATGGATTCAAGTTAATTCTGTGTATTAAATGTTAAAAAATAGCAGTTTTTTTAGAAATAAAAAGAAAGAAAAAACAATAGGCAATGTTTTACATAAAAGTGAAGAACACTCACTCATCACGAAATCTCGAAAACTAATGATCCAACAAAAATTAAATTTAACAAGAACATTACTTGTAACTAGGAGACATTTAGAAGGATTTTTTTTTATTTCCATTCCTAAGGGGCGGAGGGGGGTTGCAAGTTTGTACTAAACTTCGTAATTTTTTACGATTATAGCATGAAATTTTAGATTTAAATTTGCGGTTAGTTAAAAATCATAATGGTTTAGTTTGAAATAATTAATTTCAAATATTAAATATTATTTTCATTGAATTTCACTTCGAATCCTGCAAGTATTATTAAAAAATGCTTTGTATTTTACTCTACTAAACATCAAAGAGTGTTTGTTAATCATAAACTACATCCTCAAACAAAAGGAGTCCACAGTCAGCCTGCGCGCAGTGAACCAAAAAATACGTTATAACCGGAGAGCAATTCTGTACCTACTGAGACAAATAAAGTATCAGAGAACAATGCTTGGCGACTCACTGAATAATTTTAGCCTGGCATACCATCAGTGACTGGGCTGATACATGGACCAAGGAAGTAAATTAATTGAGGAAGTGATATGAACGCAATTTTGTTGAGAATGCGAGCGCAGTAAAAGGAATTTGAGATTAGGATGTCGCGCCGAATATAAAAGTCGCCGCTTAGCTTTTAGTTTTAGTGGACTGTTTAAAGTATTTTAAAATTGTTTTGTTTCTTTCATTTGGTTTTATAGGCATTTCATTTTACTTCTTTACAGTAACAGGTTTTATAAATCTATTTTTAAAAGATGAGAGATCTTTTTATAAATACATGTATAAATTTATTTCAAATGATGTCCGCCTTGTATTCATAAGAGGGGATATGTCACTGAATATACAGATATTTGTCTAAATTTAGGGCTAAACTATACACTATGAAAAAGTACGTTCGTTACCAATATTATGAGAAGATTTGACATATATTTATATACTTTATATATGTGTCAAAATCTAATTCAAAACTCTGTTTATAAGTAAAAAAATATACAAAATAGTAACTTAATATTAATAAAAGCAGCACAAATTTGTGTCATTTCTAGTAACATTATTTTTTTACTTGCTTGGTAACGCTGTCCTTACCGCCCCCAGGGGAAATAATATACTGTCACCGAGAATTTACTACTCCCCACCACAATTAGAAATAGCCAGATATTGCGTAATTAGAACCCATTAATTGATCTCGCATACGACATGCGATACTAATGTATATCACCCACTGGATCTACAGCCCTTTTGATCTCAGGATCATATAATAATAATAACACATAATAGTTATGAATGATTAATATTTGTGTTCAATATTTATGATATTGCTTCACGAAAAAATTATTTTAACCCAAGATCTTTAAAAATATTTCGTCTTCATCTTGAGTTTAATACTTTTTTTAAGCTATTTATTCTACTCTAATATTCTATATAACTTGGGTTTAATATAAACATATTTTTCCCGGTATAAAACTTAATAAACTTACTGCTTTCAACAGATTCAGTATAAATTATTTTTATTAGAAACATTCTGAAAATATGTATAAAGTTTTTAGGCTAGACAGCAACAAAAATATATGGGCTTATTTCAAGAATTGGAATATTTTATTTGTACCTATAATAGTATTTTTTCGGAGATAATAATACTTTTCTCTATCACTTTAAAACTCAGTTTCATAGTGTAATATGAAGTAAATTTAAACCATAAAATGTCTCCAAATGTTAGCCAGACTATTAGAAAATTTTGAGAAATATTTATTTTTTGCGGTCACTGCCAACCCACGCGGCAAGAAAATATTTACATAGTTAAAACATAAGTTAACTAGACTGTAACTAAGACAATTAAAACTTTCTAAAAATAAAATAATAAGTTTTTCTTTTCTTATTTATTCTTATTTTTTGGAGCAAAGGCGAAGATATTTTTATTGTCAGGAGAGTATACAAAGTCTATAGACTAGCAAAATCTATTTATTTTATTCTTACTATTCAAAAGTGTGTTCGGTATTAATGCTACTCCTACCAGACGAATAATGGTAGGATGTCAAAAATTAGCAAAGTTCTTGAGGTCAGTGACTTATAGGTCCTGAAGTTTTTGGTGGCATTTGTGACTGTCGCACGCGCGAGTTAGGCTTAAGATTATAGCCACTATTTACTCCGCTAATTTTATAAGTATGCGAAACTCTTTCAGCAACAATGCTCGTTAAGCTCCACTCGCCGTGGATAGTTTCGGACCTAGTATTTTGTCATAAATTAATTAATGTTTTGATATTTGACAATAAACAAATTTAAATATATATAATTATAATTAAACTGTCAAACTTGATAAACATTTTTCTTTTCTTTTTTCAATGATAAAAATAATAGTGCATTCGAGACAATTAATAGGTCATTTAATGCATATATTTTTGAAAAGGGACCTGAAATTTCCAAGAATTTGTATGACCATTTAGGCCAGACCAATTTTAGTTCACTTACATCAAATTTTCTATTTCGTAACCGTTTCCGGAAGCAGTATTGTCGAAATTCCCCACATCTTTTGGCCGGCGTCCACTTTTTTGTCAACACTCGTTTACCCTAACCACAGTTAGATGATCACGGAAGAGTAATGGTCGTAAATGGCAGGAAATTACTGAGGCACCTTATCGACGATTCAATAAGACCAATGAACGAGGGAGAGAATAATGAAAGTGCAACTAAAGCTGCTATTCCCTTTATGTGCCTTTATACCAGTCAATGGACGTAATTGCCGTTTATTTGAATCTTTCTGTACTATTCGGACACTATTCATCTTTTTCTGTTCTATCGAAAAATTATATTTCGTAGTGAACAATTTGGAATCATTTTAGGATTTTCTATTAGATATAAAGTATTGTAATACAGTTACTTCAACTAGCTTTAAATGTTCGTGTATATATTTTAGTTTGTTATCCTATTAAACACGAAACATATAGTTGTATGTTAATAAGCTTACTAAATAAATATACGCTAAGCAAACTATGTAACGACTTGTTATAACGAAGACGTGAAATCAGTTTGCAAAACAAACTAATCGTAGTAACTACGTTGTAATTACATGTTGGTATTAGCTGGTAACTGTGTACGCAATTACGTTATATTGCTGCGTGTGTTTACAAACAAACAATTACCGTTACCTAGACAAAGTATATCGTGGATTTAACTTCCAATAAAACGTGTGCCGCATAACTTAGACTACGTCTTAAGGGTACATTTGTTCGTAAAATGTGTGACGAAATTGTGGGCGCGGGACTCATTTTTCGATCACTCGTACTTGACTCAACACTTAGGCAGCCCTTTTCAACAATTTCACGAGCTTTTTACATCAGTCGCATACAATATAACAAATTGAAGCTGTACTTTTCTAAAGTGATTTCTTGCTAAATTTTTGTTTTAAAATTTATTCTTATTTATTTTTTTATATAAAAAAAGTCTATTGTAATATTTGAGGTCAAGTTGAGAAAAGAAGTTTGGTCCATTTATATGAAATTTGAAAGTAGGCCTCAAAATAAAAATTCTCAAAAAATATTAGCCGCTTCGTCTCACAGAAAAAATTACCAATGAAAATAGAATAGAATAAAAACAAATTCTAAATCATAATGTTCAGTAAAAAATTGTCTAATAAAAATGTATATTCAATATTTGGTAAAAATATCTGATTAACATAAAAGGTAATTTCGATTGTATATAAATTTATTAAGTACCTATTTGTTGGACATAAACATTACATAATTATAAATAAACGTTCATAGTAATTAAAAGCAAATAAATGATTTGTGTGTTTTTTTTTTATCTTGTATAAAAATAGTGTATATTATAATTGACCGGCAATATATCAGGATGGTGGGAGGCCGCAAGGGATAGAGACGACTGGAAAAGTTTAGGGTAGACATTTGCCCAGCTGTGGGATGATAACGGCTAGAAAAAAAAATAGAATAGCCTTAGTATTATATATATATATATATATATATTGTATTAACGTTAGCAAAAGCTTGCCTATATCAAGCCATCTAAAAATAATTGTTACCAGAAACATAAAAGCGTTATTACATGGGCTTCTAACTAACAGTTACCAAAGGAGCTCCGTTGATTAGTTCAGGCCTCGAATGGCGTTGTTCGCTATAAGATTTTTGGGTAAATGTAATATTATGTCGTTATCGTAATAGAACGGTCTGTGCCATTACCAGTTTTTCTTTCACTCTGCATGAATTTCGCATTTTACAGATTGGCGTTTTGGTTCATTTTGGTTAAATTTAATACTTTAAAATTAAAATTAATATTATACAACCTTTAGAATTTATTTAATTATTTTATTTTGAACAAAAATATGCTTTAAGTAATTAGTTTTTTGAAGTTATAAGGGTTGTATAGTATTAATTTTTATATTTAAAAAGACGGCGAATTAGTTTAAAAAAAAAAATTAAACAAGTAATATGTTTTTATTTTCAGAAGTAAAATAATAAAAAAATAATCATAAGAAACATTTCGTTTTACAAATTGTAGAGAGAATAAATCAAACAAATTATTATTTTATGCTATAAATAATACAGATTTGATGAAACCTCCTAATGATGTCTCTGGGAGCCCTGGAGCTAGATCTAAATAAATTACATAGTTAAGATTTCAAATTAAACATAATTACTATAATAAACATGAAATATTCTTATTTACTAAGCTTTTCAGAATATATAGTATATTAAATAACATTTATGTTCTAAATAAATAAATTATTAAATGTAATATATAACGATATACCTTAACCAAATTAAATGAGAAAACATTGATATAGTGTCACTACGTTGATTGTAGTAGAAAGTTTCGGTTTTGGCTAGTTTTGGCAAAAAAAAAATCGGTCTTAGTTACGGTTTCGGCCAAAAAATTCACAAAACTTTCGGCCGCGCTGAATCATACTTACTTTGTAGTCTTTTTATTTTATCTAACATTATATATGTATTATAGATATAAATTTAATGAATTTATACATTTTCATATTGTTATTGAAGTATACAACAAAAATTTAAAATTTTTAACGTTTAAGTAATTATCCAGTTGTACTCACGTTATAATTATTGGAATTTATTACTTATAACGTTATTATTATAGGGATTACTATTAGACTCGTCAACCTATTGGATCGTGTTCATGCCCCGATTCGGCTATTCTCTCAGAGTTCATGAATAAGCACCCCGAATGGGTTCGAAAGTAGTCGAACAAATTCCGATAGTAATAATGTGAGGAGATATATATATATATATATATATATATATATATATATATATATATATATATATATATATCAGTATCTACTACTACAGTACAATACAGTACTATCGGAATATATAACAGTAATCATAAATAGGTAGAGAAAAATGAAGGTAGTTTAGATTTCGGTTACGGTGTCGACTGAAACTCATAAGCCAAAGCTGAAAAATCGGTTTCGGTTATAAAAACTGTTATGGGCAGACAATACATTTATGTAATATGATTTATCAAAGCAAATAAATTAAGCTTATATTTAAATAACTTCCCAATGGTTTTATTATTTTATAATTATAATTAAATAAATTTCCATTCATTTATTTTGTTTTTGTTTTAACTTCTTGTGATTCTTTCTGCCACCCCTCTTTGTACTTAACAGCTTATCGCATTGGTAAATCTAAATTGAATTCTAGGGGTATAGATTCCATAAAATACCCCAATGGAAGTAAAGTATCAGAAGGTACTATGTCTTTTGGTGAAGATCTTAATATAAGATAATTGTTGAGTCATCTTAAAGCTTTGTTTTTAGTTATCTTGAGACAAATAAATTATTATATTTTTATAATTAATAACCTTATACCTGTTGAAAACCTAATAAGTATTTCAAAACGATTCATTTTATTTTATAAAAAAAGCAAACTATATAATGTTTCAATGCATGTAATCTTTTTAATAAAATCGTTGTCTAAAACGTGCGGAAGGATGTACTGTAAATTTTGTCAGGCAATTTGTTAAAGGCGAGTTCAGATTTTCTAATAAATTTTTACATAGAAATTGTAATGACTTTTTAAAATACCATCTCGCTTGTATATATAGATTAATTTTTATTAGGAAAAAGTATAATCTTAAATCAATAACATCCACATCAGTTTGCAACATTAGAACTATAAATTGAAAAAATAAATTCTATCACCCCATTGGTTCATAAGATAAAAGTATATATCAATGTTAGTATTCAATAATAGATGAAATATCTGAACCATTTACCAAAAGTCCAATACAAAACTGAACTCGCCCTGATCGTTTGTTACCGTCAGCGAGAGATGAAATAATTTCTTCACCATTTGCTATTTGTATTTCCTTGAACTGTCGTCGCAGCTTAGCGTTGTTATCTAGGATTAAGGTTTCCTGTTTAAATAATTTTATGTGTGGATTTTTCATCTTATTCATTGTTAACTATAATTGTCTTCATATTTATCTTATAGATTTTATAAATTCATTTTTGAAATTAATTCGTATTTGTAACGTATTATAATATTTGAAATAAAACTATTTTTACGGATTAAAACTCGCGTCTGTCCCTGACACTAACATCTCGTCTACCCGTGAACACGATTACTGCAAAGTATTCGAATCGTCGGGTTAAAATCAAATTATACGCGAGTTTTAATACGTAAAAATAGTTTTATTTCAAATTGGTACTCGTGAAAATCTAAGAAAATACTATTATAATATTTTTTGTTATCAAACCCTAATATTGATATATCTGAATAGTTTATGTGAAATCGCTGAACTGAACATTGGATATGAATTAAATATATCATGTATAATAAAAGAACTACAATCCACTATGTCATATCTGTCAGTCGTATATAAAATCAAAGTATGAAATAATGGATAAAATATCAGAGTAAAGTATTACCAGAAGTCCTATACAAAAGCAACCGCCCCCAGATCATTTGTTACAGTCGCGCGTAAGATGAAAGCCGGGGATACAAAACGATGCTTCACGACTCACTAGTCACCACTGATAGTTGGCACACTGAGGGAAATTATACTTAACGGTAATAAAATATTAATTATTATTAGACTTTTTAGATATGTTATGTATATTCGAAATTTAACAATATCTCCAAATTTTAAATTATTTTTTTTTTCGAGCAAACGAGCACCAGCTTACGAACTTTACGAGTATGACTCGAATTTGACCTCAAGAAGTCCGTCTTTCTTGTTCGGGATAATAACCATATTAGTTTTGCACACTCACCTTTATGACACAAGTGTTAGTCAGCAATCTCGCCAAAATAGAAGCAAAGATTTTTGATAAATATTGAACTATCTTTATACCCAATTAACCTTATATATGTTAATTAATCTAATAATTTATATTAAATCCACAATAGAATACAAATCATACTCAGACATAATCAATCAAATACACGAATCTCGGTCTCCAAGACTTTATCGCTATGTCGTATCGATATCCGTTCCATTATTGTCCGGATAAAACTTTGATTTGATTCCAAACTTCAGTGGTATAACAAAAGACTTTATTTGCTACTTTATCGCACTAACTTTACAAAGAAGCTGATGAAGTAACTTTTTAATAACTTTAACGCTTTATTTTATATTTCCACAAAAAGTTTCTTTAGTGGTGTCTAGAAAAAAGACAGACTGTTCTTGCAGATTCGATAATAAATATATAATAAGCGAAAAATTCTACGAGGCATCAAACTATAAAAGTTTCAGATAATCTGAAACATGACTAAACTGAAAGTATCCTTCGTTATAATTGACAAGTTTAACTTTAATAACAAGTAAACAGCTAACAAAAATATAAATCTCAAATCCGAAAAATCTCTTCAAAAAATTATTATTATTATCTTGCAAATGTAATCTCATAAAAGCACAACCAACCAGTATTTATGAGAATAGACAATAATACAGACACTTTTGTTAATACTGAGCATATTTTACAAACATTGTTAGGGAAAAGAAACTCGTCGGCGGGATATAGATAAAGTCTTTTTCTTTATTAAACTTCAGGTTCTTGATAGGTGCGTTTGGGGCTATGAGAGTTTCCCCTAGGAAATAAGTTGACATATCTCAGAGGAAGCTTGTTCAGTGGCGCATTGACTTTATTTTATATCTTCTATTATTTTATATTTTATAAAAGATAAATTTTGTTTAGTTTTAATTTACACAAACACTCATTTATCAGTATTATTTAAAAATAAGTATTATAAAACCAGAAAACGTTATTGTAATAAGACAAGAAACAATCATTTGGTAAAGCTATTACGTAAACGAGCTAGTTTACATAATTCTCTCTTATTTTAATAAAACAGTTGAAGAATAAAATTCATTCATTCATAACACGGCACCACAAGTCACTCACAAAGAATTTTAGGTTATTTTTCTCATTTCAAATTCTCTGTAGACGACTAGAATCGTAAAAAGCGGATTATACTCGGTGAGCTCGCGTGGCGTATAGAATTCGTGAGAAAGAGCCGACTTGGCAATATGGGTTGCTTTATTTACTCCTAGCCACTAAGCTGCATATAATGAAAACGCACTGTCGTGTCGGGCGTCAAGTAAAAATTGTATAAGTGACATGTTGAGGGACACGGGGATGTCTTGATACTTTTATTTTTAACATATATTTTTTATTATTTGATTTGTGATTCTTTCTTATTTATTTGTCTTAATTTATTAATAATTAATTTTAAACATGTTTAGAATACATTTTTTTACTATTATAACGGGTTATTATATCAGTAGTTGAGTTGTGTAAAAAATACAGTATAAGAAGATAATTAAAAATATTGATATTGCGAATATGTTTTGCCGGAATGTTAGCAGAAAATTGTTCTAAAAGAACCAGAAGGAGGGTAGATCGATTCTACTCCTGACAGCTGCATCTTCACACCTCGCACCTCAACAGTCAAGTCGTGACCACGATCCATGCACCTAGATCGAAACATAGACTTTCTTTTAAATAAATTATCACCCTGGTAAACCCGTTATAATAGTTTAAATTTATGTATTATTAAAATATAACATTATTTTTTCATTTCAGATAAAATACAATTTTTTGTGGTTATTTTGACGATCTCCTGTTTTATATTTGAAATATTGTTTATATTAGATAATAAATAAAATATACTTAGTAGATACTTTATAATATTTTCAATTGGATATGAAAATTATTCATCCGACTATTGTCAGTTAAATTTAATATATTTTTTGTTATCATTGTTTTCAACAAAGCCAGTAGTGAATTGGATTTTGTATTTCACGTGATTGCAATTATAACAAATTGGGTTATCAATTTATTATTTATATAAAGGACTGTAGAGCTTTCTCTATACTTAAACAAAAATATATTATTTTATTATATTGAAATTATTACATACAAAAACTTTTCTATATATTATTAATATATTCAAGATATGTAATTTTTCATGATACATAAATAGCTTCCACTTAATAAATAAAATACTTGTACATTCTGTTTTTATTTTAAATAATATTTAATACGAAAAAACACAAATATATTGATATTTATAATAATAAATTATTTATTTAAATACCTTGAAAGTTATTTACTTATGTGACGTTTTACAAATAATTGTAAGAAAATATATTTAGATGAGACCAAATAGGTATGATAATGTATGATAAAATGTATACAATATTGCTTAGATGACATCCCATACATTTTTCATGTCGCATAATGGTTAACATAAGTGTTTCATTGTTACTTCGAAGTAGGTCAACGATGAAACACTTCAAATATATTTTCAAACAATGATTCTTCATGTATTTATCCAATGAGTTATATCTAATTTAAAATAAGGATAAAACAAGTCTGTGAACACAATGCCAGACCCATAGACACAGCTAGTTTGTTTTGTGTGCTTCCTCAACTTTATGCTCTTAAACTCAGGAACCGTTGGACGTAGGTGACAAATAACATGACTGACTAACAGACACCATCATCTTGTTTGCTGCAAGGCACTCGAAATGCCGGGTTTTAATTTAAAAAATATAATAAACGCGAGTTATATCCGTAAAATAGTTTTATTGAAATGTGTAGTACTCGTGTTAATCTTAGAAAACATTACATTAATATATTATTATAAATAATTACTTATAAGTAAATCTATATAAAAGAAATAATACAAGAATCAGATATGTTCGTTCCATCTATAAAACACTGTTGTTACTTATCCGTCTTCTCACCCGTCATGCTACTCCCCAGTATTCGAATTTGGGCATCCTTCAGGATTTTCCGTTTCAATTTATTAATCTTCCCCTTTCATAAATCCTAATTGAATTAAATATTTATTTAGGGAATGTAAAAATGAGAATTCAATTTTAGATTTTATCATAATATATATATATTTTTTTTTGTTATCAAAAAAACTAACCTAAATAAAGTATATTAATTTTACTCTGAAAAAATTGCTAAGTGCCCGTCAAGCTGAAGTGGATAGAGCAAAAAAAGAACGGTAACAAATTAATTAAAAGTATATTTTATATAAAAAGGCATTAACAAAAAATATTTTTAGAAATCATATTTTCTATTTTGTATTATTATAAGTATACTAGATATTACGTCGGTTTTGCCCACAGAGGTACAGTGTTCCTTAAAAATATTGTTATTTCATTGCAGTCAATGTAAAAATTTGTAAGGTGATCCACACATTTTATAAATTCTAACTTATCGACAATGCCACAGATCGGATCCCATCAATGCACAGATATAACAAAATTCGACATAACAATACTTTAATGCCAATATTATTATATAAAGTGGTTGAATAGTTAAGAAGTTTATTCATTATAAATATAGTCAAATATTATTTAGAGTTTCGGTTTAAATCAGAACTAACATATATATATTTATGGCAACCCAGCATCTTTTATTATATTTGTATAAGAGAAGAATGAGTCGCTCTGCAATACAATTTTATACGCGACAGTAAATTGGCTGTTCTTATTTCAACAGACAGCTCGGAGGCAACTATTTCGTCTCTCATATCACTTGCAATAAAAATGTTTTATGTTAGTGGCTAATAAATGACATCAACAAATTTAGGAAGACAATATGAGAGGCGCTATGCATTTCCTTTTATTTCCTCCCCTCGCAATCATTGTTTCGGCTGAACGAGGGCGCCAACCCGACGCTTTGGCAGACGCTCCCAATATGCCTTGTTTTCGTTAAGATTTTGCCTCTGTTTATACCGTAAATGTATTCCTAATTGGATTGGGTCATCCAAACAACGATAAAAGCATGAAAATCGTTACCATTATATGAAACAACGGAATCGGTTCCGAGTAAACTTTTCATCCATCTACGCTTGTCTCGGGCGTGACTATACCGTTTGTTTCTCTTTGCGAAATTTCAAATCTCTGCATTGTTTGAATTTCCCTTTGTGAACTCATGCGAGATTGGTTTTACACTTTTACGCCACCTAAAGTTATTGTTCTAAGGCCGCGTCATTACTCAAAGTCATATGTAACAAATTCAAACTTATGTGTGATGTAGAAAGTGTTTTCCATTATATAGATTTTATAGTCATTAAAATCTTCCGTAACGTCTGTCTATTTGTGTACTATCTCTGCATTTGAATATCTGTGAAATAAAATATGAGTTGTGATATTAGGTTTTACAAAATGTTGTAATTTCTGTAACTGACACAAACATCCTTAAAACAATTAATTTTCAGCTCCTATTCTGTTATATAGAATCACATAAAAAGATGTATACCTACAGCATTTCACAAAATACTGTAGGTATACATCTTTTAATAAAACTTCTTAGCGAAAAAATTTCTAAGATATCCCCAATTTCTTCCCCGATGTTTACTCGCGGTAGTTAAGCTGCATCTAATGAAATCTGTCAGGATAGCCTTGCACCCAAATTGTACCACGACCATATCATTTTGAAACTTGTAAGTTCTACAACTTATCCTACGATAAAAAAATAGATTTCATTTAACATATATATTATTTCAAATCATATTTAACATACATATTTTTCACATGAAAAAATATGTTGAATATATATTAACTAAAAATATAAAAGTATTAAGACTAGTAAATCTATCGACTTGTAAAGGCACGTGATCTTTTTATAAGTATTTCATTTCTTTTATTTCGTTGACATTGACTCATTTGTGTGACTATTCCGATCACGAATGTGTGAATCACGTTTATTAAAAATAAATCCCTAATAGTATGTATGAGGATAAACTAGACGTATTTGTTTTATCATCAACTTATGCTCGAACTTGTACATTGAACTAATTGGTTCCCTGTGTTCTCTCTCTCCCCTGTTAAATCATATTACTTATGTTACATCAACATCACTAGTTACTAGCTGAAAAGCTTATCATTCCATAAATAAACTGTATAGTTTATTTATGGAAGGCTGTATAGCCTAGCTGCTTTGAAAATTTGATATACTAATTGACCTCTTTCAGATTTTTATAAGTAGTAAACTCATAACAAGAAACTAAAGAATTAGTTGTATTTCAAACCAAAATATCGAGTACTTACTGAACACACCGTATCTTTAAGTGCCCTACAATTGAACAATGGGATGTTTCAGCCTACTGGACATCTGCCGCCTGACCAATTTTCTTTTGTAAGATCGCCTCTGATTGGCGACAATCCAAAGACCGAAGGTTTTGATGGGGGTGTCTTTCGGAAATGCATTGATTTTCAATTCAATAAGCAATGTAGGGGAAATTTTATAGTGTCTAAATGCGTTCAACTTCAAAAATCTTTCTTTTATTTCTTTTATTCTTCTTTTTCAGACAACTAGCCGTCGAAATATTTTTTATGGCATAGAGGTCAAACTTTCTGTAATATATTCACATTCTGATATACTAAATATATTGTTGTTTAAAATTTTTAAGACCTTGTATAAATTGATCACATTTTTTGAAATATTCAATTGAGACATAAATAATTCATTCTTAATTATTTACCTTATAAATCTTTTTAGTTTCAAGGAATGTCTTAATATTTTATTTTGTGGACATGAAAACGGTCCATTTTACTCGAAATGATTCCATTTTCTTTAGATATTTACTCAAATGGATAGTTGGAGAGAGGGTAGTTCTTTCATGAACCAGCCCTTGCACTAACTGCAGTCAAATAACTAGAATACGTAAAAACATTTTATAATATTCTTATCCTACTGATTCAAGACAAATGCTTTGATTTTAAGAAATGAGTCAAATATAGCCATAACAAAATATAACTGTGAAGAGTCATATAAATGAAGGAAAACATCATGTGAAAACCTGAATATCTTAAAAAGAAATATTTGATATGTAAGCCTCCAACCCGCAGTTTGAGCTCCGTACCCTTTTAATATTAGGAAAAGAGGTCCTTTTCAATGTGACATTTTTAGGCTAATACTTGACTTTATTTTAACTTATAACTTGAATTTAAATAATATTTTTTTATTTTTTTGTACACTTAAATAACAAAGAGCTAAAAAGCTTTTAAAATGTGTCTTTATTTTTCTATACATGAAACCTTTATACATGGGAAAACCTGTATACTAATTCTTATACAAATGAAAACGTATCCCTGCAAAAGCGAAGTAGAATAATACTGTAATCGAGCCTAATTTTACCGCCGGTGTGTTTTTATTTCCCAGGGCTTTGTTCTTCTATTCGCGAAATAAGCTGAATGCGCGATACACAGAATGATTTATAAAAGAAGCGCTCATCCCAGTTTATTTACGAGCCGTTTTATAATTATAGAGCTGTTTAAACGTTTGTAAATGTTAAAAGGGATTATTCTTTAATGATTGCGGTAGAGCTAATTGTGCGCAAAATGAGAACGTTATCGCTACTGCGTATGGATCAAGTTGTAGAAAGAGTTGCAAAAAAGAAAATAATAAAATATTTAATTTATAGCATTTTTTAGTAAAAAAAAAAATCTATTAACATAGACAAATTAAAAACTGTGAAACTATTAAAATATTTGAAACTAAATTTAATTTTATTTTGATTAGACTATAAAATAAATAAATAATCTGTAACATAAAACAAAGATAAACAAGTTCAAACTTTCTTTTTATTATGAAAGCACATTTTCTAAAACATAGTATTAAAAGAAAAATAAATAACTATAAAATTTTTTGTTTATAAGTAACCAATTAAATTTCGGCCAAATATATTATTACGTATGAATAAAACATACATATTCATATGGATGTTTAAAACCCAAACATTGGCTGAACTTTTTACCGAAAAACGAACATAAAAAAACCTTTTTGCTATATTCAGTCGAGTGACGGAGGGCATTGTTGCCGAGATCAGAGCCTATTCATGGCTCGCTGGGCAAACGGGTCTTGAAAACATTGAAATTAGACTATTGCCAGATATTATTGTCAATGAATTATATATCATTGACGTTTTGATAACATTTGCATAGGATATATACTTAAATGCAGAATATATATTTATTTTACATAAACCATACTTTTTGAAGTCACCCAATTAGAAAATTGGATATTGGTATTTATGAATATATGCAGACTCAATGATACATCAAGTTATTTCGAATAACCAAATATAACCACAAAAATTCGTGAACTCATAGTTTCTTTAGATTATTACTATTGTTTTCTTTGCTACTTTTATTACAGATACAATTAGTCTGATTGCAATAGTTCTTCACTATCTATACATCTATGTAACTTTTGACTTATTGTGTTTATGTTGTTTTATATCGCATCGTCATTCCCCTGGTGTCTGTCTGTTTTCGTCCACTGACGCAACATCAAATAAAGTTGTTTTACTTATCTGCGAAGGGTCGTAGGGGTGCATTAATAACCTGATACCTCGCTACTTGTGTTCTGCTGCGAACACTTGTCTATATTTTTTAGCTTTAGCAGGTTTGAGTAGATTTGTATACATATATGATGTTTAATCGAAGTTTAGTAAAAAATATATATTCTAATTTCGAAATAAAATTAAAAAAAAACCGATTACATGACTATGTAAATATATATAATTACATAGTCATTATTACATGACTATGTAAATATATATAATTACATAGTCATGTAATGTAGTCATGTAATATATATATTTTTATTTTATCATCAAAATTGGAATACATATTTTTTAATTGTCTTATGGATTTTGATCGTATGTAATACGAGCATGAAAGCAAAATAAACATAAAGTGGATGAGTTTTATAACTGCATGTTTCAAATAAGAAATTAATTAATTAATTAATTTATTTATATACTTAATTACACACAAAAAAACATTAAAAAAAACAGATGATAAAACAAAAAAAGAAAAAAATAAAATAAAATAATTTATATATTTGAATCAATTTAAAAGCTGCGATCTTTTTACAAAATATCTTAAGGGTGAGCGTAGTTATAGGCGTGTAATGAGAAGTGATATAAACAATATGATTAAGAGAGTTATGAAGATGAATGTGGATGGATCTGTGGCTAGGGGAATGTATGGATTGTGTGAATGATAACATGCGGATGAAAGGAGTTGAGACAGCACTGACTTATGACAGAAGTTAGTGGAAGAAAAAAAACATTTTGCCGACCCCATTTAAAGTGATAAGGGTAAAGAATGATGATACCTAATGGTTTTTTAAAGATTTTTTAAATGTATACTATTTCAATATAGTTTTATTTTAAGCAACTCTAAATAAACATATTTTATAATGTATTTTAGATTATTTATTTAAATTTTATTTATGAATTAATTTCATAAAGCAACGTCTATATCTTAAGCATGACTTTTATAGCGGATTTAATGGCACTTATAAAACACGCAAGGCTTGTAGCAATGTTTTAATTTAAATTACAAATAATACCTTTAACTAAACAATGTATTACCGAAACCTTAGCCTTTATTAATCCTTTGACCCCAACTAATATTGAGGGCTTTCAAAGGCCGCCTTAAAGCGGAACAATATTAATTATGGGATGCGCAGTCCTGCATTCTAAGGATAGCAGTTTGGCTCTAACCATTATATCCAATATGATATACTATACCTATCCTATTTTATACCTATCTATGTATTGGTCATATTGGTCTAGTGGTTAGTGGTAGATGGCCCTGACTATTGACCCAAAAGTCGTGGGTTCGATTCCCACACGATACAGTTTGTGTGATCCACAGATTGTTATTTGTGTCCGTTATTTCTATGTTTGTGAAATCCTTCGAGACACAGGCTATGTTTGTCTAGAGTGCGGAAGCTGTTATAAAAAAATAATAAAATAAATATTTCCCTTAAAAATTAAGATCGAAAATTTGAATTCTTTAAATCCTTGTAAATTTGTATCATAGAATAAGTAAAGTCGTAGTCCATGAACTTCTTTTGATAATACGTGTTACTTTGTATTTTGTGTCTGTATACATTATAAAAAGTTTAAAGTTATTTATAGATATAAGCGGGTGGTTTATTAAGGTATATAAAATATACTATTTTATATTATACATATCTTTTCAGATTGCAATATTATACCATTTATGACATAATTTTGATACAATATTATCTTCCACAATACCGCATCGTATTCACTATGATCAAATCTTATGTACTTGAAACTCCCAAGAGCCACGACCGCAGTCTGTCTCAGGACATCCTCAGTTATGCGCATGGCTTGGTTGGGGTTTACGATATTCCTTCCCACATACACTCTGGTGTAAGGTATATCTTATGTATATCATATCATACGTATAAAATATATTATATATATTTAGTAACGATTAAAATAATTTCATACAGTTTTAGCCATATATTTTCATTTTGTAATTATTTATTTAAGTCTGTAAATCAGTTTTATTTGAATGTAAAAATTATCGAAATCTTAAATGCTGACTTGATTTATCCATATCCTATTATGTTAACATATATTCGAGTATTTGAAAGGAATTATATGTCAACAAGTTTTACTATTAATTTCAGGTAGTCAATATTTTAGAAAATTAATTTAACCAAGATGATAAAATGTAACTTAAAAATCAAATATTAATAAATAAGGAAGCCATTTTGAAATTTGAACACACAATTGGTTCAAGCTTTTTACTCTATGAAAACCGTGGGAGTAATGATTTAATGTTTTTTTTAGTATAAATTAATTTTATTCTGGAATTAGTCGTTTTCGATTTTAATTTAATTCGAACCTTTTTATAATTTACCCAAATTTAATTAAACACCTAGTTACAATACTGAAAATAATTGAAAACACACATATACACTGAGTACGTCTAATACTATCGCACTTTACACAAATACAGACATTACCTCCATACTTAAAAGCAAATTTATAAAACAGATTCAGTAGTACATAAGTTGCATCTCAATACATGCTTTTCCATTACCATTTCCTCGATTACCACGTGCCGAAGGTTTTTACATATTTACTCGTGGCTTCAGAAGCCCATTAGGTGTAGGAACAAATTTATAATGCAAATACGATTACAAGCCCGCCTCGGGAGCTAATGCACTCTATGAATTGCAAACTGCAAGGGAATTCCTTTCAATAAATAAATAAAAAATATACCTGATGTGTTTGCTAATGTATATTGAACCGTATATTTTAGATTTTTATATAACACTTTAAATTATCAAACATAAATACATAATTCAATTCAATTTTTAAACTGTTTTTAACGATAATTCACAATCTCTCCACATGCAAAGCTCAATTGCATAATGTTCCAAGCTTTGACCGACTGTTACTTGTAAAACTTAGCGTAATGGAACACTTCAGTTGCAAATGCATGCCTCAATAGCCTATTTTGTGAAACTGAGACCGCACAGAGACAATTGTTCCTAAGCGTCATTGAAAACTTTTCATTCTATCCACAAAGGAAATTTTATGACTGCATTGTATCTAGCATACAGTTTTACGTATGAGTGACTTATAATACAAAAACAAATAATTAACAAAGGAATGATAATTATAATACCCACACCTGTGTGAACCTTTAAAACCTGAGATATACTTTCGTTGGTATAACAACATATTTGAATTATATGTTCTAATATATTATACAATTTCATTAATAACAGTTTCATATTCATGTCAGTATCGCAGTTCGTTCAATGATTCCAATGAATCACTTTTCGACAAGCCAGCGAATGCCGCCACCAGATGGCGATGCTGAATCCCGCGGTAATCCCGAATTTATTATCTGTTTTCATCCATGCGCTGTTGCAATCAAAAGCCTTTAGTGAAATGAATGCGCAAAATTTACACCGATCCCACAGGCAATGAATAAGTTAACGGAAACGTGGAAACAAAAAATAAGTTTTATTAATAAGTTAATTATTATAATTTATATATAACCACGAAATTATTGAATATTTAATGTTGATTAACAGTTGTTTCATATCAGCCTACTTTATTATAAGCTCTTTTTCTACTAAAAATAGTATCAAAATATAATATGGATTGGTTTTTTTTGGCGAAAGTTTATTAATCTTTAAATTTCTTTATTTTACCCAAACTATATCTTTAAAAATAGCCTAAACAGTTAATATTTTTTAAACAATTACAGGTAGAAGATAGTTACGTCAAGTGATATTTTAATGAGCCACGACGCAGATGTTACGAAAATCCGCATTAAACCCCGTCTTAGTTTGTGTCGCTGGTTCTGTAATCGCCAGTTTCACTTGAAATATTGCTTGAAACAATTGTAGTATCGATTGTTGTAAGCAAAAGTAGCAAAACAGATATAGTTTAATAATTATTACTTTTATTAATAATAATATATTCTATTTTTTAAATGATTTTTGTAAAACTTTCGTATTAATAGTTTCTATGTATAATAGAAGTCTATTCGTAGATTTTGTGTAAAAGTAATCAAACACATCACATTAACAACCTTATTAATAATATTTTTATATTACTATTTTTTTTTCACAAAATCCATTCCATCATTACTTGCAATAGTTCTCTTAACAACTTATTGCATACATAAATATATATTTCATGATTTTAAAATTAACCAAAAAATTTATATTTTTACATTAAAATAAAATCTAATATAAAAAAATATAAAAATGGGTATTACTTTATTGATATTTTAACTATTTATAGTAACACGCGTTGATTGGTCTACAATAGTTCCGGTCACTGCCTGAGCTCGGAGCACGGTGTAATCACGACGTGAACAGTTCACACCGCGACTCCACCATGCTCCTAGCAAACTTCGACAATTTTTATGTGAGTACACCCTATAGTTTGTGATGATTAACTAATAACTTGGACATAAAAGAAATATGAAGTCATGTTGGAAAGTTAGCAAAAATATTAACATATTTATGCTAGTATACATTCAGGCTTATCCCCTAGCCCCTATCTTAATAAGTTGATGAATCATAGCCAATATGTTAACAAGAAGCTTACGTTACTTATTCTTACCAGACTGAGTGAATTGCATTTTGTATTTATTATATCTCTTACAAATATTATATTTACCATATATATTTTCTTAGGCGTTAATAATATTATTCATTTAATATTTTTGTGTATATATGTATATATTTGTTTATATTTATATATATATATAGTAAGTATTATTTTCAGTTATTAATTCAAATTCAAATTTAAGAAAACTTTATTCATGCCAGACGCTATTAAGTTACAAGCTTGATAAAATATATATATCAGACAATATTAGTAAAAGAAACAAAACAAGATATAAACAAAAAAAATTGCACAACAGTGTACCGACACAAAAAGTTAGGTCACTTAGCCTATGTTGAGACCGTAGATTTATATGTACAATAAAGTTTATTAATAAAAATAAATAAAATAGACTTATATTAGTATACAAAAATGTAGCATATAATGTTATAACTTATATTTCATATGTCTTCTACTCCTGAGTATTGTCACATTGTAATTCTACACATATCCATTTGGCAAGTTACCCAATACTTAGAATCAGCCTCCTTAGAGACACGGAGATATCATACTATCAAATATGAAATATAATACTAGAAATTCTTGAAACCAACGCTTCATATTTCATCGTTCCTTTTAATAAAATAAATGCTATTAATATATAAACGAAAAAAAAAAAAAAGTATTATGATACATAACCATTTAGTCAAAATATGGATTCTAAAGTATATTTTTATTCTAAATGATGGATAAAATTAAAATGGACCTAATAGTTCTTTCAACCCAATTTACTTTGCATTCCAAAATAAATTGAATTACAAAGCAAAACTCATATAGAGGAAGATGCATTATTAAAGGTGTCCTTATAAAAAGAATCATTGTCCTGTTTCATAAATATTTGAATAGCCCTTAGTACTCCAAGTGCTATACATCAGAGTCCTTACATTTCCGGAACATCGGTTGTTTTAATGGAATACGAGGACTGGATATAAATATCAATATATGAAGGGGTCTAACTGCTATTAGAGTATATAATGGCATTTTCAAATGTTTGTTTTTATTTATTTTTTTACATATTCGTTTTGAATTATTAGAATAAAAATGTTCAAATTAATTAAGCAGAGAGAGAAAATTTATTGAGATGGCCGATGGTTCTATGGAGTATATTGCCGTGACTGCTGAAGCCAAAGGTCGTAGGTTCAATTCCAAAACAGTTGTTTATGTGATTCACAGGTTTCTGTTTCGAATATAAGTATTATTTTTTTGGGTTTTTGTTTGTTAAACGCTTTGCGACACAAGGATTATATTCTAGTGCGCGAGTAATTTAAAAAAATAGATTGTGAAGAAGGTATTATAAAATTCATAATAACACAGAAGACACAATACCATTTTATAAAATAAAATTGTTTCTTGCACTTCATCCACGTAGAATTTATAAAAAAAAGCGTTAACCTTCAAATAATAGTTCGAAAATATTAAACTAACCTAAAAAACAGAATAGAAATTTATTTTTCTAGAACTGAGATGCTTCAAGAAATCTTCTATTTTTTTAAAAAAATTCTACATAAACTAACTTGCCTAGAAATATTAAACTAAAAAGATTTTACAATTTTTTATTTAGTGAATATATTTTTTCATATTGTCTTTTATTACTTTTTCGTAATCATTTATTATGTTTATAAGAATTTTTATTACATCAGATATTATAAAATAATATTAAAGATAATAAATAAAAATTAGAAGTAACAGATTTTTAAAATACAACCGCACCGAGGGTCGTGGATATTATTTACGGCTTTAAATTTTGCGGAACAAATGCAACTAAGTAGGTAATATGTAAACAGTGGTTTCTGCTCTAGGTATTTATAACATTTATTACCTAGGACAGGATTTAATGTTTCTAAAGTAATATTAAATCTAAAACATAGTATTTTCTTAGATTTTCACGAGTACACATTTGAAATAAATCTATTTTTTACGATTTAAACTTGCCTATAATTGGGTTACATTTTAATTTTAACGATTGCTGCAAGGCATTCGAAACGTCGAGTTAGAATTAAAATGTACCCAAAATTATAAGCGAGTTAAATCCGTAACAGTTTTATTTTTAATCTAAAAAAATTTTTATTTTAACAAAAACAAGCAGATGTTGGTTTATTAATGTAACGTTTTAAATTAAGATAAACAGAAAAGAGACTAAAGTAAAGATATGGTACAAATAATACAATGTACAGATAAGTACAGCGAGTAAACGCTAGAAGGCATCGTGACAAACGACATGCGGGATGCCTTTTCGAATGTGGAGTTGCTTATCTGAGTCAAAGATGAAAATTATACCCCAGGCAGTTAAGCATAATTCATAAGGTTTGTATGACACATGAATATTATTATAAAATTATATTTTCTGCTATTGTTACATATACACATTTAATTTTGAGGTTACACAATTATGTAGTATATTTATAAAGAGGTTTATTTTACAAAAATATGAAGGCAATACAAAAATAGCGTCTATAAAAGTTCCTTTTACATTTCATTTCTTTTTGTTATCATATATCATAAAATCACATACTAGTAATATTTTCAAAAGCAAACAGATGGTTATTAAGAATCTCCGATTTCAGGTAACAGCATCTTGTACGATTGAGAGGAAATAAAGATGAGTCTTAAAACAATATTTACATTCGTATTCTAGAAAATTTAAACACGGTATGTGTTCCATAAAATTTTACATATTTCAAAAAGCAAAATTTTGTCTAAATAATTGAAATGTATTCTTAACAACTATGACTTTCATTCAAAATAAACAAACATTTTCGTTGAATAAAGGAACAAAGAACAATTACAAATTTTCACCAATTCAACCAAACCTAGCTTAGTCCGATCCTGATAAATGGTTAGCTCCGTTGTTAATCTTCTAGCATTTATTGCATCAGTCTAGCACTTTCAGTGCCTCTAAGAATAATGTACTCAATTACAGCACAAGTAGATAGAAATCTTTAATTTTAAAGTTAAGATAACGTTGATTTAGAGAAGTTATTTGGATTCTTTCATTTTATTTCAAAACTAAGCAATTATGCTGAGTAATCTGAGCAATTCAGCAAATGCGACAAAAGCCAAAAATGAATATGCTAATTTTGGAATTTATTTAAAACTTAATTCATGTAGACAGAATTTATAAGCCAAGACTGACATGAAGATTTAATGTTTATTTTGTTACAATACAATCTTGCTATGTATGACTAGCCGTTACTCGCGGTTCCACCCGCGGATGAACTATTTTTTTTATTATTAGGTTAACTAAGAGCAATGATGGAAAGATATCGTGAAACGTCATCATGAACCTGGCTATCATAACCAGAAAGAATATTCCAAATCCATCCAATAGTTTCGAAGATTAACGCGTTCAACCAAAAAAGCAAACAACTCTTCAGCTTTAAAATATTAGTATAAATAAATTGTAAGAAATTTAAAAATTAAAAACACCTTTTATTTTAAAATATTTTAAGATAAGACGCAAATATATTGGTCTAGACAAATACATCCGCCAGAATTTAGAACTTTGTTTATAAAACATTTTCTGTTGTAACGCTTAATAGGGGCTTTATCATACATATAACTTAGGTTCTTATAACAATTATGTTGGCTTATCCTGTTTCAAGCATTTACAGTATTGTTATGATACAAATATATTTGTATTATTTTATAATTAAGCTCCTATAACATATATTTCAAAGAAATACTACTCTTATATATGTCTTTATATATACAGTTAACTTTGCTTTTGCTTTACAAGTAGGTACTAATTGCAACTCGCTCATCTGTTGCTCAGCAGCTAAATCTTATCTGATTTATATTAGTACTATATTCTTAACAAAAATAAATATAGAATTTCACTTTTTTTTACTTCAAAAATTATTTAATTTTTATACAAAGATCAATCTCCTTTTTTTTCCATGAGGACCTGCATTTATTTAATATCATGGTGCATACGGCTTTAAAGTACCCGACGGCATCAAAGCCATGTTCTTACAAATTTGGATATGATAACTTCAGATATAGTTGTTTTGTGTCTAATATTATATTTTGGTAATACATAAAATGATATGCCTTCAGGACCAGCTGATATTGACGCGGGAACATTTATATATATTTTTGGAAGATTTACTTAATACTCATGTGTTGAATTATTTACAGAATATGTAAAGAAGAAAATATGTAACTTTTAATTAGTATTATATTTATTAGGAAAGTACAAAGAAAGAAATAATTAAATAAAATTAAGGTACAGAACTATTATTATTATATATTTTATTAACTATCTAGTTGTAATGAAGATATGTTGTTTAAAATATTTTGATTACAAATATATGATTTTTAATTTAATTTTTCTTTTGATATGATTATGATATAGATATATATTTATTTATTTTTAAAGAACTTATCAATTAGTCAATGGCTTTTTGAGATTTCTAGAACTGTCTCACTGAACTATGTTCTAGTCCGTGGAGGTATCAAATATATAGAAATATATATAAAATATATAAAAATATTTTTCAAGAGTTTTTTTTTATTTTATTATTACTATTTTTCAGAACTTTCAAATAGTTAAAGTTTTGTAACAAAAAAATCTATTATTATATTACTTATTTTTTAGTTTTAGTATAATTCCAATGTTTTAAATGCTTTTTTCAACTTCTTTTAAATATATTCTACATAATCTTCCAATCACTTATCTAATCCCGCCTAACCTAATCTACTTGATTTGTAAATCTTATACAGAATGAGAAAAGGTCCTTTTTCTTTAAAATCCTTGCAAGTTGAATGAAAATTTTCCACTCAATTCTCTTTACAGCAACCCATCAATCTAAACGAATTGTGCGCCCGCATATTGAACACTTTAAACCCTGCAATCTGAATCGCTAACCAATTTGGCGTGAAAACGGAGGGAAGTCAGGTCTACAGATACGGGAAACATGGGGAAAGAACAACAGCCGTGACAAATGATGTGCAGGTGTCACGTGACCTGTTATCTCTGAGTTACACACCTTAAACATAATTTAAATTCAAGATTTGAAAATATTGAAGTGCATTGTAAACAGATGTGTATACCATGATAAGAATGCAGAGGGAAGTTTTTTTTTACAAGCCTGTATCATCCCGCTGCTGGGCAAAGGTCTCTACCCAACTTTTCCATATATTACGGTCTTTGTTTAATATATATAATAGCATTTTTAACTAAATAAGAATAGCAAAATCTGATTTTTAGTTAAAAAAAAAATGTATATATTAATTTATTATTAGTAAACTGAAATTCAGTCATCAACATGTATATTAACTTTAATATTTATCTCAAAGATCACACATTTGTTGATAAAGCAAACTAATAAACATCATCAATCAACATCCATTTATTTATAATAACCTCTCGCACTACGTAATACGGACTATAATAACGTTGATATACTGTTTACATATATGAAACCATTATAAATATGGTGACAATATATTAACGCAGTATGTATTGGCGCAAGCTGCTTTATTATTCATCTCATTATTGAAGTTCTCAGGCGTTCCTTTGTGAGCGCCTAGTTGGAGTGCACTGCCGATAGCCTAGTTTACTACCAACTTTGCTCCGGAAGTTTTAGGAGTATATGTCGCTCTAAGTTAATACTTCACAATTGCTTGTCGTAGATAATGCCAGTTGAAACCTTGGGGTCGCCGCGGGCTCTCCGACTTTCTGTTCAACTTAGCAACTCATTATGAATCTCTGCAACTACAATTTATATTGGAATATACAATTTCTTAGTTGAAGTTTAGTTTTGTTTTATTAACATTGTCATTAATATAAAGTTCTTAGTGTGGTGTCAGGAGGGTCTTATATAACTTTGACGTCACAGTGCCTCTATCGATCCAGGATTGTCAAATTAATTATGACAGTTTAATAAATCCTTTTTGTATGAACGTGCTCGTATACGAATATAAAATGGTAAAGCTTAAGATTTTTAACTTAAGACATTTAGTAGGTTTAAAATGATTATGGATGAATTCTTTTTGTATACCATATACTTATATATAGACGTACATACTTTTATAGTATGTATGAATTATAATATTATAATTAAGTGTCATATAGAAGAATGAACATTGGAACTTTTAAAATTTCGTAATTTTAATTTTAGTTATATTAGTAATCTTATGAAGATAAACGATAATAAATAACTACGTAGAACAATAGAACAGTTCGCTATTTCAATTATATTCCCCAAAATACACAAAATGAAATAGATTTATAACAATTGAAACATTTTAATGTACGTGTGTATTTTACATATGTATTTCATCCAATGTTTTCGTTCATATTTGAAATACTGCTTGTGGAGACACTAAAATTAAGCTACAGGTTTATGATTAATTATCATTTGATTAGATCAGGTAATCGATTTATTAACTCCACTGAATTAGTTATTGGTAAAGTTTTGTATTTTTTATAATATTGTTTATAATTTTTTTTTTTTTTGACGAGATATTGTTTGACGTGATATTCTAAAGATATTATATTAAACTCAGTAACAAAATTAAAATTATTATAGAATTACAGATACATGAGACACCTGTAATATAGCTCTAATTTTTTTTAAATTGTATTACACAATTTTAAAAAATATCTTAAACTTATAAAGAATTTCTTAAAATTCTTGATACAAAATTACATTAAGCGGTTTTGAATAAACTTAAAATATTACAAACTCACTATTATGCATGCAGTTCTTTGGTATGTTGAATATTTACATTATTATAATATGGTAATGACCGTTCATGCCTGGTTTCCATAATCAAACACATGGAAATTATTTCAGCCACCCTGCTTATAAGTTATTTCATGGACGCTGAAACATCAGACGGCTGATAACTATGGCCAGACTCTTTATAATCGGCTAAATATTTTTGAAATAAGACATGTTTGTTTATTATAAAAAATATATTAATTTGCTAAAATTAATTAATAATTTTTTTAAATTGTTTTAGCAATGCATTTAAATCAATACAATACAATAGATACAAGAATTATCATGAAATTCAACACTGCCTATTCTTGAACCTTCCATTTAAATTACACAATCAAATGATGATATAAATATATAAATGAAAAAGGAAATAAACTTATTAAAAAATAATTTATAAGTATGTATGTTCTCAACAAGGATAAATAATAATAACAAAAGATAGTTGACCGCTTTATAAAAGCCATAAAGTTAAACTCACTAATGGTTCGTGAAAAGTGTATATTGTGACCATTTTTCCGGTCCTAAACCTGCTGAAAGTAACTGCTTTTAGCCACGTGTGTTG
This sequence comes from Mechanitis mazaeus, assembly GCA_959347395.1. Classification (NCBI taxonomy): domain Eukaryota; kingdom Metazoa; phylum Arthropoda; class Insecta; order Lepidoptera; family Nymphalidae; genus Mechanitis; species Mechanitis mazaeus. Next base: position 12,681,937 of record OY365743.1, read on the forward strand.
TTTGGTATATTTCTTATTTAAGACATCTTCCATTAGCGTAATGAGAGCTGTTCAAATGAAATACTGCTCATCTAAAAAAATATTCCAGGTTAAGGAAAATAGTATTTCTATATGACACAAATAACAATTCGAGGTTTTCTAATTTATCATTTTATAACTAAATCCCTCCCAAAATAAATTACCTTACACCAGTGTTAATATTTTTTGATATGGCAATATTATTAAAATTGGTTTTCCATTGCAAATAGTTTTCCTTTTTTACTGTTAAAAACCCTCATATTTATAAAGCCTTAAAAGGATTTGGGAAGCATTATGTTGATAGTGATCAATAACTATATAAATATACCTTTTCGGTATTAGCGTAAAAAAATACCCCAAAAAGTGGTGAGACGAGGAGTCTCTAATTCCGTCGCTAGTTCACAGTCACAGAGAACCTCTAAAGAAGTCTATTTCCCACAGACTGGAGTTAAATGGGTTGATGGCGAATGATGGCTATAATTAAAGATATGTAAATAATGGAACATTTAAACTTCTTATATTTAACATTAGAAAACAGTACTTTAAATTATAACATTGTAAATTAAATTAAACTGGTGAACCAGAATATAATTATGTTAGGAAACAATTTCTAGAAGTTACTCATAAGCAACACCACAAAATTATGACGTAGACAGTATACTAGACATAAAACAATAAACAAACTAAATAAGCATAGTTTAAGCGTACTTCTGTATACTGAAACATACATTACCATATGAAACACATTTGAACTCGCAATTAAGGAATAAACCTCATAAACCTTTAATTGTATGTTTTGTTGTTGTTACAATAAAAGTTACATTACCCTTTAAATTCTAGCTTATTTGGTGATTTAAATTGCTACAACATTCAAATATTGTGGTTATTATATCTATAAAAGTGTTATTACAAAATTATCCAAAAAAAATATTAAAAACAAGAATAATAAATTACAAGCACATGCAGATTTCCCAAAAGCAAACCGCGACAGTCACATTATATCCTAATGAATATTAACACAGAATAACACTGCAATAGTCGCGAAGATAAATTTATCCTTCCGTCGGGAAATGGTCCATTTTTCACAGCACCTAACGCTAGGTGTCACACGCTAGCTTCGAAGACGCCGTTACTTACGTTGCACGTGACTTGAATACAACGTGAGCTGAATTAGCTTCAGTTCCGACTATTGCTATTTACTCTTTCATTATCTTTCGTCCAATTCGGAGTTTGCGAAATTGGATGCTTGAAACACATTGCTATAAATTGTAATGTGAACTGTATTTTAATAAGGCTTCATAGATTATTTTTGTTCAAAAATTTCATTGATAGATTATCGGTTTGCTTAAAGTTTTATTGTCCAATTTTTTTTCAATAATAGGTTTCACAACTTTTTAAATTGATCGTTGTATTCATTAATAAGTATTTTATTTTAAAACTGTTCTGTAATCACTATATTCTAATAACATTATTTTGATGGTTTATTTGTCAACGGGTTATTTGTCATGAGATAATATACGGTAGTATTAAATATATTCTATTAAATAATCACAATACATTTAATTCTCAAGAGAGTTAAATTTTTCATTTTCCTGAAAATTTGTATGGTGGTATTTCGAATGCTTTATTATTATATAATTCGCAAAAATAGCCTCAAAAATTTTAAAGCGATGACAAAGGCAATGTACTGAAAATGTCAGGCAACCGCAACGGCAAACCAATTAAGCGTATCTCTGGCTATAATTCTCTCTACTAGGGTTGTGAACAATGGTGGAAAATATGACAAAAACGCACAGAAACCAGACGACAGTAATTCGATTGTCGCCGGTCAGAATTGATCAGTGTTAGGCAGATTAACGTGAAATCTGATATTTGGGGACGGCCAATTTCATAGCATTGATAATGGATAGCGAGGGTCGCCTGTGTTAATAAAATATCAACATAATTAACGACTTCAAGAAAATGGATAGTTTGTAACTTAACACAAAGCTAACAAGCTTGGGTTTAGGTATATTAAGTTTTTTAATGTATATGTAAATAAATATAAGAATATTTACTAAATTCATATACTTATACATTATTATTAAAATTATATATATATTAATTGTTTTTTCGACTTACCCTATATTTCATGTATTTATTTGATTATTGATGCATCATTGGGGCTGTCAAATGCGATGCATGTAAGTGGTCATGTTCATGACAACCCACCATACATGGCGGAAAGTCCCCTGACGCGTGAAAATTGAGTTCCCGTCTTCACCATCACCCTGATTCCAATCGACAACCGAACAGTTGCTGTTCAATTGATGTCATTTAAAATGGATTAAATATATTCGAAGTAATAAAAAGGTTTAACATTTTTAAAGACATGTTAATGAATCGATTAGTTAGGAGACTAGTAATTAGGAGATTCCAAATAAGTGAAGTTATTGAAAACCTTTGCTTTTATGGAATATAAAAATATATATTTTGGACTTTTGCTCAAAAAATTATTTGCAATTTAATTTATATTTCTATTAAGAGAGACAATACGTTTTATTTACATTCACGCACTTACAGCATCGTTATTTGTAAAGTAACAAAAGATGGCTGTGGTTTATAACTATTCAGATATTTTCATTGTTCCTTTGTGAAGTTGCAACGGGTACAACAATTTTGACAAATGAGGTGTCAAGAGATTCAGGCTCCGCCATGCGCCCCTGGCGAGAAAATGTGCAGGCTATTCCACTCGTGTATTTTATAATAAAAATCTATGTCAAATATAACTTCTTTTATTATCATGAACAATATTTGCTCTTAATTGGTTTCGGGATTTAATTATTTCATTATTGATATGATACTTATATTTTTTCTGAAAGTGATCAAGAAAAATATCATCACGAAACCCATCTTAGAATAATTTATATGCAGAGCGAGTTCTGTTTCCATCAAAGATATACATTTAAAAGATGATATTTGACTTCACTATTTCATGTGATTCAGATTTTAGATGTGATATGAAATAAAGTTTACATTTGTTAAAGTGAAGTTATATTAAACAATATTTAAATAGTCAACAAAAATCTACTCAACAAATCGAAATATATATTATAAAAGAGACTATATGAATAAAATTATCCTTTTATTCCTTAAAATGATTTTAAAATTAGAAAAATTTCAAAACTTCATTAAATTAATTCAAAATGTCGAAATTGATACTAACTTGAAGTGACGTTCGGCTAATGAGTGCCTCGTTTAAATGAGACTGCTGACGATCGGCAAGCTAAGTCAATACTTCGGGCGACTTCGTGAGCTGAACTTTGATGGAATTCCTCTAATCAAATTAATACTTCGGTTTGAGTCATTTGAATTAAGAAAATTTTCTGAAATCAAAACAATGTTGGTCTCATTAATGTGCTCTGTGCTTTCATTTTAATAAATTATAATATCTGTAATAATTTGAGGATAAGCTTATTATTTATTCCTTTTTCTCTTCACATTCGATAAATTATGGATTATTGCTGTTACGCTAAGAGTGCACCGGACACTTGCAAATGGTTTCATTAAATACGTAGTCGGAACATTTCAGTTTAATATATATTTATAGCAAGCATAAAACCTTATTAATGCCTGGTATTGAAAATATGTCTATTTGAAATACCGTGGGTAGTTGTAAGACCAGGTCGTAATTGAGTTTGATATTCACATTAGAAATATCGTGATCAAGTTTACAATATAGCAACATTATAGATTGCAAAATATTAGAGTCATCAACTGTAGCTCGTCGAACTAAATAATTATATAGCACAAAAGTTATCCTGGATGGATGGATACTCTGTCTATCAAATTGTTAATTCATTTTTGATCAGGTAACATGTCCATTCATATATAAATATGTTCTCAATTAAAATAGAACTCTATATCTTATGTTTTTATATTTAAAAATAATATAAATGCATGTCATTATATGTAAATATAGACGATGTAAATTTATATAGATATTTCAAAAACCTGTATTGATGTACAGTTTTTAGTCGTTTGCTTGTGCTAGTTATGAAGAAAACACTAATAAATTAACAAACACTAATTCTGTTTGTTTTACAAAGTGAATTGAAAAGATAGTAAAGAAATACAATACGGAGTAAACAGAGTACTGCAGACATCTTTAGGACAATAGCTGAAAGTGGGAATTGTAGAGGGAGCCTTTGAATTTCAGAGCTGTTAATAGTTTAAACAGGAGTTTCGAGAAATAATCTTGTTAGGTAACAACCTGCGAGGGAAGGGCTCTCTGCGAAGTTAGGGCACTTCCCTTTACTTGAAGCGAGTTTACCTAGCACCTCGGTATATTGGATGCATGGTGGTATTATTATACAGTATAGACAAGTAACCACTGAGTATCGCTATTGTAATAAAGCATCATTCAAGCAAAGCAAAAGCTATACTAAATTAATTTTAGCAATAATTTATTTCCATGAATTCATTACGACGGTGTTGGTAGAAAAAGTTTCGCTTTGTTTTTTGTTTCGAAGTTGGAATTTGAAACGTGAGTTAAGTTGTTATATAGTTGTTTGTTATAAGTTTTATGAACTTGAGTTTGTGAATCAAATATGGGCATGATTTGTCAATTTGTGTAATAAGTCATGAAATACATTATTTAGTATTGAATTATCATTATTATATAGGATTTAAATTAAATTTATTAAAGAAAAATAAATAAAAAAGGAGTAATTTCCAAAAAAAAAATTGAAGAAACTATAATCAATCCAAAAATAATAATAAAACACAGTATACAAAAACAGTATTTTTTTGCATAATAATTTCATATCTACATAAAAAGTTATCGTATCTCCATAAAATCGAATAAAAGGCGGGTTTCGCTTATAACGTAAAAAGCAACGAGCGAACGTCAGTCAAACCGGTTGTTATAACATATTTTAGTGCAGTAAAACTTTTCAATTGGCACAAAGTTGCGCGTACCGAGCGTCTGATCAAATTATTACCATGTTGCGGCTCTAGACTACTCCGTCAGAGTTATACGTCATCTTACTTGGAAATAGTCCAATGTTAACACGTCATATATTGCATTTGGAACCGTATCCTATCCATCTACTAGATACCAAAATCTTAAGTCATTAAAAGCTATATTCTTCAGGCCTTTTGATTTTCCGCACGTTAAGGCTTGCGAGTGCTCGCGCAGAGTTGACAAGAATGATTACCAAGTGAATATGTGTGGGAACTTCTTAATAAGTTTTCACAACATTTGCATCAGCGTCGCGATATTAGTCTTCCTGTCTTGAAATGTGCACCAAGTTACTTGGTTTGGTTTGAAAATATGCCACAACATGGTATTACGAAAATAGGATCAATTTGAAGAAACTTTTTACTATAATTCAAAGTTGAATTAAGTTTCATTAGTTGAATCACAAATAGTAAGCTAACTAAAAATACAAGAACCGTACAATTTATAAATATCTACTACAAAGTATAATTGCATTGTTATTTTCAAACAGTGTTATTTTTAAATTTTATTTTTCCGAACGGTGTGAGTCTACAATAACATCGAAAAAAAGCAAATCTAAAAATTAAAACGAACGCCATAAAAACGATATTCCATTCTCTACAGAATTTAAAACAAATTTTCTGTATCGAAGAAATTTCATATCGCTCCAACAATACCGTTCTACAGTTAGAAATAAACAAAAAACAATTTTCATTTTGTTGTATAGAGCACAATCGCGGCATTTTCTCGGGCAAGCAACGGGTCATCAGTCAAGCGGAGTGGATGCCACTCGACCGCGCAGACACAAGGGGATTGTGGTCCTCAATGCACTTTTACTTTATGAATTTATAGTTCACCACGTTTCGTTTTCCGACCTCATTTGTCATGCTATTGTCACAATGATAAGAAATTTGAATTCGATTTGGCATCACATTATGATACAGTAGATGAAAGGAAATGTTGAGATAAAATACGTTTCGTTTTATAAGTATTTCATAGATTATTTTTGGTTTTATTGTAATATTTATTTTGAGTAAAAATATTAAATTGCAGAATTTTAGTTCATTTAGTATTTGTGTAACTAAATAAGAAACCAAATAATATAAACTAAATTAACATTATAATATAATTAAATTAAATTTATCTAGAAGAGTTTTATATTTTTAAAAAGCTAGAATAACAAAACATTGTTTCTTTTAGAACAAGTGCCATGTTCTCAGAATTGTGATAAATTTTTTCCACCGCAGGTCATGAGTCAGATGAAGTGAACTGTATAAGAGGGACGTTGAGGTATTTTTATAATTTCTTAGCATAATTAAATCTAGTTTTATATTGTATCTGAGCTACATTTTACACTGTTTGTGATTGTTGCTTTTCTATTAAAATGCATTTATTTATCTTGGTATAAAAAGCACCTTAATTCAATAATTTTCTTTAGACAAAGGTTATACATTTATTTTTTTTATTGTATATTTATTTATTATATATGAGTATATATTTTATTTGTTATTTTTGTATAACTCATAAACAATTCACAACATTTTTAAAGTGTTTATTCCATATAGTAAGGTCCGGGGCGTCACAGTGAGTGTTAACGCGATCCCTTGACGTCCCACTATGGCGATGACCGATGGCGAGGATGACAGGGTAACCGTTGGTTTTTTAGTGGGTAGCCTTAAAAATGGCAGCGTCCTCTATGCTGCCGGGTAGTCCCACATAACCCCCCGGCCATCACCTTCTTGGCCGACGGGGTATCCGTAACGGATTTTTCCAACGAACAAAAAAAAAAGTCCACATAGTAAGGTATTGGGTACACCAATACCTTGCTATGTCGAGTGAAGGGACCTGCGCAAATCCATCCGAATACTACACTTACATTCTTCTACCCTCCATTCACCATAGCCGAGGCGCGCTCATAGACCTGACGCAAGCATTTCACGCAGCGATTTTGCCCAGCACCAAGCTTATGAATAAGAGCGAAGAAAGGGTCGAAACTAATATTCGAATTCCCGTAAATATTTACTTGATATTTATATATAATAGTACTCAAAGATAACAATAAGAAAAAATGTTATTCAATTATTATTGTAAGTACATAACTTTTGAAATCTAGTTTTTAAATTTATACCTAAGACATTATATTCACCATATGTTCTTTCTGATTAAACAAATAAAAATAAAAATATATAGTTAAAGATAGCGTAAATTCTTGTAATTATTATATTAAGTATTTCATTCGCAAAGCAAATGTTCCAATTATCATAGCTAATGTGGCGGGAAGATGAGATGTACGATCCTCTCACAAAACATTCCCTTCAGAATTTCGTCTGCATTAGACTTAATTTATATTATAATTGTTACGAATCTATATAAAATATATATATTTTTTACGTATCTTAAATTCTTTTAATATCTTTATAACATGACGCATTTTTTTCTTTTACTACACACTTATAAGATAAGAGAAAGCCCTGAAAATATATAATGTTTTAGCACTATTCTCCAGTACAATACACCACTTAATTTTAAAGATAACATCTAATCACCATTTAAATGTTACAAAGAAAATACCTTGCCTTGGACTTAAATGTTTTACAACGTATGTTTAGAAAAGATAACAATATGACTAATATTTGAAAGAGAATTATACCCTTCGGTTTATTGTTCGATCAAGATCTAAAATAAAGTTAAACTGCTTACAAATAAAGATGTCCTTTTCGATAAAATATACAGACCAGGGAAAATGTTTTACTTTTCTTCGCAACTGTAGAGGGTTTGTACGTCGACTGACAATAAAATTAGATAAGTGCAGGCCCGTACCGGTCTGCTTCCTTCTTTGGAATGGAATCAATCGTAGTAAAACACGATGCAATACCAGTACCTTATGCTTTTTTAAACAACTCGACTTTGGATTTTCAACTTTATGTACATTGAAATAACATCATGTTTGTACAGTATAATAGTAAAAAACATCTTGTCATCGTGTATATCAGCTTCGCTTCACCGTAATAACACGTAGAGAGTGGACTTTAAACGAAAACTAGGATATCACTGCAGATTACTGGGATCTCTTTGAAAAATTGAGTAGACGAAAGCGTAGAATGCATTACTGGTTCAAAAACATACTTTAGCAACCTTATCATCATAATTTAGATGTGTTCTATTATATTGGTATAATATTATATATTTAAACGATTTACAATTTTTCGAAGAAGAGAAACTTTTAATTTCTACCAATACAACTATATATATAGATTAGCTCTAGGATGTGACCAATTCTTAACATTGGTAAGATCTTAACTGGTCCCACTCCTTAATTTATAATAGTTTTAATCATTTTTTACTTTTTTATATTGTAAAATTTTACTTAAATATTTTTATCATACTGTTGTTTGTACCATTTGCGAAATAATTTTATATATTATTAATGAACCCTATTTTAACTTATTAAGCCCCATGCCATAAAAATGTTTTCAATCGCCATAACATTAATGCACGTGTCGAAAAATGAAATTGATTTTGCCCCCGCATCCGACTGCGTGCCGTATCAGCCAACCTCGAGTGGTTAGGGAGGCTGCGCTAATAACTAGCAGGGAAGAGCCAGAGATGTTTATTTAATGGCGTACCCATAGACACTTTAATGGGGATTCGCACCACAACGCGTATCTACCATCGACAACGTGGAAATTATTTCACAAGGCACCCTATCAAGCAATGGCGTATAAGAGCCTGCCCTATATAAGTATAGTTAGTAGACACATTTGTGTATTCCTTTAAATAAAGTCTTGTTTACAGAGATTACCAAAACGCTGATTTTTTTAAACAAATTCTAGACTTTTTAATATGATTTAGGGACACAATTACATATGCAGTTTTTTTTAAAGGCTATTCAAATCACTCATGACAATCTTTTAACTATGATTCATAAGATTTTAAAGTATTTTAAATTTAAAATATACAGACAAAAATAATTTTAACGATAGCCATAAATTATTAAATTTAAAAACCTTCAAGATCTTAAATGAACAGTAATACCGGACATAAAATTTAACAAAAAGCAAAGTCAAGCATAAATTTAAAAATATATTGAGATTAAAATCTTTTATCCTTTGATTTGTTTGGATGAATAGACAGAAAATGAAAGATGTTATAAATAATCATTTCTAAGAAAAACTTTGACATTTAAAAACTATTTACTATAATATTCAATTAACTTTTATTATAGTTTTTAAGTCAAAGTATCTTTAAAATTAAATTAAACATTTTTTGGTTTACTTTTAAGGTTGTCTTTTTGTTATCTGACAAATAAGCTTATAAAAATTTGTGACATCAATATAAAAATATAAAAATGATACATGAATTCATGTAAAAAATGTATTTTTTAATATTATCTATATTCTCTTATAACATAGAATGATAAATCATTCAGCTTTATTTTAAAATATTTTAAAAGAAAAATGCTTTTAAATATACGTAAGAACATAAAATATTTTTATATATATAAAATATATTTTAATATAATTATACTCTTTGGTAACATAAATAAGAGCATTTTCTGTAAATTCCTAAGTGAGTCTAATTTAACATATTCTAAAAGGATATGTTTGTTTAAATCAAGGTAGGTCTGCACATGGGGCCTGTCAGGTAATAGTCTTAAATCAAGCTAATGTGACGTTTCAACGCCGGCCCGCCTATTACGAGAATAATTCGCAAGGCGTATGGCTGGATTATCATTTGAATGTGCCCTTAGACGATTGTTGGATTTCGTGACAGTTGTACAATGGTTGCCCCGGAGCCAAATATTCCCTGCGAGAGGACGGGTGTTTTGATTCTTAGGGAAATTGCGTTTTTATCATTGAAGTCACATTTTATATTTGTTGTTTGCGAGTTACATTAACATAGATTTTCCTCATTTTCTTTAGGTTTAATGCTATTTTTTTGGATAAAATGTATTTTTCTTTATATTAATTGTAACTTTACTTTGTTATATGACATACCTCAAAATCATTTGTAATATAAGTGTAATGCTATTTTTTAAGATAAAATAGATTTTTCTTTAAATTAACTGTAAAGTTACTTTATTATATGATTACCCTCAAAATGAAGATATACAATATATGTAAAACCACTATTGTTAATTTATGCATAGCTTTGTTAAGGTAGTAATTAATGGAATAACACAGCAATAATCTTTGATTATCTACCTGTTGTAATCAAAGATACAATATACATTTACATAATATAATAGTGTATAAATATTTTATCAAGTCACCGGTTGATAATGACTTCGAAGTATAAAAAAATGTACTTTGTTATATAAAAGAAGCTAAAGAATGATAAAGCACGAACATTGTAAGTAATGGCGATGATATCGATTCACAATGTAATTTTACGAGCGAATTTCTAATTTATAAATTATTTAAATTAATTAAAGTTACATTATAAGTAGATATTAAAATGTAGCAGAGAGGAGATTAAAAAGTATGATGAAAATAGAGGTTTTTGTTGGTAAAGGTAATGAGCTGAGTTTAGCGTGGGCGTTAACTGTTTGATGTAATCTATTATACAAAAATGTATATATTTAGGAGTTTTGAAGATGAAATTTTATTATAAGCCCTTTCTTAGACTTCAGTTTATGTAAACTTTGTTATTTGTTTATTCGTTTTATTTAAATTATAGTGTGAATTTAACAGTGAGATACTTTTAATAAAACTATTTTATTAGTTCAACTCGCGTTTTTAATTCAAGTTTAATTAGAATATTTAATTAAAATAATCATAATAATATGTGTTATGAAAATGGTTAAAACAGTACCTTCCATTTATATTAAAAAAAACTATATAAGATATTAAACACTTTTCAAACTATAAAAGCTGTTAAATGATCAAAACTGCTTACTCAATACCTCACCTGTATGAAGTAAACATATGAAGTTCCAAATAGAATCATGTACACTCCGAACCACAACTTCAGTGATTTTTATCTTTCGTATTGCTGGCAGAAATGAAAGTATCGAGAAAATGAGAATTGTGCTGAAATTGATTTTGCCTCTGCCCAAGGCGGTGAAACCTCACATTACCTATTTCATTTCCATTATATTCTATCATAAACGTTAAGGACAAATACCAAAATTACTGTCTTTATATGATTGTAAAAATATTATTTTATATAATAATATAAGTTACATACACATGCACAGAAAAATCTTGGCTTTTGAAATAACACAGTAAATTACGAATATTATAAGTAGAAATAACTGACATTTTAAAATTAAAAACAAGGATTAAGGCTACCGAAATTCATGGCGGTGAAGTTTCAGATAAAAGCTATTATATTAAAAATATAAAGAAATAATTATTCAATATCTTTGTAAAAATATTTAACTTTAAAAGCTCATGTTATTAACTCACTAGATATATTTTCAATGTTCTTTGTGTTAATACTGAACATAACAATTTGTTTACCATTCCTGTTTTCACAAACCCACTAGCTTAAACAACTTTATAAATTATGCTTGCTACTTACAATAGATTACTATGCACTGCACTTACAACTTATTGCTGCAGTCTGTATCCTCAGCATCACTCAAGCTTTAAGCGCTTTATTGTAAATGCTTTGGTGGGATTGTTCAAAAACTTTATTGGCTGCAATAATTGCATTAGTTAATTTGGTGTATAGCAAAAACAAACACAAAATACAACTTTGCAACTATTTATATTTGTTAAACATTCTGATTAAGTTATTATTGTTTATAGAAATGAATATGGGTGAATTATCTTGTAAATTGAAAGATAAAAAATTTTTTTAAATAAAAATTTAAAAAAAAATTATAAGTTTGTAACCAGATTTTTTAATCATAGAATAATTTTTAAAGTTACATTACCTTGGCAGAGATGGAGTCCAGGATAAATATCTATTACTTACTGAAATCTAGGGATATTGATACTTTGATAAATTATTTAAAACTCTACTATTTAAAACCTCAGTAACAATGTATTAGGATTATTAATAAAAATATACATACCCAGATGAATTTATTCCCTGTTTTGTCCCTTTCTCACTAACGATTTACGTCAGAGGTTTGAAAGTGACAAAACCAATAATATATTATGTTTTTATTGTTAAGGAGACGGTCTCTAAAATATTATCTACTAGGATTAAAGAAAATCATAAGTAAATAAAAGGCACGTATCAAATAAACACTTGGTATTCACTGTCTATAATATATTTATTTTCTTCCTCTTTCCATAATTTATTTTATACATCTTATATTAAATCAGCATTTTATGATCTTTCTTTTATTTCTCTTTTTAATATAAAATAAAGAGAATAATATTTTATTATATGTTTGAAATGGGTTTGAATTTATTTTAGTATAGCGAATAAGGATGATTAATTTATATAAACACATAAGGACCTATTTTAGACTTTGGTCCTCACACATTTATTGAATAGAATGGTATTATTATAACAATTATTGAAAAAAAAATCCCTGCAGTAGAGAAATAATGTGTGTGTTTCACGCTTTCACGATTCACGATATCGCTCCTCATATATTTATTAAATAAAATGATTAATATTATTATTATTAAATAAAAATGTCCTACAGGAGAAAAATAGACTATGTTCCACAAACAGAAATATCGAACATAAATAATAACCAGACTCGAAACAGAAATCTGTGGATCACACAAGAGACTAAACCCGTTAACCTTTGGCTTAGTAGATTGGGCCAAAAACGACTTACCAAAAAGACCTTCCAAATTATTGTTGTTATAAAATAAATTATCAATTATATTTATTATATATGTACTAAGGTTTTTTGCAAAGATGTAAGCCAATCCCTATCTTATAACTTGGATAACTTAAAACCTTGAATAGCGGCTCTTAACATCGAATTGATTTTTTACTTCTTAGTATTTTCTTAGATTTTCACGAGTACACATTTCAAATAAAACTATTTTTACGGATTAAAACTCACGTATAATTTGGTGACATTTTTGATTTTAACCCGACGTTTCGAATACTTTGCAGTAATCGTGTTCATGGGTAGACAAGATGTAAGTTTCTACTTCTTTCTGGTCTAGTACATAAAAACATCATACAAATACATATGAAATTATAATATGCTGTATGAAAGATATATTTAGAACTGAATTATAAGTACCAAATTCTTAAGAAAAATTCACAGTTTTAGATGCAGATCAGGTAGCAATAGAAGCAATCGATGCTCGGTCGATAACCGGCAGAACATTTATCGAATGATTGAATGCTCTAGCTCTGAAAGGATGCTGATTGCAGTTTAATTGCCAACGAGCACTGTTATTGATGAAAACGCTTGAAATGTGAGACCTTAAATTTCTCACAGAAAAAGAAATCATAAAATGAAATACCATTTTTAGACGGATGTTAGTCGGTCCTTTAAATAATATAATTAGTTTGCTTTTATAATTCGTTTTTAAATAATTTTATATCGTTTATATTATTACAAACAAATAAGAAGAAGTTGCAAAAATTTTTAACTTCTTGATTAAAGAAGTTATTTTAATCGCCCCGGTTTTCGAAATTTTTTTCGTTTTTGTAATAACTTTGAGTTTTAAGCTATCTTGAGTAATTCTAAATAATTTTTAAAATTATGAATGTATGAATTTTTTTTTTAAATTTGAATTTTGAAAGAAATTTCTTTTTAAAAAAAAACTAAAAACCTCAATTTCTAAAAAACTAATTGCACAATTTTGGTTAATTTTAGTAAAAAGTGATTTCAATGGAGAAAAAAAAATCTATTTAATTTTTAAAAGAAACTGTAAAAAATAAACAAATATTATCTAATAATGAAATAATGAAATGGATATCATTAACAAAATAAGATAAAATATTTTTTTCTATACATTGTTCTTAACCAGGAAGTTAGTAATAAGGCTTGCACCCATTACCGCTTTTTAAAATTGTAATATTTTACATAATTTTATTTTCATCATTTGATTTATAAGGGATGTATATTTTCACAATGGGTTATAACTCAAAAAGCTAATTATTCTATTGTTCAGACCAGCCTATAAACAGGCTTAGCGCTGTAAAATGCAGGCGCCAGGGACACAATCTAATAACAAACAATAATCTGACGTGATCCGCTTACTGGCATAGATAAAATACCTCTAGATACACGGAAAATGTTTCTATACTTCAAGTACTAAGTAATTCATTGCGGATATCTTATCGCCATGAGAAATAGTTGTACATTAACAACGGACAGAAGTAAAGCATTCTCAATATATATACCCTATCAGTGAAGATATATAATGATAACACTGTGAATAACTTTATTGTTGATACATATTATTTTCTATTATATAAAATTATTTTATTAAAATTGCCAGTAAAAATATTTTAAAAGGTTTTGTAATTTTTTTTTAAATTATCTTTATGTTACTTTACTTCAATAATATTGAAACTATAACCAGAAATGAGTGAACGTAAAAAAAATCCGCTACTTTTGATAAAATAAAACATCAAAACACATTGTAATACAATTTCGTCAATACATCCAAAGTACTCTAAGTAAATGGGTATCTACCAACTGTTTCACTATAGTTTATATCTTTCAATTTTCACTTTGTCTGTTTAACTTATTTTGTATTTCAAAGAATGGTTTAAAAAATTACAACTGCAACTAAGTAGTCTACATACTTAGAATGTCAAGAACTTTTATTTATATAAAAATACAATCAAAAAATAATAAATCGTCCCAGAGACAGTTTCGAGTCCCGCTCGTTTTATATTAATAACATAGTGTCAGTTACTTAAATATATATTATGTTTCTTTTTTTTCCATTTATTTTTTGTAATGAAAACAAATACATATAATATCTTGCCAAACTCGTGAGTTTGTAGGCAAGAATACACAGAACAAAATACAATAATTTATTCATCAAGTACAATCTAACAAGTTATGTAACTTAATGAAAGATATAAGTAATTACAATAATTACAAGCGATTGAGAGTCCCATCACATTAACTTTATGGTTAAGAAAAATATTATTTTTTTCTGTGTTTTCGCCATTATGATTAGTGCCATGATTATGATTATGATGAGTATGATTAGTGCCATGCAAACAAAACGTCGAAGGAGATTTTGTAAACCTTTTATTTAATAACGCTTGTAACTTAATTAAAAATGAATTGAATTCGCGAAAGCTTTAAAGATATGATTATTTTTATTATTTTCTAAGATCCATTCCATCGTTACTTTAATTTAAATCACCTATGCAGATTTAGTAATAAATAATATATATTATCACAATTATTGTTGGCTGTCATTAACACGCATAGAATGGTACCGCAACCACTTTGATTCCGCAATTAGCTTTTAAAAAATCGCGAGTTGTAGATTTTCAGTTTTCTTTTTTAAACTAAAACATCATTTGGCTGAGTTGGAATCCTCTCTAGGTTACGCAAATACGCAATGATTGGTAACAAAACGAAGGCAATCGCGTAATCTGGTCGCGAGAAAATGGAGCCGAAAAAAACATATACATACACAACACACACACACACACACACACACAATTTTTTTTTTAATGTTTTAATTACGAAACTTAAAACTATAAAAGATATTACAAAAACTCCAATTTGAAAGCCGAGGTGATTACAATAACTTCCTTAACACAATTATATATTTATAATAATTGTTTACTATAACTATATAAATAAGTTACAACTTCCAAATTATATTTCCCTTTTATCTGGTCTATATTCAGATTCTAAGGCTCAGTGCAACCGACCGTGTAACTGTAACTTCATCATTATCGTTCTTGGTGGGTGTCAGAGACTTTTACCTCAAGGCTTTGACGCAAAACATGGCAATATTCTCAGCTTAGTGGTGCGGAGGAACTACTTTAATCTGAATTTATGACGAGAAGAAATGTTGTGTGGTTTTTGCCACTAAATATTAAAGATTATATTGTTATTATGCGTTGTAATAATATAGCATAATAAAATCATAAATAACAATAAAAAAAAACAATTTTTACACAAAATAATAAAATTAGTTTGATAGAAATTACTTCGAAAGTAAAGCAAGAAAAATTTATATTCTTTTCCTACTTAATTGTTTAACCCCAGTGAGGCTGATCAGTAACAATGAGGTCAGAGCCAAGAAGCGTGCGGGTTTGCGGTAAATAGTTACAAGTTTCAGAATTTCAATTAAGATGTTAGTGATTCTTTATAATTTCTAGAACCTAATACACTATACTTGGACAGGAGTTCAAGGATCTTGCGAATATTTGAACACAACTAAACTGTATTATCAATTTGAACGATTTTGATAATCCTCAATAAAAAGAATAGATTATAGATGAGATAGTCTAATAGATTATGGTTGTAAAATATTTGAGATATATTAAAACCCCTTATCTTGTTCAATTTTAATTTTAACGTCGATTTATGATTATTTTATTACTATATATAATTTTTTATATACAAGAAATATATTTTTCATAATTTCACCGCAAAGTAGGTAATAACACTTACAGCAAATATCTGATAAGGTTAGTATAATATCAGGGAAGGTTAAATTCTAGACAACCCTCAAAGATAAAGGTATATTACAAATAACTCATCGCTCATCGAACGTTGTATCAGCAGTCGGTAATCAGCTGAGGCCGTCTTTAGTTTTGAAAACAATCGTATCCAGCTGAGGAATATAAACCTTATTTTAAAATTATAAGGTTGAATTTAGCATTTATTACCTTTCTGTTCTGTTCAAGTCAGGATTCCCTAAATAAACTGTAGACACGCAGACAGCATACTCTAAAAAGTTAAGTTATAAATAGATAGAGCTGTGAGGCCTACATATGTAATGTCTATATTATACATAAAATTCAATTGGAATACCAACCCTACTGGAATTATATTTATGTAGGACCCTTTATTAAACATTGCTTTAACAAATATTGGTTTGCTTGATATGGATTTTGATTCGTGAATTTGTATAAACTTTTATTATTAATATAAAAAATATTAGTATGAAAAAGTAAATAAATATGTTTATAAATTATATAATAATAACACAATTATAAAATCGGTATATATTTTTCCTTTGCAAATCAAAAGTTCAAGGAATTTCTTTCAAATAGACATATGTGTATAGGCAAAGATTCATTGCACTAATTTTATATATATTAAATAAGTTAAATGTATAAATTTGGAAACATAAATAGTAATAAAAAACGTTATTAAATATGACATAGTTTTGACATAGTTTTTAGGACTATTTACAAATTCCTCTTCTATCATGTTTTTTATGTTTCCAATAACAAATCAGAATCTAACAAATATATATCTAAGATCACAAACAGCTTGGCCGATGCGTTTGTGATGTCTTAATTATTATATATATGTAGAACCGACAATAACTCTATGTATAAATTCCACCAATTCATGGAATTAGGAATTTAATTCCAAAGTTCCAATATTTCAGACATTTATGGTAGTTTTTAAGATAGATTAACCTAGAATCATTATTTAAACTATTATTAAGGTACTAAAATGTTTAAATATTGTCCTTATTGCTCATAATGGCTTAAAGAAATATTAAATACTACTCAGAATTTAAATTAAATATATATATTAAAAGTACTTCCTTTATAATAGAATATGAATACTATATTATTATACATTATTATACATTATTAATTGCATTAATTTAAGTAAGCTTTACGGATAAAACAATTTGGTGGAAGAGTAACAGAATTGGGGAGGAGCCAGCACCAAGCCAGAGGGATCGCATTCAGGTCAAGCGTGCACTTTAATTTATTCTAGAAAGACTTGCAAGTGACCGTTTGCTTCTTAGCTGAGGTCCCCAGGCTCTTTGGAGTAACTGTAGGAAACGACTAGCATTTAAAACACAGCTGTAAAGCAATCTATCGATTTTCGACCCCCAAAGGCATATAGATCGTATTTTTTTAAATTCATTGAGGTGATTCAGTAATTTCACCGTAATTCTGCCTTCTTTTATATTATAAATTTCAATATCGTAAAGCGACGTCTAATATAATTATATTACTTATCTTTTCCCAACAGTTAATTTTATTCCAAAGAAAAAACAAGCTAAAGATCAGATATATTATTTTTTAGATAAGGCGCGCTCTGAATGTTTAAAATATATTTATAATTATTATTGATTGAAAATTGTCTTAAGTATATTGAACATGACAATCATCGTTTCCGTGGTGTAGCGGTTATCACATCTGCCTAACACGCAGAAGGTCCCCGGTTCGATCCCGGGCGGAAACATTATTTTTAGCAATTGCAATCTTAATTTAGAAAGTAATCTAACAACATATCATTTAAAATATTTTAAAGTACATAATATGTTATTATATTTTTTTGACAAATAAATTTAATATTATAGCATGTTGTCAACAAAAAATTTAATTATTTGTAGCCGCAATCATTGTAAATCTCCAATTCGTTCGTCTATCGCACCTGTCTATCAATCTATTGAATCTATCCGGAACATAGTTTAACAATTATTGAACCCTCAGTGCATTGTTTCAAATATAACGAGATAGTAACAATTGTTTCAATTTATGTTAGATTTATTTGTTAATAATACAAACAAACTTCAGGCTATACTTAATTTGATAAACAGGACAATTAATTACATATCTTCGTAATAACTAGTTTAATATTAAAGGTAATTAATTCAGCTTCAGGCCAACTACGACAGAATAATAGCATGAAATTGGTAATATTTTGATTTTTAAAAATGTAATGCGTTCTATGCTTATAATAATAATAATATAACACTGTCGTAATTTTTAGTTTGAACAGGTTATATTCGATTGGTCGTAGATAATCTTAAAACCAATTATTGCTTAGATTAATCATATCTTTTTTTTTTTAATCTACCCTTGTCTTTTATTTTTACATGAAATATATATATGCATTTAAATATATGTACACATATATACAAATGCATGTGTTAATTGTTAGGTAGGAATGTGCAAATTTATCTATACTTATAGTATAAAGAGGTTTTTTTTTATTCTTTTCAAGATCTAATATTGTAAACTACCCGACGGTTTGTTATTTTTGTATATTATATATCAAATATATAGTATTTATTACAAATGTATGATTTACAAGTACCGTGTGACTTCTTTTTATACATATATTTTATATTTGTTGATAACTTTTATTCTTTTTATTGTTTAATATTTCGTTTAATAATAAGGGACCCATGCTTTATATTTTACTGTATGCTCAGGTTGACTGGTAGAGAATACTTATTAACTTTTAATCTGTCTGTTTTGGGGCAATAAAACTAAATAAATAAAAAATATAATAATAACATAAAAAAATATATAAATATAAATATGTTTATTTTAATCTTTACAACTAAGTAGCCAATTTAAAGTAAATTATGGGTATATACCTCTCATGTTTCTTTTTGATTACACAATCAGTCTGAATAATCTAACCATACGATATGGAAATTGTGCAATTCAACAATTATTAAATTGTTTAAAAGAACCATCATTATATACCATAGTGTTACAAACTTAGGGTTGCAGCTCGCTTAATCGTTATGCAAGTAAAAATATTTCTAAGTAAACATAAAAGCATAAAAACTTCGAAGCTTAATCTTTGAAATTTTTAGCTGCTTTAATGGCTTTGAAACGTTTTTAAGTTTTATATAAACTGCTGGCTTTCTGAATTTTATATAACTTCTGTTTTTTTTTTAAATTCTTTTGAAAGTTAAAAGTTAAAAATTATATAGATGAGATTTTTGACAAATATTAAAAAATAATCAGACTATTAAATAGATTACAAATATTTTATTAAAATAATAAAAAAATTATCTTTCATGATGAACAATTTAATAAATTTACAATTAAAAGTCGTTAGGAATTTCAAAATAACATATTTATATTGTTAATAAAAAACCCTCATAAAATTCTATTTACGCACCCCACTCAAGTACAAAACCAAGAATCTTAGCTTACACTAAACCAGGGTTACGCTAATTTAATGAAATCGAGTGTACTAAAAGTAAATCCAAATCAATTAGTTGACAACCCTAGTCGGTAACGCGTAAACACAAGTCGCTAACGAACCGGAGCCGCCCCTGCACAAATTTGCAATTTCGATTGGTACTGTTTACGTATACCTGCATTGTGCTTCCCCTCATGAGTGTTTTAAAAATGCAAAACAGTTATATGTTATGGTAGACGGTTAGGTGATGTTGTGCTTGTTTTAACCTTCGCGATATGCATAAATTTTACCCTTTCATAATATACTAGCCGTATCGTGAGGTTTCACCCGTGTATTAACAATCTATTGTATCCTGTAGCCTTCACCATAAATCTGTCTATCAAAATATTATAGAATTTTAAAAATCCATCCCGTAGTTTCGAAGATAAGCGCGTTTAAACAAACACACTTTTCTGCTCTATGATATTATTATAGTTTCATGTTGCACAGATTTTTTTTAATGTAAAATTTTTGAAACGATTCTAATAGTAAAATCTCATCTGTATTTAGTTAACGTATAAAAATGTAAATATAATATTTACGTAATTTATGAATATTATTAAGAAATGAATGCATAAAACGCTTATTGTAAATAGAAATGATCAAAATCCAATAACGATTTTAAAATCGAACTCAACATGTAAATGTAACTTAATAATACATTTAAACGAAAATAAAATCTTAAATATAAATTGTCGAAGTGTATTCGAAATCAACTTTATTTACATTTTATTCATAAACAACTCTTCGATCCTATGTTTTCTGATAGAATCGTAAAATCATCTTTATGCGATCCAACATCTCCGCTCCCATAGGATTTTTGTCACAATGTTGTTTTTTACGACTCCAATGTTAAATTGAGTGGAGGTGTGCTCAGTTTATTCTCCCAATGACTTGCTATACTTTATAACGAAACTGTCGAGTCATCTGAGCTCAAATAAAATGTTATTTTAGAACGATTGTATTGCTAGTTACATGAAAAATGAAGTAGCCTTTTATAAGTTCTAATGAAAAGATTCTAATGAACCTAATAGAACTGTCTTTTTAAATATGTCATTGACAGAAGATGTATTCAATACCAGCTTTTAATCTGACTCCATCTGCGTGGATTACAAAATGGCTCAACACATTGGAAACTAAAATTTAGATATATTAATTGATGCAACAAATAGACGGATAAGAATTATTCTAAGAATATTATATAAAAATAGTATCGAAATATAAAATACACGTATTTATACAAATTACATTTCTTTATAATAAAAAGAGGATACACAAGCATTCCAGTCGCCTGATAGAAAGTGAACACCGCCGCCCACGGTCTCATGCACTATCAGGCGATGCCAAGGCTTTTAAGTCGTTTTGTTATAGTATCGAAGTTTTGAAAATTTTATGTTATTATAATTATCATCATAATTTTAGGTTTTCCATCTTGTTTCTCTAGTAATACAACATGAAAATTATAGCTAAAAGATCTGTTAATCTTGAAAAACTCTTTTTGTTTTAAATCTTGCAAAACGATCTGTCTGAGTCAGAAATTGCCCACCGATAGGCTCATCCACTATCACATAATACGACGGAACATCTTTGGTGAATGGCGCTTGTAGACTGTACTTATGAGACCCTTGTTAGATAGACATGAACGATAATAATTACGATTTTTGTATACCTAAAACTTTTCTAAAAGGTATATTTTTAATATGTAAATGTGAAAAATTAAGCTTAAATAAAATTGTCGAAGTATAATTTTTTTCAAGACATAAATTACGAATTTCAGATTTTCATAAGCAAGATTGAAAAGGGTAGAAAGGAAAATAAAAGTATTTTGATGATCAGTTTACTTTGAGTTGAACCAAAATAATATAATTCGATAGCGAAATGGCGATTGAATATGTTTACTGGACTTCTAATGCTATTTTCAAGATTGTTTGATATGTTCAAGATTTTCTAGATGTAATTAAAATTATAGGAAATTTAATCAAAACAGAAACAGTTGTTGCATTTCGTAGTTTTCGGGAAGCAGATGTTTAACACTTTTTTTTTTATTAATAATTAAAATATCAGTGATAAACAAAAGTTAAGTTTCAACCAAATTTGTGTGAATTTAAGATTTTATGGTTATTTTTTAATATAAAACGGCAGTCAAACAGTTTTTTGGGCGGACTCCTCGAACTCAATTGATTTCAAGAAAGTAATAGAGTAAAGTGCTTTCATAAAATTGGCAGGTTCGTTTTTAACGTTGACCATCCGTTTTGCAAGTTTAACAATATTCCAGTTACGCCATACAGGACACACAGTTTTATTTTATTGCCTGTACGACGGACAGTCGTTTTATTTCCCATAACGCTATTCGTGTCCGAATATTTTAAAATAAAGGATTTTTTTAATACGTCAAATTGTTTTTGTTAGTAGTTTTGTTTTGAAATTGTTTTTGAAAGTACGAATATAAATGTGTTAGCTATCAAATATAAATATTCATATATTTGAGTCCTAACCCACACGATTTTTGGTTTATAATAACAGGTTTATTTCAGACGAAAAGTATGTATGTATATTATATTGTCGTTTAATAAAAATTATAAATATTAAAACATATTCAATGACTCGAAAAAATTTGAAAGACAGCCGTTGTGGGAAGCAGATATATCACCCTCCTATTCTGTACGGTGTCATAATTATACTATGCAATCTTTTTGAACGTTTAATAGCTATATAGGATTTTTGTCGCACAGACTTTTACACAAAATTCGGAAAATGTTGATCTTGATTAAGTCAATATTAAGTCTAAAATATATATATATATATATATATATATATTTGTATTCTATTATAAACATTTCAGTTATATTTTTTGTAATAAATATTGAATGCAAAACTTATCAATATGACCAGGATTTGTAGCCGCTACCTCGTATCGCTACTGGCTTCAATGATGAATAGTAATGGAGCAAACGAGTCCTAGAGTAGTGACCCCGACTCCGCAAACGAAAGATAGGACGATCCAGGGCCAGGTTGTCTAAAGACCTAACGACAATAGCTGGGAGGGATTGGATGCGGAAGGTAGAGGAGCAGGTATGGACGCACAAATTGAGAGAGGCCTATTTCTAGCAGCAGACTTCGAGAGACTGTTTGAATAATGATGATATATGACCGTCTTTATCGGGACGGAAGTGACATCTATAAGGTTTCTTTGGAAAATCCTAATCAATGTTTTCAACTTTGCATTACAGAATAAAATAGAAAAGATACCAGAGCCGACATAAATGTTAAACATATTTAGTCATGTTAAGCTAAAAAAAAACAAAAGAAAAAATAATAATTATAAGCTTAATATGGCTACTACATATGTTAAAAAAATGGAAACATTTCAGTTATGATAATATTAAAACTATTTACTAATTTTACGGTATATGCTATGTAGCTCTCGATTTGCAATTCGTTTAATCCAAATCCCAAATCATATATAGAAATAGAGACATATTTTAAAACTAGGATACGGCCTCAATTTGTTATTTCTAATTCCAAATAGTGCTTTTTTGGGTTTGAATTTCATATTTTGTTATAAAATGAAACTTCAGTTTGTTTTTTTTTTCATTGTTAAAATTGTATATTTCAGTTTTATCGTAAAATGTTTAATTTACAAACATAGACTTCATTGTATATATTAAATTTTTTACCCATTTGTCCTTTTTTGTAATTATTTGTAAATAAGTAGTTCTAAAGGGTCACAGCGATAAAATATATTATCATTGACCGCAACTTCAATATCGTCGCACGGGCGATAGCGCAATACAGTTAATTAAAATCCAATATTGTCTAACCAAAATTGATTACCAGCAACCACGCTCTCTCGTCGAGTTTAATCTGCCTCGAACAAAGCTTAGGGCACTTGTTAAACGAACTGTTATTTGTAACAATATAACAGTGTCCCAATAATAGTATCTTACAATAGGAATAAATATATATAACATATTTAAAATTTAAATTTTTTGTTGTTTCAGTGCTGGCATAAAGCCAGCACTTTTCAACATAACCTTATTTAAGATGAAACCACGTAACATATAAACTATTGAACCAATACGTACATAGTAATATAATATAAAAAAATATATTTATCAAAATAATATATTTATAGTGACTTTAAATTTAATAAAGAGCTACCTTATTATATTTAAAGTAACATAATAGAGAAAAATAAATCAAAATTATATTTAACTAACAAAACATCGAAAATTCACAACTGAATAAACAATTTTATTCGATTTTCATAACAAAAACTTAGAGCTAGATGTAATAATTTATCTTGAAAATAATTGTAATAACAAATGATATGTAACAGCTGTCTGTTGTAAGTTATTTATATTGTGTCTTGATATTAAATATTCAACTATATTCAAATAACAAATTCAATATAAACGCTCGCTAGAGAATTTAAAAATATCGTTTTAGAATTCACACCACTGAGTAAAAACCTGACCGAAGATATTGCCACAGAATAGCACGTGTGCATTTACCAGTATATGTGCTTCCATTTTCTTTTACATACGTTTAAAATATTATTATATAAATATATGCCTCAAATTATTTAACATATAATATATATAAAGTTATAGATATTTTTTTATTTAAACTTTCCTGATCTATTATAACTATTATATTTAATTATTCAGTTGTAAATACTATTATTAATATAATAATTACTATCGCGTAATTTGCTCGTTTACTGTCCCGTGATTTCGGGGCCTTTATTCACGAACACGACGTCGCGGCGTGAACTAGTCAAGTTATATATTTACGTGAGTACAGCCGATAATATTTACGCGAGTAGAGCCGTATAATTATTAATAATATTTATAAGTATAATTATTTAATTTCATGATATTTAAATTAAACCATTTATTTATAAGCCACATTTACTATTACAATCGTAAATATAATATATTGCGTTATCCAACAAAATAACACCGACATTTCGCACGTTATTTAAATATTCAAAAAGCGATTTCACCATTACAAAATCCCGGTGGAAATAATAACAAAATTCAATTTTCCATTCATATTAATCTTTCGCTAACAGAAGGTCCTGAATTGGTTCTTTGATTTCTGCTATTCAATACGAGTTGCGTGCTGGTCGCAAATTAATCTGGCAGACAATGCTGACCGTGACACACCGTGCTATGTTTGTCGAGACAATAACAAATTATTCATGCTCAGTGATGGAATGTAAACAGAATATGATTGGCTGTTAGCATGCAGGTTGGCAGCACTGCCACCAGGGAATACACACCCTTATAGATATCATCCCCCCACTATTAATAAGTCGCTACCAACTTTGTTCCTAACGTATTCCGAACTTAATTTAATTAATTACGGTCCCCTTGTGAGTCCATTTCGCAAAATATTATGAAGAAGGGACTAAGATCAAACGACACATGGATATCACTTCACCACAAAATGTCTGTCAAAGAAAACTGAATTTAATTATTGTTATATTATGGTGCACCCAAAAACAATTTATGTTACAATATTATTATTTGTATAAAATATAGAGGTTTTATTTCAGATTAATATAAACATATTGTTTTGTTATTATTAAATTCTGAGCTTTTGCAAGAATATTAACCGTTAAAAAATTAAGGTTAATTTAAATTAAATTTCAATAATTTAATTATATAATATATTATTGTATAAATTTATAACTTTTAAGTCAGATTTCATTTTTACCTTTCCATCGTAATCGAGTTAATGCGAGTCTGGTAGTTAACGAAGCAATACTGCACACATTTGCAATTTTGATTGCCGCTACAACCATCAACACTGACTGCAGCCGTTAGGGTCCGGTGGATTAACATTTAACCAGATCACGCGTTTTACAATGTGTAATGTTAAGTAATTGTAAAATAATTGATTAACGAATTGCAATTTAATCATTTAAATATAAAATTGCAAATAATGATATGTGTTAACTTGATAACAACTATAATCTCATCGTATTTCACTGGACTTCAAACATTCGGTCACTGCATTTAGATTATTCGATTTATTTTATGGATCGTAAACAAAGTAAGTAACTTCTGTCACTCTCGTTCACTTTATGGTAAATAAGATTTTACGGTAACGGTAACGTGGGTTTCCAATACCGACATCATTTTCTTGTATTAACACTTTAAATGCAAATAAAGTGAGTCTCTTATTTCATCTTTTGTTATAAGTTTCGAATGCTCACTAGATTTTTTGGAAACATGACATATTTATTTGGTTATCGGTTACCAATACTTAACAAAAAAATATATACTTATAATAATTTAAAAATATTAGTATCACTTTATCCATTTATATAATTCCTAGAACCGTATGTAAAGAATCTGTTTAAAAAATGTTAATAACCACGCCTCAATATTGGAATTCTAATCGAGTTTTAAATTGCAGTCATTCTAGACTTCGCTGGCATCGGACTCCGCTGAACTTTCCTCTCTCATCTTCGGTCCCTCTCCTCGTTAGCTTCTCCTTAAAACTTTCCCTACGACTCCAACACCAAGTTTTTTAACTCGATTGAAACTCGATTTTCGTGATTAATTAATTCGATTGTATGATAAAGTTATTTGAGTCTGATCGCTTATAGTGCTGTCCGTTCATGATTTAGGTCGAGGGTCGTTTTTGCTCGGTCACCGCTCTGACAAACTCGTTACAATACAATTATGACTTTTATACCAAAGGCTCCGAAAAAACTTGATTAATACATAAATTTACTTTGACTATTTCTGTTACGTCTCATGACTTACCTTTACTTTTATATACAATATTCATATATATTTTGAGAAACCAACCAACAAACCAAACCTATTTTTGATACAATTCAAGA
Source organism: Mechanitis mazaeus (assembly GCA_959347395.1). Taxonomy (NCBI): domain Eukaryota; kingdom Metazoa; phylum Arthropoda; class Insecta; order Lepidoptera; family Nymphalidae; genus Mechanitis; species Mechanitis mazaeus. The sequence continues at coordinate 12,708,835 of OY365743.1, forward strand.
TAAAGAAATTTTCTTAGCACGCATAGACCTTACAGCCGTTAAATATAAATAGGAGTTTAACATCAGCGAACGTCTTGTGGTTTCGCGGGTACAGTATAATTTAATTAAAGCACTATATAAAACACCTCAGCTGAACGTGATGGTACTTAAAGCGGCTTTAATACACAACTCTTGATGAACTTCCCACGTGTGGATCACTAATGGGAATATTATTCAGTAATGACGTTATGATTACGTCTGGAGATTTGCGTTTAGGCCTTATTCCTTAGAATTTCGTTAAAATTAACTCTGATTCATTTTATGTTGACTTTGACTCTAGTAATGGAATTATTTTTTTGTAATATTATACAAATTCACCACTTTTGATAAAGCTAGATTTTAACACTACTCAGAAGAAATTTATCTCAAATGATTATAACTTTCGTATACGTCATGCAATCTTGACTATGTTTAACTTCACATTTTGGGTTTATCAATTTGGACACCAATATCGGATCTCATTTTTAATCTTAATATGTATATTTTAAATTGTATTTTCAAGAACCTACTTTGGTATAAAACGTCACAAAAACGGCCTTGTAGCTATGGCAATATAGCCCTAATAAAAATACGTGTTGGCTTTTCAAAATGTACAATATACTACTTGAGATATATTATTAAATGTTTCTCAAGTAACTATAGTTTTGATTTGAAAGGTTAATGACACGCGGTTAATGACTGTATATTATACAAAAGGTTTACTAAACATAATATAATAATTTATTCATAACGTCAACGTTAAGTACTGTTTACGACCTTAATAAAGGAATCACAGTTACAAACATACCCTTATATATGACTGTATATATATATATATATATATATATATATATATATATAAAATCATATAATACCAATTTTCTTCTGACATCACATTATACAATATTAAACAATTAAGTTTAAGATTGATTTAAAATCAAAGACGATAAGAAAAAAGAAATAAACAAAGTAAACATTACATAGCAATAACTTCCTATTCCTGAAAAAATATTAACATATTGAAATTTAAAAATATTTTATATTTAAATTATATAAACAAAGACTTCTCCATTTAAAATGATTGTGTAAAAATAATAAAGAGGTTCCTGGAGGTTATTTCGGCTTTTAAATAGAGCCACTCATACGTTCTATTTGCTTACTTTACCATTATATCCATTCAATAGCAACCCCTTCGATCGCTCAAGTACAAATATTATAGGGGAGGTACTGATTGAATAAAAATATTTAAAGATATATTTCATATAAGTCGTTCGTTTGATTTATTATTATTTTATTTTATTTTTAACGACAGTGCTATTATTCTTGTAACTTTTATGAAAAGCTATAATTTATCAAAATTCTTTTTGATAATAATATGTATCAAAATACATTAAATTATATAGTTTTTAAAGCATATTTTATTTTAAAATACATAAGAGTATGTTTTATTGGCTAAGATTGGATCAGTTTTTATGATGGAAATTAGTAATTAATGTGAATTAATTTGAAATATGCATTATTTAGCAACATTAGTTATTTTTTGTTTAGCATTTATACTATTAATATGATAATTTAGAGAGTAAACTCTAAAGTTTCAAACAATATTCGTATGTCAATGAATTTTATCTTTCAATTCAAATGAATCGATTTAGATACAAATACATTGCTTATAACAAATGTCCAAAGTTTACCAAAAGCAGTATCAGTTTTTCCAACAATTATCGTAAATAAAGAAGATAAGCGCACTTATTTATGTAACAAATTGGGGCACAACACCGCTCTAGGGCCTGAAGCGGGGTTCCGTTATCGTTTGATGTATTGTATTGTTTGATATTGATGTACACAAAAGAACAGGTCACTGACACATTCAATTTCAAATACAGATTCCAAATTGTTGCTGTCAAACCAAAACAAACAAATAATTGTTTATTTGACAGACATTTGATCAGTTCTTGACTAGTTCTAGTTTAGTATAAAATCTTCACAATTTATACAATTATAATAGGCTAGTCACATATTTCCTCTGGAGAATAGTCTGTATTCTGGCCAGGGACAGGTATAGTGTCAAATAGATATCTTTTATTCAGTAAACTCAAAGTTTTGTCGAAATAAATCTGCAACTCTAGGACACCTTCATGAAAATGTAATGAGAAAGAACTATTTATAGCTAATCCTTTTGAAATAAACTTCTGGGTGCGGTGTCCGTTTGAATTTCTACGCATAAAGATGTGTCTTCAAAATGTTTTTAGTGAGAATTGTGAGAGAGTCAGAAGGAAATATCAAGGCACAAAGGAGTAAAAGAGATAGATAAATGAAGTATACGATAAAGTAGGTTTTTGAATTGCAAATGGGGGAAATGAATCTGCCGCCGCCTTAGTCGGACCACCCTAGGCCCGAACGTCTTCCGTTTATAATCATCCTTAATAACGCGGGAGTGCTTTAATTTATTTCGCGATCAAAGCAAGAAGCTAACTTGAAGAGAAGTAAAATATATTAATTCACTCTAAGTAATAACATGTTGTGTTTATAAAACGTCAATTTATATTATTGGCATTCCACAATCTAATTCAATTTGGTTGTCGAAATAAAAACATGGTTCAACTCATTTACCTGACGTGAAGTCAATTATACGTTTTTATTTGGATTTAAATGTTTAATTATAAAATATTAAATATGAAAGATTTTATTTTTTATACATACAAAAATCTGTATCGTCACAATAGTCAATATGACTTTGGTGTAAAATAGTTAAATTTCTTATAGGTCTGTTGGCAAAGCCAGTCATGGTACGATGTGGTTAAAATTTAATTCCACTGGAACATTCCGCCGCAGATTGCATTCCTTGCAGGACGCTGATGAATACGACTTAGATGTACTTATACTCTATCATTGTTTTGCTATTTTGTTTTTATTTTTAAAATAAATTACATACTTTTATTACTAAGAATACATAGGTTATTAAAAAATGATTACTATTTAAGAGATGAGTTAACCATTGCCTCTTTTGTAGAAAAAATGTGCTTAACTAAGTATTACATTTTAAATTGAATTCGTTGCAAATGAACTGATGCCTTTAACAGAGATATTGTATTTATAGTTTTAGGAATAGTCTAACTATTATTAGCTGAAAACACTTTATAATATATTTATAATTTTTATTAAATTATATTTACTAAATAAGTGACTTAGATTATATTTAAATACCTATGATATGTATAGAGTTCGAGATCTAAGGAGTAACAAATGTCAAATTTAAATTCGTATAATCAAAAGCGTTTAATTGTAATCCATTATTAACATGGTATTTAGAAGTAAATGTTTTGTCGCAATGTTCGTTTGCTCCCGAATGCTCACTTAATGCGAATTTGTGACATACTTCGTATTGAAGCGCTCGCTTCATTTGTTAATGTCAGTTCATCATTGTTTAGGTCTGTTATGAGCAATTGAAAACAATGACAATAGATAGGCACTTAACTGTCAATTGCTACCTTTGATATTTCCGATAATACGTCAGCGATATAGGATTATGGAAACCGTATTATGCAACATGTAACACATACAGTACATATAAGTTAATTTGAAAAAAACCTTCAAAGAGAACATGAAAATTTAAAAAATGTAATGTTTTTCTAGAAAAAGTAATAATTAGTAGTTATATAAAGACTTTACGTTAAAGTAATATTAAAAAAAATGTTTATTTTGGGTAAAAATTCATTTTAACATTTTTTTGAGTATTAGAACCAGAAACAATTTGTAGATATCGATATATACTTCCTATTTGTATGTTATGCTGTGGCTTTTGTATTCAATTCAGTACTCATACGTTACACGTAAATAGAAATGAAGTAAATATGTATATCAATAATTTTGCATAAATCAATCTTTTAAACAATTTATTTATTCATAGAAAGTATCACAAAATAGAATACTTATCTATAAAAAACTAAACCTAACGTTAACGTTAATGTTCTTATATAAAAAACAGTTGTGTTTAGAGAAAAATCTTTTGTGGACTAGGTTTAGAAATATTGTACACGTAAATTCTTAACTAACAGTTTTCGCTTTTACAAAAATACCTATTCATGACTCACCTTGAAAAACATTTTATTAACATGAATTGAAAAAAAAAAATAAGTTCCTAAAAGTAAGTATTATAAATACTTACTCGTGGACTGTCACCGATTCTTAAAAGATTAGTACTTACATGAATAAAAAATTAATATAAAAGATTTAAGTTATAAAATATTAGGAAATACATTTTTTAAATGAAAAAATATAAACAAAAGGCTTTCGTATTGGTTTATTCATGATCCAATATGACAAAATGAGGCAAGAGGCAAAAACGATGTAACAAAGGGACAACACTGGAAAGACCCTCCAGATGAGAGCATGCAAATTGATATCACTTCAGAATCGCGACAAAGTCGAGAGTTGTAGAGTGGATGTGGGGGCATGTTTTATTGGATTTGACTACGGTCAAACAATCGATGGAATAACTGTTCAATGTATATCTTTTCGAATATTAACGTAGACTGATTGCTGGGTGGGTAATCCATAAATTATGGTCCCTTTGCGTTTTTCCTTAAATATTTATTGAATGTTATATTTAAAATCATCAAGATACAAGTAATAATTTATATAATTTTAAGTGTAATTAATAAATATGAAATGAGTGTAAATATATTATTATCGCACTAAAGTTAACCCAATATATACAAGCAATTATGTTAATAAAAAAATATATATTAAGTATTTAACAGAAAAGTTTTGCGTGTTCAGAAAATGACACATGACAAACTTCATATACATATTTTTTCTCCATTCGCTCATCAGGTGAAATTTACTCAATAGATTAATAAAATTTGGTATCGATTTAATACGATTATATAAATATTTGACGTATACAACTGATTTAATTTACAAAATTAACTAAACAAAACTACATAACAAATTTTAATAAATTTTGTATGTCAACTCATTTATAACCCAAAACATACAGTATGCTTATAATTTTATTTTTATAGTAGTTTAATTATATTATATTTTCTAGTCTCATGTAATAGCTGCTTATAAATACAAAACAAAAGAAATGTAATCTAGAAATATTCGGTTATACTATACAGATAGAACAAGATGATAATAGAATATACTACTATACTATACTACTATATACGCTAGTGAGTAAAAATACAATATGATACTCCCTCCATGATCAGAAGTAACACTTTTCAATACATTTTCTAAAGCATACCCTGTTTTAACCAGTCAAATAACTACAAGAATGCTCTCTACCTCATAATATATTAAAAATTATAATCATTATATAAAACGTCGCTGAAACAAATACATTTACACATAATGTAAATAAATAAATGGTTTACGTAATGTTACCTTACATTTTTATTAGAGATATGAATATATCCAAAGCTAAGGGATCATCTCACAACAAAGCACTAAACTACACCATATATAATAATAGTTTTTCAAACATATGACTTTTCATATTTATTTATTTCATTAAAATATTGAAATGTTGAATTATTTTAACAAGCTTTATAACATGCTTTAAAATAAGTTTTGATTTCAAAGGATTTAAATAAAATAAAAAAATAAACCAAAATATATATCGGTTGAGATTTTACATAATGTTTGTAAAACATAACGTGGGTTCATTCTACCGGCAATTCGCACTTAATGAAAAGCTGCTCGAGGCGCCGCAAATTTTCGCGTTGACTTATTATGGCATAATGCTGATGGAATTTCGTTGTCATGTGCCTGTTCCCGCTCAACAACGGGCAACACGTGTGAAGTTTAAAATACATAATATTATATTATTGCGGCTTTATGATATTAAAGGTTCCAAATCTTTCTTTTCTTTAATTAATTAATTATTTCTTTTTTTTAATCAACTAATTATTTATTCCTAGTTATATATGCTACTATCATAACATTTTGTCTCTGGAAAGCAATGATCTTAGAAACTTGATGGAATTGAAAAATTCTTTCTGATTATGTTAGTCAGGATCATAAGAAAAGCTAAAATTGTTGTTCTGTAAACGGAACTGGGAATAACATATAGTATATATTTCTGTTGTATAAAACAAATTTATTTTGTGTATGCATTTTATAACCTATATAAGAATTAAGTACTGCATAGCATTTTTATATTTAGAAATAGTTTTTAATAAAAGCCTTTTGTATGGTTTGTATTCACAAAAGCTATTAAATATAATCATGTTTTCTTTAAATATGAACTTACTGTAGAAGTAAAAAATTCCTTTTACAGCTTCATGGATTGTTTCATTTTGAACCAGATTTCTCATCAGGCTAATTCCGAAGGTACGTAAGATGTTCCTCCAACACGTAGTAGGCGGTTATCAATTACGTGAGCTGAGAAAGTAAAACCAAGGTCGTTTATTAACAGTTTAACCTTGTCTTTATATTAGGAGATAAAAAAACAATATACCAAAGACGCTTATAAATACATATTACATATTATATATACATACATATTTAAAAAAAAGCAGCATACATTTTGTTTTCAACTACATACAAAAAGAAAATAGACGTAGCAATTACTATTTTTTAACATTTTAAATTTACTAAAAACTTTTACAATGGCGCCTGTCGGCTCACTTTCACATATGACACTTGAAAAACGCGTTTATCTTAACTGTCATTTTTAAATTCCAGTTTTTGTGCGATACGAACCGTAACATATTTTTTATTAGCTACGAATTTGGAAACCGCTTATATTAAAAATCCAAAAGTTATTTCTCTTGAGAACAAAAAGGGTTCGTCGAAGTCTATTCAATTATATTTTGTGATTTTTCTCGACTTAGGTGAAATTAAAAGTCCTTACATTTATTTTCCATCGTAAAGTCTTCATGAATCTTTCAGTAGCTTTGAGGAAATTTGCCAAAAAATCGCCGAAGAATATGCCTCCTAAGGGCTTTTGAGAGTAACATTAATTCATATTTAATGTACAAATATATATAAGAATTTAAAATATACGAATTACACGAAAACTATGAAGAAGTTAAAATAAAAAATATACATTACACTTTTGTTAAAATAATCTTGTTATAAACAATTTTTTATGTAACATATCACATTTCTTTCAAGTTTATCTATTATATTTAACTAAAATTATACCTTCTCTATTTTCAATTTAATAAAACGAATCGCATGTTATAGAGGCAATAAAGTTATTAACTTCAGTTTCTAACAAATATGTAAAAAAAAATTTTAGAAAACCATTACCAAACCATATTAGCGGACTAATTCTACATTAATTTGCTAGAATAATTTGGTTTGTAAAATATGAAATTTGATTTTCTTAATATGTTATATTTACATATGTTATCTATTTCATAGATGAACCTAGATATCCCCTGTATCTCGATGAAGTTTAATATAAATTATATATTGAATTGAAAATTTCTCAAAGCGGGTATACACACGATGGTTCAGTTTTTAGCGAAAGAAACGGTCTTTCGTTACTAGATTCGATTTTGCCATGTTTTATATTTAGCTTTTTATATTTTGTGTACTCTCTATTCAAGATATAAAATTTTAGTTTGAAATCATACTATTATAAATATAACATACATTGTCGCCTCCACACAATAGAAAATGTGATTAAGATCTGGCAACACGCTCCGTCAAATTAAACTTCATTGAATATTCCTGTATAATGAAAAACGTAATAAGAAATCGTAATTTATTTCTTATTGAAATGAGAATAATAGACGGAACCCTAAGAAGTAGAGTACCAAAATGATTCCCCGCGGTGCTTCCATATCGCATCATGATATTAAGATTATAATCCAATTTGCGGTTACAAGCGAGGTGAAACTTATTAAGGAACTTTCTGTATATTCAATTTTGACATCATCTAACTGCATTGCGTCTGAATGTACGAATTTTATCTGTGGTCTGTTGGCCAATGTACATAGTTAAACCTATTGTCATTATATACATCACTTGTTGTTAATCGCGGTTCCACCCGCGGACAAAGGATTATCTTTTCTAATATTAAAACCAAAAGCAGTATTAATGCTAGATACACTATTATGAACCAATAATAATTACAAATAATTTTTAAAATCCATCTGATAGTTTAGAAGAATAGGAAGTTTAAACAAGCAACTTAACTTCTCCGCATTAAATAATATAAAAATATAATAGGACCCCACAATACGAATGAGTCAGATAAAATCTAATATTAATAAGAATAAAACTATCTTTAAAAAAATCACCAGTAAACAAACTACACATAAAATAACTTAAAAATATATTCCATATCAAGAATAGAGAGGATTCTTATCATCTAAAAAGCAAAGAAATATTTTATAATTCAACATGTTTGACAATATCCGACTGCTTACAATCGTCTCTTGTAATTAAAACGAAATACATAATTAATAGATTGAAATAACAAAAGGGAAGACAACTTTTAAGATATTTATGAATCTAAAATAAGAATATGTTTATTTTAGAATTCATCATAACTTTTGTAATGTTTAATATTTATTCCTTTATAAATCAACAACTTATTTGTTTAAAATTTAAATTATTATTTTATTTAGGGAAATTTTTGAGGATAACGGTTTAATACATTTTACACCCCTTACTAAAAAAATTATAACCAGTATAACATATTCTGTTTTGTCACTTTCACACCTTTCACGTAAATCGTTAGAGAGAAAGTGACAGAAAAAAAGTTCGACTATATTTAGTAAGACTAAAAAATAAATGAATAACAAATTAGTAATAATAGTAAATATAGACTTGAGAGACATCCTATATCTGAAATGTAGGTCTTCCCGAATATGTTAGTACAAACTCAATGGATAATACATTTAATACCACATCTTGCATCCGGAGTTGGTATTTCAGATGATTTTGGTTTAAAAGGCAGCGAACCAATAATTATTGTGTTGAAATCTACATCCGCTTCCAGCACTGAACATAGCTTTTAGAGATTTCGCATGTTTATTTTTTATTAGTTTTAAATTTTTTAACAAAGTACCCACATTTTTTTTAGCGTGGGTATACTGAATATAAACTTATTATTATTACAATAAATGAAGTTTTTAATTTACTCTAAAAAAAATATAACCATGTTGGGCTTACTTAAAATGAAAAACTTATTGCCCGCTTACTTTGATTAGGAGTAGTACGAAGGTCTCGGGTTCGATTTCTAAAACTGTCTCGTATCGATTAATATATCAATTTACATTACTTTAAAATTTTCAGTTTTCTATAAATCTTATAATTGAAAAAATTTTTACAATATTTTTTGTTTTAAATTATATTGTTATTGTAAATTCTAGCAACGGTTCTAAGAACATAATCAGCTTTTCACTGAGAATCTGTGAATAATGAAAAACACGTTTTACTTGTAATTTTTTGGTAACTTAAAGTGGATTACAATGTTAATTTTATTGATGCGCGGCCCAAGAGGATAGACGGGGGTTGCTACCATTAGTATGCTGATGGTAAAAAAAGATAAATTCGTTTTTAGAGCATTTAATTTATGCGTTTTTTCGTACCGTTGGGTTTATTTATTTAAGGAATGTATCGGATTTATTTGAAGACATTACAAAGTTTTATAAAGTCTTTTAAGTTAAATAACAATAGTAAAACGTTGTTTATGTGTTTGTCCTTCTATTGCTCTGTAATTGATCAAAAGTAACGATGTGATATTATATACTGAAAACAGTGCAGTGACATGGAATAGTTTAAATATATTTCATATCAATCGAAAGCAAAGCTACCTGGAAAATATAGTTTACTATATATATCGTATTCGCAACTTCAAATAGATTGAGGATTGAACTAAATAAAATCGTGGCGCTTTTAATATATATAATTATGTTCAATGCAACAACTGCATACATTAAGTAAATGAGATTTTCTTTCATGTTAATATAATATGAAAATTAATCAAAATACTGCAGTATTTACTTATAATATTCATTAAAACCATAATTATTATGACATACTTTTAAATAATCATAAAATATTCCTAGATATTTAATATCTGTATTAGTTCTACTCGCTTTTAAGCTCGCAGGATTTAAAATTATTTCCCTACTTAACATTTTGGATATTCTTAGATTTTTCCAAATATAAATACATTTAAATAAAACAAATTTCTGTAACGCATAGTTATTGATTACATTTTATACTTCAATGCTATACACAAATCGTGTTCACGGTACAATGAAATGTACTACAAAGTTAAATTTAAGTTTAGAATGTAACCAATATTTAAACGTGAATTAAATTTTAAACTTATTTTATTTTATGCTTTCGAATACAACAAATTTATTACAGAATCCTTTACATCATACATTTTAAAGTGAATCAACCAGACTACAGTGAATCCTTTTAAAAAACAGTGAAATCCGGGCTTCTCGTAACATTACCATGAGCCAACTCTGTCTGAAACCTTTGCTGATCCAACGCTGAAAGCTTAAAGCATGCGCGCATTTTTCTAACGTATTTTAAAATAATGTAACAATAAAAAATAAATTTATGTTGTTTTATATTTAGATTTCAGATTTAAAAGAACTTTCCATATATCTTTACGTATATTTATAATATTTTTGTAGTTTCAGTAAATAGTTTAAATTTAGTAATATTTTGTTAAAAATGAAAATAAAATCTGACAATCATGTATCAAAAACAAAATATATTTGTAAGCGATTTTAAATATAAACTGTAATAGGTACATGATATGAAGATATAAAACCAATTAAAAAAATAATTGGTACGTCATGACTACGGGAATTGTAGAACATATATATTTGCAGAGCAATGCTCTCTGTCAATATTTCTGTACATTCATACAAAGTTATAATCCATTTACAAAAATAACGTTTTTATAAAACTCTTAATAGTATTGCTTTAATTGTAAATTATGATGTCATTTATTTAATTGGACATAGTCCTAACACTTACAATAGTAAGTATTAGTTTTGTAGTAACTATGAAATATTGTGTTTAGTATCATATAACATCTAAACTACCGAAAGTTTTAATATCTGTATGATAAAGAACACTATATTGTAACTTATTTTTTTGTTAGTTCTTTCAATTTAGATATGATATTATTTTGATTAGATACTACATTAGACATAAGTACAGGAAATTGCTAACGAAATATAAGTTCATATTCCATCTATGAATAAAGTACGTGAAAATGAAATGTACTGTTATATAGATAATTTGATTGAAATAAATTAAAACAAATGTACATTAACAAAGGATAAGTTTAAACAAAAAAAATATAACAAAGTGAACTAAGTAATGCACGTTAGACTGCAACATTTACAAAAATCAATAAAAGCCAAGTACTATTTAATTACATATGTTAAAAACGCATGTCAGGGTTGGCGTGAGAATGACTTTTATGCACCTACTGGGCATTACTTATGTACAAATACAGTCCATAGCTATACCACTCTCCCCTGCATAGCTCGCATCATTAGGGGAGTGTCTCGTAAAGCACGCGTAATGGGTTTTATCTTGGTCTATAAAATTTATTTACACTTCTACCACTACATTATCGAAACCTCATTTTAAAATGTGCTCTGCAAATGTAAGTTGTAGGTGTCGTCTGTCTGTAATTATCCTGAAGCAATCATCTCACCCTATCCTAGATGACATAATTTTTTAAAATATTTATCAAATTATAATATTATAATTATCAATAAAATATAACATACACAAACTATAACATATTTAAAGTTTAATAGCTCTTTGTCACGAGTTTGCACCGTGGACAAAGCTTTTATAACATCATGTACTTTGAAAATTACGGAATTTTATCTTTTACTTAAGGAGGCATTCAACTCTTACTGATAACAGAAACCTAAAAAAAACCTTAGAAGTTTGAGTTTCATTCAATCTATTCTTCAATAGATCAATCAATCCGAATGCGATATAACTATATAGCCAATTGCATATTATACATAAAAAATTTAGCGTTTATTAAAATATATATGTGTATTCCTTAACTTTAAATCTTATAAATAAAAGGTATAAGAACGTCCATACGTGGTATTTATAAATGTACCTTATTTTTATTGATATTAAAAACGAAATACTAAACACGAACATTAACAAACACTCTACATTTGAGGACGAGGAATTTTCGGAGGGAGAAATGTTTATACGTATTCTATTTTTAATTAGATACACACACGATTGACATAATATTATATAGTAGCATTGTTTTAATAGTCCTAGCAGTAAAAGTTTTATATATTAACGAATAAAACGTGACTTCATCATTATAGCATTATTAGATATGGCATTTTTACCTAACTAATTCTACCAAAATTGAGTATTAACTTGTTTTCAAAACTTTAATATACATCTTTATGCAAGGAAGTATTATCGTAATATAACAAAAAGCCGTTGAATAAGGAAATAGCTTATTCCTTGAAAGAAAATGAAACCTTGTTTATGGAGGACTAAAACGAAATTAGTCCCAATTCCCACATACAATCCCATAAAATATCAAGATCCGCTGATCTGTGGATGGAAAAAGATCCCTTGCAGGCTGCATCCTCAGTATCCCCTAGGTGCCATAACGAGTAGTGTTGTGAAATAAATCTTCCCACCCCTAAATCGACGCTATAGCCTTCACGCGGAGGGATAAAAGCTTTTTTTTTTGCTTAAGCCTTTTCTTATTATTGTTTGATTGGCTGAACCTTATTGCTAGTTAATTAATACGTTGTTTTGAAAAATCAAAACAATAAAAAAATGTAATATCCATAATATAAGATCAAAATTAATATTATTTTAAATGTAGTTAATTCAAAAAAAAATTATATAATTTCTGAATACATTTTAGCTAAAAATATAAAATACTTTTGAAAATATTTTTTATACTGACGGTTACTCGTAAATTATTGACAGAATCTAGTGTAAAATTGAAATAAACTGACTTAAAGCTGAGCGTGAAATGAATTTTTAATGGACACAGTGCCAAATATTTGTTTGTAACACACCCAAAGGCCTTGTGAATTTGGCGCAGACAAATAAATTAAAAGCCAATAGACAGCGATCCGAGTAGGAAATGTATTTCGGAAAAATTGGATAGGTTTCCAAAATTTATGCTACAGTTTTGCTCCTTTACCGAGACCATTAAAACTGTCCGTCCGTCCGTTTCCAGATTTAAACCAAACGGCCGACCGTCACGAATCTAAAAAACATTTATCACTCTCGCTTTTCCGCCCATAGCCTAGGGCAAGGAGCGTAGTCGGTACTATATTTTCCAAAGCAATCGACTTAACCGATAGGCCAACTTTATGGGTTATTGGAAGTTTAATCACATTGATAAGTTATTGTCTGATGACGAAAAAAATACCCGAGATAGGTCAATGACCACCGACATGCTGTTCAAATCTGAATCCCAGCGTGTTCCATATGTTGAGGATTTTTAATTCATTGGCTTTTTGTTTTCGACTCCGTTTTGGAGTATAATATTTCAATCGGGCTAAATATTCAATGAAATTTATTTACAAAAATTTGACATATTTAAATAGTTTCGGAATACATTTTGCGATTAATAATTTTACAGATGAACTGTCTGAAATTTTGGACCGAACGTGTATTAAGTAGTCATACAGCTATAAAACATAATTAATAAGTTTCCGTGCATTCGCCATATCTAGCAAATAAAGTTAAAACAATGCTAATTGTAATATAAATGCCCTACACGTTTACTCCATTACAACGGGCTAGCTGGGTTACTTTTACTCACAACTTTACTCTCTGCCGCTGTATAGCAATTTGAGCGCTTTGACATTCATTTATCTCCATTACAGATATTTTGCGGAGCCCTACCCTATATTTAGCAACCCGTAAATGTATGGTAGAACAGAATAAATGTAGGCAGTTATGCGAGGAATGCGCTTGCCTTAGAAGTAAAGCTATAACATCAATGACAGCTTTTCATTTGTCCTCTTTACACTAATAATCACGAATTACAACAAAATATATATTATCTGTACCAATTGTTATAATAGTTATGTTGGAATATTTGTACTAAGTACAAGAAAATTAACTATCATAAATGACTACATACCATTTTGTGCGTATTCACATCAATTGGTAGTTACTTCAACATCAATTAAAATTTCAACTTCATTAAACTTCATTAAACATCATTTAAGACTATTTAATTAACGTGTCATTGACTGATGGAACAAATGACTTTATCATAATCAACTTGTTGCGGAAACTGAAACTCATTATAGGCAAAATATAATTAAACGACATTTAATAGTTCATTGACTATGTATCAAATGTTTACTGTATATATTTTATATTAATACCTTCGTTTTTGTTAATAATAATGTTTTGAGTATATCACTAAGATCACACTGCATATAGAATAGTTTTTTTTGTAATTCAATATTATCTATGGTATTATTTTTCTGAAATATTTAAAAAATAAATATACTTTTATTAAACACGAGTATGACTTGAATAGCCTTCTATTTCTCATTTTTTACCATAATTAACATCGAAAAGATACCACAACTAAAACATTTAAAACATAAATTGGACAGATTTAAATAAATAAGAAGTTTATATTTTTTTATTGTTTATTTGTCGTTTGTTTCAATGCATTATATAATATTTTAAATAAGTTTCATAACAAAAGTTTACAAGTAGTAAGTATGTATAAATAGTCTTACGCTATACTATCACTGTACTATCGACTGATTAGTTATAATGATGTTGATTATAAAGTAGGCAGTTTGATGAGATGTATACGAGATAGAATTATTAAAAAAACTTGTATATTATAAGGTTAAATTTTAGCTATCATTTCATCTTTACGGTCCAAGTTACTAGCATTTTTCAAATAATCCATCAGTCTGCCATTAAAAAGTTAGACCGACTTTTGTTTAAATGAACATTTTCGAAAAAAAAATATATCGGCTGGTATCGTTGGACCATATTTACAATACAATTAATATTCCCTAAGTATAAAAATATTAATTTAATATCTTTTTAAATTAATGCTTTAAACAAGTCTCATGAAATCAATCTACAAAAATAGCCAATAAATAACTTATTTGATTTGTACCCCTCATCATCAGAGCAGCTGGTTTATATATCTATATTTTATTATAAAAATAACACTAGAACATTTTCTTTTATTTATATTTTTGTTGCCGCCATTTTAAATATATTATTGCCATAGAGAATGATTGAATAATTTTAAGCTTTTTTGTTTTTGCCTAATAACTAAACTAAGCTAATGTTCTAGTATTATTAGAATGAGCTATGAGTGTTCTAAGCAATACATATACATGTTATTCTGATATTATCTATATAAAATGCGTTTATTTGTCAGTTTATATCTCGGTTTTTACAGACCGATTTTGATGGTAATACAATGGTATACTTCAGTAAAGTACATAGATATATGTACGGACACTAGCACTAAATACAATTATTTAATGTTATAACAATGGTTTAATAAAAATTAACGTATTATAATATTTGAAAATTATTAATCTATATTGCTCATATTTGTACAAAGTTTTCATCATGATTGGTGTTCTAAGACCGAATATATATGTATAACTACTATGCAATTATACATGAATATTATTCATATTACAAGATGTGATATAATTCAATTATTTTACAATTTGTCAAGGAACTAGAAACAAAACGACAAACAAAAATTGTATATACACGTCATAGTAATATTATGTACAATAATCTCCCGTTTATTATTGATGTTATTTAAAAATTTGCAATCCTTGACATATTATTAACGGAATTAATAAGGGGTAAATTATCCTTATCCCAAGGTTAAACAATTTAAGTACAAAAACGAAAAGGACTTATTAATAAGAATGTTATATTTACATATCTATATACAAAGCTATCACATATTACAATTTTAAACGTAACTATTTACATTATTGCAATATTTAATGTCTTCGTCGATCACTGTTTATGTATGTCCTTTATAAAACAACGAAGAAACATTTTAACTTTTTTCAGTTTGTCCGTAATTAAAACCTTTTGTTAAACATATACTATATGTGGTTTTTCAGGAGTCCTGTGGTGAGGTATGGTTTCGTACGCAAATTGTTGGTAGATGTGTTCTTCGCTATCTTCTTGATAATATGGACTTTTATCAACACTATGCCATGGTGGGTTTAAAGAATGGAAGTTGTTGGTAACTGTCGAACCGATCATTAAATAACGGTCTACTTCTCTTTTATTTTCTTGCTCTCTACTACGTGTTGAATATCCTAAGCCATTTGATAATTTGGACACATCTCCATTTAACATGACACTCGTCATAACTTGCTTAGATTTATCTCCTTTACATCTTTTTAACGGACCCATGAAATATAAAACTCCACCCACCACACTTATAATTATACTCACAGTAAGGACCACAACCGCAACTACTACCCATCCATTTGAGCATCCGAATTCTGATTCCGGAATTTGCACAAACAACACACCATTTAAATGTGCCGGTGCAGAACATTTTACTTCCTCGTAATCTATTTTTAATATGGCACTTGTGTTATCAGACTTTTTGCTGGGTATTTCACAATCTCTTCCAAGATTCCAGAGCCATAGTATTGAGCAATTGCAAACAAACGGATTACCCGAAATTTCAAGTTCTTGAAGCGTGTCTATAGGAAAATGAGAGGCTTCTAGAGTTTCTAAAGCATTGTTTTTTATGTATATATGTGTTAATTTTGGATTCCCATGAAATACTCTTGGTGGTACTTCTCTCACGTTAAGATTTTCATTCATCCATATTTTTTGCAAATTTATATTATCTACAAAAGCTCTAGAATCTAATTTTTCTAACTTATAAAGTCTACTTAAGTGCAAATGCTTTAAATGAAAAAGGCTTTGAAACGATAGCGATGAAATGTTTTGAAAAAAGTTTCCACTCAAATACAAATGCGACAAGTTTGAAAGTTTTGAAAGAGCAGATGTTGGAATTGTTGTCAAATTGTTATCACTGAGGTCCAGATGGCGTAAAGAAGGTAAGTTGTGCATTCCCAACTGATCAATATTTTCTATAATATTGCTGTTAAAATTTAGGTGCTTTAAATCTTTTAAATATGGAATACCATGTTTCTCTACTAATTGAATAAGGTTTTCAGAAAGATCCAAAAATTCCAAGTGCACAATAAATATTAAATTTGCTGAGGGTATTTCCAAAATGGAATTGTTCCTCAGTGATAATATCTTTAGTGAAGAAAGAGGTTCAAAAGTATCAGCTTCAAAACTTACTAATCTATTATTTGACAGATCCAATCTTTCTATTACAGATAAATCTTTAAATGTTTGGGGATTTATACTTGATATATCATTGTCAGATAAATCTAAATCAAGAAGTCTTTTAAGACCAACAAAGGTATCTTTATCGAGTCGTTTCAGGGCATTATGGCTTACATTTAAATGAGTCATTTCCAAATTATTATCAAAGTTTTTACTACCTAAGTCCTGTACTCTGTTGTACGAAATATCGAGGATGGTCAGTTGGGTGTAAAAAGCAAAGGTATATAGAAGATTGTCGATGGAGTTGTGAGTAAGATTGATATGTGTGGCTTCTGGATTTAGTTGAATTGGGACGATTTCCAGGCCAGCATTTGCGCACGAGGCAGCTCGTAAAGCATCGTCGCATGCACATCTTGGTGGACATAAAGTTCTTGCAGCTGCACTGCCCGTCCAAGCCAAGACGACCACCAACCAACGCCACTTGTCTACGCCGCGTGAGCCCATAACATCTCATGTAAATGCCACCGTGACCCTGCAAAAAATAAAAAAATATATATATCAAATACTTAATATTTCTGCCATATTAATTTAAAAACAGTAAAATATTCACTTGAAAACTATTTAACATTATTAAAAATGATATTCCAAAATTAAGATTACAAATACAACAATATCTATTATATGTAAATATGTTATGAAGATATGCAGCTATTATATATAAACACAAATACGAGTATACTGTATTCAATTTATTTTTGTATCTCATTAAGAAGGTCTGATATAAATATTGTTGTCGATAAAAATAATATTTAATTTAAAAGTAAATAAAAATATAGTTCGCATATTACAAAATTACATATCACTTTAACTTCTGTATACAGAAGTTTTCTAACAGATTAATGTTCACTATAAGCGAGAAACTCACCGCTTAGAACCCGTTTCGCTAATCTACCTTTGCCTAAACGGTTCCTGCACAATACCTTCCAAAATGGTTCACTGTTTAACAAAGGCTTTGGTACTTTAAATTAAATGTTCGGCTTTACAATTCGACGGAATGTATAATGAATAGCACCGTAACATCTGTTAACGAAGGCGAACGATCTCGAAAGTTTTCACGCGCGGGAATAACTAATTGCGAAGATTGGAATTCAATTTATGGCTTCTAGTGCGGCTCTCGGGAGATCACGCCATGCCAAAGTATTATTAATGCAAAACAGTGTCACGGAAAGTTTTTGATTTCGAATGCAAATTGTATTAGGAAACAAAGTCAGGAATATAGAACTGGTTCTGTCGCAGTTATCGTTGTGCTCGAGTGTTCAATGTTTTGTTTAAATGATGTAAATAGAATTTATAATATTATATCTATAAATATACTTTTAATTACAAGTAGAAGTTGCAAGATATAATGTATTTGTGTATGTAAAGATGTGAGAACGATCCCCTAGCAATTTGATATAACCCCGTACGAATGGATTACGTCGCTCGCCTGAATTACAGAAACCATACGTCTACGTACACTCGATACACATTAGAGATTCCCTTTTAAGACCGGATTAATTCCATTACTTTTTAAAAGTACATTTAATGAAAAACCGCTGAAGTGGTGTTTCCAAAATTATAATCATATTGGATTAGATTTATATTAACAAATATATATTGGAATGTAGCTTAAATTATATTGAAATTAACATTTAATATTTCTAAGGTGATCATAATCACTCAGGACGGATAAGGCGGGGAGAGGGACGACACGCCTTTTATTTCCGTGCCTACATTGTTTCGAATAGCACTCTTTTGTCTTTTAATTTCCTGTCCGCTGAGCTTGCTGCTATCATGAATTTTGCTTTCGTGAGCTTCGTTAACTTGTATCGGCCTTTGTTGTTGACTGTTGAACTTTTCCATTACAAACGTCATCGATCGAAACCACTAAATTTGTTGGAAAATTTTTCGTCACAATTGGCCTCCGTCCCGCAGCATAAGCACCGACTCTGTTTTAATTTCCTTTTATAAAATCAAATGTGAATAAAACTTTGTTTTGCTTTCTTAAACTCATTCGTAATGGAAATTGAATGTTTTCTTATTGAAAAGTTGAAAAGCCTTTTGACATTAAAATGAGGGATTTGATAAGCTTAATGGACTTTGAATGATTTT
Organism: Mechanitis mazaeus; assembly: GCA_959347395.1. NCBI lineage: Eukaryota > Metazoa > Arthropoda > Insecta > Lepidoptera > Nymphalidae > Mechanitis > Mechanitis mazaeus. Next base: position 12,728,305 of record OY365743.1, read on the forward strand.
GATAAATTTATTAAATTCCTATAATCTTATAAAAGTTTTAATTTATTAAACCTAATTCTAAATTATCATAGTAATGGAGTTAAATTAATAATAGAATAATCTAACAATACTACCATTATTCAACATAATCAGATCTACGCATACAAATTAGATACATACAATTTACGACAACAGTGTTATGAAATTGGCGTTAAATATCCAATAGAGTAATTACTGTTATTGAGTCGCCTGTAATTCACTAAACACCGACCCCACTCGCAGCAAATTCAATGCCATACATTTTAGAATTAATAACAGTGAACATCAGGGGCGCATTTAAATTAGTACCAAAACTATCCAGTTGGTATCATTGAGCACAGGGTCATAAGCGATTCTACTTACTAAAGTTATCACAATGTTAATACAACTTGAGACATTACTAACGAAAGGAGGTTTACGAGGCGGTGCGAAACAATAAAACCATTGTAAAAGACGGGTAACCGCTACTTCCTCAGAAAATATCTGATCTTTCTTTACTTCCACGCAAAGCTACCGTGTTTACAACAGCACTCTTAAATACACAATGTGTATCTTTTCAAAATGACTCAAACTCTGTTAATGGAAAATACCCAAATATGATTTAAATAATAGAAACGTTATTTGGTTAGTTTAGGGGCTAAGTAAGATAATGAGGAAACTTCTCTAAGTAGTCCAAGTTATAACAAACAAAACAAAATGCAGCGACAATGGCCGAATGCACTAAATTGTTTAAAAATAACTGACGAAACTTCGTTCTCTTTGAATAAGAAAAGTTGCAAATGGAATTAGTTTACATTGGTTCTGAATTAAATAAACCGTTGGAAGGATTTCTTTTTTTCTTATTAATTACAATTTTGGAAGAATATCGCTTTGTACTTTTTGCACATTTTACTACCTGATTTAAATAAAATTTCACAATATTCTAATTAATTACATGACTATTAACTAAAATATGTTTTGCTATTTTAGATAAGTAATCGGCCTTTAGGGTCATTTTAATTAAGGCGATATGAAAGTTAATCTAAATTAACGATGATAAAGTGTCCACACCCTATTTCGCGGCCGATAACAAATTTTAATGTTACGAGGGTGCCCACCTGCCAATAGTTACGCTCCCTGGCTATTGATTTTGTAATCAAAGCCAGATTAGAAAACGTCCAGCTCTCCCAAAGGCTACCTCATTTATTAATTCCTTCAATCTAACTATTGTTCTGTAGTCTCCCAAAATAAAACGTTTTATATAATTTTGTTTTTCTATAAGTAAAATAAAGTAAATATTTTCAACAGCACAACAAAGTCTTTGGCACGAAATAGTTCTTTGGATACTCCCCGCAACACAAGCTTATCTAAAAGGATAAAAAGAACTTATCCAGGACAAAACGTCTACACAATTCCATTTTCTCTTTCAGCAACGGGGCGAGTCTTAGTGAATCAGGCTTCTCTATAGGCGCCTTTATAAAAACATTAATGAGAAGTGGTAAGGCGGTATTCAGTACATGTACGAGAGGCGTCGATGAATCGCCCATGAGACGAACAAAACTTTCCACTTGGCCCTCTAATGGCGGCTGCTACGACCACCGTCGTACTAGTACGCGCTTCGCTCATCGTACTGCCACTCGCCAAAGGGCTTTTAGCAAACACCAACTCGCTTTCGCTTTGACTTTCGTCGCTTGGATTACGCTCGACTTGCCTCGATTGGATGCAGCTCACGGATGAATAGTCAATGAATGAATTTAGGTCAAATTGTATGGCCCGATTAAAAACTATCTTTTACACCTAACCTAATTTCCAAATGTTCAGATGCCCAATGCGTTGATTTGTGCTTTGCTAAAATCCAAACCTACAGTTCTGAATAGGAATAAAGTTAATACTACTGCCCATGTTGTTAAGTAAACGTAGTAAAAGGTTTTTTATCTTTTTTTTTAATAAGATATTGTTAATAATACAAAACTAACATTCTTTTTTTTAAAAAATTAATGGTAGACTTAAAAACATAAATGTACTTATTATCACTTCACTAAATAGATTCTAAAATCTGTCTTTTCTCTCTTTCTTTGATCATTAAAGAATATCATTAAATTCTAAAATAATTATTTAATAATTGTAAAATAATTATTAAATAATTCTCCAGTAAACATACAATTTTGGTAAATACTATGAAAATATTGGTAAATTGTAAGCCTTGTTTGTAGATTTCTCAACAAATTTACTAGGGTTGAATAATGAGTTCATGACGTGTAATCTTCATTTCAAAGTCATTGTAACGCAATCACATCCTAACCGACCTAAAGATCCCTCGGATTCCATATGAGATATCTAGAAGCTCTTTAAGAGTTATTAAATTGAGTAGGTTTTAGGGAAATGAGTCGCGGAATACATTCACATTCTCTTTTCTGAAAAAGATCTTTACTTCTAATAAATAAAACGCCCTATAAAGTAAACCCAACACTTTGACTCCATTCAATATTCATGAATCGTGCCTTTTAGCTTTAATATAAAAATTGGCAGATTAATATGAAGGTCTGTAAATCAAAATTGTTCAGATATTAAGTAAATATAGTATATAAATAAAATTTACGTAAATAATATTAATAGTTTTTAAAGATTATTAAATCTTAACAAGACTAAACGCTTATAGAGAAATTCACACAGTATTTTTTAAGTATTTTTTAATATAAAAATTATATTCACAAAGCAACATTTGTTACCTAAATAAGCTAAGCAAAAACCAGCTCTAGTACAGTTCAATCTTCCTGTGCACTCATATTTCAATGATGGATTCTGTGCAATGTATCCCACATTTGCAGGCGAGACGGGGTTAGAGCACTCGGCAACGGTAATGCGTTTTATGAATGAATGGCAGGATTTCATATCCAACTAACCATTGAATCGGGCAAAGCGCAGACCCGCATTGAATAACGCAACTTTTTACGCCTAGCTGGCGTCTACAGATGATTTTAGATATAGAGAACGGTTTACGATCCTAGGGATTTGATAAACAATACGCGTTTTGCTGTTATAGGTATTCCGTATTATACTTCTATTCCGTACAGCTTGTCGTTTGTTTTGAGTGCCGGGTACGTTGCAATTTTACGATACATAAAGTTAAGTTCCGACCAGAATATATTTAAGGTTTTAGAAGCACTGTTTTAGGATTTCATATCATGAAATAGTGTATGATTTTTTTTACGTCATTACTTGAATTGAATTCAGATTATTTAATCGGTTTTTTTTATTACTCTTCTTACTTTGCAATGCAATAGAGTAAATAATCTAGCTATATATATGTTGACAGTAAAAGTAATAAAAATGCAAGGATTCCAATTATCTTGTAGTATCAATGTGTAGTGTATGCAAATACGATACGCTACGTTCAAAGGCTGCAATAGTAAGATGCTTAATTCGATTTGTCGTTTGGGCACTGATTGCAATTGAAGTAAGACCAAAATTGATTTCACCTTGAACATCTGGATGTTTGTAACTTTAAACTTCAGCTTTTTAAAATAAGACTTTTTTAAGAAAATTAAAAAAAAAGAAATAAAAATTAAAATATTTTGATTATTATTTTTCTAATTTTAAATAGTTAAAGAATGTTCAAAATGAGAATATAAACCCCAATTTATACATCACCTGAAGAACTTTCGTTCTAAACCCATGTTTAGAATGAAAAGTTTTTAAACATTTTAAAATAAAAAAAGGCTCATTAAAAAGACATTGCAAGATAAGACTTATCAAACCTATCATGACAGACCGGTCCAAATAACAGTAAAAGATCTAACGTCACTTAGAGTTTATAACGGGTCCACATCCTGCAAACTCCATGCGAGTAAAAACATGAATGAAGTTACCGTAAGATGAATGGTCCCTGGACCTGTCTTATCACTCGACTGAGCTTCCGGAGGTCATTGTCTGATCTGATAGCATTGTTGTAGGATATTGATGTTTCCGTCACACACATATATACATATCTATGAGTGTGAGTACAGTAATAATATAATTTATAGAATTATGTTATTTCTAAGAATAGATATTTTATATTTTCAGAATATAATGAGTACAATATGACTTTATTGTTTTTTTTTAAATAATATTTCAAAACACTTATTATTAAAATGCACATTTAAAATATTTTAATTAAAAAAATAGTCATTTTCAAAACATTTTAACAAATTATAACGAAAGGTAGAAAACTAGTTTACAGTTTTTAAGTTTCTTCAAGCTCCTACGTAAAAGCGAGTTGCAGTTTCTGTCCTTTATAAGTCAGTAGAAACATTTCTACAAAGTAACAGGATTCATTAAAATAGCTAAGTGAACCTTAAGTGAGAAGGAGTAATTTCTATTACATGACACTCGTTTAAATTAAAATAAATTGTTTATTATATACTTTTGTATTATTTATAAAATAAATATCGTAGCACTACTGTTTCCTAGCCCTTCTTCTAAATTCAATACTGGAAAGACGACGCCATATTTCTTCTCTTATTGATCTCTGATTCAAAGTGAAAAAGATATATATAAATAAATGAATAACAAACTATCATATTTAGTATAATTCTCATCACTATGATACAATCCATTCTGTTTAAATATTGTGAAATTAAAAACTTCTTCCCATGATATCGCAGTAAACAAAATCGAAGCGTATATGTGTTTATAAACAGACTCCCACGAGATGCTTAGCCTACCACAGTGGCAACCCTCTTATCCGACGATCTATGTACGTACTAAAGACAACGAGGGATCGATTACAATTCAATTTTATTACGCGGTATTAGCATTTATTGTTACGTATTACGGTTTGTTTTAGATTCTACAGTTTGAGATATAAATTTGTTAAATGTGCGGTAAGCCGTATATGCGATACTTAAACCATTGGTCGGCTATCGAATATCAGACGCGGTAAATTGAAAATTATTTAAACCGATATTGGGATATGGCCCATGAAACCACATATTAAAAACAAATAATGTATTTTGACCGACAAATCTCGATAAACACTCTCGAAAAAAACATAAAAAAATTCTGAGCTCAAGTTACATCCACAAAGTCCTCCTAAGTAATAGTATATTAGTATCTATAAAAATAAAGATAAAGATAAAATATTAAATTAATTTAAGTCCTTACATTCACCTTATTTGATAGTTGTTCCCATATTACCTACAACACGTTTTGTAATGCAAGACCGAAATTGTGTAGTTGTGGTAAAAAAAACCACTAAGAGTTCCGTTTGAAGTTCGGATCAAATGTAGATTAAGCCAAATCCAAAACGTTCCCACCGTTTCGCTTCACTGCCTATGAATATACATTTCAAACTTCCATAATTATTTTTCTCGTGAACCAATATAACAATTACAACATTCGTCACGATCTCAAGTCATTTAGATCTATACAAAACGTGCATTTTAAACATCGGGATTCGTTTAATATGATCTGAGATTAGTCTCGCAATAACATTTAAAAATAAACAAGAAGTATAGTAAATGTAAAGTAACATATATTATTTGATTGTTCCATTTTGCAGAGAACTTACTTATTAATCAAGTTCCTAAAAAAAGTTTTTTTCCAATTCCATCCTCTATGAATATTTTATACTTGTCCGAGCATCTGTTCAAGCAAAGATAAATGAATTTTTGTATGCTACATATTCTGGAATATATGTCTTTGTATTTTATATATTTTTATATAAAAAATTAAATTACTTTCTTAATATATGTACTACAATGTGTGATCCAGAATAGTTCTTTTAGTCAAACACAATACTTTTAAGACTACTAACCAACTTAAAATATGAGTGTTTTACACAACATGTTCTATTTTCATAGCTACATAACCCTAGGTTCCGTATATGAGCACGTAACACCAAGTATAATTCACGTTAGAAATGCAGTTCACTTGTGCAAAATGTTTCGGCAACTTGTCGTCCCTGTAAAGACATAACAATATAACAAAGAAACTATATCCCGCGCGCGACTGAGGTACAAATAGTCCGCCTCATTCGAATTCACGTCAAGTCTTCGTATTTGTAATTCAACACGGGGTCCCCACGCGGCGTACGTATTGTTTCACCTACAACCGGTAAAGGGGAAGCTACGTTCATATAACATTTATTGGCCGCGAATCGGTAATGAGCGTTGCGGAGACCAAATTAGGATATAACCCGCCATTGACAAGGAAAAATTCTGTTGACTTTCTTTAACTTACCTACAACATACTTATTAAAGATTTTTTTAAAAGAGAAATTATAGTGCCAGAATGAAAATATACATTTAATATTGTTATAATCATTTAAATTAATATATTAAAGGAAGTATCACATTAACTACTAAAAAGATATTGTTCAGTTTATGATATTGGGAGGAAGATCCCCTTAACACTACATCTCGCTGGAAAGTAAATACGACTATGAAATTTGAATATTGTTTAATATCGTTAAAAGGTTTTATTTATACTAAAATAAATTAACATCGTTACTTAGTAATATATATATATATATTTAAATTTCATTACCAAGGGCAGGTTAATCTTCACTACTGTAGCGATTTATATTTAATATTACTGTTGTTAATTATAATTTATACTAGATATACATATAAGACCTTACCATTAGCGTCCCGTGTCGTTAACTAACCCTATTAGAAACTTAGATTACACGTGAACAAATCCGAACTTCAATACATAGGTGAAGCAATTTAGGGTAGATTCTAATTTTGAATCTCACCCGTTGAGATGACGAACGCCTCCGAGGTCCGAGATGCTCTTCATTAATGGCACGAAAGCGAGAGCGGGGAGAATAGAATGGCTTTATGGAACAATTTGCATTTACACGAGCCCAAGCACAGATTACGCCAGCACTTATCCGCCTGCTGAAATGAATATCCCAGCTACAGCCTACAAAACAAGCATTTATTTAGAATCTTCTGAATTTTTCACCCACCATTCGTTTTGATCGTTCGTTTCTAAATACGGTTTCTCCCCAAATGTCTTTCATTTAGATCCTTTTTTATGTTTTTTTGTTTATTGTTATACAATTACATTATACAACACAATAATTAAATGAAGTAGGTCTAGTTATATTAGAATACTAATGGAAGATAGTCTCGAATAATTTTGGGAAATTTCTGCTTATACTAACCAATTTACTTTGAGCTCCTGGTAAACATTCTCGTAAGTCAGTTAGGTAAATGAAGTCCACAAAGTGATAGATAGCTTTCACGTTTATTGAATAACACAGAGGACGTTTTGACATAGAGTACATAGCACTAGCAATTATGGTGTCACACGACCAAGATAGAAAACAAAGAGGAGTATAGCCGGTACATTTACCTAAAATGCTGTCCAGAATCCCTGATGACCCACTTCCAGAACTACCTTTGAATTGCTCTTACAAAAGCACATCAATGCAGAAACACAATATCTAGGCAATCGCAGACTCAATTTAGAGCCCGCATCATCAATCACCAATGACTATAAATATCATTTCTGAATAAACATTCATGTCAAAATGAAAACTGTTCTTAACAGTATAATGAACAGTATAGTATAATGAACTTATTATTAATAGAAGAAACGTTTATTAACAATTACATAATTTTTATTTCGTAGCATTATAATAAAACCCACTTTCTTGAATTAATCTGCTATGTAAGGCAAGGATCTTTTTATTCATTTAATACCTAAGTCGTAAATAATACATGATGAATACAGTAATATACAATTACTATGAAGTCAATAGTTTCAGGTAGCCTAATAGCGATGTTGAATATAACATACTCTGCCAATTATGATAAACGATTCAAGAATGACCTATAAAATTTTATCATTCAATATTCCATTTGATTCAAACACACGGGTGTTGTAAATAGTGAATTCCACACAACAAAATTATATTGGAGTTAACGGTGTTTTGCATATTAAAAGGGAGCTTTCATTTTGCGGACGAGTAATTCATTTTTGGCAATAATATATTGAAGCGTTAACGTTATTGATATTCGAATAAGTTAATAATTATTTTTCAAAGGGATTAATTTATAATGAAATAAATTATATTATTTGTTAAATATGAAATCTGTTTCAAATTTCGAAATGACAGAATCAATGTTATCATTTCATTTGATCATGTTGTATTAATGTAATTAATTATTGGTTATAAATATTTATTTTTCATAATTATTATCTTATTTTTGCAGGTGAATAACATATTAATATCATTGAATAAACTGGCACGTTTCTGTAACAAATGTTAGAATAATGTTGGATTATAATTCGGTATCCAAATATTAAGTTAGTTTAGATCATAAATATTCATCGGGCCACGATCGACCTATTTGCCGCGCTGTCGCTACCACACATACTACCAGATCCTTAATCAGGCAAATTGCTAAGTAATAGAGCTCTAAAATTTGTATATTAATGAAACTAATCTTTACTTCATAATTTATAACGTGAATAAATAAGACATTATCTTATTTATTTATTTTGCTACGATTGTTAACTCTTAATAAATCTTTACTACAAATAGTAGTAGGATGGGGAAAGTTGCCCAAACAAAAGTCCGATAAAAAAAAGACCATACAACGACTTGTCTTAATAAGGTCGAATCTTTAAGCGAGCGGCTGATAATAATAATAACTCCCTTTTATAATGACCAAAAAGACTTACGATTACTAAAGGCCACGCGGGCGGAGCTGCGTACGGAATCTAGTTTTACATAGAATAAAACCCTCCTTAACTTTTAAATGGATCTATAAATTTGGTTTAGAAATATCGTTTGAACGATTCTGTATGGATGTAATATATTGGTGGTCGAAACAATTGGACAATAAAAGTTCAATTTATGTTAGCCTATCCGACAGGACGTGCGAGTGACGACTCACCCTTGGTCATTTGAACGCAGTGAATCGTGGGATTGACATATCGGAAAATATGCATCAATCAACCACGAACCAAAGTTATTGAAAAATTATTGTTCGTATTTTGTTTGGACGCGTTTGACGTTACAATGACGTATATTAGGAGGGTTCAATTTATTGTTACATTGATACTGGGTATAAATGATTTATGTTGCCTATTTTATAATTATGGATAAACTAGTTCCTACTCGCGGTTGTATCTGGAGACTAGCCTATTTACTATGAGATAACTAAGACATTTGTAGACTTTTCTTTAAGATGGAGATTGTCTCAACAGGGGCTTATTTCGATAAGTATGGTATCAAAATAGGTCCTTCTGTCACTTCCATTTGACGTACACAAGTTTACACACTTGCATTGTTTCAAAGTGGAAAATAAATATAAATAAATAAAATAATAAAATAAGATATTGTAATTCTAAATTACCTTCATGATAAAATGGCCTATAATAATTAGAACTATGTATTTTTTACATTCGGTTCAAATCCCCTAGTTTGAAGATAATAAAAGAAAGCGAAAAATTTTCCAATTTATAATATTAGAACATACAAATTTTTAAAACTATACAATGCAGTCCGTTCCATACAATCCGTTTATTAGTTTCCTAAAGTTAAATAACACATCTTTTGATATTGCGGGCACGTCACAGTATCACGCAATACCTGTCAGTATCAATATCTACGGGTATAATGTTTTCTCAGTTTACAAACTTATAACAACACAACAACATAAGTATTTCCAACCGCGTTTAAATAATTTTCCTTTATATACAAAACATATAATGTTATATATGATTAATACGACATATAATTAAAATTTTATTATAATTATTTCAGTAAATATTGTTCAAAATATTATGAAATATGTTTTATCGTTTATAATTTAACCTATATTTATATACGTTTGTCCTCAATAACTAAAATGTAGAGCGAAACTATTGAGTTTAGAAAGCTGAATTTTAAGCATAATTTTATTATATAACTCAAGTGACCGCAATTTTTTTAATTTCCCTATTAATGTTAATTAAAATTATTTTAATGACACTTATATTTCTAAGTCATATTTAAAAGGCTTTTAACCTTCAATTTAAAAGCTAGTAACCTATATGTATATGTTGTACAAATAGCTTTATGTTACTTTTTACTTTGTTATCAAATGGTTTAGTAAATCGTTACTGACCAAAATAAAAGTTTTCAACTTTTTCAAGTTTCGACATATTGTTGTATGGCTTTCAGGAAGGATAGTAAAACTCGTTTAAAACGAATTGTTTGAACTGTTGCAATAGTATAAAACCGTTTTTCAATCTATACAAATGGTGGTACATTTATAAATCTCACAGCTTAGAGGAAACCCCGCACAAATGGCCACCAGGTGTTGGTATATTGAAAAAATTGTGAGGTACCAACACGTTTCAACGATTTATGTTATTTCGGTAGCAAGTTCAAATATATAATGTAATATATTTATTTATATTTATGACTAGATATAATAACACATTTAATATTTCTCCTAAACAATAGCATAAAATGATAACAGATCATTTATTCTATTAAAAGAACTAAAAGTAAACAAAAAGCAGAATAATAACTCACCTAAGTGTGACTTGATGTTATAAAGTTTTGTTATGCGGAGTCATGTGCTTTTGTAGTCAGACCACCATTAACGTATATCTGAAACAATAAAATTTAATATATTACTAACAAATTCTCCGACACGTAACATGAAACATGACGTGAATACCTTTTTATTTATAATTCATTAACACAGTTCTTTTTTATATATATTTGAACTAGACGTTACGTTCGGTTGCACCTGCCGTAGAAAGATTTTATATAGTTTGAAGATAGCTCAGATCAATACTGTAATGCTGAATATGTCTTAAGCCTCGAGAATCCGCCTATCATAATCAGAAAGAGATTTTAAAATCCATTCAGGTTCGAAGATTAACCCATTTAAACAAACAAACTTTCCCACTTTATAATATTAAGATAGCTATATTAATAAACTCGATTCAGTACGTATAGAAGTAGTATGTATACTATTTGATCTATACGAAAGAAAAATATAATCAGATTGCTATAAAAAAATTATTGGTCTTAAATTCTATGATGATTAATGATGGGAGTGTTTCATCATATTTATTATCTGTTTGCCGCCATTACCGTCATTATAATGAGTCGATAAAGGATTCTCACGTTTAAGGCTCTATAAAAACAGACCCTCATAAACAAGCAGTATTACTTTATGGATCTCTGTAATTCACGTTGCCTTTAGTTCATCTTGGTTTTATCAAAGGTTAAACTCCTAGTACCTACTGGTGATTGACAGGGTTATAAACAGAAGAAATTGTAATACCTTTCCCTAAAAGTATTACAACCAACCTTAAGGTCAATTAATAAGAAAAAATATATCTCATAGTTTTAAATATTGAAAAAAGTATCTAACAGTCACCGCGTTGACGTCAAGTAAAAGTTGGATGATGCCCACATCAGATCTAAACGATAAAACTTTGTTCACTCGGAATTCTAAAACAAAGCGCTTAGAAAAGTCAGCTCATAGACACAGGTGTCCTGGGCAACTGTTGGTCTCTAATCAAGCGGAAGTGTTTGCTCGGACGCTCGGACGAATCTAAATCGGACCGAATAGACAGATTCACTTATTCACCTGAGCGCCACTCACCCTTCAGAATTTGAATCTCCCATATTCAGTAGGGCCAAAGCGAAATTCTAACCCTTCTGTAAAGAATTATTTTTACTCATACACATTTTTAATCTTAGCCAGTTTTTTAAATAGAGAACGTTTTCTACATAATAACCAAAAGATTAAAGCTAAAACAAACAATGGAACAGAATGATTAAATACACCGGCATTCAATTTCACAATCTCTTGGGCCTAAATTAATGTTAGCCGAAGTTTCATTCTTATCTAAGAGAAAGCAGTTTGGTTGTGTTCATTTCAAGTGCTAAATACGAGACGATTGTTTGATAGTAAACGTACATTCTTTTGTTTCAAACAGTAAGACTCCTAACACCGGAGATCCGGGTAAACCTTTTGACATTTTACTAAAGGGTTCATTTCGGTTGATTAATGTTGTAATTCGCGCGTTCTAAAAAAAACTGGAAACGTTTATATGGCGATAGCTGAAGAGCGGATGAGAAATGAAGAGAATTTATCTAAACCGTGTATCATGTGTATCGTGGTGAGCTCTGTGGAGTCTATTTTCATACAAATATTTTTATGTTTGTTGAAAAAAAACAAACAATTAGACGAATTTTTCACATTTCATTTAACAAAAACATACTAAAACGTTATAATTTATATCAATCAAATTCAGTTAAGTTTAGTTTCATAGTTTTATTTTTATAATATTGATAAAAAAATCATATATTAATAAAATTGTGTAAAACTTAAATCTGTTAAAAATATCTAATAATTATTATATCTGACAAAATGTAGTTATCTTTTCTTTCGGAGATAGTTGCTCATTAGTACAGAGAACTTTCGTAGCATTAAAAAAAGGTAAATTAATTCAAATTTCGACCCTCTAATTTTTGAACGCGTTAACGAGGTAGCTCAGTGTGTACGTAACAAAGTTGCGACTTTGGCAGTAGCGCTTTCAGTCTGCACCGTTGCCTTAATTTTCTTTTGAAAGTCTTTAAATTTTCCATCGCTTTTAAGATTTGCGACTCGAAACGCTTTGCAGAGGAATAATGTAATGCAGATCCTCTTGCAATTCTAGTTTGAGTTTATATCCAGTAATTGCCTTGTCCTCTGACCGATATTATAATTGCTTTTGAAAGTAAACAATTCTTTACTATTATAATTTATTATTTTTAAAAACAAAAAGGAAGTATGTAAATTTTCATGATCCATGTTTGCTATTATTTATAATTATACGGCAGTACTCACGTAATTAATATCAGAATTTTCCCGACTAATTTCGACCGTTCAGACCACGATTCCGCCATGCTTAGAGCTCATGAATAAGTACCAAGAATGGGTTCGAAACTATCGGGCGAATTCCGACTATAATAACATGAGTATAGTCAGATAATTATATATAAAAAGCAAGTGAACAAATTATCATTATCTATTAATTTCATCATAAAACACTGAATCATAATATTTTATTTCCATTTCAATTGCTCTGTGTTAGCCGGTTTTGAAATTTATTGCCTCTTAGTACCCTGTATCATGGAGTTAATCTTTAGTAGGTCGTATTCTTACAGATTTGTCCAGACAGGTTATTATTTGTTCTGTAAGGCGTTAAGAACACGTAGGTTGGTTTATTTAGAGACATGTTCTGTAATCTTATTTATGTACCTTATCGAATATTATATATAATATAAATGTTCGATGGCATATTATACTTGTACTATGTATATTAAAGTGATATTTTCTGTTGAAAAAAGAAAATATAAACATTATCTCATTTATAAAATTCTGTTGGAAATATAAAACATTTATGTCATTTTGCAACTAACAATGCTATAACGAAAGCATTCATCACGACACAACAAACGAGAAATAAAATGATTTTATTTGACCCAATTCCAGAAACTAGTATTTGATATTTAAAGTCCGCCACTAAATCTTATCATGAATTTATAACTGCACTCGACATCAAATAAACATCTTTTTATATGAAAAGTCATTTGAGAGATCTGAATGAGTCAAAACATAAATTCGTTCTTGGAAACAAAACTCGTTCTAAGAACCCTTGTCCGTACATCTTGTTAACTTTGCTACAAGTTACATTTTAATTATCTTATTAAATAGGTGAGGATAACGTCTAGACGTCATTTATTGCATTGAAACTTGAATACAAAAAACATTTCTAAAACTCGTCTACTCTGTTATTCAAACGAAATTTGTATAGTTTTAATGAAAATAAAAAATATTTTCTTTATTGTCACATCATGACTTATTTATAGCAAAAACTCAACTTGTTATTATAGGATTTATTGCGGTCTTGTTTTTATAAAAACATAAATTAAATTTAACACTTGATACCTTCTTCACGTGAAATTTGTATAGTTATTGCACTGGAATATAATTTGATAAGAGAATGATTTAAATATAGTAAAAATATACAATTTAGATAATCGAATAGATTTAACAATGAATGTGTATAATATTACTGAATCCTGAAACTGTTAGGTTAAATATAGATTAGTTATAAACTTAATAAATAAAAGTATAAAAATATCTAATCTACAAAAACTAATATGTTCTCAACGTACATGCTACAACAGGGTAATATGATGTAGACAAGTGATATAAGCCCCACCTCAGATCACGCGATAGGGGTGACGTACTGACGCGTATATAAGTATAAATTTATAAAGCAATTATGTTTACAGTGTATACTGATTAGTTTTAAATCTACTACTGTTTTGAGGGTCGGCTTTTTGATTAGTAGCTTAAGGAAAATAGCAGGGAAAATAGCGGAATTAATTTAGTTTTGGGCATATATTTATAATTTTTAGGTGACAAACAAACAATCTACCTGATTAGTGGTCACTGACGCCCGTGAACATCTGCAAGATGAGGGCAGATGGAATGCAACCTCTAAAGCGCACAGCGCTTTAAGCGATGAACGGGTTTAAAGCCTTAGTGAGGGTTTAACGGGCTCTGTTACTCTTAGTTGAAAACTAATATACATTCCAGATTTTCTTATAAGATTCCGGTTCATAAAAAAAGCCACGAAGTATAAAGTTTTTCTTTCAAACATGCACATAATGTACTGATAAAATGTATCTTGTGCATAAAAAATTAAATTAAAAATAAATATTTTTAGAAACTAAAAATTATTAAAAACCAAAATAAAAAATTGTCGTTTCATTTTGTATATAAATAACGGTCGACACATGGTATGGGGGTTTTTAAAAAAATATGCAAAACCTTAATATTTAATTTCAAACAATGTAACGGGTATACCCCCTCATAAATTAGATACCCACCTGCTTTACACTCCCTCGTTAGAATCACCCTATTTGTGGAAAAAAATTCCACGCAATCGCTTATCATGAGGTTTTAATATTTATTATATATATGTAGCTATTTTTAATAGCTTATTATTAAACAAACATTTTTTTTATTGCTTATTCAAAATATATTACTATTTTTCATTAAATGGCTATCTAATTTTAAATAATATTATAATGTGAAGGGATCTTGGTTTTGTATTTTTTAATATGCAATGGAGAGTTCTCGTTTTATTATATTTTTTACTTTTGCGACGGAACTTTTCAAAGATACCAAGCGAGTAAAAAAGAAGAATAGCAAGTAAGTAGAAATACTAAAGCCTCAATCTTAAAATAAGTTATTATCAAAATAATATGATGTTCGCAGGTTGGTTCTAAATTATCAACATCACAAAAATAAAACAACTTTTCTTTCAAAGATTAAATATTTAGGTTTCATAAATGCCTCCCTTAACATCATCGGCTTTTGAAATAATATTTTTTTTCAAACCTTTCTCCAAAAATTGCCTACGTTCTTGTTATGAATGAGTTGTGAGCAACATTTATGAAGGCAGCTGCTGTTATTATTATATATAATAAGGAATTAATCAACCGTTAGAATGGGTTCAGATAACCCATGATAAAGATGTGATGTTAAGTTCGGGTACAATAAGATATATAAATATGTTATAAAATATTCCCAGTGCTGGAAACTCCAATCGTTAATAATCCTTCCAGTTGGAGCATGTTGTAGGCTTCGTTGCCTACTTCCAATAGCTGTAACAATGCGTATGACATTTGTCAAGGGCAGGTGGGCGCAGAGTATGGTTATTACCTTATAATATGTTATATTTTGACTTTAGACTATATGTACTAAATACTAAAGTATTATGAATTTAATTCAACAAAATAAAACCATTGATAAGAGTTATATTCTTTTCGACTACAATACAGATTTAAGATATTTTCATATATAGCAAGGGCAATTTAATAAAAGAAGTCTAATACCGTCCAGTCATTGGCCGGATCATAACCAAATCTTCAGTAAGTCAGAGCGCAGTCACGGTGCGAGTGAAAAACGACGTCCATTAAGGAAGTGAATACATTTAAAATAATCGGCTTAGTTGTCCGACGTTGACGTATATTCGTACTTATCTTACGAAGATACCGACACAGATATTTCGGGCTAATCCCTTACACAAATATCTGAAAAAGGCCCGACACTTTCTGAGTAATTGAATGGGTCGCGAGCAACTTCTATTTGAACAAAAGTGCCTAATAATTTATGCCTATAATCTGACGCGGGCTCGATGAACTTTTATACGTTTTTGGTATCGAGTACGCTTTTGTTGGATTCAGATATTAAGTCCACAATGGCGGCGACAGTCACAATATTACCCACATGCGTTCTTTATCCAGTTCTTTATTTGCTGTCAGGCCGTAGTATTTATATGGTTCGGGATTAATACTACATAGACTGTAATATTTCAGAGGTAGTTGCCATTTGCTCGTAAAATACAATGTTTCTTGTTGTAAAGTAAGGATATATTGGATGTTATCCAGCAAGTATACTTCGCATTTACTAAGGATGGATAGCTGAGTTTTGTTCATGTTTATATAATGAGTTTTAATTATTTCTTATTATTTTCCTTATTAAACTTATTAATTTTTCATTACCCTGTATATCAATGCAATAAAGGAATTTTTGATGTCCGTCCATCCGCAAAACACTCCACAGAAATATTTAATAGAAATAAAAGGAAAAATCCCTCATTTCTTTTATCAACAATTATACCAGTAAATTACGTACGTATATAGAACCGCTAATAAAACATCGGAGAAAATATTAAACATTACTAGAACCTAAGGGGTAGGTTGTTAATTAAACTTATTATTTCAACCTTGACCTCTACATTGCAGCCTTGAAAAGTCACATCATAATTGCTGTAAAATAGTCGGTATGTTTGCTGCTTATTTCTATAAACGGTTAACTTTAAGTTGATTATGTAAAGTTAGAGAGACTAGTTATTCATATGTAAAGATATAATTGTCATTATTATTTTCTTATTAAAATATAATATTTTGTAGATATACTAGAAATTGTATATCTACACTATATAACTAATTAAAAACCTGGATTACTGTTTTATATATACTAAACAGATTTTTCTGATAAGAGTACTTATCATCGTTCCAATTTCGTTAATTGATATGGTATGGGGTTCGTTCCAGTTCCTATTGAACTGCAAAATGCTAGCATTGAGTATTTCTGTGGCGTTTAATCAAACAAGGACTATCGATTTCTGATCTAAAACTGTATGTATGTACGTGTCTCCAATTAGTGCTTACTGCCATAGAATACACACGAGCACTCAAAGTTAGGCGGAATCGTTTCAGTACGTGCCATCAGCTTTTTATGGTACTCTTATTGTGTTCTAGTTCTCAAATGATAACACTTTTGTATTGTGACGCGTGTCTGCTTTTGTACATGTAATTGGGTATTAGTGTTAATACAGAAATGTAACTAACTTTTATGTTACTCTTTGTAAATAATCACGCATTTTTCTTATATTTTATTTTGTTTTCGCTATTCTGATTATATAAGTTTAAGGCTTCTAAAAATATATTTTTATAGTAGAAGATACAAGACCTTGTTACACAAATCTATGAGTAAATAACTTGAACATTAATAACTCGAATCTCTTAAAATATTAGTATAGATCATTTTAAGAGGTACTTTTACTATACTATTCATATTAAGATTCTCTAAGAAAAATATTGTCAAGGTGAGTTCCAGTGACACTTAACAAGTTTTAAAGTGGCTGTCATATGGAAGTGTCAGTGTGAATCATGAGAGAATCTATATTTGAAGATGATTTGATGTCACATGAAATAAAAGTTTGACCTTTAATATATATGTATTAAGGGTGAAGATCCTATAATACTAAATCCCCTACTTATACACTAGCTTCTGTATACAAATAAAACAGTTACGTTAGAAGTTCTCATAGGAATAAAGTTGACAAACCTACTTGTTTTTGAGCTAAGGAATTTAAATTAATTGTTTTCATCTGTATTCCTTTACAAGTTAAATAGTAAACTATAAACAAATATAAAGTCACTTCTTGTTATTAAGGTAAGTATATCCTAAACCAACATTTGGTTGCGAGCTTCTGAGGTTTCTCTCCATAAATAAATGATATATTTCCTTACCAATACTCCCTGTATTGGTGAAAGTTGAAGTCTAATAAAAGTTACATTAGAACCATTCAACCATGCGTCCCCTTGGAAAAAAGTATAACATCTCTATTGATTGCTCTCTATTTCAGTCCAAATAGGGTGTTAAAACGATTATCCTTTTAAGCCCCATTCGAAATAGCAACTGTTTCAATACACATTAACTAAGCTTCTAAAGAAGCATCGATAAACACAAATCGCTGTCGGAAACTTCGTCTTAAGATATTATTTTAAGATGACATTTCACGACACTGTTAGGAAATAACAAAATATTAACGAAAAACTAAAAGTAACATGGAGAAATCTTTGATTCAAATTTGAACTTTAAAGTAATTCCATTAGGACTGCAAATGGTTAATAAAAAAAACATTCTGGACAGTTAATAACGGAAAAGTTCATATCTATAATATGTTAAAGTATTTGAAAACTATAGTAACATAAATGTGACTGTTCCGCTCGTACAAACGTAATGTCGTCATCTTTACTAGTAGATATTCGACGCACATGAAACCACTAAAGCGTTTAGAAATCCTCTGCGCCGTCAACTCTGACGAATTAAGTTATTAACACAACCAACAGCTGCTTCACACAAATCAAAGGCCGATCGCCGAGCACTCAAAAAGCACGCTCGCCACTTTCTACGACTCTTTACGATTGTTTTATGATCTCTTTCATATTTAGTTCGCTCTTAGGGAGCACGATTGTTTCCAGGACTATATAAATTAATACAGTGACTCGTAAACGTGTTAGTTTTACGTCTGCCACATCCATGACAAGTATTCTTTGAAGATCAAAACATTTATTAATATTTGAACTTTTATCTCTTAGCACCGTTCAAATTAATTTTCATTTATCATTCAGTACTATATTAAATTCAAAGTCACGGCAATCAGGTCCTTTGATCTACATCTTAATCGCTAAATCGGCGAGACCCAATGAGAAAAGGTGAGTACTTGGGTAAGTTCGTCAGCAATAACTCTACTTAACGCTCGTGCTGAGGAAGCATTTAATCTGTGAAATGTGTGCATTGAAATATGAATTTTCTTACAACTCCACAAGGTTTTATTTTGCTTACCAGACGCTAATAGATCTCTTGTAAGTTGGCCCACTGTTTATTCGTCGTGCAATATCTTTGCCCGAGCCCTATCTTGTCATCGTACCGTGTTAGAAATGTCTTAAAGCGAGCGGTTATAAATTATTTACACTTTCCACGCGAATGCCCTGTATTTGTCACCCCGGGCCAAGGTGAGTATTAAGATATTGCTTCGTATTCCTAAGGGTCTCATTACAGGTTGGGGCGAGCACGCGATACCACTAATATTTTATCGTCAAAAGCCAAGTGTAATGAAAAAAAGCTGTTTCAAAAATATTATCTTCTGAAATTGTTCTTGATGATTTAGTGCATAACTTTAATAATGTTTTGTATGTATATTTAATAAACAGAAATAAATATTCGCTAACACGTTAACATATCGTGGGAAAAACTGAGATTTTTATAAAAGTAGTAAGAGATGTTATAGTCTATATCTAAATTTATTACGTAACGCTCATAATGGATTAAAAGAATAGTGCTATGTTTAAATTGATTTATTAAATAGCAGACACAATTGGTTTACGTATTTATTTGGTTGATATTAATTACAACTATCAAGTAAAATAAATATGAATTATATATTTAATGATATATTTGTAAAGTAAAATCAAATATGATAAAATTATTCGTTTACGATTTGGCTGAGCATCATTATCATTTTATTTACTGTCACAGAGGAGTTACTTTAATAAAGTTATTATGGTTCAGCGAGTCAGATAATCATTTTCATTATATAAGTATTAAAGAAATGCTATTTGATGTTATCTGAAGCGTGAGTCGCGTGTACGAGAGGAAACTGAGACGAGATGTTATTAAAAAAGCACATGTGGCCCGAGATGCGTATCGCAGCGTTCGTTAATTACTTTTGACACGCAGCATATGATTCAATTATCATATGATTTATACAAAACTATGGTGGGGGTAAACGCAGCAGTTTATTTAAACGTTAAGTAGCACATTAATTTCGATGTATCGCATTCCCGGCATATGGCAGGCAAATTCTCACAAGAACGGTAGCCGATTTTTTGTTACTATATTTGATATTATTTTGTGTGGGATCAACAATTTCAAAATTTAACGATATATACTTTTGATTAATAAATGTAAGCTTGAGTTAACATGTCATTTTAACTTAAATATTTAAGAAATCTAGTCACTGTTTCAATTTTGTTATATAAATACAATTTCAACCGTTACGCGTGTCATTTTTAACCACATTCCCGTTGAAAAAACAACTTTGATTGCTCAACTCATTCGTTTGACCATACAACTTACTTCAAACTTGTTTCCACTAGATTCTTATTAAAAACCAAAGCTTAAACCTGCGCTATAATTCCTAATTACAAGTCAAAATAAAATGATAATATCAGGGTCGAAATTCCTCTTACAAAGTCACAAAAGCCGCAGTACCTAGAAAAATTTCATTACCATTAATAGTAAATCTTCCAAGACGTCTAATGGTCTTACAAACTTATTTATAGGTGTCGGCCGTCTAGTGAACCGTTTAATAAATATTATCACATTTTAAGTCGTCAACAAACGTGAGAAGATAGCTGTTGACCCGATTCGTGATATTTGTCTCGTTTTTGGGATTAAAATTGATCGCTACCAAATGACAGTCTTTGCTTTGTTGAATGTGTCTTTAATGTAAATAACACAGATGGTTTATGAATCTTTTGCTCCTCAGGCACTTCTAATAATAATTAGTCCTGAGCCAAAATAGCTCTGAGTGTTCTTCAATAACAATAGGGAACTTTAAGCGAGTGCTGCATTGAATACTCTCTCTCTACTTAATTCTAAAGAGACTTCAATGAGATCAATTCTTTTGAATTCTGTTGGTTTTTTATTAATATCCGGTTTAAAGTAAAATAGTAAAGTGCTTACACCTGAATTTATACTAAAGATATGTTTTTAATAAAAACTTTTGAAATAACCAACAAAATCGGAATTTATTTAGATTTAACATCTCATACAGTTTTTTTAAATTACGAAAAACGTTATAGTATGCGTATTTTTGAAGAAAACTTTTAACATAAAATTATTTAATGTATGTTTATATCATGAAAAAAAATAGATCAAACAAATAAAAATCTAACAATTTAAATGTACATTGTAACGACATAACAATGGAGTAACGAAGTCATTTTGTGGGGCAATGTCTTGGCGGGGTTCCCACATTTGCTACCACATGGCTCGCATTAAAACCTATCTCCGATACAACTGTGGATTCAATAAATCCGGATTAAACTTCACTGATATATGAACAACAGTAGAAAAATAGAACTTTATATCTGTGTTTTATAAGAGTTTCAAATTTGTATGCCGTAACGTCCACAGTGTATTGTAGTCTTTTGTTCTTTCCTACCGTGTAGGAAGTGCGTGTTATTGCAGCTTATTCTCTAAAGTTACCCGCTGAGACATTCGAAGCACCCGTCCGTTTTTTGTGACAAACCGACCGACTGCCATAAATAATAGGTAGGGGTCGTAGTATGCGAGCATTATAATAAATTCGATGCTCTTTTTGGTAGCGAACGGTTCATGCGATTGAATTATGATGATGCGTTGAGCCAGCTAACGCTGTTGGAATCCAAGTTTTGTTTTTTTTTCATTTTGCTAAGCTGCTCTATATTTGTATCGTTGATTATTTCTCTAAGTCACGTTCTGTTGCTATTTAAATTCACTACAATAGTATTTGTTCGTTTTATACCGCTCATCCTGTTGAGAGTAGCATATCAAGTTACCTTGTATTCCCGGCCATTTGAAAAAGACAACACGCAGATGGTACATCCGTATTGGCTTTCTCTTAAAACAGAAGACTTTTAAATCAAATGCGACCGTCAATATTTCCTTCTAGTCAACAACGAACGTATCTACTTCGCTTCTAACTAAGATAGATTAGGGTTGGTCTCAAAGAACTACACCGCTCCAGGATGTACTACAACAACCTTTCTTGTTTCTACCGAAATATATAGCTTGTTTGAGTGAAATACCTCATTTTCTTTTTTAAACAATATGAATAAGTAATTTTATTATTCAATGCTTATTTTAAATAAAATCATCAACTTTATAATATTATCTTTTTTGTCAACTTACAAATATGAATAAAATAGAGAGAAACTCGAACATGGTATAAATACGACGAATATGACAGCGACAGTTATGCCGAGTTTCATTCTTCCGGCTTGTTAAGAATCTGAATTTAATATGCATCGGCAACATAAAATACTTTTAATTTAATACCTGTCACCGTTAGTGCATGTCGTGTGAGAGCGGTGGGTATAGGGTTACCCTCCGGAGCCAGCGCGCGGTCGCTTCGTGCTTCGCACGACCGCTTACGTCGCGAGTGCCTCTTAAATTACCCCCGGATAAGTCAATCATTGGAAACGTCCACGTCCACGTTTGCCCAAAATAAAACGCTATTCGTATATTGCGTGTGGCGCTCCCGGCATAATGCGTTGCGACAGCCGACATGTTTTGTGCGAGAAAATAAAATTGATGGCACAGGGAACGCTTCAGACTTAAATAGCTCACTATACGTGTTGAAGCTAAACGCTTTTGTCTATTTTATAACTGGCGTTATGTCTCCCGGCGTTGCTTTTTTATTTTCATTTTCGTGTAACATATTAGTTTTCGCGACAGTTTACGTGTCAAACGGAAATTGCTTCGTCACAAAAAGGTAGACTTAACGCAGACTGCTCTTTATTAAACGATTGCCATTTTAACTTGTTTAACAGTTAAATTGTTGAAAGGAAGTAATTGGACAAGTGCTGAAGTATTTGAAACTGCCGGCTCGCTTCAATTTCCTGTTCAGTTCGTAGTCTTTGGGCAAATAGCTCTTTGCAAATCAAACAAGGGACCGTCTGGCGAGTCCACATATCAACTTCGTATTGTTTCTCTCTCATCATTTAGGGCTAACCAGAGGCGTTTTCGATTATCTGCCCTTAGGCGAACAAAGCTTGCGACCGCAGCACCAAGTCAATTACATAGTTCAACAACTCAGCCCTTATAACTTTCATGGGCTACCGCCGGAATACAGAAAAGGGTATATGTTTTCAATATACGCTGGGTGCTACGCGATTGACCCTTTCGAGTGTCCGCATTGACTTTTAAATTACTAATCCCGCGGGAGCAAACAGAAACAGAGCCTCGAGCCGCAGTTGTTTACACGGTCGAGTGCGCTCGCATATCTTCATTAGCAGTTCAGTCCACCGACTTGCTTCGCTTACTCAGCACTCATGTGGCCGTTCGTAACAACGACTCCTGAAGCAATCTACAGTACTTGACATAAATTCACTTTTTCCATAGTAAAATTTTGCCGCATAATAAGCATTAATGCACGGGGTTTATTTTAATCATTTTATTAAATTTATTCGCATTATCTTTAACAAAATTGAATATATTAGTGCGCTTATAGTGCTATATGCTATTAAAGATTAGTTTTATGTAATTTCATTAATTATGTAAAAAGTAACACTGAATGGATAGATAAGGTCTTTAATGTAGGGAGTATAATGAGTAAATTAAAAGCACCATTGTAGTACCCCACTTCCATAAAATATACAAACCATGGTCCGGAAATAATTGAAACAAGGGAACTTTTAGATAGAATAGAATCTATGAATGTTTATCTAAACATTGGAATGGGAATTAAGAATGCTTTGGACGGTTGAACGAGGCAGCCGCCCGTTGGGACTCACCCATGCGAGTCTATTTCGAATGATGCCTTCATACCCCGCTTTTTTACGTCATTTACAGTTCTACCCCTTTTATGTTAGATGAATTACTTAATTTTTCTCCGCTAAACGGATCTGTAGTGCGGTTGTCGAAATAAATTAGCGTATGGAATCATGAATGCAGAAAACTTTTGTATCTTCAATTATATCTATAAAAAAATTCTCATAATATTTAATAATACCTGAACTTTATATAATGTTTTTGTTCATTATTTAGGTGAAGTCTATTTAGACAGATGGATATTTATTTTCGCAAAACAAATCACAAGGGGATATATATTAATTACGGGCACGCCATAACAATTAGAACCCCTTTTTATGTCACGACATATTCGACTCGAATGATAACATTAAATATTATTAACGCACGTTACAGTCAAAAATAATGTGAACACGACCTTTTGAGTACGTAAAAGCATCGCTCCACTGATTATTAATGAGATGAAATTGTTATTAACGGCTATTGATACAGAATTTAAAAATACCGATTAACGACGTTAAATAGGCGAGACGGATCTGAATTCGCCTCGCCAGTTCAGTCTATTGTTATGAAGTGTTTATGTTTGGGAGAAGCTTTTTCTATTATGAAAAAATTATACCTGAATCCACATCAATCACTTTTATAACTAGAATATCATAATTTATTATTTCTGTTTAATAACAATTCAAAATTTTTATTTTCAAAACATTGTGCTTATAAACAACTATATATATCATTCGGATAATAACGTCAGCTGGAAAAAAGTAACCGCTCTGTTAATGAAATTCTTTTAGAATAGCTTTATTTATGCATACAAACTAGAGACCGGATAATTAAATGGGAATACTTTATTTGATGTAATTGTTATAGGTAATTAGGACGTAGGGTATTGTGTTAATGTTCAGAATGGCTTGTCGAATTAATAAGATGTGTGGTGTTGGTCGTATCCATATGCAGATTAGAACGAATACTTGTCTCCACTACCCTACAATTTATGGAGTATACACATGACCGCACACCAACTTATGCAAATTACTTTAACTTTTATTGCATATGTCACAAGGGTGATTTTACTATATAATATAAAGCTTAGCTTTACCGTACATTTGGTAGGTACATTTTGAATCCTTGTTTAAACGGACATTATGTAAATACATATAAAACTTATTTAACTTTAGAAACTATAGTAATTCAATTTTATTGTAAATTATTTTTTAATTTAATTTATCGACTTTTATTAGGAAAAGAATTGTTTTTTTTATAGCAAGCAAAGTTACAAAGCAAAAATATAAAAGATTTATAGCCATGCCGAGTTTTATGAAAAACGATGACAATATTAGTATTATATGGAAAACAAGATTTCCTTAGCGGGCACTGCGCCAGTTTACACAATAATTTGGCCTGCATTCAAAGAAAGAGGACGCTTCTAGGAAGCGATACAAACTGTTTTATAACAAAACAAACTTCGAGTCCGAATTAAGTAATATTCCAGAATTACAGTTGAATGCAAAACATTCAGTTTTATTAGCATATTTTATGATTAAGCTTTGTCAGGAAATGTAGGCATGATCTGCATTCACTGTTCTGTCTGTGTTGTAGCGTAATATAAAAATAACATACATTCTTTGTATAAAATTAAAAGAAATTTCAATAAAATATATTTATAAATAATTTGTATTATGTAATAATACTTTAGAAATATCTTAGTGTGTGTAATGTGTATGTGTGCGTATGTTATTCTAAAATCAGAACACACACACACATATATCACCAGATACAAAATAAAAAGTACTTTCAGTAGCATTTGTGTATATGGTGCAATAAGCTTTGAAATATCTTTGTGTGTTTAATTTGTTTGTGTGCGTATGTTCTTTATATTCTCCTAAAATCAGAACACACACATATATCATCCGATATATAATAAAAAGTACATACAGTAGCACTATTGTGTGTGTTATTAAGATATTCCATGTGTAGTATTCAAATGTGCATGTCATTACACTAACAAGAGATGCGCAGGCGAGCGAGTGTGTGGTCCCAATTCGATATTCAAAGTGTTTTTTTGTTCCGTTCCTAAAGTTTTTAGACATGAATTCTTTATATCGAGCTTTTTAATTAAATGAAAATAAAAACAAAACATGCGACAGCTAGCTTTCTATGGAGATATTTTTTTTTTTTTGTTATAATTGTTATTTTCGTAGATATTATTAATAATATTGTAAAATTTGTAATTAATGACAAAAAATCTAATTGTATTCACGTCTTATCCAAAGTTAAGAACCTTGCTTCAGTTCAATGTTTTTTTATATCTTTTAAGATATAAAATGTTGAGAGTCATTTAAATTACTATCATTAAAGAAAGATTAAGATTTTTATATGGATACAACTAATTATTAGTAAAAATACTTTCACCTAAATTTAAAGGGAACATTGTAATAAAAATATTTGTACTAAAATGTGTATGTATGTGTTAAAAAAAAGTAATTAATATCTTTATTCAATTATTTTATCATGATTAATATGAATAAATTAAACGAACAAGATGGCTATCATAACAACTCATCACATTATCATACATTTTCATAAATATGTATGTAATTGTTATTAAAAGTATTAAAGTCAAGTGACGTAGCAATTTAATATGAATATGAAATAAAGACAACATTATTCATATTTGTATGGTAATCAAGCGATGTACATGTCTGTACGTACCATGAGATATATTATAGACATTGAAATATATAAACATATAAACAATAGCGGTTCTAATCACGCAAGTAATCTTTTGTTTGTTAGAACTATCATATAACCCTGGAAAAGAATAATGTTAATCAGTCAAGTGCATTTTTGTTATATAATATTACTATATATATTTTTTTAATGATATATTTAAATCTTTTACCAAGTTTGACGAGTCTTATTACGTAAAAATAACTTAAACTACGATCTATGTTATCATTAATAATATTCCAAGATAATTTTTAATTCTCGATACAACAAAACAAGTATAAGAGATAAAATCATATACTAAATAAGTTAATACGATTTTAATTACAACGATGTGAAACAATACACTAATAGAATTTGAAATTCCAAACGAAACGAACGAAACAAACGGAACGAACGAAACGAATCCCATCAATCTTTTGTGATGTAGGATATTATTTTATCTGAAATGTAACTCATCATTTATAGATCTGACCGTCGGCAGTCCAACATTATTAATATCTATGTGGTCATCCGAATCTGACGAGTGTAATCTCTGTTTGTCGGTACTATCAATTTCTAACAAATTATAGGGTCAATGTTCTACATATGAGAGTAGTATGTAATCAGCGAAATCAGACATTTCATTATTTGACTACTAGATACGGCTACTAAATTCATTCCGTATAATTTATTGGAGAGCTTCATAACGGTGTTTTTATAGAAAATTATAGATAATTAAGAAATTATGAATATAAGACGAAATCTATCGAACTGATATAGACTTCTCTTAATTGTTTTCCAATAATGAGTTGCGGACTTTACCATAATTAAGTACTCTGAAAAGCTCTCCAACTACTTTTTAATACTTAATAGGAATGTAGAAGTTCCTCTTTGTTAGAACCAAAACACATTAATTACTCACACTTCACTTTGATGAGATAACTTTAGTTCATTTAGACATACTTAGAATAATTATATTTAGATCCATTTTTTTCTTATTATACAATATTTTAAGTTTTAACAAAAACAATAGCTTAAAGAAAGCTTTATTGTTTCTTTCAGTGAATTTAATTAATTTATTTCTAAAGAATATTATTCAGACAAAAATTGTATAAAGTAGATGTAAAGACAAATTTGGCAAATTATTTTTGATATAAGTTGTCGTATACCATAAAATCACTCACTGTATTCCCGCTAATAAGCCGTCCAGTGACGGTTTCGAAACGTCACTGTCCGGTCATTTCATAAGATGTAAGATTAGTACTACTGACAGCAACGATAACTTAAAACTTTTTTCTTGTATACCGATAATCAACCGGCAAGTGGATACTTTGATAGATCCGGAGATGAAAATAGGATAGAAAAAACTTTAAGTAACTTCTACTTAATAAGATTAGAGTGATAATGAAATAATGACTAAAGTTGTATAGTTTGACATGGATATTACTGTATCTTATTTTGTTAAGTTGATTTGAGTTTTATGGAATTTTTTTTATAATGTTTAGTCATTTTCTATTGTAATATTGAAGAATTTTACGCCATGGCTGTAATGGGGTCAGGGCTTAACGTTGAAATGAGATTGGTTTATATTAGAATTTAAGTAATGCTTTGTTTACTCCATCCCTTAATGCCCTTGGGGGTCTTAAACTTGACAAGTTAGACATTTAATCGAATATAAATAAATTTGAATTGTTTTAATTCATTCGACAATTTTTTTTTATATCAATTCTTATTTATTTTTTTTTGTTAATTATTATTCTGTTTTTCAACTTTTGTCATTAATAATTTTATTATTTAGAATTATCCAGCTCTACTCACTTCAAACCTAACGAGACTTGCCTGAATCACTCCGAGATACTACCATGCTTGGAGCTCATCAATAAGGACTCCGAATGGGTTCGAAACTATTTGGGCAATTTCCGATAGTATTAACGTAAGCACAGCTGGATAATTATATGTAAAACTATTAAAATTACAAGTATTTGCTCAGAAGACTTCGACTTGAATTGAAACGTATGTAATGATATAAAAAATCTCTTAACTGTCCCACGTTTACATATCAATTTACATAACACCTCGTGCAAGACCTGCTTATTAATAAGTTTACACAAACGAGTGAACATGGCTGAGCATTCAAACACATCATTGTATATGTATGTAATGCCCCTTATTTAAATTACTCTTAGTTCCTATGACAATTGTAATAAGGCTCTGAATGGACAGAAAAATGCGTACAGAAAACCATATTCGAATATATGCAGCAGGTGTCCATATATTAACATACAACTTTCAAAGACTAACACAATAACTCCCTCTTAACTTCAGATCCGGTGTGTTTTATTTAAACACCGATAGTTGGATTATGAACGAGATTATTTAAATAAACATGGAATTTAAAATGAGTTTCTGATCACGAAATGTTTTAATGAATAATGAAAACTAAATACATTTTAAAATAGAATGTATTTTAGACGACCAATTGATCAAGTAGTTAATGTTTTGTAGCTATAACTGCTTAGCCAGAGGACTTGTGTTCGACTTCTACCACAGTTGTTTGTGTGATCCACAGATTTATGTTTGAGTGTATATTTAACCCCTTTCCCCCCACACACAAACACAAGAGAAAGATTCGCTAGTTCGGGATTTTATTTTCAATTTTTTTTTTTACTACAAAATATGAAAATACTGATTGTTTTAAAATGTAATATCATACAGATATTAATTATAACATACTTAATATATGTATGATATTCATTGGATATGAAATCATCATAAATAAAAAGATACCCATTTCATTACGAGGCATCTTTGTAAAGAGCACCAGATGTTATACACGAACCATAGCCTAATTAATATCTTTGAGTTGTTCAGTCGTGCGTTTAGTAAAGAGAATTATTTGCGATTGCTTCCTATGAAATGAATGTAGTAAATTAGATATACAATACCAAGATAAGCGTCAACATTGCGTAGTGACAGTCAGACAGAACTTCATGTTTATTTACAATGTAAGGAATTCCAGTAGGAGGAATGATAAGAACCTTTGTTTGTTCGAGAAACAAATGGCGATTTAGATAAGTTATCAGATACATTTATAAATCTTAGAATTAAATGTCATAAATCATGTTTCTGTTCTTGTTTTGAAATATATTTTCAATTAACAGTTAAAAGAATATATAATTATTATTATTGTTTAATCTAGATTTTTTTAGTTTTAGAATTTTGTTAAAAATATTACAACAAATGTATAAATAGGTTACAATACAGGAAATAAAGAAATGGTCAAACAAATCGTATTAGAGAATTGTAGGCCACCCTTGGGGCTCCACCGCCCACATCATGACGTGCACTGCCTACTACAATAAGTATACTTTGATAAAGAGCTCGTTTCCTAGCCTCATTCCATCTAGAAATGTCGAACTAATTTTATAGCATTGTTCCATTTCTAAAGTACTCGTAATCAATTTGTTATTTAAGATAAGTAACAATATATATTATAATAATAATATATAAAAATAATATATTCAGTTGTTTATATAATAATAAAAACACCTGAATATAAATATGAAAAGGCCCTAAAACCAACACATTATGTGTGTAAAATGTGGCTGGAGTCATATCATTTAACTTTCTAACAAAATTAATAACCAAATAACTCCTTTATAAATAACCCGAAAGTAAAACTTATTACATCAGCGGGCATCAAATTAGAAATCTAATGATAAAACACACTGGCGTCCCAAACTTTCATTATCCAGTTATGAGGTTTATTATTTTGGGGACGACTTTTATTGTGCTGTAAATATTTTATTCGATGATAAGAGGCACCAAAGATAAAGCAAATTGATCGGACTCTACACTGAAATCGGAGCTTTATTCTTTACGTAGGCGGGTTA
Source organism: Mechanitis mazaeus (assembly GCA_959347395.1). NCBI lineage: Eukaryota > Metazoa > Arthropoda > Insecta > Lepidoptera > Nymphalidae > Mechanitis > Mechanitis mazaeus. The sequence continues at coordinate 12,758,843 of OY365743.1, forward strand.
ATTGAAACGACGAGATTGTGCGAACGTCGCCTTACATATATAAATATTTAATATCCTATTAAGAAGTCTACTTATAAATATTACAGGTATAACAATAAATAAAAAGTAATAATATATATGTATATCCAAGTTTGTTTTAAAATGGATTTAAATAATTAATGTAAATTTTACTAGCTGTTACTCACAGCTCTAACCGCGAACAAAATAGTTATTTTTTTAACTATTAGGTTAACTAAGAATAAAAAACTTTCTCATAAAACAAAAAGAAATAATTTTTTAAATACGTTATACATTTTTATTTTCGAAGATAACAAACAAACTTTTCCACTTTATAATATAAATATAGATGGGATTATCGATTCTTATACCATTATATAATCTTTTATTTAGATTTAATTAAGCTTTGGGAAAGCTTTAATGATTATACTCGAGTATTAGTAGCGCGTGCGTCAAGATTACTTAGAAGCCATGGCATACAATCCATATTGTTAATAGTTAAGCTGCATAATGTGCTTTAACCCTAATAGAACGTTATCGAGCATCTTATGTTTTATTCAAAAGAGATTAACGGAGCGCTTCGAGCCGCTAAGGAATTTTCTTCATACTGATGAAACAATAATTTCAATACGAAAATGTTGAATTAAACGCAGCGGGTTGTCCGACATTCGGGTGTAAGTTAGATTAATATTGTGATTGAATGTTAGTCGTGGTTGTATTTAATTAGTAAAAATAAAATTATATGTTATGAGTGCTGTAGAGCGTGGATAACCCCGTTGACGAAAGATATTTTTGACTATTAAGATAATTAAAAGTAGTAGTGTGTTAGATAGTATATATAGCTATAGAACTTTCCTATCACAATCAGAAAGAATTTTTCAAATAAATCTTCTAATTTCGGATATCTTGCACGTTTAAACAAATAAACATATTCATCATGTAATTTTGATAAAAGATGTGTATCTAGTGCATGGCTTCCGACCTGATGGGTTTATAAAATAACCAGATTTCAAATCCTATAAAGAGCGAACAAACTATAGTTGATGTTGCCTTTTAAGAGTTACTTAATCTTCAAAGTGTTTATTAAACTTAAATATTCTCTTCTATCAAAATATTAATAAATAATGATCAACATCTTACAAGGCAATCCTTGTACAATAAAAAAATTAATTACCAATAGATACGAAATAAATGATACCCTTATTATATATTTAAGTTGTTACTATTGATATATAAGGAATATTTAATAAAGAACATTATAGAGTAATAAAGTTAAATTTAGTTAATTCGGCGTTACGCCAGAAAATACTATCTAATTACAACCCATGCAGAGCGTATCCGAACACAAATTAAAAATAATGACTGTCGGTTGAAAATATTCTGAAATTATTACAAAAAGACGAGCGTTGCGAGTCCGGATCGACCATTTCTTGACGGGCAGCTGCAGAATTAAATTATGAGCATTTTTATCCCTGAGTTGTCTGGACGGCCGGACCGTACACCTGCCTACCCGCGATTGACACCTACCCCATTATATAAGCCACGATGAAAAAACCAAACAATAGCATCTTTACAGCCGCATGAGAACTTATTATTGGCCCTTTACAAACAGTCATTCGATTTTACATCTTTATACAATTCTGGCCATTAGCAGAGGCGTGTGGGTAGAGGCTTGGTATAAAATACTGTATTGTTAGGCCTAACAAAGCATCCAAGTGAACATCTTCATAGAGACATCTCCATCATTGGCTATTGTTAGCGACATTCTCGACGCCAGAACAATATTTTTAATCTGAATTTATTGCCAATTTTACGTCATATTTACAGTGACGAGATTGTAGCTGAAAGAATTACTTATTGTAATGAAATAAAAGGCCAGATTGAATTCGTCCGATGAAAGGCGACGTTGTCGTAAGGAGAAATGTTTGATGATAATGATTTATGGCGACAGAAAAACGACGTTATTTTCACGTTAATGTGGGGAAAGATAAATGTGCTTTTGTAAGGATTTTTGTTAGGATACAAATGTGCTATTTACCATAAATACCATATCTCATCAGTTATGATAATAATCAAAATGTGCTAAAAATAATAAGAAAGGAACGGACTTTACAAATGGAGCGAATCTGGTAAGAAAAAACTGTAAAAAGTAGCAAGCAGACCGCAAAACTCGTTCAACTGCAATCATCTTGTGATACAGCTATTCTATATTTAGATCAGCGTTCAAGACTGGATTAGCGACGCCGCACGGTGCAAACTGTCAGTCACAGAAACACGCGCCGGCGACACTTAAATATTATATTTAATGCGGTAGCAATTTGATGGCGTCTTGCTCTAGTAGTTAATGGTTCTGACTGCTAAACCAAAGGTCGTGAGTTCAATTCCAGCGCAGAACTCTAGATTGTTATCTAGATGTTCTTTGTGTGCGCTATTTTTATATTTGTAATATTTATATTTGTAACATAGGGATTGTTTTACTAATGCGGCTATTTTTTTAATTTAGAATATACCAAAAAAGCGTAACAAAAAAATTCAGGGTCAAAACTACACGATCATTAACTAAATTTAATTAAATGTAGCCGCCAAAACATCTTCTGCAAACGACAGAACTCTGTTAATGATTTGGGCACTAACAGCCTTATTTCGTTCCCAAAACTGAACCTTCAAGTTATGAGGCAGAGGACTGGCCACATCGTTAGCCAGCGCGTCTGTAATGACTCGCTCAATTTGAGATAATTACATTTACAACATACAAAAACGTAACACTAAGAAAATTATTGGCATTCCTTTTATAAAGGGTATTACAAATACTATAGCAATATTAATTTATATGTTATTTTTGAAACTGTATTACAAAAAAATCAGTACTTTGATAACAAAATGCAAAAGCAATATACATTTTTTATCGTATAATCATTTTTTAAATACCTAGTCGTACTTATTTGTATGCGCAAACGCACAATCCTTTCCTATCACGAAGTGGTAATATCCTGTCATTATTATTCATATAAAAAAAACATCATTATTCCAGAAAACCACGTGCATTAGTCATCCTGTCCGAAATCGCTCCTTTTAATCTAGAGTGAGTCAGAAGTTAATATTCGCAATCCATGTTGCGGTTGCTTTGAGCAACATTTAATATTCTTCGCAAAACAAAGAGTTCCTTTTATTTGTGTTCTCTTTAGATATTGTTGTTTTTTGAGGGCTACTCAGATATTCTGTCACTCAGCTCAAGATAATTCAAATTAATATACCTACCGCGCGCGAGCACCCCGTGAATGCCAAGCGCCACTGCACCTCTCCTTCTATGGAATTCAAAATGAGGTTGATGTTTTGTTTTAGTAAACGCGTATTTACTTAGAAAGTATTTACTTATTTGATTTGTTATGAACTAAACAAAGTTAGAGTTGAACATAAACTTGATAGTTGATTAATATGAGAATGTAACATATTTACTAGAATTAAAACACAAATTTTCATATATTAATTTGTAGTTTTTCCCTCAGAAGTTCTAGGGAAAACATTGGTTTGTCATGAGTGATGTTTTTTTAGATTAAGTATAAAATTCCGCATCAATCGATATATAAAAATATTTTTTATTAATGATAAAAATTGTTTTATTCCCCAAATATTATAACTATATAGAATTATTTCAATTATCATTAGTACTGAAACAAAGGGACAATATATTTATGTATAATTACATCTAAAACTATTATTGTTCTTAGGAAATATTACGTCTAGACTGTTTGGAACGCGGTAAGAGCAAAACGAATGCAGTACCAGATTGGTGCAGTGGAATACAGATACTGGCCTATTGTTGGCGTGATATACGTCAGTAAATCTTACGCGAACTACCACCAACATTTATCCCACTGCAATTACCTGATATAATTATACCATAAATCGCTCTTTCATGACCAAAATAAACTTAAGCCTCTACTATTAATTCTAATTTGTTGTATCTGGTCACATGATGTGGATCAACTTGTTTACTTGCAATTTGTAGTTTACTATTCTTACTTTACTTTTTTACTTAAACGTTATACTTACTTGTTTACCTGAAGTTGCTTGTTTACTTTTTTTCTTACTTAATACGTTATTTTTACTAAGTTACTTGAGGTTTCTGTTTTACTTTACCGTTAATACATTACTTTTTTTTAATAAGTTATACTTACTTGTTTACTTTACTATTATTTCTAGTTAACTTTTTTAATTTATACGTTATACTCATTATCTCCTTTCACAAGTATTCTAAGATTCAGATTAATTTAATTATATAAGTATGTCTAGATTTTATAAATGATTAAAATAATTGTCGGTACACGACTGACGGTGAAGCTTTTAATTAAGTCGTATTGTTTTATAAATTGCGGCGTCACTTTTAAAAAGTTTGTCTTGGAATTCTAATCCTTTCAGATTACGTCATGACTTCTTCACTTACTTCTTCACTTATAAATAAATTAATTAATAATAAAATAAATTAATAATAAATTAAAAAAAATAAATATATATATATATATATATATTTATTTATATATATATATATATATGTAGCTAAACAAACGGTACTGCAAGTTTAAATTAATTGTAATACAATAAACCGTTATTCTATGAATAGATTTTGAACTCGTTCATTTAACGATTTGATATTTCGTATCAGTATTTGAATAGGTTTAATTTATAACAACAATGGATAGATTTTTGTTTTTTTTTTTTATATCAATTGTTTTGTTGACTTGTGAAATATTCAATTATAATATTGGGTATCGAAAGTTGGATAACAAATTAATGATCTTTTTATAACAATAGTTCTAATATTACCGACTGATTGCTGACGATTGATGATTGGGACAAACTTCATGACATCAATGTAAATATACCTCTTCAACTTTTTTAAATAAAATATTACATATTATGACTTCAGTGTATAAATATCAAATGTACTTACCTTATTTGTATGGTTTTGCTATTGAAAAAAAATACATTTGCAATTCCAGCTCAGTAGCACACAGGGTTAGTAGTTGAAAATAACTTGTAAGATTTCATTCCAATTTATTTGTTTACAGAATAAAAATTGTAACTATAATAAATATACAAATTATACTAAGTTACATAAATAACAAAAAAATATATATATCCGTTGAAAACCAAATGAATTGCTAGAATCAAGAAACTTTAAAGGAAATCCGACTTAAACAAATAGCAAGTGCAAGACCGAGCCAGACAAAACTAAAATAAAACTTCGGAAAATGAACTGTAGAAGTTAAAAATCAAAACTACTCCAGAGACGAGTGTAACATAAATTACACCTGCGAGATGAAATATAAAGAGATATTGTTTAAAGACTCCGTCCCTGGCGAGTGATTACAGCTAACAGCTAACCCACAGTTGAATCCCGACAGTATTTACGCCGGTAAAAACTGATATAGCATGGGCCGTTCCGTCCGCTATATATTGAGTTAATGGTGATTGTGCATCCCTTTCTATCACGGGGAATTGAACGAGATGTATTGTATCAGGGTTGGTTCGAATCGCATTTTATGGTAAGTTGGCAGGTCGGCAGGTGTACGCGTTGCACCTGCGTCGCGGTCGGACGAGCCGTGAGATGCGAAGTACAACGACCTGCCTTCGAAAGAGACTCGAGATAACATCGTGCTTCAATATTGGGTTTCAAAACTGAGATTATAAACCTGAGATTTAAAATCAGCAATCATTTCTCAATATTATGCTCTTAGTTATACTTTTACCACCTAAATATGAATTAGTTTTAATGTAGTTTTCTTTTTTTTTTTGAACCGAAAAACATAGAATTAATTTACGATTAATAAAAAATTCGAATTAAATAATAATCAACATATAAAAACTCCATCCGTTCCATTCAAAAGTCAATAAAACTAAAAATTAACTTATCCGCAGACTTCAGAAGATCGCTGAACATAAATTGAATGTAATTGCATGCGAATCGAAAATCTATCCAGAAACTCGTAGGATTTCTCGGTTTCTAACAACTTAACTAACTAGCAAGGCGTCTTAACGAGTATCTCGACAGATAAGATCCGACCTGCAAGCAATTCTGGAGCGAATTCAACATAAATTAGCTAATGATATGTGAACACGAGACTGGGGTCTATATGTGTTAGACATTATGTACAGCTAGATTGCAGTGTTACATAATAATAATAAATGACACAGAGTAACCAAAAGCCGTTGCAGACTAAGCTTTATTCTAGAAAAATTACTTATCTCTTTGAATTTAGACACCACAGTATTTAAACTGTCGTCATCTAAGATTATAATTATATATAATTCGCTGTATCAACATGTAATTACTATCGGAATCTCTAGTTTAAACCTATTCGGGACCTTATTCGGGTATGGTGAAATCGCGGCGTGAAGCGACACACTGAAGGTATTTTTTAGTTTTATATTATGTAAATATGTTAATAATTATAATGTACTTTACATAGATATGTTTAACGTTCTATTAATTATATATTAAAATTAAAGAGTTAATTAATTTAGTGCCTGTATAAATTTTAAAGTAGTTTAAATTTTAATTTTATTTATTAACGAACCGACGAAAATGTTCTGAAATAGTGTTTGTGAAGTTTCCTCGCGTGTGTACCTACTTAACGTCGACCCACAGTCTTGTACAATCAGCAACAAACTGTTTGAGGAATTAAATTAAATACATTAATAATTAAAAGACAGGTGTTTTCTCAGTTAAAAGATATATTATACAAATGTACTAAGAACTTACAATTAATAAATATAATTGTTAATCTGTTAGGTACTTATTTACTATATTTTTTTACTAGTAAGATTAGTGTTTTAAAACTATAAAAAATATATTTTTTCTTGTCAATTATTTTTTATATATTATATTGTTTTTGCAAACCGTACAACAATCTTAAACCGAATTACTCTCTGCTATACAACCACAAGGCTTATTTATACTTGTTTTATTATAAAATAAGTCCTTACTTTTACAAACTAAGACTTTCAAGACAAAATAAATGTAGTGCAAAATTTAAAAATAGATATTTATAATATAATAAAATATTATATTATTATTTTTCTGTTCCAATAGCTCCATAATTGTTACTCGCGTGTTCTTTTGATTCAATAATCAAAAGATGAATCCGGTTATAGAAATAGTTGATAACCGGGCACGGAAAAGGCGAATTCAATCCGGATATTGGATATTGATCGTAGCCTTAACCCTGATGCAATACTCGTTATGGTTTACGGAATGGGATTTCGATGTTGGTGTTTACGGACAAAGCGGACAGTGAAGAACATATTTCTTATGATAATGTATATTGTATATATTTTTAAAATGTTATAACTATATTTGTATATAATATATAGATAAAATTGGTTATGTTGATTTTAGTAAACATTGTAGTCAAATCTAGTTATGGAAATAGTTGAAAACCGGGTTCGGAAGAACCGAATTCGGTCCGGATATTGAATATTGATCGCACACCCTTAACTCTGATGTATTACTCGTTATGGCCTTTGATAAATGCTCACAGACATCCTGAAACAATGGAACAAATCCCATTCTATAGAACGTTTGTTACACGATGTCAATTTTACATCATAACTTGTAGTATAATAAATGTTCTTAAATAAAATTTTACTTATAAAATAATAGCTTGTATTTTTTATTTAGTAACTAGTTTTTATGAGAATTTAATAATAAATCTTTATAATTTTAAATACAGTGTTCTCAGATCTAAACGAATTGACCAGTTTTGATAAGATCTTTATTTTTTTATAGTTCAAGTTACTTGATGGTTACTTAGACTTGCGTAATCGTGGCTGGTTGCTTTATTCATTTGATTATCAAATATTTTTTTTATAATCTTTTAATTATGAGATTCTCACACTTCACAATATATTTGATAGAACAATTATTATTTAACTTTTTATTCTGAACATTTTAATTATCAAAAGTTTATTAATAAAGATAATTTTATTCTCTACTGACTAATAATAATGAAATCTCTTTTGAAAAAACTTATTGTAAAATAAATAAAAAAAAAAATCAGGCATACATAGTATTAATAAAGCAGACAATGTCGCTGGCTTGAGTCTATATAATGATAATATAATCCCAAAACTAAAGTAAGAATCGTTTTGGGAATATAATAGTATTATTTGCACTCGTTAACCTATTTCCGGCGGTTAAATTAATTCTAAATTACAGGCCTCCAGAGTGTGTTTAATCTCACCATTATGAAAAACAAAGATTTGTGTTAGCTTCTTACATTATTTATAAGATATTTTAGAAAATAATATATACTTACCACTTGATGATTAATATTAAATAAATAATAATAATAATTTTTGAAGCATTAAGCCCGCCTTTTGTGCATGATTTTGTATTTTGGGCAATAAAGAATTAAATAAATAAATATATTATTTAGTTATATTGAAAAAACAGAAATAACAGATACTAAGTTATTCCAAGACTTGATATGATAATCAAAAAATCGTCACACAATGGTCCCGTGTGGAAATGGGCGCCAGCACTTTTGGCTTAGCAGAACAGTCCACTTTCCACTTCTATCATTGCCCAATGACGAAATGAAGTACTAATCTGTTTAGGTAACAGAAAATGAATTACTTAGATAATTTTTAGTTAAATATGTCATTGAATTATATATTTTCAAAATTTACTAAAACTTAGTTAACGTTTAATTAAATATATTATATAAATATAAATATATATTCAAAATCTAACTCCTACAAAAAATATATATATAAAGTTACGTAACATACAAGTACTATTATAAAACTACAAAGCAATTAAGTTAAAAAAGTATGTACGTAATTGCAGGTCGAACATAAAACATATAAAATTTATAACTTCTTTTATTCAAGCATTTATTATTTATGAAGACGTACAGCCGCCGAAATATTTCAAAGTTGTTATAAATTTTATGATCACTATTAGCTTGCGTTTACCTTCTATAAGTGGTAATAAAAGAAGTCAATAAAGGATGATGCGTCACTGATAAGTGGCCATTTATTACAAAATTTATATATTTAATCTAATAAATAATAAACACGTTTAAATGTCTATACATATAAAATTCTCTCAACCGCGTCTGAGGAGTCTCCTGTTCGTCTTTATGAACGGATTTTCATATGATTTTCAGCAATGGATAGTGGGATTTCCGAGGAAAATTAAGTGTATGATTTATTAATAAAAATCATGATTGAAAATTTTGCAAAAAACATCTACAAAAATAACAGAGTAAAATAAAAATATCTTAAACAGAACGTACTGATTTTAACACGAAAGCATTATGATATTTTTACTTATTAAAAATAAAAAATATAGTTTTTATATTAAACATTAATATGTAAAGGTATGAAGTTAAATTATTCCAAGGTAAGTTTTAATATTCTGTGCTTTGGGTGTGAAATATAAAGTGTACGGGATTGGAAGTTCGCGAAGTAAAATGTTTATGAATGTAAGAAAGTTTCAAGTTTGTTGAAACCTTTTAACGCCTTTATACGGCATTATGATTACATCGGAGCTGCGTGAAGTCAACTCGCGATCTTTTTTATATTATTTAACCACTAGTGGGTTATGAAAGAGTGGGATTTAATATACTTTGAACTGTACATTTTAGAAGAATATTTTTACTGAAACTTTTTTTCAATTTCTGTAACAATGTTCATAATACAATATTGATTTTAATATTCTAAAATCTAGTCATATTTATTGAATAGGGACATTGAAAGCTCAAAATATATATTTGTATTTTTGACTATGATTTATTCTGAAGATATATAACATATACAGTTTCAGAGTCAATTATTTCAAATACGCAATAAGACTTATTTTAACGAGGTTCCAATTAAATGTCAAACAAAAAGAACATACAGAAGTATGTTAACGATGATACGGAGTGAGCCTATTCGTTTCATTCTTTTTAAATAATCTTGATTTGTTATGTATATAAGTATATAGTAATATTATGTTTATTTATTTAAACGATCTGCGAAACTGCCAAATAATTGTTTTTTTTTTGTGATTTTGATCAGATAGATACATGGGAAAGGTTAACAGAATAATAAGCGCGTGAAACCGCAGGGCAGATACATCATTATAATATATATAAATCAGTAAAGCAAAATTAATAATTTAAATTACGGACATACAGACTAAACCAACGCTACTTTTTTAATACAACGGCTATATAGTTTTTATTAATAATCAAATATACATCCCAATAATAAATACGTATTGAGACTAATGTACCTTAATATATGAAAAAAAAACCAAATAAAACATATAGATATAGAAATGTTCAAACAAATATTTCCAATATCTCTTAATTAACTAAAATATTTTAGGAACAACTCAATCACGTACCTAATGTATTAGTTAATTTATTATCAAAATCGATCGAATTATGTTATCATTAATTATGGCTTTCAAGTGTACAATAACTAGTAAACTAGATGTGTTCAGTTAATATGTTCATATGTTCAATATAAACGCAGGGGGGTCCGATCATTTAACTGTTTACAATCATTTTACCGCCGGCCATCAAAGAAAACCGCCTCGTATCGACTAATTGGTGGTAACATTATACCCGTCTATTAAATTTTAAAGTGAAATCACCTCAGGTTATCTTCCAAGAATGTGGTATAGTTTAGTAACATTACTAATTAAACAATTACTTACTGTTAGAGAAAATTAAATACTAACAGAAGAATTTAATTACTTGTTTACTTATAACTCGAGTTGAAATGTAAAGCAAATAATATTAATATATTAATACATTTTTCTTGAAGAATTTATTAAACATTAAAAAAGAATTTTGTACAACAAATGCCTTAACATCCGTTTACATATTATATGAAACACTTCTAACGGTTTTTTGCTTGAAATACTCTGAAAGGGACTCAGCTGAATTGTATACACAAGAAATTCAAACAGTTCAATATTCATATTTATTTCAAGGTAATATCTTCAAATTATTATATATTCGATTTATTAATTATGCTTTGGCTAAGTTTCTTAAATTGTTTATAAATAAACAGAACAAGAAATGTTACTTTTTTGGTTATAAAGCAATAGAAATGTATCAAACTAGCTGTTACTCGCGGCTCTACCTGCAGACGGCCGATTTTATTTACTATAAGGATGAGTATATCTATTAGCGTAATGCGAATGGCCTATGAACCGACCTACAATAATCTGAAAGAATATTATATTTTTTATTAGTTTCGATTAGTAAGACGTTTAAAAAAACAAACTTTTCGCCGTATAATATTAGTATAAATAAAATAAAAATATTATTTACAGCATTCCATGGCAGCAATTTCTGTCTGTACTCTTCGATTATCTTTTCAACATTAAACTTTCATTAAAGAAAAAAGATATATTTTCGGATACCTCATATTACACTTGTTTTGTTATAAAGGAAAATTTTCCTGTCTACCAATGTCCGTAAAGTGGAAATTCTTCGCATGCCTCAGTTCACCGGTCCGTTCACTGACTGAATATCTAGTTTCATGAAAAATATACGCCAATAAATATTCTATCCGTCTCATTACAGCGATACAGCTATGTCATATAAATCATGACCGTTTTGTATGAATATGTTCTTTGAGCATTTTTTCATGTTTCAAGTGTCACTTGTCACTCGTTCATTTATTATTATGACAGTTTTATTATAGGATTTATGTGTCTCTATGTGTTTTTACGTACGTTAAAGGAAGGAAATGTTATCACTTGTTATTCTTTGTTAAGTTATTTACATCAAAATAAATATGAATATCTCGTATAAAGTATTAGAACAGAAATATGATGATAATGATATTTTATTGGGCTTTACAGATGATATGGGAACACGTGGTGTCACCATAAAACTGATAACCCAAATAAACTGACCCTAACGATAAAAAATAACAACGATAAGTAAACACTAGTAAGTAATACCCTAATAAAAGTGTCAAATATTTAATTAACAAATAATATACATTAAAAATAACCTACCTTATATCTGGATACAAAAGGCTTTAATTTTCAATAGTCCTTTCACAAATTACAGTTAATAAATAAGTCACAAAAACCTAAATTAATACACAAACACGTTCAAATCCAGTTCGGGCACAGGACACAAAATTAAACTTGTGTTAATTATTTTTCATTAATAATAAAGAGATCGGGGATGCATCGATGTCGGAAGAGAGAAACAAGGAGCGTACGCTCCGCTCGCAAGCTAAACGCAGACTGACGACGTACGGTTTCAAACATTCTAAATATACACCCCCCGATGCTTTCCCGCGCACCCTACGAGCGCAACGCGTGCTTCATGCAATTTTCTATAAATTTTCGCATAAGCCCCAAAGCCAAGCTGTCAAAAGCTGTTTTTGCTGGAGCTCAGCCGCAGCCCGCTTTGGGTGCATTTTGCTGTAATTGAATTACCTTTACACATTCAAAAGTATATTAAATTAAGTTATACACGAACCGCTGATTTCAATAAACACAAAATCATAGAATTGTATACATTATAACATTAGTTGCTACTAAAATAGTGCCTGTATTCAGTATATTTTTGGGAGCATAGATGTAAAAATATATTTGAATATTAATATTTTTTAAATACTTTTCTCATCTTACTGTGATTTCACAAAACTTTATAATAGACGAAATTCCAAAATCATCTTTCAAAATGTGTAGTGTATATTTTATTTTACGGAAACATACCCTAAATATAAACCTTATAAAGTAAAATATTATTTATAGATATACGACGGTTCCCAGGTAACTTTTCTCCCTTCTCCCGCAACACCGTCGCGGCGTAAACAGTTCACGCCGCGAATCCACCGTGCTCCGAGCTCATCAATAAAGACCCTTGACGAGTTCAAAACTTATCGGGAAAATTCCGTTAAATTTAATAGTACAATATAGCTATAGATAATAGTAATTATGAATCACGAAAGTCTTAAAAACTATATTATTAACTTACAATATATTTGAATACCTTTGAGATTTTATAAAAAAACACGTCTAAAAACAGTCTGGTCAACCACACATAAGGTAACAATGAATTATTCCCCTCTTACCTCATCAACATATGCCAACACGGAGCCAGACGTCATAATTAATATGCAGACGACATTTAAAACAAAAGTAAAATTTAAACATAAAACCTTCACATAAGTAACAGAATCACAGCCAATAAATTAACAAAACTGCACTAATAACAATAAATATCGAATTATAAATCAAAACAAATGACTATTCAAATTAATATGCTCTGGAAGTCCTTTTCTATTATCCTGAGATGGGCAGATTGCCAACACTCAAGAGCTAAATGATGTAACTGGTAAATTCTGAGCTTGTTGCCTCCCACTAAACGTCAAGAGGCTGAGAGATAGCAATCTGTAATTCAGAGAAATAGACAATCGACAATGAATTTATTTTAAATCTATTATCGTTATATTTAAATTAAGGCATCCGTTATAGTATAAAAACCGTTATTTAAACCTAAAATAATAAATAACTAGAATTAGAAAAAAAGTTATTTATTCTTAAAAGAGTTTTTTTTTTTATATTCAATTATTCCGAAGCAAAAACGTACCAGGACTTCATAAATGTGAAAATATAGAGTCCAATATATTTTATTGCCACGAATAGAACCTTAAGAATAATAGTTTATAATCATAAATGAATAGTAGATAAAAAGAAACAGATAACAAAGAGACTCATTACGTAACTGCCCAGTCTATTGTACTTAGAAATAAATAAAAATACTTCTCTGACTAACTTCAAGCTTTTGACTTTGAAATACATTTATCATTATAAAAAAAAAAAACAGTTTTTACGAATATATATTAAATAAAGGAGTTTAGATCGCTATTACAAATATAATATTTGCATATAAAAAATATTTCTTCGTAATCTACGAAAGAGTGATAATTTTAGGTTTTTTTTTTACGTTTATTTAAAAATAAATGAACATCCTAAAAAGTATGAATAACAAGGATGTGTTAAACACGGATTTATTTTCTTATTTTCTATAAATTTATTATACAACATTTTATGTTATTATATTGAATTACTTATGTCATATCAACAATAATACACATTACAAAAAACAAACGTATGTGTCTCACAACGCTTGAAATGATAACTCAAGCTAATCGCAGTTGAACTATTTAATATTGAAATGGTTTAACGTGATAAAAGTATAGGTTATTACTTACATTTTATTTATATTAATATGATAATGCAAGGAAAGGTTATTTATTAATAACATCTTTTATTGATTATAAAATATATTTTATCCTTAGTTACAATTCTTGAATATGTACAGTAGAATTTTCTATATGTACATTATTTATATCATCATACAATCCTACAAAACTAATAATTGCCGTATGGGAACTATAATAAGCAACGAAATTTTTAAATTGTATGTCAGCTAAAAATCTTGTCAAGACTACATCGAGTGCAGTCCGTCTGTCCGATAAATGGCTACCTATAATGTTTTAGTATGCGTGAGAGAAAGGGGATCCAGGCAGACTGAGGTCGTAACGCGTTACGTAACGAAATGATAAACCTTCCTGGTAAGTTGCTCCCCACTTTTGTCTTTTACATCTCGTCTAAAATTCAAATAAATTCAAATCCAACAAATATAAACCTCCATTTTCTTATTAATTGCCAATATTAAAAATAAATGGATTCACAAAAAAAATAATATTTACAAAAATCGCTTTTTCTCATTAATTTCTCGTTAGAATGAAGGAAAGAACGAACAAATGAAGGAATAGATGAACGTACGAATTAGCATCAATCTACTTTGTTCATTTAAGTTACTTTTTTTATTATTCTTCTTGAATATTTATCATATTTATACTTATTAAATTAAAATAATTAATACTAAATAACATTGTACTCGTATATTCGTATGCGTAACTTAATTTATAACATCCAATGTAATAACATTTTTACTTACTTATAAAAAAATTTATTACCTTTTTATTCGATATTTAATTTTTTAGAATTATATTTATATGTATCTACATGTAGATATATGTATATATTTGTGTGTGTGTGTGTGTGTGTGTGTGTGTGTGTGTGTGTGTATGTGTGTGCGGTTTGTAAACGACAAATAAGTCCTAGTTAGTAAGGAGACAAATGTAATCCATTTGATAGACTAATGAGCTTCTAATCTGCAGCCAACGGTTTATTTACATAGCTTCGCCGTTTGTATTACAAAAGGTACAAACTAACACATATATGGCTTTTCCGAATTGATTATTTTGATTTTGCATACTATATGTTTTTATTGTATATTGTATTAGATTCTATTAGCTGTAAATGTAAATCTAGATATACAAAGTTTTCTAAAACGAAACTCTAAGGTTTTATTTGATCATATTCATTTATAAACTAAACGATGCTCTTATAATTATATATAATTATCCGGCTGTACTCACGTAATTACTATTGGGACATCGCGCAATTCACGCCGCGATTCCGCCATGTTCAGAGCTCATGAAAAAGGACACCGTATGGGTTCGAAAGTAGTCGGGCAAAATTCCGATAGTAATTACGTGAGTACAGTTGGATAATTATACATAACATCATCCCCATGATGATTTAAATACAAAAAAAAAACTCCTATTACACAATAACTGAAGTTGCCCTATAAACGTATAATTCAGCTTCAAGCCTCGTATAATAGTCATAAATATATTTATAACATAAAACGGACAGCTACATTTCTTCATTTCCCGGTACACATGTAGTTGAAACATCAAAATGAGCAGAATGATAATGCTTTTCAAGGAAAAGACGTATTCATTGTCCAAATGAAATATTACTAAGTAGCACTATAATACCCAGAGCCTTACAATGGTCCCTTCACTGCGGGCGTGCAAAAATTTTTTGTAACATTTCTATAGATTTGAGACTAGGAGGGATATTTTTACACCCGTTCTTATTACATCTGTCATCACAAATATTGAAAGCATCCGCCCCCTTTTTTTTAATCTATAAATCAGCTGCTGAACGCCTCTTAATTAAGATTTGTATACAAATATGTTGAGTCATATAAATATTTTAGTTGTAAGAGATGTGATTTTTGATCTTTTACTTCATTGAGTCTATGTTAAACGGATGCTATAAGATAAAATTTAAAAACTAACATTCTAAAACTATATTTTAAGTTTTTGTATATATATAAGATTAAATAAATATTATGTAGATCAAGTTAAATGAGTTGTCACTTAAGCCCATACAAATCTTACGGGGGAAACTTTATATACCTTAACTTTAAAATAATTCTGTAGCTCAGCGTAATAGCTTTATAATATTGTTCTGCGGAACTTTACTTACTATAAATATTTATAAAATGAAATATTTATATTCCTGTCTCATACATTCACTAGTTGTTACTCGCGGTTCCACCTGTGGACGAACGGTTTTATTTACTATTAGGATATTTAAGAGTAGAAGCTAGATAGCTTATTGCTAGTGTTGTCACCCGTATTATATTATATTGTATTTTTTGTGCTATATTTATAAAATTTGTCAAATATTATATAAAAACAATGTAGTACGAAAAATACTATTTTTTCACCGCTGATTAAAGTATTACGTTTAATAAATTAAAACAGATAATTTCTTTGGATATGATACAAAAAAAAATAATTAAAAAAAATGCCTTTAGGTAAAAAGGACTTTTAATAGACAATAGTTATTTGTTAAGAAACGTAAACTAAATTTAAATAAAAGGTCTGATTCTAATCCAACTTAGTGCCTTCATCAATGCCGATTTTTGAATTTAAATATGAACATTTAATTTAAACAACTAAAACATCTTGGATTCATTGAATTTATCTAATAAATGAAATATTAATGTTCTATAATAATTTATATTCTGAATTAATTATAGTTAATGATATTTAAAAAAGTCAGCAAGGAAAAGTGTTTCAATTAAAAAATGGTCACAGATTCAGGTTTTAAAAATATATATTTGGAATTTTTCATGTATATAAAACGAGATAAAAAGTAGTAATGAATAAATTAACTGATATATTTTAATATTGTGCTTAATTCTTAAAATAAATTAAATTTGACAGCTAAAGCATTTCGAGCACAGCTTATATAAAATTAAAAAAAGAGCTTTATATATTTCAAAAGTTTCTTAAAAAATGTTTTCCCATTATTTGACAAAAAAATACTAAATTTGAAAAAGCCGACCTTATCTATAGACTTCCACAATGATCTGCCTATCATAATCAGAAACAATTATTCAAATCCTTTCTGCTTTATAATATTAATAAATAATTTACTCTTATATTTTGAATTTTTTATAAACTTAATATGTTAAACACAAAATTGACGCAGACGACATCTATTAGAATTATTTGTAAAATAACTTATGATCTGTAGACAACATAATTGTGTTATCTTTTAATAGATGGCGCTGATACACAATTTATAAGACATTTTAGAAGCTAGAAAACAGTAGTGTTAGTAAAATAATTTTATTATATTATCTACATATTTTTAGACATTTTTTGTAAAGTTAATTGTAAATTTTTGTAAAGTACATAATTGAAACTTTTGTTGACGTCTTAATAACTATGTAACATATTATTATTAAATAAGGCTTGGTTTGAAGTATTTTTTGTGAAACAGAAATAATACAAAATTTTCATGTAGATTTTGACGTAATTACTGCGCAATAATATTATGCCTATACAAGACCTGCATCGCATGCTTTGTTTTATAAAGTAATATAAATACTTATTATATTTACTTAACAGTTAAAAGTTTATGTTCGTATAAATATAATATTGACTATTTGAGTCTTACAATGGTTAAAAAAAATCGCTGAGTAAACGGAGGATAATCTTTTTAAAAACCCTGATAAACATCGAGTCTATCTGTCAGATAGTACTATAAGTTGGTTTGAGGTATTATATATTTTATTACCTTTACAATCATGAATAAAAGAGGGAGAAAGCTTATTTAAAAAGTGAAAAATTTACTTACTGTATAAAAGGGATAGGCATATCAACCAAATGACGTCAGCGCTCAAAAAGAAGACAGTGTATGACAAAGTCCCAATCTCACACCTTAGACACGAAATAAGAAGTAAAACTTTAGAACTGTGACAGGAAAGATACACTTCATCTATACAGGCCAAGACCACTAAGCTCTTCTTCCCTGAAATTAAGATAGCGTATAAGATTCTAAGGAACATAAAAATCGACAACATTCACACTCAATTGTTCACTGGGCACGGCGGCTTTGCTGAATACCTTCATAAGTTTAAGTTGAAGAACTCACCCCAAATGTGGTGCACCTCCTTGACAATTGTGAAATTTACAATAGACAGATAAATGATGTAGAGTTGATTAGTGAACTAAAGGTCGTTAAGGAGAATTACCACACTTTTATGGAAGATGTAAGAATGAACGTCACAAAATAAAGTGACGACAAAAAAAATAAAAAAAATAAAGTTGTATAGCCAAAATCTGTAGTAACAACTGAAAACTATAATAACAACTGAAAAAATGAATATGTAAAGGATGCAAAAGTTTTAATTATACACTTATCAAACTTTCAAGATGTAGGTTTCATTTTGTATTGTTTTTAAGAAATAAGCCGTAATTTCTAAATAATTTCAAAATGTTGATTGATTTTAAAATATGTTTATTTATATAATAAACATTTTATTATATTGTAAGTTATATTATAAGTATTAGAAAGTTCATTATGTAATTTGTGATATTTTGATTTTTGTCGCATTAAATATAATCTGATTTAACCAAAGATTATTCTTTTTATTCATTTCCTTTTTGAAAATGAAAACAATTTGCCATACTTTTTTAACTAATTTATTTAGTAAATTTTCGATGTTTTCCAAAAAGGTCCATATTTTTAGGTAAATTTCATTTGTTTTATGTTCACTTAATTAACTGTTATATGGTTAAATCTATTTGTTTACCAAGAACTTACGGTTGTGTTGTTTTATTTTAACTTTAAAATACAGTTAAACCATTTAAGCTTGTAATAAATTCATTAGCAGTTTTCGTATAAGACTTTCTTCCGGTTTTTACTAAGCTTTTTTTTTTAAGCGACAGCAAGTACTTTCAA
Source organism: Mechanitis mazaeus (assembly GCA_959347395.1). Taxonomy (NCBI): domain Eukaryota; kingdom Metazoa; phylum Arthropoda; class Insecta; order Lepidoptera; family Nymphalidae; genus Mechanitis; species Mechanitis mazaeus. The sequence goes on from OY365743.1 coordinate 12,777,996, forward strand.
AAGTGTAATGTTTAACGTTTAGATAATGCAGATATCAAAATATATACGTTTTCAAGCTTATAGAAGATTTTAATTTTCGTGATCTATGGTTTTTATTATATATACATTCGGAGTCTTTAATTATGAGCCCGGAGCATGGCGGGATCGCGGCGTGAACTAAATAAACTATAGCATTTTTATGTTTTTTTGGTGTTTTTTAATTTAAAACTGCTCTTCTGTCTTAACTGTTAGTATCGTTGTGTTTAGTATTCGATTAATATTATTATGAAAGAAAGATGTTCGATATATTGAAAAAAGAATATTTTACTTGCTCCTGCCCGTGACTTTGTCTGCTCCCCCATCAAAAGACGTTGGTTAAACGTATTTAAGTTTAATATATGTATACGTAGTTACTATTGCGCTCTTCATGCTCGCACTCGGCCCACTATCATATTACAAAAGTAGTAATCTATTTATAACTTCAAAAAATTAATAGCATAGCTATTATATATGCAGTTACAGAAATAATTTTCATAAATACTTCAAACTAATGTCAACGCCTTACAAAGAAGATCTTCAATTCTGTATACAATTTTTGATAAGCGTAAGTTTTTTGGTTAAAATAAAGTAATTAAGTATTGTCTAGACTTACTTTATCATTGTCCTTTAAACAAGAGTCAGACTAATGAATTTGAGAGCCAATTAGTAGGCACACAATAATTTGTATCTCATAAGGTTACTTGTATGATTCATAAGGTAATGTTAGTCGGAGTATATAATTGGTTTCGTTATTTTTCGTGAAATGTACGTGAAAAAATATAATTTACACCTAATATTTGAGATGTTATTCCAGTTATAATTAACTAATTAATGTCTGCTTGTTTCGTTTTATCATTACTATATACTATTATAATGCAAATTTAATTACAAAAATAAATTTATTTTACTAATATAATGAAGAGGTAAAATTTGTATATATCAAGTATATTTTTTATTAATTATAACAAAAACTATAGTTGAAATCGGCACAAATTCTACAATACATATTGCGTGCGCTGCCTGAACAGTTTATTATAAAGAAATAATATTTAGAGCTATAATATTAATTACTTTTAAGTTTATAACCCACATTAGTTAATTACCTTAGAATAAAAAACGATTTTTATTTCACAAATAATAAAAAAAAAAGGTTTAAATAGTTAAAATATTTTTGTATGTAAGCTTTCGTGATCCATGTAACCTTTAACCTGAATCTGATGTAAGTCAATGTTAATAATTATTGTTTAATAATTATTCAAATGAATATGAAGGATTTTGTTCTATTTTGTATTTAATCTTTGATGATATAATATCATTATGATCATGAATAAGGACTCCGAATAGGTTCTAAGGAAGTCAGGCAATTCAATTGTATTTACTTGAGTGCAGCCAAATAATGAAATATGATATTTTGTCCGAGTTATTTATAATTAGGATGAACTAAAATTAATTAGACTCTTATATTTTGTTTATCATACCAAAGAGAATTTACAAGTGTCACTGGTTTACCATCGATGTTAATAATTGTTATCCATCAAACCAATGATTGAAGGGCACTTAGATAACTATATAATCTGTACGTGAGTCCGAGTAACTTATCAATTCATTATCAAAGTTGATAATTATCATTCATTCTGGGCTTCTTGTTCAGTGTCAGATTACCCGTGATAGAGTGAACTGTGTTAGCTATTGTATCAATTATTGCTAATGAAAATTTATATGAAAATGTTTAGTGTAGTTTAGCGACCATGGTAAGTTTGAATTTTTGGAATGGACAGCCATTGAATTTAGATAAGCAAAAGTTATTATATGTCATTGTGATAACACGAGTATCGATACACTGAAGTAGAGTGCACTACAATTTTTTTCATGAGCACGTTGCACTTGAATTAATATTTTTAATTTATTTTTATTATATACACATATTGGGAGATAGAATTCGATGTTTTATATATTCGATTACTAGTCAACAAACATAGTCTTCTAGGATTAAATAATATGTTTTCAAATACGATATCAGGTACAAATAATAACATATGCATTATATATAATTATCCGAACGGTTCACGCCACCATGCCACCATGCTTTGAGCTTATGAAAGGACCGCGAATGGGTTCGAAACTATTCGGGCAAATTCTGATGGTAATAACGTGAGTACAGCCGGATAATTATATATAATAGTAAGCATTGATCACGTAACTCTTCAAAAGTTTTTATATTTCATTTTAACGAAATTTTACATTTGTAATAACTTTCCATTGTTCAAATTAACATAGATATTAGCCCAGTTTTTTATCAATAATATTTTTATTTATTTATTACAATTATCAGTACCAGCTACTGGTGCCAGACATTGTGTTTATTAAACTCATATAGATTTCGAGGAACTTTTTATTATCGACTAAAGTAATAGGATGAGTCAGAAGATAATCCTATTTTTTTTATTTTTAAAGAAATCTAATACTTAAACAGTTTTTATTTTATTACAATTAATGAAATTACAAAGTCGTATCATAAAGGCAGTTTCAATTGTATTTTTATTTGTTTATAGTTCGATATTAACATCACAAGTATCTTGAAATGTTTTTTAAGTTATGATTTTAAGTTTTAATGTAAAATAAAGTTACTTTTATTTTTATAGTTCATTTCAAGTAGATTTTATATATATAAAATTTGAGATGTCAATTTGTGTCATTACGAATTATAATTTCTTAAAAGTCGTAACTTTGTAACTATATCTAGCCTTCTATCTCGTCAGATTTATGTACTGAACCATAAAATCAGAGTTCAGTATCTAACTTTTAAGTATACACAAAGCACAAAAACTTATACTAAGTTTGTAATAAGAATCAACAAACTTTAAAAATATTAAATTCAAAATAATATTATTGCGTTTTTTTATTCATATACAGAATTTCTAATTGTTTTTTAAAAATACTAGTGTAGAAAACTACTGTTTTTGTTTATATCATTAATGGTGAAGAAGAATACGAAATTCTATAATATCCTAATATTTTTAGTAATTTTGTCTTAAGTTTTTCAAGGTCATACTATAGCTGCTTTCTATAAACAGCAGGAAGATGGCACATTGTCAAGAACGACAGGATCTGTGGTTCTCCAAGTGGGGGCTTTGGAGCTGCTTGCTCGCTACTCCATGAACTCGAGAGCAACCAGCGTGCTGTCATCTCTCCATGAATTTAGAAGCCAAGAAGTCGAACAGACGGGTGGAAAACAATGGAACTGGAAATATTTGAGGGTAAGTTACAAAATTTAATATTGTGATTTTTCTATACTCATGTGTTTTTTGAAAATATCGTTTTTAATACTTTTCTGTAGTTTCTGATCTTCTTAATAACATATTTATAATTATTTCATACAATTTTTGTTTATTTCTATAAACGGAAGATCGTATCGATTTAAATATTTTCCTACTGATTAGGCATGATTTAATGAAATTACATAAGATTATAAAAGACGTATCGTCATCGAATGTAATTAGTGTCAACAAAATGTCATGAAACAAATATAACGGAGATTAAATAAAATTCCCCGATATTATTGAATCATTATCAATTGTATTCTCAGTACAAGTATCAGTGTTACAAAGTTAGTGCTTGTTTTTGATTAAAAAAAATATGAACCCAATTTAATAACACTTTTTCTATTCTGTTGTTGCTACTTTAAGTAACACTATCAGAATATATAGTGCTATATCCCAAGAGTGCTGTAAAAGCTTGCTAAGAGACAAAAATAAAAATGAATACCATCCAAGACCATTTAATATCTTAATAAACCCACAAACACCCCTTTCCAAAAAGGGTTGATTTTAGACTGAAGTCTAAGAAACATTTTAATTTTTTAATAATATTAATAATAAAAGTGAAGATATCTCTTTCATATTATTTTAAAATATGACGAGTTAATGATATTTATTACTTATCAAAATATTTTTAAAATAATTTTCGTTACAGGATCAATTCTCACAGAAGGATCTGGAAGGCTTGTATAGGAAGTACGATGATCAATTAAGAGAAACCCTAATATATATCTATGTATCGCTGTTAGTTTTTTTCTCTACAATTCATATTGTTATTATTATAGCAACCACCTATAATGAGGTAATTATTTTTTTTATCGACTATGTTTTTTATAATGTATGAAAAATGAACAAAAAACGAATTAGTCTTCGGGAAAATAATTTTGTGTGTAGATATTTTTCAAGTCCAGTTTCCTTTTAATTTAACCTAGAAGATATTGCCTTGTATTTTAAAGTTTTATAAAAATATATTACTAATCTAAATATAAAAGCTAATCTGATTAATAAAATTGATCACTCGGTAGAGGAAAGCCACTGTCAATAAATGCTTTGTAAGAGAAAATTCTTACAACACTCAATCACTTTGAACTGTCAGGTTTATAAATAATGTTAAAAATAAACAAAAATAAAAACATTTTTTTATTTAATCGTTTTAAACTTATTTCATAATGAATTGAATTCTGCAAATCGAGCCCTTCGATTGATATCGATATTGCGAGAATTTTACAGTAACATAAAACCCGCCATTTTGGCGCGGCAGAAATTTTGGATATAGAAATGCATTATCATTGTAACTTATGAATCCTTAATTTCAGTTGAATCGGTTGAAGTAAACTGGTTCTGATTCAGTTCCGTGATTTATCCCTCACTAACAAACTAACGAACAAATCGATAATGTTTACATTATATATATAAACATATAAATACCGTCAAAATAAAAGATTGAAATATCTTTTTGTTTCAATAAACATATAAATACCGTATACATTATCGTTATTATAATGTGTGTTAAGTGATTTACAAGCTATTGAATCAAGTGTTAGATACTTTTATTGGATTTACTGGTTTGTTTTTAAAAAAATCATGGTTAATATATATACGTAGTACAAGAAATAGCGAGTTGGAAATTCATTTTAATTATTTATAAGCAACGTTGCTTATAAATAATAAAAGAAACTTTTTATTTACAGTGTTATTTTATTTGTAAATTTTATTTTGATGGTACACGTGTTTTTTTTGTTAACTCATATAATTTAAAGTGTCTTTTTTATAAATATTGATATTTATAATTGATAATGATTTCAAATATTGATACTGGATACTTGTAAGGGGAAATCTGGTTGATTATGATAAACATTGTAAAATAATATATTTTTATGCTTTATTCAGGAGATACAATGGAGATCCACTTACCTATCGATGGGAATGTACATATTAAGGATAACAGTACCAATAGTTTCATTCTGGAAATGCTTCTACGTTCCACTCAAAAAGAAATGGTTCTGGATGCCGATTATGATCACTTTTGTGCTAACAGTAGCCCTTGTGGTATCAGGTAATTCTTTATTTTTATAAAAAGATATATTAAGAAATTTTGATATGACAGCAATATAACAATCTCAACTCTAATTGTAAATTTATCTTTTTATTAAATATCAAAAAATCAATTATATCTTCAGATATAACTGTTGTAATATACAGTTCAGTGGAAGGTGTGCCAGTCCGACCAGCTTTCTCTACCATGTCTCTTCTGTCCGTATACATCTTCCTGCCTATGAGGAATAATTTCCTTGCAATATTTCTGGGAGCTCTTGTTAGTATTGTATACATCTTCGTGCTTGCCTTCTTTAGCTATCATGATAGTCCTGACATGAAAGTTTTGGTAAGGATATTACTATTTTTATTAACGCTTGCTTTTTTTTATTCTTAAAAGAAAATAGTTACATCCATCCCCATTTAAATGCTAACTGATCTATCATGTCAGTATGAATTAAATTAAATTAACATTCGAAACCATTACAAATTTATTTATATTCATTTATATGGAATTAATTTAAGATATTAATTATGTTTATATCAACTACTCGATGTTACGATTTCTAAAGACAATATAAATGAAGGTGTTTCGTATTTATTTAGACTGTTACACAGCTACATATTATATTCACAGATTATTTATTTAAAAAAAGTAATCATTACCTGCTTATCTTGTTTATAAAATTAAATAATGAAGCTTTATTATTAAAAATTTATATAAAAACTTTGATGTATAATTGTTTTTTACCTGCATAATTGATTATTAAATTGTTTGGAATGTCTTTTTTTTCTAAATAGAAAATATGTATTTCTAAATAATAAATAATTTATTTTTTTATTAACGTATCAAATAGAAAGCCATAAAAAAATTTAATATCTGAATATGGAATGAAAATTATAACACTGATTTTTAGGTAGCGTGCGAAGTTATTTATTTAATAGGCGTGAACCTCATGGGCATATACTTCAGACTGATGAACGAGATAGTCACGCGACGCTCATTCCTAGACAGGCGAGCTTGCGTTGAGAGTACATTGCGTTTGAAATTTGTAAAGGAACAAGAGGTATTTTAGAAATCATAATGATAATTTCAACTTTATTTTTGGCCTAAGTCTGAGGCTTCTAAACTACACTATTGCGTTAGCGTAAATTTCAATTTATATGAAAAGTGTTAACGTACTTCCGCCAGATGGCGCTGTTTATTTCATAGAAATAGATGCTTATTTTTACGCGACCAAGTAGGTTAAAATTTTTGTAGGTTAAAAACTTAAAATGAATTTAATATTAACTTTTAATTAATACATTCGATTCGTAAATATATAATCTACTTATTCTTTTGATTTTTTTTATTTAATTTGTTTGTTGTTTTAGGAACGTCTTATGTTAAGTATTTTGCCAGAACACATCGTGTCTAGAGTGAGACAAGATATAAGAAATATGTTTTTGGATATTCGGTCTCACAGTCACAGTCATAATATTAAGTCTTTTAGGTAGGTAATGTGAATCATTTCTACTTTATCTATGATGGGATTAAGGAATTTCAATTGTTGATAAACTAGTATTTCAAATCACCTGAAGTAGTTGAAGCTATGAGGTTTATTTTATCATTTGTAAGTTTGTGCCGATAAGTTAATTTGAAGTGGGTTAGTCGGTGAATTGCACTCGTGTGGCTTAACATATTATAATATGTTTATTTGAATAGCACTTGGCTTCAGATAAAACTTACAATGAAATAACTATTTTGTTTATATTATAAGCTTGCTTTAAAAGTATTACAATTTAAAAGTAATTTTCAAAATTTTAAAGTTATAGAAAATTACATTATGAATATAGCACGCTTTTAATATCTTGGAATATAAAAATGTATCTTTTCTATCAAAACTTTTTATATTACAAAGTGAGTTAAGTTACTTTATTTCCAGTCAACTGTACGTGGAAGAGCATAATAATGTAAGTATTTTGTACGCAGACGTCGTAAATTATACAAAGATATCAACCACATTGTCGCCGATGCGAATGGTGGAACTGTTGAATGAACTTTTTGGTAGATTTGATGAAGCCTCGGAGGTAAGAATAACTTAGAGTATAGCCTTATTTTAACCTTTTTTTTAACTGATATGGCCTACACAATTACTGGTAACATTTTTGTTTTAACTCAGATTAATCATCTGAATGACTTATGTCTCACGAAGTCCCGTCTTCTCGTAAAAACCATTGCTGCAAAGCATTCGAGACATCGTATTATTATATTAAAAATTATATTAAAATGTAACCAATTATTATGAGTGATTTAAATCCGTTAAAACAGTTTTAATATAAGAAGTTCTTGTAAAAATAAAAGAAAATACGTATTTTCGTATTTGTAATTGTTTTATTTAAGATATTATTCCAGCTAACTTATTAAATTTACAAATGACAGGATTTGACGAAAAATATTTTCAGGAGTACGATGTATTGAGAATCAAGTTTTTAGGAGACTGTTACTATTCTGTTAGCGGAATACCAAAACCAACTAAACAACATGCCAAAAACTGTGTGGACCTGGGTCTTGAAATGATTCACATAATTAAAGACGTTAGGTACGATATTTTGACTATTACCTAGATGATTTTATTCTTTTTATAGTTTTGTTTTAAAATGCCTAGCTTGTAAGTAAAGATTATATTAAGAAATAGAATAGTTATTCATGGATATTTACGAAAAACACATGCCTTTTTTTTCTCGTTGAGTTCATATAGCTTCTAATTGATACTAACTTGTAGAGTAGGTTGACTTTAACACGATCCAGCAAATATGTTTTTATGCTTTAGCCAGGCACTGAGCGTGAATGTCAACATTTAATAAAATTCTATGGAATATAACTCATAATTATTCCAAGAATTTTACTTGTAAAATATATCACAAAATATAATATTGTAACAGAAAATCTTCATAATTTTAGAGTCTTAAGACCATATTGCATGTTATGAATGTTACTTTACGTGGTAGAAAATAATCTGTTTGGCGACGTGCCAGCTTCCCAACTAAGAGCCGGTCCTCAGCTTAACTCATTTTAAAGAAATATGATGTTTATTAAAGTAGCCAATAAATATTAATGTTATATATGTACTTGGTAATATTAAACACATTAGCTGAAACAGTCGCCATGGTCATGTGTTCGATTTATAAACTGAAATACATTGTGTAATAAACAGATTAATGTTTCAAGTCAAGCTGTGTTTTGTGTCTTTCATATGTTTGTAAAACCACCACCGCCACAAGAATTATATTATAAATATTTTTTAAAAGGCAAATTTATTTATTTTTTTCAGAGAAAAACGATCTTTAAATATTGATATGAGAATAGGAGTGCATTCTGGTAAAATTTTAAGTGGTTTAATTGGTATCCGAAAATGGCAATTCGATATTTGGTCAAAAGATGTTACGATTGCTAACAAAATGGAGTCCACAGGCGAAGCTGGGTAAATCATTATCTCTCATTAATTCTTTTTCAATAATTTCACTAAAATAATCTGCACGATTTTGGAACAACACAATAGAATACTGATTGATGGGTTATCCATGATGCCATAAATCAATTAGATGGATAAATTATAAATGGAAATTTATATCAAGCTAGTGATTAGCATAAAAAATACATGACGTAGCTAAAACAAGTACATTGTGTTTTTTTTTTTCGACTTATAAACAAGTTTTTCCAGCAATCTTACCTTAATGATGACTTTTAGAATTACCTTACCATATTATTTATGATGTACTTCAATTATGATGGAATTAAAAGTAACTTATCACGTTTACTTGATATTTTATTATTATTTTGTATTAAAAAAGAAAGAACAATGTTCCCAGGTTTAGTATAGTAATTGTTTTGGCCCACAATATATCCTGGCGCACATGCACAAAGACCGAATTGCTTGTCATTAAAACAATAGTTCTGCAATTTCATGCAGACAGACATGGGACAGAAAGATTGATTATCCGCATGCAACAAAACGTTGAACGTTGGAACTTGATTTGTAGGAAGCCTGCAGTAATTGAATAAATTCTTGTACAATACAGATTTTACCGCTACTGCAGATGTTTTTATTTGTTTGGTGTTCTATGCTGTAATTCATCACTGCTATTATATATATACCATATTATTTTTGGACATAAGCACACTATTACAAAAATATATATTAAATTTGATTTCGTAAATTATAAGAAAATTAATAATATATTTATTTCAGAAAAGTACATATAACTAAGCAAACACTCGAGTTGCTCTTGGATTATGCAAGAGAATACATAATTGAACCAAACTTCACTTCTCAGAACGATCAGTTTATATTAAAAAATAGACTAGAAACATTTTTACTTTCCAGACCACCAAAGGTAATTTGTTAATAATATATATTATGCTATAAATAAAACTTTGTACTTATTGTATACTTACAGTTATGTTTATCTTAATTTTAATACTTATTACTTACTTGACATTATTACTTTATTGCACTTACATTTATATTTTTATCTTAGCTTCCAGCGGATTACAAACCGTTTCGACGAGCTTCTGTCGGCTTTAACAAAATAATCACTTCACGTTCGCGTAATAGAGTAAGTTTTATTTTTATAGTTCTGACACAATTTTACAAGATATCAACTTTAATAAAATACCTTTATTACACTATCTGTATTTCTAGTAGCGATCGGAAAATAATCGTAGAAGTTCAACTACTTTTCGTAGAACCACCGCCTTCATGGATGAGAACTTGGTGGAGTACCAGCAAATGCTTAAAGCAGCTGATGCCCAAATGGCAAAGGAAATTGAGGATATGACTAATGGAAAGTAAGTATTTGGATCATTAGGATCATAAAATAGCCTTATTTATTGATATGTAAATGAATTTTAAAAATGATGTATAAGAAATAAAAATGATGTCAAATTAAAATAGACTAAAAGTTTTAACATTTAATATCTCGTTTAAATTCCAGAGAGCATATAAAAAAGGAATCAAGATTAAACCGATTTACATTAATGTATAGAAATATCAAATTGGAAAAATCTTTTCTGCAGCAGCCTGATCCGTTGTTCAAATATTATATAACTTGCTGTCTGCTTATACTAACTTTAATAATGTTTATCAATGGACTTACTACGGACTGGTATTTTATACTTCTATAGTTCAAAATGCATATAATTATTATGGTTAATAGTACATTGAATAATGTTTTGGTTCTAGGCTTTCTGACTTCACGTGGTACGCTCGGACATTGTTAAGTCTCTTACTTTTCTACCTTATTATAATGCAACCATTGTGTTGGTTTCAATTTGTCTGGACGAAATTTAAAAGTATCAATGAGCCAAAAAACAAAGGCCTGCGATGGTTTTATGATTTATCAGTTACAATAATAAAATCCCCTAAAATAAGAACGGCCATGTATTTGACAATAAGTTTAGGACTTGCTACGACTTCAATTGTCAATGTCTTAGCTTTTACTGAAATTGAAGTAGATTCTGATATAAAGCCCGAAGAAGGAATTATTCTGTCGAAAATATCGTCGTGGGTAATTTTTTTTTATTTTTAAAGAATTATTTGAATACAAAACCAAAAAATATGTTTATTTTTTTTAAATAATAATTTTAGAATTATTTTTTTAGCATGTGACACAATGCTGGAGCTTAGCCTTGTTATTAAACTTCCTATTCAGTAGAGTCTTTTTCATCTTCAAATGGATAGTAGCAGCAGGAATGACAGTATTTTATCTTTGCGTTGTTTGGGAAATTAAAAGTTCTATATTCGCTGAAGACCTAACTTGGAATGTGGGTTTAGATCCACGCATTGCACATACTCTATGCGTTATATTTGTTACAATTATGCTATATTGGATTGATAGAACAACTGAATATAGAAATAGGTTAGACCATTTGTGGCAAATACAGTTAAAAGAAGAACAAGAAGAAGCTGAGACGATGTTAAAAGTTAACAATATGCTTTTGGAAAATATTTTACCTGCTCATGTCGGTAAGTAAATTTTATAAAATTTAACTCGAGGCAATAAAATATAATTAAGTTTTACATAACATTTATTTTTATTTTAATTTTTATTTTAGTTCAAGTTTATTTGGACTTAAATAGATCTCTGGACGAGCTGTATTACGAAAAGTACGATAACGTAGCTGTCATGTTTGCTTCTCTGACAGACTACAAATTAGGTCTAGAAAATGAAGCAGATTTGAGCGACAAATTCTTATTGAGCATTTTAGACGAAGTAATATCCGATTTTGATAGAGTAAGTATTTATCTCATTTTATAAGTTATTTCTGTATCATTATTTTATAATTATATGTGTTTATTATTTCTAGCTTCTTCTCACTGGAGCATCGGTGTATAAAGTAGAAAAAATCAAAATGGCGGGCTGGACCTATATGGCTGCTTGTGGTTTGGACCCAAATCGAAGAGACTCGTTTGATTCTTCATATACTTCATATTCAATCGTAGATAGAAATAAAAACACTTCTTACAACCAGGCCATTGTTGTTACAATGGTAGAATTCGCAGCTGCCATGATGATGCAATTACAGAATTTCAATCGAGGGTCATTTCAAAGTTTCGAGGGACTAAATTTAAGAATAGGTAAAATTATTGTACATCAATGTGAAATTATATTATAAATGAACTTCTAAAGTATTTAGTCACTCCATGGTATGTGCGCTGTAGCATGGTGCGGGTGACGTCTGTCAGTACCAAATGACTAGGGATTGACGTTATGCATTTCATATCTTTCGCCTACGATACTCACGAGTATATATCTATTTCTCTTTAGTATTGTTATACAGATTGATGTGTTATTCCGTTGTGCAGAGTAATTCAGTATATGAACTTATCTTTACTGATATAAAATAATTAAAATAAGGCTAATGATTTTTTTTTTCGTGACAACACTTTGGCTCTAGCGCATTAGCGCGGCGGACATATTGTTTTCCCATGTGATGCTGTCAGTACAAGCGCTAGTACCGACTATGAGATGAGTTCAGATGAAAAAAAAAAATTTTCTTAGCAACGTTTTAAGGAATCTTACCCCAGATATATGTTCTGTTGTTTCATTAATAAATTTATAAGCTCTTTAACAATAAAAATTTAACTATTTACGCACAATATAGTTTTTATTATAAAAAAACATCGACTCTCATATCGTAGCAGTACTTCCCTCACTAAATTCGTCTAGGCGTTATGTTATACGCATAACATTTTGCTTAATTTTTCTTTCTATTTTTATTTTTTTTTGTAGACTAAAACATTCTGATTGGGCTTTATTTAATTTACTACAGTCATTATACATTAAGAATGTGGTAAAATATAATTTATAAGTCGCGTCAAGTCTCAAGAGAAAAACGAAACGTTAATGACAGTGTCACCCGCCCCATCCTACAGCGCACAAGGTAGAAGTTAATTGTTATTTACTTATATAAATCTTACGTAAAGGTATATCAAATGGTGAAGTTGCGGCAGGCGTGGTTGGGTCTCTGAAACCATTATATGACATATGGGGAAATGCTGTTAATATGGCCTCTCGAATGGATTCCACTGGGGAAACCGGCCGCATACAAGTAAGTTAAAAGCTACCTTTTTCTGCTGTCTCCCTACCTTTTATACTCTTAATTTTATTATAATGACTCATTATACATAAAAACTAATTGGTAACTAAAATTTTTAACAATTGTTGTTGACTTTTAAGGTAACCGAAAACACAGCAATAATTTTAGATGAATGTGGAATCCTAACAAGTTATCGCGGTGACACATTTGTAAAGGGAAGAGGATATGTAAAAACATATTTCGTTCCTATGGATGAAAACTTTAATTTAGTAAAAAAACAAAACTCCTCAGAATACTTCAAAAATGATCAAAGACAAAAATATTTTTGTGCAAGATCTACTATTCTCAGTTGGAATTCTGCAGAAACAGATACGCTTGATACTCAAGATGAGATCGAAGATATCACAGATGCAGAAGTTGCAAAAATAAATGGTTTAGAAAAAAACCCTAAGAAACTGAAAAGATCTATAAGCGATTATGGAACTAGTGTGGAACCGATAACTCCTCGGGATGACATTAGTGATGTGTCCTCAGAAACTGATATTGTAGAAACTCGTTGTTAAAAATAATTAGCATATGAAATTATGCTAAGATTTATTCGAATGTACATAATGTTTAAAAATATATAGAATAATCATAAAATTTTAATAATTTCATAGATTTTAAGTTTATTTTTAATGTAATATGTGTCTACTTTTTTTTTTGTAAGCGAAGTTAGACGACAATTTAGCTTAACATTACGATGTATATTTCTAAGTTCAGTATTTATTAATATTTTCTTAACTATTTCTATGTTTATTTCTAAATAATATAGTAAATATTCTAAATAATATGAGAGATCTTAATAAAAAAAAGTTATAATATTCATATCTTTTATTATATTCATAACTTAAATAATATAGGAGACTTATCCTTGAAACAATTAAAAGTTTGAAATATGCTATCATATTTAGTGTTTCCTTCTAATTTGTTACATTCATCTATCACATTTTCAAATTCTTCTTTGTTTTTATGATTAGCAATGAGTGGCAAAAAGTTATCTTTTTTCATGTGGCCATTGTAGTCACCTAAACCGGCTGTACTTGCGAAACAAAACATAAATTTCTTTACTGATTCATTATCTTTGAATTTCCAATTAATAACGTCTTCCATGGTTTTTGAATCTACTCCATTTTTATCTGCACAGGTTTTGAATATACTGAACAGATATTGCGCACGTTCTGGTTCTATAGTTATAAAAGTCTGTAAATAAATTTTAATATATATATGAATATCATTATACATATCATCTAATCTATTTAATGATAATATATATCCAAACTGCACTATATATAGCTATTCTAAGTATATTCGTATATTACATAATTATAATTAAATTTTACTTTAACTTTAAACGGAACATTGAAATCCATTAAAAAACTTCTATCACTTTAATTATATCTATTACATATCGATTAATTTCGAATCCATTCTTTATTCATGAGCTCAGAATATGGCGAAAACGCGGCATTTCGTTTGAAACTAGTCGTAAAAATTCCGGTAGTACTTACGTATAGCCGGATAATTATGTATAATAGTAATCATGGATTACGAAAGCATATTTATATCATTATAATTTTCGATTTATTATAATCTAATATAAAAACTTTTATCAAAGATCTTACCAGTTTAGTTGAACGCGGAGTCACAGAAGCGACTGATATCAAAACCAACAACAGTAGATATAACATTTTATATATTTCTCTTTACAAAGTATCTTCTGGGCTCACTTATTAGTAATGCGTAGATTCCTCAAGATTCTTAATTTATATACAAGTACTTGGACTGAATATATTTTTTTACAGCATTTATGTATTATTTTTATAACAAATGGTCTTCTCTTGAATTAATTAACAATCATTTATACGTTAATTTTTTAAGTTCTTGAATCAATGCTCAAACGAAGTAAATAAACTCAATGCTTAATATAAAAATTAATAGTTAGAATGTCGTTCCGTCCTAGAGGTCGCAGGTTCGAGGTTTTTCATTGTATAATAAACGTAAATGTAGAGTTTTGCAAAATATGGTTTGTGTTATTTATTACATCACAGGTCTTAACTAAATTTAATAACAAAAATAAATCTACTTTTTAAAAGAATCAGTTACTTGAGAACCACATTATTTTTAATAATTATCAAAATTTACAGGTAGTTGAAAATAAATATTACGTAGGGGAATGTTGGGAAAAATGATTGAGTGAGTAAACTTGTAAAGAGAAAATTAGTTTTAAAATCAGTACAGTTTGTATATTACTTTAAGAGAAAACTTTGTATTGATCTGTTTTTTAAGCTTATTGCGAGCTCTGAGTTATGATATAGTTAAAGTTAAATGTACTATCTGAAGGCCTGACACAACGAAGTATATAGGAAATATAAAATGTAAGAGTTATTTCATCTAGACCCTAATAAACAAATAAATTTAAAATTATGGTCCAATTTTTGCCATGTGGCGAACAGAGGTGAAGCTTTTTAACATTCCATAGCTTTACCATGAGAGTGCCGGGCCCATCGTTTTGCAGGATGTGAACAATGCCCCGGACATATGAGCCAGGTGTAAGTTTGAAAGGCCCCTTTAAAATGCCCATACACACTCTTCTCCCTAATCTCCATAACTAACCAAATTTGAAGCCAACTTTTTAAAGTCACTGATGTACTTTCTAAAAATGAACTGACGATTTAAAGACCTTATTACCTCAGTAACTCGTTTTATTTTTTGAGAAACCAGGTGCTGTAGGTAATTTTAATTTCTTTTTAATTCCTTTCTATCTCAAATGCATAACCAAATCGTCATAAATTAGAGCTTATAAAACCTAAAAGTTTTTTTCAAAAAGTAACAGTGGACTCATGTCATATTGAAACTAATATATAAGTATAGCACACTAAATATTTTTAAATCTGTTTAGTAGTTTTTTTTTATATTGAATATGAGTGATGTTTTCGAACAAAAGAGTATTTGAGGTCTTGTCAATAATCTTTAATCACACTAGGATTTCTTTTGATGATTTTTTTTTTATATATTATCTAAGCCATTTCACTTTATTTCGACTATCGACCTATTTCCATTTTACTACTCTTTTCTTCTTCTTTCTGCTTTATATTAAAATTCTTTCCGCTTTATATTCTATTTTGTTTAATTTGACTTCTCCTTCTAATTTAATTTAAATTTTCCAATTCCTCCGTTCAACCCACGACATAGTGCAACGATCTTCCGCTAACTCCTTAGTTTTTATTCCACCGCATAGTACTGGTTATTGTCATAGTTAATTTACTGTTAAAGCTTTACAACTCTGGAAATTCTTAACGCTTGAAATTAGAAAATGTCCTACGACAGCATGTAAGAGACTTGTCTGGCAACATCTTTTGAAGAACCAGATTTAAACTTACCATCGTAATAAATCATCATATTGTATGTATTTAAGTATGTATTTAATGAGTATGTGTGTTTATTATTATATTATTAGTTCATTCTATTGCAATCGTGCATGGACCTTCTCCGCCTTCTCACCAGCGCCACGGGTTGACTGGTAAAGAATGCCACCAGGCGTTCAGTCCGCTCATTGCAATCCTTTTTTTTTTTTGTTTTTGGTATAAAATTCAATCTAACCAAATGTCAGTCTATTAACTATTATACATTAATGAATATTGCTTTGTCAAATTTCCTTCTATTTTTACGTTTACGTTTCCGTTTACTTTTACTTTTATTTTTATATGTATTTACTTACTTTAATATTAATATAATATTAGACTTTGTATTTATATTGTAATATCATGCACCACTTTTTCTATGAACTTTACCTCAATCCTCTCGGTTTAAGATTGTCTTTAAGAGCGATATGACCGCCTTTTTCTTATCTAATTTTACTCTTATCGTTTTAATGTATGCCTATTTTTATATAATATAATATTAATAGTAATATATAGTTAGTCATATAACACTTTTTATTGAAAGACACACTGTTCAATTTTACTTTTATTTTGGTTTCCTATGGGTTGACTGGTACAGAATGCTCTATAGCATTAAGTCCGCCTGTTGCACTTTTTTTCTTCTTTGCTATAATAAAGATTTAAATAAATAAATTGCATTTATGAAAAGTCAGATTGTAGTTGTATAATTCCAAATTGTAAGCAAGTAATAGAAAAGAACCGTTAAGAAATTCCATGAATACATATAAAACTTATGTATAATTTATTTTCTATATTATTGGCTACTGAGCAGCCATGAGTGATATATGAGAAGAATTTTCAATTCAATAATGTAATGGCAAGAAAACAATACTGAAACTAATTATCCAATTCACCCTGCCATTACTAAATTTGGTTTGCTTTCACACTTATAAAGATTTAAAGAATTTTAACTTTAATATTCAAATAATAATAATTATAAAATCATTTACTTAAGAACTAGTAGGTTACAAGTACAGCATACTTATTTATTTCAAGTTAATTTATGTTATGGTTATTGGCCTTACTCTATTGTCAACAATGTTTTTACGCTTTTTTTAGCATCAGACATAGAAGCAGCAGATAAGATATAGATAGCAGCTCAAAAGTTCTGAAACCATTGTAGAACATTTAGGGAAATGCTCTTAACAAGGTCTCTGGAATGGATTCGACTCGGGAAATCGACCGGATGCAAGTAAATTACAAGTTAAATCTTTTAACTACCTCCCTACTTATCTTACTATAATAGTACTAGTAGTTACTCAATTAACATATACTTAGGAGACGCAAAAACTTCATGATTTCATGATTTTTTCATTCTTCATGATATTTAAAGTGTCCAAAAACACAGCAATAATTTTAGATAAATGTGGAATCCTTACAAGTTATCACGGTGACATATTTCTAAAAAGAAGAGGCTATTTTAAAACATATTCCATTCATATGGATGAAAAACTTCAACTTAGTCACAAAAATAAACTCATCAGGATACTTCAAGAATGAACTAAGACAAAAAGATTTTTGTGCTAGATTTTAATTCTGCAGAAACAGATACGCTTAAAACGCTGAATGAGGTTGAATATATCACGGATGCGGAATTTGCAAAAACGAATGGTTAAGAAAAAGACAATTTTGAAAGCTTTAAGAATTGAAAGTTTATTAACGATTATGAAACTAATGGGAAACCTATATGACCTAATCTCTTCGAGATGATAAGAGTGAAGTGTCCTCAGAAACTGATATTATAGAATTGTTAAAAATTAATTAGCATATACTCTTAATAATACGTTAGACCTTAATAAAAAATATATATATTTTAATATCCTTTATTATATTTACAATTTAAATAGTATAGGAGACTTATCCCGGAAACAACTAACGATCTTAAATATGGTTTCGTATTTAAGGCTTCCTGTTAATTTATTACATTCATCTATAACATTTAGAAATTCTTCTTTACTTTTATGATTACCAACGAGTGGTGACACTTTATCTTTTGTCAGATATCCATTCTGGTCGCCATAGCCAGTCGTACTTACAATACAGTGGATATATTTCTTTACTGATTCATTATCTTCTATTTTCCAATTCATAACTTCCTGCACGGTTTTTGAATCTACTCCATTTTGTTGTGCGCAGGTTTCGAATACGCTCAACAGAAGTGAGAAACGTCTGTAAATAAATTTTCATTTTCATATGTATTTCATTATAATTATTATTTGATTCATTTAATGATAATAAACATTCAAACTTGATTACTGTAAAGATAACACAAAGAAACAAATCAAACTTTCAATTTTAATTATGTCTATTACATAGCCATCAAATCCATTTTGGACACTATGTATGGTGGAATCACGGGGTTTCGTTTAAAGCTAGTCGGGCAAATTCCGATGTTACTTATTTGAGTCTAGTCGTATAATTATACATAATAGTAATTATGGATCACGAACGTTTAATTATATTGTAATGAGTTTCGATTTATTAACTAAATTATGTTAGAATATAGAATATATAAAGATTTTTCTAGTCTTACTTATTATTAAAGCGTAGGATTCTCAAAGTTCTTAATTTATATACTTGTAGTTTTGAATGTTATAGTTTTTTACAGCAGGTTTTCTATTATTTAATGATTAATAGTCTTCTATTTAATTAACATTTATATAATTACTTTTTTTAATTATCTGTTGAATCAATGTTAAAACAAAGGAAGCAAACTGAATGTATTTAAGTGTTTTTTGTATAATTCCAAACTTAATCATTGTGGTCTTAAGGTAAAAATTTATAATTGGGATGTCGTTCCATCTAAGTGGTCGCAAGTTCGAGGTAATGGGTTTTTTTACATAAAAAACGTGAATCCAGAATTTTGCAAACATATGCTGTGTTACATCACGGATCTTGAATAATTTTTAGCAAAAAATTAAGTTTTTTTTTTTAAAAGGCAGTTAAGTAGAGGTAGAAACACATTTTGATATTAATGACTAGAATTTTAGGGACATGTTTCTACATGATCACTCAATTTAATGAGTGAATGAGCTTGTAGAAAAAAAAAATTTTTTAAATTAAGTAAATGAAGTATAGACAATCTATATATTAGAACATAGAAAGAAAATTTTTCGTTTTTAACGTTGCAGTTAACGTTTTTCAATAGACGCTAGCATTCACTTTAAATGTCAGTAGTGGTTTGTCGTTCTCATTTAATCACCATTATGATTTACACGATTTTTACCAAATAATTAAACATATTCCAATTTGTTAGAGTGGTGTTGTATATATTGTACGTACTGTCTAATTTCTGCGTTGTGGGATACTTAATGATTCGTTTGATTTTTAAAATTGGTTTTTCTAAAACTATTCTGAAATTCTGTATATCTATTTTAAATACGCAGGCATTCTCTGGAATACGAAATAGAAAACAGATGTATTGTACCATATAAATTTGTCCTGTTTTGCTCCTTCTCAGCTCACATATATGTTGAATGTTGTAATTTTGTCAATAAGTATTTCTGCAAGTACATTAGTAAAGGTTCAGACCCACATTCATGGTGAAAGGTGAGGTGAGGATGAGGTGGAAAAATACAAAACAGGTGAATATATGAGTAGTAGTTGTAGTAGTATTAGTAATAGTAGTAGTAGTAGTATTAGTAGTAGTGGCAGTCTAAAGTAGTTTGACGTACTTACATTTTGCTTTTCTATTCATGAAAGATTCTCTTCTATTGTACATCTTGCAATCCAACTCAAGAATGGACAAAGATTTGAAGAAACTAATGTTGTGCATGTGATAAACAATCTTTCAAAAAGCCACACTCTATTCCTTACTCAATCTATTTTATGTTGACTGTTTTATATCCAAAGGTGCCTGTTTACTATGTCTAGATAAATAATAAATTTGAAAGGCGAAAGCAAGAACAATCCGTGCCATGGCTTACCGGAATGAAGAAAGACAAAGTCCAGGTATATACCGTTTCTTCAGTAAGTAATAAGGAGTACAATAACACTCACAACTGTAAGAGGAAAGAACAATATGTCCATTGCAATTGCGTCTTCAGGTATCGCAGCACTT
Organism: Mechanitis mazaeus; assembly: GCA_959347395.1. Lineage (NCBI taxonomy): Eukaryota > Metazoa > Arthropoda > Insecta > Lepidoptera > Nymphalidae > Mechanitis > Mechanitis mazaeus. The sequence goes on from OY365743.1 coordinate 12,798,489, forward strand.
TTTATTGTTGGCGGTAAAACGGCGTATTTTGCATTTCAGTTGCAATTAAATCTCAATTACTCGGAAATCACATTAAAAAACATACCTAAATAAAGTGACTTTCACCTTAAGTTAGAAAAAAAAGTCTAATTTGTGGAGTCTGAGCAAGAGCTTTTTTTTTTTTTTTTTTTTTTTTTTTTTTTCGCAGAGAAATGCCTGTACGCATACCACACCACCGCGGGGGCGCTGACGTGGTTATGTGGGGCTCGCATCCACTAAAACTCTGCGGTGAACTGTCTCTGCCGCTTGCAGCACCGGAGGGTGCGGGAACGCTTCATGCGACATACGCTGTCCCCGGCATGCGGCTTGGCCTCCACAGGCCTCCACACGGGCGCGCTGATGTCGCGCGCCCAGTTTAGCTCCTTGGGCTGGGGTGCCGCACTGGTTCACACAGTACAGCGCCTCCTCACGGGTCTACGTGCGATGACGGTGAACTCCCCCGAGTCCACTGCCCGCAGGCCCAATCAGGGTGGATGGCGGCGAGCAAAGGCCGTTCGCCGACGCCCTGGTCTTCGGCGGCGGGCGTCATCAGTGGCCAATGCCTCCCGTTCTCTTTCCGCCGCCTCTTTCCTTGTAAGCACCGCCTCGCAAAAGGCGCGGACGGCGCTCCATGACCCTTCGCTTTCAACCATCGCGCGAGCGACGGCAGGCAACGAGAGATCGTTTCCCACTTCTGCGCGTAGTTGATCGCGATCGTGATCCCAGGCTGAACATTCGGCAAGAGTATGCTGGGCCGTGTCGTCCAGACACTCCGCGCAATGATGACAGCGAGGCGTTAATTCACGTCCGACGATTCGGCACAGATACCCACCAAAGCAGCCGTGCCCGGTGAGCACCTGTGTCAGGCGGTATGTGAGCGTGCCGTGTCGTCTCGCTATCCACTCCGTCAAAATGGGCCGTATGGCCTCAACTGTTCGCACTCCCGCACTGGGTCTTATCAAACGCCGACTCCATTCCTCAAGGGCGCTCTCTTGCAGAGCCTTTCTTCGACCCTTCACCTCTACCGGTGCAGGCCACTGTCCCTGAGCTCGGGCCTCCTCTCGCCAGACATAGAGGGGAGTCTGAGCAAGAGCTAGTAATAATTGACTTAGGGTAGGTTCGACCAAATTCGCATTTTAATAATATTTAGTTTGGTTTTTGCTATTCTTCATTAAATTCAAAATTTTTTTTGGCCTATTAGTGATTTATTGCTCAAACACATTTCTTATACCAGAAACATTAATTATTTATAAATAATACATATTTTACACCGACTACTGTAACATTTAAAGACAGTGAACCGACATACTTGAGTATAATATCATAAGAATATTATTTCTACATTTATTTATTCTACTTTATTTTTTACTTTATTAATATTTTACTCAACAAAAAATATGTTACTTTTTTATTTCAGTATCAATTTGGCGTTGATAAAATGTTAAGAATTCTACATATCCTACAAATACGTAATTAAAATTCACTTTTCTTCTGTGCTTCATTTGCACCCATATTATTAGAAATGTTGGACTATATTATAATAAAAAAAAATTATAAAAAAAATACAATCTACCAATTAAACAATAATAAAACAAAAAAATTTTAAACATTATAAAGTTAATTTTATGATTTTAACCTTGAAATTCGGCTGAATCAGACCAAATAAGACTTAAAAGAAATCTTTTAGAGAATCTTTAACAACGACACACGACGAAATAACGTATGTACCTGTACATTCCTGCGCTTTAGCATGATGCGGGTGACATCTGTCAATACCACATGACTAGGAATAGACATTATGCATTTCATTTTTTTCACTTACGTTACTCGCAGTATAAGTCTAGTTCTTTTTAATATTATTATGAAAATTTATGTGTTATTCAGTTGTCCAGTGTAACTCCGTGGATGAACTTGTCTTTACTTATATAAAATAATAAAAATTGGGCTAATAAATTTTTGTTTTCGTTTCAACCTTTTTTACTCTATGGTGCATCAGCGTGGCGGCCATTTTATTTACCCATGCGATGCTGTCAGTACGAGTACTATAACTGGCTGTGATATGAATTTAGACAATTAATATCTATTTTGTCATAGCAACTCTTTGAGCAATCTTACCCTATATATGTTCTGTTGCTTTATTCATATAATTATAGACTCTTTACCAATAAAAAGTTAACTATATACGCACAATATATGTTTTTATAGCACATAAAAAACATCGACTATTCATCGTAGCAGTACATTCAATTACTAAATACGTCTGGGGCGTAACGTTATGCGCATAAGACTTTGCTTAATTTTTCTTTCCATTGCATTTTATTTGTAGACTAGAACCTTCGTTTAATTTAATTTGGTAGAGTTATCAATGATTTAATATATTACGAATGTGGTACAGCTGAAATACTAAGTCATGATTTGTAGATCACGAGAACTTTTAAGAGTTAAACGAAACGTTACAGAAACTGTCACCAGTTCAAATGTTACTGCTATAGCGCACAAACTGTTATATTTTATTTTTGTATTTCTAATATTTTTACAATACAAAATAGGTATTATTTTACCGTGGATACAATACTAAGTAGGTATTAATTTTACATTATAATGACAGAAACATGTTAATTTTCACTAAATATAGATTATTACAACTTAAAAATAAAATAAATATTTAATAATATTCTTAATAGTTTTAATTTCCTTCTCATAACCTTGGGGATTTCCTAACGTAACGGACAGATTTTAAAATGATTTTTCCGTCGATTCGTTTATACCAATCACAATATTTTTTTATGCATTTTTTTGTTGGGCACACTTTACTTTACTATTATAGTTTAGTTTGAAAAATATTTCAGGAGAGCGAAAGTGAAAATGTGAGTGAAAGAAGAGAAATTTTAACATTATTGCCATACGATGACTATTGAAAAAAAACATTAAATAACCTCAAGGACAAAAAAATGTGTTCATAAAAGCGTTATGGGACATGGGAAAATAAAGATGTTAAAACTAAAAGCAAACGTGGAGTTAAAGTTAACACAAGAAGTTGATATTTCAAATACCTAAGGCCCACGAAAACCACATACTTGGTATGCTTCTAGAATTATGATGAAAACTGGCTACAATGCTCCAGCTGGCAAGTTCAAGCTCATGAAGCTTGCGCTGAAGTTTTCAAATATGAAGACCTATTTATAGAAGAACGAACCACAATGTTTTAAAATGTCCAGCGCTTTAAGCTTTAAATACTATCCATTACTAGGTGACAATGTCAAATTTTTTTTTCATAACAATTCTTCTTAATTATATCTATAAGAAGTCATATTTTTGTTAATTTATTTTGTTTTTACAATATAGACTTAAGTCATATATAAATAGAGTTACATTTTCCAAAGTATTTTTTTTATATCATGAAAACCTTGTAATATGTCCGCCAATGGGAATTCCGACCATATTTATTTAACCCAGTAAAAACTGCTCTGCTTTAAAATATAAAAAGTTAAATATAAAATCTAAGATTTCAATTACGAGAATCACTCAAACATATAAACTTCAAAAATTATCCATCGGTTTAGGATTACTTCCGTGATTAACTCGCCTATTTTAGGTATATCAATATTAATATGTATATATTTCAATTATTTAATAAATTTGTTTACGGTTACAATACGTTTGATTCCTGTATCCGACCCTTCGATTTTATGGCCCTTTCACCGTCGGTGTGTCAACGGTCTTAGTTTGTTTTTGCATTCTTTTTGTGATGATATACTTAACATTTTTGAGATAAACCTAAATAAATAAATTTTTATAAACATTGTATAAGAAATAGTGTAATATTACTTTTTACATTCAATCCGTCACTTTATATATTATAATTTAAGATAAAATATTTTTTACAACTTTTTAAAATAGGGCCATTATTAAAAAAATATATTTATTTTAATGAAATTTATTACAATCTTATTTGTACCATTTTAAAAAAAAAACCTTTATAATTTCAACCACACAGGAGATGTATCCCGGAAACAAATTGCAGTTTTGTATATAGTATCGTATTTATCTTTTCCATTTAACTTATTGCATTCATCTAGAGCCTTTGTAAATTGGCCTTTAAGTGGGTGATTTCCAATGATTTTCACTAATTTATCTCTCACCAGGTGGCCAGTACTGTCACCATACCCAGAGTCTGTTGCAAAACAGTACATATATTTCTTTGTTAAATCATTATCTTCAAATTGCCAATTTATTAGTTTCTCCATTGATTTTCTATCAACTCCGGTTTTATCGATGCAAACCATGAATGTGTTAAATACAGCTGGTAAGATTTGAGGGTCTATATTCACCAAGGCCTGTAAATATTAATCAGTAACTTAAGTAAAACATATGAATGATTTATTTATAGTCAAACCGCTATCATTTTATTTCGTATTAATACATTTTAAAATATGAGAGATTTAAATAGTTGTAATTGCATCTACAGTTAAAACAAAACAAAAAAAAAATAAAGAAAAATATGTCATATATACATTGTTATTAATAAATTTACAATTTTACATAATGATTGATAGTAATACGAATAGTATTTCTTATACGTAGTGTTGATATGTTTTATTTTCGAAAGGTTTGCTCAAAAAAACAAAATTATATCAAAAAGATACAACTTTGGATCGATTTTCGTTTTTTCAATTCATACGTTTTTAGAAGAACGTCGTTCTTCTAAAAACGTATGCGTTGATGATGCAAATGATCATAAAATTTAGATGAACCTTACCTTTTGCGGAGTTACGAAAGAGATTGATATTAAAATTAAAACAACAGAATATATCATTTTGAATATTAATCGCCCTACAACTGTTTCTCTCGGCTTTTCTAACTTAATACACTAAGAACCTCGTGATCGTACGATTATATTGATTTGAAACGTTGGTTATTATATTTTTTATGTGATATTTCTAACATGCATTGTTAGAATAAATACTTTTGTGTTGGATTAATTATTCTTAATTACTCAGAATTGTATTAACGGATATCTTTTTACAAAAGTAGCTATTAAGATATCATTTGAATAAATCATTTTGTAGGTTCTCGTGCTATTAATAACTTCATGTTGCATTCAATTTATTTCAAATTCATCGTTTGTTTTATGTCATGCCATTAAAAATAATGTCTTAAGGATAATATTAAACTATTAAAAGTAAAGGCTCATATTTTTATTTTCATCGTGATCATATTATATAATATATTGTGTAAGTTATATTCGAAAAATAAATGTAATTTTCCTGAAATATTAAATTTTAAATTAAAGACCACGAGATAAAAGATAAGAGATTCCCTCACCCACATGTTAATTATCCTATCCAGATAAAATAAGTTAATTTCAATACATTTATTTTATTAGCATCTGTAAAGTATGATTATTGTTAAGTATGTATTTATCACGATTAAATTTGTCGTCTAACATGTTAGAAAGAGATAAAGTGATAAAATGTTTAAACTTTAAAATATTTTTAATATCTGTATGCAATCGGAACAAACAGTTTGCATCCGTATTATAAAGGAGCTCATATCAGACAATACTTGGCTCATGTTAGTTTAATAGTAATAGAGAAATATTGAAACCATTGAACCTTAAAATCTTCTATAAAACCCTAGTATATAACATTGTATCAAATAATTATTATCAAAATTGTTAATAATTACATCTACAATAAAATTAACCGAGCATAGAACATAGCACAACTTATTCCTTCATAACTAATTCTTTTCCAACTCCAATTTTCTCGCTCATTAGCCGAATAACTTGATATATATAACTTTCGAAAATTTTACGTTGATACAAGTGCATTACTCCAAATACAATAATAAAGCCATGAATTTGACGAACCCCCAGGACTTATTTGTTAAAGCCCTTAGAATAATGCATTGTAGATACTATTACAGAAATTTTTAATGAAGATTCCTTTCTCGAATTGATGAAAAAGTAAAATTATAACTATGTTTTAATTTGTTTAAAAAACAAATCCATCGACATTTGTTTTTATTGTTACGAAATTCTTGGCCGGGCTGTCGACATTGTCATGATAAGTCAGTTGGCTAATATAATAATATATATACTTCTCTTACTTTACGTTTAAAAAAAAAATTAAAACATTTAACGTAATATGCAACTTCGATCAAATGTGCTTAAAAATTATCACAAAATAAATTTAAAATAGGTTCTAATTCCTGAATAATTGAAACAAAATAATACATTTTTACCAAATGAAATCTTTTTTCAATATATGGTTATATTTTGTCACAACTTTTTCGGTAAAATTATTTAATGGTCTTGTATCAAACTTAACTTTTGATGGTCAATTTTATCTGGACGCCAAGTTAGCCCCAACGAAATTGATAATGATCAACAGAACTTCACGCTGGGCTAAGGGCTGGTTCTAAAAAAGGCGCAAGTTAGGCCATATATTGTGTACTTTTTGTATTAAGACTTTCGTCAACTCTAATTGTTCCATAATTGATTCATACTTTTCCGCGGTGGTAGTCCATAACATCGGACCGCCGGCAAGATTATGACCCATCTACAAAGTTGCCAAGAGACCTACTCGTGTACCGGCACCATGCAGGATGAAACCGTTAACAGAACATGGGTCTGAATAGGTGCGTTGCGTTAGCGATCCAGTTAGACGGTGAGTTAGTGTTCCCTATGTCGGGCGCCTAGTCGAAGAGAGTAGCAGGATCCGCAAAAACGGATTTCCGCTGCCCTAACACTGACAATTTTTGTGCTGACAACTACTGCTGACAGGCATAGTGCTTAACTCCTCCTTGGGAACTTGATCATTTTCTGGTGAAATCTGTGTTGCCTTATTCTCCACCAGATTCCGATTCACATGGTTTTAGGCGAATATGGAATACAAGTCAACGGACTGGGATGCGATGCGATACTTTCCATTTTAAAGATAGTTTTTCTTCATTTTCAATTACCCGTACAGTTGCCCGGATGCTATAACTGCTTCATCGTTTCTTATTGAAACAACGAAGGACTGTCACAGCTTGACTGATTCGGTGTTCCAGATAAATAACAAGTGGGTGTCTTCAAGATAGGAGTGAATAGGCTTTTACCAAGGTAGGGTGATTAACCATCCACGCCTACTTTACCATATGGTCATTACGTGAAATGTAGTCATGCATTTGCTTCGATTAGATATAAAAAAGCTATTATTTATATCTATAAATAATAAATTTCATATATATATTTCTATATACAGATGTATACAGATGTGTATTCGGTATATGTAATGTACATACGTTAAATTTATCAGAATTTGCTCGATTAATTTTGGAAATGATTCCGTTTACTTTGAGCTCATTAATAAGAGCGAATGTATCCCCTGATAATGCAAGAGACTCTAGGCATCGATGATCACTCATGAGGGTTAATACAAAAAAATAAGTATGACTACCATAGAAGTTATTCATCCACCTATCCATCTATTCATTCATCCATCGTATATTCTGTTTACGGAGTTGCTACAGTTGTTACTATTGCAAAGATGTATGGAAAAAAGTCATGATGACATGCGTATATACGGACAAGTGATATTAACAGACTAAGCATAAGAATACCAAAGATACAACTTTGGTCCCTATGCTTTCATAGTGTAAAAAAACTTCCAAACTTACTTACAAAGAACAACTTCCCAACTTGGGCACGACCTTTCGAAACAATAAGTAAATCCAACATATTTGGCATAATGTTCAAATTCATTCATTCATTGTCTATAATTCTGTTTATGTGCTTAAATATAATAATACAGATGATACCTAAAATATTACAGAACTTAATTCCAAACAAAAATTAATGAAAAAATAAAATAATAAAAAAATAAAACAAAATTATTATATCAATAATTACGCAATGTTACGTCATAAAATGGTTACCACTTTGTTGAAAAAAATTCCCAATTGTCAGTAGTATACTTTTTTTTCAATCATGAGTAATTCTATAAATAAGGTATATAATATAATATTACTAATTGTCAATAAACATATTTATGGGTGCGAAAGAATCTCTAAATAGTTTTATTTAAGTGTTTAAAATAAAATAATAATAATAATTAAATTTGCAAAACGATTACAACTTAAAATTTACGTCTCGTTGCTCGCGTTACGTAGCAATGACATAAAAAAACAATGTGGAGTAAAAAACGACATTAACATGCGTAAAACAAAATAATTAATGTTTGGCTTTTTTATGTTTTCATTTGTCGAAATAAAAAACTTAACATCGATATTGTCTTATTATTATTCACTTATCGAGAATAAGTTTTCATACAAAGTATACCTTGTGCCATTTTCTAAATTAAATTAATAAGTATTTATTAATAAATATTCATATATTTTTTTGCTTTACAAGATAATTGTGCAAGACTTAATAAATGTAAATTGTTGGATGTTCTGTAGTGCTCTAAGAATGTTGAATTGGTTGTATATAAAACCAATTAATAATAAACATTTCTGAACATTTATTTATTGTTCACTAGTGTATGTATTATTTGATATATACTTCATCAGTATACATTAAATAATACATATACCTTAAAAACAAGTAGAAATATCATTAACAAATATAATAAAGTGCCCGTCACGAGCACAAGGTAGGGCTCGGAGATATTCTTAATGTATTTTATACAAAATTGGCAGTAATACTTTCACTAAAACCGCCTAAGATGATTTACATCTTACGAAGTAGCCCCTAAACTAGGCGCCAATATACTAGGTGTATATTTGTTATAGTTTTTTTTTCAGTAAGCCTTCGGATATTTTGTCAAAGATCATAGTCAAGAGTAACAACTTCTTAAAACTTAAAGAACAGTTGACATTCCATACAGTCCTACTTCTTTATTTTTCGGTATATATGTTTTCCTTTTTTTTTAACAGATATCTGTGGACTAGTCTAGTATATCTGTTGGAAACGGAAAAGGTTTAAATTATTTTTCTTGACGGTAATTACCGTCTAATCTAATTCATGTGTTTTTAAATTTTATTTTAGTCTACTTTAAATTTTTTTAAAACAAGAAGTGTTACATAAATTTCAAATCTACTCTGTTATTAATATACTTAAGATTTTCATGTACTGAATTATTTGTAGTTTTTATTTTTGATGTCAAGAAATATTAAATCCCTTTATAAGTGCAAATGCCTATTTAAAATAATAATGATGACTTTAACTTTAACTCTTTTCAAATATAAATAAAACTTTAAATTAAAAATACGTTGAATTCAGTTTATTGTTCGTGTATTAAGGTTGAGTTTTAATTGTATATGTGAGGTGGCATGGCACATTTATCATAATAATATGATTATTATTATATTCGTGTGATAAAGTATTATAAGATAAGACAGAATAATTGGTCAAATTTACATAATTATGACGTAAATTACTTGGCATCCGTCATTTGTACATATAATAAAATTGTAAATAACATCTGTCTGTACATTAAATATATTTTAAAACTTTTAAAACTAATGGGGATAAAATAAGTTAATCGATATCGATATCAAATCTTTTGTATATCTGTTTGTGCACGCACCACACAAGATCTACGTGACCGGTTCTGCTGAAATTGATAGTGATAGCTGAATATCCTGGTCAACATTTAAGATTACTTTTACTGTATGCAATCATCTAATTCTTACGAAAAAATACGAAAGACTAGTTCTACCATTTAATTCTATTAAAACATATATAGGGACGCTTTGTGACATTTTTTAAACATAGATTAGATAGATTTGAACGTAGATAAAAAATAAAATTTTCAAGAAAAGCCCTCAATTAAAAAAACAAAATTATTTCGTCAACTTTTTACTAGAGTTAAGTCAATACGCCAGCGAACGACGTCGCGAGTATAGTTAGTGATATCAATAAAAACCTTTTGTCAAAGTCAACAGCTTCATAAACATGTGAAAGCTACTAGGCAAGACACGTTTAGCGGACTCACAAACTTGATTTATGAAATTAGATGAAATTAAAGAAACAACACTCTCCATAAACACCTAAAATATTACTATAACACATTATCAGAAAATCTCATAATGATAAAGCGACATCACTTCTAGAAGATAAAATAAACAATGTATAATATATAATAACAAACCAATCTTACTAAGTCTGTATAAAGAAACGAACGTTTTGACAGTGAGACAACTGTGTTCTGCATGTCATATTAAAACACACAAACAAGATTAGTTGTAGTATGTTATACCCTACCTTTATACTATATTATATATATATATATATAAAATAGGAAAAATAGTAACACAAATATAATGACTATGTACTAATATATGAAAAGCAACGTTCAGAACTTGGCTCTTTGGACAAAATTATTATAGCACGGAGGATCGGTTAAAATGAAAACAAATTATGTCAGCAAACAAATGTATGATTTAATGATGACTGGGATAATGACAAGACAAACGTATATGTATGTGATACACACACATATACATTTTTTTTTAAACTAAATATATATATTTTTTTCTGTTTTGTATTTTTTTAATTTTTTACTTTTATATATTTTTTCTAGTCGTTCAATAGATATTGCATATCATAATCTACACGATTAATAATGTATATGTTATATGTAAATGTAAAATGTAAAATGCACTGCTTTCTGTCATACAACTTTAACTTCCGACTTTGACATACGCCTGTCTGTGTAAATTATCGGTACAGAAACCCTATTCAGAATGTTGCGTATTTTTGTCAGTAACTCATATATAGAAGTAGTGCTTTCGGTACATATCATAAAGAGTAGTATAGGTATTTGTTTGTTACTTACAGTTCTTATAATTTTTTATCTTTTAGGTATCACCCACACATCTTTTATCTTTTGCCTTCAAAATAAAATTCATTAAATTCTATAAAAGTATTTATTTTATAATCACACATTACTTGTACTTTAATTTTTAAAAAAGTCTTATTTTTTAACATTAGATAGAAGTTTTTTAAAAGACGGATTTTGAAGCATATCTTTTAATTTTAACATAAATATTAATATTTATAATATTTTCACATGATTCTCACGTGTCATGATAATTAGGTTAATCATAATTTAGCAACAATAACAACAAATAACGTTCGAAATTCTATATACATATATTCAAAAGATTGTGTTCCACAACGAAAATAATATATCTATAGAATAGTTTTAGTATACTTTAAATAAAACAAATAAATTACAAGAGTTATACCTACAATAATAAATATATGAATATAAAAACACAATTATTCGAATATCAGATGTTGTTTTGTAGCTTTATGATAACACTTGAATATTTGAAAAGCGGTATCAGCATGATCACTTCCAGATTTACTCTTACATTCATTAAGAATTTTTTCAGCAGCAACCTTGTCTATATCCTTGGGAAGTTTTGATAATGCTACTTCAGTGTTCAATTTGGCTTCGGGACTTAAAAGCCCGGACTTTTGAAAGAAACAGAAAATGAATTTCTTTAAACCTTCGTCTTCAGATAGTTGACCCTTTTTCGCTTCGGCTAGTACTTCGAGTTTGACACCCGATTCTTTAACACATTCTGCTGTGTACTGCTGAACTTTTTCTTTCTGAGCAGACGATAGATGAGCATTCTGTAAATATAACATTTTATAAATATAATAAAGTTACTTTTGAATAGAGTAAATAAAAAAAATGATATTTAGTTTTTTTTATGTTTACAGTTAATACTTACATTAGCTTCCAAACTGCTAACAAATATGACACATATTAAAATGAAAATCTTCATCTTGTCACTTGTTATTACAAATTTTGTGTGGAAATAAACATTCAATCGATAGTTTTCTGATTTTATATACAAGAAGGAAGGACACTGCTGGAACAGGGGTCGACGAGAAATCACTAAGGCTTTGACCTCCAGCTTAAGTAGGGCATAGTCGCATACATAACAAAAATCCTTATATAGAATACGAGTTATTATAACATATATAATCAATATAACTAACTTGTTTTAATTTATATTAATTTGATGGAAAGAAACTACATAATTATCATCTATGAATAAGTTTTAGTATTTTATTAATCTAAGTTATGGGTAATATTGTGTCTAAAACTAAAGATCTTTAAATATATTTAATTAACCCAAAGTTACACGTTTTTACCGGGTTTTGAGGTCAAGAAGTTTGCGGTCTGCAAGACAATACTTTACAACAGACTAGACCAGACCAGACCAAATCCTTTAATCAGGTTAGATTCTATTTAACGAGAAAGAAGAATAATATGAACAATAATTAAATGAGATATTTTTAAATATTGGTTTTAATTTAATCATAAATGGTTTGAATAAATATTTAAATTTAAATTTCGTGCTTTTAAACATATTTTTTAAACGCAATATAAGTCACTTGGAATGATTTCACATATCAGACATTATACATTCGATTTGTTAATATTTCTAAAGAAATAAACCTTGAATAGAAATCTAGAAAACAAAACAAAAATTAATTAATTAAATTAATTTAGACTATTTTATTTTAAATATGAATGTTGCTAAATGGCAAATTGAAACCGAGAACCAAAAAAGTCCACTCAAAATAAACATAGTCTTCTAATAACTTATAAAATGAAATCAATCGAACAAAATCATAAATATATATAATAACACAATTGTGTTAACATCAAGTTCGAAACATGATATTTTATATAGATTATGAAGGATGATGACTGTTGGAACTTTTGGAACCACATCCACAATCTTCTCCTTAGAGGGCAGGGTCACTGAAATAAATTCTTTTGGTCTAGTGGTTAGTGATCATTAACATTCCGATTTAATTAGAGGTCATTAAACTTTGGTAAACATTTAAATTTCGTGCAAAGTAAATATTAAAGTTTATATATGTGGTAATTTAAAAGATTCTAAAAAAATGTTTTGAAATACAGAATTTATATTCGCGATAGATGAACATACTATTATGTTTTTTTGCTAGCGGATTTGTTCTCGTTTAATTTCAAGAAACTTATTAGATTTATGTATTTTTCAGTACTCCTGACAACGTGTGAACTAAAATTGTATTATAATCGATAGAGTAGGTAGTTAAGACGTACAAGTGTAACAATACAATATTACATTGATTTATATTACCTTTTATATAATGGTATCTATTATTTTTATAATAAAACATAATGGTTTTTTCTGTCATTAAGATACTGTTATTGCATCATATTGAGCATCCCTGCGAACCACCTCCTGAACTGACTGAGACACAGACTCAATGTCTTTAACCGCTGCGTACCTGAATTTTCTTGGGTACACGATTTGGTTCACCTCAGCCTCCACCGCCCCTTTATCTTGAAGACTTCACTTTTTAGAAAATATGGATTTTATTGGTTTCATAGTACTAAATGATTTTTTGATTTCTTCTCTACATAGGAAACTAAAAAATCGCTTTGCAAATAGCATCGATTCCCATTAACGCCGCTGATCTTTTTGGGGATTTCATCGCCTGGCATCAGGATTGGCTATTCCAGGACCAGAAGATCAACCACGCTCGAAGCACCAAAACCGAAACAATATCTCTTCACCGCTAGAAGAAGCTCTCTCTCCTGGACTCCTTTTTTTTGTCGAATTGAAATACAACTTTCAATTGTTAGATATAAAGATTTCTTCGAACATCAGTTTAGCCGTCTCAGTCTATTATACAAAAAACAATTGATCCGATTTGGAAACGACAATTAAAGTCTAAAAAATAAACAAGTACAACGAATACTTATTTAAAAAAACAAAACTTTGGCTTCACTCTAGAAACCCAAGTATTGTTAAGATCCTTAACTCAAAAGCTAATTAAGTTAACTAAATTTTATAATAAGGTCAGCAACATTTGAGGATAGAGTAGTGCCAAGGATATGTTTTAAATAACAAGATTATTATTAATACACCATTCAAATTGTAGTCCTATAAAAAATAAACACAAATTGAAATAACTACGATTTTAAAACAATAGGTAAGAGAATTTGAAAAATTGAAGCAATTTATTATTTCAATAAAAATTGTACTGAAATTATGGATTAAAACATATAACTTATTAAATTTAAAAATTTATCTACGTTTATAATTTTCTGATTAAAGTTATAATTACTAATATGACTATATATGTAAATTCTTTGATAAGAATCTTATTTAATCGAAATCTTATTTTACCTTGTTTCTTAATGAAGACAAACTAATGTTAACATATTTTTTTAAATGATTGTATTATGTACTCTTAAGCGTTACAAAATCAGCCATATTTTGTCGACACTACTTCTTAAAATATAGGTTATGGTAGGTTACAACAAAAATTAGCGTTTGAGTAGGTGGGAAACCTTACACAGAGCATAGATGTAAAACCTTTGTAGATATTAAAAAAAAAGATGTACAATAAATACATTACTCTCTTTTTTTACTGTATGATGTAATTGTTTGTGTGTTTAATAATTACACAATATGTAACTATTTATATTGTTTTTATTGACTTCTATTTACATGAAAAATAAAAACAAATTATATCTTATAGTTAAAATATATATTTTTATTTTATTCATTATCTTTAATGAGTTTTTAGAAAATTAAAAATTAACAATAAATAATAGATATTTTTTCTAACCTCCTTTTTTTCTTTAAACTAAAATACATCTTTCGTGGTTTTATTAAATTTAAATGGGATGTTAAAGAAAAAATAGTGACGCCTTGTACGAAGGTTGTTATTTAATTTAAGTTTTTTATTTTTTTGCTAAGACTTTGGTAATTATACACTTTGTATTACTTCATAAAAAAATGTATTATTATTTGCAACAGCGCTCTGCTCTGACTAGTTTACCTACCATGAACGCTTAAACTATCATAGTATAAAAATTTTTATAACAATATTACAATAATTTTACTTTTTGAGACTTTTAACTTTTTAAAAGATCTATCAACTAAAATACCATTTTAAAAAAAATTTGAAATGAATGGCCATAAATTACAATAAAAATACAATCGCTTTATAGATGCTTCGAAAAGTAAGATTATTATAATATTGCTATAAAATATGGTGCTAGGGCTCCAGGCACATGTACCTATATGTGAATCCATACTTATTTTTATATTTGTTTTCAATACAACCAATATCAATTATTATATTAATTAGTATATATTTTTTGCTACTTTATAATTACATAATTGTAATTGAATGCCTCTGCGGCTATTTCACAACACCGCAATGATGTCTAGATACTTATTGACCTTGCAACATGTAGATAAACCTAGTAATTTTTTACTTCACATTAAAAGGTTATTATCTATTCATTACTTATTTAGTTCTCCGTCTAATTATGCCTATTTTGAAATAAGAACCTACCGACCATGTCTACTTATATGGTATGGTTTTAGTATCGATGATAACGTGACGTTAGCTGCATAAAAAAAATCGGTTGTTGTCTCATTTTGAAGAGTAGAACCAAAAATTTTGAAAAAAAATAAGAACACAAAAGGTTTTGATAGTTTCCAACATAGTAAATAAAATATTCAATGTGTAATATATATTTTTTTGTTCTAAAAAAATCCACAAACGTTGACTACCACTGAAATAAAACACTGCAGATTATTTTCTAAGGCTTCACGTTGGATCCATGCTGCGACTTATTCCAAGTCGACATTGTCCACCTGAATGTGTATGTAGGTTACGAAACAAATCTTCTGATCTATTAATTTTGTGTTCAAGTTCAGTTGGTTTAAAAGTGTTTGATAGGTAAGTGGAAAAATAACAAACTTATACCTAATATTAGAGTTTTATAGTAATTGATCGGAAAATTTAAAAACATTTAGTTCTCGCATTGAAATGTTCGTGTTTTATTGTTATTTTATTTTATTACCTTGAATGATGCTTTCCCTCTAGTGTCTTTGAAATGGATGAAGAATCAAGTTCTGGGTGTCAACTTCGAAGACGCCGCTGTCTGGGAAACCGTCGGTTAGCGCTCAACCTAGATGTCGGGTTCCAAATAAACGAAGGAAGTAGCAACAGCCAAGGCACGCCATCTCCAAGTTACGCAAGGCTGACACCCAGCGCTGTTCCAAGTTCTGCTAGATTACTACAGGATTTTAAGAATAAACAACAATCTTTCGACATACAGGTATACAGACATACAAACAATACATAATTAAGAAACAGAAGTTCTTGTGTTTGCAAATTTAATTACCTAATATAGTTTTTTACTACATACAATATGTAAATACAAATATGTACACAGGTTGAAGATTGTGAAGAAATTGAAATAATAATTGAGAGTGATGAAGAATGCGATGAAGAAGAAAATGCAACAGCAACAGTTCCTAACCGACCAGTCACGCCAACACCGGTGCAGGACTTTGGCACCAGCGTCCTTTATTTGGAAGGTAAATTAAAAGACCTTTATAGGAAATGAATTAAAAGTATACATTTTCTACTCTTTTGTTTGTGGTTAGCAAAAAATTTGAAGTTTGTTCTTAGCTACTGATGCACCTTCTCATTGTAAAGCGTGGCATTCTATGGTATTTTTTTCAGGTCCGCAAGCCACTGATTTCTTGAAAGTAAAAACGATAGAACAAGATTGTTACACAGATGTCTCAGACGCCGGCTCTGATGACGAAGAAGAACAATAGACTAGTTTAAAATATTGTCTCTATTATATTTAAAGTTTTGTCTTGGATATGTATGAATAAAGAAAATAAATGAAAAATAATTTCTTTAGGAATAGCTGTTTTATTTGAATATTTAATTTTAATATCCTTCGTATAAAATTATAAATTGTCTATGATTAAGTTTTATGACCCTTTGATGTCGACGTTACAACAATGAGGCATTGATTATCATAATTATTGCAATTTGCGGTATGAAATTTATTTATCAGATTGTTTCTATGGACGATTTGCTATGACGATTTAAATGGATTGAGTAACGTTAAAAAAATCTAATCGATGTTTAATATCGAATATAAATTAGAGCAGGATACGAACCTACAATCTTAGGGATTCCGTTCCGTAGCTCTTTCAATTGAGCTACCACGTATTGATAAATATTTGTTTTATACAAAATACTGAGTTTAGATTTTGTAACAAATTATATGATCTAAGAATAGCTGGATCGGCTTAATTATCCAAGTATCAACTCAAAATCATTATAAGGATGAAAAGTAAGAAATTAAATTCATAAGAAGTTTCCACTAAAGAAAAAAATAATTACTTTTTCAACATTAAATTTTCTTTACACAAGTAGTGAAGGAAATCAAAAACTTAAACAAATGTAAATTAGTCTTATTTTGATTGTGTTTCATGTTTCATCAAAAAATTATTAAATTCCTGATAAAGCAAGTTATTGTAATCACCACGATTTCCAAACTTGTTTTTTTATGGATACCTTTACATTTTGAGATGTCCTGAATAATTCTAGACACTTGTTCAAAAAATGTATGTGTGTGTTGTGCTTGTGTATGTTTAAGCAGTAAGCATTGTTTTTGCTTGCGACCTGATAATGCAATAATAATACCTCGATAACGGTGTTTGTGGTATCAATCGATGCGATGTCAGTAAAAAAGGGAACACAAAACAAAACTAA
Organism: Mechanitis mazaeus; assembly: GCA_959347395.1. Classification (NCBI taxonomy): domain Eukaryota; kingdom Metazoa; phylum Arthropoda; class Insecta; order Lepidoptera; family Nymphalidae; genus Mechanitis; species Mechanitis mazaeus. The sequence goes on from OY365743.1 coordinate 12,816,115, forward strand.
TTATTAATTTTTATTTTTATAAATTGTAAAAAATTAAATAGCTTCATATTATCTAATAATGAAATGATGGGATGAACTTTATTAAAGGATATAATCAAATAAATATATATATAACTTATTTTTTTATGAAAAAAGAGGGCAAACGAGCGTGCAGGTCACAGGTTAAATGTGATCACCGCCGCCCACAAACTTTTGCAACATCCGAAGACACACAAGAGCGTTGCCGGGCTTTTGAGATATAAGTATATGCCGTTTTTGAAGGTACCCATGTAGTATCGATCTGGAAACACCGCCGAAGGAAGTTCATTCTACATCTTAAGTGGTACGTGGAAGAAAAGTCCTTGAAAACCGCACAGTAGAAGATCGCCACGCATCCAGGTGGTATGGATGGAAAAACAGGCGGTGACGTAGTGTGCGGTGGTTTGAATTCGGCGGTAGACATCAGACCAAATAGCTCTTCGGAACACTCCCCGTTGTAAATGCGATAGAAGACGCACAAACATGCCACGTCTCTACGCAATGCCAGAGTCTAGCCGTTCACAGAGCACCAGATCCCTGACAATTCGAACGACTCTCCGTTGTACGCGGTCAAAACGCCGAAGCAGATATTAGGGTGATCCGGACCAGAGATGAGAACCGTACTCCATATGTGGCCGAACCTGCGCCTTATAAAGCGCAAGTCTTTGGCCGGGATTGAAATACTGCCTCGCTCTATTAATCACACCCAATGTCATCGAGGCTAACTTGGCCTTGCTCTAAAAGTGATCACGAAACTGACGGTCGCTCGAAATGTCGAGTCCCAGTACTCTGATACTTGGCAAGGCGTCGAGGGTTATGCTCTCGAAGAGCGGCGATACGACAAATGGGGTTTTCTTCGTGGTAAACACGCAAACTTGTGTCTTTTGGGGATTAAACTGAACGAGGTTCAGTTTACCCCATTCTGAGATCATCCCCCGGGAGGTCTCTATAGAAGACACAAGTTTCTAATATACATCAATTAACATTATTCTTAACCAAGAAGTTAATGTGATGGGGCTCGCACCATTACCGCTATTTTAGGAAATCATTACAGCAAGTGCGAAGTCTGAATGACTCGACAATATTGTTAAACAGTATTTTCATGATATGTCAAATAAATATCATGAATACAAAGAAAGAGAAAGAGAGAATATTAGTTATTTTTTTTTTAAATATAAGGGATAATGAAACAACAACAAAATTTATTGCACTTTTATTTTACACAATATACATTTAAAAAAACATTTGTGATTCGGTATTAAGTTCACAGATATTCAAGAAAACTTTGGATACGAAGGAACTATTTACACTTTAGTTCACAAATTATTATTAAGTTATATATATAATAAACATTATAAACTGTATACCTCTTGAACCGTCTACTAGTTTATGTGGACTAGATCGGAGAAGCGTAAAAATATAAAATTGAAAAGTTAATCCATTTAATCAAAGACCTTAACTGCATATTAGGCGCAAGTCAGACCAGGAACTAATTTGGTTTTACATTGTCTCTACATTGTTTATCTGTAATTCAAGTTATTCAAAGCGATAGAACGACGAAGCTATTGAATCTAAGCTATATTAGTTTAATTTGTAGACTCTTAGTGTTTAACACGTTCACTGCGGCCGCACGATTAATTTTTATGTGTAAGACTGCCGCTCGCACACAACAGACATTTGATTTTTAGATAATCATGACTGCGGTTAGCACACCGATGTGTTCTTTTTAAGGAATCCACACTAATAAAGATATTTACGTAATCCGTAATACAGATATATGAAATATGAATATCAAGAAGCAGTATTTACGAAGATATAACTTATGAATAAATTATTAAAAAATATTACAATAAATATGATAGATTAGAATTGATTTCACTTTTATTGTCCAAGTACAACGAAAGCTCAAAAAAAGTACAAAAAATGGACACGCAGTAAAGAGCAATAAAACCTTTGATGGATTAAAAAAGTGACTCGAACAAATAGTGAACTTCGTTGCTATACAATAAGATTTTTTAGTATGTTATCTTTAACAAAATATTTTGGGCCCGAACACAAGATTTTTTGAAACTTAGTCGGTAGTTGTGGCCATCTTATCGTAACTATTTTCTTGCTTGTTGTCCATTGTTCGTACTTTTATTATCTTAGCATTTAACTCAACCAACGATTGATTTAATTTGTCAAGTCAACATTCATTTTTCATTGACTGAACAAGACGTATGTTTGACAAATAGCAAAGTTAAGACTGCCATACTTGCTGACAGAGTTATCAAAACAATCTAACATTTTTTTTCAAATATGGCTTTCATCCGTAATATAGAGCACGATATATTTGGCCAAATTCACGTAATATGTAAAAGACACGAAGAAAATTTTGACAGTTTATTCAATAATTAGGTGCTGTTCGCAGTGAGCCAAATAGTAGAACTGTATATTAGTAGAATCTAAAACCACACAAATATAAAAGTAAATATGCATTCAAATAATTAATACTAACAAAAAATATGACACAGACTACAATTGACTAATCACAATCTAATTTTATTTAATTTAAGTTATTTTTTTGTATTTTTATAAGCTTATTTTGTAATTGAACAAAAAAAGTAAAATCAAGTTGTTATTGTATTTTTTGTAAATAATATTTATATTTGTAAAATTATATCAATTATGTTTATTATGTAAAAATTTGTTCTTGATATTAATACTTATATATCTATACTTTATTAGTGACAATTAATTACAATAATCGATATATTATACAGCTTTAAACGTCTTTTTAGGTTGACGCTTCAAAACAGCGGCAAGCACAACGTATGTGTTAGAACCGCAGCAGGGATTTAAACGATGTAACGGGCCGCAGCTACAGTGTAAACAAACCAAAAGTCTGGAGTATTAAAAGTAAGTTAAGTCTGTTTTCAATTATGTACAATTTGCGCTTTTAATAAGTAAATTCGTTACAGAAGTACATTTATTATAAAATGAGCCATTCATCTTATTGCAGTACATGTATAATATGATTTGTAAATTTTTACCTTAATGCTATTGTTTTAAAATTTAAAATTGTTTGTGTCAGAAAAATTGGCTGTATTTAAATATGTTTTTCTTAATTATTAAACTAATTTAATGATCGGAAAGTGTCTATGTACGGAGAAATCAAACTCGGGCGGTGTCGTCGAATCCTGTTTGTGTCCTCCAGCTAATAATTTTAATACTACGAAATTTGTTTTGGCGACTTTAAGAAGATCATTTACCTGGAGAAAAAAATACAAAATATTAAGTTTTTAAATTTATAAAATATAATTTACTAGTGGTATAACTTCATTAAGGATTTATTTAACTATTACAAAGAGTAAAACTGTAGAACACAGAATCTGTTGTTTTTTAGCTTAAATAGGTACCTTTATACAATAATTATGTTACATTATCTAATTTACTATTTGACATGAAAACCAAAACTATTGAAATGAAAACTAAATGAATTAGTGCACTAACAGCCTATTCATAATGTAATAGTACACAATTTGACTTAGTGTTATATTATTAGTAAATCATATAACGTAATGGCTAATTTGGTACTTTTTAATTATTTTTTGTAATATATACTTTTTTTATCTCTGTTCGAAATATTCGATCAGGTATTCGTTTAGTCTGAAACATTACTAGAAAATTATATTTTATAGAATTCACACCAGAATGTTGTTATATGGAAAATATGGGTTATATTTTTTATTCTGTTGATGTTATTTCCTTTTATATACTACTATTTACTATATGAAAAAAAGTAATTCAACTGAAATTTGAACCAGTTAATTTCAACTGAGTGAATTCATATTTGGAATGCAGTTTTGTTCCAATAACAATGCAATGATTATAATCAACCAAAATGGCCGCCAACATAAAATGGCAGATTAAGTATCTATGTAAAACGTTTTTGCGCAAAACGCAAATAATACGTACCTCCTGATCTGGTATAGTAATAGTTTCTAATAGAGTTCGTGCTTGTTGGAAATGTTTGCAGCCAGCAAGATATAAAATGACTGGTGTTTCATAACTGCAAGAAAACATATAGTTTATAAGTGGCAGCCATAAATATTATTATTTGATGATTAATCATCAAACATATTTAAGACTTTTTTGTAAGATAAATTTAATGTTATAATAGCTATATCGTGTCCGTGCTCGTAGCGCACGGCCTCGCTGTCGAACTCGCACTGCGACTATTAATATAGCGAGGTGTCTTACTGCAGGTGCTGCGTCATCTCGCAGAACTCGTGGTAGTGCACGTGCGGCGGCGTGACGCCGGCCAGCGGCGCGAAGCGGTGCTTGTAGCGCACGGCCTCGCTGTCGAACTCGCACTGCGACTATTAATATAGCGAGGTGTCTTACTGCAGGTGCTGCGTCATCTCGCAGAACTCGTGGTAGTGCACGTGCGGCGGCGTGACGCCGGCCAGCGGCGCGAAGCGGTGCTTGTAGCGCACGGCCTCGCTGTCGAACTCGCACTGCGACTATTAATATAGCGAGGTGTCTTACTGCAGGTGCTGCGTCATCTCGCAGAACTCGTGGTAGTGCACGTGCGGCGGCGTGACGCCGGCCAGCGGCGCGAAGCGGTGCTTGTAGCGCACGGCCTCGCTGTCGAACTCGCACTGCGACTATTAATATAGCGAGGTGTCTTACTGCAGGTGCTGCGTCATCTCGCAGAACTCGTGGTAGTGCACGTGCGGCGGCGTGACGCCGGCCAGCGGCGCGAAGCGGTGCTTGTAGCGCACGGCCTCGCTGTCGAACTCGCACTGCGACTATTAATATAGCGAGGTGTCTTACTGCAGGTGCTGCGTCATCTCGCAGAACTCGTGGTAGTGCACGTGCGGCGGCGTGACGCCGGCCAGCGGCGCGAAGCGGTGCTTGTAGCGCACGGCCTCGCTGTCGAACTCGCACTGCGACTATTAATATAGCGAGGTGTCTTACTGCAGGTGCTGCGTCATCTCGCAGAACTCGTGGTAGTGCACGTGCGGCGGCGTGACGCCGGCCAGCGGCGCGAAGCGGTGCTTGTAGCGCACGGCCTCGCTGTCGAACTCGCACTGCGACTATTAATATAGCGAGGTGTCTTACTGCAGGTGCTGCGTCATCTCGCAGAACTCGTGGTAGTGCACGTGCGGCGGCGTGACGCCGGCCAGCGGCGCGAAGCGGTGCTTGTAGCGCACGGCCTCGCTGTCGAACTCGCACTGCGACTATTAATATAGCGAGGTGTCTTACTGCAGGTGCTGCGTCATCTCGCAGAACTCGTGGTAGTGCACGTGCGGCGGCGTGACGCCGGCCAGCGGCGCGAAGCGGTGCTTGTAGCGCACGGCCTCGCTGTCGAACTCGCACTGCGACTATTAATATAGCGAGGTGTCTTACTGCAGGTGCTGCGTCATCTCGCAGAACTCGTGGTAGTGCACGTGCGGCGGCGTGACGCCGGCCAGCGGCGCGAAGCGGTGCTTGTAGCGCACGGCCTCGCTGTCGAACTCGCACTGCGACTATTAATATAGCGAGGTGTCTTACTGCAGGTGCTGCGTCATCTCGCAGAACTCGTGGTAGTGCACGTGCGGCGGCGTGACGCCGGCCAGCGGCGCGAAGCGGTGCTTGTAGCGCACGGCCTCGCTGTCGAACTCACACTGCGGCTCGCGCAGCTTGCCTTGTAGCTTGAACGCCACGAGAGCCTGGAAGATATAGTGGTGGAGTAGCAAAATATTATTTTATTTCTTTTTGAAAATATCCACTTCTTTAGGAAGAGTAAAACGGTTCGTTACGTAACGCGTGACGGCACCAGTCTGTCAGGCCTCCCTTTCTCTGATGCAAACTGCTGCGGCACACAGGCTTCTCCTCTCTCACTCTAGCTCACAACTCTTAATTATAAATACCTTTTCTTACATTAATCATATTTATATACATAAAACTTAAGAAATAAGCAAAACTTTCTCAAGTCGAACAATTTCAATATTAAATAGTTCAACTAAGATTAGTTTTAGTTGTCACTTCTGTGCCTTTTGCATTTTACATAAATATGTTGCCGACAACAATATTTTTTAATTTAAGTTGCTCAATCGATTACTTAGTAGCAAAAGCAAGTAGTGCTTAGTAGTAGTGATGGTATTAGATTTGCACTTTGTTTTTTTTTAATATAAAAAAAAATACACTCAGGATTCGCTTTTACGACCTCTATCATACTCTCTAAATTTTACTCCTCCATTTTACGGGGTATTACAATTTTATACTTAAAAACATGGCCGACAGTCGCACGAGATTCTGTATTAGCGATGATGTGACATGTGACAGATCCAGAATTATAAATTTAGGCAATATTAAAAGTACATTAGTTTCTCACCTTATAATATCCACCGCACATATTCTGCATAACTTGGCACATGAGTCCCTCTCTGGCGTAAGGTCTTACTTTTTTCTTTTGCTTTCGAGCTCCACTCTTCTTAGCGTCAGGTTTTCTAGAAGCTTCCCCGGATAATCCTTCAGCACGACCAAGGGCTGATACCAGCCAGCCATAAAGAAATTTGTACAAATACCTAAAAACAAAAAAAAAATTATCAAAACATCATTGCCAAATTTCGACTGATTACAAACTAAATAACAAAAAAATAAAAATGTTATTTTTATTTTTTTAGTGTACGAACCAAAATATGTAGTGATATTCATGCACGCTGTAGAGCTCCAGTTCTAATCCGGACAGTAGATACGCGATCATGACCCTCAGCACGTGGTAAAGGATCCATGTGCTGAAGCACCCGCGAGGCGCTGTGCCTGCAGCGCCGCTTATCAACGAGTCCACGCTCTCACCCTGAAATGTCGACTTTATTAGTGCTGTGTAAGGTTATTATTAGATTAAACAACAGAGTTGCGATTTAGGCGTCCACTGATTTCGCCTGGAATGTAAGCCTTATTAAAACTGACTAAGGTTCGTATTAGAGTAACCATCAATCAGAATTGTGATAAAGCTGTCCACACTCTCCTCCTGTATGTAAGAATGTAACCTTTATTACTGACGGATAAGGCATACATTAGAGTGAGTATTCATAGAGAATATTTCAAAATACCTCCTCCTGCAAAGCTGCAAACTCATCCAACAACAGAGCTAGTTTGTCTCTTTGCCTCGCTCGGTTGTGACCGCATACTTGCACTAAAACTGCGAATGGACGGACGCATCGGGAGAGAAAGTTCTCGACCAGCTCTCGGGCCTGTAAATAAATAAATTAAAATTACGGTGACATTTATCATGTTTACTGAGGTGATAAAGAAACTGTATTTCATTTTCCAGTTTTAAAAGTATACATGGGGAGTCACATATACATACTATTTATCTGAGTTAGATTCAACTAGGAGAGCAGTAAAGGAGCATTTTAAATCTAGCAATATGTTGTACTCACGGGAGGGTTACCAGCAACAGCAGTCTTCATCGTCAATGCCGGCGGGTTGACAAAACTTTTGACGGATTCTCTCAATATCTCTACAAAAGCGTGGGGTCTTTGGCCTGGGGGTGCATTTACTGCACCCTGTGCCATGGAAGCCGTGGACGCTGGGGATGGACTCAGATATAACAATTGTAAGGCTGATCGAGACAGGATACAAGCCCGTTGACGACTGAACTCCATAAAGAAATCCTACAACAATAAACAATTTTGAAATGGATTTTTTTTTTTAGAATTTTTCATCTTGTCTTGTTGTCTTGACTTGTCTGGTCTGATCTTGTCTCTTTTCGTCTCGTCTCGTCTTATTTTCTATTATTTTTTACTTTACTTTATTCCATATTAATAAACATCTTTTCACCTTATAAAATAAGAACATAAGATTATTTCTTTTCAAAATATTCATACAATTTATGTGACATTGATCATTTTTTATTTTATTTTTTTCTTCACTCTTTGATACTTAACTATCTGTATTTTTAATTAAGTAAAAAAATCCTTTGAAAAAAATCAATTTACTGAAATGACAGATAGTGAAATGACACATACCAAAGCAGTATGGAAGTTGGTACATGATGTAATCTTCCAAGCATGTCTAAGTCTAGTGACTAGTTCGTCGAAGTATTGCAGAGCTTCAATACGAGGTTTGATTCTAGTATATCGAGGGAACGTTGGCGGTAAGAGTCGCTGGTTAACCATTGGTTCAAATCCCATTGGATTTGGGGTGTCCGCTGCAATCATAAATTTATTTATAAGTTATTGACAGAGATCATGACAGCAGATGATCATACATGTATACATCCTGACTAGAGGTCATGAGTGAGATTCCAAGATCATACTCAGGCTGGCTAGACCGGTGTATTTAAAGGAACACAGGCTAATGTTGTTTCTATACCAAAATTGAGTACAGTGAGAGTCAGAATTCCAAAAATTTTCTTTATCCACCCTATCTATCCTAACCTCCATCATGTCTACTCATTTCGCAAAGTCGGCACGGTATTTATAAGTAGCCATAACCAACATGATTTTACCGACCATTTTTTTGACAGAGGACATCTAAAAAATAAAGCTTTTAACTATATAAACTATGTCACTCTTTCCTTTGTTTTATTAGCTAAAAGTATTGAATTTCTACAATAACGAGTTAAAAACCATGGAAATTAAAAATTCCCCACATCGTTTTCATACATTAATAAAATATAAATGTGCAGACCTTTATAATACTTGACTTACAATTCTCAGCAGGTTGGGTGCCTTTTCCTACAGTTTTAATAATAACCTTCATCATCTCTGAGCAGCCATTCAGAAGAGCGACGCAATCTGCTCCGGATTGTGAATCTTTCTTTGTTATTTTCAGTAAAGCTTGATAGAACATTCTAGTAAAACGAATTCTAGCAGCTAGAGCTGCCCACAGGTCAATGGCCTAAAAAAAATATTTATTATTAGTATAACATGTTTTTAATTAAAAACATATTCTCTTTAAGTTCTATTTATTTTACATATTCATATGTTAAAACCAGTTGCTAAAGCATGAAAACCTAAAGTATGGAAAAATTGTCAAGTATGAGACTGCAAAAATATGGTCAATCGCAAAATGGACAATAATTCCTATTTAAAACTATTTATTCCTATTAAAAACTAACTGATATAGAATTAACTGTGAAATTTGCGTATATGCAATGTGAAATTAGCCCATATGTATGTTATAACCTTTCATGTCTTAGCTTCCACTCAAAGGCAGCTAAGAGGCAAAAATTGTTAATATATAATTCTGTATGTCTCTATGTAGAGAAATATATAGTAATACTCTTATTAGACATAGTAATCTTCAGCATTGTCTCAGAGTTATCATGTACACAGAACAACGGATAGATAATCAGATATTCTTATAAAGTAGCTTCCACTATTTAATAAGATGTACTGACTTTGAATTAACTTAACTACTTACTCACCTCATCATCATGACTTCTCGCTTTTTTATTTAACTCCTCCTCCTGTTCCTTCAGCATAGCTGTGCACTTTTGTTCATTTACTTCAAGACTAGCATCATAAGCATTTCCTACTTGAGGGTTTGACCCTAACCGGTAGCCATAGCCCATTGGTAAGAAGTCTTCTTCTTCAAATACTTGTGCCCTGTAATATAATTCACCCAATAATTTAAAAAGATAGTTTGAATAAAAGTAGGTAAAAACCATTAACTTACTTTTTGATACAGTCTTTGATACAATCAAGTAATTTATAAACAGCAATGCAATATGCCTTCAAAGTTTTATTTATTATAGAGTGAGGTTGATGTAAGTACAAGTTTGTGAACACTGTCTGAGCAAGCGAATGTCCCTCCAACCAGGAAACAATGCAGGCCATTGTAGCATCAATAATGCCTATGATCTCGGAAGGTTCTAGATTATCTATCTTTAATTTTCCACACTGAAAATTTTGAATTAAAATTAAGTAAGAATTATTGTCTATTTGTGATTGAAAAAAAAAAAAAAAAATTTATGTACTAAGTATGTCCAGGATATTTATTTGAGGCCTGATTAGAATTTAAATCAGCTCAAAACTAATTTCATGCAGTAAAATTAGTGGACAAGGTAATTTTCTTAGGCTCTTGTTTTGAGTAATATATTATCTTAATCTTTGCTTACAGCAACAGCCTGCTGGAAATTTATAGGTTTAGGGTTGCCACGATTACACAGCATTCCTGTATCCATTTTAGGATCCATCATCTCTATGGCTGACATTGCCTCAAAAAGCCCAAATAAGTGGCCATCGTGAAGTAATTCACCTAGCTGCAAATCTGAAAATATACATTCGATTTCTAAGTTGACCTTTGGCTTTAGGTCAGTAATATAGTTTAGAATTTAAATCTTTTTCTGTGGTAAATAATATCTTTTGTTGTTTGCAATAACCCTACACAGGTTTAAATCACTTAGAGTATATTATCGAAATACAGCTTTATTATAAATAAATTTTAATAATGAAGATGTTTAAATAGTTAAATATAAAATTTATATTCATCTGATGAAAACATTTAAAGTTAATAAATACACTTAATGATTACCTTGTATATATTTAAAAAAATCTGAGGTAATATCCACCCAGTTATAGATGATTTCTGGTGATGTTGGTAATGAATCCATTGTCCTGTAAAAATGAAAACAATGACAATTTAGCCATTTGTAATTATGTAAATACATTTTTGTTAATAATAATTAGTGACAGGACTAATTGGTATTAATGATTATAACTTAATACAAACCAAAAAACTATTGTTAATATTTAAAGTCCACGAGTCCAGCACAGAAAAAAAGAAGTAATTAAAAAAACCTAAATTAAAGTATACTTATTACAACAGATACTTACACTTATATACTTTCAGGATTATGTTATAAATGTTAAATTTAAATTATAAGTGCTCCAAGCAAGGTTCACAAGTACGTATTTCAACACTGTCTTTTTATTGTTTTGAATATAAAAATAGTTTGAATGTTATTTAAAAAAAAGGACGTAAAATATAAATATAATAGACGATTAAATCAGAATTTTTAGGTTATAAAACACACAGAACACTTAATTATCAAGCATAATATAGTATCATATTAAAAAGAGTTTTTATAAAAGAAAGCAAGATTTTTTTCTTTAATAGTAATAAATAATTGTTTAAAAAATATTACATGCATATCTTTACTAACCCGTCACCACCATAATAATCATCAATATCGCCCATTTTAAGCAACTTAAAAGTTAAAATCAACAAAATATATTACCATTTAATTTTAAATAATACCTAATAGAGAAAAACAAATATTACAACCCTAATCAATAGTACAAGAATTAAAGCCGCTTTTGAAGTTTCAGATCTGTAACCTTAGTTTGACAGCAGTCAACAAACTCTATGGGTCAATACAGATTATATTAAAGTTTAGATACATTGCATGCATGGTGCATTTGCTTGTTCGGATTCCTGATGTTCTAAATCGATTTCAACAGATAATACATGCCTTACTTATCTCTTTAGTTAATATTACATCCATTTTACTGTCCTTTTTCGTAACACGCATTCTCGAAAATAATATAGTTTTATTTAAATTTCAACGACGCAAATGTTTTGAGGAGTTACTACTTGAATGTTTATTATTCTTCTTAAAGGTTAAAAATTTCCAAAAAATATAATTTATGTATTAAACATTTTTTTTAAAACCATGTTATTGTTCATGGTGGGCCACCAGAATAAAACTGGTTATATTCTTTTATGGCCTTTATCAATATATAATTATGTTCGCTATAGTCTTTCTTTAAAGAGTTGATTACTCTTTTTTCGTTTTAAAACAGTCTGGCAATTAATGCCATCTCCTCACCTATCTGACTCAAAAAAACATTTGGATTTGATCAATGTACAAATATATTTTTATAAATATATAACATAACAAGAAATTACATAAAAATGCTTATTAAAAAACTTCATGTGGTTAGGACTGAAAGTGATTTGCTCAATATGATTTTCCAACACAAAAGGTAAATAAAAGATAAATGAAATAAAACTAGGTTTTGAGTTTGTGGCGGTTGGTTATAATGGCTTCCAAAAATTTGAGTAGTAAGAAGTAACTATGGATTAGGAATTGAGAACCGTCGACAATTATAACTTTATAAATACTTACTATTTATATTATTAATGTTAATGTATAAGTATTTAAATTTGAAATTGGGTTTTATCATGACTATATGATAAAACTAAATTTCAAATACGTATTTATAAGCTGTTAAATGTTACGACTAATATTATTATGTATTAATAAATCGATTAGAAATCGTAATTACGATACTGTCGAATCATAGGTGCCTGTAGGTGGTCTAATTTAAATAAAATTCTTGTAATTAAAGCACTGGCAGACAGATGAACTACAAAGTAATTCTATAAGGGTTGTTTTTTTATTGTTTTCGGTTTTGAAGTACCGAAGCATAAAAAGTTTTTTGAAAAACACACTTATTCTAGAAATGAAAAAAAAACTTATTCTGATAATAAAACTAATAATTTCAAGTGTTTGATATATATATCAAACACTTGAAATTATTAGTTTTATTATATATATATATATATATATATATATATATATATATATATATATATATATATATATATAACGAGAAATTAAATAAATTTACATGTTTATTTTATTGGTTTAACAAATAACAACTTTGAGATATAAATAAAAAAATAATAGAACAAAACAAATATATTACTTAATAATAAATCCATAAATTACGTATATATTCTTAGATTTTAAATGTATTTTATACTATTTTTAAACAATTTTGTTGTTGTCTCCGAAATATCTGTTACTGCATCGAAAACATCACTATCTATTTGAATAGGTTCAGGCGTTGTAGCGTTAACAAGATCATTTGATATTATATTTGGTTGACCAGGTTTGGACAAACCGACTCCTCCCGAACCCATGTCCATGCAATCGAAGTGGAGTATCTAGATTTGAAAAAAAATATTTGTAACATTATTAGGATTAGATTGAATAATTTTAATTAGAACGCATCTCTTATGATTCTTTTACTGATATCCTAAAATCAGGTACCTAAAAATTATTAATATTTGTGAACATTAACGAATCACTTGGTCTATTGTTGGCTCGCCGCAACCGAGTTCGGTCCATTACTCTAGTCGCAAAAGTAAATTTTTAGTGGCAGCCATCTTTTCTATAAGCAAATTATCTATCTGATCATAATAAGGATTAAAGCTAGCTGTACATTGGTGGCCATCTACAGCAAGCCCACTGGCGTGTAATCAGCACAAGGATCTAGAATATAGATCGAAAGTAACCTGCTATCCCTGCTTTACCTCCATATTCCTTACATAACAAATACATAATGAAATAATCGAAAGTATTATATATACTAGGTCCACGCAAGCCGGGTTGGCCTCGCGACGCAGCGCGTGCGAAACAAAAACAAAAAACAAAAAACAAAAAACGTTCTATATGTTTACTATATAAGCCATATTTTATCAATTATCTCAAAAACTACAATTACAATTCGGCTGATTTTCAATCCAGACCGGGTTTTGCTCATTGTGCGCATGTGTGCAAAATTTCGTGCGTGTAGCTCGTAAATTGAAGGAGTAGGGTAACAAAGGAGTTGAAAATTTGGGTAGTAAAGAGCTTCGCTTCGCTCAGCTCAACAAGTACGTACCACAATGGGAGCCTTGTCGATTCTTGTGTCCATATCCATACAAACATGTAGTTTCTGATCTATAAATGCGATATCAAAGAGTCTTATGCACATATCCATCAAACCAGGTGGCAGGTATGGAACTGGTACCGGTATGCAAAACGGTGGCGGATTTCTAGCTGTTTAAAACAATAAAGATTACATTTTGCTATTTAAAATAAATAAATAATAAATTTAAGGAAACGTTTATATCCTAAAAACGTCTAGCCCTGAAATAAAATTTTTCTATTTATTTTCTTACTTTTCTTTCTTTCTTTCTTTCTTTCTTTCTTTCTTTCTTTCAGGTGTTGCTCACTGCTCTTATTAACTGGACCACGAAGTAAACTAACATATACTTGTGATTATCCTATTCGCTAACATACATTTGAAATCTTACATTAATTTTTAAACCCTTAGCAAATAATTTACCAAAAATGGAAAATTGAGAATTAGTGATTTTTTGCGTTAGTGTCACATAGAGCCACAGAAGCAAATATGAGCCTGTTAAAAAAATACTTACGAATTTCATTATTCTTTTTATTACAAAATATTATAAATGAAAAAAAAACCTGCCATGCTTTTTCGCGCCAAAACGAATTTTGATAAAAAACCAGTTCCTATTACTTTTTTTATGAAATTATCTATTTACATTTACAACCCTAGATTACTTACTCGAAAAAGTATCCCTGAACACGCTTGCATTATTCATGCTAACTTCCAGATCTAGAGTCGAATTTTCTGCTTCATATGTTAGAGTTGCACAAGCTACAATAAAATAATACTATTAGTTTTGTTAAAAAGAATGGTAATTTAGAAAAAAAAACATAATTTAAACTAAAAAAAACTACTCAACACAATCAATCTTAGAAATAAAAAAATATCGAATCCTTATATAATATTGTATTTGCGTGTTGAGTAATACTTATATTAAGACTTGAAATATTATGAAAATTTGATTTTACTCAATCTTTATACTACAAATTAAATATTTATTTAAATTAAATCTACCAAATTTAAGAAATACTCATTACTACCAAAAAAAATATTTTTTGTGTCCTTTATCTTTATCTAATAATATTTAGCTGAAAATAATAAAGAATATTAAATATAAACACCTACTTCGTCTATCATAATTAAAAGCTTGAATCCGTATACCAGTGCAGCATACACAGCGCATGCCATCGCATTGACATGGACCACCTCTGAACGGTAATCTTAACAACCAACCTGGCCTGTACCAAGGCCTAGGCATCATTTTCCTTATAGTCTGTATATATAAGTAGCATATTATAAAATTGTCAGTTGAAAACATATATTCTTTTAATATCAAGGGACCATTTTTAAATATAGCTAAATTCATAAGCAAATGTGAAAATTTTTCATTGCTTGTCTTTTCAGCTATCCTTTTTTTAATTTTTTATTATAAATTAATGTATTAATATTTTTCTTTTTTATTTTGTCCGGTAATATTATTTAATAGACAACCATTTTATTTTTTCATGTTTTATTCGTAATTTAATTTAATTTTAATAATATTTACTCAATAATATGTTTACCTTATTAGTCTCAATGTCATAGTAAACGGAGAAGTCCGAAACATCCATGGCATTATCTTCTTTAATACTGTCTAAATATAAATCCATTTGTTTTGAAACGATTCCTGCAATGATTGGCTAGCATTTTTTATTTTGTTAGAAATAAATTAATATTAAAACATAAAATCATCACAACCTACCACTTGTAACACACGTCACGGAACACACCATAAAGATTAATAGCATCTTTACTTTCAATCTCATTTTTCTAGTCCTTGTAACCCTGACTCAGTTTATCCTTTCCGTCTCAAGGGACACTATTGAAATGACTGCACGTTGCTAAGTTACGTCAACACAAAAATATTAAGGTTGGATTATTTTATTTGTATGCAAGATGTGCGGTTCACGAGCACTAGCTTGCGGGACTTTCTACAGAGAAACTCCGGCGCATACAGACGTACCCACCACTGGCGATCATTAAATATCGATTTTTACTGAGCTGGACATACAATTTCACATTTATCTAGAAAATTTTGCTGTAAGGAGAGATTTTATTGAGAAATAATTGACTTATCTAACCTGATATTTGTATTCCATTGATATACATTAACTAACTATAAAACAAAAGCGATAATACTAGTTGGGAAATAACTAAACTAATGGTAAGTAAAAGACGATATATTAACTTTGTTACGTTCGACAACCATTCAAAAGTTGTTTTTCCATGCCCCCGGAACAGTATTTTCATGAAAAGGGGTACTCTTTGTCTTTCTCTATATCCCTAAGACCATAATGTTAAGGAGTGAAAGCATAACGAACGAAATTTGTTATAAGAAACTCATATTAACATGTGTAATTTTAGTAGAGATATAAAAATAAATGACGTTGGCTAAGAAATATATTTTACTAAAATAAATAACATAAATAAATTATTTTTTTGTAAAAAAATAACTAGTCATCAAATATATTTAAGAGAGATTTGACGACATTTTCATCGTAATCTTCAATATCATCTTCGCCAGCATCGACGACGGCATCAACACCTCCTTGAGGATTAGGAATGGAAATACCACCATTTTCTTCAGGACTTATCATAGCAATACCGTTTGCGCCCATTCTGAAAGTAAATATGTATAAAAACAATAATAATTATATAATTTAATAATACTAATTCTAAAAAATGTAATATGATAGTTTTAAAACATTTGAATACAAAAATGAACAAACCTTAAGCAATCGAAAGCAAAGTTGAATAATTCAAATGATCGCCACTTTCCAGTCATTGCTAAACAAAAGTGAAAATTCCTTCCGGGAAAAAATACGTTATAAAACTTAGCACAGACTTTTAAATTTGGTAGTCTTGGTGGATTTATACACATTGGCCTTGGATTTTTACCTACAAGCATATAAAACTGTAAAGAAATAAATTTGAAACCAATAAAATACATATTGCTATTAGCATAATCATTTTGAACAACATTTACCAGATATAGAGTTTTCAAAAAGGATTCGGTCATTCATTGACATTGCTACATCAAAAGCGAAATCGCCAGGATGATATGTTACTCTCATGCATGCCTTCTGGTTTATTAAATCCATAATGTATCCAGTACAGCATTTACAAACCCCGAGGGAACAACTGCAGCGTCTAGATGACGTTGTGTTTTGTTCCGTTTCTGCATTTTGTCTGCTATAATATGCCATTGCAGTGATTTGTCTTAAATTTAATCCATCCAGCAAAAATAAATTATCATCCGGCACTTCTATTTTATCCAAATTCGTATTAGTATCATTATTAGTAGTTCTGCCTTCAACATCTAAAATGTATAAATACATTATTCAATTATTATATGTTAAGATAAAATAGACGAGAGCATTATATTTACCAATTCCTTTTGTAACATCCAAACATAAGGTCACTATAACAACACAGATAAACAATATCATGGTAAAGCTTATTGGAACGCGAAGCTACTCGAATGCCGGTTGTGTGAATAACACACTCGTCCCAATTCTCCTGAAGATACTAAAACCGGTTCAACGGTGATAGCGAAAACGTATCAAGACATCCACTTTCACATATTGCGACGCTTTTAAAAGTGATATTTGATAATTAGACTTCCCCAAAAATCATTGGTATTGATATTGTATTAATTATCTAATATAGATACATACAGAAATATATATATATATATATATATATATATATATATATATATGTATTTGTGCTCGCGGGTTTTTGTGTGTGTGATGTGTGTCATAAAACAAAAAGAACGTAACAAGACAAAAATAATTTATTAATTAACGTTATATTTTATAAATAAATAAATATTTTTTTAAGCAACGCCTCCGAGGAAGTCTCCTACAGCATCACCAATGGCATCTAGCGGTCCATCCCCTCCAAATAATCCACCTGGTTGTCCAAATAATCCACCTTCTGGTAATAAACCATTACCGTTATTTCCTAGAAGTGCTCCAGCTGCATCTAATATTGTACCTCCGTTGTTATTGTTACTTCCAAACAAGTTCACTGGTTTCGGTCCCGACGATACTGGTTTCGGTTTTAGTCCCGTTTGTAAACCTGATGATCCTAACCTGTCATAAAAACATATAGATTACTAAAAATTAAACTTAATCTTTAGTAATATTGTTAATTAAAATAATTTTGTTATTTTAACGCGCTACATCTGGGCCTACAAATCAAATATTTAAGATCAAATGTAAATCTTCAATTTAATATCAAATGTAAATCTTCAAAAAGAATATGAATAAGACAAAAGTGGATAATTCTGTTTCATACTCGTTTTACAATAATGGTTCTACACTAATGTTGCGAACGTGTTCTAATCGCGGAAGAAGTTCGGGGGAAATAGCAGGTACTGTAATCGCAACTATAAAATCAATAAAACATTTATAAACCTATTCAACCTAATTAAACGCTATGTTTTTATAACAACTTACCCAAAACATCTAAATGAGGCTGAGTAAACGGGAAAACTAGCTATATCTGCATTAATATCTAAACACGCAAACGCATTTCCGTTACGTATGCGAATATTACTTATTTCTGCACACACTCGCACGAACGGTGCTCTCCTGGGATTGAAACATATTGGCGGTGGGTTACTTGCTGTAATAATAAAACAAGTAATCCATATTTTACTAATCCATACGTTACTAATAAACAATAAGGAATCTGGCTAATAAATGATTCACCTGAAACCCTACGACGAACAACAGTTCTGTTGTTCACAGCAAGTCTAACATCAAAAACAAAATCCTCTGGAACAAACTTTATGCTACCACAGGTTTTCATTTTAAAACGGTCCATTATAGCACCAGTGCAACAAGCACACTGACCACCTGCACAAGTACAAGGAAACCTAGTGACCTGGCCCTCTACTGGAACTTGGTCATTAGGAACTTGATCTTGAACTACTTGCGTACTTGGTGCTACAGTAACCATAGGTGCCACTGTTACAGGATCTTCTTGTATTGTTACATCGCTTACTGTGGTATCGCTAACAATATCATCTACCTCATCCTGTACTTCTTCTACGTCTTCAATTTCATTTTCATCAATTTCATTTTCATCGTCTTGAATCACATTAATAGGAACAACTATAGTAACTGGTGATTTGAGAATAGGTGTAGAAATGAAAGCTTGTTTCCAAACTGTTCTGGGTACTTTTATATTAATAACAGGATATGAGCGATCTTGTTTGGAAATAAATTCACCTGTAATTTATTATTGACATGGTTATTATTAATTTATTGTATATTTTTTATAAAATATAATATACGTACCATGCCTCGCTATACAAAAGGAGAATAAGTAAATATTAATTACAATCAATAGTCTAAAGTATGAAGACATTATTAAGGAATGCCACTTGTATTGTTACAACAGTTTCGCCTGGCTTTCCAGTTGTAATTGTTGGTGGAACATGTTACTTCTATCTATTTAACTGGTGTCAAGAAATGAAGTTACAAGCCTTAGTTTTGCTACACGGTCAATGAACAAACAAACAAGTTTTAAATTTTAATGTACGACGAGGAGAAAGTAGTCACTTAAAATGACAGAATTGATTCCTACTTTCGGAACCATTTCCGAAAGTAGGAATCAATACTCATACGGAATGTAAATAGATGTTAGTAACGTTTCTAAATTATTTAAACATTCATATAAAAATTATGAAGGCACTGTGGTTGGGTAGAGTGTTGATGAATTTACTGAAGCTATATAAAAAAATTTATTAATCATTTGCTTAAAAATGCTAGTATAATTACTTTCGAGAGCTTGTTTTATCTAAACCCAATTTACATAGATTTTAACTTTAAATATTGCAAAAGTTTAAATAGTTAAAACGATGAAAAATAATATTACTTTGTATATATTATTTATATCAATTTAATACAAAGTTGCAATAATCAAACAGTATTTATTTTTTTTGTCAAAACTTGGGAGTATATAACAAAATTTTGTTATATTATTCTTTATTCAGATTTGTTTTTAAAATCTTAATGATAAATTGATGATTAAAATGGTAAAAAAAATTATTGGTGTTATCTTTAAATGAAACACTAACACGAAGGTACTTAGTTGGGTAAGAATTTTAAAATTTCTAATTTTAATTAAATTTTCCAAAACCCCGTAAGTCTAAAATAGTAAATTTTGATCCTAAGAAATAACAGTTTCATAAAATTTCCATTACCTAACAAATACCGTTTTTTATAAAAAATGACTTATGTAATAAATTAATTCTGTTTTAAAATTTTAGCTTTCTCGACACAGTTTTGAATAGTTCTTTGGTAGTCAACCAAGGCAAAAATTTCTTTTAGAAATATCAATGACGGATTGAGCGTTACCTTAAGCATACCTGTAGTTGATTAAATTAAACAATATTTTATATTTTTGATACTTTACTCTTTTGAAAAAATAAATAATCTTACAAACGACCACTATTTACAAACAATAAATTAAGGTTTAACATACACAAATAAATTACTATGAATTATTTTTATCATTATGCTTGAGACCATCCACGCATCATTTTGTTTTGTCTTCTTCTATCTTTTCTACTTAAATCGTCAATATCGGGAAGAACCATAGAATCGCTTAATGAATCAAGTCCTAATAAATAGTCATAATCATTGAAACCTTTAACTCCATGAGGTTTTACAACTTTGTTCTTATTTTGCCTTTTATGTCTGCCAAATATTCCTAATTCATGACCTACGCTTTCACCAATACCAGTTAAATCTAACACGTCTAAATCGCCTAAATTAAATCGACCGTTATTCTTGTGCTTTGGTAAGGATAGTCCTTCATAATGGTTTGAATTCTGCATATTTTTATGACTTCGTGTTTCATCAGCTACTGTTTCAGATGCATGTTCTTCGGAATGAGAATCTAGACTTTGAACTATTTGTACCATTTCTTCATTGTTATCATCTACAGTCGTTGCAAAAGGTATCAATGAATGAGGCTTAGACGTTATAGTTGCAATTTTTTCATAGTTTTTTTCCCCTGAGTTAGTAAATTTAACTTTTGCTTCTTTTATTGTGGTAGGTATCAGTTGAGTCACTGGCATCAAAGATAGTTGACCAGTAATATGAGCTAAAGACATTTCCAAGCCATCATCTTCAAAGGTTGTAGCTGATTTAGGAGTTGTCATTTCATTTATTGGTATAACATGAGGCAACTGATGATTCTCAGGACTTAGAGAATTTTCAAAGTTATTCTTATTAGAAGTAAGAGCTTCTGTATTTACTGTGAGTACGGGTGCTGCTGTTGAAGATATTGCTGGTGCCATTGAAATATCTTTAGTGACAGCAGATGATGCCACTGTCGGTTTTGCAGTTGTTGTTCTTCTAACGGGTTTACGGGTTGGTCTACGATTGACAGGTCGCACTTTGACTGTCGTTGTTCGAGTAACCGGTCGTTGTGTAGTAAGTTTTATGACTGGTCTTTTTGTAGTCCTACGGTTAGGACGTGGTCGTCGTGTCGTAGTTGTTGTCGTCGAAGACAATGGTGCTTGCTTATTTTTATTTTTGTTAGATTTTTTCCCACCTGATGAACCAAACAGGCCTCCTAATAAGTCTTCTCCCAAAAGACTAAATCCTGTATAATCTGCACTGTCGACATCATTGGCGGCATCGAGATCTCCTGTAACATAATATTAATTAACTTTAAATTCCACATTCATCAAAAACTTAAATGTAAGAAACTCTTTGTTACATATGAATTTCTTGTGATTTTTTGGGATTCACATAATAGACTTAAATTTGTCCTTTAACTCGACAAATTGGATTTGGTATATTTATATAAATACGCATTATGTAAAGCAAAAGTTAAAAATCCAATGATTAAAATTTCATTAAACTTATTTTTTTAATAAGTTGTATGTATACCATCATCATCATCCTCTTCTTCATCGTCATCATCATCATCATCATCAGTATCAAGAGCAAATCCGTCATCATCTTCATCATCGTCATCATCTTCGTCATCATCAGTAACTTTCTCATCTTGGGGTACTAAAGGTAGGGGATCGGCTGGTTCACTAGTAACACCCCTGGGGCCAAACTTAAAGCAAGATACTCTAACAGCAGCTTCAACAGTGCTTTTAGCTTGTAACTCCAAGCCGAGACAGGCCCTAAATTCTTCTCCAGCTCTCGCAATATTATAAACTCGTCCACAGAATTTTGATATACCTCCAGGTAGAGGCATGCAAACAGGACTTGGCTTGCGACCTGTTAGATTTCATTTATTCAATTAAAAGTATATAATTTACCCCCTAATAATTGATATAAGAACTTAAATATAAATATCAATTACCTGAAAGCGTTCTATTTGTAATAACTTTCTTTCCGAAGCTTAGTGATACTGACATTTTATCACCTTTTAAGTACATTAGAGAAGCACATCCTACAATTTAAGAAATGTGTTTGTTATTGTTATTCAAAAATTATGTATAATCTTTCATATTTTATTATAATTTTTCTTTATGATTACCTGGACCGTTCAGATTTACAAGAGGGACTGCAAATTCTCGACAACAGTTGCAATACGCTTCGGAACATTTGCAATATCTGTTAATGCTATTGTCCTCTATTTTAATGTAGTCATTTTGTTTTTGAATTCCTTTTTTATTATTTTTCTGACGACCTAGAAATTCATAAATTACCATAAATTATTAGAGTATAATATACCCGGTTATAACAATGTAACATTGCAGACACGCTATCGATTATTTCATTCGCAAAAACCAATTAAATTAATGTTATATTCTGCTTTCACGATTATATAGAGAATATGATATATATTTTTTAACGAACTAATAATACTAAAAGTTAAATGTTTATAAAGTTGTAATTCATATACAATAAATATTTTAGCACTCTCTTACCGATGTGTTTAGAGGCTGCGAAGGCCAACAGCACAAATATTAGTAAAAGCTCAAAAACCAGGGAGAGCTTCATTCTAAATGACCTGCTGTTCCTGTAAGTGCAATTAAATCTAATAAATAATCTCATTTTATTGGTATCAATATTCTTAACTATTAGGATGTACATGACATGTAATCTTATGTAGTTTGAGTAAAAAAACTTTTTTGTATAGAATAAAATATTTTGAGAATTTTTAACTGAAAATAATAAAAATAGGTTTATATTATATTTAAAAGTTTAAATTTCCTCTAATTACGTGGTTGATTGTCTAGTAGTAAAAAGTATGTAACGTAATATATAGAAGTTGTTATCACAAAAAAAAATCTCATTACTATTCAGGGATTCCAGAGCATACGAAGGGGTATCCATCGTTTATTATGTTTTTATTTTACTGAAGTATGTCATATATATTTTTTTCCATTTACATTTGTATAATATTTTTTCATCTGGTTTTAAATTTTACAACTTTAAATATATTTAGCCTAGTTTTACATATGACCCTGATAAGACAACCAAGCCCAAAATTGGCTAAAAGAATTTAAACTTACGCAGGAGCAACACATTCTAACAGAAGTTTATTATATTATTGTAATTTTAATATTTGCATATATTATTGTAATTATATGAGTTATCTCTGTCATTCTATTGAATAATTTTAACTAGAGACAAAATTCTTAAATAGATTACAGTTTTAGAAAATTAATATGGGAAAAAAAGAAAACATAATAAATATTGATTTTTTGATATTAATTTAAGTACAAAGTGCCCAAGTTAAAAATACTAAAATCATATGCTAATTATTTTTTTATTTTGAAATATAACATAAACCAAAAATTTTATGAGATTTTCTCGTAATGCGCATATAGACTCGAATCGCGCGTTGAAGTCTTTCATATCATAACTAATTTCGATAGGCTTTTCTTTGATAAATTGTCACTTGATTTATTTTCCTAAATTAATAACAATGTTAATAAATTATTAAAAGATTTTAACTGTTAAAACTCTCACCTCGCTATTTTTTTTTAACTATCGTCACCAAAATTTTACAAGCGATTGTATCGCTGTCACCTCTTTGAATGTTCACGGCCAATTAAATATAATTATTAGAAATCACACGTCAGCCCTAAAACGAACGACACCAATGTAACATCATCACTGATTTAATATAACCACTTCAACACTCAGAGAAATGAAGTGACGTATGGAACGAGAAAGGAAAACACGCACCTGTCTCTCTCGCTCGCGAATAATGTGTGAGGGATAGGTGAAAGCAGAGACGCACTTGGCCGCATTTGTAGAATTTAGTGTCACGCACTGAAACGTAGTAAAAGCAGCCTTATGTACATAAGAATGAAAATTAAATATTTTATTGTTTATTCATGTTTCACTAATCTGTGAAAGTTTTTTTAACAATTATATTTGTTATGAATTTCAAGATATTCGGTATGACAATAGATGTATTTCTTAGAAAACTCTAGAACTTACGGCTGGAGGGCATTGATCTGTGCAGCAATGCCCTACTTATGGATTGGTCAATGTATTTTTTTTTAATAATAAATACAGTTTTATTTTCCGCTGTAACATAGTATACTTCTTTAATGTCAAAATCAAAAATAAAATCAGTATTATTAAAAGAAGTTTTATTTTTATTAATAATTTCAAAATTTTTAACAACGTTTTCATTAATTTCCTAGAAGTGGCCAATAAAAAAAAATACAAAAAAAACTTAACTTTTCTATTAATAAAAAAAAAATTAATAGTGATTCAACATATTGTATGATGAAATCTATTTTCTCATAATCTATTATTACACCAATTTTAATCCAACGACCATTTTAAGATATCTGTACTATATGTACTGCACCCAAACCGCCAGAGGGGTCACTACTTTCTCGAGTAGAAAGTAGCCGTCTGCCTCCTCGTTTATTTTTATTCAACATCCCGTAACTCTTAACGATGTTATACTAATTAAATTAAATATTGTGTCATATTTAAAAGTAAAAAGTATGACGCAAAGTTTATTAGGTTTTTTTGTAGAAACACGATAAAATTATATTTCATTAAATATTCATAAACCATTTTCTTATGAATAGGTTCATGAGGTAAAGAACATATAGAAATATGAAAGATACTCAAAATAAGTAACAAATAAATAATATAATTAATATAAGTCATATTACATATAATTGTAATTTTACAAAATCTCTAACATTTAACATATTTATAAGATATTAGCCTCCGTCCGCATCTCCGTCAGTATAGATTTCGCTTATTTAGGATATTTTCAATTCACTATATTATTCATTTATTTAAAGTAACATATTAATATTTGTCGTATTTCAATAAATAATTATAAACTTCCCCAGAAATCAAATGATCTATTGGTACAAATGCGCTTAGTAGTTTTTGATTTTATCGCGTTCGATAGACAGATTACTTTTATTTTATAATATGAACAGATTATGTAATATTTTTTACCAAAAACATGAAACAAACCTTTTTTTACGCTTACTCTATTTTTATTATGACTGAATAATAACAGAAAATATATTATATACTTATGCAATGTTACCGCATTTCTATTTATATTATTAATGAGTATGTATAATATAACCCATGCTTCCTTACTCTAATGCCTAAGCACACATATGCGTGTGAGCATGCAAGACTGCTCAGCTTATATGGCTGGCTGTAATGTTCCGGTTGTCACATTTTTTGCTCGAGAACTGCCATACTTAATGCTGTATACTGCTATACTATGAAATTACTTATTTATTGACCTATTAGTATATAATATATAATGCAGCTTTAATTATAAGTAAGTAAAAAAAAAATTTGATTATAAGGCCAAAAAATTAATTAATATATTAATTATACAATCTAAAAAGATATATTTTTCTATATAACAATATGTAACAATTATTATGTTACAATTAATATAATTATTTACAATAAAAACAAGAAGTTTAATATATATATATATATATATATATATATATATATATATATATATATATATATATATATGTATATTTTTTTTAATATTTTTTAATTTAAATTAACAATAGTCTGTTATCAAAGTAATATCTTTGAAAAAAAAAATTTACAAATGCTTTGATTTGTTGTTCATTCACCTCGATCTGGACTAGTGGAGCGCTTCACTTGGCCATATTCGCCATTTATGTTCCACTTAAGACTGGATATCTATTTGCGTATTCAGCACAAAATTATAACATTGACTTGATAATTTGATTCATCCTTAATACTTTAATCTTCATATGTTATTATTATCAGTGATTGAATTAAAGCAAGAACCAAAACCTTATTTTTTTTTATTTAAAGAAATATATGATACTTATAAAACATCAAACTCTTGTAATATGGGTCTAATTAAAATAACAATTAACTCTGTGGATTGACAATAACAATAAATTGTTATTATTTTAAGAGTATCAATATGGCCGCTGATAAGATGTTCAACCCCATTACGTGCAATTGTTTTGTGAAAAGCCAGAAACAGAAAATGCAGATAGACCATGAAAAGTCAGAAACAGAAAATGCATATAGACCATTACCCGCCCTTCATCTATTCTAGATTGTTCTAAAATTCGAAAGTTCCTTTCATTCCTTGGAAAGCGTTGTTCACTCTACATCTATAATATGAATCATGCTACCCGTTTATGTAGGATTGGTGAAAGCAAAAATAAACTTATCAAGGAAACTTTCTACCAGTTTCTTTCTAACAGTTTTCTGTATTTTGCATTTTTTCTTTACAAATCAATAAAAAAGTCATAATTATAAAAAAAGTCTGAAATAAACTTTTAGGAACGAACAAAAAAATATATCTAAACAGAACAATAAACTGTTACGTATATATATATATATTGTCCTTATATTTGCCCTTATAACTGATATGCACATTACATTTTATAATGTATTATACATTTTGTCAATAGTAAATATAAAAATCTTACACAACACTGTATGCATTGTCCTTTTGTTTGTATCTGCATGGAAATTTACCATACTATACATTTAATTTAATTTACTACACATTTATGTAAAATGTGGATATAAAAAATAGTTTAAATTATATTCACCAGAAATTGATAAAAGGTACTTTTACTTTTAATCTATATATTTTAAAACCATTATCCTTCAATGGGCTTAAAGTTTCGTAAAGAGCAATAATCGGTAAATATCTCTTTCAATCCAACTATCGACTGTATTAGCATATCATATAATTATTATATGTACGTAATGTTTTATTTTAAATTTCACCTTCTATTGTGAGACGTGAAATCGGCTGAGATACGAGGAAAGGACCAGTTCGAACTCGCCGCTGACGAGACCAGCCGTTCCAATCTACCTACATCTTAATTTACCGTGCACGTATATTGTGTCAAAATGTCAATTAAAGTGACACTAACTCTATTTTTGGCGGTAATAGCTTTGGCTAACAGTGCCAGTATACTAGGTAAGTAATTTACATTATATATTTAAATACTAGCATATTACTTTTATAATACTGATAAAATAGTTATAAACTTTTGAATTATATTTTAGTATTAATTTGTGTTTAAACTTTCGAAATCCCTGATTACTACTTTATGTTTACTTACTATTATTCGGCTATCGGAATTTTCACGACTGGTGTGAACCCATTAGAGGAATCACGGCGTGAACTAGAGTTCTTTCAGTTTAATTACATAAATATTAATTTGAAAATAATATTTTGGATTCTATTTTTTGTTAAACTTATTTTTATTTATATTAGAGTAATGAATTTTTAAATAAATTAAAATTATTAAAAAAATAATAATTAATATAACTCTGGTAAGCGGAGTTATGGTTATTAGAAATTCCATTTAAATTTATAGTATTTAGATACTTTCCTTATTATATAACAAAAGCTATTCATATTTTTGACTCAAGTTTTAAATAACCATACGTAATGTATATTACATAACTTAATAATGTTTATGTTGATTATAAAAGAACAATTGGATTCATGAGTGAAAGGGTTCTAGAAAGTGCTTTATTAAGAGACTATTCATATAAATATTTTATGAGAGTTTATTATCTTTATCCGTGTTATACATACTTATTTATTTAATAAAATTGTATTTAGTAACTTGCTAGGCTTTTTTGATATATCTGAAATATCTCTATATGCAATATTTTGACGTTCGATAATTAAAAAATAAGCGTATTTGTTATTGTAATATATAAAAATATGCAGCATGCAATGTATATTATATCTAATTACGTAAATATTTTGCTTTTTGTTAAAGATTTTCTGGATTGGGAAGACGGAAAGAAGTTAATTGAAGTACCAGAGCTGCGCAATGATCAACCAAACAGAAACTGTATGTGCAAGGGCCCGGCGTGTGTGTGCTGTGTTGATTTCAACATAACTTTTGTGGATCTCGGTGGTCCAGGTGATTATGTCGCATTTTTTAATGTAGTTTAGAAAATTGGTTAGGTAATGAGAGAAGCGTATGCCTGGAAGATGAGCGTGTATAGGCTTTTAAAACCTTAAATCTACACCTGGATCGAAGGTCTCCAGGTACTGTTTGTATTCCTCTGCAACACACGGTGAATCTATGGAATGGTAAGAAGCTATGTCTCTTAGAGAATAATGTCTATTGAATAGTTAATAAACATACGAATAAGGGTTATACAATAATCAGGCAAATGTTTACTTGAGAAAGAATGTTGTGGATATAGAACCCACAACCTGGATCCATTGTTTTTCCATGTATGAATTGGTATTCATTGGTATGAGTAAGAGTGAAATAATAATATTATTATTATTCAATAACCATAACAAATTAAATTTACTAGGGTAAAAATATGGTAACCTGAAATAAAAATAGGTTTTTATTTCAGGTTGCGTTCACATGAAGTATGTTTCACCAGAGGAAGGATTTTCTGTTAATGTTTCTTATGGCAAGAATCTTTTGCACAGTTCTAAGATTCAGGGTAAGAAGTTATTACTATTATTAGTATAATTTGTTATAGTTCCTTAGTTATAATTCGAGGACGTGAAAGCTCTTCATTTTTTAATAGGTGTTTCATTTTTTTTTTGTTTTAGATATTAATTAAATAATTTAGAATGAAAATTATCCGCACCCGTATAATATAATAAATTTGTGATTCAATAAGCGCTTACAACTGCTACTTATTTATGTATTTTTGGCTAACAGAGTATACAACTACTTTTTTGATTATTTTTGTTATCTTTTGGGCAGATTAAGTATTTCAAGAAAGTTATTCCACAAAATATTGTATTAAGCTTGAACATAATTGTAGTTATACAGTATTGTTTAATATTTGGAATATTTTAATTCTTAAATTAATAAAAATTATTGTTTTTTATTGCTTCTTAAAGGCAATATAAGAGTACATATATAAAGACAATATAGGTATTACTTTTTAAATAGAGATAATTTGAACAAGACGATTTAAACGAATTAATAAATATTTTATCAGTGATATATGTATATAAAATTTGATAAGCATTAAAAATATATTTCTCACAGGAGCCAATCCAGCACCCATATGTCTAGAAGTCTTTGGAAAGTTTGCACAAGTTTGCGCGAAGTTCAGTGACCTAGCTCCAACATCTGACGGTCTTCGAGGCTGTCTTGAATTAGAGCCAAGACTGCTTGGTGAAGGTCAAATAGACTTCCCTATCGGCTGCTTTAAGTCAACAGCTGGTGGAATGGAGATGGAGGCTCCACCACCTGAGCCTGAAGAGTAAGTTGTGCCAAAAATATAGTTAATTAAAAAAAAAACTTTAACAACTCTGCAATTTGAGATGTAATTTTGAGAACCATAAATAATATTTAAATATTTTGTTCAGAACCACAGAAGAAACAGCTGCTGCAGAAGAAAACAATGCTTTTAACGCTGAATCATTTTTAATGAACGTATTCCAAACAGCCGAGCAAAGTGTGGCGTTTTTAAGCAGCCTTCTAGAGTTCACTTATAAAAAGAATGAAACAGCACCAATCCAAGCAGTTACTACAGTTCAGCAAACTGAAACCTCACAGAGAAGAGCCCCAAAAAATTTTAAACATCCAAATCAATTGTGATAATTTTAATCCTAAATAGACTTACGTACAAAAAGGCATTTCCTAGATTAGCTTTAGCTTGCCAATACTAACGCTCTACGAATAGTAAGAGATTGTTCTTCTCCTATTTATTCCTTTATTAATAAGGTAGTTTGTATTTTATTAATAATAAATACAAAAATAAAAATATTGTTTTATTTTTATTGTCCTCTAAATAAAATTGGAATGGATCTAATAACTGCAGTCAGGCTAAAAGTATAAATAAAAATTAGCTAGAACATTCTATGACTTGTCCTCAAACTAAATACACGTGAAACATGGTATTTTATTGTAACAAAATAAATGTAAAAATATATACATTTCTTTTATCCTTGAGAAAAGGGAGGTGCCGCATTGGTTTCTAATAAATATACGCCAGATTTCCTGAAAAGAATGTATTTTCATTTGAATATAACAACCAATTGTCAAATGAATTGAGCATCAAAATAAGCTCAAATATAACTCACCCAGTCTTAGGAAGTAATCCTCCCATTCGAAGTTGTTTAGGACCAGAACATGTTCTCAAAACTGCAGCATAATAGTTTATGCATTGTCTTCCTGTGAAACCTCCAGAAGTAATCGATTCTGATAAGTAGAAGAAACCTCGTGCATGATCGCAGGCATTGGAATCGCAACCCGGCATTGAGATGCCACCATTAGGGTAGAAGTCCACTTGTGCTAAATTAGCTAAGTATCCAAAAACACCGTAATTTGTGTGAATAACTTCTGTATAATATGCATCATCGGGTTGAAACTTGTATATGCTGTTAACCCAACCAATGAGTGCTGGATCAAGACCTGAGAAATTAAATATGAAACTGAGAAATGAAAACTATTATAGAACGAAGTTGAACTCGGTGCTTTTTATTCCTTTTTATAATAAGGTATATATCTCGCTGCTTTTTTTAAATTTGATATTATTAATTCATGGTTTCCAATGAAATGACATATGATAAAAGAACGTTAAATAAATTGATATTGCACCTACACCTAATAGTTGCAATAAAGGCAGGTAGATGTTGAGTGACTTATATAATTTAATTCAACATTGTTTCCTTTACACAAATTATTGCGTAATGAGTATAAGGTAAAAATAATATTAATTAATTTTAGTTATTCCATTGTAGAAGTTATAGATTGTATCGAATGATAACAGGTATCATCATCGATAAATTAAAAACTGTCGAATTTTATTATTCTGATATTTCTTCATTTTAGGAGAGTTTTTGTCACCAAATATTTATGACTATTTAGTCAAAAGTTGTTTTACTGGAATTCTAATATGTCTTTATTAACCTAATTAAAAAATTTGAGGCAATCTTAACAGTATATTTTAATTTACTTGCACTCGAAAATTATATGTCCAAATCAATTAATAGTATAAAAATCTTACCAGTTATATATGCAACTTGTCCATTCAAATTTCTTCCAACTAATCCAGCTTGATGGCCACCAACTCCATGCCCAATAATATGGTATTGTGCAAGTTTTGAACCACTCGCTTGGTTCAACCAATTAATAAACTTTGCCACAGCTGAACTAGATGTAATAGCATTTGCATTAACTTGTCTGTATTGTAAAGCATTGGCCCCAGAACTCCAGTCCACCACAATTACATTTAAATCTTCAGCTGAGAGAAGGGCTAAAATAATCAAATTTATTAAATTTGTGAAACAGACTTTGATTGCTGTAGATATAAATTAATTAAATAAAAATGTATTAAAAGGACTTCTTTCACCTGAAAGAAGCACAGCATTAAAGTCTGACGTTGCTGAATTCATCCAACCATGAATAAGAACGATAGTTCTTCTAGAACTATTATAATTAGACTGTGACAATAAGCCTGCGTTATTAAGTAGTAATGGTTGGCTTAACCTTGGATTAGCTCTGAAATCACAAGATGACAATATCTTAATAATGTTATTCTTTTTTATTTTGTAGTTTGCTATATCTCATTTTATATTTGGTTTAATAAAATAATAGTTTTAACCTTAAATGTATATTTAGTGTTAGCGCTACAAAAGTACGTATTTGGGATTGATAAAAAACAAAGCAAGATTCAATTTTATTTTATTAGGAGCAATATATTTTACTTAAAACCAGAACGTGGACCTAGACCAACCTAATAAAAAAATGCGGTTAATAATGAACAAACAACATTGAGTATGTTGCTATAGTAGTAGTTCGTTTTAATTAAAAATTCTTGATTTAAACAGTCAATATGTCAGGATATTTGTCAAAACTTGTTAGACTAATTA
The DNA here is from genome assembly GCA_959347395.1 of Mechanitis mazaeus. NCBI lineage: Eukaryota > Metazoa > Arthropoda > Insecta > Lepidoptera > Nymphalidae > Mechanitis > Mechanitis mazaeus. Next base: position 12,848,166 of record OY365743.1, read on the forward strand.
TGTTAGGTTCACTTTTGAGTTTTTCATAAAATATTCGCTTCTAATAAAATGAAAACCATTCTAAATATACATTCAACAGGATTTTTGCTATAACGCCATTGAAAAATACGTATAGCACTTTTTGCTGCATTGCTGTTAACAGAAAAATAGCTATTTTTTCTTATTACGGAAGGAAGGTACCTTGTAAATAAATGATAAACATTGGAGACAGTAGCGTTATATCTTGCTCCATTGTGAAAATCACTGATTGGCGTCCATGAGTCTACGAGATGAAAATCACCATTCGAATCACGTGCATACTGATAACGTGGACCATCATGTTTACTTAGTATGGGATCTGCTGGTAAAGCTGCAAAATATACATTCATACATATGTTTAGGTAATTTATTAATACAAGGCTTGAACTTTTAAAAATAAAAACACGTAAATGTCACATTTTTTTTATTTAACAAATGTAGGGCTCATAGCAGTAAACGGTATGTAATAATAAAAAAATTAAACATAAATGTCATCGTGAGGGATGCGATAGAGAGAAAAGTGTATAAAATTAATTCTCATGTTTCAAGATATAAGTTGCTTACATTTTTTAGTATAAGTGGACAATACTGAAAAAACTTACCTAATGAGACTCCCACACAAAGTAAAACAATTGAATATAATTTAAACATTATAAGATGCAAAATGATGTGTTTTATTGAAACATGAAACAGTAATATAATAAATAATTTTAATCAGAGTTATCATAAAAAGATGTTATCGGGTTTATTAATTTAAAAATATGTCGTCATGAAAATATGGTTTTTGTTCTTTTAGATGCGATTTATAAACAAAAACAAATACAATATCAAACTAATTAAAAATAAAGATCTGTAGGTTATTTACAATTAAAATTGTATGGAAAAAATGCTACATTTTTTATTTTTTTGTGAAATAGTATACAGCAAAACTTTTTTTTAATATGCTTATACCTTTTAGAAATAAGTGCCTAATTTTTAAAAACATATATTTAAGAATAAAAAAAAAATAAATTTATGTAATCACAAATATTTTATTAATTGATTGCCATTATCAGTTAATTAATTTTTGTCAAGATTTTAACAATTATCTCAAAAAACTTTTTGTGTCTATCGAAAGATAGGGATAAATAATAAAATAAGAGATTAAGGATTGCGATAGATAAGATAATATGACATCAAGCCCCCAAAATCTAGAATATATATTTTTAATTGCCGTGTGTATTTTCCAATTATTTCAAGATTGATTATCATCATCGCCCCTTAATAACTATATTCATGATTATGTAACTTTATAATTTTTAAATAAATACATTTCCTACTTAATTCCAAGCAAAATGCATCCAATATTTTTATTATTGTTATTTATTTTACTAATCTCTTTCAGATGTTACAGTACTTAAATTAATGATTGCTTACTATCAGTGATTTTTTAATTAATTATATTCAATAAATCTTTGTTTTGCATTTGATTGCAGATTAATATTATATTTGAGTGTGGCCTCCTTGACTAAAGATAATAACAGCACTATTCAAAGTCAAAGATTTTTATTTCATATTTATGAGATTTTAAACACATATGGCCATAGCACACGTATAGTAATTAAAAAATATCCTAATTTCAATAGAGAAGATGGTTGGAGCCTTTCCAACACCTGGGACCCACTCATAAATACTGTAAAGTCTCACATCTGTGACCGCACTGTCAGACCTCAGGATACAGTTAGAGCGTTTTGTCTACATCCGAAACTTTATGCCCGCAAACTAAGGAACCGTTGGAGGTAGATGATTAATTAACTGACTTTCTGACAGTTACTTACATCTTGTCTACCCGTGAACACGATTACTGCAAAGTATTCGAAACGTCGGGTTAAAATCAAAAATGTAACCAAATTATACGCGGGTTTTAATCCGTAAAAATAGTTTTATTTGAAATGTGTACTCGTGAAAATCTAAGAAAATAATACATACAGCCATTTTACGTTAATTATAATTATTTTCTTTAATAATACAGTAAGAAAAATTGATCGATACGAGCGGGATTCGAAATCGCGACCTCTGGGAATATGTCTACGAATTGAGCTACCGTACCGCTACTCACTTCGAAAAGTTTAGATATGTATGACAAAATATAACGTACTTTATCGAAATGGAGGTGACATTTATTAAGTTTCTTTCGAAATGTTTTTTACTTTGCAATGTATTCTATATTGAAAATTTAATCAAAATAAAAAGTGGAATATAAATAAATAAATTTTATTTTAAGAGTTCATTAAATACAAATTGTTTTAATAAATTTAGATTTTAGCCTCTTGCAAATGGTTGCATCATGTTTGTAAGGAAACTGTAGACTCCGCTACCCCTGTAACAAATTATAATAATTAATATTTACTCCAAAAATACCAAATTTAAAAGTTAAATATATTTTGTCTACTACTTACGAGCTCTTAACATCTGATCCACCAAAAATGACATCGCGTTCACCTTGACATCTTAGCCTAATAGCATTTTCATAGGAATCGCAACCAATAGCAACGAATTTGTTTCCATTATTGACCTCTGCATCGAGAGACTCCGCATAATAAACGTAGGCTAACGTATGAGAGCAAATCGAATCAGTACCACATCCAGACATAAAAGAACCACCGTTCGGGTACAGGTCGATATCTCCTAAAGGTTTATCGTAGCCCATTTCCCCAGCTGTTGTGTGTAAAACTTCAACTATGCCAGCATCATCCTTGCTGAGGATATCTGGATGGTGACTCCAGCCAATCAAAGATGGGTCGAGAGCTGTTAAAATAGAAAATAATTTAGTTATTAACATTTGATTTTATTTCTTAGTAATCAGATTTATCAATAAATTAAAATTACCAACAACATGAGGTACGTTTTTGTTAACATTTCTAGCAGCAATACCAGCAGCATGTGCTCCAAGACCAATGCCTACAATGCGAATATTTTCGGGGTCGTATCCAAAGCTATTGTCGAGAAGGTTCACAAATCCAGCTATCACTTTGGCGACTTCTGGTGTGTTCGACAGAGCAAAGGAGTATGCTGAAGAAACCGGGCTCCAATCGACCGCAATAACATTGACTTGCTCAGCATTTAAATGAGCTGCAACACAAGAAAAAATAAAATAAAACTTATTCACTGACTAAATTGTAAACTAAAATAAATTTAATTAAATAAAAATCATACGATTTATTTTTCTCTTTTGAGTAATTTAGATACTTATATTACATTATAAATAATTATGTTTATGTTAATGAACACTTTTTGAAGATAAAATAAAAACAAAAATAAGCCTGTCTTTTCAAAATTACCTCGAACTACAAATGCGTTGAAGTTTCCAGTTACATTCTGGCCAAAGTTATGAATTGTAATAACAGTGCGGCGAGAACGTTGAAACGATGAAGTCGCTATAGAACTCTCAGACGCCAGCAAGGGTTCACTTTGTGTAGGATTTTCACTGTAAACAAATATAAGTAAGTAAAGTAAGTAAAAATTCTTTATTACCCACAAAAAAATCATAAAAATAAATAAAAATAAAACAAATAAAGGTGGAAATCTGTTTACAATCTCAAATAGTAAAAAAGGCGGTCTTATCGATTAGTTATGATTAATTTAATGCTGAAAACTGAATAGACAGAAATAACTGATTCTGGTTGTGGTAACTATATGCCCCAAAAATCGTTTAAATTATGGCAATATTTTTTCAAAACGCTTAAGTTTCGATGGGATTTAAACAAAATGAAAATGAAACTCATAAAACAAAAAAATTTAGACATTAACAGTAATAATAGTAATAATATGAAGTACTAGTAGCAAAATAAATCAATTGTACCTACTTATTTTAGAATCAATTATACTTACTTGGTAAATAAATGAAATACAACATCCCGAGGGCCGAGGCCGTTAACTGAAAAAAAAAATTATACATGAATCATTATTTATTGGTCTTCATTATTCTATTACTCGTTATAAAGACGTAAAGTTTAGAGGTAATATAGATAACATAGGATTGTATAAAATAATAAGGAATAAAATTTATTTGTACTGCTATGTCATTAAATTGTTGTAGTGTTTTCACAATTGTGCGGACATGCAAAATACTGGTGTCTCATGTTTTTTTCATAACGAAAAAATAATAGCTGTATATTATTATTGTAATTTAAAACACAGCTTGTACTTTTTACATTGTGAAAATAATTATCTTCTTTATTCAAATAAAAAAAATGGATATATAGATAATGAGGAAAACTTTTATGTCAAACATGTATACATAACATTATTTATTTTTATTTTCTTACCTGCCACAGCCACACTCAATAAGAGAGCACACTTTATAAATGCGCACATTATTACATAAATGTCATCAAAATAAACCTAACATGCTTTTTATACAATTATTTATCTATAAATTAAAATTTAATTCTAAGAAATAATAATTATAGCCATCATTGATAAACTAAAACAGGGTTCGTAAAAATGAAAATCGTGTTCAACTTAAATGATAATATCAAATTGCATTTAAATTATAATAAGCAATATTTATTTGTGTTTGTTTGTTTTGTTGATAAAAAATTGAGTGTTTACCAACATTCGTTACAAATTGTTAATAATGTTTGTATTAACCAGGATTTTATTTTCTAATTTATTTATTTTACCATATACCTTATAAAAAAAGGCATACCATACATTTTTTTTTACAAGCATATTTACTACATCAACAGCTATGTACGCTACTATCTAATCGTAATTAATTTATTATCGTTATTAGATATCAATGTTGCTTTATTACGCAATGATACTTCTGGAACACGTCTCGATTATTGTTTTTTTTTTCATTTTATGAGCCGGTTCTGATACTTTTTTTTAAACGAAGTCTTTAGAGGCTTATAATTGGTATTAAAAGCCACTGATCTACCATAAATATACTGTCTAAATTATTCAACAGAAAATACTGTCGCTAGCGTATCTTTTTGCGTATGAGCATTCGAGCGTATGTGTGACATTTTTAACACCGATCTCTTCTGTGCTTTTTAGTTCTGATAAATACTTATCTGTTAATCCTAATGATATTTTAGTTGGAGATATAACTGGTTCAATAATTTTATGAAGAATAATAAAATATTTATTAAGAAGTTTGCCTAAGCACTTATTTTATTTTTATTACTATAGCACTTCCACAATTAATTAAACCCATAATAAAGCAGGCCTTCAATCATCACGTACACCTCGACCGCGGCTACGTTGCCACACTGTATTAATTTGTATCCCTTCAGATTTGCCATCAATACACGAACTTTCTTCTTTAGAAATATCCGCTACCAGACATATCTCTATTGCCTTAGCTACAGCTAATTCATCCGTTCGCGGTAAACGATCTTTGACTATATTATTTAAAATGTTCCAAATGATTATTATTATAGATATCGCGCTGTGAATTTTCATGTAAGTTATCAAGTTGGCGTTACTGAATTAACAAATGCAACGCAGAAACATATTAATCAATATTTTCATATACATCTTGATTGCGTATAAAAAACTTGTACCTCAATAAAGTTTTATTCGTTTTGGCGCTATAGTAGTTATCAAATTTCTTTAGAACGTAACTGATATCGTCGTCACATGCAAATGTAGAATAAACCTCGTATACACATACCACTATTGTTACTATAGCTTGGATAAACTTGGTATATATTGGATAGGCTTGGTAAAACTAACTATAAGTGAAATGCTTTTCACCAATTTAAAGAATATAATTTATACACCGGTGTCACCATGATACATACGTAAATTGATATACATATCTTCTGAATTTATTCAGGTACCCTCTACGATAAATTATTACATTAAGACAATATCTATATTAAAAACGGAACTCAAACTTACGTCATATGGGATCCAGCCCTGTTTATGATGTTTTAATTTTGATAATAGTTGAGCTGAAACTTATAATTTCTACACTGAAGCTTTTTAATATTATTATAATTAAAGACTTTTTTATATATCTTAAAATCAATAGAGAATAAATAGGAGTTAAGTGTCTTGTCTATTGAAATTAATAATAATCCATCTTTTACAATATTTTATATAATTTCAGAGTATTATTTAGTTAAACTTAACATCCTACATTGCGACCAACGAAAGAAGCTGATCCTGACACTTGTCAAATGGGCGTTACTGGTGGTAGGAAATAATAAACACTGTTATTTACTATTTACCTGATAAAACTGTAACAAACTGTAACTGGAAAACTGTAACTTAAGTTAAAATAGCTACTTGTTTGTGTGGTTCTTAATTTCGAAATTAACTAAATCATTAAGAAAATAAAAATGCCGTAATAATATTTGGAAAAATATGCATCATAAAATATAACAATACCATTTGGTGGTAAAGCTTAGTCACTTTTCTATTTTAGTTATTTAAGAAATCACAACAAAAATTGTATAGTTGGTATATCTTTAATCGTAGTAAGATTTTCAAAAAACATTGCCTTCGTATTTATTTAGCATTCAATTGATAAAAAAGTTGGCGTAATAATATGTTTTTAAAGATAATTATCAGTTAAGATGGCAAATAAATAATTAATCTTAAATGCCACATCACTTGAAAGATATGTCTTCCGGTTGATAAAGACCAGTCAGGATCTTTATCGAACAAAAGACTAGAAGAAGATTAATTGGTTTATCAATAGTTATGAATTTTCTGTCACTTAAATGTTTCAATTTCTTTTAAATCTAAATCTCTCTGTATCTCTAAATATCCTTCTTTTTCTCTCATTTTTCACTTATTTTTCTACTAATGGTAATCTACTAATAATTATGATCGAACTTCATTTTCGCCATTCAGTGTGACAGTATCTCATCTTTTCGATATATGTTCCGAATACTGATTTGTAGTTCCCGAAACATTAAGACCCAAGGGCTCCTATTAGTCTTCATATTTCAAATATCTTTAATAATTCAATTTACAATCATTGCTATCAGAATATTGCAATTTTTTTTGCAGATTTTAATAGATAAAATTATTTTAAAAAAACAATAAAGAAACTAATGATAAGGAAAGAATTTAAATTTACAAAATATAAATGTCTTATATCCAATAATTGATAATGAATAAAATTTCTGAGTGAAAATGTATCCATTTTTATATACACATTTTGATATTGTTCATATTTCGGGGAATTTTATAAGAACATTTTTTTTTATATTAAGATATTTTTTTTTAATATTCTAGTTATGCAATTTTAGTTAAGTTTTTTGTACCTAAGTAAAATTTACTGAATTATTTACTCAGCTTCAGCCATAATACATTATTTATATATTTTATTTGTATGCTCTTATTATCTTGATCATTTACTATTCCATAAAAATATTATTAATTGTATAGTCGTTGTATATAAATACAATATATATATATAAATTATGATAACCTGCCTCTAGCCTGATATTTGATAAAATTATCTGAAATCTACATTTGCAAATTAAAAACTGATTTTGGTTGATTCTGAGATTAAATATTATTACCGAATAACTTCCTTTTTAAATTTCGATCTATACGTGATATTTATAAGTTAGGTAAATGATCTGATGAACTTGTTAACTTGTTTCACTTCTGATACTGAATACCGACTTTAAATAAAAAATTTAAGATCTTACATATTCTATTTAAAATAAGCTAGTAATAGAAATTTGCTTCTCATTCAAATAATTATTTTTGTTTTCTTAAACTACCTTTACATAAATTAAAAACATTGTGAATTGGAATGCCTAAAAATTCAATAAAAAATATATATTTTATACATGTGTTTAGTTTGTCTATGATATAGAAGAAATGTAGATTATACGAAAATCACTTGACTAGAGAAACATAGGTCTATATAATCGAATAGCATTCGTGTATATTTACTTTTTTTTTTATTTATTTATTTCTGTTTATTACATTTTACTTATATCTATACACAAATTTTCTTAAAAGCAAATCTAAAAAGATTGTCATGTTTAAGGAGTTTACACTCTTGTATTATAAATTGTAACAACTTAATAACTAATTATACTAACTATAAATTATATTCTTAATAACTTAAATATCTAAAGATAAAACAATTACATGCAAATAAAAATACCTTTTTTTTGTATTTTTACTTGAAAGTTGCAGTATTTCAAAAATTCATTGTGTGGTACTGGCTACTTCATATCTAGTCTCTCCAGAACGCATTCGTGTTATAAATACGCCTATTATTACTATCTCGATACACTTTTTAATTTTCCGTCTGTCTTTATTATTTAGAAATTTAATTGTTTTAGAAATTTAAGGTAGTACAAATGAAACGGAATGAATATAACTTTAGTAGCACCATAGATAAAGCACACTCCCTCTCCAAAGCGTTTTTAAATTCTCTGGTGTTGCAATAAGCTAGTGTTCCTTTCATATGTGAGCTGTATTCCCTTTTCTCCTTCTTTTAAAAGAAAAAAAAAAGGAGACCACTATAATACTAGCACCAAGTTTAAGTAAATGATGATAAAAAAAAACACTTTCTTATCAAGTAGTAGCTACAGATCAATCAAATATAACAGAATTCCATACAACAAATGATAACAGATAATTATTTTTGCAGCTGACTTTTTATTGTTAAAACTACATTTTAGATAAAAAACTATATAAATACAGGGTTAGTGGGCTCAAAATACATTTTAGATATGACTTTTGCCATGAAGCTTTTAGTAATTGTATGTGCCTCTTTGGCAAGTTAGTATTATTAGTAGACTGGATAACTTATACACATTTTTCTTTTTTTTTTAAGTTTACGTCTAATTCTTTTATTTTTTTAGTATGCACTAGCAGTGCTATACATGTAATACCAGGAGATAATACACACTATGTAGAGGGCAAGAGTAGTTATATCTGGATGCCTGATGGTGATAATAAACCACATCTTGTAGATCTCCAAGCTCCCATTGACGAAGAATTTCTGGAAAGCAGGAATGGAAATAATAACGCATATTGGCTTTTTACCAGGTAAAGTAATTTATTTGATTTACATGAATAATACATTTTTAATTGCGTATTGCTTATTATTGTATTTTTTCTTTTTAAGACAAAACCGTATTAGCCATCAAGTAATAGTGAACGGGAACGCGAACTCAGTTCGCAACTCCAACTACAAGTCAAATAGGCCTACTAAAGTTATTGTTCACGGATGGAATAGCAATGGAAATACTAACTGGATTCCTGAAATGACAACAGCATTCCTGGATCGCGCAGACGTCAATGTCTTTGTTCTGGATTGGAGACGCGCTGCGAGTGGCTTCTATACTACCTCAGTGATAGCTGTTCCCGACGTTGGACGACATCTCGCCAACTTCCTTGAATTTGTTTTTAGTACAGCAGGTGGCAACTGGAACAATGTCCATTTAGTTGGTCACAGCTTGGGTGCTCACATCGTTGGCAACGCGGGACGCGCTGCATCTTCTAAGCCCGTTCGAATTACTGGTAAACATTGAAATATTTTAATCTTTATTGTTGACTAATAGTCTAAATAGTTAATACTAATTAGACGTTGTCTAAGCATAAAGCGATATCAGAAGTCCTAGTTGTATCTTAACGTTTAGGCCTTCGTTGTTATTATTTTGTGTATTTTTCTCTTTTTCATATCTTCTTTTTATATTAGGTTTAGATCCCGCTGGTCCCCAATGGGGCGGTAATCCTAATGCATTAAACCGAAACTCGGGAGTGTACGTTGAATCAATTCACACTGACGGTGGTGCACTTGGTATCATGGACCCAATTTCCCACGCTGATTTCTATCCTAATGGAGGCAGAAATCGTCAGCCTGGCTGCAGCAACAGTAACTGTTCTCATGGACGTGCACAGTTATTATTTACTTCGTCTATTAGAACTGACCATTTTAATGGAAGACAGTGTGCAAACTTAGACCAAGCTCGTAGAAATCAATGCACAGGCGCAATTCTTAAAATGGGAAATGCCAACTTAGGCAAAAGAGGGTAAGTGTTATAAGATAATAGAATTATTACTATCGCTTTAACAGAGTGAAGTAAGTGTGAACTAGGAGATAAATGATACGAAAATTACCTATCTCTTATTTGCTTTACAGGTCAGGTCTTTTCGCACTTTCAACTGGTTCCAGTTGGCCTTTTTGAAGAAATATGAACCAAGAAAATTTAAAATACTTGTATTGTAAATAACATATATTTATTTTTGTACATATGTTAGTAATATCCCTAAACATAATATACTCATATTGAATTTGAAAAAATATTATAAGTTTTTATTACCACTTTCTTTAATTTATTTTTTACCTTAAGTATAATAAATATTGATATATATATAAATATTTTTTAAAATAAATATTAACATTTTCATTCGAAATAAGTTCATTCAAAAACATTGTTAAGCGCTTGTACTAATTAATGTACATATTCATAATGAGACCTTTACGACAGGGTGTACTTTAAAATAATAAATTTACCACCATGAAGCTAGTGACATCGTTATGTGGTATGTGGTACATATGTTTGGTCCATAATTTTTAATATAAAAAAACATTACATTGCAAACTATCACAAACGCTCCAGAAGTTTCTTCTTTTGCAACGATAATGATAACGGTACGTTTCCAGTAACGATAACGATAAGATTTCGAATGAAATTTTTATTTTTAAACTATAAAAAAAATTATAATATTGCCAGTAGATAGAAAATACAATAATGTATTTCACGAAATTCATGCATTGGCAGTAAAATATAACTTATTAGAAAAAAATATATATAAAAACAAAAACAAAAACAAGAAAAAAAAAAGAACCACATTACAAATTTTTTTTTTAAAAACGAACAAGCTTTACTGGGACTGCAAATAAGAACTGAAAAAAACTACTACAAACAATTTTACATTAATAGTAAAACACAAAGAATTAGTATATTTATTGGACAGTGAAAATTAGTGATAATATAAAAAAAATAATATTCGAAAAAAATACAACCCACTTCCGAACGAAATTTACGCATTTTCCGAAATTCACTGCACATAACACTAAAAGTTAGTTCTGTCTAAAAACACTTACCTTCAATACAACCTCATAGAAACTGGTACCATAGTTCGGTGATTCGTCACAGCAATAACACAATCACCTTTATCAATACACAATGAATCGACTCACTTGATGCAGCCCGTGATCAGTTCTCACCACCAGAATAATGTTCAGATTGTAATAAAGTAAACACATACTAATAAAAATAATTTGTTTATATCAACATGCATTACAAAATATCAAAATTAAGAATCATAAGAATTATGCAGAATCATAAATACAAGTGGATGTGCATTTGTATCCGAAATAAATATTATGACGTACCGATATCATCCGCAAAATAATAATTACAATTATACTTCATAACAAACCATACAATAAAAATATTAAAATATGTCATGCACTCTCTTAAATTAAAATATTTATAAAAAAATTCGAGGAAAAAAAATAATAAAATAAAAAACCTTTTTATAATTTTATATGACAGCTAGTTTGACACAGTGCGCGCAATCGCTCTCCACTTCAAAGCCCACTGAGATATCAATTGCACAATATAACACTTCGCAAACATCTACCAGCACGCATCCCGCTCAGTTTATTCTTGCACTGCCTTATTTTATCATGTCACATGGTGTCAGAAAATAATTTTCGGCCTTTAATTGTTAGGATTATTTTCTGACATTCACTTCCTGTTGCATGGCGAGAAATTGACTTTAAAGGATCTTGATCATTGTAACAAACCACAAAATGCCTCGTGCGTTTGTATTTCGGATCTTTCGACCCCTTTTCAACATACAAATACAAAGTTATAAATAAATAAATAAATGTCCTCTAAAAGTACAAAGATATAAAGAAAATAATATTTTAAGTAAAAGAATTTTGTTGTTTCGAAGATAGTTTTATTTATATATCTTACGAAAGTTAGGCTTTCTGTCTGCAATCGCCTGTGCGTCATACCGTAGAATCGGTTTAGCAATCACCGTGACGACCCGGCGGTACCCCATATAAGCACCCCTCAGAACAGTTTAGAAGGATCATCCTATAACAATATTTTGTTCAATAACAATATTTACAACAGTCAGTTCAAGCAATATGATGCACAAAAGATAATGCTTTAAATTTTCATCTAAATAAAAGGTGATCCAAAGAATTATAATGTCTTGTAAGAAATGTACTCCATATTCAATTGTTAGGTTTATGTTAGAGTCCTTAACTAATATTGTTGATGTTATAGGTAATGCTTTATCATCATTCAACCGGCATTCCATTATGAAATAATTTAAATTTATGCTCCTGATAAATAATCATTAGGTTCGAAAATTAATTGGGTCCATTCATACAAAGCTTATGCTGTCAATATCTTTATTAAGCAGAGCGAAACCATTATTGAGCAGAGCGAAGCAAAGCTATTTTCTTATCAACTCCATCAATTTTCAAAAAACTGATCAAGCTATACTATCCAAATTTGGACCACTTGCTTATCACATGCCTATCTATCTATAGATAGATTTTGGAATAAATCTAATTGTAGATTAACAATAATTTGAAATTAACTTTATTTTTAATTGAAACGTTCTTTTGCACGCGCAGATGGTAAATGCTTACTAAGACTGATATATGTATAATTTTTTGTTAATTTTATACATTGGGGAAGTCGTATCAAGCTAAAGTTTTCCCTAGTAAAATATAGTAAAGGTATTCGTAACAATTAGGGATATTTGGATATGTAGTGCAATTAACTTTGATTTAACTTCGCTTTAAAATATTTTGAATTTGACGGTCTCATTAATTTGGAAAACATACTTTGCGAGAACTTGTTTTATCTCTTTATCGCTATTCGGGTCATTTCTCATCTCAATAGACAAACTACGAGAACTATGAAGATCCTAAATTTAGTCCTGTAAATACAAAATCCTTCGACACTCCTTTCAGGATTTGTTTAAGTTTCATTTCTTCAACGGAAATGAATTTTACTGTTTCGCATTAAATTAGTCTACTGTCTAGTTTAACGATTTTTTTATCCATATCCGTTTTCCGAGATAAAATATGGTTGCAATTTTATTTTCTAGTCTTAACCCTATTTCTTGCCTACAATTGTCTTGGGCGATCGCCTCAGCTCCGCTTCGACTTAGAGATAATTTAATGGGCTTGTATTTGTAGACCCTTCACTTTTATTAGAATTTAATTCAAAATTTTCAGGCGTGTAAAGAATTATGATAAAAAGTTCTGGTATGAATCAATTTGAAAACATTTGAAAGAAATTTTTTCAAATGAAAAATTTTAAGCTCCTCACAAAAATATCACAGCAATGTCTTCTAGCGAAATGTGATGACGAATGAGTAAGTAAAATCATTAAGTTCAGGTTTGTAATAAATTAATGTGTATATTAGTATATACACATTAGTTATTATACAACTTTTGACTTTCTGATTGAGGAAGTTATTGTCACCAGCCCTACTATCGAAATCACTTTTTAGTAATATCTTTACGTTAAGAGGTGTCCTGAGTAATTGTAAATTTATCTCGAGTAAAAAAAAGTTTTGATAAACTAATGACAAAATGATTTTTAATTATAAATTATGCAAAAATGGGGCATCACTATTCAAGGTGCCAAATTCCAATGTGTTTCTTATTTAAATCTTTAAAAGAAATAATAACAAATGTTAAGATAATACATTGGTACAATAATAACAATCTTAGGAATGTTGTGACGTTATTTAATGTTATATTATAAACAAATTTTAATTGAATTCTTTGATTCTATCTTAGATTAATCTTTGACTATCTCTGCTACTAGAACCATCATAATTTAATTAGATTTGAGTGATAATTGCAAAACAAACAAAATTTATCATATTATCATATCGCCTCGGGTTTTGATTAATAAATTAATTTATTCTTAACTCTTGCAAAGAAAAATATACAAAACCTATAGTAATGTACCGGAAATAAAAGATTATAAACACTTATGGCTTGCGAGGTCCTTGTGATCCCAAGTGCCTTTGAGCAATACATTTAATCCTACTTATTTTTTACACTAGCTTAACTCTAATAAAAAAATATAACAACTCACATTTTTAGAAAACACTCTTTTTTTTACAAAATTGTTATTTTATAATTATTTTGAATTGTAACTGTTATTTATGAAATAACATTCGAAATAGCCGATTTAAAAAGTGCTGCATCATCGTGATTAACTTATTTAACATTAAAAGCACTATAGATAAAAACATCTACAGTGTTTTATCTTTAAGAATAACATATCGTTAGGCTATCTGATCATAGAAGATGTAATTTGTACTAAACCTCACTTAACAACTGCAGTGGCCAGACTGAACGCAACAGCAACCAAAAATACGACAACATCAAAGTCTTGTGAGTCCAGAACTGTACTTTAACCTCTCGCTTGCTGGCCACCCTAGTTTAACACTTATACAAGTGCACAAGATACATCAATGACCAGTCCTTAATAAAGAATAATATCTACCACAAACAAATTAAAGGTACGTATAAGCATAGTAGATAGATTTTTTTTTTGTTACTACGTTAATAAAGTTCATTGATCAAAAGACTGTCCACCAAAAGAGTTATTTTCTTTATTTACTACGGTGATCGGGCACTTATCCTGGACTTTAAAATAGAAAACACGGAGACACAGAACAGAAATATGATATTTTCATGTTTCTTCGTGACTTCATTTTTGTGAAGTTCAGTTATCTTTATTATATATTGAATATAAAATTTTTCTCTACATGTTTAATAAATGATTTCTTGATAAACGACAATACCGATGTGGTTATTTTTTATGTATTTTTGCCTAATATATCTGAATAGTTCCTATATTACGCTCAAATGTATTAGGTAAGTTACGACAAAATTTTATTTTATTTTTATGGAAAGACTTTGTTTTTAATACAGAGAAATATTGAATGATGTATATGTTTCAACTGTGATTTGCATTCACAACTTAGTGGCAAAGATAACCTAACTTGTCAATAATCTCTTTAAAAAGTTAATCAGAACAGCTGTTCTGCTTTTTTTAAAGAAAATTCATTGATATCATAAAATCATATAACTTTTAATTTTTATAATAATTTTTTAATTTTGATAAGAATAGTAATAAGATAAAAAACAATATAAATGTAAATAATGGGCTGAAATACACACATTCAATTATTGTCTCGGTCGAACGTTGTCATGAAGTTTCTAGTCGTTTTATGTGCCTTTGGGGCAAGTAAGTAAAATACAATCCAAAAGTTGTTCTATTTATATTTGTGCATATTACTTCTAAGTAATCAAAACTTAATTTTAGTATGCGCTGGCAGTGCTATTCCTCTTATACCAGGGGACAACAGCCACTACGTTGAAGGCAAGAGCACTTATATATGGATGTCAGACGATGACGGTAACCCTCACTTTGTAGATCTCCAAGCTCCCGTTGACGAAGATTTTCTTGAAAGTAGAAATGGAAACAACAACGAATATTGGCTTTTTACCAGGTAAAGTCAAACTTTACGATTTAAATAAGTTATTATTTTTACATAATTTCATATTATCATATATTTCTTTCAGACAAAACCGCAATAGCCGTCAAGTAGTTGTAAACGGGAACGCAAACTCAGTTCGTAACTCCAACTACAGGTCAAATAGGCCGACTAAAGTTATTGTTCACGGATGGAATAGCAATGGAAATACTGACTGGATTCCTCAAATGACAAAAGAATTCCTTGATCGAGCAGACGTCAATGTCTTTGTTCTGGATTGGAGAGGCGCTGCGAGTGGCTTATATACTACCTCAGTGAGAGCTGTTCCCGACGTTGGACGACATCTCGCCAACTTCCTTGGATTTGTTTTTAGTACAAGTGGTGGTAATTGGAACAATGTCCATTTAGTTGGTCACAGCTTGGGTGCTCACATTGTTGGCAACGCCGGACGCGCCGCTCCCTCTCGTCCTGTGCGTGTTACTGGTAAATATCAACTAATATTCTTAAAGTAACTTAATCATTATCAATTATTGTTGTGAAAATACCCGTCAATACAAAGTAGCCTATAGTTTTCAGCCTTCGAATACTAAATCTAATATGTTTAATTAATGCTTGTATTTTAAAGTTATTATTTTGATTTGTTTTAATTTTTTTCTTATTTTAAAAAAGCCCGTTCGAATTACTGGTAAACATTGAAATATATGAATCTTTATTGTTGACTAATAGTCTAAATAGTTAATACTTATTACAGAAGTCCTAGTTGTATCTTAACGTTTAGGCCTTCGTTGTTGTTATATTGTGTATCTTTCTCTTTTTAATATTTATTTTTTATATTAGGTTTAGATCCAGCTGGTCCCCAATGGGGTGGTAACTCTAATGCGTTAAACCGAAACTCGGGTGTGTACGTTGAATCAATTCACACTGACGGTGGTGCACTTGGTATCATGGACCCAATTTCCCACGCTGATTTCTATCCTAATGGTGGCAGAAATCGCCAGCCTGGCTGCAGCAACAGTAACTGTTCCCATGGACGTGCACAATTATTATTTTCCTCGTCTATTAAAACTGACCATTTTAATGGAAGACAGTGTGCAAACTTGGACCAAGCTCGTAGAAATCAATGCACAGGCGCAATTCTTAAAATGGGAAATTCCAACTTAGGCAAGAGAGGGTAAGTGTGATAACATAAAGAATTATTACTATCGCCTTAACAAAGTCAAGTCTAGGAGCTAAAAAATATAAAACATACCTATCTCTTATTTGCTTTACAGGTCAGGTCTCTTCGCGCTTTCCACTGGTTCCAGTTGGCCTTTTTGAAGAAATATGACCCAAGAAAACCTGAAATACTTTTGTTGTAAGAAATCGCTATAATTGTATACTTATGTCTTTAAACCTTATATACTCATATCCATTTTTTTTAATTTATTATATTAATTTTTTATTACCACTTTTTTTCATTTATTTTTTACCTTAACTTGATGTGAATATTTTAAAGGGAAATAACTTCCTTCAAAAAACTTTGTGCACTACTTCTACTAATGAATGTGTATATTCTTCTGGGATATATGGGACTATATGGGAATAAATAAAATTAATAAATTTTCGACCATGAAGCAAGACATAGACATGTACATTTTTTGGTATCTTCATGTGATACTTGGTACATAATTTCATGTTGTTGGTGTATTTTTAATATTCTAAAAACATTACATTGCAAACTTTTATAAACTTGCTCCAGAAGTTTCTTATTTGCAATCATAACGATAACAGTACGTTTCCGGTAACGATAACGATAAGAGTTCGAATGAAAAATATACTTTTAAAGAAATATCTATAAAAATAAATAATAATAATATTGAGTACATCAGTAACTACTTTTAAATTCAAGGAAGAAATTGTTACAAATAATCACAAAATTAATAATTGTAAACCAAATCCACTAAGCCACAAGAAATACACCTATATCAACTATAACAAAAACACATGTATAAAGAAGCATCAAATGCCAGGTTATGGTAAAACTTAGACCAAATTCTACAAACAAAAAACTATCAAACGTATATTGCATTGTGTAAAAAATAACAGATAAACAAGATTAGGTAATACAAACCAAATGACAAGTGAGCGTATCACAGAGGTTTTCCCATTTTTATAATAAATAGCAAATAAAAAAGACAATAATGTATTTCACCAAATACATACATTGGCAGTAAAATATAAATTATTAGATAAAATTAGAACCATATTACAAATATGTTTTAATATCGAAAAGGCTCTACTGGGACCGCGGTATAATAACCGATAAAACTACTACAAACAATTAGCCGGATATAATATTAATAGAAACCCACAAAAAATTAGAATATTTATTGGACACTGACAATTATATATTATATAAAATAAAAATATTCGGAAAAAATACATCCAATTCCGTACGAAATTCGAAACATGTGGTATGACCAGACTGTTAAAATTTACCCATAATACATACGTATCTTTATAAATTCATAGGTCAACACAAAAACAATTACATAGTCATCTGACTACACCAATACACAATGAACTGACTCACTAGGTGTAGGCCTTGGCCAATTCTCACCACCAAAATAATGTTCAGATTGCAAATAAAGTGAACACACACTAAAAAAAATAAATTTTTGATATCAACATACATTAATAAAGCATTACAAAATATCAAATTTAAAATGCAGAATCTAATGTGCATTGCTGTCCACGGATCACTCTCTCGTATCCAACACCTACCTTATTCTCTCCTGTCACATGGTGTCAAAGAGCTTTTGCGGCCTTCAAGTATTAATCTTTCAATATTATAAATAAAAAAATAAATATCTTTGTCAGTAAAAAAATGTTATGTTAAGTAAAATATTTATTGACAAATAGTAATAGTTGATTAACTGAATCAACTTAATACTAGTTTAAAAATCATGTTTAAGAAACCACTTCTTTACTTTGAACAAATATCATAATATTAAATAAATATTTTTTGATCGATGATTGTTGTAAATATAGGTCTTTAAAAGATTAGGCTGTCGTCTGGCAAATGTCGTAGAAGACTCTTTAATTGTATGAATTTTTTTTTTGTCCTTCCGATATTACGCTTGGCATATTGGAAAAAAATCCGTCACGAATATCCAAGCAACAAGAAGATAGTGGCCGAGGGGATATATTGGACTATGAGGCAGCCTAAAAGACGGCATGCTATGGAAACGTTTCAGCAATCACCCGGCTTTACCACTCATATAAATACTCCTCTAAGCTACTCGGAGTACACCTCAAAGAGCAGCTTTAAGAATTTATTCCAAACACACATCTTCTGTTCAACAAAAACATCTACGACAGTCAGTTAAAACAGTATGAAATACAAACGATAATTCCTTTAGATTTACATATACATATGTACAAAGTGATCTAAAAATTATAATGTCTTGTTATCCTTTTCCATATCTGTTTAAGTTTCAAATCTTATTACTCAGCCATGAATTTAACTATTTCACATTTAATTTTGATCTACTGCCAAGTTTCCGTTTTCCAAGACAAAAAACTTTTGTGATCCTATGTTCCCGTCCCTATTTCTAAATCTAAAATTGTTACGGGCCTCAGCCTCAGCTCTGCATCGACTTAGTGGTAACATGGTGGCTTGTTTTTGAATGTCACTTTAAAAAGTTCTTATATGAATAAATTTGCAAATATTTTAAAGTTAATACTTCTGATGAAAAATTTTGGGTTCCTAAAGAAATATTGATAGCAATGTGAATGTGACTATTGAAATCAGTTTTTTAATAACATCTTTACATTTACAGGGGTCCTGAGTAAATCGAAACTTTCTTAAGTAAAAGAAAAGTTTTGGTAAAATAATGACAAAATATTTGGGAATTATAAATTATTCAAAAATGGGGCATCACTATTCAAGATGCCAAATACCATTATGCTTCTTAAAAAAATAATACCAAAGATAACGCAGTGGTACAATAATAACAAGCTTAGGAATGTTGTGAAGTTATTTATTGTTATATTATAAACAACTTTTAATTAAATTCTTTGATTATTATCCTAGATTCATCTTTGACTGTCTCTGCTACTAGAACCATCATCAATTAATTAGATAATTGAGTAATAATTGCAAAATTTGCGGGTTTGATTAATGAATTAATTTAGTCTTAACTCTTGCCTAAGAAAAATATATGGTACTTAGTAATGTACCGGAAATTAAAATTTATAAACAATTATGGCTTGCGAGGTCCTTGTAATTGTAAGTATCTTTGACCAATACATTTAATCCTACTTATTTTTAAACTAATTTAACACTAGTTAAAAATAGTAACTAGTCACGCGTATTTTCGTATGAAAACACTTCTTTTTTTACAAAATTATTGTTTTGTAATTATTTTGAATTGTAACTTATGAGATAACATTCGAAGTAAGCCGATTTAAAAATTGCTGCATCACCGCGATTAACTTATTTTATGTTAATAGATGAAAAAAATATTTTTATATATAGATCTATAAGAATAACATTTCTGGCGATCTGGTCATCGACGATATAATTTTAACTAAACCTCATTCAACAACTACAGTAACTAGAATAAACACAACAACAAGACATGTTTGTCACAAAAACGACAGCATCCAAAAATACGACAAGAGTAAAGATACAGACCTCTGACTTAAGAACTGTACCAACACGTCCAAGGAAATATTCCAGACAGAAGAAGGTTTAATTGGTTGGTTGAGGTATCTAATTAATTTGTTAACAACCAAATTAAAAAATGCTCTATCCATATATTGCTTAAATTATTTTTCAATACGAGGACGAAAGAGAAAAAGAAAGGAGGAGGAAAGAGGGCGTACCGCCATTGTCATGGTTTTCGTAGAGGTCGTGATTGCCGCGGAGGCCGATTACCTGAGTAATATTTTTTAATGAATGAACTGTAAGAATGTATACGTTCCGACTTATATGAAAAACAAATATCATAAAGAAAAAAATACTTTACAAATTATATGACAAAAATAAATTATACAAGAAAAAAAGGTTTTTTGACTATCCCATTTTTTTAAATTACTAAAGCTAAAATTTGGACTGATAAAATTTATGTAGATATAATAAATTAATAGCTCTTGCGGAAAATACAAACAATGTTTAGTATTGTTGATAGTAAAAATAAAATTTATGTTGAAAGTTCAGGAAAATTATATAAATGTATAAAAATCTATAAATAAGGATATCCTACTTGTTATTTTCATTAACTATTGTATTTCGTACTGTGTTTATGAAACCTTAATGTTTTATCTGATAAATACTTCTTGCTAGGAATACCAATAAATGTGAAAATCAGATTTATGTTTAAAATTTTCATTCAAATTTTTTATTTTACAATTACTTGGAAAATAAAAAAATATATATATTGCTATTTTTTCAATAGTAAGACACACATGTCTTTTAATCAGTTCCACTTTCTTATAAACTAATTAAGCAATCTGGAATCCTCTATACGTTTTGACGCACAAAGAAATAATGCATTTTGAACAACTATTTTTGCGTAAATGTTTCTGTTTAAGGGATATTCAAATACATATTAATAAAGTCAATCTACTAGATAATAGAAGTGAGTTAGAAATAGTGGCAAGACGGAATATTATTTTTATTTAGTTTGACTCAACTTTTGTTACACTATTAAAGATTCTTCGACCACAAATCTCTATGAAAGTTTCTTAAATGTTTGCATTTGGCGTTTATATTAATATCATTATGTTATTTAATTTAAGTGATTCTTGTAACTCCAACTATACTTGAAGAATCTTTAACTGAAAACCCACTTAATGTTTTTCAGGCAATAAATATTCGGGTATGAAAATATTCTCTGCATTTTTTATGTCATTACTTATTGATATTTATGAAATAAATGGAAAAATAGATAAATTTTTCCATCCGTTCATCTGGAATCAATAAATAGAACTTTAAATTCAAATTTATCGAGAATATGGCCAAACAAGATGTTTGACTCTCCGCATATGAATTTAGATGTTAGCATTAGCAAGACTCGATCGTTCATTTATCGTAAACTTCTTTTGTCTGACATTCTCCGTCTACCCCCATCTAGAAAGAATTGAACCCCGATCCTTGGAACGAATCAGCCTTCTGTTTCAACGACTGTTATCTTAATTCAGCGGACACAGGCCATAAACTACCTTACTCCTAAGAGACAGAATCGACCAAGAGACAGAGTAAGCGACGACTTTTCTAAACCCTTATCATGCACTCCACGACAAGTACTATTTGTAAAACAATGGTACCTCCTTTTTTCTCAAAGTTAACAATTCATTTTAAAAGTTTCATTTACATGGCAGCATAGTTCAAATAACATAAATAATAACTTTTTTGTGATTAGATAATGCCACTAATTATACAGAATAAGTATTCCAAAAGCTCATAACATTTAAAGCTCCTTTAGAAACAGGAGATTTTTCGAGAATTACAAGGGATTTTTTGAGATTTTTAAAATGGGTTTGTAATCCCTCACCTTTTTTATGAACATATAAGTACATATATACAAATTTTATATTGTTTTTTTTTGTCGCCTTTTTTATTCTATATTAAACATATATAATAAATTAAAAAAAGATGCGATGTTTGTTAATTTATTATATATGTCAAGTAAATTACTATGTGAAGTTTACATAAATTTCTTATTATAGGTACTGTGTTGATAATATGTAATGTATGTGACGTGATTAATTATTTCCTGTGATATCTATAATTATGTATTTTATAATTTATTATGAACTTATCTATAATAAAGATAAAAGATGGATTATAACCACGCCACAGAATTTATCAGATATGTTAATTTTCAAACATCGTCGTAACACGCATATCATATTGAGAAATTAATTTGTTATTCACTTATCAGTCACGGAACAAGAAGGGTGTTTTAAAATAAAGCTTTTAATGTAAACAGAACTTTAATATCAAGTTTCTTACGAAATGTATGAATAATGACAGTTTTCTTGAATGTATTATTATGGACAAAAATTGATGCATTATATTTTCAAATCACAAGATAAAAAAAGTTCAAAAAACTACAAAATAACAGCCTTTGAATGTAATCTTGAACTTCGGAACTTAAAAAATATACGACTTCCTCAAAATTTGGTATACATTTTAACTTACTCTTAAAACAGAACAGAACAGAAGAAAACCAACAATCGAAATTATAGAATAAGAATTCTATCATTTCTCAACTTAAGCATTATAGTCTATTAAAGTTCGTAGCATTTAAGTGTGATAGTCACTGTTGCTGAGTATCTCATGTCTAATTAATTAATTAATTAATTAATTAATCCTAGATTAAGATATGATAAAGTTATTATTGGCTAGGCGATAAATTCATTTAAATAATAACTTTCGATCTTTCGCTGAGTACGACTTTATCAAATTTATATATATATATACCATCATCACCGTCATCACCGTACGTCTTTAATGACTACGGCGAAAAAAGAAATGATATCCTTAATATTTTTCTTATCTTTTTTTTCTGTTTATACATTTATGTATATTTCATAAAAAACAAAGATACTTGATCAATTTTGTTCCAACTGTGACGACAGATTACATTAGATTTACAGATAATATATACTACAGTATATATTATCTGTAAAATGTAATTTAATATTTTATCTCAAGTTATAAAATAATTTTTGAGCTCGGTCAAAATATATTTAAAATAATAAACCTAACAATTATCCAACTTCTTATATTACTCTACAATATATATACATCTCATTCTCTAGTAAGCGACTTTTCTGAAGTTTTCCTTTTTTGTTTGTAATATTATCTTTTTATATTACTAAAATTATTAAAAAAAAATTTACGACTTTTGTATGACTAATAAATTGTACGATCTAAGTATTTGTTTTCACTCAATATAAAAATCAATCGATTAACATCACCGCCTATGAACTCTTGCTACATCCAAAGACTCACAAGAGAGTTGCCGGCGTTGGAGTAAAGAGTAAACGCCTTTTTTGAAGGTACCCATGTCATATCGATCTGGAAACACTGGCGAAGGAAGATCATCTTTGTGACACGTGGAAGAAAGGTACTTGCAAACCGCACAGTAGTAGAACGCTATGTATCCAGGTGGTAAGGATGATAATGAAGGCGGTGACGTGCTGTGCGGTAATGAAATTCGGCGGCAGACATCAGATCAAATAGCACTTCGGAACATTCCCGTTGTAAATGCGATAGAAGAAGCACAAGGAACCAACGTCTCTACGTAATGCCAAAGAGTCCAGCCGTTCACAGAGCACTGGGTCCCCGACAATCCGTATGGCTCTCCGTTTTACGCGGTCAAAAGGTAGAAGCTGATATTGGGGTGATCCGGACCAGAGCTGAGAACAGTACTCCATATGTGGCCGGACCTGCGCCTTATAGAGCGCAAGTCTTTGGCTAGGATTGAAATAATGCCTCGCTCTATTGATCACACCCAATTTCATCGTGGCCAACTTGGACTTACTCTCCAAATGACCACCAAACCGACAGTCGCTTGAAATGTCAAGTCCCAGCATTCTGATACTCGGTGAGGTGGCGAGTGGTGTGCTCTAGAAGAGCGGCGATACGACAAATGGGGTTTTCTTAGTGGTAAACACGCAAACCTGTGTCTTTTGGGGATTAAACTGAACGAGGTTCAGTTCACGCCATTCTGAAACCATCCCCAGGGAGGTCTCTATAGAAGACACAAGTTTCTTTCGGCACTCGTCGACGTTTTCCCGAGAGAGACCTGCTCGGCCGGAATATACCGCATCCCTAGTGCCGTTATTCGCATAACAATTTATGTTGGAAATATTCAACATATCATTGATGTGCAGGAGGAACAGGGTTGGGGATAGCACGCAGCCTTGGGGTACACCAGCGTTCACGGGCTTGGAGTCCGAGCAAAAACCGTCGAGAACGACCTGTATGCTCCGCCCAGTGAGGAAGCTGGTGATCCACTTGCATAAACTCTCGGGAAGCCCATAGGAAGGAAGCTTCGAAAGAAGCCCCTTGTGCCATACACGATCGAAGGCTTTCACCATATCCAGACTAACTGCCAGACCTTGCTTTCAATAACCGCAGCCCAACAGTGTGTGAGATATAACAGAAGATCACCAGCCGATCGACCATGGCGAAAGCCATATTGGCGGTCATTGATGAGGAGATGATAAATCCAATAATTTAAAAGAATAACAATGATTATTGAATTCCTAAAACTCTATTATTTCTTCTATTCTATATCATATGATGAAAAAATTCATTAATTTTGAATTAAAATGTCACAAAATTTTGGATTTCCCACTTCGTTTAACTCTTTACGTCATAGCTAGTTTATAATCATTACTTCGAGTGTGATTACTTTGTAATTACGATAATGCTTATTATTGTTCTGAATGCCCTTGAAAGATAAGAAGTTCAAAACAAAAGAGATTGTCTTAATTTACCAAGGGATAATTTTAAAAATTACCCAAACTTTTATACATTTATTCTTGTTTATTGAGCTGAACGAATCCAATCCATTTACCAGACAATTCGATCAAATTCGATCCGCTATCTCCTCCTACAACGTTCAAGCTATACTAAACAAATTTGAACCAGTTGATTATCACACGTCCACCTGTCTGTAGATAGATTTTGAAAAAAATTTAAAATTGTATATTAAGAGTAATTTGCAATTAACTTTATATTTAATTTAAACCAATAGAGAAGTACCTACGATAAAAATTTGTATTTTATCTTGGTATCTCGAGGAATTTCAAAGCAACAAGAGCGCTTACGTCGCCCTTTCGGTCGGTCGGTTACTTTTCTATGACGTTTGTAAATAGTCTTAATAGAAACCTTTTTTAAAATATTACCAATTCTACAAGTAACTCCCTTAAGATATGGAAGTAGGACCGGTTGTCTTTTGTGTATGGTTGTGTTTTGATGTGGCTCCCCCTCTAGGTGTTCAGCATCTTATTTAACACTTTATTGTTTTGCAGATACTTGATGGAATGAAAATTATTGCACGAGAAAAACGATTACCTATAATTAGCGATTGAAATTTTTCAGGGTTTACCAATAGACCAAAAGACTGTGCCCATTTGTGATCACGGAATTAGGTCGTCATTAATTTTTGTAAAGTCGAAAATTATAAAACTCACAATAGCAATAACAAACAAACCATGTTCATCACGCTTTTTTTACTAATATATATTTCAGACTAACAACCACTTATGCCATCACAAAAATAAAAATAAAAAATCCAAAACGTTTGTAATCTTTATTTAACCTGCGTAATGTGTGGCACGATATATCATATTTTTAAGTGTCAATTAGTATCCAAAAATTTTGATATGTAACATATAGACGCAAAGATACCACGTTACAATGTATGAACCGAAATTTAGAGATGCAATTGGGCTGACGCCAAGAAGGTGTGAGTTGAACCTGACCTCATTAAACCTAAGTTGGTATCGCCTCCATCGAAGACTGCCTAGAAAAAAAGGTTAACTTAATAGGAATTGATCAGACGAATAATTACTATTAATATTGATAGAATAATAACTATTTATATTGATAGGTCTCTCAAAAATCAACCCAAAGACACCGGAGGGTAAGCTGTAAGAGGACAGCGTGACTATAAGATTATCGAGCCATACCCTGTTAAAGACCTCTGAAATATCGAGAGAAATTTTCAACGCTTCTCCGTACTTTTCAAAGCCCCACATCAGAATAAAACTATTTAAATTAAGTAAAACTAATATACCTGAACACCTAAACACAAATTATTGTTACAACTTTAATAAAGTTCATTGATCAAAAGACTGCCCACATTTTCTTAATTTAAAACAGCGATCAGGCACTTATCCTAGACTTTAAAACAGAACACACAGAGACACAAAAAATAAATATGACATTTTCATGTACTTGACTTCCTTTTTGTGAAGTTCAATTATCTTTATTATATTTTGTATATAAAATTTTTCTCTACATGTTGAATCTATGACCTCTTCATACACGATCAGATCCATGTTCTTATTTTTGTACGTATTTTATCGTATATCTGCATTGTTTGGATTACTATACAGAGATAGGATACTAGGTAAATTACCAAAAGATATGATTTTATTTTCATAGAAGGGCTTTATTTTATACAGAGCAATATTGAATGATCGATATGAACCAACTGTGATTTGCATTTACAATTTAGGGACGAAGATAAGCTAAGCTGTAGGTAATTTTTTAAAAAGATAATCAGAATAGCTGTTCTTAATGATATAGTTATCACTAAAACATTTTACATTAAATTTTTGCAATAATTTTTGATATATGATAAAAATACTAATAAGATAAAAGAATAATATAAATGTAAATAATTGGCTGAAATACACACATTCAATTATTGTCTCGGTCGAACGTTGTCATGAAGCTATTAGTAGTTTTATGTGCCTTTGTGGCAAGTAAGTACAAAACAAAACAGAAGTTATTTTATTTATATTTGTGCATATTACTTCTAAGTAATCAAAACTTAATTTTAGTATGCGCTGGCAGTGCTATTCCTCTTATACCAGGGGACAACAGCCACTACGTTGAAGGCAAGAGCACTTATATATGGATGTCAGACGACGAAGGTAACCCTCACTTTGTAGATCTCCAAGCTCCCGTTGACGAAGATTTTCTTGAAAGTAGAAATGGAAACAATAACGCATATTGGCTTTTCACCAGGTAAAGTCAAAATTTACGATTTACATAAATTATGATCTTTACTTAATTTCATATTATCATATATTTCTTTCAGACAAAACCGCAATAGCCGTCAAGTAGTTGTAAACGGGAACGCAAACTCAGTTCGTAACTCCAACTACAGGTCAAATAGGCCGACTAAAGTTATTGTTCACGGATGGAATAGCAATGGAAATGCTGACTGGATTCCTCAAATGACAAAAGAATTCCTTGATCGAGCAGACGTCAATGTCTTTGTTCTGGATTGGAGAGCGGCTGCTAGTGGCGCATACACTACTTCAGTCAGAGCCGTTCCTGGTGTTGGGCAACATCTCGCTAACTTCCTTAGATTTGTTTTCAGTACGTCTGGTGGTAATTGGAACAACGTCCATTTAGTTGGCCACAGCTTGGGTGCTCACATTGTTGGCAACGCCGGACGCGCCGCTCCCTCTCGACCTGTGCGTGTAACTGGTAAATATCCTTAGTATATATCATCTTATATTCTTAAAGTGACTTAATCATTATCAATTATTATTGTGAAAATATCCATCAATACAAAGTACCTTATAATTTTCAGTCTTCAAATACTAAATCTAATATGTTTAATTAACGCTTGTATTTTTTAAGTTATTATTTGTTTTAATTAATTGTTTTAATATTTTTTTTATTTAAAAACTATTTAAATTCTTTAAGGCTTAGATCCAGCTGGTCCACAATGGGGTGGTAACTCTAATGCATTAAACCGAAACTCGGGAGTGTACGTTGAATCAATTCACACTGACGGTGGTGCACTTGGTATCATGGACCCAATTTCCCACGCTGATTTCTATCCTAATGGTGGCAGAAATCGGCAGCCTGGCTGCAGTAACAGTAACTGTTCCCATGGACGTGCACAGTTATTATTTTCCTCGTCTATTAAAACTGACCATTTTAATGGAAGAAAGTGTGCAAACTTGGACCAAGCTAGTAGAAATCAATGTTCAGGCTCCAGTTTAAAAATGGGTAACTCCAATTTGGGCAAAAGAGGGTAAGTGTATTACAACTTCTAACACTTTTTTATAATTTTGAAAATATTGCATAAAATCTATTTTTAAAATATAAATACTTAATAACTATATATTTATAATAGTTAATGATTATTAAATAAATTAAAACTTATAGTGTTTAAGGTATTGTAGTAATGGAGGAAGCTGTTATTTATATTGCTATATTTTTGTATCCTTTTCAGATCAGGATTATTCGCACTTTCCACGGGTTCAAGTTGGCCTTTCTAATCTAGACGTCTTTTAAAACGACACAGGAAAATCTTTAATTTTATTACTTTGACTTTATTAAAGTCTTTAAAATTAACATATCTTTTATTTTTGACCAAGGTTAGCATAAACTTATTGAAAATATGTTACTTAACCATTATTATTTCGCCAATACATATTTTTTATGTATTTTCGAAAAACTCAGTTTTTCCTTCCGATCTGTCTGTCTGTATGTGTGTCTTTGTGTCTGTCGAATTTTATTTTTCGAATTTTGAAAAACTAAAGATATATTTGGAATCAGCATCTAAATGTAAGATTCACTTTTCAAAATTATGTTGATTGTCCAACGGGAAGGTGGTCAGATCGGCCGCCGAAGTTACTGAAAAATGGAAAAAAATTTTCGAATTTTTAAATTTTTTAAAATTTAAAAATTAATTAATTAATTAATTTAATTTTTTTTTTTTTTTTTTTTTTTTCTTTTGTTTGTTAATTAATTTGCGAGTTATAATTTGCCGATTAGGAGTTTTTCATAGCGGCAAGCTCGATTGCCGCGTGTCAGATGTTTTTATTTATTATACTTATTTTAAACAACATATCTTTTCTTATAATTCAATCTACCTATTTTGAATTTTTTTTTTTAAGTGATGTCAAATATGCTCTTATTAACAAATGTTAAAACATAAAACTGGAATCGTAACTACTATCGAGAATTGGCCCTTATTTGCATAACTAAGAATTCCGAATGGTCTCGAAATTATTCGGGAAAAAGTTCTATTATAGTTAAGTGAGTAAAGATGTATAATTTAATCATGAATCACGAAAGTTTAAATATAAAAGTAATTTTCAGAAAAATATACACAAACTATAAAACGGACCTCTAAAAGGTAACTACATTAAATTCTTTCCCATTTGTCGTAATTTCTTACTAAATAACAGTCAGGACAGGAACCTAAATAGTCAGGCAAATCCATGGATTTGCCTGACTATTTAATTTCCATAATATATTAGGTAATTACATATTAGGTAATATATTAGATAATATACGGTAGGAAAGTATAATAGGACATGTCCTATTATACTTTCCTACCGTATATTTAAGAAACAACATGCACTATCAAAACTGTGACTATCTTTTTGTTAAGTAATTATCTTCTTTGATCATAAATAATAATGGTCAAAAAAGTTGATTACTTACAAAAAGATATTAATAATACTATACTATTAATTTGAACATCCAAAATTAGAAATAATCATATAATTAGCATATCGATATCGATTCGTTTTGATCGATGTAAAGACCGCCACTGTCTTGCTGAAAGGCGAAAAGCGATCAATTCCTTTATCAGTTATTTTTATTCATTAAAATTTAATCATGGAGTACTGGATCAACAAACAAAGGAATTTTAAACGCTAAAATGAATAAATATCGCATTATAATTTAGAAATAGTTGCGTCTTTTGCGTTGTTTATTGTCTTGTACCACTAAAAAATATATAAATTTTCAAATGTTCTTGAACACTAAGTAAAGCTAAAAAAGCAAAAGTGCTCTTCATTCATTCATTCATTCGTTCATTTTCACACAAAGGTGTGTAAACAAATAGTTTTAATAAAAATATATATTTTATAATTCTTCTATTTTAATTATTATAATGTTTCAAAGTGTTAGATACCGTCGAATGGAATTAAAACACATGAACACTATGATCACTTCTTTTTATTTTACTCGTAGTTAGCACTTCTTCTTCGCTTGAATGCAATAAATTCACTGTCTAATAACTCCCAAGACTGCTGTTTAGATACCCTTTTGTTTACTAACGCCCCTTCTCAAATAATTAACAATCTTAGTCAAATCAGCAACTTTAAACACAAAATAGTTAATTAATTATTTATAGATACAATTCCAAACAATAAGCACGTTATTAAAATAATTATTTAAGTTATTGATTCTAATTATTTAGGTTAAATCTACAATTTGTTATTCTATTTTGAAAAAGACATACTTCACGTGATTTTAATCTTAGTCCAATCAACTACTTACACAAAATACAAAATGTGAATTACTTTAAAGATCTGAATGATGCTAGGCCAATAATTAATAAAATAATTGATAAATTCTTAGACAATATTGGTCCTCCTTATGAAAGTTAATGATATAATTCATTAATGTAATTTGGTCAAAACACTCTCCACATTAAAATAAATATTAAAATTAAAATGATGAATGAAAAACCTTACGTAAATGATAATAAATAATATTAAATATAAAATAAACCTTTCAATAGTAAATACGTTTTAAATAATTCGCTCTAGATGATAAAACCATCATTGGAGTACAGTGGTACAGCCATCGTTGTTCTTATAGCTGCACCGTGGTGGTGTTTCTTTAAGTATTGTAAGACAAAAGCCCCTAATAGCCTTACTTTTTTTTTATTTCTTTGACTGAGATACCAAACATTTAATTGTAAAAATTTTAATCAGCAGATTAGTATACATTAAGGTATTACACTGATTGCTCTGATTAGCTTATCAGTGCATTTAATTAAGTAGCTACTTATGGTCGTTGATAAGATATAAATTTACATGTACATTTTTGTGATAAATCTGATGCAATCAGAGAAATCTTTTATTGTTCTCTAAAATACTTAGTCGGGCCATAAACTATTATAATGAAACAAACAATATTATTATACATTTTGATTTGGAATCTGTCATTGATACTTTATTTTTTAATTTTCTTGCCAATCTGTGTTAAATATTTTTGTAGTATTAAAATGGAGAGGGGTGATAAAAAGTTCCGAAATGATGTAATAGCACACAACAATAACTAAATTTTAAAATCCAAATGCATAGTTTGAAACTCTCCATCCTCTTGCTATTAGTCGAATGTTTGTTATCTAAATAAAAAGACCTAGCCGTCCACATACAAAGTACGAACAAAGCGATCAGAGCAGTGAAGGAAAAAATCCAAAAAAATCCTGACCCGAAGTAAAGAAAATACAGCACACAGGCAATGTCGCTTAAAAAAATACTTAGGTCTGATAGCCTATGAGAGGATTTGACATTACTTAAGTGATAATTTAAAAACGAATACTGTGGTGAAATTAAAACTTCTTAAACGGTTCAATGGAAGGCAAAATTTTATTTACAATTCATCAAAGTTTTAACAATCAATTACGATAATCAAGATACGATTCTTGCGAACGTGATTAATCCCCTTAAGAACATCATGTTCCATGACCAAGGTTCATCCAAATTTGTTACAGACAGTCTTTTGTTTATTCTCTAGTCATGTTGAACTCTCTGCTACCCTTCTGAGCGAGTAAGTAACATAGCATGATAATATTGTCACGATTTATGTACTTTTGGATTATATTTGTTTTATTAGCTATGTAGTACTTTTATAAATGTGCTTATACACTAGTCTTAAGATTAAAACGTGAGTTTTTGTTGCAGTATTAATTTTTCATACATAAAGAAATTGAGTCCTATGTTGTACACATTGTCCAAATTGTTACTAATTTGACAGAAATAAGTGATCAATTATTTTGATTTCAAGTGGAAAAGACATAAATTAACAAATAATCGTCAATACACCTACTTTTAACCTAAAAGGACAATTATGTGTATTAGATCAAAGTTTGGCTAAATATTAATTATTATTATATATATTTTTAAATCTGTATATTATTTGCTCTCCAAAACATTATAACATACATTTTTAAGGTGTCTGTGTGAGGATAGTAAAAATAATTGAATTCTTTTTATTAAACATATATTACAAAAGACAAATATTTTAATATTTGTAACATGAATAATGCTTAATTATAATTAATTTATTTCTAAACTGTTTTTTTTTTTCATTTTCTCTCCTCTCTCTCAGTAATGGATTTCATATTTATTTCGGTGGAGTTTACTTTCGGATTGTCCTGAAATTTATTGCATTTAACTAATTGACCCTTTTTAAAAAATAACTTTTATAAAGAACCCTAACGATAACAGACGCCTTATTGACTTTAATTATATAAAAATAATATTTTTATATTCAGTAACAAAAATTATTTGAAAGTTGAAACGTTCTATAAGTTATATTTATAAGTACGTGTAAGTGGGAATATTTTCAAACAGTTACCTTATTATATCCGAAAGCATTTATGTATGGTTCATCTGTAGGATGTGGAGGGTCTTTTAGAAATCTTCTTATTTGTGGAGCTAGTAGCTTAGAGGCAGGTGGTACATGCGCTCTGCCCAAGATACTGCTCATCTTAGATACAATATTTCCAACACATATTGTTATTAAAGTACCAGCAAGTGTATACCACATGTAGGATACGTGGAGAAATGGATTAACTTCCGGACTGAAAGTTCGTAACAAAATCTTTACAATATAATAGATATTAATTTATAAGCGAGATAATTAAAAACAATACAGACTTATCTTCAAGAACTGCAGTTTCCATGATCGTGTAATTGTAAGAACAGCCCTCTGTGGTAAGTGGTTTATGGGGATGCGATATATATCCTTTTGCGATAGCCATTTGAGCTGACAGACACCACCACGCCATACTAGCCACTCCTGTTATACCACCCACCAGTGCGCCCTTGAAAATAATAATATTCATTTAATCAATCACCAACCAATCAAAGGCTTAAAATAAATGTATCATTTAAATATTTTAGTTTATCAAACCAACTTAATATTTTTTTTTATATCAACACGAGCTAAATTCGAACCTGCGCCTTTGTGTGGAAG
The DNA here is from genome assembly GCA_959347395.1 of Mechanitis mazaeus. NCBI lineage: Eukaryota > Metazoa > Arthropoda > Insecta > Lepidoptera > Nymphalidae > Mechanitis > Mechanitis mazaeus. The sequence goes on from OY365743.1 coordinate 12,881,482, forward strand.
AGGATTTAAGATAACCTATCTTGTGTTATACAGATGATTTAAGATTTTGAACTTCAATAAAATATGATATTTAGTCACGACTTTGATTCGATCAATTTCCTAAACACGATCAGTACAGTCTCAAGATACTACCTGCTTCTTCTTTATATTACCAATCTTGTCTCAACTATTATAATATAAAATAAAAAAAAATCGTCTTCTTATCTTATGTCTGACATATTTCACAATTTTATAAATTACCGTGGCATCGATCCATGGCATAAGAATTCCCATAGAAAATACACCTAGTTGTGGACCCATAGTAATTGCTTCCAATGTCATTGTAAGTTGCAAGACTGTTCCCATCTTCTGAACAACAAAAACAAGTGCTACAAAAAATAATAAAAAAATTTAAAAGTGTCATACAGTTTTACGAAAATCGCATTTCAATAATATTTTCTATGCATTTGATTTATGTACAGTCTCATAAATTTCACAGTTACTTTGTTTTTGATGCAAATAAAATACATATCATCGACAGACTACATCTTTCCAACTCGTAACCATAGTAATAAGCGAAATTATAAATCCTATAGTGAAATAATATTTTCTTTTCAATTAAAGAAATAATAAAAGTACAGTAAAATCTAATTCTTCGAAAACAGGTGGATCAATTAATTTAGAACAGAAATACATAAGTCTAATTTTGAAAATAAGAATGAAAAATTTTTTTGTTGTGATCAAGTTCGAACCCAAAAACTCTGAGTCAACGTGTCTCTCTACCAGTTGAGCTACTGCATCACTATTCGCTTTAGCGAATTTAGCATCATAAATATGATCATTTTAGAACTAAACATTTTTAATTCATTAAAATTTTAATAAATTATAAATTTTAAGGACCGCATACATCATATTTACACTTTGTTATGTGATTCAATATGATATATATAAGATATTCGTGTTATTTATATTGTATTAATAGTAAAAAAATCTTGAAACTATATTTACAAAATCTAAATTATATATTTCGTGTACCAAAAGAAAGAATTCCCAAAACGATGACGACTCCTTTCAGCAGCCAATTGGTCTGTTTCTCTGAGAGACGTTTCTTAAAGAATGGCTTATAAAAGTCTTCTAACACTACAGCTGACATTGAGTTTAAACTCGTTGACAGAGAACTGAAAGTTTAATAAAAAAATTAAAAAAATAATATTAATGATAATACAATAATATAATAAATGATTTTAAAACGTTTTATCCTTATTTTTTTTGGTTAACCTTAAAAATGTGTTGCTGTTTCAGATTTCTCAATTTAACATTTCAAATAGAATATTCATAAAGTACCTTAATGCGGCACTGAAAATGCCAGCAATGAAGATACCCGGTAATCCAGGAATGTCTCCAAGAACATCCATCACTAATAATGGCAATAATTGATCTTTTGCCTTTGCTACCTACAACAATGGTAAATATTGGGAAACATTTATATTTGTTTTTTGGTAGGCGTTCTTTATTATAAATATATTTGATCTATTAGAACAATTTCATCAATCCATTGTTGCATTAATCAACTACTATTTACGTTATACTAATTTAATAATAAAAAAAATAATCATAACATTGACTAATATTTTATTCACCTTCGTTTGCAAAGGATCACAGTCATAGAACCGGGCGTAAATCAGAAGACCGCAATACAAACAAAAGCAGTAAAGGGTCGATATTCCGATGCAGAATAAAAATACCGCCCTGTAAAATTATGAATATAATTCATTAAAAAAATAAAGAAAATGGAGAGGAATAAAAAATTTAATAACTACATACCATTTTGCCCCCCTTAAAGTAGGTAAAGATAAATAACGCTGCACCATAGTTTGATTGACAGCATTAGCTTGAAGCCAGTACATAAAGCCTCCAATAAAAAGGTTCCAAATCGTATGACGAGCTGTTGGTCGAAGGTCCCAGCTGCAGAATCAGTATATAACAATTGAAAGGCTAATTTCTAAGATCAATCTCAAAAATAAATTTAAGTAATTTTAAAATTAGAGAATTTCAAATATAACAAAATATATTTCAGTTTTTATGTCATACTTCGGGACTTCAATCCGTCCGCTATCCATATTTCGGTGCCATACCAGTCCTACTCCACCAACGTCAATTGTCCCTTTAACTGCCACCAACGCCATGGCTCCTACCATAGATGTTATCTGAATTACATCAGTCCAAACAACAGCTTGGAGACCACCCTAAAAATTAAGAGTAGGTGGACTTTAAATTGTTTTTCCTGGTTATTTACAAATATCATGAGTTATTTAAATTAACTGAAGTATCTTTTAATTATGAACAATTAATTTTTTGTCTTTTTTTTTCACAAAATTTTACTTTACACAAAATTACTTACGGCACTTGTGTAAAAAATGCAAAGCATGCATATACCCGGTGTAATGACGTGTATGTCAATCCCAGTCACTGCAAAAGATATACTCGTTATTGTATTAAATGTTATTTTATCATATAAGTTTTAAGTGTACCTACTATACCTAAGAGAGTACAGAGAATTTTTTAAATACCTTGATTAAACGCCAACGCTGGAACGTAAATAACAATCGGTAGCCAAGCTATCTGAAACAATGTTAAATAATATGAAATCTACACCTCATAAATTCTTATTATAAAAATCAGACACATCAAATTTATAAAAAGGATTTCGACTGCTAAAGGCTTTAAAACTAACAAAACTTATGATATTCAATCAGGAAATCTAAGTATCTAAGGTATTATAAATGGAAAATGACCTTTATTAAGAAAAATGTTGAATGATGACCTTATCAAAACTATTTGGGGTCAAGGTTAATGTATCAATGTTCATTCCATGTTCATCTATATCATTATCTCATAAAAATTTCTTTTTTCCATATAATATGTTTTAACACTCATCATCCTTGCCACCTTCGGTCACCCTCTATTTTTATAAGACACATTTAGGCTTTAAACTTATCTTGTTACATTTCAGTCCCCCCATTCACTAAGATAAAAAGTGGCATAATGCTGGCACTGCCATGACAAAGGATTACTTTTTCTTTTCTGCTATCACTGCTACTTTTCAATTACCTTTCTTATACAGAAAACTTATACTGCTCAGTCTCCTCACGGTACATCTATCGAAATTCGCATTTCAGCATCGCGAATACATGATGTTTTTATATGAGATTACCTAGCATAAATGATTACTCTACTACCCACAATAATATTTTTAAAGCTACCTACAATAAAACTAACGGTTGCCCTCATCGCCTGAGTACGATGTCACGGGATAACTTTAGCGCTCACAGTGAAACCCCGACAGTACCCTGTATATGACGGAACTCCGACCAACTTACGACATAGGCCTCATATTAAGTTAGATGGATCACACTCCCTCCCACCAAGGCATTACAGCTAGAAAAGGATGCAGACGGTGTAGTCCAGCTTCCTTCTCCCAGACCTACCACAACAGAGTGGTTCAGCAAACAAGTCTGACTGTTCTGTCATGCTCTACGGCCGCCTTTACATCAATCACTCCCTCGTAGAAGATGGCCATGGCGACCCAGCACCTCTCGTTACTGTTCATCATGCTGACAACGCTCGGCAGCGAGAGATTTCTGCCCAGCACGGACATAAACTCAATGCGCTGACAGCCCTAGGTTGCGCATTCTGTTAAGGTGTGCCGTGCCGATCTCGTCCTACCTTCCACTTGCCCTTGGTAATGCGACAGGCTTTATTTCTCACAGAAGCCGAGTGCTATGCCTTTGCATGCATCTCCATCGACTTTAGGATATGCGCGTGCGACTGATATATTTTGAGACAATTTGGCAATATCATTTTTCCACTGGCCTACAGCCTTACGTATAACCTCTTTGGACAACGGCGTTGTTGGGATTACCGCATTTACCACATTTTTGGATCAGTTGTGTTTCTATTCACTTGTATTTATCCGTTCGCTTACTCTTACGTGAGCCTCGGGAAATATTTATCAGTTGTGTGTTAGAAATCTATATAATACTATCTAAGGACGCTTAGCTCCTATACATGCCATACTGTAATTTATTCAAAAACAGTAAATAAGATTGTGTCGATCTATTTTTAAACTACTCACCAATGTAAATGCAAAGAGAATTGATCCAAACAGACGGACTTTATTATCATATCTCATTGAAAGATACTGAAAAAAAAATATATTTTATAGCCACAGACATTTTTTTTTTTAAATGTAGTGTATAAGCTACGAATTTTGTAACTATGTTATAGTTTTAATGGAAATAAAAAAATAAATACAAAAAAAATTTGAAATTTACCTCATAATTAGATGTTATTTTTAGTTCATGAAAAACGGGTAAATACACTTGGGTCATGACGATGGTCATAAGAAATATTCCACCCATTATATAGGCATACTGGGTTCCGTACATGTATACCTCTGTCGGAGACCCAAGCAATGTTATACCCGAAACGAAACTATAATAAAGATAATTATCGAAACATTTTCTATAGCTTATATTTCAAAAGTTTTATTTGAACAATGAAATTATATACTCAAAAAAAATGTATTATAATAAAATCCGTTCGAAATTAAAACGTTCAAATCTGCTTTACATTAAGTTAGAAAATAGATATTATTGTATATACATCTTACCTGGCCACCAACGACATAGCCACGGGAACCACTTTCATATTCCTACCACCAAGAAGATAATCATTTTGCGTTTGCTTTTTAAGAAATCCCCAGTAAAATCCAACCAAACCACTTATAGCAAACATCAATAAAAAAACTATATAATCTACAATTGAGAAACTTTGTATTTCGTACATATTTTTGGTCACCATTGTAAAATATTATTTTTTCAGACAGGACTCCTGGACTCACGTGAGGTTGAGATAAAATCTAAATCGGTTACAATGAAACAATTACGATAACTCGCTATTTTAAAAAGGATGTTGCGAGAGCCCCTCCAATAACTCCCAGGACCGTATTGAGATGTGACTAACATCCACGTTTTACCGTTTACAATGTATATATGATGCATATACTATATTATATTTAAAAGGTTATTTACCTTTTCTATACTAACATTGCCAAAGAATTCAACTGTTCCTGCCTGTCTGCTCCTCTTGAAAGTAAAGCCATCTATCATAACATTAAATATGTACAAATTGGGTTATAATTGAATCTACAAGTAAGATAAGTTTTCGTGTTATTCGGGGAAATAAGATTTTTCCGAAGTAAAAAAAATGCGTTAACAAAAAAAAATTTTAAACAACAGACCACAATTTGAAATACTATTTATTAAAAAAAAACCAAAGTTATTGATCCCGTTTCAATAGTATAATATATGTACCAATACCTCTAAAAATACCAAGATACTATTTTAATATCTGAAGATTTAAGTATGAATAACTAAATATTTAATTTTTTTAACTTTGTTTGGAATTTTAACTTTGGTTGATTTCTGGGTAGAGGGAACAACCAATATACCTCTTATGATCCGAGACTTTTAAAAGGCGGACAAAGTATTTCTACAATCAACTACTGAAGTAAAATTAACTACTTGAAATTTTAGGTAAAAAAACAGATTACAAAGGTCCCACTCCATCATAGATATAATAGTCAAAAGAATTTTTAATGGTCAACTCTTCAACTTTATTTAGAGATTCAAATAATTTTGGGATGCAATTAAGAAAACCATCCGAGTTCTTATTCAAAACCCCGAACTTATTCAAAACTCGTCATTAGACTTCTATAAACATCGAAGAGTTACCAAAAGCCATGTCATGTGAGAATCTTATAAAAATATAGTCACAATATCCCAAAAAGATAAAAATGCAACAGAGCTCAAGTCACGACTTCAATTCCATAAACAGTTTATGACAGGTCCAACCAAATAAAGTAGCTTTAGAATCCAGTAGGAAAGTAAAGTATATAGACATAACAAAATCCTATATTCGACAAAATAAGTTCTACAATCGAGTGCATAAAAATTCTAGATACAAAATGAGCCTCGAAATACGAGTAGATAACGTTTTTTTTTTCCACTAGGTCTGAGATGAAAAAAATAGAGGGATATTTGTGTTTCGTCATCCAGACCAGATATATTCCTGTACTCTAGATAGTTAAAGCGCGTAATATTTGTAGAACTTAATGTCTTCTGGAAAATAAACATCCCCTTAGAACACATATAAGAGCAACGAAGTGACCATAAATAGGTTTATAGTCCATTCAACCTGTGTTTTCAGAAATACTAAACGGAGATCCGATTTTTTCGAATTAGTTTTTAATTGTAAGCTTAGCAAGAGATAATTATGATAATAATATTTCTAGGAAGTAACGACTATTGTATATCATATTACAGATTATAATTTGACAATGACTTCATCTGTACTTCCTCTCCCCTCCCTTTAGACAAATATTTTGTGTCGTGAGTTTCTAAAATTAAAATAATATTATATGATACGTTCATAGGGTTTTGCAAGCAAACTATTTTTAAAAACCATTAAGCCATCAAGACCTTAAATTTCAATATTAACACACACTTTTTTTCAATATTATCCCTGAATGCGACGTCTTTCGCGTAGCGTATTGGTTTAAAGCTATTAAAAAGTTGAGTATATTGTCATATTTTTTGTTTGTTTCATTAAAACAGTTTTTCTAATAAATTTTCAAATTTTGAGTGCGTGTGAAATCTTGTAATAAAAAGTGTGGCGCTATCTAGTTTTGAATATCAAAACTAATTTATAAGATTTACGCACATTGCGAATTTTTTCTGTGGTACTTTTAATATAATGTTCAAAAATATGACATTTTGACACATTTAGAGAGCATTATGATAATTTTAAAATATCTTTCTAGAATGAAGTGGTAGAACTGATAATTTGTATTTTTGCGTAGGAAATCGACATATTCCCACAGTAAAAATTTTAAATGTTGACTAGGACATTCATCTATCACCATACCAAGTTTCATCAAAATCCGTCGGGTATATTTTGGTTATTACACATACATAAAGACAGACAGGCAAAATGTTCAACAATTTATGATTTGGTGTCTACATCGTTTACTTATTACCCCACTAAAAGTTTTAAAATATATTCAATATACAGCAACAGGTTATGTACAGTTTCATTATATGTATGTATATATATAGATAGATATACTAGTATACAAATAAAAATTATACTTTTAGATATGATTTCGGTTCACTGAACAAAAAGTGTTGTATAAGCCTATTTTGGTGTGTGTAAAAATATATTAATTACAGATGTAAAGCAGTAATAGGTTTGTTTTTGTACAGAATGTATAAATTCATTTAATAGTAAACAGTTAATGTGTTAGTGCATTAATTAAAATTTGAATTGATAAATTTCTATGAGAGGTTAAATCGCTTCGTAACTATGTTTATTTATTTATTTATATTTAATTACAGTATTGGTGCAATATAAAGAAAATTACTATTTTTATTTATTTTTTCAAACAGGGCGTGCAACAAACACGCTTTTACGTCAGTATGACATGTATCATCACTATTGTCATAAAAACTAATTTCAAACTTGTAAACAATATCATTTTTCACGTGTATTTTGTACCGTAGTCATTAGCTCAATTTTCTTATGTTAAAGAACTTTCTAATTGATTAATAATTTAAAAAGCAAATAAATGGCCGGAATTCTACTAAGCCCTATAGAAAAAGTGTACATTTTACATGGAATCGAAGTATATACACATCATTTACTCCTGTTGATATTTATAAAACGCTAAAGATTTAACACAAATATAAATTATTTGTTAAACAGGATGATTTTAGATCAGACGGGAGATCAAACATTGACTACCGACCAATGGAACTAGAGACAGATGTTGTCAGTAACGCTAGCGGATCAGCGAGACTTCGACTTGCGAATACCGACATTCTAGTCGGAGTGAAGACTGAAATAGATGTTCCAAAACCCGATAAACCTAATCTAGGAAAAATTGAGTTCTTTGTTGATTGGTAATATTACATTGTTGTTATAAACCATAGTTTAATTTTTATATTTATTAAATAACTCGTACAACTGAAATTAAATATAACATTATTGCGACTTATAAGAAAAAAGGCATTAAATAATAATTTAGACTAATTACAGTTCAGCAAATGCAACTCCTGAATTTGAGGGTCGAGGAGGAGAACAACTTGCTAACAATATATCAAATTTGATGCAACGAGCTTACCACTCTTCACAAGCATTTAACCTTAAACAATTATGTATTTTTGAGGGAAAACAATGTTGGAAGCTTTATGTTGATATCTTAGTAAGTAAAAAAATACAGAAAATGCTAACAAGATTTTGATTAGGCTTCTCTTTTAATAAAAATATATTGTTCTTATATAAAAGTATATTATATCCTGAATAAGTGTTCAATGTAGGTATATTAAGGTAATAACCTGGCAAAGAAACCATAAGTATGTGTCTATATATACTATGTCTATACTTTGAATTTTACCAGACATGATTAAGCATTTTCTATCTTTACCGAGGTTTAAATTGTTAGCTTTCAGGCTCCATTTAATTTATTATTTTATTTAGATATTAGAATGTGGAGGAAATCTATGTGATGCAGTTTCTTTAGCAGTGAAAGCAGCACTGTTTAACACAAGAATACCTTTTGTGAAAGCTGCTCTGCTTGATGGCGGTAATATAGACTTGCAACTGTCCGATGATCCTTATGATTGTAAATTATTAGAAGTTGGAGCAGCCCCACTTTTGGTAAGAAATATTGATATTTATATTCTGAACCTGAAAGCTCTAATAATATGTTTTTAAATATATTGTAATAATATGAAAAATGTTTTCTAGGTAACATTATGCAAAATTGGTGATAAATGTGTTGTAGACCCATCAGCTGAAGAAGAAAGTTGCAGTGTGATATCTTTGGTTGTTGGTGTCACTGGTACTCCAAAACACTACTGCAGTGTAGAAGAAGCAAGGAAGCTATCTGATAATATATGCAAATGCAGCACTATAGCCATGAATGGCCCTGGTAGTGTTGCCCCACAGACACTTCAAAGTGCTATAAAACAGGGCATGTAAGAATAAATAAAATTATAATTTATATAAAACTTATAATTCTACTACTATGATGAGATATTGGCTTATATTTTGATTTGTATAAACAAATCCTTAGATTTTAACATAATAGTACAAACTAGATATTAGCCAAATGTAGTAAGCCAAATTTTTTATTTATATGGTCACTATTGATTTATACTTTTAATAAGATAAATTTGTATGGTAATAGATACAAAAATAAATACTATAATTCATATTTTTAATCATTTTATAACACCAACATTGTGTGCTAATGGCACTTTAAATTCACATTCACTTCAAATTAATAAAATAGATCTTCATTACAGAATTGCTGCAGAGTGTTTAGATGAAGCTCTTGGAAAAACTCTTCTAAGAGAGAGACAAGATAGTGCAAACCTCAAGAAAAATTCGTATGGATTTTTAAAATGAGATATTAAAAATGAAACAATTTTGTATACCTTGAAACCTTTATTTATTAAAATCTATACCTGCTACAATACTTGTACAGTCAAGTTTCAAATCACAATTTATATCACAATTAATCGAATAATCTTTTAGGATTTTTGTATCCAACTTAGGAATGTCATAATTCTAAAAGTTACAATATCCAATTACTTTTCCTGAAACATTTCAGCCAGGTATAGCTTCTGATATAGTTAAATTTTCAGTAGCATATCCACTATAACGTAAGTAATTATTAGTCATTATATATCCTAATATCTAAATAACAAGGTTATTTGGTAAACCCCACACCATAAATATATGAATAATTCTAATCTGGGTAGATAAGCATACTAAATAGTAAGGATTATATAGGCAAGTATAATAAAACTAAAAATAAGACTTGTAGAGAAGCTGCCTAAGTTAACTTCTGAGGGTTGACAGGGGTAAGAAGATCAAGCACGGCCACAATGTTGCCGTTCTTGCTCTCTAGGAGTTGTGTCAACCAACCACCATCATTGGTAAAGCCCATTGCCAACATTTGATCAATTGCTGCATCGATATGGCGCACTGAAAAATATATATTAAATCATAATACAGTTCAGAGAGTAAATATGTATACCAAAAAATACTTTATTTGTTATTAGTTAAAAAAAAAATTAAGTTCTTTATTAGTTTTAAGCTTCCCCAGCTTTGTTTTTCATGGAATGGTAAGTTTATTACCCTAATTATCTATTGAAAATTAAAATATTACAAGTTCAGCTATCTCTCAGGGAAAGTTTTATCAAAATAAGATATAAACATATTTAAATTTTATACATTTGTACTGTTTTATATTTGTGTATAATCATGAAAATAGTAATAAATATATTACCAGAATGAGTCATTGGCATATTCTATAAACCCTTATAATGATAATGATATCTAAATGAGGTTATCTGAACAAATAGAATGTACACAAAAGAATCATAACAAAAATTTTATAATATTAAAAATATATACATATAATGCTAATTAGTGACCTAATTTTGTTTCTAACTTGATAAACAAGGCAAAACAAGAATCAAACAATATGTAACATAGAAATCTTTATATTTCAATTCCAAAACAAGAAAAACGGCTCTGAAGTAAATGATAAACTGAATATAAAAATATAATATATCACCAAGACTTATTAAAAATATAATAATTCGGTGATGAATTCGATGTTTGAACCAATTTCACATAATTATTTAAAGACTGTATTTAACACATAATGAACAATAAATAAGTAAAATTTGTATTGATTTTTTATTAATATATAAAAAGACTTACATGGATGGCGTTTTCTTGGCTCGGCCTTGGATTTTTCGGTTGGTGGTGCTGATGGCTCAGGCATGTCAGTCGAACTTTCAGCTGTTGCAGCTGAAGCTGCCTTTACATCTGGTTCTTTCGGCTTTAACACTAAATATGGAATTAGAATAATATTATATAAATACAAAAACAGATGACGATTGTGCCTTACTAGACATATCTCCTGTTAGACTAATAACCGTAAGGTACCCTCACTAATTACCGTAAGGTACACTTAAGGCGGTTACCCTCATTATGGTATGCAATTAAGAGGTGTTAAAAGTATATCATTATTATAAAAACTTAACAAGAGTGATTTCAATCTTACAATTCGTTTATAAGTTGTAACTCACCAGCTGTAGCTTCATTCAGTGGAGGATAAAGGCTTCTGCCAGATATATTTACGCGTTCTTTAAACTCTTCCGGTAAATTAAATCCAATTGGAGGTGTTGGGTCGTTTGGCTTTTCATCGGAGTCCATCAAATCTATAAATAAGAACTTTTTAATAACTAAATATTTTAAAACAATACACAATTTTGTAACATATATACCTCTTTCCTTATTTATGACAGTCCAATCATCAATCTTATCAGGGTTGTCATCTTTTACAGATTCTGATTCAGCTACCGATGATACCTCAGAGTTGAGACTCTCCTTATCAGATTTTAGACTCTCCTTATCAGATTTCACACTTTCCTTATCAGATTTTAGACTCTCCTTGTCAGATTCAGTTGATTTCCTGTCACCCTGACCCATTTCAACATCATTGTTTTTAGGCACAGAAGTCATTGAAGGATTAGAATTGTCAGAATTTTTGGAAGTAGATTTAGTTGGCTCCATGGAGTACATTCTTAGAATTTCGTGCACCTTATATGCGTCCAAGTTGCCGGACGGAAATGAACAATGCTGCTGTTCCCTGGTAGTTGATGATGTTGGTTCCTTTTGAGATTGAGCGCTCTGGGCTTGAGTCTGCTTTGGCTCAGATTTATCAATTTCGATATTAATATCCCCTGCTAAATTAGCAAACTCATTCATATAAGTAGCAAAGGTCTCAAGCCAGCTGCCACGTTGACGTCGATGATTTTCGTGATCACTACTATGTTGACGATGGCCATGACCATGGAAATGATTGTGACTATGACTATGGCCATGATCACCCCTGCGCTTGCCCTCAGAACTAGGCTCTCGACGTTTCTTGCAACGTTCCTCTTCTACAGCAGTAACAACAGTTTTTAAAAAATGACGGGAACGCTTTACCGCCGCTCTAATAATCGCACGCTAAAATTAAAACAAAATATTATAATCTGTTTTACCTGATAGAAGAGTATATAAGAAAGGAATGTACTAACGGGCATGTCCGGCGTGGGAACACGCACCATGCAATGTTCAGGATGTAGGCCAGTTCCTTCACATTGTGAGCACAAATCATAATCATCACAGGTGGTGCATTTGTACCGGAAACCTCGTACTATATTATCACAGCCATCACAAACAACACCATAGTGTTCAGTTGCATTGCTTTCTATATAGAAAATCATAATGATGAACAAACAAGTAATGACAATTTTTTTAAAATTTTACATTAACATGTATAGTCACAGGATATAATATAAATAAGCAACTACAATGACTAACCAACTAGCCAACAAAAGCTATAGTCAGTTATGTCTAATTTTTATATATTACAGCACAACTAGTTACATGTTTTCTAGAGCAATGACATTATATTATAATATATTAAAATAACAGTTGTTTTTTTTAACTTTCAACTTATTTGTAATTTTAATGTCATGTTTTTTTATATATAAAATTATATTTACTTAAGTACATTTTTAAACGATTTAAATCATCATGACTTGACATTCTTACCACCTCTATTGGCAGTTATAGCTGAATCATCAGTTTGCAGTACAGTAATATACAACTTCACAAGTTGAGGCATTGAAGTAAACGCGATGTGTAATTCATCATCCGTAGAAATTGTCACATAGTCTCCTTCATCATCTAAAATATTATTGTAATTAGTATTGTAATTTACGTTTTATTTTATATGTTGTAAATCATAAAAAAGATATTTACCTATCCATGATATATCATATTTTTTTCCTTTTAGATCTGGTAAAAGAGACATCAATTTCTGGGTCAAAGAATCAAAACTTATTGCTGTCTCTTTTATACTAAATCTCCTCATTTCGTAAGGTCCATCTTTTTTCCAAGACAGACGGCACTTGAAAAATATTTCCTCGTCCATTGTCTAAAAATAAGATGTATAACAATTTGAATCAGAATATTATATAAAACATCGGTACATAGACCTGGTATATAATAGTTGGAAGCCATTTTGATAACTTAATGCGATGTTATTAGCTGACGGGATACAACTAGTCTCAGAAATAGAACGAAACAAAAAACGTAAATACATCGCTACCTGCTTGAAATTACGAATAAACTAGATATTTTAGTATACCTTTATACAAAAAATACTTTTAGGTGCAATATTAATAAAAATATAATATAATATTACCTGAATGTTAACTTTTTAAAGCAGTCGCAGTCAAAGTCAAAACAAAACACGTCCACTCCGTAGGATGTATCAGCAATACTGCATACAATACGTGGCCCTTGCTTACATATATATAATTTGTAAACAGAATGAATCACCACTTACCGAACTTTGTAGAAACGAATCCAGCAAGATGTTAATTTGAAGTAAATATGTTGCAATACTACTATCGTTACAATCAAAATATTACAAATTTATTTACTATGCATTTGTCAATGTCAAATGTCACTTTTCTGCTGTGATGTAGTCGTACATTTAAAAAAAAGAGAACATAAAGAGGTGAAGGGTCTGATATTGGTTATCGCATGTATTAGTGAGTTTTTCTGTTTATTACCTTCTGTATCCTTGTTTCGTATTTATTAAGTTGGTTTTTAACGGTTATTTGATGTTTACTAATAAATATCGCCTAGGTAAATATTAGATCTCAGTTATTTTTATATATTATTATATTTTTTAAATTCTTCTTGTCTCCCATTATTTAAAAAAGAAAATAACAAAATGGATACCCTCCCTCCTCCTGAACCTCCTGCTCCCGAAGCCAACGATAAATTATATTTTCCTTCAACAAATGCTCGTAAACGACTTATAGAAAATTCTGTAAATCAGGAATGTTCTTCGTCTAAAAGAACATTTAATAACCCAGACCTTTCAAATTCTTCTCAAACACTCTATGTAAACCCGACTTTTTTAAAAGGTCTTAAGTCATATTCAGATAATGATGAAATCATATTGTTAAAGATGGAGTCAAAAACATTGAAAGAAACAGAATTTCTGTGGAATTTTTAATCCCTCAAGCTGCAAACAACTTCTTTAATGCTTCCCTTTTGAAGGTAGATAAGTATACTGTAGTCATTCCATCATACAAAGTGACTAGCATGGGGTTAACAAGGGTTGTACCTGTAGATTAGTCATTGGATGAACTAATGAGATATTGGAACTTTCTTCTAACTACGGCGATATCTTAAAAGCTGAACGACTAAATCGAAAAGTTTAAAGAGATGGTGTTGTAACCTGAGTCCCAACTCAATCAGTTGTCTTAACTTTTAAGAGTCAGATACTTCCCGCTAATATTTATTCTTATCATATCTCCCTTTCCATTGAAATATACAAATTCCCCACTGTTATTTGTTAAAATTCAATCAGGCGACTCATGTGATAGAGAAAAAAATAATGCTACACGTGTACATTGCTCTTCAAAACATTTTGCTAGCGACAAGGATTGTCCAGATTATTCACGAAAACAATCAATAAAAATTGTTATGTCAATTAACAACATCTCTTACATGGAAACTTCGGCTCGATTTACATCTTCTCGTAAATCTTACTCTAACGTTGCTAAGCAATTGTTTTCCCCTATATTTTACTTCCCAATTTCTCCCCCTACTAATCCCAATTCCCAATTGCTCCCAAAGCCCCAGTTCCACTCCTATAAAAAAAAACTGTTACACAGTCTCCTCATCCTCAATCACTTCCAGGAAAGGTGTTTGAAAGACAAACTCATAATTTCATAATTTCTGACTGCCCTTCCTCTGTTCCTAATGATTATTATTATCTGCTCTTAATGGAAATAACATTAATTATAATGAATCCTCTTCTTTTAGTTTTAACCTTTTAGAATGACTGACACAAACACTTATTAGCATTGTATCAATTTGTAATGAAATTCCTGTATCGTCCAACGTTGCTCATAATTTAACACAGTTGTGTTTATAATAATGGCCCAAATAAGCTTCCTTCAGTGGAACTGTAATAGCATCCAACCAAAAAAATATTATCTCCCTAATTAATTTGCACAGCCCTCTTATCATTGCCATCTCTGAAACATGGCTGATGCCAGGGTCTCGATTTCGTGTTGATGACGACGATGAACGACAGAGATGATGGATATGATTGTTGTGCCCTTGTTATTCGGCACTTTTCCATATTTTCGCAAATTCCCTGGCCATCTTTTAGTCCAAATATCAATGCACTTGCCATTAGGACTTTTGACATTTCAATACCCTCTTTATTTATTTCTTATCCTTCCACGTCACGTATATTCTCTCTTCGGTCTCTACTGTCTCTTCTTCCCCATCCGAAACTTGTATTGGGTGATTTCGATGATCACCATACATTATGGGACTCCCATTTATGTGATAGGTTTGGTTTGTTATTATTAGAAATGTTTGATGATATGGATATCTGCATTCTCAATGATGTTTCTCCTACTCGAAGAGTATATCCAAACCAAAACCCAAAGACTGCTGTAGATTTTTGTTTATTTTCTCCTTCTCTGTCTTCTCAACTATCCTGAAGGGTGCTTTCCTCAACTTTCAGCAACAACCATTTTCTTACCCTCCTTTCGCTTAACGATAGTCAAATCACTATTTTCCAAGTTCTCTTTTAAAATATAAATAGAGCTTAGTCAACTGGACTTCTTACGCTGAATCTGTCGATAGATTGTTAGATTCCATCTCTGGTCTTTGTTTTGAAAGTTATCCTATTTTGTGCTACCAAGGTTTTATTAATACTTTGCTCTCTTCAGCTGATTCTCATTTTCCTATTAAAGATCATCGTAAATATTTCCGACTTTCTCCCCCCTGCACACATAGCGAACGCAAGGAAATTAGAGAAAAAATATTATTCTCTTAACTCGTAAAAGAGCACTTTTAAAGTTATCTTAAATATCTGTATGTGTAAATATTGTATTTAAAGTATTTATTTTATTTTATTATATTGTATTTTATATTAATTATTATTATAAAGTATTTATTATATTATTAATTGTATTGTATTTTTATTGGTATTATAAATAGGCCCACCACAATTTTTCACCTTCACAAAGGTTAACTGATAGAAAATGCCACTAGGCATTAACTTCGCCTTTTGTTAATAAAACAATAAAGAGAAAATAAATAAAATTCTGTTCATATGACTTCAAAGAACTTCCGTCGATATCAGAGGATTAATTCAAATTTTAAACGTCTTGTAATAATTTAGAAAAAAAAGTTGGATCGTATTCTGCGAATCTCTCAATCCTCGATCTCTTTTTCCAGTTGTATGGATTAACCTTAAAAAGTTCTGGCAAGCACTTGTCTCAAATAATCTCAATTCCAATGAGCCTTCAGCGTGGCTTAATGATTTTTTTGACAAACTTGCTCCATCATGTGTTCCTTACCATAATAGTTTCCTCTGTCCCTGCAGGCAATAGATGAGATGGATGCTCCTTTTTCTGAGCTCCAATGCGCCCTTTCAGGTCTTAAAGACTCATCTCCAAGGGAAAATGGTGTTCCTTACTCTTTTATTCTTATTTTAAATGATAATGTAAAGCAAATATTTCTTAATATTATAAATTCATTTTTTCTACTCGCATGTACTCTACCAGAATAATGGAAAACTCAAATTGTCCTACCAATTTTAAAACCGAGTAAAAGCCCAAACGAATCCTCATATCGTCTCATTGCATTGTTCTCTACTTTAGTAAAAATTAAAGAGCATCTTCTACAAAACCGCCCGGAATTGACAGTAGAAAAGAAACATCCTCTCTCCTTATCAGTTTGGCTTCCGAAAAGGACTGAGCTGCATAGATAGTCTTAGTATACTGACGACAGACTTCAGCTGGCTTAAAATAGAAGAGAGTACCTTGTATTCGATTTTTTAGATATAGCCTCTGCATATGACAATGTTCTTCCGTTGCTCAGGCGTAAAATGCAACTAATTATTACGACTGTCTACTATAATATTATAATTTATTTCTTAAGAAAACAATTATTTTATTGAGTTTTAAGTAGCAAATCAGTTATTTCATGGATAACGTTTTTTAATACGTTGCTGTACTCCTGTGAAGTAAAAATAAATAACCCACAGAGGATCAGCTTATGATCTTATAAAGACCAGTCATTCTTGTAAGGGGGGAAGTTCATTTCTAGATATGTGAGATGCAAAAAAATTAAAAATTATATGTAAGTTAAACTGCGTGTCAACATACTTGGAACGTTTATAGATATTTAGGATAAAAAAGAAGCATACCTACCTTCCATATATTGAAAAACCGGTCAATTGATTTTTTAAATAGATATCGTCTACTAACCACTAGTGTTCTGTAAAACGTATTTTTATTTACTTTTTATGAATAGCATATTATTTTTTCATTAGAAACTCTAAAAACAAAATTATGTTCAAAAAACTTTTTTGAGGTTATAACAAAAATAACGATAGAAAATGAACGATGTTATAGTTGTGGATGTGGATTACTTACAATATTGTGCTGTTAATTATTAAACCAAATTGTTACAGTGCAATAATTAATTATAAACACAAGTAAAAAACTATTTGCACGCAAAGATTTTATTATCAAATCGTGCTTGACGAATCTGATATGTTCCCTGACTAAGCAATATTAATTTATTTAATTCTAGATAGGGAAGTGCAATAATCATGATATTTGATGTTATATTTGTCAGTGTCAAATACATGGAGCATGACAAAACAGGTGACAAGAAGAATAAAATCTATGAATAACCTATTCTACGCATACTTAATGTTTTTTTGTCTATAATTTTTAATTGAAATAATGTTGGAATATTACAACAAAAAGCCCAAAATTATTTAAAACATTACTACGATTAGTAACAGTTTTAGTTTCGAAGGCGGTTAGGTAGTTTTTGCCATTACTATAAAAATAATATTTTGCCACAAGGAATAATTACTAAATGGTGCGTTTGGATCATATTTACCATAAATTACTTAATGTTAAAACAACTATTTACACTTGTTATAGCGTAATAAATTAGAATACAATATCTTATTTTTGCGACTAGATAAAAAAAGTAAATAATGATATGAGAATATCAAAAAAATTAACAATTTTTTTAAATATTTCATAACACTAGACGCATTTAAAAATTCTCAGGTCAAAAATGGGCATGCTTCTTTGTGCATTCAATTTTGTTATTAAGTAATTTATATATAAACAATTTATCCAATTCTTGTCTTCTTTTATACAATACACATTAAGTTTTGTGTCTTTCTATTAGTTTTGATTCCGTTAAATTCAGTCATTTTAAATTTGGTAAATATCCTTCCAATAATTTTTGTGTTTTAATTCTAAAGTCTTTACTTTTTTCACTTCCATCCTTAAAAAGTTTTTCGTTTGTGATATATATTTTGCTTTAAACATCTCACGTAAAATATTCGTTTTCCGTTCACGTTATCATAAATTATCAATAATAAATAGCGTCTAAATCTGCATTGTTGCTATTTTAACAACATAAGGGATTTGGTGACATATAATTTGTTAAGTATAATAAATGTAGGGTTCAAAATTATTCGAACGCTTCAAGATGTTTCTTTTATAACAATATTTCTGTTGACTGACGCTATGATTCCCGATGGTATTCACTTTATCCAAAATTCATCATAAATACAAAAAAATATTTATTTAACATCGAATTATATTTTATTTAGAAATTTGCAGTTTTTTAATTTAAATTAAATAAAATTCATTAAATTGTAAATCTGTTTCATATAATTGAAAATAAAACCAGTGTAAAATAAAAGGTATTCTTAAAATTTCTATTTAGCTAAACTACTTGTTTATTTTTTATTGGTTCTTAAACACATTGCATAAACTTATTTTTTTTTTGCTGTTAACTGTACAAATACGTTCATGCTTTTTTCAGTCGATACAAAATGCATACTCGAAGTTGAATTATTATAGTTTAAAGATATCCTAAATACGTTATCATATACAAGTATATAAAATGCGAGAATATAAGTACCTTGTCTCTTATATCAATAACCAAGTATGTACTGTCTGTAAATCAGATTAAGTATAAAAATTACCTTTAAGGTATGCCCAAATTATAGTACCTTGACTCGTATTAATTTTTAAACATTAATGTTAGTTAGCAAGAATGTTACCGGAGTATAAAATATATTAAAACCATGTTGAAATGCGTAGATAAAAAGAGCGAAAGAATCATCAAAATATTACTTACGGACATACAATTGGAAAACAGAACCTCACTTTTTTCGAAGTCAGTTAAAAAGCGTGTGAGCACGTGTTAGTCGCTAAGTTCACCGCAAGACGATAATTCACGAACATTCAATTTACGCGCAACCAAAAGTTTCGGCCGTGTCTTAGCCGAAACAAGGTACCTTTATATCACTAACTTGTAATCACTAAATTGTACAAATATATCACTTAGTATTTTCTTAGATTTTCACGAGTACACATTTGAAATGAAGCTATTTTTTACGGATTAAAACTCGCGTATAAATTGGTTACATTTCAATTTTAACCCGACGTTTCGAATGCTTTGCAGCAGGGTTAAAATTAAAATGTAATCAAATTATACGCGACTTTTAATCCGTAAAAAATGGTTTTATTTCAAATATATCACTAGCTAGTGATATATTTTTTTAATTACAAGTAAACAATATCCTGCTTAGTGACACGTAAAATTTAAAATTTATCCTATAAAGAAAAATGGAATTAGTTAATACAGCCACTATCTAAGTTCAGCAACTACCTAAGTTATATCTCCTCTCCATCTTCTTTTTTGCTACATAATTTGTAATTAAACGAAATCTTACGAAAATTTATCTTTTTTATTACTATATAAATTGTAATGAATAACAAATGATTCATCAAAGTATCCTCATTTATCCACAACATAATCACATTAAACAAAAAAAATAAAACTATCTTATTTTAATTTATTACTGTTTCTAGCATAATGATAACATATAATAAAGTCACTCAACATAATAAAATTAAAAAATAAAAATCCAATTTAGATAATGTAAGTCCTCTAAGTTTTAACAAAAAATATAACATAATAATAAAGTATAATTTTCTATACTTATATTTATATAGCTTAAATAATACACAATCAAATCAACTTAATCCTGATGCTCCTTATCAACAAGTTTTTTTGTTTCCTCATAAATTTTTTCCTGCTCAGCAAACTTAGGGGGACCACCCAATTGTACAGTCTCAGGAACACAGAGTTCTTCATTAAGTTTCTTTGCAAGGAAATAAATTTCAGCAAGTGCAATAACTAATGCACACATTACACCCAAAAGTAAACGAAAACCAAAATCTAAATTGCCAACCATCCATTCAACACCTCTAAAACCAAAGAGAAAACCGGCAAATATAGATATGATAAACTGGCCTACTGCTATCAGTTGACGATTCATACTTTTCACTGAAATAAAAAAGTTTTTTTTAAATATTTTTTTTAAGTTATATTTTTATGTAAATTTAATGTAAATAGGCTAAAATATAATTGTCTTAATAATACTTACACTGATATGAAATACTGTCTTCAGGAAACCTCATTCTCACATTGTCAACACCCTTAGTCATTTTTCTATATTCTCTAGCCTCTTGTTGAGCTCGTAATTTAACACATCTTGCTTCAAGGATTGGATTTCGCTTGATTGTCTCATTTTCTGGTAAATTAATTTGAACTTCTTCCAGTAGTGTATGTAAATATGGAATGTTTTTGTCACCCTTTCTTCTTTTGTTCTTCATGTAGCTATACAACCAGTCTAAGTCTGAGGTTACTAGAAAATATTTTTCAGCCTCACTATCAAGTTTATCTTTAAATGTATGAGCATCTTCTTTGCTGTCTTGTTCATTGTTTGCATTAATTTTTTTATTTTTAGTGCTGTCCTTCACATCACTGTTGGAGTTTTTTGCATGATCATTTTTAATTATTTTTATGTTTTCTATATCAGAACATGACAGTTGTATAGGTTTTATTTCCCCATCCTTATAAATTTTACAAGGTTCTTTAGAACTTGCTTTTATATAGTTAAGTATATTATGAGGCAAATCATCACACTCCTTTATAGTTTTCAGAAAATGTGCTAACTTTTTGCTGGGATAAATTTTTAAATTTGTATTTACAAGCGAGCCTTTAAGGTCCATTTTTATTTGTCTGTGATATTCAATTTATGTTTTAGGTCTGCATACAAGTCTCGTAATTCTTCTTCTTTTTCTTCAAATGTGTTGTCAATTCTTTGGCATTTAAAGTTCATATCATCAATAAACTGATCCCATTCCTTTTGTCTTTTTTCTTTATTCTCAGCCAGTCTCTGACCACTTACCTGGAATAGACAACAGAAGTAAATATATTATAAATAATAAGAAATTTAAGAATATAAAAACCTACACAAACAATCTGAAATTGTACAATGAAGCATTTAAAATGTTACTTTAACTATGACCTACTATTATCCTGTACATAATCAAAAATTTCACAAATGGTTACCCTTTGCAATTCAAGGTAATCTTCTTCAATCTCTTTCGAGAGCTTTAAGGCTTGATTTAACTTTTCTCCTAAAACAGGTAATGCTGTTGTAGAAGTTTTTGTAATTTTTTCTAACTGAGTATCTTTTAAATCTGTGAGTTTTTCAAGTATAGCAAACAAATTTTCAACTTCTCTGTCTCCTCGTTTTTCCTGTAAAAGAAATTATAACATATATTGATTATATCAGGTTCATATTATACATTAGATATTAATGTTAGCTTTATTTATCTTTATTATTTATTAATAATTAAAAAAATAATGACGTAGATGTTAATTTTTATGCCTACCTCAAATTCCTTCAGCATAAATTTAATTTCACCATTTAAGAAAGGACGATGATCAAATAATCTTGACCAAACTTCACTGATCTCTAAGGCAGACAGAAAAATAATGATAATCTTACAAAATTAAGAGAAATTGATGCTTTTCAATTGTATGCAATATTATTTAGTGATTTCCAATTACATAAATTGAAACAAAATGAAACATAAATCCAATTATTAGGGTAATGTAAATTAAATTTAATATTAACTCAAATATATTTTATAAAAATCATACCTCGTGACAGCTCCGTCATTATCAATATTCATTATTCGCCATTCGTCTCGTTTTTTTTTCCTTTGGTTGACGCTTCTTTAGTCTTTACCCTTTTCGTAACTATAGTCTATGAGTTCTTATTCTTGTTCTATTATTTTATAATAACAAATAAATTGTAATATACGACACCTTGAATACCTTTCTTATGAATGCAAATTTTTATTAATAATATAATATAGAATACACATATAAGCTTGTAAAATTCACAAATTCAAAAATAAATAATTACCCTCTTTAAAATTTTTATACAGATTAGAAAGTGTTTTATTTTTTAATATAGAAAAACCTTCAGTTTCAATACAATAAATATGAATATTGTATTTAATTATAATTTTCAGAGCCAGCTTTTTATCTAAAGCTTGTATCACAATATTAAACTTAACCTCAATTATTGATTATAATTTTTTGTTATTTTACTAAATATATAGGGCACACAAAATACTTTCTTACAACTAAAAGAAATTGAATTATCAGTAATTTCCTTAATTACTAGTTGTCTATGATATATATCTCTTTTACTCTTTCAATCAAATGTAAATTCAACCATTCATTTGTTCAATCACTCAGGTTACGATATTCAATTCACATAATTTCAGTTAGTTCATTCAAGTCCGCGAAGATGGATGTCTCGCGTTGATACCTCACATTTAAATTGTTTTTATTTTGCGTAGAAAGGATTGCCGTAAAAAATATGGGTTTAAGTGTTTAGTTTTATGGATAGTATTAACTAATATAGTTTTCAAATTGTTTTTACCGAATGAAAGTCAAAAGACTTTGTTAAAGTGTGTTATAAGTATTGTGATCATCATGCCGGGTCTTATTGGTATTGGTGAATTTATCGACGAAACTCGAGAGGATTACAGTTCGCCAACTACTTCGACATTCGTATCGCGTATGCCACAATGCAAACAGACCATAAACGCCCTGGAAGAGGTAAGAAATTTTGATAAGTAATTAAATGTTAATATACTAAGTAGTTACCAATATATGCAACAAAGTATCTCTAAACATACACAATAAAAATGATTGTACTTGAACGGCTGACGAATAGCGGTATATGAACATATATATATACTACGGAGGCGTAATTTTAGTGACTACATCTTTTTAGATACACAAAAGTAGTATCCTACTACGAAATTGGGCACTGCGTTCTATACTGTGTTATTACTACTATATTTCTTTGTTATAAAAAAAAAAATCATAAAATAAATTCATTTCAATTTCATTATCAACTTCTTGTGGTATATGCCTAAAATAAAGAGGAAGGTTTTCTAAGATTAAAATTAGAAACATTTAAATATTTATGAAAGAAATAGACTTATTAGGGGTTTTTCATTTGATATCTGAACTAATTTGTCTTTTTAGTTATAAAACAAATAGATATATTTCATACATTTAAATTGCATATACTAAATATTGTTAATAGAACTAAATTAGAATATTATTAAATGATTCAATATTATTATTACTTTAATTTATTATTATTATTCTTTATCTTATACTAATGATAATTAGTGGGTTCAATAACATGAATGATTCATCCCAGTAACTTTACCATGATACATCAAAATACAGGTATGTATATATGTATGTATGTATGTATGACTATGAACTGTGTTGTTTTTACAAAAACTAACATAACATTATGCAGGATCTTTATATATGTAATAAAAATATATTAAGCAAGTATATTTAATTTACTTCAAAATTTAACAAAAAATATATTTTTTAATATAATTTGTTCATCATACATTTCTTTCTTCTTAATTACTATTATAGTGTTCAATTGGTTAGGACTAGTGACATGTCTAATTTTTTTTTTTGTTGTTTATAGATGTTAACCACAAGACTACAGTATTTCAGAAGTTATAAAATATAAATAGTATAATATTGTTCAATTCTATATTTTTTATTGTAATTATTCTGCATTTTTTTCCTGTTTTTTGTATTATTATAATGTATATACTTTATAAAAATATTTTTCAAATAAATAAATAGAAATATGTATTAACTTCAAATAAAATAAAATTACTATTTATTGTTGTCATAATATAAAGTATAAAAGTTATAGGCAGATTATTTATTTAGAAATGCATATCTATCTATAAATATTTATTCAAATTCTAAAGCAGATTTAAAGACTTGTATTTTTCTGTATAAAGATATATTACTCTGTATTAAATTAGTACTAAAACAAAGGTAAATAAATGACTAATCCTAGGTCATACATAGATATATATTATGTTAATATCAACCCATATATGCATACATTTAATCTACCAAACTTGTTTATTTGTACTGTAAGGAAAATATTTTGCTAAACTTATTATTTTATGTTAAATAATAAATTATATTAATGCTAATGTGAAATAACAAGAACAATGATGCGGTAAATGTTAGAATATCTTTTAGAGTATATATCAAGACGTATGGTGCCTCTAGGGCATAGAACATTCAGAAACTTATATTAAATGTGAAGTTCTGAACTTTACATGGTATACAAATCATTCATTTTAATTCAGGTTAGAGTTGAATTTTGTTAAATTACTTAAATCTTTTTTTGTTGTTTTACTTGTTTTTATCAATTATTTTTATTTAATTTGTTTTTTCTTATTGTTAGTACAAATTTTGGTTGAAAATACGAAACTCTCAGGTGCTAATATATCTATAAAATGAAAGATTTTTTTATTCTTATGGGTGTGAATCCCATTACTTACCAAGAATAGTAGTTTTAAATGTAACTGTAGTTTTTTTCTTTATTTAACATGTTTAGTTTTCATTATCTTTGAGTATTTACCATTATATTATGTTTAAAACATACAGATGCTATAACATAGTTTGATAAAAAAAAAACAGAAATTTTAATTAAAAAACTAAAAAAACTGATATGCAAAGGTAATAGGAAATTAATTATTGATCTTGTTCCTATTTTTACTAAAGATTGAAATTGTTATCCATCAGTGTTGCAAACCGATATACGGATTGAGTTTTTAAGAATCTGTATAAAGTTTGTTTTAATTTCAGATTGTAGGTCGATTCATCAACAGCTGTTACTAACTGGGTCGCATTTTGGTGACCTATTTAATATTGTTTAATGATAATTTATTAATATGTAATATTAACCCTTACTTGAACATTATAGATATATTATATTTTATTTTTATTATATATAAATTGTGAAAGGGCCTCAGACTTAACATGTGTATAGGCTCACATCTTATTGGGACCAGTTCGACCTAGTTCGAAATCTCGTTTCAAGTTTTCTTTTACTTTCTAACAACGCGTCGTGAGTAAACAAAATTTTAAATTACTTTCGTTTTAGGTGCTATTTTAGTAAAATGGTACAATCATCAATTATTTAACCCGATTATATAGTTGTAATGATGCATTAATATAAGGTTATCCTTAAAAGCAACGCACTGTTCTGTCTTTATATTTAAAACCTAAATTAAATTCTGCCAAAAAAGTAAGTAAAAGTAATAATATATTTATAAAATCTACCGTAATCCCAAGTAAATGAATAACTAAAGACTATAAATAAAAAGTAAAATCGTCAAATAGAGAGTCGTCCTCATACTTGATGATGGGTTACAGGGTCAACTTTCGCTATCATATTTATACGAACTTGTAATTCTTGTACCGTTTCCGGAAACAAGTCTCGCAAAAATAACCACAGAACTATAATGCAAATGTGAGTTTGAGTTGCCTCCTGACTGCTTTAAAATGTCAAAGTCCATAACAAATTATACGCGAGTTTTAATCCGTAAAAATAGTTTTATTTGAAATGTCAAAGTCCATTTACTGCAGTTTATGTTTATTCATAACATTTAATTGTAATATTTTCATATTTTCAAATATAATTGAGTCATAATATAATAAATTTAAATGAAATTAATCTATAAAAAGACTGATATGGTCGTTATAAGCGCGTAGGATTTTGTAATTATCTTCTATATAGAAATCAGTATATTCGTTGTCTGTATAGATGAATCATTGACATAGGTTACTAAGAAAGTCATTTTAATATTAATATTTATAAATTAAATACTTATAAGTGCCTAATAACACACAGTACAAAGTACATGGTAAAGTCCTATAGCTATGTCAGAGTATTCTAATATATATTTCCAAGTACATTTGAACCCACTTTAAACTTTAAAGAAAGAACGGAAACTTTTAAATTATTTCAGAAATAGAAAACTTTTCTACAGAAAACTTTTAGCAGTCTGAATCTAAGTATCAACTCTGTTATAAGAACCCCCTGGTTAACCAATAATATATTATACATGTAAATAAGTTTTTTTCCCTCCATTTTGGACAATGAAAACATTTTTAATCTTACATATTAAAAAGAGTAAAATAATAATTTCAGAAAACTAATATTTATATGTCTTTCTTTTTCTTTTCATTCAGGCATAATAACTCATTTCTTTATATTGTTAGAAAATTAAAAACCTACATTGCCCTAAATTTTTTGGTTATACATTTCCCGCTTTAACGAAATGAATTTAGAGCAAGTTGCAGAGATATAATTATGCGGATTGCGGTAGCTCTGAGGTTTATATGAATCTAATCTATGGAATGTTTAAAATGTTAAAATATTTATGTACGTATGTATGTTCATTTAAACATTTATAATTTACTATAGGTGTTGTTGTTTTTATATGTAAGACATAACTTAGCCAAAGCCACTTAATTGCATATAACTTTTTTTTGGACCACCTAATTGCAAGTACGAATTGCGTAATTGCAACGTATCTCGTAATTGTTCGAAGAATTAGTAGTTTGAAAAATCCTTAAGAATGATGAATCATTCAGGAAAAAATCAACATAAAAGTAAACGCAAAAGTATTTAAAAAAACCTGTCTGAACAAGTTGTAAATAATGAAGGTAAATAAAATAAAGTGACTTCACAGGAAATATCTTATCAGTGATATAATAGGACGAATGTAGATATTGTTTGTCTATAGTTATTTAACAAATATATTTATTTAGGTTAGAACTTGCCCTTTGATAGCTTATTGTAATGTATACATTATACTTCATAGTAGGTATGTTAGATAATGAATGATAATTTGTTTTCTTTTTTTTAATAATTTTTGACAAGTGGTAAAATTGGTTACGTCTCTTACTATTGTTAGCATCCGATTTTCCAGTTCGTCAAATATAGTTAATTGCAGATAATTTGCCATTTGTCCTTTTTAAAATAAGGAGGATTGTTAAGAGGGGGGAGAATTGGACTTCTTGCTTTTATATTCTTTATACGAAAAACGCATAATAGTCACTACGTAGATTTTCTCTGTGAGGCTGTTACAGTTTCTGGTTACAGACCAGGGCGTGTTTGGAATCCTCGTAACCTTAACTTTTAAGTTAGAGAGTGTCAAGAACGACTTATTGTGATGAGTTGTATGTCTAAAGATGCCCTCCTGTCTCTTCAAATTAACGTACACAAGTAATTGCTGATATGGATTAGAAGTGGAAGATATATAACTAATTAAATAAATAAACAGCCTAAGCACTTTGAGAGCAAGCCGATTACGAGGTACAGTGGGTTTAAAGTTAAATCAAATTTGTTAAAAAATAATAAATCTAACTAATAATTGGATACAGTTTAACCATATTTATTGATATCAGTAAACAAATACATGTACAAAATAATAAACCTCGTGGCATTTCCAAGAGAGAATACGATATATTACTTCTTCCTTTTCCGTGTTTAAATCTTTATAAAACTTAAAAAGGGCTTATCTTTGGCATAAAAGCAGTAAAGAATAGGTTAACAGCTTTCAAACTTGATCTCTTGTCTTGTAACGTTCATGTAAACAATAACATTGGATTAAACTGAAAGGTCAGAACAGTTTTAGGTCACAAATATTGGCATATGTGCCAAGTTTTTGTTTGCAAACTATTTACCTTGGCGAACATTACTACAATGATCAGTGTAGGAATATTGATGGCGTCAATTAACGGCACTTGATATACCAGAAATTGAATATGAAAATTGAAAGGCGCTTGAAATAACCAGATTGTTATTTTATAACCTTATGTCACTCATAATATATATAATTATCCGGTTTTACTCCTGTCATTACTATCGGACTTAGCCCAACTATTTTCGATCCTTTTCGGAGTCGTGAACCGTTCACGGCGCGACTCCGCTATCCTCAGAGCTCATGAATTGGAACCACGAGTACAGACGGATATTTATATATTGGTTATGTTTTTTTTTTGGGTATCAAAAATATGTAAAATAAAAATTATCGACACGGGTAGCACTGGAACCTGTGTCCTTTGGTATACCCTCCCATCACTCTGTAGTGCTATCGTGTCGATGCTTGCCGCGATGAATGCAGCATTCTATATATGTCTGTATTCTTTTTTGAGTAAGAGGCGACATCTTTTAGTTTTTTGAAGATTTAATACAATGTTTCTAAATTTTTCAGAATTATTTTGTGTCGGATTTGTTAGTTCAATATATGTTATACCATACGATAGTCTACTAACATTTTATTTTATTAAGAACCCAGCTATTAATTATATATAAATTAAAATAGTAAAATAATTAACTATTAAAAATATTTTATTTATCCCTATAGTATTAAAGAACTAAATAATTACTAGAAAGATAATTTTTGAATTATTTTTAAATTTTTAAACGAATAAAATTAAAATAATGACAAAATTGTTTTTTTTTACTATATAATTCTCACTACTTAAAGTCGGCGTGGCCGAATACGGTCCGAATATATATACTAGGTCCACGCAAGCGGGATTAGCCTGGTGACGCAGCGCGCGCGAAACAAAAACATTCTATATGTTAACTCTAAGGGACACATTTTATCAATTATCTCGAAAACTACAATTACCATTCGGCTGATTTTCAATCCAGAACGAGTTTTGCTTATTATGCGCATATGTGCAACATTTCGTTCGTGTAGCTCGTAAATTGAAGAAGGAGTAGGGTAACAAAGAGTTGAAAATTTGAGTAGTAAAGAGCTTCGCTTCGCCCAGCTCAATAATCCGTGCATTACGAAAATTTCCAATATGTGAGCAGCTATACGAGTGCACTTAAAAGAACGTTGCGTTTTAGTTTTGGTTGCTCAAATTGAAGGGTAATTGATAAAAGCAGGGAGACAGATGTTTATACCTTTGAATGGCTCGTGGATTCTTTTGTACTGGTCGCTGTTTCAAAAGACCGGGCGTTATTAAAAATGGGGTCAGGGACTGAGTTTGAAAATAGTATAGCAAATACGCTATTTCAAAGCTTTTGCAACTTTAATTTTCTTGAATATTAATTATTTAATGTATATTTTATTTAAAGATTAATTCTGATGTTTCTTTGTTTCAGACCCTGGATTTCGATCGCGATGGTTTAACTAAACTGAAAAAAGCGATAAAGGCAATTCACAATTCCGGAAATGGTAAGCTAATTATAAACCGGTCAACTCCGGCAAAGCCGAAAATCGTTCTTCAGTTGATTTGGTTTTCATCAATCAACTACCCGCATTTAACAAGAATTCTAAGTTTTAACAAAATTAAGTAATCCATTACCCTAACCTTCCCACTTCGACCCTTCATAACTTTTGATCAACAAATCGACCAAAAGTAAGACAAATTTTTGAGTACTCAGGAGGTCAAGATCTGTCCATAGGGTGACTTTCGTAAAGTTCATTATGAGTCAAGAGTATAAGTGTATTTTTTCTACGATTTTTTAAAAGAAATCAACGGTAGAACGATAAATCTTTTTAACCAACCTATCTTTATTAATGTTAGAACAGCTGGCTTAAGAATTTTAACAAAAATTTGAATAGATTTAATATATGTAAAACAACAAAAGATAAAAGGCTTTAAGTAAATCCGTGTCTAATATATGTAAGAGACGTTTTATTTTAGTCTTGCGAGGTATGTTGAAAAAGTTATTAGGTACGGTTCTTCCTCGTCGGAGTATTCAAATGCCAAGATAAAAACAGCACTCTTAATGAAACGGTTTTAGATATGTGAGTATTAGGTTCATGTTCCTTTAAACGGGATAATCCAAAAATAACTGGGAAGAAATTTTATGAATAGATTTCTAAATATATCAAAGTATTCGTGCATTCAAAGACAAAAAATTGTTTGTACCCAAATAAGTGTTACTGGGAGCTAAGGGTTATATAAAACTATATATATATTGATATAGATAGTTCACTGTATGATGTTTCCGTAATCACAATAAAAATTTACACCCAATTTCAATAAGTTGTGAAATGCTAATGCCTTTTGTTGCAATATAATATTGAAGTTCTGTTTTATTTTATAGACATTTATGGTATTGATATAATCATCAAATTAACAATAAAAATAGCATATTTGTAATGTTTTATACATTTATAATATATAAGAATTAATTACTTTTTTGATGCTAAAATCCTATGAAAATTAAACTAAATAAGGGTTTTAGAAAGAAGCTTATAAATTGAATTTCACCTCAGATGTATTTAAACTAAAAGTCAAACTAATCTTGCAGTCAGCTCTCAGTTTTCCATTTATGCGGCTAAAGGAAAGTATGCCGGTGTCTGATTTCGTTGTCTGGTCACTGCAGCTACTGGTGACCATTATATGCATTCAATAAACCTCAATATAACCTTACGCTTTTGACATATATTACTATTATTAGTTCAGATATACGGCATATATATTATTTTGTATATTATATTGAATGTTTGTAAGAATCCTTAAAATTTTTTATGTTATTGCTTCGTAACTTATTTTCGTTATTATAGTTTTTGGGCACCACTATGTAATTGAATTTATTTATTTATTTATTTATTTATTTAAACTTTATTGCAAAATCAAAAGAAAAGGATTACCAATGGGCGGTTTTAATGCCTGGTGGCATTATCTGCCAGTCAGCCCATGGTGGTGAGAATGCGGAGTAGATTCACGATCGCATTAGAATTAAATAAAGATATTGTATATACTTAAAAATGCTCATAATATATATTTATAGTAATTAACATACAAACACGATTTTATAAATTTTGTTGAATTATAAAAAATAAATAAAAAAATTTGTTTAAAAAAATTCCAAGTAGTTTTTTGTTTCTTTTCGATAAAACTACTCTTGATTTGTAGCATAGTCTGACGTTATACTAAACTAGCAAAGTATTTAATTTAAAAATCTTTGATATTAATAAACGGGAATAGTAGTATGATTTGATGTAACCTTGACTGTAAGGACTTAAGATTATGACCAGAATAGATAAATTAATTGTATTGCTTATGGGCCACGCTTCACAGACATACGCCTGGAGCGCCATAGCGATTCAGGCTTATGTCTGTGAAGTGGCTTTCGTTTTACTTATTAGAAATCGATTTTGTTTTTTTCTTAATATTATTATTTTGTTTTAAATGTGTTCTAATAAATTTTTCTAATAATCCTTAAAAAATCGTGAATGATAAAGCCACTAAAATTTATGTTTAAATAATTTATTATTGTTTGTAGGTTTATAACTTGAAGGTCTAGATTCTAGAACATTCTAACAAAATAAAAACTTTCGATTTTAAGTTAAAAGTGTTCTGGTATACTGAGTTTATTGACTTCGTAATTCCATCGCGTGCTAAGATTTGTTTACCGCGTCTGTGCGAAGTTGAACTGGTCATACGGGTTTCGCGGTGCCCGCAGCTGACAAGGTCGTGCATGAGCACGCGCCGCAAAAACAAAACAATACATTCATACTATGTATAATATTTGATTATAAGACACTCATTGAGCGAAGCTCTCCATAAGAGAATGTTCTGCATCCTTTGTGCAAGCATTAATAAAAAACGGTATATCCGAAAATTTACAAATTTTCGGATATACACTAATAGACATCAGTTTGACGGTGGTTTTAAAAAAGAATTCAAAAATAAAAAAAATAATTATGTCTCATCTTGAAAAATAGTTGAGGACGGAATGCGTCGACGTTTTGTAAATGCCACGTCGGTACTGTTTGCACCTCGCTTCGCTCAATATGATAAATTTGCCGAGATTTTGCGTGCGCAGAATTGCGGTCTGGTTCGCGCTCCTAGTATCTACTGAGACTTGATAATAATATCGGCTTTAGATTATTGTTGGATAGATGCCAAGGAAACGCAGATTCCTCTTGTCTCATAGATGCTGAAATTCAAGCATTGAATAATGAATACAAGACATGTTTATCGATTAAAATTATCTTTCCGCGTCATGTATTATGTAATTCAAATAATTGTGGTATTGTTAACAATAAATTAAAATCATTATTTTGCAAATTATTGGAATCTATTAAGTAAGTTTATTTTGTCATTGTCAAATTATTAAACGTCTTTGAAAAAATAATATAATAATTGTATTTTTATTTATCTAACTTATAAAGGTTTTATATCAATCAGTTTTTTCTTTAATTCATCATTTCATAAATTTCAAACCAAAAAACAAAAAATTATAGCTTTGATTTTCACGTCTTTACCATAAAGCTTTTAAATATATTATATTGATTTCAATAGTGTCATGATAAATGGCTTGTGGCTTGTAGTAAAAGGATAGTAATTAAATAATAAATAAATAAAATATCCCTTCCTCTTGTCCTGGTATATAACTTATACGTAATATTTGTATATAATTTAAATGTATTAAGTTTTGTTTTTTATTACCAAACAAACATAATAATAAACAACTAAAAAACGTAAATAATAATAAAAATAATATAAAATAATTTAACCTGAGCGATCCTCTTTTATAAACGAGAATATATAAATAATTAAACAATGTTTTAGTTAATTTTAGTTGAATGTAGGTTACAAGAAAAATGAGCTATACTCCGTTCCCTTCTAATGATCGTATAACTAATGGATAATAATTTAATCTCAGCTTTTTAAAACTGAAACTACTATTCATCTCTATTAAAAATCTACAACATTACGTCATCTAGTTTTTTCATTTCGTTTCATTATGACCTTTTCAAGTCTGAACAGTCCTCCAGTCCTTCAGTCCTCAGTCCTTATTCCATACAGAGTACTGACATTATACTGGTGGAGATTGAAAAGCAAAAGACTCTAGTTAATATTCAGAAAGCGTTGATGAGATAGAGTTAGTCGAATGCGACACGGATCTCCGTAATTCCTAGTAAATCTTTTAATACTACTAGAAAGACTAATACTCTAATTAGGAGAGGATTAGGGAGTGTCTTTAGATTTAGTCCTACTAATTCTGTTTTATTATATAGAGACGTATGTTTAAATTAAAATAATTATTCTATATTTATAAGGGTTATAAGTAAAGTGGGCGTTTTGTTTTTAAAATGAACAGTTTTTATTTATACTATATATTTTTAATACTATATGATTTTGAAGTATTGTTTGTTAGTTTGGCCTTTTTTTTAATTTTGACTCGCTATACTATGCTATATAAAATATCCTTGTTAGTCGTATAGAAATTTCGTTGAAATGTGTGTAAGCTTAAGCAAATGTCATGTCAAAATTCTGAGCTTTATTTGAGCTGTTGTAATTAAATGTTCTGCTCTGTCTCTTCATTAAGTACTACACACAGAATAGTAAATTAATCTTCTAGCGTGTGTGAGTATATTTCTGTGTATATGTGTGTAATAAAATCCCTAGTTCAAGTCCACTGTCATGAAAGAAGCCTACACAGGATTACGGATTACTTGTAACTTTCCATGCTTGTATTATACGATTGTGACTAGGCTTGATAGATTAACTTTATATATACCTATCTATGTGTATACGTGTAGTTGTGCGTGTATAACAGCGATTTAATATTTCTAGCAAATATTTATTGTTTGCTAGCTTCTGACGGCGGTTTCGTCCGTATTGATAAAACTAGGAGGTTGCACCGTCTTTTCGCTGCTTCACGCCGCGTCCATTCTTAGTATACGGTTATTACTGTTAAGTTTCATCGAAATCCTTTCACTAGTTTTTGAATGAAATAGTAACAAACATATATACATACAAATGCACTATCGCATTTTTAATATTAGTTTAATAAAACGGAGAATTCTATTACAATTAAGAAAATTAATATCATGTAGTTGTGTACAATAATTATTATAAGATAACTTCTTTCTATAGCTCACGTGGACAATGAGATGTATCTCTCTCGAGCCTTGGAGCGTCTTGGAGGGAACGCTCTCAGCAAAGACTCGGAACCTGATATTGGTGCAGCGTTTTTTAAGTTTGCCGTCGTCACCAAAGAACTATCTGCGCTTATGAAGACACTGGTGAGTGCCTTAAAATATTAATCTACTAGGTCAGGTGGAGCTGAGCGAAGCATTGTTGTTGAATGAGTTTGGCATACTCGTAAAATTAGCAGAGTTAACAGAGGCTATAATCTTAAGCCTAATAAGACTTCGCGGGTGCGATTTGAAAACGTTCGACATGTTAACTCTATGAGACACAATTTGACCATTTAATAAAAAATTACAATTAAAAATGTCGTCAAAAAACTTCAGGACCTATAAGTCAGTGTCCTCGACAACTCTGCCAATTTTCGACATCCTACCATTATTCATCTAGGAGGAGTAAGCATTAGTAAAAAAAATTTTAACAGTAAGACCCTGCTTTGCTCAGCTGAATAGAATAATTTAATTTAAAGTTTATTCGTAATCAACTGTAATTATACCTGCATAAAGTCTTCAATTTTGAACTTAATGTAATATTCAACTACTTTCAAGTAAAGTTTTTCTGAGGGCTTTTGTATAAAATACTTTGCCATTTATTTTGTGGAAAGGAGCTTGGAAAAGGCAATCAAGTAAAACCGTTTGCAAGGATGGTGAAACGGAAACTACTTAACCTCCGGAGAAAATTATTTACGTTGGAAGTTTAAATATAAATGGTCAAGTTCTTGGGATAAGCTGGTATTTAAAACATATTTTATATTTACGTTTAATAAAATTTAAAAAAAATATGAGAAAGTTTAATATTAAATCAGTTAAAAAATTGAAAATATAATGGTAAATCTAAATTCAGATAAATTATTACTCTATATACTATTACTTAGTATATTTAAAAACTATAATTTTAAACCTTAACTCATATAAGTGTTTGGATCTATTTAGTATATTTATATAATAACGAAACAAACCTATCAAGAGTTGCAAATCAAATCAAAATTCTCAGTATTTCCGAGTCGGACTCAAATTACATCATCGATGTTATCAAACCCCTCGGGGGAAGCTTCGTTCGCGGAGAGAAATGATTTGCAAATTGAAGTTAACAAGTTGGATTTATTTCTATTACATTTTTTACAGATCAACCCTTAAATTAAATTTTATCGAACATAATTACTTTATCAAATATCTTCTAAAAAATATCAATAAAAATATATAACAATGATGTAGGTAGTTATGACTTTATGTACATATATATATCTAGTATGTTTACAAATTCATACTAAAATGTGTAAAAGGAATTTTAAATATTTAATTATGTTTCGGTTTCGGTGTCAGAAGCCAAGTTCGGTTCCGTTGTTCCGTTTCGGTTCCAGCTGAAAAATCTGTTTCGGTCGACCACTAATAAAATTATCATAAATTTTCTTTCTTTGTTTAATGAATCAAATACTGCAGATATACCGACGCATAGCGTAACAATATTTACTAATATAATAAAAGTGTCTAGTGCTTATCAAATAAATTTATCATTTGATTGTCAACTTGCAGTCTTTATCTAAATGGCGGAGATAATTCAAATGTTGGGTAGAAAATGTTATCTATAAATATAAAAACATGTAATTTTTTGTATTTAAAATTTCTTGGTCTATGATTACTTATATATGAAATAAAACCATATCTGTCCACAGACACTTAAATCACGTGTACCCGTGAACACGATTACTGCAAAGTATTCGAAACGTCGGGTTACAATCAAAAATGTAACCAAATTATACGCAAGTTTTAATCCGTTTCATTGCAAATGTGAACTCGTGAAAATCTAAGTAAATGCTACTTATATATAATTATCCGGTTTTAGATAATTACATAAATATTATCGGAATTTATCGGATTTATATCAATTCCGGGTCCTTAGTTATCTAAAAGAATGGCGGTATCACGGCGTGAACTGCGTCCGTATTCTTGGAGAGTACCGCCACGGTGCAGGTTGCAGGTTGTGTCGTCTTTGGTGACCCACATCAGGTCTTCATCAGTCGCCGTTTTGTATTACACGAGTACACTGATTGGGTACAAATTCTGATAGTATTAATATAAGACATATAACATATGTAAAAGTAAAATATACATATGTTTCGTTTCTTCTATTTAGGTTTATGTTACGCTTCTTAGAACAGGAGGTATTAAACTATTTGCACATTACCCGTGACATGTAGCCAGAGCGATGCGTAGGCGCAGATTGTGCGTGAAAATAGGTCACGGCGATCTTACGACCCTGTATTGTAAACATGCGAAGTTATTTAACTAATATGATGTACATGTATTTCAAGAGCAGAATCATCTGAATAAATTATTTTTATTTAATTTTATCTTTATAGCCCCAAAAAGGTATTATACACGAACTTAATGCTAAATTGAATGCCAGTCAAACAACTAAGAAAAAAGTGTAAAATAAAAATAATGAGACGTTAACTAATACAAGTAAACAATTTAAAATGAAGAAAATACACAACACTATCTAAAACAAAACAAATTTTGTAAGAGAACATTGAACGATCTTAATAATAAATATGATATAGTTACAGTACAAAGATTATTTTTTTTATTATTAAATATATGTGTTTTATTGTCGAAATACTATAAAAAAATTAATAAGGAATAAAATATTTGTGTGAAACTGCTTTTATTTCAGTACTTTATTCATGTATGTATGAGGCTCATTGGCGACCATGAATTGGTTGAACCTCCAAAGCCTCGAGCACAGGCGTAGAATTGCCAGCTTCTCAGTATTCTATAGGACACATTTTTGAGAGTGTGCACAAGAATTACATGATGTAATTCCCCCATCCCCCTTCCACCAGCAAGGCGAATATGGATATCCACAGCGTAAGGATAGATCCTTACCTTGTGGATATTGAACCTGTTCAAACGAAATGCTTTGCTTCGTTCTTCTTGATTCGCAGGTGAAGGATTGGAACGGCTTCCTGTGTTGGTATTTCCGTCTAGATACAATGTGGGTGTCTTCAAAAGAAGAGTGGTTCAAAAGAAGGTTGCTAAATTAATGTACCTTACCTATGACATGTCCACTTTCCATCAGGTGGAATGTAGTTAAGCATTAACTTAGACTGTATAAAAAAAAAATTATGTATAACTTTGTTTGTCTGTGATGTTCTTTTCTTGTCTAAACCATGGATCTATTTTTTAAAAGAGTGACGTAATATATACTTATATGACCGTAAAATGAAAAGAAATAAAATTTTATTCTAAATTTAAAATTATAATTAGATCTTATTTTGTATACTGTATCTTCAATCCAATAATAATACAACAATCTGTAAATGCAATATTAATATACCATCCTTGTCCCAGTTGTATCAGCGTCCCTCAGGACTGCGCAGACTCCTCGCCCTGTCCTTGACACGGCTCAATCGTTTGTCCTTCTGGCTTTTACACCTCGATCCTTTTATAAACAGGTTACCTTAAATAAATGTAATATTCTTTGTATTATATTCTTTTGCACGAGTGAGTTTCAATATACTCTTAAGATTATTTACGCCTAATAAATTATATTTTTTGTATGTGAAGCAACCAATGTTTTACATATTTTATATGTTATAATTATTTTTAGTATTTTATAAATTTTTCTATTATTCTTCCTTTTTTTGTCTTTATTCTTTATTATATTTAAGATGTGTAACTGTAAATTAAATGACCTTTGTAACATAAACTAAACCCTTGAGTTTAAAATCAGAAGTTTTAAGTAAATATTAAAAATTATATCAAGATTTCCAGTTTCAATTAATCGAAAGTGTGTGTAATCATTTTTATGAAGTTATCGATAAAAAATCGATTATAATGTATGATAAATCGTCCATTTTTTGTAGTTTGTCGCTGGAAGTAGTAATTTCTTTTGTGAGAAAGGAACAAACAATTATTTGAGTAAATCTATAAAAATCTAAATTGCATATTTAATTTGTAGCGGCAGGCAAAAGCGATGAAAATTAATTCAAAATTTTGTTCTAACATTATTCAACCTCACAACAGCGATCTCATGACAGTCAATTTACATACAATGGTAGAGTATCGCGTGCTCTCAATTAGAACAACGTTTATTGCTACATATGAGATTATGTACTTCTAAACACTAGATTAATGAGTTTTGAGATTGTTAAATTGTTATCATTAAAAATTACTAAAAATATTGTTCATTTTGTAAAATGTTTAATTGTTTATAAAAATTATGATAAAATTATAATCATCTATTATTTTTTTCGTATTTTAACTGCGATTACATGTAATTATTATTATATGTAATTATTTGATTGTAATTTTAGTTTTGTCGGAATTTTTCCTTGTTTATAAGCTCGGAGTTACTAGATTCACGGCGTGAACATCAATTTTTATCTTAATAATTTAGTGTCCGAAATATGGCATTGGCATATTTACAGTAATTATGCATTATTTAGTTACAACCAACTTATAAAGATATATACTATTATATAATTTATTAGACTTAACTTTTAAAAGGATAATAATTAAAAGTCATTTTAATGGAATCCCTCCCTCCTCTGTCTAAAACGAAGAATAACTTATGTCTGTTGATATCAATAGTGCTAATTAATGAGTTTTACAATAACGAGCTTACAATTTTTATAAAAGCCGGAAAAAACTTCAGAACTGTCAGGGCCTGCAAGTGCTCATGAGCGGCGATGACCACTTCCCATCAGGTGGCTCGCTTGCTTTTTGTCCCCTATGGCATAAAAAAAAATTATTGTTAAATTTATTAAAAAAAACCTTAATTACTGTATGTATGTATTTTCAGTTGTATGAGGTTTATTTCGAATTATTACTGGAGAATGATGGGTTCTTGTAAGGAATATAAAAATAGTAAACTTAAGATGAACTGATAGAGATGATTTTATTAAAGAAGAATATTCTCCTTATAAATGTATTGAGGTCAAGGATAGAAGGATAAGAATCTTTAAGAGTTGTTATCTTGCTCTCAACATTTCTTTAACCCATTTGATTATAATAAAATACCATGTCTATATATGAATTCTTTTTTAAAATAATAATATTTTTCATATAAATTCAGCATTTGTATTCAATTAAAACGTATGGCCGGTTTCTGTTGTAATTTTTTAATATACACTAGCTGTTACTCGCGGATCCACCTGCGGATGAAAGATTTTATTTATTATTTGAATAACTAAAACTAGAAGCGTAACGCTAGGTCGATAAATATATATATATAGGCTTTCTTATGCAATGAACCTGCCTGTTATAATCAGATTTTTTTTTAAAGTCATGCTTGTTTCGAATATTAGCGTATTTACACAATCTTTTTCTTTTTATAATATTCTTATAGTTAACATTTACAAATCACTGACAAATTCACAATCAAACCTGACCCAATGTTTAATGCTTTAAGTAAATTATAACAAATTTATATATATATTTTTTTATATTAACATAGCTATATATTCTTAAACATTTTATCTAATATATTATACATTTCAATTTATTTAAAGCGTTATGTTGGCAACAAAACGTTTCACAAACGATAGTTTCCATTTGTATTTTGTGTATAAAAGGCCGCTTGACACATTTCCTGGCTCGCTTTGAATGTCGACTTAACATTAAGTATTTCATGCTTTTAAAATAAATTTAGACGATGGAATACTTTGAATTATAAGAATATTTTATAAGAAAATGTTTTAAGCAAATTCACTTGAATACTTTATTACAAAACATAAGTGTTACTTTATATCCTTAAAAATTTTGTAGGTTTTTATTCTATCGTCTGTTGGGTTGGTATCAATTCGTTTTTCGTCTGTTAGGTTGGAATCAATTCATTTTTCATTTTAGGTTGGTATCAATTCGTTTATTCAGTGTGATTCGACTCCAATGAAACTCACGTACCATTTTTATTGACTTTGTTTTTATTTACTCGCAATACGTTTGGTATTACTTTTTTTGTCTGTCAATGTTTTTTGTTTTAGATATTGATTTGGTGTTAGGTTGGTGTTAATTAATATAAACTATTAAGTATACAGACACTTTAATATTTTGATATTGATATAGAATTCCATCTGACCAAAGAAGTTTTTTTTACAACTTATGTATTTTGTTGTGAGGTATAAAAATGTAAATGATATTTAAACAAAATAGTATATTTTCACATTTTTAAACAATTTAATGTTATTTTCTTTGTTAAATAGTTACAAGGCCAATTTCAAACATTTTTTCACAATAAAATTGCTACGTTATTCCTGAATAGTGAATATTCCACTATATAATATATAATAAGGTCATATATTCTGAGTTTATAATATGTTCAATATGATCTTTGGTACTACTGATCCGATTTTTTGTACTAGTCATATTCCTGTCACTATTAGAATATACATATATTCTTACTATATAATAGACTATAATATAACAAAGAGCTATTGATAGGGAAGCAGACGAAGTCACGAAGCAGCTAGCTTATAAATATTTTAATATAAACAATAGTCTTCTTTAATTCTTCCACCAAATTGAACATGCACATGCTGTCAGTTTTCCAACACAGTGTGTTAATTAGCTGGTCAATGGCCTTAAATAATGTTCAGGAAGGGTTTCATTTTGAAGACCCGTTGTCCCTGCACAGTGAGTGGTGTATTCGCTCCACTGACTACACAATTCACCCTCTATATTTTTATTTTATTTGTTTTTTTTTATGTATTTTCATACTTGATAATAAACTTTAACTTACGAAGAAATATATTTGTAACCAGTAGTATTTGTGTGCGAGTTAAACAGGTTTTTCAGCCAAAACTGAAACTGAACTTTCGGGATGTTCTTGGTTTCGGTCAAAACCGAATCTTATATAGATGTATTATATTTAGTATATCTTCAGTATACAATATGAATGTGTAAAACATACGTTAAAATTCAATCTAGTGGAATTTTGAAATATTTATTTCCATACACATATATATAGTGTTAAATAGAAAAAGACAATTATTAAAGCATTACGAACTTTATACCTTTATTTATATCTCAATAATATATTAAATAACGACCAAAATATTTTGGCCGAAACTGGCCGAAACTAAAACCCAACTTTCGGTCGGGCAATTAATAATACAAATCATAATATATTAAACATGATATAGTAGTAAACCGATTCGAATAAGATTTTGTGACTCGAGTCACTCGAGCAATTTTACTAGCTCACTCGAGTCATATTTGAGTTTTCAAATCACTCGAGTTGTATATTGCAATTACTTATATACTTATAGTTGCCTATAATCAAATACTTTAGCGACAACATCAGTGCCGAGTTGATTCGGTAACTCGAGTGCATAGCGACTCGAGTAATTTTTATTTAATCGAGTACGAGTTTGACAAACTCACTCGAGTCACTCGAGTAAAAACAGGGTTCGAGTCGCATTACTATAAGAGATCTCCTATGTTTAATATATTGTGTGCTACATTGAAGTTGCTTAACTGAGATTATTATTCAGCACAGACTAGGTTTTTCGCCTTTAGGTCACTACATTTCCAACGGAGTGGAACCTTCTAACAAACTAGTGAAGCAATTTAGTGTATAGTTGCCGACACTCGACACTTGCGGAATGTATGCTTGTTTTGAAATTAATTTACAATTCATTGGATATTAGCTTTTCTTAGTGACTGTATTGTCTAGGGTCTACGGTCAAGAACAAATAGTAAAGAAATAATCTCTGATTCTTGGGTGGTTGTGTAAAAATAAAATACTAAGAACACTGTTGAACTAGGTATCACATTTATGCTCACATGATGTACTGGTAGATTGGAATATTTAATTCAGTATTTTCTTAGATTTTCACGAGTACACATTTGAAATAAAACTATTTTTTACGAATTTATCTCGTGTATACTTTGGTTACATTTTAAGTTTAACGCGAAGTTTCGAATACTTTGTAGCAATCGTGTTCACGAGTAGAGACGATTTAAGTGACACATCTCGTCCAAAATTATACGCGAGTTCAATCCATAAAAAATAGTTTTATTTAAATTAGTTTTGTTCCATTGTTACTTTAATAAAGTTTCATGTTGATTTCTTACTAAGATGTCTGAAGAGTTCTTGCCCTTTTTATATTATTTTATTATATACCAAGCTTCTACAAACGTTTTATTACTGTGTTTATAAACCCCTAACATCACAGAAATGATTGTCCCGTTTAGAAACTGAACCCACGACCTCTGTCGCAGCAGGTAGCTACTAGACCAACCGGTCGAGATAAGACTGTTAATCGAAATTTCCCTATATTAAGTATAATGTTATTAATATTTCAATATTTATTGCACATCTAAATGTAAATATTATGCCACACGTGCTCGCTTTCATTGATTAAATTGAGTGAAAAATGTATGGATATATTCGTAATACTGGTTTTCTGTAATTACGAATTAGTCCTCGTTCTAGTATAAGTATAGTGTAATACTTATTAAGTATATATCAATGGATATTGAAAACTAGTTTTCTTTACCAAGAAATATAGTTTTTTTTTTGTTTAATTCAATAAGTTTTCATTAAAATGAATGTATTGAATAACCGAACTATATATTTTTTAATAAAAAGTAGTTGAAACTAATTTTACTAAACTAAAGACATTTTTAAAAAGGTTTTATATATGTCATATTCATTACGTTGGCAAACATTCGCGAACGTTCGTACGCGAACTCAGTGAGCATTTACTCTCTTTGATATAAACACACCGAACTATTCTCGTGATATCCCATTTATTCCTTATTAAATAATTTAAATTATGTTTGTATTGCAAAAATATTTATTTATTTTTTTATTTTTGATATTGCACTAAAGCAAATTGTGTATTATTCTATATATCTGTACATATATTTTTACCACTTTCCAATGATTAATTTGAAAATCGCTGGTCCAGTTTTTATTTGTTATAGGATTTCGTTCCACTACAGTAACCGCGAGTGCTATGAGAATAATATAAAATACTAGTAATACTAGATAATAATATGCTATAATGTACATTATGCTTTATATTATTTTTTATATTATACCACCTCATTTTTGCGTTTTTTCTGTTTACTTTATCGCTTGACTGATAGACAGCATTAAGTCCACCATTTGCATTTTTTGTGCAAAAAAAATTATAAATAAATAAATTCTATTGTAATTTTTATTTCGTACCCCCTCATTTGTCTTTTTCCTGTTATACCGTTTTAATGGTATACAATACTTTAGCATTAAATCCGCCATTTGTATTTTTTAACTACAGATAAATAATATTAATTATTTTATATTTACTTTTGTCCACAGATGCAAAATATTAACAATATTGTCATGTTCCCGGTGGATAGTCTTTTAAAAGGTGACCTAAGAGGTGTTAAAGGTGATCTGAAGAGGCCGTTCGATAAAGCTTCCAAAGATTATGAGTCCAAGTACCTGAAAAT
The DNA here is from genome assembly GCA_959347395.1 of Mechanitis mazaeus. Classification (NCBI taxonomy): domain Eukaryota; kingdom Metazoa; phylum Arthropoda; class Insecta; order Lepidoptera; family Nymphalidae; genus Mechanitis; species Mechanitis mazaeus. The sequence continues at coordinate 12,925,383 of OY365743.1, forward strand.
TGAGAAGGAAAAGAAGTCGCAAGCCAAGGAAGCGGGACTGATAAGGAGTGAGGTAACGTCAGCTGAGATAGCAGATGAAATGGAAAAGGAAAGAAGATTGTTCCAATTGCAAATGTGTGAGGTTAGTTTTATAGTATATTTGAAACAAATACAAAAAAAACATCTGTTTTATCCAATAAAAGATATATGTATACATATTATTTAAATATTTGTGAGTTTTGACCTCTATATTTGGGGTTAAATTCGCTATGGTTCTAAATGTTTAGTCTTCAGAGTTCATGTATTGTATTTATATAATACAAGGCTTCTAAAGCTAAAGCCCTCTTGACAAAGAAACGAGTTAACAGAAAATCAATACTTTGTCTGGAATATTTATCGTTTCATTAACATTATAATCTGCAATATCGTTTTAAAGTTTATTTATTAGTGCTCACGTGCTTATAAAAAAAATCCTAAAACATTGTCTGTTCAGTTATTTGCTATGAACACTCAATATATTATTTTATCAAGAAGAAATACAGTAAATAGTACTTAGTTAATTGTTATTGACACAAAAACAGAGACTAAAGTTGTAATTTTATTATTATAATACTATAAAAACAAAACATTAAATAATAATATTATTGATGTTATTCCCATAAAAAATAATCCTTATTATTCAAAAACCTTGGGTTTCAAAATATCGAGTTATTTTCAAACAATGTTTTTATTTATACTATGAAATTATTATTTGGATATAATTTTTAAAATACACTATTCTATAAAATTCTTGTGATATACGAATTTGTTTTCAAAAAAAAAAAATGTTTATTAAACATCTATTGAAATATAGATCTAGGTTATTGTTTGATCAATTGTTGAATTGATCAATTGATTGAAAATTGTCAATGACCTCATTGACAATTTTCATAACAATTTTCAATATTTATGCATATTTTAAAAAGCGTGCGGTCGGAGTGAATGACCGACCTCAAACTATACTGGCTTCGTCCTTGATATTGATTAATTAATTTACTTATCTATGTATACAAATTTGTTAATTATTATTATTTTACTAGCTGTTACTGGCGGTTTCACCCGTCAAAATAACTAAGAGTGATGCTAGATAGCCTTCTTGATGCAAATGTCTATCAGAATTATTTTTTTGAAATCCATCCGCTTTTTGCGAAGATTAGATAACCAAACGCAATTTTTCTTTTTATTATGTAGTATAGTGTTATAGTATAGTATATTTTTTTGTTATATTATTTATTCGCACGAAAATTAATTTGAATAAAAATCAAATATATATAAAAAATTCCCAAATAAATTTAGATTTTGTTATATAGCGCTCTATTTTGTTCATTATATTTATAACATATATCGTTAAATGTAAATGCCAAATATTTGATATATGCTCAAATAGCTACCACGCCTAACCTACTAACGACCTGGTGGTCGCAAAAGCCGTTATGTATACTTTGTCAGTCATTTGCACTAAAGTCTGAAACCTAGTTTACAGAAACCTATTGTTATCAAATTTGTAGCGTATTATTTGACCTAGAAACTGGAATGACTATCTAACTAAATTTTTTTTTTAAATACGATATTAGTACTGAGTACCTCTTTTTTTCTCGTGGATAAGTCCCTTACGAATGTTAGCACTAATAGTGATGGCAACTGGATGGCAAATGGTACAATTGGACTATACCAACGGTTGCCCTCATCGCCTGAGTCAAACGCCATGGGATCGCTGAAGCACTTACACACCCCCATAAGGGTGCCCCGAGCAGTACTTAGCACCCTAACTGATCTGGTGCTCAGCAAATTGGATAATATAACTTCTTACCTATATTTTTGTTATTCAAACAACTTAAACTTTTTATTTTTACTTATACTTTTTATTTACTGGATATTTCTATGGAATTGCACCTGTCGTGGTCACGGGTCGACTGATATATGTGTAAAAATCACAAGTAAAAAAATTATATAGTTATAGTATTTGGGGAATAAAAAAAATTATCATAAAAAAAATATTTCTCTATCACATGTTGTATATCAATCGATGCAGAATTTTATACTGAATCTAAAAAACCAACACTCATGACGAGGCAAAATTTTCCCTGGAAAGTGAAGGAAATAAATTGATTACTACAAACTATTATATAAATTAAGATACTGTATATTAAAATTAATAAAAATGGACATCAAAGTTCGTAGACCGTTGGCATTGACATTGGTAAAAGTTATTTTGATATTATCTTGATGGCTCGCAGACTGTTTATGTGTTGTTGCCAATTTTAAACGCAAGGCCATCAGTGGTACCAACCAAACAGAACGTGCAATCAGCAATGGGGGCTTGCGAAATCTATAATGTCGTTTAGCATACCAAATATCACCGCTTATCTTTGTATGTATGGGTGTATGTTAAACTTTTGCGGGCGTATTATTTCGTAATTTTAGCTTGTAATGGCTTTCGTGGCAGTCATAAACCGTTTTAAATGCCATTAAAAATATACCAAAAAACTACCAGAAAGTTTATTGAGGTAGTTTTGATCTGAGTAATACTATTTCGTCTGTCTAAATTATAAAAATATACTAAAAAACTACCAGAAAGCTTAGCTAACTCTAAAGTAATCAAAATACGTCTAAACAATACCAAATTGTTGAGAGTATATACTATTATTAAAATTAAGTTTCCTCATTAGAAATGAATTGAAAATCAAATGAATTCTAGAATATACAAATAATTATACCCATGGCTCAATGAATACTTGAGTGGTATTTATGACAATGGGGGTATACTTGAAACAGATAACGGTAACATTTTGAATGAACCTGGTGTGACGCTGATGCGCTCCGGTGACTTCATTTCCTGATGAGATTTGATCATAGACGTGTATTATGACTTGTTCTAGTTTCTGAACTCAATATTATATAAATTATAAAAGTAAATTGTATTATTATATATAATTATCTGGTTGAACTCGTTATTTTTATCGGAATTTGCTCGACAAACTCGTATTGGGTTTTTCATTAATTTCCGCAGATTTACGTCCCGTTTTTCTATGCCCTGAGCTCATGAGTCTTTGAATTGAAGAGGGCTTGAATTTGAACAAATTGTGATAAATTTAACGTGGTACAGTCGGATAATTATATATAAAAGTAATCATGTATCACGAAAGTCTCAATATATGGTATCCCTGTTAATAGCACAAACAAAAGAGTGATAGTTTGTATCAATTGGCGCAGCAATGAGTTGTTTAGTGAGTGCGGTACCGTGGCGTCAGGTCATCGACCGGCCTTGCGCAGCGCAGGGCCGCTGCCGTGCCGTCCTGACCCTTGCTTTGTTCTATCAGTTCCACGTAAAGCACAGTCCAGGTTCCAGGTCCAAGTTATCTTTGACATTCGATATAATAAGCTTCATAAATGTAGTATACAAACATACACATGCTATAATGGATATAGATAAGCGGCGAGACGCCAAGACGGTTGTGCAAGGTCGCGTATCGTTTTATTATTGCACAACGTGAAATATACATTGGGATTTACTATAGAATGTTGCGCGTGCGTCATGAAATATATATTTAGCACGGAAGGACGCGTAATATGTTGTACTACAGGGCGATTCCTGTCAGTTTAATTCTACTCACATGGTTAAGGGATAGGAAACAATATTGTCAATTTTCGGCGACACTCTGTCTATACAACGCTGGCTTAATTTTACGTTTGTTACAGTACCTGATAAAGTTTAACGAAATAAAAACAAAGAAAGGCATTGAGCTGCTGCAGCACCTGGTGGAGTACTATCACGCACAAACAAACTATTTCCAAGATGGTTTAAAGACAATCGAGCATTTTGGAGTATATGTAGCAGATCTTAGTGTACAGCTGCAAAAGATAAGGCAACAACAAGACGACGAACGACGGAGACTATTGGAGTTGAGGAATATGTTAAGAGCAGCCACACCACAGGATAGAGAAGTGAGGCATATTAATGATTTTAACAAGATATATGACTCTTAATCTATAAGTATATTCTAATAAAACTATTTTATAACTCGCGTTTGTTATTACATTTTTAAATTTGGTGTCTGACATCATCATCATCATCTCGTCTTACCGCGAACACGTTTGCTGCAAGGTATTCGAAACGTCGGGTTAAATTTAAAAATGTAATAATAAACGCGAAGTTTATTTTTATTTATTTAAAGTATATTTACGCGAACGATATTTGAAATGTGTACTCGTGTAAATCGTAGAAAACATTAAGTATATTCTTATTGTACTGTTTGTCTATAAAGGCTGCAGCAGCGGTGGGTGGCTACTCACTACACCAATTACAAGGTGACAAGCAGCATGGCGTCACACGTAGTGGGTATCTTCTTAAAAAGTCTGAAGGTAAAGTGCGGAGGGTGTGGCAAAAGAGGAGATGCAGAGTCACGGCTGAAGGTTTCTTGGATATCTTTCACGCTGATGAGAACAAAACTCCCGCAAGAGTCAATCTGCTAACGTGTCAGATTAAAGTAGCCTCGGAAGACAAGAGGGCATTTGATCTTGTCTCATGTAAGTGTCTACTTGGTTGAAGTTGTTAATGTATTGCTGTGAAATGCTAAGAGCACTAGTCGTACGAAGTAGGTCGCGTTATTTTAATTTTAAAATATTTTTTTTTACTAGTACTGTTTCTCATAAATAATATTTTTTGCAAGTTTTGAATTTGAAATTATTATATTGCTAAGTTTTTTTAATTAACAAATTTTAAATAATTTATTCTTCTGTTTTCTCTTTTAATTATGAGAGTACAGTCTCTCACAAATCATATTTTTTTGCGAGTTTTGAATTGGGAATTATTATAATAATAAATATTTTTTTAATTATTATTTTTTTTATATTTTTTATGATATGTCATCACAGACACTAAAACAATTGTAACATAAATTTAGTTATATTATACTATTTATAATAAACCTACACAACTATCATTAATTATAACAGATATTTTATTAAAGTTTATAAACAATGAAACAAGAACAACTGTTTTCCCATCGTTAGTGATAAGTTTACGTAATATTTTTCAATTCAAAGTCACGTGCTATTTTGCAGATAATAATGTCTGTTCGTGATGTTGATTATAAAATTTGTTGTCAATTTCAGTCGCCTGCTATTGACACGATTATTATGAGGCCATGTCTGTTTCACTATATTTAATATTAAAATTAAATTTATAATATTTTGTTATACATATGTTTTTACACAAATTAGAAAAATAATTAATTTTTTTCATATGTCCTTCTGTTTTTAGCGGTCTCTCTATTCGCCAAATTTTAGATGTATTTTTATAAATATTGTAGAAAAACCTAAAAAAAATATTTTTTTCCTATAAAACATTGTAAGGGTTTTAAGCACATTTACTTATATATATATATATATATATATATATATATATATATATATATATACATATCTTTTTTATTATTTAAAACAATAATTAAATAAAAAATTATCTTATAATCAAGACTGTTTTTATTTCTTCAGACAATCGTACATACCATTTCCAAGCTGAAGATGAAAACGAACAACGGGCATGGACATCCGTCCTCATGAACTGTAAGGAAGGAGCTCTGATGAGAGCCTTTCATCAGCAAGCTGGTGAAAGTAATGATAATGGACACTCCTTGCTGGATCTGCAGCGGTCTATTATACGTGCGGTCAGATCCTTGCCGGGGAACCAAGTCTGTGCTGATTGTGGATCCACTAACGGTGAGTTATAGAAGAACGTAGTTTTAACTATATGTTTATTTTTTTAAACATTTAATTTAATTAATTTAAATTTTAAAACAGTCACCAATCTTGCTTAAGCCGTGGTACGGCAGCCTCTATAAATGCTGGAGTATATACTCCAGTAATAAATGAGTGGTAAACTGTTTTTGATGTCAAAATTTGATTTTTACTTAATTTTTTTCTTTTTGTTATATTTCTTTAATTGTTTTTTTGTTCTATACAAATATAAATAATGGCAATCAAATCTTTTTGTATATAATTTATATAAATGATAAAAATTACAATTCAAAAGTCATCTTCATATATTTGCCCTGAGTTGATACAGACCATAGAAACGTGAAGAAAATAAAGTAATATTTTAGTTATAGCATTTTGTTTTGGACTTTGGCCACAACTCATTAAGAAAATATATATTGTCATTATCGTTTAATATGATGACCTATATTAATTTGTTATTTCTTAAAAATTCTCTTGTGATGACTATTTTTTAATAATTAAAACCACTTAAAACAATCTAAAAGAACTCATAGTTGTAAAATCACTAAATTTGGCTTAAAAGAAGCATAAGTCTCTAAGTATAAATTGCATTTAATAATAACAATAATTATGAAAATAGTCTAGTACGTATTTTTATTAAAAGAAGGGTAGTTGCAAGAAATCTCTTTAAAGAGAAGCTATTCCATATACTATTTGACTTTTTAAGAATAGTTTTTTTATTGTTGCATAAATAAATAAAATAAATGACCAAACTATGGCTCATTATATAACTTTATATAGTATTAGAAAAATTATGTAAAATTTAATTTATATGACTTGAATAATTCAGAACTTCCAATCGAATTGCTCGACTGACCCAATTGAATTGCTCGTTATAGTTCATATAGGATAGATTTTGTATCCGGGTATATCCGGATTTGTCCTAGTTTGTAAAGTAGGCTATATACCAGAGGTGGCCAACTCAATCGGACTGTCTGCCTTTTTAATTTTTTACGATCTACCGACTAGGAATTTTAAAAACATAATTTACGTAATATATAGGATGGTACCTCACGGTGTGTGCTAGTGCAATCCCACGACGTTCCAATATGGCGCTGAGGGCAAGCTTTGGTTTTTTAGTGGGTAGCCTTAAAAATGGCAGCATCCTCTATGCTGCCGGGCAGTCCCACATCACCCCCCAGCGGTAACTTCGCTGGGTCGGCGGGGTATCTGTAACGGATTATTCCAATGGAAAAAAAAAGACGGGGATAGGTAGGTACCAATAATTTTATCCTTACCCGCGATCGACTGGTCAATCGCGATCGACGGGTTGGTCTCCCCTGATATATAGTATATATATACATATTTATTTAGGGACAAGTTATTAGTGCCAAAAATAAACTGTTTTTCATCAAAAAGTCAGGAAAAAAACGAATCTATCTTGTTTGATGTCAGCTGGATATTGCATACGCTGAGAGAAATATCAAACTCGAACGGAAATTGCATCTCCTTCAAACACTCCGTTACTTTATATGAGAAATGTGTGGAATTATATTGTAATATGTCGGTATTATGTACCGTATAATATCGGTTTTTAAATATATATGCCATTTTGAATATGTATGATAAATTAGTTCATATAATTCTAGTTTTATTTTAAGTATTAGCTATGAGCCGCGGTTTTACCCGGATTTTCATGAACGTATCTATTATAATGAGAAAGAATGTTTCAAATCCATCTGGTATTGAAAAAGATTATTATTTAAACAGAAACTTTTCCATTTTATAATATTAGTATATTGGCTTTGATATTAAAATGCATTTAGTTATATTAAATACCGAGTGACTTATCTCTGGTTTTCCCTCGACTTTAAGAAATCAATTTAAATTGATCAAGAATTACGTTTGTAGAAAACCAATTTATTTGTCGTTAACACGTCTTTTGTTTAATTGCTAAGTTTTCTTCTAATGAGTATCTTTATTTCACTTTATTATTGAATTCCGGCTTAGTTTTGATCATCAAATTAAACGGACCTTGACAAATACGTAAATTAAAGTTAGATAGGAAGTTGACTTACTTCTATACCGATAAAGTTTTTAATTGTCATGTTAGATTCATTTGTTTTTATTATTATAATTTAAACGTATAAATAAATATATATATATATATATATATATATATATATATATATATTCGACACGGCAGGAGTCGAACCAAAAAACTCTGATATTGTCCCGTCGCAGTTGAGCTACCGTGTCGCTTTGATGTATCTAGAATTCTACATATATTCGTATTTACCGAAAATAAACCCTTAATAATATTTATTTACAAAATTAATAAAAAAAAAAACTTTACAATTCGAATTTATTTTTATTTTCGATTATTTTTCCATTTTATATCCATTTAAAAAAAAAATACAAGGTGTAACAAGTTTTTAGACGAATATTTTTATCTAAATTAAAAGATGGTTTCAAATGAAATACTAGTTTAAAATTTTAGTTTTTAAGTAAGTAAAATTTAATTTTTTAAGTAAGTTAAACTTAAGTAGAAGTTATATGATTGCATGTTTGCATGCACGTATCATAGTGAATTTAACTGAATTCCTGAGTGATTGCTTTTCCTTCCTTACTATAGTTATGTATATCAAAAATATGAAACAATTTAAAAAATATATTGTCTCTAGAGATTTGACTACTTTAAATGAAATAATTTAAGAACAAGTTTCTTAATATTTTTTATATTGTGGTATAAAGGTACTTATGAGAAATGCACTTATACGATACATGAATTCCATGAACTATATGTTCAAATTTCATAGTATGAAGTTTCTGAATAGTTTCAATTTGCGTGGAAAAATAAACGTTACATTTACAATGATTATTATAATATATACTTTATATGCGAATTATTAATAATGTTTCCTTGATATAAAACTCTACACATATATGTGTTAATGTTTGATATGTTTGTATGTTTCGTTTTTCTTTAATTAATAACATTGGTAACAAATCCCCTTACTTAAAAAATATACTTAGCATAACATATTTTCTGTTTTGTCACTTTGACACCTATGATATAAATCGTGAGTAAAAAAGGGACAAAACAGAGTAAATACTACTGGGTATATTTTTTTTATTAATAAGGCAGAAAATATTCTTAAATCCCATAACTCAGGGACGTCACAAAGTTATAATATTTTTAACAGGTAACGCCACAATAAAATTTCATTCGAAATGTTAGCGTGGTAAAATGATACGTAAGTATAATTAAATAAACAAGTAAAAAGAATTCTTCTTTATATATTTTTTATCAAACAATGTTTTATCAATTACAAAAACAAAATTATTTGTTTTTGTGCGTGCCATCAAAACTTTCAAACGTGCCCATTGCGGCACGCGTGTCATTGGTTCTCCATCCCTGCCATAACTCATATATATATGTTCTCGTAACCTAGTATCGTGGTAATTGCTCTGACGTGTTAATTGGTTGATAAAAACGTATTGTTTCCATCAACCGGTTACTTATTACCTCTTGGTTGCATAATTTATTCTATTGTTATTAAGTGGCGCATTGTTTTTGTTTGTTTTATTCAATCATTCAGCAAATTACTGTAATGTTTGAATTAACAAATATTGTTAATTTTATTATACATAAAAAACAATACTTTTACATCTACAGAGAATTTTTTAATATAAAATTTGACAAAATTTATTTAGATTGACTTTTAAGATAATGTGATATTTTTAATAATATAATCATTTAGAAAATAACATTTGCCCTTTTTTAATTAGTTTTTTGATATAATAAAATGATTTTCAATAAAAGTAGTAGATTATATCACAAGGGAGCAAAATAGTATTTTTGGCGAGGGTGCTATTTAAAGCATGAGCGAAGGATTCTATTCGTAATTTTATTATAACGTAGAATCAAAGTACATCGGCCGAGAGAAAAACATATTGCTCTCAAGTCATACACTCTACTTTTCATCCCCTTTCTATGATAAAATATGTACCTACTGATAACAAGAACAGAGACGTCATTGGCACGCTCTTGGTTTTTTCATTAGTTTGCGCCGTTCAACCAACACATACAGGCAGTAATTCATAAAATTTACGTTCAATTTCTACGAATATACATACTTATAGACATGTTCCAAATTCAAATAACTTTTCCGCCCTCTTAAAAGTTCCTATCGGAAAAGTGCTCTATTGCACTCGTTTATAGAGGAACAAAGCGACACTTTTCGAATAGAATGGATGAGAAAGTTATTATTTATTTTAATTGTGACAATTAATAATTATAAGTACTTGTATCAAAAACTGTTTGACGTGTAATGTATATTTATTAATAAATGACTTTTGACTTATAAAAGGTATCTTAATTATTTTTTTTTGTTTTATATTTTGTGTTAGGGAGAACTTATAAATTAATTATTAATTGCTAGAGGAAAAACTTATCGAAAAATATATCTGAAGGTTGAATAAACACAACCATAAACGTATAAATTTCAGTGTAAAAAATATTAATTTATAATTTATTTTCAGATCCCACATGGTTATCGACAAATTTTGGTGTTATAGTGTGCATAGAATGTTCTGGAAGTCACCGGGAACTAGGTGTTCATATATCTCGAATACAATCTCTTACTTTGGATAGACTGAGTACTTCGCAACTGTTGCTGGCAAGGCATATGGGCAACCAAATGTTTAATGAAGTCATGGAAAATACATTGGATGAAAGGGATAAACTTACTCCGGAGAGCACTATGTAAGTATTTGACCTTGTATAAACAGAGGTCAAGATCGAAGCTTGGAACCTTTCATGCAGAAGGTCCTAAGATTCAGTGAGGTTGTATAAGAAGTGCGTTCTACAAGTGTGTTTCAAATTCTTTGAATTTAGGGTAAGATATCATAAATATTGGCTTCAGTACATTTAATTTTTCAGGGAAGAAAGATTAAGATTTATAAGAGAGAAGTACGTGTACCGAGCGTGGGCGGATACAACATGTAGAGATGAAACAGAGAGACTATCAGAAGTGGAACATGCGGTTAATAATGGACATTTGCAGAACTTGCTTCAAGCGTACGCTGAAGGGGCTGACTTAAGCTCCACACTACCGAGCTCGGTTAGTCGAGTACTTGTTCAGTTCCAATTAATCTGAATCCATTGTTATCGAGCGTGTAATTTTATTCTAACTCTATGACCCATTTCAATTACTTTATATAAGTATTATCATAATTTAACTCACCTGAAACTAGTCTTGCAAATTTTAAGCTCACGTGACTTGAGCTATTCAATGTATGTATAATAAAACTGTAAATAATCTGTGTCTGTACATTGAATATTTTTAATGCTTTTTTAGGGATGATATAAGTAATTGATATAGATACCAAATCACCAATTTTTGAACATTTTGTTTGTCTGTATGTATGTTTGTGTGTTTGTACACTCATGACGCAAAAACGCAGGCAGAGCTAGTATTATAATAAAGTGTCACGAAGTGATTATAATAAATTAAAAAAAAAAGGGTTTATATTACCAGTAAAATTATCTTATAAAGGTTATTGAGGTACGGAACTCTAAAAATAATAAAGTATTACACATTCATTGGCATACACGGCATATATTTATTATTAGACATACAGATGTGCCAAATGAAGAGATATATATTTAAAAAATATTTGGTGGCACGTTTGCCTTATTGCTAGTGATCCTGTCTGCTGAGCCGAGGTCGTGGATTCAATCCCTCAGCGAACATCTTTGGATGATACTAAGATTTGTCACCTTGTGCTGTAATGAGAATAAACGTCTATAATGATAGAACCTTCCAGAACTTTGAAATAATATACTTTGTATCCCGTTCCAGGACTGCGGAGAAACGGCACTCCATTTGGCCATATCACGTGAAATCGGTGACGGCTCTTGTCTCCATATAGTGGACTTCCTAGTCCAGAACGGTGGTTCTCCACTGTTGGACAAAACTACACTATCCGGGATGACGGCGTTACATTTGTGTGCTGCTATAGACAGGACAGAACCCATGAAGTTATTGTTAAAAGCTGGTGCTGACACTACCTTAAAAGATATGAATGGAAGAACTGCTTTACACATCGCGAGGCAGCTGGGACACCATGCTTGTATGGAGTTGGTGAGGTTATTTTAAATATTTTTTATGTATTAGAATTTTAAGTCTTTCATTTGAGTCTGAAACTATGATTAATTTTCAGTTGGAGAGTGTAGATAAAAGGGAGAAGAGTATTTTTGAAAATATCAACATAGATTGGAATTTATCTCACGATGACGGGTCCACGGATTTCTCTGATGATGACACGGTTATTGATGAAAGGGTAAATTAGTTTTAATATTTACTACTATAGATTTGGTATATAATCATTTTCATATAAAAAAATTTGATTAATACTCGTTTTATGAGTTCTTTTACCAAAAATTATTTTTTGTTTTTATTAGTCTATCTGTGTTTGTTACCCAAAAAACGTCTTGACTAAGATGAAAATTAGTATATAGTAAGACGGCCCGTTATTACCTTTACAATAACCTATTTGATAAATTATAATTATTAGTATAATTATTGATATTAAACATCATATAGTATACCGTTGGCGATGATGGTAGAAAAAAATTATTATGTATGAACTACTTTATAGATTTAAGCTATTAAGTAATGATAGACTTTACAATGTAAAACAGGTTCCAAAATTATTAACGTAGCAGTATTACTTCCAGCAAAACGGCAGCGTGACTCCTGAGAAGAAGTGTCCTCGCTCTCGTCCGCCGTCGTACGCGGGCGCGGGCGCGGACTCCCCCGTGCTGCGCTCGCGCTCCGCCACCTGCGACTCGCTGCACCACGCGCCGCCCACGCCCACCACGCTGCCCAGGAAGCCCACCTGTGAGCACACAGCCCCCGCACCCAGATCTGTCCTCTATTTTATGTATTAAAAATCAGTACAACTGCTCGCAGACACTATCGGCAGCCTGAAGAAGCGCGTGGCGCCGCTCCCCCCCGCGGTGTCTCTGGCGCACCCCCCGGCGCACCCCTCCGCGCACCCCCCCGCGCACCCCCCCCTGCACCCTCAGGCGCATCCCCCGCCGCTCTCGGCTCACCCGCGCTCCACACCTTCACCCTCCGCCGACAGCGCCCGGTCCATACATGGTGAGTATACTAGTCACTTATACTTCTTATCTCTGACTAGGGTTTTTTTACAACTGACGAGAATAACCTACCTATATATTAATAATAAGTACTTGTTCAAATATAAATAATAGTATATATTTATGTTATAAGTGTCCTAACGGCACTATAGCCCCACTCTTTCCCCAGCGGGTGGCACGGTGAAGCCCCGTCCGCAGCAGCCGCCGCCCACGCCACCGCCCACACACAACGGAGCGCTGGGGGATGAACCCACGCCACCGCCTAGGAAGGTAAGACAATTATAATTACATTTTAGTATTCCTACATAATTTCAAACAACTGTCTAAAACAGATCCAATATAATGTAAACAATTGTTTTTGTAATTATTTTTTGTACAATATATATCATTATATTTGAAAAATCATTTATATACCATATCATTTACCACTTTTTTCAATACTGCATTATATTATAGTATTGTATTAGAGAACAATTCTTAAAACATAATAACCTGTATGTTGCAATTATATCCAATAAATATAATATATTTCAATATAATATATTATACAACATACATGATGTTCTTTTTTTAGATAAATTATGAATAACTTCAACTTAGTATTAATTAACTGAAAATCAAGGATTTCCTTCTTAAATATAAGTACAAGATGTATTTGTTTTTGCTTCAGAAAAAAAATAGATTGCACCTGGAAAATGCTGATAAAGGAAAACTAAGAAGGGTAAAAGATTGAGCTTAGTGTACTGACTCGCTTACCCTCTCCCTCACGAGTTGTTTTATACGTCGATTTATTAAAGTTGTTTTTACTAATGCGTTTATATATTTACATGCGTTATAATATACATGGTTTTATTTATTTTAAAACTGTTTGTATAATCTGTATTCTATAACGCAAGTAAATAAATTAAGAAGTAAGTAAAATCTTTTTAATAAGCAAAGAGGTTCTTATATAAAAACATGTTTTTACTTCAGGCTTATTCAAAAGATTTTTTTTTAAATGTATATTATATTTCAATAACAAATCATCATAGTATTTTTTTTTTATTATTCTTTAGGGCCTTATGTTAGAATATAGATGCATGTTTTGATTAGATTTATTACTTCATAGGATAATCTAGATTAGAGTAGAGAGTGTAGGTATAATATATAGTACTATGTAAATAAATATTAGTACGTCATAAGTAAGAAGCTAGGGATTTCAGATGTGCACACATTAACATATTTATTTACTAACATTGTTTTTGCATGGTTTTCTCAAGTACAATATTGTACTGTGATACCAAACATAACATTTAAGTTATTTTTAGTACTTTTAATCTTGTACAGTTTCAAAGTTTTTTTTAATTTTAAATGTGACTCAAATTTAGATGATACACAAATACAGATGATGTTAAAAGAATAATATAACAAAGATAAAGATTTATGTAATACTTTTTTACATTGTCTGTGTTCCTAATAGTAAAAGCTTAACTTAATGAACTTAGACATTAAACTGTGATAAACTTAGATTTGTGTTATAGTCAATGTTTGTTTATCTGAGAAAAATCCCAGTAAAAAAAAGTATTACTGTCAGAAAAATATGGCGCCAAAACCACTGACAACCATTCTATAGATGTGTGAGGACTACATATTTTATAGCAAATAATATCTTAAAATTTTATTCCAGGAGTGTTCTAGTCAAGACTCATCGTTGGAGCTATGCGATATATCCGATGGTTTAGACGACAGTCGCCTGCAGTCAGCCTTGTCTTGCGACAGTTCGAGATCACGGGAGAGAACGAGACGGAGCGATAGCAGATCACTTGATGTGTCTGATACATCCAGCGTTCATTCAAGATCGCCTTCTACGTCTATTACAATGGTATGTTAAGGTCACAGCTTCAAATTGCGTATAAAAACCGCCAAAAAACTCCATAAACACTCCTAACACTCTTTTTATTGTATTGAATATATATGAGTCATAATTAATAAGTAAGAAGAAATTCAAAAAAAACGTGGCATAATAAAATTTAAAAACACGCTATTATTACAAAACACGTTCTATGATGGTCCCGCAATTACAAGGTTTTAAGGGTATTCACACTTTACACGCGTAAAGTAATATCTATAGTAACAATATTAAGCGGAAAAGTTTGTTTGTTTAAACAAACTAATTCGAAACTACTGGATGGATTTCAAAAATACTTTCTGATAGGCAGTTTCTTGGAAGACGAATTTTAAACCAAGAATTCAAATGGACTTGGATTTGTTTGAAGTGAAAAAAACTCGAATGTTTTAGAATCTAGATGGCGTGATTGTATCAAAGTAGGCATAGTTTATTTATAGTATTTAATGAGGAAATGATTAATATTATATATAATTATCCAACTGTACTGACGTAAAAACCATCGGAATTTTCCTACCAAGTTTCGAACCCATTCAACTTTTTCATGAGCTCGGACCATAACGGAGTCGCGGCGTGAACTCAGTTCTCAGTTCAGGCCAGATAATTATATATAATAACATAGCCATTTTATATAATTATATGACTTGAATGACTAACGTTTTCAAGAACCTTTTCACGTACCACTAAGATTTGGAAAGAACTTGCTTCAACGGTGATTCCAGATCGATAGGACATGGGTTAAAAAAGGCGTATATACTACCTCCTACCTCCAAGGCCAGCAACACTTGCGAGTTTTCGCATGTTGCAAGACTTAGTGGGCGGCGGTGATCACATTCCATCTGTGACCAGCACGCTGGTTTGCCCTCCTCTTCCATAAAAAAAAAGATTTTAATTCATAATTAATTATTGTTTCAGATGGGCAGTGTAAGACGATGCCGAGCGCTTTACGACTGTTCAGCGGATAACGAAGACGAATTATCGTTTAGAGAAGGAGAGGTAATAGTCGTCATAAACGAACGCACAGAAGACGACAACTGGATGGAAGGTCAGGTGGAGGGAACCAGGCGTCGTGGCATGTTTCCTGTCTCTTTCGTTCACATGCTACCTGATTAGCTTGAACGAGACGGATATATGTCTCTCAGTCCATATCCGATCGAGTTAGTAACGTGTTCAAAATCTTTAACAGCTCAGTAGACAAATTAGATATTTGTATAGTATCTTCATTCTTAATACATACAATTTCTATGTAACAAATTATAGATCGTTTATATGTGGTTAGATGGAAGTGTTGGGTAGTTTTGAAATGTTCATTCAGTATTTCTATTATAAATTCGATATAAAATATATGTAATTGAATGTTTGGCCTAAGCTTCACCATTCAAGTAAAGCTATGAGCTTTTACTATATTTGTATAATATACATTTGTTCAAATGCACATTTTGTTGATAAACGCAACATGCTTCAGGATACACAGGGCCACATTGTGATATCACCAGCACAAACATTGTTTTTATACAAGAATTTTAATACGATTTTAAAGTTTTGTACCATTTTATCATCTATTTACAGTTTTAACAGATTTAAAAAGTTTTTATTAGATGATAATACAAAACGAAGCGCTCACAACAATATTACTTTAATGTTAAGGATTGAGCCACAATAAGCGCCAGGAGCCACTCCGTCCTGCAACGGATTTTTACTTTATTGCTTTTTTGTATATTATAATTTGTAAATATTTTGATCATTGAGATACTAATCTTTTGATCGATAACCAAATGCTCAAATAAAAAGCAATGGTTGTAATAAATCTCAGTAAATAAATGTGTAGAGATTTTTATTGTATTGTACAGCTCAGATAGTGATTGCCAAAAAATATATATGTGATCTTATAGTTGGAGTAATATATATTGATCGACAAACTATTGGACCAGTGCGTGTTTGTTGTAGTTGTTCTGTTAGTTAGAATCTAGATTGTTGGTACATGTTGTCTAAATATTTCCTCCCTTGAATGTATAGGTCATGCATTATTATTATATTTGTCTAAAGTATTGCGAATTGACAATAAAGTGATATACAGTCAAAGATCTCTATTAAATTAAAAATATAAATTATATAATATGTACGGCCTATATACATCGGGACTACTCTCTTGTTATAAATGTTATCACTTCATTAACGCGAATATATTATATATACATTTAGTGAGTTATACATAATTGTATAATTCACCAAATGTAGTTAAGTACCACATTCCCGAGTAATTTAATTGTTTATATTAAGTTCAATTATCCTATATTCATAGATAGTAATACAGAACTTGTATAGTTACCTTGATTAAAGCGCGTTGCCATAACATAGTATTATTGTATTTACGCCAATTATTTAATATTCCGTATTGATTTTATCCAGTGTTTATGAATCTTTAACATGAGTTATATATCTAATGAAATATAAAATCAATTTGTACATAGATTATACCTATTGAGTTATGCTTTCCTAATTTATTACAAATAATTATTATAAGACCAGTGTTTTGTTTATTATCCCCATATATATTAATTTATTGGGATTTAAGTGTAAAACTGATGTGATGTATATTTTAATGCCATTTTAGCCCATTTAAGTGTTTATAATAAACTTGAAAACTAAACTGAACAAGATGTTGCAAATAGATAAACTTGTTTATGGTTTGTCTATTTTCTGAGGATATGTATGTATTTTGGGCCTATTATGTTACTTATTTAAAAATTATTTAACCAAATGATGCTAATAGCGCTAAGATGTTTTTCTATATTGTAGTATGAATATTAAATGGAGTTGTAGTTGAAATAGTTTTTTTCTATTCTGTATTATCTAAATGAAATCTGTATGAATTTATTATATTACATCATTTCGATGTCTAACTTTGCATTTTATTACCAACATTACATGAAAACCTACTTACAATCTAAAATTCCACCCCATATTTAATAATAATAAATTGTAAGCTTTTTTACGAGAAAGCTTTAGCTAAGCTTTAGCTACGAAGCTATATACTGTGTTCATATCCGTAGATAAAACATAAAATAGGTATGACACTGACAAAGGAAAAGACTGCTATGTTTACATGAACTTTACGAGAGATCGGCTAGTTTCTTTATGGCCTTAATGGCTATTCAGTAATATATACGTATACATAAATATCCATAACATATGCCATTATTGATACGTAGTACAGGTTCTTACGTATACCTTGTGCGCTGTACCATGGAGCGGGTGACACTGTCAGTAATGTTTCCTTTCTCTCTTGAGAATTAGCGCGATTTACAAATTATATTTTAGAATTTTAGTTAAACCACATTCGTAATATATAATAACTTTAGTAAATTAAATTAAGACAATCAGAATGTTCTAATCTACAAATAAAATTTAATAGAAACAAATATTAAGCAAAGTGTTATGCGTATAACATAACGTCCTAGACGAATTTAGTGTTCTGCTACGATGAAAAGTCGATGTTTTTATAAAAAAGTATATAGAGCATAGGCTAAGATAATTATAGAATTATCTTAATGAAACAATTATATATATATATATAGGGTAAGATTGCTTAAAAGGTTGCTAAGAAAAAATATATTTTATTCATCTAAACTCATATCAGATGCAGCGGTAGCACCACAGGATAACCCTTTCACTGAAAGCATCGCACGGGTAAACAAATTACCCACCGCCCTCATGCGCTATAGAGCAAAAATGTTGTCACAAAAAAAAATAGTTAGCTTTATTTTGGTTATTTTAAATAAGTAAAGACAAGTTTATACAAAGAGCTACACTACAACTGAATATCACATAAATTTTTATAACAATATTGAAAAGAACTAGATTTTTGGTCTGAATATCGTAAGGGAAAAAATTAAATACATTACGTCCATCACTCACTGACTGAACTGACAGATGTAAATAGTAATGACTAATAAGGTCATTGAAGATTGCTCTTAACGTTTAGTTAGCTCTTAATATTATTTAAATATCTAAAATATTAAATACATTTAAGTAAGAAACAAAAACAAAATTGCATTTTTTTTTTGCTACTTTGAGTACTGAGAAGTAGTAATTATTATTTTTATAATACTGTATGTATTTGTTATACTAAATTTTAGATTGTCTTACAAAATTTGTTATTAGGTTTTTGTGTGAAATTAATTTAATGAATACATAGAAAGTGGATTGGAAATTACGGAAGTAACCAACAATGGGTAATTTAAAAATATAAATATTATTATGCAATCAAATCAAACCTTAGTTTATAAGTATGTCAAAGTTTGTAATTTGGAAGTTTTTCTAATAATTAAAATTTATATTCAAGATTCTGGTTTGGTGACAGAAAAATATAATTATAAAACATTTCGAGCTAATAGTGGTGCTATTAGATTTAGAATTATTGTTAATCCATTAAGTTCTCGGTTATACCCCAAAATCTATCTTATTGGGGATGAGTGTCCACATGAGAACCTGTTCATGGTATGTTATCATGTTTATCTTTGCATTTTGTGGAATTGTTACAAAAATATATGAAATCTTTACAAATTTTCCTGTTTGACTAATGAAAAAGTTTATCATTTCTAACAAAACATACATTGTCGTGGAGAATATACAGATATAAAAATAACATGAATCTACATATTCTATTTCAGATTATTTTAGATTACCATATTGGAACAATAAGAATTAATGACAATGAAGGAACTACTTATGACATTGGAATGCCGATGTCTCTTTTATCTTTAAAATCAACGGAGATGTGGTTGAGCTGGTATAAAAGTTACTTTCGTATGGGATTGGTTAACGATGGTGTCTCAGCTGAACATCAACTTGTGTCATTTTCATTACTGAACAGACCCACTGTAGGCTTTATAAAATTTAGGTGTTCAGATTTTATAAATTTTGACTTAAAAGGTATAATAAATTTGAGCCTTTTTTTTTACTTGTTATTCCAACGGCGGACAAACTATTGGGACTATATAACTAAAAGCTGTAGTATAATGAACATGCCTATCATAGTCAGAAAGAATTTTTCATCTATCCCATATTCTAAAGATTAGTATGTTTAAAGAAATATGATACGAGTTAAGAATATGGAACAATTTGTCAAGAATAGTTTATTTAGTAATATAAATATAACTTAAGACAGTTGTCAAATGGCACCATAGCTATATAAAACTATCAAAAACTATTTGAATTATTTTATTTATCTTTTCTATAATGCACTTAATATAAATATTTTTCAGATCCCCTTGTTTCTGTGACAGATAGGTTTAAAGAAATTAAGGGAGGGAAATTAAGATGGGTTAAGATACGTAATGGTTATGAACTGCCTGTTGATGCAGTTATTGGAGGTTACCAGGGAGAAGTAACATATGTTGCTCGTGCTGAACATAATGGATCAATATGTCCAGGAAAATACATGCCCTCCAAACTGCTTGCTTATGTACCATGGGGATTTGAGGAACATGCAAAAAATAATTTTGAAGTAAGTTAACACAATGTTTGATTAATTTTATACTCATTCACTTATATCTTTAAATTTATTTCTCTATATATAAATTGTTAAAAATCGTAGGCTTCAGACAATTTTTATACACGTTTAATTAATATTTTAACAGATTCTATGTGGATATAATTATATGTGGATAAAATGTAAAAGCCCATACCTGCCTGATAATGCTTTTAAGGCAGGAAAGTCAGAAGTACATGATGAGCCTCTATATATTGGCCGTGCAATGATTGGTGATACCTTAGTATCCGGGAAAGTGCACATGCTGTATGAATCATGCTATCTCCCATTACATGGGTCCGAAGTATGCACGAAAAATTTTGAAGTATTGGTAGCTGGTAATTGTGAAACCTCTGAACGTAATTGGAGAAGAAAATGTTTTATGGTAAATTGTTCTCAACCATATCCCTAACAATATGTTTTCTTGTACATAAGGTATAAATATATCAATATCAATGAAATATTTTTTTATTTTATTTATAATAATTATTTAACAGGTAAAACATTAAGTTTCATTGTCTTGCCTATGTCCTTTTAACCTTTTTTGTTATAACCACCCACATTTATACTTAAGACATTCACATGCTTTTTGTATTCCTCTGCATTACGTAGGTAATCATATCACGACAGATTACTGCTCACCTTTTTTATTCGTTGCTACTCTCAAATAAACTTAAAGCTTTTGCATACTAGCTCATTATCTCACTGCCCTTTCCGTGATCTGTTGCGAAATTATTCACATTATATCATAAATATAAAAAAAAAATCGACATCATCTTGAACGACTTAAAGTAGATACCAATAATCGGTAAACCCTTCCAGAGTAATTATTGAAGTGAAACTTCTTAAGCGTGTTTGCGATTTGAAACCTAATGAAATGGAAATATTTACGAAATAGAAACAAATTAAAGGCTTCTGCCTTTAATTTTAATAAAGTCAAACAAAAACTTTCTTCAGAACGACAGACAGACAGTCGTTATAAATAATTACAAACGACCGATATAAAATCTGTTGCAATTTAACCACCGTCATCTAATTATAAGGCAACCTTGGTCAATCCCATCTTGTGAGGTATAATTGAACTAACGTAATAGATTAATGATAAATGACCTATATACTTTCATTAAAATCTTTCAATCATGGTCTAGATATATACAATTTTTTTTAATCTGTTGTCCAATAAAAGTCTTAATTACCACAACCTTCTAATCACTCGCATTTGTGTAAGGTAAAACCATGAAAACTGAATAATATATATAATAACATATATTTTAACTGTAATATAATATGTAAAGTAATATTTTATTTCCAAATATAAAAAAAATTATCAACTCGATCAAAATATAAAAATAATAAACCTTTAAAAATTTAAGAGAAATATAAATTATTAATGTGTTAAATCGATTAAAACTCAAAGTCGATTTTTTATGATATCGTATCGATATTAGAATAGGACAACACTAATTAAGTAAAAAAATAGTATATTATTCTCTAATTTTTAAAATTCAAGTTATTTTTTAACTAAACCAGAACTTAGTGAGCAACTGAAAATCATTTTTAAGAATATATATTTTTAACATTTTAGTCTGTATCACCGGACAGTACAGTAAACAGAAAGGACGATCTTAGTCTACAGTCCATACACTGAGCCATTACAACATGAGAAATATCTAAAACCTTTGATAAACAATACTAATACAGGAAATTCATGTAAAGAAGAAATGTACTTTTGGCTCTATATGAAGTTAAAGTCACATTAACATTCTATATGTGACTAGTTTTATCTAATGTATATACATAACATATTAAAATTTAGGAAAAAAATAAAGCAAAAAAGAAACATTAAATTGTTTAAATATTATAAGAAAAAGTGAATACTTGTCTGGGGCCTTCGATGGAACATGTCAACCTGACTTTATTAAAACACAGCTAATACAAAATCTCAACTAAAAAGTAACGCTCACAGTTCCCTCCATAGAGTACAAGTGGTTCCCTCTATTCCGGGTACAAAGTACTATTTCGGGTTTACCTTATCATTAATATATGTCACTTTTTATTTTTATTAACCAATCATAAAAAAAATATGAAATAATATTGTTTGGTATGTTAGTTATGTATTAAAAACAATTACAAAAAGCGTAGTTCCAGAATAAAATGGATGAAAAAGAAGAATTACATCTAACCTCTCAAGAATTACAAGTTTTATCGGAGCTTGACAGGTAGTGTTTAAAATTATTTGTTATTAATATTTGCTTAAATTTAAAGTATATATATTATTAAAATATTCTTTCTCAATATCTTTTTTAAAATAAAAAACCTCCATAGCTTACTTGACCACCAATACTATTCTTAATATTGAAATATGGATAAAAAAACTATAAATTAATTAACTTTTAATGTTCCAATGAGTTAGTTGATATTATCAAGCCGTATACGATCAAAGAGGGAAAAAGTAGAAATTATATTTAGTTAATTAAAACAAAAGATAGCTATTCTATAAAAACCTAATAATTATTAATATTTAATTATAACCCATTATTGTAGTCGGCAGTTTGGTTTCCTAAAACTTCGAGGCAGTGAACATGGTCGTACACGATCCCTGGTGCTCAAAGCTGTTAAATATCTGGAAGGAATGCTGGTACAAGTTAAGGTAGTTAAGTCTTAATAAATATGTAAATGTGTAGTTGGATTATATCATGTTTTCTATATAAATGTGTTGTATAAAACAATTTCAATTGATGTAACTAAGAAAAATGTAGATAGTTTGCTTAAATGAAATAACATTTTTAAAAATTTTGTAATAAATATTTATATTTTAATCATATTAAATGAAATGATAACCACTTTATTGTTAAGTAAATTACAAATATGGAATTAAACAGAACCCATTTTTTACATTTTTAGGAAGAAGAAAGAGCATGTTCCCCAGGGGCCAGGAGAGATATTTGTATAGATCCAAAGACTTATTGCAAACTCGGTCACTTCCATTTATTACTTGAAGACTATGCCAAAGGTATTGTATATTTATATCATATTGCTTTTCTGCAATGTTCATGATCAGAAATTATATTACAAAATTATACTATGTGCTACAAGGGTTTACTCTAAGTAATTTGTTAAGGCTTGTGAAGTGTGTGTATATAAGAAATTTATATAAATAATTGGTATGCATTTATAAATAGAGTGTTTGTTACAGCTATGTCAGCATATCAGAAATTCTATGCCTTAGAGCAGGATAACTGGACAGATCCACTTTTCCTGTATGGATTGGGACTTTGCTATTACCACTATAATGCTTTTGATTGGTGAGTTAATGTTTATAAATTCTAAAATATCAACTCATTTTAGATTTATGACAGTAGTCTACTTCAAAAATACATTCTAAGTTAATAATTCAAATTGTCAACTTTTTGACTCCTCTTGTTACTTGAAACTATAGTATATATTTTTTTATGTGATTATGTTATAAATATAACAATTTTATAAAACACAAAAATACAAATCTTCACTAATCATCAAAACTACCAGATGGATGTGGAAACTTCTTTCTAGTTATGAAGGCAGGGTCATGAGAAAGGCAATAGAACAGGTGAACCTTATTTCATGTCTGTGCCACGAAGCTAAAATAAATCTTTTTTAAATAGGTAACATGCCACAATAAAAAATAATTCAAAAATTTGTGGTGAAACTACGTAAAATTTTACCTAAAGTGCATCTTTATATGCTTCGAGAGAATTCATGCAATATTTTAATAATAAAATGTATAATTTGATGGTTCTAGTTAATATACTTAAATAGGTATTCAGTGTTTCAAATATACAATATAAATTACAAATTAAATGTAGATTTTTAATTCATTTCCATCAAAAAAAGAAGTTGTAAAAGAAATTGTTTATGTGGGTGCCATAAAAATGTTTAAATTTTTTAACAAGTGTCATTGGTTCGCTATCCCTGCTATAGTTAGTGAAATTGTGGGTTACAAGTCTGTTGTTAGTCATTATAAGAATGGATTAGATACCTGAGAAAATAAGGGTGATATACATTAATTTAGTAAAGAGTACTTTTAATACTTTATTTTGTATATAAGTATTATTTAGGTTTAATTTATGGTTCTGTTGTAACATTACATAGCTCAAACCTTTTGCTATTTTTAGTTTAAAAATTTCTCATTTTAAATGTTAACACTTACAAAGTGTCAGACTCATTTTTATATTATAAGGTCTTCAATTATTTCATCTATTTAGTAAAAAATCAAAAATCAGCAATATATAAATTTAAAAATATTCATAGAATTTAAAATTAAACCTACCAATAGTAGTAGTATATTTTGCCATACATCTAGTAAATTTTTTAAACTTGTTTATCTGTATTGAAGTATTAAAAACAGCAGTTCTGTGATTCACTATTTTAGTGCTAAATTTGCAATTCTTAAAATACCTCCTCATTTAACACAAAAATTTAACAGAAAAAATATATAGGAAAATCACAATAAGTACAATGTTTCCTTATATAGAGAAAATCAATTTTGAATTGGCAAAATTTTCTAGACAAGGATAAAATATTTAGCATTTCTGGAATTTTAAAAATGAAATTCTTTAAGGTAAACATTGTATTTATTAACTAAATGTTTCTCATTAAAATGTTATATCAGTTTCAAATTTAAGTTAAATTACGAATATTTTTAGTCGATATTTTGACAGTTTTTTGATTACCAATCATGTCTATTACAACTTATAAATAATTGAAGTGTAAATATTTTGTGCTACTATTTGATACAACTAAATGAAATAGTGGAAATAAATTAATTTTAAATCTATTTTCAATTCTGAACAGACAATCATGCAATTATAAGAAAAAAAAACAAAATTCGGTCTACACTAATCTAGTTGTACTGTAGTATACTAGATGGCGCTAGTATGTAAATAAGTTATGCTATAGATATTTTGTTATTAGCATTATCATTTTAAAATGATAATAAAAATAACTAAATGTGTTTGAATATATCATTGACATTTACAAAACCAACAAAATATATTTTAAATAAAAATATTCATAATTGAACTTAAATTTGGAACTGGTATAATATTTAAATGACTATGAGAGACATTCAGTAAATAAACCAAAGTTTACCTTAACGAATTTGAGTTTTAAAATTCCAGAAATTCTAAACATTTTATCCTTGTTTAGACAATTTTTGCCAATTCAAAATTTGTTACCTCTATGATAAGGAAACATTGTAATTAATTGTGATTTTAAATTAATATGTTGTAATTTTATATTAAAAGTTTTATGGCCTGGGCCATTTATTTTTATTTTGAGTGAACCGCGTGGTTGATAAAGGGCAAAGACTAAATATTGCAGATAAAATTTGGATGTTAAATGCCAATTGTAATTTATTGTTTTAGTGAAACTAACATAAGCGTTTCATACAGTTCAGACTTTAGTTAGATAAATTCCTTGGTAGTTAGTTATAAGGCTTAATTTAGTTTAATATTCGCTAAACATAATTTTGCACGACCCAAAAAAAATTTTCATATTGCGTAAGAGTTGAAATTCGTCATGGAAGAGAGAACATTCCTTTATCAGAGTAATAGTTTTGAAATGTTAAGTTTTAAAATTTTGAGTGATCAGTAGACCACAGCATATATTAAACTGACGTAGTTCTAGTATGAGACGAGCATTGTTTACTGTGTTCTGCCTACTGCTGCATTTGTTGGTGTCTTGATATTAGGAATTTTCTCCATCATTTATGACGGGAGGATGATGTTCTTGTCATATACACAGCATATGACATATAGTTCTAAATGAGTTTCGTCTATTTGATTTGTTCCATGTCAATAATTTAAATAATGCCACAGTCGGCATGATGTATCATATTCACCCTGTCATTCCTATTTCTTAAAAATATGCCAGGTCAGGTACTTCCTAGTATCCAGGTCTAGTTACCTAGACGTTCAGTCTACATCTAAAAAAATCAATGTAAATATTTACTAAATCTTCAAACTATGAAGAGGTATGTCGTTTGGCATTTCAGGTACTCACAGATTTTATATAAAGTACTTGAAGAGTTGCGTAAATTTACCATAAAATATAATTTCATTAATCAATAGAGTTGATGATAGCGGATCTGAATCTAAATTGTTGTTATGTCGCTGCTACAATTCATTGGTCAGTTAATTATCTATCAGATTGAATATTATTCTGACGTTATAATTCTTTCGGCCGTCATTTTAGTCTGTTATTTTCTAGGTGTACCAGAAGTAGACAATTTAGTTAAGCAGCCATTTTAATATCCAATTTATACGTACTATTTGACCCCAAAACAATGATTCAAAACTACATATGACATTTAGATGTTTGGTTAAGTTTTTTAAAATGTGGTAACATCGTACCTAACTTTTCGTGAACGTAAGTACGAATTAGCCTTAAAAACATTGAATAACCATTTATTTTTTCAAATACACAGTGGATTTAGTCCTACCATATTTCAGAAACGTAAAATCTGTACCTACGGTAAAAAACCCTCCGGTAATTCTGATGACGTTTGAGAAATACCGGAGAGAATTCTGTCTTAAAGAAAAAAAAACATAAAAAAAATTATTAGTAAATCGTAAAATTAGAAGAGACAGTTTTTATGAGTGTAAGTTTTACGTGAGGTGAATATTCCTTAACTACAATTCTCACTATGGTAGTTAGAAATAGTATTTTAGTGTTTATATTTTTGACTAATCAATTTTTAGCAAACGCAACAAAAAACGTCAAAAATCTATGTTAATTAAAATACTACTACATAAGAGAATATTGTGCCTTAGTACGACCCTGAAAATAATTAGTCTAATTATGAAACAACCCTGTACGAGTTTACCCTCGATTTAACACCAACTATTTTAAAAACATCTGACACGCGGCAATCGAGCTCGCCGCTATGAAATACTCCTAATCGGCAAATTATAACTCGCAAATTAATTAACAAACAAAATCACATTTTTAAAATAAACAATTTATTTTAATAATAATTTTATTTTTTTTATGTAGTTTATGATAGGATTTTAAAAAATTTATAAATTCGAATTTTTTTTTCCATTTTTCGGTAACTTCGGCGGCCGATCTGACCACCTTCCCGTTGGACAATCAACATAATTTTGAAAAGTGAATCTTACATTTAGATGCTGATTCCAAATATATCCTTAGTTTTTCAAAATTCGAAAAATAAAATTCGACAGACACACAGACACACATACAGACAGACAGATCGGAAGGAAAAACGGAGTTTTTCGAATATCCGTTGTATGTGATTTAGTCAGTTTTTTATAGGTTATATTATTATATTATATTATGTATATTCCTCTTGCCTTTTATTTTTTTTTTGCCTATTGGTCTAAAGTAAATTTTTTTTAAATCAAGTAATACCTATTAATCATTTAAACCTTATTTATTATAAAAAAATAATTGGTAAAATAATGCCAAAATTAAAAATTCGTCAACTTCAACAAATCGATTGCCCAGTTCTAATATCTAGAGATGGGCCGACTGTGACTATGACTGTCTGGTCGACTTGTCGGTGGCTAAACAGCAGACTAATTTCGTATGCTCAAATTCAGTGATTATCAGTAATTTTTAATAAAAAAATATCATACAAATATCTTAAATGCCAAAATATGGATGGATGTTTGTTTATCAATACATCACGAAGTATAAAGTAATCCAAATGTAATTGTTGATGCATAGAATACATTTCACCGATCACCCAACATTATGGACAATTTTTAAAATTAAATTAACATTAATTGTAACAAATTCCGAGATAACTCTCTATCCTACGAATATAAATGATAAAATATAGATGGAAACGATTGAAATTTTGTAGACACTTTAAATGTAACGTTCATAAACATACAGAAAAACTTTTTTTTCTAATACGAATATACCGTAAAACAAATTATATGACATTCACAGGCCTAAAGCCAAATGCTAGTGTAAAATAGTACTACTCTTTTCTAACTAAATCTTTCGAACTAAATACTTTTAAGCCTTAAATTTGCCGACTACAAAACCAGCCGACTAGTTAGCTGGCTTATTAAGTAGTCGTCCCATCACTAATAATATCTTAATTAGATAAAATTTAAATTTATCTAATTAGAATATTAAAAAGTTTAAGATTTAAATTAATAAATTTCAAAAATAGCGTCAATGAAATTAAGTAAAATAAGTTTCCGTTTCGTATTAAGTTGGATGGTTCAAAAACACATTTGGGCAACCAAAAAAAAAGGGCTCTTTTGAAGGATGTCGCGTAGATATTCGTCGCGATAATATAATCTGTTTTGTGTTCGTGATTCACCGGACGTCGAAAGAGCGCGGGGCATAAGAACGGTAGGACCTGCGGGGCGGGGCGGAGCCCTGCGGTAGGGCGCGGCGCGGGACGGTGCACGCTGCAGCGCGAGGTCGTCGTTCGCTCGAACCGCGTTCTGCCAGTCGGGAGCGGGATGCGGTGACGTAAACTGCATCGGCTCGGGCCGCGAACGTAGTGTAGGACGGGACGTGTCGTGATCGATGTTTTTATTTATCGAGTGCCTGTCTTGAACGATCCTGTGTGACTGTGCTTGTGCTGATTTTTTCTCCCCGACCAACCCGCTCTTCACTACGTGAGCCGCTGCGGCCGCATCGTTGTCCTCCGAATCCGAGGATCCCCGAAATGGTAAGTACGGTCGAAGCTCCCGACCGTGGTTTGTTTACGTCGGCCCTCGTGCCCTCTCTCTCTCATAACCTGCCGCCCGTATCCCTGTGTCGCCTTGCACGCGACTTTTTTCTGTTTTGTTTTGTTACCAAAATGTAGACATCGACGTCGACGGCCGCCGTGCTGGTCCCATCCGCCGTGAGGTCGAGTTTTTTGTGTGCATGGTTCGTGTTTCTTTTTTTAGTATTTTCGCAGGTAGTCGAGGAATCCTTCCGATATCGAATGGAACCAGTTGCGAAAAATTTTAGCAAAACGAAGAGAGGGTGTCAAAGTTGCGAGGGCGAGCGATGCGTGTGGCCACGACTAGTAAATAATGAGCTCGCCATCGCATAAAATGTAGGTCGGTGGAGTGTGGCCGCAGCTCGCAATAGTGCACGCGATGCCGAATCTCGCTTCTCCCTCGTCTAGAAGCTTGCTAGTGCACTGCAACAAACAATTTGCAGAGCTATTGCATCCGCTTCGTGCTTCATTACTAATCAACCCAAGTTTCTATGGAAATTTGTTGTTATTTACTACACTTCTGGTTGCATATATACATGTAATATAAACTTTCTTATATATTCCATTTCATTACAAAGATACATTACTTTCATGTTATAACTAGATAAATTTACATTACATATGTCATGATATTGTGCCAATTCCTAGTTAATTGAACATGTAAATCAGAAGTGGGAGAACGTCATACACGTTACGTAGATATGTACTTATTGTTACTGAGTCATGACTACACAATCTGTAGTTTCGCGCAATTTTGTCCTCACGTCATTGGCTGGACCGGTAGTTCTGCTACGCGTGCTTGGAAATTCAATAAGTAACAATGAATCTAATTACTTGTATCAACCTCTGGGAAAATCCTATCTATGGTAGCTTGACGAAACGTGAACAGTAATTTTTTGAGTTTTCCACTCTTTGATCTTTACCTATAATTAAAAAAAATTGTTATATATGAAATTTATATCCAAATATAATTCGTCAAATTAATTAAAATGGGTAAATATTATGATTGGTTAGATTATCGCAAACTTGACCTCTATTTTTGTTAGGAGAGTATAATATTACATCAGTTTAGTGTTTTCTATAGTTTTCATCTAATGGGTAGCAACAAACCGTAACTTTGGATATCTTCTCACTAACCGGTTTTTATGTTCAGTGTACTTATAAAGTAACGGTATTCCTGTTTTCTCATAGCTTAGATTATAGACTAAACGAACGAGTTTTACACACTGACCTTTGCTATTCTTATATACTGAAAAATATTCGGCTTTGTTTAAAGTAAAATTTGTCACTGATTTTTGAAACGAATCTATTTTTGGATCATTATCATTCATTAATTCATAGTGGATGAGATTTTTTATGTTTCAGTGAATCGCATATACTAAAGTTAACTCTTCAAGGAATTATTTATATATTTGACCATTATTATTCAAGGTATGTTGTTCATGGGATACTTCTAGTAATTGTCTGTATTTAGTTGGCGCGTGTTGGGACTAAATTTGTTCTTTTTACGTAACTTTGAGTCAGCTGCTTTTAACTATATTATAGCTTCGAATAGTGCCTTAGTATTAATATATTAATATAATTGATGGTACATTGAACAGCTTGCGGTGGATGGCACGTGCCGATGGCAGGTGGAAGCCGGCTGTACTCTCACCTGTCACCGCATCAGCTGCTTCTTAGCTCCTTTGGTGTAGTCACGTATTGCTTCTTTATAACTCTCTAATATGCAACTTATTCTAAACTATTGAATACGACATTCAATTTCCCATCTGCTCATATAGCAATCAATGTTTATGGCATAAATTTTGCATTTTATGATACTTTTTTTTCAATCTATAATAAAACAATCTTATTTTTTTGTGTCTATTAGCAATATTTCCGAATTATTTGGTTACGCATGTCCTATGTCAATTTCTTCCACGTTCTTTTATCATACTTCATATCATTGGAAACCTGCTTTTATGTAATATACTTTCACATACACTCCATTCATGTCTTCAATCGCCCTCTATGACTCCACAATCATATTTAAAACTGTTTTACACTGCTTTCGTCATAGATGCAAAATACATTTAGGTATAGAAACATATACTTTTTATCTAACGTTATGACGTTCTCAACCTGTTTGTATATTTTATATATTTTATAGTAGATAATACTGAAACTTGACATTGAAAGTTTATTAGAAGTGAGTAGTATATAGTTTATCACTCATAGTAACAGGGATTTGCACACTCGTGACGAGCTGATTAAATGTTTTACACTTATCGCTCTAGTACTAAAGATTGCGTATTACGCATGTTGTGTAACAAATTAGAATATATAACAACACAGCAACAAAACTTCAGTTTTATATAATATATATGATCTAAAACAAAATATCTCGTTCTAGAATTAACAAATTAAATCTATAAGCTTATAACAAACGCACAAAACGTTATAGAATGTTTGTTTAGAATTATAAAATTTTGTATAGAATCTAGAATATTTATTTAGAGTTATAGATTTTCGTACAGAATTCTAGGATTTTGTATAGAATTATAGAACTTTGTTTAGAATTATAGAACGTATGGAATTGTAGAATTTTGTTTAGTATTATAGAACGTTGTCTTGCCAAAGGTCTCAAAGATGTTCCTGTATACGCGAACGGCGAGTTTTATGACGACCGGTTATTTACGCGGCCCTCGACGCGTGCCGTATTCATTTTATGTAGGCGTGCAATTAACTTGCAGATGCAGTGGCACTGACCTTGCCTTTTGACATACGACCGTTTTAAACATCACGTGTTTTCTGTCATTAAGATCATATATATGATAAATTCATCCTTTTTACTTGCAATTTTTTTTTTTTATTTTTTAATTGATAATACTAATATGGTAATGGATCTTTCACTTGTACATTATGAAATTACGGGTTTAACAGGAATTTAGAATTATATACTTTCGTTATGTGCTATGGTAGTTCAAGCGTTGTCTAATTTTAAATGTTTTGAATTTATATACCATTATTCCGTAACTTAATCTATAGTCTATCTAAGCAAACGCAAAGCAATATTTTGGGAGGGGCGCAACTCCCCCCCCTTGCCCCCTCAGCGTGTGCCGCGTCACGTACGCACGGGCCCTTTACATGTAGGGCCAGCCAGGGGCAGCGCGCGCAACGCTGTACCTCTATCGAATTGTCGAATGAGGGAGTGCGAGTTATTAGCCCTGCGTCCTCTCTCCCCAAAGCATCTTCGCCCTTCATCCCGCTTTAAGGGACGTCGAGCTATTCGTCTCCCCCCTCTCTCATCCCTCTTTATCGGCGACTATACTAATTTAACTGAATACAATTTAACTAACAAAACTATGGATATATTTCATAACGACGGTCGTCGACACTAACGGATAACTATTTATACCTGCGGCGAAGTGCACCGGAACTCGCTTGCTGCAGCGCTGCAAGCATCTTTCACTGTCAATGACCCCTCGCTTTTAAACACCCGTTTCCTGCATCAAATGTTTATCTAACTTTCTCATTTTCTACCTTCGCTATCAAATATTATTTACAATGTTAAGAGTTAGGGCAAGTTTTAAAAGGCATGTTGCAATAGAGTGCCCTTCGGCATTGTTTAGGTTGCGTCAACCCGCCTACATGCAGGGCAACCTACGTAATACACAACATTTGTGTCAAACAACTTGTCCTAGTTTTCAACAGCTCTCATTTCACGTGCTGAAAGACTCGCTGACTCTCAGGTCACAGTATAAAAAATGTATTCCATGATACGGATGGTTATGTTTGTATTACTGTTAATAGTTTCACTTTTATGACTAATTAATTGACTCACTGAGTCAATTAGTCAAATCGCTTGTATTATTCATTAACTTACCGTTAACATACAGGATGTTCAACCGGATATTTGCAACTCATATTGCATACTGATATTTCTACATGTCACTAGCCCCGTCAAAACTTAAACGTATCCGCGTGCGACGTCCGCTGTGGAATTTCCGCGAAAAAACCGTCATGTCATAAATCGCGTCAAAAGCGTCAGCGACGTAACAGCGAGGCCTCAACACAGCGAGGGCCTACTTTAACCCTTTTAATTAACTGTACGTAAACGTACCCTAAAAAATCTTCACAGCCATTCAAATACTATCGAATTTAAAATTGTTAAAATTTTACTGTCGAAGTATACAGTCTGCAATGACTGTTTCGGATTGAATTAATAAAATTGTTAAAGTAACATTGTATCAATTTTAACTATATTTCTTCACTTCTATAATAACATTGTTAGATAATAATCTTTTTTTTTTTCTGTATCGTTTAGTTACTCATGCTTTCTTTATAAAAAACCATCAGAGTAATTGCAATAATTCCTGATGTGTCTTGTCTGTTTCATTTTATCAGGTGTTGTTATTATCCGCATGCGTTGTATAGGAAACGATAAGATGATTCACTCACTGGAATCTGAGGTATGAAAGAATGTACATAATTAGAACGCTAGAAAAGTTTCTCACGGATGCCGATCCGTAATAACGTTGTTGTCGTCATCTACAATAAGCATTAGAAAGCGGGCGGTGACCGCAAAAAGGGCCCACTGCCTTGGCTCGCCAGTTGCAACACCATGTTACATCACTGTTCCATGATAACCTTTCCGCGTCCCACGGTTCAAAAGCCCAACGCTATATATGCATATTATGAATATCACAGCCGTTTTTAAACACGGGATTCGTGCACGTATGTGCTAGTGCCCTTGCTATTGTCTGACATAAAATCTATGATGTTGATGGCTTTAAAATTTCTCATAAAGGGTTCAACCCTTCCGAAATGCAATGTTAGGGATGGGGCAGAGTTTTTAATTCTGCTGAATGTAAATAAGTATTGGACTTGTTAGGACACTTGTGTGCCGTGGATTGTTAGGGTACTTCTCAAGGGCACTCCGTCGGTAATGTAATAATAGCACGGAATGTTCAGCTTTTGTATTAGGGTAACTTCATTTTGCATAACCTATGCGTGTCGTCGGAACCAGTCTTCGTGTTAAAGTTCATTTTGGATAACATTTTAACTTTCTTGATCATTATATCATGTTTATTGCAAACCGCTGAAGTTATTAAATAATTTCCTTTATACGCAATAAACAGCTGATGTTTGTTATTATGCTTAAAGTAAAACAATGCTCGTAAATAGATCTTCCCACGAGCTAAAAACCTGTTCAGGAGCGGAGCGGCTTGTGTAAATTTAATATTATGGAGACTTGTATAAAACAGTTATTATAGATGCATCTTGAGTACGTCTCCGGACGCGAAGAATGCAGCTGCTGCCATGAGCGCAAACCGATTTACTTCCTTATTACTCGGCCTTGCTGCATCCATGTGTGAGAATGCAATGTCTGATGATACAAAGTAACTGTTGATATACATGTGTGCGTGATCGCCTTTCGTTATTGTTCTAGCACTGTTTCTATGGCGATGTTATATCTTTTATAGAAATAGATATCTATAGCATTATGTTAATACAATGTTATATTAACATTTGTTATAATAGCATTTTTTATGTAAACTGTATAGTTAGTTATAACTAAAGTACCGTAAGCATGCCCTGTACGTGATCGGCTGCAGTGCTCGGTTACTTAGAAACCGGCTTGCGTCTAATATTTCCTTACTTTGTTACTTGTTTGTCATTGAATTCTATTGCCGTTCTAAATCAGGCAATTATATGAATTTCTTTTGCATTTACTGCTAAATATTTCATTCCTTCCTTGACGTATATAAGTTATGTGTGTAATCGTTCGTGATCCATGATTATTATTAAATATAATTATCTGGCTGTACTCACGTAATGGGGCGTGATCTGTTCACGCCGCGATTCCGCCATGCTCAGAGCTCATGAATAAACCCCTAATGGGTTCGAAACTAATCGGGCAAATTCCGATAGTATTTACGTGAGTATAACCTAATAATTATATTTAATAAGTTTCTTTCTTTCTTGTTCAATCTTAGAAGACACTTTATTGAAACAACTCTCCTATAAAATCTAAACATAGCATGCAGGTCATGGGAACAAATGCGGAATAACTGTAACCTTGGCGTTAGGGAATAGCTAGAATAATCTCACTTAAATACAAAGTTTGTATCATAACATGTAGTGGGAGTTATCGAATAGAATGGAAGTAGGTCAACTGGTATGACGGCAGCGATAAACGAGCCCTCGCCTGTTCATTATCAATTTGTGCAAGCGTTAGTTTAAGAACCAAATTGGTGCATGTATGTATGTATTTCATTCTATATAGTTATAGTATTTGGAGAATAAAAAATATTTTCAAAAAAAAAAAATCTAATATCAATCGATGCGGATTTTTATACGGAATCTGAAAAAACAACACTTATGACGAGCCAAAATTTTCCCTAATAATAATATAAATAAAAGTTTAACTTGAGCTATACATATTTTTTGTGGATAAATTAGAAAACATAATCAACAACCGCTATATTTCTTGTTAAAGTATAATGATTTCCGTTTGTTAAGTATATTTGTATAAACTTTGTATGTATGAATTGCAATTGCATTCTGTTGCCGTGGAACCAAGGCCGTGATGCAATACAGTCAGGTGAATTGTAGCTTGATTACATCAGAGTCACGAGTATAGGCAAATCAATGCGTTATTGAACTTTATTATTATATATACTAGATGCGACTCGAATAAGATTTTTTACTCGAGTCACTCAAGCAATTTTACTACCTCACTCGAATCATTCCAGTTTTCCAGTCATTCGAGTTGCATATAGCAATTACTTATATCTTTATAATTACTTACAATCAATTACCTAAGCGACAAAATCAATTCGAAATGCCGAGTTGTCAGTAACTCGATTAAATTTATACTCGAGTACGAGTTTGACAAAAAGATTCGAGTTACTCGAGTAAAAACAGGGCTCAAGTCGCATCACTAATATATAATTGAAACTAATTTACTATCGCAAATGTATGAATATTGTTGGCAAAGTGGAGTAGTTTTTATCTTGACTTCACGTCATATGCCGTAGTATTAGAATTGTGTAAATGTGTATAGTATAGTACATAGCTGAAGTCACGTGCCGACACATGCATCTCAGCGCACCTAGCGACCGCTGACTTACTTCAATTATGTAAAGTGAATGCGATGCTATGACGAACTACGATTGAACTCTATAAATAGCGGTCGATCCGTCCTTGAGCCGCGCGAGTGCTCAGAACTAGGTCAGGCCGAACTGCCTCATGGCGTTGCCTTCCCCTCGCACCTCTCATTCTCACCTATAATAGAAAATATTGCATTCCATACTTCCTTATTTATGTACCGCCTTTCTAGTTACACATAAATTAACATTGGATCTAGTTTTTGGAATAAACTTGAATAAATGTTCAATTCGGACAGATGTTCGTTCAGATGGGGTTGTATTGTTAGTTTTTATTATGCTTTTAATAAAAGCCATCAAAATTGTTTCTTACATGTATGGTAAATGGGGTTGTATATATAATTTTGTTACCTGAGCGTATTGATAATGGGGCTTGTTGGCGGTGGGGCAGGTCGAAGGCAGAATATCCTCACGATATTCTTTCAATTATTTTCGCATCCGTAACTTGCATACTGGTTCTTTGTTTGCGATTTTAACAGGTGTTCTTGTCGATCCCAAAAATATTATTTCAAGTAATACTTATCAATAAATGTGATATAGTTTGTTTAAAATTAAAACTTTTCGATTTTACTGATTATAACTACCATATATAAATGTCCCATTATGGTTTATGGTTTTGTAAACATATCGAGGAATTCCGAGTATTTTAAATGTATTTCAGACATTTTTAACGTATATAATAGTAATATGATTGGGTTCTGATTTAAGTCTCTGCATTAGTTATTTTGAACAATCTTGAAATAAAAAGCACACAAACTTTTGATATAAAAACTTTTTCATTAAATATTAGTTTAACAAGACTATAATATTACGTTTACATAAAATTCAACTACGCAATATTGTACATAAATTGCAATACGCACATATTATCCAACCTCATATGGTATATGTTTATATTTGAATTTTGTAGGTAAATTTTACCCCCTCGCTTGTAAAACATGCCGGTCATTGAAATCGAATCGATAAAATATATTGATTGTAGTTTATTTGAACATGCAAGTTTTATCGTTTATTTTTAGGGAGGTGAGGGGGGGGTGTGCTAACTTGCCGGCGATATAACAATGAAACATATAACCTTATCATTTTGTTATACATCGTTCATTTTATAATTTATTTTCGTTTACTCACTCAACAATAATTATAATAATAATTAATTATTTGTCTTATTTACTAGGAAATTGTAATTATTCTATTTCATTATACTATACAACTGTTCTTTTTTTTGTTGTGTTTTTAAAGCTCGGCGATTTTCATGTTATCATTTCTAATAATAATTATGTTATACGTTCGTTATAAAAGCGATGAACTTTCTTCTTGACCGTTTACCTCATGTTCAAATGACGTAATTGTTTTTACAAGTAACCTTTATGTAACCTCAACAACCTAAGTTTCTTGATCCTAAAATTTGTTTTCGTAAACAATTCCTTAAATGTTACTTTGTACGGATTCCCTTATTTTGGTACCGGATGAGAATTCTTTTGAATGTTGCGTGACAGTCAGTAATCATGATGTTTCAATTAATAGAACAATGAATGCGAATAATGCTGGTTGTATGTATGTATGTATGTGTGTCACCTCCGCTGCGGGCCGTTGTGAAAGCTTTCTTCGTTCCACCGCTATTTCACGTGTGAGTGTAATGGATATTTAATTTTAGGCTTCGGAGTAAACTCCGGACGCCACCTGTCTCGCTCTTTTGTTTCGGCTCGTAAATGTCAGCGGAGGTCATCTAAATAAAGGCATTATATGCGTCTGATTCGGGTTGGGATCGCTGTCTAGACGTTGCGTTGCATCGTCCGATCGATTGCACGAACGTACCTCAGACGGTCATTGAACCCACGGGCGCATCGGTGACGTTCCGCTCTGGTGGTGCGCTCCTCAATAACCACGGATGTTATGGACAAGTCAATTCTCACTTGTGCCACTTGCGTTGCGCTCCACGAACTCTATTGCCCCCATTATTTACCTTCGACAACAAAAAAGTCGTGTCGAATTTTCTCAACTGTCGGATGAAATGTGTATTCAAGATTAAAAATTCGGTGTTATATTCGTTGAATCCAAGACCGTAATATAATCGGGCTTGAAGTTTAACGAAACGCCGACCGGTTTAGATTTCGAAGCGGCCTTTGTTCAATATTAATAAAAAAAGTTTAAAATTGTTTAATACATTTCTAAGTAATAACGCAAAAAATGCTTCTTTTGAGCAATCCCAAAGCGCGAAGTTTTATTGCGGTCTTTGCACTCTTTAGTATTTTTAAAGATCAATGCTTTATCTCTGACTCCCTAATGCGTCTACCGACCTTCGAGGACGGTCAAACAAGAATGCTACTGCCCTTGTCACAATATTTGAAAACATTGTTCATTGACTTTCATTGTTTGAATCTTTATTGCTGTTAAAGAAATTGTGCTGTTTATGTCTTTACGTAAACATTTTTGTTGTATATTTTCTCGGAATGTTTTTAAAATATACATTTTCTTTGTTTTTTAATTTAAATGTTTTTGACAATTATATTTTATTTTTATTACAATGTTATGCCAAGTAGCCGGTACGTGTGATCGTATCAAATGACATGGGTGGTGGTAATTTTTCCACATTAGGGCGACGAAGGCGCTGCAGATGGCGCTGTACGTGTCGCCGGGCTTCACTCGTGCGGCGGACGCGCATCTCCGGCTGGCGCTCATGTTCAAAGCGAGGCGGCACTGGGCGTCCGCAGCTGTGCACTTCCGACGAGCAAAGCTGGCTCCGCACCAGGACGCCACGTTCACACGCCTCGAGCTCAGCTTCCATGCCGCACATCTGCTAGAAGCGAGAGGACTGAGGAAAGCGGCTCGAGACTCTTACGAAAGACTACTCAAAGAACCACAACTCTCATCTTCGTTGAAAGCTGATGTTTGCCGCCAATTAGGTAAAATTATTTCAAATATTTGCAGTATTTTTATAAGAGTCATGTTATGATTTTACATTCAAACATTTCTCACAGTTCTATAATAATATTCTTGTAAAATGATTTCTAATAAGTTTTCTTAAAAGTTACCTATATTCTCGTTTCCGTGGTCTTATTAGGGATGTTTACTTGCGATAGTCTAATGATACAACATAAAGCTCAGTTGCTTGAACTGGTTCTACCAGTTCGGAGAATGCATAACATGGAAGTGTAGTACAAATGGAAAATGAGCGAGTTTCAAACTAGTTCTCGATTACAAAGTTTCGCAAACAAGACTACGACCCACTGACTAAAGTGTTTGCAAATTACTAACACATACTAATTTAATATTATTTTAAAATAATACTATTCATTTATTATTATTTTTCCTATCATTGCGAATTTTTCTAGTGACTTAGAATCCAAACTACAAATGTAAATATCGTTGTTTAGCTATTTTCTCTTAAATCTTAATTACGATTAATAATATATTAAAAATTTTGATATGGAATCTTGTATGTATATCCGTAATATATTTCGTCCAATAAGGTAAGGTAATTAATCCGATTTTTTTTTAAAGAAAGCTTGTAATTGGCTATAACATTCATAGGTAAAATTAATTGATAGGTAAACAATCATAGGTAAGAATACAAACATTTACAGTTTTGCTTTTTAATTCTTCTAAACAAACGGGTACCAGCGGATATGGATAAGTCTTATTTACTTCAGGCGCCGGGTATATAACTGGAATAATGGTGTTTTTATAGGTTTTAATAAACAGTATTAATATACATATTTCTTTTTAAGTATATTCTTTGCTAAATCGGTGCAGTTTTTTTTGTGTCACGCATATTTAATATTTACGTTTATTTCATATTATTACAAGTTCCAGTATTGTTGAATTGACGTTCTTTAGCCTCGCTATTAAACTGTATGAATTAGAGAAATATTTTTATTATAATTTATCAAATTATTTATTATTTAAATTAATAATTTATCAAATTATTTATTTATATATTTTAGACACTTCAATGTGCCTGTTGTAGACATTAGAATACTGTAACTTTTAGGTCTAGAATAATTCATTCAAAATAAATAAGTCTTTGTCTCTGATATATGTATATATAAATACATATAAGACAATTATATATATATGAATAATAGATAAACAGATAAAGTATATAAATTCTTAGAAATTTGTGTAATACGCCATAATAAAATATTTAAAAAATAAGGCTCCATACATAAGCAGTAGAAACCGATGTCCATCAGGTGTTTTAAAATTGTTGTATATAAATTTCTAAGCAACCCGTGACTGTTTTGTTAATTATGAAACATTTAAATACTTAAGCGTCTTTTAATTTGTACATAAAATTACGAAAAATAAATATCTTAAAAATATTTAAATAAGTGTCAATTAAAATTATTTATTTTTTGAATATAATTATATATAATATTGATTATTAGAAAGGATTTTTTCAATAGTTTTTTAATATTGATAGATGCATAATAATAATACTTACAAATATTAGTTGCGTTGCACAACTTCATTTAGTTCCAAGTAATGCGTGCAAAAAGTTATTACAATGCTTTTGTAATACAACTAGTTATTACAAATAAATATATGATAATGCATTGTAAATTATTCGTGAAATGAAATTAAATCGTCCATATAAAGAATAACTGCGAAGGTATTTGCGTTTCTATCTCATAAATATATCTATAATACAAAATATTTTGTGAGGATTATAATATGGTAATGTAATCGTAGGATGGATGTATCACCGGTGCGTGTCTCTGGGTGAGACGGGCGCCCGAGCACGCGCTGCTGTGTGGTGTCTCCAGCGCGCCGTGGTGGCGGAGCCCGAGTCTGGGGCGGGGCTCTACCTCCTGGGACGGTGCTTCGCGGCGCAAGGGAAGGTCCATGATGCATTCGTGGCTTATAGGAATTCAGTTGAGAAGTCTGAGGGAAATGCTGATACTTGGTGTTCGATAGGGTTAGTCGAGACTTTCATATCTACGCCAGAAAGCAATCTTGTGGTATATGAAAAATGCAACGTCTCTACAGAGCCAAAAACAATGTGACTTGAAATAATTCCAAAAAAAATCAACAGCGTATTTACGCTAAAAAATCGTAGATTATTTAACCCGGATCATTCAATGCAGTATTTTTTTGGGATACGAATAGAGAATATATCTCATATTCGCATTTTTTGAGTTACGACAAGATCGCTTTCTGGCTTCGATATGCTAGTTGTTAGCAAGTGTCTAATATTTTTAAATAATTTATTAGTCGTAGTAATGCAAATAATTAAAAAATCCACAGAGTACTCTATCAACAACAAAACCAACCAATGGACGCACTCCAAGCATACATTTGTGCGGTCCAGCTGGAAAAGGGTCACTCAGCGGCGTGGACGAACCTTGGCAGTCTCTATGAGAGCTGTTCCATGGCGAGGGATGCCTTCGCGTGTTACAACAATGGAGGGCCAGCCGCCACCCTTGGGAATGCGCCCTTGAGACAGAGACTGGCCTTCCTTCGAGTCCATCTAGCTCATGCGCCCATGCCGTCTGTTACCGGCAAGTAAGTATCTATCTTTCGTAACCTTATATTTAAAAGTAAAAACAATAACAAATATTTCGTACTGACAACCAAATAAACGAGTAAATATATTTTTTAAGACTTTTAAGAAATAGAATAAGTATCTGCTTGTTGTTAGATTTCTTAGGATTACTAAAATTAAAAGGGTTGGTTCTGTATTTATCAGAGATAGAAATTATACGCTTTAGTAACTTTTAAATTTTCATACACGCTAACTTATTGCATTTTTAAGATTTGTTTAAGTTATAAACAAAACTATGACAGAATAAATAAAATTAAAAAAATAATACAGTATATTTTATTATTAATATGCAATTATTAGATTTTGATACCTCCACGTTCTAGTGACAGCATTGAATCGTCTGTAATTAGTGACATGAATAAATAATTAATTAATTCGACCATTGCAATACAATATAGTGTATCGTAGATTATGATATTCATAAATCTAACAAACACCATGAATACACACATATGTGTACTTAAAGAAAGTTTCAAACTAATTGAGCAATTACACACGAGCAAAAAAAACCATTCTGTATAATGACATCTAAGAGCGAATGCATCGTACACGTCATTTTACGTCGT
This sequence comes from Mechanitis mazaeus, assembly GCA_959347395.1. Classification (NCBI taxonomy): domain Eukaryota; kingdom Metazoa; phylum Arthropoda; class Insecta; order Lepidoptera; family Nymphalidae; genus Mechanitis; species Mechanitis mazaeus. The sequence goes on from OY365743.1 coordinate 12,967,704, forward strand.
GGTATAATTGTATCTTTCATGGAAATTACTGAGACTAGTGCTGAATAATGCATTTTAAAACTACTAAAAAGAACGCATTAATCACTTTCTACTCGCTTTTTAGTACACTATTTTAACTCTTCATTCAATTACATTAAAAGCTTCATTCTTTCATACATTCATTCGTTCTAAGCAACTTTTGTTACAAGTATGTCATAATAATATGCTTCAAAAACAAGTTAAAATATCAAAAAATGATTTTATAATTATTCAGCTGTATTCACGTTATTATTATCGGAAATTGTCCGACTAGTTTCCAATTCGTTCGGGTCCTTATTCATGAGCTCTGAGCATGGTGGAATTGCCATTCACGCCACAATTCCACCAAGCTCGGGCAAATTCCGAATTCGAAACTAGTCGGGCAAAAACAATATTAATATATATATTTTTTAATAATTTTGACTAACAATAGAAATTCATCAATGAATATTATTGATTACTTTTCAATAATATTAATTTCTAAGCACAATGTATGCACCATACTCGAAGCTTATATATTTATATACATAAATGTATGTATATCTTAATTGTAATTAAAAAAACAGGTTTCAAATTTGTCTGTATAGCGGTACCTTTTAATTACTTAATTTACATTCAAATGTTTATAGTGATGGGAACATTTTAGAATATAATTGATAAAAAATTAATCTTATCATCTGAATAAATATTACCTTGTATATTAAACAGGCTTTTGCTCTTAAATCTCATCTTTAATCTTAAACATAACTAATAACATTAAATGGCTATATAAGTTTTTTTTCTGATATGTAGAGAAACAATAAAATATTTTTTGGTATTTTTTTTTATAAATATTACTAAAAATATATTTTAAAAGTATATATTCTTTTTTTATAATATCGTATCTTAATCATATATAATTTATTTTAAAGCGATGGCTGTCTACCAAAAGTGTGAATTTCAGTTAGCTTTAGTGTTTTTTTACTACTATTATTTAATTAAATTAGAAGAATGTTTTTCAAGTAATTTACCAAAGCTTATCGGATGTGGAATGTTAAAATATGATAATTAACTATAAAAAGGTTGAGATTACTATATAAAGTTGTATTTATTTAACAGATTTTAATATAAATATACTTTAACACGAATCTGGTATAATATAAAATCTTGGTGTAAATTAAAATTATTTCTTTTTTTATATGGAATTTTTAAAAGGCTTTTACTAATATTAGCTATTGATTAATATTAATCAACGTGATTATATAGTTATAAAGACATTTATAAAAAAAAACATTTCCAGACGCCGTCCTCTTCCATCTATCGAGGAAGCCTGGAACCTCCCCATCTCAGCGGAGATGTCGTCTCGAGCTCCCAAAGCGGCTCCTCCTCCCTACCCGGGGGGAGCAGCGGGCACGGGGAGCACGGCAGGAGGAGCGGGGAGCGCGGGAGGAGCGACCAAGGAGCCCGCTCCTCTCAGTCAGCACCAGCTGCAGACGCTGCAATACCTACAGAGGAACTCTCATAACCTGTCACCGCAGCAACAAGTATATAGTGGTTTGGTTTTGTCATAATTAAGTAACGGACACAATTCTTTTTTTTCAAGGTTTAGATCTTGGCAAAACCAATAAGAATATATCTTATGTTATGGTTATTTTTTTTCAGGCCCTGATGCAGCAGCTGTTGTCTCAGTACCGCCTGTCTCAAGCGGCGAGAGCGCGCGCGGTTTGTATTACCCCTCCCATTCCCCTGGCGGCAGGTTTAGAATAATAGTAATAAAGGCTGTAATGTATGGGATGTTTTTTAATATTATTAATCGTATCCAGGTTGCGAAAAGCGAAGGCAGTGCAGGCGGCGACAGCGCTGAGTCGCTCGCTGAGGATCTGCTGAAGAAATTCTCAGATTCACAACCAGATATCAAGAAAGAACCTGCCAGTAGTAAGTACCACTATATATAACTATAAGTTATCTATCATTTTTTTATATAATTTAAACAAAAATGTAATAAATAAGTTATCCCGTCGTCGTTTATAAAATAAGAGTTGTTGTTACTTTTATAACACTATAAAAATTTAATTCCTTTACTATTATAACAATATAAGTAATATATTTATTACAAAGAGGACGATATAATATATATAGCTTTTGTGGCACAGCATTTGCATTCAAACTCCTGCAACAGCTTGACCGATTCGTATGAAATTTTGTGTGTATATTCAGTAGGTCTGAGAATAGGATGTCAACTATTTTTTATTTCCTTAAGTAATGAGGATGGTCAACCCCAATTTTTATTGGACTTAACTTTTTGATATATTTTTTTTGCGATTTGCCATCAAAAAATACACCTAACCCTTAATTTTCACAATTCAACCACCGACCCCTATTTTAAATAGCGATATAAGCACTTATAGAGAGAAAAACAACATTTGTCAGGTCAGTTAGTATTAATGTATATTGATATAATTATTTATAAGTATTATCAGCTTCCGTGATTTATTTATATATATAAAGCATGTGTTTTCTTGTTAGTAATTATAAATCTATCAATTAATGATATATGATAGAATACTTATTAAAATATAGTTGCAATATATATTTATATATCTGATTGACTGTGCACAGTCAAAACTACTGATTCTAAAAAGTTGTATTTTGATAAACGAGTTTACTTAAAAGTTTAAGTTCGTTTTAAATTTTTTTTATTTATTTATTTATTTATTTATTTATTAAATTGTACAGAAACTTAATTATATATAACAAAATATTACGATCTCAAGCCTGCGAAAGTTAAAAACTGTGTTGCAGTGAGAACGCCCTCATTAATATATTACAATATATTTGCTGTAAGTTGGAGTACATTTAACTTTAATAAAATTAACTAACATATAAAAACCAAAAAAAAAAAAGAAAATTAAATTAAATTAAATAAAAGCAAAAACACAAAAAAAATCCATATAACATGCAATTGTTGTTGCGTGCAAGTAAAGTAGTGGAAGTGTCTGTATGTGAGTGTGTGTGTGTGGGTGTGTATAATAGTGTTGTGTAATTCAATTTTAATGGGTGAAATGGAAGGTATAATTTTGTATTTCTAGTTTGTTAAAATTTTTGATTTATTTTATACGAGCAGACGAGCAGCTTGTCATTAAAACTAATTTAAAAAAATGACTTGAATATTGATTTCTCAATTTTACAAATAACATAATTAACCTTTATTTGGGTAATATTTTTTTATTATAAAATATATTATTGACTGATCATTGTCAAAAAGAAAATTGACAATGAAAAGTGAGATTGTTAAGCAAATTAGATTTTTAAGATATAATTGTAGTTTTAAAAGTTTTTATTAAATTTAAAATAGTAATGTTTTTATCATCTAATAATACATGATAAGTGTAATATTTCATTTCGATTATTTTATTAAATATATATGTAGTTAAGGTAAAGTTATTATATCAGTGCGTACGATAACGAATTAAACGTAATTTTATCTCTCGTAATTGTGCCGTACGTCAGTATATTGATTAGTTTACGCAACTTTCAGCAGGCAGTCCTCTGAACTGTAATAACGAGGTGATGCTGGGTGGCCGCCAGCCCGTCGTCAAGCTGGAGCCTCTCAAGACCGACCCGCTCAAGCCCGTCATCTTCCACACCGCCATGAACGCTAAGAACATCCTGGACGCTTGCAAGTGAGTTTGCCGGTCCCCGGCGATTAGATTTAAGTTTAAATCGTCCATCCTCTACGCCGCGTGTCTCCCCCCAGAGAGGCCGCAGGCGCCCCCTCCTCGTGGTCGGTGCTGGGTCCGGGCGCCCCTCCCCCCGCGCCCCCCGGCGTGCCCCCCCCGCGCCTCTCCAGCGACCAGCTGGCGCCGCCCGCGCCCTTCGTCTACGTCGAGTCCAAGCGCGACGCCTTCTCGCCGCAGCTGCAGGACTTCTGTCTCAAGCACCCCATCGCGGTCGTCCGGGGCCTCACCGCCGCGCTCAAGCTCGACCTCGGCCTCTTCTCCACGAAGACCCTGGTGGAGGCCTGGCCCGACCACGCCGTCGAAGTGCGCACGCAGCTCATGCAGTCCGCGGACGAGAACTGGGACGCCGGCGGGCGGCGGCGCGTGTGGGCGTGCGCGTCGCACCGCTCGCACACCACCGTGCGGAAGTACGCGCAGTACCAGGCCGGCTCCTTCCAGGAGTCGCTGCGCGAGGAGCGCGAGCGCGGGGCGGCGCCGGCGCACGCGGCGGCGGCCGGCGCGCTCTCCGACTCCGACGGACGCGACTCGGCCTGCGGGCCCGCCAAGAGACGACGCGCCGCGCGCATGCTGCGCTTCGGCACCAACGTCGACCTCTCCGACGAGCGGAAGTGGCGCGCGCAGCTCACCGAGCTGCAGAAGTTGCCCGCCTTCGCGCGCGTCGTCTCCGCCGCCAACATGCTGTCGCACGTCGGCCACGTCATCCTCGGCATGAACACCGTGCAGCTGTACATGAAGGTCCCCGGCAGCCGAACGCCCGGCCACCAGGAGAACAACAACTTCTGCTCGATCAACATCAACATCGGGCCGGGCGACTGCGAGTGGTTCGGAGTCCCCGACGCGTACTGGGGCGGGGTCCGGGAGCTGTGCGACCGACACGGTCTGTCGTACCTGCACGGCTCGTGGTGGCCCGACCCCGACGAGCTGCGCGCTCACGGCGTACCCGTGTATCGCTTCACGCAGCGCCCCGGCGACCTCGTGTGGGTCAACGCGGGATGCGTGCACTGGGTTCAGGCCACCGGATGGTGTAACAACATCGCGTGGAACGTGGGGCCCCTCACGGCCCGGCAGTACTCGCTCGCGCTCGAGCGCTACGAGTGGAATAAAGTCCAGAACTTCAAGTCGATCGTGCCGATGGTGCACCTCACGTGGAACCTGGCGCGCAACATCCGCGTGTCGGACCCCCGGCTGCACCGCGCCATGCGCACGTGTCTGCTGCAGACGCTGCGCGCGGCGGCCGGCACGCTGCAGGCCGTGCGCGCGCGCGCCGTGCCCGTGCGCTTCCACGGGCGCGCGCGCGGCGAGGCCTCGCACTACTGCGGCGCGTGCGAGCGAGAGGTGTGGCACGCGCTGCTGGTGCGCGAGCACGAGCGCCGCCACGTGGTGCACTGCCTGGCGTGCGCGCGCCGCGCCAGCGCCACGCTGCAGGGCTTCCTGTGCCTGGAGGAGCACCACATGGAGGAGCTGGCGCAAGTGTACGACGCCTTCTCGCTGCACCGGCCGGCGCCGGCCGCGCCCGCGCTGTGCTCGTCGTCCGCGCCGCCCGCCCTGCCCGCGCTGGCGCCCGCCCTGCCCGCGCCCGCCGCCGCGCCGCCGCCCGCCCTCACGCCGGACTGAGCGCCGGGGCTCCCCCCCCCCTAGGAGAACGCGCGGATGCGGGGCCGCCGCTGGTCGTAGCGGGAATTCGGTCCGACGGACTTCGACGTACCTGTATTTATTTGGTGTGAGAGTGGTATGATTTTAGTTCGACCTCTTGTAGCTTCTTTTATTTATCGAGTATATTTCGTTCGTTTGTATATGTTGTCGGCGAGTCGGTTTCGACTGTTTTTTTTTTATTCGGTGAGACGCTAGCTAGTTTTTATGTAATATATGAAAGATTGACACGATTCGACCAAGTATAAAATAAATCTTTTCTAAAAAATAAAGAACGCGGTCTATTTTTAATACGCAGCTCGCGAGTATAAAATAGTCGTAGCGATATTTTGATGATAAAAATAGTTTTGTAACTCGAAAACGTTTACAGTTTACACGCTCCTCGATCACTTTTGTAATTGTGAGAGATAATGATAAACTGTTAAGTCAATTTTCGGTAAGCAATAGCCGACTAGGAAAGTATATTATAGTATTATGGCGGCGGCCACCACTAATTAGTCGATAGGTTTAGTTAAATAGATAAGGAGGAAGGTTCGGATCGATAGAAAATTGGAAGGTCGTTTTGCTATAGTTTCGATGGTCTCAACTGCTCAGGTGTTCACAACAAAGTTATATTTTTTTGTATAGAATTATATATTTATTTAATTGTCACACTGCGATTTTAGTTTCATGAATTCTAGTATAATTTAAATTTCATAGCGAATAGTAGTTCGTAAGAGAGAGGCACGGATTGAGACTCTGCGTTTTAGGAGGGTCTGCGAACAGTGCTGCTAAGTCCCAAAGAATGTTATACTCGTGTATCCAACATACTGGAAGTGGACGAATTTATTATTCGCATCTAAACTTGTATATCTGTCACGAGTTGGATCTGTCTATATTTATTTATTTGACTGTAACACGACTAAATGAAATTGTTTTTTTTGATTGAATGAGGATGTAGAGGTAATTATTGTTTGGATTTGTGTAAAATTAGGCAAAGGTTAGCTGGAGGTCGGCAGTATAAGGCGAGGGCTCTTGACACTGGCCCGTTGGTTATTTCTCTTGGAGTTTTATTGATGTTAGTGAGATTGCAATGTTGATTGTATTTTCAGTGTCAAGAGCACGAGGCAGGCAGACGAAGTGTTGGTTTTGTATAGTGAATATCCAAGTAATTTTAAGTAATATAACATCACTGCCATTTACGACCTTACTGTTTATACTGTAATATTAAATTTTTATTAAAGCTGTAAAAATACAAACTGTTGCATTATTTACCCTACATAATACCCGGTGTTATCCGTCCAATAGGAAAGAAATTTTACTCCTGAGTAAACCACCCTTTTTCTACGACAAACTAATACTACAAGTCTCGGTGAAATCGCAATTTCGCAATTGTTCCTGAGATTTTATTTGTTTTGTAAACGTATTCTAGTCAAATTTGCAATATTAGTTATTCCCATTAAATTTGTTTGCTCTCACCAATCCGACACGGGTAATTAGCATCTATCATCACTTGAATACATACTTGAATTTATATATATATATACTTTTATTGAGTTTATTGTAACAAGAGCCCAAACCGTATTTATATAACGTAAAAAATGTAAAATTCTTCAAATAGAAAATGATTTTAAATCTTGACGCAAATTCATGTCATGTGGGTCGATAGTCTTCACAAAATTAAATAAGAAAAGAAAAAGTAAAAGTACTCATTTTTAAGGCATAGTGCAAAATATAGAAAACGCAAGCTCGCGTTACTACTTGACTTAAAAAGTGAATTACTCACATAGAGCAATGTAAATACATACACTTTCAACAAGCTCCTTGAAAAAGTTTAAAAATAATCATACATTTTTGTTTGTCTGTTACAAATTCCTTTTGCACTTAACCCAATTTTTGCAGTCTAACTCATACTTGACAATCTTCCGCTACTTCAGACTTTCGTGATTGAACGACTGGTTATAAACACAATTTAGACTTTGTTGCTAATACTAAATTTAGTGATTTAATATATAAGATGCTTATCACTCCGGAAATTAATGATCACAGGATAACTAAAAAATTTATTTGGCTTAGAATGAAAAATTTTTAAGAACTAAGAACTAAACACGGAGGCCTCAGGTGGTGATAATCAGGCGATAGACAACCGTTGGTATACTTGGGCCGCGGGTGGTAACTACAAACTAAGTAACGGTGCATGGCGGTCCAGCCGTTTTTCGGTGCGTCTTCAAATGTTGTTACGAGAAGTCGGGTCGGGGTCAACATGGAAAGAATCTTCACAACTTGATTTCCTTATATATTTTCTATTATTAAAACAAGCTTGAGTTCCCAGAAATTCAACAGGAAGGAACAAGTCCCGCTCAAAGCAATTCGCTTGAACATTCGATTTGAAGCCAGGTATTATTATTTTGATTATTATTTTTTTAAATCTCTAGTAAAGTATCAAGATTCAACCGCTAGTATAATTGACTTACAGTCATAAAAACGAAAGGTTTAAACATGTGCTTATAATTTTTCGGTTTTTAAACTTCATAGACTGTAATATATCGAGATAATAAATTATTATTTAAAAAAATATATAATAATCCTGAAGTAACGAATAATCAAATACTATTTATAGATAATGTTAATTAAAAAAAAATCTAAATAAGTTTTGAACGCGACAATTTGCTTAGTAAGAATGCGTAAATGCTTTAATATTGAATTATCATGATTTTTTCGAAAATGGCTTTACACTTCCAGAAAATGGTTAATTTAGTCAGTATTATTGCATTGAAGCCATAAAAAGGGTATAAGAATTGAATTTTTAACTTACTGCCTTTTTGGTGAGTGAAACTGCTAATTACAATATTTTAGTTTACATTTCGGGAGCAGGAATGGATATATTATATAAATCTACACATTGGATATAATTGATACCTTTCTTGAACCATAAATTTAACTCGGCACTAGCTATAGTAAAAGAAATGAAGAAAAAAGGGTCCTAATCTTTGACAGAGCACGGGGTTTTTTTTAAATCCGAACGGCTCTTAGATGAATGTCTTCAATTAGAAGCTGATACTGGGGTGATCCAGCCTGGAGGTGAAAAATGAAATTGTTCTAAACTGGCGTTATATACCAGAACTTGATAATATGACCAATTTTTTTTTATACGATTTTTAGATTTAGAGGCTCCAACTTGTCTTCTTTGGGACTAAACTTAATGAGACTCAGTGTGCATCATAAAAAACCTTTCTAAAGTATTCTCAATTAAAGAACCAAGTTTCTTGGGTCATTTATTAATGATTTCTCGAGAGTGATGCACGGCCAGTAAATGGTCATCGTATTCCTAGTATATGCCTACTGTATTTCTAGTGCCGAAATGATAATATAGAATGAATATATTTATGCCAATCTCTCTAGTGGCTCTCGGGGGCTAATGTGGCGTTGGTTTTAAACCTGAGTTGGTTTTTTGGAGCTGCTACTAGGAAACGATTTTTGTAAGAAAAACTCATAGACAGGATGCGAAAAAGAACTGCATCCAACCCAAATCAGAAGATTTCTTTAGTGGCACAAGTGACGGGTTGACGGCTGAAGTATGTAGTATATAAGGCTTTAAGTAGTATAATAGGCAGATTCATGAGGAAGGCTTTAGCGTAGTATAGTAGTATAGGATTTTACGCGAGGGAAACTGCAGGCACAGCTATTTCAATTTCAGTTTAGTTTATAGTTATATAGTATATAGAACGTAAAGAACTTTAAGATGTAAAAAGCGTTTCAGTAGTAGGTTAGAAAACACTTTGAAACCACGTATTATATTGGATATGGAAATGTTTTTAAAATATATGCATTTTTCATTGGAAAAACATGTTTAAAAGGTAAACTTCGGGGATTTTGATGTTAAAGAGCGGGTTTGATTTATTGAGCTGAGCGAAGCTCTTTACCGGTCAACTACATAAAATTTGGTCCGCTATCTCCTACATCGAGCAAGCTATATTAACCAAATTTGGACCAGTTCGTTATCATATGCCCACCTTGTACCTTGTACCTTGTACCTTGTAGATTAAGAGTAATTTGCAATTAACTTTATTTTTAATTAAAACGTTCTATTGCACGCGCAGATAGTAAATTCTTACTATGAATGACATAAGTATCGAGCTAAAGTTTTCTTGTTATATTTTTGGATGTTTCTCTCTAATTGAAGACAGTTTCACTCAGATAACCCGCTTGTTTGCTGGCGGCCCATTCCATTCGGTATTCATTCAAAATTCTGTATAAAGTTCAGTAATATATGTGCTGGATAAATGTTCGGGAAATAGCAATGGAATATTGATCTACAAATCGGATCATGACATTGACGCGTACTTTTCTATTTGGTCATATCGATTCAGTAATTAGAGTTTGGCGCATTCTTTTAATTAAGCTTAGTTTACTATATTTGTTATTTAAGAAACCAATTTATTCTTATAATATTCACTGAAACTTGTTTTTAATTAGTAAGCTTTTTCATTTATTATTATAAAATAAAAAACTGTACCTGCTAAAAATATCTTCTTACAATAAAATAAAGAAAATTTTAATATAAAATCCTTGCCCAGTTTAGCCTTTGCAACCTAAGACTTTCGTGATTCATAATCTGTTTTTTTTTGTGGGTCTACAAATCCTTTGGAAAGAAAAAAATCTCGAAATTAAAATCCCTAAAGTAATGAATTAAGAAAAGTCTTAAAGGAAAAAAAAATTAAAAAATTTTAAAAACATCAAGTTATTTTTAGCTGTATGCCTGCTCGTGTATGTATTAAAGCCCGAGGTCTTTGCAGATCGGGGCCCCTTTCAGCTGGCTAAATCTAAGCTGTATATACTAATTTAATCTAAGCTGGGTAAAGCTTTCAGCTGGGGCCCGCACATTTTGCCGCTTTACCAACTTGTAACGTCATTGCCTGGTATACTTATTATCAAAAACAACCATGTTTGGTGAAAATAATAATATATAGGTATAGGAGATTTTGGGGTTTAAATTATATAAAATATATAGTTACATACTTTATTTCTATAATCACAATTATTTAAGAACATAACGTCTATAACATTTAAAATTACATGCACTAGAATAAAATAAGAAGTGTCATTTCCAAGTGATTATTGTAAATACATTTTAAGTTTAAAGCAAAAATGACACATTTTCAGGCGTATAAATTCTCATTCATCAAACACATCTAAAGCGCTTAAATAAATCAATATTGTATAATAAAGTATGTTATTAGCAATATTTGTGCAATATTTCTACAAAGTTATTCAACTTTGCCAAAAAAATCCTTTTTTCAACACTAACAACCCTCATGTTAATACACTATCCCTCTTAACAAACAGTCTTATATAAAATGTATTTATGATGTTCAATACATTCATTTCATTAAGTAAACTCTATAGCACCTATAGTTTTAATATAAAATCTACTTTATAATAAAGCTAAATAAGAGAGCTTGCAGAAAAAAATATACAATTAAAAAGCATTTATACAATGTTCAAAGAATCAATGTATTTTGGTATTGACATTGCACATATTATACAACTTTTTTTCTTAAAACAAGCCTTCACACTTAAAATACATTTGGTGAAGACTAGCGAATTACATCCATACAAAATTTATAAAACAAACTAATTATAATATACATACTTAATTCTAAGCAAACCTTATTTAAAACATTTTGAATTTTATAAAACAATCTACAATGAAAAGATAATTTAGTATATTTTAAACAATATTAGTATATAAAAATATATTTATACATATCTTAGCACACTGTATATTGATAGGCCAACTCACTTCATAGATATTATGAATGTTATAAAAGATTCAATTCCATCATTTTCTTTAGGAATATGATAATTATTATTAAAATCAAATCATCAGTCATTCTATGATACACATGGACACTAAAACTAATGAAATGCGGTTATTAGCTGAGAACTAGTTTTTAGTTACAAAATATTAGTATTGTGTATAATACTTGCTACACATTTAGTTTGATTACGAATATTTTATCATTTTTTTATCATTAAAGTATTATAAATTATTGCATTAAATTTGACATGACTAAAGTCAATGAACTCAAGTCCAAATGTCAACTTAAATTAAAATATATAAGATATTACGTTATCATTTAACACGTGTCCTCGTAAACATGACGCTTCTATCAGTCGATCGTAATTGCTAAACATTTCAATTCATACAAAATAAACGTAACTAAAACTTAATATTGACAAATTCAATTCTGCTATTGTTTTATACAATTTTTTTTTAAATAAGTGCATCTACATCTACACATCGGGAAGATTTAGATTTTACTTCCTAGAACTGGAACAGCGAACCAATGGCATGCGTGCCACAATTGACACGTTTGAAAGTTTTAATGGCATGCGCAAAAACAAAATAATAGCAAAACATTGATTGATAAGAAATATTTAACGAAGAATTGTTTTTATTTGTTTATTTAATTATACTTACGTATAATTTCAACACGCTAACATTTCGAACGTTATTTTATTGTGGCGTTACCTATTTAAACATTTTTTTTTCTTTGTGGCACGGACGTCAAAAAAGGTTCACCATCCCTGTCTTAGAACATTTATTTTCAATGCAAGTTAATTATATCAACTTTATATAAACTATAACATTATATATATAAAAATCATAGATATGATTTTCATAAAGGCACATCTACAGGTCGTTGTTTAAGGTTAAATTAAAATTGTCTAAAATATGTATAACTATCAATAACTACTATTTACAAACACACACACAAATTATTATTTGTGCTAATTAATGTATTCAAAATTTCATTATTATATTTTTTACATTTTTTAGTCTCTTGTTAAATTTGATTTAAAAAATCTAATTATTATACATTATTAAAACTACATATTATTGCAATATATAAAATTTTTAACAGATTTATTTATTATATGTTATGGAAAAGTTTTTGCAAATTATATTATTTTAGCTTATGATTATATAACTTTGTTTCAACCTCAACTGGCATATTTTATAGTACTAACAAAATCTATTCAATATAAAAATGTACTAGCTTCTACATGGTCGTAAATAGAAATATTAGCAGACAAAATATATATAATAATAATATATCATAGATATTAATATTTTTGGATAAAGAATCAATCTACTCAAATCCTTGTAGCATTAAATATAGTATTTTAAAATGTCTAGTATTTTTATTTCTATTATATCATATTACAGTAGGCACAGTAAGTCACTACACGATCATGAATAAATTATAAAAATTGATGTTTTTTTATTAATGATAATATATTTTCTTTACTATTTTCCTAATGGAGTGAAGTTCAGCGAACCTCTGAAGACTTACTCATGTATATATTATGTAAATATATATCTCGCATTCTTGTCTCAGGAGGGTCTGGTGACGGGGTGTAATAGCGACAACGCTGAGTCAGCGGATACTATCGGCAGTTCGTTGCTACAGTGGTACTTGATGAGATGCGGCACACTCTCGAACACACGGTCCTTAGTTCGCACCTGGGGAATCATTTATGTATAGTATAGAGTATATATACTGAAGATTGAAACTATCTTACATAGTTTCACGCCGCGATTTCAAAATGCTTCGAGCTCATATGTCCCCTAATGGGTTCGAAACTAGTCCGGCAAAATTCAGATTCGAAAAATTGCAGAGTAGAGCTTGCGAATTATAATTACATACAAAAGTACTTCTTGAAGAATCAAGCAGGTAACCGGACAAAAATACAAAAGAAAAATTGTTAGGAGATTTGTATTACATTAGGAATTAGGAGATGTTTTAACATTAGTAAATTATGTAACAAATGTACAACAAATCCCATTTGTATGTCTACAGTAGTACTGAACAGTGCAGTGTCTCACCACCCCGTGTGGGTCGACCAGCAGCAGGTGTTTGTGCGCTCCTTTCCTTGCGCCCGTCAGCACGTACTGTCCGGCGCACGCGCCCGACTGACGCACTAGGAACGAGCCTTCCTCTACCACCAGCTGGGGGGGAGAATTATCATTATATTTTGCATCTATTCTGCTATTTTGATATGGTAGTGATGTAGAAGCGTACTCTCTCAGCCGCGCTCCGTGAGATGGGTCCGTGGTACCAGGGCTCCCTCGCCAGTAGCGCTGCCTGTGCGGCGGGCGACAGCGCAGGGGGGGGCTCCTCGCTCGAGGGGGGGGACGCGCACGCTGATGATGCCGCCGCAGCCGTGAACGGCTCTGTAAATATATATATATATATATATACATATATATATATATATATATACATATATATATATTTATCATTATTTTATTAAAAATGTAAATTTAATCGGGTTGTTCTTGAGGGATTTTTGACTGTAGACAATTGTGAAGTTATATTTGTTATCACTTACTCAGAGAGATGGTTTTTTAAGGTACTAATCCTAATTCCATAATAACAGTTGTATTATAATGACTTACGCATATCGAAGATATCAGTATGATGGGTGGGCAACAAAGCGGTGGGTGGAGTACGAGGAGGGGGCGTCTGATTCACATAGTGCCTTACACTTTCTTCACAACTATAAATTTAAAAAGAAAATGAATGATAAATTCAAAATAAAATAAATATAAAATTATTTATCAATGTAGGTCAAGTTACTTTAATTAATTGCAGATTTTATTTGTGGCTCGATTTCGACAAATTATATTATGTTTAAATATTCAATAAATATAGAATAAATTATGTACTGATACGAGCAGAACCCGTGACCTCTGGCAATCCAACCCTTGGCTCTAACAATTGAGCTGCCGTAACGTAGCTTCGAGGAATTTATTATTTTATATAAAACTGTCTGTATCGGGATGGATGTGACATGTATTAGGTTTTTTCGAAAATCATAAATGTTCCTAACATTGCAGCAAAAAATAACATTGAAAAGAAGCCACAACTGAAACTAATATTTGAAATAGTCTTTAAACATGTCTAACCATGTTAAGGGTATTAAATTTTAAGTAAATATAGAATAAAAAATGTTATCGATACGAGCAGGAAACACATATACAATACAAAATTTTATTAAGAAAACATTTTAAGATAAGTAACGTTTCTTAATGATGGGGAGGGACATCATTTATTGTAAAATTTTGTCAAAATCTTACGAGGATATGGGTGCCAGTGAAGCGAGCGGCGGCGGAGGCGGGTGTCGGTGGGAGGAGGGTTCAGGAGGCAGCTTGTCCGGCATGTCGTTGTAGTAGTCACGATCCTCCAACACCTCACCAGTCCCCGGGCACAGGGGACGGGAACCATTTATGTTTAACCTGGAATCAATTGGTAATTTGATCTACTAAACAACTTTTTAGATACTAAATATTTATAATAATTTTATTGTTTTAATAAATGTAACAAACAATCCTATTTAAACGACCTAATCTAATAGGAAGTTCCTGGATATATTGTAACAACATTAACTATAGGAAAACGTATGCATATAGGTCAAAATAAATATCTAATGAGTGATTGAGTGACAGTGACCATAATTTCTGAGAAATCGCACCCAATGATTCATACAAGGATAAGAATTCCAAATTTTTCTGCAGTAACAAAACAATGACTCACGAATTTGGTTTCGTCAAAAACTCCTTAAAGCGTAGTTCAAAGGCCTGGCCGATGGTGGCGATGACGTCCTGTGCGAGGCGCCCTCCGCACTCCAGTACGTAGCAGGCGCGCCACTCAGTGGGGGGGGCTGACTTGGCTACATACGCTACAAAATCTAATGAATCCTGTAATTACAATATATGTTATAACTATATTATATATTTCTTTATGTTAATAAACAATTGAAGCCATCACATTCTCATCATAATATAAAATTAGTTTTATTATCTTGTTTATTAACTAACAGTTTAGTGATCATTAAAATTGTTATTCATTTACAAGATGATTCATTTTGCATTCTGTTACATTTTGTGTCTTTTTTTTTTTTTTTTTTTTTTTTAAACCACAATAGGTAAGCGTTTGACTACAGCCCGCCTGATGTTAAGCATAGGCTGTAGTCTAAAGTGTGGCACGCTTACCTAGTAAATACCTATTAACTTTCGATTTGAAGACCCCCAGATTGTAACAATCAGGAAACACCGACTCCGGCAGAGAATTCCAAATTTTCGCCGTCCGCACAAGGAATGTGGAAGCAAAACGCTTTGTACGGGACTTTGGAACCTCAACCGTAAATTGGTGTTTCCTATTTGAGCTTCTCGTCGTTCGGTGACTGAAAGGAGCTGGGTGTATCAAGTTGTGCAGCTCTGTTGCACACTCTCCGAAATGTATCCGATAAAAGACCGACAAACTAGCCACCTTGCGGCGATGGTCCAAACTTTGGAGTTTTGCCTTGGCAAAGGTGGTATCACCTACGAGCCTCCTAGCTCGTCCCTCAATTGATTCCAACGCTTCTAGCTGGTATTTTGCCGATCCATCCCAAAGATGCGAGCAGTACTCCATGCACGACCGAACTTGTGCTTTATAAAGTGTGAGCAACTGTTCCGGCTTGAAGTACCGACGCACCTTCCAAAGAACACCAAGCTTTTTAGCAGCTAATTGAGCCTTAGACTCAATATAGGAACCAAAGTTGAGAGACGAGTTTAGCCTGACACCAAGAAGGTCCAGGTGGTTCGCAATCTTCACGGGTACATTTCGAAAAGTAGGGGCCAGATGGAATGGCCTCTTTTTGGCAGAGAATAAACACGCCTGGGTCTTCGCTGCATTAAACCTAACCAGGTTGGCATCGCCCCATTCGGAGACTGCCTGAAGGGAAAGGTTTGTGCGCTCGACCATGGCCTCTCTGAGTGACTGGATTTCGGCCACACTAGCTCGTGTGTTTGATATATAGCTCTCCACAACGGTGCTGTCGTCTGCATACCCAAAGATACCGGGTTTAAGCAGATCGTTAATGTGCAGCAAGAAGAGAGTTGCGGAGAGCACTGACCCTTGAGGAACACCGGCATTAATAGCCATTCGATCAGACGAGCAGCCGTCGATGACTACCCGTATTGACCGATTCCTCAAAAAGTCTGATATCCACACACAGAAACCAGCGGGCAAACCGTAGGAGGAAAGCTTGCTAACAAGGCTATCGAGCCAGACCCTGTCGAAGGCCTTGGAAATATCAAGAGAAACCGCAAGGGCTTCTCCGAATCTCTCAACTGCCTCACTCCAGATATGAGTGGCGTACACAAGAAGATCCCCAGTTGATCGATTCCGGCGAAAGCCATATTGTCGATCACTGAGGAGGTCGTTTGATTCCAGGTACGCCAATAGCCTGACATTAAGGACGCGTTCCATGCTCTTGCAGAGTATGGACGTGACCGATATGGGCCTGTAGTTGGCAGGGTCAGCACGACTGCCTTTTTTGGGCACGGGTTGCACATTTGCAAGCTTCCAAGAACTCGGCACTTTTCCAGTCTCAAGAGAGAGCCTAAACAAACGTGTAAGTATGGGAGACAACTCGGGCGCACATGTCTTCAGAACAATTGCAGGAATACCATCTGGACCGCTGGTCTTGTTCACGTCCAGATTGCGTAGCGTTTTCAAAACCTCTCTCTGGCGAATTCGGATTTCTGGCATTGCCACCGAACTGCCAGGAAGAACTGGAGGTATTGCGCTACCAGCGTCTAAACGTGAAGATTCCGCAAAGAGAGATGCAAATACGTTTGCTTTCTCTACAGCGGCGTGAGCCAGTGATCCATCAGGTTTCTGCAGTGGTGGTAGCGAGGGGCGGCAGAAGTTCACCTCAACCTCTTTGGCTAGGGACCAAAACGCTTTACTCCCCGGCGGGTATGAAGCCAGTTTGGACCCTATGCGGCCAATGTGGTCAAAATGAGCCTTCTTTAACACCTTTTTGCAGGACTTGGCAGCCTTGTTAAAAGCTCTCTTCTTGTCGCGAACATCCATGGCCTTACGCTGGCGAGCTTCAGCCCAGGCTAGGTATGCCTGATGTTTCTGCACTTCTGCGCGTCGACAATCAGGTCCAAACCATGGACGAGCTTTTCCATATGATGGCACGTCAGAAAATGGGATGTAATACTCCATTCCCATCCGTAGCACATCAGTAATGGAATCGGCGCAGGCACTGGGATCACTCGAAGAGAAGCAAACTGACTGCCAAGGGAAAGAAGCATAGAAAGACCGCATTTCATCCCAATCTGCTGACCTGTATCGCCACATCCGCCTCGTACTTTTAGGGCTGGGATCGGGAGGGGAGTAGACGGATACAGATTTCACCAGACAGTGATCAGAGCTACCCAAGGGCGATGAAATCGTCACCGAGTACCTGTCTGGATCAGTCGTCAACAGAAGGTCCACGCAGTAAGGTGTGTGGGAGTCAACATCCGGCACCCTAGTGGCTCCTTGGACCAACTGGGTGAGGTCTAACGAGAGAGCAAGGCGTCTCGTCTCTCTCCCAGCATGGTTCGTGTCTAGGTATGGATATAGCCAATCCTGGTGATGGCTATTAAAATCCCCTAATAACACTAGTTGAGCCGACGGGTACTCCTGTTGAGCTAAGTCCGCCACCTCGCTGAGGTAGTTAGTGAGCCTAGTTGTCTCAATATCTCCGCTGTGCGACCGGTAAACACAGGCATAGAGAATTTTCTCAATTCCTGTATCAACCAGTATCCACAACACCGAAAAACTGGGGTCTTCAAATTTACGGAGACGTCGAAAACAAATGTCATCGCTGGCATACACGCATACGCCCGCACGTGGTATAAAGTTGTACTCCAGGGTATACCCCGGGTAGGATAAGTACGACACGTCGGATGGACATCGTATTTGGGTCTCCGTGAGAAACAGGAGATGCGGTTTGTCTGTCTCGAGATGATGGTGGACAGAATTGAGATTGGAGTGCATCCCTCTGATATTGTTGAGGTGCACTTTCAGGGAGAGGGTATGAAACCGCTGTTTATAATCTTTTCGTTTCTTCTTGTTTCTCATATTTTTTTTTTTTTTTAGTTTATATAGGCAGAAAGTCGGCAGTAGAGCGAGGCGTTTACGACGCAAGGCCAGTGAAGCACATCATAACCACGCACATCGATGGGGGACTAGTCTGGAGACTGCGGGGACGCCCGAGCCCCCCCGAAAGTGTCCATCGCGCCCTCTCATCCGGTAGCCAACCGGCGCGATGACGCACTCCCGGGATTTTTCGACAGTTGGCGGGACAGCCTTTCGTGAGTGGCGAGCTCACAATTGGGTCCCCTACTGACTGCGGTCGGCCAGCGGTGCACCGTGCCTCGGATCCCGCTACCCTCCGCGACTAGTCTCCCGATGCTTGTTAGTCAGTGTACTTCTTATTCGGCATTTACTCGCAACGCTACTGCTCTGACCCGACTTCCATAATGGCGTCACCAGACTACGCGCCGGAACACGGCTAGGCCGCTTGGCGGTACGACTTAGTCTGGTGGGTGGTCACCAGCCACGGCCGAAGCCTACCACCGGTTGTTTGTCGCCTGATTAGCACCACCCGAGGACTACGTGTGGGGTATCATAAAAAGGGTATTCTCCCACGGACGGGGGCGACTCAGTCCTCAAAAAAAGTCTCGACTCTACACCACAAATATGTTAGTTTATAAATATGTTTTTATATCTAAAATGGAAGTAAATGTAATATATGCATGGTTCTTATCCCTTAAAAATAAAGAGTTAAGCAAAAGTAATAGATTGACATAAGTAATGATACTTCTGTTACATTTTGGGATGATATTAGAACTAACATACAGGCCTCAAACTGACTGCACTATAAAAATACAAACCTGATCACCTCCAGAAGCAAAAGATACACGAGGCATATCATGCCGTGCAATGGATTCACCACCCTCCAGAGCTGCCAACGTTATAGCCCGAGATGACACAGTGAGGGCAACATTGGAGCCTGAGTGTGACATTCTAGGCCTTGCGGCTAAGGCGTTTGCAGCTGCTTGACACACACGGCGCTTCTTATCTGCTGTTCGTAGTCCAGCTGCCGCACAAACTCTTGCAATACATTCTCTGTGGGTGTTATAACATTTTTGTTACATACACTGACAATATTTATTATTGTTGGGACATATTACATCAAAAGGTTGGATATTAAGGTTTTTACTGGTACCAAAACTGCATTACATTATATATCAACTATATTTGCCAAAATATATTCTGTAAAACTTTCAATGTCTTCCAGAATCATCATCAGTATTGCTTATTTTAATTCATTTTACATAGATATAACATATTCAAACTAATTATTTAAAAAAAACAACTATTCATGTTTTATAAATTTTCATGGAAAATAGAAAGGTTTGACATTATTTACTTCTTCACAGATAATATTATCTAAAACTAATGCAACAATAACTGTTACAGTCTACTTACTTTGCTACTTGTGATCTTGTTTCAAAATCTAACTTTTTCATAGATGTAAGAACCTCCATGCAACCAATATACTGCAAACAAAACAAATATTGAACAGGAAATTCAGACTAATCTCACTATATTGTGTGGAAAGTGGTAGCTATGTTCGCTATAAAGTATACTAATTTAAAATAGTACTAAGTCACTCTATAGCTAGTTTGGGAATGCTAAAGATAACAATTAAAAACTCACCCTGACTGCATAGGTAATACCATCACTGGCTAATACTGCGTCTGGATGTAGCCATCCTCGAGCCGGCTTAGCGACAAAGGGGCCGTTGTCACCCATTTTAAATACGCACTGGCTTATGTGTCGGATAATAATTTCCTTTACACTTCACTTACTGCTAGCTATTCTAGATACACTTTCATTGTGATTTAAATCAATTCATTGTGATGAAAATATGTTCTTATATACGTAAACTCTATATGATATTGTTTCAAAAGTAGTTTTTATAAAATTATAATATTACTTAAGTTATTGAATAAGAGCGTGGGATTAAAGCTTTTTAGTAAATGTGTCGCTCTTTTTGCTCCTAGTTTTACAATTTACTCCCTCTACGCCTATAGAAACTTTTTGACAGCTGAAATATCAGGGTCAATCCATAGACTAAGGTTTTATTATGATTAAGATTTAAAATTCCAGTAAACAAGAGTTTTTTCACCTATTGTTTTTTCATTCAAGCGAAAATTAAAAAAAAAGAAAATATTTTTTGGACATGTACTGTTACATAAATTGTATAAATAAAACATCCAATAGATGGCGCTTTAAACAACAAACAAAAAAATAACAATATGCTAAGTAATTATAAGTTATAATTAACCCGTGTTATTATTTTTAAGAGATAAAAATATTTATTTTCAATTTCTTAAGATATATGCACTTTAAAAGTTATGGATGGAATTTACAAAGTGAATAATAGAATATGATTAAATCTTAATAATAATCCCAAGAACAAACATTCCCATTCTTTGTTCTTCTCTTTGATCTTCAGAAAAGAGTAATTAATATAAAATGTAGACTTCTCAAACAAGCCTTCATCTATATTTATTTATTTATTTATTTATTTATTTATATATATAATTTTTAATTTATTATTTTACTTCTCTATTAATTTATTTATTAATTTAATTATTTATTTCTTTATGTTTTCCACTTTGAATCCATATCAGTGATCATTTGCGTACGTCAATTTGAAGAGTCAGGATAAAATTCGTAACATAATATATAACAACGATAACTGAATAAAAATTATGGCTATTTTCTTGTAAACTTTTAAAAACAAAAAATATAAATTAAATATAGAAAATAACCCTTATAAAGGAGGCACCAGTTTCGAGCTAACGTAGCGTAAAGAAGAATGAAGCAATAAATTTCTCTAATTGCGTAACATTATTTAGAAGTTGGAAGTTCAAAGTAAAACAACACTGTTAGCTGTTATTTATTTTTGCGTAATTATTACGAGATTATGGCAAAGATACGGTAAAGAGGGGTAGAGTTTTAATAATTTTATGTTACACAAATACAATTAATAGTTCGTTTCTTTTGAGGATCGCGTTAATCTCTGAAACTAGAGGGTAGATTTAAAATATTATAAATGTTTTAAGATATCATAAAATTAGTTTTGAGGATATTACATATAAGTATATCATCATGTTATACATTTACAGGATGTATGGCAAATGAGATGAGACACAAATAGTGGTTCTGATCTTTGCTTCGGGATGTATAAGGCTCTTATTGACGCGAAGTCAAACAAAACCAAGCATCAGCAGAAATCAGCCGCAGTAGGCAATAGAAAGCAGCTCGTGCTTTTATAATTTTCGGTTTTATTTTTAAGTAACTATTATAATTTTTTATGTAAAATTCTTGAAAAGAAAAAAAAGAATTTCCCAAGAAAGAACAGAAGCAGTAAATAAATTAAAAAAAAAAAATCAATTTGTTTTAAATACTTTGCTTTCCGTTTTAGAATAGAAGGAGATGGTTATCGAACCTTTCATTAAAAATTTAATTAAAAAAAGAATTCTAAATGGTTGCTTATATTGGTTAAGTCACCTTTTTGTTCTTAAAAATGATAAGAAACACTTTATACATAATACATCATATATAGTATATGATGTATTATGTATAAATTAAAAACAAAAACAATGGTTAAAATTTGTTATTACTTGAGAAAAAATAATATAATAAATAATTAAATTAAGTAACGTTTGATATTTTTGGTAATCAATAAATAAAACATTTATTATATACAATAAATAATAATTTTCAAAAATATCACAAATTTTTGTCGATTCAGAACGTTTATTTTAACGGTTTAATGTTTATTTTAACTGTCGAATACTGTTACCTCCCCCGGGGCATTAAAAGTAATCGCTGTCACGAGACTTTAGAGACATTGTGGGGATGATGTTAGATTGCAGTTTTAAGTTTAAATTAGTAAATTAATGGAACAAAGGTTTCATTATAATTAGAATTATTAAACATAGAATAGGAATTGAAATAAATAAAATGTTCTATATTAGTGTTCAGTACAGACAGAGGTTTCATAAAAATAAAGTAGTAAAAAAAAATCAATAAGTTAAACAAATGAAATAAATGTAAAACACTTAGTATGTACGTGCACTTGGCACTAAATAATATTACATCATGATCGAAGCCGATGTAAACACACCCTTCGTAGCGGCGTAGCGCGTGGCGTCGTAGCTGTAGCACGGTCTACGCGTGCGTGCGTCAGTGCTGAGCCGGCGAGCGAGGCGTGTCGCCGCATCGCCCGGCATGCGACCGACGCACTCGCATCACTTGCTTCACTCGGCACTCTACCGTGCGCCCCTGTAAGTAAATAACAGTTTTAATAACACGTATTGTGTATTTCTGTATATGTTTATATTTTTTAATTCATAAAACTTAAATCGGAAAACGTTCATTTCCGCACGTGGATCTATATTAGGCGCTGAAGCTTTGACGCACTAACAAATGAGAGGTTCGTTCGATAGCCCACTGCCCCTGTGAGGTTACCGAGTGACGTTTTTAAGGGTTGCAAGAAATTTTAGATGAAATTATCTTATATTTATATTTATATATATTAACAATTAATTACGCATTTATATCAACTAAGAAGTCGATGACCTGTTAACGATTATATATAATTTAATTAAGTTAATAGGATACTTGTATTTAATACTAAAACAAATTTATGTTCATTTTCTATTCAACAGAAAATATTCTTTATTTGTTTCACGTTTCATATGTCGAAGAAAGCCAAAAATATATATATCAAAAGTATATTCTATGAAGGTGCAATTCTGACACATGTTTGAACGCGTCCTATTCATCTCGGCCGCCTTGCATCTCACATAATTGCCTGAGGCTGGGCGCATTTTTTCAATCTTTTTGCTTCCTCTATCTCCGCGCTTGCGAGCAGTCTCTTTGAAAGCGTTGGCTACCAGATTTTAATGTATTTTAAATACAATACAATACTATTCAAATATAAATTAAATATTTTCATTGTATTACATTTTAATATTTTATATGTATCTTGAAAAATATTTAACTTATAATTATTTATTATATAATTTGTTATATTTATATATTTTTTACGAGTTGGCTTAATATTTTTTTTTATTCGTTAATCAGAATATACATCAATATCTTATTACATTTAAAAGTTTACAGAGAAGTAAAATACCCGGATAATAATTACATTACTACAAGAGATAATGAAATTTAAAAACGAACACAGAGAAATAAAACTTGTACAAATAGTTAAAATCTCATTAGAGTCAGAGACCTTATTACAAACTTCTAGGTTTTTTCTTTTATTTTGATCGGACGGTAAAGAAGTTTCAAGTATTACTACTATTTTAAAGACAATACAAAAAAGTGTCAATTTTAAGTTTTACATAATATTCTTAATATTAAACTATCAACGTTTGCATATTTTATGCTAAAACTAATCTTAGAACGTCGTTGAATATACGAAGTAGTCGTGTCTTAAGTCCTGAATCCGGATAATGGATTCCTGCAAGATGAAATGTTTCTCTAAAGCTAATGCATATAAAGACGAGAGCTTTGAACCCGTGAATTTAATACATTATGTGGCTCTGAATAAGATTATCGTTTGGCTTTTATCCAAATAGAAAATTTAAGTTATATAATATTAGTTTTGTGTATGTAAGCTATCGTGATCGTATTAAATTTAATTTTCTGGCAGTACACACGTTATTAATATCGGAATTTGCCCGACTAGCTTCGAACCCATTCGGGGTTATTCGTGAGCTCTGAACATGGCAGAATCGTTCACGGTCGGATAATATTTATATAATATTAGGTTTTAAAACAATATAAGTTAAATTCATTGCCTATTTGATTAAATATAATAGTATTAGATATATTAAAGTTATTTACGATAGATTGAATTGGTCGCCGGCATGTTGCATAAGCTGGGTAAGGATAGAGATTTAAACTTGATCCATTCACGAACCCCTTGCCCATGTTATAGGAGTGGATTATTGATTATTCTTATTGGTTTAAAATAACAGAATAATTTCCATTTGAAGTTATTCATAGTAAATATAATATACGTTTAGTTTTTTTTTTCTACAGTTACATTATTAAATTTTTCCTCAGCTGTCATTATAAAAGTCGTATTTATTGTGGAATTTATTTTGGAGACAAAATTTATCACCATCCCCTCCATAAGAGATCCTCCAATGAGATTGAAAATATTAATATTAATAAATAATAATAATATTAGTTACAATTCAGATTTATTAAATTTTTTTTTCATACTTTTTTTCAGACTGTACAATGAAATTTAAATTTCAAGTTTATGATCCCTGTAAATACAAAAATAATAATACAAATGCAAAATGTCAAAAATCACTAAAGTGATTTACTGTACGTTTTAGTAATAGCACTAGAAATAAAAATAATAAATATTTTTAAGTTATTCATTAAATAATTCCTATTGAATGGTATTCTAATTAAATTTAAATCTTACAATCAGATATATTGAAATTGTTACTAAGTTCATTAATTACTTAACATTATCACGATTTCTCAAGGAATTGTTATTCTGCATAGAAGGGGATCTCATTGTTTTTCTGAGGTTTACATCTACTTTGAATACATATGTGATTGCTAATTAGACTTTACCTATTTTGTTATTGACTAGGATCTGGTATTGACTAGAGAGTTGTTAGACTTTTTATATCTAGGTATTATTATTATAAAAATATAAAATATAAAATATATATATCTTATTATAATAGTTGTATTAAACATAAATTATTCGAACTGTCAAAAGGACAAAAAGTATATGCAGACAATGTAATTCATATTTATTATAGTAATAATAATGCGTTTTATTCAAACATTTGACTTTAGATTATTATTTTATTCTTGAATATTATTTTATTATTGAATAAAATAATAATCTAAGATATCTCTTCAGATATTTTTATTGCTTTCAACAATATGAATTCTAGATTTTTCTTCACGTATTTAATAACGTACCAACACCGTCTTGTTGAAGTTCCTTTCCAGTAATCCACGTAGGAGCTGAAGTAAAACCCAACTTAACCTAAATTAATGTAGCGGGCGAGTATACTTGACCGACCTTGTGATTTAAAAAGAAAGATAACATTATATATATACATATAAAATATAAATATTCAGAATATTGTTTTTCATATGGTTTTTTTACATTTGAGTCTAGATGGCGAAGTTTTTAGGCTTTATATAAGTAATATATTAATGATGTTTTGTTTTGTTATCTGATTGGACAATAATCAATATATTATATTAAAAGTTAAATAAGTTGTCTTCTAGTCTATGGTTGGTCTATGGTTTTAGACTTTATATTTTGATTAAACATTACTTTTATAACTGAAACAATATTATTAGGAGGTGTAAAATATTACGAATTTCTCTAAAAATACGTCACTTTCAAATTATATTTAAACTTTCGTGATCCATGATTGCTATTATTTAAATTATCGGTATTTGCCTGATTAGTTTCGTTTCATGAACGCAGTTCACGCCGCGATTTCACAATTCTTCGAGCTCATGAATAAACAGTGAATGGGTTTCAAACTAGACGAACAAATCCCGATAGCAATTACGTGAGTACAGCCAGATATAAATATATATACAATTTTTAAATTAATTAATAATTTTATATGATAATGTCAAGTATAAAACTCACATACACTTACATATACAACTAAAACTATCAAATAAGGTATGTAACCCACCATAAAGCTTTACTGTTGATTTTTATAGCCCGACACAAGTGGGTTTATTTTGGGACTCCTTTTATGGATCTGTTTGTGTATTCTATGTTAATACTGAGATTCTTGCTCTTAACTTTATTCATTAGCTCTGATTTATTTCATTACGTTAGCTTTCGTTTAGAACTTCATACATATAATATGAGATACCATTGTAAATCTGTTTTTTTTTATTAAAAGAAATTAAAGATCCAATGAACAGTGATGAAGTTCTGTCCAATTCAGAAGATATATAAACATATTTTTATGCTTTTTTATAATAATATTGTCTTTATTATTTAACATATATAAATATTATTATAATGAGAGAATGCATTAGCGGTTTATTGAATTCAAAACATTATTCAAAGAGACATTTCAAGTCCCTCAATACGGGAGTTGGTTCGTGTAATGGATTGCGAATATTAGCTAAATCTCAACCCCAGCTCACTTGTACGAAGGGTGTCGAGGCAATTGCTTCTGTGAAAATGGTTGATGCTTTATTGTTTTTCTGTTTTGAATATCTAAGTGTTATTTTACTTAAGTTATTTAGAAAATATACCAAATTAATAATGTATTTTTTTAGGATTGTAAATTAATAATAACATTAATAATAACTTTTATAGAAAATATTTATGTTTTATAATTTCGTTTTACGTATATATTATTATTATTTTATTATTTTTAATTTATGACTTCCGTTCAAAATTGACAAATCAATAAAATTCATTTACATTCCAAATATAAATTAATTTTTTTTTTGGTTTACAAATCATTATTAAGATCGGTTGTTCTCACTGATAAGTAGCAAATTATATTAGAAAATACGTAGATATCATTACACAGAACTTCTTCCTGATTATGCTTCTTACACTACTATCAAGATCAATGCCTTTTAAGGACATTTTCAATAGAATTTCTAATATGTATGCTTCCTTATCATGTTATATTTTCTGTCTTAATTATAATTATAATTAATGTTATATTTTCTGTCTTAATTATAATTATAATTATCAAATCACTGGAATAGAATCATTAATTTCAAATCAAACATTAGAAACACTAATGGCTGCCAGAAAATCCTCAGAAATAAATGCAAAATAAAATCTTCCTGAATTTGTAAGTTGAAAAGCTATTAGCGAGTTAATGATAAATAATGGCTCCATTGTTTCTTGAACGGTCTCCATATTATAGAATCTCTTTGAAGACAATGGCTGAATTAGATGAACGAAGAATAAATGAATTAAATTATATAATTAACATTTCTTGATATTTTATGAATGATTTTTATATTATTTAAATTAGAATGAATTGAATATAAAATATATATTACTCAGGAAAAGATTTATACAAATATTTACAATTTATTTTTAAGTAAAGGAAAATAATAAACATATTGAGATTATGTACAAATTGTTTTATATAAATTTTGAAAATCTTTCTTGTGCTCCTTAAAAATTTTAATTAATATATTTTTTTTACATTGCATATTTTAAACTTATTAAAGATGAAATTCTTAAAACTGTCCTATAGACTAATGTTTAAAAGTTTTGCTCTGTCAGTGTCAGCTAGAAATTTCATTAAAAAAATCGATTACACCCATTTCAACTGAAGAAACCGTTTAAAATTGAAATTCCTTTGGGACCAGGATTCTTGTCATGACATAAACTATGCTATTATTATTAAAGTATTATTTAAAGCTAATCTATAATATAGCTTTTTAAATAAAAATATTTTTTACGGATTAAAACTCACGTATAATTTGGTTACATTTTAATTTTAAGCCGACGTTTTGAATGCTTTGCAGCAATCGTGTTCACGGGTAGATAAGATGTAACTCGAAACGTCGGGTTAAAATTAAAATGTCACTAAATTATAAGCGAGTTTCAATCCGTAAAATATTGTTTTATTTCAAATGTATTTATACCTTCTAAAAATTGATATTCTTGAATTTAATAATATAAACAATTTTCGACTTTTCCACTTAAATATCACTGAAAGGATAGTTGATTTTCGCAGCTCTTAAACCTGAATTTTAGATGGCCCGAGTAAAATAACCCATACTACCTTCATAAATCTAATTTAACATTTAATTTTTTATTTAAATTATAACAGTACTCTCTGAAAAAATATTTATATATATTATTATTATAATTAACTTAGGCAATAACTTTCTTTGAAGATTTAATTTCTTGTTTATAAGATATTTAAAGAATTTAATTTAAATGGCAATAAATATTATAAGCAATATAATTAAAAAATAACTGTAATAAAATAGCAATATCAAATTGAAAATATGTCTAAATAAATTAAAAAGCATTATAACTGGACAAACAGAATTACAGACATTAAATATTCCATCAATATATTCAAAAGAAACATTCGCATTTCATCAACGTCAAGGTTTGCTGAAAATGAAGACCTGAAATAGAATTCTTGATCGGCAGCGTTCCTCGTAATATTACACTCCAGGACAATGCGGTGACGGAGCCAGACTTCAGACTTCTATTAGGCTGATGGGTATATTATCTTACATAACGCATTCCTAGCATTATTGTCTTGGAATTCTAACCAGCTTGAAGCCTTGGTTAGTGACGTCATTCGAAAAGGTTAATAAACTGCCTTACTAATAAAAATATTATAACTTCCCTGTTTTATCACTTTCTCACTAACGATTTGAGTCAAAGGTGTGAAAGTGACAAATACTGATTATAAATATTTTTATTAGTAAATGTTGTATCGCTTGTAACATGAGGCATATTGCTATAAAAAGTTTAATTATAAAACTCTGGTTTCCGTAGACAATGAATGTGGTCTCAACACAACGAAATGACGAGACGGCGATAAAAGATTTGGTGACTATTATTGTTTACGTCAAAGAAAAGGTTTAGATGACAGGGAATGTTGGGAAGGAAAACAATTGTACTGCTCTCTTCACGTTAGCAAAACAGTTTTCTAAAATCCTTTGTCATGAAAGTACTCTGTGTGAATATGAAATACAATTTCCCCTTTTGGTTGTCAGATTGCCTCTTCAAATGCAGGTTTCTACGTTCTGGAAAAAATGTTTTAAGATTTTAATAAAAAAATATTTGCACGTCATATTTAAGTTTCGTTTTATTTTAAATTAGAGTTGGAAATATCATTATTATTATTATAAATTAGTTCAGATGAATGTAAATGAATTATGGTCCGGTAATGAGAATTATTCCCTATCATACTGATACTATAGAAATTTTAGGGTTTTTATTTTCAAACAAGTTTCCTCAACAAACAACGCGTTCTGAATATTTTGCCAGTTATTTGCGTCGTCTGCAGGTGCCGGCGGCGGCATGCTGGGTGCGCGGCTCAAGTCATGGATGGAGGCGCAACTGGGGCGGGCAAAGAAGCGTAAACAAAAGCAGACGAGGCAGAATGTTGCGCCTACTACGCCCCTGCCTCCCCCGCACCTGTCTTCCCCTGAGAGTGCGTACAGCACTGGCTATTCTACGGATGGCACCTCACCCAGCGTGGCACCCGCTCCTCTCGCCGCGCCGCTCGTGGCGCCCCCGCCGCCTCCCGCTCCACCGACCACACACCTTTATCATGAACCAGCTAAGGTAACATTTGCATGAGAGATCACATTTTTATTAAAATATAAAATGATATCCATTCATTTCGTTGTTTCATTGTTTTTATAATAGCGAAGTAGAAGTTACATTTCAGTTTATCACAAATTTGAAAATATTCATCAGTTTATATAATTATTATTAAAATGCGGAAAAAAAAGTATAATAATAAAATTATCTTTACTCACTAAATAAATATAAGAACAAAAATATTTTTTGGGGTGTGAACGATCTAAAAGCTTTTCTAGGGCTAAAAGCTTTTTGAGATATATCCAATTTCTGTTTACTGTTATAGAAGTTTCGTACTTATAATAAAGTGCTCAAACAGAAAAAAAACGAATATGTCAAAGGTCAATCAGATTATTGATTTTCCCAACGATATTAATATCCAGCTTCATACGCGCAGTCAGGCTTACCTTATTAATTAACTGGGCTGGATGAGTTGATGGCGTCCGACGGATATCATCCAATAATGGATGCTGATGAGCTCGTATGTTTGTATTTAAATTGAATGGGTATTAGTGTTATTAATTAAATTTACTCAATCGTTTTATTTAAAATTTAATTTAAATTTAATTTAACGATGCATTTTGAACGAACTTTGCTATTGGTTTCATAGAAATAGCATTTTTTATTAAAATATGAAGAAAATAAACTATATTTTTTTTTATTTTTGGTGTACAATAAAGAATATATATATTTTTAGAGATTTATTATCTTATGATGAAAATTTAATATATTTTATAGTTAAATATTTGGTATCAGCTAATTGAATGTAGTTATAAAAAAACAGATTTGGTATAGGTTTAAAAACATGTAATTCTAGTATTGTGAAACTATTTTAATTTTATTTGTTTATTTATTTATGTACCATAAAATAGACATAGAGACATATAAACTAAGACAATTTACACGAAGGATGACTTATCTCTTCACAAGAGATCTCTACCAGTAACCCTTGGTAATTTTCATACTTGCGCTACTAAAATGGTAATAAAAAGGCTTAATCGCTTATAAAATTTGGCTTAAAAATTGTTAGATACTCGTCACATCTTAAAATATAGTAAAAATATTTAAAAAAATAAATGTATTTTCCAACCAATATTTGTTCCCTCTTTCAATAACAGATGGCGCTAGATGTCTCCTACATCGCGCTAGCGTTGCTTATTCCGAAAGTTATTAGTATCCCTTCCTCTACATCGCATTCATGTACTTCCTTGTCTCGGGGAGCATAGTACGCAGTGATCGTAAAGTGAGAGTACTGATGCTGACACCCAAGAGTTATCTTGTATAACGACCCGCGCCCGGCTGCCGTGAGGGAGTCCGAGCGCAATTTTTAAAAAGCCCTTTTACTTTATAAAGGGCGCGAATTTAAGATCATAGTATAACATTAAATACAAAAATAATTTATATGTAAAAAACTAAATAATGTAGAAGTTAACACAATGCTTAGTGACAGTTTAACTTAATAATAGCTTAATAAATTACTGTATAACAATTTATTAATAAAATTAAAGCCAAAACTCTTACGAATTCCCACATAGGTTATAAATCGATTGCTATTCATATTTGATACTTTTAATTGAACTGTAAGGTTAATATTTTTTACTATCATATTTCAGCGTCGTTCAAGCACTACAGTACGACGTTGTGTGCCAGAACCTAGTATTTGCGCAACTCCATCTCCTCGGCCGCGATGCAGGATCAGAACAAACCCGTGGCTAGGAGCGACATCACCTAACACCAGACGGAAACCCTACCCGTTACAGCAGCAGCAGTCGCTGCAGATACCGCAGCAGCATCCCCACCTACACCATGCGCCGTACTCGTTGGACTCCCATCCTAAATATTCGTCTAGGTAAGCTTTGTGTTAAATTTAGATTCACAAAAGAAAATAATGTTTTTTTGGCGAAGACTGTTCAAACTAAGATTTAGCAAGGAAGCAAGCAAGGAAGAAATAAATCATTAATACTAACCTGTGGGAGCAACATATTAAAGCCAACGCTAAACGCGCTCTTATTCAAAAATCTATTATAAAAATAATGACTATAATGATAGTATTGAAAATAAATTGATGTATTTAAAAATAATGATATACGGGAATGTTGAGATCATTAAGTCCAGTAAGTACAAGAAATAATGAGTTTATTGTATTTGTTTTCAGATCACCTCATCTTTCGCCACGACTATCCCCCCACTTATCTCCACACGTATCTCCGCACATGTCACCACATCTATCTCCAGAGCGCTATACATCCTACAGGGGAGGGGTATCAAGCGACGAAGAATGTCGCGGTATAAAGATAAGGAATCGGGAGACAGCTATCCTCTCGGATGCGGACGTAGACTCCGATGGAGACACGGGATTGGACGGCGGGGATGAGGATGAACCTGATAGTACTTCGTCTCCTGGAAGAAGGCGTGCGCGAAGACGCAGACCCCAACGGCGACCACCGCGATCTGCAGGTCAGTTAGTTACTTTGAAGTTATTTTTGTAATAACTTAATGAGATTTGACAGATTTTAGATCTTAAATCTAAAAACATCTTTACAAAGGTTTATTTTTTTTTACAGGGGCAACACCACCTCGAATGCGTCGGCGATGTCATGCACCCTCAGCACCACCAGTGAGAGAAAGGGATCCCCTACTCGAAGCTGATCGAGAAGCTGAGAGGAAATACAGAGAGCTGATAAGGGAAGCCGAGAAACTTCTAGTGACCGTTTCTAGAGCTCCGATAGAGCCACCTCACAATCCTCGCGTAAGAGAACTTAGAGCTACGGAGGTAAAAATAACTTTTATATATTAGAATAATTTTTCTTACCTTAATAGATTTTTAAGATATTTGAAGTAGATGCCTGGTTGTTTCTTACTTTAGAGAAACGAGTTTTAAATTCTTTATCCCCATTTCAATAATGCATGGTTATAGATTATGGTGATGTTAAATATGTTCAAAGGTGGAAGCGCCTCGACGGAGTCCAGAACGCACTCACGTTACCAACTTCATTCGCGCCAACTCCCCTGAACCCCCCCGGCGGTTATCCCCGGTGGCGCGGCGCTCCCCCCTAGCAGCTCCCCCTCACCATCCCGTTCTTGGACCGACCCCTCCCCGCAATACACAACCCCTCTCGCCCACGGACCGGCCGCACTCCGAACCGCCGAAGAGAAAGGCGTATGCGCGGGACGAGGTAATCCAACCCCAAATCATTTTATCATTTATGTTTTAGCATGCAAGTTATACTGTTAGTAGCGTTTTGATATTGTTGGAGTTGCCCTTTTGCATTTTTAACTAATGACTATGAAGTATAAACATAGTATAACTAATAGTTGTTTTAGTTATTTCAATACAAAAACTATAAAACTTTACTCCGGTTTCTCACAAACAAATGACGTGAAAACATTCTCTACGATTAAACTACTCTGTGATATTTTTAACATCCGCATTTTCATTTTAAGTATTTAGTGATATTAAGTTAAGCAATAAAATATTTTAACAGTCAATTAAATATTAATTACTTATATATTGATTACGAACTAAGTAATAAAATAAAATGTAACACATTTGATTATTCCTCCATTAAGAATAAATTCTTTGTTATTAAGAAATCAGTTATTTCATTGATTACAAGGAAAATATGTCGTTTACTCAATGCTGTAATAATTAATTCACTCATCAATGGAAGCGTAGAAACTTAATTGTTTTCATAATTATAATGATTTTAGGTAAAGCCTTGACATGTAGTAACGCTATTGTATATTATTGTGTAACTTATTTATCTGTTCTAGAAATCTTTTGTTTTAATTGTATACTGGCATTAATATATCTTACATAATTGTATAAGTCAACAAAAAAGCAGGTTGAAAGTAAAATTACGTCAAATATAAACTTCAAGAAAAGTGGTCAATAAATGTCGAGGTAAAGAGTAAAGACGTACTCTGAACATGCGAAAGGTTCTTCCTTCAAAGTCTGATCAAAATATGTTTCAAAACCTATATGACTTGCAAAAATCATAACACCAGTACTTGGTTACTGGAAATGGTACTGGCAGTAAAGTAATAGAAACTGCAAGGAGAATTTTTATTGACAAGTATTGTAAACTAAATATACTATTTAAAGTCCTTTGTTCCAGGTGTTACAAACGCTGGAAGGTCTCCGCAAGAGTCTCCAGCAGCAGTCGGCGCTGCTCGCGGTGCAGCGCACGAGGCTCGACTCGCTGTGAACCTTCGCTCAGCTAGAATTCTTGTTTACATATCTTTTTGTTATGCCGGCTGCTTGATTCTGATTTCGTCGAGATTATTGCATTCTATGGATAATTGAGTTTTATGTTTTTGATAAATGTTAATGATCTTTTCATGCATTCTCTTATACCCTGAAATTAGTACAATTTCTTAGCATTTTTTTTATTGTATGTTGCGGGTGGTGTATGATGAAGCTAAGTCATGAGAAAATGTTTAGATGGTACATGATAAAGGAAAGCACTAAAATATATAATCATGTAATAAAGTTTCGTAGAAGTAGAAGTTTCAAGTAGTCCGGCAATTACCAGTAGTTCTTCCATATTTCCTAGACAAATCCCTCCAAAGAGTCTAGTCTAGTTTAGTGTAGTTTTGTTACCGTTTCGTACAGGCGAGGCCATCTTTATAATTCCAATATTACTAGTAGTGTAATTTTATTAGTAGTTACATATTGTACAGGGCCGTATTAGAATTAACTTAATTTTGATATCTTAAACTTTCAACATTGTTTTGGTAATATTTCAAATATAAAATACGTATCTGAATTCTGAAGTCAAATGTAGGTTTGTTTATTCTAAATTGTTAATATAGTCGTTAATTATCAGATTTGATTTAATTATGACGTGTAGTGTAATTTAGCAAATATTTTAAATATTGAGACCAAGAGGTTGTGTCAATTTCACGGGTCGCCATTTTAATGACATAAAATATTGCGTTTAGTAATTTAGACTAATAAAATATGTTCTTTACTTGAGAAAAACAAACAAACAAACAAACAAACAACAAACTTCAACAGCTTTGTCTTATAGTTTATATCTAAGCCCTACTTCACTGAAAAACTTAAGTCTATAATTCAGCTTCGCTTCACTCAGCTCTTTATCGGTGAACTCGATCAGATTTTCTCCGCTATCTCACACCGTTCAAGCTATACTAACCAAATTTGGACCAACTGCTTATCACAAGCCTACCTATCAATTGATTTTGATAAAAATTAATCGTAGATTAAGATTTATTTGCAATTAACTTTATTTTAATGAAACGTTTTATTACAAATTCTTACTTTGACTGACATATGTATAATTTTTTGTTAATTGGAGACAATGGGGAAATCGAATCAATCTAAGATTTTCATGACATATTTTTCGTTTCACTCAGCTTTCTTCGATTGCGAGCTGGTGGCCCTAGTTAAATACATAATGATAGTTAGGTACAAACTTATTTTAACATCGGCCCTGAGTTAGTGTAGCACTTGTATTCAGTATGTAGTGTAGTCAGCACAGATTGGTTATGAGGTCTAGAAAGACCACGGTGTAAGACTGCGTTTACATGTTTACTCGTTGAAATCTATTCATTCGACTGATGCTTTCATTTATTTTAATTAATTAACTAATGTGCTTAAATTTTTGATACGCTTATACATAATATTGTTAGAATGGGATGCGATTTTGACATGTCATGGCCGTTGATTTTAGATTTTTAATAATTTAGGTAAATATATCTAAATATAAAAAGGAAGGGGAACCAAATTCTTATTTATTTATTTCATTTGATATGACCTACATTTTCGTAAATAATTATAAATATTCACTGAAACATTATATTTTTATTCAGTAAGTTGTTTGGGTCACTGAAAGAATTTGGCCTTAAATGTATTCCGAATACATTAATATTTAATATAATGTTTATTCATTACTTATTTGTTTACGCAAAATGCTGAATTATCAAAATATGTCTCGATTTTAAATGTTTTCGTGCGCGCTACTACCTTGATATTGATGTTTTTATAAATTAGTATATTTTATATGAAGGATTTAAAATCGAGACACAATAAGTGGAATAAATAATCGAGAAGAATTATCAAATATTTATATTATATTTCAGTTCTAATATAATGTTAAATATATTTATTTGAGTAAAATAAGATATACATATGTATTTTTTTTAATTCCAAGGCATCAGTCGAGTGACAAGGGTGCCTAGTGTACCATATTTTTGTTAGCGCAATTTTGTATAAAAATACGCAATGTACGGCGTTCTTCAGCGTAATGTAAATATTTACCCATTTACTTGTTTATTGTAAGTATAAATAAGATTTATACGTTTAGTTGAATTTTCATTAAAATATTAAACCAATTTGTTTTTATTTATTTGCAAGATCCCATATAAGTTATCAGATAGTTAACACAGATATTTTTTATAATATACATATTAAGTTATCTAAAAATTTTGGATTGCTTTTATTTCTATTTGAATGCAGTCATGATTTAACACGTGACCAAAATGTTTCGATAACTACTAAAAGATGGCGCTTATCGTTATTACGAGTTTACTAAACTTGAATACAGATGGCGTTATGTGCATCGTTTCATAACAGTTATAATATTATGTTATCGATTAAACAATTTGATGTTGTGACTTGGTAGAATGTTCTGGAAAACACTCAACCTTCAAAGTCTTGTAGTATCGATATCATAAATTTGTTACATATTATAGCTCATTAGTTTTTTGGTTATGAAAATAAAAATATTTATTTTTAATGTTTTTATAATTAATACAACGATTTCGAACTATTCATTAAAACAATCTAAATACCTTACATTTTATACAAAGAACAATTAAATATTTAAGAAATCGCTTCAAAGATAAAATAAATATAAACCATTAAGTTTATTGGTTCTTTTATTAATATTTTATGAGGTTATTTAATGATCTTAAATATTTTTTTAATTATAATTTACATAAAACACTACTTAGATTTTAACAAGCTACCATAAGATAGACTAAGTTCTGATCGCGATTAATGATGAAAAATATATCCATGCAAAAGAACGCCCTATTGAAAATTAGGTGAGTTTTTAATCAAGATTCTTGAAGACATGAGGCCGGTGGGTTTTGTAGTACGTTGAATTACTCTAGTTAAGTACGGTTTCAAAATTACCATACCATAAATATATAGGTAAAGCGTAATAATCTATATTGGTATATTATATATATAATTATCCGACTATACTTCCGTCAATATTCTTGAAATCCACTTTCAATTTTAAGTTCACGCCGCGATCCTCTTAAGTTCCGAGCTCATACAGTGAGTACAGCCGTATAATTTTATATTATAATACTCATGCACAACGTAAGCTTAAACACAAAAATATATTAATATTTTAAAAGCCGAAATCTGTATTATATTTAAACGATATATTTTTATTATTAGTAAATCAAAGAACAAACTAACAAACAGAACATGTTTGTTAATTTGTTCTCTGATTTATTTTTCGTTCGTTTACTTGATTCTTGATACGAAGGTTATGCTTAGAAAATGTAAGCAAGTTAAAATAAAGGGAACCACAACAAAGTATCTAAATATTATTTATAAAATTATTGAAAATATTGTATTTGAGTAATATTATTCTTTATCTAAAATTATTATATAACTTACAATTTCAATATACTATTAATATATATTAATATATATATTAATATACGTTTTTAGGAGACTGTACTGGTTTTAAAATAATATACATATATTTTTATCTCTTTTCTTTTTTATAATGTGTTGTATTAAACATCTAAGTACATATAAACGTTTTTCTCTAAAGATCGCTGTAAAATAAATATTACTTTATTTATAAAATAAAATATAAACAAAAACAACTCAAATACATATATTATATAATGCTAATGATTCGTCATCACCAAACTTTTTAATTGGTGTTAATAGAATTTGTATTTAATTGTGAATGAATTAGAGTATCTTTTTAACTGAAATAAGTTTGAACATGCAAGATGACATAATGAAGAGTCAGTTGTCAATGTCAAATATTCGTGAATATTCGCGGTCAAAACAATTGCCCGTTTAAGTAATAGTAAATTGGGTGAATAATTTGTAAAATTTAAACTATATAAACATATATATTTGTATATATATGTGTGTTATCAGTATATCATATTTGAACTAATACCTATATTTAGGTGAAGTGAATCGAATCTTAATAAGATTCTAACCATATCTTGAAATATAAGAATGCACCGTGAAAGCATATGTTTATATAGTTTATATTTTATTCAAATATATATTATAATATTACGATTTTCATCGGCTTTGTCCCTAATGTTATTTTTGTTACTCTAAAATTGTTATATATTATAGTTTACTTATTATGTATTCGAGCAGACGACACCACTACAATTAGTATCATAATGAAATAGATACGTTATACCAAAGACAAGTGCCATAGAATAAACTATGGTGTGGTTGGTTACGGTATGGTTTTTTAAAATTTATATTATGTATTAAATTATTTGGAAAAGAAAGGTATTAATTATTACTCGTATTTATAAGCATTTCATTACCGTAACTACTTCTTTAGAGTTAATAATAAATATACTTTTAAAATGGGCTCGTTTTATGATACATTAATATTTTAAATATACTTAATTAGACTATTATATTTCTTGTAAATATTATACTTTTTTGGTGCCTTCGCTTCGACGGACAAATCGAAAAAAAAAATCTCATTTAAATACAGTAAAGCCGTTTTAAGTCATCAGATATGTCAGAAATGTGTATGTAGTGACCCCAGGAGTTACGTGGATAACAATCTTTAGGCTTTTAGAGAGATATATAATAATGCGGTTGGCTGTCGTTCCTCGATATATACCTCGTGGCTTATATTGTAAAAAATGTTAACAACATTTTTATGAAATGATTTATTAACTTCCTGAGTAATTTATTGTAATCAAACCGTAATGTCCTGCGTAATTCTTGACTCTATAAAAGCATATATATGAGTCTGTGGGTGTGTGGATTTGTTTGTGTGTCTGTGTGTACGTTTTTTCGGCTCCATTTTCTAAGGACCGATTTTTTATTATTATTTTTTAATGAAAACTTTAAAAGAAAAACATCTGACACGCGGCAATCGAGCTTGCCGCTATGAAAAACTCCTAATCGGCAAATTATAACTCGCAAATTAATTAACAAACAAAAGAAAAAAAATAATTAATTAAAATAATTAAATTAAATAATGAATTAATTAATTTTTAAATTTTAAAAAATTTTAAAATTCGAATTTTTTTTTCCATTTTTCGGTAACTTCGGCGGCCGATCTGACCACCTTCCCGTTGGACAATCAACATAATTTTGAAAAGTGAATCTTACATTTAGATGCTGATTCCAAATATATCTTTAGTTTTTGAAAAAAATCGAAAAATAAAATTCGACACACACACAGACACACAAACACACAGACACACACACACACACAGACACACAGACACACATACAGACAGACAGATCGGAAGGAAAAACTGAGTTTTTCGAAAATATGATTTATGAAAAACTAGCTGCGCGATTGTGTTTAACATAAAAGTGATTACATTTGAAAAAAGCATATCTAATTTTTTGTTCTTAAAAAAATTACAGAAATAAATTGTATCAAATATATTGTTAAATTTTTAAAGTCATGAAATATGCTATATTCGCAAATAAGTTGTTTTAATGTAGTGAAAGTATTGATTGAATGGATTTTATTTAAAAAGATTGAATAAAATTTCAAGTAACCGCTTAGCAGTTTTTGATAATAAACTAATAAGTTCTAAACTTGAATACGCGGCGATTTGTACCAAAAAAAACTTAATTCCATAATAAGGTTGCAAGAAA
The DNA here is from genome assembly GCA_959347395.1 of Mechanitis mazaeus. NCBI lineage: Eukaryota > Metazoa > Arthropoda > Insecta > Lepidoptera > Nymphalidae > Mechanitis > Mechanitis mazaeus. Next base: position 13,007,262 of record OY365743.1, read on the forward strand.
ATTTGAAATAAAACATAAGTACCTACAAACACAAATACAGCAATTTTTTTTTAAGTCAAAGTCAAGTCAAAACGTGAAGTTATTTCCTTTTTTGAAAATCGAGGTGATTAGAAAGATTGATTACATTATATTTATTATAACTAAGAATATTTTAAAAGCATGAAAGTCAGATAATCTGATGTTGAACAGTGAGGAGGAGGGGGCCTCCTAAATTAAAGGTAACGAAAAATCAATGATGGTAGTGTTTGTTTCTTTTTCTTCACATAGCGATTTAATACTAAAAAAAATTACATCGTTGAGCTTATTTATTTTAGGAAATGAAGGGCCCCATCCAATGGATTATTCGGAGCCTCACACAGTACCCTCGAAAATAAAGCTTATCAAAGGAAAATGAGATCAATCAATTTAATTTAATTTGTTTATAATTAAGTAAAACCTACATCTTGAACTCATACTTTAGTAATGTATTTTTAATAATATATATCACGTGTAGAAACACACTTTTGTTGGCAGGAAAGTCCTTTTTATCCTTTTGCGGTTTTCCCTTCATGTGTGGGAAAACATTATTGTGATATAATTACTCTATTATTTTTGACACGACTACCTCAATATTAACATAATTTGTTATTGTTTTACTCTCGTAAGAACGAGGCGAAATTTAAAATGCCTGTCCTAAAAGAAATTAAACAACTATACCTTGTTCGCTGTAGCGTGTTGCGGGTGACACTGTCATTAATACTTCGTTTCTCTCTTGAGAGTTGACGCGATCTACAAATTATATTTTAGTTTTTTAGTTATACTACTTTCGTAATATATAATGACTGTAGTAAATTAAATTAAGCTCAGTCTACAAATAAATTATAATAGAAAGAAAAATTTAGCAAATTGTTATGCGTATAACATAACGCCTAGACGAATTTAGTGAGGGGGTGTACTACTACGACATGAGAGTCGATGTTTTTTAAAATAAAAAGGTATATTTTGCGTATGTAGGCAAATTTTTGTTGTTAAAGAGCTTCTAAATTTATTAAGGAAACAACAGAACATATATATGTGGTAAGATTGCTTAAAAGGTTGCTAAGAAAAAAATATTTTTTTTCTTCTGAACTCATCTCAGAGTCGGTATTACTGACAGCATCACACGGGTAAACAAAATGTCCGTCGCGCTGATGTGCTAGAGCAATAATGTTGATAAAAAAAAATAGACTTATTTTGATTATTTTATATCAGTAAAGATAAGTTCATACACGGAATTACTCTGTACAACGGAATAACACATAAATTTGTATAACGATATTAAAGATAACTATATATATGTTCTGAGTATCGTAAGCGAAAAAAATGAAATGCATATCGTCAATCCCTAGTCATTTGGTACTGACAGACGTCACCCGCACCGCTTTAGGTATAAGCTTTTAACTCTAATAGATTTCAACTTGCTTTGACAGATCAGTTAGTCAACACACACTAACATGCATGTATCTATAAATTAAATAATATATACTCTATATTAACATAATCAAATCGAATTTTCGAATTCTATTTGCATTTGAAGTATGAAGTTTCGCAGATCATACATTTCATTCCATTAAAATCCGAAGTTGAGTATTTCCAGTGCTACGTCCTCTGACCTCACGCGGATGAAACTAGGTTCAAAAGAAAATATACAATTAACTGGTTCTTACTTGCGGTTAACTTTTGGACGAAGTATTTTATTAAGATAGTTAAATGTAGTAGCAGCAATAGTTTAATGTTAGATAGCATATAGCCTTCTTCAGAACTTTATAATCAATAATAAATTAAGTAATTCAAATCCATCTGATAGTTTCGAAGATCAGCACGTTTAAGCAAACTTTATAATATTATTAGCCATTACTCGCAGTTCCATCCGCTTATGAACAATTTTATTTCGGAATTAAATAATAAGAAGGAGTAGAATAATGATAGATATAATATTCTAATGAAACGACTAATCATAAACAGAAAGAGTTTATCAAATCCATGTAGTAGTTTCGAAGATTAGCGAGTTTAAACAACCAAACTTTTCGATTTATATTACTAGCAAAAAATCACGGTTCCTTCATCTTACGAACAATTTTATTTAAGATAATTAAAATAATGATAGATATCTTAATGAATCTGCCTTTCATAATCAGAAATAATTTTTCAAATCCATTCAGTAGTTTCGCAAACAAGCGCCTTTAAACAAACAATCTCTTCAGCTTTATGTTCTTTGTTAAAGATGTATTCCTGAAATATGTTAATAATGTTTACTATAAAATGGAGACCGAGCTCAAAGCTACAGCTAACCTTTCTTCTATTCTACGCTAATTCAGACCTCTCTTGACCTGCGCTTTGTTATGTTAATGTTTGAATCAAATAATTTAACGGCGGACTTTGGTTTTCAGTAAATAGTTCACGCAACAATGTATTTGAAAATTAGACTAATAGCTTCTTATTATATATAAGTTTAATAAAATAAGGTATATATATACTTCAAATATACGAAAATAAGTAATGTCTGAAAATATGTTTTTATATGTAAGGAAAATATTTAACATTAATTTTTCGTGTAAAATAAGAAAAAATGGCGATGGGTACATAGTAAAAAGAAAAGTATGTATATATACTATATGCGCACACATGTATATAATATATTCACAGTCGCAGGTAGATTCAGCCTTATAATTTTTAATATATTCTCAATTTACAATCTATATTATGTTTATTTTTTAGACTGACTGATAGCACAGTAGCCGCAACACCAATTTTTGTGTCGGTGGTCATGAGTTCGATATCAACGTAAAATATATTTGTAATTAATAGTTGTATTTTTGCAGGGTATGGTTTTATAAATATATATTTAATGACATAGATTATAGTATATTAAATTTTATTTATAGATTTCTTAAGAAAAATAAATAAATATATTGTAAATAATTTATTAAATAAATATATAAAATAAAACGAGTCAAGTATACTTGACTTTGACCTCAACTTTCAATTAAGTTAAAATAAATAACATTTCTTTAATTGTCCTTACATATGAATACTTATAAAATATTAATTCTCATATATAAAGATAGAGATTTGCTAGGTCATTACTAACATCCGGTTCCGGTTCCTTGTACCCATAATAAATAGCCAAACTTCGGTAAATGGTCATTGACCTTAGATTTGTCAAATATGAATAAAAACAAATAAATATTCTTTTTAACCTTAGCCTTAGCGATACAAAGTATGGTAAAAAATCTATTAAATTCTCAAACATACATACTTATATAATTAAATACTTTGGTATATAAAAAATATGTGCCATGTAATCTACTATACTGGAATAAAAACTGACCATGAAGTCTCTGATGTATTGTTGGTGACGACAGATTATTTTAGAAAATAATTTTGAAAATACTAAGGAATTTTTATTTCTTATACACATATTTTTCCTTTTAATATAAAATGTTTATTATAATAAATAATGTTATGTGCCAATTTAGGTAAAATATTATCATATTTACATACTAATATATCTTCTGCTTATATTTTAATTACTAATGATTTTAATGCGATATCAGTTTTTATTTTTCTGTTTTGCCATAAGCATCAAATTATGTATAAGGCGATGACTGTACTTGATGTTAATATATACTATTATTCTATAGAGTCCAAAGATGGTTAAGATGAAGTTAACTGAGGTCGCTGACCGACCTACGCGTGAACACAGTATATTTTGTTATTGGTAACTAAGTTACGAATCAAATAATAATTATAATTATATTTTGATAAGCATTCAGAGAAAGTTACTTACTTTCCAATGTTAATCTGGGTATTGACTACTTAAATGCTCGAGTTATTTATTTAGTTATTTTAAGAATTTTACCGCTTTAGATGTACTTATTTACTATTTTTATCGATTTTGAGAGAGAATGCTTTTAGCATTCTGTTCGCCATTTTAGATGAATATATTATTATTAGTAGGTATTGCCTGTAATTTAACAATAATAAATTCTAAAAATAATTTCCATAAGTATTAATAATATAAACAACGTGATTGATAACCGCAAATTTCAGCCGCCTGTGTGTGCACGTGAGTGAAATAATCAGCACTCCAAGTTGAATGGTGTTTCCTTGTTTATAATTCATTGAATGATGGGTATTTTGTTAAACCACAGCTTATGTCACTGATATGACCCCCACGTAGGCACAGCATAGGCACACGTCATCGGATAATTGGCTTTCCTATGGGTATATGTATGATTAAGGTTAGGATTTCCAACCCGCAACATCTTTGTAAATATGAAAAAATATAGAAAAAACTTGCATAGGAATTGTTCCAAGTACTTGCAAGGAACTCTTAGGAACACTAGTGCTGTGTGTTTTAGACTAATGCCAGGCAATCAGACCATTTAAGAAGGATCTAGAGTGATAATTAGTTCTCCTATTACGTCATATTTTCAGAAAAAACAGTCCTCATAAATTAAAGATTTTAAAATGTACTTAATATGCAGGGTGCGAAACTTATCTCGTGCTTTAACAATGAAGATTGAATCCACTATTTGTCAATGATTTAGGTCTAATTATGTGGGAATTACTATCTTCCGTATTCATAGCTTTATTTCGAAGTCATAGACTTATTTCATACGGTATGTCTTTCAAAATTCATATAAGCGTCTGTTTCGTCATATTAAAGATACGCTAAAAACACATATTAGTGTGTTAGCCGCAGTCTTGATTAGCTAAAATTTAGGTATCGCATCGCTAAAATTTACGTGCGAACCGCAGTCTTCTTACATAAAAATAAATACATAAGCGTCGTGCAGTTAAAGAGAACTTGTTAAAATAACAAAAAAAACAAAAACTAGCAATAGAAATTGACATCCAATTTCTATTACAACAATACTTCTCGTCTCATCGGAAAAAGAAAGAAATAATAATCTAATATATATATTTTTAAGAATAATTAACACAACACAGACAAATCGGCCATGCCTTTTGTGATCTTAGATATGTTTGTTAGATTTAGATATATTTGAGACAAAAATATGAAAAAAAGAAAAGACTGTTAGTAGGAATCTTAAAAACTATTATATCTTGCATAGTTAAGTCACATTTATTCATTTTTTGTTTAATCATATCTAAATTTGATTATATATTAGGTGTAATCTAATTATATAATAATACAATATTAAAAGTAAAACTTTTTATAAAAAGATAATCTTTAATCCTTTACCATATAAAAAGTTAACGTCCGAAATATTTTAATAATGAAAGCGGTTTTCCATGACCGAATTAACTTGCCAATATAATATGTGCCACTTAATTAAACTGATCTGGTTTGATGTATATTTGTGTTGATTTAAATCACTTTGGGCAATGTCCAACTGTGACGCGTGATCGTGATTTATTTTTTTATATAAACTTTGGATTTTGGAGCGATTTCCGAATCAAACTCTTAACAGTCTTTAGCAAAGCGTAGTTTGTTTTACAAAGTACGGTTTTTATAATAGTTTTATTGAATTCTTAATACTATAAAGATTTCAATAAAACTATTTTACGGATATAACTCGCGTTTATTTTTATTTTTTTTTTAATTCAAACCGTCGAGTGCTTTGCAGAAAATGTGTTGGCGGGATGACGAGATGATGGTGTCTGTCCTTTATAATATAATCTTGAAAACGTTATATTATAAAGATGATAAAATTGACAACTGGCATATCTGTAAAATATGTTTAGTTTTGTCTATGGTTTTGGCCCTACTGTTTGTTTTTTTAAACATACCAAGTTAAATCATGACTATATTCAACCTGAGAAAAAGTGGAAATGTAGTCATTGATGGTAAGATTCATTAACTTAGTAGGACTCTACACACTTGTCTTGAGGACACCCTCATTATACTCGGGCGGAACTACCGATGAAGCCAAGCTGTTCCAGTTTTTCGCTGTGTGTATTAAAAAACATATGTCTATGGAATAGAGACATAGACCAATTAAATCTATGAGATAGAGAGTCATTGAAATATGGGATGGGGGGGACTCACGAACGAACGCAATTTTGAAACAGAATACGATCTTCCAATTCAATATACCCTTTATCATATAACATCCTGGTAACTGGTTTATATGCTTTAATAGCTTTTGGTTTGATTTTTTTTTGTTTGTACTCATATAAGATGAAAAAAGATACTTCTATTTTTTTATTATTTTAACGAACTAACATAAAATAATAATTTTCTGTTATAATTAATTATTTTAATCACAGACTACCGCTCTAGTTCATAATAAGTACTCAAATAAAACACTTAATAAATTTGATTTATTATAATTATAAAAAAAATGATACATTATGTTGTATGAAAACAGGTAAATACTAAAAATACTTGAGTACTAAGAAGAAAAACGCGTCCAACAAATGAAAACCTCAAAACCATATCGACGCCAGAAATTTTGTGATATAACGAAAAAGGAAACTTCATACCAGAGCCAAACAAAACTATAAATTTTGAAATATTTAAAAAAAAAAACAACGTCGTAACTATTTAAAAAAATTTCGTAGAAAATTTACATCCAGATCTTTCGATGCATTATTCTTTTGTGGTTCGAATAAGAAATATATCCCATATTTATCATTATCATAAAATTGAACCATAAATGTCTTCTTGAGTATATATTTATAAATAATATTTATAATTTATTATTATACTTTATAATTTCATTTTTTTTTGAATTTTTTTTAATTCCCTGGTCCATTGTAGTTTATTTTAAATGACTTCCCTTTTTTTGTAAACTTTGGTAGGCAGCATTTGTACGTGGGAGGGAGAACTGAGCAACTTTAAAGTTAGTTCCTTTTTTCTTTTGTTAATATTTTAAAATTAATAAGTTTTAAGTCATATGTAAAGTAAATGAAGTTCTTTTATTATTATTATATTCGCATTTTTTGAGTTATAAGATTGCTTTCTGATAACAGAGAGAATCACGTGACGTCATATCGTACGATCACATCACACGACACGAGAATTGTTAGTGTATTGTAGTTAATAGGGATGTAGCCATTGTGTCGAACATTCTGGTTACATAGTGTTAATTTTAGTCTCGAATGTTACATTTGTTATTGTATGGAGTATGGGGTGTATCCGAACATTTTAGAGATCGTTTATTGAGTTCAATTTATTATTCGGGATAGTTGATTTTTTTGAACGATTTAGCTTTTTATCTAACGAGCCGTTGTTATTTCTTTTATTTTATTTATTGGAAGAAACCAGCATCTTATTCAAGTAATTTTCACAAATAACAGAACCGATAAGCCAGTAAAATTTCCAAAAGAAATTTACACGGAAATTTACACAAAAGTGAAATAAAAAACTAAAATAAATAAAAAAAATAGAAAAATAAAAAAAAAAACAAAACAAATAAAAGAAAAACAACAATAATCTAAGTACATTTAAGTAATAACACACTTTTCAAAATTATTATTGTATGAGTTATACGTCAACTATTTTATTAAATTTGGTTATTTTGATTTTCAGTAAATGAATAATTCGAGATCTTTTTATTAAGAGTATATTTAATATTTATGTTACATACTAATTTTATATTTACTATTAATGTTATATATATTGTATGTATTTTAAGTATATATTAGTATTTATGTGTTCGTTATATGTATTTAGCAAATCGCCTAGTGTTTTTTTTTTTGTTGTAATGTAGTATAAAACTTATTGTTACATAACTTTACCGCCATATTGTGAATTTATCTTTATACCATTTTCTTCAGGTTATTTGGTAGATAATGTTTTTAGTATTAAGTCAATTGTGTCTTATTCTTCGACAATAAAGATTAAATAAATAAATTATAAATTCTAAATAAAAGATAAAGATATCGGAAATATCTAAATTGTTAACATTGTGATAACATGTGAATCATGATTTAATGTTAAAATAAGTAATGACGACTGAAATGAGTAACTAGTGACATCGATCTCTTTTGAACCACTAAATGTAATAGATTTTTATCAAAGTATTGGTCATTTCAGGAAATAATTTCCTATGTCAAAAATGGATCCGCTGAGTAGATTATACAAAAAAATTAGCTTTTATTCATTGATTGATTGATTGAGGATAAGTCCATGAATTGTAAGCTGTAACAGCTGATATACTAATATACAATGATTAGGATTCAACCAGCTGTAATGCAATCAGTAGTGTTGTTTTAATGTAATAAATGTAATTCAACTAGTCACAAAACATACTACAAATAGAGATTACTTAAAATAATTTTATGATTATTTTGTATAATTACTTAGAAACAGTAATATCTACGAAATTACAAACAATAAATAACGAGTTGTAGAAGGATGATAGAAATCAAAATAATATCATGGAACTTTTATGATTTGTGATTTTCAACCACAAAATCAACCAATCAGAGATTTTAAAATAGTATATAACATCTAATTCGCATCTTTTATTCAAAAAACGGGTGTTAGAAACAAGAAAATGTTTAATGAAAGAGTAATATTATTTTATTATCTAATTTAACTGTAGGAATGGATTAAACAGGATAATCCACAAAAATCACTAACTTGAAATTACAAAAATAAAACTAGGGCTATAGTTATATGGTTAAAAGTATCCAAGTAGTTTTTATTGGTTTCTTCTTGATGTAAATACACTTTGAATTTGAATTAGTATGTATTTGTAATAAAAATTGTAGCTATGACATTGAAAAGAAAACTACTAGACAAATTTTGATTTAAGTGCTATTATGTTGACAGTATATTATATTTGAGTGAGAACGAAGGAAGCTTCTCACTTCTAGAAAGTCTCTAATCTTATAGCGATAATGTAACTAAGAGTGCAATACTCCCCCCTCTATCAGAGAGGGGAGGAGCAGTCGTTGCAACAACAAGTACTTAATAAAAAGGGAAACCTATTGAAAGGCAACAAATATAAAAACGCACAATGCACTTGAGCGGATAAAGATTTGTTGTGGTTGAGCAGGTTACAAGGTTGATGTTAAACAGCTATTCTTCGCAACCGGTTTTTATAACATGTTTCTTTCTTGTTATGTGATTATTTTTGCATTCATTCATTGGATGATTGGTCTAATGGTTAGTGGTTATGGTTCTGTTGCTGAGGTCGGTGGTTCGATTCCCACACACGTTGTTTGAGTGATCCAGAAATGGCCTATCGTGTCTGGGTTTTATTTGTGTCTGTTATTTCTATGTAAAACCCCCGCGAGACATTTTATTTCTCTAGTGCGAGAGTTGTTTAAAAAAAAATATTAAATTATAATTGACATTGATATTTAGGTGAAATCATTCATTTGTATATGATTGATATTGTATTGACAATAGATTGAATTCATTATGAAGCCATAGACAAAAAAAATATAACCAATAGTAGACGTTTTTTGTTCTACTTATAAATTTAATCTGTGTTTCTTATAAAATTTATATAATTGATCATATTTAGCATTATTATTGTTGCAATATACATAGTTGTTTTTTTTTAATATGTATACTGCTTATTTTTTGAAGGAATTAAAGTATAAAAATAGTATTATAAATCTTGGTTTTTTCATATTTTTTTTATTATGATTATAATGTTCATTGGTATAATAATAATAATAATCCTATTTCATCAATTATGTAAATAGGTAATGTTTAAGATTATTGGTATTTTAATACTATAAGTTTGCAGATTATATAGTCAATGACTAGTCAATTGGACACTGGACACTGTCTGTATGATGACTACGATTTTCCTCGGACACATTTCCTTTATGGAGGGGTCAGCCTTGCTTTAAGGACGACGCATGCGCAGTTACGAAACCCACCGACATAGTAATGCAATCATGCTACTAAGCTACTGATATACGTATTGGTAGAGTTTTGTATATATCTAATAATATTTGACTATTTCTTCTCGGATTTTATTAGATATGATTTTTTTTCAAAAACAAAGTTTTTTTGATAAAGAAAGGCTTATTTCGATAAGTATGGTATCAATATAGGCCCTTCTGACTTCAAATTGACGTACACAAGTGATCACTGATATGGATACAAAGTAGAAAAGTTAAAAATAAGTGAATATAAAAAGTATTGTTAGGTCTTCAGATATTCGCATCTTTCAGCTGTCAGAAATATCTCTATCCTTTTCTAATTTCGCTGTGGAAAATGACAAAAACCTTAAATTTAACTTCAAATTTTCTATCTTTCTAACCTCTGACTTTTTTCGATGATTAAAGATTTTGATATTCTACGTTTATACCGAGATTGTTATTGAAAATATCATTAATATCCTGTAAATAGATAAATTGAAGTTTTAAAAACAAACATATTTAATTATTTATATTTGTTTTGTCTTTTCTTTTTCGTTCTTTCTGTAAATGATTCTGAAAAATATATTTTTATAAATACACGGTTTTACCAAACGGAAAATACCATCTAAAACATGCGTCACCAAGAATGTTGAACTTTTCATAAATGTTAATGTGACGTACATTACTTGCAAACACCAGTTTTTATGATATACAAAACTATGGTATTTTTTACAAAACAGTCAATATGAACGACCAGAATTGTAATAGTAATAAATTCTTTATTTTAGACCAGAGATTCATAGCAGTATAAAAATAAAAAAAAACCAAACAATTAAGTTAAAAATAGATTAAAATAGAAAAATAAAATAAATATTATCTTTTTCCCTGTTTTTGTTTACCGATTATGAAATTAAAATTAAAATTAGCTATTAAGAAATTAAAAGTATTAAAATTATATAAGTATGTTTTTGCAACTTTTTATGTATTTTAAAGTCAAAAATCCTTACAATTATATAATTATTTAATGCTTTATTTTTATTTTTTTTAATTGTTTAGCAGAACGACCACCCACAAGATAGACGGACGACATTGGAAAATTGGAAAACTGCTGGATGCAGACCGCCATGGATCGGTCTCTCTGGGGGTCGAATGGGGAAGCCATTATCATCACTTCAGCAGTGGACATCCTTAAGTGATGATAATGATGAAGTTCTTAATCCTTCAGAGGACAGGCAAAGGCTATTACATCCAGCAGCCTTTTCTTACGTACTCCAATCTTCATTGTTTGATATTAATATATCATTATGGAAATCTCCTTTTATCGTTCAGGAATTAATTATGAGAAGAAAGAAAAGTTATTTTTAAATGTAAAAAAAACATATATAATATATATAAAACTAAAATATATTGTTACACTGTTTCCAGTAGAGATGTAAATTTTTGTTCCTACATCGTCCTTGTACAAGAGTTTTGTGAATTTTAACTGCTCTTAAACATTGTTAAGCAGTTTAACTGCGCAGCGATCAAAGTCCAAAGTGCCTTAACACTATTTTTTATATATTTTAACTTATGTTATAAATTTTAATTTAAAAAATAACGATTTCTTTTATTCTAAATGGGGGTTAATATATCTGTATTCGAAAATATAACTTTTTTGCTCCTTTATAATCAAAAATAATAAATAGATATTTTTATCCAAAAATTACGGTTTTTGATGTGGCTGCAATACTGCAACAACACTGCATGTTAATATTTTCTAGTCACGAGATTCCTGACAGGGCCATCAAACAAAGCACCTTCTTTGTCTCTTAATGTTCTGGCATATGTTTAAGAGATGAAGAATAATATTTTGCATACTTGTTTCTTTCCTTCGATCTTATACATTAATAAAGTGAGCCGATTTTTGTCCCAGTGCTTATGGGACAAAAGCTGCACATAAAAAACCGGTTGTCTCAGTTTGCTAAGCTATAGTAGATGTGCAGAAAAATAAAAGAAACAAAAAAAAAAGGTATTATAAGTTAGACGCAAATGTAGATGAGTGACTGGCAGTTTTTAATTTAAATAAAAGAAAGAAAACTTCATAGGTTTCAAAATTCTGTTGAACAAACTCTAATTTTCGCGGGCGAACTACTAGTATTCGTTTATTTTAGTTTCCATTAAAGTGACAAATCCTTGAAAATAAAATCGTATCATTGAATGTAGTTATTATGATTTATTTTATAATTTACAGAATGTTAATAACTAGATGCTTGTTATGAATTGAAGATTCCAAAGTATCTTTACGGAGAAAATATCCGCGTGTTAAAAAAAATGGAAATCGATATTTAATATAAGGTTTAAATTAATAATACAAAATAACTTTAATTTACGAGTTGCTTTACATGTTACTATTGCTCGAGAAACCAATATGTCTGTTAATATATATATCCTAACATGCTAATAGTCTAAATGCGAAAGTAACTCTGTCTGTTTGTCACGCTTTCACGGTCAAACCGCTTAGATTATGATGAAATTTCATATAGATATAGTGTGAAGCTTGAGGAAGGACAAGTCACTGTATGTCGCAATAAAAATATTAACTTGTCCTTGTTGTAATTATTATTCAATATTAAGATCCTGTCTCCAGTTTCGATGAAACCTAAATACTTTGAACTGCTTTTATTTAAGAGCCATCTCCAAAAAAAAATTTAGATTTTAATCTATTTGTCTTTTATTTTAATATTTTTAACTGTTTTGGGGACATGATGTCACAGAAACACAAATATGTATACACATTCACATGTTAAACTCATATTAATTGCCCCTCCTTATTGCGTCAGGGGTTAAAAATAAAGCTTCAAGGGTGATTTTTCCCCTGTAGGGGATGAAAGTCTGTATTTAATCATTTTTCAAGTTCATGATATCAATAATTAGCATAGGACTGTTATTAAGAAAATATTTTTTCTCATATTTTGTTAAATTATTCAAAAATCGAAGAAATCGAGAACAATCTACAATAAAATCTCCTACAATTTTTTTTTGTGTTATCGAGTTTGTTCTCTAACGGCCATTGACCTTTATATAAACCTCTTTTTGCCATTACGGTAATATTACGTGTTTGTTTAAATGAATCGATATTTTTTATTTCATAATAATAAAAGTGTTAGTATATTTATTAGTATTTTTACAATATTAGCTTGCAAATTTACTTGTGTTGCGAATACAGATAAAAAATGATAGGTTATATTTAGCTATAATTTCCTTGGCATTTCTTGTATCTGATTTAGATTATTTATATAATATAAGTAAATTAAATTATATTAAAACATGTTAACGCTAGTTGCATCAATATTTGTTAATTGAATGACGAAGCTTTTTGTGTTTACAAATGATCACTGCGCAATTACTACGTTCTTGGTTTCGCGTGCTTAGAATATGTTCTCGAACATTCGAGTGTTGCCTTTATTAAAATTCAAAGCTCAACATTGCGTATTATAATAAAAAGAATCTATAAAAACTTTTTTTTAAAACCTGTTTTATTGTACTACATAGTAAATTTATTTTGTAATATTGAATTTATTTTTTGTTATTATTAACTCACATGTTAAGTATTTGTCTTTTGTTATAGGTACTCAAAAAAATTATAGAATACGTATACTAAATGCTAGGTAAACTTAATCAACATATAAATAAGAAAAAATCTAAAATATTTTATATTTTACTTTATTGTAGGATTTCGTTTTTTTTAAATGGTTCAATTTTATACCTGGATGTAATTTTTTAACATACTTCGCAAATGACATTTATCTATGACATTACTTTGAAATGTCATTAAGGATAAACCTTCAGCGATTTGGAATTAAGAAACTCCCTGTTGAATTCAATTCTTTTTTGTTGTTATAACTTATGTTATCATTTTGCATACTTTTTGTATTTATTACTATAAAAAAATTGCAATTTAACTCAACTCTAATTACATTATCTTAAAACTTTTTACTTGTTTTATTGTTGTCTTGCTAAAAGCACGCTGGTAATTATTATTGCCAATTAAAAAAAAACAAACAAAACCCTTTCTATTTAAACAACTTATATATGTATTTTTTATAACAATTAAAATTATTTGCGTAATATATTTAAATTATACTTAATTATATTTCTGTATACTTTTATGAGTTGAGCTGTAGAATTAACTGTGAAACCTGTATGAAATTTGCAGAGCATGCATCTTATAACTTTCCACCTTCTAACTTCCACCCAAAGGCGGCTAGGAGACCAAAATTTCTAACGTATAATCCCCTACCATAGAGTATTAAACATACTAAGTTTCAGCATTGAAGTATGTACCGGGTCTGAGTTATCGTGTACACGGACGGACGGACAGACATCCCAGACAATCTTATAAAGTAGCTTTTGCTACTTAATAGGACACACCTATCTCGTACCTGCGTTATTTAATACCTGCTTCGTTTATAGAACAATTTTCTGATGTAAGTATATTATAAAACATTGAAATTTGACAACCGATTGGTCTAGACTCTAGCGGTTAGCGGTTGATAGTCCTTACTGCTAAACCAAAGGTCGTGGCTTCGATTCCCACACACGTTGTTTGTGTGATCCACAAATTGCTGTTTCGAATCTGGGTGTTATTTGTATCCGTAATTTCTTCAGTGCGAGATTTGTTTTAAAAAAGAAATACACGAGACATTATTAAAGAATCCAAAGCAGGTTAAAATCAAGGAAAAAAAACACGAGACAATGTTTTTGGAACTAAAGGGTCTATGGCCTTATAAAGAATTCAAGAAAAACTTAAAGAGTCAGATTACTGATAATTAATTAGCAATAAACAAATCGTTTTTCAAAAATACATCGTTTTAGGTATAAGTCTCTTATCTTTAAATCAATTGGAGTTACTGAATTCAACAAACGTATAAATAATTATGAAGTTCTTATGTGTTGATGAGAGAGGGAGAGAAAGAGAGTTGTGTTGGTTTAGGCGTTTAGTTGGAGTTATATTTTATTGTCTTGGACATATTTGATATACTGGAATTGAGCAAAGGGATGAAATTAACAGATAGGGTTTTAGCTTTTTCAGTATGTAGTAATTTGGGTCCTACTCCACATTCTGGATCTTCTATGAGATGAGTCAGTCTAGTTGAGCCAGAATGAATAAAAGCATTCAAATGGAAATATGCTCTACCTTCTAAAATATATCAGGAATATGGTTCTTATGTTAATTTCAGATATATAAGATTTTTATTTGTAATAGTTATTTAAAGATGCGACATTAGGAAGTAAAAAGTTGATATATTGGTGTTTAATTAATTGTATGTACCTTGTATGTATGTAAATGTATTTGAGAGTCAGGAACCAACAAAATAATTCATTATGCATGGCAACTAGTAATAGCAAGTAAGCCAAAAACTGCTTAAATTAATAAAAAGTTCTAATCAATACTAATAGAATAAGACACATAAAATTGATAGATACATTGTTTATTAAAATATTAGG
The DNA here is from genome assembly GCA_959347395.1 of Mechanitis mazaeus. Taxonomy (NCBI): domain Eukaryota; kingdom Metazoa; phylum Arthropoda; class Insecta; order Lepidoptera; family Nymphalidae; genus Mechanitis; species Mechanitis mazaeus. Next base: position 13,022,568 of record OY365743.1, read on the forward strand.
TTATAATTATGATTAGTATTAATATTTTTATAATTATTGATCGTATTCATACTTTTAAGTAGACAATAATTTACGAAAACTTCTGTTTATTTAACGTAATATAGACAAGTTCTATGTATATTCGTTAGTTTATGATCTTAACAAAAATAACATATCTATGAGATTTTCATTACTAAAACAAAACCTTTGTCAAAAATTCACAAGAATATTTTAAAAGCGTAAGTGAGACAGATAGCTAACAGAGGAAGATAAGTCTTAGACAAATATGCAAATTCTTCAAGGTCTATTGCGACCACTGCACAATATATATACGTTATATAATTATTTGGTTTCAAGTCATAACCGTTATTTTATTTATGAGACTTTGCCTAGTGACGTAACTACACCGCGTGAGGCCCATAACAATGTCAGGGGATGGAGCCCTCCGGTTTCATATATAAATAAGTTTCAACAATGAAGTATTAATATTTTTTAACGACTATTTAATTTTAATAATAAATATTAAAAATCTTATTATAATTAATGTTGTATTTCTCGTTTGCTTTAAATGTTTTCAGACCTGAGGCCCCTTTCGACCAGGGGCCTGTGGCATTATGCAGTCTTGCCACCCTCTCATTACGCCACTGGTCTTGAGTTTTGACGGTGTAACCGGTTTTCAGATAGACCGGTGCTAATTTGGACTGAAGTCCCAAAAAACAAGATATGCAACTTACATCGTCAATTTTGCAGCGCGTTTCCTCTCAACCTGAATTCATTGAATTGAGGATTATGTTCTGCTATAAATCAAAGATATAATTAAGATTTAGCCATGCCACGTAACGAGTATAAGTTTAGCAGCTGCAAGTCTAGTCTTCTTTGTTCTTAGCTATTTGTGGTTGAAATAAAAGCAGTTGTATTATATATAATAATGAAGTTCTCATGACAGTGACAGGATCTCAGTCAATTTTGTAGAAAATAAATCCGATATTGCTTAAATATTTTTATTTATAAACTTTTTTGTTATTTTATTTTTAATATTCAGAATAAATTATTTGTCAACTAATTAAATTAATACAAAGAACGTTTAACAATACAGTCATTGACTTATTGATTAACAATAAACCCTGAAATAAATTATTGTATTTGACTGTTGTCGGGAATAATTTTAGATTGTTTATTTATATTCAGCTTATAATTCTTTAATGATTAGTATATTGCTTTATTTTTACTAAGTTATCGATAATAAAACTAACATCCCTACCTTTCGGCTTGACATCTCTGACGTCACAAGTCAACAATAGTTGTTTTGTTGTTTCTAAAACCCATATTTGAAACAACAGTAATTCTTTGTGGAACAGTAATTCGAATTGAGGAAAAAAAATATATTTCTATTGCATTGAAAGCCGACATAAAGAGAAAGGTAAATATAGTTTAATAAAAAAACTCAATTTTGTAATTTTTTTTTTTGTGTCGTCAACTATTTAATGCTAGGTCCACGCAAGCGGGGTTGGCCTCGCGACGCAGCGAGCGCGAAACCAAAACAAAACGTTCTATCGTTATATGTTAACTATATGGGACATATTTTATCTCGAAAACTACAATTACGATTCGGCTGATTTTCAATCCAGAACGCATTTTGCTCATTATGCGCAAGTGTGCAAAGTTTCGTGCAACTCGTAATATAATAATATTTATTAGAGATCACGAAAATTTTAACAAACAAAGTGTATATCAAAAATGTTAAGTCATTACAAATGTCTGCGAGTATTTTTATAAAAAATCTATTATTTTAAAGTAAGTTCAAAGAAGTCGGGGTTACTAGGTATAATATAAAACCAGTTTTAGCTATGTACAAGATTTTTCTTATTAAAAACGGTTATATAAATGCCAATGATTGATATAAGAAATATTTTATTATAATGAACGCAACATACAAGTAACATAGGTGTTGAATTGTTCTTACACCATTACCCGTAAAGGCAATATCCGATGTATGAGTAGCCTCTGTATGTAATTAAAGGTGGATGAATACATCGGAGTCGAAGTTAAGGAGGCCTCGCATCCAAATCCGTCTTAAAAAAACGATCGTGCCAAAGAAATAGTTTAATAGTGGTTTTAGCTCTTTTAGTTGCTCTATCGTATGCAATTGGTAGAATTCAAACCAACCGATTGAATATCAGCCGAATCTTATTAGTAGTTTTCGAGATAATTGATAAAATGTATCCTATAGAGTTAACATATAGAACGTGCTTGTTTCGCACGCGCTGCATCGCGAGGCTAACCCCGCTTGCGTGGACCTAGTATATTAAATATTTTCTGAGAAAAAATTTATTATATATCTTACTTTATTCAGGATCTTTTAAATAACTGAAGAACTAAAACACAATAGTTCAAAAACATAAATAAATAAATAAACATAAATTACATTAAATATTTTATTATATGCTTATACAAAACATTTTTATTATCAACGCTGCAATATTTTTTTTACATTCAAAAATGACCGGTTATAAAAATTGAGCCTTTCTTGACATAATTTCATCATAATCAAAATCTATCTACAAAAATAAATTAAAATCTGTATTGTATAAATAATGTTAATGAATAAAATAATATAAGAATGATGAGTAATTAAATTTGTTAAATCTATTTTAAGATCATAAAATTATTGCAAAATGTCGTAAGTTCTATTTGTAAAGGACATGTCTTGTCTATAGTACAAGTGATTTAGCTTTCATTTTCAAAAAGTACACGACCTATAATGATTGGTAAGAAAGGAGGTTACAGTATTGTATTGAAGACATATAATTAATAAAAGAAACCATTCAATGGATATTAGACTGTATTGTGTTGAACATAAGATATAAAACAAGGTATCAAAAGCGATGTATGGTACAGTTTTGGAGGGAATTGGTTTGGCTTCAAACTGTCATTGTTTCTGTCCATAGACAAAACAGATGTTATTGTCTCCTTATACAATTTTAATTATAAAATACAAAATCGATTAACATGAATCAAACAATTTAACTTTTAATTGGAAATTTATATTGTTATTATTTAAAGATGAAATGTTGTATTTTTAAATGTTTGTAACGAAAAAAAATCATAAACTAGATTATAAAAAGAAAAAATATTTTTTTTTTAAATGTTTGTAGCGAAAAATTCATAATCTAGATCGATTTCAAAATTCTTCTATTATTAAATATTTGAATATTATATGCTACATTGTCCGTGAGCTATATTTATCTATATATAGTAAATAAAGTCGTTCGCCTGTAAATAACAGCTAATCTATGACAAGGAACCGCAGTTTAAAATTTTTAACTACCATAATTATAAAAAAATCATTGAAAATATAGATTTTTCTACTTTTTATTGTTTATAATGTATCTCGTGATATAGCTAAAACTTAAAACCAATTGATTCAATTATATATTATAACTTTTGTAATTCACCGAAAAAGTATCGAAGTTTATTTAGCTGAGCGAGGCGAGGTTCTTACTGGTCAAAAGTGTGTTTTGTTACTAATGCTACTCCTCTTAGAATAATGGTAGGCTTAAGATTATAGCCACTATTTACTCTGCGAATTTTACCCATATGCGAAAATCATTCATCAACAATGCTTTGCTCAGCTCTACCCGCCGTGCACAGTGGTGGACCTATTAAAAATACATTTATGTAAAAAATGGGATATCGTCTTTGTATCAGTATTTCAAAGTTCAAATATTTTATCAGCCGGAATGAAAGAGACGTGATCGCTTGTATCCGTACTTTGAACATACATACACCTCACTAATCAGCTAGACCCAATTTGATATTAGGGCTAATTAATATAAACATATTCATATAATGACTATTTTATATATAATTAATTGATGATAATAATATGTAATTCACTAAAATAGCTATAATAATTAAAGCTACATATATATTATGCTATATATGTCAATACTTAAATAATTATTCTATGTTCAAATAAATTATTTTTATATTCAAATAATTAAAATTTGAGATTATTATAGAAAAAAGCAACTAAAGAAGATATGGACGTTTCAAATTGTATTTAACGAAGATACTCTGAGATGACGTATGACAGATGAATATGAATGGATATGACATATTACGACGCAATAATTGAGTTAAATACAGATAGATAATGATTTTTGATTTTGTTATATACATGTTCTTTTACTAGCCGTTACACGCTGTTCCACCTGTGAACGATTTTCTTCATTATTTAGATAAATAATATTAGTATAATACTAGATAAGCTATAGCAGGGGTCTCCACCTCAATGGGACACGAGATCTACTGTCGGCCTTTCTAATTCTTTGCGATCTTTCGGTTAGGATTTTTTTAACTATACTCCAATAATTTTCGTAATATTTAGGACGTTAATAGGTAGGTACCGATAATTTTTCCTTGTCCGCGATCGACTGATCTAAGGACCGCGATCGATTCGTCGATCGCGATTGACGGGTAGGCCTCTCTTGGGCTATAGCCTTCCTTATAAACCTGCCTATAATAATCAGAATGAATTTTTCAAATTCATCTAAAAGGTTTCAAGATAAGAGCGTTTAAACATACAAACTTTTCCGCTTTTTACATTATTTTAAGTATATATCAAATTGTTTCCTCTGTGAACATCTAATTTATGGTGTTAGTAAATTAGCATATATTAAATTATTATGTAAATTATAAAGAACCGTAACGAAACAGTTCGCAACAAAAACTGCCTTAGAACTTGCCCCAAGTTATATAGCATGGTCGTTGAGCCGTTATTTTTTGGACATGTTGTAGTTTTCGAGGTCGCGCGGATCATACGATGTTACGGTATCGTAATTGTATGTTCACTTATTGGAGCCTATAATTATACTTATATATTTAGCATTGTATCGATTATATACAGATATACTTTCCTTCTTTTTAATATAAACAAACATTTTCAATATTCTATGAATAGTTCGAGATAGAGTGGATGGTCAGCAATTATCTTTCTTTTGAAGCTATAACATGAACTCTGACATTTTTTCCTATCCCTAATCTAAGCCATATGTTAATGTTAATTTCATAGTTATTTAAATGTTTCAAAACACTGATATTTAGACTTAAACTACTAGTAAAACTGGTTCTTTAGGTCAAATTTGACTTAATTATTGTTTACACTCATGTAATTGACATGTGAATTTTGGACACAATAGTTTTGTAAATGAAATGGTGACAATGATATTAAAAAATATAAAAGCAAACTTAACCAATCGAATGCATTTATAGATAGCTAATCAAAAATATATTACGTTATTGAGAAAGTAAAAATAAAGATTTTTTTATCCAACGAGCCAAAAGTTCATAGAGTGCATATTGGAACGTTATTAAGTAGGTTTACTATTACGTAATTTTAGTAAAGTATTCACGTGGTTTCTATACGCTTTTGTTAATATTACTTAAGTAAATTGATTAGTTTGTTTTGTTTGAGAATAAATAATAAATACTTTTTAGTTATTTTTATCGTTTATCGTTAACTTTTATTTTGTTGTTAAGTGTTTGATTATTCGACATAATCTATCATTCATATATATAAATTATATACAATTTATAAATTTATAGATATTATTTAATCATTTAGTTTTTCTTCGTATAAGCATCTATATTTTTTTTAAAGATTATAATAAAAAAATTGAGAGTACTAAGATCAGGCTGCATGGTGTAAGCCAATGCCTGTCGTCTGAAGGACTAGGAAAAAAAAAATTTGACGTTTCCTTGACGCATCATTCACTTGTCATCTTGACGTGTAGACGTTACGGATCTTTAACCAGTTAAAAAAACTTGTTTAACACGTTATTCAAACATATATTTTCATACCTTTGTACTAGTGACGCGTATACCATTATTAGATACAGGAACTAAATGCTCAAATATTGACTGGATAATTTTTGTAGTTTACGATCACGAGTCAACAACCAATTTGCACTTCGATCCTTATAATACTTTATACCTAATTCGTATAGATTAGAATAATCCTTAACAATAATATTTAATCACATTATTAAATAAATTATATTGATAGAAATATGTATGGCTTTTTCAATGCCATAAACATGACATCATAAGTTTTGTGTATAGATTACATATTATATTTATTATCTTTATTAACACACTGATTACTTATAAATAATAATATAAAAATATACAAAAATTGTTTACATTGTTATTTGTTTACATATATATATGACTACATTGTCATTTTACAAATTAAAAATGATAGGTTATATATGATAAAAAAATGACTAATTGTCAAGTGCTAAAAAGAACGAATGTATGCTTAGTGCTGATGCAAATTACGATGTTTAGAAACGTCATGTAGAAGTATCTATTTATGTGTATTTCATTTTTTTTGTTTAAAAATAATCTATGTTTGTGAATCTTTGCCCCATTATAATACTTTTTTACTTGAAATCAATCTATTAAAAAGGTATTATTTGACTAAATAACATTATTATTAAATTTAACTGTATATAAACATACTTTGTGATAATTATGAGCTTTAAGATATGTATCATTGCTGATACGTATACAAGTACAGGTTTCTCAAATGACGTAAACTCAGCAGCAGTAAGTCTGGTCGTTGCATTACAATTATAATAAAAATGCGCACGTTTAATCTACAAAGAGGTCTTGACACATAAGTGGGAGGCCAATGCCGCGATCTGTCTTGGCACGAGTAAGTATTGTGTACATTGCTATGTAGGAAATAAGATACTATGAAGTTAACTAATACTTACCTAAGTATACTTATTTTTACCTATTTTGTATTGCCAATAAAAAATATAAAATTAATAAGTAAGACATAAAGTTAAGCAAATTTTAAAAACTTACAAATTACTTATTTTTTATCAATTTTTATTTTTATTTTATTGTTTAAGCAACAAAAAGTAAATAAGAATATATTTTCATTAATACATTAATTAGCATTTCATTATGTTTATTAGGACGGTTATACACGTGTAAAGTATACGAGTAGCTGTCAAGTAGGTAGGTGTAGGTGATAAGTGTACCACAGATTAACCAGATTAAACATAGTTATCAGTTCACGCCGCGATTCAGCCTTGCTCACAGCTCATGAAAGACTCTGAATGGGTTGGAAACTAATCGGGCAAACTCCGATAGTAATAAAGTGAGTACAGTCGGATAATCATATATAATACTGTAAACATAGAATACACTAAACACAAATTAGAAGAAAAATAAGCGATAGCTTATTATTTCATGAATCAATTTCAGTTACAGCCTTCATCTCTTAGTATGCGTGTGTTATATAAAGACATCTTCCTTTTATTAACAATTAAGTTAAATAGTTATATGCAATCATACAAAATAATTTCTAGTATTTTATCAGTAATAATTAAGTGCTAATATAGATAAGGATAAAATAAAGTGTGCCACAGATAGACACTTCATTTAACATATTGAAATAAATAATAATCATTATACTATCGGGTTTTAATAATATGCATTTTTATTATTTTATGGATTAAAACAAAAAACATCAGAAGAAAACTAAACTAAAATACTATAAGAGTACACTTTTTAATATACAAATTGTGAGTGCAATTGGAAAGAACTCAATCCTAATTTACGTTCAAAATAAAAAGTATATATATATAAAACTTTTTGCAATCATCGAAATCCTAATTCTAGATCATTATGAATATGATTTATCATTACTGTCAATGAACTTTCAAACTATAACCTATAGTGCGAATAATCTTTTTTTATTCATTTCCAAAAATCGCGAAATCTCGGGTGCCGATTGCATGTTGAGCGAAGCGAGCCAAGCCGAAGGCTTCGTCTTGGTGTGAGAAAAAAAAAATAACAGGGGGACAGTACAATTCGATTAAAAAAATTCGGCACGCGCTTCCACAATGAGACTTCAATTTTTCGCGCTTATTTTTTTACATTGAAGTCTATGGAACTGATGTTTTTTGGACTTTATTTCTCAACGACAATGAATTTTATTGAATTTTTTTTTACAAACCACCACACACGTCAGCATGGTATGTGTGTAAAATTTGAAACCGAACCGTTAAGACGTTTTAATGCCAACTTTGTAAAACCAATGCAAATTCTCTCCAGTACAGCGCTCCGCTCTCTTCGCTCAACAATTTAATGAGTATTAAATGTGTTTTAAATAAGAATCAAATTTAATTGTGTTTGTGGTTTTTTTTAGAGATAATTTCTTTCACTTAAAAGGTAATATAGATTGATTTAAGCGCTTTTATAATGAATCCTACGGTACATTATATTTGTATAACTTCAAACGTTTAGGCAGCGCATCGAGATATCATTTAGAGAGCAGGATCTTTATAACACAATGACTCCGTGTTATTCTCTTGTAGAAATAACCAAATCAAAATAGATACTTATTGAGTAAGCGTGCCAAAACTTAGACTACAGCCCATATTTAACATCAGGCAGGCTGACGTCGAACGCTTATCTTTTCTGGTTTAAAAAAAAATATAAAAAAAAACAAGTTATATTACTATAAACTTTCATAAAAATTCGTTAAGTAGTTTTGAATCCTATTACATTCGTGTAAATTCAGCGGTCTAGGCAGCACATAGTTTTCAGAGGGCCAAATCTATAAATTTCAGCCTATCTGAGATATAAGATATATAACTGCAAATATTTATCAAAATGCTCTCAGTAATTTATGAGTGAATAAGTGATAAACACATACATCCTCACATTTTCCCATTTGTTATTTACTAATATTATTTTAAGGAACATATTTTTTATTACTACAAAACTTATTTCCTATTTCCGGTACAATACCTAAATATAGTATGCACATGTCATTTAGATAAGGTCGTTGGCAACACTATTTGTTTGAAACAAATGAGTCTCCGTTAGTCGTTATTGCGTATGGTAACACACGGTCAAAACTCAAAGAGCAAACTACATGATTTAATTATTAATTAATTATAAAGATTAAATGCAATTTATTCACACTTTATCCGTTATTACTCATATTCTGAGTAATTATTCACTATTTTCTTAAAACAATGTATCTTACAATGCAATATAGCATATTCAAATTAAAAATTGAAAAAATATTCGGATAATACGAATAAAATATTAAATTGATGTTTTAATATTAGTTGTATTTACATTTCATAAAAATAATGTTCACTATATAAATGGTCATCATAAAATACATTGACAATAAACATTATTAATATATCTAAAACCTTACTAACGAGGTTCAGAATTATTCATTTATTATAAAAACTATTTCGAGGAAGAAATATTCAAAAGAATAAAGATAAAATGTAAACTACGCACATAGATATGTCCACTACAATACAATGTAAATAACCATTAATGATTATTAATAATTTTTTTTCGATAATAGCTTCACGTGGGATGATGTAACACGGCGCATGCGCGTGGCTCGTGCTCGCGTCTATCTGTTTATTGTGATGCCGTTACTTGAAATAGTAGTTTGAACTAAATTGTCTCAGTTTTTTTATTGATAATTATTGATAACTTTTTTTTATTGACCTTTTTATAACAACGCCATAATATTTATACTCAACTAGGTTAATTTTTGAGGTCAATATTTTATAAAACATGCATGAAGATGAAATTTTTATTATTATAAATTGTATTAAATTTACAAGCTTGAATATTTATAAGTAGCAAATATCGTTGTTTTTTATTTATTCTTAGATGTATATTTTATTCAATCTAATGGTCAACTGAGATTCACTTTAAGCCTACTCAAAAATATTATCTAAATATGTCTAGATAAATTAGGGGGAATAATTATATAGTTTTTTTATTGACTGATTAGCGACCACTTTGATTTGTTTAAACTAAGAGCAGTGTGACTTTATCTCCGCTAGATGGCGTTGACCTTATATCACAGTAATCGACGTTTATTTTCACGTGATCGAGAAGGTCAAAAACTAGTATTGACTGACTAGTAGACACTGACTGGTCTAGCATGCTATGCAAGCATGTTTTAAAGTAAACTTCTTCAATAATATTTATTTAAAAGTTGATATGGTATTGTTAAGTATATTTTGAGTACCTACTTCACAAAGTTCACCATGGGAACTTTTGATAAAATGTACACCATATTTTAGAGTTTAGTTTCAAGTTTTGAACTGCTTAATTTTCTGGTGACCAACATAAACTTTAAAAACTGTCATAGGTTAGAAAAGTTTTTATTTCATTATTACCTGTGAGACTTTATATTTTTTATACACCAATCAACTAGTACACCTCAAAAAAAACAGTGAATCGCAAAAATTTTCGTTTTATGTTTTTGTACGATAAGATTATTGTAATATTACTTTAGGAGATGGTATTTAGTAAGGTCCCTTAACCACCAATTTTTTACAGTTTTTCATCTCTGTGCGGCAATGATAATAGTAACATGATGATTGAAAGATTATTATAACAAGAAAAAATATTTTTTTATATTCCATGCTAAGTAGTGCTCACTAAATTGGATAAAAATTTTAAGCTTAAGTAGTCAATTTGTTGATTAAATGATTAATATTCTAATAATCATCCAGGAAAAATAATCATATAAGTACTTAGATATTCTATGAGTCAACGATGATAAAAACTCAAGATCCTGTTGAAGTGATAATTTCAAACTTATCAATAATAATAGTATCTAATTGATAAGTGGTACATTGTCCATTAATGTAATATAACTCATGCTTGAGTTCAAGAACCTAGGAATGAGGTCATGTTTTTTTTAATACCTATTCATACATGTCGGTTACAGACCAGCCCTACGGACCCCACCTTCACCACCGGTGACGTCATCGGTTGCGGCGTCAATCTCGTCGATAACATCTGCTCTACTCCTGTACTCCTGTAAACTCAAAAATTATATTTTGAAGTTTTTGTGTGACTTACGCAATTTGTTACATAATATGTAGTATTTAATTAACGTAAGTAAATACAGTGAGGAATATAAAAAAATAATAGAAAATACTAATATGGCCGCTTCTAGTAACGAAATGATACAAGAATAATTATTATATCAGAATTTCATTACCCACAAAATGTTGTAAATTAATTGTGAATTATTATAATTACTTTATTATACACAACGTAAACAATTAGTATATTCATAAAATTTTAATATATATTTTTTTTGCATTTATTTTTCATGATCCATTATTATTCGGCTGTATGTCAATATTATCGGTATTTTCCACCTAGTTTTGAACCAGTTGGGGGGTTTCGAGGCTTTTATCTGTTCTCGGAACAGGACGGAATCGCGGCGTGAACTGATATCTGTATATATTTAGTTAATTTGAATAGTGCTGTTGTACGGTTTGAAAGAAGCCTTATAATCTAATCAACAAATCAAGTTCCAAGATGAAACTAACAATGATCTAAATTCTAGATTCTGATCTGTACACTAGTATGTGATTAATAAATAATATATGTATATATATTATAATTAAATCATATTATATCCGAGTTATGTGCGGGTATTTTTGAGGTGATGAAACTTTATTCATAACTTTTTTATCTCTCAGTTAAAAATAACTGTTTTAAAATATTTAATGAGGATGTTTTTATTTAATAATTTTAAAATTTAATTTTAAAACTACGAAGTAAAAATATAGTTTTTTAAGAAATTAATTTTGTTTTTTATTACATCGATTTAGTGAATGGAAAAATATTTCAATCCCAAAAATATATAAAGTAAAAACAGCGGAGCATTTTCGCGTTCAGAGTTGAAGAATCTATACATTTTCAGTTTCTTATGATGTTATTCGTAGTTATAACTTTAAAGAACTGTCCTAGGTGTGATCATTGACTAATTTGTTCCCTAATTCCCTAATTTGTGAGACTAAAAAGTTAAGGCTTCTCTCAAAGAGTTTGGATTTGATCTTGTAATGTCATTAAAACCACGTTACTGGAGCATGACATTTCTTAAGTGTAATGAAATTAAAATGAAAAACTTGACTCAGATTCATGTAGTTTAAGTACGTTAAGATTGTTGCCAACTCTAATTGAGATAAATCTTACTGCACTATGAACATTTGTTCATTATTATGCACATCGTAATGTTAAATATTATATGTATTAAGGAGTCTGAGAATATGTGTCTTTGAAAGCATTGTTATTTTTTTTAACAACCTTAGTGTTTTTGTAGAGATATAAAGGGGTACATCTTGATTAAGGAGAAGTGGGAGGGAATACCTGTTCATACACTTGCCGCATTTTGAGTTTTTTTTTATTTGTGCTATAAAAATTTAAGGTAATATTTCCAAAAATATACATTACGTTAATTTTTGGTACTTTTTTAATAGGTCAATGCGTCAGTCCGTCCTTGGTATAACAATGAAACTCGTTATATTTGAAATATTTATCTAACATTATTTAATAATTATTGCAGCAAAAACAAAGGTAACGAAAGAACAAGAAAACAAAGGAACAATTTTAATATTGTTCATTTGTATTCCAAATTTATTCAGAAAAATCGATATATAAAAGAAATTGGTTGCTACGACGCAGTACCTTGAACTTGGATGAGTCTTGTATTGATATTGTTGCTTATCAACGCACATATCACGCACAGACCTACAGTACCTACTCGTTTAAAGAATCGTATTTAAATTGTTAATGTTATTAATTTAATACGATTTGTACTTATACACCTTATTGCAATATATATATATATTTTAAATCGGTTTTATACAAAAATAACAATGAATTAAAGTTTAAATGCCCTTATTATCTTCCGAATCCCCAGATTACCTTTAAGGTGTGTGTGTGTGGACAATTTTTCATAGATATTAAATATGTAATATAATCATATTATACATATCTATAGATAACAAATAGGGTAATGTGATGAGCGGTAAGAAAGTTTTTAAGGGTTACAAAAGTACCTTTCAAAGGCAAAAATAAACAAAAATATATTGATAAAATAGTTTAAGTTTTACGTACATATTCCTACTGTAATAAATAGAGTTGAGAGTGTAATAAGTTTGTAACAATAATCTACTACTGGCACAATAGAAGCAGCCTTTGTTTTGAATTAAAAAAAATTAAGCCTGTCACTTTTTGTTAAAAATTTTCTGTCACAAATTGTTTCATAAAAACGGAAAATTACACGTAACCTATAATAGTAATGCGCCATTGAAATATATAATAATTATAGAAAACCGGTAATAACGATATCATTATCAAATACAAAACGAGTATAAATTTTCCAAATAGATACTTTGTTAGAACTCGATGAACTTGTTTTATCACAAGAATGTAATAAGAAGTAATTATAATAAATTGATTGTCTAGATAACAAAGAATATGCCATGGAAATTATTTAAATTATAATTAATAGACATTTTTTTGTAAACAAGAACAATAACATAATTATTTCACTTATTTTGAATTTAAATAACTATATAATATATTTATAGTATTATGTAATCACAACACTAGCTCGTGACAGGGCCTACTCTTGAAACATAATATGAAAGTCAATGAACTTTATATTTGTAAATACGTATCATATCTTTAAAAGATTAACTAGTTTTTTTTACAATTTCATCAGTCAATGTGTAAATATACACATTGAAATGTTAAACCTACATTCAACATATCAGGTAAGGTAGCTCAAAGATTACACTGACGGGATGTTATCTCAGATATCGGAGGTTCAAATCCAGCCATTTAAAAACTATATAATTGTAAAATATCGAGGTATTACGTGATACGGAACAAATATATAAAACCCTCGGACAAATAAATTATTCATTAATTTCGAATTAAATAGGAACTAAACTTGTATAAAAATGTCGACAACTAGATTTTTTAATATATTAAACTATATTTATTTATAGATAACAATTTTATATAGTAATACTCTATTAAAATATATTTTTAAATAACCTGATATATTTTTTGTTTAACTGGAAGTAATGAAATTTAATTTTAATTATCATTACAATCGACTAACGTAATTAGAAAGTAGTAATTAACAATTGTGTAATAATCGTCCATTGAGAAATAATTACTAAATATTAAAAGAAACATTAAAATTAATAAAAACATAATGTTAGGTAGATTATGTTTTTAGAGATATCAAAAAGTACTAATATTATAACGCTGAAGAGAATGTTAGTTTTGTTGAACGTGCTTATCTTCAAAACTACCAAATGAATTTGGTATATTCTGGCTATGATAGGCCGGTTCATGAGAAATTATGAAGACTATGTAACGTTATGCTTCTGTTCTAGTTATACTAATAGTAAATAAATCTTTCGTCTGCAAGTAGAACCGCGAGTAACAGCTAGTTGTCTAATGAAAGCTAGATACTAAAGTACTAACAAGCTAACTCTAACTATAATATACCTTTTGTTTTATAATTTTACATGCGTTTATAAGATGTCAATAATTAAATCTATATTGTTTTTATTTGTGGCCTATTATCTACCTTTCTACTTACCAACATACTTACCTACCTTAATAAAACATTGTAATCTTAAAAAAAACGCACATTTGTGTAATATTACGTACGAAATTTTATCATCGACGGTGATCTAGAATTTCATATTATTTCGAGACTTGATTGACAAGACATGCGAGTTAAATCGATGTGGAATAAACTCGAGTTTATCTAACTTGTGAATTGGTAAGTTGATGGTTTCTTGTTATTGTCCTTAGAAGCGAACAAGATTGCAAAATTATACATTAATACGACAATTGCTGTTGGTGAAAGTCGATTTGCTAGATTTGTTTACATACAACCTTCATGTAAAGTCTCTTTTATACATCCTACATTTTATAAATTTGGTAATATTTTTATTAGAAATAAAGTTAACAATAAACACGAAGACCATAACGTTATTAAATATGACAATGGTAATACAAATAAGAACACTTTTTTTTTATTCAATGTTACATTATATTGCAAATTGTGATTACAGAATCAGAGTTGCGCATAAATGAGATGGCCACTGCGCATGTCTGACGCGCCATCGTGGAATGTTCGCGAAGTGTTACGTCACAACAGCGGACATCGATGCCGAGCCTATATCATGTGCGACCAAACAGCTGTTTATCGATGGGTTTTTAAAATCGAAACTCATTACACATAGAACATTCATAGACTTTAGTTGTATGTTTATTATTTTATACGTTACACTATTTATTTATTTTACAATTTCTGTTCATTTACTTAAAATATAATAAGTTGTACCACTATTGTTCTATAAGTTATATGTATAACCAGTTGAAATGTGTGTGCGTAAGAAAAAGCATTCCAAGAAGATTCCTCTATATGTCAGTCGTTAGCCTCAAAAGCGCCTTTCTCCCTTACAACTTACTTTCAGATTTCAATGTAATATCTACGATTTCGAATCAGTAAAGGACTGTCTTGATGTTAATTACCTTTGATAAAATATCAATAATCATTAAGTCGATCGTTCCCGTGATGTACGTATTCGTTATGGGGCCCTGGCCGAGCCAAAACAAAACATTTATTAATAGAACCAATGACGAGAAAGTTCATAGCAACTATGTTATTAGGACAGCTGTCAGTGTATTTATTTGGCGGTATTTTTGAAGTGAACAAGTATAGGCAAATTTTCGAACGTAATATTTCTGTAATTTAATCTACATTGGTCAAATAGATTTTTTCTTAGCTATATTATTCTGCATAATTGATACTTCAAGACCTTTGCTATCATAACGAAAATAATTGTTAGTTGTTTCACGTTGACAATAATGACATTGTGAGAATTATCTGTTCTAAGGCACATTCTAGGTAATTTATTCATTAAGGTTATGACGTGTGAAGGTTTAACTCAAAAAGTTTGTATTTGTCTACTACAAACGAAAAGATAGTTGATACTCAATCAGTGTACTAGCGAGTCTAAAGCTGTTTTTAGTATACACAATAAGAATACAAAATATATATTTCTTATACTAAATGTATATTTTTTGTATGGTATTCGTAATATAAATTCATGTTTTGATTGATGCGGTTCTTATATTATATTTTCTTAATTAATAAAAAATACAGAATATAAAATTAATAAAATAAGAAAAACCACTTAAATTCATTTAATTTAAGAACCACATGAAATATATAATTTATTTTTTCCATAGTCCTTACCTCAATCGAGAAATCTCTTGTAAAAAGGAATGAAGGTCGATTCATCTAAATATTAACTTAAAATTGTTGCTAATTTTTGATAATGTTTCATTGCATCACCTCGTCTTTATAAAGACGATATTTTTATATTGTATTTCCTAATTTTCCTCGTACACTTGACATTGACAACCCAATAACCTATTTCGAAAGATCGCGACGCTAGAATAGACAATAGATGTTGGAGTGCGTTTTAAATTAAAAAGACCTTGGGTCTACGAACTCTAACTACTAAACCTAATATATGAAATACTGCGACTTATGAACATATTTGTATATTTATATATATTTTGTTATTTATTAAATATTTACATGAACTTTACATAATATTATATAAATGGTAGTTGAATGTACAGTTTTTCTAGGAATTACTATCGATGAAAAATTGCAGTGGGAATCTCATATAGGATTCAAGTTTACTGAACCTAGTTCTGCTGCATATGCTGTAAAAAATACATCTATTACAGACGAAACTACTGCCAAGGTTGTTTATTACAGTTATTTTCATATTATAATGCAATTTATCGTCTGGGCCCCAGAGATTCTTTGCGAGCTGGGTTTAAAAAAATTAATAATCTCACGACCGCCAATCAATACATATTGGAAAACGCAAAAAATATATTTATAAGAATATCGATAAAATTAATAGAATAGTGATTGATGGGTCTATTTTTAGAACAATAAATAAACATAGACTTAAAAACTACTTATATCGGTCAATGTTAAATGGTTTACAAAAAAACTGCCAGGGAACGTAAAATTTTTACATATAAAAAATGTAAAAAAAATGTTAGTGAACATTAAGGGCTAATAGATATTATAATGTCTCCGAATATTTACCTTATAATAGGACCTTGGCAAAGAGGCCTTCGCTGCCAGAATATTTTAATATTATAATAAATTGTAATAGACATGATTTTTTTTTATTTAACTAAAAGCACCAGCCCGCTGGGTTTCAGTAGCCAGCTCTTCTAAGGGATGAGGCATATACGAGTATCTCTCCGAGCCGGTGATTGCAATCACTATAGAACAATGTTTTTATAATAAAACATTATAATATTCATATCTTTTAGAAATAAGAAAAACAATGAAAGGATTTTAAATTTATATGATCTATATACCTGTTTGTAATTTTTTTTTATTTAATGACGTATTTTCATAATTTTATTTTTGTCATAACCCGTGTTTACATAATTTAATAAATAAAATCTATTTTTCTTTACATTTGTTATCGCTTAGAAAGTGAGCAAATACATACGAGTTGGCGTTAATAGGCTAAGGACGAGCATACTCTCTTGGTGCTAACAAGCGGAATTGTTCACATAATTCAATATAGTACTGACTAATGTTTTAAATATTTTTTTGCCCTTGTAAATGTCCATATTTAATCTTTATAATAAAATCATGATACATTTATATAAATTCTTTATTATTATTATTATAAGAGTGAATTAACGAATTCATTGTACAAACGTACAATTGTACGTTCCCATGACAAATGCATTGTTTTGTTCATCAGAAAATAATATTTTTTATGTTATTTAAATATAAAACTTTATAAACGTATGCAACAAGTATTATATATTGTATTCGAAAATCATCTTTTTATTTTAGAATATATCTAAATAGCACCTTCAATTATGACAGCTATGGCGGCTATGACTGACAGCTATGGCGGCACGACGGGCTACTTCCTTAAATAAGAAATCTTATATAAGCAATCTGTTACGGAGATTTCACTTTGTTTAGTAGAGGTTTAATTTAAAAGGGACGTCTAATTTGATGTTAACAGAATTAATTTATTAAAAAAAGTGCTAACATTAAAAAGAATGTTACTAATTTGTTTCATTACTTAATAGTTAATAGTTAAAGAACTTGAGGGAATTTATTTAGTAAATTATAATATAAAAATAATTCCACACTTGTTTAAATTATCAAAAAAAAAAAAAAAATTAATAAAAATTCAATTATTACAAAAGAACATTGTATATATTATACCGAAAGAAATGATACTGGACAGTCATTCGCAGAAGTGTTAAGTAAACTCGAGTACATAAAGCAAAATACACACAACACTTCCTTGCTTTGTTTACACGCCAGTAGTGATGACGTAAGCGGTATTTCGCTGACTACTCAAGCCTCCTTCAGCCGTGACCTCTGCTTCGAGATCGATACAAATTGTTCTCTAGACTGAAAACATTGCATCAGTGTTTTTCTGCATTTGTTATTATTATCATATATTATTCATTTCTTGTTGCTATATAGCAAATTTGATAATTAGTGACGTATTAGATTAAATTGTTTTTGTTGCTTCGTCGAACAAATCTCTCATAAACAAAATTAGATAATTAATTATGATTTTGAAAGTAATTTATTATGACGTCAATATTAAGTATTTTTAGTAAGTTTTATCAGGTTATATTAATTAACTTTGTCAATATCATATTACATTAAAATGTTGCTATTTATTTATTATGTAGCCTTATTTATTAATATAAAAAGTAAAAAAAAAGATACACCACAAAAATTGTAGTTAGTAAAAACGCTCACTAATAAATTTACAACTGGTAGGTATACTAATAAATTTACAACTGGTAGGTAAGAGCCTGCTTATAACTAAATTAAAACTTAGTTTTCCTTCCTATGTCTCACTTTGAAAATAAACAAAAATAGATATTTATAATTGACGTCTAAGAGACATTAAAAACCACAACGAAAAACCTTACAAATGAATCAATCAAGTTGTACTGGGCAGGAAAAAACACAGTATGTTAGATACGGCTTCATGTCGTAATATTATGACACAAATGAAACGAGGTTAATGATTTCTTACCTACTTATGGAATTTTCTAACATCTATCTATCGAAGAAAGCAGTACTATACGATCTTTTGTATATGTCGCGTTAATTTCTTTATAAAATTTTATGATATTGTGTATAAGGCTTTATTGTTCGCAATGTTCATTTATTTGTATTTAGATGTTAGTTTTTATTTAGAAGTTTTGAAGTGATAACTTCTTATTGGAGGGTAAACCGTTCCGTTACGTAACGCGTGTCGGTGCCAGTCCGTCTGGCTTCCCTTTATTTCATTCGGCAGCGACAGACCGGCTCCTCCTCTCTCACTCTAACCTACAGCGGTAGGCATATTTCGGTATACAATATATTTTATATATTTCAGTAAAGTGATGTCGTATTTTGTACGATTGAATAATGATATTAATAATGTATATAATGGTACTAATAATCTACATATTCAATAATTGTGACTAAGAATAATATATATTATATAATCAATTAATAATAAAAACCTTTCTTTTTACATTATCATTTTAATATACAAAGTTTATGTAATAACCTAAGCTTTTCTCATGTTAAAATTTTGAAATATTAAATAGTTCAACTTATAATAGTTTAGATTATTTTGTTTAGCGCTCCAAGACGCATATGTTTTTTTTTTCACAGGAAGTAGACATTAAGCTTAGCTTTTTTTATTTAATTGCTAGAAAATTAAAACATCTGACACGCGGCAATCGAGCTTGCCGCTATGAAAAACTCTTAATCGGCAAATTATAACTCGCAAATTAATTAACAAACAAAAGAAAAAAAAATAATTTAAAATAATTAAATTAATTAATTAATTTTTAAATTTTAAAAATTTAAAAATTCGAATTTTTTTTTCCATTTTTCGGTAACTTCGGCGGCCGATCTGACCACCTTCCCGTTGGACAATCAACATAATTTTGAAAAGTGAATCTTACATTTAGATGCTGATTCCAAATATATTATATATATTCCATATATATTAGTTTTTCAAATTTCGAAAAATAAAATTCGACAGACACACAGACACACATACAGACAGACAGATCGGAAGGAAAAACTGAGTTTTTCGAAAAAAAAAAACTGTTTTATTTCTTGCGCCCGTTTTAGCTTTGCTTATACAAATTGCAGAGACTAACATGCAAACACACCTTATATTATACATTATTATAAATTTACATCGAATCAGTTTTTATTATAAAACAATTTTTTATTGTTTATTTGATATACCTAAGACATATAATTATGATAAGACAAGGTCAAGGTTATAGATGTTGCTAAGTGATAAGAAACTGTATCAGCACCTGGATATTATTTACATTGTAATTATTTAAAGATAATTTTGCTTGAATGACAAATCCATGACAATCACGAAAATTGAAGATAAGATGTTCTTTAAATAAATTATTGTTTATAAATAAATATAATGATAAATACTTATTTCGTTTATTAAAATGATTATAAAAGTATTATTATATAACGTAGGTACAAATATATTTCAAAATGCAAAATTGTTTTGACATTTTTATGATAATGACAGAAATATGAAATCATCTTAAGCGGTGCAACTCTAAACCTAAAAGATTTTTGTAACATCTATATTTATTATTTATTTTATTAGTATTGTGAAAATGTATTTCTTTAAATCCTTATAATCCTTAGATAATACATTATCTTTGAGTTGTAATTAATGGGATTATCTATCTACGTACTTAGATATACTTATCAATATACAAGAGATTCTGATTGACTATCGCATTAACGTCAGGAATAAACTCATATTAAAACCAAATAAAGGTTTTTTACAATTTTAGTTGTTACGAACTGTGTATTTATAATTTTAGCCCAACAAATTTTAACATTTATGCTTTTTCTTTTGAAGTTACGAATATAGGAACCTATTGTCCCATAATCACCTGGATAAAAATCAACTAACGCTATTATATTACATTAATATAAGATTAGTGAATTGTTATATCGTTGCACTTGTTAAAACTGTTCCAGAGAATCTCTTTAGAAATTAGGTGCACATGACTCATAATGACCCATTTATAAAGTAGGTAACATATTTTTTCTCAGTAAAAAATCGTTAGCTCTTAGACAATACTTTGGAATTTTGCCAATGAAAGTCATTTTAAAACACGATAAGTATTGAATTCCAATTAAGAGAATAATTGTAATTAAACAACGACTATGGAAAATACTGAGCAGTTAAAATATGTTTTAAAGATTATCACAAGAAATTATAAGTTTCAAATCAATAATGTACTCATGTTTTGTGTGATAGATACACACACCTACAACGTTATGTCTTTTGTTCATTTCTACTGAACCGTTATTCTACTGAGCTGATAAGAAAGTCAAATGTTAAATATTTACACATTCTAAAGGTATATATTTTCAAGAAAATGCTTGTTAATAAATTAATAAATAAACAAAATACAAACTATACATTTCTTAATGGTGGAAACTGTAAATAGGTATTTATTGCAACTGACCGATGCTAGCGTTAAAGTTATCGACCAACTAAAACAATACAAATTTTACACTTTTTTCTGAGATATGAAGTGTTTATGACTATTTCAGGAACTTTATTTTTTAATTACAAAGATACCACAAGTTAGATTAAACACGTCGCTATAATAAAAATTATCTTGTTTAATATCCGATATCTATAGATACCGTTACCTAACACCTCTAAATAATGTCAGTTATGGCCTTGTCTCCACAGATACAATATACTCAGTCAGACATCTATCCTACTCTAGACACTAAAGCTATTAAGGAACTGCGACAAATGGCAAATAGATGAAATGTAATACCGGACCATTTAGTAATATTATATAAATCTGGAATGATATAAAAGACGCATTTGTGTATCGGAATTTATAGACACGCCCACACATTCGGATATGCGATATTACAAGCTAAAAGGATTGGTCCGTATTTCTGGAATAGCATGTTGTCGAAAGTGGCTTCACGGCCATGTATTCAGTATTACCTTGTTTCAGAAACATTAAATCAATACTAAGTCAAGTCTGGCTATAAACAATTGTCTTTTAGGTCAGACAGCTGGTTTTTCTCACGGCTAAAAGCAAATGCATTAATATTTAATGTTAATTCATTGATGAAGAACCCTGTAATTTGTAAAATTATGGGTATGTTTATCATAATAACAAATATAATCGTATCGTATAATGATCTAAAATTGTTAAGTTCTATTCAAAAATGTTAAAATGTATATTTTGGTTTCCTAATAAAGGATATTTTATCACATTATTCATAAAACAAGCTTTTGCTAATTGATCACATACATATTTAAATTAGCTGACCTGGAAAATGTTTAGCTTTATAAGAGTAAAGAAATTATTAAAGTACTAATTATCGCTAAGAAAAATAAGGTTTGGTGAAATAAGAATGGCGAATATTTCGAAGAAAAAGAAAATGTCGAAAAATAATAAAATTGATTCGCTTAAGCCTTTTAGGAGTTTGGATACGAATACTGAGACAAGCATTTTATATATTAGATTTCTTTACAATTTATAAGGTAAGTGTAATTATTTATCTATAAAATATTAATTTTACAATACACCAAGAGGCATGCAGTATAAATATAAATATATCCTTGATAATTTAGAAATATGACTGATCTTCAAACTATTTTGTTTTTATTACACTCATGTACTTCATTCAGGAATTAAGTAATAAAACTAAAAAATATTTAAAATTGAGTTTATTTAAATAACCACATAACTTACTGAGATTCCCATACACGCCCGGCCCCATAACCTATATTTACAGCATGGACCACCTAGCCTATATGTACACACGTGAAGGGTGGGCTTTAATCACAGGTTGCATACATGTTTACACTGGAGCACCGACTTCTTCCTGGTATGATCGAGTGAGGTGTGCAGCAGCAGCGGTCAGGTGGCGAAGGCAATGGCGCAGACCCCTAAGATGACGTCGGCACGCAGCAGCAGAACGAGCCGTCGACTCTCTTTCATCTTCTCCATCAATGCCAGAGTCACCAGCAGCACTGGATGCATCACTCTCAGTATCACTCAAGTCAGAAATGCGACGTCCGCAATCAGTCTCTTCAGCATCTCCTGCCCACAGCAATTCAGTCTTCAAATCATTCAGCATAGAAAATAGGTTGAATGGGTCATCATCTCCCTCTTGTGGCAAATTCATCAAGCGACTAGGTACAAGTACAGTTTCATCCATAGATGTCACCATTTTAACAAATTTCTCCATATCATTCAAGACACTCTGCTTTGAGAATTCAGTATTGTCATTACGAGCAATTTTTTTCAGAGTATTCCTGTAACAAGAAGATAATATGTTAATAAAACAATAAATATTAAATACTTTTTTAAGATAACTCAACAAAATTCTTATTCTATTAATTTGATTGTTTTACATAATTTTTTTCATGTGGTTAAATGATCATTTGGAACCTACTTTAGCTATGAAATTATTATATAACAACACATGTTGCTATACAATTTAGATATACTTTATTTAATAATTTAAGGAAAGTATCAGAGATTTGTTGTAGATAAAAAAATTTTGAATAAACAAAATTTACTGGTCTTACCAGTTATAAATAGGTCTAAATTTCATATAATATGTTTTAAATAATCATCATACAAACATTTAACTTAAATACTTCATTAATTAGAATTTAATGACTACCTACATTTTGAAATTATTATTGAATGATGTTGAACAATAATTGATCTTAATTGCATTTATTCCTTGATAATTAAAATAGTATATAACTCATTAAGTACAAAAAATTATTACCATGTAATATAAGAATACTATAATAAATAATTAAGAGTAATAATTTGATTAATGTAATGTACTAGTTTTTTTGTATTAAGTAATACTGATCTAACAAATTTAGCTTTATGAGTAATCTCTACATTTAGAAAAGATCACTATCGAAATAGTAGAAGTGTATATAAACTGCGGTCATTTTTCGAATGACGAAATCTTTAATATCAATTTCAGATAGGTGACTCAATAACTTCGTTCACGCCCAGTACTCAATGGACAGAATCCTGGAAACCGTATAACCTTCAAAACACGAAGGTTTACAGGGAATTTCGAAATCACAACGTTGTGCTTTAAGGTTTTCAAGTGACGCTAATGAATGTTGCAACATTTTATATAAAATAAACGCACTCAAGTCAATGAAAATTTGTACAAGGTTTACAAAGAAATTGCCAAGTGAACATGCTATTTGCATCCGATATTAGAGAACAGCAATTTGGAAGTTAATGCTGTTTAGTAATTTCTACTGTAGTTCTCATGAATAGGGTGTGTGGCACGGGCCGGGGTGGGACCATCGGCCATTAATAGTTTCGAATTCGTACCTGCTGTTCTCCAATGTGGTCGATATGTCGGTGTTGAAAGACATCTTCATGTATTATTTAATTATCTTAAATATCACTGAACACTCACGGCCTAAATTTTCTATCACTTTAGTTGACGTATGCAATACAATCTTACGAAACGTTGCAAACAGACTATTTTCACCGAGCGTAAACGACCGCACGCGAGAACGTTATTTGACGTTTGGCTAAAAGTGGGGGAGTTCTCTGGTTTTTATATGACTCGAGTGGATCATACGATGCGGGGGAAGAGAGTTCGGTATTATTTTATCGTGTTTATGTAAGGCAAGGGATTTAAGAAATGAATTCCTCTATTTAAAAATATATAATATGATTTCTGTGGTTTAGTACAAAGTTCTTTAAATTAATAGCCAAGTACAGTTTAACTCAAAAAACAGATTTTAACATTTTAACGGCAATTACCTCAGGTGCGTCCTACCGAAATCACACCACATACAGAGGCTCCTATTGGCCGATCCAAAACATGGTGTTCCACCATTGGTAAAATGTTATATATAGTTGCGCGGTATTTTCAAATTCATATATTATTTTATATGAATGGATTTTTTTTAATACTATCAACATTTTTTATAACGTAAAATAAATAAAAAAATAATCAAATTTATTTAATAATAGCTTATTAATAAATATTTATACTGTCCTAAAACACTTTCTTTCAGTAAGTAAATAAGGTGAAAGATCAAGAATAAATTAGTTTCCATTGTATGTTAATATATATAATTGTAAGTTACTTTAAGCTACTTGCACGTCAATTAATAATTAAATTCCTTGAACATTAATGCAATTAGGTACTTTACTACATAATATTATTTCACACCCCATTCATTTAATTATCATTATTTAAGAAATAAACAACTGATAGCTACACAAGGAGACTTGATGCAATAATTGGATACTGGTGACGAGATATTGTTATTGAAACTGCTTATCGTCAACGAACGACAGACACACCCTCAAACGTCATTAAAATCACATCAAAGTGTAAATATTTATTTATTGAAAAAAATATTTTGCTGTACCTACGTCTATGAATTATTGTTTTACAATCATTTAGTGAAAATCATAATATATCGTTGTACTTTCTATAAGAATTAAGATTTATAATTTTGTTATTACTTCAGGAAAATATATATTTATTTACAAAATAGTGAAATATATTTATTTATTCTTTTGGAGTAACATATTCTTATAGATTATAATTTATTAAATTTATTTATTATATCTTCAATTTATTCTTATTAACAAAAACTGACTGTTTTTTATTAATTTGTTTACAATTTTACATTATTTACATAGCTTTATCATTTTATTTTTTTTATTCTTTTGTCTTTTTGGTAAAAAGCTACATAACCAAAATCATTTGTATTATTCTAAAAAATAATATTGCATTTGATTTTTTGGAAATTTATTGGATTATATATATTTTCCTTTCCTTGTTATTATATACATGTTCCTCATTCTGTCAGAGTAAAAAAATACACAATTATTTATTACCGCTTCAAATAAAGTATTCTAGTGTCATCTATACACATTTTATGACCCTTCAGAAATTTAAGAAATTTTCAATAGATGACACTAGTAAAATAATTTTAATAGCGTTGTAAATAGTTTCATTTGTATTCAATAGATGTCACGTTTCGTAAATATTCTTAAAATGAAAGATAGATGTCACTGCTTGAGATATTACAGTTTTTGAACCGTAACTATAGTGTAATATTGTAATGTATTTTCTTTTTTATGAATTAAATTTAATTTATCAACCTTAAAATATGTCAAACCATTAATAATCTTTAACATTAAATAACATATCAATTAGTTTGTTGCTTTAATTTTGCTTTTGTATATTGCAAGTACATTTAGTATTGCATTTTCAATCTTTATAATTGGGTGTGATAGATGACTGTAGCAACTGTACTTAGAACAATTACTCTGATTTAGTTATAGTTAAGAGTTTAGTAGGATTCAGATGAATTCATACAATAAACACATCACCGTTATTGTGAAGTCACTGATAAGGGGTTCTGTTTTATTTCTGTGAAGTCGTATTACTTGCTTCTTGGTACGAAGGATTCAATTTCTACAATAAGTTATACAGCACAATTTAGCTCGTATATCATTAAAGAGTTCTAGATATGTCTATTATAGTACCAGGTAAATTGGGCTTTAAACCAAGTTGAAATAACTCAATCACATGCTTTAAATCGAGAAGTTTTACTGTCTTATAATCAATAAGATCTTTTCCATATTTATAAGAGATTGCTTTTGAATAGTATTTAACTTCTTTTCATCATAAAGTTAATAAACTATGATGAATATTAACCCAAATTTCAAAATCTTATCTGGAGTGAATTTACAAAATTAATTTGGTAAAATTTTGTAATCAATTCTTTAAAAAAGAAACTTCGAGAATACTCCACATGGTGGAGAAAGAAAACTAGAATTTATTCTATTATTAAAAAACCTTTAAATTTTAAAACTACCATCCAATTTCAACACTAATTTAAAAATTTAATATTAAATTAAATTAAATTTAAAGTTTAATAATTATTAATTTAAATTAATTAACTGAGTTCCAAATTCAAACATAAAATTTGAATTAGGTAACGCAATCAGAATAATTGAGATTAAACAAGTAAAATAGTTGAGTCAGTTTGCCGTCCGGTTGAAGCGCACTCCACGGCTTGCGGCCGCTAATCAAATTAAGCTGTGATAGTATGGATACGTGATGGTGGAAATGGAATCGGTTTTATTAATGCTATAAATAACATTTCACAATAAATATAACCAAAATGTAGTCTATTCATCTACAATTAATTCTTAAAACTACTATAGCTTAAAAAAATTGTCAATGATTTTAGTTTTGAAGACTGTTACTCGAAATTAATTAACTAGTTAACATATCAAAAAAGTGAATCACAGAAATTAGTGTATAGTATTTTCTTATTGATGGTAGGGAAATGGTAAGTAAGATTATTGTAAGAGAGATGGTGATAAGGTCACTGAAAATATATATTCAATTTATCGCCTGCGTCAAATTATAAACAATACTAACTCCTTTATTCAATTAATTCTAGTACAGCTATATTAATATAATAAACTTAATGAAGTTGTTTATTTTTTTATTTGGTTGAACACGTTTTTTCTTCAATACTGAATGGATTTAAAAAATCTTTCTGAGGTTCATGAAGAAGGCTATGGGCTTCCTTTTATCTTAATAATAAATAAGTTGTCCGTTGGAACCGTGAGTAACGGATAGTCTTATCATATATACAAATTAGTATTAAAATTTTTTTTTTTTTTTTGAAATCATTATACATTCAAATTTCCTAAAACAATATATTAATATAATATTAATATATATGTTATATAAATAATATATTTTCATAAAGGTCTATCCACACTAGGGTGCTCGTCGGATATTCGGGCGATTTCACAGCGGCGGGATATGAACGAGTGTGCAAACAAAGCGAGCCCTTTGATTCGTCGCGAGGACCGCTCACAAAAATGTATCACTTTAATTATTAAATGCAAATAATTTACTTAGGAAATGTAAACATACTTGTACTATATATAATATATGAAATATTGTGTCTGTGTGTATATATTTTCTATTGAAGACGATACTTTTTACATTATGATATTTATTGTCAAGTTAAAAACGATTTCTATATAGTTTGAGGTTCTAGTTTTTTATAAAAGATAATTTCACTTTTATTATATATTATGAAAAATATTAGACTAGATTACTCCAAGGTAATTAAGGTAAGAGTGGCATTTGAAATTGAATTCTGATTCACACATCAATAAAGAGTATGACTTAATAATAATAATTGAGATTATCTATAATATTATAAATATAAGTTTCCATGTAGTTCGTTCTTCTCTTTCTTTCTTTTGGAACCATGCTACTAAAAAATGACATTTCAGAAGTGCAATCTACGCCTGATATGACACTGTACTTAAGACCAGGCTGCATGGTGTTAAATGCTTTGCCTGTCCTCTGAAGGACTAAAAATTAAAAAAAAAGAAATTTGTAAATGACAGCCGTTTTGTAATACACATTTATGAAGCGCGGCTGACAAAAGGTCATTAAAGAACGATCGTGTATATATGTGTCCATCAGTTTCCAGTTTCTGCCAAGTCTTGTATAGTATTTTCCTCAAATAATGCACAGAAATTAAAACTAAGTAAAATTTTAAAATTTCATACGTTTTTATATATTTTGCTTTAGATTTTTGGCAAAAGTTTTCTATAAGGGTTTTTGTGGAATCTTGAATTTCATGTAGCGTTATACTAAGTTTCATCACATTTATTGTCTTCAGATCAACTTATTACTGCATATTATACAACATTATACAGCAATTATGTTTCAAAATCAATGACAAACAACGAACAACAATAATTTTTCATGCGCCAAAGTGATTTTTTTATCAATAAACTGCTGACGACTGAGCACTGAAAGCTTTATTTGTAAGCAAGTAAAAACTCCTTGGTTGCCATGTTTCAGAGTAACAGATCGTTCCATTTTTAATTTACATGACGGAAATGTGCTTACATAGTAATTTATCTGTCCGCTAAAACAAGGCAGATATTTCTTATACCTATTTATTTTTATTTTTTCATTATTTGCTGTTTGACAGTACAGCAATTTCGATTTATTTCGAAAAAGATTGCGAAAATAATGGAAAAATAAACTCCAAGTATATTTGAGATATAATAATATCACAATAACTATATTTTATACACAAAAAATATTTTTAATATTATCCGAATGAGAGCACAGAATAATGGCGGGTTAAATTAATTAAACGGACGCCATTGGAGGGAATAATATCAGTTCATAATACGGGCCTTATTTTCTAAACCCAGCTAAAATTAAATCGTCTTCGAGAAAAAGGGGTTTGTTTTAAAGCCCATCAGAAAATAAATGCCCGGGGACAATAATGTGGGATTCGTTTGCAGATATAAATTCCGAATAAAAATACTTGCCTCTGAGTTGAGTCCGTCTAGTGTTGTCTGTATAGAATTAAATTTTATCGATGATTATTAATAAATTTAAAAATGAATTTATATATTTATTTTTTATTTTGTTTTACAAATTAGTTATTATTGAATCGATGGATTTGGTATGTTATATTATTTAATGTCCTTACTACATATAATAGGATGGGGAAAGCTACCTCTTTATCTGTTTGTATGCATGTATGTATGTTTGTATGCCAAGGTGGGTTCCAATGTTGCTCCTGCTATTGTTTCACATATACTTCACATGACTTAATGTGTTCGAATGTTTGGGCGGGCTGCCAATAATAATAATAATAGCTCACTTTTTATGATGACCAAAAAGACGTAGGGTTACTGAAAACCACGCGGGCGAAGTTGCGGGCGGAATCTAGTAATATGTAATAAAAATATTAAATAATATTAATTATTACCAACATCCCTATAGAAAAGCGAACGAAGAAAGAGTTGCGACCGTAAACGTTAAGACTGGATGAACAAATAAATGAACGGAACGATCGATACAAAATATTTTAATGCTAAGAAAAGCGTCCTTATTGTTTCTTTGTCTTTCAAATGAAATATACTTTATATTTTCAGTTAATTAACTAACTATTTTCATTACTTTAAATGTTAAATTTAAGATATTATTAAAATAACAATATTTGAAGAATCGCTTTGATTTTAAAAGTAGGTTATACCTATATTTACAGTTTCAACGATTCCTAATAGAGTAACAACATATATATGACTTCTAATAGATATGTATAAGACTTCTAATAGGCAATAATTAATATATATTTAGATATAATGTGTATTTTTCAGCGGCTTCTAATATCGAAATATATAAAAAAATCTCTAAATTTATATCAGTGCACAATTTTAATATTAAAATAGAAAAACGATTATAAGTATAATTATAAATATAATCAAATCACTAAAGAACTATGATTATATATTGCTAAATTTCAATGATAAAATGCCGAGATATTTGGTTATTGAAATTAATCAAAATGAATACGTTCTATAAAATACATTTTGTAATCTCATTAGAATGTGATAATACCTATATTATATGTTAGGTTTAAACACTTCTACTATTAACAGTTTATTAGATATTATTTAATTTTATTGATTAATAAAACGCAGAAAAACTATTGCTAATATATATATATATATATATCTTTTTCCTCTTTCCCATTACTTGCTTTGCTTTTCTTTATTTGTTGGCGATTTTTGAACGTTAGTATCTAATGTCAACAAAATATATGAAAAGGTTGTTATTATATATTACTTTTTATATATAAATGATCTGGCTGCACTCGAGGTACATGATTAAGGAGAATAAGTTCGTAACTATTTGGGCAAATTCTTATAGTATTGAAGTAAGTACAGCTGGATAATTATATAAGTATAATAATCATGAAAGTTTTAATACAAATATTTATTTTAGATAACTGCTTTTAAAATGTTTTGTACTGTAAATAAATGAATTTGTGGAATAGTAGATGAGAAGGTTATGTATATGAATTTATATTTAATATACATAGGTATGTGCTATTTAGATTGTATACAATAACAAGGGTTGGATATGGACAATAGGCAGATTCTAGTTATATTAAAACCTATACAAGGGCCCATTAGATACTTACTGAAGGTATTCTTTAAAGGAACTGATCTATAAAACGTTTAAATCCTTCGTCTGTTGTCACAGCTAAGTAACCACGCGACGCTTCCTCTCATTTGCATTTCTCCTAATCTTTGTTATGAATAAAGAAAAATTCGCGGAGATGTTTTAAGCGCACTCTAATGAAGAACAGCGGAGGGATTACTGAGACGCGCTTTCGCGACATTACACTTTTAATTTGAATGAATCTTATTATTTTCTTTTGTTGATTTAAGCCCTCGTACCAGGAGACGGTTCGAGACGTGACCTGCAGTGGAAAAATGCGATTGCCATCTAAAGCCAACCGTTTAAATGAACGAGATTGGAGCTTAAAAAGTATAATGGACGAGGGGGGCGGGGGGTAGGGGCCGGCGATCCCGAGGGCGCAAGATGGCCGATTTGCGATTGAGATGAGACCACCCCCGCCCCCCCGCGAAGATCAAGCAATATAATTAAGTCCGTTTTATATTTCCTACCTAATAGTAACGTCTTTGATTTTACTCGACATTTTATAAAATTATTTGAATTAATGTTTTAGAAATAATTGGCATCATACAATAATATGTTTAAGTACACAATACAGGACAGAGTATCAAGATGTATCAAGAGTCAATATAACAATTACTTTCTTTAAATACATAATTACCTGAATTATAATCAATAAAAAAAACAAATATATTTGTTTAATAAGACACAAAAACATAGTTGTCTAATAATATTTGTTTAAAACGTATCCATTTGTGAAATTTTAGTTGTTTTTTGAGTCAATTGTCTCGACACCGACCACAATGAACCACTGTTTGTAAGTAACGAATTGTTACTGTTTTAAGACTGAATGCAAGTTAAAAGTCATTCAGACCACAGCTCATCCAATACGATGGTAACAGGCGAAAACTACAAACGATTTCCTTTGAACTGAAAAGTTGTAAAGCATCTCAGGGGGCAGACCGCAACCCCACCAATTCCCAAAAAATATAGCATAAATGAGACGAGGGCCCGCCTCTTCAGACGAGAAATTTCAGGCATACTTCCAAACCTATAATCCTTCATAATCACCTTTACAAAGCAAAGATTAAAAACGATTCTCGCCCCAGCCCCCCTCACCCCCTCTCTTTTATATGCGAGACAGCGAAAAGTAAGATTAAATCATTATTTTTCTTAAGCTCGTCTCGTTTTTTCTCCGCTCTAGTGGAAGTTTTTTGCTTGGACTTTTGATACGGACGATCAAAGACTTGTTGAAATTTACATAACATTTTTAAATAAATTGTGGGGGGGTTGGGGTGAAATTTAACACGGTTCGCCCGGTGTATAAACTTATTAATGCGAATGCTTATTGATGCTTAATGTACTATTAATTTATTCTCGGGATTATTCGGATGTCAGTCCGTGAATTACAAATAAAACACAGCACCGCATTCAAATTGAACCGTAAAATGTGATATAGATTTAATTTTCCAATAATTTTGAGTTTTTAATAAACTAAGTAATTGGTATCTGGATTATGGAGTAAATAATTTGATTTTTATATTAACTGAAATCTGTTGAATAAAATATTTAATAATTGTATATAATAATTAAAATGAACTTAATTTTATATCTAGGTTTTGTTAAGTTAAAGATAAAGGATGATTTTGTCGCAGCAATAATAAATCTCGTCTTTAATTGGTTTGTTTTTCGGCTACTATAATGCTGTATGATGTGAAGCAAAATATGTTTAGTTAACTTGTTTTTGTTAACTTATATAAGAATGCAATTTTACAATTACGATTAGGTTCAATCCGTTTTTAATTCTATCAGTTTAGTTTGTTAATTAACAAATATGAAAAAAAATTACTTTATAAATATTTTAATTTCTATTACATAATAAAATTCACTATATTTCTTAATCGTTTATTTAAAAACTATCATTTATGATACTATTTTTTTTTCTAATTTTATATGTACGAAATATATAGATTTTGTAAATATTTCGTACATAAGCCCAAATTTTAACATAAAAGTCTTAATTTAGACACTTTTTGATATAAATTATATATCATAACTACCTTCCGCCCACATCTTCGCCCACGTAGAAAATGGTAACCGTGGTCCTTTTTTTATTTTAAAAAGTAAGTAATTAAAGTAAGTATTACAAATTATGACATTCTTAATTTCCTCTTTTATTTGATTATTTATTTAAGCAACATTTTAAGTGACCTCTCCAACCAACAATTTACACATTCACAAGAATCTTACTATTTATTAGTGAAAATCACACTAAAATCTGTTAAGTAATTTTTGAGTTTATCGCATATGACGTGGTCTAGGAACTTCATTTCAAAGCATTTATATGCCGTGAATATTTTAGTTGTAATGTTTTACTTCTATTGAAGGCTTTAACGTTAAATATTTTTACAACACATAGCGCATGTGTGCTTAAAACTTATCTAAGTTGAGCCGAGTTAGTATTTAGTTAATTCTAAGCCTTGCTAAGTTGTGGCCAAGTGGCTGTTTGATTGTTTTAGGAGAACAGGTAAGTTCGTGTGAAATATGTCTCTAGTTATTGTTATAAGCCAAGTTTAAGCTAAGTTTTACAACTTGGATACGTGTACTGTATTGAGGATTTATACTGTGGTTAGTTGGTTGTCATTATAATTAACATATAAGTAAATTTGATATATATTAAGTCCACTAAAATATTTTAATTTTTATTACATAGTTCAAAGTAAATGTATAAATTATATTTTATTTAAATATGTTTTTAATATTCTGTTTGATAACTGTAACAGTTTTCTCGTTCGCAGTGAGGTACATTGGCTAAACACCGACTCGTATTGATTCACGGAGGACAGGAACAAAATAATAAAACGACATCGTCTCGCCGTAAAACTTACCCTATCAGACCCAACGGAGTTTTAATTTACGAAGTTATAGAACCACGTCGATTGCCAATAAGTAAACACTGGAGAAGTAAGAGTATTTAACTTAATTTTTGAGCTTCCAGCCGGGGTTAATTGGGAAAGGCGCAGCGGAATGTCGTCACAAAAGAAGCACTTAACGAAACGAACAACGGCACTCGACCGGCTCAAAATAAACTTATCTCTGGCAAGGGTTAAAATGATTTGAAAGGAACGTTTACCATTCAGGTGGGTGCTGGGCCACGAGGGTTGACGAGATGATTCAATCAGGCGCTTCTGTGCGCTAATTATGTTATTTATTGAGTTTTTGAACGGATGCTGCCGTGTTTCCAGACGCTAGACGTCAGTAGTATATTTATGCATATGAACCTTTTTGTTTTTAATTCGATTAGTATCTAAATATAGACACATTTTTAGAGGCTGAAGCTTTTAACAAGTTGAAGGAATTATTATTTATTTGCGTTAGGCGGATGTATATTCTAGGTTTATTACGTTGATATTATATTATCGTAAAACGCAAACATTGAAAGGTAGTAATAAATGATTTTAAACAATATATGTCAAAATAGGTTTAATAAAATGAATAGCGGTTCTTTTAAGGTCGTTATTGTTTAGGAAAGTATGTTTTTTTACTCTAAAATATTCCGTATAATTCATTAAAAGGATCCTTAGGAAAACGTCAAAGTATTAACATAATAAATCTGCGGCCCCATCAATCAGACGAGGCAGATGACTTCTTTTAAAAGTCTTCTTAAGCCCTCACTTTCATCTGTGGTTTTCTAAAG
Organism: Mechanitis mazaeus; assembly: GCA_959347395.1. Taxonomy (NCBI): domain Eukaryota; kingdom Metazoa; phylum Arthropoda; class Insecta; order Lepidoptera; family Nymphalidae; genus Mechanitis; species Mechanitis mazaeus. The sequence goes on from OY365743.1 coordinate 13,057,337, forward strand.
TATTAATGATTATGTCCAGAGCCTAAACAATAGCTGTATGTACTTAGCCTAATATAAAATAATATATATTTATTTAAAAAAACTATCATACTTTGTTTTCTATTTTGAATACATTTAAAATATATATATGTGAATGTAGACAGGTACTTATTTCATATAGTATACATTATATTCTTCTTGGTCGTAACAACTGAAGGGTGTAGTCAAAGACTAAGGTTAAAAAGATTCCGAAAATTTTTCAAAACAAACAGGTTAAAAAATTATTTAATTGATTCTATATAAATACACTTTTATGTAATTAAAATGGCTAGTAAGTTATAAGTAAAGATTACAAAAACAGTTTATTTTAAGAGAATCTAAAACAGATATATATATATATATATATGTATATACCTCATATACAAACTCAAATATATGTGAAAAAAACCTTTATGAGGGTTTGTATGTAACAAATATTTTTAAACTGTAAAGGAACAGGCGTCAACCCAACAGACAGTCACCATTATAAGTGGTTGCAATGGACATTTGCAAATATGGGGAGTGTCTAATGCTTTGGTACCCTAGAGGAATATTGAGGAATGAAGGACAATAAAAAGGAGGAGGGAGGGATTTTGTGTCTTGCTATGCTCCATATTCAAATTATAATTATATTAGGCCATGTAGAACGTCTTCGTGAGGAGCTGGTATTGGTTATACCATGGCAGCCCGTATATTATTATATTTTTTATATTTAATAATATTTATTTTACATTTATGTATTTAGTAATAAAATTTTAATAAAACACACTGTTATTTTGATTTAAATATATTAATATTAACATATTTAATAAGCTGTCCCATGTACAAATAATGTTATTTAAGTATTAATAATTTTTGGCTGAAAAAATAAATGGAACTAAGCTGTAGCACTTCTAAAGGACTAAGTAATTCTAATCTATATATGTAAAAGTGAATCACCGTAATGTATGTACCCGCTTAACTTTAGAACGACTGCACCAAATTGGATGATTCTTTCTATTTCTTCCTTATTGTCAGGACCAAGTTTGTACATTTAAAAAAGTTAGAAAATGGTAATAGTAATTTTCACCCAAAGGCGCGCTTATAAGCCTTGAATTACAAATTATTGAAAGTCGAGCTTATTGGATTTTAATGGATATATTTTGCCAGTCGCGACTAGAGAAATAAAATATGGTGGTATAACTCTTAAAATGTAAAAAAGGTTACATAGTAGATACTGTAATATTACTTTAAAATTTACTGTTAAAAAACAACTTAAGAGAAAGGTCATTGACACAGACACGACTCGAATCTTTGGTTTTTGCAAAACTTTGCCTTGGGACAGTTTGAAAGAAATGTAAGTACCTTCACAATACAGGTTCCACAAAATTTCGTTAAAAAATATTTTTGTCTATGCACAAAACTTACTGAATACATACATATTAGTATTAATATTACATATTATATTAGTATTTGCACGTTAACCTATATTGAATTAACACAAATTCCTTAAGTTTACATGGTCATATTTTGATTATTTTCAATACAAATTTATAAATAATAACGTAACAATAGGGTGACTAAAAATAGACTGGACTAAAAAAAAAAAAAAAAAAAGAATTATAATTATAATAATACTGATAAATTTTTGTTTTGTTATAAATAATTAAAGTCACAAACGTCACAAAATAAAAAGTGACGATAAAAAAAAAAAAAAGAAATACAGTAGGGTGACAAGACGACAAAATACCATGGCCCCCCCGCGAAAAGAGGCCTTCGGTCTAAACTATAAATTTTGTTAGCGTATGTATGTAACTCCTTCAAGATATTTAAAATAAAAAATGCTACATCATTGATTGAGCTTATTTATATTAGGGAAGAAAGGGCCCTATCCAGTAAAATTTGCCTCAGACCTCACACAATATATTTTCGCGACGATCTATAACTGTCATACATGTATTCAAGTGAACTTTAATACTTTAATGTAAATACTAAAGAACAAACAACTTTTTTACAAAATTATTTTTTTAAAAAATTATTTTCTAATAAATGTAAACAAACCCTACTCTCAAGCATCGTATCATCAGGCTTAAACACAACATTGTCCATCCACCATAGTTAAAAATAGCTCAGGACATTATAATTACCTGCTTCTCATTTTATATCATAATAAGTTACCAAATTACTAACTAATATCAGCAACCGCCAATGGGTTTTCATTTATTTTGCAAAATCCATTATAATTAGTCGGAAATATACTGGATTTTGCACAAAAAACTTCATATGTTTCGGTATCAGCGTTAAAATTACCGAAGACGTTATAAAAATGTAGACAAAGTTACTTTAATATGTTAATATGTTTTAATGAACCTTCACATCTCCAAGAAACAAACAAACAAAGATTCCATCTTTGTGAATTGTAAATATATAACATTTTTAAGATACAGCTGTATGTCATCCCGCAAGTTTTGAATATTACTTTAGCTCCCGCACGGGTTGCATCAATGTTGATTGGAGGACATGGTATATCTGCGTTTGACAATATATTATAAGATGGCCACATATTATAAATTTTTTTAATCAGAGTGGCTCAAAGTAAAATATTGTGATTTAGTTAGATACAAATCAATTGAAAAAATTTAAAACTTTTCCCATCGTAAGACATGTTCCATTGGGAGTTTCATGATCTTTTTTTTTATTTTTAACACAAAAAAAAATATTTTAGCACCAGAAGCTTCTTCAGCTTTTCCGTCAGACCGCAATCATTATACTCGAGTTCATATTCCAGAACCTTCTTCTAGAACTTCAAATCTTTTCTTCATTTTTTTCTTTCTTTCCTCTCTCTTTTCAATGTTTGTGAGAAATCTTCATAAGACTGTAGTAGTGGTCCAGTTTCTTTAAATTATGTATGTGTGATATCCATTAGTATATCTTTGTATACTACCTTAAATTGACCATTAAATCATTATAATAAGCCTGTAGGTGAATAAAATTATATAAGTACCGTGTGAAACATAAAATGTGAGACTTGATTACATTAACAATAACAACTCAATGAAGCGTAACTTTAGTCTAGCTGCTTAACAAAAAGGTTTAATTTAATTTTTCATTATTAACTGAATTTTTATACTGTATTAATTTAAAAATGGTAATGTTGTACGTTTGATAAGCTAAAAAATTGGGCTCGTCCGGGATTAGAACCCGGGACCTCTCGCACCCAAAGCGAAAATCATACCCCTAGACCAACGAGCCGGTTGACACATGTGAACAAAAAATGTTTCTTTAGTGCTAGCATTTTAATAAAGAGTAACGTTTCGATAAATCCTTTCATTTTTTTAAAAGTATTATAAGGTAATTCCGTTAAATCTGTTAATCCGAGTTAAATCTATTAGTTAGTTAAATAGCTAAAGAGTTTTATTTTAAATATAAATAAAACTTAAATATAATACCATTATTGGTTTGTACCCGTTGCTCCATCTTTGCTTGTACTTGTATCAAAAATTCTTACTGTAACTATTCTAGAAGATTAGAGATTTTGTGCATTGTCATCTCATTCTCTAAACTACTTTTTCTGATGACTACTTCCGAAAGTAGTTTAAAAAATTTGAAGTGTGTAGAGTAATAAAGAAGACTTATACCACAATATATTTACTGGCGTTTTAGTTATAAGGGGCAAGATTTTGGCCCGTTCTTAAGAACTGTAACTAAATTAAAAATGAAGAAACAGTCAGTACAATTTATATATCAGCATATTATATAAAGTTAACAGAAAGAAAATGTTTTAATAGTAATTTTATATTAAACTTGAGATCTTTTTTTAACTTAATCAAACTATGAAAATTTTATGTCTGGAAATTGTTGAAGTGTATCAAAATGATTTAAAATTGGAACATCACAAATACGTAAAGAGAGAATTCCATTTAAGCTCAGAATTTTCCATTGGGGGCCATTTATGTAGTTTTAATTCCTCCATTCCTTAGCTAGGATCTTATTTCATTAGCCGGCCGCGACTCCACTGTGCCAGCCATTTAGCTACAAAGCTAACGGAATGATAGTGATGTACCTTTGTTGACAGGAGGAGCGTTTAATAAAAATAAAATAATTTTTAAAAAAGATTGATATAAACTAGAGGTTTTATTTTGAGTAATGTAAGATATTTACATGGAGGAATATAGTAAATATGTCATATAACTTTTTTTAATGAGATGCTCATCAAATCCACTAAATTATTATTCTTTTTTTTATTTGTAATATTTCATGATCCATCATTATATCATATGTTCACGCCGGGATTCCGCCATGCTCAGAATAAAGATCCCCAATGGGTTGGAAACAAGTCGGCCAAATTCTGATAGTAATTATGTGGGTAAAGCCGCATAATTTTATTAATATTAACGAATAATAGAAATGTTTTTGTAAAGGTAGAGGTTTTCAAAGTTATTATTACTTATTAGCTACATGTCTGGCTTATTATAGGTATATTGTTTCAGCTGTTCAAACATTATATAATTTTAATATCATGTAAAACATACTTTCTTCTCATTAATCATCCGGCTCGTTGGTCTAGGGGTATGATTTTCGCTTTGGGTGCGAGAGGTCCCGGGTTCAAATCCCGGACGAGCCCAATTTTTGCATCAATATGTATTAAAAAAGATTAAAAGAACATAATTAAAGTAATTTTAGGCGTTATTATTTTTGAATGAAATATAATACATCAATAAGTTTTTAAATTTATAATTTTTGAAGATAGATTCATAACTATTAATAAATATTTTGTAATTTATCAATCTTAAGAAATATGAAGTTATGTACTTAAAAATAATATATTATAAGTCATAAGGCAATACTATATACACTATAGTCTCACCCTTATTTCAGTGTCGTAGCTGTAAATACAATAGCATGAAACAATTCTCTGCAGATACTTGATCTGCTTCTGTAGCAATTTAAGTTCTCAAAAATAACGAAATAATGATATTTCGTCCCCATGTCTTATTATTACAATATAAAACGAAAATTAAAATATAGATTTTATTTTAGGAAACAATAAGAATATTTTAGAAAGACTATATTTGCATTTTTGCTTTACGACGTTTTTAATTTTATAATATTCGAAAAATAAACGAATCCTTTCTATAATTTATTAAATATTTTATTAATACACAGTTCAAATTTAAAAGTATATGTAACAAACTGTAAAAAGAAGGCTAAATTAGACAAAATGTTTTGTGAAACTCCCACAAAGTGTACGTTTGTAAATAGGGTATTTTATTTGTTTACTTATGGCCGAATAATTCATTAAATCCGTATAATTACAGGCATTAAGATGATTCCACCCCTCAAACAAAAGCAGAACAACTTATATATTTTAAGTAGGCAATGTAAAACATTCAAATGTCCGAGTGTAAAGTTGGAAAGTCGTAAATTGTGTTTTGAATGTTGGTAAGCCTGCATTATTCTGATGTTAAAATGTTATAAATAAATTGTAAGTATATAATATCTATTATATATATATATAAGTTGATAATAACAATATTTGTAATTTGTAAAAAAATGTCAACTAATTTATATAAAATAAAGTACTTACGACTGATTCCAGTAAATAATATACTCGTGTACTAAAAAGTGCATTTTTTCAGTAAAAGAAATTTACAGATAAAAAAAACCAAAACTAATCAAAGATTAAATCGAAAAATATAAAATATAAAGTGCTTTATAAAACGACATTCAAACGAAACGTCGATTGATAGGAAACGAAGCGATTTCAGAGGAAAAATGTACCGGCTAATGATTTGCTAACGACGATGTTTATATTTTAATGCACTGAGGAAACAGATTATTGCCTTTGAGGGTCTCGTGATCGTTCGATATCATAAGATTCGAGTCGTCTCCGCTGTTTGATGAAGCTTTTTTAAAAAACGTTAATGATTTGCTTCACAAATATCGTATCTAGTGAGAGGTTTTTAATAGTTAAAAAAATATATAAAGAAACAAGCATAAGTACACAAAGAATTCCGGTTTATCTTCAGTAATCTTCAATAACAAATAAGGTATATTTAATAAAATATCTTTTTGAAATGACAATTTAAAAAAACTTGGGCTCGTCCGGGATTTGAACCCGGGACCTCTCGCACCCAAAGCGAGAATCATACCCCTAGACCAACGAGCCGCCTGACATTATTGAAGAAGTATTGATTCATGTTTTACTCGACAAAACCTTTCACTTTGTAAGTTGGTATGACGTAATGCCTATTAGCATTTACTACGCTTGTTACTTGTGACGAATTTTACATACCATCCGTATTCGTTTAAATAACTAAGATTTATTATGACTCGTAAGAGAATTAATATTATTTTTCTTTGGCCGGTCAGAGAAAAGAAGAAGGCGTTCCATTTGGTAAGTAGTAACCATCGCCCGAGCACATTTTCGACATAAAGGGTATAGATATGTTTGATGTTTTATGTCTTTGAAATAAAGAAGAGATAAAGAGGAGTAGAACCCAGGGTATACAAGGTGCACAGAAGGGTAAGAGAGAAGAATTTGGTGACATTTATGGCTATTTTACAACGATATTCTGTAAAAGGATGGAAAATCTTTACAAGCGGCCGATGAAATGGCACAACCAATTTAAAAATTTAATTATTGTCCTGGTTAAAACTATGAAATATCGAATTATCTAAGAAGAAAATTTGACGGACTACAACTTTAAAACGAATGAATACTCTGTATGAACACAAGTGGGTGTTGCAATGCAAATTTTAAATATATTATATACATTTTTATTAATAACATTATTTACACATTACTATTATAGATTTATTTTATTATTAGATATATCGCCACACACAGTTTTTTTTATTAATTTTTCAGTAAATAATTTATGAAGTTATATATTCGTATTAATTAATTTTTTACAGATTAAAGTTGTGAAATGTTTGCAATTATGAGTCGAAAGTTTCCGTTGAAGGTTTAGAAGGAAAGTCTTAGCATACCGTAGTAAGTATCTCTACATTTAATTGGTCACGCACAGACAAGCGATACCAATACATTACAGAAGTTTTATATATCTTTTAAGTAATTATTAATTTATATTTGTCGCAAATTGCAATGTTATTTTAATTAAAGTCGATTTATTACTTAGTAAAACGCTGTGACGTCACGTGATTTGTAATGACGGCAAATGGACAGAGTCGACTTTATTATTATGGATAGGTCGACGCTCACTTCTTCTAGAAGCGCGGAGCTGGTCACTTGGTTTGTTTGTGGTTGGTGAGTGTGTGTATTAAATATCTAAAACATCCTGTCATACACATGGGTGGCTGGAAGATATCTCTTTGTGGAGATAATCTTATTTGTAATCTGTCGTGTAACTGTGGTACATAAATTATATAAAATAATAATATTGATGAATTTATCTATACAGGTGAAACACTAAAATACTAAAATAATAGATATTTAACATTCATTATTTTAATTCCTTTATATTTAAATAAGAGAATATAAAAACATTATTTCAGACTGAAAATACTTGATGGTTGCTCGTGACTAAGGCTTTGCAAACTGAAAATATCTATAACTACGTATTAAAAACCGCGAGTCAAAGCAGGTTTAGTATATTTGGACATATAACCTTTAATTTCAGAAGACACTACAATATTTACATTTTTATCAATGTCGATTATATTTCTAGTATGAATGTGGCTCAATATTATATACAAAAATAAAATGTATAAAAATAACAAAATAGTATCTATGATGTCTCTTTGCCTCTCTTAATAAAACTTTCGGAGCTATGCAAATGAACTTTCAAAATAAGTTATTACCTTAACAAGTATGGAAATAATATTATCTTAAGTTCCAATTAGTCAGATGAACGGATATACAAGATTGCTCAATATATACCCTTAGATCTCACATCACTTTCGCACCTTTAACATAAATCGTTAGTGAAAAAGTGACAAAACATAATAAGTTATACAGGGTCTTATTATTTATATAAGTAAGGTAAGTTAGACGTTAATAAAGAAAATAGTAAAATTGTAAACCTTATTGATTGAGTTCGTGTATCATTTTTGAAAATGAAATGTATGACATCCATTTTTAATATAGTTAGCTATTACGAGGTACCAATAGATTTAAAGTAGATATTAATCACAACCAATAATGTAGAACTACCCACATATAATAAATTTATTATAAAAAATATATATATAATATATATAGTTAGCTTCAACGCTTAAGTGGGTTAAAAGTAGAAATAAGGTCTAATAAGGCGCATTTTATTATACACAAATATATTTTGTATATTCATTTAGTTAAGATTTGTATATAATTGAACAGACGCTTCAAGAAAGCAGTGAGTCGAAAACGAAAGCATCTATTCACATTTTTATAATAAAACGATCGCAGAAATACACTGAATACAAGACAATTTCTCTTTGTATCGCTCCCTTACATATATTAAACGTATATTTAGTTATGAGAAAATTCGTATTGCGGTATCAGTTCAGAACATCTTGAAATTATTTAAGGCTCGCATCTGCGCCCGTACGCTTTGGAAAATAATAAAGCCCGTTTAAACACCATTCGTATGAGATACGACGAATGAGGCGTAATAAAATGTATTAGAGAACGTATTGCAAATTGAATTTACGTTTCGAAATGTTATTTTTAATATTAATATATTGGTATGGTTGAATTATTGTAATTTTATTGTTTGTTTGTTCTTAAAGTTCATATTTTTTTGTATGCTATCAGAATTTTAATTAATTTATTTATTTATTCATTTATTTGAAACAAAAAAAAATACAGTGTGACAATAACAAAGACATGATGATACTGCAAAAGTTATTAACTGTAGCGCAGCATCAACGATCACACAATTATGGACAATATTGCTCCAAAAAAATTACATAACTCAAGACAATACAGAACACTTAATACAATTTACATACGTATGTATAATCGCTCACGTGAGTATACAAATGTGTGTGTGTGCGTGTGTGTGTGTAAAAAGTGAGTTACCAGTTTATTAGGGGAAATTGATAATTAAGGACTCGGATTATTAATTATTATTGTAAAGAATCTTCTATGGTGGTACTGTTTCGGCTTAGACAGTCAATATACAAGCAACAGTCAAAAGAAGGTAACAAGGCTAAACCAGTCATATAATTAATTTCTTGTTTGATTTGATTTGATATCTAGAAAAAATAATTTCTTTAAAAAAAAAACTTACACTTTTCTACCTTTATTATTTTCTGAAATTATTATTATTTTTATATAATTTTGTCAAAGTTAAAGTACGACAAATATAATAATATTGCTATATCAATTCTTGGAAACAATAATCTTTTAACACAAATATAGATATTAATTTGAGATTCGCGCGGTCACTGCGTATTTGCTTACGGGTCGGTTGGGAATTGGGATAGGATCAACCGAGTAGCATCGCCTATACAGACAAACAGCAAGTCATGTGACCACAGAGCTTGTAAGGTATAGATACATTCCAAACATACTATACCAGGTATAAGTACATATATATATAAAGCTTAGATGTAAAGCTATGTCAGAAAATGAACATTTCCTAGGAATAATTTTTAATTAAAACTAACAGTAGTTTTTTCTTAGATTTTCACATTTGAAATGAAACTATTTTTAATTTATGTAACTCGAGTACAATTATTGGTTAAATTTTAATTTTAGACTTTAATCTGATGTTTCGGATTTTTCAGTTATTTAGTCATAACTAATTTACTGACAGATCCATGAATACGACTGCCGCTAAGCATTTTAAATTAAAATTTAGCCAATATATTAATAGTATGTAGTTATATTTCAAAATTAACTATTTGTATACATTGAATAAGTAATATTTTAATTAATTGTTCTTATTTCAAATCCAAATGAAAAAAATAAATATACTAAACCACTCCAGATATTTCTATATCACTGTCACGTACCTGTAAAGCCAGGTATTCATGCGGGGAGAATTTCCCGGAATCCGATGATGATCCCGTGCATTCAGCGTCACTTGACGGCGATACCATTTAGATTTAAACGATTTTAATTATTATTATATTGATATAAGGTTGAATATTGTGTGAAAGTATTTTTTTTTTATTGTCATAGTTACCTCGATAAGATTGATCGAGTGAGGTAACAAGAGATAATCTGAATTCAATAAAAAATCAATGACTTGTATTCTTTGCATTCTAAACTCCGTTTTTAGATTAAGAAGATGCTTTAATTTTATTTATTTTATCCTATAATGTATATTTCTTTTATATTTTTATATTTACTACATATAAAAGATGGTTGGTGTAGTTATTGCCAAAGTTGGTTCCAATATTGGTTCCAATATTGGTGCAAATATTATAATATATTGGACTGTTCAAACCAAAAACAATATTAGTTTTATTGATGTTATTTTAATTTTAATCCTACAGGATTAATTTTTTTTATTGACATGATTCTTCTAAATAATTCATACATTAAAATAACAATTACATGAACATAAAGTTTTTGAAGGTATTAGATTATTGGTTAATAATACTATTATCTAAGTTTACAAACAAAGTATTATAATCAAAACAGAGTTTATCTTTCAAAAGGACATTATACAAGTATTTAAATATTTAATCTTAAGTAATCCATGTTAAAAGTGCCGTTCTTTGTACTTTCGCTAGTAATAGACAATTTGTTTTGGTTTTAAAGTAAAAATAATTTTTTTTTTTTTGCTGAAGTTTGCAATATTTATTTTACGGTTTTGGGACTTCACGTCTGATTGATTGCGATGGTTCTAGTTGTTCGCAAATTAATTATATATTTTGATGCTTTTAAAACAGTGATCATAATAAAAATATCCCTCGTAGCCTTAGTTTTAAGTTGGAGAGTGTCTCAATAGAACGGCTTATTTCAATATAACGTCAAAATAGGCCCTCCTGTCACTTTCATTTCACGTACACAAGAGCTCACTGGTATTGATTCAAAGTGGAAAAGAAATAAATAATGTCTTTAGTACAACTCAATAACTATTTTATGTATAATTTTATTTAATAATAAATTCACACACACACACACACACATACACACACACACACACACACAGGTATAGTTATGTGACATTTCATCAATATTAAAAGTTCCAACAATCTCAGCGGGTTGTAAATTTTCATTTTGTTACAAAAACAATCTTAACTTATTGTAATAGAACTTAGAATCGATTAAAAGGAATAAATACTAAAAAAAGTAAGTTTTAGAATTATTAATGATTATAAGATTACTCTGCTTTTTTTTAGGAAATTAGTATCCTTGGTAAGGAATGTAAGTAAGCGTTAGTAAAGAATATTTTATCTATTAGTTATTAAATATATTTTAAACTATAATAACAATAACTGCATTATAATATAAAATAAAGTAAGATGTATGAAAAATATGTTCTTATTTTTTATATTATATAATATTAAAATATATAAAATATATTATGAAGTTGATAAATTCTTGTTTCATAAATAGTCAATTTTCTGATCTGTTCTCAGCGTCTATCATGTCGCGGGAATTAATCTTCCATCGTATTACTTGTCGAGATAACAAATTTCTATAGGGGGGGTGGCCACCCTCCACACCCTCGTTAAGAACATTTTACACTTGCACCAACACGTTGTAAGTGAGTTATTATTTCTATACTTTAATTATATTTATTATGCTTTGGACAGGTTTTTAGACTTTTTTTCCTTAAGTTTTATTTTAGTGTAATATTTAATTTGTGTGTCAAGTTAGTATTTTATTAAGTATTTATATACTTTTGCAATAGTGTACTATTTCTATACACTACAACAAATTTTACATGTTTATTACATATATTGTATAAATTATGAAAAATAGAACTAACATCAAATTAAAATTGTTTTGGTTTTAATAGCATTTTAATTTCACCAGATTCTATTTGGAGAATGTTATTATTAATAATTATTATAGTCATGTGTGTATGTTTGTATACGAAGATAAACACACAGTTTAGTTCTTACATCTAGTCAAATGACATTTAAGTCAAATGACAGGTAACCTAAGTAGGCATCTGTCATTAACAGATTATTATATTTGACAGATTTGAATTTTTAGATTTAAGGGGAAAGTGTATTTTCATTTTCATTTCCATTTCCATTTTCATTTGAAATTTATAGAAATTTAAAATACAATATTTATTTTTGTTACAAATAATAAATAAATCATATCATATTTTGTGTAAGACCCAATTCTTTAAGACTAGACATTTTAAAATCTTTATATTTCTTCAAGATTCATGCTTTTAGTATGAAAATAGAGTTATAAAAGCCAAGTTTAAGAATATTCACATCCACCCTCCCCCCACCCCCTACTCGCGACAGCTTCGCTCACCATTAGATAGAGTTCCGTTACACTAACAACATAGACTTTATTTTTGAAATTGAATTAAAAAAATGTAAAATAAAATTAAATTAAAAAAAAATTGTATTGAATGTACGACTTTGACAGAAATATTATCTATAATAATTATTGATATTATAGTATTTCTATTATCATTTCAAAGCTCAAGCTAAGACTAAGTAAAATTAGTATACAATTGTTGGAGAAACAGATATATGTATATGTATATGTGAGTAGTATGTCTGCAGAGCTGACCTACATCCAGTACGTCATGTAAGGCGAGAGTGGCATCGAGTGACGTCACAGTCCAGAGTTACCGGGGCTTATCTGTGACGGGCGGATGAGCGTGCTGCGTCTCCGATAGATAACGGTACAATGAGCCAAGTCTGTACGTCTGTCCGTCGCATCGACCGATGGGCGTGGCGAGACCCCGCCCCCCGCCAGACAGAGAGAACCTAATCTGGTGGATAAAGGATAAACCTAATAACACCGGTATTGGAGGAGGTCGTACCAAATGTATACGCCTAGCGGACGCTATTGGTATTTGGGATATAGGATTAGGATATGTAAGGAAAAGTATGTAAAATCTGATGTCAGATTGAGGAGTTCACACTCCTCACGGAGGCAGGTTGGGAAAATTATCTGGACCATTAAGATTTTGTATATAGGTCAAAGAGATTTTGATTATTACTACATATATATATATATTGAAATCAATTTCTATTGAAATAGTACCTAGAATATATATGTAAAGGTCATTGAACTTATGGACCAAGGCTTTAAAAAAATTTATTAATTTTCCACAAGACAATCTATTTTTGTAAAACCTATTACTGAAGTTTCACTCACATTTGAATGATATAATACACAACATATACTCTTAAAGATGGAAAAACCGATGCGCAGGAGTCAATCCTCTTAAGAGCTGCAAGTATAATAAAATTGGGAAACCTTTATTGTATTGTAATAAGATATATATTCGATTTACAAATACATGACCCATAATGTTAATTCAGTAAGTAAATATTGAACTAAAAAAGATACATGCTAAAAAGATAAAAGATATTTTAGTGATAATTTTAGACTCTATCGTGACTCAAAATGTTATTTGGTTTGTTTGTTGAACCAATTTCCGGTGATAGAGTATTATCTCAACTTGTAGAGACAGAGTTATATGTAGAGATTTATTGTACTTAAAGTACAAAAGAATTAATAATTAGTATGCGCTACATATTTAGTATATTCTATCTGATAGTACGTGAGCTAATTTATTAATTATATTTTAAAACAAAATACTTTTCATGTCATTTGCAAGAATACATTTTATATAGATAATAATATTATTATATATGTTAGAAATAGAGCCTTTGAATAAAACACTCAGCTTATATATATATATATATATTATTTTATAATATTTTATAATTTATAAGATAAATCTTTAAATCCATTGGAAAATAAATGTATATGTGTTAATTCTTCAAGTAATATATTTGTATGTGTGTGTGTAACATATGAAGCTAAATTAGACCAATTGGTTGGTTTTATAAATAGTGACGTCATCTCTATATCATTCTGAGTTAAAACCTATTATGGAAATATAATGAAATATTTGTTGGTTATTTGCTATAAAGATATTCTTAAAAAATTAAGATAAATGAATAATATTTCAGTTACTTTCTATCCTAAGATATCATAGAAAATCATTTGATAAGGACAATTCTTGTCTTCTTGTTCAAGGTCTAGATTAAGAACTAATCATGTCTTCTTGTCTAGGTCTAGATATCATGATAAAAGAAACTTAAAAAAATTTAAAACATGTAATTAATTAAATAAATAGTAATTGTTACTTTTACTCATGTAGTCTTAATTGGAAGTCTTATATTACGTCATTACATTCTATGTTATATATGTATATGTATGTATTATATTTATTGCTTGTATTATAAGCTGTTTGATATACATTATAATTATAATATGCATTTTTATTCAAAATTTAGTTATTATTTTTACAATACTTATAATATGTTTTAAAAGTTATATATACTTTTTCATTGGTATATATATATTTAATGTTTGTTTGTTTCTTATTATATCTATACAAATGAATTAAAATATTTTCATATTAATAAAAACGATTTGTAAAATAATTGTTATTTGTTTTTTAAGCTAATTATTTGTCTAGTGTAAGAGGTTTGGTAGAATTAAATACTTGTATATATAATATATTATATAATATATTCAGAAGAGATTATGTAACTCATACGTATTAGAAATTGTATTTGGATTACTTTTATATTGTTTTTTCTGATTTTCTTAATTAATAATGTTTTGTTTTCGTATATACAATATATCTTGGTTTACAAAAAAAAAAATTGTTTCTGTAAATGTCGGAAAAAGAATTAAATTAAATAAATAAGAAATATGGATGGTATTTGTATGAAAAACTCGTAATTTGTACGAAAAAATATTACACAGTTCAGATCATATGTTAAAGAATTAATATATATGGCAAGGTGTGATTCCCGTTTTTTTAATTAGCGATTAGATTTTGTGAGAATCCGGGGGAAGTAACTAGTATATATATTATATTAATATATAACAAGGAAGATTTTAAATATTTTTAATAAAGATTTCATCAATGAAATCCCCGTATCAGACTCAGGACAGGAGAAGTCAGAAGGTCAAATATTATCTACTCTAAGTAATTCTTGGAAATTTGGGATAAATCACGAAACAAATAATAATCTGTTTATTTATTTTTAATTCTGTGATAATTTGCCATCTTAATAAAATATGCTAAAAATATATTATACATATAATATACGTTCTACAAGATATAGATATAGTATCTTTATTTTATTCCATAGGTTATATGTTATATATTCGATAACTTGTTTTCTATATTAGATCAAATACAATACTTAGATATAAGCTATTTTTATTTAAAACTGAAACAAGAAAATAATATTGAAATAGGACCATCTCTGATACGATTGTTTCAATTATTCATTTATGTAAGTTTGTCTTATTGTATTTTCTCTTAACTTTACTTTATATATATATATATATATATATATATATATATATATATATATATATATATATATATATAGTTTAATGTATTTTATATATTACTTTTATAAATATTTTTCCCAGCATAAAATGTAGAGTCTTTAAATTAATTAAAACACTCTAAGAGAACTTTGTAGAGTAAACGCCAGTATCTATCAAGAACAAAGCGCTATACTTTGCTGTGAGCTCTACCATTGTTTTATCCAGGAATCGATACAAAGCTAGGATGCCCTACTTACTTGGACTTCACTTACATTTTGTTTAATATTAAAGATTTTATCTATTTTATTATGAAAATCGAATTATAATAAAAAAAGAAAAAACATATAAAAGGATCATTATCATTTGTCAAATATCCCGAAAGCTATAGAAATTAAGATAAAATACCGCCAGCGAAGGTAATTCTGCTTAAACGACCACGTACAAAATTATATGGTCCCGTGACAGTTTTTTTCTACATCGCAGAGTCTTAAAGCCAACGTGATTTATATAATGAATACAAATGCTCCATAGCCCATTTGCTAGGATATTGCAATTAGCTTCCGTTATAGCGTTAAAAATTACAAAATTGGGACCAAATTAAAAAAGACTAATTATATAGGCCCTAATAATAAATTATCACCGCTTAAATATAATCAGCGTTCAAAGATACGATAAATCGAGACAATGATTGTATTGTCTCATACATAATAAGATCACACGTAAAGACGCCTATCTTGATACCGTAATCACGTAACGAGATAACGCCTAACACCCTCTCAGCACAACAAACTGAGTATCAGAGTAGCATCTGTGAGTTACAAGTGTAAATAATCCAGAGGACGCCCAACCGCCACCGTGGGCTGGGCTTTGGTGAAAAAAAAGTCGTTAAAACAGCGGCTTTAAAAAGAAAAGCGCTGAAACGGGAGGCTCGGGTGGTATCGGTTTTTCTCGACGCGGGCGGTTCGCTGGGCGGGGCCGAGCGGCAGTAGCGCGCCGCCGGCCGGCTGGAGCGAACGTGTCTCTGTCGCTGTGGCGGGTTCATGTGAATTTTCGGTATGTTGATGTCGTGAATTAACAAAATGGACTTTCAGAGTGCTATGGAGACTTTCGCCGAGGCGTGGGCCGCTGCTAATACAGTCAAGTCCGAGGCACCTAGCGATCTGTCGCAGGTAAGTTTATAGTACCCTCCTATTAATAATATTTTGATTATATCGTACCGTTAAATTGTTTGATAACATTTTATTAAAGTTTTTTTACTTGGAAACATTTTTATTATTAATAATTTAATTTGGAATAGAATCCAAGAATTCAGTCATAAGTTTATAAACATAACTTAATTGTTTCTCGGACAATAAGCCCTCCAAGTTCATCTTGATAATCAAAATTTGCATAAATATAATGAAACACTTACATACATAATTGATTTGTTAAATCAAACAATAGTCTTGATATTTGAAGGTCGCCCCAAATATCTTGATATATTTGGCAAAGTGTCATACACTTAAAACAAATTGATTATCAAAAAATTTAATTTATTTGACATCTTTAAATGATTACTTTCTTAATCTATGTTCATTAATAATTATCCTAATTATTAATACATTTGCGGAATGATTTAACAATATTGTTAGAAATCATTAACTTTTGGCAACAGCGGATTAGATGTATAAATTTTTGAAGATACGGTTCATACTAATTATTATGATATGTTGTTATATATAAAAAAAGGTGGAAAATAGCTACATATATATATTTATTTGTATGTTATATACTAAATAATGCATGTATTAAAACTACAACATTGGGATATCGATAGGTTGAGATAATTTCAGTTCCTACGTTTTAAATACATTTAAATGTTAAAATTATTTAAATAAATAACTCAGAAGTGATCAGAATAACTATATTGAGAAATATTCTTGAATACGAGTGTCATAATTACTAGTATTTTTTTGTGGTTAGATATTAGATAGTGTTTTTACATTTCTTAATATTAATTGTAGTAATTACTAATTATCTGATATTATACTAAGAATATTTAAAATTTTTAGCTTCTTAATATGCTTAAAGTATTATGAAAATGAATTACTAATAGTTATATAATATATAATTAATTAATCAGTGAATAATTTGTCTTAAGTAGGTTATAAAATTTACTAAAAATTAGGTCAATTAGATTACGATTATCTTATGCTGTTTTTGCCATAGTTATTATTTATTAGTATTTAACTTATTATTTTAGTGCTTACAAAATTGAATATAATGGGTATGGATAGTCAAGCTAAAGCTTAAATAAATCGGAATATGTGTAAGTCTTCGGGGTAGGAGATTTTTTAAGCCACTAGTTTTATCTGAGAGTTCACCCCGTGGATAGAACATCGTCCCGTAGATAGAGAATGCACGGTCAAATAGTTTCATATTTTATATATATTAAATCTTTTTATATATATAAAATCTTTCCATCTGATCCCTTCCTGTATTATTTAATCCTTATGACAATTAGTTTATCTTTTTAATGATAAACATCTTTATTTCTTTATAATATACTATTCTTTTATATAATATTCTTTTAGTTTAGACTAAGACTGCTATATTGAGATTTGTTAGATAAATATAAATTACATACTTTTCCGCTGTTATGATATAAAAATGTAAATAAGAGGACATTTGTAATAAATATACATTTATGAAAAATAATTAAGTAAATGTTTAAAATTATTGACGTTCATTAGACATATTAGATCAATAGATATTATTATTAATATTACTAATATACCTTAAAAAACAAGCTATGTTTTTACCAAAAATACTAAGTTTTTTTATAAATATATTTTGAGATATATAAATTAAAAATAAAAGATATAAATAACAACCATATCTAATATATTAAATATAAAATAAATATAAAAATAACCTACAATCATTGTACAATATTATATTTTGTTCCGTGAAATGAATTTGGTACAGAAATTATCCGGCTCTACTCTTTGATTTTGTTATTGCTATCAAAACCGATCAATTTTTATTTATATTAATTCTGACCACGTGTCTTATTTATAATTCATTTTAATTTTTATCCAGTTACAATGCCTTATTATTAATATATTTCATGATTATTTTAGTTTTAACCAATTACAATCATTTAAGTTCAATAGAATACAATTTCGGTAATGCTAAATCCTATGTATTCAATGTTTTGTTCTAATGTTTCAAACATGGCAATAATTTACATACAATTTCCCGTTTAATTTGTTTTTAGTATTAGTAATTATTGTATGATTATATCATTTTTTCATGTTCTTGAATGAAGTGCATTCCACTACATATAAGAACATGAAATGAATGATAACGAATCTTTCGGTTATTTTTTTCATATTTTAATTATATTTTAAAATTTATTAATATTATTTCAAAACAGTATACGAATATTTTGTAATAAATATCAAAATTATTGTAGAAAGTTGATCATTGAAGTATATTATAATATTAATATTATAATATTTCTAAAAATATCAATTTCTAGCAGTTCTTTAAGAGAATATAATTGAAAATTGAGTTTTTTATCGCCAGTTCATAGTAATATGTAATCATACACGATTTTTACCGATTAACCGATAACAGTGTACAGTGTTTATAAATATTCAGAACCGCGTTAATCCATTATCAAAGATTATTGTTTGAGCGATAACTCCGTGCCTATTGATAATACACGAGGCTATAACAAAACTGTACTTATTATTTAAAGTATTTTTTACTTAAAATTGAATTTTGTTATAGAAATAAAATTCGAGACTTGAACCCGTTATACATTGAAGTTCGAGATTTCCAGTAAAATATCATCTAGACATTATTTGGTATTTTTTATCTAAATGTATATAGATAGCGTTTATAAGGACGTCATATTTTTATGAATAAATAATCAGAAAGAATTTCTAATTCTAAGAATTTAATTTCTAATTTGTTACTATAGAAATATAACATTATTTTAATGTAATTATTTTTATATTTATTAATCTAATACTATTATAGTATATTGATAGGAAGGTTTAAATATTACAAACACTTAACCGGAACTTTACTAAGAACCGTTACAAAGTGATTTCGATAAAAAACTATTGGCAAATTACATCTTCAGGTATATGGCGCGTGCCAAACTTCACAAAAACTTCAGTTTATAGTTGATAAAGTCATGCTATTATACACGTTGGGATAGATACCGTGGTTTAATTTGCCGATTCAAATACTGAGATCTAATTACTAACCACACGCCTCAGCCTCTGTGACAATATAATCGAACTATATTTGATTCGGATCATTTTTTCACGGTTTTGAAGTATATTTTTTGCTCTTCAATAGCAATTCTTGGTTTTTATAAGACTATATTTAAGACTATCAGATTTATAAATGTTATGTTATATTTGAGAAAGTAAATGTTTCCAGTAATAAATCGGTTCTTTGTAGGCTGGTCAGCTTGTGATAGACACGCGCTGCGCTTGCGCCGCCTGTGTCGCCACTAATGGGCTCCATCTCGCGGATAAAGCAGCGACACCGTTACCTTTCTCAAATCACGTACACTATTGTAATATCCAATCGCCCAGAAATGAGATTGCGGCTAACAAGTTATTTACATTGACGTTTTAATATGTTGACTGAAAAAAAAACTATTTAAAAAGGTAATTATAAAGTGGTGTCCGTAATAGCCACCGTACGCGCCGGCACGCAGCCTTTGTGACGAAGCTAAACCCCAAGATTAATTTTGGCGGTACAATGAACAGTTCAAAGTCAAAATACTCGCTTCAATAAGTATGCATTGCGATTCTGTTTGTCAATTTTATGGTTACGAAAGAACGCTTTGGGCTTCCAGCTGGAGCGATAGGATCTTTATTACATCACCGTTTTGGGGAAAATGATTAATATCAGGGATTGGTGCGGACGGATAAATAGCTGAGATTGACGAAATGATGCGAGGTCTGTGACCGGGTCGGTGTGAGGGCGCAGGGGGAGGGGGGTGCAGGCGAAAAGCCGCGAGGCTGCATTGCGCGAACGTGCCCAAAAACTAACCATAATTTACGGACTACTTGCAGAACGACTGACGACACGCGCGGTGCTTTTTTGCATTACTCTGATCCTGTTACAGAGTAAATTTCTCACGAACATCAGAAGCACATCTTTCGAGAATTGCTCGTTAATGACGTCCCAAAATTAAGAGCATATTTTTATAAAAAAGGAAATTGGTCTCAGTAGGATTGTCAATTTTTGGTGAAAATGACACTGTCTATTAATATTTGTAACGGACAAGCTTTCTTTATAATAACGAAAGACAAGTTGAACAAAAAATCTGTGTTCTTTAATGTGGAATTTCGGTAGCCCACGGCTGAACAGGGTGGAACTTGAGATTTATTTTTGAGATTATTGCGATTGAGATTTCAGTGAGATAAACTATCTCATCGTTTATATTGAAATTGAAAAAATTAAAACCTTTATAATTTATAAACATTTGCACAAAAGCTATGAAACTATTTTCAAATAACTCATACACTATTTAAGTATTTAAAATTAAAATTTAATCAATTATTTTTAAATTATTTGTAATTAAAAAAAAAATTAATTGATTTGATTTTAAGTTCGTCCCATCGTTGGCTGAAATAAGTTAAGGGTGCGTGCAAACGGAATGCGATTGTTCATTTTAAGTATGTTGACGTGAGAGGATCCTCTCCGCTGTAGGCGGTCATGATACTCATGTCATATTATAATAACACGGGCAACGCGTTATTAATGTTAATACAACGCATCGCACCTGAAAACGATCGATGCTATGACAAAACATAATCGCGTGTAATCGTCCGGCTTCCCCTTAACCTAAAAATAAAATGTGTAACGATATTTAATATATTCATCAAATATATGAATAAAAGGAACAAAAATTGCCTTTCTCCGAGGAAAGGCGACGTGCAATCTAGCGATTACGTGCTTTTTTTGCCCCCCTCATTATGCAGATTCTGGCGAAAAAGGAATAAATTTAATAACATGCGTTCGTGCACATGCGTTATCGAACGCACTTGCTTCTGATAATCTGCGCGCGCGCCGTCCGCAATTACAGTGGGAGGGAGGGGGGGCGACGAACACGGTGCGGCGAACCAAAAGCCAATTCCATTTTTAATTTACCTTTCGCAACTCCTATTTTGCAATTCCTGTTCATTTTAAAATTTATTACTTAATCCACCCTATTGGGTACCGTTGTAATAGTAAAACTTATTTGTTGTTCGGTTGAGAAAATATAACACAGAATCTAATTGGAATGACACACTTTCTATCCATGATATGTTGCCTAAGTGTTTATAAACCAATCTTGGTTTTATAAGTAATTTCATGGCTATTGATTGTACTTATATTTAGTTGTGTTAAAACAAAAATACTATTATTCTTTTGCATTGCGGTAGAAATATACTTCCCTATATTTTGCTTTGTAACTAAATACTAAGCAATCGTAATAATGATCAAATGTGTTTAATTAATCAGATGTAAGTATACTTAATTTAGAACTTCCCCAATCGGATTACTCAAGTAACATTCAAATGCCTAGTACCCTCGATAAGTTGGTCTCGACTGTGAGATGCATGTCTCAGTATTGCGGTACCATAATAAGGATAATCTTCACACCTGAGAAGTGCAATTAATAATGGACGAGCTTACGTTCTCAAGGTATAAGCAAATACTGTTAAGATTATCAGAAGGGTAGCGGAATTACAATGTTTGCGGATTGGAGGAATATGTGATCTAAATAGTTTAATTGTGTATATGTATATAAATAATATATCTATATATATATTAAGTTTGCGATCCCAATAAATTTGCTACCTGTGTGAGGTATGGCCACAAATACTAAACAATGTTTTCTTTATCCGGATTCACTTTAACCTTTAATTTAAGGATATCTTGAAACGATAATTGCGTTTCTTACAATATCCACGTGCATTTTTCAAAAAAGAACGCCATGTATTCGAAAGATATCATTGGTATGTTGGATGTATTTGATTGGTTTTGTGAACTAAACCTGGGAGACAAACGTGTGAGGTGCATTGGCACGCGGGCGCAGGGGTGTGGATCAACCTGGTCAAAAACTGGCCCCCGCTTCTTAGCCTTGAATGGCTTAGCCCTTTGGTCACGAGTAAATAGCTGACGTGGCCCGCGGCCAAGCGCGCCCTGCATACATAATGTGTGAGACTTGGAAAGACGTGGTGTGGAGTCTATACTGCAACTATATCATTTTTTATGGGATGGACTTATATGTTGTTAATGGATAATATGTCTAAGTTAAATTTATATGTTATATTTAATTGCTTCCACTCAAATTTTATTGTGTATTGAATAAAAGTAAAATATAGTTCCTATTTTGTTAATTACACAAGTTATTGAGATTTGATACGTATATTTTAAAATGATTTTTTTTTATATAACGCAAGACAAAATATATTTTTTTATCAATATAAAAATGAATATGTTGATAAAATACATGAAATTATTGTTTTTTTTTCTTATGACCATCTAAAATTATTAATTTCACATTAGAAATAAAATAAAGAAAGACGTCTCCACAGCATCAGTGCGCTGGTAATGGAGTATTCGTATTTGTTTCATTTTTATTTTTTGTCGGTTCGATTACTCGAACGCGATCTCCCCATCATTCTCCGCGAAATTCGGGAGCGTCTGAGCCGTCCAGCCTTCAGATATTAATTATTGATTGACGATAAAGTAGGTACGTAAATATAGTACCTCGTATTATACACGAAAGATCAACGTATAATAAAACTATGTACTAACAACTGTTTGTTTAAAATGTCCTTTCAATAATAGGTTGCCTATAATAGATCACTGATAAGTCTCTTTGTACCAAAAGTTTCATTTTATTGTTTATTTTGTTTTAACATCTGTTTTTTTTATATGTATTTACGTGTGCAATAATAAATAAATAAATAATAAACATATTTTTAATTCAAAATAAAATAAAAAATTCTACATAAATTAATATATTTAATTTAATCATGTAATAATTGTGTTAATTATTTGTTAGCTGTATAGTTTTAAAGTGATTGATAAACATCTTAAACAGACAAAAGCACACCAGGGTGGTTAATTGCTAAAAATCGGCTCCCACAAGCGTCCGTCAGCTGCCGCGCTGCCTGCTCAGTATGAACTCCATCACCCCTGTATTTAATCCATGTTAAGCATTTTACAACTACCGTCATTTTAACTATTGTTTTTAAACTTGTTTATGTTATTTAACCCAAATTACTAGTATTGCAAAATGTTAGTGTTTAAGAACCTTATTTGTAATTTTTCCCCTCAAAACTTCTAAAGAAAATTTAGGTTTGTCATGAGGTTTTTTGGATTAAATTTCCACATTGATTGATATATAGAAATATTTTTTTAAAGATATTTTTTTTATTCCCCAAATACTATAACTATATTAAGAAAGACAAAAATTATAATAATGACGTATAAACACAGTAAAGATATTAGTATGATATCAATTGATTATTACGTAAAGTAAAAAGCCGATTATTTTAAATTTTTCGAAACTAAGGCTTTGAATAATGAATAACTAGAAGTGAGTATAATATCATTTTAATTAACATTTTTAATGATAACCTAAAGGTTAATTAAGGTGAAACTAAGGTTTAAAATTTATTTATTTATAAACTTTTAACTAGCGTTTAGTTAGGGGTCATTTTAGTGCGTTTAAAGCAACTGCAGAGTTAAAGTGTGTATTGTGTCTAAAACAAAGGACCCCTTAGCACCACTCCAGCTTAATTTTGGAGTGCGAGTTAGTATTTGAATTGGTTTTAATCGTGGGATAAACAATGGGGCGCTCCGCCACGCCTTGCGTCACCGTACTTGTTGAAGTTGTATTGTGGTTTTAAATAAAATATAATAATACGGGCTTGAGGTGAAATTAAACGAATGCGTTAATAATAATGGTTTAACCATCCGTTTATTATATTATATATAAAAATACTATTTTTAGTCGCGCTTCATGTGATTCTTCACAGTAATGTTTGCTGTATGTGAAAAAAAAACCACTTACTAGTTATGCTAAATACAATTCCATATAATAAACAAATGACCAGTCGATTTCCTAGATTAAGTTTAAAATAAAAAATATTCAGACGTGAATAGTAAGTATGTAAATTCTGAATAAATGAGTTATCCCGAGGGTAAGGGTGAGTGATGCGAAACGCGTGAGCAATCATCGCGATCGACGACTCTTGCGCATGAAAATGACGGAAACGCACACACGCTCCCACACTCACGCACACCTGCGCAATAAGCAGATATCAGTAATCCATTGTTAAAAACATGTCTATGTAAATACGTCACTAACGACTACGTTATGCTAAATGAAGTTTTTTGAATTTATGTTTGCATTTATTACTAGGGAAATATTGAATTAACATAGCACCTGGTAACTTTGTTATACCAATGTACACATATATGTGTATATGTATATGTATATGTATATGTATATGTATATGTATATGTATATGTATATGTATATGTATATGTATATGTATATGTATATGTATATGTATATGTATATGTATATGTATATGTATATGTATATGTATATGTATATGTATATGTATATGTATATGTATATGTATATGTATATGTATATGTATATGTATATGTATATGTATATGTATATGTATATGTATATGTATATGTATATGTATATGTATATGTATATGTATATGTATATGTATATGTATATGTATATGTATATGTATATGTATATGTATATGTATATGTATGTGTATAGGTACCAAAAGCTAACATAACTTGTTCCTAATGTTCCGGAATATATATATATATATATATATAGATAATGTAGGTATTTTGATAGAATATAAATGATTTTATTTTTTATAGTAAGGTCGAGTCGTAAAAGTCCGCTGGTCGGTTTGTGACATAATAGAAGCTAATGGCTTTTTTGTGAAAATACTATATATATATTACCATAATGCGTCTTAATAAATTAAGATAGTGCTTCTATTTTTAATCAAATTATATTAATTCGTTTTGAAATCAGCTTTAAGGATGTAATGATAAAAATTTTGGAGGTTCTCATATAACTGGTAAAACTATTAGTACATACAAAGTTATTAAAAAATATTTGCGTAATAAATTGTAAACAAACATTCCAGTAATATCTGAACATCGACTCCATGCGTTCGTGTATAACTTGTAAATAACGTCACGATGCATGAGCACAGAGCGATAAGCTTCAAAATATTATCTATTTAAAAAAAGGTAATTGCGTTGTGTTAGAAATCGCACGTTTGTACGCACACATCGGTATTAAGTAATTAATGGACATATCAGCCGACGATCTGTTCATCAAAACTGCGTTAGCTCGAAAACTGCTTATTGAGCTGAGCGAAGCGAAACTCTTTACTGGTCAACTCGATCAAATTTTGTCCGCTATCTTCTACACCGATCAAGCTATACTAACCAAATTTGGACCAGTTGATTATCACATGTGCACCTTTCTAAGATACATTATGAAATTGTAATTGTAGATTAAGAGTCATTTGCAATTAACTTTATTTTTAATTAAAATGTTATATTACAAGCTTAAATGGTAAATTCTTTTTCTGACATATGTTTATTTTTTGTTAATTGTGACAATATTAAATTAAAGTTTTTGTAATTCATTTCGCTCAGCTTTCCCTTGCTATCTGGCCCTAATAATTTGATGGTAGTGTAGAACACACTTGCACTTGTTTATCGATCTATCGGCGGATGCGATTGCAATCAATACAACCGTTACATAGCGTAAGTTTTGAGCAAAAAAATACAATTATGATAATGGTCGTCCTAGTATGGGATAGCAGCTTGTTTATGCAAATATATATACTAATTAGGGGGGGAAATTATTTTCATTCTTGTTTTGCATGGTGAGGAATCTCAGCAAAAAAATTTCTTCATGGGGATCGGTTCATTGTCATTTGAATAATACGTTAAGTTGACTGCTCTATTGGAGGTTATATCGACTTTTTATGGAAATGAAATCGAATAGATTTATCGATATAAATGAATCACTAAACAGTCGGTGCGTTTTTAAGCATTGAGTTCTTACTTCGTCCGTTACGCAATGAGTTCTTTGTTTGTCAAACTCCTTTTAAATCGGCTTAAAAGAGAAGAGGGTTAGAAGTAAAGGGTTCTACAGAATGCCATATCACCAGCTTAATCTTAGCGGGCAAATTAGGATTAATTGAACTTTTTCCTTTAATTCTCTGAGTCTTTATGCTTTGTAATTCGTTCAACATGTCACTGTTGGATTTATTAAAAGCTGTTGCAACGTAGAAAAAAAACTATATAATATTAAAAAATAGAGAAATCTAAAACCGGATATTTCATTATACTAGGTGATTAAAATATTTTGCAATATTAATTATGAAATTGCAAATACCTTTAATTTTGTATAATTGATTTAGCCATTAATAAACAGATATGATATTAATATTTAACATAGATTGATTTTGATATTAATAAATAAGGTATCAACATTTTATTACATATTGAATTTATAATAATATATAATATAATGAATATATATATATATATATATATAACGAATGTGTAATCAAATTTTGGTTACCTATGTATATAATATTTTAGTTAATATTTGTATTAACAGCCCCCAGTAGATACAATACGCAAAGTGCGTTTCGAACTGAATTAAGGGGTTGGGGGGTTAGTATCTATAACCCGATGGCGGTTACGAGCTCTCAGGTGTGACGCGACGGAAACCCACTATCATTAGCCTACCCACATGTAGTATACTGTTTACGCAAAATGTCTTTGTGTGGGTGGGACGGATTAGACTAGCTTTTTCCTTTTTTAAATTGTGATTACGATATCATATTGTTATTCCTTGTTGCGATCGCTTTTAGTATATTGTTATTCAAAATGATTGAATTCTATTTATCCATATCTTTTATATGTATTTCTGTATATACATATTATTTGATATGTATATATATATATATATATATATATATATATATATATTTATATTTATATTTGCTTCAAAATATTTAAGGATATCTATCATCTATATGTATTTATATATAACAATCTGTCTATACTTATTTTTATTTGCACTTACTAATGTGCTCTCCTGTATTATATATTATATAAGGTGGCTGCTTGCTTAGCATTAAGCTCGCATTTTGTACAAAAAATTATAAATTTAATGCACAATTAAATTAAATAATGAATAAGTTATTGAATTTCTATCATTTGAATAGAAATAATAGACGCGGCGCGTGTCTTGAAGAACAAATGTAAGGTATTTTAATTAATTATAATAATGTTGATATCGATAAGCTAGAGATATTTAAAAGTATTATTTTAATCTGAATTTTAAGCAATTTAAATATACCTAGATATTTTTATGGGACGAGGTGAGGACATTAACGAGTAATAAATAAATAATCTTGATATGTATATAATTATCACTTTTAGTATAAAAAATCAGTTTTTAGTATATTATAGATATGTATAGTATGTATGTTATTTAAAGAATGCGAGTGGTTTGTGCCAGTGTTAATTAATTTGAATTAATATATTCTTAGGACTAATTTTATAAATTATTGACTAAAATATATGAAACTATCCTGTAATGAAGCAGTTGTGGCTTACAAAATTTGAAAAAAGATCGATCAGGATTTGGGTCTGTTCTACTCTAATCTTAATTGTCATTATATTATTATAAATAAAATAATATATTTAAATATATATTTACAGCTATAAGTCCCACCCTGTACGACACAGACGGATACACACAGGGACGAGGCAACTAAATACTATATATTCCCAATAATATTGCATGCGGGTTGAACTATCGCTTAGAACTTCGGAAATAAATATAAGCTTTTTTAGCTGCTGTTTTAAAAGTTTCCAATAAATTAATTTATTTATATGATAGCAACTAAATAAATTATTAGTTTTTCAACATTATTATACAAATACATTTTTTCAATTAACGTAAATATACTATAATTAAAAAGGTATTGATATCTGTGAGGTAATTGTCTAATTACCATTTACAACGTAATAACTACGTGTTATTTTTAAATAATAAAAGTTGATAGGTCTCGTGGTTATTGGCCTGCTGAGGCAAAAGTCGTGAGTTCGATTCCCGGGACAGTTACTTGTTTGATCCAAAAATTGCTGTTCCGTGTCTGGGTGTTATTTGTATCTCTTATTTGTAAAACCTCCCGCGACTTAGATTGTTTCTTTCACAAAAACAATGAAAAATACACAACTATATATAAATAATATATTAAATAACGCACACTTATAGGTTGTACTCGAATATACTCGCCTTTTGTACATTATTTTGTGTATTATGCAATAAAAAATAAATAAATAACATATAAACAAACATAGTAATACATTTGACACTCCAATTTACAGCTAATTCCTGACATCAGCTCTAGGATAGCCGATAGCATAAGTGCCTATATTTAGAATCTGTGCGTCTTATTAATGTTCGTTTTAGTGACGGCTATGGTTAAATCGCACCAATTGACTTTGTAACCTCAGCCCAGATGAAGATCTACTGATTACATGTGGAAGAGATAACCTGACCAAGAAAAAAATATAACATTTTTGATTTGTCACTTTCACACCTTTGACGTAAATCGTTAGTGAGAATATAAAGTGGGAAGTTATCCCCTATACGAATAAAAGCCATGTATAACATTTTCTCTGTTTTGTCACTTTCACACCTAAACGTAAATCTTTAGAGAAAAAGCGACAGAAAAATATTCTGTATAAATATTTTTATTAGGAAGATTAGGTTCAAAACTACAATAACTCTGTGAATAAAATAACTCATGTGATAATTATTATATTTGTAGATAAAGTCAACAAAATATATTG
The DNA here is from genome assembly GCA_959347395.1 of Mechanitis mazaeus. Lineage (NCBI taxonomy): Eukaryota > Metazoa > Arthropoda > Insecta > Lepidoptera > Nymphalidae > Mechanitis > Mechanitis mazaeus. Next base: position 13,086,753 of record OY365743.1, read on the forward strand.
AAGTTACACAAACATCTGTGGCCACAAAACATCGGTTTAAACAATAGATTATGGCGGCTATCGGGCGGAAGCGATAGCGGTAATAGCTGTATCACATAGATGCTCTTATCATTGTTGTATGTGTGTGTGTGTGTGGGAATTTATATAATGTGGTTACATGTGTGAGTTTACACAAAATTAAGGGTATATATTATAGTAAAATGTTTAATTCTTTGTTCTATATAGTTATAATATTTGGGGAATAAAAAAAATATCTTAAAAAAATATTTCTATATAACAATCGATGCGGAATCTTATACTGAATATAAAAAACCACCAGACATGACGAGCCAATATTTTTCCTATAAGTTTTGAGGGAAAAACTAATAAATGAAAATATGTGTTTATGATTTTAAGTTTAAAGAAACATAAAAATAAATTTTTAAATTGTAGATAATAGTTGAAGTCAAATTTAATGTTGAACCCTAAAAATATTTAATGGTTTAAAATATTAACTTATTAGTTAAATACGAATCAAAAAGGGCTATAATAGGTTATGGTAGATTTCGGGAGGCGTAGATATAATAAAAACATATCAAAGCCAGTAAAGTTCAACGCTCAAAGTGCATAATCGTAGTAATCAGCCGGAGCCAAATGTCATCGACCCACTTATCTCATCCGCCATCCCTTTTACAATTACAACAACAAATGAGTAAGAGTGCACCGATATGCGTCCGCGCATCGATACGATGCAGAGGAATAAAATCCTGTGTGAACGAACTCTAATCTCTGCTCCGTGGCAGCTTCCAGACTCGATGCGCATGCGCTGATAGATTGACAATGAATCACAGCCCTTGTGACACTTAGACAATAAACTACTAAATAACAAACCTTGCTTAATACTTATTATATTAGGGTAGTTTTAAAAAACTCCCACTTTAGAATTAATATCAAAGATTTTTTTTATTAAATTAATAAACATATTTTAATTTTATTATACAAGTCCATACATATGCTTAAAATTATTAGTGTTTCTGTATTATTAAATATAAAACAGCTATTTTTCTACATTTAATAATTTTCAATAACATAACATAATATATTTATATTAAATATCAATTTTAACTTTTTTTGTTTTTTTTTGTATATTTGAGTTTTATTTTTTTTTGTATATTTGAGTTATTATGTATTGTTTAAAATAATAACTAAAATAACCATTAACCGCCTTTTGAATATTTTAAACTAATTTTAAATGTTTAAAGTTAAAAATATAATAAAATAGAAAAAGTTGACTTTAACTATGAATTTTTTCCTACCCGAGTTCACTTACAAACAATAAATTTGAAATCAGGTAGACCATTGAAAAGAGGTAGGTCTATTGAAAGTGTCCTGGGTATACCGTTAAAAAGATGATCCTGTTCCAAAGGTTATTGTTTACAAAGATTTAACTGACGTAATGGGATAAACAATTCTAAGGATTTCTTATTCATGTTCGAAGTCATAAAATGCAGGTAAGCGCTACCTCACTTACAAGAAAGATCTTCTTAATTGCCTTAACAGAATCCCTCTGTTTTGATTCCCCGACACGTTTGGAGTTTCACAAAAACCATGGTTGTAAGCTTTCCATCTTAAAATGAGATATCTTAAATTGTTTACGACAATTACTGTCGTTGCATAGAATTATGAGTGGTTTATAATCAAATTAAATAAATGCCATTTCATTTCCTGGTATGAATACTTCGAAAATTTGAATTTTTTGATGGATTAGCAATTATAATATCCCTCAATTTATATACGTTTCTTTGTAACTAATATCCAGTCATTTGAAGGACAGACGCATGTTGTACAACGATGTATTCAAACCCAATGCACTTTACTTAGAAACTGAACTGTCGAATAATAAGTGCATTGTGTGACCGTATACGTATCACGGATTAGTGAGAGGAATACTAAATGTCGATAATTTGCAGCTACTAATTTATCGACTTTCATTCTTTAAAAAAATACAATTGGTTTGTTGCAGCCATTCATCTTGGTTTTATAATTATTTAAATTTTATCATTTAGTCGTACCATTATTGGTACGACTATAAAATGTAAAAAGTCAAACATGAATGAATTTAAATTCAAAAGTTGCGCGTTATTAGTATGTCGTGATTACACAGACATGTTTCGGGCGGCTTCTTAATCTGCCCAATAATGGTCTATGATGCCTATTATCGAGGGTTCTGATCGAGGTCAATGACACATGAGCATATCGATTCAATATCGGCAGTGGCGGCGAAGCGCGAGCCACGCACTTCCGACGCGACGGATTTGCCGGAATCGGCGCGGGCGCATCAAAAGAGCTTGCAAAATTCGGACGGAGGCGCGCGCGCGTGTATCCATTTGAATATTATTTTTCCGTGCCGACATGGGAATGGCTACTGTACTTCCCACCATAAGTGACTGTTCCCAAAAATTTGCATTACTTTGACTTAGTTATAATATATTTGTCACAAATTATGTACGTTATAAAATCTAATTATTTTTATTATATTATCTCCTTTGCCCTAAATCTTGATGGTTTTAGAAACATGCATCACATTAGTGATGGCATTTCCTGAATCGAGAAGCATAACAACCGCAATTTTATTTCAAAAAAATGTCGTCTTATAATTAAATATAATATTTTTTCGCGTGGATTCGCTGCATCCAAATTTCGGCAAGCTCGAAGCCCACACGGGCTTTCTTGCTACTTACATCTCACGTTTTTGAGTAGCCGTAATATTTAAATTGCCGACATAGCTCCCGCGGGCATACCTTGCATGGGAATGTGCACTGGCGGTCGTCAAAACCCGCTTTTACCGAATGCGATATGCGTTGTCCAAACGCATCAACGTCGACTCCTTCTCTGTCTATCTCGGAGGCAATGAACTGCGATGACAAAGAGGCGCTGATGGAAAGTATGGCTACTTTTACTGGACGCTTCTTACATCAGCAAACGCATCCCGCCTAAAATTTTGCATGGATGTGTCGCGCATGCGAAAATGTAGTCTGCGGCGCTCGGCGCAGGCGCACGTCCGCGACATTACCTGCTGATGCATATTAATTGAGGAGGAAGTTTTGTCAACAATATCTAATGTGCTCTGCTGTCTGTCTGCGGTCCCATTGATAGCTTTTTTGTTGTCACTGCATTTTATAAGTTCCATCGCAGCTAGACGCTCCTTATATAATATTGCAATTTTGCATAATTTATGACCTACGTTGTGAAAACAATCAAGTTGATTATTCAAGCGCATCAATACCTACTCAATATAGTTGTCGCTGGTGGTTTAACTGGGTTATTTCATTTAATCACTACCACTTGAATGTTAATTACAGATAATCATCGCGCAAATACATAATCTTCTCATAGATTATGGACAGTAACGCATTGAGTGGAGATATCTAGAGTATACGTTTTGATAGTATAATGATATTATCTTTTAACAATTATAGATATATAAGTACCTAGGAAAAGTCGAGGTTACTAGTTGATAGAAGTAGGTAGATTATAATCTTAAATTATATAAACTAACAATATATGAAACTAAATATTAAAATTTAACAAGAATGACGGAACTATGTCACACGTTCTATATATCTTAGATTTTGGATTAGGATACAGTGATAAGAAATTTTATTTTTGATTGCAATGATAAGACGTCGTCGTAATAATTTGAGAGGTTTGGTTCCTGATAAGTTGATAAATAACATATTATACAATACAAAAGAAACAATACAATATAATCATTTAATTAAAAAAATAGACTTCCTCTGTTTTCACTGCTGTTTTCTTAATATTCTTCATAATTTTAATAATTTTGGTCAAGTAATTGAAACATAAAAAGAATATGATCTTCTATACTTATCTATAGTCCGAAACTTCTAAAGCCTCAAGACTCTTCTTGAAACTATAGAAGATTCGGAAATTTAGAAATTCGGAAGATTAGATAACGGAATTCTGGAAAAATGATAGAAGAAGAAAAAAGAAGGAAGACGACGTATATAAAAACGTGAAAGACATTCACAAGATGGAGGGATAAAAGCAGGTATTATTAACATCAAACTTCAGAACTTTGAATATGAAACCACCAATAGATATAGATACTTAACGTATTTTATTCGTTAATCCATATTACTCAATTAATCGCATATTATGTTACGGTATAAGAAGAATTATAAGTGTCCCTTCCCTTATATCTTAATAATTAATTAGCTTTATAATTTAGACGAAATTTGTATTTTGTATCTATTTTGTATGTTAACTTATATGATCCTTGATTACTCTTAAATATAATTATCCAGCTGTACTCATGTTATTAATATCTGAATATGCCGGCTAGTTTCGAACCCATTCGGGGTTCTAATTCATGAGCTCTGAGCATGGCGGAATCCCAGCGGGAACAATTCACAAATTCCAAGAGTAATAACATCAGTACAGCCGGATAATATTTAATAAAAACTTTTATATTCATGTTGCAACTGATATCAAAAATTGGATCATAATTTAATATATAATTGATAAATCACAGATAGATTATCCATTTCAAAGGTAGATAAGGTTAATGAGCTGGTTATCTTCAGCTGTGGATTATTCGATTGCACAGATTTCTTTATCGAGTATTGTCGGTGTTCGTGCTTTGTTACGATTATGAGATTACTTTGAATTAGATTAGATTATTGATATCTGTGACGGATGTGCACGCGGGAATAAAACGGTATTATTATAGATTTTATTTGAATTTTGTATTTTTGATAGTTTAATTTTACATTTTGTTGGTCAATAATTTTATATAATATATTTTTAGTAATATAAACAAGATACAACATAGCGATTTGAATAAAATAGTATTTTTGATACGAATAACATTTGTGTATTTTAGGAGTGATTTCAAACTTTGTCTATTATAATATTATATAATATGTCAAAGTGTCAAACTTATTTGCCGCTTTTTTTTTACAAAAAGCAAAAAGCAAAAGTTGAATATTTCCAGATTAGCAATTGTCATTATAAGTTTTATATTAGATATATTAGAAAAAAATCAAGGTTGTTGATAAACTTGATAAACCAGTTTAGATTATTACAAATAATTTTCTCAAAAACCATCTTATTTCATAACTAAATACATGAAAACGAATATTATATACCATACATAATATAATTATGACTATTAAATATAATTATCCGGCTGTACTCACGTAATTACTATCGGGGTTTTGCCCGATTAGTTCCGAACCTATTCAGGGTCCTTTTTCATGAGCTCTGATCATGGCAGAATCATGGCGTGAACCAACACAAAATCAGATAGTAATGACGTAAGTACATATTATAGTAATCATGAATTACGTAAGTTTACATAAAAAAACATATATTCATTAAATAGATATCCTATGAAAAATTTTAATAATTTACCTAACGGTGAACTAATCAAGGTTTTCCGTTTATTCCTCACACGCTAGCAAAAGCCGACAAATTAAGTTAGCACTTTCAAACCTGAACCATTTGCCTCCAATTTACTGGACATGACTCTCTACAATGTGCGCTCCTGTGTTTATCCCGTCCAAAAATAGTGCAAATGACACTAATTACGCCCATGTAGCAGGCCCGTGCTAATGTATTGCTCAAACCGTTCCGTTTCGGTTAAACAGTAGTACGACTATCTCTGAACATTCATATAGTATTGGTATTTTAGTACAATTAGGTTCGCTTTTTATCAGAAAACATAAAAATCTTTATAATATATTTTGTACCATACTTAAGTACAATTGTACCTTTGCGTGTATTTAGGTACAATTCATTGTACCAAATATTAATAATTGTAAAGGTTTATCATATGTACCAATTTAAATAGAGATAGGAAATGCTTCCGCGGTAAATATTTATTGTATAACAAATGTGGGAATTAGGTAAGGAGAGTAAATTTTAATTGAATATGATAATTAATATCTTTTGTATATTTATAAACTAGACATGACAGAATGGAAGTTGAGATTTTTATGAAACAAATAAATTATAATCTTATATATTAATGCAGGAAACGATTTCGTTGGCACACTGTAGCTCGAGAACCACTAAAGGGAAAAATATCGTTGATGGCTCAAATCAAAGGTCTCATTATGCTACACTGCTGAAAAATAGTGACAACTCTCAAATCTCATTAGCCTAATTGCAGTAATTAGTCAAAAAATTAATTTTTCCCATAGACTTTACATGGGGAAATTTTGCGCGCGCTTTCAAATTTTTTGTATTATCTATTGTGACTAGCTGGTCTTAGCATACTAGTTTCAATATAATACGGAAATACGGGAACGTTAAAACTATTATACAATATAATTAATTTAACAAAAACATTTTTTTTTGGCAGGAACGCCTGTCTCTCTTGAATTGGACCATGCTGAAAAAGACGGTACTATTTTTATTTTCTATTTTTTTTAATTTATTTTAAATAAAAAACGAATAAGATTTTGAATGAATTTTATAAGCCGGTTTTAACAAATAATTAATTTATTAATAAAAAAATATATTTTTTATTTGTAATTTAAAGTGCGTATGTAATTAACTTAATATCTTGTATATCAAGTAGTGTAGTATTCCGGTCGTTCCTGACTCGTACTACGACGGATGTTTAACAAGACAGTCGTATGCCCTAGGAATATATGAGGATAGCCCAGAGGTACGACCTGCATAGGAATAGGTTTACGTAACTGTAGTTGACTTGTGAGAACGTAATTTAGCAACATTGTTGATTGAGATTTTATAATGCAAATTAATGAAACTCCTCTACTAACTGACCAATCTATCCATGTATATTATTAAAATGTTGATATTAGAAAACAGAAATTAGTTTTTTCAAAAAAGTACCTAAATTATTGTTATTCAAAGTTTAAGAGAACAGAAATCTATTTGTACAACATAACAATTAAAAAAAAATCTCCAAAAGTACAAAAACGTATTATAAATGTTAACGAAGAACTAATCCTAAAACCGACTGAAGCCAAATCCGTAGCCAGTAAGGATAACACACTTTACAGCTACCGCGGGAGCCTTCGTAAACAAAACTCGTGTCACTAACGTTAGTAAGAAGTAAAATTGTTTAAACTGAGATAATAATATAATCTGGGTTTAAATTCTAGGTTAAGGAATGTAAATAATGTAAGTAGGAAATGTAATTGTAATGGTGTGTGCGTACGTGTGTGTATGTGTATTGTGTATAAGTCATAATTTTACTATTAGTACTAGTACTAAATGAGGTCTGAAAGAAGATATTCTCTGAATGTGTATAAAGAAGAAGATAATCTTTTATAAAAACCAGTTAAAACTAGTTAATACCAGTGCGTTTTATTAATATTTTTATTTCGTAACATCTCATTTAATATTCATTATAATTTAAAAAAACATTGAAAAATGTTGGTAAGAAATAGACAATTGCGGATTTATGATGTCATGCTATTTTTTTTAATATATATGTTAATAAAATCTTAAGCTGAATAAATTAGTGAACGTAAAACTTTGTTTTGAATAATAAGATAAAAATATAGTAAATTATCGCTATAAAAAGGGAGTAGTGATGAAAGTTTAAGGTTGTATGTGTTTTGTAAAAAAAAATCCAAAAAAATTTTGTTTTGTTGTGGACCGTCGATCTCACTTAGAGATATGAAAAATAGTTTATGCTCAATTCTCATTACAGAATATACACACAAAATTTCATAAGAATCTGTCAAGCTGTTAGAGGAGTTTCAAACGCTGTGACATGAGAATTTATATATTAGAATATTAATATCATAACTTAACAAACACCAAGATTATATACTTAGAGTTATGATATAATACTCTTAAATTTATTAATGATAAAAATCTTATATAACATCACAAACGAACGTGATAGCCCAATCATTATAACTATTACAATAATATTAACTTGCGCAAAATATTAAGTATAGTTTATAATATTATCCGTAAAGCCGTGCTTATTGTAAAAAACTTGGGTCGTGACCTTGGAGATAACTTACTGATGTAACTACGAACAGAAATCCAGATTTCATACAAAGTGTATCTGACACACGCTCCTTATAGACATATATATTCGAATATTATTTTTATTAATTTTAAAAATTATGAAATAAAAATAAATATATTTATAATACTATATAAATACTATATACGGGACAGTTAATATCATCATAATTGTACAAAACAAAAAGGTTTTATAGAAATATATATTTTTTTATTAATAACAACACACATGGTATTATTTTTATATTTTTATCTGATAAATAATATTTAATAAAAATATCTTTTAATTAGTATTCCTATTAGAATAAGTTCAGTACAGTACATTCTAATTGAAATAAAATTAAATATATATTTCAGACAATATATAAATAGTATATTAAATGTTTGCTTAACTGGTAGTCCGTGTGTCTCGAGTGTAATTCTGATTTTTGACGGTTGCTATCAGCGTGTCGTCACAAAGTAAATGTGCTATCTATCGTACTGCGTATTAACACACGTTCATTATTAAAAATTCCATTCGATGTGGTTTTATGTGTTGCTTGATAGATAACTTCAAATATAAATAAGCTTTAATACTATATAAATATTTATTATGGATAAAATGTAAATGACCCAAAATGTGGGAACTTCTTAGTTAACATTTTACTTCAAACCCATATATTACTCTTATGAAAGTTCAGTCTGTAGATACATTTATATTTATTATTTAATCATTTATATTTTTGTATATTATTGACAATTGAGTCACAATCATACATGGGATGTTAGAAGAAATGGATGTTACAAATATGAAAATAATGATACCAATAGGATGTTAGAACAAATGAATGATAATAAGTCACTACTAACTTTACTACTACTACTTTTTCTATGATATATATATAAGGGCATTTCGATACAAACCAGTTTGTTAAAGTTGTAATATATACAAATCTTTTACTTATGTACTTAAACTAACACTTAAATCCAGTTTAAAAATAATAAAAATTTGACCCATAAACTAAACCACGAGAGAAGCATCAAACTACTCTTGAATTAATTAAAATAAATTTTAATAACATTACGAAATCTGTTTAACTGAATTTAATTAAACATAGAGTTGTTAAAATCCAAAATGGCCGCTCAGAAAAACAAGAACTCATCCTCATGACAGCTGAAGAATTAAAAGATAAGCTCAGATGATATACAAATACAAGAGGTTTCTAAACGGTATCTCGTACAAATATGTGGGACATAAATTAATAGGATCACATACAAGACGCGTAATGCTATGTAAATGTTGCTATCGTTTTGGTATTTATATGTCATAGCTCATCTGATAAGTTTTGATCTTTGCCTGGATTTGCTTCGCTTTTAAAATTACATATTTTTGTGATTAATTATACTAATAAGATAGTTTGATTACGTATGAGTTTTTATAATTTATTTTTGTTAATGTATTTTTTATCTAAAATTAAAATATAGACAAATAAATTATAATTAAATGTAGACATTTTAAATAAGGTTTATAAAACAATATCATGTAAAATCGTCTTTACCGTATAATAATAGTATTTAAATATAAGCATTTAGAGATAAGTTGGCAAATATTAAACATGTATTATTACGAGTGATCTTACGTGACATTAGATTAAAGTAACTGACAGTAGTTAAGCCTTGTTTGCACTACCACTATTTATATACCTACTTGGATGGGATTTATACCAATCTGTCCATGGTGATAACCAGGTGTCATAACCGCTTTATTACATTATATTAACGTAAAACATTATGAAATTAGGTTAATTATAGAAATAGAAATTAATAATTATTTGAGTCATTTATTTGTTTACAATAAGATAAGGATTATTGTAAACATTTCATCAATTAATCAATATTTCCCACGTTATATATTGTATTGTCAATTGTAATGTAAACTATCGTTTGGTATAATTAAAGATTAAATGCCAGTTCATAATAACAGATTATAAGTTCTGAGAATTCTTTTATCTATTTGAAGTACCAAAAAAACTATTTATAACAAGCAAATTAGTTATAATTAAAATGAAAATAACTTCAATTTTTCATAACTATTTTCTATTATCAGAATTTCCAAATCTCAGTCTCAAAATGCAAATGTAAACACCGATAAAAGCACCAATTACAAATAACTCTACCGAAGCGTTCCGAAGCGTTCCGAAGTGTAATTGTGCAGCCGTGATTGTAGAGTTAACACATAATACATTACGGTTTGTGTCACAACACAATCAGGCGCGAGGACGAATCAGGCGCCGAGAAACGTAATCTGGGTTAACAGGGGTCAAACGACATCACAAATTCCAATACGATATTAGACAGATCTGACGGGTATCGGTATGACCAGTGGCTTCCTTGTTCCAGAGCTTTATTGGCGTCTATGATACCCTTTCATTTTTATATATTTCACTTGTGCAAGCAACATTACAAATTGCTAGATTACTTCAAAGACATCATGTTAATATATACATCAAACAATATATCAAAGAACAATACATATATCCTAGTCACAATCCCTCTTATAAAGATTCGCGAGTCAGTCTGTCTCAATAAGAGCAATCAGTGCCTTATTTTAGAAACGATGTGTATCTGACGCAATGAACAAGTGTCCAATTTGAATTTACTTGCCTTAAGTGGTTCGACTTTTGTTAGATTACTGAACATTGTTTCTGTTATTTGATATATCGATCATTTCTTGATATATCATATATGTATTGAATTAAATTGATAGTCCTCTTTATTTAGAATTCAGTTTTATTATTTTAAGTGTTGATTCTAATTTGAAATATTGTTTCAGAGTCTATCTTCAGAACTGCGTCGTAGCAAGACACCACCACGTCGATCACCCGAAGAACGAGCGGTGCCTCGTCCACCGTCAACACCAGTTCACCATGAGCGACCATCACTCACACCGCACACGCCGCATACACCCCACCTATCACCTAAGAAAGAAGCTTTCAACAATCTCCTCAATAAGGGAATATCAGGTTGGTGTGATAGTCCTCTTTTATTTGGCATTACCTCCTTCAGTTTCTTTGTCTTAAAGGAACCTTCAAAAAACAAAAACCTTAACGAAGTTTATTATTTAGTTACAATTTCGTAACATTCTTTTCATGATTTTACAGGTCTTTTTTAAAACATTATTTCATTACTTCGGAAGTAATTATATATATATTCAAACTTTTATATACAAACCTTTATTATTATTTGTATCAAAAGTCAGGAATTAAAATGTAAGTGAAGATTCAAACCTGTGACGTGCATCCATAACTTCAACAACTGAAATTAATAACACAATCGCAACACGTAAAACGAACCACAAAAAGATATAGAGTTCAGTCCGGTTTCGTAGCTTCCGGCCGCCAATTTTATTCAACTGCATTATAAAAACAGTATTAATGAATTATTAATATATATCAGATCATTTATAAATATATATTTTTTTAAACCAAGCTCAAAATGAAGTCATTTTCTCTAATTATTTGATACATATTATTTTTTTCGAACAATTAAATACGTTATAACAATTATCTTTGTATAAAATTCTAGATAATTTCTACATAAGGAATAGGTATATAATGTTTTTTTTGGACGAAAGTTAAGTCAAGTATTAATCTGGGTATTTTTTTTTTTGTACTAAAATACAAAAATTGAGTCAAATATAAGTCCAAAAGTTAAATCAAGTATAAATCTGGATATTATTGTTTTTTATATCTGTAGTAAAGTGAAATATAAGTCCAGTTAGTTTTTGTATTAAGATACATTCCAGTATTAAAAACGATACTTTTATAAATACCCTCGTTTATTGGTAGTCACGAGCGATCCCCTTTGTTGAGTCCGAGTCCATCTTAACATTAATCTGATGTAATTGATTTACTGAGATCTTAAAACGATGAACCGTTAGATAAAAATGCTTATTAAAAATAAAGAAAGCTGTAAAAAACTTTTAAAATTTATTCAATTGTTTTATTAAAAACATTTTCAACATTGAAAGAACTGAACTCCCTATTGATGTTCATGAACCGGTCCTTAATTCTGTTCGTGTATACCCTGCGTAATAATTTCCCATTCATTCTCTTTATGAATCATAATCCCTAAATCTGATAGTATGTCCTGTTCTTTTAAATGTAAATCCGTATTGCTGTCCCGCTCTAGTTCTTTTACCCCTTAAATCTAATCCGGGACATCCCGTCTGCCCGGTAAGGCGCTCAGCGTATAAGCTGGCACACACGCAATATACTCGTAACTTGCACTATATACTTTATCGTTTCACTTACCATGTATAAACAGCCTAAATTAAAAAGATAACTACTTCTATTATCACCTAATGTTATAGAATGTTAATGTAATTATATATCAATTATATTTACTAAGAAATTCGCATAAACAAATCCCGTACCTTAATAAGTAGTTTCATACTTTCAGTATTTATCAAGATCATCATTTCCATTGAGAAAATGCGTATGCAAAAAGAACATTGTTTTCCCACATAATAATAATTGCATTGGTCACACGCAATGGTGTTCTTAGACATTCCGAGGTAGATTTTAGATAAAAATATTTTTTGTTTATAATAGCTTTGGATATTTTGTAGCTGTCAGCTTTTCATCCAGCTATGTATAGCCTCATTTGTCCTGAATAACGTAACTTAATGTCTTAAATATATCCTCACCTTCGAATAAGCTTCACCTGCTTTTTTGTAACACGCGAATATAGTCTCAACTTGCAGGGAATAAGGATTGAAATAGTAGTAACAAATTTGTACTTTGTGTAACGTCGTAGACCTCAAAGAAACGGTGGCGAGTTAATACCAAACACCTCTAATCGGGTGTTATAAATCATTATTAATTTCAAGTCTCGCCGATCCGCGATTAGCTGTTGCACAATGCCCTCGGATTATACTTTGGAGATATGTATGTATTTTGTCAATTCGTATGTGTACCGTCAGACTCTTAGTTATAAATATTTTTCTTACATCTTATATCAAAACCAATAAAGGCCAATATTTGACCAATAATTGGCCATATCTTGTATAATCATCCAACATCAAGAATGAAGTAGGAAAATGTTTCTTTTGTATGAACATATTAGCACGGGCCGCAGTCTTAATAATGTATTATAATTAATTTCTAAAAGATCGTATCTCCGAATTGTTATAAGATAAAGTTTCTATATCAATTTTTAAAATATATTTGCCGGCTCTACCACGTGTAAAGCCGGTTTTAAAGATAAGCCGATTTATTTTTTATGTCCCGTATTTTTGGATAGCACACCTATAAAAGTATGGAAACAAATTGCTATTTTAGTAAAATTACTAAGTCTTTATATGAATATGCAATGATGTTTGCCGATTGGTCTTTTGGTTAATGGCTCGTAGCAGCATGTATGTTGAGTCAAATATCGTGGGTTCGATTCCCATATGGAAAAGTTGTTAATATATAAATACAGATAAATTTTTCGAGTCTGAGTGTTATCGGTTTCAGTTATTTATATGTTTGTAAAACACGTGAAATAAGAAGATATAATTTTAGTCTAACTGACATTTTTGGTCTAGGGTAATCTTTATTAATAAATATTTTATACTAAATACTATAGTAAAATAAAATCGCAATAACGATAATATGACAAATAATATTTCTCATAATTAATACCAGTGCTGAGAATGAAGTTATTTTAATTTAAAAATATATATATTTAAAATTATTGACTACACCTTAAGTCAATAATATCTTTTGCCTTGGGCCCTTGGACCCGAGCAGATCCTATATAATATAATAAATATAATATAAATTTGACGTATGTATTAATATAATATAATTTATTATTTAAATTTTTCTTTAAAAACATATTATTAATATAATCACAATGTTTATTGTATGATGATGAATGAAATAAAAGGTTATTTATTTCTGTTATAATTTTTTTATGACTGCATATATTGTATGAACCGGGTATATTCTCTTAGAGGGGATAGTTCTGTTTTATCTCCGGGCGACACGAGGTTGATCCGGCCCGGATGATCCGGATAATGCTACCCTCGTGTGTATCGATTTGTTCCACACCTACTCATACCCTTTTTCCATTTCATTTCGAGTGCATTTCATTGGTAATCTCATTCTGATATTGAAATTCGAATTATTTATATATTAAATATAATCCTAGTTTTTTTTATTCATTAATATTCGTTAAACTCGTTAATAATTTAATATTTTAATAAGTTCGTTAATCTGATGCTGTTTGTCTATATTTATTACTCTTTTAATTTATTAATTTTATAGCATATTAAAATTATTCCAAAGCTATTCATACGAGTATGCTAATGAGTTAAAAATCATATACCTTATTAATAAATGGATAATCCTACCAAGTATGATATAGCATTAACTTTTTATACCTTGGAGCGTCCTTGTATTCGAAAATCCGTAATATTCCCGACCTCAGACACAATCCAGATCTGGTCGAGTAATCCGGCTTAGGGCTGATCCGTGTGCTGTGTGTGTGTGTGTGTATGTATGTGTTATATGAACTGTTGACAAAGAGCTTGTAGGATCTCTGTCTTTTTATACTTCATAGACTTTAAACTCTTCAATTTTGTGTTTACATTTTTTTTAATGTATTCTCTTTATAATCTTTATATTTTTAACTTGTTTTAAATTTTTGCTGTTTTTAATTTATAGGAATAATTTATTTATTGATAAGTTTATTTTATATTTATTGACCCTCAAAAGTCAATTAACTTTTTTGAAATAAATAAAATTGTTCCAAAATATATTTTTTAAGTATTTGTATCTAATTTTACAACTAACCCCTAATCTGTCATTTCGTTTAAAAGTAATGAGACAAGAAACATATATTTCTTTATTTAGGGAATCCAAGAAAAATATCAACGAATACAAATACATATTTAGTATATTATTAAAAAGTTATAGATTAAAAGTATTAAAAATAATTACTTTGCATAGATTAATAAATAATTATAAGTTTTCTAATTTAATGAATTTGATGAGAATTTTTAAATGAAATATCATGATAATTGATTATTAAAATAACGACATAATCCTAATATATATCTAAGTATAAAGATATAAAAATAGATAATTAAAGCAAATAGTTGTTACTATAGTTGTTATTACATCAGTCTTAACAGTCGCAACTTCAAATCCGTCATGTTCATGATATATTGAATTACATATTATAATATTCAGAATATTATATTATCTAGGGCGATTCAGTAAATCCGGATTCAAGTAATCCTGTCGGAGATGTATCCCGGAGGCTGGGCAGCGGCTCCCTAATCCCATGATCCGGCTTACCGTACTTAGCTGTGTGCTATCCACTTGAATGTGTGCTCTACTTCCATCAGACTTTGTTAGCTTGACTCTATGTTAAAGATTTGCTAGGATTCATTAATATGATCCAATTTTTTATTAACATCAATCTATTTATACCAAAGGTAACCGTATTTCGTGATGTTAAGTCTTTTATTCGAAAATTTTTGCTTTTTCCGAATCAGCATTAATTTAATCTCCGGAATATCGTACAGATCAGCTAATGAAAAGAGAAGTTTTATTTTATGTTTTTAATGGAACTCTGTTCAATATACTTTATAAATAGAATTTATGTCAAAAAATATACAAGATTAATACAAAAAAGGTTGATTATCCCCAAAAAGTTTTAAAACACTATCCAACTTAATCCTATTTAAACAACCAAAGAATACTTACAAGAAGTACGAAGGGTTCTTCCTCCATCAATCACTTAGAGATTATCTCCTGCACTTCAGCCCAATTTGAGCATGCATGAGCTTAACGCACACAGACACATACAATACACACATACGCAGTTTGATTCTTATCAAGAATGTAATTAGAACCTTCATTTCATAATTAAATTGATGTAACTAGGATTATCTTGTTACGTATGTAATTTAATAAAAACATAATAGTAATGGATTACAATATTATAAATAAGAATGGTTGCAACAAATTAAATCATTAAAAATAACTAGATGTGTATTTATGTGGGTGAAGTGAAACAATATATCATTATTAAGTACTATTGGAATGATTATAAACTTTATAGCATTTATATTAAGATTCAAATTTGTGTGATTTAGGCACTGCATTTAATTCGTCGGCAACAACAGAGACGCAATCAGCTGAGCTTCTGATCAATCGATAAAAAATCAAAGTATAGCCGTGACCGCTCGTTGCGGATGATCTGAACCATTTGTCATGATCAGATTTACGGACTTACTGGATAATAGTTGGAACTCTTGGGACTCATACACATACATACACACACACACACAAACTCACGCACACATCAGTATATCGTATACGTATTCTTTCAAATCACACACAAATATGTAAAGTTATAAATTATATTCAATAATTTACATCTTTGTTTATAGATTCATAAAAACCATAGAAGTGTATAGCAAAGGAGTCGGACGTTTAGGAACCCGTCTGGCGGGGTTAGAATGGCTTAAAACCACCCTTAACAAAGTCTTAATCCTCACAAAGGGTTAGAGATATCTCATTATACTCACAAGAAGCTTTAATTCACGCTCCTTCTAAAATTAAGTATACAATTAAAACTCTTGTAATGAAAATACAATACAGGGAAAGTTTGTTATAGTTAAGAAAAAATGTACTTAGTGCAAGTCACACCGTATTGAGACCTCATTGTGCTGCTGTTACGAGATTCAGACCCGACCAGCTAAAGATGATCCATGTTTGTCCAACTAGTATACGCAATTGGAGTTCCGTTACTTGGCCGTGTATTTCAGTGGAACTAAATATATTTTTGAAATTCCAATTATTGGAAAGGTCGGTTTACTTGTGATTAAATATTACATAAACTTAGTTTTGTAAAAGCCATTTTATTTATTGACAGTTTTAGGTCAAAAAAACGCTAAAGAAATGCCAGTTGAAATTTAATATAATTTTCGTAATATTTTTTTTCATTAAAGTTCATTTTCTATTTTAAATTTAAATTATTATTATATGTGACTTAATAAACTTGTTTTAATGTCTATGAATTTTTATATATGTATTTATATATGTTTTAGACTACAACTTTGTGGACCCCTACTGCTATAAACTGCTAGTTGTTAACCGGTTAGATAATTGGTCTCAGATCCATTTTCAGGATTTTTTTTAGATATTTTAATATAACTTAAGATACACGCATAATGTTAATAAAGATAGATTTTTCTATCTAGTCTAGTAGTAGTAGCTTAATACTAAGCTAAAACTGACCTTATTATTTCTTGAAGTTATATATATTTTTGAATTTAACAAACTACCATTTTGCATTCCGTTTTTTCATTGTTTTTTCATTGTTAATTTTTATAAGATGTTTTATATTTTTGCAGTTAGATATAAGAAAATTGCATATTTTGTTGATTTTTTTACAACGAAATATATGTGTATAAATGGTATTCAATGTATGATAAAAAAGAAATGAATATACCTGAAGCTTAAGGAGTCATGATAACAGGTGTAATCAATATTTCAGTGCACGGATATCTCCAGAGTTGTGAAGATTAGCGCAGCTGCTTCCATCCCTCCGTCAGTATAATCTGGTGACATGCAGAAACATAAATTTAGCTTCAATCCAAAGCCCATTAATCGCGGATTCAGTGTGGACGCACCTTAAATATATTCTTAATAGGGATGTACACTTGAACTCTTAATCACATTGTTGACTCGCTTATCTCATTAATGTTACCGGTTTTTTTTTTAAGATTATTTACAAGGAATGTGACTCTACAGCGCTCTCGAATAGTTTAAAATGCTAATATTTAATTTGTTTTAATCATTATTAGATCTATGTAACGTATTTAGAGATAAAAGTTTTAGAGGTTGTTTTAAACATTGTTTTGAAATACTGAATATATTATTATTTATTATATATATTAAAAAAATATATAAAGATAAAAAGTAGCAACCCTATTTGCTAAACCCACAACTAACATGCACACATCGGACTACGACCACTACCGGTGTATCTCCTGAGATCTGATAAGATTCAAATAAGGGATTAGAGTGGGACGGGGATAGGATTTGCGGACAACACCTGCTTGTGCAAGCGAGACGGACGTCGGGATTATCTCCCTACAGACCGCGCCAAGTGGCTGTATAGATAGATATATTTATAAATAACGTACTTTTTGAATATCCAAGGAGAATACGATTTAATATTATTGCAGTCAATATTAAGAAGAAACAAAACTAAATTTGTGATACATTCAAATTAGAATGAATCGTGACTTAGCAATTTTCAAACAGATTTACTTTATTATACATTTATTTTTGTCTGTTAAAGTCTATATATAACGTTTTTATTTTTGTATGTAAACTTTCGTGATCCATGATTACTATTACATATAATTATCAGACTCTGCTCACGTAAATACTATCTGAATGTGCCCGACCAATTTCGAACTAACATGCAATGTTCACGCCGCGATTCGTTCACGATCAGAGCTCATGAATAACTCCTACTAACTAGCGGGCAAATTCCGATAGTAATTATGTGAGTACAGCCGGATTATTATATATAAAGTTCTCATTTATGTATTGGAAAGTTATTTTATATAATGTTTTTTTTAAGTACACATGTTTCATAGAAATTTGATATTTCCTTCAATATCTCTAACGGAATAAGTAAAAATATCACAGATTATCCTTTCAGTTTAAATATTGCAAATTGTTGATTAATTCCGAGGTCAAATAGCAACATGACTTAAAACGAGATCCTGTTTCGATATTCTAATTAATAGATTTTTAAAAATGGTCATAAAAAAATATCGAGTTCTAAAATAGATTATTCAAATGACTTAAATTTTCGATTTGGACGTGGTATTTTTTATTCTTCCACTGATCCAGTGGTATATTTTTCCAGTAGACAATGAAAATTATTTGCAGGTAAAAATTAACTTCAATTCAGTGGGATGGGGTTCAAAATTGCGTGTATCACGATTTTGGGGGTTGCAATAGTCAATGAACCTCGCTATGGGGTAACCACGACCTAGGGTAGTATAGGATATGTATTGTCAAAGGTTGTTAAGATTAAGATGTCTATTATCTAACATATTACTAATATTAAAATCATATATTAAATGCTCATAGAATCAATAATTTCTTATACATTTTTTATTAAATCAAAATTGAATTAATTATCGATTTATAATACTAGTAAAGTAAGTTTAAAATTATCAAATACATTAGAAAAATATTTTATCTTTTAATATGTAGTTAAAGTGTTGGGAATAAAAAGTCTTGGTAGTACAACTATTGAACTACTGGTTGAACTACTTGGAAACTAAAATAATAATTATTATTTAAAACATCTTAATTAAATAATATTTTTTTACTTTATTTTTAAGATGTTAATATAATACGTTCAGAGCTCGTGCGTGGAACCCCGAATGAGTTTGAAACTATTCGGGCCAATTCCGATAGTAATAACGTGAAACCGAATAATTATATATAATAATAATAAACATGCATCACGAAAGTGTACATATAAAAAAGATGTTAATATCTTACACTCTTTAAAACTCGAAGATATCAAAAAGTAACATTATCGTAATATTGAAATTTCTATAATACTTTTAAGTATACAATGTAGACCTCATATTTAGTTTGATTCTTGTTGTATTTTTTGGTATTCTATATATCGTGAGGATTAAGGATTAGTGAGGTCATCCAGAAAATCAGATCAATATCACATACCATCTGGTATTTCATTGCATGTGCCAAAGTTTGCACAATACATGTTTTTAAGTACAGTATTTAAAAAAAAACAATGAATCCGAGGCTAGATCCCAAATATATTTAAAAATCTTGAAATAAATAATTTTGTTAAATCGTTATTTATGTTGTTTATTTATAAATAATTTTGAGATTTGAATACGAGTATAATAAATGTTTATTTTTGATCCGTGGATATTTACTTCAATATTATTTGTTTGAAAACTATAAGCTTTAGAAGATTCAATTAATCCTATGCTATGATTTTATTTTGAATTCGTTATTGAGATTACTATTGTAAATATTGTATTAATAATATCTTTAGCTTTTGGGAGTAAAAATATACTATGTTTAATATTGATTTCTCTTAATTCTCTTATATATAAATAGTATAGAGGTAATTAGTCTTTTCAGGGAAAATGTTTGTGATTTGTTTACTTGCTCCAATCGTTTGATGTATTTTGCTCCGACTTATCCAATAACGTTAATGCTGCTTTTGATATTACTTACCTATCTTTCAATATGTCAATATATACATGAAATAAATTGGCTTTGGATATAAGGGAGGATTTGTTCAGATTTGTATAGGGGTTGCTTGTTTTTGTTTGTTGATTTCATAATAAATAATTAATTTAATAAATATCACAAAAATTGTTGACATTTTTATATGTGTATATTTATTTAATAAATTTATAAGCGCAACTAAATGATGATTCCCTCCCCCGGTTAATCCAGATTTCAATAGAGTATAATCTCTTCCTAATGAATCACCAATCCGGATCAGCGTGCCCCTATAATGGCTTAAAGGCGGCTACAAACGAGCACGGTTTAGTTTAGAAAAACTCCAATTATCTCGTGCATCGGCGTACTTCATAAACAATTTATTATTCAACAGCAATTTTTGTGTTTTTAAAAATTATTTATAGTTCAATAAAAACATATTAATCTAAGGATCGTATATATTTGAAATATGGGTTTTTTAAGCTGATAATACTTTACAAATTCATAGTTTTTTAAATTTTAATAATACTTATTTATATGTATGTAGATACAGACGTTTTATCTTAATTTGGACATCTGATTCCATCCAATAAATTGTAAGGGCCGAGCGACACTGGGCTAATCCCATTGGCTGGCATTAGAACGGCTTTGGGCAGACAGATCGAGCGCGCACACCGAAATTACCTAGCAATTGGTAAGCGAGCAGAATTGCCTACGGGATCAGCCTAAATCGGCTGCAGACACTTTTATTGCCTGGACGAAATCCCGCTGACCCGGACTCCAGTCGGACCCGACTCGTTTTATCCCGGTCCCGTTTAATCCCGGATTTGACGTCGCTTAATCCGAACCCATGTCGGATATCGCGTCGACACAGGCGCTTCTGCACTCTGGTGTTCTATTGATTCAGGGCTTTATTCGAATGAACGATTGTATATCGCATTACTATAAAAATAATCCAACTTTCTAAAGTATTTAAATTTGATACGTGATTACTATTATAAATAATTAGCCGGTTATACTCATTGACATGAGTATAGCCGGCTAATACTGTTAGAGTTGATCCGACTAGTTTTTAACTTTTTTGAAGTCCTTATTCATGAGATTCTTATATGGAATTCAGACTTTTAACTATACTTAGTTGTGTCCATATAAATACTTATATGATTTTATATATGAAATAATTCAATCTCGTCGGAGTAATCCGTAAGTATCATTGTGTCATGAGATTACTCGTCGTGAAATGCATCGCTTTCGGATATTTGAGCTCAATGATAATAAATTTGTATTCAAAAAATGAGCAGATTAATTTGTGTTTTCATTGGGTGGTGCGTTGTGCGAAAAATTGAGTGCCCGAGAACAAATGAAAATGATACTGTATATGAAATACTTTATTTCGTTGAAATGTCATTTACAAATTAAATAAATGTTTCTTACTTTCATTTATATTTCTCGGATAGTTTGTGAAATTATTATAATTACATTTTATTTTATTGAAATGTTTTCTATTCATATGAACAAAAGTAGCAAATAGAAATTAATTTTCATAATTTCAAATAAATGCGTTAGAAGATATGTATGATATTAAATGGTACATTTGGACGTTGGATTCGGTGAAATTCATAATAATATTCTGTGTTTAGAAGCCAAAATTATATTTGATGGTGAAGTGAATAGTCGCCTATTCCAATTTTAATGAGGATTATAGTTTCTAGTGCATTTAGAGCACTTCGCGCGGTAAAATTAATTACTAAATCGCGTCTGTCTGCGTAGTTCCGCGTCTGTCTGTGCGGGTGCGTTTGAAAGCCTAACTCACACTTGCACGCTATTTCCCCGTTCGCTAATCTAATCCCCTGTTTCAAAATGCCTGCTTCCGAATATTGGAAATGCCATCAATTGAAATTATGTGATGATATTGTTAATATATACTTTTATCAAATTGTACTTATTATACAAAATAGTTAAACTGCCTAATTATCAAATAGCAGTACAAATGGAGATCAAAGTATCCATTCAAATTTGTATCCCAAATCACTAATGACCTGCGCTCGCAACTAAACATTAGGAGAATTTAGGCGATAATGCCGCTAAGTCCGCTTCTACACTAGCGGCATTACCGCGCGATGTTAATTAGTCGTTCATGTGCCCGCGGCCTAACAGCGAGCTTTTAACTTTTCAAATGCGTTCATTAAGTGCATGCAGATTATTTGGTTGCTATTTCAACCACTATTGATTGAGAGTGTGGAATTAATGTTTGTATGTGTGTTATTAACATACGGTTGTGTGTGTGTATGTACTAACATACGAATGTGTGTGTATGTATTAACATATGTATGTGTGTGTGTGTGTTAAAATACGAATTAATTCAACTATTATTAAATAGTTTTGCTGCTAATGCTAATCCCTATTAATGGTTGGATATTCAAATTAGTTTTTTGTTACGCAATAAATTTATTTGTGATTATTTTAGCGTTAATTCGTTAAAATGGAAATTTGTACACATGATTTTAATATTATTTTTATTTATCTTGACATTTTTATTTTCTGTATCTACTTCTATTAAAATACGAAGAAAATATTACTATTCGCTATAAGATATTTTTTAGAGAAAAATCCACTTATAAAGGTGTGGTTTGAGAAAAAATAATATACTTAGTATATACATGTAAATGTAATCCAGTCACAAGCGAAGCAAAGCTTGTACGAGTACTGGACAACTATTAAACAAACTATTTTTTTGCGTTACTATCGTATTTAGACTCCTGAGGTCCAAGATTTATTACATATAATTATCCGGCTATATAACATTTCTTGAGAACCCATTCGGGGTTACTATTCACGAGCTTGGCACATGACGGAATCGCGGTGTGAAGTTTTCATAGTGACTGACAAGTTCCAGTAGTATGGACGTGAATACAGATGACATGGAACAAATAATACTAAGACACAACATTTGGAACCCAGAAAAATAAAAGTTTTTATATTTAGTTTAGGGATCGAACCCACGATCTTCCACTTGACATACACACAAAGGTTTATTGTCCTTCTACTTACATAACTAGTTTTATAAAAAACAATTTTGAATTTTGAATTTGATTGGTCTCTGATCTAAGCAAAAATTCTCATATATTTTTGCCTATGTAATTAATATATAATTATAATTAATATAGATATTTAGTGTAATTAATATGTAATTAAGTTATTTTGATCTTTACTTATAGTAGAAGTTTTTAGAAGTTTTTAGAAGAGGCGACTTCTAAGACAGAACAAAATATACAGTGGTATATTTTGTTTTATTTTTATCTTAAAATGTCGATATTTATATATAAAACGTTTCTGGAAGCTATTACGTCATAGTATAATCATTTAAAACTTGTCACATTTAGAGACATCTTATAAATAAAGAATAAAAATTGCATTGGAGAGAAATAATTCTGTAATTGTATATCTAAATGGCGTCTACATTCTTCTTTATTAATAAATAATCCAATTATAATATCGTTTTATAAACATTTAAACATTATGAGTTCATATAAAATATACAAAATTAAATATTATTAAAAAATAAAACAAATATATCTTAATAAATATTCATAGAACAAATTATTACGAAATATATAAGGACTTAGTCGCGTGTTAAGTCCCGATATATTTCTATTATTTGTAAAAATCATAAAAGTTTAAAAATATTAACAAATTATTAAACAGTAAAAATTATATAATTTTAGTAGACCTTATTAAATATATATAAATTCTGTTATAAAAAAAACATCATACTGTTTTAGTAATTACAATTAAAACATTCAAGGGGTCGATGTTAGAACAAAAGCAAAGTTGTTTTAAATCCAATATCCACTCCTAAGCTCGCGCACAATTGAGTTAAGGTACGCTTACTGAGTTAACTTAACTTTTGCTAAAAGCATCGTTTAGTTAACTCTAACAGTATAATACATGAATATAACTATTGAAAATACATTATTATACAATTTTGTAACTATTACAACATTGATTTTTTTAATAGCAAAGATGCACGGACTTACTCCTAGGTAGTTTTTTAAATTTTAAGTTATTAAGGAAAACAAATGGCAATTACAATAATAAACTCAAAATATTACAAAAACTTCATACACAAATCAATTAAGTTTTCACAATATATTTAATACAAACATGATATCTAGAAGGATCATAAAAAGTAAATATTTTTTAATATTATTAATCTTACTATAAGTGTTGTAAAGTTTTAAGAAATATCTTTAGAGTAACATTACACCATTTTAAAACTACTTTTTGAGTTACAGTCACAATTGATGCGATACAGAAGGAATATAATTATTAATAAGTATTAGTTCAATGATGCTTTAAAGGCTTTCAAAATATATATAATATATTGTAACTACAAATAAACAATGTAAACACAGCTAGCTGTAGATCTACCGGTGTCTTACGTCTAAAGCCGGCCTAATCCTAGTCCGCAAGACGTTGCTTGTTGCTCGTCGTGGGGCTTCTTGTATAATGCGGAAAAATTGTCGGGTTATAGACTTGAACGTGTTATTATTACACGCGCTTAAGATATATTATTAATATTGTTCATTATTTACGTGAATTGATGTATTTTAATTGTAATTAATATGTTAAAACTTTTAAAAATCATGATATATATATATCAGTTAAAATTATATCAGTAAAGAAATATATTAAGAAGTTTTTTCTCTTGAAACGGTAATTATTTATGTTAACAAATGCAGGTTATGTCGCTAGGTCTCCCCACGGCCTAACCGCAAGATTTAGTTAACCGACGCATTGTTTCAGATTAATTATTTATGGACGGCCCCTCCACCGAAGGGTAGATTTAGTTCCCAGACGTTCTCCGATTCCTCTCAAAGTACTAGTCTTAAACCGACGGCGGACAAAGTTAAATATTTACAAGTAACGTCTATGTACGGGTTATTAAAGTCGCTTTTCGATCATTTGAATAATTTAAACATCCTTTGTCTTCATTGTCCAGTGTAAAGATCCCTGGGTTTGGGATGACCACCTTGTCATGGCGGGCTTCCCTGTAAATCTACGCTGCATCTTTGCCGTAGGTAATCGCTTAAGCCCGACTCGCTCGGTTGCCGAATAATGAAAATCTATTCATAGTTCTATGTTGATTAAATCTTACACTGCTATAGTTATGTTGTATAATCTGTTAGAAAATCAATAAAACACGCAGCCCTCTATAAGTATCGAGTTATGTGTATTTTTAATCCTTAAGGCGTAGTAAAGCACGTAATATGTAGAAACCTTCTTAACATAACAGGATTATCGTACAGAGGCACGCATTTCAGGGCCGGATCACTCTTCACCATGGCTCGGCTAAGGCACAGATTTTATTACACAAATGAGATTAATACACACGAGGTTACGTCAGTAGGCTTCTAAATAATTTGTTTGTCGCTAGGCACTCGTTTAAGGACATGTCAAAGTCAAATTTATATGTTAGTCTTATTCACGAATACTGGCGCCGTATTGTCAGATCTCCCCGGTACATGATACGATGTCAATTAAAATGGAAACAAGAGGTGCTCCCTCAAAAAGGTTATTTGTAACGTAACAATCGTCTCTCCGGGCGAAAAGTGACAAACGATGCGATAGCGAACGTCTAAACCGAGCTTTTGAACTTCTTTGACGTAGAGTCGATAAGCGAACCACGGTTTATTGTGTCGTTACAGATCTCTACAATAGCGTTCGTTTGGAGAGTTTTCACCCAGTCGTAAGTAGGTAAATGTGTTAGCGATTGACGAGGGACGGAACAAAAGCTTGAACGACAGACCGCGTGTTGTTATTCAGTATAACTTGCTACACCAGCTAAGATAATGACGTTTCCTTCTTCAGACTCTCTTTATCAGTTTAATTTAATTAACTGAGTTATTTGATCACGGTATTTGATACGAAATTATAATATTATAGCTTTCACAACAACGATTAGGTATACATAAAACCATATGAATATAATATATTCATATACAATATATATTTACAATAAGTTTTATATACATATAGGACAATGTTACTAAAATTAGAATTTCCCAGTCTTTGATGGCTATCCTCTTTGTTAATTCTGTTTAGTATTTGTACGATTTCTGTCACAGTATCAGATAGAAAAAGGTTTTGAAAAAAGAATAAAAGTAAAAAAAGTAAAAAAATTAAACTAATTTGAGTTACTAATTTATTAATTTTATTGAGTATGAATTATGATAAATATCAAGAAAAAAGTTTATGATTGATCAGGTTTTAAGCATAATATTAGAAAATTATTGATTTATACTATACTATGCCTTGTGGAATGCTCAATTTGAAGCAGCTTTTATAATATATGTACCAAAAATATATTATTTATTGCTTGCTAACATTTTAAAGGTATATATATTTTAAAAAGATACTACTTGAAAAACACATATCTCTAATAATATAATAGCACTATTTATAACTTTAAGGACTTTTATATTTTGAAGAGTTAGTTTAAGTTATTGAATTTAATAGTAATAAAAATAAAATATCTACTAATATAATCTAGATTTCGTTAAACTTAGCCAATGTAGTATAATGAATATGTAATAATTTAAAATTCATAATACAAAACATTTCGTAATTAATAAATTTAAACCATTAATATTTTTAAATAATCCAAAAATTTGTCATTACATGTAAAATCCTGAAACGAGAAATATAAATATTTTTACAATTATTCCAATAGTTAATAATTTCACAACAAAACTAGCATTAATATAAATATGTTGTCAAAAATCATTATCATATAAAATGTAGTCTGAGTATCAAATGTGAGTAAATTATAATACGATTGATTTAACATACTATTTCTTAATCATGTGAATCTTTAACGAAGTTTGTATTTAAATAATAATGTAATAAAATTTCTTCTACTGACTTTTCAAGTCGATTTGACTTTAAAGTGAGAATAACAGTAAATATGTATATCAATTAGATTGTTATTAAAATAATATATTAATAAACAATATTTTAACTATAATCAAGACAAAAAATGTAACGTAACACAACCCAAAAATATGTTATATTTTAATGAGTACTTCACTATAATATTGTATATAATATATAATGAATTGCTTGTATTTCACAGACCTTGCTCTTAGTTTGTTTTAAGGATATTGTATACAATATATTGTTTAGTGGAGAATTAGTCTGTCTGTATGGTCAGGTGAAAGTTTCCTAAGGGGATTATTTGATGGACTCAGTGCCCCTACGTCTTTGATTATCAAATTTGTTTTTAATCCTCGTGTTTCTATCCGAGATTAAACTGGTTCTATCATTAATTCATTTATAAATTAATTTTATAAATCTTAATTCACGGAACTCTACACGTGTATAAAAAGTGTTAATGAGGATATTTTAGAATCATTATTATATTTATGTCTGTCTTATATTTTAAAAGGTTGTTATCTATATATCAAACCAACATTAATATGTAAATATGAGTTTTTGTAAGAATATATGATTAATTGGTGTTATAAATATACATAAAATTAAATAAATATAAATATATATTTTATTATATATTTTCTATTATATAATATAATGGGATATGTCCTAAATATGAAAGAGTTAGATATCATTAACACGTAAACACACAAGTATTAGTATTTGCCAGGTTTCAGCATCCGGCACGGCATGTAAGCAGATCACCGCTCACGAACAGACAGCACGCGATATCCATTGTATATATCATTTTTATCTTGTTATGTGTTGTGTTGTTTTCAAATACATGTTATGTATTTCAATACTCAATATGCTCAGAGGTTTTGATTCATTTCAAGTATTGAGTTGAAAACTTAAATTGGAATATTCTCGTCTTTCGTTTTTGATTGGAACTTATACCTAAATTAATTATTTTAAAATATGTAACATTTTTAATTTTATATTTTTGTTATTCGACACTAAAAATATATTTACGTTTTCAAAATTCTATCAAGAACACTCATTGTCTAATAGCGATATATATATAGGTGTACTTTAATATATTTTTAAGTTTTTATAAGTCACAAGAAACGTTTGCCGGGTCAGTTTGTATATTGAACTCAAGATTTTGAAACCGCGATCTCTAGACTTCATCCTGTGACGGTATCCTAGAATGACGACCAGGGGTCGCAAGTCGGCATCTTGTTAATTAACATTGCATATTATATAAAAATAATAAAAAAAGTTTTTTACTATCAATTTGAAGCATTAATATATTTTAAAACCTCACATTATTTAATTCTTTACGGGCTGTCGCGCTCAGTAACTCCTGATCCAAGTGACATGAGGGTTGGGAAGGGGGTGTGAGCTTAAGGTGAATTTGATTCAACATCTCTTCCATGTTGGTTTAAGTTTTAAGCATAATGTGTTTAATACCTTTAACTAACTCGTCGATTTTGAAGGGGTTCCATATTTTATTAAAAAAATTAATTTGTTTAAATTTATTATAGGATTCTTTATTGCTATATAAATATAGTACTTATTAAAATGACTAAGTAAATAATATTATCGTCTTAATTCAAGAACTTTAAGGTTTTAATTCTCTCTACTAATATGGCTCCTTGACACAGAACCTTTTGTTAAGTTGAACTCTTCAAGAGCGCTCAGATCGGCTAAGCATCTTTCTCCCTCTGCCATTCAAGAACGGCTAAGCTTTGACTGCTCTCTCTCTCTCTGTCTAATTGCTATTTTATGTTAGCTAATGAACAGTGTACTCGGCTTTGCAATTTACAGAACAAGTTCTTTAGAAGATTAGAGTCCTAGTTAGATGTGTCTAATCTTGTCTATTGTAGAAGTAAGCAGAGCTGCTGTCTGCTAACAACTACATATCTATACTGATATTATAAGCGAAAAAGTTTGTCCATTTAAACGCGTTAACTTTTGAAACTACGTATTTTGAAATTTTTTTTTATGATAAGCTTGGGCTTTCTGTTTATGATAAGCTGGGTCTTGAGGTAGACTTATGCTAATAGTAAATAAAATCATTCGTTGGGTGAAACCGCGAGTAAAAGTCAGTCTATGAAAGATAAGAAAACAGTAATAATTTTAAGCATTGCTCCTCTGACGACTCATTTTGCTTAAAAATAGTTTGAAAAAAAGTAATTAGTAGAACTTACATTTTTATAATAGGATTGAATCTCTAATAGTTTAAGTTTTAGACTTTCTGTTACTCTCGACCACAATCTTATATCATATGAAGATAACTAAGAGGAGTAGCATAATGCCTATAGCCATCTCCATGAACCTGCCTGTGATAAATAGAAAAAATTTTGAAATTCATTCGGCAGTTTCAAAGATTACTGCGTTTATAGAAACAAACTTTTCCGCTTTTATAAGCTAGTAGCTAGTGTTATCACTAGTAAAAATTAAAAAGTTATCTTGTAATTGAAAGTAATTATTCTTTATACTTTAAGATATAAAATGTTCATTATTAATCAAATACTATTATGTAAAATTTAATTCCATATATCTCAACAAAATATTAATAAAGTTAGCACCAAAGCCAGGGATCAAGGTGACCACGGGCCGGCTTCGGCGAGTCCAGAACTAAATCTCAACTAATCCGAGCACAGCATAGGTGATAACCTGAAACTACCCTCCAAATCTCACCGACTAAACAACCCGACTAAAACTATTGAAAGTTACTTATGCGATTATTAAGGATGAAAATTCTGACTATTTTAAAGTAACTTTCCTAACAAACCAACGAAGGTATTATATAGATTTGGAAAATTTATAATTTTCTAAACCCTATTCAACCGGCTAGATAGTGCTATGTAAATTCGATACTCAGAGAGGTTATTGTTTCGAACAGGTATTGTAAATCAATTGTTGGTAGGATAGGGTGCTTTTATTGTATTCATTAATTGGCTTCACTTTAGGAATTATTAATTATTTCTTAACTCAACCAATAATTTGAATAATGGTGGAGGTTTGATTATTATTTTTTTTCAAGTGTTAGGGCAACTTAAAGGCAACTTTGTAAAAAGAGCAACCAGCCAACAACTATTTAATATCGCGTTTAAGAACCGTCTCTCAAAGACGGACGGTAAAAGCATCGACAAAGCAATCTCGGAACAGCCTCGCCGTCATAGAACAAGGATTAATTATTATTTTAACGTTTCACTTCGTTTTTTGTCGGCTCGCGAGCAAGTCAAAAGCATTGCATTTTCGCTTGAAAAGTTGCTAAATAATTAAGACGCCTTCTTAACGACAGCGTTTCGACGTCTACGGCTTAAGTAGCAGATTTTTCAGACATTTGCGACACGAAGAAGTTTTTCAGGAAAATTTTGGTAGTCATTTTGAATAATAATAAACTTCATTATTTAGACTAAAATTTGTCTTTTGATAGATATTTTCCTTATTAAGTAGAATAAAGATAGGCTTATTTAACGAATTAAACATAAAATATTTTTATTAATAGGGAAAACTTTGCCTGTCCACTGCGTGGTGGAAGCTGTCGCCTCACTGGAAGAAGGAGCTTGGAGACGGCGAGCAGTAGTTGAAACTGACAGCTATGTCATCATCCCTGCAGCCACTGCCTTCCACGAGCTCGTACCAGCTGCCATGATGAGACTTGGATACCCTCATGAGCTAGCTGCATCTGCTAAAGGTAAAAATATATAATAAATTTTAAGTACTCTTATAAAAACTAAAACAATATTACTCATCAACAAGAATTTTCTCTTTTATAACTACATATATATGAAAATAATAAACTTATCATCCTTCTTAACAGGTTCAGTGGTTATCAATAATTGGAAACCGCTACCCTTTGAACGCATATCTGACGGCCCGCTAGCTACTGTTGGCGAGGTGCTGGGCGAGCTGACAACTGTGGCTACCCTCAGGATCCAGTTATTACGTCCCAGACCTACACCCTTGCAGGATATCAAGGACAAGTTGTTGAGACTCTTATTGCTGCAAAGCAGACCCTTGCTCATGTCATCTGGATGTCCTTTAGACGAGGTAATTTTAGTATGGATATAATATACCAATTTCAAAATTATATTTCGGCTACAAAATTATATTTATAGATATATAATTCAACACTCAGACAGTCCAAGTACTAAATATATTCAAACTAAGCCTGTCACGTTATTATAATAGTTAAATAACTCTACAAATGTCAGCGAATAGCGCGAAACGAAGCATTAAAACCAAATTCTTGGCGACAAAGCGAGTTCGCAACACTGAGCTGAGCCAGATTCCCACTGTCCCGGCAATGTTACGTTCTTTAATACCTGATTGTAACCCCGACCCGTACACAATAGCCACCCCTCCTAACTCCCCCCTACCCCCTCTAGTACTTTGTACTCATTGTTTTCAATATTTAAGCTCTTGAATAGCTGTATGCTCCCAATTGAAATATTTGTGGCTATGGGATTACTGTTATTAAATTGGTTTATTTAACCATAAATTATAACCAAAAAATTATTTCGTTCAATATAAAATAATATTTCTGTAACATATATTTAATAAATGTAAACTAACCAAATCACATCAGCAGAGTAGCTTTTTTTCGAATCTTATTAAGATTGTAATAACTACAACTTAATAAAATAATTTAATTATAAAAAAAATATAATTATAATTATTAAAACCAATATTCTATATAATAATTTCAAAGTAAAGTTCTTAAAGTTGAAATCCAAACGTCTTATATTGTTGAATATATTAACAACTCGTACCGACTTTACGTTTCAAAACATACAACGAGGAGCTCATCAGAGCGGATTTTAACGATGAAGACAGATTACTAAAGTCCCGCTAAGTATGTATTCGGTTGTTATAATTTGCGAGGTCTAAGTCCCTGTTAATAAGGATCATCAGGAGAAGAATTACGAAAACATTTGTTTTGATGTTCGCGGGATTTCTTTGTAATGCTTTAAGCACATTTTCTTGAAAATATTTAATTGTTTAGTTAGTAGTATTAGTAGTAGGGGTGATGACTAATTAACTGACTTACTGACAGACACTTACATCTCGTCCACCCGTGAACACGATTGCTGCAAAGTATACGAAACATCGGCTTGAAATTAAAATGTAACCAAATTATACGCGAGTTTTAATCCGTAAAAAATAGTTTTATTTCATATTTGATTGTTAGTTAAAAAATATTGATAGGTTTATAAATAATTTTAAGATTATATATAAAACCTTTTAAGTACAAATTATGGCTATTATTTTCAAAGTACTTACATTTTCTTCAGTATCATATAAATCCGTCCGTGAAAGAGCAATTTGTCGACGCGATGAGCATCTCACACGGGATCTTCATACATAATAAATTTAATTGAATCTCAGACTCATCCACCCTGCCTTATTATGCCTCTAAATAAATATTAACTGTTAAAGGGTTACAGGCTATATATTAATAACATTTTAAAAATATATATTATAAATATTTTAATAATTAAATATAT
Source organism: Mechanitis mazaeus (assembly GCA_959347395.1). Classification (NCBI taxonomy): domain Eukaryota; kingdom Metazoa; phylum Arthropoda; class Insecta; order Lepidoptera; family Nymphalidae; genus Mechanitis; species Mechanitis mazaeus. The sequence goes on from OY365743.1 coordinate 13,119,502, forward strand.
TTTTTTTCAATTTAAGCTAAATTAAAATTAAAGTTAGTTTAATTTAATTTTAAAGTCTTACAACCTAACTATTTTCATATGCACCACGTTCTTATTGGCACTATGACGAAAATAGCTATCGTAACAAATATGTATTAGATTTAAAGCCGACGAGTGGGGTTTTTCCCCGTCTTACTAACTTGAGGCACAACGAAAGAGGGTTAAAGGAGTTTTAGATGTACGCACGCTTTTGATCTTATTAATACCATAAAATAATGCTTTATAATCTTATTAAACGCGAGGTTAACGCTCAAAGTGTAATACTTCACCGAGTTTCGGTTTGCTAATATCAATTAATCGCTATATAAATATATCATTTATATTAGAAAAGATATAATACAACTTTTAGCAATGTCAGGTGCCAAAGAAAAATTAAGTTACAATTGCAGAAGTAGAAACGAAGTGAAAGGGAGCCTGAAGCGACTGGATAATCAAACACTTTGAACATCTAAGTTAGTTTAAACGTCAGATGAACTCGCTTCTATTATATTATTATAATTTATAGCTCTTCAACTTGGGCCACTTCGATTTTAATTCCGAACAAAGTTTTAAGATGTTCGAATACTTTGCTGTAGGGTTAAGGAAATGCCAATGAGGGATCACTTTCACGTTAACCATTTATTTAGATAAAAATTTTACATACCATAATGTTTTAAAAATAATTTGCTTAATTTTTTCGACCTTCTATTAAAAGCTATTTAATTTGTTGACTAGTAGACTATTGTCTATCAATTTGTCCTTACTTGTCTGTATTTAATTGTTTGCAACAAAATATCGACTGACATTCTAAGATTACACGTGACAGAGTTATCGCTCAGGCGCCAGTTCTCGTAAACCTCACGTAGCTCAGTAGACAATATCTGAAAGCAAATATGACCGCACCATTTAAAAACACAAAACAAAGAAGCGGATTAACGTATCACTTGAGTTAGGCGTTAATTCCTCTGGTGACATGATTTACAATCACAATCTGTGTTTTACTTAACCGTTTTACTTGTTTTGATTTTGCAATTCTTGAAGCTGACATGAGTTGACGTAACCACAGCGTTTTTTTATCTAACTTGCATAACTTTAGATCTAATATTAAAAATTATTCTCATCACATGATGAGATTTTTATTAAGATAAATATGTATTTTAGTTTTAATGTTATGTGTAATAGTGAAAACTTTATTTGTCTAACAAGTAGAGCAACGTCTAATCAAACTTTTGTGGAAACATTTTAGTACAGGCACTTAGTCCATATTGGTATGCGGTGCTTTGTTAAGGCGTTGTAGGTGGATGCTAATTGCAAAGACGCCCTTCCCGCTCATTGTTTTAGAGCAAGCCATGATTGAAGTTTCGGCGGCGGTGAAGAAGTGATGCTCACTAACCACCGAGTAAACATGTGCTCGCATCAGAACCGCATCGACCGCTCGCGCATGACACATGCATTAACAACCCACCTAATATTTTCATAATCTAATGGCGATGTTCTGTGAAACAATGCTCGTTGTTTATTCTAACAATTTCTCTGTATCTGTTACTAGTTAGACTGACCTTTTTAAAATCGTCTAAAATTGTTTACCTTTCTTTTTGTTTTATTTATATTTGCTTCTTTTGTGATAGCGAGGGAAATTTTAAGATCTTATTCATTGTTGCAGGTAACATTAGCTCAAATTTGTCGTGGACAAGATAGGTCGTCCGGTCCTCATAACTTCTATGAGCCAACTGAAGAAACTCGTCGCAAATTCGAATCTTGGTGGAGTGCACAAATTTCACCACGTCCAGCACCATTTAGTCCTAGACACTACCCTTCTCCGGGACGTATAAAAAATTCACCGACGCATAACCCTATACCAGATCATCTACACCCAGCCTTACAGACTGTTCAAAATCAATATCCCACACAGAAAACTAGAATGAGGACAAGTTTTGATCCTGAACTAGAACTACCAAAGCTACAACGTTGGTTTTCTGAAAACCAACATCCAAGTCGACAGCAAATCCAACAATATGTTCGAGAATTAAATAATTTAGAATCAAGGCGGGGACGTAAACCATTAGATGTCAATAACGTTGTTTATTGGTTTAAGAATGCGAGAGCTGCTCAAAAACGTGCTGAATTACGTAATATTAGTGGTTTGGGAGGCCATCTTGGGGTTAACGGATTTAATAGCAGAAGTCATAGTCCTTCAAATGGGTCACTTATGGCTGCTAATGACAGTTATAGTGCTCATGATCACAATTCTATGAAGAGCCCATTGCAATTATCAGGAAGCCCTGGAAGATACCCGATGTCAGTTATGTCTGAAGATAACCTATCGAACCCTGGATCTGATTTAGAAGATGAAGCGGGTGACTTAAATACTGAAGAAAGACCGGAGAGTCCAGATGCACCACTTTCTCTTATCACAACAAGAAAGAATAATAACGATAACGAGAGAAATGAGAGCCTGAAAGAATCTCCTAAGTCTCCAGACATAAAGGTACATTTATTATATATCATAGGCAAATAGCAAGTAATTCCTACATCAATCGCAAATAAAGTTATGGCAATACTAGTAATTAAAGGTGGTTTTCAAATCTATTTGCTTACCGTGATTTTTTCAAACAAAATGTAGATATACGTTTTATTTTTATTATATGAAACATACATTGTTAGAGGTTAGTAAAATATGTCTCGATTACAGAAACCTATCATTATATTTTCTCATTTTTTAGTTGTATTTGTAAAGCTTACTAATCGATGATAGTTAAAATTTTGATATAACGATCATTTTAATTTAAAGGTAACTGTGGTATAAATAATAATAGAGGAATTAGAAAAAGTTAAACGTTAAGGTCAAGTTACATAGGCTTTCACATTAATGAAAAAAAAAAAAAAGAATAATATCATAGCAGATATATTTCTTAAAGAATACTTTTGGTCACAATTACATTTGTGAAACTAATAATTAAATCTAGTAATTTTATTATTAGAAATCATCAGGTCAAGAAATAATCTAATATAGGTATTTTATTTGCAGGTTTATGATATTAAACAAGAACCAAGAGATTTGAGCAAGCCAGAACAGACGCACTCTCCTCAGCGATCACCAACCAAAAATAGCGATAGCTCCCATAATAACAATAATAATAATACCGAAGAAGAAAATGGAGGTGCTGATGATCATGATATACCTTCTGATGAAGAAGCTCTGCAAGAACGTCATTACAGACCATCTTCCCCTCACCTTGATCGCCTCCCATTTCCGATGGTGCCAAACCATCCCATGTTTGGTCACGGTATTATGTACATGAGTCAATATATGGGAGGATTTCCTGGTGTAGGAGGTGTTCCAGGTGAAGGTGCTAGTGGGTTAAATTTAGCTCTAGCAGGAGCTTCCGACGAGCGTCGTAAACGAAACCGCACATTTATAGATCCCGTTTCAGAGGTTCCAGTTCTAGAGCAATGGTTTTCAATGAACACCCATCCATCGCACAATCTTATACTCAAATATACGGAAGAGCTGAACAGAATGCCGTATAGGCAAAAGTTTCCTCGACTAGAATCAAAAAATGTTCAGTTTTGGTTTAAAAACCGCAGAGCTAAATGTAAGAGGTTGAAGATGTCTCTGTACGAGCCCATATCACCTGGTCATTACTCCCATCCTGGACACCCTAACGCCATTGTCGAACGGAAAATGGTTTAACTTGTTAAGGGAGTTCTCAAATATGCAAGATGGTGATTTGTGATTGTGAGTCTTAAACTGATATGAAAGACTGAGTACGGCTATGGTGTGTGCCATGTTAGGTTATGCGATGGTTTGAGATATAAGTGATGTTTATTATAAAGGTGTTTGTACTGTAAAGGATATAGAAGTAAAACTTTCTGTGTAGTTATCTAGAAATAGATTGACATTATATAAATGTATAAAATATTATTAGTATAAATGCATTGTATATTATTTCGCTTCGAATATACATATTACAAATAGATGAATCTCAAGTGTACTATATAGTACTTCTGTTTTGTTAATATAAATAAGTTTTATTTATTAAATATTATAGATATTTAGGTAAATGATGTAAATGTTAGGAAACTATGAAATTGAAATCTCATCAAAGTTTTCATTTATAATGTAAAGTTTCTGAATGTACTGAATGTACAATAAATTTAATTATAAAAGCGAATACTGAGTCATTAAATTATTAAGATAATAAAATTATATAACACTATAAATGAAAATCCTTTTCAGCTGAAGCTTAATTTTCGCTTATTGGTACATAGTAAGTATAGATTATAAGTAGATACGAATATATATATTTACGCACATTCCTTCTCAAGTTTGTTAAGTAGATATTAATCATTCAATCCAAAGATTGATATTATAATAAACATATAAATAAATCTAACTTACAATAGTATATGTATCCACTAGTTGTACTAAGCAATGTAAAAACAAAGAATACTAGGTCCGTCAGTGTGCACGGCGGGTGGAGCTGAGCGAAGCATTGTTGCTGAATGAGTTTCACTTACTTGTAAAATTAGCAGAGTAAATAGTGGCTATAATCTTAAGCCTAATAAGAACTCGCTTGTGCGATTTCAAAACGTTCCACATGATAACTCCCTACATACTTTGACTATTTATTAAAAAATTACAATCACAAATATCACCAAAAAACTTTAGGGCCTCTAAGTCACTGTCCTCGACAACTCTGCTATTTTTCGACATCGTACCATTACTCGTCTAAGAGGAGTAGCATTTGTAACGAAACACACTTTTGATCAGTAAGAGCTTCGCTTCGCTTATCATAAAAAAACAATAGATTTAAAATCAATACAATCTAATATATAATATAAAATAGTATGTTAGGCACTGCTTAGTACAATTAGTGCAGATAAAACTGTTACAGTATTTGCGCATTTATCAACTGAGGCTGTCTCCTAAAATTTCTTATTGTTTTATAGTTATAGTTATAGTTATAGACTAGTTATAGACTAGTGGCATATTGTTTTGTTATTCCAATGTTATGCTTGTTTTGTGAAGCTGTGATGATTCCAAATAATGTAAATATTATATAAATGTTAAATAAGGCTTTTATCATAGAACTACGTCACTAAGCTCACAAGAATATTAAGCATTAATTGCTTAGGTATTGAGAATAATTGGCTAAATGTTTATTCCATTCAATTATATAAACGAAAATAAAATGAATATAGTACATTATTGAATATAAATCTTTTATTTATTTTTATCCTTATTAAAATGTTTACGATATTATTAGCATTCTCTCGCTAATGATATTTTGAATTATATTTAACTAATTCAGAACACTCAGAGAAAGCAAAGATCACAAAAAAGCGGTAAAAATTATAAAGAATGACTAGTTTCGGGCAATAACAGCATATCTCTTACCACACTTCAGATCCGTCAGGGCTTGCAAGTGCTCGTGGGCGGCGATGACCACTTTCAATGACTCGCCTGCTGGTTAGCCCCTTATGGCATAAAAAATCTCTTCTAAATAAAACTATTTTATGATTTTAACCCCCGTTTATTAAGTGTTTTGATTATAACCCGACGTTTTAAATGTTGCTGAGTCATCGTGTTCGCGGCAAAATGAAAAATAGGTCTCTGTGAGTGAGTTAATCAACTGACTCAGATACTGAACAATGTGATAATAAAAGGGAGTTAAAACCCGAAAAAAAAAATTATTCTTACAAATCGTAAAAAATATAGAAAAATAAATACGTTAGAGAAAATTCTGTTCCTCCTAAAATTTATCTGTAATTGATTGATACTTTGAAACAGTTATAATATTATAGTATAGCAAATACTGTCTTTGAAGGACAAGAAACTCTATCCAAAACTTAAACCGAATTTCAGAAGCATGATAAAGACGAAGTGATGACAAAGATGTCTGCAGATATCGGCAGCGATTACGAGTGTTTGACAGGTGATTTGGGTTCCCGACGACTTCCGCCGTCTCTTCTCTTCTATGCTTTAGTTATTGACTTGTTTAAGGAAATTTGCTATGAAATAGTGTCATTACAATAGGTTTGGATAATATTTTCAAAGACTACTGTGGCAAAGCTTTAAGTCAAAGTCGTTTTGTTTTGTTTCACATACACATGGATTGCACTTCTGATGTGTTATTCTCTAGTTGCACAGTTTCAAAGAGTAGGTCCATAGAGGAACTGGCAAGAAACTTAATAGATAGTTTATTAATTTACTTATAATATAAGAAATTATAATTTCAAACGACTATTTGAATCGATGTCTAGATATGTGAGAACAAAATATAATTCAAGTAGAGAGTTGTTCTAAAAAAGGCTAGATTTATCAACCACTGGTCTACTAGTTCTGTTAGTATTATGATGATAACACATTGAAAAGGCCTGAAGGAGTTTTAACTTCATAATTTCTTAATAACTGTAATGACATGGCTTAATTACGAAATCTGATAGACTACTGTATGGAAGGGGAAACAATGAAACAACACGTCCTTTACATGTTCTAAACAATATCAACAAAAATTAATTGCTCTCTACTTGTTCATACATACTTCTTCATAAGACATACTTCTGACGCTGACTGTTCATACGTAGAGCTTTCAAACACCTTGAAAATTGTCATAATATTTACTCAATAAATTTTAAAAGTATATTTCATGAAAATAATATGAAGCTACCAATATCACATACTAAAAGTGGCTACAAACACTATTGCTATATATATAGTTTTAGGCGCTTAACTTTTATTTAACCAATAACTGTTATTTTGTTATAATAAATATTTGAACTGAAGTTATTGATATATTACAAACGACATTAAGATATTTGTTATATAACTGATTGTAATATGTACTTTTATATTCATCTAAATCGCAATTTTTGTCAAACATTGTTGCTAAATATAGATATATTGTTTTCTTGGTAATATTGTGGTATTAGATTTTAATCTAAACAAACTGCCGCGAGAGGAGCCGCGCATTTATGTTAGTTAACCACGGATTATGATGTCCTGTTATGAAGTAATTTATTATGCGCTAAGTAACGAGCGAGACTATCGCCTTCACTGAAACTTATTAGACTCAAAATAGAAGTAAAAGTATAGCCATATAGAGAACATGGCCTATACTTTTCTATAGAGAACAAAATGGTATTGACTTCTAAGTATGTCTTAGATAATATATGTAAATTTATTTGTAATCTACAACAATATAAAGAGGCTTTAGTAGAGTTTTCAACTAAGTTTTTATTCCAGTCTTATAATTAACTCAAGAAATATTTTTTTTTGTCCATATTTCCATAAACAAACAAATATATACATTACTCCAGGGAAGTATTAATTAAATTATATTTTAATGTATGAATTTCTATAATTTAATTAGCACATTTGTTCGTATGTATTTAAACTTTTACCTTATATATTTATAACATGTACAAAAGGTAACGCAACGGTGATTGGAGTCATGTTCCTGATGGGTCGCTATTCTACATATTACATAGAAGTCAATTTGAGTATTTAATCTTTGAGGAGATTTAACTTAATTTTAATGGGAATGGTTTCAAGGAAAATTAATATTACAAATTTCCTAATACTATGAAATTAAGTTAAGAAGGGTGGGAAGGAGGATTGAAAATAATCTTGTTTTAGTAAAATATCTTACATATTGTTCATACGAAATTAGACAATATTATGATTGACTTGAAGAAATTGCGAATGCTTTGACATCTGAGAAAGAAAAATTGTCAAGAAGTAGAAAAAAGCTAATTCAAATTCAATCGGAAGTTCAGTTTTGTAGCAAAATTGTAATAAATTATAGTTTACATATAAAATTAATTGTTGACATTTGTAAGACGATGTAAACTGATGAAATAACATGTGTAATTTAAATTATTAAACAAATAACACTGAAGTGTTTTTCAATGTTTTGTTGAAAATTTCAGTGCTTCTCGAAGTCTTAGCATTTATTAACTAACTAACTAACTAACTTATTCTAATTAAACTTGATTAATTTATTGAAATAAATGAAAATATGTCAAGTAAATATGATATTTTAAAATAAAATAAAATCAAAATTATAATTTGAAGTCAGAGGAAGAAAATTGTTTTATATTTAAGAAGGCTGTTAGGTAAAGTGTCATCCATGTTCAGGAAGTGGACTGTGTCTACAATAAAACTCTTAAGTCCTCTGCTGCTCGAAGATTTACTCCAGCATCTTAATACACCGTCATATCGTATAAGGCGGCGTTCGTACCAAGACGATGCGGGGCGAATTTCTCGCTCTGATAAGCTGATATACTTAAATGTTCTCTAGATAATTTTGTTAACACTATAAAAAAAATATATTTTAAAATATTAATGTTATATTTCAATTAGTAGTAAACAATATTTCATGTTTTTGTAGTAAAACGTTCCTGTTAATCCATAATTACTATTAGCTATATATATCCGAATGTACTCACGTCCAATTTGTCAGAATTTGCCCGATTAGTTCGAACCCGTCTTTATTCATAAGTTCGTAGCGGAATCGCGGCGTGATCTTATTTCACCCCGGATGGGTTCGAAACTAGTCACCAAATCCCATTAAATTAAACGTGAGTAAAGCCGGATGGTTATAGATAATATTTTTTTTTTTTTCAATATGTATTATAATTAAATTTATTTTAAACATTAATACCAATTGAGTAGATATTACAGAAGAATTATAGTTAGAAATTTAGCATTAGTCAATTTAATTATACTTACAGAATATAACGAAAAATCGTTGTTTTGTAGAACCGAAGGCTTAGAACCAATCTTCGTAAGACCCAAACCTTAGTTATGATATAACAAGGCATCGGCTAAGCCGAGTCTTACAGTAGACTTTATTAATTGACATGGCGTTTTTACCCTCGATACAAGCCAGGGTTTGTTTACGAGAAATCTTAAAACGCTTACAAAATTGACTCTGTCTGACCGGATTAAAAATATTTTTATTTATAGTTGTTTTAATTTGATTTTTCATAATAAAACAAAAGGTTTGGAAGCATAGTAGTGTTTTTGTGTGTGTGTATGTATGTGTGTGTGTCTAGTATAATAGTACAAAAGAGATTTTATAAGACTAGAAATTATTAATGAATATTTGAAAATGACTGAAGACTTGTTTGTATTAATTTATTTTCTTTATATAAAGAAGTATTTCCAAATAAATCTCATTTACGAAGGAAAACACGGCAGCTACTTGGTTTAATAAGTAGCAGTTCTCACAGCCATAACTCAACCTTGATCCTCGCTTTGACTTAAGATGAACCTTTTCGTTCTTTTCCTTTCTCGCTGTATCTATATACCTTATAATATATAATATATTTTTTGCACCTTAAATAATAAAAATGATGATAAAACAAAATTAAATAATATATATATATATATTTTATTAAAAATTTTACGATTTAAGTAACTATAATAAAAAGTACCGTAGTGATTTAATATATCTAAATAATAAGTTAAAAAGATACTTGTATATATGTGTTGTTTGTCTGTCAGTCGCTCGCTCGTCGGTCGGTGTAATCTCAAATCTCCCGCCGCCAATTTATTTTCATTAGCGATCATCCTCGGTTAATTTTATTCCCTACTTACCCTGAGTTCGGAAGATTTCGTCGTTTATATGGAATGAGCTTCTGTCTTATATATATATTTTCGTACTATGTAAAATAATTCAAATAAGTTATTAATTACATAGCTACAAATAAAAACATATATAGATGATGGCTCTGGCGAAGGGGGAGCGATAAGGCCATCATTTAGACTTCGCAGTACAGGGACCCACGTCGTTAGTATGGTGAAACAACAACTGTTACTTTTCAATTCTATACTCCATAGTCTCTTTCTCTCTCACCAACCACGCCAAACAAACCAACAGTTTTGTATGGGAGTGACCTAGAAATGACCCATTGGTATATACCAATGGTCAATGGTAATATATACAAGTATGGGTAACTATACTTTCCAAAACGAACCTTTTCAAGTGCCGCCATTACGAATTAGATGACGTCACTGTGTTTGTCCTACTACTAAGTAACGAATTTACAAACTTTAATAAAAACAATATTGTTAACGACGTATATATTTTTATCACAGAAGCCTCCTCCATAGTTTTTCCTTGTAGTATCTGTGAGATGCTTAATTTATTTCCACGGGATAATATTATTTTTTTACTCCCCATTTTTGGGTTCAACCGCGGCTTATTTTTTATTCATTGAGCCAATCGGGGCGGGATATTCAATTATCCATCTCTCTCATTTATTTTGAGAGTGATTGAAACGTAATCAAGATGAAACTCTGTTTTTTTTATAATTTTTTTTTAATGATAAGAAGTTTCATGTTTTTTTTTACTTTTCTTTATTTATTTATTTTCGTTGTTTTGTTTATATCATTTTTTAATAAAAACCGATACAAGTTTTGCGATTATTTTTCTTTCGTGCATTGTTTATATACATTTTATTTATTATTTGTATATATACATATAGTTTATCTTAAAAATCCATAACATATATTTTAAATATTTTTTATATCTTCAGGAAAGACCTCATTCATTTTATTTATATCAAATCTGTCTAATTTAATTGTCTGCCAAAATATACGCATGAGTAACAACAACACTGACATCTCTCTGAATGAGACTTGCATTCCTTAACACTCGGAGTTGTTAAAATAATTATAGAAGCATATACAGTTATAAAGTTAGAAGAATACATATATTTTTTCTTATACCAGTAATCTTATTGCTATATGTTACTGAGAAATTAGGCAAGTTATCTGCAGTTAAATTTTTCATTATCAAATAATACTTTTATTATATAAATTATTTTAATAAATAAATTGTAGTATATTCATTGTATTTATATGTTATTATTTTCTTATTTTAATAACCACTCCATGTAGATATTCATGATTTCCCATACGCGGCCTCAGGTGAAAAGTCCCACGCTCTTCTGCGATAGCTTAACTATTTACTCTTACTTGACGTAGCATTGTCTGGCTGGAATCATCTTTTAAACAATACTTAATTATCACAATTAAAACAGTTAAAAAATAAATAAAGCGGATGATTAAGACATAAATAAAAAATCTTAATCTTTATTATTAAGGTCCCTCAGAAACAATTTGCTTTACGAGCTCTCGTCAAAATTGTTTAATTACATCAGACTAATCAACTGTTTAAGAACACTTTGATAACTAAACATTCTTTATAACGATCTCAGGAAATTAGCTACGAAAAATCGTAAGAGCGACCGGTATTTAATACTGGGTTCTGTATGTTTTATTAGTTTATTTTTAACTCATAACTTAGTTTGCACTATGCACTAGTACTATGAAGCGTCTTTGTAACAATTTACGAAATGTATTCCTTTAATATAACTAAATAAAATTATAAATATATATTTACGCAAGTCAGGTTTATTCAGCATAATAAGATAGAAGAGTCCGCTCTTTGATGAGGAAACGGTAATAAAATAATAATATTTTGCTATAGAATTTTATGTTACTAACCAGGCGTAGATACAAAGCAATTTGTATTATTTGAAAATATGATATTTGAGTTAAATATTACTAAAACTTGTTTCTAATATATTTTTATAAAAGACAAGTTCGAATGAATGAAGTGTAAGGGTTTGATTCAGGTGCCTACGGAACCCTAAGCATCCCCTCCAATACAGTGAGGTGTCAACCGTAACGCGATTATCGTTCCTAATTCATCCCCATTCGCGCCGCATTGAGCAATTAAAGATAATTTTGGTTGAGTTTTTCCAAATTAAATCTCTACAGAATAAAAGAATCTGTCTGATGTCGCTCGAGTGTGATGCTATTGTTTGGTTTATTTATTATTTTTGAATCTTACCATGAAATAATTTTGATATCAAAGGTAATTTTTTATAAATATTATTTGTGAATAAAAATATTTTATTCATTTCTAGATTCTCTTTTGTATTTATTTTTAATTATATACTAATATAGTATACTCTAATATAAAAATTAAATACAAGATAAAATGTATTGTTTACAAATTAATTAAATATATATATATATATATATATATATATATATATATATATATATATATATATTTTTATTACTAATTATATACTAAAATAGTATACCTTTGTATAAACATAAAATCGAAGATGAAATGTATTATTTGCGAACCAATTTATCATTTATTTTTATTATATAATATATAATTTTAGTATATAATATATAATTATATACTAAAATAGTATACTTGTATATAAATATTAAATTCAGGATAGAATGTATTATTTTCTCACCAATAATTTTTTAATTTTTGAAAATATATTTATACCATTTATATACTAGAACAGTATACTCTTATATAAACATTAAATTCAAGATAAAATGCGCGAAAGTAACAAAAAGTCAGACACGGAAATGTGCAGTCGTAGCTAAGACGGTTTATTCTTCAGATAAGGTAATATATTCTGCATTATTATGAGTTTTATAACTACTAGTGATCATGTTCATAGATAACGTTGTTTGTAACTTAGTTGATTGACTCTAAAAGAAACTTTCTTAACTTATATATTGATTTAAAATGTTTCAGATGTGTGTTGGAAACTCAATTAATTTAAGGTTAAATTATGAATTTTTTTTCATTACCTAGCAACATATTATTCGAAAATCGTACCAAAATCTGCACAGTAAATATATTTTAAGTTACGTCATTTAAAAATAATGTAAGAATTAAAAAGATAAATAAAGGTATTTGTAACAAAGTAAGTGGCATCTCGCAGTGAGTTATAAACTGATGAACGTAACATAGAAAATTCAATAAAAAGCTAAAAGCCAATCTTATCTTTGCGAGAGGAAATTAAGAAACAGGGACGGGCATCTGACACGACCACTCTTTAGATCTGTATAGGTTTGGGACAACTTACATATTTATAGATATATTTTTTTGGTTTAATTTTTTTTATATTTTTTTATTTGCAATTTTGCTTCGAAATCGATAAATTTTTCCCTGATCAAAGAGTAAAAAATATTTTGGTTTTTATTAAAAGTAGATTATTAACCCCTATTTAAATTCAAAAATAATGCAAAAAAAACCAAAATATATATGAAAAATATAAAACTATAAATAGTTCTATCGATGTCGATAAATTTTTGAAAAACCATTCCCAACAACCCTCAACATTTTTAAAGATACAGTGTTGAATGCGACAGACACGACGGGTTTCGTCGAATCGTTGAAATAATTCCAGAGACGGAAAACGACGGAAACGCAACCTTATCTCTTAGAATATGCTTGTTATATTTTTTAAACAACTCGCTACTTTATTTGTATTTACCAACCCCCAGTTACCACATGAATAGATGTACTTAAAGGGACTTTCAGTTCCTAAGTCATAAGAATATCAAAGATAAGGATAATAAACGAGAAGTTGAAAGAAAATATTGATTATGTACACTTCTTTACTTTTTTAGTTATGTTAAGAATTATTTAAATTATAGAAATTGTATTAAAATTGCTATAAAATCGTAATAATTCATAAGTAGAGGTAAATACGTCTTCTGGGTACAGTTTATCCGTTATCAGGAGTGCATTGTAACAATATCATTAAGGGGGCTATTTACCATTTTTATTATTGCGTTACTATTGTCTTATGGCGCGCGGCTGCCAGATAACAGTGGGGACACACAGACAGAGAGAACAGAAATCAGTTATTCCTTCGTATCTTGATATTTACTCAAAAATTCAAAATTAATGATTTTTTAAACATACATTACAATGTTAAGATTATTAAACTTTAAATAAATATAGAAAAATTTATCGATACGAGCAGTCCCCTTTTGTACCCCCTATCTTTGGGACGGTTTTCCAGAGGTCACAGATTTAGAAACTCTAAATCCATTTAATTAGAATATAATAAAAGAATTTAACTCCGTATTTGTTTCTTTCTTAAATGAAACATCAATTATGTAAGATCCAGTCATCAGAGACATTGGGCCTGAGAACCATCTCTCAAAGTATTCTTACAAAAATCTTACTTTTCATAACCCGATATCTATAAAAAAATATTGTTTTACTCATATTTCTGCGATTTACTTTTTTATAAGATGTTTCAAGTTGAATGCTATTATAAAAATTTAAAAATCACAAATAATATAATTATTGTAATATGAAAAGTTTTAAGAGTTAATGGTTGTCCTGTCCGTCCGTACGTACCTCGAATAACTCGTAGCCGAGATACGTTGCAGATTTATACCAGTAATGTTTGTTGTTTCACCTTCCGAATAATGCCGTTGAGATTTATGAATAAGCTCCACAATTCAGCTGATTGCGGACGATAAAGTACCAAGTGACAAATAACTCGGGCTACATTTTTGTAGAATTTAATCTATGGCTGTTTTGTCATAGACTAAAAATTATGTTTACAATTTTAAAAATCGTTTCTAGGTCTTTATTTTGGTCATTATTTTTAATAATTTAATTTGCGATCCTTTGGAAATTGAAATAAAATTATAGTTAAAACTTTAAGACCTATTTCTCGATGTTTATCTTTCTGTCTTAGGCTACATAATTTTGGTAAGATTTAATCTGAGGTTTTTTTGTTATTAAGTAAAGATTATTATTACTTAAAATTATTGTTGATTATTCTATAACTGATATAATGAGAATTACCACAGGAATTGCACTGTTTATCAAAATACAGACTTTTGCCATCCAGGAGTGATCTACTTCATTTGATTTCATTTCAGTGAGATACCAATTACAGTATTGTTGTTAAAAGATAAATATATAAGAAATGTATTTAAGGTGTTTATAATATATAAACATGGTTTTGTTGAACATTGACTTCTAAGCTTATTCTCTTTACATACGAAATTGTTACATCCGAAACACGGTGAAAAAATAATTTAATTTTATAGATAATGTAGAACGTTGAAGTAAAGATTTAAGAGATTTTTAAATAAAAATAATACAATATAAATAAGTAAATCAACTAACAGTAGAGTCAGCATCGAATCCACGTTTACATATCTCCTATTTCAAATTATGCAAATCGAAACCCGCGGGAGCTTCCTGCTTACGAGAGATACCATTAATCATTATCTAAATTAATTTGGAATGTTTAACAAAATCTCCTTAGTTTCTTAAAGTCACAATAAAGAGGATAGCGGTGCGGTCATAACTCATCTGAACGTAAGATTACTGATCTTTAATCCCCCTTCTTAAAGTTAAGATTTACGACCGAAGGAATTACGCGCCCCACGGAATAAGCTTGAGTCAATGAAAAAAGTTCGCATGCGATATAGTTAGGTTATTATGGGGATGACATTTTAATGTTTTTTTTTTGCCTCTTTTTTTTTAATTTTGCCTGGAGAAGGTGAAGAGATATTCAGACATATCTTTGATTAGGTTTTTTGTATTTTTTTTTTAATTTTGTCTGGAGAAGGTAAAGAGATATTCAGACATTTTTGAATATGTTCGAAAAACTCAATTTTTCCTTCCGATCTGTCTGTCTGTATGTGTGTCTGTGTGTCTGTCGAATTTTATTTTTCGAATTTTGAAAAACTAAAGATATATTTGGAATCAGCATCTAAATGTAAGATTCACTTTTCAAAATTATGTTGATTTTCCAACGGGAAGGTGGTCAGATCGGCCGCCGAAGTTACCGTAAAATGAAAAAAAATTTTCGAATTTTTAAATTTTTTTAAATTTAAAAACTAATTAATTAATTAATTAATTATATTTTTTTTTTTTTTTTTTCTTTTGTTTGTTAATTAATTTGCGAGTTATAATTTGCCGGTTAGGAGTTTTTCATAGCGGCAAGCTCGATTGCCGCGTGTCAGATGTTTTTTTTATATGGCTTCTTTTCTTAATTTTGACGAGAGAAGGTGCAGAGATATTCGGACATATCTTTGAATATGTTTTGATGTTGCTTCTTTTTTTAAATTTTGTCTGGATAAGAAGATATGCAGACAATCTTAAATAGTTTTTTATAGTGGTTCTTTTTTTAAATTTGTCTGTAGAGGATGTTATATTCGGACACATTCTTAAATAGTTTATACTTGTGATATTTTTTTACATCTCCCCCTCTTTCCCGCTTCTTTTCTTCTTATATTATTTATTTTTTTATATTTTAATTTTCAGTTTATATATCTTACTTTTCTCATTTATTTTACACATAACGTAACTTTTTCTAGAACAAATTGAACCTGCATGTATTCTTTTTGAATAAAGGTTTACCTTGTTAGAAGTTAACTGAAGGGATATTTATTGCACTAACTTTATTTAATATCGGGTTTGCGGCGAAAAGCTTGGATATTGTATATTATAAGCACAAATAGATATAAGGACGACTTATGGTGTTTTATAAAGTTTATTATGAATTTATTTGTTTTATAAATTATCATAATAAACATTTAAAAAAAAAACTTGTGAATAAAAAACACAGTTTTTTTAATATTTAAAAGAAAGAAACTATATTTTTTTACATATCTTATTTTTTTTTTTTGGTCACTTCTCAGCAATTGTAATATTTAATAAATATATATAGTAAAGTATAGGGTATATTATATTAAATTTATCACATCTAGCAACTTTCAAAATATCTCAATAAAACTTTCCAACAAAGGTGTAATTGAAAGATTGGAAATTCCGAAGCAAGCACATATTTCAAAGGCGCTCTTCTTGCGGATAATATAAGGAGATAGAGGACAGAGTCGGATATAAAATATGGAGTCCTTTCATGAATCTTATTAAGATATCCTCCGAAAATAGAATGGAACAGCTATATATACATTCATTTATGTGTGAGCGAGAGAAATCTATGCTAGGTTTATGTATATTAAAATAATATGCTGGTTAAAGACGTGTGCGTAACTCGGGTGAGAATTTATCGTCTCTATGAATATGATTTTCTTTAAGAAGTGGATGTTCCCTTAAGAGGTATTTAGTGTCATGGCACTATTATACTGAGAGTTATGTCTTGATAGTGTGTGTGAAGGTTAAATGGAATTGTAATTATATATACAAATTAATACTAATGATAGCAATGTTTACGTAATATTCTGTGAAAGAGCATTCATTGGTAATAAAATAATTCGTAACTAAATTTGTTTTATCTCTATGATGATTCTTAAAATGTGACTATTTTTTAATTTTCATGTTTTTAGTACTATAACATTGCTAATATACACTAAATAAATTTTTTAATAAATTTTTTGTAATTTTTTAATGTCTCTTTCAGTATATTTATGGTGAGGTATAGATATGTAGGCACGGGGCCATAATTCATGAGTTTCTTTCAGAACTGCAACACACGCTATCTCGGCTACATGCAAAATAACTTTAGGATACGTTTAGCGAAAACCGATAATAAACTTTAACGTTCCCGTATAATGGATTTTAATTTAGGAGACGTGTGTTATTACTAATATATGTTTAATATCCGGTTTTACTCGTACACTTTGGATAACGATGTTATATTTATTAAAACAAATACATTTCTAAAAATTGATTTAATTATTACTATTATTATATATAAATATATATTAAAGCTTTTTTATTTAAAATACACACACACACACACACTGCTCTTATAAAATGTCATATCTTTGTTGCATGCTTCGAAAAGGTTATGGATGAAACCTTATGGATACTAATTTAACTTATTTATTAATATAAATTTATTTTAGTATTGACTTATAATTTAATATTATTTCAGTATTTATGTAGATTCAACGTTTTGACTAATAAAATTATTGTTAGTTTCAGTTCAGTAACATAATATTACCAATTTATATCTTGTTTGAAAAAACAAGGATTTTTGAAATACATTTCATTAATTTGATCATTAATATTAGAATAAAATCAATTTATATTTTAATAAATAAAATTTTAAAATAATAATAATAAAATTAATTAAATAATTATGTAATAATAAAAAGCCACACATTCAAAATGACACGTCACCTCAAATCTATCTTCATTTTCTTAACCTTATTCCGCATAATACTCAAGACGGTCTTATCATTCAATTTTGCGATATGAAGGGGGGCGATATGCAAAAATTACCCATTCTCGTTTATCCCCCCATAAATAACATTAGAGATAGCGTGTGAGTGTTTTTGTAATTACCTTATAAATAATAATTCAGCGAGCAATAGATTACGGTTAGGATGAAACATTACTAGCTTTAAAAGTAATAATATATCTTTTTTATCTTTTTAGATCTTTAATATTTTATAAAATTTTATAAAAAGATAATATCTAATATTTAAATCATAATATATATCTTTACCAACGTCAATACTTTAATATTTGCCCAACTAGTTTTACAGTTCACGCCGCGATTCCGCCATGCTTAGATAAAATAGGACCCCGAATGGGTTCGAAACTAGCCGGGCAAATTCCGATAGTAATAACGTGAGTACAGCCCGATAATTATATTTAGTGGTAAGCATGGATCACGAAAGTTTACATACAAAAATTTAAATTATATTCTAAATAATATAAAATTGTTGCGATGTCTGTCCATTCGTCCGTCCGTCTGTCTATAGCTGAAACCGTCTATTTCCCAAAAACTACTCGACCGATTTTGATCGAACTTGGTGTGCAAGTTACCTAGGTGAAATAGTAATTACTTACTGAATTTCAAAACCCCAGGTAGGGGGGAGGGGGGCAGCAACTCAAAACGAGAAACTAAAGATAAACGAAGAAATAAAGAAAAATAATGACAGCTTATAACCACTTATTCACACGTCACATGAGACGGGCCCTTTCGCTAGTTCTATATAATATTAAAGATATATTTATTCAATAATTTATTTATTTTATCGCGATCCAATTTAAACTTCGAACACGCTGGAACGCTCTGGAAGGTCCTGGAACATTCAAGTTAAAGTAAATGCACAAACAATATAAATATTCATTAAAATTACCGTATAAAGCGGTCTGAAGACGTAAGCTCGAAGGTAGCGTATAAAGCAAAATTTCTATGCTTTATCCCCTTTGGCAATAACAAGAGACCCGACGAAATATGAGAGCCATTATTCAACAGCGCTTTGTCAACGTTTCGTGCTGAATTTACATTGGTCGGGTTATACTAATCATTTCCTTTATAATATTTTTTTTTTTAAGTAAAATAAAATAATTAACGAAAGAATGAACCAAAGCTGACGTGAAGGTGAAATATAAGAAACTCTTTCATATTTTTATACGTTTATATAATCTATAGTTCTATTTAGATTATATATATATAATTTTACGGATATATCTGCCCGGTAAAATTAAAATTTAACAATAATTATACGCGGTTTTAATCCGTAAAAAAATGTTTTATTTCAAATAGGTACTCGTGAAAATATAAGAAAATACTATATCAATCTAATTATTTATTGTAAATACGTAGTAAAAACACATTCTACTTCATATAATATAAAGTTATAACAGCCTATAACAACAAATCATCAGTAAACATAAGTCACAGGTAATGCGACAATAATTAAAAACCTCATCGGAGCTGGCGCTTCTGCACCAGTTAATCGTAACACCATGACAGATGACATCGTTGCGACCTTGTCGTATCAACCAGTTCCAAATATCTCATACATGTACCATAAATGCTTTAATTCGATAAGGTTCCAAGACGTTACCGTAGATTGGAGTATTAGGAAGCGTTTACACGAACAGCACGTAGCGTAATAAATAATATAGTAATCAGAGCGATTTCTTACATCCCGTCTCTTATTAGGCGAGAACCAACATTCAACATTCGCTAATACCAAGGCTTAGTACACATGTGGGACGGAAAGATTCCTCTGAAATTTATTGTACATCGGCTTATGAATCATAAATAAGGACTAATTAGAATTGCCTTTAGAATTGCTGTATTAAGAGGTTGATACACTTTATTAGAGAGGTGTATCTCTACCTTAATCTATTTGTAAATGTGTGCTAGTACTTTCATTTTTGTTTAATTTAGAGCCTGGGTAATATATATTAATTATTGGATACAAATTAAACGTCTTTGGATAAAATTATGATTATAAATCTATTATGATTCTACCCGACGTGAATACAAATATTTTATTAGAATAATTGATGTTATATGAATAGTCTATATTTCAATTTATTTTATATTAGTATATTAGAAATTACTAATTTTTCTCTAATTAGAAGACAGATATCTCAGGAAAAGATTTTTTTTTTCGATAATTATTAGATTTGATTTCTGTTAATTTTTTAACATTTAACGAACTAATAATACAAATATATATGTTGATATTAATGTAGTATGAAATTAATTTGTATTGATTTAAAAAAGATTCAGAAAGTTATTTAAAAAATAAATCTTAATAAATCAATGATATTCTTTTAATATATTATTTATATAAAATATTCTTTAAAAAAATCAAAATATTTGTTATTCTATGTTTCAGTATTACGTGAACACTTTCTTTAAGCTTTAGTATTGGAGACATTGAAGATTGAAAAATTTATCCAAATATATCTATAAATATTATAAAATGATATAGAATGCGAAACTAGTACACACATGATAGCTCAGTTTGTAGTGCGACACGAAAGATATCGCGGTCTCAAGTTCGAAACGAATTTTTAATCTTATTAAGAAGCTTAAATTTTCCTAAATATACAATATTGATAGTTATTTTAATTAATTCAAAAACTAAGCTCAAATATTCAGAAAGTTTTCTATTCCATACAATTAAGTAATTACTAAAATATATTAGATCTCATAATACCCGGTAATAAAATGAAAGCACGGCTCTGATTGATTCATTTATAAAGACTAAAGTTTACAAAACGACTATTTCCATGAATTTGACCATTAAATTCTAAAACAGCCTAATAAATTACCATTAGTGATTACTGAGGCTCATAATTTCTATCTTTTATCGATATAGAGCCTTTGTTTTATCGAGGGAACCATCAGGTGAATTGTATGAACTGATTTGTTATTAATATCTTTAGTTTTAATACTTTAAATATTATTACTGTATACATTTTTATTGAAGTATAATAATGCTTCTCGAATCTGACTAATAAGATTATATATTTTAAAGCTTTTTTATTATGCTTTAGAGATGTGTAGAGTTTTAATAGAGAACATTTCTCTGTAACTCTACATACCCTCTAGCCTATGAACTCGGTAATGAATACCGAAGTGTGTATCAAAGAGTTGGCTGAAAATCTTGTGGCTGAATAAAAAAAAATACAGGATTGTCACGTGGTTGGTGGGCGGATCTGCGAGCGGCTCATCCCCCACCTGTTGGTGATCCGGCTGATCCGCCCCCGCGCGGATATGCCCGGATAGAGCTATGCGCGGATATACGGATAGACCGCTTATATCCGCCACGCCTACTGTATATAGATTACCCTCTAGAAGCTTTTAGAACATATATAGAACAGATATGTATGTATATAGCTCGTGTACGGAATACGTTAGATCATAGAAAATATACCTTTTATTATTTTTTTTATAATATAATTTACAATTTATTTCTTTTTAAATATTTTTTTTATCTAAACTATTAAAGTTTTATATCGTATTAAGATTTAATTACGAACTTAAGTGGACACCTTAAAGTAACCCAAGGGTCTAAGTAACCTTACCTAAGACGAAGTTCAACCGACGACAACTAAACTCCTAATTGGCAAATCGAATTACAAAACAGGGAATCGAAGCCCGATCCTGCACTTAACAGTAACAGATCCTTTTAACGGTTTAGTTGAGATCCCTCTGCGAGACGATATTTAGCAATTAGATATTCGAATCTAGTTGATTAGAATTTCGTCTGACTTTACAATAAGGATACTAAAATCATTTGACTTTGTTCGTATAAATAATTTTGACGTAAAAAAATATCTTATAATAACAGTTTTGAGATTATATAACAAACACAATTTAAAATGTTTTTGTTATATATATCTAATCTGTAGGACTTCAAAACAATACTAAATATTTTTTTTACTCTATATCATGAAAACAGATAAATTGATATTATATAAGGTTTATACTCTCACAATGAAAAATTATTATAACCATATAAAATATAAATATCTACACTCACACAATGATAAATTATGATAACTTTATAAAAATCTACCCACACAATGATAAATATTGGAGTGACTCTATACAAATTATCAAAGATCACATATTGATACTAAGTTGTAGTGACCAAAACTCTACCAAGTTTCCTCTAAAGTACGCAGGCTAGTACCAAGAAGAAGCACTTTGCTCGCCGATGGTTCTAATTTAGATAGGGACCAACTCCACTGGATTGATAAACCAAGGTTTAATTAAGGTTTAACTCATGAGTATGAAAAGTGTTTCTTATTTTAATTATATATTAATATGCTATTAAGGTATAGTACTGGAATATATAATTATTAATTCCTATAAGTAAATTCTATATGATATTTAGTTAACATTTTATAATACTATGAAGAATGTAGGCAATTTTTTAACATATAATATAATGATCAGAGATTTCTTAAGGAGATAAGTTGATTAGTACATTTAGTTTTATTTTCCCTGAATATTATTTTTTTGGTATCAACATAAATAAATAATAAGTAAATAATTTTTATTTAGAGATATTAATAATTAATAAAATGGTACCACCGGACTCTTTTCTTGGTCATCGTGCGCCAACCGTCTTTAGAAGCATTATGGGGAAATGCACTAATGCCCCTCCGATACCATGGAAAACTGCTAAGGGGCTGGTTAGGGGCTTTCTAAGACATTGATATAATTAGTGCATTGTGCCTCTAACATCCTACAAATTTACAACTCAGTTGTGCATACCGACCTCGTAGTTACCAATCTATTATGACCTCTACTTTTATAGACATAGGACGCTCCAAGCAGTCCCATTTGAGTGGCTACTGGTTTATAGAGTAGAGTCAAGTTTGCATGAGTTATTGGTCACATATAAGAGGTCATTACTATCCGAAAAGCGAAGGACGCTCTGAATATATACCGTTTGTGGTTTAATAATTTAATAAGGAACCAATGAGAATACATTATTGGTGTAGGTTATGACCAGACAATACTAGTAATATTATGTTTACTAATAATACATAAAATAATATATATATGAGATAAGTTTGAGTCTTCCAGAGTTCAAGGTATCATTTTTTATTTAGCCTTTTAATATCTTTTATTTATGAAGTCAGTTTTTTTTTTTCAAAATTTAAGTATTCAGATTTTGTTACATATTAGTTATATTCGTTTCAGATAAAATTACGTTAAAGATCTCAAAGTGAAAGTTACGTTATAAAATTATATTAATTATGAAGGTTGTTGTTACGATGAAATAATCATGAAAATATACATCATTTATTTTTTTTATACTCTATAAATAATAAATAGTTTTCTGCAAAATTTTATATTAATTACAAATTATAAAAAATTAGCAAAACATAGGAGAGAAAACAAAAAGCAAAGTATTTGTTAACTTAAACAAAATATAAATATTGTGAATAATACTTAATATAAATGTATATAAAATTAAAATAATTCATAATTTTTAAGCGATGTTATGCATAATAGTTGTTTTAAGAGAAATTTTTCTCAATCACCTTTATGTTATACTCTCTAGTGTATCCCTACAATGATATACTCTCCTATAGACTGTTTGATATACAATATTATCTATAACTTATCATACTTAAATAATTAGATTTGGTTATCTGTCTATTAATAGTCTAAATATTTACTCAAATATGAGACTATTAATAGATAGATAAGCAATTTCAATATTATAAAGATTAACATATATTTGGTGTATACGTTGTCATCGGTATAGCAGTAGCCATTCTTTATCCCAGTTCTATTTCTCTTTCTTTTCAATATATTTAGTATATAAATAGTTCAATCGCTTGAAAGTATTATCTAACCGCTAAAATCGATCAATCCGCGCAGTCTCACAAGATGTTAATGTGACCCATATAAAATGTTAAACAAATAATAATTCAAGTAATAAAAGTACTTCATGGGTGTGGCGAGGCTGTGGCGAGGCTGTGGCGCGATCACGGAACATTAGCCTTACGATAGTGCTCGTGATGGCGCACATACATACAGACACACAGTTTTATTACTAGTATTTCGTGGAAATATCTTTATAAATATAAATCTTTATAAATATAAATTCACGAAACCTACTAATTCTTCAATTAAAATATATATATTTTCGTGTATAAGTGATTGTAAATTTTTGCAATTATGATGACTGTTTTGAATTAGCTGTGATATTAAAAATCAAAACAAACACTTTAGTGAGTAGGCTCTGCTAACTGAGCTATCGACTAAACAAATAAAAACTCCATCTCCTTATTAGGTTTCATATATATATATTAAAAAAACGTAAAAAAAACCTGAACGTTTTGTTTAAAAAATTGCACTAAATGGTTCTCTTAAAGACATTACTTTGCTTTAGTAAAATTCTAAAACTACATAACAAAGGAATTTCCGCATACATATATTTTGATTGGTAGCGGCTGTATGTCCGTCGGTAATGTGCGGGGTAGTTTATGTGAACAGCGATAGCGGCTACCACAGAGGTTATTCGTTGCACTAATGTGCACTACCGACTCGTTTGCATTGCGCCTCTTGGCAGCGGCTTTTTAGTTAAAACCTACAATTAACTGTAGTATATTGATGCTAGATTTAAATAGAAAACTGTATCTTATAAAAGTTTGTCTTTATTAATTGGTTAATTGCTTTCAATGATAAATCAAATATTTTGTTTTGAAAATAATGTTTTATCTACAAATTAACGTTTCAAGATCTTTGGTCCATTATTTTTGTTTTATAAAATTCTTCACCACCTAGAAATTATTTTTCTTATACGAGAATTGTTTAGGTTCTATCAAACAATATTATATAAGGCAATATTTAAATAATATTAATTAGATAAATGGCTAATAAAAAAAGTAATAAAGACATTAATAACATAAAATTATGAAATACCTTTACGGTCTAACACGTCAGTACTGTCTTACAATAATAAAATTAGTATTTTTTAATCCAATATTAAGTGCATTTTGTTATTCTTAATTTAATATATTTGTGTAATCGTTAATAATTCAAACTTAAAATGAATATGACTTACTTTGATTTTAAGATTTGGAAATGAAACTAATATAATACAGACTTAATATAAGATTTTAAAAAATATCTAAATATGTAATACTATTACAAGTACTTAAAAAGATAGTTAATATTTTATTTGTATATTGTTTTTATTTTCAAATAGATTTTTAATGAAAAAGAAAGTAGTAAAAAAGTAAGTTAAATGTATATTCAATTTACTTAGCAACGAGAATTCAAAGTCTATACATTCCGAACTAACCCGACGGTGCAGTAGCGGGTCACATTATTTTCATTTTGTGTAGTGCCACATTTAATTTAGTTGAAATTCTAACGTAGCTCTGCAAAAATGTCAACTTTATTCCTCCTCAGCCGGCGCCTTCGTTTCACTTGGATGCTTTGCTTCTTCATTTTCTGGAATATACAGTTTCGAGACGGGCTTTGAGAAACTATAACTTTATGGAAACTTACCGAAACTCCGAAGTGAGATGTGACTTTTGATAAAAATGTACCAAGCGTATTTAATTTTCGTTATGACTTTCTTAAATTCTTGCGGAGCTCTCAGTCTTAATAAAACACATTTAAAATATGTATAAATATACAAATAATAAACTCATATAATTTTAAATTGATGAAGTTAAATAAGAAAATTGTTAAATATAAATACTACGAACATATCGTACATTTTCCATCCGATCACAAACCTATTTGTCAAACTCTGAACACCAGCTTACCAATCATAACCCATCTGAAATTCATATTGAATGCCGATCGTATAAAGCCGAGTACACACTGTAAAAGGCTGAGCTCCCGCGGGAGGCTCTAAAAGGCCACGAGCGATAGCACTCATCGAAAGAATAAGCCTGTTTCCCGACGACGTGGTTTACGGATGCGACATCGACTCAATGCTATTTTATTCTGCTACCATTAATACTTAAAATGGTTTTAGTGATGTGCAATTATCGATTAAATGTATAATTTACTCATAGTGTATATGATGATATAGATAAATTCTAAATAGAAATAAACTAATAACATACATACTAATATATTAAATCTTAAAATTCTGTATTGTGGAAATGTTTTTAAATAAAACGTATATTTCGTATTTTATTTTATCGAAAATACCGAAAATATTTGTGTATATAAATGTGATTTAATATAAAATTTTCCAAAAAAGAGTAAACAAATACAACAATTTTTTTTTAGGTTATCGATAAAATATAAATAGAACAATCACTAGCATAAAAGGATTGACATTTGAAGCTCCGAACAATCGAAGTAGCGGATAGAGACGTCGACTAAAATAAGTATCTACTGCGTTCGTTAAGTTAAACAGAAAACCTTTATTCGAGGGCGGAGATATTATTTGTCATGTAAAAGACAAGCCTTCATAATCAGTACAGTAAATATTTATTAAGAATTGTTTTATTGTTTACATTCCTGTAACTCTAAAAATGAAAGACTTTTGTATTGTGTAAATCTAACAGAGTTACTTACATGACACGAATTACGTTTGCGACAGACAGAAGATTTTAAAAAATCCGAAATGATTTTAAAAATTAACTTTAATTGAATTAAAACAAATTAAACCTATGAGTGATGATTCCCCTTCGATATGGGAATAAGGAATGGTCATTCTTACAAAATATGTTATACAATAGAACTTATGGGAACATTACACAAATGCTGTATCGACAGAATATAATATTAAATACAAAGTAACATTAATTCAACTTAGGCGCTTTCCATACAGTAACTTTATGTAACTCACGTGTAAACAATAAAACAATTATAGATAAAAAAAGCAATATATTGCTGACTATATATACTGCTGTTTGTCTTGCTGAACCTCAAGATGCTGTACGAATTTGGTTAACGTAAATAGTGAGAAAATATAAAAAATAGACGACAATAAAAGAAAAAAAAACACTTTTCTTAATAAACAATATATATATTTGCAATAATTTATAGTTTAATTTTATAAACGTAAGAAATAAAAATTAAGTAATATATATAATAAGATTTAGCCAGTATTATACATCTAGTAATAAATATGTTTTAATAATTTATAATAATTAAAATAAAATTATCTCAAATTGATATTTAAGTAGATTGCAAAGAGGCTACGGAAGTCAATTCAGAAAATTACCCTCATCCTGTTTCAAGGGTCAAACTTCTTAACATATGAAGGAAATCCTTAGCGAGCACAAATAAATACGGTATATTCGTATTATATTTCTTGATCCCCGGGTATTAGGATGTGGAGGGTCAGCAATTGATCTTACGGACATCATAATTCCGGACCCCAAATTGATCTAAGACGCCAGTTTTATTGTTTTGCGTATTTGAATCAACTTCACTGAAATACTTCAGTTTCTCTTTCTGTTTTCACATTTTGGACTGTAGAAAATAAACTATAGAAGCTAGCTCGGACCAGTTTTTAGTATTAGATAAAACTAAATTGCGTCGTTCCAATGATACCTGAATCAAGTTAGGCAATAAGGCTATCTAATTAATATTCTAGATATAACTCTAATTTGACATATTAGGAAGTAACTCCGAGATGATAAAGCCTACAATCTTCAAATTTCAGATTACTCAGAACAGAATCCTCTACAAAATGGTTATTTCAGAATTTTCATTTTCGTTTATAACCAAATTCATTATTTTATTGTCATTAATTCAATTAACCGTTACAAGATCAGAACACATCATTTTGTTGTTTAGCTTGAATGAAATATAAGCTATTTCTGAGCAAGTCGCATATCTCAATGTCGGCTGCAATCCGAAATCTTGTACCAAATAGCGCTCGGTAACAGTTTAAGTCTAAGTAACTGGCGTTCGGCGGCCAAAGATTTGGTGTCCCGGCTCTAATGGCCTGTATCCTTATTTATAGGTGTTGCCGCAACCAAATCGTTAAAGATTTAAAATTTTTCGCAATAAGAACCAATGTAAACTCATGTAATGCTTATTTATACAACATAGCACTTGTATTTCTTGTATATTAAGAGTATTTACTAGGTCCACGCAAGCGGGGTTAGCCTCGCGACGCAGCGCGCGCGAAACAAAAACGTTCTTTATGTTAACTCTATGGGACACATTTTATCAATGATCTCAAAAACTACAATTACGATTCGGCTGATTTTCAACCCAGAATGAGTTTTGCTTATTATGCTCATGTGTGCAAAATAACGTGCATGTAGCTCGTAAATTGAAGGAGGAGTAGGGTAACAAAGCGTTGAAAATTTGAGTAGTAATGAGCTTCGCTTTGCTCAGCTCAATGAACGTGACGGTGCTAGCGTCATCAAATAAACTCCGTGGTACAGAATTCATGTGGTAAACGTGGCTGAACAATATTATTGACTCTGCACTTCGCTTCATTGGAGAGAATAACTTTTATTAGACACTAACCACGCTAGTGAAACTGACATTTTCACATTGGAGAAGCCGCTAAGATACGCGCCTCCATAAAAGTGACCGGTGGCCTATCATAGGTACCTTAATATTCTGTCCACGTGCCTTGACCTCAGCTGATTTGTAATGGATAAATAATCTGACGTCACTGCGTTTACTCTAATACTGAGTATAATTACCGAAATATAATTAAACCCATATTAAGATTTAATATAATTTTTCTAACACATGCCCTTGACATATTGGCGACTGAGTAACATTCAATGCTTGTTTACAGTAGAAGAAGAACAAATCACCTTGAACATCTTAGAAGCTTTACTTACAAGTTCTGAGGTCGAAGGTAAACAGGCCAAACGAGTTCAGACAGGCGGAAGAATGAACGTGTCGCGTTTTTGCCGACACCTTATTATAATCCTGAAGCACTTAGGATTTTAGGATGAAACGTGCTACGAGATTGCTACGATAGATTGGATGTTTTAGCTTTAAAATGTATTGAATTTTACATCGCAATATTATTAAGATATTAGTTACTGTTTTGATTAACTTAATGCCAATTTCATTTCCCAACTTATTCTTAAATATCTGATGTGAATTAGATTAAGATATAATTATTTTTACAATAATAATTTTTAATAATTGCTTACGACTCTATGCATAATGGATATAATTTAACAAGATAAAGAATAGACATCGGAAAACATCGGAAACATTCGTAACATGTTTTTAGAACTATATAGAGCTGTATAACCCTCTATAGCGTTTTGTTATAAAAATAAAAATTAACGTCTTTTCTAACTTGTCTTCCATATTTTGACTTAGTTATATACATTTCGTTGATTTATTTTAATTTAAAACTAATTTTATTTAAAAGTACTACTTATTGTTAGCGAGATCTTAGGTGTTTTAAAATCTAACTCATACGAGTGATGTATTTATAAGAGGATTGAATAGTTTGTGTTGTTTGAATAGCTGATTTGAATAGCTGGAATGGTAGTGTGTAGTATTTATGAAAACATTTTATACATAAAAAAGATAAAAAATATTGTTTTTTCTCTTTCGTATTCTCATTTTATAAAGGCTATTTCAGGCAAATAAAAAATAAAAACATTTCCAAGAACAAAGAAGGGGATTACATTTTTTATTTACAATTTACATTTAGGATTTGAACAAAACAAAATATAAGAAAAAAGTACTAGAAGACATATTTAATTCATATTCAATCTTCTTTTTCAGAATTAATTCATCAAAATACAGTACTAATACTTGCATAACAAAAATAGTATATAAATATTTTAAATTATTACTATCAATTAAACTTTTCACTATTGGTTACATCTTAATAATATTTTAAGATAAGATACATTTAAATATATATCGTATTACAAATGAACTAGAGTTGTAATATGCTTGTCACTCACTTAATTGTTTTAATAAAATTTAAGTACATATTAAAAAACACTTGTCTTATGTAATACCTGTATAAGGTCTTGTCACATAGTGTGCCTAAAATGAATCACATATTTTCGAGTACAACTATTTCTTCAGTTATCATGATAAGTCAATACACGCCTAATCAGTGATAAGACAGTATAGATAACGAGTTTCATATACAGGTTGTTATATGTTTTCAAGTTTGCTTTGTGCATTAATTGTATGTTTAAGGTAAATAATCCATTACTAATTAGTTAAAGGCTCATCTTTCGATACAGGGTGTTATATTAATAATACTGCACCCCTTTTTGATTTATGCAACCCCTTTTAGTATATCTAATAATGACATAGCTTTTAAACATGTGTAGACATATTATAAATAAATATATAATATAAAATTCATTAACATCGCACTGGATTGAAACCTACGATATTTGGATTAGAGATACGGGGCTCTCGCAATTGAGCTATCGTGTAATAACATGGTAGTTCAATTGGGTAATTACAGATAACAATTGGGTAATGGTGGGTTGGGTAATGGTGGGTAGGGTAACCTAATCTACCTTGATGAATGTACCATTCTGTATACCATCATCTTTATGACAAGGATTTTTATAGGACTCCCTTCATAGCGGCAATCCCTCTGGATACCTCATAGTAGGATGGCAGCTCAATTGGCAGAGCACCGGGATGGACTCTCAGGATTCCATGTTCAAGTTCTGTGATAGTCGCTGAAATTACATTAAAATGTAATTGCATATTAAAAGATATTTAAGGTTAGCTTTATCACTACGAATTAATGAGTTTAAAATTGTCCACTATTAGACGGTGACGTAACTGAGATCAATATTCAATATAAATTTATTTTTAATAAAATATACAAACAATATATAAACAATTTTAGCTTTCTATAAAACTGAGATATATATGAGATAAACTTTAGTAACCAGTTATTTTGATTAATCCTCCCTATAGGGAGGAAGAAGTACTAATAGGAGTATACTCCTATTCCCACCACTAGAACGAAGTCGGCAAAAAAAACTTTGTGTGTACTTGAGTATATTTATCTTATTATTATAAAATCCAATCTAGATTGCATTTACAATACACATACGGTAACAACATAAAAAGTATGGGACTATACGAGCCAATGGTAGAATCTTTGACATGTTGTCAGACGTGATCGATATACGCCCTTCAGATTCTAGACCACTACAGCTCAGCTTAAATACCCTAAGCAGGTCTTTTGGTGTGACAAAGCAGCTACTGTAATAAAGTCAGGAGTGTTTTCCCCACTTTATGATTATCGATGTTATAATTATCACATCGATATCATTTCATTCATGCATATCTTTAAAAAAAATCAAATACATACATCCTGTAGATTTGTACATCGCCTTACATGGGCAGTAGTGCCCAACCATCGACGTTTGTAGATATGTCTTCGAATACTGTATTGCACATGAACTATACGTGAATAATTTGGCACCTAAATATAACTATAATTACATAAAGTGTTATTTAATAAAAGTGGTTAGTGATAACAATATAATGAGGAGAAAAAATCGACGGTGATGGGTAAATATTTTTATGTCTTGTATTTTTGTTGATAAGGTTATCGCATTTTTATATTTAGATTCCTTCATTGATACCATACAAATGTGCGAGTTTAATTTTTAGATATTTTTTATGTTTTATTCATATCAGTTAACAAGGAGCGTGGATTTGAAAATTTTTTTCTCATTTTTTTCTATTCTGCACGATTATGTAAATTTATAATTATTTATTCTTAAATGACGACGAATGACTTATCATCAATTCTGAAACCAATCACCATTTATCAAATAAAAAAAAACAAGACACTGATATGTTTTTTATTTTAGTTGAAATATTATGATGCTAAATTATTGATGGAAAGAGATGGTGAATAATAAGAACTTACAAGACTTATCAATAGCTAAGCTAAGACAATTGAATAGTGCTATGAAGTCAAATATTTTCTAATCAAATTACAAATTTCAGATGTTCTCATGTTGTTATGGCTGCTGCCAGCGACGGTAATGTCGGCAACCCTGCGAGAGCTGGAAGACTACCCAGAAGAAGCATGCAAGGTCTACAATATGAATAATTTAATCCATCTGGATTGTTCCTACCGAGGCCTTAGTGAATTGCCTGAAGGACTTGACTATGATGTGAGTGCTTTATATTAAAACAGGATCAGAAACCGATTTCTAACGAATTTAAATTATGTATTATTTTAAATTAAAGTATCCAAAGTTATAAGTAATTATATACCTTTAAGTTTCTTCGTTTTAGGACAAAGTTCAGGATGTACACAAAACGTACCTAGTGTCAACATCGATAACGTATCAAGATATTGTTAGTGTGTTTCATGTTAGATTTATGTATAAAAATCAAATGCTAATCTGATAGAGTTGATGTCGGCTACTTATAATAAGGGCAGGGCAAGATAAGATTCTTGTACAATAATTAAAAACATTTATTTTTTAAAAATTCTTATTTTTCACTTACAGGCTCAAGTATTGCTGTTATCCAATAACAACTTCGTGACATTCCCCGAAGGACTGGAGAAGTTCACCCAAGTGGAGATTTTAGATCTCGGAGGAAATTATATATCACGACCACCCCCCAGTTATATAAAAAATTGGGGAAATCTTAAAAGTCTTAATTTATCAAATAATAATTATGACTCCTGGATGAATAGTGAAAATACTTACAACATAAGAAAATTGGATCTATCAAAGAATAAAATAAACAACATTGATGAAAATGCATTTACAAGAATGACTAAACTACTATTTCTTGATCTCTCAGAAAATCGATTAAATGATCTTCCTAATGGAATGTTTGCGCAGACAACAAGTTTAGAAGTATTAATTCTATCACGAAATTATTTTTCTATATTACCAAAATTTGAATCAATGTCTCTGAGGAACTTACATATGAGTAATTGCCTAATTAATTCTCTTGACGTCAATGCATTGAGTGAAATGAGATCATTACTGGAATTAGATTTGTCGATGAATGCACTCGAATCAATCCCTGATAATATAGCCTCGAATTCATTACAAGAATTGATTTTGAGTTACAATGCAATTACTGCAATTACGGACTCGACTTTCTCTTCGCTGCCGCACCTGGCGGTTTTAGATTTGAGAGGTAACGAGTTTAAAGAAGTTTGGGCCACCTCGCACTTTGCCTCAAATCCATTTTTGAGAACAGTTCGTGTTAAAGGGAACCGCTGGTGTTGTGATGGTTTCAGTGTTAATCTTCTGTTAACTTATGAATTTTTAACTAAAGAACCATCAAAAGTGTTTGATAAAGGGTCGTTGATTTGTTATTCTCCTTCAAATGTGACACAGTTGAGTTGGCAGCAGGCGTATATTCGAACCTGGCATTCAGATGAACAATCGCAATCACCTTACACTTTAATTCCTATAATGGTAGGCATCCTTATTGGAGTTATTATAACGTCATTTGTTTGTCGAGGAATTATGGCTTTTAAGAATCCAGAACCAGCTCAACCTACTCCTGAAACGACAGCATTAAACGGTATTGCAACACAGCCAAGAGCTGAGTCTGTGACATTGCGAGTTCCTCTAAGAGAGGACCTACCACCAACTTATGATGAAGCACTTCTCTTACCTCGACTTAACGCTTCATTTCATTCGTTGCCTGATTTTGTGGACGAAGAAGAAGAAAATCGACCAGGGCGTAATCGAAGATCTAGATCTATAGGTGATTTAACAGAAAATAGACAAAGAAGCGGTGATCGGCGATCTGTGCGCAGACCTTTTGAACTTCATATTGACTAAGTGTTTTGTTTAATTATGTAAGTTTGTAAAAGTTTATTTATATAAAAAATGTGAGTTTGACTGTTTAAACATGAATGTAATGAAAGTAATAATTAATATTTTATTAAAAGAGATTAAATTTAAAATTAAGAAATATATATTTTATACTGTATAAATACGACCACATCGTTATTATATAATGAAGTTACTATTAGGTAATTTCATTCATACGAAATACTTCTACTATAGACATCTACTGGAGAATATAATTATTGAAACTTAGTTGGTGTTATTCATATTGTATTACAGTAACACCTGTAACGTCAAGATGGCGCTATTTTAAATAATAAATAATCTCGAACTTAAGCCTACTTGAAGATAATGCCATAAAACGGAATCTGATTCCAAAAAACTTATTAATTATAAGGACGTGGTATCCCACTTTTTTTATAAATAATTATCATATAGAAAAGAGTGCTTTAAATAATTATATCATTATACCATTTTATATTAAAAATACCCACAGTTGATGCATTAATCATATTGCCTACGGTTTTCTGAGACCCTTATCGTTATCAGTGATAACACGTCATTTCATTTTGCTCACACAAAGTCATCTAGTTGTAGAAAGCGCACGTAGAAATTCGTATAAACAAAACCCATTTTTGGATTTTACTTTTTTATAATTAGTAACATGTGTTATACGTGAAAATAAATCTAAATAAAATTTCAAATATCAAATAAATATATATATATGAAGTAAAACTATGGTAAGAAACAATTAATAGTAATTATGTGGCTTTAAGAGTTATAAAGAAGATTATTATAAGTAGGTAGCTTTGTGTGTACATATTAAATCATCAACGTATATAAAAGTTAGTAGAGTATGACAAATCATATAAACAATATTTACCGATTCTAGGACTATAAAGAGAAGTTTTTCTACTTGTGATCGGTATACTTTCATAAATTTATATCTAAAAATAATATATTTTTAGTTGACTGAAAGAGGATATTTTATAAATTTTGCATTTTTATAATAGGTGTCTAAAGTCGACCTAAATAGTTTAAGTATTCCACAAGCTGCCTTTATCAGACACTGATAAGAAAGATAAATTTGTTGTACTTATAAATGTGGATGTAATGCTATCTGACACTGAATTCGCTAAAGGGGTCAGGCTCCTTTTAGGATAGATACACGTGACATGAAAATACAAGTGGTACAACAAGCAGGTGTTTGTAATGACTCATTGGGGGGATTGAGAAATAGGTGCTCAATAACTTAATGGTTTGATAACAGTGTTTCTTCGCAGGTAGTAATGATAGACAGACGTGATGATTCTATTACGAACTTGGGGATCGCTTCTGTTGATTTTGTTTGTAAATTCGGAAATATTGGATTTCGATGACAGTTCCAGTGAGGTGTGCTTTTTGTGTTCCTGTACTGCTGACCAGAATATTGTTGACTGTTCCCACAGAGGACTAACTGTTCTTCCTGAGGGAATCAGTGTTAAAGTAAGTGCTTGCATTCTACCTAAGGATATTATTACCGTACAATAAGTAGTTGCTCATTTTTGCATAACAATCTAATCAGAAGTTTAAAAATTTGATCTTTATTTAATGTAATCTTTAAAGTGTATACTTAGGTTATGTTTTCCAGAGCTCGGTAAAACAACCTATCAAAAAAATAAGTTTAAGATTTTTATTTTTAGAAGTTATCCAATCTTGTAATGTTATAATTATTTGTTTTTCAATTACAGGTAACCAAACTTAATATTTCTAACAACGACATTTCCGTATTTCCCTCAAATCTCAACAGATTATATAACTTAGTTTCACTGGACGCTAGTGGAAATCAAATAAATAAGTTGCCTGAAAATGCATTACAAAATCTAACCGCATTAGAAATTTTAAATTTATCCAATAACAAATTTGAATCATGGGTTAGTTTAAACCCCAATGAAGTTTTTAAACCAACTAAGAACCTGAAAATTTTAAATTTATCTAGAAATAATTTCAAAACGATGACAAATTTGGCACATCAAGAACTTTTAATAAGCCCATCATTGGAAACATTGATTTTGGATAACTGCGAAATAGATTCAATCTACGGGAGATCACCGCTCAGTGGACTTATCAACATAAGAGTTCTAAAACTGAATAACAACCCGCTTATAAGAATACAAAACCTCATATCACCTACTTTAAAAAGCCTTTATGTCAGCAACTGTCAGCTTAGCTACATTAATAATAATGAACTATTGTATTTACCATCATTAGTTTATTTAAAACTGTCTCACAATTATCGTTTAGAATTGTCTTCATCAGCCAACACTTTATTTTCAGAGTCTTTAAAATTTTTAGATATATCTTTCTGCAATGTATTCAAACCAAACCTGCTTGGGTTTCCAAATTTAAGAAAAGCTCTTATAAATCATAATATGATAAGATATCTCGGAAGCAATGAGTTTATAAATAATACTAAACTAGAACATCTAGATCTATCTTACAATAATATAGGGTCGGTTAAAACCGATAGTTTTCGTGGACTAAACATGTTAAGATTTTTGGATTTATCTTGGAATGAGTTAGCTCAAATACCAGAAGATAGCTTGTTACATATGCCATCGGTGACTCAAGTTAAACTTGCTAGAAATTATCTTAATCGAGTGGGCCATTTAAAATCTACTTCTATTACAATTCTTGATATGAGTTCCTGTGAAATTAGTACTATTGGAAAAGATTCATTTGAAGGACTGCAGTCACTGATTGAAATCAACTTATCACATAATCTTATATCACATATTCCAGACAGCATATCATCAAACACAGTCAAATATATAAACTTAAACTTTAACAGGATTAGCTCTCTAAGTAATTTCACCTTTTTCATGATGCCTCGTTTGACTGGCCTTAGTGTTATTGGGAATCGTTTCACTAATATTTGGAGTAGATCATTTTTTGAGTTCAATATTAACTTAGATAAGCTAGACTTAAATGATAATATGTGGAGATGCGATTGCAAGGACGATAATATGTACGATTTTTATGAGTTTGTGACTCTGGAACCAAACAAAAAAGAAGAATCATATAATCTTATATGCAATAGTCCTATGAATGTTATAGGTCAAACATGGCTTGAAGCTTGTTACTTTACTTGGAATCCTGATGCAAAGACACCTAATTCTGATAATTTGATATATTTCATGATCGTCATGGTAGTTGGTTTGTCACTGTGTATTATAATCGTCAGTGCTATAAAAAGATCACTTAATCGCCGTCTTTTAGCATTGCAGTCAGAACGAGAAAGACAGGTAGAAGAAGCAAGGGATAGATTAAGACAATTGAGAATGAGAGCAGAGCAGGAAGCTCTAAGTAATACTCCAGATCCTAGAGATTTGATTGCACCACCGTCGTATGACGAAGCTCTAACAATGCCTAAATTAAATGTGTCCTGTCACTCTTTAAATGAAACCGGAACAGGAAAGACTAAAAGAAGAAGAGGGAGAAGGAAAACAAAATCAAGCGGCGATTTACTAGATGAAACAGAGAGAAATGGCGACGTACAAATAGTGGATGATATAGAACTAGCAGAAACCCCTAATAATGACGATAGACGACGTCGTCGGCGTAATAGGAGGTATGGTAGCCATGATATCGCGGAACTGGATAACAGTCCTGGTGCTAGAAGGAGACGTATGTCTGCAGTTGAACCACA
The DNA here is from genome assembly GCA_959347395.1 of Mechanitis mazaeus. NCBI lineage: Eukaryota > Metazoa > Arthropoda > Insecta > Lepidoptera > Nymphalidae > Mechanitis > Mechanitis mazaeus. Next base: position 13,157,014 of record OY365743.1, read on the forward strand.
CGAAGAAAGTGTAATGTTAGAAGTTGAAGCCGAATTAGAGAGACCAAGTGATCAACGAATCCCACGGCACTTAGAAGAAAATCGTCCAAGAGAGAGTGATTTTTGATTATATTTACGTTTAAAAAATAAATTGAACTTTATAAATTATTTCTTATAACTTTTTAAATTATAACATAATATTAAAATGTAAAATTTTTATGTAATCAAAATGGTTGATTGATTGGCTTTTATAAATCATTATTTTATAAATAGAATGTTTAAGTATTAGTATTAATTTTATTATGAAACTGCAAAAGGACGGTTAGTGTAATTAATATAAATCTACTAGTCAATAGAAAAAACTTTGTCTTCATATTTCATGACTCGCCGCTCAATCGTTTAATTTTTTTTTTATTTAAATATAAGTTGCAACTAACTGTATTTTATTACTGTCTTCAGATTTCATTGTAGATAATTGTAAATAATTTATCATAATTTTGAACTTTGAATATATCAATGAAATAGATGTTTTTTTCATTCAAAATAGCTTTAATAAACTAAACGGTAATTGCTAAGTGCACATTTACATAAGACAATACAATCTTGAAGAGAATAATTGTTATTTACAACAAAATATGTTTTTTAATAAGAAACTTTTGCTTGGTAGTGAATGTACTTAAATTATGAAACTGTTTTATAATTCAATAAAATGTTTAACAAATATTTCAACGTGTTTTTCTTATTTATTTTGTCATATTTTTAATTATCGTAAGACTTTTTATTGTTTGATCTTAATCATGAAACTGTAACTTATACAGTTTCATTATCTTCATAGTAAATAGTCATTTCCAAAACATGAAATTATCATTTAATAATAGAATTCAAAGTATCTTATCCAATGAGTATAAAATTAAAAGTTACCCAATTATATAATAATTGTGACTTTAATTTCGGCATTACTGAAAAATGACAGTAAACAAGAAATGGAAAAATAAGTTATTGTTCTAATGAAAATGAATGGTTAAAAGAAAACGAATAATACCAATTAACATTTATATCGTTTGCAATAAAATTACATGAAATAAAATTTATTCACAATGAATTACATTATTGTTATCTAATATTGATTCGAAATATAAAAAAATGTTGTTCCTAATAAAATAAAAGTCGATAGAATGAAATAAAAATATATTATATAAAAATTAAAACAAGTCAGCAAGCACAGTGATACAGCAATTAAAATATATCATAATTACTAATTTCAGATTAAATTCCCTAAACAAAAATATACATTAAAAATATATTTTCAGCATACATATTACTATTATAGCGTGAATTACTTAAAATAAATGGTATCACAATCTTATATAACTAATAAATTAATAAAATTATTCATAAGGAACTTATGTGTAGACCAAGAAAGAGCGAGTCTCTCAAAGTAATTATTTGATAGACAACAACCAGATGAAACATTCGTTGTTCAGAATTGCCATTTCCACAGTTTAGTGCAGGCTGAGGGGTAGATAAGTACACAACCACTGACAACTCAACAATTGTACCCAAACTAACTAGAAACCAGATAAAGAATACAATACACAATTGTACAATTCATATTACCCATGAACAGATTATTACGAAAAAAAAATTTATAACCATTAAAACAATATTTATATCTATAATGAACATGGCAACATTTTTCTACATGTATAAAAATATTTTTACTTAACGAGCAATATAAATATATTTATACCACTAACAAGTTACAAAAAGGCACTGTCGACTACATTCTCACTTTGGCAGTTCTATACAGTCAAAAACTTTGAACCTCACTCGCTAGGTACCTCGAGAATGGATACGGAATAATCACAGAATTTTGCCAACAGTAACTTGTTTGCTAATTGACACTGATACACGAATTGTTTATATCCCGTCCATATAGAATAATTTTCAAGTAGTTGATTTAGTTGCATTTCCGCTCAATGATGGTGTTATTATTATGTCACCAGCATTAGACCTACTTCGTGTGACAAGAACTGGTGTTTTCGGCTTTGGAGTTTCAGTCATTTTAATTCGAACTCTTCCCATATCAGGTGAATAAACGGGTACATACTCTCGCGTCGGAGACAAATAATCGGACTCCACAGCTGGATCTCCGTTTATGAGAGGTTGGGACACATTTAAATCCAAATTACCGTTTAACCTGGGATTGTCATCGTCGTTTATAGGTACAAATATATCTTCACTGGATAAAGAATTTGTATCTTTTCTTGAGTTGTTAGAATCGAATGACGTTTCGTGTTGTGGTGTTTCATTTTGATTAGCTAAATTATTGTCTATAGAACTACTTTTATTCTGATTTGTATCTCGGGGACTATCAGTTCTAATGTCACCTTTTTCGTCTTGTTTAATACCATTAGCAACCTCACCGTTTTCATTCTTTTTTTGATAACTTTCATGTGTAGGTACAAGTTCATATTTACCATTGACTTTTTTGTCTACAGGATTTTCTATCGGAGCTGGTTTACCAAGCAGAGACTTGTTCATATCTACCATTTCTTTTGAAGCCTTTTCTACATCTCTTTTTTGTTGTCGAAGTAATCTTCTATCTCTTCTTTTCCTCATTTGCCCTTTGGTAATTGCAAAACCAATTAACCCAACGAGTAAAACAATTATTAAAGCAATACAAACGTATGTTCCAGTTTTATGGGTAACTTCATTTTCATTTCCGGAGGGTGCTGGACCAAGAACTTCAGATGCTTGTGTTACTCGGATTTGTTCAGAGACTGTAGTGTCTCTAGTTACTTCTAATGGTACAGATTTTCGTGTTACAACCTCAGGTTCAGCTTTAATGTGCCAGTCCGGGCCTCCTGCATATACAGATGGAGGTTCTGGCATAGGAAATTCTGAAACACTTGAGTTTAAGTCTTCATTAAATATTCTATGCACTGGGTCTGGACTTAACTCTTCTAGAAGAGGTGTAGTTGTTTCAATCATTTTTTCAGTTGCATCTTCATAATCTTCAAACAGAAAGAATCCTGATCCTTCCCCTGAACCTTCAATCGGTTCTTCGGTGGTGTACACATTCTCCACTGGTATAATTTCTTCATTTGCCATTAAACTTTCATGTAGTTTACGGTTTCCCGGGGGTTCCATAAAGCTACTTATGGTGGTACTTTCAGCTTCACCTGATCCTTCTATTTCTTCTATAGGTGAAGAAGATGTAAAACGTCCTACTTTCATGAATTGTAAACTGTCATCATCTTCAATAAGCTCGGCGCCATGAATTATTTTGCCTTCATCCAGACCACTACTATCTACTGATGGTTGATTGGATTTTAAAGCCGTGGTTTCTTCGCCAACTCTTATAGCATCAATAGGTTGGTCACCCATCATCATATCTAAGTAATCTGGCTTTAAAATTTTACATACATCTTTTGTTTTTAGCTCAAGCCAAGACCGATTTAATAAATGAATTGGAGTTGCACATTTCACATGATCTATATACGTGTTTGCAGATAGTAATCGATTACGAGCGATAATATTGTCACATGAACAGTCGAGAGGATTTCCTTCTAACATTAAATGTTCTAAACTAGGCAAGTGTCCTAGATCTGAAGGCACATCTGTTAACAGATTGTTAGTTAAATCCAATGAACTAACACTTGTAGGCAGATGTGATAGTGAAAGTCTTTGTATTCTATTATGGGCAAGATTAAGGTGAACTAGTTTCTTGGCGTTGTGCAAAAATTTATTGAGTTCTGTCAATCCATTTGTAGATAGATCAAGCGTTACTACTTCGGTTAGTCGGTCTAACTCGTGGGTAATTTTGCTTATATTGTTATGAGAGAGATCTAGAATGTTTATATTGTGATGTTTTTGACGAAGTGTGTATTTATAAAGTTCGCCGAGATTGCTGCATGAAACTCTATGAAGGCCATCTCTAGTAGTGCCGCACACGCAGCTATCAGGACAAATTGCCGCTAGTGTCGGCTCTAGAAGGAGGGATGCGGCGAGAAAAAAGAAAGAAAGCCACGCCATCTTGGTCGTATAACGCCACCTGAAATGCAAATGAACAATCATAAATAAATCATACAACTAGTTTACTTTATAAATATTTAAATATTTTGTTCACACCATTGATATGATGATCGTGTTTCGTGATAAATATAAAAGGTAATTCACGTCATAAACATTTTCCGCTATTCCGTTAGCAATGACATGAGGTATCAATTTACAGTCACATTTAGTAGCGACGTCAGAATTTCTAGATGTATATTACATTCATTTGTTTATATATCGGTATATTATTAATAGATTAGTAAAAAAAGGTGAAAAGAGGTGAGAAAATAATAATAATTCTCTTTAAAACGACACCAACAGCTGGCATAAAATCGCAGTATGTAGGCGTGCACAATTTGAAAATAGTTTCTATTTGCAGACACATAATAACATCCTCGGTGCACTTGGCCGGCGCTCGGGACCAGAAGTAGTTCAATGTTAGCGACAGGAAGAGCATTGTTAACCGATTGTGCAAATGTCGTCACAACATCTTTAAGGGGCGTGGAGGGGTTGCTGTTTGACTATCCAGCGAATGGAAAATATCACGAACTTAAGTACGAAATGAGTAAACTAAAATGGACTACTTATAATAACAAAAACATGCATAATGTAAGGAGATTACCGAACATAAGGTTTCATAACTTCCTCATATAAAGTAATTTTCATAACCATGTACAATATTATCTGTATTCAGCTGTATTCAACTTGATAGGAATAACTAAGTCTGCAATAAAATAAACTTCATAGATAATACAATGTCTATAACAAAGCTTAATAAATGATAACAATCTTGTAAGCTAACCAGTTAACGAAGATAAACCAGTAGATTAAGTAACAAGAAATTCTGTTGAAGTAATTAAACGTACCTACGCGAAATCACGTGAGCATTATTTACGTCATAATGCACGTTACGATGTTACTATTTAAATATAGTTAACAATAGTTTGTTATTTTTAATTTTTAGTAGTTTAATGAAAATACTGTGAATAGACACTTTATAGACCAAATAATTGCTTTACTAAAACTTGTATATTTTTATTAATGTTAATTTTTTTTTACGTTTCGTTAGACAGATTCGCAACTTTAACACTCTGTACAAGTACTGTTTGTGAGTTTACTATTTTCATAGAAAATTTATTAGAGCGTGAAGTGTAAACAATTGATCAAAGAATAGTATAAGTTTATAAAATTTAAGGAAGCAATTGAAAATTACTTATGGTTCAATTATTGATTTCGGTAATAAATAAACAAATAAAATTCTCATATATTAATAAAATTCAAATAAGAAAGTATTAAAAAAAGGAGAGTTATTATATATTTTTTTTGTATTATATAGTTTGATTTTAACGCAAAAAGCCATAAAAAATACAATTGTATGTAATAAATCACAATATTCTATATATGTACCTAATATCGGTATATTCCAAGTGTACAGGCAATAATCATAATATTGATAATGTTCATAATTCATACATACATTAGCAATTCATACATACATTATCATTTTATACATCCATATCACTGCAAACTCATCAAGTGCTCTGTATTAGTTTCTTCCGCCTGCAGATTAGCGTTTAGACCACTTTTGACCTTCACAGTTATTTTAAAAGGAATACATATCATCTCATTTATATGCTTCAAAAAAATGTTATTGTATAATATTTCTCATTGACAATTGTTTTTAATTAAGAATTGTTCAAATAATACTTAACATATTAAAGTGATTATAATTATAACACTCTTTATACATATCAATTCATTAAAATATTTAGGTGTTTACATCGATTTGACTGGGATGGCTCTGGTTGTTCGCCAATTAAAAAATCATTTTTTTCTTACTTTTGTGAAAAAGTGGTCAAAAAAAAAACCCGTCTCAATTTGTGTGTTTCGCAGACTAAGGTATCCCTCGTAGCCTTAATTTTTAAATTGAAGAGTGTCTTTATAGGCTTATTTTACCTACTACCCTACTGACTAATTGACGTACATAAGAGCTCACTGATATTAATTAAAAGTGGAAAATATAAAAATAAATAAATAACATAAAAGTGAAGTGAAGGTTAGAATTGCTAACTACCCGCTGGCTTGCCGTGCACGTAATCCCCACTGCAATATAAGCCAAAAGATAAGATTGTGATAAGAAAATAATCGATCGAAACTTGGTCGGAATTGTATAAATATCAAACCTGATTGATAAATATAATTTGAGTTTTGTCTAGAGTAAAAATTATTTTGTTTATTCATTATTTCATTTATTCATTATTATCGCATATTAATATAATAACAAGTTAAGTCAAATGACGGCTGTTATGCAATAACACAACGATACGAATTATAACAATGCGTCTAAAGTACGTATGTAAATCATGTTCTCAAGAATTTAATGGGTCGAGGCGTGAGAATAAAACCTATTAATCCGTTTTCATTTCATTATTGAGTAGAAAAAAACATCATGAAAATTATATAATTTGCATGCATCTGATTAATAATATTTTTTGTTATTGCGGTTGAAGAATATAACATCTGTATTGATTAACATATATACATATGAATATATTTTTACTTGAAATTCATAGCATTTAAATATACCAGTGCGCTCTCACAAACTTTGGCGTTTATATTAGATTTATTTTTAAATTGGTTTAAAGGAATAAGATTTGTATGGTGTTGTAACTGACCCAGTCTGTACCAGGGAATGTATATATCTCTCATTGGTGTTACAACATACCTTACATGAGTACCAGTTGAACTATATGAAGATAAAGCAGCGATTAGTGAATTAAGATATCTCCGTTTCCAACAATAATATTAGTAATATCAGATATTACAGAATTATTAATAAATTTTCCTAATTGAATACTGTTTTAATTCCCACAATAATATTAATATTCGATATTCTAAACTTGTTCTGAATTTAATAATAAATTTTTGTAGATTGATATATTAATATTATTGTCGTTGACATATAAGAAATGTGAACATATTTATTAGATTGCGATATCAATCTTAACTACAATAAAGGTAACACATGTCCTTGCTATTTTTTTTAAATTAAATTAAATTAAATTAAATTAAATTTTTATTTAGATGTTTTCTATATTTTATACTTAAGTGTATAAAAAATTTAAATGTTAGATATTAATAGGTAATTAGTAAACCCGGAGATAGATCAATCAAAACTTTATCAGAATTATCATATGTTTTTCTAATATATATGACAAAAATGTTAATGTTGTTTTTGTATGTACATAATTAAAATATTAAATATTTTTATAATGAAACCTGAGTATTAATTAGTTAATTATTTAAGTATAATTTTAATTGCAGTTTACAATCATGTATGTCATTTAAAACCAGTACGACTTCTTGGTCAAACCAAATATCACTAGGCCAGACATTTTGACGCCTGAATGTCAAATTATTAAAAACCTGTTATGAATATTTGTAAATATTTTTGCATAAACGGAAAACTCTTGTTTTATCTTGTTTACTGGACGTTATGTTTTAAGAAATAAAGTACCACTGAAGGTAATGTCATGAGATCATTCTTTTAAAAAGATAAAAGATAATTTAAGCTTAACTTTGCTAATGAAGCAACCTATTAATTTACTGTTTATAAAAGGAAAATGTTATTATTGTATTGAAGTGAAATCACCAGTACAACGCTCTATTCATCAGTTTGTATTGTAACTGGACTCTGGAATGAGACTGTATGTGGATACAGAGCGTGTGGACGCATTCGACTGCGACCTCAGTACTGGATATCATGTGTATATATGTGTACTCATATACCCTCAATATTATTCAATTAAAAAAACAATTGTGTATATGTGTATGTTTCAGTCGTTATGTTTGTATATAATAAAATATTAAATTCTCCTCATTATTACTGAATTAAAAAACAACCTATTTTGGTTTCAATTGAAAATTATATGGATTTGTGTGTGTTCCAGATATTCTAGATATACCCTCAGTATTACTTAATTCAAGAAAAACATTTTTACCAGAACATATTTCGTTTATTTGTTTTTATTTTATTCAGTTTCATTATTATCAGTTATTAACCTTGGGGTTTAAGTCAATAACAAATTGTTTGACTGCGTTAAGAACTTTTTTTTTTGTTTTGCAATGTTGGTAGTAATTCTTTTTATTTTCTGTTTAGGTTAGTCACTTTAATACTATATTAAAAATAATTGTTCATTTAGATTTATTGCTTTTACTTGGTTTGAATGTTTTGTTTTATTAACAATTAAAAATGATTACAAGTGAAGAAACAGATAAGTAAATAATTATTTTTTGAAGGTTACAAAAACAAGGAAATTTCCTCTGATAAAACCTTAACCTACTCCTGAATCGGCTTTTTATTTTATTTAAGTGTAAAATTAAGAAAAAATATCAACGGTCGCATAAAAATAACAATTTTATGTAATGTATTCCATCGTCTAAATATAAATTAAAGGCTCGTTTTTCGATTTTTTATGTAAAATGACTCGATTTTTTTATGTAAAATGGCTCGATTTTTTATGTAACATGGCTCGATTTTTTATGTAAAATAGCTAGATGTTTTATGTAAAATAGCCCGTTTTTATATATAAAACAACTTATGTTCAAGATGTAATCTGTAAATTTAAATCTTTTTAAAAAGAGCTTTTAAAGCTATTTTTACACGCAAGGTGACTTGGCTTTAAGGTTTTAATAGTAATTGAAAGTGCAGTAAGAGTATTCTTTGAAACTATAAAACGTGCTCCCCACCCTTGAGCTATTACTGGCTGTTTTATGCGTTAGCGCACCTTGTCATAAACTGCGCAGGCGCAAACGTTTTATAATGATATTTAATTTAAACCATTATATAACTATACAATAAAATAGAAATAAAATGCAATTGTTCATGATATGGAATAGAATGAGACAATAATATTGTTTTATATATTCTTTTAAAGTATTATTACTATATTGTTATTTAAAAGTTAGATTAGGTTTGTGCAAATTTCAGTTGGTATATGTTATATTTAATAGTAAAATAAAACTAATAAATTTACAAAATTATATTGTTATATTTTGCACAAGACCGTATACCATTATAACAGTCATTTAGTCATGTACTAATATATATAATATAGTCATCGTGACTTGTGAAAAACCCATAGCTTGTTTCATATATTGTTAGATATTTCTAGTTCAAGGTCGGGCCATTGTCACTTGAAAATTACTGGGTATTATCATTCAGTCAATGTTCTTGTAATCACGACAGCAACACAATATACTTATTCAGTCTGTTAAGTACATTTATGTGACAATTTAAAGATAAAAAGATATATTTAGTATGACCAGTTTACTCACACAGATGCAATTTATTAATGAAAGCAGTCTAGTCAAATATAATTAAGTTTTTAGTTCTTCAGAGGACAAGCAAAGGCTTTTACACCATGCAGCCTGGTCTGAAGTACTCCAATCTTCCCAAAAATATATATTTATTAAACCATATGAAGGCAACTGTCAAAATATTCTGCCATTTTTTTTATGCAAACCTCTAACTATGAACAGCCAATTAATAATTTTAAAGGTATTTAATATGTATAATTTTTTTAATATATATTATAATAGTATCGTGAGAGTATATTTAGTGAAATGTTAAAACATGATGTCAATAACAGTTGAAGGAGTTTTAAGAATGAGGTTGATGTAACAGCTCATATTAACAAAGAGTAATGCAAACATTTGAACAAAGCAGGTAACTCAAAACAGCGAATTGTGCCAGCCATAGTACACTGAATGTTATGAAAAAATTGTCTGTTTGCTTATAATATCGCGATGCATTTTCTCGTCAGTATCGTTTTGTACCGTTGTTTAATATGTTTTATATAAACAATAGTTAAACGAATCAGCCGATAAGCATTTTTATATTCTGTCTGTGCGTCCTTTTGTGAATTTTTAACCCATTCGATACAGTTAAAATAAACGTTGATTTCTATGAAATAAGTAAAGTGACACTACCCTTTTTCAAACAAAACGAAGTTTAAGCTCGAATTTACAAAATTTACAAAGTTAAAAAACTCGCATTTAGCACAAGTCACTGGTAAATGGTAATGTACATTTATTTCGAATCGTATTTAAAATATTTTAATTTAACCCATAAATATAATTAATAACGTAATTGTTGTTCGCATCTTAAAATCATTTACAGTTTTATCTTCCTCTCAAGGTGAGAGCATTATTGTGACGCTGGACCCGTTCCAATTTTGAAAACTAGATTTAAAAAACGTCATTCAAATTACGAAAAAAAACCAGTCATTGCATTGCTATGCAGACGATTTATTATATTTTATTATATAATTTAAATTCTGTAACTGTAATTTACAGAAAATATCAAAAACCTAAATTGAATTATATTCCTGAATACTTGCATATTCTTAATTTGTAACAGATGTCTGCATGACAACATTATAATTTAAAAGCTTAATTGTTAGCCGCGGTTTTACTCACGGACAAACGAATGTTTACTATTTAACTAAATGCAGGTAGGAATGCTAAATAACCTTCTTAATGAACCTGTCTATCAAAAATAATCAAAAATGTTTCAAATCTAACTTCTAGTTTCAAAGATTAACGCGTTTCAACAAACAAACAATCAAACTGTATATTTAGAGATATAGTATGAGATCACAAAACAACATTATTCATAGATATTAATATATTGAAGATGTTCATTCATAAAGGTAGGAAAACAATATTTGCGTCAGTATTTTTTGTCAAGTACTTGTTTTTGTATACGTATTATAAATTATATAATATATGTTTTAGAACAGAAATATGTTTTACAGACTTGATTAATTATCCGTCAATAAAAACGTTTTATACTTTATCTTAACTCTGGAAAACAAACTTTATTAAGAATTGTTTATTTAAGACATTTTGGAATACAGATTATAATAAATATTAACATCTCAAAAGATTTAATAACTTTAAGATTATTTTAATATTACAAACAGTAATTTTTAAAATTACACTTGCTTAAGTATACATCTTGTGCAATTTTTTGTATGAATTTGTTCATAGCTAGTTATCATAAAAAGACTCTTAAAACATTTTTTGTTTCTTTAATTCAGCTAATTTTGTTATTGTTGTACCCTGTGATTACCATCATTACAGCTGTCAGCAGATATCAAAATAACTATTAAAATAACCAGCATATTTTAATTTTATACCAAATAATATTAGATATTTGAAAAACCATATCATGATGACTGACAAATTTGGACCACACTAGACCAACATTTGGAAGTAATAGTCTAGCCTAGACCAAAAAACGACGTGTTAACTCTGAAAAGGTAATTTCGATGTCAGAGACGAGACTACACTAGACAAAAAAAAAACATATTCATCCTACTGATTAGTATAAAATTATATATTTTACATTTACCTAACACAATATAACTGTAAAAGTCAGCCTTGACCATAAAGTCCAGTAGTAATGTGGACATAAATAAACCTTCTGAAGCCGAACAAACACAACCACGCGCATTTAATCTAATATCACTCAATCTAATTTATATTACAGGCTTTTTGTCCGATTTTATATATAAATAGTTTGTGCGAACAATCACTTTCATCTAATAATAATTCACATTGACACAAAAACACATTGACATACAGTATTCGCAAAAAATCACTCCTTAAATTTGGAACTAAGCCAAAGACAGGCGGTTAGTCTAGTCGCCGGATTGATACAATAGAAATTATTTTAGCATTCGATATTTTAATCAATATGTTACAATCTCAACGCACGCGGAGAGACTAATTACAAGATTTGTCTTTCTCGTACAAGTAAATTAGCAAAAGCAATAGAAAAAATCAATAATAGGTTAATTGGATTAGAGGCACGCATGGCAGTTTATATTTTGTCTTAAGATATTTTAAAATAGCTAACAATCTATTATTGTGAATACAGTGCGGAAAACAATTATATTTAATGTTGGATTGTATTAGTAGATTTAAAACCAGTCAACTCTGCAAAACCGAAAAATCGTTCTGCAGTTGATTTCGACAAGAAAAAACAAACATTTTTTCATGGATTGTTTTTTTATTTAAATTGTAAAGTTTCTATTTGATAATTTTTTAATTTCTGTTTAATTTTTGACGACGCGTGAAGGTATTCATCTATCAACTACCCGTACTTAATAAGCATTCTAAGTTTGAACTTAATTGGTCAAGTAATTCAGTAACCTAACCTTCCAAGTTTGATCCTTCATAACTTTTGATCAACAAATCGGTCAAACCTAAGACTAAATTTTTCATACTCAGGAAGTCCATAGGGTCCATAGGTAGATAGGTCCATAGGTCCATAGGCATCTGTCCATAGGGTGACATGGTGACATGGTGGTTTCATGAAGTTTAAGATGAGTCCGGGATATAAGTATAGTGTTTCTATGATTTTTTCCAAAAATCAAAGGAAGAACGAAACTAAAATGTTTTTTTGGATATACATTCATGATCCATTATTGCTATTAAATATAATTATCCGCTTGTACTTACGTTATTACTAACACAATATCCCTACCAGTGTCGAACCCATTCGGGATCGTTATTCTTGAGCTCTGAGCATGGCAGAATCGTGGCTTGAACTGCTAGTTGTACAAATTCCGATAGTACTACCGGATAATTATATTAAATTTTTTGAATATACATATATTTGATTCAAAAATGTTATTATACCTTATCTTTAATGCACTTTGGACTTTAAATATCCAAGATATTGTTTAGAATATGTTGCGCCATCAGTGTAGTATTAGATTAATAAAATTGTATTATAATTATAATTAATTATATTGTTTATAAGACTTTGATCTATTGCCGATGTTTTATGTTTTTATATTAGGTATACATGTTGATACAATGTTATTATTAATAAGAAAATGGAATAACTAAATTAACAATCTGAAAAAAGGTTGTAGAGGTTAAAAAAACATTATTTATTGCTATATTACATAATTGATAATAACTGATAACATACTATCGAGATACATTCAATGTCAGACATTAATATAAATCTTTTTTTAAAGAATCAATTAAATTTTAAATGACGCAACATTATCTCATATGTCCATAAGTATTTTTAAGTCTTAAATCATAATGTATATAAACATAATATATTGTATACATTGATCCGTATGTCAGAGGTCAACACTTACACGTCAGACCAAAACAAGTTTTACGCTACCTGTCGCCGTCTGACAGTTTTTGTCATAGATTTAATATTTCCTGTATAACTATTATATATATTAACTTGCTTATTTGTTATTTCTATCTAAAGAATATTTATTACACATATATCAAAGTAGACGTCAATATTTTTATCTTTCCATCTACCCTCGTTTCCATTCTTATTGGTACAGCCATTAAAGAATATGTTTTTATATTTTAAAATTAATATAGGTTATGTAATCATTTATCGTATTTACTTGAACGAGTGACCTCAAATGATAAGTTTATTAATAAACTGTATCTTTGAGATGTAAACTACGCTATGTGATTGAGAATATATCTGATTTAAGACCTTACTATATTTATTACTGTTTTAAGACCTTTCATTGTAATTGATGGGGTTACTCAGTGTCCTCGGTACATTGTGATCTTGATCATACATATATTGTTTCCACTTATATTACAATGTCATTGAATTTTTTGTACGAATATTATACTTATATTATAAAGCTAATGAGTTGTATGTTTATTTGGTCCGTTGAACACTCTAATAGCAGCTTGAATATTGGATGGATTTGAAAAATTATTTCTTGTTATGATGGTTCCTTAGGAAGTTTAGGATATCTATACCTTCTAATTATCTTAATAATAAATAAAATTGTTCGTTTGTTGTTGGCACCGCGAGTAACATATAGTCTTTAAGTAAGTACAAATATAATATATGATTATAGGTATAAACTAGATAAATTCAAAATGGCTACCAACTTTGACCTAAGCTTCTAAGTAAGCAAAGTCACAGTTTTTGTGCCGCCATTAGTAGTCAGATAAAAATTGACACATTAGTGTGAAGTCACAAAAAGTAACATTTAGTGGCACATTTTTTGTACTCGCTGCATGTGTTCCGCGACCGTGAGAATTAGTCGTTGTTTGCAGAACATAATACTGAATTTCATGTTATCTAAGATAAAATTCATTTATAATCTGTGTGACGTCACAGTAACGGATATTATGTTTGTCGAGGACATTTATCAGTATAGTAAAAAAAAATTTAAACGGATTCTATGAACGATGAATTTTTTTCTGTGTAGTCGATATAAATGGAATCATTCATTATGAATAAAATAATATTATTTTTGAAAATTACTCACCTAAAAACAAAAAGGATTTATAAGATGTTTAAATATAAACATGGTTTCTACAAAAGTCAGCTGATTAAAATAAAATAGTTATCGAGACGTTTAAATATAAAATTTAATATATAAAATGCTCTTATGACAGAATTTGTGTCTCTACGCCTCCTAAACAGCTTGACCTATTAAAAAGTTGTGTTTAATAAGTAAGTCTGAGAATGGGACTTAAACTATTTTCATACCCCTTAATGATAAGGATGGTTCAGCCCACAATTGTTTTTTTGGACATTTTTTTGTTTGTTTTTTATGATTCGACATTATAAGTACTTAAAACCCAAAATTGTCATCAGTCTACCACTAATGACTATATTATAAATACGATATAAGTACATAAGACAAAAGAATGTTTCTTGTCAGCTAGTATCAAATAATATCCTATTTAAACTTTGAAGAAAAATAGTTGGAATTAATGTCATGACATCTAGAAAGAACTTAATATATTCATACAAACAAATTAAGGAGTTATTTTTTCAGTCAGTTATGAACTCACTTCAATAAAACAATTCATAATTGTCGGTCGATTGATGTGATGCAGTTTAATTAAAACCAATTGTTTGATCCTTGTGCTAACTCACCCCTGTTTTATTACAGAATATTGAACTTGTAAAAGAATTTCAATAGCAAAATTAATTTATATTATGTTTTGTATTTAAACTTTCGTGATCTATTGTCCTATTCGGAGGGTATTCATGAGCTCTGAGCATGGCGGAATCACGTGAATTTTGAAACTAGTTGGGCAAGAACTACGTGAATACAGCCCGATATTTATATATAAATTTATAGAAATATAATAAGGCCGATGTTAGTGTTGATTTTTTCTCTTTAATCACTTGAACTGTCGTTTGATAGAATATTTATTAAAATAGGGTAAAAAACGCACTATCAAAGTTATTTTAGAATTTATCGTTAAAAAAATAGTTTAAAATTTGTTTAATTCTATTACTTCACGGTAGCTCAATAAGCAGAAGGAAGGCTTTCCCACAGGTTGCAGGTTGTAATACATATATTTTTCATTCTGTAGTTATTTAAGATGCTCATCTTAACTGATCTAATGATCAATTTTCATGTGATTCTGTAGACGCAGACAGCAAATAAGTAAATTAAACAGACCATTTTAAAATATACTTTTTTTTCGAATGTATATTATGAGTACTTGACTAGATGATACAAATAAAGAATGATCTATAATTTTTTAGAGAGTACAATATTTAATGTTTGAAATATTTTTAATAATAATACATTTCTGAATTGTTTCTGTACGGTATTTTTTATGTCTACCCAACTTATCCTTTTCATCCCAAGCTTAGTCCTCTCTATGACATAAATGATATTGTATACATTAAATAGAGTTTGATAAATTCAACATAATCCTAAATAACGTTTTTGTTTAACATCAATCCATATTATGAATTTTAATTCAACTAGCGCTGAACTTTAGAACAATGAACTATGGACTTGTTGATGTAATTAATATGACAAATGCGTCCAGAGTTAAATAATAACAATACGATATCAAGTAAAATACGGTTTCCATTTAAATACAATTTTATAAGTATAATATTTTATTATAATGTTTATTAACAATGCAAAATAAAGACAGTTGTTTTGATTTAATTAATCTATTTAAGTAAGTTTTAACATGAGTCAGGTAGAAGAAGTTGACATCATTTATAATAATAGAAAAGTAAACATATACTGTTATTTTACTAACAAACTTGCAAATGTTACTCACATGGTCAGGCGTGTTGTATATTTATATAATTTACAAAACGCTCTAAATAAATTACGTAACGTCTTCATATGCAATAAGTTTCGTGTGATATCTTTTTAAATACATTTTACGGGGTTAAATAAAATATTTAGTGAATATTATTATTATGATTAAAAAAAATTACTGGAGACGTGATCTCTGTGTCGCGGGGAGTTTTACAAAAAAAAAAATAACTGACATAAATAACATGCTGTCTGGAAACAGTAATTTGTGGATCACAAAACAACTGTTCCGTGTAGGAATCGAACCCACGACCTTTAATTAAGCACGCAGTGCCACAACCACTAGCCACTAGAACACTAAACCAATTTTATACTTACAGATTATTCAGCTTCAACAATCAAGGCATCCCACTTCGTGCACTGCTGGAACAAGAAATAATACAAATAAATAGAAGTTATAATAGCAACATTGATAAGAAGAAATGAGATAGATATTATAATTTATAACTCTCGCAGCTGCGGAGCTAAGGACAATTTATATTATAAAAAAAACTTCAATAATAACGGTAGGAGCAACATCAAGGAACAATCATCAAACTACAAAGATCGAACCCTGAACAGATGTTTTGTAAAGGTATAATAGATCAGGTAAAAAATACAATATCTTGAAGGAATTTCATTCTTGAATGCACATCAAGGTATAACAATATCACGTCGCAAAATATTTCAAAGCATATAACCGTAATCTTATTTTTGTAATTCCTTGACACTGAGTCTTTTAAATGAATTCATATTTAAATCACATTGATAATAATTATCAATCCGTTGCTAACGTTCTGAATACTTCTATTCATAAAAGTAATCAAAATATATCTCAGAAACATTAAAATATAAATTACAGTAGTCCTCGTTCCTCAATATCGGATCATAGGTTATCGATGAAATTGCAGAATTTTATGACTGTTATAAGAACTTTGTGGTGTACCACAAGGAACCCAGCTAGTGTCTATATTGTAAATTAAATATGCGAACAAGAAATGTATATATCTTAAATTTAATTTAATGTAATCGCAATTACCATACTTGGTTTCGATAATCATATTTTTTTATTAATATAAATTGGGTCAATGTTAAAGAGATTACATATTACCTAGTAAAGTTGTCTTGCCGGATATTCTCTCTCGATGGTTCAATATTACAAAAATAAAATGAATTAGCAAATCCGGTTTTATACGTAATTTACATATTTTGAAACGGTGTGGATGACGTAATACGAATAAATGCGTCATGTTAGAAATTATTCGTCACAAATCACAAATAATATTTTTTAAAATTACAGTAGCTATGACATTGAATTGACTCAAATGACGCAGCGTTATCAATTTGCAATAATCTTATCAATTATCTTAGTGTTATTAGTAAATCAAGTGTACTGTACAAACTGTAGTATTACAAGAATATAAATATACCTCATTTGGGTTTGTTTGAAGTTCAATAGAGAAATAATTAAGACCAATACTTATACAAGATAACGTCATTTGTCTTTAAAGATCGCTGACTTCACTCACACTATTGTATTCTACAAGGCATTCTTTCATTGACATAGATAACAACATCTTTAGACATCATTATTGTCCTATAAAGTCATCTATTTTTATATTGCTTACATAATTTATTCATATTTATAAGATATTGGAACAGTTTTAATATAAAAATATAAAAGCAATCGTGGACGTAGTTACAATAACGGTAATTATAAACCGCTGGAAATACCGTAAGAAATAAAAATCAAAAATTGCTTGAAGCTGCATTCAACTTAATGCCAATTTTGAATAACAATTCTGTTAGATTAGTAGTTAAGTAAATTTTAATATAAAATAAAATTTCAAGCGTAATGTTAAATAACTGTACTTAATAATTGAAGTTTTAAAATTGATATGTCTGAAATGTATTATTTCTTCCATATAAATATGGGTTATATGTAATATTTAATACCTATAATGTTGTAATAATCATAATTTGAATTTACTCTCGCTTTTTTAAATGTTAAAAATGACACAGAACCTTGTTAACCTTCTTAGTAAGGAGTTGCTGCAAGCGGTACGATGATTCAGAGAAAACCTAAATATAGAGAACAAACCAATCTAATATCTCTGAGATAACATGTATTTTAATATTGATCTGGATATGAGCTATATATATCTAAATATATTTAAAAACGATTGTGAAAAACTTGTCTGAAAAACTGAAAAATTAGAATAGTGAGCCACAGTTAAAAATATGTAAAACATGTTTTAAATTTTCAGTATATTTGTTAACAAAATTGAAACAATAGCTAAGTTTTTATCTAGACACCTATTTGCTGTCTTGAATAATTTAATTGTAATTCAGTAATACACAAACAGTAACTAAAACAACTAATAACACATGCTCAAAAGTTTAAACATTTCACAATATGTAGACCAAATGCGATATGATCTGAAACGATCACCGGCCTCACTGTAAACAATAGCAGAAGTGAAAGTAGACCATTTTTAATGATTATATGTCGTACTTAAAAAATATTTAGCAGAGACATTTTTAATTCGGGTTTGAATATATTTAAAATGTCACTTTATTATTTAAAGATTCTTTAATGAGAAGAAAGAATGAATGTCACTGTGGTAAGTCTTCTAAAGTTTGTTTATACAAGTTTTAAAAGACTGTATTAATATATCAAGTAATTTAAATAAGTATTACTCACAGCTAAATTCAGATTATACTAACCACTTTTCGCACCTTTTAAGTAAATTTTTAAACTAACAAATATATAATTTAATACACATTAGACGTGACATCTATAGCAACAAGTATTGTAGACTGGTATTTGAGACATTTATCAAGAGACACAAGTTTTATCAATGTAGAGTAAACACCAGAGTGAATATATGATTACGTTTATATTATAAATGTTACAACACTTCAAGCCGGCACATAGAAATCGTGCAAATCAGAAACATTTGCGGTTGTCTGTAGTTACGCATTAGTGCGTAAATTGCATTCAAGTACAAGTAATTTCATCTGGCTAACATTATTAGTTAACATGCAACTTCATTAGAACTTATCGTGGGAAACGTCCTGATACATTCATTAGTTTTAATATTGCCTTACTCAATGCAAAACCATCCTTGTTTACATAACATCAAATTCTATCAAAAGCATAGGTATTTTCAAAAGATTAATAATAAGACAAATTGAATTAACTTCAACGAAAAGCGCAAACTTTAATAAATGTTTGTATCTTCAAGGTCAAGAAGGGTATCTTCACCAATGTTGATATAATGGTCAGAGTACACAGTTAATATTGCTTCTTCGGCTTACCGCTATCTCTACTTCAAAGTATGCAATGACGTTTCCCAATCCAAATATTAATAAAAATGTCGCTAACATGGCGGTTGCGGTAATATTTATTTTTCATTATCACCGCCACAAAACATCATAATTCGAAGTCAATTTATTTGTACATGTAAGGTTTTGGGAGGTAGGCGCGGTTGATTCATCGTATAACTTATTACAAACATGTGTTGTCCTCTACTGATTTACTTCGTATTCCAATGATAAGTCATTTTCCTTGAAACTCATGTTTTGCTAAAGAAAGTTATAGGTACTATAAAAATGTGATGTCATTCTTACAAATAACTGTGACATGATAGCTTGAAATTGGTGAAACGATTTAAATTGAGGTTAAAAGTAAATTTAACATTAATATGAAATTTGGAGAAAAAGGACCAGATTTGAACTGGCGTATGCATAAAAAGTTCTCGGTCACAGAGCAAAAAGTTAATGACCATTTAAATTCTCTTGAAGCTGTAATGGAGATTATCTCTAATTAGTTTTAAACTCGCAAACCAAAGATTCTGGACGAATACACGGACAAAAAAAGGTCGCTAGGCCCCATTGGACGGAAGAGAGTACAAAGGGTCCTCAGTGTCGGAGGTCTTGTAAACAGAATGTGGAGGAAACGATTTTTTGTTAGTGATTTGGAATCGGGCGTCAGTCAGACGGGTTCAGGTAGGAATTTCTAGCGGTGAGTTCACATTACTCGTATTCGATATTATCTCCGTATTCGTGGTTACATTGCAGCGCAAACGTTGCTATCAGTACTGACTGTTTGCACAAATAAGGACAACCTTACGCCCGCATACGTGACTCCATTGTGAATATATACTTAGATATAATACTTAAAATCTCTCTTATAAATCCGATTCGTTTACATTTTCACATATTTTTCATACAGACATAAAACTAAGTAATTTTTTTATAACTGAATAAATTTGGAAAGGCTTTTTTTTTGACATAGATATTTATCTCAAAAGAATTTGCATTAAACTTAACGTTAATGCGCAAATGAGTCCAATTTTTATTTCATAAACCGTTATGTGGCACGATATTTGGACAGATTCAATTAATTTCATTTCGTCCACTAGCTCCTTTTTCTTAAGTGGTGTGTGATTTATCTTATACTTTTCGTGTTTTTAACATACTTAAAAGGTTTATTTTAATTCATATATTTCATTTTCATATCAACTAGAAATGTTGACTACAAATTAATAATATTATTTCGATTTATCTGCTCAAATGTTACATATATATGTTTAATGTACATGTATATGTAAAATATGTTATAAATGTTACTAATATGATCGTATGGTATAAAATTCTCTATAAAATTTTTGTTCCAACTTGTTACATTGTTAAAGTGGATTCATGTTGCTATAGTATTAATGTTATGTACCCCAGCGGACCTTGAATACGATTAGGACCAGACGGGTCAACTCTATTCATAATCGTCTCTTTAATATTTATCACGACAGACGTTTTTTATAGTTCCGTTCCTTTCCATTCAAATTTATTTAGAAAAGTCAAAAGCAACAATATATTGTTTAGAACTCAAAATGTGAAACAATACAACACTATCCAAACAAAATATATGTAACCTAACAATGAGGTTACAAATCATAGATGAACTGACATCACCCAATGCCTGTTAACCAAGTTAAGTCTGATTGGTCAATATAGATCTTTAAACATTTATATTAGCAATTATGCCAATCACGAATCATATAGAATATGCAGAACAATATGTTCGCTGTAATCAATAACAAGTGTTGCATAGCAATTGAAAGCGGACATACGCAAATGCATGATGGTGATAGTGCTAATATATAAAATATTAGCAGATAAATCTTATTAAGTTCAAGATTATAATAAAAAGAAAAAAATAAAAAAACCATCTAACATTCATAATAAATTTCAAAACCAGCATAAATTTTAGCAATTCCCGAGAATTCTTCCTAAATCGAAAAATCGAGATTATCTAACAACACGTAAACAATATAATTATATGAAAAACATATTCTTCGAGACTTGTTTTCAAATAGCAAAACATGGAAGCCCAAGAAATTGTTAGTCTTGTGATCTTGAGCTGCCAACCTATACTTTCTGTATGCTAGTACTTGTCAGGAATCATCGGCCTAGGGCGTCATTCCTTGAACATAAAACATATTCCCCTACCATTTGCGGAGACAAGTAATCTAGACAGCATTAATAGCGATTTTATGGTGTTAGTGGCTGCGGCTAGGGGATTACAAACGAGTTAGGAATACGTCAAGAGCAATGAAGGTCGGTAGCTTCGGCGCGTTTGTTTCCTTAATTGGCTTTAAGGTACACATTTTCAAGCTTTTTATTGCATTTCTTCTTTTGGGATAAGTATTCTTACGTTACGTTTCTTAAGTATAAGCAATTTTTATACTATCATTTGTGTTTAAAAGCAAAATGCTCTTGAACTTCATGACAAATTTATTTTTTTCTCTAGCTTTTTTCACAGATTCCTCTAAAAAACAATAACAATACGAATTTCCGGTTTTGCTGAGAGTATCTTAATGAGCAGGGCTTAATTAATGTTCGAATAAGACTAACACAATACTCTGCAAATTCTGTAAATATTGTATAATGATAATTAGACACACATAAAAATTTATAATAAGACCAATCTTTTAGAGATGTAAAATTCTAAGTTATTACCATCGGAGATCTGAATGATAGTTTTGGTATTATATAGCAATATTTTGCATACTTGCATTCCTTTATTTTACAAACATAAAAACATAGGCATTTGTTTTGTTCAAATAAGTTAACAATATTAAAAACTATTTTCTACTAACAACACACTGTCTCTCGGATCAAATTTTTCTATTTTTTTTTTTGATATTATGATAATAAATGGAGATATTATTCTATAATTCTAGTTATAGATAAACAGTATTCTAGTAACATTTAACATTTAAGAAGGTAATTAGAAGTATGTTCTCTTCTTAATGTTCTCAAGTAATAAAATTGGGATCATAAAGTTATTCCTTAAATGGCATCATCCGCAAATATAAATAAAATTGGGATCATAACGTTATTTAATAGAATATACTTTCATTGAATTACGAAAAGACGTTTCACACTTTACAGCCTAACTTTCTAGCCGTCTAGATATCTATAAACGCCAATACCAAATGGCTGGGTCGTATTTATTACGGCGGTACTTTATAATCCGATTTAAATTTCCCTGTAAAGTACAGCCTTATTTGAGAACGGTGTGGGCGACATCCGGAAGAGAGAAACACTCAGACAAGAAAGGATTGATGGTTTTACAACGGGACAGATATTATTATATACAATCTCAATTCTGTACTGATGTACTGTTTCAAAATAACTTATATATTTGTTAGTATTTTTTTCTAAATTTACTTTAGTATCGATGAGTGATGAAGTAATAAATATAAGATGTTTGTAAATTTTAATGAAACAAATTATTGTAATACAAAATTTTATATTGCCTTAGATCATTCAAATCAAAACAGACAAACAATAATGTCTTTGAAGTTTAGTTTTATTAAATGTTAATAAAAGAAAACTGTTGTGATGTTGTTGTAAATGTCCATTACCAAAATTAACTTAGCAATCTACATGGCTTCTTACAAACTTAATCCGCAGAGGTTGTTTTGAATCTTGGTTTTAATTTTTAGCAGTAAAAATTGGATTAGGATCGATTATTAATGTCTGTATATTCCTGAGATTCTAATCTTAACTTAAACCCTTCCTAGCTATAAGGGCTCATGATCTCCATATTAAATGTTATAAATTATTTTTATAATAAAACATATTTTCTAACAATACCAACAATATACTCGTATGCCTCAGGTAGTCACAGTCATATTGGAAAGTAAGCTTCCTTGCACGAGACAAGGATTTATTACCTATAATATAATCACAACTCATAACAACTTGTTATATATTTATGAGATATAAATTTAGGAGGAAATTGCTGATTGTCTTTTTATTATACATTAATCATTTAAGAAGATATATATAGTTCAAAAGTTGAAACTAAATACGATCAATTTTTGTATTTAGACTTTCGTGACCTATAATTACTAGCATGTACATTATGCCGGCCAGTAATGAAAACCTACATGAGTCCTCCGAAGACTATACATCCTTTCCTTCCACCACCATCGTGGCGTGTCCAGCGAGTATCATCATGCAGTTCACGCCGCGATTCTTTCAGAGTTCATGAATAAGGATCTCAAAAGGGTTCGAAAATAGTCAGGAAAATTCCGATAGTGATTATTTACACCCAGATAATTAATTATTATTATTTATATATTACATATTCGTATTTACGAACATATTGAAAAAATAAAATAATAATAATAAAAGTTTTATTAAATTAATTAAAATTTTTATTTTTTTGTTTACTATATTTAAAAAAATATTATAAACGTCACTTTTAAGTTGTATTTTGTAGCTTATAAATGTGGTTTTAATATGTTCTTGGTTGGTTAGTTTTTTTATTAACTTGACAGACAGGAAAGGCAAACCTTGTGAAATTGTTTATTTAATTGTGTGAGGGCCAGCAGCTATCACTCTAATCTAGATAACGTTATCATCTAAATATTCTGTATGTACATCTCTTTAACTGATACTCTGGTATGTCCTTGTATTTATTATAACAAAATATATCTAGTAAATATATGTAGATATATAAATATGCATATTATGGACATATATAAACATCACCATAAGAGTATAGGAGAATAATAATATTAGTGTTCCGCCTGTTAATCCTTTAACAGCTGAGGTCTTGATATATCACTACATACAAGGCATTTAATCCTTATAAAAGTATTAAAACAAGTTATGCCGGATTCGATTTTGTCTAAGCTTTAGTGCATACTTTAGATACCTCTGATCAAAAGAATTTTTCAAACAGATTAACACTTAAAATGTCATATCATCTGATTTGGTTATAATTGCGTCATTAAAACATAGAAATATTTTTATATGTAAACTTTCGTGATCTATGTTTACTATTATATATAATTGTCTGGTTGATGTCACGTTATTCTTATCGGAATTTGCCGGTTAGTTTCGAACCCATTCGGGGTCCTTATTCATGACCTCTAAGCATGGCGAAATCACAGCGTGAACAGTGAATGTTCACTCTGTGATTCAAAACAAGTAATTAAGTGAGTACAGCCGTATAATATTTAATAGTTATCATAGAAACATGCAAAAAATAAAAAAATATATAGAAATAGATTTATTTTTACGCTTTAATATTATTATTATACAAAATGAAAACAACAATGGAACGTAAAACTCAACAATTTAACAAAAAAAAGACAAAGTTAATCAATTACCAAACAAAGGAAGTTTTGTTCTAAGCGGGATGGAACTTAGTTAGAGTATGGTAATACTGTTTATTGTTGTATGACACAATGGAATACAATTACAATGCTTCTGACTCTCAATAATAACTGACCCATTTGGTTTACACACCTACGGCCTTATTATACACCTCAGTTGATCTTATAAATAATATTGCGTTAATCTCGTGAACGGATGCTGCAATATTTATTAATTAATATATTAGATCATATTGAATTGATTGCGATGGCTCTTATAAGTCGTAAAAAATGTTCAATGTTTTGACGTTTATGAAACAGTAATCAGAATTTAAAAAATACCTATCTGAGTTTGTTGTGTGGTTCTTCTCAGACCAGGGCGCGTTTAGAACCCTTAACCTTGACTTAAGTTGGAGAGTATCCAGAAGGGCTAATTTCGATAAGTATGGTATCAATAGCCCTCCTAACTCTTCAAATTCACGTACACAAGTGATCAATGATATGGACTCAAAGTGAAAAAGTTGTAAATAAATAAATAAATAAATAAATTTAGTATTCCTTTTAAATACTCTTTAAACTAATATATCTTAACAACCGTGAGAGTTACTAGAATTCCAGTGAAATTGACAACATCTTGCGAGTTTATTTAGTTACCCTCGAATGCAGTATCAGATAAACCAAGAGAAAGCAACTGAAAGCCAGCAGGCCAGCACCAATGACCTGAGGTTGACGAGTAACCTGAAACTTCCTTGTTATAGTACAAATCGGTTGGTTATAAAACTTATAGTAATTATACAATACGCAACTATTATACGGGAGTGGTTAAGCCGCAAAAACGTTTGAACAACACGATTCTATGTTTCGTGGTGAGACTTCAATTATTTATGGTATGGATTTTAGTTTGTAAATATACAGCTAATTATAAATATCCTAATGCCATACATACATTATTTTGTCTTGATTGAAAGTAAATATTATATATACATATAGCCAAAAATTTTAAATATTATTATGGGTTTTAATAATATACTTTATATATTTATAATAATAATTATTTTTTATTTATATCAGATTTATTATTTCATGAAAAATAATTACAATACCTATCGAAGCCTACCATCATTTCTCCATTAATTCTAGATTCCTAATACCAGAATAAGGACGCTTAAGGGTTTTACTTTAAAATTATAGTTCATAATTATGAGGAACTGTAATAAGAACTCAAAGAGTTAAAATGCAATTTAAAAAAATAACTAAATAAATTAATGTTTGATTATGAAATAAGGGAACCTCTGATCAAGATCGGGAAATATACTGAGCAGTCTACCTTATTTCGAAACATTCTGTTTTCTTCTTTTTTTATTTTATTTTATATTAAATTTTATTTTCTTTGGTTTCCTGTCTAGATTCTTTAAATGTTTTTTTGTTTGTTTTTCATGATAAAAATATTTTACTTCTTTTTTTTTCTTTCCTTCTTAAATTTTTAATTTGCATATAATAAAAACAGTGGGACCATTGACATACATTTCTTGCTAAATTGTTACAGTTCAGCGAACTAATTTTTTGCCTTTCTCTTCGCTACAAAAGACTACATTTTGTACAGTTTTCAGATGCTCCATACTCTAGTCTTTGAAACGACATCACAAGATGACCTCGAAATTGAAAAGCCTTTTCATCTTAGTAGCTTTGTGCAAATTTATTTCTTAGTGCAACTTCTCAACACGTTTGATAATAATCTTGATACTCGTAACTTAGAAATATATACAATGTACATTTAAATCTTTAGCTATTTTTTTTATCTATATGCATATCTTCAATTAATAACAATCTTAAACTGTATTGATTATTATCCGGCTGTACTCGTTGTCAAATTATAAACTAGTCGCGAAAACTCAGTAATAACGTGATTACACCTTGATAATAATATATAATAGCAATTATAAAACATAAAAATATAAAAAAGAAAACAACCTTACACACCTCATTTGAAATAATTCTATAAAAGCACCAAAAATTCTCGAGAGGACTCCACAACGATACATTATATAAGTAATACATAAGTAAGTTTACATTTTAGTTTAGAGAAATTGTACGTCATAATGACCAGTGTACATGAAGTAAGTACATATTGAAATATATTAGACTAACTAGACGATAATTGTAAAATTATATAATATAATATTTTTATTGTGTACTCTGCCTTATATATAACGAATTCTTGAAGCTATTTCATGCTTACTGTTGAATTAAACATGATTTTTTATACAAAGTATCACAAATCACAAATTAACCTTTACCATTAGGGGTAAATAACCTCAAAGCGAACAGTTTAAACAAAATCTATATTTTGTAACCAAACCATGTATTTTTTTTTTATTTCGTTGGAAAGAATTTTATATATCTGTCTGTCAGAAATATGTGAGTGAGTTAAAAAAGGGTTACTCTCATTGCCTGTGAATCCACTTTTCAATGCTACCCTCGCCCCTCTCAGGCACCCCACCCCCCCGGCAGGGCTTGCATATTACTTAAAGAATAACAACAAAACATTAACTCAAATAGAGTAAATAGAAACTCGTCGTTAATAAGCTGTGTCTATTCGAATCTAATTACAAGTGACCTAGAAAGTGCACTCACATTTCACAGGATGGTTGTAAAGGAAATATTTATATCGTTTAAATACATTAAAAATAATGATAACATCAACCGCTCCCTTGTGGCAATACGCTTTTATCAGTTTCATAAACATATTTACTAAATATGTTGCAATTAAGTTAATAAACTGCAGTATTTTAATTAAAATATAGGAAAATAATTAATGATTCAACAAACTTATGCCAATTAAATTTTATTAAATGAATTAATGATTCCAATTTTAAAAATTAATGATTTAAAAATGGAATCGGAGAAAGTCTTCATATTATTTTTGTATGTAAACTTTCGTCATCCACGATTACTATTATATATAATCCGGCTGGACTCATGTTATTACTATCGGAATTTGCCCGACTTGTTCCGAACCCATTCGGGGTCGTGAACAGTTCACGCCACGATTTTGCCATACTCAGCTCATGAATAAAAACCCCGAATAGGTTCGAAACTCGGGCAAATTCCGATAATAATAACGCGAGTACAGCTTAATAATTATATATAACATTCTTCATATAATATATAATATTTGTTTATTACATTCTATATATGAATATATCATAGGAACAAAGGCTAGGAATATGTACATGTTTGTATTACCGTGGTTTCACCTCACGACTCCTCAAATAAGGCATAGAGAATACTGAAATAGAACAAATGTATAGATACTAAATACCGTTAGAGTTTATATTTTACGATTAGAAAATAATATCTGTGTTAGATTATTTCTAATGTCGATACTTAAGTAATTGTATCGCCTTGTTATAGATTTAGGTGAAGGTTTCATCTGGATTATTATTAAGAAATATGGTTTCTATTAAAATTAATAGTAATATTTTTTCATACTTCGCTATTTATATAGAAAAACGTACTTAATATATTTAAAAAAATCTCATATAACATCAAAGCTATAATGCCAAAAATACATCTTCAAGGTAAAATAAAAATAAATAATAATATGAATATATTTTTCATTATTTATTATATTTATTTATTGTACCAAAATATTTACAACGGGCGGACTTAATACTATAGAACATTCTGTGCCAGTCAACCCAAATCATAAAGCACGAATTATAGAATTTTAAAAACAAATAGTTAAACTATTTGCAAATCTCCGGTTATTTGGTTACAGCGACGTGGCGGGTTTATCGAACCATTCGGTAATCACGGCACTATTACGGTAATCGGGTAATAGCAACGCTGACTCCGAGCCGTCTCGGTAATACAAGTCTAGCCTTGGAACTTGAAATAAGTAAAATAAGACCACAGGGTATGGACCTCTGTAATATGTTTTTTTTAGTGTGTTATTATTGACCGCAAATGATATACACGTTTTAATAAGAAACTGTCTTCAAAGATTGATATGACTAAAAAAAATATTGAATAATAATAATAATAAGTTTTGTTCAAATTTATCCTTTTTATTAAAGAAATATGTCTAAAAACTTTTTTCAATTATTATAAAGTGATGTTTAAAAATAAGATTTCTTTTATATTTAGTCGGGAGGTAGATGTGTAATTTGAATGAGAAACATAAAAGGGATTAATAAAAATAAAATAAAAGGTTTTCATTAAAAAACGAATAAAATTATTATTAAATTAACATAATATTAATAAAAACGAAATTTAATTTATATATTATTTATTCATTAATATTATTTTTATTCTATTTTATTTTTAAACTTCTTATGAATAGACGTAAAAATTAATTTGAAATTATTTAAAATAATTTTAAACCTTGAAAACTTGTTTGAGGAATGTTCGATTTATTTTTGACTCATTGGTAAATTAATTTAAATATTAATTTACATTACAATGGGTAGTTTAATAAAATCACTACCCACGAACCATTACAAAACATTTTATAACAATTGAAATATTAAATAAAAAAATAAAAAACTTACCGAAAAATGTTGTGCAAATAAAAAGAAAAAAAAAAGAGGCGTAACGAAGTCGAAATTAAAAGAGTCCAGATGTAAAATATCACAAATCTTCTCACTGACGCACTGTCACTTTTCAATTGGTGCACAGCCGGCTTTTTTATTCTGTGGTCATCACGCCACGTTGGTGCGGCTCCAGCACGTTTTGGCGTGGTCTCTACTCGGTGGTTGGAATCGGACTGGCGGTTTACGTCTGGCGGCTCCGGCTCGGCAGCTGTGTAGCTTCGGTACCCGCTTGCCGCTTCGCTACATTTGAATAGCGTTTTGACATTACGAATACAATTTTCAAATATTCATTGTGCTTAATTGCATACACGATATATATCACAAATATTTTGAATTTTTTCTAAAAGTTCAACTAACGGTCATTGTTAATTTTATTTTTAAAAAATAATTTGTTTAAATACAAATACTATACAAAAAACTAGACGGATTTATTTTTATGAGAATTAAAATCTTTAAAATATATCATGAAATATTTACCTAAATTAGCAAATGTCTGTGAAAAAATATGAAAGTAACTTAATCTGGTTTTATGTAGGATATCTACTAAAACCAGTTGCCGCCCCTGAACAGTGGTGTTATGACCCCAAAAGCTGTACAGTACATATTCACAGCGAGCACTGTCTCTAACTGAGATACCGGTCCAAACACAGCATCGTACGACAATCATTCCACCTCTATAGAAATTTTACGTCATTTTTTTCTCAAGTTTTTTCTCGTTAGCTATCGCTTCCACGTTATTATAAGATAACAATGATTACTGGTATCCAACTATCAAGAGATAATTATCCTTTTATCTTAATATTTTGGTTAATAAATATATATATTTATAATAATCGCTGTCATTTTTTGTAACACGATAAATTGTATATAATAAGTGAATTAAAAATTGCTTCTTGAGATATTATTTTTTATTTATTTATTAAAACTTAATTGAACAAAAAAATATATTACAATGAGCGGACTTAATGCCATGTGGCATTCAAACCGTGTCAATCAAACCGTGGTGCTGGTGAGAAGGCGGAGTAGTTCTCGATTGCATTAGAATTAACTAAATATATGGTTGATCTTAAAAATACTTATATACACAATATACTTAAATACAGACATTATGATGATTTATTAAGATAAAAATATAATCGATATTAAATTATTAAATGTTGTTCTCAGCAAAACTCGATTACAAGAATCAAACATTCCTCTAACAAGACAGACACTCGTGTTTCATCGACGACTTGGCCTCGAATATCACATCGTAGCCATAAAAAGAAAAATGAATAATGAAAACTACGAAAGGTTTTTTAAAAGGTTTAAAATAAAAATTTTCTCATTAAACACACAATTGTTCTGAGCTCAAACAATAGCATAGTTCAGAGGTTATATTTATATAATATATAAAAAACAAGGAAGTGTAGGTGGCCTATTTAATGTGGCTCGTAAAAGTTAACATTAACGAAATTTAGTGCAATAAGAATAAAGAATATTTATAAGCGGTAATATTTTGTTTGTGTAAAATAATTAAAGAGACGAAGTTTTTTAGCATACCATAGATTCACCATGCGGGTGGTTAGGCCATAACTCTGTAGTTACAGGAATTCGAACAGTGCCTGGAACTTGGGACCCAGATAAAGGTTTAAGGTCCCTTCAAAATGCGCATTCACACTCACCATTGTATACACTTCTCCCCCTACCTAACCAAATTTAAAACGAACCTTTCCTTTGAAGTACGTTCTAGAACTGAACTGATGATAGTTCTAGAGAGGCCAAGATCTTAAAGTAGGTTATAGAGAGATTGTTATAACTCTCGCTCCCATTTAGTATACAAATTAACTATAAACCTATTCCTGGTCAGTTCGTAATACTTGTTTATATTAAATGTGTGATCTTTGGGATGTTTGTTTCCCAGCTTTGTTGGATCTTAGATCCACAATTATTACGTACTTTAAATGTCTAGAGTACATGTATATGTCAGGTCTAGATGACGAAACACCAATATTATAAGGGATTCTATATTGTTTCTCAAACGTATCCATGATGAGAGTCCAATCAGGAGTCGCTTTATAAAGTGAGGTTTACTTTTTGATTATTTTAAATGAAATACTTTTAACAAACTACAGATTATGTTTCCTAAACAAATGATATTTAATTTTTTTAATCTGTTATGACTAAACAGGTTATATATTTTAATAATCAATTCGCACATAAATTTGAGGCAAATTTTTTTCGAATATTTAATCCTTAAATGTAGGTAACAATTTTTTTATTAAAATCAATATGTCTTAAGACATTTTATGCCTCCATAGGCATGGTCTGAACACGTTATTCATTTAATCTCTAGAGTTCTTAGTTGATCGTATTTCGATCAAGTAAAAGGTTAGGTTGTGGAGCTTTGGTTGTTGACTCATTTGCAGGATATTCTAATCTGTACATCAAACATTGTTCACTTATTTTAAAAAGAGCAACTGTTGAGTTTCTGGCCAGCTCTTCTCAACAGAACAGCATTTCGAGCTGGTGGTAGCTTAAGGACGGACTGACTATACTGACATTTTTATAATGTAATAATTGACGATTCAAAAGTGCGTGTAAATGCCTATTTGAATAAAGATATTTTGAATTTGAATTTGAATTTGAAATCGATAATTATAATAACTAATTAATAGTGGCTTTAAATAAATATATGTTGAAGGAATTATTCAAATATTTTTCATAACACAAATAATTTCCATATTTTTTGTGTTCTCAATTTAATTTATTTATCGCTGGATCTTAGTATTATTAAATTGACGTGAAGATTACTACACTATTTCAATTTGAATAATAAAAATATAAAATTCTTACTAAAATAATAAGCTACTTGTTTTTTATTCTTTTAATATAATTTGTGTACAGCGTAAAAATAATATTTTTTGACAAATATACTTCCAAAATTCACAAAAATTCAAAACTTTAACATTATGGCTGAATATTAAATAATTTAAATATTTTTAGGACAATTATT
This sequence comes from Mechanitis mazaeus, assembly GCA_959347395.1. Classification (NCBI taxonomy): domain Eukaryota; kingdom Metazoa; phylum Arthropoda; class Insecta; order Lepidoptera; family Nymphalidae; genus Mechanitis; species Mechanitis mazaeus. Next base: position 13,189,460 of record OY365743.1, read on the forward strand.
AACACACAACCTTTAAAATATAAGTGATATATCTTTATATTATTATTTATACACTCATCAATTTATACAGTCAGTTATATATTTCTAAACTTTTTTGAGATAACAGAAATCTAAAATGCTTATTCTTAAACAAAGATAAAAATATATATAAATATTTTATTTAATGGAAAAAGACGTATTTCCTTTAATTACTAGTCAATACACAAAATTCATTTAAATACATTTCTTAACTAAAAATGCTCTTAACATTCCTGAAATAGCTGAATTCCCTAAGGATAATCGAGATAAGAAAAATGTTAACAGCAACTTCATACATACATACTTCAAACAATGCAGTGCTAATAATAGATTCTTAAAAAGGGCTCTAATTTATGTGTAATGGATGTCATAGGTACGTAAAAGTAACCCGAGTAGGAGCTGTGAACACGGTAAGTGCTCGAATAAGTCATCGTACGATAAAATAGACAATTGTCGCATTTGCAAGATAATGAAAGTGGAAACGCCTATTAGATGCTCTGTTACTATAGAAAATGTCGGCCTACTTCCTTAATTGAGTCTGCGAAGGTGCAGTCAGTTAACATGTTTCAAATTTATCGATAAAATACTACTGTTCAGTTGTTTGTTAATAAATCTAAAATACAACTCATAATTATAAAAAATAACAAAAAGATATACTTTAAAAAAATCTTGAAATATTTTTTTTTCATAATATATTCAAGTATTATATTTTGAAAAGTATCTTAAATTTCATTTATCTTGAAGGATACCACTTGAAAGGGATATGAACGATTTTGTATATCTCTTAAACTTGAGGATGTCTCAAATTCAACCTTCACACCGTTCATTTTAAGGTGAAGACAATTTTACATAATACTTCTAACTACGTTCTTTATTGTACACACGTACACTACTATTATTATCTTTATAGCTAATATAAATGAAATACAAAAAAATTGAAACATACGTTTGAAATATTACAATACATAAACCAAAAAAATTATTTTTAAAGTTTTGTTTGTCTATCTGTGTGTTTGATCCGGATAATTTCTGGAACGGCTGGACTGATTTTAACGGGACTTTCGGACAAGCGGACGAAGTCGCAGGCATAGGTAGTTAAAAATAAAATCTTAAAGTAAAATTCGCAACTGTAAAACTTTCTCCCGTATCTAATAAAAATATCAATCTATACTCATCAAGAAATAACTTATTAATATAACTTAATTGAATAATAATTATTGTATAACTATACTATAAATTTGATGTTATTTTATTCTTCTATTTTATTTTAACAACAAGAATAACCAAGTAATTCTCTAGTTTTTAACTAAATAAATAATCCTAAAATATTATTATCATTAAATTGCAATTTTGCAGTTAAGAAGCTTAATGTATTATCTTCTATACAGCTTTTTCTAAAGACAGTATCAGTCTGGAGTGCTCTTAACACATATATCGATTGTTACTTGACCCATCAGTGCTTCAAGGTTATATGATTTAAGAATTTTACTCTTAAGAATAATCTTTTTTGTTATTTAGGGTTGATACATGAAGTCATTTTTGAAATAAAGTTTGTCTATACCGAATTAAATGAGTTAGTTTATATATATATATATTTAAAACTACTCCCGCACTGGAGAAATATATATACAAAACTCTCTATCGCAGGAATTTTACAAACAGAAAAAAAGGACACAAATAAAACCCAGACTCGAAACAGCAATTTGTGTATCACACAAACAACGTTTGTGAGCATCGAACCCACGACCTTTTTAACAGACTCACTACTAGACAGACAGACCAGACTAGACAGACCACTAACTATGGGACCAATCGTTTGCAATTGTTTTAATCATTAAAATTATTATCAATAACAGTAAAAAACTACATAACCATGAATAAGGTCATTTTGAACTTATTTTTATTACTTCAAAATGTAACTTAATATTTTGTTGGTTACTGAATTAAAAATGACACGAACCAATGTATGGAATGACTAATTTATTTCGACCTTGTGCAAGTTTGTAGAATTTTGTGGTAACCCTAAATTTTTGCTGTTACAAAATAATAAATAAATTCTCATTTAACGTATATTTTATTAGCATTAGCAAAATATTTTATGAGTAATTTTTTATTAAACATAATAATTTTACATTTTATTTTTATGCAAAATTCAAATTTTCGACTTAAACTTACTAATTAGCAAAAATATAATATACAGTTACACTCAGCGATAGTTACAAAATATTTAAAATATTAAAACATTATTTTCCTAAAGTTGTCTCTATGCACTCTACTCTAGAGATACTTCTTTACAATAGAGCGCAACCAGTCCAAAGAGTATGTGATATATACATCACATGAGATATATACTATAACATAGGATCTTTTGTAGTATAGCGAAATATTTTTTTATATTTTGAAATACTGTTTAAATAACAAGAAAGTTTATTATTTAAACAATATTCCTATTTGTTTAAGTTTATACATTTAACAGAGCGAGAAAGAGTGTAAGCGAGAGAGAGAGAATTTCACTTACGGCCTAGGATACCTGCGTGTAGTTGAATATAGTGCCCGTTCGCCCACATCTAGAATATTATTCATTGTCAAGCCTTAGGTGTATAAATCTAGATTTTGACTTCAAATTGTAATGGTTATGGATGTTTATATATATATGAAGAAACACATTTCTTCCTATAAAGGTGTCAACGCATATATAAAGTTTAAATGCTAAAGTAAATTACATAATGTATAAGAAATACAATAAAATAATTCCGAGTTTACGTTCACACTTTCAATGTCAAACAAAAAATTACAACTAACCTCCATAATGGTTTTATATCAAATATTATTTGAAAGACTTAATATTGTCACCTAAAGTATGGAATGAAAGTAAAAGATATAGTCTTTGTTAAAATACCCTTATTCTCCGAAATCTATACAAAAAATAGATAGAAAGATATAATCTTTATTAAAAGATTGGAAATGTTCATAACTACGACTAAAATTTATTTTGAATATCGAATTTTGATAACTGAACGACCAGTGACCAATAACTGAACGACCAATGAACAAGATTGGACTACCGGTGACCAATGACTGGACGACCAAATAAATAGATCTAAGTGTAATGTTGTTTAAATTTAAATACAAATCTATGATAAAATATGAGATTTATCAAAATTTTTACAATTAAATAAAATTATTTAGTGTAACAAATTTCAATTTAATAATATATTAATAACGTATTTGAATATATTTTATTATAAAATAATCCAAATCTTATTATCTTATTCCAATGATTAACACAAAATATTATCTTTGCAATACAAATGATCAAATAAATCTTGTTAAACTGGTTTCCGTACTATTTCAACATCACACCAGCAAAACTGTGACCCCTAGTTTTTATTATATATATGTATATTCAAATATGTATAAAAAAATCCAACTTTTAATTAGAACTTCGACATTTACATATACTATGTTACTAATCTATTTATAATTGATGCTATATAATATTTTAATGAGTGCATATTTTTAAATGGCAAAACAAATTCTACAATGGAATATGAACTGTATTGTAGAGCTCCATAATGACGAACATGACTCTACAATAAATTTAATATTATTTATAGATAAATTATTATTTATACATCATTATGCAAGATAGTTTTTCAAAAATGATAAAAAATCCGCAAATATCAAAAAAAAAAAAAAATAATAATCCAATTATAAATATATTTTTTAATAATTTCGCATGGATTTGAACGTAGGTCAACTCAGTGCTATATGCCGGTTATTTTCAATACATCTTTCGACTGGGAGCGTGGCGTCTCCTGTAATCCGGCTACTCGGAGGTCGGGTTCGGAGGATGGTTTGAGGCCGGGAGTTCTGGTGCTGAGATGTCCATGTTGACTGGACGTCCACACTAAGCCTGGTATTAATATGGACCCCCCGGAGGAGTCTGGGGGGTGCAGGTTAACTAAGGAGAGGCGAATCGGGCCAGGGGGGAAACCCAGCAGCCAAAAGTCTCCGTATCGGGCAGTAGTGGGATAGCGGCCGGGAGTGGGCGCTCAGTAACAGCCCGACCAATACAACCAGACCCTATCCTTTTTGCTATTATCATCTTTATATGATATTTTTGTGATTTTTTCAAAGAACGTCTACCTATAATTACAACGGCGATCTTTAACTTAACATTTATTTTCTTATAAACGCCATCTCGAATCCAACGTGTAAAATAAGATGGTATTTTGTCATATGTAACAGACATATCTATTATTCGTGTACAAGCTTACATAAACTTTTGTATATCAGCTAAAAGCTAACTATTTATCCTGGAGTGAAACCACGAGTAATATCTAGTGATTTAAATGCTTTTCTGCTTTTCCAAATTACCAATCATATGATTGTTATTTTATAGAAATTAGGCAAGGGTTTGATCGCTAACTCGCCTACTACTAAGCTTTTCTGCAATCTACGGTAGAACATGCTTCGCTAAAAGACCTAACCACTCGCGACTTGAGGACCCCGAGATTGTATCTATCCGAAAACACTCACGCAAGGAATTTTATTGATTGGATGTAACATTAAAGTTGGCCCTAATCGTTTCATACCGATCGGTGTCTAAAATTTAGCTTCAAGCATTCAACCTTTCTATAGAAACGTTTTAATAACAAAAAAAAATATTGAAGACAACATGGATACAGTTGTTAATAACAATTTTTATTCTTAAATTATTTCACTATAAATTATTATTAAATTAAATTAATTAAATGAATATCTCAAAAACCTTGCTTACAACCCTACTAGGCCGTGGCCTAGACAAACACGACAGCATTTGTTGTTGCCGACATCCGTTCATTTACTACACATATCCTATACTATAAACCGTTATGGATGGGCCATGGAATTATTAATTTCTAGACATTTCCTTACAAATGTAAGACGGAAGGCTTGCCATGCATAATAGAACATATAAAGAGTTTTATTTTATTTACCGTTTTGAGGAACATAATAATAGGGGCCTTATCTTAAAGTAATATTACAACAAGCTTACCTTTTTTAGGAAATATAAAACAATATTGTTTATTCAACTTTCTGCGAATATCAGGCATTAGAAACATTATTGATTTAAAACAAAACTTTTTAACTATAATACTTTCCAACAGGATTAACAGTTAGAAAGAAATACTTTTTATATATATGTATATGTAATAATACTATTAACTACGTCTTATAAAGTAACTAGTACTTGCAGAGGGCGGTCTGATTGTCTGTCCTTGTTTGGTAGCTGTTCCGTTTCAATATTATTAATTTCATTGCAAATAAGATTTAGAAAGTTTGAATGTATTTTGTTTGTATAATAAATTATATTTAATTATTTGAATAATAAATTTATTTTAACTTTTACAGACCTTTTACGGAACTTTTAGAGAAGCATAAATATTTATCTCCTGTGAGAACATTTACGGAACTTTTATAGATCTATTACGGAACTTTTCGAGTAGTATAAAACTTGTATCTCCTCTGTAACAACAACCGTGCAAATTTGATTATCTAACAAGATACAAATTGACCTCGTGTTAGCGCTACTTAAATTATAACTAATTTTGAAACGAGAAGCTTCTTCCAGGTCTTCATGTAGACTATAAATATTTAAAATATAAGTATATCTAAATATTGTGATATAATGATAACAAACAAAATATACAAAAATTTTACATTACCTTAAAAAAAAATAAAAGGCCTTTTGAATATACTTTTTTTATTTCCGTTATTATTAAATGACATATATTATTTCAAATTATTTCATATATGGCTTGATGATTATATATAAATTCATCAAGTTGGTATTGAAGTGGCCAAAATCAATTTTAATAATTGGCGGGAAGTCCTTACCGAATTGTTTGATTAAATAATCGTGGGAATTTTGTACTGCTCCTCTATACTATAAATGTATGTATGTTTATTGGATACCTTTCTCAGAAACTGACAATTGATTTCAGGTACCCTATTGGCGTCTTTTGTTATTTTTTGCTAGTATTAGTTTAATTTCGTCTATGCTATAAATAATTGTAGTTTCAATAATAAAATTACAAACAAACAAACAGTTATTATTAGTAATACAATACAACACACATATATATAATAATGTACCATCAATAAAAACTAGTATATATTTGCAATTAAAATGAAAATGTGTTAAAACATAAAAAATAAAGACAAAAATACTAACTCTATAAATAATATAATAGACATTATTTTGGATACGTGGTCTGTTCTTATAATACTAAATTTAATACTCAAGTCCTAGGGTATAATAATACTTAATTGTATTGTCGTTCGTCTCAATAAATAAAAATAATGACTTGTTTTCTACAATTATATCATCAACGACTTTCATTTAACGACTTTAACTCCAATTAGATAATTACAAGTCGTTACTGGTCTATAAAATTTGTTAAAATAACTTTATGAGCAAACTTTATTTGTTACAATGACTTCAAGTAATTACTATTAGTAACAACAATAATAACTTTATTTTTATTGTTTGTATAGTAATTATAATACAAGATAATTATATAATATAATATATATAAATGTATAAATATTAAGATTTATTAAATTACTTAAACACATTTTAAATGGTAACATTTATAATAAAAATTTATAATAAAAAAATGTAATACTAATCAACTTTATTAGAAATGAATTTAATGTTATAATAAATTAAAAAAAAATCTACAATTTAAAAAACTAAATCAAACGCTATGATTATTAAAAAAAAATAAATTGTTTGTTACACACCAAGTTATATAATTATAAGAACATTGAACATCTCTTTTAAGTAAAACCTGTATTAAGTATAAGCATAGGAAGTAAAGCTACTTCCAGAACGATTACGTTACTTTTAAAATAAAGAAAAATTATTTATACAAAAAAAAATACTTTTAAAATAAAGAAAAATTATTTATAAAAGTAATAAAGATAAAACAAAACTAAACAAAACAAAAATTAATGTAACATATTCTAGAAATTAATTTTGCAAAAATATTTACAAATAATCAATATATTGCTTCTAGAATTCCCAATTAAATAAACATTTCGATAAAATAAACAAAGTAATAATCTTTTTCCCAATGCATTTGATCAATCAGCGGAACTCGTGACCTTGGGTTATCCAATGTTAATGTGAACCTTGACCGACGAATTGGTCGAACGATTCTCAAACGTCTCACTCATCACCCAGGAAGTATAAATCTCTTGTGTACAGCAATCACCGACCAATTTACAAATAAATAGACATGAAGCTTAGCTTTTCATGTTCTGGTGCCAGGTTCATCGCGTTTGAAATTATTTTTAAAATGCATATATTTCTCATCATTTTGGCGGATTTTCTTTGTTATATCATATATATATTTAGTTCAAAAAAAGTCTGTAGTAGAAATATTCATTTTTAGATCGAAAAAATTAAGTAAAAAAAATTTAACCTTGTTTAAAATAAGGAGTAAGGAAGTCCTTTGCATCGTCACCTCCAGGTCGATATTTTGTTTGAGACGAACTTGCTATCAATCTTCATTCACGAATCTAAAATATAACCAATCTGTATACAGTACTGTAGACATAACAATATTTATACAAAATTATATATATTGAGGTCATTTTAATAACATTGAATTGCAAAACAATTACGAGAAATGATAACATATATTTTAATAATAAAATTAATATGAACATTATCCAACTACTGAATGTTCATCCAATATTGTTAGTGATTTTCTCCTAATTTTGTTTTATTATATAACGTTTATGAATCGTATTTGGTAATACAAGTAGTTTAAATTCTTAAATCTCCGTACACTCTACTTTAGCAACCCGCATAACCGCATTAGCCAATTACCCTCTTGGGGTCTGATGAGCTCAAGATATGTTTTCAATAGGTTGTCCATATTATAAATTAACAAAAAAAAATTCAAATTTAATATAAATTCCTAAGAATTAGGTACAAATTGCAGATAAAAAGACAATTAGTATAATTACTAAATTAAATTAATATTTAGTACTTGATTAATTTTTTAGTTATACTATATTATGCAACCCATATAAAATAATAATATATAATATATATGATTCAGCGAATCTCATGCAAATTTCAAATATATCTTCCACTGTGATATATTTTCCGGCATCAGTACTATCGTATTACTGAGTTAGAGAAGACCTTGCTGCCAGGACACTGCTAGCGTTAGAAGTCCTTGAGTGCATCCTTACTCTACAAGTCTCAACATAAACGTTGCCAATTTTATAATGTCGCTTCTCATCAAAATTACGTGATAATAACAAGTTCTTGTAAGAATTTAATAAACAACACAACAATTAATCTAATATTAAATTAATTAATTAATTTTTAAATGAAATGAAAATGTTTATTGAAAATAAGTTTATAAAAAAGATTTTTTTCATAGTCAAAGCTACCACCGGCTCCGAAAGATAACGAGAAGAGCCCGCCACAGAAACTTAATTTTAGTCTCTACAACCAGCATTATAGTCACTACATTTGATGTGCTCAGACGGTACATCTACCGTCCAGAAATTTACATAATAACAAGTTTCATTTACTTCAAACTTCACAAGAACCACTGCCGGCTAAAGGAAATTACTACACGATCGTGCTAATTACAGTTATCAAGAAAACCAACTCTAGATTTCTAAACCGTGTCCTGCCTTCATTTAACTGTTCATTAATTAACCTGACCTGATCAAAAATTAACAGACACGAATAATAAATGAAGACGATAATTAAATTATTAAAAAATGTACTAATAAGCGATCCCGGTTCCTAATTTACGATTTAAATACAATTTTCAATACCGTTTCAAGTTAGCTCGCACCTGCTCATTGATCCCAAAGTTAATTCACGGTAATTATATCTCGGTAGTAATTTGTGGCTATAAAATAATTTGAAAACATATAATCAAATAATAAATAAAATTATTATAATAATTGGAATTAAATAAAATATATAACTAGTTAACTTAACACAAAATACGATTATTTCTTAAATATATTCTTAAATTAAACTATCAAATTTAATTTAAGCTCGCCTGTTGCTGCCACTTTCTCTCGTTTCATTCAATAAAAAATAAATCTATATTAATATTACAAAGCTATAAATTTGTTCTTTTGTTGGTTTGTTTTGGTTGAAAGAGCTAATCTTCGCAATTACTTCGGATTTAATAAATCCTTTCTGATTATAACAGGCATTTTCATGAGGAAGGCTTAGGCATTACGCTTCTGCTTCTAATTATTATAATAATAAGTTCATTCACGTGTAGAACCGCGAGAAATTTCTAGTCTTATATAGGACTTTCGGGTGGTGTGTTAGAAATTTTATATATATTTTTTTATTTATATCAGTTTTCAATTCGGACTTAAGAGGAATAACTCGTACTGGTTATTATTATTTTTTTAATTATACTACAAATCTAACTTTAGAGAAGTATAAAATTATTATGACTTCCATATAGTATATAATATATAGGGATTATTTAAAACTCTATATATGATTTTTCAGTATACGCTATGAGTAAGTAAGCGGATTGAGGTTTCTCATTACTAGTATAGGCCGATTATAAGCAAGTCTCATTGGCTCATGGGATTATTAATATAGACTATTAGCATAACAAAAATATTGACTACAATTTTCTCATAAAATTATTTAATAATAATAATAAATTTATTATAATATTTCTACGACAAAGTATACAATATGGTATATAATTGTAGGTTAGGAACAATCTTTACAAAACTCAACTCTTAAATTATATTATTATATCTAATATACTTCTGCAAATTTAGCAAAACTCTGCAAAATATTTTTTTTGGATTAAATGGTTTTGTAAAAAAAAATATATCTTAGCAAATTTGACAAAATCTACGGAATCATAATTTTTTGAAACCTTACAGTATAATTGGACCCTGCAACCACAATGGTAGGTGCAGTTATTGTAACGGCACGAAAAATAAATTAATTTCGTCCGAGAAAGTGGGCCTGTCATTGACTCACCGACTAGACCGCTGCTAGACGGTATAACAGCGATTTGGTTTTTGCTTTTAATATTGGTACCACTTCATTGCTGGTTAAGTAGAACATTAAAATATTTTGATAATAGAAGCAGCCATGGATTATCAGCATTGTAAAGTAACATTACTTTACCGTTATATATTCATAGAAGAAACTAAGCAAAAAATTGCTCTTTTGTTACTCTTTAAACTTCAATCGTAATCTGCACTGACGATATTGATCTAGAAATTCGTATAGAAATATTATTTTAATACTAAACAAAATATTGTATGTTATGAATACGTTTATATAAATAGTGTACCTATATAATATATATAATCAAATAGCTCACATATAAGTCTGTCATCGAAGCAGCAAATTAGTAAACTGTCTTATATATATAAGAAGAATAAAACGTACAATAAAAATAAAAATATATGTTATAGTTGTAATATATAAAATGATGATGAAATTTTTATTTATTTTGTTTTGGACTCAATATTAAATTCACAGACGTTACGTAATCAGACTAAACCTAAAGTTTTGATCCGTTTAGTTCTCTGCGTAAATTCGATTATATGTTACGCAAGCTGTCAAAACTGCTCGTGCGCATGACGTTCATCACATTAGACATGCGAAATGGAGCGAATGGTTCGAATTAAGTATTTACTATGGTAACCTATAAAATATATAAAAGAAAACTAAAATATAAGTACATTTTTGTGTTTTTTTTTAATAAAAAAAATGATTTTAGGCTTTACTTGGATCTTCTATTATTATAAAATTTTAAAAAACTTACACACAATTTTTGGGTTTTTTTTATGTGAAAAAAAAAAATTATTTTGAATATCTATTTTGATGATACGTCATATGACCTCTTCTTTACCTTAGATTATACTAACAAAATGTATTATTATCTATAAGCAAATTGGTTTAGATGTAAGTTTTTATCGGAAAAAAATATTAGTCATTAGACAAAAAAAAATGTTTATTATGTTTTAGGTAAGCAAGAGAAAAAAAATCGTATATAGTATACTGGTAAAAAATACATGGATACATAATATAGCAACGCATGACATACAGCCGTTGCCTCAGTGAAAGAGAATTGCGTCATGCTGCGAAAAGTGAATGTATCGGTTCTGATCATTTATCCTCACATGATCTTCGATAAATCTGATATTGTCTTATTTTCTGTAACCAGACATATATTATAGCGTATTTTCTCTTTCAGTGGTCAATTATCATTTATTTATAATACGATTAAGGTTTTATATTATATATACATACACATATATTTTGACGTCCTGTTGGTGTAGTGGTTATTGGCCATACCCGCTGAGTCGTCGGTCGTAGGTTCTACACGCACATTGATCACTTGTTTGTTTGATCTACAGATTGCTGTTTCGAGTCTGGAAGTTATTTGTGTCTGTTATTTTTGTTTGTACAACCTCCGCGACACAAAGATTATTTATCTTATTTATCAAGAAAAAAATATTATTTTATTATGTATTATTCTGGTAATAAATATCGCTCTCAATTAAGATGTATGTATTGAAAACTTATCAAACCTATAATTATGTTGGTACTTAGCAGAACACATTACTGTGATGAGCAATAGTTTTATGGCTTTGATTTTAATTTTAATATAATACTTGTTTGTACATGACTTTGTCTGGATCTACTCGAAAGAAAACAAATGCTATACTTATAAATATGAGAATAAATATTTATTATTTCAGATGAACAATAAATTTTCAATTCTTTTAGGATATGTAACATGGCCGTTATAACTTAAGTTTCAGAAGTCTGTATCCACATAAATATATGAAAATATAGATTTATTTTTCAAGGTTGGTAGTTCTGAGCTAATGTTTCGAACTTGTAAGGCTGTAGTTCTCTTTTACAGGCTGAGTGTAATACTAATTGTTATTCTACAACTAGAACTCAATACAGAAAAATATAGAACTAGAATACCTAGTATCTGAACTGTGATTTAAATATATTATAATTTTATATTATTCACTCAAGAAATGTATTTACTTCATATTTTGCTTTAAGAAAAGAAAACCTGTACACACAGACATACTAATATTGACTTGTTTTTGTAAAATCTTATGTCAACATATATATTTAAATTCTGTATATAGTAGGTATGAAGGACTTATATCGTCTTCCAATAACTATATGATAATATAAACATATGATGATAATATAAACATATATGTTTGTACAATTACAAGAAGTGATAATTCTATAGAAAAACGTTTGGTTGAGTGTTACATAAGCAGCAGAAAGGTCTGAGTTCTAGTTACAGAGAGTCTAGTACGAGTTTTTAATCTTCTCTATAACCCACTACTACTACCAACTCGTAAAAGTATACGCCGATTTCTATGAAATAAGATCAACGCCATCTAGCGGAAGTAAAGTAACACTGCTCATATTTCATACAAATCGAAGTTTGAGCTAAAACTATTGAGTTTGTCAGAAATCTCGTAATTTAGCACAATAAACGTTATATAATTTACAGATATAAACGATATAGAATATAATTGATTTAAATTGCACTTAATTGTTTTAATTGAACAATTTGAGCACAAACTTAAAATTAGAGCATGAAATATTTCTGTAACGTAAGAGAACAATTAAACTTCTTTAGATAACATTATATTTAAAATAAACAAAACAAATCAAGACATATAAAACTCAATACTAGCGGAGAGTAATATTATAATACTACCGAAATTAATAATTAATATACAATCCGAGATTGTAACTTCAATATGTATTGTGTATGTAATTTATGATTAATTATTCATTGCGGTTCTTAAATACTAAGAAAATCATCAATATTTAATTAGGTATAATAAATATACACAAGATTAGGGATTTTTCCTTCACAGAAAGATCATCAAAGACAAGTCATCAAGTCATGAAATACTTACCTTTCAATGCAGAGACATACAGATGTGGAATCGGATAACTTTATATTCGATCATTACCGAATTAAATTTAAATGAATTAATATTATAACTGAAAAAATGTTTTTGTATATAAAATATTGTATGTATTCTAAGTGTGTTATATTGTAAGTATTCTAAGTGTGATATATTGTATGTATTCTAAGTGACAAATTAAAATTTGTAACTTCACTCCGCGGGTGGTCTTGCTATTATATGCTATTTATCATTGAGATTTCTCTTTATTGAAGTGAATGATAGTCTGGTGTTCATAGGATACCCTGTAGATATAAGTACAAATGTTAGTTTTGTTAACAAATAATATGTATTTCTGTCAGAAAGTGCAATATACTAGTTTCTTTTTATTTAAAAAAAAACAAAATGTACAGCTTAAATTCTATGCATTTCTTTGAAATTAGTTTTTAGATAAATCCCTAAAATTATTTATTATATTGCATACATACTATTAACCGCGATTCCACCCGCTTATGTACGATTTTATTTATTATGAAGATAAAAAGAAGCAGTAGAATAATGCTAGATAGCCTTCCTAATGAACCTGTTTCTTATAATCAGTAATAATTTTTCAAATCCATCCATTAGTTTCTAAGAATATCTCGTTTAAACAAACAAACAAATTCTTCTCTATAATATTAAAATGATAATGTATGATATTATAATTTGTATTCCTTTCATATATTTGTAACTTGGAAACGCGTGCTATTGTAGTGTAGGTCTAACTTCTTAGAAATATGTATGCCTTCTGAACCTGCCTTCTTACATTTAAAAAATTTACTACTTTGACGTATTCTGTACAAGAATGTATTGTTATACTACTTATCTATTTTTCATCTTTTTTATTAACCGGTATTAACATATTAACATTTTTTTAACACTGAAAAAGTCACTCAAAAAATATATCAGATTTTAATTATTGTTATATAAGTATAATATTATTTAAACAATTAAACAATTTTAACATGTTAACAATCTTATACAAATCACTGATCAATATATAGTTAACTAACTATATCTTATTTGCTTTGGAGACATAAAATCGTTAACATAAAAATTTATTCAATCGTGTCCTAACACGCGTCACTGGTTTAAAGTTATCAGTTAGTCACGTGATTGTTACGTCATAAAAAGGTGAGACTCGCAGCTTTGCTTTTGAAGGTATTATTCTTTGGATATAATAATAAACCTTATCAAGAATAATTCACTGACAATTTTTATTCAGAAACGTGTTGTCAATTTTTAAGCAAAGTTTTCTTTAAAATAATAAAAATAATTAAAAATACAAGAATACTGTTAAAATAAAATGTTAAAAAATCGTCTGTCACAGTTGTCAATTGTGAGGCAAAATTTAAAATAATAAAAATATAAGAATACTGTTTAAAAAAAAATAACTGTCAAAGTTCTAAATAAATAGCTTTTATCACTAAATTACATAATCGTACATCATTAATATTTATTTCATTCTTCTGCACCTGTAAATAAAGATGAAAATGCTTTAAATGTTTTTAAAGGTTTCATTTGGCAATCGTCGAGTGGATTGACTGTGACACTTCAGTGACGTTGGATCTCGTTGGACCATGACATACCTAAATTATTATGTCTACAAGTATTCAATTATTTAAACAATATTGTGTTAAAATTACTAGATCCAACACTGTACGGCGGGTGGAGCTGAGCAAAGCATTGTTGAATGATTTTCGCATATTTGTAAAATCAGAAGAGTAAATAGTGGATATAATCTTGAGCCTAATAAGTGCGTGCGATTTCAAAACGTTCCACATATTAACTCTATGGAACACACTTTGACCATTTAATGAGAAGCTACAATTACAAATGTCACCAAAAAACTTCAGGACCTATTAGTCACTGTCCTCGAAAACTCTGCCAATTTTCGACATCCTACCATTATTCGTCTAGGAGTAGCATTAGTAAGGAAACACACTTTTGGCCAATAAGAACTTCGGTTTGCTCAACTCAAAATTTATGTACTTTTAAGTTTAAGTTCTAATTTCAAACTACATATTTTTTAACGTAATTTTTTTTTACCACAAATGAGGCAAAACGTAGACTCTTAACATCTTTGTAAAAGTAACTGTTAAATTATTATCAATAATAACTCTATCAACGGTCTTAAAAGGAAAGTTAATTATACAAATCAATTAAGTTTGTGTTTGCTGCCGTTAACCGCAAATATAACTGCAATTAGTTATAATAACTAATATAAACGTAATCAACTTCTAACAACCCAGCCTCTGAGTAAAATTAAATTATAATTATAACCAAACTACTGACTTTAAATTGATGTATTTAGAAACTTTTTATTGATATATATTCAACTAAACAGCCTAAGGAGAGGTTAGAGTCTTCAATAGATTTACAACAATAGTAAGGATGCCATGTGCTAAAGGATAAGCGAAAATTGCTTTGAGAGAAGACTATAAAAAACAAACAATACGGATACATGTGCGAAACACACGTGCGCGCCATGTTCATTCAGGATTTACCGCTAAGGAAGAGGGGTGAGGATGTCTTGAGACTTAGGGTTGCCACTTTAACTAATAACAAAACAATGTAAAACATAAACTGTTAACATATTTAGGGTTGCCAATTTAACAAACAGAAAAATAAATAAAACCAAAAACTCTTTAGATGCTTAAGATTGCAAATTTAACGAACAGCATTGTAATTTCAATCATAAAATACATATACTTTTAGTGTTGCCAATTCAACTAATAGAAAATAATTTAATTTATAAACTATCTATATATTTAGAGTTGCCATTTTAACTTAATAAAATAATTAAGCAAAATAATTTAAATCACAAACTACGTATATGTTTAGAGTTGCCAATTTAAGGAATAGCAAATTAATTTAAATTATTAACTGCCTATATATTTTGGGTTGGCAAATAGCAAAATAATATGAACCATAAACTACCTTTATAGTTATTGTTGCCAATTTAAATTATTGCATATTAACTTAAATCATGCAATACCTTTATATTTAATGTGGCCAATTTAACGAATAGCAAGATAAATTAAATCATACTTTTTTTTTTATATGTAATGTAACATCTGATATGTTGTCCAAATAAAAAGTTTTGATTTGATTTGATTTGAATTGAATTTATGAGTATATTTAAAATTTCCAATTTAAATACTAGCAAAATAATTTAAAACATACACTATCTATATTTAGGATTGGTTAAGTTACTCTAAATTATGTTTATGACGGTTTTATACTTTTGCAATAAACATGGACTAGAAATAGGAAAAGAAAGATCTGTTAATTATAATGGAAAAGATAAGTGAAGATAATAAAGATGCTTAAACAACTTAAGTACAGTTTCACAAAACGAAATTATCAAGGAGTCGTAGCCTGAAGCGTCAGTTCTACTTGTTACAGTTATTTCCATTTAAGTTCTTAGAAAATTGAAAGATGTTAAAATTGTATGCGAAGCAAATACTTTAACATCATATATTTATTAATAATTATTAGTTACAATACTCGCCCCGGCTTTGTTTGGTTTGAATTTATTAAGAAAATTAGAAATGCTACTACTAGAAAACAGAATGTAAAATGTGACAGCAGCATTAGTGTCAAATCTGTCATATTAAATTATGATTAAAAAAATGAATTAAAAAAAATTGTGAAAAAAATTTGCCCGTATGACGAAATCGTCCACAAATCTTATTCATTACATTATATTTATAATGTGATATATATATTTTTAATAATAATAATAAATACAAGTAAGTCTGTTACACGCAGGTGCAGTGGCAATGACTCGTGAAGTACACAAGTTTTTGTTCTAAACAAGTAAAACATGTCTGTTTGTCTGTTTCGTTACGTCCCGTTATTACAGAGTTATTTCATCATGGAAACACTTTCTTCAACCTTGCTCTGACAGCTTCATATTATATTTTATTGCAAATCCTCGGAGTAACATGTAATTAAAAAAATATTTTTATCAGATTAAATAATATTTTTCCTATCAAATAATATTTTTTATACAAGTGGAAATAATGAAGCTCTTGTGTTTTCCAGTTAATATGTTAAGTAAAATTTTTCACTTAGTTAAATTAGAACTATTTGTATTTAAATGTAACTTATAAATATACATATTTTTGTTTGTTTTTAAGTTCCCTCTATCTTCTAATTAATAGTAGTAAACAAAAATATAGATAGATCGGAAGAATTAATATATTTTTTTTTTTTATTCATCAATAAAAAAAGATTCATAAATATTAGATAATAAATAATTATATAAAATTAATTGATTAACAAACAAACTACATATATTTTGTATAGAAGAGAATAGTTTATTATAGAAGCAGTGACTTATTGAACAACTTTCTCAGGTACATTCGTAATGGACGTCTCGAGTGAACTATCCTACTACTAGGTACCACTCCTACACACGTTGTAAAATTGTTTAAATTAACTAAATTTTCATTCAGGATTTGAATTGTATATAAATAATTATTAATATAATGATTGAAACGTTAAGATGTAATATTTTTGATTATTATTTATTAATATTTTATCTTTTTTTAAATAAATTAGATACATTCGAAAAGAATGTACAGGTTGTGAATACATTGTTTGTTGTTATTATCAGTTTTAATTCAGTTTTAAGAGGATTGCCACCACATTATATTAAATATTAAAACCATATTAAAGCTTGTTTAAATTGGCGAAAAAATATTCACAATTGGTTAGATTATTTAAAAATAATCAGGGACTTACACGCATATACACATGTAACCATATCTTTTAGAAGAGGAATAAAACAAGAATAAATAAAAGTGTGCGGCTATAATAAATAATAATAAAATAACTATTAACTACTTTAGCAAGTTACGAGAGAAATCATTGAATATCAAATGGCGGCAAACGTTTACTGTTCTCGCTAACACATTTTACGATTCCAAGAAACTTTGCGTTTCTATCTTAAACGGTTTGGAAATTAAAGATGCCCAAGGTTACCTTCCATAATATATGTTATAAATATTATAATTATAATAAATTACCGTAATTATAACGGTATATATTAAATTAATAGAGGTTTTGGGACTTGGTTTTAGTTCAGTTATCATTTTTATCTATATCTATAAAAAAAGCTCAAATTTACATTACATTCCATTAAATATATACCTTTGAATCTTGTCTATATCTTAGCTAATATATATTCAAAAAACCAAGATACCTCTGAATCTTGTCTATCTATATGTCTATATGTTAATGGTGTTCATATACAAAAAACGTCAAACCGTTAGAAAAAGGATTTTAATTATTGGAATGCGTAAAATTATTACGATAAAGTTTGCATTTACTTCCGATGATTAGCATTACTAGTAATTAGTGAAAATTTTAGTACAACATTCATACAATTGAGAACATTAAAAACTACTTAAACAGTACTTATATCTTTTTTTAACCAATATTTAAAAATTTTCATACAAAATCTTTATAGTTTTTATGAAACTAATAAGAAGAAAATTAAGAATAAGAACAATATTTTTTTATAAGATATGCTTGAGATTTAAAATATGAATCAATATAAAATAAGAGAATAAATTAATGACAACACATTTTTTTATATAACTTTCATATTAATATTAATATTATACCAACACTTCTTATTTGTTATAAATAAACGCGTTGATTATAGCAAATAAAAACTCAAAGTTTTTAACAAAAAACTTCTACTAGATAATATTAATATATAGATATTATATATAATTATCGTCCGTACGCACGTCAATGTTGTCGGAATTTGCCCAACTAGTCTTGTAGAGTTCACGCCACAATTCTTGGCGGAATCCGAGCTCATGAATGACCCCGAATGGATTCGAAACTAGTCGGATAAATTCCGATAGTAAATACGTGAGTACAGATGGATAATTATGTATAATAGTAAACATGGTAATCACATAGGTATGAAAATTCTATTTTACAGTTTGTAAATTATCTTATTATTTTGCTATTTTTTGGAACATGTTGATTAAATATTTTACAGGCGCTTTTAAATTATTTCTCATATATTATAAAGTTAAAATTTGTTTTAACCTATTAAGTTATGTATTGCAATAATGAATTTAGTAACTATTTAAATATTTAAGTTGTGTGTGTGTGGGTAATATTAAATCTGTCCTTATTAGAAAGGATAGCCATCTCGCGGTACTTAACCCAGGAATGTTAATGGTTCATTAAACTTTTGAAATATCTCTATAAGAACATTAACTAAAATTTATACAATAACAACCTCTAATACAAAGTGTTAAAGATCATAATCTGTTAGTATTATACAATGTAGATTGAATTGTATTATGTTATAAAACAGCTTTAGTATCGGAAATCCATTCAGAATATATCATTTGTTTTATACGGTATCGACTTTCATATTTTATTTTTTCACTCTTTACGGTACAAACAATTTATTTTAAATAGTTCTTTCGGTTTCTAGAAGTATAATATTTATTACTTAAGCAAAATAATCAACGTAACTTAATAATCTTTTTGAGTTAAATTAAATTTAAATACAAATAAATTATTAAATTATTTTTAAATACAAATATTTAAAAATAATATATCTAAGTTCTTTAACTTTTTTCTAGAACATTCTTTTAAGTTGGCATTGGTAGGTTCATTTGAAATTTGGTTAGGTATGGAGAGGAACGTATATAATAAAGGTGAGTGTGTATGCGCATTTTAAAGGAACCCCTTAAAACGACTCCTTGGTCACAAGTCCCAGCACTGTTTGAGCTCCTCTCCCTGCAAAGCCATGACCTCGACACCTGCATTGTCTATCGCTGGAATGCTGAGATGTTTTGTCTTACATTAAAATAGTTTTGAACCTGTCAATAAAAATTATAAAAATTGATTTATCTATTTAGCGGAGGTTAGTGTTTAGATAGACTTAGGTTTTGGTAAATTACAAGTGTATTATGAAATACGTATATAAATAGGATACTGTATAAAAATATAATATTGATTAAATTAGTCAATAATTAACTATATCCCAGTACAAGTCGTTTCAATTAATCTCTTGTAACGAACCTGCACATGGCGATGCTGTCGGTGCGAGGTCAGTTTTCGTTATAGTCAACACAATATATACACGTATATAATGTGTGGACTTTTATTTTCAAATTTATGTGTCAATCAAAGTAATTTTAAAACAATGTAAATATTTTTGATATAGATATTTTTAAATTAGTTTAATTTTTGTATGTATAACTATCATTTTCCACTTTTACTATATACTTATTTATAATTTTACTCGATGTATGGGAACTTTATTATATGTATAACTATTACCTAAACTTTTATAATTCTAATATAACTTTTGTTTTTCGTCCTATTTCCAATAAAATAAAATAAAAAATAAAATAAATGTATATTATAATATATTTTATTTTTAGAATAACTAAAAAACTAAAAAGTGTTGCTTGTTAAAAACAAACGGTAAATTCAAAATTAATGATAATGATATGTGTACACATCTCATGTTAAATAGTTAACGACCTTTATCTTTTTTGATTAACTTTCGTTAACGAGCAATGAATCATAATTAACATATATCTAATGTTATGATAAGTGGCAACTTTTGCTGGCGTTACTTTTAATATATGTAAAAAAAATATTATTGATTTTTCTTTTACAAAGAACCTGCTTATAATGATTTTGTGATTCCATGAATTCTAAAAATTATCATATTTTAAAATAGTATCTTGTTAATAAATACAATAATTTAACTTTTTAAGACTTGAGTTTTTAGACGACTAATTAGCTAGCAATATCTCAAAAAAAAAAAATTCAGTAGAACAAAATAATTTAATTTAAATCGTGGTACGAAAAGAGAAAATAGGATTATTGTAATATTACTTTAGGATGGTAAGTATTGTATTGTAATATTATATATTATATTGTATTGTAATATTACTTAAGGTGGAAGGTGGGTTATGAAAAATATAAAAACGCCAAGCACTTCTTTTAAATCCCGTGCATATATTTGACTTTCGCACATATATTTGTGTGTTAGTTCAACAATAGGTTTGATGGAATTTATATTAGTATTATATTGGGTTTTTTTATTAGAAGTGTTGCTTTGTGGTATTTTTTTTAATAAGCTCTTACTTCCGTCTGCATTAGTTGAAATGCACAAGGCTATATAGTCGCAATTCTATTTTGCGGTTACGAACCTCATTTTCTATCTGTATGTCTATAAAAAATAATGCTCAATGATCTTTGTAGGTTTGTTTGCAAATCGATTTTTTAGCCAATAAAAGTGTTGATGGTAATAATCAGACTCATTTTTAATTTAAATTAATTCAAATAATAAGAAAAACACATTTTGAACGACTGGTTTTTATTTTATCATCCATACCTTAGTATTTTATAAAATCATTTTTATTTGTCAATGTGATTGTGTCTAATTATTTTTTTTTTGTATTTATATAATATTATTATTTTTTTTCTTTAAGAATTCTTTCTATGATTTTCTTTATATGATTTTTGTAGGAATTCGCTATTGTATTTTACATATTTTTTGTTTCCGATCTTATTTACATACTAAACATTCATCTAGTGTCGATGAAGTATCCACTGTAAATATACAAAAATTTGTTATATAAGTATAAAAAAACAATATAGATGAATAGAATTATGAAAGTTATTAAAAGCTGTAATATTATATGTACTTATAAATTTTATATTTTTTCTATTAAATATCTCTATATTCACATTGTTTTATTTTGTTATTTTCTCATTTTTGTTTTAAATAGGTCTTAACGCAATTTTTTTATATAACTTGTACCTATACAAGACAAAAAACGAACACAATTGATATTTTAAAGAATTAACTAACTAATTTTAAAAGTAAAAAAAACCTAGCTATTCTTTTAAAGTACATCGTTTTTACTATAAAAAATCTTAACCTATTAAACCTTGCTATTTAAATAGCATATATAATGTGTTTTTTATATAAAAAATTGAGAAAAATTGCAAAAATTGCAAAAATTGCAAGAAATTATTTTCTCTAGCAAAGCCATAATGTATTTACTTCTACTTATAAAAAACACGTAAAATAAATATATGTCTAGACAGACATACAGAATTCATATAACTATTAATCATTGCAATGTCAGTGAGTCATGATTTGAAGGAACTGCACCGATATCAGATCATTCACCCTGCTCCAGCTCAAATTGTAGGTTTCACTCTGAAAAAATTTCATATATATTATATTAAAATATTTTTTTTTGTTATATTTGAAAAAAATATATTAAAGTCGATTTTTTGAGAACTTTTTTTTTTATATTTGCAAAAATTTAGGAAGTACCAAGAACTAAGATGTTTTTATAAATATTAGAACAAGAAACGTTTGATGTTTTCCTCAAATTACACCTAACACAACGTAATATTTCGTGGTACGGCTGAGGATAAAAGAAAAATATTATTTTATCTTACATGAGTCAATGTTTAAAGCTGCAATTGTTCGCTAGAGAACAACGGACAGACGCAACTTTGGGCGGATATTATTCATAACGATAACGTTATCACTAACTTTTCGAATTTTATATTTTTTGTGAGACATTTACATTTACAGATAAACAGACAATCATTTAAAAGAAATACTTAGAATTAGCAAAATGTTTAGATGTATAAATTATATTTTAGCACACAGTTGACAATGAAAAATCAGTTTTAGTTGATAAAGACAGTTGACAATGAAAAACCAGTACTAGTATTTAAGATAGACATTTTGAGGTAAAAATATATAAAAGAAAAAATTCTTCGATTTTCTTGAAATTTGAATACAATTCTTAAAACAATAGACATACAATGAACTACAGGAAATCAGTTACGATGATTGTTAATGAATACTAAGACTTCGTAACTTTCTACATTCAATCAAATACATTCACAAAGATACTGCGATCATGATTTTGAAGATGATGAAGAAGGTCAATAATTAAAAAAATATATTGTATAGTTTTTAGATGAAAATAAAAACTAAATCTACTAAACTGAACTTTAAATAATAAATGAACATTAAATATTATTTTATTATTACCATACAGACCAGAGCTAGACCAGAGCTTACTAAGTTAAAATAAACGTGACCAAATTTATGAGTGACCTTTTAGTTCTAACTCAGAAAATGCAACCATTTTTAAGAAATGTCAGCTCTCTTAAAGAGCATTTAAATAAAAACCAAGCCCCAAATTAAAATGTAATATAATACTTTTGAACTTTCAATTAACCAAACAAAAACAACAAACAAAAAATGGTGTCTTCAGCAAAAGAATAAAGAAATCTGATCCCATGGTTTACAGTGAAATGAAAAACGAAGACCGTACAATTCTATGTATTTACGTAATTCTTTCCTAAAACCAATCTTAGTACCAAGTCGATGTTAAAAAAATTACTGCATAACTGTGCCTTTAATAATAATATTTACAGTTTTTCTTTATTTATGGGAAGTTTATTATTTACTAATTTTATTATTTACTAATTTGTTAATTACTATTTTGTTATTTACTAATTGCCGAAAGAATTAGACATATACGTACCAGTTTGTTTGTAATTCTAGTATCCTTATAAATTAAGTATATTAGTTTTATCTTGTAATTTTAGTAATTAGTATTGTTGCAACTAAATGCTCTTATTTGTGTGACCAGAAATAAGTCAACTATTGGAACACATAATTATGACAAAATTTGCATTTTACCAGTTTTTTTTGTTTACTATATTCTTGTTTTTTGTTTATGGAATAGAAATTTTTATATGGGCCAAGCTGTCCATTCAGCAAATTTCAAAGAAATATGTTCATTAGTAATGTGCGATAATCTCTATCGCAAGACAAGCAGACATTCATATAAAAAACAGTTTTGATTTTTTAAAGTTGTCTTATCCAGTATAAACATATAATATCACTTTTAGTTAGTTTAAGTAAACGTTAATTAAAAAAAAATTAGTATTTTTATCTAAACGCCAAAAAACACTCACAAACAAACAAGACGCTGATTTTAATATACCATCACATTTTAATTGCTAATAAAATATATATAAATTTGAAAATAATAAACACTGAATAGTTCATAAGTTACACGATGATATTGGGACCTATTTTATACTTAAAATTTACGGTTTAAACCACTCCGGTTCAAACCACTCCGGTGGTCTTGGAACGGTTTTATAACTATTATAACATACCCACTAATCAGATTACGTTATACAAAAACTTTTACTGACATCTCCTTTGTTTGTAGACATTTTATAGTCGATAAAATACTGTCGGGTATACCTTAACTAGTTCTCAATGGTTTCTAATAAATATTTTTCTTTTATTCATTGATAGCTATAATATTAATTATGACGTGACAAATTGATTATTATTCAAAGTTAATATTTTATGTACATAATCTATTTTTAATATTTACTCAATTTCTGTAAATAAAAATGGCGGTGGTAAAACAAATCCTTTGAGTGTTGCCGATCATAAAGCGTATTTTCTCTCGCATGTCCCATTAGCGGTAAGTACTGTTCAATTAGAAGCATTTGAAATTTTTGCACATGTTCAACTAAACTGAACAAACATCTTTAGAAAGTTGAATCTCTTAAACCTGAGAAATCATAGACATATTAATATCCAATACAAATACGTGCCGTGTCATAAATATTTAGCAGTGTATTCACTGCTTGGTGTGAGTTTGTGCACCATCTCGATTTAGTATACGTTGATTTGTATAAAATGAGATCAACGCCATCTAGCGGAAGTAAAGTGTCACTATTATTTCCAACGAATGAAGTTTACGCCAAAACGATCGAGTTTGTTAGTTACTACGTATTAAAATGTCGCACAAGTTACAACGTATTAAAATGTTCTAACCGGGTAAAGATATTGTAAAGCAATATTTTCATATAAACAAGCGTGTACCGTACGAAATACAACAATGTTAGTAATTAAACAAGATGAGAGAACAAAGATCGGGTATTACCAACACGTGGCATTCGCGGGGTCATAGAGTTCATGAGATATTTACCAAACAGCGTGCAGGATGCATGCTTGTAACATCGCGTACTAAAGTACTAACAAACTTATAATATAGGTATATTCTAGCAATTATATTTTTAGATAATGTACAATTTTTTAAGGGTAATATAGAAATTAGTTTTCTATTAGAAAAAGTAGTAATTTTTCTTAATTTATATATACATGTTAGGTATTTATATGTAAGTATAATAATCTTAATTGTTAAACTTAAGCACCTTCTGCAACTTTTCTACATCATCAAGGGTTGACTGGTGGAAAATGCCAAAATTCGCCCTTTGTACTCGAGTAATAAATATATTTTTTTTGTATTATACATTTTTTATTATTATTTTTATTCACAGTTCAACTTAATCTAGACATCGCGTCCTGAATATAATAATCAATGCCCGGAGGAAACGAAAGTAAGGTCGTTAAATTGGTTCCGATATAATAAAAAGTTATGATATTTCTTATCTGATATAGAAAGCCTTATTCAAATATAACTATAGATTTCTATTTATTAGGTATTTTATAGGCGAAAGTACTTACTGTTCATTGTATACAGTTGTGATTAGTACTACTAGTACTGCATACACTATATTAAAACAATTTTCCTGGAATATAATGTAAAGTTATTTTGATTTTAGACACGTTATTTCATTATTTAAACGTATATAATTTGTTATATAACAACTAACAAAAACATGAGCAACTTATTAAATTAAAAAGTCCTATATTTACGACGACAACTTCAATTAAAAGTGTAGATTTTATATACATTTGTAAAAGCACGTAAATACCAGTTATTAGAACTGTGATTTACGAACTTTGTGTACTAACTAGCTGTTTAATGTCTGTTTTTTATATCGACATGGAGCTGTTATCTTATCAAAAATTGTTATTTAAATAAAGTTATAATATGTAAAGTAAACATTATAATAAAAGATAGAGTGATCCCTGAAAACAACATATATATAACTTATTTTCTAAATATAGTTTTTAGAATGTAACAGCTCTATGTCATTCTATTATCTTATTGTCCATATTATATATTATTTCCTTGTCAAATTGTTTTTAAATTTACAATATGGAAAGTGATTGATCCTAATGATCTCTGAAAACACCAAAACAAGTTATATATATATAATTTTATACATGTTTGTCATTTTAGCTATATCTACTGCCTTCTGTTTACATAACAGGATATAACTCTTCTTGTACTTGCCTCGAGCCTAGAATCAACTCCTAGTGTACCTACAGCTGACAGGTAATATCTGTACCGCCGCAGGCAGCACTATTGTTTCCTATGAAATATTATACATGATAAAATACTTAGAGAAATCGAAAACGTACAAACCGTACAAGATTTATTATACATCTACCCATAAATCTTAACTAACTACATACTTAAAACAATTATCTACTATTATACTAGATATACTTATATCTTATATCTGCATAAGTATATGTATAAATAAAGTACTATTAACCTTAATAATTATGAGAAAGTGAAATATTTTTCAAATTTATTACATAAAAAAGTTTTGAATAATATTTTATACATACTTGTAATTCATAACTAAATTGTAATTCTATTCCTATTAATAATTAATATATTTAATAGATTATAAATATATATAAAAAATCTAATATATATATATATATATATAAAGCCCTCGTAGTAACATTAGCTATTAGCACAGCTTACACCTGGAAATTAAAATCTTTTAAAACCAACTCTAACTTACAGGCAAAAGTTTGCTAAGGTTACCAAATTGTAATTCTATTCCTATTAATTAATAGAATTAATAAAATATAAATATATATATAAATCTAACATGAAGCTGCCGTAGTAACATTATATTTAGATTAAGTTTCCATTTGGCAAGCAAACATTTTTAAACCTCAATCCTAAACCGCAGATATAACCAAAAGTTTCGCGCAAGCTATAACGGTACATAATTAGTTGTAGATGTAAAACAATCTCAGTTATGTGTGGATGTGATTAATTGAGTCTTAAATCGAGGCTAATCGCTGTTAACGGATTGATAACAACCCGTAATAATGCTAAATTGTATGTATGTATGAACTGTATGTAAGGTGCATATATTTGCCAAAATTAAAATTCGATACATTAAAGAGAGCGTAGATAGAAATCTAATTATGTTTTACTCTTGTTATACTTTCATACATTTGTTCATACATCTTTTATTAACTGGGACGTTTAAACAGATCAGGTCAGTATAACCATTAGAGATAAAATTTGAACTAGACAATGTTATACTAACGGTTGGTTCTGAAATATTAATTACTTCCAATACAATGTATGTAACAGTCCAAATAATTAAAATCTAGAAGAGATATGATGACAGTAGAGTGAAATAATGAGTAGACTGGCTCAGGTGAAAGCTTAAAGCATGAATTATAAGCACCCTATTCGTATAGAGCAGGCAAATTATAATAAACTAATAAAATAATAGTTTTGTTCGGTACAATATCTCAATTGTTAGGGAGACGAGCGATTTCCAAGAAGATGCAGATTCGACTCCCCTCTTCTTTTAAATTTTTGTTTTTTTTAATGCTGAGTTTATTTACAATTGTTATAAGTATTTTATTAATTTTTAATTACTCGTATCAATTAATCAATCAATGATCAGAAGAAGAAAAAGAAAAGAAGAAGAGAATAAGAACATGTTTATTTTTTTTATTTTAATTGTTTGAATCAATCAATCCATCCATGATCAGAAAGGAGGAAAAGAGACTAAGATTTTTTTTTATTTTTTTATTTTTGATTGTTTGAATCACACAATCAATGATGAGAAAGAAATTCGGGTAAAAAATGTATATTTAAAGGAATAAAGAGTAACCTCATAGTAAAGGAATTGGAAATATATCATTCTTATTAAAATACAATAGACATATCGAAGTGACCTGTCCTTCATGCGGTTATTAACCCACATAATTACTTGCACAATTGTTACTGAAACTAGAACCGCATTCCTATTTTCCCACGATCAATCTTTCATTGTGGTTTACGTTCAATATTGACATATTTCAAACTATACTCAACACATATTAACAAAGATTTTATATGTACATAAAAGTGAACATTGATGGGTTTGCTGTGCCGGACTAAACTGCTGAACTGTTGCACCGATTTTGATAAAAATCTTCATTAATATTACTTCTGTCAATCTATCCTTTGATTTATTTGTCTACATAAATAAATGTATATTTTACGGCTAAGAGTCGTTATATCATAAAATTTAATATAGATATCTTTAGCTTAAGATAGGACATAGTGTACTTTCAACAAACCACGCGAAGGGAACCGCGGGCGGGATCTAGTTTTCATGTAAAAATAAGTAAATTAAAATTAAAGTAATAATGATAATAAATTATAAAAATAAAAGCCGGTTCTATACTTTTTAATGACTATTTCACTAAACTTCACAGTGATATATGGGATCGCGAGTTTTGTATTAATTTATAGCGAGTAAATGTATAAACTACTGAATATTAGAAAGTTGCGAACTTCAATACTAATTAGTCTTTAATTATTTATGTTTAGTTCGGAATTAAAAATCTATCAAAAATATATAAAGAATAGAAAATCTATATTCATATTATAAAGTTTTGAAAAATGTTTCTCTTCTATTAATTTATGGCTAGGAATTAAAAGTTCATAAAAATAAAATAATTATAAATCAATATTAATATTATAATGCGAAAAAGTTTTTAAATTTGCATTCTGATCATGAGGAAGGTGTAAGCTATCTAGTATTACTTTACTATTCTATTTTTCTGAACAATATATAAAATCGTTCATTAGCGAGTGGAACCGCGCGAGTGACAGCTAGTATATAATATCAAACGGTATAATTAATTATGATTATAATTAACATTTCAGTCAAAAAACCAGCTCATTAGATATCTATAAAAAAAATTTAACCAACTTTTCTGCTTAAAAATAAATAATAAATAATAATGTACGCTTTTGATTAAAAACTGTTTAAAATTTTTCCATGTTGAATTTTTTATGATCATTTGATAAAACTCTAATCGGTTTTTACTTTCACGAGTAAACATCACTCATATTGATAAATTATCGTCAGATAAATGGTTCCATGACAGAGTTATGGTGAATGTATGCGAATTAGATATCTTATCAAGTGTCTGTATTAGTTAAAATAAATGAAGTCTGGAGTCAAATAATAAATAAATTCAAATTATCATTGTATTAATACAAAAATGTTATTATTATAATTTTTCTTGTATATTAAAATCGCACATTATTTTGGAATACGAGTTTCGTTGATACAAGGGTTGAAATAACTTAGACGTCCTACTAAATGAATAAAGTATAACTTGTATGGATTAGGTGAGGTTTGAGGTAGTTTTAAGATATCTCCCAGTCTAAAAATTTTGGTCAAAATTTCAAACTCAAATTTTAGCTGATAAAGACTAATTGCTACTAGCAGGAGCAGTAGCACTAGTGAAAACAGTTACCCAACGTATGCTTGACTTTGACGGATTGGACAAGACATTAATATTATAAAGACTCCATACTAATGTGGTGACAACAAATCCTTTAGCGTTTTCATAACCTTCTATTTCTATAGCAGAGAAATCCAAGAACTTCCACTATAATAGTTGGAGTGAATATATTGTAAATTAATTTTTTATTTTTCATATACGTAATGTTTTACTCAGTCTACTCTAGTCAATCTATCTAGTGGCAGGATTTTGTCGACAACTATGATGGTATTTCGGCCAATTTGCCCAAAATTCTCTTTATAAATCATTTTATGAATCAAAATCGAATTAAATTATTTTGCAATTGTGATTTTAGTGTTTTTTTAGACAGACGCAATGTTAGTGTATAACATAGGTGTCGAAATAAAAAAGGGTATTAAATTCACAACAGCCAAAAGAAGAAAATATATACATTTTCTAGGAGTATTAAGAAAATTTTAAAGATTTTTATTTGTTAAAACAGGCTCAACAACTAATTTAAAGTAAAATTAAAAAGTACATATTTTTAAAATACAAGATGGTATATAATATATTACATATTATTCAGTTTTCATATATTTACTTTTAAAAAAATTGTAATCGATACAAATGCTATTTGTAAATAGTAAATAACACTGCAATAAGATTTCTAGAAGGTAGATGACGTTAAAAATAACCTTATATATAACCTTAGAATACTTAATTTTATTATTTTACTCTAATTGTGTTTGAACAAAGTACACTAAATATATATTTATAACACGGTATTAAGATAAACACTAAGTACCTTACTAATAAAAATATTTATACCCAGTATAACTTATTCTCTGCTTTGTCACTTTCTCACTTTTCTTTAAGGATTTTCTTAAAGAGTGTGAAAGTGACAAAACAGAGAATATGTTAAACTTGGTATAAATAATTTTATTAGTAAGGGAAAAAATAATAAATCTCGTTTGGGCATTTTATATTTCGAAAATTCGTCACTAAATGGGGTTGACCAATGTAACGGTATATTAAGATGGCAGTGGTAAGATAAAAATTGAACTAATATAGCTCCTCTGTAAATAAAATCACCATGTGATGTTAATCATGTGCGTTTGGAATGTCTGGCGCGTTACAAAGAAATATCGTGTATCTCTTAATTAATAGTTCTCAAGACATTGTTTTGTTTCTTTAAAGGTGGCAAAATGCATATCATCGACTTTAAATCTCTTATCATAACCTTTGTAAAGAATTATCACTTCAACAACTCAATAAACTTGAATATTCAGACAACATAAGAAATACGTTACAACGCCATCTATGATTTTATTCGCTCAATACGGAGCCCGGTCTCTACATCAGTAGATAAAGCTCGTAAGGTATCTAAACCTGCTCTACGTTTATATTCCCTTACATCACCATGAGGTGTCGCTAGTTATATTATCAATAATTTTGTTGAAATCATAGAATATTTATGTTTCCTTAATAATAAAAATATTCATATTTGCAAACAATAAGTAGCTTCCAGTCGAATGATTCACATTGTTTTTAATTTGAGGAAAAGTAGTAAAAAAACTGATACTAAAAATTTAAAAACAGTCTTTTAAGAGAATATAATAGCTGGTACGAGTTTTAGGATTGAAGCAATATGGAAAAATAAAAAGAGAGAATAGTACATATAACTATTTCGCATAATTTTTGAAGCGAACAAACACGAGACATGACATTGTTGAACGCCAGTGATGTAGGTTGCTGCACCGCAGGCACAAAATACGGGGTCGTGCAACTTTATTTGTCTCACTCACCTTCAGGTAATATAGTCGTAATAGTGAAAGAGACAGAAATATGATCGCGTCACTAAGCAAATAAGGTTTAGCCTTCCGAGTCTGTATAACGCTCGTCGGGTTGGAAGTTGGAACAAACCGGCGGCGGCGCCATTACTCTCGACGTATCCGTACGAACGTGACTGTGCCTTCTTTTCGCTTGTTTTTCCATTAACGATCGTGTTGGAACATCAGTACTGCGCAGTGTAAGGTAAGGCAGTTCACTTTTAAAGTTTTATTCGGAAGCAGTGTCTTTAATTTTAAAGTGAGTGTATAAAGTTAAATGTGGGAAGCTTTCTCGCTTATTTATGCATAGAATTTAAGTAAAGGCGATGTGTACATAAGAGTCGGAGGCTCACAATCGAGGCGCGGTGAGCGGTACCTTCGTCGCCCGCGCACCCTGTGGTCTTCCATAAAGTGTCAAATTTATTTATCAATATCAAATGTTTTTGGTGTTTCCGTGACTTTTACTTTTTTGTGCAGTACTTGTTTATTTAATTTTAAATGATCTTTCCATTACTGTTCGTTACTGACGTCGGTCCTTTGTGTGCTGTTTAAACCTTTTTGTAAAGTAACTCCTTGCGCGGGCGCACGTTATTAACAACTTAGGTAATCTTCGTCGAGGTTGAGTGCCTTATCTCGATCTTCGGTTAATGTGAATGTAAACTCATACACATTGCACTCAGTATGAAGTCACGTCTATATTCATAAAAATCTCATACAGTAATAAATGTTAAATATTACACATGCAAGCGCTGTGTTGATTATGATTTTAAGATGTTTACATGAAATATGTCTCGAAAGACGTAGCTGGTATCTCATATATAAATACTTGAAAAATGAACAAAAATAGGTCAATAGAAAACAAAATTTGGTTAATAGGAACATTTGTTACCGATTTGGAAGAGAAGTTTAAAAAAATATTGAGTCCTACGTTGTGACAAAAAACACCGTTATGCAGCCATTTTAATGATGACTCATCCGGTCTTTTCGAAATTAACAAAAGATAAATAAAAATATGCAACCTCTTGAAATGTTACATATATTTTATGAAGTTGCACAATTTAATACTGTTAAATATATATTATATTTAGATACAATTCGTTGCAAGTATAAAATATCCACCTTCTACATCTTATCGATGTTTAAATTTATCTAATCATCATTCACTTCAAACAAGTGTTATCTATAATAGATATATATATTATTTGTTTATTGTCTTTGAAACAAAGTAAAATTGACGTTTTTACAAACTGAACTAAAAGTTTTAATGTCTTATGTAAATTTTTATCTATTTAGATGATTGAAAATGACTCAAGTCGTTTTGTTTTATATTGAGGGCACATAAGTCTAGTTGTATCTGATGACATAGTTAGTAAAATTGCATCTAAGAAATAGCTGCCAATAAAGTAATTTACAGCTTCGACCTTCAAAACTCCACAAATATAATTGGCTACACTTCACTGACTAACTACCTGAAGATTAACTTCATTTAAAGATGACCATTTCCTAGAAAACTTCAAATTAGTTTTTAATACGTTCTTTTTTTTGTTTTTTATCAAATAACTAATTAGTTTATATCAAATTTTATTAAAATTATTAAACATTCCATTTCATTCGTTCACTTAATATTTTTCATTAATTTCATTCACCGTTACATTCAGTTCACCGATTGATTATTTCCGTTACATTTGTTAAATGACCTTCATATTGATCCTGAGAGACAGATGAATTGATTCCTTTCATTCATTTCATTCTATTCGTTTTGCTCCCACAGATTCGATTGTTTTAGTATTTCCTGTTATGGCATCCCACCCTTCTAAAATAACAAAACGTAGTTTTGGTATTGTCAAGTCTTCTTATTATAGCATCAGAATAATAAATTACCAAAAATAAATATAAAATCATGTAAGTAACATGTATGTAAGTAAATGACGCATAGTATTACTATTTAAGGAAACAGTTAAAAAATTGTCCTCAATTTACGTTTTAATTTTTATTTAAGTTACCAATGAAAGGTTACATCTGGTGGCCATGAACTTAAAACTATCATAAATTTTAGCAAAACAAAATTGTTTTATCAATACAGTACCGAAAGGGAAAGTAAGATTGTTGTAATATTACTGTTCCAGATGCTGGAATTATAATTGAAAATAATCAACACAATTAGAGAACAAAAAGGCCGTGTAATTAATTGTACATCACATTGTGCAAAGATCAAAGTAATTTCTCTAATTAATGCAACAGAAAAACACAGTAAAAACAATTTTTTTTTATTTACATTGAATCACATAAGTCTAATAATATTCTGATGACATAGTAACCGAATAAAATTACTCAACGCTTAAATAAGTTGGGTTTTGTAAAAAAACTATGAAAAATACATATATTTTTTCCTGTTTTAAAACACCAATAATAATTTAATATTTTTTTTATTTATTTGTAAATTAATTGGTTTATATTCAACTTAAATGATGACGTCTCAAATGACTGCAAATCATTGATCCAATAGAACTGTAACCTTGTACATGTATAAAAACTACTGATACAATGAAAGACCATTCAGCTTTAAACAGATCAAAGAATACAAATTGTACTGTATTTTCAATATGAATGATTGAATGAATGATAAAATGAACGATCGATTTCTATACTCTATATATATGTAAAGTATTGACTCCAGTTCCATTCAGCTAGCTCATATAAAACCTTAATATTTTTATGTCGGAAGGGCTAAACTTTACTCAGATCTTTGTAACAATAAAAGTGGTAAAGAGTCTTCTCTTTACCACTTTTATTTCATATAGATTTTATAAAGGAATAAAAAAGTATATGATATGTCAATTATACAATTAAAAACAATTACTAAGTCATTGTATTGCAAAAGAAAACAGAACTGTTTAAGAAAAAGATTCCAAAGTATGGGCAGAAATTCCCGAGCTGGGTTCCTAGTAATGGAACATTCCAGACATTTTGCGATGCACGCGGCATACCTTTATTGTACTTGCCGCTCGAAATAATATGGTTTACATGTAAGGAAGTCATCTTAATATCTGATGTCTTATAGTTTCCGCTACAGTGGTTCTGTAAACATGAGATCCTCTTTCGAGTAATAAAATTTCAAATAGAATGGCTCATGTTTTGCTAATTTCTTCGTAATTTGAGTTTCTGCTTTGAATTTGAGTATCAGAATGTGTAATAATTGATGAATTTATTGCTGGCTTTGATAATTATATAGAAATATATATATATATATATATATATATATATATATATATATATATATATATATATATTGTATAGTCCGATTAAAAAAATGCACTTTTATTATATAATAATCACTGATTTTCAGAATGAATGCGATAAACTGCTGAACGGACTTTTGTACGGTTTTCACTAATAGATAGTGTGATTTTTGAGAAAGTTTAGGTGTATAATTATGTTTTTATGTTAATTTACCGACATATATCAATGTCTATGTTATTTTGAAGAGTTCGCAAAAAAATACTAAATAAATAATACCGTAAATTGAGAATATCCTAAGTAAAAGTAACTCGCTTCTAAATATTGAATATAAGAATCACGGTCACAAAAATCCTATCAAAACTGCAGGCGGAAGCTAGTATATTAATAAATATTAACTAAATTGTACGTTAGATAAATAGTATAATAATGACCGAAATAAATGAATCATCGACAATTTGGAAACAAAGAGAAAACAGAAATAACAGACATTTACACGCACGATGTATTATAACCTAAAAATAATAAAATAAATTTAGATCGTATATTCGTATATCGTATAAATATATATAATTTCATATATTTATTATAATAACAACATATTCTAAATCAATTAATTTAATAGGTATACCTTTTTCCTTCTTAACTGTCTTATCCTAACTGTAGATTCGATGAAAAGAAAACATATTTTTCAGATGATTAATAGTAGGTTAGTAGCACCTGGACCGTAGTCTTTTCCATGACAAACCTTCAGTTTCCAGGACCCTTGAACATAGGTATTACATCGCTGATTATATATTTTTTATTTATTATATAATTATTACTAAAATAAAAAAAAAATAAAACAAATGTAACATAAAACATTGGAATAGTTGTTATTACATATATCAATAAAGTATATTATTACTATTTTTTAACTAATAAGTTATTTCGTAGTTTTAAATTTACTAAGAGCTTACCTGGAGCTACTCATTAATGTATGTTATCAGTCCTTATAACCTCAATCGCTCTAGTTATTATAGAAAGTAATAAAAGTCAATGACCTCTGTGTTTATGAATAACAAACTGTATAAACAACCATTTATAAGACAATAACTGTTTTAATGTTATATAATATTAATTATTAAAAAATAATATAATTACAAGCAATTTACTTTTACTTTTATATAATATACAAACTTAATAATTTTCTGATATTATTTATAGTTTGAAAATATTTTCATGTTATAACATACATAAATAATCTTTGAAAACAAATATGTTTCCGGATATTGTTTACGACGTATATATAACTCGCATTCACAAATACATAATAAGTTTTTCAATAAACATAATGTTTTTAGAAACAAAACATGCGTATTGCATATTTAATTTAATATAATAAGTAATTAGGAATTTAAATGAATCATGAGGCAACAATGTACATTAATTTGGTTCCATTAGAATTCTTATCGTCTAAGAATGTTGAATGCAAACAATAAAGCGCTAGAAAAACAAGATATTTCCAGACTTAGTTTGATAGAACTGAGATAAAGTCAGGCTCGTGTTATAGAACAGACACAAACTCAGGCTCCTGTATCAGAACAGACAAAAACTCAGGCTCGTGTTTTAGAACAGACTGAGATTCAGACTCGTGTTGTAGAATCTAATTGGGCTAAGAATAATGTATGAACGAAAGTTAGTGAGACTGTGGGTATGGCTCTTAATCTTACAAAGATATATTTTTTTATATACCAAAAGAAACTTCTATATAACGTAAAAAACATAATTAAATTAAATGATTTATTTTGTAGCAGTTTTAAGTAATTATATTGTTGTTAAAGTAAAAACAATTATGATTTATGTCTTTAACCACAAAATCGTTTTGTCATTTCCTTATACACGTTCTTACTTATAAACATTTTATAGCCAGTATAACAAATTCTTTGTTTTGTCACTTTCACACTTTTGACGTAAATCGTTAGTGAGAAAGTGACAAAACAGAATATGTTTTATAAATATTCTTATAAGTAAGTAGGTTGAAGTACATTATTGTAAAAATTACAGTGTTTTTGAAAATAAAAATTTCCAAGAAATCCAAATGTGGAAATATTAAATTTAATATACGGACATCATCTTCTAAAAACGGACTTAAGATTTTTTTTTATTGAAATCGAGCTCCACGTTATTGACGTA
Source organism: Mechanitis mazaeus (assembly GCA_959347395.1). Lineage (NCBI taxonomy): Eukaryota > Metazoa > Arthropoda > Insecta > Lepidoptera > Nymphalidae > Mechanitis > Mechanitis mazaeus. The sequence goes on from OY365743.1 coordinate 13,226,282, forward strand.
ACAACTTGCTACCCGTCGCATCGCAACAAGATATATCAACAAAATAATTATTTTTCCTTTCATTATAGCCTTCCATTTCATTCATTGGGTTATACCAACGAATCCTGTTTGAAATTATTCGTAGGAATTGTGCAAGATTTTAATTATTTTAGCAATTATTTTAGCTTAGGTATTTTTAATGTGAAATGTATAAAGTCTGCACATATCCACAAAGTTATAAGATATTATATTTATTTCAATTTTAATGTCAATTTAATTTTATATTTAATTTCAATTTCATCTACCAACCAAAGTCAGTCACGCGAGGTACTTTTCAACGCTAAAATCAACTATAATTGTCTGCACTGAACCACAGTATGCTTCAAGGAATCCGACGAACATAACCTTATTCGATTCATTGAAAATATTACCTTACAACTTGTACGGAAAATGAACTCATTATATTCATCGTTCATTCTTTTCCTTTTTGTTCACAACTTTTAAACATCTGTTTGATCGAACAGAGAAAGTTGAACATTCAAATATCCTAATTATTTACGATTATACCATGAACACTTAGCTTTTAGAAATGTAAATGCATCCTGCTCACAGTTCTAGCATAAGAGCGAGATGAACTATTACCATTCATACTTGGAACCAACTGAATCACTTTAAGTAGAAACACCGGTGTCCGGTATTCGTTTCACCTTCTGCTGCACTATAACCCGTCCAGATTAAAAAGTCTCTGGAAAGTACAATATTAAATACAAACCAAAGATTCTTTCGAGTTGTTATAATCTGTGGGTGTGTTTTTATTTCTGTAGGCGTCGGCAATAAGCAAGAAGGTAAACATTGAGTATCTAATGGAGGCCATTCGACCTGTTCCATAAGTCATGTTTTTAACAGAATTAATTCGAAATAGTCACAAAGAATCAGGATTACATATTTATTTTATAAATTATTATTATTTATGAAAGTTATAGTCTGTGTTCAGAGAAAATAGATATAAAATATAATTCAGGTAAGTATATTACTAATATATATTTTCTATAGTCTATAATTAATATTAGATATATTATTTTGTGTCATTCTAACAATGTCAATATTCAACAAAATTTTATTTAGAAATATTGTAATTGCGAGAAACATTCATTTTTTTAAATACACCAATCATTTTATAAATATAACTAAAAACTACTACTTTTCTTGACTGAGCCGATAAATAAGTTCAAACAACGGTAACATTGTTGTGAGTTCAAAATTTGTTTAGGTTTCGATTTAAACGAGTAGTTTGAAAATAACTCACCGCCTACAAAGTATAAGATAAATAATAAAAATATTCATAACACCAATACAAATTATATTGAAATTTGTAGTTTTCAAATTTTCGTGAACCATGATTACTATTATCTATAATCCGATTGTACATAAATAAGTACGAATTTGCCTGACTATTTAGAACTGTTCACGCCGCGATTCCACCGGGCTCAGAGCTCATGCAGAAGAATCCCCAATGAGTTTGAAACTTAGGCGGGGAATTCAGATAGTAATTACATAGCACAACGGAATAATTATACATAATTTATTTAGATTCTAAGTATACCTTTGGTTTTAACGATTTTCCACATATATATTTATTTTCCTAAATATCAGGTTCTATATTTTACGTACAGAAGTGTATATAAAATTATTTTTGTCGATGACATCAAAACCTATCATAGGTGTCAATGTGATTATGTAATCATTTAAAGTACTGAGCAACTCTTGAGATTATTTTTGTATTGTCATTTGAATGTCATTTTGTTTGAAGTTATTTAAAATATTACAGTTTAGGTAAATATGTATATATTTTATTAAAATATTTATAGGCAAGAAGATTTGTGACATTTTTTATATAAAATATATTTGAAATTAATATATCTTTATTATATTAAGATTAAAATTATTTTTCAGGCCAATATATTTAGATGGTTATATAGAAGATGTATGACATTTTTTATATTAAATATATATGATGTTGATATATCTTTAGTATACTGAAAGTAACATTATTTTTCAGGCCATGAACCAAATTTAAAGATAAATAAAATTTCATGTCATTTGTGTAAATTTCATTGAAATTTTTCGCAAATGATTACAACGGCCTTATCCAAATAGTCCGTAGTGCTAATTTGTATAAGTAGACATATAAGTATATAATAATGTTTCATATTCATCACATGTTCTCAAAGATTTACGATTTACCTTCGAGGTTAAATTGACGTAGTTAAATTGAACTGATGCCTAAAATAAATTAATTTTTAACCTTGACTTTGTATGTTAATGGAGCTTCAAAATTAAAAAACTACATAACATAACAATAATATGAGTATGTTTATATATTTTATATATTTTATGTATGTTTTAATATATATAAGTAGCTATGTGTAGGTACATTTGACATACATAAACCAAGAATCTAAATATATATTTTTATTTTTATTGCCTCCCTATTATATTAATTTTTATTTATAAATTGTGCCGCATTGTTTATATTTTATAGACATGGTTGGCTGGAAGAGATCTCTTTTTTGATATAAGCTATCCAACGTACAAAGTGTTAGTTTTAAGATATATTGATAACTTGTGTTACATAATAATTAACAAATAATTAAATAAATTACCGGAAAAATTGTATAAGTTATTGTAGTTCGAAAATAGACATACATAATGACGGTCTTGTAAGAGGTTGTTGTGTGGTTCTATTTAGGCCAGGGTGCGTTTGTAACCCACAGAGTTTCAATTTTAAATTGAAGTGTCTTTTCATAAAGGTTTATGTTAATAAATATGATATCAAAATAAACACCCCTGAGATTTTAATTTCGTAAATTAATTTAAAAAGAAAATAGAAATAAATATGTATTAAGTTCAAAATCGATATAGGTATGTAAGAATGTACTTATGTCACATTAAATGGTGGAAATAAATGCAAAACGAATTTGCATAAATAATTGCAAATATACTTAAATATAATAAGTATTAACTGTATTGCATTGTTTATTTTACTTATACTAATGAAGAATGAAAACAAAATGAAAGTGATCCTCTGTATTTTAGTTTTATATTACTTTTAAGTACTAAAATCGGTCCTATATATAGGACCTAGGTATTGATGTTCCAAATAATTCCATACAATGTTTTTGAAGGTTTTGATGTAAACCACATTGTTCCAAACAAAGACACAAAACCAAAGCTAGTATTAAAACTTAGAACCTCTTGGTTACTTCTAGAAGTTAAATATGGTTAAAATCTAGATTTTAACCATAATTACTTCGTTATATAAATCGCGATACTTTCATAATCAAATATTTTAACAAGTATGAAGTATAGGTACTAGATATTGCGAATTATATGCTAAAAATTATATTTAGCATTCAAACACACTACAGTACAAATTTATTAAGTTAATAGTTTGTTCATGGACCGTGTGACAGTTTCAAATCGTTATAAATTGTCCTGGGACAAGATGACAGTGACAGCTGTATACAGCTTTACGAACTCATTCAACGTCAATCTAAACCATAAGAGACTTTAGAACAAAGGATTAAGAAACAAAGAATTACAATGATAGAAATAGAATACAATAAAAAAATACAATATATTTTTTTTAATATATATAAACCTCAAACTTATTTTCCCCCACTAATAAACTAAATATTTATAACCAGTATAACATATTCTCTGTTTGGTCACCTTCACACCTTTGACGTAAGTCGTTAGTGAGAAAGTGACAAAACAGAAAATAAATTATACTGGGTATGAACATTTTTGTTAGTTGGTAGATTATGTTTGGAGGAAAAGGTTTATTGTCAAAATTCTGTTGTTAGTAATCGGTTTTAATAAAGTCCCGATGTAGATTTTTTTTTTATTGGTAGATAACAAATAAACCAGGGTTCCCTACTGGTCTATTTAGTTGTAATATATATAAGACTATTGATTAATGATATACAGTTATTGAAAATTTACAAATTAAATTCATTTGCAATAATAATAAATAAATAATTATATTTGCCAGACCTTCATATACAAAGGTATTGACTAGTTTCTTCACAGCGATACTTCTAGAATAAATTACAAAGGTACATATAACAGGTACATATAATATGTAAACCTTCATAATCCTACTAACAACCAGGCAATACTTATTTATCAATATTATTATTATAATGAATTTATTAGTTTGGTTGAACGCTCTAATATTCAAAACTACTGGATGGATTTAAAAAATTCTTTAATCATTATTCTAGACAGGTTTATTAGGAAGGCTATAGGCCATTTAGAATTACGATAGTGTTTATAATTATTTTAATAATAAATAAAATTATTCGCTCATGGGTGGAACCGCGAGTAACAGCTAGTATTATTTATAGCTGTGTGCCAGTCGGCGCCACCCAAGGCGTGAAACATGCTCTAAACGCGCTCACGTCAATCGTCTCACTTTATCCTTCGCACCTCTGCCTTAGATAGCAAATTATTGTTTTATTTTAAATTGTTTTTTTTTTATTAGCAACCTTTTTTATAATAATATCAAACGGCAAAGGTTAACGTATGGAAGTCAATTATATCATTACATGCTCGGTGTTGTCGCTTATGAAATAAAAACAAGATATTTTATATACATTCTATTTTGTAATATTACAAGACAGAAATTAATGATTAATAATTATTTAATATTTTGTATTATAAAAAATAATTAATTATATAAAAATAATTATTAAATAGTTCTATATTGACATTTATTTATTAATTCATTCTTTCAGTCAATATTTAGTACTTAAAACAATTGATCTATAAAATTATATTGGGACATTATTCCTGGATTTTACTTTGCCTCGTAAAGCCTAATGTAACATTTACACAAACTTCGAATTAGGTCAAAGCCCCAATCTCCTTTCTATAACACCATGGTGTACAATGGTGTTCATGGCTCGTGATTTATGGTGTCATGGCATTTATAGACATGATGAGGCATTGTTAATTTCATGATATAAATAGCAAAATCTGCGGAAATGCAAGCAAAATTGTAGTTGTTCGCAAAATTGTTCGCAGAATTTTCGCGTATATGAAACAATGATCATAATAAAAAATACCCGAGTTCGTTTGTAGTTTTGTAGCTAAGTTGGAGAAAGGCCTTACAGAAGGGCTTATTTCGATAAGTATGGTACCAAATAGGTCCTTCTGATTCTTCTTATTTATTCACAAGCAATCACTGATATTGTTAAAGCGGAAAAATATTTAAAAAAATAAAGAAATAAGGCAATAATTTGTGTTTGTATGAAGTAGTAAATCACACATGAAGAGGAAAACAAAGGACATTCTTAAGTGTCTCTGACGTAAGAAATCGTAATCGAGGTTCTTGTGGGAGATTACCCAGCAAATACATACGTCATTTATATGTCATCATGTGACATGAGCAATCGTAAAAAAATTTCATAGATCTAGTCAACTTAACCTTGTGTCTTATAACTTTCATTTAAGCTATAGATTTCATATCAGAATTAAAGATAAAAAAAATAAATAAAAAATATATAAATATATTGTTTGAAAATTCAAACAATATATAAATATATAATTTCAGACAAATTTTAAAAAACATTTTTATCTTTAATTCTGATATGAAATCTAGAGCTCAAATGAAAGTTATAAGACAACGTTAAGTTAACCCTTATAAAATTATAAGGGTATCATAATACGAAGATTATAAAAACCGTAAAATGCCAATACAAATATAACGAATATAATGTACTGCTGTTACTTGCGATTCTAGCAGCGGACAAACGATTTTGTTTAATATTAGGATAACTAAGAGCTGTAACGTAATGTAGTCTATACAAGCCTTCAACATGAACCTACCTATCACAATCGGAAAGATTTTTTCATATCCATCCAGTAGTTTCGAAGTTTATCACGTTTAAACAAACTTTCCACACTAAAATATTAATATAGCTTTAATAGAATTAAACAACAAAGAACGACCTCGATTCAAATTTGTTTTTCAATAATATAAACTGGTAATTCTATAACTCGGTTCAAATTTTCACAAAACGTGTTTTCAGTTTTCTAACAATTAATGTTTGTTTTTAAACCAACCATAACTTTAAATTTCTATAGCTGTCAGTATTTCAGCGCTATTCATAGTATGATGGAAAACAATGACTACATTTAACATACTTTAATCTACGTCAAAAGTGTTAAAAAATAAAAACGATGTAAATTTATTTTATGTTTTGACGTGAATACGTCTTTAAATCCAAAAAAACTTGTGATACCAAAACTCGAGGGCTACAGTTTGGCTTTTTACTAACGAATCTTCACCTAGATTAAAGATTAAATTACTACACTGGATAGCTAAAGGATCATAAAATTTTTGAGGATAAGTAAAGACTGTAACGCTTTGTGGTCGATTGAGGAAGAAGCGCCACTATTTTAAGGTCATTTTGGTGCAATGAGTATATGTTTTAACATGTAGACGGTAGGATGGATGTTTATGGTAGTGTACCTGATTACAATTGTTATATACTTATTGTATAGATAAATGTATAAAAAGTATAATTAGTTAAGTAAACGTATTCACGTACAACATACGGTGTCTATGACACAGTCATACACACCTTTTTATTCAAACCTAAATTCATAATGAACAAAAATTACCCGCAGTCATCCTGGTCACTTTTAGTTATTAGTAATATTTAATTGGTAATACATTAAAAATTTCTTAGTTAACCTCAGTGGATAAGCGAGCCCAATGATTCCATTGGTGCAAAGATGGGAACCGAGTTCATTTATTAGTGTGCGTGAGCGTGTCACGAAACTGGTTCGTCGGCATACGTGCGCCTGCGCATGACGTGCTATGCTTTTATCAATAATTTCCCTGGCATCTTTATTTTTACATAGAAATTAAGAGCAAGGATACGTTAAGTAGGTTTTAATAATATAAAAAGGTTTATTCAAAAAATATTTTTCCAATAAAATAAGATAGTCATAAATAACTTATTAAAAACTGTAATACGATATCAAGATATATGGGTAATAAATTTATTTTTATTTTGTATGGGTTTCTTCGTATAAAATGTATAGAAAAATAATATTTTATAACTAATTAATTATTTTCATTGCAATAATGTTATCAATGAACTTTAAATAGTTACGTCAATCGTACAGACCAATCTTAATTATAGTCATAATAAGATATTTAGAGATAGCTTTTTGATCCCAAATATTTATTTACTTTATTCAATTATGCAATTACAAATGTAATGACGACACCAAAATCTTCTAAATTCTATATAAAATATATAATCAATAAAAAACAATATTTCTATATATCAATCTATGCGGAATTTTATACTGAATCTAAAAACTCAACACTCATGACGAGCCATAACTTTCCCTAAAAGTTATGAGGAAAAAATTCAAACTTATAAGACTTGACACTAGTAGTATAAAGGAACTGAATTGGAGAATCATTAACTCAAAAACAAAAAACGTTGAAGGAACATAAATTTGGTACATTATTGCCAATACTGCTCGCCTCGGCCAGGTGGTTTGTAATTTGATAACTCCGAAACTACATTATAATGTTAAATCGCCAAAACAACTTGTTATCAACAGGTGTGCGGAGAGAATAGTTTATTATTGACTTCGTAAAAAAGTTAGCATAATTAATTCAATTTTTAACCTTTCAAGTATCATTTAAATTAATTTGTAGCATAAATTTCTTTACTTTTTTATATCATCATTTTTTTATATATATTTTATTCCTTTACATTAAGAAATTGTCTGAATTTTATTTTACATAAAAAGTGAAATGTTGGGGCTAAAACTTAAAATTTTTAACTAAGTTTTTTTACTTCTTCTGGAAATTATATAAAGTTTTGACTAAACACTACTCAATTTAAAGAATATAGATATTACATAGTTTTATGAAAAAACAATTAAAATTCTTTTACAACAAAACGACAACTAAATGAATACAAAAAGCACAGATTCAATTCTTCCAGAGCATATACATAAATAAAATTTCAATACATATTTATTTATATGTATGAATGTGTGAGATCGATTCGTCTAGTCTGGAAGTTTTCATTTCCGGAACCGTAAATATTGAATCAAAAAGCAAGCAAACCGGTAATAAAACTACACACCAGACGGTTTTAAAATGTGACTCACAAACACAAAATATATGATTTACATGTTTATAATGACTTAACAAATTGTTGAATGTATAATAAAGATAATTTATAATAGATTTATATCTATTATAAATTATAATTATTTTATTATTTGTTATTGATAATATTTTGTTTTCAAAACACTGAAAATTCAAAAAACCGGGGACATATATATTTTCGGATGGGCTTATTATTTTGTTCTGCATATAGTCAAAAATAATACACATTTTTAGAACAAAAATAAATATTTTAATTTTGTTATGCAACTATTAAATTGCTTTAATTATACTTTTTATATATATGTTCAAAATATTTTCAAGTACAAAAAGAAATTTGTCTGTAATGAACTTAGTAATTATTAAAAAAATCCCTTTTATTGTTGACACAATCTAATAATATTTTCGTCATACTTCACAAGAAACAATATAAGCATATAAAGACCTCTTAAACTCAATCTTATCAGCACATTGACCTCTATCATTCAAATTTCTTTATCCATCAGATGAATTGTTTACTCGGATTATTTTATCACTATATTTATATTGTTTTGTCTTTGCGGTATGTTTTGAAATGCAATTGATATACTAGAGCAGTTTTTTGTACTTCTTTTGCGTAGTTCTTTATATTTAACCATCTTTTATAAACTATGTAGTTAGTAAAATTCTAATAGTAATAAATTGAATTGTTTTCCGTGAACTAATAACATTTTCCCGTTGTAATTTTTTAATACCTGCTTAGTCATAGGCTGTTATTTGTTTAACTATTTAAAAACAAAGCATTTTTTCCTATATATTTAATCACAGTGGGTCTACAGTATCTTATCTATGCTACATTTGTTATCACGCCTTTGTAACTGAAGTCATTGTTGTCAACACAAAAGATGCACAGAGCGCGACTTCAAAAAACTAGCAGGTGCTTCCAAGGCTGTCCTGTTCTCTTGTACAGCCATAATTCTACGCATCTCAGAGTAGAACGTATTGCATTTACAATTACTACTATTTTACACTTCAAGGCCCAATCTATTGTTGGTAGAAGTGTATCTTGTTTCAATCGTTACAGCGATACCGTTATATACTAATATTATAATCTTTCTATAATATGTGGTACATACAAAAGAAGGCGTTGATTTTTATTCCAATCATGCATAATTTTAACCTTTACTGATTCAAGGTAACCGTGGTTTAACATTGTCTCTTGATGTCAATAGAGTTTAAAGATAAAAAAAAAATATTTTTTTTTTTTGTAAGAAAATAAATTTTTATATTGTAAATCCTTTAAAATTTTATAAATCTTAAATATTTGAATTAATTAATTAAAATTAATTATATTAAAAATTTCCTTGAAGTATGTCATATGTTACAAATCTAAAGTACGAAAACACAGTATTCTGTGTATCACTTGTATTTCAAAATGTAAATGATTTCGTCAAATGTTCAAATATTTTTTTTAATTATAAAAAACGAATATAAATTTTAACTAGCTAGGTGTTGCAAATACCAATTTTAATTTTACATCTATGTATTTTATACAAGACTATGCAACCGCTAAACTAGATGCAGAACCAGTCTCAGTACCTACCAGCTTTTCAAACCGCCTTCCGTCCCATCGGCTGTTATATATTTATGATCTTGATAGATAAATGTATTGTTAAATATATCATAACTTGGTTACTTGCTCTTTCATATTCGTAATCTGATTTATTGCAAAACGTGACTTTTTATCCTAAACATTTCATAAACATTAACATATGAAATATATGTATTATATCTAATTGCTTAAGACGTAAAGCGATGTTCAATATTCCTTATACGAGACGCTGTTATCAGTACAGATTGCCTCTAGTGCTTTGCGTCGCAAGACGTCATTCGCATCATTCATTTATGCTATTTGCCAAAGAATATTAACGAAAAATTTATACTTTTTATTGGTAAGCTAATAACGGTATATAATTAGTTTTGTCTCTTTACAGATTGCAATTAAAAAGTAACAGGGCGGCTGAACAAGGACAGAGGTTCGTATTAAGTTTGAATATTAATGCACATTGCCAGCGAATTAAATTAAATTTGAACTGGTATAAAGAATAGAAAGAATAATAATTATTAAGTAAGTTTTTAATAAACAAAGTCCGTATGTATCATTTCATGATGAAACAAGGGTGCTTATGAAATGGTTGCCGTTAACAAAACCAGCTCATTGTGGCCAACCACACGTTCTGTATAATATTATACTTATATGTATGTGTAAGGTTTGAGACCTCAAACCTTTGTCGACCTTCCTACTAAAAACTTAAAGGCGAATATAAGATTACAAAACCTTGTTGTCTCTTGTCTTGTCTCCGCAAACACTGCAAGCTTGTCACATGACTATAAATTGGTTATCTCAATTTTAATCCTTATTTCTAAAAGGGTAGAGTTGAAAATTAAAAGTATAAGTAAAATAATCTTCACTATTCAAAGTGAATTGATATGTCATACATAGTTATACGAGACGACAAACGAAATACCGTAATGCGACAAAGAAATGTCATTGTAGTTAATGTATTCATTATTTTAATTTCATAACCTCCGAATATATATTTACCCTATATTTAGAACCTTTTATTTAGAATTTACTTCATTCATATCAATTTATTATCTTAAACCCCATTGCTTCATCTGAATTAATCTTTATTAAAGATCACAGCGCCATTGGCTACAGATGGTTTCTCCTCCTATATTTGCCTTATTAATAATCGCGTCTGTTAGTACAACCACTCTTGTTTAGACTTCATAGACCTGATAAATATTATTAGTAGCTCTAACATATTTGCCTGATTTTCTTAATATTTTTCGACAGTATAAACTAATTAAAGAAAATCGCTCTTTTAATCAATTCTGTCTAGCTTTGGTTCGTCATAAATCGCTCAATCAAAAATCATTGGTAATGAATCATGAGCCCATTTTGTTCTACAATGGAACTACACTCTTTATTACAAATAAGGTCAGAAGGATTATAAACGACGGCAATATATCGGTCGTCTATCCGGCTGCGATACATACAGACGCATTTTTGCATGCGTCGTTAATATAGGTGCTGTCATTGTATGTAAAGAGCAGATTAGAATTCTAAACACAACATAAATTAATTTACGTGACATCAGCTTTTAAACATTAATTTTATGTATAGATTTTGTTAATTCATCTTTCAAGATAAAACATCGATTATAAATAGCTTAAAAAATAATATTATTAAAAAAAATTCGTAATAATTTACATAAAATAGCGGGCGAAACATCTGTAGAATCGAATAATAATACGAAGTATCCGATTTTGGATATTATTACCACCTTGTGATAAGACACATCAGCTGCAAACTTGTCGAACAGATGTTGAAGCTTGAATAAAACATTTTTCGGTTGCACCTGCCTATACTTATACAGTACTTATCATATACATCCTCTATTACCATTGTTTCCTTAAAAGATATCTTTTTATTAGGAAGTAAATGCTAGACAAAATACAGTCCTTCAACAAAGGAAAAATAAATTGTATTGATTATTTTTAGATTTTACCGTCTTAGTTAGACTTTAAACTTTGTCGGTTGTCTCCTTCTTATTTATTATACAAGAAACGCTCTGATGTGATTAAGCGTCTTTGTTTTGAATAATAATGCGACTATATTGATAAAATGAATCCTATGAAAATATTTAAAAGAGACACAAAGGAATCCTATGAATATTGTAACAGATTCAATAGTAGATTGGAGAATATAGTTAGTATATGGAAACTTACTCCTAGGCCGGTTATCTAATCTTATCTACAGCGATGTTTGTGGATCTTATAGTTACTCTTTGTTTAATATTACTAATAATAATTTCTAGATAAAAACTCTAATAACGGCAATAATAATATATCTATAAATATAATGATTGTATAAGTCGATCCTGAAGTCAGTGACAAACCATGTCTGATTTCATTTTGACCGATTCTCGGAAGTGTTACAACTTTCTACAATGATCTGAACTTCGGTAGCACTTGGTGATCAAATATATACTTGCTATCTTTTTATTCAATCTCAATTTCTATATTTAAAACTTGTTAATTGTCAGCTATTGGTATGATTTATATACTGTTTTAGAATTCAGTCGTTATGTACCCATATAAAACTTTTATAAGCGAGAAAAGTAGGTATGAAATCTTATTTCATCAATATCTTTATCTTACATAGACTACTATGTCACATTGTGTTCTTTGTAATTTTTTCTAGTAATTTAAAATATCAGTAACTTTAGAGATAAAAATATAAAGAACGACCAATATGAACTAAAATGATAACCTTACGAAGGGTTCAAAGGAAGTGGTGTTCTTTAACAACATACATAAATATAAGATTAAGTTGTATCTACATAAGGTAGATGTGTATTGTTTGTATGTGCGTGACAAATTAACAGATGTACCATGTGCGGATAGGATTTCATTATAACAAAACATCTGTTGAATATATGTTAGATATTTGTTTAAACGTATCTATCATCTAGATTGTATTTTTAATATCCTTAAAGACCCTTTGCTATTAATTTCAAAATTTCTTAAACATCGACAGAGTTAGCACTCTACCTACCCTGGTAACGTTAATTCAAACGTAAGTAAACCATACTTGAGCACAGAATAACATCTTCTTAAGCACCTTATTAACTTCTTTGAGCAAGCTTTATTTAATAGAAAAAATATTTTTGAAAATAAACTTAAGTCTGATAAAACTTCCAAACAGACTCTAAAAAAATTCCAACCAAAATCCTATTGTCCACTGTAAACAATCGTTCGTTTTTTTTGGAATTGAAACGGTTCTTAGTCTTAAACAACAAACAAATTAACTCTATTGTTTGATTAACTGCTTTTATTAGCCTCGTCCACTGCCTAACTAAGTTAAACGATGAAAGGACTAGTCCTGTTATTTTAAACCATATCTATATTAACATAATATTTTATCGTTTCAGAGTTCGCTACGACATGGGGGTTAGATCCCAGGAGTTAGTACTGCTCCTGGCAGTGTGTGCTCTTGCTATCTGCGAGACCGTTAACAAGACTGCAAAGAAAGATAACAAGGACACAGACAACTTCCTTTTTCAATATGAAGATTATGATTCCGCTGACACCCAGGAAGTACTATTTAATGAAGACAAACCATGCCCTAGAGATTGTCTGTGCACTGTATCTCAAGGATATAGAACAGCTAAGTGCAACCGTCTAGAACTAGGCACCCAAAAGTTTGGGGACGATATTACAGACCTCGTCATAGAAAATGCGGATCCTAAATCCCCGATCACTTTGGATGATTTTATTTTCAAGAAGTTGGGTATGCATCAGATTGCAACTATCAAAATTGTTAATAGTACAATCACTTATGTTGGCCCTAACGCTTTCCATGGACTTCATGAACTGTACGCCGTAAATTTATCCAACAATAAACTTAAGAGCATACACTCAGAAACGTTCGCAAATAATAAGAAATTACTATTACTGACACTTTCCAATAACGAATTCAAATTTCCTGCGCCTGGTTCACAAGAATATTTTCTTAACGCTTCCTCCATACAAGAGTTTGACATATCATATTGTAATATGAAATATTTAACTGCCAACACTATTAAGAATATGCCAGGACTTATGTATTTAAATTTAGCTGGCAATAATTTGTCCGACATAGAAGACGATACCTTTAAAACTCTGCTGGATTTAGAAGAATTGGACTTGAATGATAACAATATCAAATCTCTGCCGGGTCAAATATTTTCAGAAAATACAGAGCTTGCTACTCTTCATATTCAGAGAAATCCTATTGACTCAGTATATGGATTACAAATATCTGATTTGCTTACTCTTAATGCAGGTCAAACTAACATTAAGTTCGTAGGACCATCGATGTTCCTTGGCATGTCATACATCGCTAATCTAAATCTTAGTGGGAATAGCATTGAAAAAATTCATAATCAAGCATTCCACAAGTTAATTGAACTGAACTACTTAGACCTTTCTTTTAATAACTTAGACTTTGTTTCAAGTATCTTAATTAAAGAGAATATAGAATTGGATATTTTCAAAATTTCAAACAATCCACGTCTTAAACATTTGCCTGTAAATGGATTCAATTGCTCCGCTGAACAATTCAATATTTATCTTTTTGATGCTTCGAATTGTGGACTGGAAGAAATATTTGATGATTCTCTAAAAACATTTACTGCTCTATCCCAAATAAACCTGTCAGGAAACAATATAAAATCCATAAGCAACAAAGTATTTTCTAGATCTCCAAAATTGATAGATATAAATCTCTCTTACAATCAGTTATCTACGCTAGACACCAAACTTTTCGAAAAAAACAAGGACTTAGGTAAATTAAATCTTCAAGGTAATCCATTGAAAGTACTTGCTACTGAAATATTTGTGTTCACCCCCATACTGACATGGCTAGATATGAGTCATGCCGAGTTAACTTCTCTTTGGAAGTTTGAAAAGAATCAGTCATCAACGCTGCTTAACAACTTGAATTTCCTTAATGTCTCTAATAACCGTATCACTGAGATTAAGCAAACCGAATTGGACACCCTTAACAAATTACGCACCCTTGATATTAGCAACAATTTACTAGCCTGTAGTCGTGACTTTGAAAACCTGATGTCGTGGTTGAGCAACCGCAAGGTCTCGCCTAATGCCAACACGGCTAGTATTGCAAATTTAGCCAAGGACACAAAAGATGAAGAAACCACATACAGCTGGGAATTCTTAACTCGCAAGACTTGTGGAACTGCATTGCCACACCCCGTCGAACCTTTGCCATCCGTTTCAGATGAGGAAATATGGGAAAGAATTGACAAAGATGCTGATGGCAATTTTGACTTGAAGGACACTCTTGACGATGGTAAAATCGCCGATGACAGCAAAGTCATTAATGATGATGCAAACGAAAAGCTTGATGACGACAATGCAGATACTGATGCTGATGATGAAGAAAGCGATGAAGAAGAATTAGGCGAGGATTATGATGACGAGGACGACAATCTTGATCTTAAAGTCAGTTTAATCGAGAAACCGGCATCGCCATCTAGTCCCAAACCAACGGAATCATCACAAAAGGATAAAGTTAAGATTGCCATTAAATTGCTAGAGAACGACAGCGTTTACGATGACCTAGAACCAGAAGTATATGTCCAATCGTCAATGAAAGACGAAGAACACGGGCACTACGACTTCTTATGGCCAATATTGATTGTTATTTTAGGAGCCCTCTTACTTTTGATTGCCATCGCTAAAGTAGTTATGGTGATGTGCAGTAGAAGAAATAAGCAAATAAGATATAATAGTGCCATAATCGCCGCCATGAGCAATGCAGGTCGCACAAAGAAAGATTGCGGACTTGTCTACCAACAGCTGTCTGAGGAACTAACAGGACCCGCAACACCCAAACTCAACCGCTACACACCTTTGCAAAATGTTACCGTGAAGGCATCTAACATGTCTTACGAAAGTAGTCCTTTCCACCACAGCAACATTGTGCCAGAGGCGGTGTGAGTAGACGTTACAAATAAATATCATTTAAATATTAAATTAACAACTGCATTAACTCTTATATAAGCAGTAAGTGATAGATGTAAGCGCTAGTCAGAGCTACCTACATATCGTACCAAATTTGAGCATCTTTCAAGTGCCTTCAAACAATTTCCGAAAACTATCGCGTCTGAATCCTGATACCTAGCGCTTGTCTTATGGTTATAAGAAGAATGTAACAAATGGAAGTCAAATTACAACAAATTAATTTAAGATATACATAATTATATATTATACAAATTAGTTGATAGGTATTATTTTATGTACTTAAAATTAATAAAAATTAAACATTAATTGTTATATTCTTTTATTGATAGCATTAAATAAATTTATAAACAATAACAACAATAATTATTTTGATTTACTTAATGTCATTCAATATTTGGTCATAGAATTCTCTAGAAGTTTGATTAAATCATCCTAGGAATGTGGCAATGGAGCCATTTTGAGCAAAAGAAAATATGTAAAAAATATATTTGCTGACATTCAACACCGCCATCTAGTTATTTCTTTGTGTAATTAAAAATACATTAAATTGTAATGACCTCAATTATTTTCTAAATAAATTTGTTTATTAATTAGCTATTTCATTATTTTAACATGTATTTATCAAATCTTGTCACCATTCAAAAGGAGAAGTGGGGTTTTATTTCATGTTTAGCCTTATGATTTATATAGATATACTTTCTTTTTAAACTATATTTATCTCATTTTTCTCTTGGTAAAGTTCCTGTGACGAGATTAGAATATCGTCTGTATTAAAGCCGAAAGCAGAAAAATCGTTTATAACGATTGACTATTTATATATTCAATTGGTCCATATACATAAGAATAGTATCACCCAGTATTTTTACAGCGTCTTATTGTTTCTTGTTCATAGCATAATTTATATATTTATATTTGTTTTTATATAATCAGATGTTTCATTATTCAAAAGCGGGAGATCTACATACATGTCGTGTGGGAGACATTACTATTTGTTCATGACTGCATATTATTGCATAAGTATTATTAACTCTACAAACTGAGTAGTGATTTCAGACTTTATTAACATATCTAAATAAATAAGAATTTCTTTTGATTCCTATAATTATTGATATTAAAGTGTTGAGTCTTTTTAAGCATTACTAATGAATTGTATCTTGAAAATAAAATGAGATGACATAACTTAACCAATGAGTAATAAATGCACTAGATTTTGTTTTTGTTATGATTAGTAACCATTGGCTATATCGTCAGCCTAAGTATAATTTGACTTTGTAGTTATAACCAAACTACCTATTTGTAGCTTTATAGCTTATCCTAAGATAAGTGAGGCTGTGACAGAGATGTGTTTCCGAGTTCCCTTAGCCATGGTGGCTGCCTGATGTATGCTGCAGAGAGCCTCCACATCGCTAGGTTCCCTGAGCGGTGGAAGTATTTCTGTAGTACCCGATGTAAATTAATAGCAAATACTTTTAAATGAAGCCGATCAAGTGGTGGTGGTGTAAATTAGTAGCCATTACGTTTAATTGAAGTTGACTTCCTTGATCCCAGAACTACATATTTCATGTGGGAGTCTCGAACTAGATAGCACCAGAATCAACTCCAGAGCACACGTTCGGAGCATGATAGTATAGAGCATGGACCGATGTCCACACAACTTTTAAAAATTTAAGAAAAGAAGTGTATGATCTGTAGTTTTTGTCCAAAACACAAAATCTAGCATTGTATTAGAAACGTGATAATTACCTCTGAAACTGTAAGTTGGAGACAGACACCTAGAATAACATGACCAAAACATATACATCCCACCATGTATTTTGAAGTAAAAAGTAATTTAATAATTAACATTAATTTAAAACTACTTAAGTAACAACGAATTAATAAACAAAGGGTCCGGGCTCCTTTAAGGGGTCCGGGCCTAGATGAGTTGGACTGGTATTCCCTGATTCTGAGTTTCGGCTTAAGTGTCGGCTCGGTGAAGAGGGAGGTGGTCTGGCTCGGTCATCTTGGGTGGGGGGGAAGGGGAGCCCTTCACGTTATAACAAGCCAGCCGCGGGAGGGAGTGGGGCGCGCTTGGGTCCCGGATGTGACCCCCTGGGGAAAAAGGTGGCCAGCCGTCGACGGCTTTTCTTCCAGGTACCACTAAGATGTGAAATTAACTTCATTCGGCGGTGTTTGCAAATCGATACGACATGGGTACCTTCAAAAAAGGTGTTTTACCTCCAAGGCCGGCAATGCTCTTGTCTGTCTTTGGATGCTGCAAGAGTCCCACATAATCGGCGTCCTCCTTCCCCTAGGGGAACCGTGTAGCCAGAAAAGCTTCCAGACGGAAAAAAATGGTTTGAAAGTACTGCCGGTGATGGAAAAGTTGAAACGGGGTCGTTTGTGAGGCACATCAATGAGATAACATATGATAAATAGGCTTCCATGCCTAAAAGATTCATGTCTTTTGTTAATGAAAATAAAATTAATGTAATGTATAATATACAAAAATAATACACACCTATAATGTTCTCTGTAAAAATATAGTCGCAAGTAATTTAAAATGAAATAGAATATCACTTATTGACGAATACTTTATTTTTATTTAAAAGATATAATAGTGACTCGCAAAAATTGTCTGTTGCAGTGCGACAGGTTCAGACAGATAATGACAGGTTTTATTTCTAGGTTTATAATGATCTCCATCAAAAAAGTTTAAGCAACACGCAGTTTTTTTTATCTTTTAACCAATTTATAGTATTGTAATGTATTTATATAGTGTTTAAAAAAAATACTTTTAATTCAATTGTTTAATTAATTACAATAATTAACAATATGCATCTCATATAATGTTTTCATAAGAAATTAACTTGAAATTTTTATATTGTTACAAAATCAAAACACGAATTACTTTTACAGAATGTGGTAAATTAATATAAAGTGTGGCCTCCGCTATTGTTTAAAACTTGTGTTGGTTGGTTTGTTGGTTGGTTGGTGGGTTGGTTGGTTGGAACTTTGGTTTTGCTCAGCCAGATCCCCCGTTGTGACATAACGCTGCAATAACTGTATTAAAACTTTACTTATAAATGACAAACATAGACCAAGAAAACACATCAAATCGGTAAAACACGATACGGTATTTTTTTTAAAATACAAAATACAATCGGTATATTTCCTCTTTTAAACAAAGCCAGTATATGTTTGTATGAATAAAAAAGTTTTAACCACCCTTACAAGATAGTAATTATTAAAACTTAAAGTTTCCGTAAATTATGCTTGTTGCTTAGACTTTTTTGATTGGTTTAACATTGAATTAAATCATTTTTTTGTTAAACAGTTGATTAAAGTTGCCTGTGAGACCACACCTAGTCTCAGACTTCTTACCTGATCAGATAAGTGATAAATAATTATGTAATAATTAAATGACAAATAATTGGGATGGGATTTTTAAGAAGCTTTATATTTTTTTAAAGTACTTGTAGTAATTATTTTCCAAGTAGCACTTAAGACAACTCAAATCAAGTCAATCAATCTATTTTGGCGAACGAAGTCTTCAGATTAATGGTGGCTCTTGTAAAAGATTCTATATTTCTACTAAAATGTTAACTCAAATACTTAATATCACCTATCCAAATTGTTAATTCTTCATTATTACTGCAGAGTGTAAACGCGTTGTTTCTTCAGACGAAAGTTCGATAGATATAACTTTTGTTCAAAATATTGTATATCGGTTCGAAGTACATATAATGTTTGAGGAAAACAAATTTATAAGTATTTCTACATTCGACAGGCAGTGCCTAATTCTATCTCCAGAACAAGTCAGTTGTGACTAGAAACTATTGTTTGGACATGATAATATTATATATGTGTCGTCATGGGTGGCCCAGCGCGACATCATTTGATTTTCTTCTTTTCTCGTAACTAATTTTAGTTTTAGGGTAGGCAGTAATGAAGTACACTTTCACAATATTACAGCGGTTACAGACAAGTTCTCGAGGACCATGTTGTCACCAACAAATTCAGAAATTAACTGCCTCTCCTCCGTACGACCAGTCGAGATCATGACTAGGCACATTGACTATTGTAGCTTTAGCCAATCAAAATGACAAGCGCTTCCACTTCCTCTATACAATTATATTTTAAAAGTCAAATGATGTACTACCTGGTCTAATTAGATATTAAGTGTCAAATGACATTCTTGATTTTGATCGAATTTGACATAGCAGCGCCATCTATTTTTGACGTATATTATAATTTACCATTATGTAATTTTTATCTTTTGAAATTTTTAGTACACTTTCCTTAAATAGATTTATATTATTATTTGAGTATACCTATACCAAATGAAGGATAAAAAATACAACTTTAAATAAAAACCATGTTTATTTCACAAAAATAGTAGCAATCGATGCAAGCAAACATGCAAAACACGGAAATTATAACCTACTCTTCACGATTGATCTATTAATAAGACGTTGAATACCTATCCCATACTAATTATATCTTTAGAAAATTTGATATACCAACAGGCAAGTTATAGCTAATACCTGTGGTAGGTACTAAAGAAATCAATGCATTCCAAAAGAAAATCCCAATGCACCATGGATTAAACAAAAATTAAACATAACATTAATATTTGAAAATTCATAACTTATATATCTTTAGGAGTGGTTTTGTGTATAAAAGTAACCAGCTATTTAATCTGTTAGTTCGCAGGTAGACTTATGAATAAGAGGCAAGCCCTTTACAAACAGTTAAAATTTGATAATTTTTATTTTTCTTTAGAGCGGTCTATTCATAAATATAAATAAAACAATTGTAATGCTATGTCAAGTGCGGAGACCAGATTATAACGAATTAAGAATATGTTTTTTAGTAAGAAATAGGAATAATTGATGGTAAATTATTCTGTGATATTGGATAAAAAAATATAAATAATTAAATAGGGCAGTAGTTGAATGGTAAATGAGGGACTGACAATCTTTGGAAAACGAATAACGACAGCCTTTAAATATAAAATTCGATTAACGCCAATGTCCCTCAAAAATCCAATTACAGGTAAGATGAAAAAAAATAAAGGTACATGTAAATATATAGAATCGTGCTGGCCGGTAAAAATTGTCATAAAACCGAACAATATAGCAGAATTTTAATATCACATGAATATTTAAGTGACCGCGAAAAATATAAAACAATTGATATTCTCGTAAAAATGACAGATACCAGATTGAAATTTAATATTGTTTTTTATTCTTTGTAATAGTATTTATGGCCAGATTATGTAAATAAGAAAATATTAATATAACATGTTTTTCGAAATTGTAACTAGAATCACTAAAAGTAATTGTGTTTCGTATATTGTAATTGTCGAGGAAACCTCAATTCGTGGAATAATATAATTATATCTTTCGAATGGCACCTAAATTACCTTAAGTGTTCCTCAAGGCTTATTTGAGACCACTATTTTTTATTATATTTGTGTTTTTATTTTTATACCACGATAAAGGACTAACAGCCACTTTTACTGAACAGTCATGTTAAATAACGCTAAATGTCGCGTCACATCCTTCACATCTAAAAAATTCAGAATGATTTTGGAAATGAATTAATAATTTATTAAAGTATCTTAGCATATTTATCAAGAAAAAAGTGTATTACGATTACATTAGTAAAACTAGAAAGATTTTAAGTTTCGGTTTTAAAAAACTGAGAGACTAATAATTCAAAAACAATACACATCAAGATTTTATCAAGGATAAATTATAGTTCAACACTTTAGTCTCCACTTTACATTTCAATGTATTTGCATATATATTAATCATTTTCATACATAAGGCAGTACAAAGAAGCCGCCATTTATTGAATTTACTTCATTTGTAGCAGTAGCATTAATTGTGAAATATAAAGTATAGTATAGTTTAAATTATGTTATTCAAATAAAATTAAGACCCAATTCTCAAGACACAAACTATCGACATTTATGCTTGTTCGCAATCCACAGTGAGCTACTTAAATTTTGGTTGTAAATAAATTTTCATTGGCCATTAAAATAAATTTAAAGTGCAGACAACAACAAAGGTAGGTTGTTATTGTCTGAATATTATATTTGTATAGATTAATATAATATAGATAAATAGAATTCCAATTTATATTTGCCAAAAATGGAAATGAATTGGAGCTATTTATTAAATTGTCAGTTTAAACAAAAGCTAAAATTTAAAAAATGATTAAAAAGATCGTTATGTTATATTTATTATATAACCACACAATTTTTTTTTAAATAATAACTACGTTATTGAAGTATCAAATGTACTTTGTATCAAAGTTATATTTTTTAACTTACATGAAAAACCCAATCTTATTGTTGGGGTGGGGCGCTATATTTATATATACTCTAATCAAGGGTCAACAAGATTTCGCGAAACAGTATAGCTATCTAAGTCGGGCGCTAGCAAATTCGTCTCTTAAGATTCGGGATGCAGTGGAAGGGGTCGTAATTGAAAAATAATAATGCAGAACGAATATTTGAAGACGCGATAGCGAGCCAGTCAGAAAATTTTTACTCACAATTCTTGAATGATTCAAGGGTTCCGTTTACTCATGAGTTTCTTGTTGCATGTTCATGATAACCGTTGGAAGTAATATCAGTAGCCTACTCCTAACAGTTGGGTTTAGCACTGCGTATATCGTAAAGCTGTGTTCAACCGAGACATTTTAATAAAATTGTTCACTTTAAATGATCCGCTTTTTAAGATTATCATTTAAATGTTATCATTTAAAATTTTTTTTCGCCATAAAATCTATCTGAAGGTATATGAAACAAAAAGTAAATAATCAGTTATATAAAATAATTTGTTAACTTACAGGTACAGATAGAGTAACTAGTCATTTGTTCTCTGATACTTGATTCAAATTCCAATTATTACATATTCTTAACACAAACCACCATCTTTTTACATTTACAATATTTTTCCGTTTGAAATCTAGCAATGCCAATAATCTTAAGTTTTTGCATATTCGCATGACTAGCAGATAAGTTTCTTTCATTTTTGACGTGAGGTATTTAGAAATAAAAAAAAAGTTTGACTGTTCGAGTTAATTTTAATATCTTTGTAGTAACTCCATTGCTTACCTTTAATATATTTCTGAAATAAGCTGATAATTTTTTTCTTGAAAGTTAATGGTGAAACTATTTAGAACTGTATTAATTCAAGATGATTTGTTCTCTTACTGTAAAGACGGCAGACTTTAAATTTCCAAGTAAGTAGATCTGGACTCGCGCTCAAAACTTTTGACTTGTTGTTCTAAGCGACAAATATATTCCCACTGTTCAACTCTTTAACAACATCTAATGTGTTGGCAAAATTTACTGAGAAACGTATATCTTAAACGGCGTCGAACAACTAGTTATACTTAAAGTTTCGTTGTTCCTGAATTTCCTTCATCATATGTTATATTTGAGTCATGAAATTACACAAATTTCCTTCGCCGTAATCTGAGCGACTGCTTTGAGTTTGTAATATGAGAAATTTCGCACAATTGTGAGAAATTTCCTGTTTTAGGGGCATAACGCAGTGTTAATAGTTAAGGTGGTGGTGTAATTAATTTAGTCATAATTAATTTTAAGTTATAAGCACCAATCAAAGCAATGAAAAAGCATTATTAATAAGACCCAGTCAAAATACCAAGGCCTTAATAAATTCCGAGTACAAATTTAAAAGGAAATATAAAATTAAAAAATATATAAAAATAAATTTGCGCGACAATCGCCTTTGAACTCAGGTTTCGAAGGAATAAGGCAAAATCAAACAAACGTATTTAACCACTGTGCTAAGAACAATATGAAACTTTTCGTTGAAAAATTTTTATATTAGAAGGATACGGTAAGCATTGCACAACACAAATACACTTTGCAGATGATAATTCTTTTGTTTTTAATTTGACCGTAACATTTTATTGTTTTAGACTTTAACGTTATTTCAGATAGTTATAGACATATCATACATACATATCATAGATATATATCTTATATCGAGGATAATATTAATTTTACAATGTTTTAACAGTAACATATACGTAGCCATCCACGGCGTAATAGTTTCAATTGTACACATGTAGCATTAATACGACATACTGACCATGAGGAATAATAATAATATGCTTTATTGTATTTTATTACCAGGACCATACAAAAATTTAACTAAAAAAATAATATAGATCTGCACCTGCAGTATAGTCGCATTTGAGATTCAGTTATTAGGTATAGTTTACTGGTTACTAAAACATTAGTATTAGTATGGAAGATTACTCTGACCAGGCAAAGAGGTTTTTCCTCTCACACGATTATCCCTGGAGATCTTGCCTTGACAAGTTAATTTTATTATAACATTTTTCATAGCTTATGCCTCGAAATGTAACATGTCCATTGCTTTCAAACTTAACATGCAGGTTACAATGGGGGACAATCGAAGTTTTACTAAACTGTTCCAAATTTTTATTATAAAATTTTCAACTGTAACAACATTAGTGTAACCCAGTAATAAAAATGAAATATGTAGTGTATATAAATATAGTTCTATTATTCAATAGATTATTAGAAGTTGAAATTAAATGGTGCTACTAAATATAACCAATATTTACAATTATGTAATTTTTGTCTTTTAGACTTTTTTCTATCCTGTCTCATATTAGATTTAGATTAAAGTTTAAATGTAGAATGAAGAATAATAAATGTAATAAAAATAATGTTTATTTCATAAGAATAGTAGCAATGCGTAACAACAGTCTCGTTAAGACCTGAGGTAATCATCAGATTGTAGGGATGTTTAGCTTATATGTACATAATATTATTTTATTATCTCAATTCTCAGTGCAATAATATTATTTTTAATATACTGTATGGCAGTTCCGATTATTACTACATATTACTTCTGAAACTTAATTCCCAACGTCTGTGCCAAGAAGCACAGGATGTCCGTATACTCATCAATCTGTGAAAACAAAAAAAATAAATGATTTTTAAAGATAAACAAACGCTTATTTAATAGAATAATCTAACAAATATAAATACTAGAGAAGGGCTCGTTGGTTGAAATTGAGGATATTAATACTTCTAACGCTCACCCACTGCGGTCATAATATCAAATAATCAGTTCTTGGTACGTACGATCTTGGCGGTGGGTTTTCCCCCGCCGTGGCCCGAGTCAGTGTCGATGCGCGCAAGCAGTGGACGGCGCTGGGGCGAGTTGCGCACGGCGTGCTGCAGCGTGGCGATGTACTTCAGCGAATGCAGCGGCACCACGCGGTCATCATGGTCGGCCGTCAGCACCAGCGTGGCGGGATACTCCGCGCGACCAGCTGTTGTATATACCATATGTTCAATTTATTGTGCAATATCCATTTTTCTCATTGGAGATATTGAGTCAAAATATTTTTGTTTCGTAGGTGTTATAGCATAGGTGTGTAGACATTTGATTGCGGCTCGTACGGGCTAGATTAAAAGGATAAGTACCATACTCTAAATTACAAAATTTATGTTTGTGCCAAGTTATGTGTTACTTTAATGAGATGTTATTTTTACAACTTTCATATGTTTTTTTTTGTATAATATATTTAAGTGACCGTAACATATTCATATGAAGTTTTGTCAGTTTGAAAAAAAAAACAAAAAGTGCGGCTCAGTAGCACAGTATCTACAAACCATTATCGGGCGGCTGAATGTTGTGCAGAGGTGAGTACTTGAGCAAGTATTCGAACTGCGTCTTGTTATCCGAGCTACCATAGTCGGATACCCAGGAAGCGCCGACGGTGAACTTCTGGAATCGCAGCATATCGAGCACGCCGACCTGTACCAAGGCGGCGCCAAACAATTCTGGGCGCTGGTTGGAGCAGGCTGCCACTAGCAGGCCACCGTTGGAGCCACCCTGCATCGTCAGCAAGTCGGACCGTGTGTAGCCCTCCTGTACCAGATACTCGGCGGCCGCTATGAAGTCGTCGAATACGTTCTGCTTGTTCAGAAGTCTGCCTGCTTCGTACCAGCGCTCGCCGTACTCGCCGCCACCGCGGAGGTTGGGAATAGCCACGACCCCTCCGGCGAGCTCCATGAACACCAGGCGCGAGACGCTGAATTCGGGCTGCATGCTGATGCCGAAGCCGCCGTATCCATACAGCAACGCGGGCCGCGAGCCGTCGCGTGGGAGGTCCTGGGGGTGACACGGTCGTCAAGCAAGGTCTACACGTCAACAATACTAATTTTGGGACATACTTTTTTCGAAATTATGAACATGGGGATCCTCGTGCCGTCCTTGCTGGAGTAGAACACTTGAATAGCCTCGTACTTAGTGGTGTCGAAGTCTTTTACTTTTACTTCACTGAATACCTGTAAATTATCAATAAGACGATAATGTATACCAATATTTTATATCGTCAGAAAATATAAAACAATAGTTTCAAATAAATTATAAAACAAAGAGCTGTTCCTTTGATTACTTACAGTGGGCGCATAGGGTTGTTTCTTAAAGTCTAAGTGATAAATAATGCCAGGAGTGAGGAATGATATAAATTGGAAGAATATCTCGCTATGGTCCTTCCCGCCCGAGATGTCCACCACAGACCCAACATCCAGGTCGAAGATGTATAAAACCTTACCCGTCTCCATACTGTGTAATTGAAGTACACTCTAAAAATAAACATACAATTATCAAATTGAATAGCATTTCTTTACACAATGACAAATAATTATACACAAGTTTTTAACAACCTTATCTGATATATGTAATAAAAACTTCACTATAAACCACTTACTTTAACGTCTCTAATATAGTGGATCACCAATTTGTCATTGTCAACTGCTGCAGCCCAATCCAACACGTCGGATGGATGTTCCTGTAATTAAAGTATTGAGAGTTTATAAGGTAGGTATAAAAATAAATAAATTAATATTAATTGTGAAGTATTAGCTTAATATTAATCCTAATTGTAGTTAATATTAATCTTTATTATATAATTTATTTTAATAACTTATTATTGATTATTCCGATCCAAAGATAATGGTATCTTATTTGTTAAAATGTTCAATTCACTTCTTTAAAATATGACTTTCCTCCGTGCAGTCCACGATATATTATGAGATGGAAAAGACATCATCGTCTGAAGAGCTTCTTCAGTCCAGTAATCATACTGGACTGAAGAAGCACTTCCCAGATTTTCAAAACATTAGGACACCTCGACTTGCTTTAATATATATACTATATAAAAATAGTAAGTAGTATATATTAAAAGGATTATAATTAATGGAGTCCAAACAATTTACCGAATCGATCAACCGAACCGAAACCGAACAGAGAGCATATGAAACACCTTTGTTATGTCTACATTGAGTGAATTTTCAAAATTTTACATTATGGTTATAAGATTGTAGACTTCAACGGGTTAAAATATAGAAAGCGGAAGTGCTCTAAATGGAAGCTTGTGGCCTCTGTAATATAAATACAAATGACTGGACCAGGGCGTGGTAACACTGCCCATAGCTTTCTATTTTATCTCGTTTTTTTAATTCTTTCTACAACCATCTTGCCTCAGCCTTGGTCTGAAGTAAACAGAAAAGATATTCTGTTTCTATCAATACTTTAAATTCCAGCAAACAATTTGATCACTCTGTCAGTTCATTCATGAATGACAAGAACAATAAAGGGTCGTTTATAAATAGTAGTATAGTAAATTATGTTATCTTGTAATATTATAATACTACCGGTATAAATGTGGACCAGTTCTCTTCAGATGGGTTGTTGAAATCAATTTTTATGAGCCTGTAATTGGGCGCGTTCCTGTTGTTGCGGAATATGAATTCAGAACCCTCGTTGGTTACATACTGAAAGTAAATGGAAATTTAACAATATTAAGAAAGAAAAATATAAATAGTTTTTCTAATTGGAAAATTGATCATACGATTTTTCTAAGCTAAGATAAAAATAAATAAATTCAATTTTTTTCTATAAGTATATATTATCTGAATAAAATATTTTTAAAATAATAATATTTTTTTCAGTGTATACCTCGACCGGCACCTCTATCTTTTAGACAAGACAAACTCAATATGACTACTTTAGGCAGATACAACACACCTATAAGCATGAGGATACTAATACTTGTACACGCAAGACCACAAGTATATACGGGCACGGGTACGCACAAACACGCAGTCTCCTACCTCGTAGTCGGCCTGGAACTCGTACACGATTTGTGTGAGCGGCAGCAGTCCTACGGGCGATGACTGTGAAAGGTCCACGTAGTATAATACGCTGTTGCCATAGTCGCGCACCGCATACACCAAGAGGTAGCGCCCACAATCTGACACCAACCCGGTACTGGGGGGAAGAAAAGGGAGACGCTGTTGATAAATTACTAATACTTTTTAATAATAATAGTAATAATAATAATAATAATAATAATAGTAAGTTAATAACCGCAATAATACCCCCAGTGTATAAATATAAGGTATAGCAAAGTGACGATCTTCAGATTGCATGCGCGTGTGTTAAAACGTTATCACTGAAGATAATATTAGGTTAATTTATAAAGCAACACTAGTTTGTTTAAAGTAATTTTGTGTTAAGACTTTCGTGAACCATAATTACAATTATCAATAGATATTCCTCTGTATGTATATGTATAATGTATCGGAATTTGAACGACGAGTTTCGAACCCGCCCGGGTCTATTATTGATGACCTCGAAAGATGGCATATTCGCGACGTGAACATGGCGGAACACGTCAGTTATTTACGGTATTTAACCATCATAGAGACTAGACGGTTATGTTTTACGTACTTGATATCTTTATACTAAATTTATTAAATTGGAAGTTGAGATGTCAGATGGTTCTACAATAATTAGAGTAATGATTAAATTTTTGACCTAATAAGTTTAAGTTCGATTCCCTTTTTGCAAATGCAAAAATTTAGACTTTAATTTATCGAACTGTTAGTTTTTTATAATTAATATGTTCTTGAGCAAGATATGGAATATATAACATGTTAGTTAAACTCACACACTCCACATCGGCTCTTCTGGGAACTCGACTACGAGGACGTCTTGTTCTGGAGACGTGTTGAGTCGATGGTAGTACAGCTTCTCGTCGCTGTTCACGTCATTCTCTGAACCGTCCATATTACCAGCCTGTTCTGGGTACCGCTGAAATATTTATATATGTATAATAAGGCACAATATACATTATATATATAAATAAAGGTGGTGATTGAAATTAGATTATCTAATTTTTTGAAAAGCAAACCCACTACAATTAGTTGAGCAGGCAGGGCCTCCAAACACTAACCACTTGACAAATCGGTTGTCGAAATTATACAGTTATTGTTGTGATTAATATAAAAGTAGGTTTGCTATCCCTACCCTAACAAATAACTCGATAAGGTTATCCCCCAAAAGGTATTGTAAAAAAAAAACATATATAAAACCCTTTTTCCGTGATTATATATTATTTCTTTGAAAAAATATTTTTTTTAATCCTTGAAGTAAACTACATCGAATCTATTAAATGAATATTTTGCTTACAGAGTAAAAAAATCCTTTATTGTCTTTTGTCCAGGCCATTGTTGCGAATTTGACATTTTTTAAGACTTCGGGGTAATCTTCACCTGTAATCATACAAGAAAACTTTTTAAAAACAATATATACTTATATACAAATATATTATAAATATATAAAACATGCCAAATTTATAATACTTTGTCTCGTTATTATACTAAAAATTTAGTATACGTATTGGTACAATTCAAAACATTTTACAAAAGAACTATGATCAAAATCATTAAAGGCCAAATTTTTTTTGAAATAACCATTATTCGTTGAAATCTGAAGTTAATTCGTGAATTTCAGTACCTGGTTTCGTATTAACTTAGTTTGTAAGAATGTTATTATCGCAATTTTAATTTTTAAATTGTTATTAAAAAAATCCTTATAATATGTTCGCTTATTCAATCAACGAAACTGTCAAAATTGGTTAAGTAATTAAAGAGATACGAATACATGCAAACTCACATACATACTTAAGTGTAAAATGGAGAACCTTAATTTTTTTAAATGGATAAGAAACAAAATGTACCTGTGGCTACATCCTTTATGTGTATGGTGACCCAGTCAGAACCACTAGCAGAGAGACTATACGCGAATGCCGATCCATCTTCAGAGAAGGAAGTAGTCGACAAGGCGACGGTACCATCCTCTGACAACATGTTGGGGTCCAGGAACACACGCGCCTCACCGTCGAGACTATCCTGGACGTACATCACGCTAAATGACAGACAAACATACAGTTAGATAACTAACGACTATTTTTATGGGAAATTTTGCCCATAACCTAGACTTACTCTTGATTCTGCAGACCTGTATTCTTAAAAAAGAAATACCGGTCTCCACTTCGCGTTGGAACTGTGTATTTTGGATAATTCTTGAGCTCTGTATATCGTTTGTTGATAAGCGTCTTCACGGAACACGAGTCTAGGAACGGTCGTGTTATGTTGTTTTCTGCATCTACAAATGCTTTAGTTTCCTCCGAGTCAGGGTCTTCCAGCCAACGGTACGGGTCTGCTATCTGTAAAAATAAAAAAATATTATATACAAAATCTTCAATGTGAAAACCCTGAACAATGAAATAAATTATAAAAATAATTATAAAAATATTTTGTAATAGAAAGTCTTTTTAAGAATTATTTATACATTTTCTTTTTCAAAGTAGTTTTAAATGATTGTAATCGTTATAATTTTTGTTACTACAAAATTATCAATATACGGTAAGAGAAATACTTACTGTTGAACGCAACGTGAATAGTTATAGAGATTTATGAGTAAGCGGAATATTAATTAGCCATTGTTTGAGAAAGCTTTCGATGTTAAATTTTTGTATTAACAGTTCATACATTAAAATTAAATTTGATATCAATTTTCTCTAAATAGTTTTTCAAGCAACTTCTTTTAATTTTTGTTTTTTCACCAAACACAAAATAGACAAAATTGTATTAAAAGATAATATTGAAAACTGTACAGAAATTATTGTATGATAAAATTAAAAATTATTAAATTGTGACATATATTTATATATCGGTCTTAGTTTAATTGCAACATCTACATTTTTATAAGATATAAGCAAAAAAAAAAACATAAAGGGAACATAAAAATATGATTCACTACCTTAGTTCCAAAATAATCGTCGACCACTGTCTCATCTCTCCTTGCCTCTGGATATTCGAAGATCTTATCCCCCGGGGATGGAAGGGTGCATGTGCGAGCATACTGCAACAGTGCACATAATGACACTAACAACACACATCTAGCCATATTGGCAACTGGTGCTACCACCACTGATGATACAATAACCGTAGCAATGGACGCGCTGCTCTTTTATACCAATCGCTTCAATCAATCATATCATCATGGAAATTATAACCTATTCTTCACGATCGACGTATTAATAAGACGTTGAATACCTATCCCATACTAATTATATCTGTAGAAATTTGATATACCAACAGGCAAGTTATAGCCAATACTTGTGGTAGGTACTAAAGAAATCAAAGCATCCTAAGAGATAAAATTAAGAAAAATTAAACATATAATTAACATTTGAAAATTTACAACTTACATAACGTGAGATCTTTAAGAGTGGTGTTATGACTAAAAGTAATCAGCCATTTCATCCATGAGTTCGCAGATAGACTTATGAACATGACGGAAGCCCTTCACATATAGCTCTAATTTGATAATTTTTAATTTTTCTTTAGAGCGGTCTATTCATACAAGTCACTCATACAAGGAATTTTTTTGTTCAATTGCATAAAACTTTTATTATGCATTAACATAATAAATAATAAAAATATTTGAAGTTCATAAAAATTATCTCCATCGACTTTAAGACGATATCCTTTAAACGTTGAGGCTAGTTATCAACAAAAACACGCACTCTCTTCATAGGAAAATTCTTTACTGCTTTTCGAAAAACTCAGTTTTTCCTTCCGATCGGTCTGTCTGTATGTGTGGCTGTGTGTCTGTGTGTCTGTATGTCTGTGTGTCTGTGTGGCTGTGTGTCTGTGTGTCTGTGTGTCTGTGTGTCTTCGTGTGTGTCGAATTTTATTTTTCGAATTTTGAAAAACTAAAGATATATTTGGAATCAGCATCTAAATGTAAGATTCACTTTTCAAAATTATGTTGATTGTCCAAAGGGAAGGTGGTCAGATCGGCCGCCGAAGTTACCGAAAAATGGAAAAAAAAAATCGAATTTTTAAATTTTTTAAAATCCTATCATAAACTACATAAAAAAAAATAAAAAAAGCAATAGAAGTTGTTTTTTTTATTAATTAATTTGCGAGTTATAATTTGCCGATTAGGAGTTTTTCATAGCGGCAAGCTCGATTGCCGCGTGTTTAATGTTTTAAAATTGTTTTTTGCAAATTATCGTTACGTTTAGAAAATGCGACACTCTTTCATACTAATCATAAATCGAGGGCATTGAAATCGCCAGTAGACGAGGGACTGTCCTATATAAAGACTAATCCACCTTCTCAAGAATCTTAGCTTAATACACTATGTAGAAGTTTTGACCTTTTTCAAAAATATATGGCTCGGTTACCCCTTGATTGCTAAAACCAAACTTGATCAAACCAAATCATTACTAAATTCGGATAATGTCCACGTGGTACTCCGCTGACTAATTGGGATCCTCCTAAAGAGCTATGAGTATAAACGCGGTCAATTCTGCTTGTTAAAACATTTCTCATTAGTCAAAAACTACTTATCAAATTTTACGGTGACCATCCCTTGAGTACCGCTTAAAAAGTTGTTTTGATTTTATCACTATTCGTTTTAAATTTTCAGTTAAATAATATCCACTGCATCACTTATAGTATATAAGTCCTATTTCGTGAAATTCTTTCCTTGATGGTCTTTTTCGTGCCAACACTAAATAGTGTAAGTACTTATTACAAGGAACTATCATATAGGAAGTTTCCTTGTACCATCTATAAGGGCGGTGAAAAGAATTTGTCTCCACAAACATTTTAAAGTTAAATAAATACAATACATACAAATAAATAAATTTATTTATATATTTTAATTCTTTATTGCTACCAATCAAACTTGAGTGTATTGTATTATTGTACTATAGCCTACATATTGAATTATGGTATAGTATTTTAATAATTTAATATGTAGGTCATACAAAAAACCAATTACAAAACTATTTAATTTCGTTGACACAATAAAAGTTTAATATATTAGAATTATTATTTTTGGGAATTTAGTATTTAGAACAATGTTTTATTCTTATTACTGATATAACATTAAAGTGATAAAAGTTGTTGATTTTATAAATTGTCATAAGCTATTGTTATCATATTAAGTTATTGTATTTACATACTTTATTTAATAAGAAAGAAATACCATTAATATATTGTTCATACTGTAAAATAGTTTATAATTAAATACAGTTTACTGTTTAAAAGTTATGAATATGATTAAACTTCAGTTGATCATAGCGCTGCTGTCGCTTTTAAAATTTGTTATAAATAGGGCTTAGAGCCATTATTGAGGCATTGTTCGTAATGGAGAGGGAGATGGCAAGTTAAGTTATTTTATACATTTTGTGTAATAGTTTTCTGTTACATCTTTTGTGGGTATTTTCGTACATTAATAATTATTATTCATTAAATTGATATTAATATTCATATTGTGTTTTTCTAATAAACAATATTCTTCATTTATTAAATATAAATACTAAGTAATCTTTGTTTCGTGTCTTTTCTTTAAATAATTTAGCGATATTTATTTAGTTGTGCAGAATAGTTTAAATAATCAGTATTATTTAATATTTTTTGTTTTCTGTATTAGTAGAGCCCCATTAATCTAACATCAGAAGTGGGATGGAGTCCATTTTATTTAAATCTATAATCTTGTTTAAGGTGGGTTAACTGCCGTACACGAGCTTCTTCGGGTCATCAAAGGCTGTTTCCGGTACTCAACAACGGCATTACGACGTAGCACTGCCTATCTACATTCCAACGACGAGTGGTCTAGGTGCTGAATCATGGAGCAGCAACATCGAGGCCCTATCAAAAGAATTTGGCTGAAGCAGCAGTCTAACCTAAAGCTAGTAAGATCTTTAAAGGGTCTATGTTATCATGGTACGTATTATCGGACCCTTTAGGGGGTATTTTATGGGAAAAGTTACGTAATTGACGGATGTATCGGATAAGCTTTAGAAAACAGTTTTCTTTACTTTAAAATTAGCGGACTCTTACTGTGAATAAAAAAAAAAAGAAAAAATGGTTATTGTGTAACGCTACAATTATTATCAGTGAATTACGGTTAATTGAATGTGTGGAAGCATATCTGACAATGTTAGAATGACTTCTGATACTTATAGCAACGTCAAAGCGACATCTGATAACTTTGATCAATTCATATAGTATAATAAAAACAAAAAAAAAGCTACTACTAGAAAAGTGCGATCGGTATATACACGGTCCAACGATTTAATTATTTTTTTTTATATAAAATTAGGGTATATCAAGGCACAATATTTTTTTTTTGGTAAAGAAGCGCAGCCTAACGGTTCACAAGTTGAAGGTAGTAAAAGATTTGGAAATATAGCTAAATGTGATAATAAAATTATAATAACTGAAGAGGGTTTTTTTGTTTTTTCTTTTTTTTGTTTTTTTTTGTTTTTTCAAACGTATGTTCTAACGTTATGTTCACGGTTATCAAGTAAACATGTTCATTAAATTACATTAAAAATAATTTTTTGAGGTCCTAATTGTAATTTTGATCCACTATTTGAACTTTCGACAAGGATTGATTATTTAGATAGCAAATTACAATACAAAATTAAAACGTTTCTCTAATATTCCGCAATAATAATAAAAAAAAAAAAATAGGCTATGTACGGACTGAATTAATAATTAGGTTAAAATGGATAACATTATATTTCGTATATTGATTATATTTTATATTTTGTATATTGATTAATTTTGTATTATTAAAAATCTGATTCGCCATGTCATTCCGAAAACTAAAAAAAATAAATGTTTGTTTATTCTGATACTCAAAATATTTTAGCACAATATAAAAAAAAAGGTGATTTAGATTCTAATCAATATTTCATAAAAAATAATTTGTGAAATTATGAAAGTGATCGTCCGATGGCATATTAAAACTTTACGAAAAAGTCCATAATGTGGGTTATGATAAAGTTTTAGACAGAATTTATAAAAACAACTGATTTGTTTTCCTGGATTGTCTGCGTTTGTTAAAAAAGTATGTATATATTTTTCATTGTTTATTTTGTAAAAGAAAAAGAGAGCCATACATGTCCAAAATAAGGGATATTATACCCATTTTATGAAACGGCTATACTCTTTTATACAATGTATTATGATTGCACTGGGCCTTTTCTGTTAATGAGTGGAGGTTTTAACATATCCTTTCACTATTTGACGGTTTTAATAGGATCATACACACATACTGTTACATTAATTGGTACAGTAGATGGTTATATATTAATACCGCAAATCAAAACTACTTAGTTTTCTCGTTTTTGTTTGTTAATCGGAGTAGAAGCGAACATATCTATTGTTCAATCCCTTTCAATATATTTATTTAAAACACTAACTTAAACTATAATATCGACATGGAAGACGTTGATAAGTTGCCATTTTGCGTTATGTGATATAGTTTACGTATATCAAAACCTCAGACGGAATGAGAAATTAAGGTAAAAATTTAACATTTTTAAAATTCTTCCCAATGATCGTTATGTTATGAAGAGTTTAAGAAAAGTAAGAAATATAGTTATTGCAAAAAAATAATAAAAAAAATATATGGTTTTGTTTTAATTGTTTGATTTTGTGATTAAAGTGAGTGGATAAAAATATTGTTATTGAAAATGAAATGTGAATTTAAGTTCATAAATATTTTTTTTTAATATATGTAAATGATATAAAAATGTTCCAATAAAGTATTGTCTGGTATTACTTGGATATTTTTCAAAGCCGAGTCTGGTATTACTTGTATATTTATAAAAAAAAAAAAGCTGGTAGACCGTAGCTTGGTGCTGATTTGTCTCATCGTCCAGCCGGTGAATGCTATCAGCATGTCTAGGTTACTGGTTCATTTAGTACATATAAAAAAGGCTGGTAGACCCGTAGCTTGGTGCTGATTTGTCTCATCGTCCAGCCGGTGAATGCTATCAGCATGTCTAGGTTACAGGTCCATAAAGTATGTTATCCGCTGGTCGGCCTTCTATTTGGTACCAATCGGTCTCACTGGCAGCGGGTGAATGTGGTTGGTATGTCTATGTAGTTGGCAAACATACAAAAAAATATATATATAAAAATAAAGCCTAAAAATGTTATGATACACCTATATACTAATTATCCCGGTTTTGTATTGAAATCCTTTCACCCAAAGGTTGTCTGTCAGAGATTGCTTATAGCAATAATACCGCCTTTGCATATTGTTCAATTTTTCGTTTGTATCACTTAATATTGTAAGTTTTAATTGTTTAATTGTATTGTCTAATATGCTATAAAGTATCCATCTATCTGTATATTTTGAAATAAAAATAAAAAGAATATTGTTATCAGTATATTATGATCAATGTTAATTTTGTGTTATCATGTTTACAATGTTTTAAGTACTTCGAGGACGAAGTACTGTCAGTATGGCCGTATTGTATTATTATACTATGGCCTACATATTGAATTATGGTATAGTATTTTAATAATTTAATATGTAGGTCATACAAAAAACCAATTACAAAACTATTTAATTTCGTTGACACAATAAAAGTTGAATATATTAGAATTATTATTTTTGGGAATTTAGTATTTAGAACAATGTTTTATTCTTATTACTGATATAACATTAAAGTGATAAAAGTTGTTGATTTTATAAATTGTCATAAGCTATTGTTATCATATTAAGTTATTGTATTTACATACTTTATTTAATAAGAAAGAAATACCATTAATATATTGTTCATACTGTAAAATAGTTTATAATTAAATACAGTTTACTGTTTAAAAGTTATGAATATGATTAAACTTCAGTTGATCATAGCGCTGCTGTCGCTTTTAAAATTTGTTATAAATAGGGCTTAGAGCCATTATTGAGGCATTGTTCGTACTGGAGAGGGAGATGGCAAGTTAAGTTCTTTTATACATTTTGTGTAATAGTTTTCTGTTACATCTTTTGTGGGTATTTTCGTACATTAATAATTATTATTCATTAAATTGATATTAATATTCATATTGTGTTTTTCTAATAAACAATATTCTTCATTTATTAAATATAAATACTAAGTAATCTTTGTTTCGTGTCTTTTCTTTAAATAATTTAGCGATATTTATTTAGTTGTGCAGAATAGTTTAAATAATCAGTATTATTTAATATTTTTTGTTTTCTGTATTAGTAGAGCCCCATTAATCTAACAAGTGCGTTGGTAGGTATGCATAATAAGAGAAAAATAATTATATTAAATATTATCAAGAAGACGGTGTTTGGTAATAAATAGGAATAATTGATGATAAACGTTCGATTCTGTGATACTGGACAAAAACGGTAATATTATTGAAATAAAATTACTGAAATAGTAATTTGAAAATCTTTGGAAGACGAATAACGACAGCATAAATTAACCATAAATTTCGATTAATGCCAAAGTCGAGGGAAAAAAAATTTCAGGTAAGATGAAAAAAAAAACATAAAATAAATAAATAAAAACAGTAATAATAAAGATTTTACATATGCATACATATATTATATAAAATTATATAAAATCGTGCTGTAATCGTGCTTAAAATAAAACAGAACAATATAGCAGAATTTTAATATCACATGAATATTTAACAATGACCGCGAAAAAAATAAAATAATTGATATTCTTACATATAAAAATGACAGAATCCAAATTGAATGTATTTTTTTTTCTGTGTAATAGTATTTATGGCCATATTATGTAAATAGGGTAATTCATTAAACATGTTTTTCGAAATTGTTACTAGAGTCACAAAAGCATAAATGTTTCGTCGAGGAAGTCTCAATTCATGGAATTATAAAATCATATCTTTCGCATGGCTCCTAAATTATCTAAAGTGTTCCTGAGGGCTTATTTGGGGCCACTATTTTTTATATATTTGTATACAATTTTTTTATTATTATACCACGATAAAGAACTGACAGTCACTTTTACTGATCAGTCATGTTAAATAACGCTAAATGTCCTTCACGACTAAGAAATTCAGAATGATTTTGAAAAATAATTAATAACTTATTAAAGTAACTTAGCATATTTATCAAGAATAAAGTATATTAAGATTACGTTAGTAAAACTAGATACATTTTAAGATTCGGTTATAAAAAACTCTATAGACTAATAATGCAAAAACAATAATAAACTCATTAAAGTTTCATCAAGGATAAATTATGGTTCAACACTTTGGTCTCCACATTTCAATGTACATTAAAAACGCATTGGAAATTATCACGTAGCACTTCGGCTTTTCACATATTTGTCGGAATGTTAAGTTAGAAATATCAAAATACTTTAAGTTAGCTCTCAACTAATTAGGCGTTATCTCTTTCTTAGCTAGACTGCGTTCAATGATTTATTCCTATTTCACACACATGATTTATAATTTTCATATGAGTAATAGAGCGTGCTGTCTTTTTGTCAAGACTTCTGAAGTCAGAAACCAGTGAAGGTAGTTTTAAATAATTGGGTCCATATGCCAATCTTTTTTAAAAAAATTACTCATAAGACGAGGCAATACAAAGAAGCCGCCACTTTTGCATTTACTTCATTTTTAGTAGTAGAATTAATTGTGACATATAAAGTATAGTATGGTTTAAATTATGTTATTAAATAAAATTAAGACTCAATTCTCAAGACACAAACTATAGACATTTATGCTTGTTCGCAATCCACAGTGAGCTACTTGTTAAATATTGCTTCTAAAAAAATTTTCACAGGCCATAAAAATAAATTTGAAGTGCAGACAACGACAAAGGTAGTCCTTTGTCATCGTCAGAATATTATAATGGCATATACTAATATAATATAGATAATTAGAATGCCAATTTATCTTTGCCATAAATGGAAATGAATTGGAGTTATTTATTAAATTGTTATTTTAAACAATAGCTAAAATTTAAAAAATCTTTAAAAAGATCGTTACGTTATTGTTATTTTTATTTTAAAAACAACAAAATGATTTTGTTTATAATAAACACATTAAACGTCCTTGAAGTATCAAATGTACTTTGTATTAAAGTTATATTTTATAACTACTGAAACTACATGAAAAACCATATCTTATTTTTGGGGTATATTTATATATACTGCCGTCGCCCATGGGAGACAGGCCTAATGGTGCCGTTGAGATATCAAATTGAAACAAGATTTCGTGAAACAGTATTTTAATTTCAGTCGGGCAGTAGTAACTAACTAACTAGCTTTCTATCATGGCTTACAATTGCTGACAACACATCTTTTCCAGAATCGTCTCACCAGGTATTAAAAAGCTGCATTATATGACATCAGCACAGATAACAACAAATTAAAATTCTTGTGTTATTGTGATGGATCAGGTATGTTTCATTGAACTTATATGTTACCCATTTCTCGAGCTTTCAAGTAAATTAACATTGTTTTATCACTTTTAGCGTCTGTGATTCTGCGTCTTGATCTGATATGATTGGCAATGGATTCTCCTCAACGATCATTAAATTGTAATGAACCAGTAATTATTCAGTTGTAATTAATAAAATTATTTTATGTACTTATAATCAATAAAATTAAACATTAATTGTTATATTCTTTTATTGATAGCAGTTAACAAATTTATAAACAATAACAACAATAATTATTATGATTTACTTCAAGTCAATCAATATATGGTCATGGAATCTTCCAGAAGTTTGCTTAAGTCTTCCTGGGAATGGGGCAATGGGGTCATTTTGAGCAAGCGTTGCTGAAAAAAAATGTCAAAAAATATATTTGCTGATATTTAAAAAAGCCATCTAGATATTCGCTTGTAATTAAAAATATATTAAATTCAGGCGACATCGTTTTCTAGACATTATATTTTATTAAAAAGTAATTAATACTTGTCACCACTCACAAGGGTTTTTTCATATTTAGCATTTTGATACATTGTAACGTGGTAACTTTGCATCTACACGTTACATATCAAAATTTATATATATTTTAAATTATTTACTTGAAAATTTAAATAATAATATTTTACATTTGTTTGTGTACATTTTTTCGCTAATAATTGACACTTAAAAATATGACAGATCTCACACTACACAGGTTACATACAGAATTGAAACGTTTTGAAATTAATATTTTTTAATTCTTTTATTATGGCAAATGGTTGTTAGTTTGAAATAATTAGTATAAAATATAAATAGTATGTTCTTGTTTGTAATATCTTTATTATTTAAATATTCTTATTAGAAAATTTTTAACTGAGATCATATAATATTATTTTATAGTATTTTTCTTAAATTCGCTTTTACTTGGCAGTTCGTTATGTTGGCAAAAATTTAGATCTGTTGAATAGTCTATTGGCTATGACAGGATGTCTCATCTTTCTCCTGCAGTTTATTTAGTTAATTTCGTTTTATAAATCTCTCTAATTTTTCCATTTATTACGTTCAATCCAGTTTGAAATTAGGTCCATCGTTTAAATATAAACGGAAATAAGCGTGATAAACGTGAATTTGTTTGTTCCTGCCATTTGCCGGCCTTTTTTTTTGTTAAATACAATTGATAAATTATTCTCTTTTGTCTACAGAATTTGCTGGTGAATTTCTTATTTTTTTTTTAATGCACATTATTCAATATTAGAACGCATGGTTACGCGGTAACAGTCACGTCATAACCTTTTTAGTATTTTTCTTGTAAAGACTATCGATTTTATATTGCTTGTTTTAATTTTGTGACAGCTCTTCTCTTCTTCTTTTCTCCTATTTTTTTTTGGTATCGTCACTTAGTTCAGTTTTCTTAAATTGCTTGTGTTGCACCACGAAATTCAAATACCTGAAGCATGAAAGCTTAGCGCCTGCCTTCCACGACAACTGCTTACCGACGATTGCCAAATAAAAGTTTATGCTAATGAAGTGCTGCGGCTGAACTCTTCGGTTCAGGCCGGCTTTGCTTATTTTTATTAGTGAAGTGCTCTCATCTCAGAAACTGCACTTTGGTGACTTAGTTATTATAAGGTATTTTTATAAAAACTAAAGTATTTGTAAACCTCAAATTTTTTAAAAGTATTTTTTTTCCAAATTGTTCTTTTAGAGCTAATAAATTGTAACCTATCATTAATTTATTTTATTCTATCTGACCAGCAGACTACCCTGAGTCATCTAAAGCACTAGTTCTTTGGCGCCCGATTCTTTTTTTGTTCGTTAGTTAGTTTGGTTTTGTTTTAATTTATATATATTGAGAAACATTGCCCATAAATACAATTTTTGTGTTTAATATTTATTTGGTAGACTAGTCTTACCCTTACTTTTATTCTTAACCTTAACTTAAAATATATATATATTTAAACATTACAATATGTGGACATCGTTTTTTTTTAAGTAGATTAACTTTATTTTTCTTTAGACCCAAATAATAAACATACCTGTGGTAAAGCTCCTTTGACGAGATTAGAAATATCATCACTATTAAAGCCAAAAGCAGATAATCCGTTATCAATATCCATTTGTTCCATGTACTTAAGAATAGTTTCACCCAGTATTTCTCCAGCATCCTCTTGTTTCTTGTTCGTGATATCAGCCCCCAAGAGTTGAGCGGCTTCCAGGTGCTTATCGGGGTCACTGACCGCTGTGAAGCGGAAGACAGCCGGTGCTGTGATCGAGACTGCTAACCCGTGTGGGATTATTGGATCAGAACTGAAATGATAATACTAAAATGTTTAATATATAAATTGTCCCGTGTAAGGCAGTCAATTTTTTAATTGAGAACTATTGTTAGGATAATATTTTTATATATTATGGTCGTCTTAGCATGGTTAAATGCATTAAAAAATCACTTTCAGATTCATTGTAATTGTAAATTAAAACAGCATTATTAATTATATTTCTTTTAATATAATTAGACGTTTCTTTATTCTCATCCGGGATATCTACAAACAATGATAGACATTACTGTTTGCTCATTACTAATATATGTTATTGCATAATTATTGTTAACTCTTTAAACTAAGTGGTTCCTTGTATTTTGGAGCAACAGGATTAGAAACTCACCTAAATATATAAATATTTGTTTTGATTCCTATAATTACTTACATTATTTTGACTTTGTAGTTGTAATTTCATTAATAATACTTGCCCATAGTCTTTAGCCACAAATTCCTTAACATTCCCAGCTATAGGATAAGCGAGGCCGTGGCAGAGATGTGTCCCTGAGTTCCCGATGCCGACGCCCGCCATGGTGGCCGCCAGGTGCATGCTGGAGCGGGCCTCCACGTCACCCGGGTTGTTCACTGAACGCTTGAAGTATTTCTGCAGCGCCTGGATGATAACAATAGCAATCACTCTATAGTAAAATTGAGAAAACGTAGTATTTCTGTAGCACCTCAAGTAAATTATTAGGAATAACTAAATGGAGTTGACTAAGCAGTATTAATGTCTTTAGCGCCTGGTGTAAATTAATAGCAATAACATTTAAGTGAAATTGACTAAGCGGTAGTCATTTATTTAGCGCCTGATGTAAATTAATACCAATTACTTAAAAAATAAAGTTAAACAAGCAGTGGCAGTAAATTTAAATTAATAGCAATTACTTTTGAATGAAGATGATCAAGCGTTGTTAGTGTTTGTTCAGCACAGGAAAGACAGCAAATTCCAATTATTTTTGAGATTTATGACCAAGCTATGTTTTTAGTACATGGTGAAAAAATTAGAAAATGAAAATAATATTTTTTGTTATCGATATGAAGTTCCTACACTAAGAGAAAGACTAATTTCCATCCAGAATTGTTAAATAATTAAACAAAACGAACTAACTTGCAAGCAAAATCTTGCCCATACATCGGAAATAGGATTACTTCCTTGATAAATTGGTCTTAACGAAGGATTATCTGGTACTGGGCCCCGTTCGGTGTACGGTATGCTTGTAAAACTCTCAAGAGCGTGACAAAATATGTCGAATCCTGAGTAGATAGCCACATTTCTAGGCATAGTTAGTGTGTGCAGGGGATCTATTATGGCTAAGAAAGGACGAATTGCCAAGTGTGATATGCCAGTCTTAGCGTGCATTTCTTTAAAGTCAAATATACTCAAGCCAGTCGTTTCACTACCTGTTCCGCTTGTGGTGGGAACTGTAAGAGTTATAAGAAAAAATTATTTTTGGAGTATGATAAAGTCAAATATTTCGTACACGTAAAGAAATAACCTATATTTTGTTTCTAAAAATGTGTAACTTTTTTTTCTTATTATTTAATATTTATATATATTTAAAAAATAAAAAAATGTTATGATACAAATGAAATGGCGGAATAGGGCCGGCCATAAAAAACATAAATAATATGAAGTATATATTTGTTTAATATTAAGTATATGTTTATTTACAGTTAAAGCAGTAATGCTGTGGAATGCATTACCTTACAATATATGTAATTCTAAGTTTTTTGTAATTTAAAAAAAACGAGTCAAAAATTAAGCTGTCTGTGTAAATAAAAATATATAGTATATATTCGTATATATGTACATCGTTTTAGGCGTATTCAAAATTATACTGCCTATATTTTATTATTTTATTTATCGTCCCTTTTTTTTTTGGTTTATTGCACACATATACTGCCTCTCATTTACAACTCTCTTTTCACACGTCTGCTGTAAGAGATTTCAACATGATATAAGCAGTGCCTTTGTACGAATTACTCTTTATATTTTTT
This sequence comes from Mechanitis mazaeus, assembly GCA_959347395.1. Taxonomy (NCBI): domain Eukaryota; kingdom Metazoa; phylum Arthropoda; class Insecta; order Lepidoptera; family Nymphalidae; genus Mechanitis; species Mechanitis mazaeus. Next base: position 13,269,997 of record OY365743.1, read on the forward strand.
TACTTATTTATATTCCGTGTGTACATAAATTGATAAATAAAATAAATAAATAAATTTATTTATGTGACATTTCAAGCCACGACATCGCCATGCTTCCAGCTAACGGGTTTGAAACTAATGCTGATCGATTTGAAACTTGAAATGTCGACATAATGGCCATGATTATGAATGGATATCTGTTTATAATAGTAATAATAGATCACGAAAGTTGAATACAAAAAATACGATACTATATTATTATAATATAATAAGCGACTAAATGGTTGAACCAACAGCTCTTTTTGCTTTGTAATAATCGAAGGTACGGAGATAACCGAATTCATTTTTATTGTTTAATAGAAATTCTGTAATTAATAAAACTCTAAATAAATAAGTTACCAACAAAATGTGTCTTGTGAACCAACTTTGAATTCTATTTAATTGTATATTACTATTGTTTTCTTGAATCGTACTTCTGAAACCTAAGTACAATAATTATTTTTGGACATTTCCACGAAACAACTACTCTCAAACGAACTCAAAAATATATAAAAATACATAATCTTTTCATAAGCACATACATATATTTATACAACACACAGACTAGAAAATTATTTTAAACACATTCCCCGTTCGTATCTAACCCACGAATGAAACCGCATATGGCCCAATAGTTGCAGTTCCAGCCACTGCACCTCTACACTAGTTAGTTGGCAAAATATAAAAATTAAAAAAAAACAAGCAATAAAAACATACTTGCAATCAATGGTTTAAGCTGGACAGTCACGGGTTTCCCTTTCCCCACAGGCTGATTGACATAGTCAAGGAAGTCAGCACTTGGATCGCAATAGTATAGGTTAGCTGCCTTGGCCGTGTCCATGACGGAACCCCCACCCACCGCCACGAAACTGTCGAAATTACCCTCCTTCGCGAATTTAATCGCATCTTTTAAACTAAAAAATAATAATCATTATAAATTTTTGCTTATACTGTTTTCAATAAAACTATTTTACGTATATAACTCGCGTTTATTAAATTTAAAAATGTAATAATGAACGCGAGTTATATCTGTAAAATAGTTTTATTGAAATGTGTAGTACTCGTGTAAATCTTAGAAAACATTATCACCGTCACCGGATGTCAACGGAAGATTTTCCAGAGACGCAAGTTCTAATGCCGCCGAGGTTATTTTTCTATATATTAAAGATTACTTTAAAAATAAATAATCTGAACATTTTCATAGATAATTTCAAACTTTCATTTCGGTTGTGGCATCGTTTCGATGTTATTCTCTATTGCAAAGTTACGAAAATTAGTAAAGTGTAAGGAGACCTGGTAGATGTCGATTTCGTCACGATAAACATTATTATATTAAGAACGCTAGATTCATCAAGGCACAATAGATCAATTGTGAGAGGATTAGTAATTTTTCCAGAAGTCGCAGGTTCTAGTTCTTTTTATGTCGATGATTATTTCATTCAATTTATTTAATACTAATGTTACCAACAAATGCAGACAGATTTAGGATATTGGTCATGTGTATCGATTTAGTTAATAATAACTTAAGTGTATATTAATAAACAGCCCCTATTTTAAATCACTTCTGAATAAACAATGAATGTTATTTCATTGTTAATTATCTTCTGAGATTAATTTAGGTCAATGATTGTGTGAGGTTAAGAACAACAACTATATCTATTAAATACAATATTTATATATACGTATGTGTGTGCGTGTAAAAAGAAAAACTTTTAAATAAAAAAACATCCGGTTCGAGTTATTTTAAAAGATATTTCTGATTTCTATACAGTTAGTTAATCACTTTAGCTAACAATAATTAAATTAAACAGTCTGGCAATCTAAACATTATTATACAATATTTAGTGTTTAATGTTACAAGCACTTTCATTTATTTATTTATTTTATATCTTTCCATTTTGAATGAATATCAGTGATCACTTGTGTAAATCAATAGAAAGTGTCAGAAAGGTATATTTCAAAACCATATTTATCAAAAATTGAGCATACGAAGTTTCTATCTAATCAAGCCCTGGTTTGAGAAGAACCAATGAAAGAGAACGAATGTGTTTGTATTGTGATCACTAATTAACAAAAGTCAAAATATTTTTTTAACAATTTCCAAAAAACTAAAACACCCCTCAATACGATATGAAGTTAATAATTCCAGTTAATTTATATTGCAAACTCGGGCTATAAGACAATCAGTCACTGTAAGCAGCACCCGTTCACGAGCATATCGAGAACATGATATTCACCATAGAACAGGCAGGACAGAAGCTAGACCCCCCACGCTACCACTTAATGACTTCTAAGGGAACTGGTGTGATGCTGCTATGTATTTACATAATAATGACAACAAAGTCATATTAGTCATACTAATTGGTATTACCTATCCACTATGATACACTTCATTCCCCGTACCGTCGTTAATAATATTTTATACTGTAATAGGTTTGTTGAACAAATTACCTTTATTGAATAATTTTAATTAATTTAATGCCATTTTATCGTAAAAACGTATACAATTAATTTTGAACGAATAACCTATTTTAAACAAACTAGTGCGGGCAAGTTTATTTCAATTTCTAATTTTTTTTGTTCATTTTTATGTAGATAAATTCAATTTTCATAGATATTCAAATAATTGTAATTACTTTACATTAATTTTGAACACCAAGAGAGGCTTCATGTTATAGAGTGCCCTAAGAAACCTCATCTGCAGTGCAAATATTGTATTAATTTCTGCTCTAATACCCCATAGTAACATGCCGTATGATATGATATCCAGCCTTTTCATCGTTTGTCATCGGGATATTCTTTGAACCGCGTATACGGCAGAACTAAGTCTGCTCAATAAATCGCAAATATATTTACCCTATTCTAAATTTGCGTCTTATGACTAAGATTCATTGATTAGAAAAAATTAACCATTCCTCATTGGTTAATTGTACGTTTGTACACATATTTTTTGGTATATCCTCAAACTTAATATACTAAAATTTTATATACCTATAATCAGTAGGCTCCACTTTAACTCTATCATACACTTTATAGTTAATTCCATTCTTTGTCAATGATTCTAAGACTGCTTTCATCGGACTTAGAGATACTACATTAGGGTCTGTCATAACACAGACATTCTTCGCACCAATGTTGACCAAGTCCTGGCCAACTTCTCTTGTGACTCCCAATCCATATCTCACAGTTGAGCATTTTATCTGAAAATAGATTATGATATTATATTAATTTAGACTTAAAATGCTCATTTTTTTCATTTTAACTTAAAATTCTTAAGACAAAAGCTCATCAAAGCCTCCTAACATATAAATGAAGTTATTTAACCATGGAACTATTTAAAATTTACTACGGAAACCAAAACGGTCAAACGGTAGAGTGTCAATCAATTCCATACACCTTGCTCCCCGTAAAGAATTTTGTAAATCCCATAAGAAAGATTAATTATATTTGAAAATAGATAAAAAATGTAGATAAGTAATGTATATATCTCCTGAGTAATAAGATATGGGTAAAAACTAAAAACAAGTTTTGTCATTCAGATAAGTATGTTTTTGATTAGGTTAACAATAAAAAATATATACATAATATTTTATCATAGGACAGTATAGGTATTCAATTGCGTCACGATCAACTGTATAATATTTTTGTATAGAAATATAAACATACAAAACTTATTTGTTTACTCCTTGACCTTCATTGGATTTATAAAAAATCTCTGTTTACGATAGTCCGATTTATGAGGTAGGATAAAGGTTATCTAGTATTACGCTACTATTCTTTGTTATCCTAATAGTAAATACAGTCGTTTGTCCGAAGGTTGAACCGCTAGTACCAGCTAGTTATCAAATAGTCAACCCTCGATGTAACTTCGTGCTAACCGCCATTATGATAATGGCGTCGGTACATGATAAGAAAACACGAACAATCCTTTCATGAAGAGTTATCGACGCTGGACATTTGTAAAAAAATAACATATAATTACTTTGAGATATGATAAAACCTTTTTACCAATTTCAATATACCAACTGTAAATGTTATACATACTCCATCTGCCATATGGTCAAAATTTTTCCAAAACAGTATTATTCTTTTGATTATTCTTTTATAAAACATTTTTTTAACAAATAAACGTATTTTTTTTTTATTTAGAGGGCTTGTAGCTAAACGAGTATACGATTAATTTGCTAGCAAATGTTTCCCTCCGCCTACCTTCTCTTGTAATACCAGAAGAATAACGGCGTTGACTATCCTTCAAGACGAAGTATCTCTCTTTTGAAGGTGTCCATGTCGTTTCAATAACAGCCCAAAAATAACGCCGAAACAGATTCGAAACAGTTTCATTCCATTTTTTTATTCTAAGTTGAAGAAACTTTCTTTAAGATGAGACGGAATTGTAGACGCTTGTGAGTGTAAGGTAAAAACATAATTACACACCTTGTTATTAATGCGTTTAGAAAACGACTAGTGTACGCAACACGCATGAAACAAAACATCCGCTTGTAGTTGTAAGTCATATTATAGATTTGACAAGGAAAGAAAAAAAAAGAAAGGCTCATAAAGATACAAAATCTTGTACCTTAAAGGATGGAAATATTCATTCTATTCTTTGCAATATTCATTCAATAATCAATCGATGTACTAGACCATTATCATCTTTTAAACTAAGGCAAAAGCTATATAGCTATTAACTGGCATTTCTCCAGGAGCTAATTTTAGTATTTTGTGATGAAGCTGGTCTGAGCCATAAAATTTTAAAGGAATTGATAGGAAAAGTCAAACTACTATGATCCCAGTACTATATATTTCATATGGAAGGGTGAAACTAGACAGCATCAGAATCAACTTAAGAGAAATATTTGAAAAAAGGAAATTCCGAACATGAGAACTGTTTGGGGCACTCAACTTTTGGTAATTCATAAAAATTTTTGTCCAAATCACAAAATCTAGCATTGAGCTCTGAAAATGCAGCATGGCAGAGGGTATCTATCAAGAAGATCATTGAAAGTTAATAATTTAGTTTTAAAACTTGAACTGATTTTGTAATATTCTTGATCAATATGTAAAAAAATAGCATAAAGCATTTACAACACCATAAACATTTTAAGCATAAAATAATTATAATAAAACATATACATTTTAAGCTGTATTTTCTAACTAAAACCTATGTGTTTACCAACCTCAAAAGCATAATCCTTAGTAGGAGTAGTATTTGAAACTTGAAAATTACCTCTGAAACTATGAGCTGGACATTGACACCTAGAATAATATGATCATAACATATAAATTTATTAAAAACAACCTTGTATTAACCTTATCTAACCTTCTATTTCGAAGCAACAATAATTTAAAAATTAAAATTAATTTAAAACAACTTCTAAAATTGTTATTATTTAAAATTTGTATTAAATTACACTAATTTATTAAAGATTTTAACATAATATAGTTCTACTTACGCGGCTACATTGATAGTTCTTAGCAAATCAAACACTCTCTTTCGAGAACCCATATCTAGTTCAGGTGGATTTTATTATAAAATGATTACATATAAAGGACAAAACCGAGATATATACTGTTCATTATCTACAACGTAATTAAGACTGATCTTATTGATAACTTTCCGTATATATAACATATTCTATATTGATAACTAAAGTGCAAAAGCCACAAAAGTTAAGAATAAAACTTCTTAATTCTTATCATTTATTATTGCTATTTTTTACTGCGATATATATTGTCGAGTCACTGTTACTTTACTATGTTACTTACTCTATGGTATATAAACTGCAATAATTCCCCCAATGTCAATGGGATGCAAACGACAGTGTGCAATTTCTAAAGCTGTTGTGCTAAATGCGAATATCATATGCATCATTACGTATAAGTTGTAAGGTGCAATGTTATGACATGACAAGACGTTGACTAAAATTGACAGTTGACGTAAGATTTAGGGCGTAGACAGAGAATGCTACAAGCAAAAGTTATCTTAAAATTAAATTTATACAAAAATGGAAACATGTACAAAAATGACACAATGATATCACTGACTGATCTACAAAGGAAAGTCTAAGCTATCGAAACTAGAAAGTTACCATTCATCATGTTCTTCCACGATATAGGCACTTGTGAAAACTGGAACAAAATAGGGGGAGGTCAGCTAGTAATTTTTACAAATATTACAAATATTTACTTTTAACTCTGTAGAATATAAGTATTCTATTATTACAACCTATTGTGACGGTGCTTTAGCTAACGTGGAAGAAATCGTGACAGTTCAACAATGTGCTCTTCATTCGTTGCGGCCACACCGATGCTTGTGTATTGTTTTGTGTAAGTGGACTGCGGCTGGTGACGTAAATTTTTTGATTGAATGCCTAAATTTTAGACTGAATGCGTCTAACACACCAGTGTGTTTTTTAGCATATCATAAATACGTACAAACATACGCTTGTATGAAGTTTGAACGATTTCCTGGCAGGCATATAACTACGTTAAAGATAGAAAAATATAAAGCTTTTATAGTATATCGATTATTGTATTAATTTACTCTAATAAAAATAATTTAATTTAATAAAAATATTTAAATAAAATAAAGTATTTTTTTAAAAACTTGTAATACTGATGTATGAAATATTAATATCAACAACCATTGCAACTAAAGCTCACAAAAAATACAAACAATGGACACGCAGTGAAGAACAATAAAACCCTTGGTGTACGTAAAACAGTAATTTAAACAAATAATGAACTTAGTTGCAATGCAAGAAGGTTTATTTTAGCATGATATTTCTAAACAAAATATTTGGCACCGTCCTGAATTTTTTTTTTGGTAACTTTGTCGGGAATTGTGGCCGTCTTGTCTTTGCTATTTTTCAAACACGTCTTGTTCAGTCTATGGAAAATGAACGTTCACTCCAACAGTTTAAGTTGATCTTACTGTAAAGGAGTATTTTGCCAAGATCACAAGAAGTACCAATCAAACAAGTAAAAACAATTAGTTAAAACAAAATGGCCATAATAACCGACAAAAACAAACATTTCGCCCCACCATGGGCTGTATTGCTCTTTACCTTTATTGTTTGTTGTTTTTGTGAGCTTGAAAATAGAAAGAAAATAAAAGCTGTATATTTTATAATTTTGGATCTGTTATTGATTCAGCTGAGCGAAGCGAAACTCTTACTGGCCATGTGTGTTTTGTAACTAAATCTTCTCCTAATCGAATATTGGTAGGATTTCGAAAATTGGCAAATTTGTCGAGGACAGTAACTGATAGGTGCTGATGTTTTTTGGTGATATATGTGATTGTAGTTTTTTATTAAATGGTCAAAATGTATCCTATGGAGTTAACATGTAAAACGTTTTGAAATCGCATCGAAAAAACGTTGTTTGTGACAAAAGAAACAAAACTGACTGTTACATTTAATAATCTAATCATTTTTATAAACATGGCTTTATTTTCTGTTGATCACCTTAAGAATACGCTAAAAAACACATCGATATGTTAGAGCCGCAGACAGCGATATTATCGGTTAATCATGGTGCGCCTAATGTATTAATATAAATAATTGTATGAAAAACGAAGAAATAAAAACAAAAAAAAATTACTAAATGTAGCCATGAGAGCTGATTGTATGCTCCAAATACATATTTTTTGAACATTATGAGGTATAGTTCAATATTATCTTCACTAGTACTAAAAAATACTTTATAGCTCAGTTTTATCGCCTAGTTAGCAGTACTCGCTTTTGAGCTAGTCGCAGATTATCAAGTCACAAGTCGTAATTTAACATATTTTGAATTGTTGTTTGTTCATTACCACTGCAAAGTCGAAGATTTTACTGGAGCAATCGGGTCCAAATTTAATTAAAAATAAATTAAAATTCCAATTGCAATAATATTTCTAACAATGTATTATAATAATTAATAGATTATAACAAATTTTTGAGATAATATCAAACTAGCTATTAAATAATAAGATTATTTACCAATATGTAGTTGTTATCTTTTCGACTTTTTATTTATTTTTTTAGGAAAAAGGAGGGCAAACGAGCATTCGCGTCACTGGTGAAATGTGATCACCGCCCCCTACAAACTCTTGCAACATCCGAAGAAACCCAAGAGCGTTGCCGGCCTTGACGGTTTTTATTTTTATTATACTTTCCTTAAATAGATTGTACTGTAAAGTATGTACGTATGTGAGTATACATATATCAAACGAAGGATGTAAAATAAAACATTTAGTAAAAACAATGTTTATTTCATAAAAATAGTAGCAATGCGTAACAACAGTCTCCTTAAGACCTGAGGTAATCGTCGGATTGTGGGGATGTTTAGCTTATATGTACATAATATTATTTTATTATCTCAATTCTCAGTGCAATTACATTATTTTGTATATACTGTATGGCAGTTCCGAATATTACTACATATTACTTCTGAAACTTAATTCCCAACGTCTGTGCCAGGAAACACAGGATGTCCGTGTGCTCATCAATCTGGTGAAAAAATTACATAAATGAATTAATTTAATTCAACTCAAATTAATTAGCAGTTTTCGGTATGTACGTACGATCTTGGCGGTAGGTTTTCCTCCACCGTGGCCTGCCTTGGTGTCGACGCGCGCCAGCAGCGGGCGGCGCTGTGGCGCGCTTCGAGCAGCGTGCTGCAGTGTGGCGATGTATTTCAGCGAATGTAGCGGCACCACACGGTCGTCGTGGTCGGCTGTCAGCACTAGCGTGGCGGGGTACTCCGCGCGACTCACTGGGGCATTTTATATTTTGTTAAATTATGATTTAAATAATTTTTGTTTCGTATTATGTAGGCGGTATAGCCTGGGTGTAGCCACTCGACCGAGCTCCATACGGGCACGATCAAATGGATAAGTACCATCTTCTACCATACCAAATTTGTGTTTTGTCCTAAGTGAGTGAGTGTTACATATTCATGTCACCAAAAAAAAAAAAAAATGCAGCGCCTAGTATTTACGGACCGTTATCGGGCGGCTGAATGTTGTGGAGAGGCGAGTACTTGAGCAAGTAATCGAACTGCGTCTTGTTATCCGAGCTGCCGTAGTCGGACACCCAGGCGTGACCTATGGTGAACTTCTGGAAGCGCAGCATGTCGAGCACGCCGACCTGCACGACGGCGGCGCCCAGCAGGTCGGGGCGCTGGTTGGCGCAGGCCGCCACCAGCAGGCCGCCGTTGGAGCCGCCCTGCGCCGCCAGCAGGCCGGGCCGCGTGATGCGCTCCCGCACCAGGTATTCGCCGGCCGCTATGAAGTCATCGAACACGTTCTGCTTGTTGAGGAGTCTGCCCGCGTTGTGCCAGCGCTCGCCGTACTCGCCGCCGCCGCGGATATTGGGAATGGCCACGGACCCGTCAAAATGCTGCATGAACACTAGGCGCGTCACGCTGAAGCTGGGTTGCACGTTGATGTTGAAGCCGCCGTACCCGTAGAGCAGCGCGGGCCGTGAGCCGTCGCGGGGGAGGCCCTGGGAGTGACACGCTCGTCAGGCAAGCTCTACACGACAACGCTACTCATATTGGGACATACTTTTTTCGAAACTATAAACATGGGGACCCCGGTGCCGTCCTTACTGGAGTAAAAAACTTGTTTAGCCTCGTACTGAGCGGCGTCAAATCCTTTTACTTTCACTTCTCTAAATACCTGTAAAATTAAATATTGAGATGAAAATGTATACCTTAATTTATTGTCGTAAGAAAATATACAATTATAGTTATAAAAACGGTATAAAACATAGAACTGTTTTTTTTTATTACTTACAGTGGGCACATAAGGTTGTTTTTTAAAGTCTACGTGATAAATAATCCCAGGAGTGAGGAATGACATAAAATGGTAGAATATCTCGCTCCGTTCCTTCTTGCCTGAGAAGCCCACTATAGACCCGACACCAAGGTCAAAGTTTTGCATCAGATCGCCAGTCTTCATACTGTGTAATTGAAGGACACTCTAAAAATTAACATATAATTATGAAATAGAATAGCATATCTTTACACGATGACATACAAGTAAAAAACTTAAGGAATGCGCTTCTTACATGTTGTGAGTGAATTAAAAATATTTAGATACAATTTCCATATTTGAAATTTGAAATAAAAGGTTCGATATACAAAATCAATGCTGTTTTCAAGACATGTAAAAAAATATATATTTTTATTTATATTTTATACAAACGACGTTATATGCTTTTGTATAATTAATTTAGTTTATTATTGCTATAAATTTATAATTTTAGTATAATTGTTATGTATTAATAATAAATACTATTAAAGAGTGTTAATATTAATACTTTTTTTAGGATTAATGTTTTTCTAAAATTACCCAAATAATTTCTAATTATTATTTAATCTAAAAACAGTGAGTTAAAAAATTTATAACGTTATAACTTTGTAAAAAATAAATAAATACTCACAGAGGACTTTCGTTATATTATTTATCAATAAATAATTCTACTCATACATTTTTAACCACCTGACGTTAGAAACGTTTTATGACAAACCACTTACTTTAACGTCTCTAATATAGTGGATCACCAATTTGTCATTGTCAACTGCTGCAGCCCAATCCAACACATCGGAAGGATGTTCCTGTAATTAAAGTATTGAGGGTTTATAAGGTAGGTATGTAAATAAATAAATATTAATTGTGAAGTATTAGCTTAATATTAATCCTAATTATAATTAATATTAATCTTAATTAAAAACTTATTAGTGATGATTCTGATCCAAAGACAATGGCATCTTGTTAAAATGTTTTAATTGAATGTATTTCTTTGTAATATTATCCATATAATATAGTGAAGGTTGGTTTGAATAAAGGTAGTTCCGAGCGGAGATTCTTGCCACGGTGTACTGGTACCGGGTTGAGGCCCGGACCAGGGTCAGGGCCAGAGCACATTAAGATCTGATACAGCAGTGGAATCGCAAGTTGAAGTTCCTGATTCGTTTACTGGGGGTGGTTTGTCTCTTGAGGGACCGCTACTTCGACCAATGAAGTCGTCATGGTCTTTGTCTGCGAGCAGGTAAGTATCGCGAAGAAGGGCCATCAGGAAGCTCGCCGTTACCGCTGACCCGTTTTGTCGAAGGAGACTAGGTAGACCGATACGAGACTGTTTTGCCGCTTCCTTACCTAGTCTGCAAAATCTCGGTGGGAGAGGGAATAGGGTATCATATCATCATGATGTTTTTTGGTCTCGCCTTGTTTGGTTACGTATCGTAAACACTTCTACCAAGATGTGGGTACATTTTAAATTAAATTCTATCACTTAAAACTAAATTAAAATATTTCAACTACTACTTATAATAAAAATATATAATAAATGTTAGTATACAAGCATAAAGATTATTTAATTACCAATATTACAAATATTACAATCTAAAATATATATTTAAAATATTAAAACCGCACTAACACATGCGTTAGCCATAACTAGAGAAAACAAAATGTTTATATATTCTTCATTTAATACAGTGATAGATATTGTAACTGTACATATGATCGTTAAACTACATCTTTTTTTTAAATTAATATAATATTATATATACTATACTTTTTTAATATAATCTTACCGGTATTAACGTGTCCCAGTTCTCTTCAGTTGGGTTGTTCAAATCAATTTTTATAAGCCTGTAATTAGGCGCGTTTTTGTTGGTGCGGAATATGCATACGGAACCCTCGTTGGTTATATACTGAAAAAAAAATAGAAAATTGTTAATATTTAATTGAAAAATTTAAAAAAAAAAGCTATCTTACCTCAAGTTAAACAGAGCTTGTAATATAAGAATTAAAAATCGATAACTATATTTAAATTTCCTTTTTTTTAAATAAAAAAAAATGTTATTGTTTTAAAAAAAAATACATATTCGGAGATTTTTTTTTAAAACAATAACATTTTTTTCATTGCAGATATCGAACGGCACGTGGACAAGAAAAGCTCGATAGGGCTAGTTTACGAAATTGTACACACGTATAAGCGCACGCACACTTATACCAACGTTCACACGTAGGTCTACATGTATGCACACGAACAGCTACGCACACATACGCAAACGCCCTAACCTCGTAGTCGGCCTCGAACTTGTGCACGATCTGCGTGAGCGGCAGCGGGCCCACGGGCGACCACTGCGACAGGTCCGCGAAGAACAACAGGTTGTCGCGACAGTCGCGCACCGGAGACACCAGCAAGTAGCGTCCACAGTCTGACACTTCAGCGCCACTGGGGAGTTAAAGGGGGGTAAATTCTATACTAAAGTGTCTTTTTGTTTGATTTTTATTTTCTGGAATTGTCAGTTTGCCTTAATTTTTTAAAAATGTAGAATTAATATTTCATTTTTACCAATTTCTTATCCCAGGGGTTATAGAATAGAGTTCGGATCCAGTAAATAAATTTATCATTGTTTATTTATTAAAAAAAAAGATTAACAATGCATCGTTTGTTTATAGACCAGTTAAAAACGACATGATATCTTGGAAGCAGTATTAAAGTACCTTTGAAATAAATGTATTATAAAGACTTTCTACGATATTACAGAAATATGAATAATGCTATTTTTTTGTGAGGTTCGATCAGTATTTAAGAAATTATTATCTGATTGTTAAACGCTTACCAGGGCAGAAGCTTTAATTTTATATCTTGTATTTGCGAGGTTCTAATTTATCTCGAAAAATGCAAAAACATAATATTTAAGATACTTTTAAATATTTTTTTTAAAACTGAAAATCGAACCAGAAATCCAATCAATCATTGATGAAACTACGATCGATGATATATGATCAAATACTATATCCTAACTCTTAAAAATACAGCAATTATGCGTGGAAATTAAAACTATTGATTAAATTGATTTAACAACTAAAATAAGTTATATTGTTGAATTAAAACTAACTAGCTACAAGTAAATTCGAAGAACTTTCTTAAATACAATATACAATACATTAGGTTGTATAATTGTAATATGAGCAACATACGATCGACGATCTTCACACTGCATTCGCGTGTTAACATCACTGGAGATAATATTAGGTGAATTAATAAAAAAACAATATTTTTGTATAAAGACTTTCGTGATCCACAATTACAACTTATCTATAGATATCCGGCTGTACTTTATCAGAATTTGGCCTACTAGTTTCGAACCCCTCCGAGGTTCTTATTGAGCTCAGAGATTGTAAGAATTGGCGTGATCGGAAGCACCAGATTACGCCGCCACTCTCTCAGATTAGGGTCCCGGACAGGTTCGAAACTAATCGGGCATATTTTAGGTAAGTGATTTCATTATGCTAAATATATTAAAATATTAGTATAGGCGTCTGATGGTGCTACTAAAATGGTATTAATGCTTAAATGGCTGACTATCAGGTTCGATTCCGTTTTGCAAAACGTATATCAAAATGTAAACTTTCATCAAAAAAATTGTTTCTTTTTATAATGAATTTGTCTTTTATTGTTAATAACTGGCGTCCTTTAGATAGGAAATGGGGGGGTTTAGTATTAGTTAAACTCACATCCTCCATAACGGCTCTTCTGGGAACTCGACGACAACGACGTCTTGTTCTTGAGGAGAGTTGAGTCTATGGTAACACAGCTTCTGATCGCGGTTCACGTCCGTCTCTGAGCCGTCGGTTTTACCAGTCTGTTCTGGGTACCGCTGAAATATATATATAGAAATGTATTAAATTTAGTTGATTATATTAATTATAATATTGCTTCTTTGAAAAAAAACCGTGCAGTAAAGGAATAATCTTTGTCACTAAAAAAAACAAAGACAACATCCAGACTAGAAACAGCAATCTTTGGATTATACAAAAAAACTGTTCCGTGTCGGAATCGAACCCACGACCATTGGCTGAACCGGCAGGGCCACAAATCGATATGGTTCCACAAATTTTTGTAAAAAAATGTTAGGTATAAATGAAATCCTTATCTGTGATGAAAGGATTCTGCTTTGAAGGGATTTATTTCCTGAATCCTTGGAGTACTTTACAACGAAACTATTATAATTATAATTTGCTTACAGAATAAAACAGTCCTTTGTTGTCCTTTGTCCAAGACATTGACGCGAATTTAACATTTTTTAACACTTCGGGGTAATTTTCACCTGCAATCATACAAAAAATATATATTTATATATAAAGATCTTTAGATAGTTAATATGTAATAAAATAAAAAATATATAAAATGCCAAAATGATACTATTTTGTTTCGATTTAATAATTTAGTATTTATGGTAGATAAGTCAATATATTATATAAAGACATTTAGGGTCAAGAACTTTTGTGATAATCATTAGTCGTTGAAATCTGAGGCAAAATTCCTGAATTTTAGTAACTTATTTAGTATTAACATCGATTACTTAGTTTGTAAGTTTGTTACCGGTATAATATTCTGAAATTATCTTTGATCTTAAATTTTGTTGATTAAGTAATTCTAGAGATACAAATAAATACCAAATAACATACATACTAACAGGTAAAACGGAGAAAATGTTTTCTAAGTCGTCTTGAAACAAAATGTACCTGAGGCGACATCCTTTAAGTGTATTGTAATCCAGTCAGAGCCACTAGCAGAGAGACCATACGCGAATGCTGATCCATCTTCAGTGAAGGTACTACCGGACAAGGCGACGGTACCATCTTCTGACAACGTGTTGGGGTCCAGAAACACACGCGCCTCACCGTCGAGACTGTCCTGGACGTACAGAACGCTGAAATGACAGACAAACATAGAGTTATACAAATAACAACCCATTTTAATGGGAAATTTCTCACATAAACTTTTATTTTTATTTATTTTAAAAGGCCGGGCAAAAACAAAAGGTATTTACCGCCGCCCAGGGTATTTTTTACTATCAGAGGATGCACAAGAGCGTTGCTAGTCTTTAAGGAAGGAGTGGGTGCACTTTTTGAAAATATCTATGTCGTATTGATACCACCATGCCACCGAAGGAAGTTCATTCCACATGTTGGTGATTGTGGGAGATAGTTTTTTGAAAGCCGCACTGTTGAGGAGCGCCGTGCATCCAGATGTTAGCGAAGTTATAGTAAGCGGTAGCGTGCAGTACGGTTGGCGGGGGGAATCAGATTAAAAACCTCTTCGGAACTCTCCTCGTGATAAATGGGGTAGAATACGATAAGAGATGTGTTATTACTACGCAGCGCCATAGCTAGATTTTTTTCAGAGACCATTGGGTCGTCGACCATCCGAATGGCTTTTTGCTGTATGCGGTCAAATGGTAGACGCTGATGTTGATATTTGGAGTGATCCGGCTGAGAGAGCAGTATTATTTATTTAGCCTAACCTGCACTTTATACTGTGCCGGACCCTGAACAGGCAGGAAATACTGGCTTACACTATTAATCACTCTCAATTTCAATGAGTCTAGCACGGCTTTGCTCTCCAAATAATCGCAAAAATGAACATGTTCGAAATGTTGAGGCCCAGCACTCCGATACTAGGCGAAGCATTAAGGGTATTAGGGGTATTCTCGAACAGTGGTGATACGACGAATGGGATTCTTTACAGATAAAAGCGCAAACCCGTGTCTTCAGGGGATTAAATTAAACCAAATTATTTTTTCCCATACTGAAGCCTTCCCTAAAGACGTACCTAACGTCGAAGGAAAGTAGAGTCTATAGCAGTCCATCAGATTTTTGTCGAACACAATGGCGGACATTGAACTGACACTGCTAATGTTAGGGAGTCAGTTTGCAAGGTCGTCCATGTGCATCGACGATAGGCCCGGCTAGCAGAAGTTGCTGAGGGCTGCTTTTGATAACTCCCAGAACTTTCGTGTCCCGGGCGTATAGCATGCAAGGTGTTACCCAATTTGAAGACATACTTATGCTTACTCTAGTAGTTTGCTTTACTTTTTACTTTATTTAACTAGACTTACTTTACTTAATTAGACTTACTTTTGATTCTGCAGACCTGTATTCTTGAAAAAGAAGTACCGATCTCCTCTTCGGAATGGGCACGAGTATTTTGGGTAGTTCCAGAGCTCTGTAAGTCTATTGTTAATATCTGTCTTTACGGCACACGAGTCTAGGAAAGGTCGTGTTATGTTGTTTTCTGCTTCTATAAATGCTTTAGTTTCCTCCGAATCAGGGTCTTCCAGCCAACGATACGGGTCTGATATCTGAAAAAAAATAGAAAATATTAATTACAACTTTCAATGTGCCAACCCTGAGCGGCATCAAATAAATCACAAAGATAATTATAAAAATATTTTGTAATAGAAAACCTGATATTTTTGTTCCAAAGCCGTTATAATCCATTATAACCGATATAGTTTTTGTTACTTCAAAAGCAACGGTACAAGGTTAGAAAAATACCTACTTTTGAATACGACGAGAATATCTAAAGAGATTCCTGAGTGATTGAAATATTAATTTATCATTGTTTTGAAAAAAGGCTTTCAGGGTTTAAGTTTTGTATTTTAATTAAATTTTTAATTAATTTTCTCTAAATATTTTATTAACTAATCTTCTTATCATATATTAAATTGTATTTTTTTTTAGCAACACCATTATGTGTATATCAAATCTTCAAGTCCTGTTTTGACCTGAATATGACATGGGCTCAATACATGAATGGCATAGGAAAACCAGCGGATCTAGTAATTAAAACTTTCATTAACCGATTGAACTCTGCAAAGTTCAGTCTAAATTGACATATAGATTCGATTTACGCTTCATTTAATTGAATTAACTACATTTTTGTTAGATATAAACAACAGAAGTAACTTAAAAATATATTATGCTACCTTAGTTCCATGATAATCGTCGACCACTGTCTCATCCCTCCTTGCCTCTGGGTATTCGAAGGTCATGTTCCACGGGGGTGCGAGGGTGGATGCGCGAGCGCACTGCAACAACGCACATAATGACACTAACAAAACACATCCAGCCATATTGGCAACACACGCTACCACCACTCACAGCACAATGACCGCTGCGATGGACGCGTTACTCTTTTATTTCAATCGATTCTAGCAAACAAGCTAACACGCAAATTATAACTTTCTTTTACGATCCATTAATGATAGGAATATATGACATTATAGCTAAAAAATCTTCTAAATTATATACTGCCAGTCAGTTACAAGTTAACTACGTAGGTATGTTACTTGAATGCCTTGAACTGATAAAGGAGTTTAAATGTTGTCATTTATAAATATACCTAGACCTTAATAGATTTTTAATTGGGGTAATTTTCTGTTATGAATAATGTATATGAAAATCTAGTTTGTAATTAAAAATTAACATAATATATTGATATACATCGTAGATCTTAAGACATTATGAGTTGGTCGGCCCGTTATATTATTAACTGAATGCTTCTCAGCTTTAATTTTTTATTTGTCTAAAATGTAGTTATTTTATGTTTTCTTATTGTCTGACGTTGTTTGGGTATTGGTACTTTTTAGGAGTACTTTTATCGATCAAATGAGAGTGGGTTTAAAACCAATAATTAGTGATAAGACTTTAAATACTTATCCCATACTTATTATATATTTAGAAATTTTATATACCAACAGGCATGATAAGCCAATACCCGTCATAGGTACTAAAGAAATCACAGCGTCCCAAGAGCTGCATTGAAGAAAAGAAATTAAAACGTCATACTTAACATTTGAAAATTCACAACGTATAACATCCCAAGTTGGATCTTTAGGAGTGTTTGTTTGTCTACAAGTAACAATTTTAAGTAAAAATTACATTAAATTGGAAGTTCGTTTAAAAATATGACGGAAACACAAACCTCTAATTTAACCGTTTGTTTTCTTTATATTTATAAATACTATTACAAGGAAAAATTTGTTTTTTATTGGATTGCATAAAACATTTATTCATATAATGTGTTAGTTTATACATTTATATAATAATATTTAAAATATATGAAGCCCATTCAAACATGCTTTGATTGCCTTTAAACATTGAGGTCAGTTATCAATAGAAACATGCTCTCTTTCCATAGGTAAAATCATTACTGTTATTTTTATTGATAGTTTCAGTGACTCCTATAATGACTTTCTCTGGTCATGAATAATAATGCAGGGGATTGACAGGGGGACTAGAAAACGGCCAGTCTCGAGTTCTGAAGAAGTCTGAAACATACATTTCTAACCACAATTGGGTGGATTCAGCTTTATGACCCCGCGCTGAGTCTTCCTATAAGGACCATCCTGATTATGAAATATTGTATTGCTAATAGATTTAACCACCTTCTCAAGAATCGTGTCTTAATACATTTGTGTCGATGTCTTGACCTTGATCGCTAACATCCCACAAAACAATCAAGACGGATAAAGTCCACGTTGTACTCTGCTCACTAATTGGGAGAGCAATGAGCATAAACATGATCATTCTGCTTCTTTAAACATTGCCAAATGTTAATTTTCATTGTTATTGAAGAAGAACCCTCTAATCATGGATTAATAAAATCATATTTTTCGAATCGCGTCTAAATTATTTATCAGACATGCTTGGAAATTATACCATTATTTTGAAAAACTTCTTCGAAATAAATCGATATTGTTATACTGTCATTCAGTGGCCGGCAAAAGTTGTTTGAAAATCCATATCTGTCGTATTGTTGCGGACAAATTCATTACTATGTAAACTCATATATGACGTGTAATTTTAAAATGAAACTATCTTTTACCCCGAAACTTTATCAAAATTTTTATTTAAATTTTGAACTCACTTGCAAAGAAAGCAGTTTAGTTCTCGGTCGTCTGAGATTTATTAAAAAAAACAAATGAACAAACTTTGGCGCGTAAAAAATTATTGTTGCTCGTTGATTGTCATTGATTTTTAAAAGTAATGGGTGTATAATTTTGTAATAATGTGTATAATTCAGTAAATGGTGTATAATACAGTAACGAGTTTAAGTGAAGAAAGTCAGTGGGATGAACTTAGTATAACGCCACATGAAAATCAAAAGGCCGTAAGAAACCTAATAGAAAACTTGTTGCTTAATACAAAATCAAAGCAGAAATTTATGAATACGTAAGAAAATTTTAAATTTTATTTACTTTTAATTTCCCCGCATTATTTGAGAAAAGCAATATTCAAGAATTGGCCGCAATTGGGCATTAGTAGACTCACGTATGTGTGCCTCGGCTACGTCTCAGCCCGATCGTACATCAATGACCCCTTTGCCAGACGCTGCAGTTATATACTATAAATGTTCCTCAAAGCTCTCTCTTGGAATTACTATTTTTCATTATATTCGTATACGATCGCATAAAAATGCTACATAATTTTTTTTATTATACCACGATAAAGAACTAACAGCCTCGTTTACTCAACTGTCACGTTTAATAAAAATAAAGTATGTTGTATCACATTCTTGACAACTTGACAAAAATGATAAAATTCTTTAGAATGATTTATAATAAATGTATTATATATGTATGTATATATTAAATAAATGTCATATTTCAAAAGTAATGTGTAATGGCATTATTATCAAAATAAAAACTAGAATGATGTAAAGGTTTCGTTATATGAAATTCTAGACTAATAATGCAAAAACAATATTAAATTTTAATTGGTTTCATAAAGGATAAACTATGGTTTCACTATTTGGTCTCCACATTACAATGCACATTCAAATTACACGGAAAATTTGCCATTAAGAAAGAAAGAAAGAACTTTGCCATTAAGGTTTTCCCATATGGTTGTCGATAATACTTAGAAAAATAAAAAAAATAGATTGCATTTATCTCTTTATTAATAAGATTGCATAGCATGAACCATTCCTATTTAACACACGCTATTTGTTATTTATATACCAGTAATAATGTCTGTTTGTTAAGGCTCCTGTTCTCAGATAGCAATACTAAATAAATATGAAATACTTCCATATATATTCCTTTCATTTGTAAAAAAAAATATTTCTTAAGAAAGTAAAAAGACGCTGGCATTTTTGCATTTACTTTCTTTTGTATTTGGAGAATTGATTGTAAGAAATGATTTAAGGAATTTTTAAATTGTGTTAGTCAAATATATTGACTCAATTCTCAAGATATACAAACTATCTACATGCATGTTTATTCTCAATCAAGCTAGCTGGATTTGTATTGTTAAATTTTGGTGGTTAAAAAATTTATATAAGCTTAAAAAAAATATATAGTGCAGACTAGTAAAAAAGTAGCTAATACTTATGTATATAATATATATAATTAGAATAATAAATATATCTTTGCCAAAAATAGTAATGAATTAGAGATAATTATTAAGTCAGTTAAACAGTTAGTTGCCAGTTTAAACAACTGTTTAACAAATCACCAAAAAAGATTGTTAAATTATTATTATTGCTAATAAAATAACAAATCATTTATATCTATTTATTATTTTAAAGTAACAAAAGAATTCAAGACATTAAAAATTACTGAAGTATAAAATGTACTTAGCATTAAAGTCATATTTGATAACACTTAAACAACAAAGACAATCTTATCAATAACTCATGTCAACATTAATATAATGAAATATCTTAACAATAAAAATACAATAAAATTAGAAATGGATGACAATACAATCTTCAATGGTAAACATATCATCCTATTAATGAAATTAGCAGATTTCAAATGGAAATGGATGGTATGGCAACAACATTAATTATGGAAATTGTCAGTTTATATAAGATAGTAAATTTAACCAAACATAAAAATATTTAATTAACGCCTGACAGCTTACCTAGGAGACCACGATTTAAAAAATAATATTAACACTCTTGTTTTTCTTCAATATAAGAACACGAAATGACTATTGATCTAGTTGATGACTAAATACAAACAGTTAATAACACAAATACAAATAATATAAAGGTGTACGAGATTTTTAAATTTCTTCTTTGGTAAAAGAAATCAAAATGTAATTATTCTTTTTAATGATATATAGTTATTAAAAGTTTTATTTTATTTTATTTCTTTAATCTGTTTTTTGAGCTGAGTTTTATTAATTGCCAATCATAACTCTTAAGGGGTATTAGAAAATGAAATTTAAGGATATAAAATTTTATGCAAATAATGGCATACAATTTGAGTAAGATTATTTCGAAATACTTTATAATACACACAAAATCAATATTTAATTCTTATAGAATTACTTACTGATTAAAAGTGATACTTGAACAAAATTGTGGGTTAAAAGTTTCAAAATCATTCAACATTTTCAAAACGTTACTTATATAATATAACATATCTTACCAATATCTGTCTAGGAAATTTGAAAGCAGAACACTTGTTTCGTATATATAACTTTTTTATCTCTTTTGGTGTAAATATTGCAAAATTCGCGGAAAATCGGCGATGATTAGCCAAAAAGCGACGCACCGCCATACAATTTGACATTTTAAACATCAGTTGCCTCAATTAAAAAAAAAACGTCAAAACACTGTCACATTAAATAACAATATGTATATATTTTTTGAAAAATATTAAACAAGGATTATTTAAATAGTTAGCTACTTAAAAAAGAAATATTTTGCTAAACACACAACGAGAATATATTATATAGAGTATGTCAATAAATTTTGTCAATATATAAGGTTCTGTTATAAAATTATACAAAAAAGTTTATCCGAACTGACTAGAGTGGTTTATAGATTATCGATTGTAGATATAACATTGCAATATCTATATTGGGTTTCTATTGTAATGTTGAAACTTGCACAAGTATTTTGAAAATTTCGTTAAGACGTCAAACCTGAATACAGTCAGTGCTATTCAGTTATCACTAACAAGCATCTATCATATATAGAAAATGATGAAATTATTATACAAAATAAAATGTTCATTGTGCAATATTTAAAAGTATTATTTATTAACTAATTTGTTTATCAATGCTTATTATTTACTTTATTCGTCCAAAAAATTATGTATTCAATGGTATGTTATCTATTGTGGTTTAATTATAACAAAATTTTATTATAAAATATATATCTTACTATAATGCGTCAGTTAAGTACCATTTAGATAATTATTTTGTTATGGAGTTACACAAACTATTTTGGTATTTATGAACCAAAGGATGTTACAAATAAAATGAAATGTCCAGATTCAATATTTAGGAAAAAATATAAATAAAACATCACAAATATAATCTTTATTTATTACGACGAATAGCCATAGTGTCCGACACAAACGCAACCCGCCGTCCGCCGTAAGGCACTAGTCATTAAACGGACGTGTCGGACAATAATAACATAGTACATTTAACTAATAAATCATAATACTACTACAAAAATATAGTTTTCACTTTATTTAAGTACTGAAGGTAACAATTGACTTGTAAATGTCGATTAGATTTCTGAGTTACCCGCCAGTTCTTGGAAAATAATTTTAGAACATATATACTGCTCAATGATTATATACCACTATTAAGAAAGCAGTTTTGGCTTATTTTACATTCATAACATATTTCGTCTACAAATATAAATAACAAAACAAAGGTTTACTTTTAATCGTATCAATGAAAGAAATTGCTTTTTAATTCTAACACATATCACATCAAAACGAAAATACAATAACATATAAAAGTAAAACTAAAATATTATTTTAAATTATTATTGACAAATATTTAGACCTTTCGTATTTAACAAAATATTGAAAAACAATTATTAAAAAAATCTGTCCAGTTAAAAATATAGTAACAGGTGAGACTTCAGGCAATTATAGTTTTATAAAATACATTTAATTACAAATACAAAATTAATTTTAATCCTCGATTTGATTTTTTTATAAAAAGGTTTACATAACTTTTAACATAAAGATGCAAACTATTCAAAATATTAAAACAATTTCTTTTTATCTTAGAGGATTCAAAGTTTATTCTGTTAGAAAATTTCACTAGACTGTGCCATAGTCAGTCAGTCAACCACAGAAGCCCTTTTAAATATATATTCGTGGACAAAGTTCAATACATCTAAAAACATTGAACCCAAACGATATGTAACAATTTCTCCATGATATCTACAGCATATTGTATATTTAATTGAATTGCCTCTTGGTTCTTTTTAAATACTTATCCAAGTCTAATATATCATAAAAATCTACGTATTGTCCTAATACTGAATGATCTAGTCATAAGAATCGGAATATTATTGAAATATTTATTAATAATGTTTTTTTATTTATATATACTAATATAAATAGTTTTATAAAGGAGAAAAATCCTTGAGAGTTTGTTGCATCACAATAGTAGTGGAAGATAAATACAACTATTTTAGAATATTTAGTTTTAATTAAATACATGGGTGTTTTAAATTTCTAATTTAATCCTAAAAATGCAGATTGAGATCAATTCTATGCGAAAGTGCCTCTATTATAGCCCTGTGTTAAAAATAGCCTAATTTATTACTATTGAGATCATACAGCAATGGAATGTTTAAAATGTTATTCAAATATACTTAAATTATAAGAAATCTCATAAGTTTTTTTTATGTTATTAGTTATTAATTCAGTTGGTCGTTTGAAATGCTAAATAGAAATCTGCAATAAGATCATGGAATTAATTTTTATTGTTGTTTAAAAATATTGCACAACCATTTTAGTATCATATAACGACGGCGACATATTTTATATTATTATATTGAATCTAGTCACAAAAGAACCATGACAAAGTATTTGTTTTAAAATTATACTGTCATCTCTTTCTTTCTTATTTATATAACTCGTAGCATTGTGATTAGTACGTTACATCGGTATAAGTAATAGTAAGTAAGAAGCAATCGAATGTTTTGAAAATCGACAAACAACTGATAATTATTTTGTAATTAATATTAAAATTATAGTACGTATTGGCATCAACCTGCCTAAACTAACAGGGCGGAGTTTTAGGAACAAAATTTCTTAATGTCTTTAGCGATGGTTGTCGTAAACAAACTTATAATGTTCATATAATTAATTAATCAATATATAAAAAGCGACAATTATTTTAGCTTGATAAATTGTTACAAGCAAAAATATTTATTTTAAAAGCCTTTAAAACCGTGTAAGCCCGTACACTACTCTAAAACATTCAAGACACTTGGCACCACTCAACTCCAACACCCCCACAAATATTGTCGTCTCTTTCTCGTTCGTGTTTACGAGAAGCTGTCCTGCTCACACTCGTCCCAGCTGTCGCACTCATACTGGTCGCAGTCGTAGTCAATGTCGCAGGCGGCGTGTCCGGTGGCGTCGGAACTTATATCCGTTAAAGCTGCATCCGATACCGGCTTAGACGATATGTCCAGTATCTAAGAAATAAATTATTTCAGTAGTTTACAGCTTTACTGATAGTATACTGGGAGTAACACTATGCGTATCTGCGTGCGTGCGTACGCACACGTGTAAATGCTGTGTACATACATCTGCGGAGGAGCGCAGACTGTAATTGTCAGACAGTTGTTGCGCGGGGCGGCGCGCGTCTGAGCGCGACACCTTGTCAGAGCGACCCGCCGCCTCCGCCTCGGACCGCATGGAGCGCTCTGAGTGGGATAACGACGATTTATAACATTCATTTTATTAGTTTAACTCTGATCTAGAATAATAATGACGAATTAGTGTAATACTGATTTTTTTCAATAATTTTGTATAAGTGTAGAGTGAGTATCAATAATATTATTCTACACTATAACTATATACGAAAACTTTGTTAAAACAGTTAAATATATTATAATCTTGGGAATTACCTTTAGCAAGAGGATCTGCTAATGATACGGGAGAACTACTTCTCGGAGATCCCAGACTGCCGCTGTAATACATCTCCGGATTTGCCTCGTGTCGATCTAAAAGTAGTTTGAACTAGCACCGTGCGACAAAAATAACTACTGTAGCTAATAATTTTCTTCCGACTACACTTTTGCATGAAAATGTTGTTTTATAAAATAAAAATATTACAAATTAGCTGATATGCTGATAATATTGTCTACTCTAAATACTAACGGGATACTGCTCAGTCGTACGTACTAAGATAACAAAATACATAACCTTAATAATCTTTTAAAAAAGAATTAGTCATACCACAGTCCAGCACGTCCTGGAAGCTGTAGTTTGAGATGGTGACAGACTGTCTGATCCAGGAGTGGCTCATGAGCTGCGGTAGCGTACAGCGAGCGCTAGCTTCCTTGCACAGCATGCGACGTAGTAGCTGCTCCAGCTCTGGGAGTCATATATATTCATCATAGATATACGATTCGCAATTCGAGGCAATCGCTTACGTAACAGCTATTAGGTGAGTGATATAGTCGAAAGCTTGATGCCTATGTTTGAGTATACCTGTATATAATTTTCTAAAATTTTTGAAGTGGCAATAAATTATATTTGCAAATACATGACGTGTAATAAGTAAATTATTTATTTTATAATTGTACATCAATTACCTTCGGAGACCACCTGCGGGAATGTTAGCGGTCCCTGTATAGTGTCCTCAATATCAGAGAACGGATTCACGAAGAAAGTCAGAACGTATAACGTGATAC
Organism: Mechanitis mazaeus; assembly: GCA_959347395.1. Taxonomy (NCBI): domain Eukaryota; kingdom Metazoa; phylum Arthropoda; class Insecta; order Lepidoptera; family Nymphalidae; genus Mechanitis; species Mechanitis mazaeus. The sequence continues at coordinate 13,295,505 of OY365743.1, forward strand.
CCATAGACCACATCTCCAACTCTGGGCCAGCATATCTACGTAAAATTCAAACCATAAACAACAAAAACAAAGAATAAGATAAGATAAAAGAAAAGAAAACGTAAGCATCCAGAGTAATTTACTATGTAGAATACACAGAATTTTGTCGTTTATGACCATAAAAGAAAAAACGCACTTATTTCCCGCTAACACTTCCGGGCTACAATACTCCGTAGTGCCATAGAATGTAGAGAACAAGGTATCTTTGCTCATGAATGTGGCCGAACCGAAATCGATTAGCTTCACGTGAAACTTGTTGTCAATTATCACGTTTTCGTCTTTAATGTCGCGATGTAGAATGTTCAGAGAATGAAGGTATTCCACAGCTTGGCCTATCTGTAATATAAAATATGTTATATTAATATAAATTAAATAATCAATATGAATGTGGCACATGTTTTATCAAAAAGACGAAACCATTAAAAGTTGTCTTAATTACATGTGTAAAACTCGCCTAATTTGTCATTTCTAGATCGTAAACTTTACTAACTGATAAATAGCAAGTCGGTCTACTTTTAACCCAAAAACCAAACAAACAAAACAACCTGTCTGAATATATAGCTAAGAAGTGGTTCATCCACCCGTGGTCGTCTCTCGATGAACTCGAAAAGATCCATACCCGCGCCATGCTTTTCCATCACCATCTGGAAGTACTTGTCGTTCTCGAACACGTCCAGAATTGACACCTGTAGTTACACAATCTATACTTATATTGTGACAAGAAAAAAGTATCAGTTTAGATGTACCCTTCCGACTACAGTTGTCCTGTCTAGTCAGCAAAATACTTTTGTATGAAGAAATTTCCAGAGTAAGGTTAGGAAGAAACAATCTACCAAATGCGTTTCATTCGAGGTCTTTTGTAGTCGACTCATAGGGAACTGCGAGCAACAGCCAATATTAAAGCACACATTGAACTATCAAATAATTCCAAATACATGGATATCTCTCTTTACGAATATGAATCTTTTTAATCTTTACAAGTTCAAATGCTATTTAAAAAACTAGTAATATATACTATAAAAATAAACATATTTACCTTGATGTCAACTCCCAAATTAGAAATCGTAACGAGTGCAAGGTAGTTTTATGATAGTGCGAAAGAGACAGCTATACTCACAATGTTAGGATGCGACAGAGTCATCAACAAACTCAGCTCCAGTGGCACTCTGCGGCCATCCGGGGCGTCACTCCAGAAGGCAGCTCCCACTTTCTCTTTTAAAATAAATTTAGCGACCGCCAGCAGTCTGTCGGATCGGCGGTACGCCATTTTGACACATCCATAAGCGCCTTTACCTGCAAAGCATTCAAATGGTATTAATAATTTTTATGGTATACCTACAACTACAATTTATTGTACTAGTAGAGGGTAAGCAAAAAACCTGATGATATAAGATATTGCTGTCATTCTTGACAATAATAATGTCGTATTGCATATTGTAATGAAGTATAAAACGGAAGATTGTTGGACCGGGCATGGAACTCTTTCGGTGACCATTATAATCTATATTAGTATAATTATGCCTATCGATTGTGTGTGAAGCTATAACTAGGTGTTCACCAAACAATTATTAGATTTATAATAAAATTACCTATTTGTTTGAGTGTAACATAATGCTTGTTGTACTCTCCCGCTACCTGCTCTTCACCACACTGACTCATAAGCGAGACCGATTGATGTCTGCTACTAGCCGATTTATTACCCTATAAAAACACTATTTAATTAATAAAATAAATCACGAAATCTTATACAACAAATGTCCACACTAAGTTCAACTGCAAATGGTTTTATTTAGATTATATATATGTAGAACTTGCCATAGTGGTTACGATGACGGCAATATACCAATAGGTCAGTCATATTTTTGTAGTCTCTAATAAGATTATAATTAAATATCGGGGAACTGTAGTAAATAAGTAATTGTAAATGTGAATAATAATATAATATAGTGACCGCTACGAGCGAGTTGTCAGCAGTGGAGGCCAGCGTGGAGGCGAGGCTGCAGGCGGCGTGTCGCGGGCCCGGCGCGCGCACCACGAGCCATACACAGCGCACCACGCGACCAGACGACAGCTGCATGCTGGACACCGTGTACACTATGTCTGAGGACCGGACATCCAACTGTCAGACACTTTATTGGACGGTCAAGTGAGTAACCTCAGATTGGCTATGTAGCTTGTGTTGTTTGATTATCTAACGCGATGGATATAAAAACGACAAAACCAAAAATAAAATTAGTTCAATAATTCTTTACCTTCAACTATTTATACATAACAAAAATAAGATAATCAATTCGAATATCCTCTTTTGTATCGTTCTGTATAGCTAACTATAGTAAAATAATTTTTATCGCTTAGACTTATAAAATATAGCAGAAAAGTCCTCAAGATTATTAAGATTATTTTATTTGTGATCACCAGAGATGGTTATTTAAATATGAAAACGTATATATATATTTTTATAGTAGGCCTATTACAGCCATCTTGTGTCCGTACTCACTGAGCTCGGTCCCGTCCCGATGTCGTCCCACTCCCCCGTACGTCCCGTCGGTCGGTCGCTCGTCGTCGCGGTCTCGTCGCGCGTGCGCTGGCGTCGACGTCACGCGCAGAGGCCGCCGCGGGAGGACGGGCGTCTCCGGCTCGTCTGGGGATGCATTACAATTATAATAAAGGCATATCTTCGGACTAGTAAAAAAAAATTAAAAAAAAGAGCAGGACTTTAAATTTAAAGTAATTTAAAGTATTTTATTCTATAATCATTGAATGAAAAATTAATCGGGACAGGTTTGTTTGAAGGATCGCGCGGTATGGGAAAACGTTCCGTCCCTTTTTTAGTAAGATTAATAATTTATCAATTTCACATAGCTACACATGTTTAGAAACGATTACAAACAAGATCGGAATTAGAATGTTCTATTTTTTTTTATATATGGCTGACATATCTATTTATTAGTATTGATAAAATTGATGCAAATGGTTCACGGAGCTTTCAAAGAGACAATTTAGGTAAACTATTAAGGAACACATTTATTACATGTAGAGAGAACTTTTACCGTCAAATATCTTCCTTGGTGCCGATTCAGTTTGCGTCTCTAGATCATTATCATTGCTTAAGCTTTCTATGCTTTCGTCGTTGCCGTTATGTTTAGGTAAATCTTCAATCTCACACCCAGGAGGCGGCATCTCGTTGATGGGAGTCAAAAAATCCGCGCTCGTTTCATTAGAATCGCAGAAATCGAGGGATGTACTACTCTTATCATCCTTCATTTTTATAGATTTATATTTTGTGAAATCGAAAGACAATCTTAAAGACGGATCGTTCAATCGAGTTCTCGAAGAATTCCCCGTGGGTGTCACTTCTTGGGAATGCTGAGACGTGTAGTATATAGAATCCGACTTTTCATTTATTTTTGGCGATTGCTTCACATTACCCTGTTCGGAACGAAGAATGTTTTCTGATCGTGACTTTGATATGCTACTTTGGCAATAGTTCTCGTCATCTATAGATATTCCAGACATACCAGATGTAACATCTGGGATTGCGGATATATCATTTCTCTGTTCAGTGCTTAAACTGGATACCATGTCCTGTGTGGGTGTGGGTGTGTGTGTCACCAAACTGTATGATTTGTCGAGACATAATGCACTGGAGGACTTCTCTCTTGTAGTTGACAATATTGACTGTTGCACATTAAGGGATGTGCAAGCTGATTTTTGACTTCCATTGAATGCTCCACATGAATCTTCATCAGTGTCTGAGGCTGTAATTGAGCAAATTTAATCATTAAAGCATCAATTTTATATTCTGTCTGCTCAATTTAGTATCAAAAATTTTTTCCTATCCTATATTATCCCTTATACCCTTTAATGCACTACCCATTAACCTGTTAGACCAATCCATGCCAGAATAAGATTGTCTGGAAGGGATTACTTTGTAGCGATAAGATCGCCTTATACCCTGTATACCCATCTATAAACTTTCATGTTTTGTTATTCCTTGCACTGTATTTTATTTTTTTTGTTTGCAATAAAGTATATATTATTATTATTATTACAATTACTACAAAATTGTTATGTACCTGAATCGTTATTCTCATTGTTAACAGGAGACAAAGTCATGTTTCTATTCCTGTCTTGCAACTTAATTCGATCGGATTCTTTACAGAAGTTTTGTATGATATCGTCAATGTGATGACCTACGACCTCGGATTGTGCTTTGCCGAAGGTTAGCATGGCGAAGTGTTGGTTACATGCTGTTATGATACCACTCTCGTCCACAACAAGAAGTCCGCTAACATTGTATGTAACCTGTTTAGAAATATGACAGATATTTTTAATTATTTACAATGACTGCCTACAGAGCACTTCACTTAAGTATATTTAAATATACATGAGAAATAACACAAAGAGGGTGTTTTACTATGGCAATATAAGGTAGGTCTTTAGATAATTTACTATCTGATTCTAATAACCAATTACTGATTTATGAAGTACTCACCCTGACATTAATTATAAATACAGGTTTCTCTTTGTTTGGCTTCAGTGAAGACCAAGTGTTTTCTATGTTATGAGCCTTTGATATCCACAAACATAGTGGAAAAGAACCGCCATCTAATGTCCGACCTGGAATATTAAAATATATCTTAATTCGGATTAACTTTCACTCAAGGACGCATGAAAAAGAGCAGTCATCATTGGACCCCATAGGATGGTAGGGCTCTAACAATATCAGGTACTTTATTCTTTTATATTTTTTAGTAGTCTTGTTTTTCGTCTGTCTCTATTTCTATACATATAGAATGTGCGCGAATTTTGAAAATTTATATGTAAACAAATCAATACCTGTTAGTTTCTGCTTGGACAAGCTTTTTGACACAGGAGCGTCATGCGGCAGCTGTATGGACGGTATGAGGGAGGTAATAGGCAAGCCTACGACTTTCTCGGAAGATTCAGCTTGAAACAACATAGCCGTATCTTCGCCCTCACAGGATATTATTATACCATCCCCATCTACTCTCAACTGTGAAAAGAATTAACTCTAAATTAATTTTAATTTGTTCTGACATTATTTATGAATGATATACAGGAGTCAATAAAAAAAAAATATGGATCTAGCATTTCAATAAAACTATTTTCCGGACAGATCCTCGCTCGTGAATACAGATATATTCCAAGAATGATTCGAATTGAAATTAATAACCATCCTAATTTAATTAAAGAAGATGGTTGGAATCTATCGAACACCTGGGATTCTATCATGAAAAATATTAAATCTGTGAACATACTGCCAGACTCATACACAGTTAGTGCGTTTTGGGTGCATCTTGAACTCTATGCGCGTAAACTCAGGAACCGTTTGAGGTAGGTGACAAATAAACTGACTGACTGACAGACACCATCATCTAGTCTTAAAGCATACGAAACGTCTTGTTTAAAGTAAAAAATGTAAAAATAAACACGAGTTATATTCGTAAAATAGTTTTATTGAAATGTGTAGTACTTGTGTAAATCTTAGAAAACAGTATGGATGGATTATTCATGGAGTTTTTTGCCAAGTTTTCCCATAAACCTACTTCTTTGAACCGTGAATTACGGTCTCATTTTTTAAAAGTGTAATATGAGATATTGAAAAAAATATATATTGAGGGTTATACAAGTAATTCAGTTATCTTTTTTTTCACTGAATTATTTTAATAATCAAAATCTTACCACGACATTTTTACAGATGATAGGTTCCGCAACCACCAAACATGGTCCATCATTGTCCAATTGTCGTATCCACAGTGAGACTTGAACTGAACTTCCATCCTTTGATAACAATTCTACTACCTTCAAGAAATATTAAACAGGAATAAAGACTGTAATATTTAAAATGATCTATAAATATTAAAAATTACCACAGTTGTTGAGTTTTATATATAAATTTTAAATAGCATTTAAGGTTTTTAAGATACAATGGAAATTAAATCAAATATGAATTTACAAATATAAACTTATGCGGTTTATCTTATTAAATTACCTTTCCACTTAATAAAATAATAGTTCCATCTTCAGATATATCCCCATCCTCTGCCTCATGCAGGCTGAAAGTCTTGCTGTTCCTCTTTCGCAAAAGATCAGAAAACCGAAGATCACATAATTCTCCAGAGGAGTATCCAAGAAGAGAGCAAGCCTTGTTATTGACTATAAGAATCTATAAATGAAAAAGTAAAGGCAGGTAAGTATTATATTTTAAAACAGTCATAAGAAATAAGATATAGAATAATAACATAACGATGTGTAGACAAGATTAAAACAAAGAAAGTAATTGCTTCAAGCATTCATGTGTAATGTTTTTATATTTATTTATTTCTTTTTAACTTTGAATATAACTAAAAACTACTTGAAATATATGTTAGGATTTTTAAGAACAAAAATATAATCATACCCTTAGGAAAGTGTAGTTGGTATTTTCATATGACCATTCCAATAAAGATATTTTAATAATTTGATAAAAGTATAGTAAGCAAGCAGATGCAAGGCAAATGCTTAGCTTAAACTCATGGAGACAGTATTTATTTTGTTACATTCATTTGTTATTTTCTCAAATAGCAAAATCTTACTTTAGAAGAAGTTGGCTCAATAGTGAACACAGCTCTGCTATGGTTGATTGATTGCTGTAATCGATCTGCCTGTGTTGGTGTGGATGCTGCATCACCAGTTGCCAAGGAACTGTTGAAACGAAGTCCATTTGGCCCATCAACTGGAATAAGGTATGTGATGACAAAAAAATAACAATATAATTTATTAAAGAAATATTATTGTATGTGATTGATAGTCATGGTAGATATTATTACCTCTGACTAAATCTACAGCTTGCTTCACTTTGGTTGGAGTCCCTAGATCCATTCTAATAGGCCTTACTCTACGGTTTAGCCGAGGAAAACTTTGATTCCCTTCAAAGGAACAATTTCCCCAGACATTGCGAAGATTTGGATGAGCTTTGACAGTCCTAATAAACAAAAATTTTAATTATAGGAGCTATATTATGTTAAGGCAAGATGTTATGTACAGTACAGACAAGTTAAATATATGGTATTTGTAATCAAATAGATCTAATTAAGGTATGCAGATGTTATAGCATTTATTCTAATTCAATTAACAAATACAATTACCTGCACTCTTTGTTTATATCAATATGTTTTTCCGGCGTCAAAAACAATTTATCTACAGTTGAGAGCAAGTCAAGTTTTTGTTTCTGTAAATTACCAATTACATTTTAAGATTCATAAATTTAAGAGAATGCAGTTTTATATGACTACATACAACTTACAGGCTTAGGAGTCAAATTCAGATGTTCTGGAGAATAAACGTCCACAAATCTTCTTAATCTAGGTTTTATAGGTGTCAAACCTGCTGTGTCTCCTGCAGCTATTCTATGTAGTTAAAATACCAATGTTACTGGATTTATGAAACGTAAACGTCAATAAAACACTTAAGTCTTACGTCTAAAAGATTCAACAGTATCTTTATCATTTATTTACATCCTTCAGAGTTATTTTTAAAAGAAAATCAATAACTAACAGCGCGCAAGTTCAAAATCGCCTTATGATCAAAGTTATTTTCGAAAAGCCTTACGTACCCTTTAAAATTTAACACTTTCGCTGAATCCATTGTCTTTAATATTTACTACTTTTATGTTCTTTTCTCTCAAATTCAGTTTTTTTTCAGTTCGACGTTAGAATTGAAAAAATTTAAAATTCAAACAATAGATACAAACCGAAATCAGCTGTCAGATCTGTCAGTTTAGTCACTGCTTACATACGGCTTAATAATTATAATTTTTTACTTTAAGCATAGTAATAAAATAAATTACCTTAAGTCCCTTTTAAAATGTTACTTAATATAATAAAATATATATGTGAAGATGTATACACAAAATTTTATAACATGTTAAAGGATGCCATCTTGTTCTAATTATAATAACTAAAAATTTTGAAGGAAGTTAGTACAGAGACTACCTAGATGGAGTTACTTTTATCTAAATTATAATTTTATTTCCTATTATTTTTCTACAATCTTATCCAATTAAACTTTTACATTAGTGTATAAGATTCGTTTATTTAGGTACCTAATATAATAACATTAATTATAAAACTTAATAGTTGTGATTTTAATGGAGCAGACTTTATTTCCAATTACTTTAAGAAATCACATAACAGTGCTAAATGAATATGCACGACTCCATGTTTATAAAGTAGAAATGTAAAAAACATGATTAAAAGTGACAATGACTCTCAACAAAAAATTGATACGGACAACAAGTTCATGTCATTGAAATAATCTACACATCCGGCTCAAGTTTATCCGGATATGTTATAATAATCTACTAATAAATATTATTGATTCGATTATTCAACAGGAAGTTACCAATAATGAGTTCAGTTAAACAACTTCTCAACATTACCTCTCTTTTATGATATTGGTATTTCCTTATCACTATTATTGATAAGTACGTTTCATTGGTGCATCTTAAAAAAGTTGGTTTATACGATCATATTGAAAGTTCAGGACCAAGAATATAGATCAGTTTTTAAATCTGTATTTGAAAAATAGGTCGTGAAAAATTTTTTTTCGTAATTTGTTTTAACAAGTCAAAGTACCAAAAAACTCAAACTATTCGTAGGACGAAACGTGAATTGTGCTTGTGAAACTTCATAGGAAGACAACTTCCTTTTTATTCGAGAATAATCCATAGATTACAGAAAATAATACAATCATGTACTATACATGTTCCGGTTATTGTTTACTTTCAAAACCCAAGGTCCTTCCATAGTCCTTTCGATTTACCCCACCCAGATGTAAGTGGACCTAATTACACTAGTTACGTCTGTTTTTTTAAAATGAACCTTAGATCTAAGTAGTTAAGATTTTAAATCAATTGTGCACAATAAAATTGTTAAGTCTACAGATTGTAATGTTGGCTGTTGCTCTATAAATATAAGTAATTAATAATATTATAGTGGTAATGGGACATTTATATCAATTGTGAGGCGGTACCATTCACGGATGTAGAGAACTTGTTATAATAGTACCGAAAAAATTGTTTTAGAGCTACAATACTTAATGCAATTAAACTATGCGTTAATATTTTCGTGCTCGTTGATAAATTGCCAATCTAAAAAAAAATATTTGCCTTCATAATAAGCAATATGTACGCTTAGTTGAGTTTCTAGGAATAAAATCAGTTTTTATACAATGATAAAATATTTTTTTTCTTAGTAACTACATAACTCTATATTATGAATATGATCCTTAGTGCCTCTACTAGGTATAAATTATAATCTGACTATTAAATGACTAAATCAACTAAGTTAACAGGTATATAATCAATTTAATATCTGTTTTTCGAGATGTTTCTACGGACCAATTCTAGATGGCGCTGTTATTACATTTAAATGTACGTTAAACCAACTTCAAATTTACAATGAAGGTAATGGTTTCATGCTATGAAAAAAATAAACACAAAATCTAAAGTTATATATAAATCGTTTTGTTACATAATATTTAAAAATAATTATATTAATACTATTTTACAGAGAGCATAATAAGTATTATTTAATTGTTTAACATAACTGACTGACACATTGACCACGTCTAATCTAAAACAATATGTTAGTCAGTCAAAGAGAACAACGTGTAAGAATTTGACCTTTGATTTGGTTTATTGTGTACAGATTAGACTTTAAAACCATGAACGAATTGTTTCATGCGAAATAAACGTTTGAACAATGATACGTTACATTTCTGAATTGTTTTATGATATCGAGTTGAGCTAAAATAATTTTATTTCTCGTGTCTTGTATTGAAGTAGCCTTTTATAATATAATTATATAAATTTATTTATCGGAATATACTCGATTAGCTTTGTGTCCGGAGTTCACGCCGTGATTCCGCCATCTCTGAGCTCATGAATAAGTCCGATACAATTATCTAACTATTATATTAATAATAAGAGAACGAAATGCCTCAACTCCTTCCCTTTCTCATTTTATGTCCTAGGTGTCGCAATCCCATTTATTTCCTATTCCTCATGTATTAGATTTTAGTTGTACAGTTTGAAACATAAAACCATTGCGATGAACCGACAGGAGACTCTAGATACTCTTACGCATTCTATTCTACTCTAATTTCAATTTATGTTTCTTCTTTCTTACTAAATGAGTTTCATCAAATACCTATTTTTGTCAAGCCAGGCTGGTAATTCCAGTCATTCATTATATAAAACCAAATGAACAGTTTTATTGTATAAAATAGATTTACATCATTTATAGTATATTTCAGTACAGCCGCAGTTTTTGAACTGTGAAATGTTTGAAAAGTTGACAAAAAATATTTAATGAGAGCCTAAACGAATTCTGAATTCAGACAGAACTGATTTACTTCTCGGTCTATTTACTTCCTACTCTTTTGTTTTGAGCCGATTTCGATTGCCAATTAATAGCATGAGAAAGGCTTTAAAATTACAAATTGCATAATGTTTCATTTGAATAGAAGTAATTAAACTCGTGTCTATATGTAATGCTATTGTTTGAAATATTATTACACCTTAAGATGGATGTGTGATGATTTGTTTGACTACGACGGGAAATTATAATAGAAATATATTTTAACTTAATATTAATTATTTTTGCTTTTAGACAAGATATCTATTATATACCCGACGTTTCCAACTAATTGCACCGATCGTCAACGAAATAAATATATATATTCACGCGATTAAGTCTCCACACATTATAAATAAGGGGAAATTAGATTATTTTTGTGAATTAGATTATCTATTATTACTTAGTATAATGATGTCGAAGACATTCAAAGTTCAGGATTATTTTCCTCTTTAGTCATGTTTTTATGTCTTAAATAAGAATCTTAAACCTAACATACATATATAAGATAACGAGTGACGAAGCTGTGATTTGTTTATTAATTATTAAATAAAAAAAGGTTTAGGATCAATACAAAGCTTATTTAAACTGAAATTTCATGAACTCGTATGAAGACTAAACAAAATGTAAATACCCTCATATCTATGTATATGTATGCTATGCTCGAGTCCACTAGATCAAATTATGAGTTGTCAGATAAAAGAGATATATTAAAAAAAAGACAGATTGAATTGAATTAAGAACATACTTTTAATGCTTGACAAATAAAAAGAGGAAGTATGCAGTAATAAAAAATATCAGCGTGACTGACTTTGATTGGTCGTCAGAGAAAGTCTACACGTGCGATGATGAGTTATCATTGAAGATATGATTTTAAAATTACTGTAGAGAAAACTGTAGTTTTTTTTGTACTTTAGGAGATTTAAAACATCTATTGTCTATTTACGCCGCAAATCTGCAATGTTCTGAGCTCATGAATAAGGATAGAATGGATTTGAAACTATTTGGGTCATATCCGACATAATGCAACCGATTATCTATATCCGGGTAAGGGAATATATACAAACATTAGCAGCCATGGATTTCGAAAGTTTAAACACAGAAAAGTAAAAAAAGTTTTTGAAAACATTTTGTTCTTAGTCGTGAGAGACTATATAATTGATATATTGTTGTTTTTGAATAATTGCATATTAGTAAATATATTTTATTTATATATTTTTTACGTTACTCATTATGAAACTTAAATCTGCAATTATTGTCATTGTCTTATTGATAAAATTTGACATTTTAAGTAGTAGTCAAAAGAGTAGTTGCACGGGTTTCACAATGGTTGAGAAATTTTTGTCGACAATTCAGATCACGAATCAGCACGTGCATTTAAATGAGGTCAAGAAAAATTAACATAAAAGATATAAATATGAAGGTTTTTAGAAGTCCTTTATACCGAATCTAGAGTATTTATTTACTTTAAAAACTTTCTAGAACGATAAATAATCAAAAAAAAGTTAAAATAGTTTGAATAAAATCTCAATGATTGTGTCGGTAACCCTTCAATGAGGGTCCCGAACGCTGTCTAAAACTGTTAGTCAAGGCAGATTCAAAAAACGTGGATCCCCAATTAAAAGAAGCTTTTGCTTTGCGTGGGTTATAAATTCAATAAATATAAGAAACAATAACAACAAATAAAATGATATTTCTTCTTATTAACAGATCTTGGGTTTGAGTTTGATTTTGGGTGCTTTTTTTAGGAGTCTACAAATAATAAGTAATATTAGGGTTCAAAATATTTAAAACTTTGTAATCATAATGGATAATAAGGAAAAAACAACTAATACATCACACATACAAGGAATTCCAAATATTAAGTTATCTGCTCGTATTTAAATTGTGGATTAATTTAAAAGCAAGGTTTTATTCAAACATTCAACGTTCTCATAATAGTCTGCTATTAGTCCATTATATTTGCTAGAAAATGGCGTGTTAATTTAATTAGTGGCTTAACCTTAACCATAAGGTCGAGGAATTGGACCTATTCGGTTAGCCTCGCTCCATGAGTACGTCAAAACAATATCATAATTGTCGCGACAGCATGTCTACGATAATGAGATGATCACGTTCATTAGATTAATTATTTAATATTATAAAGATATCAAACATTAAATTTTAATTTAAAATAGGCATACATGGTACTTATGAAACGTCAGATTGTTGTTCCAAGATTCCAATAAGTAGAACTATGAACAAACACGGCTAAGAAAATTATGTGTATCCTTTTAATTTAAATTTATTATTTTTTAATGTATTAACTGATGGTTTGTTTGGCAAAAAAGTTAATAGAAGAAAACTAATAGATTTTTACATAAAATATGGTTTCTTTCCATTTTCTAGAAACTTGTAGGTTCCACCTAAGGCTTTTTTCATTCGAGGTTTTATTCTTGTTTTCGTCACAAAATATAAATATATAATTTTTATTTTCATATAAATAAATGTCTTCTTTTTTCTAATGGTCAATAAGTAGACAGCCACCTTAGTTATATAATGGATATCTGTGAATATAGGAAGATGAAATAATTATTAAGGAAGAGCCAAAAAGAAGAAGTGTAAAGAGATAGAAGAAAAGTAAAATGTAGGGAAAATATAATTACCCCTTAACATAAAGACTTAGAATTATGTAGGTGTATACCAAACCACCATTAGAAAATCATTAGGTTATGAAGTCAATCACTTTATGTTCATTTCGTTTATTTGAAAGATAAATTTATACAAATGATATTATTTCAATATCCCCGTAATCCATTAATCAAGATAATGATGTTTTTCAATTATATTCTGAAGATTAGCCTTGTATATAGATATCGATATTAGATCGTTGACATACAAATCGATATTGTTGAACGAGTGGTCGTGTTGGATATGACATTGACAGCATTGTCTTACGTGCCCCGGATTCAGGCGAATTTAGGTTCAAGTACATAATTTTCTTATTAAAAGCTTTTTGTTACAGTTTCAAGGTTGAGTGTAAGATTTAGTAATTGTAAATGCAATCTATTTTTTGTCTTTGTTTCACTACCTTAGTTTGGATTTATAAGTATAAAAGGTTCTTTGTAGGGCACAGAAATCATTGCCAAGCCGTTGAAATGATGTTTTAGAAGTTATATATTTACGATATACAATTTCATCTACAATGAATAAATCTAGGACATAGTGGAATACCATTTAGACTATGTTAGTTGTATTCATAGCTATTGTACTTATTATTAGTTTTAAAAATAGCACATATTATATTTATAGTACTATCTTTTTGCATATATTATTCTATATCTGAATTAACTGAATAAGTCCAAATCAATCGAGCACATATTTAACATCCTACGTCATATTAAGTAATGAGGTGTGATGTAATTAGTACATAACATAAAACGAATCCTTTCTCTAGATAACGACATTGTAATATCACTTCAGTTATACTCGTTCTTCATACTCCAATTACCTTGGTTGCGAAATGCGACGGATATACAGTCGGTGCGCGTACGCATATGCAATACAACCTTATTGGTAAGGTTGTATTCCTATCATTTTAGTTCTATTGTTATTTTGACATTTATGTAATATAAGTATACATATCCACATATTGTTATCGTATTAAATAATACTTGTAAATTTAATAGACATTGTAATGTTATTGAACCTGAAATGGTTGTATTTCAAAATATGAAGGCCATGGAATTGTGTGTTTTTACTATAAAATTAGATATTATGTGATAAATCAATTCAATATTTCGCAATTATCCTTCTATTCAATGAGAGTTGCGAAATATTTCGTTGAATAATTTATTTATCGTGTATTACCTACTGTTATGTGATACTTGTAATGCACTTTTCGGGTGGTTGATAATTGACCTCTCAGTGCGAGTTATGTTTACAATGTCATTGTAGTCATTACTGGTCAAGTGTATTACGTTACTCCTCCTAGACGAATAATAGTAGGATGTCGAAAATTTGCAGAGTTGTTGAGGACGGTGACTTTTGGGTCCTAACTTTGGTGACATTTGTGATTGTAGTTTTTATTAAATGGTCAAAGTGTGTCGTATAGAGTTAATATGTGTCATAAGAAACACATTTATAAACATGGTTTTATTTTCTTTTGATCACCTTTAAAATTCTCATTCAGCACAATGCTTCAATCAGCTTTTGCACAGTGCACCAGCCGTGTACAGTGGCGGACCTAGTATTAAATAGTGAGACGGCGTTTGAAGTTCCCACATGACTTTATAAAATACTGAAACTGAATTTTACGAGCCCTAAATCCTCAATGAGACTAAATTAAGCTCTGAACCAAAAAATTGACATCATTAGTTTGCTACGACTTTGGCAGAACACATGGTTTGATGGAGTATCTCCTATTGTGTAGTTATACCTGCTTGTCACAGAAATGACATTGTATTTCTATTAACTTTACTAAAAATATTTCAATGATTTTGACAATTAACAGTAATGATGTTTTACTGATGTTTTTTTTTATGGTATTACGTTCAAAAATGTATAAGAATGTAGTACACAATGACGTATAATTGACATCTGTGTCCTTAGTATTTGTAAAGATAATTAATTGTGACTTTTTAAATATGACATTATTAATTATTTTTAATTTTATATTTTTTTCTGTCAGACAACTTTTGTTATGATTACATTGAAGTAAGACTGAAAATATAAAGGATTGTCATATGCATATTATTTAAAAAACTCTTTTAGTTAGGTAGTAATGGTAGTAAATCATGACAGAAAAAAAACAGAGAAAAATATTTAGAGGTCACAGACGGCTGGTAGCAACAGTACCATTGTGGCTGGAATGCTTGCATAATTAAAATATGTAAGACTAAAACATACTGTATTATAGTTAATTACATAAAATTCGTAATTAGATTACATTTAAATTATTATTACTTAGAAAAACACTTTTATCTTAAATAATGGAAAAAATAATAATTCCTCTATTATATTTAATATTTTGAAAACGGTTTATGTTATAAATAGTTATAATAACAATTGACTAGAACACACTATCGACTTTGACATTATAAAATGTTATTATCAATTTCATTATATTTTATTGAAATACAGATGATAAAAGGAATCTCAAAAGTTATTAAAACGTATTAATTTTTATTATTTTTCTTTAAATGAAATACTATAAAATAATTGTTTCTAATGCATTTAACATTTCCAAACACCATAGTCAAATTTTAGGGAGTCAACTAGACAGACGGATTTAATAAGTAAAATTTTCGATCTCAAAATCTTTTTACAACAAATATATATATACTATATATTTTTATATAATATTAATTTGATTTTTACGCTCAATAGACATGTTTGACTATAGTCTGCCTGATGATAAGTGCCTGTGTTTTAACGCTGATCTCGTTAGAACCTATATACTCTGAATTTATAGACCCTTAGTTTGAAGTTTTCATCAAACACTCACCCTCGTAGAGTTCCAAAATTTGTACATTCCCTACCATAAAAGTTGAATCGAAAAAATCTACAAAAAATTTTTTAAACTTACTACGTATATATAAATATTTTAAACTACTGAAAAGGCATACTTCATTACTATTCTAGAAAGCTCCTTCAACATTAATTATTTATTTCCTTCATTAAAAGGGTGTATACCCGGTCAGTTAGTAAACAGTTACATTTAAGCAGTATTTCGTTATTTTATCGTTCTTGCTTGCATTTTCATTTACGTAATAATCATTTTCATTTATATAATTAGTTCATTGCAGTTTTTTTTGTTTAAGACGATTCTTAATTACTTTGTAAGAAATCGTTTTCTTAAACTTATTTGTTTTATAGTTATAGCTGTTATTTTTTAAAACTAGATTCAATTTTAATTTTCTTGAATTTTTGTAAGTAGATCATAATTTGTACATGTAAAAATATCGAAGCGAATGTATTACCTCGGAGAAATAAAAAGAAATGAAAAAAAAAACAGAAATCTGAAAGGCAGGCGAATATTTGGATTTCCGGCTTTTGAAAAATTTGTTATAGCTACGTGTCGTAACGTAATATTAACTATTTCGGAGAAGTCAGTCAAATAAAGCTGAGGTCGAATGAATACAGTTAGAGTTAAAATCTACAGTTACAGTTAGAGAGAGAGAGTTACAACCTCGTTTATATTACTTGCTGTATATCCATATGTAACTTTAGTAAAAAAAATAATAATATGTAATATAAGTAATAATTGCGTAATAAAATACGCCTATTCACTTTAAAATTACCAAATATTGGATTACTGCGGTATTTAAGACCTGCAGACAAGATTAATAAGTCTATGTTAAATGACTTCCTCGTTTAATAATGTCCTTTTCAGGTTATGTTTGAAATGTCTAATGTTTTTAATGTAAGCGAGTGGTAGACCTTGACGAGTGAGTGAGTATTTAGAACAATTTGAATATTTGATTTATATTGTTAAATTATAGGTAATATTTTTTATTATATATCAATTATTTTAAACATTAGGTTTTTTCCATTGCAATATAGAGCTTCCTTATCGGAGTTTTGGTTATATTTTTTATATCTTTTATTGTGAAGATATTATGGTTTTTATTATTGCAATATAGAGCTTTTAATATATTTTTAATTGTTGAAAATATTAAAAAAAAAACTAGTTGAAGGATGTATCATTGACGAATGGGGAAAGATACCGGAAACTAGATTTTACGGAGAGGAAGCAAGATGATTTGCTCTTCCGGCTTGTTGTCTCATCGTACGAATAAACTTTAATAGTTCATGCACATCACGTGTAAAACTGATATTATTTCAGAGAAATGACCACATCTAAGCTCTACCATTTTTTCATACTTTACAACATTTTCTTTTTCTGAATGGCTTAAGGTTGGAAATTTGAAGCCAAATACATACAATATATTTTTATAGGCTCTAAGAACTAAAAATCATGAAGATTACCATATCTGAGTTGGAAGAAAAATACAATAGATATAATATTTATTTAATTTTTATATAATTTTTACAAATTTAAAATTTATTCAACATGTCTGGCGCGGTTTTAAACATATAAAACGCTACATATAAATACAATATACATATACAATATATGCTTCGCTATATATATTTATGATTTGACTATTCTTTAAGTAAAACAAATATTAAAAGAGTTTTCATTCTCGACTTTTTTTTTTTTTTTTTTTTTTTTTTTTTTTTTTTTACACTGTCTGAGTTAACGCTTGACTACATTCCACCTGATGGAAAGTGGAAATGTAGTCATAGATGGTAAGGCGCATTAACTCAGTAACCTATTCACTCTTCTCTTGAAGACACCCACATTATATTCAGATGGAAATACCGACGCAGGCAAGCTGTTCCAGTCCTTCGCCGTGCGAATAAAGAAAGACGAAGCAAAGCGCTTCGTTCGGACAGGTGGAATGTCCACAACGTATGGATGGATACTCGCCGTGCGTCGGGATGTCCGTTGGTAGAAGGGGGATGGGGGAATTACGTCATGTAATTCCTGTGCACACTCTCCAAAATGTATCCTATAGAATACTGAGAGGCCAGCAATTCTCCGCCTGTGTTCAAGGCTTTGAAGATTGGCGTCAACCAAGTCTTGGTCGCCAATAAGCCTTTTTGCTCGCCTCTCGATTGAGTCCAGAACCGCTAGATGAGACTTTGCGGCACCAGCAAATATGTGACCACAGTACTCCACACACGACCGGATCTGTGCTTTGTATAATACAAGTAGCTGTCCCGGTGTAAAGTACTGTCGGACCTTCGCAAGAATGGCGAGCTTTCCTGCAGCTGCTCTTGCTCTGGACTCAATGCACCGACCATAGTTGAGGTTCGAGGAAATCTCTAAGCCTAACAACTGAAGTCGGTCACTGTATTCCAAAGATACATTCTGAAAAGAAGGAGCCAAGGTGAAAGGGCTCCTTTTGGCGGTGAACAAACACGTCTGCGTTTTGGTGGCGTTGAATGTGACAAGATTGGCACTGCCCCATGCAGAGACTGCCTGAAGTTTGTCACTCAAACGTTGCACCATGGCTTCTCTTTCTGACTGTACTTGTTCTCTACTAGCACGAGTGCTTGGCAGATATCTTTCTACAACTGTGCTGTCGTCTGCGTACCCATAGATTCCGGGCTTCAGCAGATCGTTTATATGCAGCAGGAAAAGAGTTGCAGAAAGAACGGACCCCTGAGGAACCCCGGCATTTATTGTTAAGGGCTCCGACGAGCACCCTTCAACAATAACTCGGATAGTTCTAAGGTTCAGGAAGTCCGTAACCCAGCCGATCAGACCAGGAGAAATACCGTACGCTGAAAGCTTGCTTATAAGGCTCGCATGCCAAACCCTGTCAAAAGCCTTCGAGACATCCAGAGAGACGGCGACCGCTTCTCCGTTCTTCTCGATAGCCTCGCCTAAAATGTGAGTAGCATACACTAAAAGGTCCCCAGTGGACCTATTTCGGCGAAACCCGTACTGCCGGTCACTGAGGAGATCGTTACCTTCTAGGTATGCTAAAAGGCGCGAGTTCAATACACGCTCCATAATCTTGCAGAGTATGGAGGTGATTGCAATCGGTCTGTAATTGGCAGGATCGGCACGTCTGCCTTTTTTGGGCACTGGTTGCACGTTGGCAAGCTTCCAGGATTTCGGCACTATTCCAGTCTCGAAAGAGAGGCGATACAGACGTGTTAATATAGGAGACAACTCAGCTGCGCATGTTTTAAGCAGAATGGCTGGTATACCATCAGGACCACTGGCTTTATTCACATCCAAACGACACAATGTTCTCCATACCTCTCTGTTTGTGATGCGGATTTCAGGCATCGAAATACCGCAGTGAGGAAGATGTGCTGGAGACGCATTGCTAGTGTCAAGATGTGAATTATTAGCAAACAGAGAAGCAAGTAAATTTGCTTTCTCTGTCGCTTTATGGGCCAGGGATCCGTCCGGCTTCTGCATTGCAGGCAGTGAGGGTTTACAGAAGTTCGACTCGATCGATTTAGCAAGAGACCAAAAAGCTCGACTGCCGGTTGGTCTGACAGAGAGCTCTTCGCCATTCTTAGCGATTCGATCGAGACGAGCCTTCCGCAACGCCTTTTTGTAAGACTTGGCAGCTCGGTTAAAGGCTCTCTTCTTAGATCTTACATCCGGAGATTTGCGGCTTCGAGCGTCGGCCCAACTGAGGTATGCCGAATGTTTTCGGCCTTCAGCATGACCACATTCGGAATTAAACCATGGGCGAGCTTTGCCACCGATGGGTACATCAGCAAACGGAATGAAATACTCCATTGCTTGATGCACCACATCGGTTATAGCATCTGCGCAGCTCGACGGATCCAAAGAAGAGAAGCAGACCTGCCGCCAAGGATAAGATGCAAAAAAGTGCCGCATCTCATCCCAATCTGCTGACTTGTATTTCCATATTCGCCTGACACCATGCGGTTCGGAAACTGGTGGGGAATAAGTAAATACAGATTTCACCAGACAGTGATCGGAAGTTCCCAAGGGGGAGGAAACCTCAACACGATATCTGTCCGGATCAGTTGTCAGCAGAAGGTCAAGGCAGTTGGCTGTATGGGACTCCACATCAGGGACCCTCGTCGCTTGCCTAACCAGCTGAAAGAGGTTCAAAGACAACGCGAAGTTCCGCGCCTCTCTTCCAGCATGGTCCGTCTTCTGGTACGGGTACAGCCATTCCTGATGACAGGCATTAAAGTCCCCCAGAAAGACGAGCTGCGCTGAAGGGTATCGATGCAGAGCCATATCAGCAGCCTCACTAAGATACTCAAATAAACGAGTGGTCTCCTGATCACCGCTGTGCGAACGGTAGACACAGGAATACAGGATTTTTTCGATTCCTGTATCTACTAAAACCCATATGGAAGAAAAAGTGGGGTCTTCAAGGTGACGGAGACGATGGATACAGAGGTCATTCCGCGCGTACACACATACCCCGGCACGTGAGCGAAAGTTGTGCTCTAACGTGTAACCGGGATAATCCAGGTGTGCACCACTCATAGGACATTGAATCTGCGTCTCCGTCAAAAAGAGCAAGTGCGGCTGCGCTGTCTCGAGATGGTGGTGGACAGGTTCGAGATTTGAGTGCAAGCCTCGGATATTACTGAGGTGCACTAAGAGTGAGGAGGAGTGCAACCGCTGAAAAAACTTGTTCCTTTTTTTAAACCTTTTCATAAAATAAATATAATAAGAGTGAATAGGATGGGAAATGGCAGTTGAACGAGACGCTGCGTATCGAACCCGACGTCGAAATTGGTGTTGTCATGTCACTGGGAGGCTAGTCTGGAGACTGCGGGGACGCCCGAACCCCCCCAGGGATCGCCATCGGGCCTCCTCGTCTGGTCGCCAACCAGCACGATGGAGCCACCCTGGGATTTTTCGCAGCTGGCGGGGCAGCCTTTCGTGGGTGGCTAACCTACTATTTGGGCCCCCAACTATCTGCGGGCGGCCAGCGGAAAGCCGTCGCTTCGGATCCCGCTACCCTCCTCGACTAGGCACCCGACACAACCAACATCAACTCGACGCCAAACCGGTTCGCCAACGCAACGCAGCTGTTCAGACCCATTTCCCATATACGGCTTCATTGAGCAGCGTGCCGGAACACGACTAGGTCGCTTTGCGGCACGACTTTGCCCAATGGGTGGTAACCTTGCCGGCGACCCGATGTTATGGTCTACCACCGAGAAGACTTAAAATTGTCTTCAATGAATATATTAAAATTTAATTATTATTTTTTTTAAATAGAGTAATTTTATTCTTAATATCTGCAATCATCAGTTACTTGTTAAGATTTACATCAAATAAGTTTATCTCTCATAGATGAGATTTTTTTTTAAAACTTTATGAAATTCCTTGCTATTTGATCAAATTTTTGACATGCCATTTTCTCAAATTTACAAATTTTCACAAGTGTTAACTGATCGAAAAGTCAAGATATGTTTATTACTCTATCAAATTTTTATTAAGATTATAATAAAGCTACTTAATCCCGTAAATCTAATTTAAAATGAATTTAATTCGCAAAGGTTTTAGCTCAATATCTTTTTTTCGAATTATATAAAATGAAACTTTTACAAATCTTGGTTTCGCTACATTATGAACATGACAAAAATATGACATTACTGTTCTGCTCCACCATTTATCAATTGACAAACCCTGGTAGTTAGTCAACAATATGAACCAATTTCAAAATGCCAAGGCGTGCAAGGCATTCCATTGCGTGTACTGAAATAATACTTATCTATCGACCAACGTAATTTGACCTTAGGCGAAGTTGTGGACAGTGATTTGAAATGTAAAGTATTTCCTTATTTCTTTCCACAGCTCTGGTTCATTCGTTACAATATGTATTATTAGAAAGTTACCGTTAAAAAGTTATTAGCTACTTTGATGGGCACTTCCAGGGAGCTCCGTAAATTTGAAGAGCTCCAGTTTTCGATGATATGGACGCTTGTGGATACAGGAATTGAGAATGTCCTTTGTCGGTCGCACAGCAGGTATACAGAGACAGCCAGGCTCACAAAGTACCTAAGCGAGCGTAGTTTGACAAGAGTACCCTTGGGTTCAAATTGTTTCTTTAGAGTATGTTATAAAACAACTCCCGGTATCGGGAGGGAGACAAGATAGCTTGAATTTGCCGATGAGAAAAAAAAATGCGGAGTCATTATTTAGCATATTTCACATATAGTCTTCATATATAGTTTAACGCGAATTTATTTAGAGGAAAAAATAGCCTCCTTCTTGTTTTTTAAGTAATTACAGACAAATAAATATAGTTAAGTTTTACAATGACTGAAATAACAAAAGTTTTAACCCACCTAACTTACTCACCATTTCTTCTAAACCCTTGAATTTGTTTCCATTTCTCAACGTTGGCAATGCTCTAACAAATATTTATTTTTGCAGAAGTTCATTGAAATGTACCTAATATCAGGTAGACCTCTAGTTTGTTTTATTAAATATTACCATGAAAAGTCATTTTACATATACAAGTCAATATTCAAATACCTTATTACAATATATACAATATGTAGCTTTGTTCTTGATATATTGGTAATATATTCGCAGATAAATAGCCAATGGTCAACTAGAATTGTTCCCACAGTCTCAAGTAAAGGTTGTTATTATGCTGTAAGGCCACAATAATTGATCTAGTTATACTAATTGTTATAGAAGTTATAGTTAAATACCATACAGTGAAGTGCACGTGTTAGTGTTATTTAACACGTGGTTATATCCTGTAGGTGTTAATTATCTTTTAATTATAGCTCAAGAAATCCATACAATATAACATATTAACCTTAAAACTATAATTAGAAAACTATAGAAAATTATACATATCGTCTCATGTGCACTCAGCTTTAAGTTAAGGTTGGGAGTAGGAGAGCAACAAATGCATTTCTTATAGCTGGTTGAATTAATAATTTTAAATAATAAATATATATTTATTACAATTAGTAAAATGTTTAGTTACATCATAATTAAAAATGTAATTAATAAAAAGGTTATTTGTGTTTTAGTAATGAGCTGGAATCCCATTAATGACAACAGGTAGCAATTTCGATTTTAATAATTAGACAAAAATATTTTAATATCCTAAATTCATTACATCACTTATTAATTTTATTACAAGTGTAATAATATTGTGTAATTTATTAATTTTCTGATAAAGGAAGTTTCTCAAACAGATCAAAAAGCGATTTCTTGTATGTTTACGTTTTAAGGTGTCCTGAATACTTCTAGACATTTTTAAAATCATGTATGCATATGTGTGTTCATGTGTATGTGTGTGTGTGTATGTATGTATATAAGTGCCTTTCTCGGCTCCATTTTTTTGAGCTGATGATGCAAAAGTGAATTGATGAACAATTTATACTGCCACGTCGTTATATAAAAAGAGCTTGATATGTATTTACAATAATAAATTTGTAGGTGATACTTTGCGAAGTGTTTTAATCAAAAGTAGAAAAGAGATTCTTATTTTTTTTAATAATAATGAAACTGTGTATTGTAGTAAAAGTTAGTAATATAATTATTAAATATATGCTTACTGTATTAAAACAGAACAGTTATAAATATAAAAAATGTTGAATTACCAACCCACGATGAAAAAAATAAATTATTTGCAAATGAGCTATTTTTGCAACCAAATTCCAATCACCCACTTGATTCAAAATTTCAATTTTCATATTTTTAAAACTGAATGATTTTTTATTGATATAACGTGATGGATGAAATAAAACACACTTATACTATTTTACATTTTATTTTAAATATGCTTATCTAAATATTGTATACGGAAATTTCTTTTTAACGTAAGTTGCTCTTTAAATTCTCTTTACCCAAATAATTCTCCGTCCCTATCTATGTATAAATCTAATATCTATGCATAACTTTATTAGGTATAAATGTAAGGTACATTAAATAAGTATAAGTCTACTGACGCATCATTTATTCATATATAAATGAAAATCTGTTTGTATTAACGATACCCCAAAACTCGAGAACGGCTGAACTGATTTGGCTAATATTAATTATAAAATATTTGAGGAAAAACAAGAAATTTTTAATTGGTGAAAAACTTGAAAAATAATTCGAAAACAAAAAAAAAATAGTAACTTCAAAATTAATTTAAGAAAAATAAATAAAATTGCGTCATTTATTCCTAGTAGATACAAATAATTGGATTTTTTTTTTCCATCAAAGATCTTTTAAAAGTGAACATGAGTAAAGAAAAATATATATTTAAAACACATCCATATATTGTAAGGTTTATTTATGGTGGTTTTACTTTGCTTTCTTTTAAAAGTTGTATGTAGCACTACTTTTCTCTCTTATTGGCTCACATGATTTAATCTCGACATTCAGTCTGCGATTGAACTGCCAATCACAGCAATGCAAAACCAGCATCTATATATTTCTTGATTCTTGAGGGAATAGGATTTCTTACAATTCTGATTTTAAGTGAATAGTACAAAGATTAGTTTTATAATATTTTATTGTTACACAGCTTTATAATAACTCTATTATTTTTTTGTTACGATGGCATTAATATTCAAACTACATTTTTTTTATTGAAAGCATTTTACCGGAGTTAAGTATATTTAATATATAAAATACATAAGTAAAAGAGTTTTAAATAGTAAATTTTAATAGAAGGTATAGTTTAAAAAAAAAATCTGAAATAAATTCAATCCTTCGTACTGTGTACTTTTTTCTTTTTAGTATATTGTAAGACATTTGTAACAGCCGATATCAGCTAGGATATTAATTATTTCTTTTACAATGATAGCAGCAATGGCCGCCATATCATTATTCTGTCGATACACAATTTCATAATGGTACATTAACATAATTGATGATTACAATAATACCAAGCGTGGTGATAAATAGCGGGTGGTCGATAGGTTAAAGCTTTTAATATTTTGCATGTCAATACAGGGTCATCGAGTGATATATTTTGTTGAGTGCGATGAACTGGAATAAGTGTAGGTAGCTTGTGTACAGGTGTAAGGCCTTCTACAGATAGATTTTAGAAAACATGACATTTTTATATTAAATATTTCAAAAAATATATTATTTTTGTTATAATATCAATTATTTGTTTGCTCTTTACTGTATTTAGTTAAGGTAATAGTCAGATGCTATCGCGTACTGTTGAATTGTCTATGATCATTTGATTTTTTTCTGTGAATATTTATTTATTTATTGACACTTTATAGCAAAAACAAAAAAAAAAGAATTATAGTGCCTACTGGCATCCTCTGCCAGTCAAACCCTGGTGCTGGTGAGAAGACGGAGTAGGTCCATGCACGATTGCATTAGCATGAACTATATCTTTATATATATAGTATTACACATTATAAACATATATAAAATTTATTTATAGTATCTTGATCGCCTTATACACACACACACCCATTCTGTAGTAAGTTCTGTGTTGTACTCGTGATTCTCTCTTACAAAAATCAGAATATGCACTTTTTTCTCAGTCCTCTTAAAGAAATTAAATTGACTTTATATTGAATTCTGGTCAAAATATAATAATTTTGATATCATTATCAGTATTAAAATAAACCATAAATTTATAAAACTGTGAAGAGCCTTATTTTTGTTTAGTATTAGCGGTCAATGCTGTGTCAAAAGTCATTACCCGTGAGGCAAAACCAGTTTAAACACGCACCATATTGTTTTTATAAATTTGAATATTTATAAACTATTATTTATATTATATTTACGTGTAATATTATAATCATGTGATATTATAGTATGAAATAATAATAGTAAAAATATTTAGCAATTGGTTTCAAAATAATGATAAATGTTAAAAATCAATAAATATTATATATTTCCTGTTTTATAATATACATTCTTGTTAATTAAAATATTTTAAGAATAAATATTTCTCATTAATTTCTACATCGCAAATTATTTTTAAATGTTAAATGAAACGCAATTAACTTAATATATTTAGACTTAAAAAATGTACTTACAAATATCAATTTGGAGAACATGTTACTTGACTTCCTGCTATGAATGTTTTTCATTTTATTGCCTCTTGAGGGCTTATTCTGACCCACGTTAATTATTTTAATATTTTTATTTAATATAAGAATATATTTAGGTTTTAAATAAATATGTATTCATTTTTGTTCACTTTTTTTGTTTTATTAATATATATATATCGCTTATTTCAAATTATATAAATTAAAATATTCGCTATCTGGGGCGGTTAAGAGGGTGGCTGGGGTAGCTGAGGCAAAATCTAAGGGTGATGGGTAATTTCAGATTTCAGATTCATTTTTGGAACACCAAAAAACTAACCCTGTAGGTAGATCAGACACAGAACTTTTTTTTTGTGTACCAGAGTAATTTAACTAATACAATTTTGGATATTGGTGACCAGGTTATGTTATTTTAAAAATATATAATAATTACGATGTAAAGTTCAGAAAAAGCTATAAGCTTCTTTATCCACGTTAAATCATGATATCCATTCATTATTTATCTTGAATTGTCCATATGCCGTGTCGTGACAAAACCAGAACTAGAACCCAAACCTACCAAGTCTTAAGTATAAATTTGAACTAGTGGTCGTCCACAAAACTTCGCGTTTATGCAATAGATATTATAGGAATTTTGAAGTCTATGAAAGGTTTTGTTTTGATTTCATTTCATTGTAAACAGCAAGTCACTTACATTAAATACAACAACAAACAATACATTTGGCGTAAAAAGGATAAAATCTATTATTTTTTTTATTTATTTTTTTTGTCTATTTTTCTGCACATGATTATATATTTGTCATTTGACAAGAAAATAACTCTACAATCACATGACATTATAGAAAAGCGTCTGAAAATTTTACATATTTTACCAATTACTTGCAACTCCAAGCAATAGGTATAAGAGCATGTCTCATGGTGTCCTTCTGCGAGCAAGTCATTGCCGCGAAGGAGGCCGCGGAGCGGATCAGGGAGCTTGCCTCTACCGCTGATCCGCTTCGTCGTGGGAGACTAGGTAGACGGATGCGGGACTATGCCCGCCGCTTCCTTACCTAATCTGCAGTGCCTCCGTGGGAGGGGAGGGTGACCTCTCTCACGTCTTATAGGCCTGTGTCGTGAGGGTGCCCTAAGTTGCTCGGAGCACCCTCAGGGGGGGGAACCGCCGGGGCGTCACGGTGAGTGCTAACGCGATCCCGTGGCGTCCCACTACGGCGATGAGGGCAACCGTTGGTTTTTTAGTGGGTAGCCTTAAAAATGGCAACGTCCTCTATGCTGCCGGGTAGTCCCATATAACCCCCAAGATGGTGACGGGGTATCCGTAACGGATTTTTCCAACGAACAAAAAAAAAAAGGTATAAGAGCATGTTTATTAAATTTAAAGCGTAGCATAAATTAAATTAGCTGTATGTTTAAATAAAAAATCTTCTTCAGCTTTTCTAAAAAATACATTTTTAATGGGCAAGACAGCATTATAATAAGAATAAGCAGAAAATAATTTATATTTAGAATTAAAAAAGTCTAGCGCTAAAATCTATGAAGTCTAAAAGAAAACTAGAAAAAAAAAACCATTTTCAAAATGTATTATAATATTTAAGCGTTATTTAAATGACTCGTGTTAACTATATCCGTATTATGATTGTATATGATTCATATCTTGCAAGTTGACTTTAAGATATTATTAACGTTTAGTGTCGATTAGAATTTCATTTGGAAACTCGCAGCTATGATAGCAGACTATTTGTCAAATGTAAGAAATTAGAATAGTTAAGAGGATTACTTTTCTTGATTTTGAATGTCCTTAAAAAGATTAAAACGGTATAAATGCTTATACATTTGTGTTATTTATTCTTGTTGTTACTTTTTTCCTTTTTATGTTGTAATACTGTCTGAGGATGTACAATAAAGGATATTATTATTATTATTTTCTTAAAGAAACATATTGAAATAAATTCTTATATAATACAGTAGTAACCTACATCTTGTAGTTAAGATGTATTTAGTTTAACTTGTAAATGTACAACGTGTAGACTAATTAATATTCTGTAATCAATGCTAAGTTAAATAACTATTTTAGTTTATTATATTTTAATATTAAACAGCTTTATAACCTTAATTAATATGTATATGTTTAACTTTTCATTCTAGTAATTAATTCATATCCAGAATGACACACTGTGTTTTATGGTACAACGTAAATGTATTTTATATTTTGTTTATATATATTTTTTTGACATTATTAAAGTTACTGTTTAAGTCCTAGTTGAATTTTATTACTTTATCAAGGATAAAAAAAATAGTTTTAGGAATAGCTATTTTGTAATAATTATAGCATTAAAAAAAAATTTTTTTTTTTATAGTATTCTGCAAAGGATACGCAACATTATATATTTTTTTCTATAATATCATATAAAACCAATATTTAATTGGTATTTTAAATATTTAATTACGATTTTATGTATAAATTATGTTATCGTTAACTGGAATGCTTTCCTAAAGTCATTATTTTTATATTTTTTACTACTATTACCTAAAAATTTAATTATTAAAATATGACTTCCTGAAACATAAAACTATGTTCGTCTTAGACTTGTCCTTATTAGATACAGAAGGAGATATACCTAAGTCCACTACACAATGAATAGTCTTTTTATACAAACTTAAAATAGATAACATAAAAATCTGAAAATTGCTAGTTAGACTCGCCCATGGATTGTTCCGTATAAATTTTAGGTTACAGCTTAACCAATTTTGCAATAGCTAGTACTAACTAGCTTAGCTGTGGCTGTACAGCCAAGTCAAAATCTTTTATTTGAGTATATGGTTTTGTTTCAAATTATAATTAAGAATTTATACGTTCCAAAAGATTTGTTTAAATATGTCAAGCCCTTTCACATGAGGTATTTCCACATCGCCATAGTAAATAGCAGTGTCATGTTATACCATAATAATCAAGTTGGTTACACTTTAATAAATCAATCACTCAAGGCTGAAAATATTTAACAATAGATATTTCAAGTTTCACTCTCACCGCAATTTTCGCAATTAGAAATATTTTTGCAACAATTGTTCTAAAAAAAATATTGAACAAAATCGCCTAAGGCGGTTTCTTCCAGGGAACCATAGCAAAATTCTTTTTCGCGGGAAGGTGGTGCAAAGTTATAATTTAACAATACACACACATACAAATAATTACACTAGTACATACACATGCATATAAATATATACATATACATATACATATACATATACATATACATATACATATACATATACATATACATATACATATACATATACATATACATATACATATACATATACATATACATATACATATACATATACATATACATATACATATACATATACATATACATATACATATACATATACATATACATATACATATACATATACATATACATATACATATACATATACATATACATATACATATACATATACATATACATATACATATACATATACAATAAACTAAACAATTTAAAACATGGTGTATATTACTTACATAATTGTTAGATTTTTTTTTAATGTCTCTTTAGTAGATTATATAGTATTGTATACGGTATACTAACACATTAGTAACTAAGTATTGTATACTAACACATTCAAATCAAGTGTAGCAAAATGATATTAGTTACAGTGACACAATACATTTCATATGTCATATTAAATGTCACAGACTATAAATTATCAACTCAATTCACTGTCTATTTTTTATATATTTATTAGCATATATATAATAACATGAAAGCAATTATTGCATCTGTGGTCATCCGGAGGAAGTACCACTCACTTATAAGTTATGTTGCAAGCTTTTAGATGAGGTATTTGGAGTGTATTTCCTATTACCTTAAACAATATTAGGAATATTATGCGTAATTTAATTTAATATTATCGCAATACCAATTACTACTACTTAAGTAATTATTTTATATTTATTTATTTGTTTATTTATTTAAATCTTTATTGTCAATAAAAAAAACCACAGGCGGACTTAATGCTATAGAGCATTCTTTACCAGTCAACCCATAGAGAAGTAAAAAAAAAAGAAATACAACAATAAGGCGGGAAAAACAAAATAAAGAAAAATTTGAACATAAGCTAAATTTAAATTAAAACTAAAATAAAGTTATTTCTAAATACTAATAAAACACTTATAAAAAATATATATATACATATTTGTTAATATAGATACATAAATGCGAATAAACACTTACATAAATATAATATTCATTAATATAAAAGCAATACATACATGACAAATATATTAAGAACTTATGAAAAAGATATAGAATTAATTATCAAGATTCTTCATAAAATATTGATGAAGAGATTTTTTGAAAATAATTCTGTTTGCACAGCGGCTAATATGTTCGGGTAAGCCGTTCCAAAATTTAATAGTGTATACTGTGAAGAAATTAGTGATGAACCCAGAATGGTGTGAAGGAATGAAAAGTTTGAGATTAGAAGAGGAGCAAAGATGCAAGTCATGAGTATTTCCTAGTAATTGAAATTTACATAATATTTGTTTTTTTTTCTTTTCCCGCATTAGATAAGTAATCTCTCTGTCGTGGAGGCTTTTGCTGATAAAAATATTGGACACATATAATACCCAAACTTGAAACAGCATGTTATGGATCACACAAACAACTGTTCTGTGTGGTAATTGAACCTACAACCTGTTGCTCAGCTGGCAGAACCACCCACTACCCGCTAAACCAATAGTCCCCATATTTGAAACGTAATTCTTTAATTTAAATCTTTTTAAAAAATATTCCATCTGGATATGGATAGATCCATATGCAAGCAAATAAAAATCTTATTTTGGAAATAAGGGGTTGAGTGATGAAAATTGTTTCTAACCCAACTCTAAGTATTCTTGGTTTACCTTAAAAGAGCTAAACAAATTACAGAACAAAATAATGGCGATGTTTCTAATTTCCAAGGCTTCCCTTACAAGGTGTTGCGGTTTGGGAACTGTTTTAAGAAGCGGCTGGTCTCATTTGCTTTGTTAGAAGCAATTTGCGCTGCAATTGGCAATGTAATTGTTTGTAATCTCTGACGGTGATTCATTTAGGCATCTATTTCACTTAATTATACCTACATACTGTTTTCGCGATGTTTACGTAATAGAGATGTTAATCTTTGAATTCTGTTTTCATTTCAATGTTAAAATACATAAGTTATGTACAAACCGTAATATATAAGTAGAAGTAGGTTTTAATAAGACGTTTAATTTTGTTTTAATTGAAGGTCTGGGAACTCTTTGTAATGCCCTTCTTTTATGAACGTTTACTTTCGATTACTTTTATTGTAATAGGATATGATTTTATAGAATAAAAAAATATATAAATTATTATTAATGCATAAAGGAAATAACTATATCACGTACGAAATAAATTATATTTTAAATTAAGTTCTGTATTTATTGAAATAAGGTTTAAAGTTAAATTGACATGAGACATATCAGAGTATTATAAGGTGATAGTTGAAAGGGTTCAACGGTTGTCGTAAGGCCGTTCGCAAGGTCGTATCGTGTCCGTTGCGTGGGCTGCGGTATTAGACTCGATACGATCAACTTTATATTTAAAATGATATATGCGTTATTGCTTAATCTATTACAATTTCCTATGTATTTCCTTACTGGCCTGGTTTTTAAATGCGTTAAAAAAAGGTCGATCATTTGAATTATGACTAGTGACTTGTCATTGGACGTGAATCATGTTATAACTTTATTGATAAAACGAAAATATATACTTAGAAACAAGATCTACAAAAAATATGTATTTCCATTCAGAAGTTTTGACTTTCAGAAAAACTAGCCTCCTAGAGAAAGAGGTGAATATAGGTTTTTTATTTTTATATATTGAACAAGCTCAACAATCACTTCCTTCATATTTTGAATATTATGTTACATTTATTATAGAAAATAATTATTCTCGTATATATTATTCAGTTTCTATGTTTTTACTTTGAAAAATGCGGGTCGTTAGAGGCCTGTGTTAACTAAAATAAGAATAAAAAAAAATACGTTAACAACAGGCAACACAGCGATAAGACTAGACGCTAAATGTTGTTAAAAATAAATCCAATACCCTTAGGTAATGTTAAAACTAAAAAGAAATATTTCGATTATTCTCTACTTAATGGGGTTGGACAACGTAGGTTTATATTTGGATAAGCTATAATAAGATTTTTTTGAAATGACAGTTCTTTTTTTTAAAATTAAATCTTAGTTTGACAATTTTTCACTAGATGGGGTTGATTAAGGTTGTAATATATTTAGGTAATGGTAGTAAGATTCTAAATAAAATTATTATGTTTGTTTGCAATTTCATAATTAATCCTTTGTCAATTCGCCGCTAGAAGGGGTTGGCCATAGTGGCCCTATATTTAGAACATGATGATAAGATTTCAATTGTAATTAAGTAGATTGTTTGTGAATGTGTGTTTTTTGTATTGAATGGCTGACTCTTTGCTAAGTAACTTTGCGTTTGACATGTAATGTTTGACTAAGTAATGTGTTGGTATCTTTTCCGTTTGTAAATTGTGTTTCATTGAATTTAAAATTACAACCATTCTAAAGAAGTTTCACTTCGATAATATAAAGTAAAATAAAAAACATCTAAAGAGGAACACTCTAAAGCCTTACACGATGGCGGTTCTTTAGATTAGATTTAGTGATTTACTGAGTGTGATCCAGTGTTGCTATTCTTCGTCGATATAATCTCGTGTCACGAGCGTGCGATTCATGTTTTGTCGTAAATTCTGTAAAGTGCACGTGGCTCGTGTTTCCGCGTTCCGTGCCATGGGGCGTCGGGTATCGCTATACCAACTTGTTTCAACATTCCACTATTTATACTGGATGGGACGACGACGATACGATATTTACTTTTTAAAATGAAATTTAAAATTTAATTTCTCACAGGAACACCCGATCAGAACATGCGATTCCTAGAATATCGACAGCTGTTTTGTGTCTTGTATGTATAATATATCTAAAGGCACTGCTCTTGGTTATAGCCTGATAATGTAAGATGTATGAAAATGTCACTTTCCATCAGGTGACCCGTATGATTGTTTGTCTTTCTTGTTAAAAAGAATCGTAAGGTTGTCGTTCCGTGACAGATTATAAGATTTCAGGTCTATTCTAGCGTTCTAATAAATCTGAGCTGATTTAATCTTTTTAACCTTTCTTGCGACAATGGGGTGGTCATTATTCAACCATAATTATATAAACTGTTACGCAGTTAAAAGTATAAAACATAAAAGGTAAAAGATAACTAAGTTACCTAAGTTTATCTCGAAATATTGCAAAATTATAATAGTAAAATAATTGTGATTTTTTTAAAATTCTTTTATTACAATTGAGATATATGAAAGTAGTATTAATATATACTTTTATGGAGTACTTTGTGAGTGTTCAAGGCTGAACACCGTGACTGACCTTCTAGTTGGTTTCCCACAGTCAAGTTAGTTCTTGTTTATTGTCTAGTTAGATTAAATAATGACAATGCATATTTCTCAGCTGCCAGATATCGTGGTCAGCTATGTTTAAATTTGGGAGTCAATTATTTGCAATATCAATGAATAAATTGAATGGCTTTAAAATTTAACAAATTGTTTTATTTTATTAATGTTACTTCAGTGAATATTGGTTTCTTTTTCTCCGTTCAAATAAGTTATTAGATTTCGTCACTATTTTATCACCTCAAAATACGCACAACTAAATTGCATTGGTCAGTCAATTGAAATTTATTGCAACGTTGATCTTGTTTAAGATCTTGCAAAAAATAACTAAGAATGCTGCATTTCTCGCTATGTGGGCGTAGATTCTTGTATGTAGGTACATTTTTCAGTGTCATTTAATTTTGTGAGATATCATGTGTTATTTAAATAACACAAATGCGAATAGATAACAAATACGATGATATAAGTTAGCAGTAATAATTGCGAAAATTTTTAATGTAAATTGTTAACAAATTGTACGTTCTCTGTAAATTTTAGTATTATATTTTATGTAAGTGTTATTTTGTGTATCATGTATATCATAAAAGATATAACTTGATGCCTATTGTAATTTGAAATTGCAAATACGAAACAAAGCCCGGTATATGTAACGTTAAAAAGAGATTTATAAACGCTTACAAAAACATTACATACATTCTTATTTCTTGATAATTATCATCGATAACGCTTTTTTAATAATAATCTTCAAATGCGTTTGAATTTTATTCATATTACTTTAAATTAAAGTTGATTTTTGATTGTCAATTATGCACTTGCTACTGCGTTAATAAGTTTATGAAAATAAAATATAGGACCAGTATAGATTGGTCTCTAATAATCCAACATTAGACTCACAAGTTCGGATAATGGAAGGTCTCAGATAATGGTACATGGTCTAGGCGAGATGAGGCCGAGTGATAACAAATTGCTTAATTATTATTTCAACAATAGCTCTCGCTAATGTATTACAGACGGTAATTTGACCCTGTGTTCTTTGCGATTGTTGCATTTAACATGTGTAAGGTTGGCTTAACATGGTTACTTGTATACATAGTATGGTTAGAAATATACTAATTACTATATAAACTCAGGTTATAAATTTTTTAATATACATTTAAAAAAAAGTACGTTACTTAGGCAATACAATAATGTAGCATTTTTGAGAGATTCTTTTTATTATCATATATTACAATCAAAGTCCAATGTAATTAGAATTAAAGGATGTCTTCATTTTTTTAAATAATAAAAAAAAAGTATCTATAAAATAAAATTAATTGTATCGAAGCAATAAACTAATTCTATTATATCAAATTAATATAGGGAAAGTGAGGGCCGTCGAGGGAACTCTTCTATAAGTCCTGTTTTTTTTAATACATTTTTTAATCATTTTTATATAATGTGTGTAAGTCATAACTATATGTACGTTTAAATGAAGTAAAATATACATAAGTTAAATAATTAAATATATGTGCAATTTAAGAGCTGTTGTGTAAACATACGCTGTACCAATTATTTAGAGTATAACTTTATAACATCACTTGAAATATTTTTTAAGCGCAATATGTTTCATAAGGCATTATGATATTTGATACAAATTAAGTAATAAATATATCATAACTTTCAAATTCAAATATTTTATTTAAGTCCCACACTTTTGTAAAAATATTTGTCATCCTATGCTTCTGTAGAAAATATTAAAAATATTAGATTAAATCTATTTATAGGAACTTGTGCTATACTTAAAATATAATAGAAAGTATACATAATTGATCAAATGCAGTTAAAAGATATAATACAAAATTCTCTTTTCATTTATCATTGAACTTAATTAGTTGTTTGAGTTAATATTTGGTACTAATTGAGCAGATTGAGCAGAGCAGTTGTGAGGTTTGAAGAAAATATCGTTTTTTTCTTTATTGTCAAGGTGATTAATCTAAATCTTTTAATGATTTATTAATTTATAAATAATGATTAAAATAGATTAGTACAATACATAAATACTTAATCTATTGGACTATTTCAGTATAAGAGATGAAGTTGCTAAATGTTTTCAATATTAATTAGGCTACATAAAATCTATTTGGCTTATTAATGTGTCAAAATAAATTACAATTACTTTACTAATGGCTTAAAAAACTCGACTTGTTATATAAATTATAAATAATGATATTATCAAGTGGGTTGATTATCGAATATATTGTGTCAGTAATGCAGGGCAGTCGGTTACCTTCGCGATATGAAAGTATTACGAGAACCAAATCGATTATGTAACATTGCATCGATGCATTACTCTTATCGAATTCTATGAGCTGTAGTTACCTTATAAAGCCTTAATAACAACTTATAAAAGTTATTACAACAGCATAAGGTCCATATTTGTATGCGTTTCAATTGTGCATAGTTTTGTAACATTTACTCATCAGACAGAAATGAAATATTGATGCGGATGGTTAACTGTTTGTAGTTCATTGAAATTCAAGCCTTGGTTTATTTTTTTTAACTTTAAATCGATTTGATCACTTGTGTATGTCAAATGGAACTCAGGAGGAGCTATTCTGATACCACACTTATCTAAACAAGACCTTCTTTGACGACATCCTGGAACTTAAAGGATTCCTTGGTCTAAAAAGAATCAGACTACAAACTCAGTTGAATTTTTCTATACGTCAACATTAAAAACAATTCAACTAGAACTACAGCAATCAATGAAGTTCCGAATGATTTTAATGGAATAATAGAAATAAAATCAATTAAACCTGAACAACAGTATATTTATATATAGTATGTTGTCTGCGTTTATTTATAACTATTAGCTATTTTATAATATGATTTATTACTTATAATAGAAAACAAATGTCAGTCTGTGTATCTTGATTAAATCTTTATTAAGCTGATTGATGAACTGTTTTTGTATACTTTTTATATGTAGATAAAGTCGTATCATCTGAGTAAATATAATATGTTTTTGTAGACTCATAATTATTATATCCTACTTGATGGATCTTTTTGGTCTTTTAATCTTTATTGTGACTATTATCAAGATAGGTATGGTATTATTTGCGTCACGGTGTGTACTAACGCGATCCCGTGGCGTCCCACTAAGGCGAAGAGGGCAACCGTTGGTTTTTTAGTGGGTAGCCTTAAAAATGGCAGCATCCTCTATGCTGCCGGGTAGTCCCACATAACCCCCCGGCCGTCACCCCCTGGGCCGACGGGGTACCCGTAACGGGTTTTTCCAACGGAAAAAAAAATAAGGTATGGTATTATTTATTTTGAAAATTTCACAACATTTTTGGATATAACCGAATTTTTATAAATACCTCCTTTTTCATAGTAAAACCAACATTTCATGGATTGTTTTACAAAAAAATATGTAATTCATTTCTTTTTTAACAATATCGTTAAGGTTTTTCATTTTGATCATATATTACAAATTGCACTCCTGCAAAGCACAGCGGGTAGCTAGATTATAATAATGAATTCATTGAAGATTGCTATAATTTTAAATAAAAATTTCTTTTTACAAAAAAATTTATAAAATTAATATTCAAGCTTCTTGTTACTACACCGTGTTTGTCAATTTTATTTCAATAAACGCCTAAAAGTTTAAAACGTTTAAAAGTAAGTTTTCGATTTATTAAAACTTTCGAGTTTTTTAAGCACAAGGTCGATTCCTTGGCCAATTTACCATTTTATATCTTAACCCGAATTTTGGTAACTTAAAATATGAGTATTTATGAAAAAACATTAACATTTACAGCTTTATCAACATTGAAAAAATAAAATTGCAATTTATAACGATTTTTGTTCTTTTATTATTGGTTGCCACCATTTTTTTATTATTTTATTTCTATAGAATTTATATGTTATATTATTTTTAATTGCAAAGCTTATTTTGGCTTCTGGAATTTATGTTTTATTCATATTTTATTTTATTTATTTAAAGGTGCTCTTATTTGTAAATGTTTATTAATACTTGGCATCAGGTTGTATAGTTTTCTCGTTTATCCTGTACCTTTTAAAATACATAAATGAAATTTAAAAAGCAACTACGTATATTGAAATCTTAAGAGTGTTTTTTTTAAGACAGATGTTCTCGAACAAGTTTTAAGAGAAAAAAAAATTATCCGTGCCTCATAACATTACGTATATATATTTATATATATTATATACAACTGATTATTTGAAGAGTGAAGATATACACAAACCCTGATGATAGATATAGATAATGCAGTATTTGGAACTTATCCCTATGAAATTAGTGTCTCTTGTATAACTTTCAAAGAAAACGTTATTTCATCTGGAAATAGTAATTATTTTTCGATGTTTGTTTATCTTCACTATTTCGATTTTGAAGTTTTACAAATCAGATGTATTCAATTCTTGCATTCAATAAATAAATTATTTAATTTTGCACAAAACATGCAAAGGCAAACATAACGCCACAGGAATTCTCTACCAGCAAGTTCTCACATTAATATTAAAAATGTAAATGTTGAAAACACCAAAAAAAATACAAAACCAAAATAACTATAACAAAAAGGTATAAAAAAGAAAAATTATCGACCGTTGGATATATTTGAGTTACAAAATAACAGAATCTCAAAAATAACACTTATATTATGTACTTACAAGCTTCATTAATACTAAGTAATAAATAAATTCCGAGTTGTATTTAATAGAAATATAATTGATATAATTGACTCGCAGATACGTTATTGTGAATGACATTGATAAAAATTATTATAAATATGTAATGCTCATAAAATTATAAAATTGATTTTATTTTATTACGAATACTTTAGAACTAATCAATATTATTATTTCGTAGCAATTTTTTTTTGTAATATATGATGATTATATTTTATTGAACAAAAGACATCAACGCGCACATACAATTCAGCTTTGTATGTTATAATGTAATTAATATATAAAGAAATTGTTCAGGCTCTTAGAAAATATGATATTTATTACAAAAAATAAATACTTAAATAATTTAATAATTACACAAATTGTAATATTTATAATATTTTTTATAGCTATTAATATATTTTAAAAAAATAATTGTGCAAAAAGTTAACATTTACTGTAAAACAAACATACGTATAATATTAATTATATTTTTACATATAAAAAAAATTAAAAAAAATTTATTATATTTAATGTATATCTCGAAAAGTATAATAAAATACATCAGCCTGTATAAAAAATACAATCAAAATCCCCATACATCCTATATCCCTGACATTTTGCTTCCTCGCCCCCACTAGGCTCCGTCGACGGTAGCTCGAGGCGTCACTATCGCGCTGACCTCCCGCGCGGCAAGTCGGTATGAGTCGGTGGTGAAGTGCCTGTGAAGTGTACGTGCTGTGCTAAAATGAAGTCCTTTGCGGTTCTGCTCACGCTGGCGATTTTGACAGGTGAGATATTTTAAACATTCAATTTTTTTTTTATGCTTATTAAGTTACAATTTTGTTAATTTAACAGGATATATATTGGTAGAACGTAAAATAACACGAAACATTTGTATAAATTGTTGATATTTTTTAATATTTTGATTTTTTTAGTAAAAGGAAAATATATGTATTTTTTATTATTTTAATTTTTATAGTAAAAAAAAAAATATTTATTTTTTATTATTTTAATTTTTATAGTAAAAGGAAAATATATGTGTTTTTTATTATTTTAATTTTAATAGTAAAAGGAAAATATGTGTTTTTTATTATTTTAATTATAATAGTAAAAGGAAAATATATGTGTTTTTTATTATTTTAATTTTTATAGTAAAAGGAAAATATATGTAGTAAAAAATTAATTGAAATGTATGAAATGTATCACTCTGATTTCTTACACGACGTGTAATTACCAGGGAAGTGTTGCGTGTTTTTATTGCAACGAAGTAAAAAGATAGTCTATTGATTTAATTTTGTAAAACTGACAATAATTCTATACATTTTTTAATAAAAATTTTGCAATTAATAGAAAAATAATGCACTAGTAAAGTGTAACAATTAAATACACTGAAGTATGTAGACTTCAAAGTCACATAAATATAATAAAATAAAGTAACTTTCATATTTCTCTTGCATCATATTTTGAATAATATTTTAATAATTCGTGTATATAATTAAATGTTGAATAAATTTAATTTATTTATTTCGAATATTTTAATTTATACGACATGAATAAATATATTATCATTTAAATATTAAATATAAATATCAAATTTGTATATTAAAAAATACTTAAATTTATATATAAATAAATGCAAATTAAATAACTTTGTCAAAAATTAATTTAATTTAACAAGCAATTAAATAAAAATACAAAAACTGGCTTAAAAACAATTATCCAAATATTTTGAAATATCTCTAATTGCTCCAGCGGCTGTTCGTAATTGATTTGTAATCATCTAATTTTGGAACTTGTTCCTCGACCGCTAATAGAAATGTTTGTTCATTCATGTTTATTATAACAATAAATAACTTTAATTGATTTTTAATTGAATTAAAATTTTACCTATTTCAATTAAAATACCTTAACCAGAAGAAAGAATACCTAAACAATATCACTTAGAAATTAGGACGCCCTTTGATTTTAATTTTTTCTTTTACTTTTTTTTACTGCATTTTCATTTCGTGTTAAGTTAATAAATAGTAAGTAAATAAATAAAGTTTAATATAATTTTTGGTTCATATTTGTACTTTTAATATTTTAGTAATTTTAAATCTTTTAATTTCAATAAGAACAACAATTTTATTATACCTGATTATTTTACAAAAAATGTATAATCAATACAAATATATATAAAAAAAAACTTAAAAATCTATGATCGTTCGTTGAAGGTTAAAAATAATTAAAAATAAGAAAAACTGCTCATAAATCTTACTAACGATTCACTTTAAAGAAATTATTGCAATAACATTTTGAAATATCACTAACCAATCAAATATTAACAATAATAAGATAAAATATGAAAATTTTTGTGATTAACCTTTTTCGTTCGTGACTAATTCTCTCTTCAGAGGTCGATTCGGTTCAGAATTTTATACAAAAATCGTTAATTTATGTATAATATAAGGCGTTGAACTGATTGAGAGAATGTACCCTTGTTAAATTTCGGGGATATAATAAAACTTCTGACATATGTATTTTCGGATTAAAATTTTATGGTTTGTTATTAACATACGCTTCATATTTTTATGATGTTATCGATTTAAGTTAAAAAAAGAAAGACGATATACAATTTGTTTGTATATTTTTCAAAAATGTTCAAATATTTATATATGGACTTATTGTATACATTAAGACTGATATTTCTTTATAAAAAAAAAACTTTTCGACTAGAAAAATAAAGTCAATGTCGCTGGGATTCGAAACAATAACCTGGAAAATACGAACTATTTACATCCGGAAATTGAACCCACTTCCTTTGGCTCAACCGATAGTGCCATCAATAACTACAGTAGCATATGTTTATATATATTGTATTTTATAAAACAAAATAAAATACATAAAATATATATATATATATATTGTATTTTATAAAACAAAATAAAATACATAAAATATATATATATATATATTGTATTTTATAAAACAAAATAAAATACATAAAATATATATATATATATTTTATGTATTTTATTTTGTTTCATATTAAATTAAATTGGTAAAAGTAAGAAAGTGTTCTTTGACAGGATGATACATGGTTTTGGGATTCAATATCAATTTCATTTCAGCATCGTTTGCATAACCGTAGATAATTCGTATGAAGTCACTCCTTTGTGGTATTTTGTTGAAAGATATCCGTATCAATTGCATTTTGTAAAGGCAATACAGTTGTATACATTTAGGACATGTTTTCATGTTTTGGTAGGTTTTTGTTTGTTGTTATAAAGTCATGCATCTTTTTTGATATTTTTTATATAATCTAATGTATTAAATTATCTTATCACAGCCATTGTATCCTAACTCCTCTGAAAAGGGTTGATTCTCATGAAATTTTGTGTATATTCAGTAGGTGTGCGAATAGAACGTAAACTATTTTTTTTATCCTTAAGACAACATTTTTCATGTTTTTTTTACCATTCTATCACCAACCCCTATTTTTTACTCACTCTAATATTTTTTTAGTCTTTTATAAAGCAAAACAATGTTTGACAGACCAGGTAGTATATTATCATTGTAGGACATTTTGTTATGAAAACTTAAAATAATTCCCTGGTATGAGTTTTTAATTAATATTTATACAATGACAATATTTATATATTATTATATTCAATTTCTAAAATATATTCTTTTATTTTTTTTTTCATAATAAATTCATAGATCTTTATCTTTTATTAACTTCAATTTTTATCTATGGAAATAAGAAGCAGCGATGTTTTGGTTGTTTATAGAAACAAATGTAACGATATAATTGATTCATAAACACATAAGACATTAAGGATTAATTTTTTGCTTCATTATTGTATATTGGTAATATACAAATATACATAAAAGATTAATACTTATTTTAATCTATTGTCTAGAAATGCAAGAAGAGCAAGGTCAAATAAATCTAAGCTCCATTTTTCTTTGTAATTCATAATTCCTCTATTACAAGAATACCGCCGGTGCTTGACCGTGTGTGGAACAAACATTGTTAGTTTAAACGACGGTTAAGAAGCACAATAGTTTATAATCGCGGCCAAGGTTTTTGAGGTTTCACAAACACATTAGTGATTCCTCTCGCATCCGACGAGTTGGGTTCAGTCTAGGAACAAAAGATCTAGGTTTTTGTTACGAAACTAATTGAGGAATGCGCTAAATTTAATAATGATATTGAGACATCCATTGCAGGTCTAGCGGAACATTGTTAATTTAGGTGCTTAGTACCGGTTTATTACATATGTGTACTTATTTTGAATATCCTTTTCTGAAAGTTCAATTATTAAATAACATCAAAACTTACATTTTTTATTTATGCTAATATTATAAATCTGACGAGATTATTTGATTGGTTGAACACGCACATTTTCTGAGCTACTGGATAGATTTGAAAAATAATTTCTGATTATGATAAGCAGATTTTTTAGCAAGGCTATATACTATCTAGCCTTAATACTGCTTGTAATTATCTTAATAATAAATGAGATATTTAGTCCGTGGGTGGAACCGCACGTAATAGAACTATATATTAAATTTTGAAAGCTTATATTTCAATCATAATATCATTAAGTAACATATGCAAAATATCTTTAGAAAACGGTTTAGGACTACTTTGTTGTTGGAGTAATATGTTGCAAATTCTACATTCTTAGGTCATCGTCACAAATCAGTTTAATATATACCTTATATAATAGTTCATAGTTTACACAATTGTCTGAATCTGAATATTAATTTGTTGAAGTTTACTAACAGGTAGGTGGGTATCATAATTTATAGATATTTATTATCTATGGTATTGGGAAAGGGTTTCTGAACGTAGATTAAAAATATAGCTTTGAAGAAACGCAAGATTACATTGACACATCGAGCACTTTGGTTGCATTAACAGCCGGTTCTTATGGTTTAATTATAGATATATTACACACTAATGTATATGACATAACTCTGATAGTAATTGTATATCAATCAACCAAATAATGTCAAAGTCATAACTAATGTCTCTAGCTACATATAAAAAATAATATATCAAAGCAACAATAGTTTTTACTTACGTTTAAAGATAAATTTACATTTATATAAAATTACTTATTTTAATTTCGTCAGTACTCTTTTGTTTTAATAAAAATTAAAATTATAAGAACGTATCGATACGAGCAGGATTCCAACCCGCGACCTCGCGGAAACCTTTCGTCGCTTTACCAATAGAACTACCGTATTGTTACTCACTTCGATAAGTTTAACATTTTATATGATATGATATGACGGTCCTTATCGGGAAAATTTTCCAAAGGTCGTCGTGTCGAATCCTGTTCATATTTACAATTTTTAATTCTAAATTTAATTAAAAATTTAATAAGCTTAACATCATTAAAAACGATTTCAAACTATAATTAATTTGTTTACCAACAAACAATTCATTAATGCTAGTCGTGTAATCGCTTAAACGTGTTACGAAATGTAACAGAATTATATAAGATATTAAACTATTGTTCGATGCTCGGACACTTTCACGGTCATGAATGGAGTATTTGACTTTCTTTACATTGTACTTTGCTCGTTACCCATCTGATGTTATATAACTAATTAATTTTGTCATGCCAGCAATGTATATTAACGTGCGAAGTAAAAATTTTAGTTCTTGTTTATCTAATTTAATTGTGCTGGGTTTTGTAGTGTCTAAGTATTGTTTCTTTGTTTAAAAATACATTAGAAAATATACATATGGTAACAAAGATTACGAAGGTTGTATATGCTTCTAAATAGACTCCTAAAATTCACACACATACATATGTTTTATATACACTTAATAATAATATATACGTATTAACCGACGGCAAAATAATGATTTAATAGCTCTAGTTATAATTAAGATAAGAGGAAGATAAAAAGAAAGCTTAAACAAAAATACAAGTTTATGAAAAATAAGAGTTTCCCTCATAAAGAAATCATTA
The DNA here is from genome assembly GCA_959347395.1 of Mechanitis mazaeus. Lineage (NCBI taxonomy): Eukaryota > Metazoa > Arthropoda > Insecta > Lepidoptera > Nymphalidae > Mechanitis > Mechanitis mazaeus. The sequence goes on from OY365743.1 coordinate 13,339,648, forward strand.
CTTTTATTACTAACTCCGTAACGCAAAATATCGCTAACACTTCCAGTTTGTGCAAGTGAAAACGCGCAAGCGCATCTACGCACACACGGACAGGTATAAGCAACCTGCAATTAATGTGAGTGTGTGCGTGCGCCTCTCATTTGTGCATAACGAGACAGGTTGATTGGTGGAAGGTACCATTTCATTGTTTTCGGAAACTCATTTTACCTTAAATTATAGTTATTAATTTATTTTGTATTTAAGTTGGTTTAATTGTGAAATGTGTCAGTGACATTTAATCTTGTCGTCTTAATTACTATGAAATAAGAGGTAACAATTTTGATCATCATTTTTAATCGTCCAAAGCTTGTAATAATATTAATCTTATAATTAACAGATTTATTCATATATATTTGAATAAATTAATAAATCAGTTTCATAGCATATTAATAATATGATGTATATTATCAAATACTATGTAACTGATTCATCGAAAACTTTCTTTCTGAATTCTAATTATATATTCGATTATCGTAAGCGAAAGCATAATTTACAAATTCTGGTGAATGGAAATATTAATAAAAATATAAATAATATTAGAATTACTGTTTTTTGCTCTCTGTACTTCGAATTGTTTGTGATGAGTTTTAAATGACATTGATATATCGGAAATATTTTATTTCAGGTAAGTTTTTGTCATCATCATCATGACTACATGATCTGTTATGTTACTTGTCTGTCATGTCATGTTTTTTTAAATAATTATCACAGCAAGTACAAAAAGTGCTTGTCAGCAAAATAAAGTTTTAATTTTCAATAAAATTTTGTTATCATATAAAATATTTAAATTAATTCAACATGTGTTATTATAATGTTTATTTATTACTAATTTATTGTATTTACAATATCATTGACATATTACGTGATGTTACAAGGAATTATTATTAATTTGTTGATACAAGAAATTAATCTCTAAAGTGTTAAAATTAAAATTTCTTAAAGTTTTTGACATTGGATACAAGAAACGACAAAAATAAATATTTTTCTTACTTTATTAATAATCTGTCATTTGACAGACAAGCTTAAATTTATTAAAAACATAAATATTGTTTATCTCAGATCTTCGAAAAATAAACAATTTTTAATATAAAGCAACAACTGTAGCATGACCCTCGTCATCTCTACCACAAGCTTGTAGAGACGGTCACCGTAAACTGGTCCATGTTCAAAAATGAGATGACAGGACTTATGTAACCCTGATGCGAAAGTACATTTCTCCGGTGTATACGAAATGTTGGCGAAACGCGATTTCTCGCTGACTTTGCATAAATATGGTAAAGTTACGTTAAATGACCGATTGATTTTATAATTCCAACATTCATGAAACCTATCGAATTAGCATTTTTTATTACTATTACTTACTTTCTTGATTACAAACTTATATATTTTTATAGCAGTACGAGATAAACAAAAAATGGTAGAGTTGTTGACTTTTTGACAATAATAATAACAGTAGAGGTCTTACTTTTTGTCAATAGTAATAATGATAGAGTTTCATACTTTTGTCAATAGAACTAATGTTAGAGTTTTTTCCTTATTAAAAATAGTAATAATTATTTACTTTTTGACTATTAGAAAACTTTTAATATAATAAATATAAGTAAAAGAGCATCGGTTACACGGTACGCCATCATAAACAAATGGTGTATCGGTAAAATTCACATTGAAAAAGAAGATTCGCACTCACGTGAGATCGCAATACAAAAGAGTCAGTGTTATAACTAATTGATAACTCACTTTCAACCCACTTTTATGCAATAACATTATTTTATGTAAATATCTGCAGTTTCTGGCTTGTGTAATTGAAAATAAACCATGACGTAACAAACTATTTTAGTTCAATTAATTCGTTTATTATTTGCATATTGTTCTCTTATCTTTATTTGTATTCAGTTTTATAAATCGTACTTAAAAGTGATCTTAAAATCATGAGGTAATGTTTGTTTAATTAATTATGTATGTAATAGAATCTTGTGTTAAGTGACAAACTGTTTCGTTGAAACCGGATCTTCAAGTGGTAAAATTATAAGAAAATCAACTGAATATTCAAATATTCGGAATAACATAAAAGTGTATAAGAGGTATTTCCTTGTTTTTGATTATTGTCTTATATTTTGAATGGATCTATTTAATTTATTAGTTATTTATATGTATATCATATTTATGCAGATAAATATAAATATTTTTATATATACTTACATATATAAATACTTATATTATGCATATACTTATTATTATTAATTGATATTGTAAATAGTAGTAGAAATATAGGCTATTTTTATTTTATTTTTTAAAAACGCTTCTAGCTAATACCCGCGACTTTCTGCGACTCGACTCCCGAAGGTAGCGTAATGCATTTGCTCGAATGTCTTTTCGGAAACTTATTTTGTACAATTGGTTCCCATCAATATCCAATGTCTTTTAACAAGATAATTATTACATACACCAACAAAATAATTTTTTTAAATATATTGGTATAGATTAGCTACCAATGCTTCAAATGTTTTCGCAGCTAACCAATCTATAATAATCATACATTATAATATATATTAAATAAAAAAGAAATTTAACTTTCACAATAAGCCGTGTTATATAAGGAAATCGTATTTGTTACATTTTGAAATAACTTATTTATGAAAGCTAATGTCTTTACGCAGGTCCCAAATTATAATAAAACTTATTAAGTTTTATTACTCGTAATGTAACATTGTTAATAATTTATTTCTCATTTCAGGTAAACAATGCATCAGGAAGGTTTCGGAGAACAGACGGATGTTAAAACATATTTCTCACATATTGTAGTTTTATTATATATTTTGAAACTCATTTAATGTGCCAAGAAAATTCCCAGCAAAGGTTAATAGTAAAGCTAAGATTATTTCTTGGACGTTATTAAGCTTGTGTAACTCACGTCGTCAGTGATGGGAAATGTGTCAATTTGGTATGTAGATGAGAATTTATACAAGATTATGTGTTCGCTAAACTCACTAAATATTATATTATCACATCGGTTATTTTATAAAATCATCGAATGACAAATATGACAACAAGGTGTGTTATATATACAAAATAATACTATCTTTTCCACGCGAATCCGTCTGAGAATTCATTTATCTATCCGTTCTTTTATATTATTTATATTGTGATAACAAACGTTTTGTTGCATAAATATATAATTTATTACCTTTATGATACAATACAAGCTAAGAAACAATAATATTGGTTTAGTAAGTCTGTCCGTTCATATTCAAATTATCATTAACAAACACGTGAACAACTAAATAACTTCATATATTAACTTAATGTATACTTAACTATATTATACTTATATATTATGAAAACATTTTATAAAAATATAATACGTACGTAAGTATGTAGTATACCTTTATGTATATATGTATATAATATACGTTTTAGGATACATGGGTATATCCATAAACATTTTTCAATGTTTGTTTGAAACTGAACGCCTTTATATTTTCGAAAAATTTTATATATATCCAGCTTTTTTTTGGAATATTTAATATTGATAATATAAATCAGTAGATGGCAGTAATAGGGATATATCCTAAAAGTACATAAAATTTTTATATTTTCTAATTTGAACATATTTTATTTTTGAGCTTTATTCAAAATAGATTCTAGCTGTAATCAAAAGAAAAGAAATACTATGAAATAAATCTCAAAGAGTTTGTAGTGCTAATATATCGATTATCAAACACATGTTTAATTACCAAGGTTATATTTTAAATATGACATCATGAGTTTACACACACTGGTTAAGATGTCTTGAAGTACTATCAATAACAAAATTATCAAAATACATGACAAATCATAAAACAAAATGTTTAAAAAATTTCTTGACTAGACAAATTTTTAAGATGTTATGATATATTTAATGATAAACATATATTTTTAAAAATTTCCAATCTTAATTTGTTAGAATAAACGCAAAGTTTTGGTATTGATTATATATATATAAATTCAAGTTTTAATAATAGAAACAATTATTTAAACAAATTTTGCATGTAATGAAACTAATGAATTATTGGTAACTATTTATGTTTTGTTGATGACTGTACACCATTAATATTCACGAAATGAACTAAAAGGAACCGGTTTATTTCGTATGTTGGTTATAGATGTGAATAAGATAGATCCACATCCTTGCAGTGTCACCCACATTCCATCCATTTTCCACCTTCTACCTTGCAGTGTCAGTTAACACCCACAATGAAAATTATTGAACCCATATTGATATTTTGCAGGATCGATTTTCTTTTAGGTTGAAATTCTTTTAGTAAATATGTCAATATAGTATTAAATTTTGTATATTTTGGTACCAAAATGAAGTCAAAAAGATATAAGTTATATATAAAAACAAACAAATTGTATAAATATTTGCATTACAGTTTTGAATTACTATAATTGTCAGTTGAAGTGATATAATCATGATACATCTCAATGCGGTCAAAGCAACATCACTAGTAGAATCATTCAACTCTAAAATAAACTTTATTCCCTTGTAATAAGTCACTTTTCATCAAAACAGCCTTGTAAGTTAAAAATTAGCAGCTAGTTAGCGGTTGCAAAACCGCTTGTGGGAGCCCACGTCTAACTTGCGAATATACTTTAGACATGAGTTTATTTATTTACACATAGAGTGTAGTTTTTTTTTCCTAGTTAACTAGTAGTTTTTTTATTTATATATTTTTTTTCATTATCTTTTTACTTTTTAAGTTTCTTATTTCAGACATAAAAATATGACAAAATTATGTTATTAGAAATCTTATAAATTATATTAGTAAGTCCTTGCACAGTTCTCCCATTTTTTTTGTATATAGCTAAATATTATATATCAAACTTACTTTAATTAGTGTATTTACAAAAAAATTGCTGTAAAGGCTTTTATGTTATATTCCTTGTCATGATTACAAAGTCAAGATATTCATTACATATACAAGGTTATTACATTTATTGATTTTGTTAGAAGCTTAAAAGAAATAAGTGGAAATATATAACAATAAGTTTTTTTATTCTTATTGACATACTGAATAAAATCTGAAATAAGCTGCCAATTTAGAATAATATTTTAGTTATGTTATTTTTTGTGATGGTCTGATGCTAGATCTGGTATTCCTTGAGGATAATGTCAAAGCTAAGATAAGACCCAGAATGCGTGGTCGTCTGCATCAAGGAATGTTGATATTTTCCTTTAAAGGTGCTCATCTTGAACATGTTAAAGGAATTTTAATAAGGAATTTAGTCCAAAGTTAATTATTGTCATTTAATTTATTGCTATAATATTGCAATATTTAAAATGTTAGATCTTAGCCTATCCATGGCGTAGCAAATATATATTTATTTGTAAAATTTTTGTTGAATTTTGTGATTTTAATAACTTCCCAGAAATCAATGTTTCGCGATAATAACAAGTAGAACCTTACTTATTTACTCTCTTAATTTAAGTTTGATACTCTTCGTATTTATGTTAACTAGTTGACTATATAGTATATATATATATATATATATATAATGTGAGATGGACCTTCAAAATGAAAGGAGCTTTTCACTATCATAATTATAAATGATTAATTATAATTAGAAAGACCTTAAAATTCCATAATAAATATATATATGTTTGCATTGTTTAAAATAAAGGGCAACATCCTAAAGCCATGTAAAACATATTCAAATTTATTCTAACAGACGTGTTGTAATCCTAATGTTTTAAGCGAAGATTAGTGAGTATTTATGTATAATGTAATCGTGTTTAATTGAGCCGGTTGTAACATATAATTATATGTTAAATCTACCATTTTAATTTAAAATGCTATCTCAAATCAAAACAGTATTTTCTAAAATAAAACTATGTTTTAATGGATTTACTCGCGAATAATTTTGGTAACATTTTAATTTTGACCGGACGTTTCGAATGGTTTGCTGAAAACAATTCGAAACGTCCGGTTAAAATTAAAATGTAACGAAAAAATAGTTTTATGTAAAAAATAGTTTTATTTCAGTATTTACTAATATAAATCAGTATCTATCTAGTTGTTTAGAAGAGATCCCTATATAAGAGAAGACTGCCTTTTTTAAATTTAATATAGTTTTTTGTGTATGTAACGATAATATATATAATACTATTATATCTCACAGCCATTACAATTAATTGAGGTGAAAATAGTTATATATAGAGTTTTAAAGTAGATAAAGAATTCTCATGCAGTCCAAGAAAACACATTGTAGTATTAGTAATAGCAAAACAGTTGAGATAATGTCATAATTGTAACTTCCTTTGTAGAAAGCGTAAAATACTATGAGAGCAAGCTATTCATTGTCCCTTCGCATATGAGCATATGTTAAATGTTATGTAAACGCTTGTAACTCACGAACTACTTGTAATTTAGGACAGAATTTGTACCTATTCGTGAAATTTTTATTACTAAAACTGAACGTACAATTTTGTAGTCGGTTTTGTTTGTCAATATATATATTTTTTGTACTATATTGATATAACCAGCTATTACTACAAAAAATACAAAAGTTTCAGTTGAAAGATACCATTCTTAATGTTAGCAGTGATGCGTGTCTCAATCGATTAACTTTTTTACGTATATATAAAAACTGTCGCAAGTTGACCGGTTTTAACAAATACTTAGCCATTGTGGGTGTGTTCCGTAGAGCTGTATCCTTATATTATTTTAAATGATGACATACTCTTATATGATCTCTTGAACATTCCGAAAACATACCATTATTAATTAGATGGGTTATAAATTTTTTAATAACTGTAAATTTTATTATATATGGTCTTGTCATAGAATGTAGAATTCGATATTAGCAACGTTTCTTTATTATAAATAGTTATGAACAATGATTTTGCTCAATATAAAAACTTTCTCCGATGTAATGGCAATAAACAATTTACATTTAATATTACAAACCATTTTAATCTTTGAAAGAGTAATATAATGATCATTTTTTTTAATTGTAAACATACCTATGTGTGATAAAAGTTGTATATAAATATAAAATCTCTACTTTATAAACGAAAATAATAACTAGATAAGTATACATAAGCAGGACAAGAACCCGCGACCTTTATTAGTACATAATCTTCTAACAAATGCGCTATCGTGATCGCCTTGAAATAACATTGTTGGTTAATTTTAATAATTAATTTATCAAAATTTTAATTCATGTTCAGTATATTTTCAGTTAAGTAGGTTTTTTACCAAAGTTAATATTTTATTATAGAATCTAGATTCCAGATATCTGAAGGTCCATTATACTTGCGGAAGCAATCGAACTGCTTACAAATCGCATATTTTTGTTAGCACGCAATTTTATAAGTGAATGTACTATCGTAATGAAACATTCCCATTTTATATTATTTAATGTAGGCAATTCTGATATTTGTGTGAAAGCAATAAATATCACACTTGCTTGCAAAATTTATTCAATGAACGCGTACTCGTAAATATATTTTAGAAGAAATACAATATTGATTCTTATAACTTTACGCATAGGTGTCAAATTAGCTTGATGTTGTTATTAGAATAAAACGTAAGTGCTGAAATAAAAACGATTTAATTGAGTTTGTTTTTTGATTATTAAGATTATTAGCATAAGGTTGAGTTTTCTTTAACTTGGGAATTATAATCGGCATTGTCAATAGAAAATCGTTTCGTTAATTAATTGGTGACAGTAAAATATCTGATAGGAAATGCCATAGTAATATATAGTATGTTATATTTATTATAGTTATGTAATACATACATTCAATGAGTTAAAATGAACAGACAGAAAGCGGACTATCTAAAATAATAAAAAATTGTATATTCATAATTTTATATTGATTATAATTAAATTATTTATGATATATCACATATTTTAGATAAAATATATCTTCAATATATGAAAAAAGTGAATGTTTTATTAAAAAAATGATATTGAACTGTTTAGTTTGAATGAAATAATAATTAACTAATTGTTGTGAATACGATTGATTGTCATTGTAGTATTTGTGATTATGAGAAGTTAACATTTATTATAACTATTGTATTTCCTTATATTATTTATTATATTTCATTAATCTTTGACAAATGCGTGAAGTTTGAAGGATACGTCACTGAATTACTAAGCACGATTTCGTAAAGCTTATTTAATTTTGATAAATAACATGATTTCCTAATACATAAAAATAACTTTTGTATAAAAAGTTATTTATCAGCATCGAAATATCATGTTTACGACTAATATTTTAAGTCTACAGAATTGTTGTGAGTTGTAAGAAAGTTAATTAGTTATTTTAACGCTCCATCTTCCATAATAACTTTGCTCTTCACAACATAAAAGTTTTTTAATCACAGTATTAGAATACAAATTGGAACCATATGTATTTTAACGATATTTGCCGATCATAAAATAAATCATGGCGGCTAATAAAAATGTCTGTACACTGAATATAGGCATTTTTATTAGCAGCAATTTAACGAAACCTTTAAGGGATAGGGCGAATGACCTGAACATCATCTACCTGTTCCTAAAAATAAAAAAGTTTTCGTATCATGACATCATTTCCCAAAAAAACGGAATTTCCAAATGAAAGGCTTAAAGGAAACAATCTTAAATCATTAATAAATTAATAAATAACATTTTACCAAAATAAAGAAAAACAAATAAAAATATTAATCAATTCATTATAACATCCATAAATGTTAATTTCAATTAATTTATGTTGATTAAAACATTAATAAACTGTCAGACCCATTTATTTTAAAGACAGGTCATTCACTGTGTGTCAATAATATATATCCGGGATAATAAGCAAATATCATCTAAAATCATTCACGGATTATTAATTTAATACATAAAAAGTTATGAAGTCTTTAGATTGGACATAAATAATCCTAACTTGCATAATAAGAGCAAAAATTTAATTTATTATAAGATTAAAGCCAGTCTTGAATTACAACTTTAAGGTAATTTTTATATTAATTGCATATAACCTTCATGCATTACCTATTATCTATTGTACTATTGTAATTTATTATATATATAAATATATGTATAATGCACCCATTAACTTATTAACTTATTTGGACATATACCAGAGTAAGGTCTGAAAGAGATTACAGATTGGAGATTTGAAACGATAAAACCGCCTCATTGTATACCCATCTATGGTTTTTATGTTTTTTTATTCCTTGTTCTCTATTTTTATTTTCGTTGTGTGTAATAAAGTATATTATTATTATTACTAAAATCTCATCCAAAAATGTAATAATTTCACACTCCCAAATTAATAAATAAGGTAAATATACTCAATATAAAATCAAGTTTTATAAAACCGTTATATTTATTTTGGTTATTATTCTGAAAAGCGGTTTTAAACTTGAACTAACGAAAGTGGTTTTGTACCGCCGTTACTTTCCGTTTCATTCGAAGCGCGAATAAAATGAAGATTTTTATTGAGATATCCCTAATTTATTATTCGTTTTAATATTATCTTTTAATATTAAAAATTTTCGGTTTAAAGAACTTGATTTCTCTAAAAAAACATTACAATATTGTTTATTTACGAGAAAACTTAATTTAGATTATCAGTTATAATTTTCATAACTTAAATTTTGAAATCTTTTCTATAATTTATTTAAATATAATAATAAAATGTGTTATTTTATTTAAATATAATAATATTTCTTTTTATTAGTATTGTTAAATATAATACTATTGTATATTATTGTTATATAAGTTAATTATTTACTAGTATTATTAACTAAGGTTTATTAATATGAGACATACATGTGTATGGACATGTGTTCATTACGCCAACCGGTAGAGCGGCCTCAGACAGTAAATTATGTCCGTTTGTATTTCAAAATAACATATAAAATAGTTAAAATATATACAAAACTTGCTTGATACAGAGCGAGGCACGATGCCAAGGTAATTTGAAGATTTCACTTATTATCTATCATTAATTTTAAAATAAAAAGAACCAACGACAGGTCGGTGAGTTTCTTTAGATTTTACTTTTTTGGGTTTTTGATATCAAATTTATTTATTGAAGAGGTAATTTATTAAAAATTTAATTATTTATTAAATTATTAAAATTTAATATAGTTTATACTTTTATTGTACTAATATAGACAATATATCATGTTATTTAAATATATATAAAATAAAAGATACTGAACCTTACAATAATCATATATATTATATCCTTGATAGATAGCAAATAGATTTCTTTAACATAAAAGGCGTTAAGAAAATCAGGATGTGAATAAGGTTGAAACAATTTTCCCGTTTTTCTTAATCAAGTTTTTCTATTGGCCTTCGAACATGTTAATATACTGTTATATAAATTAAATTGATTATGAGTTAGTTTGATGTTAAGTTAATAACTAAATTAAATAATTATTAGTAATTAGACTTAACGTTACTTATTTCGTTTGTTGTTTAATAAAAAAATACTTATACAAAATTAGATATTTGATTAACGGAACTAAGTATGGATATGTTGCCTTGACTACATAAAATAGTAGGATGGGGACAGCTATTTTTGTCTGTATGTGCCAAATTTGGTTCCAATATTGGTTCAAATATACACCATTGATTTGGATATCAACGGTTCTTAACTTAATAAGGTCGAATATTTGGGCAGGCAGCCAATAATGATAGTAATAAATCACTTCTTATATTGACCAAGACTTACGATTACTGAAAGATACGCGGGCGAAGTTGCGAGCGAAATATAGTATAAATTAATTGGAAAATATTTTTTATATATGTTTACAAAAATATATTAGGGACTGATATTTTTATAATATATAACGTTTTTTATATCTTCCGCTACTAACACAATAGTTGTCAGACATGTTGTTATCTTTTTATTTTTTCAGACTTGTCATGTTACAAGTCTGAAAAGATAAAAAGATAAAAAAGAAAGAATGTAATTTAAAAATAAGTTGTTTTTTATATATATTCGATAGATATATAACCTAAATTAATTTGTTATTCGATATTTTCAAGGATCCTATTAAAAATGATGTTAGTCAATGTTATAGTCAACATGTCACTGTTAACCGTGACACTATATTTATTGTTATGGCCACATGTTGAATATAATTATTGAGTTTTGGTAATCTGAACCTAAAAATATATATTTAGAGTTGAAAATTGCATGTTTTAGCAAATGCCATTCAAAATCTATTGCCAGATGGTAGAGATGGTAACCTTTGGCACTTTAAAACTTAAAGTTTGAATGTACAATGTTTGTGAAATGGGTAATAGTTATGGGAAAATTTATAATAAACAGACAAGACAAGTTTTTATCGTATTATAAAATTAATATATTATTATATAATCCCGTGTGATATGAAATAAATCTAAAGTTCTGCTCGCTTTATAAATGTTGATTCTAAATAATATATGATTTATGAAACCAGGAAGTTTGATTCATATACATCGTTGTAACATTAAATATATTTTATTTATAACCGTAACGATGATATATATCGTGAAATCACGATCTTCATATATAACGCCTGCGCTTGCGCACCGTGAATATAATCGTTCCAAATTATTACTGTAAGAGTACCTCGCATTAAATCACCATAATTTTAAAATTTGGAACGAAACATTGAAATAAATTATTTTTGTGATATAATTATACTTAAGTAATGTTCTTATTTCAATTTATATCGTAAATGTAGTTATTGATTTAACTCCATTTTGTGATAACTTCCTTGTTTTTGTAAACAATTGCAACATTGTAATTGTTTCTATCACAAAGAAGTATTGAATAAAACAGCTTTCTGGTTACGTAACGCCGTAACGCGGAAACTAGATTAAAAAGTTTTCATTACTATTGTCATTTGTTTGTGTTTTCACGACTAATACAATATTAATGTTATTACTACAACTATAAAAATACCCTATACTTTATTACTAATATAATATATACACTCAAGTAAATATATATACATTATTTTTTTTAAATAATTCTATTATCATAGTATCTCCAACTAATACAGTATTATTTTTTTACTACAACTATAAAAAATATCTAGCGCTTTTATATTAATATATATATATATATATATATATATATATATATATATATATATATATAATGCAATGTAGAGAAATCCCACCAAAGATATATTTACATCTTAATTTGTTTAATAATTAATATCTTAGAAAATATATAAAAAAAGTTTTTATAAATACGTAATTCTATTATCATTGTATCTCATAAACAAAATATTAAAAATATTATTCATCAGTTATTAAATTCTAAAAATAATACATTTTATTAATGATTAACCACAATGAAACTGAGTTACACCTGTTTAAATGTAACGCAATAATCGATTAACAAATCGATGTCAAACATCGATATTACGCAATGTCTGGGTCACTTACATCGGTTACATCTCAATCGGTAATCTGTAACGAATCGATATAATCATTTAATAGATTGAACTTTTGTTGTTGTTGGATTTATGTAATTATTAATTATAGTTTTAGAATAAAAAATAAAAATACGTATTAGGTAAGTGTAATTTGCCTTTAGGCTTTATTTTTAAGTAGCTCTTAAGTAATAAATTTCATACATTCTCATTTATTGTAAATACTAAATATATTCCGTACTTTACAAAAATAAATTTTGTCTTTCGTTTTATGCGGATTTTTACAAAAATTAATTACATGATAAATCATGAACGATTTGATAAGTTGATAAACGAGTTGATAATCGATTTGATAAACTAAATAAATATATAAATTCGTAATTTTTACTGTATTCTGGTATTTATTATAAATTTATATTTCTTTATCAATGCTCTTGACCTACAAACCTAGGTTGAAAGCGAAACTTGTTTCGCAAGACTGATAATACAATACTTTCACTTGAAATAAAGCTCCATTTAATAAATAGTTTATACACACTTATATCACAAACACACACACATCTAAACTATACACACATATCAACACTTACACTTATATATACTTACTGATATCCAAACCATTTTCAAATTATTTCTTTTATACATATACCCCCTTACTAATAAAATGTTTTGTCACTTTCACACTTTTTACACAAGTTATAAGATATAAATATTTTTATAAGTAAGACAAATTTTGTATATACGTAAAATAATATGAAATAGAGTATCTAAATAAATCAATTAAATCAAATAATACAATATTAATCCATAAATCAAAATATATCAATATTGATTAAAAAAAATAAAGTAGCACCGCCAGCACGCAAGCAAGTTTGTTCTGAGCGACTTTTTGCACAATAAATTTATTCTGAAAATAAAACGTATAGAATTTTTTTTTTATCAAATTTATAAAATATATTTAACTTCAGTTTGAGTCCTGTTGTTCATAACAATTAAGGACGCTTTGTTTTTTTAATTTATGTACTTAAATGTGTAATTTAAGATATAAGAGGGTATATGTTTTTTTCACAATAAGTTTTGTTTATTAGTCATGATATCTTTGATTCAACTCAGCACACACCTAACAGTCTATGCGAGTACATTTTCAGACATCTGTCTATAACCGTCTAATCTAGGATTTAGATAACTAAGTTTGTTTGAGATTAATTATTTATTTTTTATTTGTTTTTTTATTATTTATTTATTATTAATAGGATTTTTTTTTATTATATTATCCTTTCTTCAATATAAAAGCAAATCACTTTCTCCGTTTTTGTATCAAGACGAGTCCATAACATTATTATAGCAGATTTATTAATCTAATAACTATTCCAATACTGTGAAGGAAACAAGACTTTAGTATATTTGATTTCAATGTAATTAAAACTGCAATTAATTTGTAACGATATTTGCTATATTATATAATAAATTATTCGTAATATATTTCTACAGAATGTTGTTATAATATCAATAAAATATATACATATAGATGTTTTCATTAATATAATATAGATTGTGGTTTTTATTGTAATTGATTTAACTGTATTAATTAATTGTATGTGTCGTGTGAACCTCTCGCAATGTAACTGGTTGGTGGTCTTGCCCTGGTTAAAACGTGTACTATGTGACACCACCTTAGATTGAATGTTTGCAACATTTTGTAAGTTATTGAATCAGATTCATTAATTTTTTTATTTAATAATTGTGAAATGTTAGTTTGTAATTTTCGTACAGCATCGATATATACTGAAATAACCACAAAAAATTCTATGACGTAGAATATGACATGACGTAGATATCAGGCGATAGACTTCTAAACTCTAAGAAATTGTTGTCTGTTTTTTCATCTGTTTTTTATTTGTCTGTAACACATATAATATTAAGTGTTAGTTTATCATCAGAAAAGATACTTTGTATACTTTATTTTATATACTCAATTACAATAAAACGTATATATATCTATTGTTATTATATATATATGTCTTCATGATAAATGACTAACAATTTGGTCCTAGCAGATGTAATCGTAGGCTATCGCTGGTACGTTTAAGATGAAATTGTGTAATGATTCCGTTAAGTTTTTAAGTTGTTTGATTTATTAAGTCTTCTTCAGTGTATCAATCTTGAATCCATCAATCATATTATATAACTGATGAACCTGATTAAAAGGAAAGGTTAAAACTTGTTGTGGACATTACTTGTACAAACTAAGAAATAAGAAATTTAATATGAATTTTATATTTCATATTGGAAAAGATACATTCTTCATTCTTTAAAATTTTGTTTTGTTAATTATTTTAAGATATTTTCATGAGATTTTAGAACAAATAGTGATTTCGTTGTAGAACTTTGTAAAAACCGAGATATTAATATATACATATATATTTATATATAAACATATATAAATATGTAGTATATTTAGGTGATTTAACAATTTTTTTTAATCTTAAAATATTAAAATACTTTAAAAAAAAAAAATTACAACATATTTCTTTACAACAAATTATATGATATTTTGTTGATATAATATCCTTCAGGTGTTACTACATTTTCGGTCCTATGCCTTAGAAGCCTTAGGCAATGATATCGGATAAGCTTTTCTTATGTAATACGAAACTGGAGCGATTGCAGTAAGACACTTGTCGCCAACTTCGGTGCAAGTAATATAACACTTGCGGCCTACATATAATTTGATTAATTTAATTTAATATTGTTTACAGTTGCTTAATATTTTGACAGTTTGTATTTAGGACTGCGTTATGTAAATATTACGTTATATTACTCTTATATTTAGGTAAATGGGTCTTATGTAGTATATGAGGTGTAGTTTTGGAAATACTTTTACTGTGTGCTTTGTACATACAAAACTTTGTAAGAAACTATAATGGTTAAAAGTAGATGAACTGTAGATGTATAATATGTATTTACTACACTTACTTTGACTACACTTTGAGCTCTTTGAATTAAAATAATCACCAAATATAATTTGTGATTCAAGTTCAGATTAAAGTTCGATGCAGAAACTTATTATGTATTATAAAACATAAAATGAAATCACTTCGATTTCAAAAGGATTATTTCGTGACCTATTTTATGATTGTTCTAAAAAATATTTTTTTATTATACCATTTGTTGAAATATTTTATTGACGTATTTGATTGATCATCTATTTATGGCTTTATTTGTGTCATTAAATATCATTTATAGTAATGAAATAATATTACCTCATAAAATGGTAATATTTGGTGTCTATAGATGTCTAGTCTAATATGACTCATTCTGTTTAGCTATTTATAATTATCACTGAAATAGAGAGCTATATAATGATAATTATTTATTTATTTACATATATTAAAAAATAGTTATATTTATTTTTGTCATTGTGGTTAACCTTTATATTAAACAGTGTGATTTGTATAATTTAATAAAAATAAGATATATTTGTATCAATAAATATTGTTTTCTCTTAGACATTACAATTAATTTTAATTTATAATTATTTAATGATATTTTTTGTAATAAATCGTAGAATTATACGAATTATACACTTCAAATTATAATTCATAAGAATATAATTTAAAAATTATTAATATTATAAATAATTTTATTCAATTATATATAATTATCTAGCTGTAATTACATAATAACTATTGAAATTTGCCCGACTAGTTTCGAACTCTTTTGGGGTCCTTATTTACGAATTCTGAGCATTGTGGAATCGCGGCGTGAACCCTTGTTTTAAATGATATTACATATTTTGTATCATAATAAAAATAAATATAACAAAATTTATAATTATATAGCATATATATCAAACGATAGTTTTGAAATTTTTTTATTTTTAATAGAGATTTTGAACTAACAATCAAAGTTAAATTGTATATTACATTTTTCTTCGGTTTTTGTCTTATCTTTGTTATTGTAGAACACAAAAGATACATACAAAATTAAATTTTAAAATTGAATAAATAAACGAACCTCCGACCTGTACCACAATGCTACCATTTTAACAACTGAGCTACATATCTGTGTATATTCGCCTCTATGTACTGTTTAAGTATCTTAAAATTTGGACTAAGATTTTTTTAAATTCCCATACTAGTAATAATCTCTTTTCATAAACGTAGAAATAACGGACACAAATAACACTTAGATTCGATTTTTAAAGCACACACAACTGTCCAGAGTGAAAATCGAACCCACGACCTTTGTATCAGCAGTTAGGGCTATTTACCCCTGGACCAATTAGCCGTCGTTGGTTGTAGATGAGGAAAGTTATAGTACAATTTAATTAGAGTAATTGTTAGTAAGATAATCGAAGTGGTATAATTATAGACAGTACTTACGTATATCCTCTGTGTCCGAGGTACGTCGGTGGAGAATCGATCCGCTTTCCGCGTTGGTTGGAATGCATTTTCACTTATGTATCTCGACACCACTCTTCCGTGGTTTTGTAATTGATACGTTTTTCCGATGTTTGATGATTATTTTAATTAGTATAGAATATATATTTATAATATATAAATATGTTTTTTTACCGCGCTAATCTTTGAAACTGACAGACAGAATTAAAAAGCTATTTATATATTGAGAAAAATTAGAGGTATAACATTACATACTTTCCCTCACAGGAATACAGAAAGTACCGTATACAAATATATACCTATTGTCTTCGATAAGGGTTTGTAACCCCTGTTCATTAATTCATTTCAAATTAAATGATGAATTTCGTTCTAACAACAGAATCCTAAAAGAAGAAGTGGTTTGAATTTTCAAACAGGTTATAGAAAATCATGTAATAATTAATTTAGTCTTAGAATATTTTGTAATATAATAATCGTACCATCTTAGTAAGAGGATTCTTGATCTTTTAATACTTGCAACACTAATGTTTTTAGCAATATGAAGCACTCATCTCTGTTAAGTTAAATAATACTGTATTACAAAGTAATAAAGATATAGTTTGAATAAATTTACTATAACTAAATTAGTGCTGTCTGTATTAAGTTGAATGGTTAATATATTTATTCTGTAAAATAAGGTTTCATGTAATAACATGCAATAAATTGAAGTTTAAAATATATATCTAATGATAGTAGGTTATGAGTTACTTTGTACTGAATTATACCTTTAACAGTATCTTAAGAACTTTTAATATCATTTTTAAGAATTAACTGAAATGATAATAATAAATATTTGTATATTTTTTTGTATTATATTAATGTGTGTCATCCAAATTAATATATATACATATATATTATATAGAATATATATTAATTTGGATTTTGCTTCAATATACACGTTTTACTCAAGACTCAAAAAAAGCCTATTTTTGAATAAAGTTTTATAATTTTCGTCAAGAAATTTTAGAATCACCCAAAAGAGATCCTTTTGTAAGGAGTTACATAGATTTTTGATAACATTGTTTGAAGTCTGTATAATTTATCTCATTCCTTACTTATTACAAATTGCTATATGTAAAGTTTAAGTCAAAAATGGTCACTAACAAGCTACATAAAATTCCTATATTAGGTAAGTCAGTCTCATTTAAATAAATATTGAGCCTTATTGTGTTGTCGATATAAAATCCTTTAAAAGGAAAGCCCACAGAGAATATTTTATATTTGTATAAAACAAGAAATTACCAGAAAACCAAACACTAGTATATTTTAAATTAATTTATTAAAGAATCTATTTACTTGATTTTTTTTTCAATATACTTCAATGTCTATAAATATAAATATTGTTATGTTTTTTTGTTTTAAATATATTAAAAATAAAAATGACAAATTCGTTCTCGAAAAACATGAATTTAAAAGCTAAAAGTATCAATGCATGTAAAGATCCGTTAGCTCAGTTTTAGGAGCGTAAAGAACAGAGTCTAGAAACACTAAGGTTCAATTTCCGCTTGTGTTTGTTTATTTACAATTAAAATTAAATATTATTTAAGTATAGTATGATGTGTGTTGCTTTTCACAATTATTTATATACATAGTCACAAAGTTTTTGAATTAAAATATATTTTTCCTAACATATACTATTATTTGAATCGAAATCTAACAAATAACAAAATAATCATAGTCAAATCTAATATTCTACTTGACGAAAATTATTCATATATTATTTACCTATTGTATTATCATTAGAGAGGAAAATGAGTTTACGTATCATTTATCCTGTCTTATTTCTTTCTCCTGTTTTATTTTTATTAAGGTATACTTTTAAATTTTAAATAAATAAAAAATCAAGTCTTACATCTATCTGTCTGTATTAACATTAGTGATGCAACTCGAATAAGATTTTTTGACTCGAGCAATCAGCAGTCACTCGAGCAATTTTACTAGCTCATTCGAATCAAACGTTCTATATGTTAACTATATGTGATATTTTTTTTTACAATTATCTCGAATACTACAATTACGATTTGGCTGATTTTCAATCTAGAACGAGTTTTGCTCGTTATACGCATGTGCGCAAAATTTCTTGCGTGTAGCTTGTTAATTGAAGGAGGTGTAGGGTAACAAAGGGGTAAAAATTTGAGTAGTAAAGAGCTTCGCTTTGTTCAGCTCAATGACACGAATGAACATTGCGTCTTAATTAAACGTGACAGTGAATCTGATTTAATTAACTAGGTCCACGCAAGTGGGGTTAGCCTCGCGACCCAGCGCTCGCGAAACAAAAACGTTCTATATTTTAACTCTATGGGATACATTTCATCAATTATCTTGAAAACTACAATTATGATTCGGCTGATTTTCAATACAGAACGAGTTTTGCTAATTATGCGCATGTGTCCAAAATGTTGTGCGTGTAGCTCGTAAATTGAAGGAGTAGGGTAACAAAGAGTTGAAAATTTGAGCAGTAAAGAGCTTTGTTTCGCTCAGCTCAATAATTAAAAAAGAAATTAAAATTGATAACTTAAATAACATTAAATGCGAGTTAAATATGTGAATATGTGTATTTATTTGATGCATACTATATGCATCAAAATATATATACATATATATGCATAAGGTTTAGATGTTTTATAAGTTGTTAGTCTTCGTCTATTTATATTGATTATATCAGTTTCCGATTGAACTAGTGATGTAACCTTATACCTGACAAATCCGTCTTTGCTATCTTTGACTGTCATGAAAGATACAAGGTCAGGAGACCGGATTGAAAGTAGACCGTCTGTTATGTAAAAGAGTTTTTTTTATTTAATTGAATGAATTCCTATTGAATTTAATTATAAAATAATCGATAATAAATGTTTAAAAGTCAATGTTATTTTTTATTTATCACTATATTCTAAATATATTTTCTTTATTTATTGTATAAAGATTAGTTTTCGATCTTCCGTTAATTTTTGAATAAATCATAGAAAGACATACATACCCCTGACTTATCAAGAACTTCATGAAAGTCACTCTATTGACAGATAGAAAGACAGAGTACCACCAGAGTAAGTAGGTTTGACCGATTTGGTTGTCGCAAGGGTCTGCATGTTGATATGAAAATGCGGCCTAGTTTTCATAATGTCAACACGAACATTTAACTTGATGTTAATGATGTTATTTCTGTTGCAGGTAAATGACAACTTCATATATAACACCGGACCTCGGATGTCAGTTTTGACGTCTAGGTATGTCAACTTAATTTGATATAGATTATTTATAAACCTAAGTTTTTGTATATAATCTTTAAAATGAAATCGTACGTATATACAAAATGAGATACAAAATGAATATCGACCAGTTACTTGATGCGACATGTTCTGTTTTTCGTATATTATTGACATGTATAAAAAATTGTAACAAAAGATAAAAGCTATCCAGTAGAAAACGTTTCATGTACCAATTATAAAAAATACAAATTGGTAAATTTTTGCATTTTTTTGAATAAAATGTTTTTTATACATTGTTTGTGTATATATCTACATATTTTAAGCAAAAATAAATAAAAAAAGTTATAAAAAATGTAAATTGATATAATTAATTTATCGCTACTTTTTTTGCTTATCCAGGACACTGTCGTATATGACGCGGTTGATGAGGGTTCTTTTTAAAGTTCACCAGACATTTCTGTCCCACACGGAAGTAATGTACCAGCGTACATTACTCGACCTTGTATGAAGGTCGCGAACCAGTTTCATGACAACCTTTCACCGAATTGATTTAACAACTTTAGATTTTATTACTCGATACGTATCCATTTCAAGAAATCTAATATTGCAGCAACCTTTTTTATAAATGTACAGATCGATCATGTTCTATCTCGTAAAATACTTTGTTACAATCCATCAATCATTAATCCATCGTCGTTGTAATTTTTCCGCTTGAAAAAATTATTATTCTTTATAGTTATAGTGTTTGGGGATAAAAAAAACCTATATATTAATTGATGCGGAATTTTATACTGAATCTAAAAAACCAACACTCATGGCGAGCCAAAATTTTCCCTAGAACTTATATGGGAATTAATTAAAATATTAAAATATCTGTTATTTTAACCCGACGTTTCCAATGCTTTGCAACAATCGTGTTCACGGGTAGACGATATGTAAGTGTCTGTCAGTAAGTGTGCGACTTATTAAAATATCTGTTGAATAGACGACCATTTTCACGACTCACTAGTAAATAAGTGTAAAAAATTAATAATTAATTCTTATTTTTGAAAGTGTATTTAAAATAATTAAAACATACGAAAAGTTCTTGTTCTTATAATTATAATAATTGTCTTAATTGTGAACATGTTCCGTGAAAAATTTACGTTTTTTGTGATCACTGCTTTTTACTGATCTGATTATAAGTGAACCAGTTCTTGGCTTCCGCGTGGCGATCCCTATAAGGAGTGTCTGAAGGCCAACCATTCACCTGGTATGCACTTAGGTATCGGAAAATACCATAGCTTCCATATATCTTATGGTTTTATTGCGAAATTATATCTCAAGGATATTTTTAGTATTACTGATATCAATACCAAAAATAAGTGTTGCTTCAGAACAAAAAGAATTAGTTGTTGTAGATAATATTATTATTATTATTAATTTATTATTTTTTTAGGGGATAAGTTTATTAAATTTTTATCTGAAAGTCATCATAAAAAGTCATTATTAAAATAATATTGTAGAGTAATTAATATTGTTGCTGCCTGGTCACTTGATCTTGACTTGTTTCTTGAACATGTTCCTCATTGGAGCATGTTTTAATTATATTGGAAGTCATACAATTATTACTATTAAAATACAGACGGTTTGTTTATTGGGTTACCTTCGGGAGGGTTCATTTATCCCGGATCTATAAGAATAATGTAAATTATTTGAAACAATATGAGTTTTTAATCTTCTTAAACTTTTTTTGAGACCAGCTTTACCATTCTTATTACACATTTATGATTTTCGTTTTGCTATTGTATTAAAAATGTATCTCATATTATTTATGAAATATTTTATAAAAACTTTGAACATTGCATTTAAATTTTTTCTCCCACTTCTACAATTTTTCTATGCAGTTCTATTTTGGCTTTAAATGAATTAATTCCAGAATCTAACCAACCGTTGTCCAGAACGAAAGGAATGCACTTCTTAACGATGTACTATAATGCACCTCTCTTGATGTTTATATCTGATGGCAGCTACCTCTAATATTATCTTTATTTAAATCTCCTTATCGACTTGGTAATAAATACAACGTTATCGAGGTTGAGAAATCCTTAGCAATGTCAGAAAGAAACTTCGTAAAACCATCAACAATGAGAACTTCAGATGAAATTGAAAGTGAAACTAAGCAACTTCACATCATAGGGTTTTAGAAACGTGTATATTGTAACATTTTGTAATCCTATATCCAAGGTACAAGATATCTAATCGTATATCCCATCTGCTCTAGATTCCTTAATTCCAATGTTCTAAATCGAAATGAACTTTAAATGTCCATCTTTTAAAAACATCGCGTGTTTCTATATAGAAAATAAACACTAGGTCGCAGTTCAAACACCTTGGACCGGTTTGAACGATGTTAATTTAAATAATATAAAAGAAAGTGAGGAATATTAATTATTCATTATCGGTAGTTATCATAAAGATGTAATTATGTTGTTATGAGAAAGAGGCGGAGAAATAATTTAAAACCTGTGCTTATATATTGATATTAACTGTACTATAGATAGTGTATAATAGTTGCATATCAACAGTTAGTACTATTATGAAATATATTCTATAAAACGGAACACACAACAACACTGCTAGTTGGCGTTTGAATACCCGGTAGCAAGTTGCTTATCCTGGACTTCAAAAGGATCTCAAACCTACCACTAAGAAGATAATTCATAGATAAGGCATGGTATATCAAGATGATGATATTTATTTCAAATTCGAACATATAATATACATTTGATTTAACAATTTAACAATATTTCATTATTTACGAGAAAAATTTTCAAAATATGATAATACAAACTTATTATATACCTTGAATGTACATACTATGTTTCCTGATACTTAATATGGTTAATCTGTACAATAAAGTTTAAAACGTAAAAATTGTGGGTGTGAAGTGTGTGGGCAACCTTAGAATAAAAAAGTCATCATACAAAAAGTTAAATAAATATAACAGGTTCAAAGCACCATATAATTCAAAAGATTTAATCTAACAATATTAAAGTATTCTTTGTTTTAAATATCAAAAGTAATCAAAACGATAATAATTAATCAAAATGACTGACGGTTCAATTGACTATGGCTGCACAATGACAGTTTGATCTGAATAAATGATGTTCCATTTTAGTTACAAAAGATATTATTCGTAAACTTTTAATTTTGTTAGTACTGAATGTCAAAAAAACAATTATATAAATATATTTAAATATTTAATATTAAAATTATTACTGAAATTGTTTATTTAATTTACTTGCAACAATTGCAAGGCATTGGATTTTGACATATCGACTGTACTTGCCAGTTTGAGGTTACAGAATTTCATATTTAAATTGGTCTCGGTCTAGATATTTGAAAGTTTTATTAGAGGTCGCAATAATATAATGCACTAGGACACGTCATATCTTTGCCACCTAAATAAACTAAAAGTTAACCAATTCATAAAAAAACTTTAACCGCGGCAAGCTCTTTTCATCTCAGTGTAATCAGGCAAATCTAAAACAACACAATTATATTGCCTAAGAATTTGTGACGGCGCGTTAAATTAAAAAATGTTCTTTTTTGTTTTGCAAAAGAGATTCGTAGCACCTGTTATTATACAACAGCACGCTAACGAGCTATTGTCTCAGACGGAAATTATTGTTCAGTTCCGCTTCCATCGTTTCATCTCTAAAACTTGGCAGTGAATCTGGCTATTGTTTGGGAATGAACAACTTGGGACACGAGCCATTCAATCAGCATCGCCTTCCAAGGTTTAGACAGGGCCGTAGCTTCCTCCAATATGCTTCACTTTGACATCACAATGGTCCGAAAGCCATTGTTAGAAGCGGCTAACAATTGCCTATCGGCTATCTCAATGACATCTGTTTCTGTCGACGAATACGACGAGCAATGCTGTTGTACCATAAGTGATGTATGAGGCATTCTTATAGTCAGATTCCATAAATATACATTTTTATTATCACAATCATAAATGTGTTATCTGCACACAAAAAACAGACAAGAGGATGACGAATGTTGAGTGCGGAAATGTTTAGCAGCTTTTGCTAATTAATAATATAAAAATACCAAACATGTATTTTTGTTTTATTTACACTTAAAATGAATGTTATCGATAACTTAGTATCTTTTGTATCTGGATTCCGTTTTGGAATTTCTAACTGACAAACTGTATCTCGGTCTACCGCAATTTATTCTTTATTCATTGCGTGAATAATTCATTGCGTGTTCTTAGTACTCTTATTTCTTTTACCATGTTACCGTTATTGTCCGAATATTTCGAGCATATTTGCAATGTATCTCTGTCATGTGCCGTTAAGTTAAGTTAAGCATTACGGGTTTTTGATACAGAATATACATGACTAATGGATAACTGAATATTTGAAAAGGTTATCTTTGAATTTAAACACGGAACCCTAAAATTAGGAATATTGTAAATAAATGTAGCCATACTTCCGGTTTTGCAGTTTTCCTGTTAATATGAATAATATTGGCGATAATAAATAAATATGTAATACATGTTAAATGATTGTAAAATAACAAGTCACACATACAAAAATTTTGTATTTGCTGAAGGTAAAAAAAAATATTACAACAGCATTTAATGTACAAAAAGCAGTAAATGATGATTACATCAAGCTATCTATTAACTCTGTTGCTGTAATCTGTACTTTCACTTAAATCGGTGCATCGTGGTCGGTGCATTCAAAGGACCGATTTTTTACGAAGCAGATAGGGTTTTTTTGTCAATACATTTAACCCCATTGGCTATAAGAGCGTCGCCCGGGAGTATTGTTAGTTAAAAAGGAGGAATATTGGTTTAAAAGGTTACAATATAAGTACACAAAATACATTTTAATATTATTATATTAAATTGTAATAGTCTATAAGTTGGATATTAAAAATAACCAGGACAAGCCTGCTGAGTTTCTGTCTCTAGTGGACTGAGGCATTGTGTCAGACTATAAAAAAAGTTTTCTTGTAAACTTCATTACAATAAACATTTTTCATTTCATTTCACATCATTTTATTTTCTATATTTTTATGCTAAAGTACTTTCTACATAAAAAATATCTCATTATTTCACATCTTAATGTGTGAAAGTTCTGAAGCTTGAAAGTATAGATTGTCTGATAAAGTCTGGTCAAGTTCATTGTGACCTACGCTCGTGTAATCCAATTTCATATAACGTCGTTGTACGTGATGTAATAAAGCTATATTGTAGAGTTAATAGACTAAATTCCCTTATACCGTAAGTATAAGACAGCTTTGGAACTTCTAATGTTGGTTCTAATATCTAAACAGCTGGGCCATGATGATATTTCCAACTTAAACTTAAGGTTAAGAACAGAGAAATATTGTCAAAAGTAATGTTATATTTCAAAAATTGCACAATGTTCCGTGTTTATTGTTGATAACCTTCGATTATATAATCGAACAGTTAAATGGGAACGCAACCGCCAATCACACTCATATGATTGGTTCATTATAAAGAACATTATATCGTTTCTCTTCTAACCGGCCTTGCTTCACCGCAAAAGGCAAACATGGTGTTGGTAGCCTGCAATCTTAGATGTAATCTGTTCAAAAGAATCTTCTTTACAAATTATCTTTAAAAAATACCAATCTGAATAACGAAGCCTTAATTTTTAATTTAGAGTGTGTAGAAGGCCTTATTTCGATAAGTGGTATCAATATCGTCCCTCTAGACTCTTTAAAATGCTGTACACAAGTGTTCACTGATATGAATTTAAAATGGAAAAGAAATAAATAAATATATTAAACTAGTAAAAAATTTTAATTACGTTATTTTTATTTAAACTCAAAAACATACGGAATAAATATATAAATAAAATAGAGGAAGTTTGAATTTTTCACAATTAACGTACCTTGTAACATTTTTAAAACTATTATCTCACTTATACATTATAGATGCATGATTAGTATTCCAATTACAGCTACCAGTATAAACAATATACAAACAGGAAATTGTTTGGAATGAAGATAAATAAACCTTGGTATGATCAACAAGGTACAGGTTCTGATGCAAGCGACCGCAAAACATTTACTAAAGTGCAACGCTCCGAAATTTTAACTGACCAAAGAAATTAGGATTACATACTATTATGAAGATACATTAAATAGAATTCTTTATTAATACGTAACATAATTTAAATATACTTTACATAATATTAATTAATGATAAAATATAATCGAGTAACATTTCAAGATATTAAGTAACTTATCTCAGCGGTTCATCTGTCAGTAAAATCATCCAGGTCATTGCCCCGGAGCGATCCCAAATCAACCGCTCTATCAATATTATATTGTTATTTTTAATCTTTTTTTCTTTGATTACGTAACTCTTGTAAGGTATTATTATATTTTAAATATTGATATTAAAATGTTTAATATATTAAAGATTTTGGTGTTAATATATTAGTAAATAACCACATTTTATTAAATTAATATAAGCTCATTAAGACATAATCTCGTCCGGAATCAAGCCATTTTTGCACATTGTTTTAGTTTCTTGTGAAATATCCGTTCCGGAGCCGTAGGGCTTGCTGAAGCGATAGCTATTCATAAGTTATTCCACTTACAACATTGGTATTCAATGCAATCATGTGTAAACATTTGGTAAGATTATTTCATTTGTGAAACAGTTTTAATAACAGGCGTTGTCAGGAAGGTGATGGTTTTATAATTGTAGAGTTCCTAGTATTCTTAATCGATTTATTGTTCCTTCTAAATCATACAATAATATTTTGATCGATATTACTATTATCTTTATATTTATAAAATTATACAGTAAACTTAGTTTTTTTTGTTGTAAACTTAGTTATGTTAGCGATTATAAATCATTCCCTATTTTGTCTCTTTTTCACTAACGATTTTTATATCAAAGCTGTGAAAGTTACAAAACAGAAAATGGGGTATATATTTATATACATATTTTTTAAATAATTTGGTAAATGTATTTAATACAAATCAGAACACAAGTGTTTCTTTGTTTTCACGTCGAATTTTTGATAATTTTTCATAACAATATTTTATATTAAAGTCGGGAAATAAGCGCATTTAATTTTTACATCCGCTTATAAAAACTATACCCGTTTATTTCAGTCATGAACTCGTATAAATAATTATTGTTATAATACGTGAAAGTAAAGTGCTTTAACTTTTACAATGACCGGATTAAACAAAGTGAAAACAATAGCTTTGTATAGTATGATGGTGGCTTCAAGGTCGACTGTCTGTATGTCTTATGTAATAATTACTATTAAGTAAGTTAAGTATTTAACGCTTTGCTAAACATTTAAATATGTTAATGAAGTAAGTACATTACTATTTACATTGTTTTAGGCTATTGCTTCACATTGTAAATTATAAACGAGAAATTTAGATCAAGGCTTTAGAAGGTCTTATAAAGTTTAATAAAAAATGCTATCAATTATCTGCGTCAAATATTTTGGAACAGCTGTTTTTGCACATACGCCATTTTTGTGTTCAAGATAAGAAACGAGGAATGCAAACATTGAGCAATGGTTTCGTACTGATACATGCAGCAATGAAAGCCTGCTTATAAGGATTTCACCAAGTACTGATATCCACAAAAAATATGTTGTTCCAACATTTATATCTCAACCTACTTTTTCATTATTGCTCCATTGTGACAATTTAAAAAATGAATTGAGCACTTAGATTTGAATTAAGCATTTTAAAGTTTTACCATATTTATTTGCCTTTCTTACTTTAATACTCTTTCTGTTCTTTTGACATTAACTTATATGTGTATATTTAAGTGTATGAATTATATTATTTATGTATTGTACAAAAATATCGTAGTTAAGTATCTTCTATCTTTGACTTTTGTTTCTGATCTGTTTATCTCACTTTAGCTACAGTGGTTTTAAAATAGTTGCCTAATATTATTGATAAAATGTATAATTTCCGTAAATACCCAGTCGTGAGTATTTGCATATAAGACTGTGACGCAAATTGGCAGGCATTCGACTACTTGGATTACATGGCAACTTTATGTCTAGGAAACAATCTGAAGTGGTACACTTATTTACGTAAGATACTTCATTAAACAGTATTAAGGGGTTCTGTAAGGTTTTATTGTTATGCAAGTCTTGTATAACTAATTTTAATCTATATATCATTGGTCTCACTTCATTAATTTTATGTGTAATTTTTATGAGTGTTCCTTATTATTTGCTGTGAAAACGTTGTATATAATTTATAATATGTAAAAAATATATAGCATAATAATATAGTAAATGATAGTAGTATAAACCTACTAATTATATATTGTCTAAGAGACATATAATAGCTCAAACAGCGAAGCTTCCAGAGCTTAAGTAATACATAGATAATCTCTTAATATATAATATACTTATTCTATATTTAGAATATCTTTAAATTTTAAGTTAAGTGGTAAGTAATCTCCACCCAAAAAATTATGGGAGCGAGACCAGTTAATTTATGAATAGTTGGAATAGTTTTATTACGCAATACTGTTAATTGGTTACAATAATTGTCTTACTGCTCTAGAATAAAAACATTGACACAGTTACTTTGATAGTAAGAGAATCAGAGTAGGGTTGCCATGAATACATTATAATTTGAAACTATCTTAAATAAAAATGTAACTCATGGTAATATCTCTTATTTTTGTAATTTTATGTAGAACGTGTGTGTGTGTGTGTGTGTGTAAGTTATATTTTAAACTAAAACCTTAATTTCTGAACAGTCATGATAAAATCCTGATATATTCTGTAACTAATAAAAGTGCAAGGCTATGCCTACCATATGGTGAATGGATACCGCTCTAGGCTCTAGGCCAATCCTGGCCACATTCGTAAAAAATATATTTAATTTATTATACTTTTTAATATCAAAGGCGTGCCTGAATTGAATTGTGCATTCAAAATCTTGCTTAGAACCTTCAAGAAGCCATTGTAAATGTAAATTGTAAAATACTTGAAAATCCGCAAAGGGCAGTGTCACTACAGTGTTACGTAATTACACACGCAACTTTAATGTTTTGTTATTACAATCACGTGTAGAGAAAGCAGACGGAAGGACGACAGAATTAGAGTACGTGATTAGAGATCACGGGCGGTTTAATCCTACATTATATAATTTATAATACTGTTGAGATTTAATAAACAGAAGTAGGAGTAGTTGTTTACGTATTTTATTTTATGTAGCATATATAAGCATTAATAAGCACAAATCACCATTATATTGATTTAGTATTACTTTGCAAATTTTTATTTTTTTACAAAAAAATAATATAAACAAATATATATTTAAAATAAACATAAAAAATAGAACAATTTTGATTGTAATCTATTATTTACTAGTTAATTGATGGCATCTTTTTTATAGTAACAAAAACTTGCTATTTTTGGTATTTCCGATTTTTGTGTCGGTATAGTATCGGTGTCGTTGTCCATGCAACGGTTCCGCCCTACTTAATATCGATTTCAATTCACGTCCTTATCGGTGCTCTATCGTATAACCGCACCGATAGTGAAAGTCGGTGATTGTATAGAATACTAACAGAGTTACGTCCTTATGTTTAGGGTCGTATTACGTTATGTGTAACAGCGGTTTATTGTTTACTACATTTTCAATTAATTTTAAAGATTTTTTATGATTAGTAGATAGTTTTAGATACGATACATTAATCAGACTTTCCTATTCCCAGCATCCGTTGTAAACGTCTAAATCAAACGTCAAAAAGGATATTTATATGTTCCGGTACGACACGATATTATTTAATAAAACTAGTTATATTACATTTCTAGATATAATCGTAATGTGAAACGAGGTTCATCCGACGGCATTGACCGTCAGCGAAAGTTAACGAGTTTATAAGATATAGGAACATTATTATGAATCAAGTTTTTCTTTTATTAGCTAATTAGTTCTTTTATAGATAGGAATGTAAAGTATGCAAAAAACGACTGTATTAGAAGAAATCTTTATAATTAAGGCTGTTTTTTTTTTGAATGTTTATTTATATTTGGGACAAATGCTCTATATTTTTACCTTGATATTGTTACGTAATGAACCTTGTGGGGGAGTGGTTAAGATGAAATATATTTGGGCGGAAGTAGTAAATTGAATACGTAGGTTACTAATGATAATCGACTCAAACTAATCTTAATATAATTCTTTTCATGCTTATAAATATTAAGTTTTGTTTTATATATTTTTTTTACATTCCATCTTAACAACTGTTTTGGTAATATAAATATGTCAAGGCTAACATGTTACAAGCCCATTTAGAATCCTGTGACCTCTAAGACACAGTTCAGGTTCGAGGCCTGCACGTGTTGATTAATTTAAAATTTCAATTATAAATTAATAAAGTTTAATAATATTGCTTTAAAAATTTATTACCTTAATTAAAATAATAATATAGTTTCAAAAACTTAAAAACTTAGAGGTTTTTTGATATTTTAAATATTTGACTGAATTATCAGTACTTCGATATAATGAATAGGATGAAATTTTATATACTATTGCTCAAGAAACTTGTGTTGCTCAAAGGTAATGTACGTCTTTATTTATTTTTACGTTGATTTATGTATGAATTTCAAAATTGTGCCAAAAAGTTGATTAAATATTTATTACGAAGGCAGAAGGTTGAAGATGGCTTATCAAAAATTGTAAACTTATCTTATGATGCTGCGACAGAAGATAAGAAAATCATGAGCAAGTGTTGATATTAAGATCATTGATAAATGAAACAATGCCTTGAATGGAAATTAAGAGAGTTGTTTACATTCTGCTTGTTAATAATAAAATAGATGAACATTTTGCGAACAATTTTAGGAGAATATTTTATATGTAATTAGTATATTATAGGAGACTAGTGCCATGTCCATTTGGGTATGGGATGGATGGGGATGTGATAAAAATGTTTTTGAAGCTAAAGGAAAGGTTATGTGAGAAATATTTTTGGCAATTATAATAAACTTCTATACTAAAAATCTATACTATTTTTTGTTATTTTTTAATTATCAAGTAGTTTCAGTCATTTACTGAGTAGTACAGAATGAGTTAGTTTAGTATTCGTATCAGGGTTTGAATCTTATTATTATTAATATAAATCCATTTCAAAGTATAAATTAATTAATAAATTACACATAAAGCCTTCACTTGCGCAAGTGCAGTTATGTAAGTGGTTTAAACTGATCCAGTTACGGGGTGTTGTAAATCATTTCAATAATAAAGATAACTATAAAGAATGTATAACCCAGTAAAGATAATTGTTAGTTTTAACTTAGTCATGAAATTACTCTCCGGTAAAAAAATGTTTTATATATAAATGTTTTATATATCTGTGCCTATATTAAAATTAATAATAATATAATTATCCGGATGTACAAAAAGTAATGCAAAGTGTCTTGTTAGTTCCGTTCACGTCGCGATTTTACCATGATCCGAATTCATGTATTGGCCCCATTGGGTTTTAAACTGATCGGCATGATAAATACAATAAATGTAATCATAGTTCACGAATGTTTAAATACAAAAAAAATATATATTTATTTAAAAGAATATAAAAGCTAGAATGATCTAATAGTATATAAATCGCGCCAGTTAACTACCGGCGCAAGCGCACGTAAGGGTTTATCAAGCGATCATATAACAGTTAAGCTTCTCGTACCCTGTAATATCTTTGATAGTAGACAACCTCATTTTATATCTAACCTACTTACAATACAGGAAAATGTTATATAATTAAAAGTTATATAATTGTTTTAATAAATATAATAATTATTGAGAGGAATTCGTGTTATATCCAGTGGAATGAGAAATTACGTTCAGTTATATTAATTACATTTTAATTGACTTAATCTATATTAATTTAATTAATTTGTAGATTATATTTTTGAAAGTAATAATCTCTTGGAACTATTATTTGGGTTGGGTTTTTGCCACAAAAATTGTAAGCTAAAATAAGCATTCATACTAAAGTTATATATAAAATTAAAATAAAACTTTAATTTAATATATCAATGTTTTAAGGATCTTGATAATTATGTTAAATTTAACCTTGATTTTTGAACTTAAAAACACTTACGAAATCCACGCCACTGAAATGAAAAAAGCCAGTAATATTTAATTGGACAATACCTCAGTAAAACCTTCACTATCGCGAGGAAACTTAATTAGCTTTCTATCTTATTAAAATTGCATAATTCTACGAAATTGCATTGTATACACGCGTAACTGCTTATCACAATACCTCATTACATTTTTATTTAATCATGTAATAAATACATAATTTCTGATGTGTTACATCAGTACAATGTAAGTGTAGGTATATCATTGTTACGTCATGAGACGGATGCAATGGAAACAGGAATATCTTCATTTAACGCTCAAATAGTTTTTATAGTGAGAAATTATTTCTAAGATCTTCAACAGAGATAACAATGTATAGTGAATGAAAGATTAGAATAAGTTCGTGTAATGATTATAATAAATTTTCATTTACTATAAAATAGTCAAATAGTACAATTAAATTAATTAATTGATGACTAACACGTTCTCGTATCAATAAAATATAACTTAAGTATGGAATTAATAGTCGTTAATAATTTCTGATCTGAGCTGCGCACGCGCAGTCTTAAATCGTGAGATTGCCATTTGGGCATAGCACTATTAATCTTTATTCTTAACATACGTTTGGAAATTCACTTTACATGCATTGAGATAGAAATAGAGAATTATTTATCTAAACAAAACTGAATTTTCATTATTAACAGTAGATTTTATCAAAATAATTTTTCATTTATATATTATATATTTATAATTTAATGATAACAAAATAATAAATAAAACTTTTTTTTTTCAGGTAAACTGACAGATTATAACAGAGTCTACTCACTCTTAGCCTCAACTCTAAGGAAGTATTTTTTCTTTATAAAAAACATAGACAAAAAATATAGTAGCAATATATATTAATCTTTTTTGCCAACACTAATTAACAATAACAATGTTCAAACACTGTCCAGCAGTTCATTGACATTACTTAAAAAAATACAATAAAAGAAATAATGTACCAAAAATATACATAAATTACAACATGAAGAATAATTATATATAAATATTTTGAATAAAGGCTTGTTTCATCTAATCTTGCTAATTTTTGGATTTTTGGAACCAGACTTTTTTTAAAGATTGTTATTATAATAGATTTTATAAACTTTGTAGTAACTTGAAATTTTTGTGGTCGTTTTAAAAAGATATAATACTCTTTCTTAATAATATAATGATTACTTCAGAATTTGATTACTTTTGGTGTAAGAAGTAAAAAGTATTTTTTCACTACAAGCAGACGGAGTACCAGGATGTTGTTCGTCAATACAGATATTAAATAATAAATACAAAATAATTAATTCCAAACTTATATACACACCTATATCAAAATTATTAACAAAAACTTCAATTAACATGTGTCGTAAGTGGCTTGTGGCACCAATTTATTTATTGTCAGATTGGTCTCAAGGTCTATAATGATTTATTAGAGTATTATGTACTTGTAATGATTTGACAGTGCTTATAAAGTAATTTACTATTGTCATTAACGTTATTGTATTACAACATAATTATATACTACTATATAAATATAATATACTGGCCGATGTTATGTTAATAGTATTTATGGATGGTAATTTAAATATTTTATTAAAATAATAATAAAAGATGATATAGGGTTTTTATTGCGGCGCCTAAGTGTCATAGACATACGTCATATATTGTCATATAGTCTCATAGTATTTTCATTAAAAAATATCTTGGCTATTTATCCATTAATCTATATGCATATATAGAGTAACAACCATAGTGACTTTTATCAAAGACAAAAAACAACACACAAAAGTAGTACATTTATAATATTAGTAAGAGTTATCTTTGAGAAATTATATATTGTAATAGAAGTAACTATTATAATTTGCGCAATATTTCAGTATTGTTAAAAATGCAAACATTTTTGGCATTATGATTGACAGTGGCATTTAAATACATACATTTATATAAGAGGTCAAAGATACTTCCTCTAACATATCTGTACAAAGGTACTCTGTACTTGTATACTTGTGTTATTACACAGAATCACGATTGTAGTAAAATTACATATATTTATTTATTAACACTTAATAAATATGTGCAATTAAATTTGTCCTCTTAATTTAATATTATAACAACTCTATTAAGTTACTTAACTAATTAATATTAATTTCGTGATAGATAATCAATCAAAATTCTTTAGTCACGTAAAATTATTTAAACTGTAATCTTGTTACTCTTACTTTTTAAAAGTAATTAAGAAAAAAACAAATAAACATAAAATTATAAAGCTAAAGGATTTTCTAAAATTTTTGATGATGTCATAAAAATTATAAGAAATAAGCTAATAACCTAAAACTTACCAAAGGTCAAATTACGTACAATGTTAAGAGAGACGCATCTGAAGAGCACTCGGTCAATAAGTCGTAGGTCATGTGACGTAATCCTGACATAACATTATCACCTTTTAAGGATTATGGATTTTTAGGATTACTTTAACAATTATGAACCTTACAATACTGAAAATAAAGACTATATATTTGTAAGTTAATAAGTGATGTACACGTTATTGTAATTATATATATTATTATTGAAATATTACTAAATACAGTTACATAATATTTTTTATTTGTGGGCTGATTTCGATATTGCACTGTAAAAATATATTGAATATTAATAACATTATATTTCATTACTTTTTAAGGTCAAATAATCTTAATTACATTTGATTACTAATTAATCTTTTAAAAATAAATCAATGTCGGTTAAAGGAGTAAATGAGTTTGATAATGAAGTATGCAATAAATAATATAATCATGTTCATTTAAATCAAAGGTTGCCGCGATTTATGACAAATAAACTACTAATGTTTGAATAGAAAAACTTACTGACGTCCTGAAGGTTAATCATAACTACACAAAAAATGTTATATATACTAGCTTTTGCTACAGTAGTGCCTAGGCTACTGTATAAAATTCATTGATTTCAAAATTTCGTTACTATATCATTTCGTTTCTTTTCGTTTATTATTTCGTTTCTTTTGAAATCGTTTTTAAGTTATAGAAAGACAGACAGGAAAATTAACAGAAATAAAAGGTATTTAGTAAACATTTTATTTAGTATATGACATGTAAATAAACAATAAGTTATTAAAGAACAATTCTAAAATGTTGATATGAAGTCAAGTATAAATTGAATCTTCAACATGTTTTTAAACTTTTACTTACATAAGATCGCGCAGTCTTTTCCTTGTTTGCTTATCAAATATCATTAGCATAGCTGTCTGTTTTATTCTTATTTTTTTTAATATAATAATTTATACCCTAAAAATGTTAATCGTATTTAATCTTTAACGAATGTCTCTATTTATCTTGTTATTAAAACATTATTTCCATGGTTTCGACATTTCAATTATATACATATATTTTCTTGGGAGTTTATAAAATCCGTCAGAAAAGGAAATATCGATATTAATGTTTTTTTATGATAAATTATGTGGTTATCGTTAAAAATCTTTATTTTAAAACAAAATTTACAATGTCCTAAACGAAATAAATGTTATGTTCTGGATTACGCATGGGGCCTAGCTTGTGGCATACGAATAAAATGAGTTAAAATTTTATATATAAAGTAATATTAAGTAGCGGCATCCTCGCAACTTCTAGTGATTAAATGCTGCTGCAGTTTTACCAGCAGTTTTGCATATCATGGTATAAGGAGTAGTCTATAGACGTAGTTTTATCTGAGACATGTTCTGTTTTGATTCAAAATTTCATAGGTTTTCTATGAATTTTTGAATCAAAACATCCAATATTCAATTTTTTGTGTTTTTATTACTCCTTGTGTGTTATTATTAGAATGGGTATAAAATTTCATACATTTTAAGTTATTTATGATTACTTTACTTCAAGAACAAGTGAGCAATATTATAAGATAGTGTGTTTATTAATAACAAGTAAATAAACAAAACAATGTGCTCGTTCTATTGCCAGTGGATTTATATAATTTGAAAGTGATACATTTCTCTTATATATTCAAACCAGTCACGTTCCTCATTCGTGACAGTTAACTACCATAGTATTCTAATTAGAGTGATTGAATACGGGTTATCTCGTTATCTCTGTTTTACATTCTTTCTCTTTCTAAACAGTCGAAATTATTAGATTGATAGCTCACGATTCAGTTAAGTAACTACTTATTACGACTTAGATACAATTATGTGGTGAATTTCGACAAATTGCTATTCCAGATTCGATTCGATATAATTATAGTGGACTTAATTTTGTTGACACATTTCAATCTTGGGGTTGCTAAATGTCTTCATTCATTCATTGTCATACCCACTTGCCATTTGATCTGACCGAACTATAGTGTATAAATTCTAATGGTATAAAGACAATTCGCAATACTTGATCACGTTTTGAAGGGGTCAGCGTTGTGTCCGGTGCGCCCACTTGTCACGATATTACGAAACAGAATTACCAGCGGCAACGGTTTCTTGCTGCAGTTAGGTTTAATATAACAATATATACAATATACTAATGCCTTGGACTTATTTCACTCGTATTCAAATGGACAGACAATTATTTTTCCCACAGCATTGTAGGTTAATGTAACATTAAGATAATAAATAGCAAGTAGATAGTATAGTAGTATCACGACTCTAGATTATTATGCTAGCTTTGTACTAACCACTCCAGATATCAAACTTGTTCATTTTTATATAACATAAATGATATTTTATAAAGTTAATATTAACCGTATGTAACTAGGACTGTATTAGTTTACATTATTGCGTAATAGCTGTTTTAATATTGATGAAACTTCATGGTCAATACACATCATGGACAAGATTACAAAAGACTGAGTAACCCATTAAGTCGGATTAAGTTTTACAGGACAAGTCGCGTGCATCACTTAAGCAATATGTTAATGTGAAGAAAAATATCGAAGGCCAATAGTTTTTGCAAAATTTTGTTGTGTGGTTTTTCCATATTATTTGGGTTTTGAATTCCTTAAACCATTTTAATTTAGAGATCTCATTTTATTAAATATTCTCAAAAATATTTCAGAGCAGAATCAAAATCGTAAGTTTGAAAATATTATATAAAATTATTTTAACTTAACTTAAAAGGAATGATTGACACTAAATAAGTGAAAGGGTTTTTATAGCTCAAGGATTTTGATAAAATCGCCTTCACATAATACATAAATTATATTACACTAGCTATTGTTCACTTAAAGTTTTAGAAGAACGTGACGTTCACTGCCCTTAGCGTCAGTAATGAAAATTAAGCTGTAGTACTGGATCTTACTATATGAGTTAAATATATTACTATATGTTGCAACAGTATACATTAATGCCTGAGAATTCGTACAATGCAGCAATAAATACACTTGTGTATATTTATAATATTTTTAATTTAAAATATTTATTATTTTAATAATTTTACTTAAAATTATAAAAATAATAATAAAAATAGTATTAAGATATATATATATATATATATAGATATATCTTAATACTATTTTTTACTTTTTTATGTTTGGTAAATTTGTTTTTTGCACTTGATTTTATTATATGAGTTAAATATATTACTATATGTTGCATTCGTACAATGCAGCAATAAATACACTTGTATATATTTATAATATTAATATATTATAAAGCTATATCATCTGTCTGTTACTTTAGCAATAATTTATTATTTCTTTAATTGTAGTTACAATATTTAATTTTATATATTTAGTAGATGCGTTTTTTTACATTGATCTATTATGACACTTAAAATTTTATATTTAATAAAAATTAGCGTTTTAGTCCTTTTTCCCTTTGTATCAAAGAAATAGAGGAATTTGAATGACTCCCAATTTCAATAGAACTGATAAAACATTTTATTGTCTTATTAAGACATACATTAATAAATGTATTCTGTTAAGTCATTAAGTTCAAATCACAATCTGGACATTGATTTGTTTCTTAACAGAAATAACATTATTATCAACCTGATAATGATCTTACTGCCGAGTCATAATCTACAAATAAATAGTAAACCCTTAATGGATTCTGACTGTGTATATTTTTTAAAAATATATATAATATTAATAAGTAGTTGATATTGAGCCTTAGTAACAAATGCATGAGTATAGTTATATGAATAGGATCTTAGTTAATAAACATTATTAAATTAAAATCGATTTTACATTCTAAGTTTAAGATATATTTAAAGTAAAAATAAATAGTTTTAACATATAACAGGAATTATATATATTAATAGGATCATAAGATTCTATTATTATAACAAATGTAATTTAAGGCTCTACTCCCACTTTAAAGTATATTACAGATAGCTAAATGCCAAGGTTTACTGGTTTCAAGTGATCTATATCAAGCTTATTATAACATTACATTACATTGCAATTTTGAATAAACTTATCATTCATCTTAATTTACAAACAGCAATTTATATATTCATAAAAAAATAAAACAAATTGCAGATATTTTAAGGATCAAATTATTTACGTATGAATGTGTTTATGTATGTATGTGTTTATAAACTATATTATTTAAACTAAAACTTATTTAACTTCAGCATATAATAATAGCAAAGGCCCTGCAGGTCTATAAAAACTTTTTGGTGTTAAAAAATTTGGTTATTAGTTTGAAGTGTTATTCGCTAAATGAGTTGATTTTTTATCTTATTACGTGTTTTCGTACTTTTTCCACAGTAATTCCATTTTTGTTTTTATTACAACAGTATTTTTATTATTTAATATTTTTATATTTATCTATAGAACAGAACAGCAATCTGAGCTGGTAGCTTACTCATGAACTTATTACACATAAATTTTTATTCTTTGTAAATTGACGATTCAAAAGTGCTTGTAAATGACTATTTGAATAAAGATATTTTGAATTTGAATTTAAATTAATATTTAAGTTTAATACAGTTAACAAAGAGCTAAGTTTTGTAATCCATAAGTCAAGTCAGTTAGTTTTGTAATCAATAATCAAAACAACATCAAATATATTACAAAATAAATTATAGGTTTTAATTGAATTGCAATTCATTATAGTTACGCCCACACCATTGTTATTGTTAGTTTCAGATCAGATCAAGGATGTATGTAATGTGGGAGCAAACTACGAATGGGCAGTTTATTAACGGAGGTCTATGGTAGTTGCGGCTCTAAATAGTAAAATAGCTGCTATACTGTTTTTATATATATGTTACTTTATGGAGAAAGAATTATTTTTGTGTTGACTTTCGTGATCCATGATTACTATAATATATATGGCTGTGATCTAATCACGTAATTACTATCGAAATTTGCCCGACTAGTTTCCCGGGACAGTTCACGCCGCGATGCCGCCATGCTTAGAGCTGATGCTCAGAGCTCGTGACTAAAAACCTCTAATGAGTTCGAAACCAGCCGTGCAAATTATTATTTAAAATAAGACTATTTTTTACGGATTAAAACTCGCGTATAATTTGGTTACATTTCACGGGATTCCATGCACACGATTGCTGCAAAGCATTCGAAACGTCGCGTCGGTTTAAAATTAAAATGTAACCAAATTATACGTTAGTTTTAATCCGTAAAATTGTTTTATTTTATTTAATACATCTTTTTTTCTAAATCAATTGGAATTATATGTTTATTTTACTTTGTAATATTAAAAGGAAAAGATATAACGGACTACCTTTTAATTAAGTATATATAAGTATACGTATAAGTAATTTACTGCATTTAAACGAGTAATAAGATTAGCAATGGCCAATTAACGAAGAGTTTTATGCTTCTTCATTTAATATAGATAAAATCTGCTAAACCAGTGGGTGTTAATGACTTGAATCTCGCCAATCATGTAAATTATTTAGTCACTATACTATTCTCCTACGCATTCGCCTTAAATGGCTACATGCTTTACTAACATTGAAGGAAATGGGCCCTCGATGCAATGCTAAACATACACACGTAGACCATGTATGTGATTACCATTGTATTATAAAAATAAGTACATTTACTGAACACATATTTTGTTAATCTTCTAAAAAATATACCAATAATTAAATTATCTTTTTTGTGCTCCAAAAATATAGTTAATATGTGTTACAGTCAATTCATGTTCCATGAATGTGTCGTCACATCTTGCAATGGTTTCAAATCACTGCCCATTTCCCACAACAAGCTATCATTACGGTTTTCAGATTATATAGTTTATAAGGCAACGATAACTATAACCATTGTTCTATTTGCTTACGCCATGTGCATTATATAGATTGATTTTAAAATAATGACTTACTGAGACTTATACTTACTATATTCCTAATAATGATAATATCAAATACGGCGGACCTATTTGTTATAGCTATATATATGCTTTATTAAGTAATTATAGCTACAATATGGAGAAACTTAAGATATAAAAATTGTAGAATATAAATAAAATTTACCAATTTTATTCTTAAGTAAAAATGATTACTCGGTAATATTACTCCCCCCTACAACATCCTCCAAGGTTGTATGTTGAAAATTAAAGCCCTAAGATTAATAACCGTAAAGAATTTTTCTTGTAAAAAATGTATATATATTGACACGGTGAATTGTTTTATGTTATTTTGTTTCATGGGAAAATTGGGCTTTGTTTGCCTATTACTATTAACTATTGTTTATAAATTTGTCTTTGTGTGGTGTTTCGTACACGGTTAGATTGCAACACTTTTGCTCTTTGAGTTTTATCTGTCTTAAAGATTTTTTGTACCCTAGCACTTAAATTTATATATTATAGTAATATTTATGACGTTAATGTAATGTGAAAAAAAGACATTTAGTAAAAACGTGCACGTGAGTTGACTTCTGGCCTAAATCCCACAACACGCGTGGTCGTTAAACATGACAAGTTGCCCAAAATGAGATATTATACTCTCTGTTAGATTGAAAAAGATCATTGAGATAAAACGACTGCCAAATAATTAGCGTTGTTTAATGCTATTAAGTGTGCGTAATTAACACTTTTTTGTGACTGGTATAACGGGAAAGTATTCTGAAAGAAGGGGAGGATTGGCAAACATTCTTTATTTACTTTGTTCGCTTATCAAAAATGTAGTTTTAATAGAAATCTGTTCGGAATATTGCAATCAATTATGTTATCTTCAAGGCTGTTGAAGCAATTGTTCCGAATAGTTAAATCTTAATAAGTACAGGTATTAGCTGCACGCTTTTGATAACAAAAATTTCGTGGATACTTATTTATGAAATATTAAAAAAAACAGCTTGAAGATCCGGTTTCAATTTAACTTCAAAAATAAGCAAGAATAAGTGAAAATTTTGTGTTTTCCGCAGAATGTCTTGGAGCGGATCGCTCTCGGCAGCGCTCTCCTGTCAGAAGCGTTCCCGTAGCAGCCAGTGTTAAGAGAGAAGTCGATTTTGACTGCCCTGAAGAGTTTGGCTACTACCCACATCCCACCGACTGCACATTGTACTACGTCTGCGTGTTCGGCGGCGCTTTACTCGAGTCTTGTACTGGTGGCCTTATGTACAGGTAATTGGAATATCTCAAATATTTTGAAGTAAAGTGATGTGCTTAGTCAACCTTTTCTGATGACTATTAAGTCTAAATAAAAAAAATAGACATTTTACTTGAAAATAATTTACATAGAATTATCTTTATACTACTTTTACAAAGCATTCAACTCTTTCTTTAATAGGCCACTTTAAGTGAAGTCTCATTTCTGAGTGTGATTGTTTTGTTTTTAAACTATACTCCGTTGTCGCGCAAACATTATAATATTTTTATAGTTTAATGATATATGTTTTAGTCGCTTTTAATTTCTTTCAGCCACGAGCTCCAAACATGTGATTGGCCGCGTAACGTAGGCTGCGACGCCACTGGTGCTGTGATAACTGACGACTACGAGCGGTTGAACGAAAGACGGCCGCCGCCTCCTCCTCCGCCAAGACGAAATCCACCACCACCTCCTTCTTCAAGGGCACAGCCCAATCCAGTCATCACTTCTAGGGGACAACCAAAATTCAATAGACAAGAATATGAAAAAGTATTTAACAAGTTTTTTTATATATAAAAAAAAATCATATAATTAATAATTTTTAAACCTATTTGTATTCTAAAACAATATTTGTAAATGAAATTAATGTGAAAAAAACATATTTGTAAATGATATTAATTATTAAAAAAAAAATTACAGCAACAACAGTTATACGCCGATGTAGATGATTTACCTCCTGTTGAAGAAATTGAAAGCGACCGACAGCAGAGAGTGTACAGAGGACAGCCTTCAACTATTGGACAAGTTCAAAAGGATAGAGATGGCTACCATGGGTCCCAGGGA
Organism: Mechanitis mazaeus; assembly: GCA_959347395.1. Taxonomy (NCBI): domain Eukaryota; kingdom Metazoa; phylum Arthropoda; class Insecta; order Lepidoptera; family Nymphalidae; genus Mechanitis; species Mechanitis mazaeus. Next base: position 13,382,244 of record OY365743.1, read on the forward strand.
AGTTCTGGAAGAACACTTAATTCAAATATCATTCCTTCCTCCATTAGCCAAAATAGTAAAATTGGATCATTTTCATTTGGTACACAAGTAGATGACAGAAGAACAGCTACAGCTACACAAGCGCCTCAAACATATAGGTATTTTATTTTTATTTACACCAATCCCCGCTTACCATTAATAAGAAAACCATTAAATAATTGTATCATAATTTCAGAGGAGATATTGTTGACGTTTTGACTGACTCTTCTGACATAACTAAAGACTTTTCGACTGCTGAGCGTATTATAAATACCATTAATGACAACAGTTTATCAAGAAAAAAAAGAGAAGTTGTTGGTTCTGCTGCTAATGATTCTAAAATACTCGATGAACTTACTAATAGAAGTGATAATGACGAAGAAATGGAATATATTGAATTCGATCCAGAATCAGATGAAGAAGGAGAAGAATATCAAGATGACATTTTAGATGATAGTGAAAGAGGAAAGAGACAAATTAGGTTTTATTTTAAAGATGGACATAAAATTCCTCTAAAATTTTCTAACTCTAAGCCTATAAAATTTATTAATCTTCAACATTATAACTATAACCCAAAAATCCAGAACCCACGATACCAAAATAATTATAATAGGGGAGTAAATAGTGATTCTTATAATGCGTTTCATACAAATAATAATAACCAATATGCTTTTAACCCTAACCCAAATTATCATCAAAGCGATAATGTCCAAAATCAAAGACCGTTCAAGGCAAGCTTACGCGACCCATCAAAATTAAAATATCCTATGCATAATCCAGAAAATCAAATTATTACAAAAAGTCCACCAATTTCGTCCTTAAACAATAATCAAAACCCATTTTCCTCTATAGAAGGTGGCTTTTTTAATAATGGCCTAAAAGAAAATAATAACAATAATATAATCTTACAAGGACAAGTTTCTTCACCTAAGCGACCATCTTTGGTTTCATTTCCTGATTCATCACATATTCCTAGTGCCATTGTTATCGGCAGACCAATTCCACCTTCAGTGCAACATCCAAATGTTAATTTAAATAATAATAAACAAATTGAAAATAATACTAAGGATCAAAAACAGATGATAAAAAATCAAGATTATTATGAAGAAGAAGAGTATTCCGATGAAGAGGAAGACTCGTTTGAAAATGTCGAAGGCAACAAACAAAAGTCACCGTCGTTATCTTTTAACATACCGTACAGTTTTACACATCCTCGAAATAAATATGCCAACATTGACAATCCTTTTGCTAAGCCTGATTTCAATTTTGATGAATTTTTGGATAAACTGAGGGCTGAGCACTATTCGGTTTCCGGTGTTTCGACACAAAAACCAAAACTTGTACAAAATAATGCAGTCAGAATAATGACAAAGGAACCTACGTATACTACAATACTTTCGAACACAAATCAAAAACCCTCAAATTCTTTTAAGGGAATAAGTACTCCAAAGCCATTTACAATACCTGATGAACCGAATAATGGCAACGTAACTTTTTACCAAAACATTCAAAATTCAGATCCCAACCAATTGCTAAATTCTCAACAAAGACAGAGACTACAGACACCTTTAAATAATAACAGGCATTTCTTTCAAAACAATTCCAATGATAACAGCAAACTACAGAAGGATGCTGTAATTCCGTTAGCAACGTTACGACCAAAACTGAAGCCACCCAACTTCCAGGATGACAGACAGCTGCCTATTAGTTACAGTTTTAATACTCCTACAGAAAGTAGTATATCTCCTTATTCAACGAGGCAAACGGTAACTCAGGCTCCTTTTAATACTGTAACTAAAAATAATAAGATAGCAATACTGCAACCAAACTATGCAAATAGCATAAAACCCTACGTAGTATCAACATCGAGACCCATGAATCTTTATGTATTAGGTCTTGTACAATCAACACAAAGACCAGCAACATTAGCAAATGAGCAACTCTCTGCACTACAGAATTATTGGAAAACACCTTCTACTGGTTTTACATTTTCAACACCGCCTTCAATTAGTCCGAATACAGTTACAGAAATTGCAAAATGGACAAATCTTTATTTACAATCATTACAATCTTCTACAACAATGCCTTTGAATAATAAAAACACAGTGGCTACTACAACTGCTAATCCTCCACCAAAGCGAAAACTTATACCAAAACCATCACCTGAAATGAATGATTACTATTACGACGAAGAGGATGAACAATATTATTACGAACCGGCTGTTAAGTCTAAATATATGCCAAGTTCGGAGGTCATGCCACAAAGGCCGCCAATGGCACAGAATTATCAACAGTACGACGATTCCCATGAACATTCTCAAAATCAAAAATTGCCTAATCCCATTAGACAAAATAATTATAAACCGAAAGGTGTAACTAAAAATCATAACGATGTCTCGGTAGTAACGAAATCTCCGTATAAGCAATCAAACAAAAATAGCAACGTAAAAATTCCTGTACCAGTAATGGTTGATTATGACGGCTCAATCAATTCCATGATCCATCATCTCCGTAATATAACATACCATATAAGAAAACCTAACAGACCTGAAAATAATCCAAATACATTAAAACCTCCTAAATATCTAAATCAAACCACATTGCGACCTTATACTGTTAGACATAGATTAGCAAAACCAACAACTGAAAGAGATCATATAAATCAAGATGAAGAAAATAAACAAAATAGAGGAAGGGTCCGACATCATAATATAGTTGCAGAAATGAAACTGACAACTCCTCATGACAGCTTTAAACAAGAGACTCGAAATACTAAGACTAGTCATGACGATAAGACCAACAGGTAAACAATATTAGCTACAACAATTTTAAGATTTAGAAACTTAAAACTTTTTTAGTATACATAAGGTATGCCTCCTTGAGTTTAACTTATTTAGAGGTCGTGGATTCATGTTTTGCGTGTGTACATGCAAGACTGTCTTTTTCAAAGATTCTTTTAAATACGCATTCGTATGTGGGCTTACTTGAAATTAGAATTATAAATTAATATGAATTCTTTGAGTATAGTAGAATGTTAAGCAATTTAGGATCGTTTTCTGAAAAACCATTTCCTGTAGTTTTGAGGTATTTGACATTACTGCTCTATTAAAAGTAAAAAAATATCGTCATCTCGAAATTTATCTCTCTTTATCGTTTTATCTAAAACGTAACGGTATATGACTCAAAACTATAGTGTATTTCTGACATTGTTAGATACGACATAAAAGACTGTTAATGAGTTTTGACTATACATTCAATAATTACATTCATTCTACTAATTAATTTTCTTATTTGTATTATATTCTATTTTTGAACTTCTTGAAAATATGATGAAATACAAGTTGTTTTCAAAATACTTTCAGCCTGGAACCCACTGAAAGCGTGATGCCTTCCTCATATTCACCAAGTCCGCGACCAAAAATGCTTTATAATGGTTCTCAGAGTTACAGCCCCGATCAGTATGATCCTTATTATGCTGTTTACGATGAAGATGGTGAATTGTACAAGGATACAGGTGAGGAAAACGCAATTCACAGTCTTAGTTATTACCGTTCTTGTGAACAAATGTGTACCATTATTTTGCTCTACTTAAAACCATTTATATGACTGTATGATTAGTTATATTATATAATATAAATAGATATGTTCCTTATATTCTTTTATATGAACGAAATATACTATTCTTTAAATAAGTGTCATTGTTTTTTAACTTTTATTCCCTTATTTAATCTTCCATTTGAATCTAATTCTATATTAATTCACTTACTTCTTCGGTGATTATTAATTGCACCTTTTAGCACACATTGACACTTTCACTACTACTTTTAGTAACTAACTTTAACGGACGACAAATAACAGTTATTTTTATTAAGAATTTTAATTGTAGTATATACTATAATTAATAAATCTAAAAAGTCTCACTTTATGAAATCGAGTAACAGAATAACGCATATGTAAACAAATTACTGATGCTCGCGAAAGGGAGTCTAATTAACTAACGGGAGATTGGCATCGGTGTTGGCAGACTATGTGCAGCAATATAACTCGGCTTCACTCCGACCAGCTGTCCAGCAGACGTACAGAGGTACGCCACCGCCACCTCGCCGGCCTGTTGAGACGTACTCGCCGAGACCCGTTGCTGATGTTGTCGATGATTATGATGATGCTCTCATTCAGGGACCTGTATGTAATTTGACAAAACCAGAGAAAATCTTAATTATAATTTATTGTGGGTAATGATTACTAATATTTCAGATTATTAATCAGAATCAATACCAGACTTCCGTTCGTCAGCCGGCAAGGTAATAATATTAATAATAAATTAATAAATTTAACTAAGCGACGATTATGTAAACAACATTTTATGCATACTATATTAAACCAGGGGCGAAGGTAACGAACTGGGTTATGATCCTATTCCAAGCAGCGTGAGGACAACTGTTTATGAAGCCACTTTCCCAAGCACTTCTCCTACAACAACTAGCACCAGCACAACCACCACTACCACCACTACCACAACCACAACAACACGACGACCAACAACTGCACATTACACCGAAGCAATGACCCCGTCCCGATACTCTCCAAGGTACTACAAAAGAATAATTACTCATTTCCAGTAACAAAATTTAAATCCATTTTCATCATTCATAATCCATTTTGTATCTAACGTTTGAAACAATGAGAAAATAAAAGAGCCTTACATCTCATACAACCTTTAGACTGATCATTTTGTCATTACTAATTAGGTTTGGTTTACTAACAAGCTTTAATCGGTTTAAAGGTTGTGTCTTTTCAATATCTTCATATTTCAATGCATAGTTGGCTATATAGATTGGCTTTCTATTTATTTGATTATATTTGTATTGTTTTGTTTCACATTTTATAATATAACTTATTTATTATATATTTACTTTTGTAGTATCTTTAGTATTTTTGTAGTTTGTTTATAATACAATACAGAATTTAGTAATCTAGACCAAACTTGACGAAAAAATATATAAATATTATGTAGGATTGTAATCTTAGATTTGGATCGTTCAGTAAAGTATATCCTTCGTTAAAGTCAAGTTTAGAATCATTTCTTGCTTTATATTTGACAGATCATCCACAGATGAGAATCGTAGTCACGTTCCCGCTTCCACTACAATCCCAAATCTTTTTGATGAATCCACATCATCTATCCCTTCGACGTTATCACCTACCATAAACTTATCCTCTCTCGCTAAGCCCTTTGAAAAGACAGATAATGCACATAGATTACATGAACCATCGACTGATATAATGACTCGTAGACCACCAACTCACGTGACTAACAATAATAATTATTCTGTTGATCTAGTCTATCAAGATCCAGATGTAAATAATAAAAAAATTATTCCGTTAACTACTGGTTTCTCTATACGTAGAAACGTTAATAATACTAAAAATCCATATACTTTAACATTAATTTCAAAACCGATGGGTAGCAATACTCCGACAACTGCAAAACATATTAGGGTAAGAAACAACAAAAAACACCATATCCAAAGACTATATTATGATGTCAATGAAGAAAAGGATAATACAAAAGTGAAAGTAGTTACAAAAGAACCTCATGGGAAGGAAAATAGAGACGATGTATTCAAAAAAGTACCTCGCCGAAAAAATTATTCGGACACTACAAGGGAGTCTAGTAATATGAGGTCATCTGTAGAAATATCTACACGTAATCCAAGAAACCGTTTAAGCACTATTAAAACAACAACAACTGATGACAATAGGTATTATTTGAAATCAATTTTGAGAAGGCCTGTGACTGAAAAAATTGATTCAACTGAAAATTCAATAAATTCACATTCTTTTCTAAATATAAACAGACATACCGCAAGTAAAAATACTGATAATACGCATGTAAATTTATCTCAGAGTAATGAATTTCAAGGTGTAATTGAGGTAGATGATGATAATAAACATAATGATCCGATAGTGTCTCCTTATAAAACTTTAGATAATTTAAGAAATAACGCACAAGATATATATTCAACAGAGACTAACATAAATACTGATTCTTCACCAAGCGTAAGAAATGATATACAAGATTTAACATCAAATGCGCCGACGTTAACTACAACTTTAAACAAAGTTTCTGAAAAAAAACCATTTTATTATCTTTATCACGTTGAAGATGATGTTGAAAATGATCAAACTACTGAGGTATTTGAAACTAGTGTTAAGCATATCATTAAAGATTTTATTAATGATTTGTATATTTCAACACCAAAAACTGTAGAATATACCTTACCTTCTAAATCTGACGGCGATGAAGAGGTAGTAAATATAGGATTCAAAAATAAGAAACAGCATTATAATTATCAAAAACCAACCCGTAGCAGTTTTAAGCGTTTAAGTATTATAACAGAGCCGAGTATAGTTCCTATTGTAACCCCAACGGTAGAGAGTGTTGCTAAAATTACGGACCCTGTTAAAGAAATGCATTACGATTCTGTTCAAACTGCCGCACCTACGGTGGCCCATTTAACTGAAATAGCATTTTTAGATTCAGTGACAGAACCTGAATTGAAAGAGAGTTTACCAAGTATTGATTACGAACAAACAACAAAAGCAGACACTTTTAAATCTAAATTCAGTAGTTTTATAAATGAGAACTCAAAGTTTCAAGAAGCTAAGTCTCATAAATTCAAAAAGATAATCGAAAGTTCAAAAAATGCAGATGTTAGCAACATACTTAGGCAAATTAATGAACATACTGAAAACAATATTTTAAATAAAATGACAAAAATAAATAACCTAGACAATAATTCATCGACCGAACCTCAAATAGGACATGAAAACGACTTTGTTAATGACATAGCCTCGACGACAAGCACAACGAAATTAACTACTACTTTAAAAACTGACTTTAAAAATAAGCAGACTATTAAGAGTTTATCCTATCCAACTCGAGCCTCTCGTATCAACCCTGCAATAAAGCTAGCCGCGGCAAGCCTTGGAGGTGGGCGCAGGAGTTACCAATCGTCAACCAATTGTTCATCAGACAACAGTCTGCAAGTGAATCCAAAATGCAACGAAATCAAATATCAGAGGTATTCGCCGGCCAGTAGACCTAGTAGCCTAATATTTTTTTCATCTTTCTACTTTTTGACGGTGAAGGCTTTACTTCTTATTTTCCGCATCGCGATATAACTGGCATGTGCATCAACGTCTTCTCTAAACTTTGATAATGGCACTTAAGGCTAAATTCTGTCGCTTAGCATCTCTTCTCCATTATCATAAACTCATTGGGGGACTTCCAGTCGGTTGAGTTTTTTTCGGTATTGTTAACTCCTGACGCGACCATTTCCGTTTCTGCACAACTTTGTACAAATAATTATATATAAACCTTTGTTATACAATAAGTAATAGCATACTAAGTTATTTTTAAGATTTGGAGTAAAAAGTTCCTCAATGTCATATTTACAATAGCACAATTCGTTTGTCATTTTACTATAAATTTCCATCACGTACACAATTAAATAATATATTTATGTGCATGTAAGTGTTGCTTCTATTAACTTGAAAAATTATACTGTAAATATTATTCATATTTTTATAAGTGATTTCAAAATTTTTTTTTGCTTCTATCTAAAAACACGCCTACTAATGTGTCCCATTTAATGAACATTTTACTACGATGATATATTTCATAGGCCTACCAGTACGCGTGGAAGAGGTTCAGCACATTTTTCAACATCCGGTGGATCTGAAGCTCCTCAGCAGTCTTCTAATAGAGGAACACCGCCAACGTTAGAAATAAAATATTCATGCTTTTTCATTAATACATAGAGTATTTTACATCTTTTTATATTAATGACTGAAAATGTGCTATCTATTGCTAATTATTTTAATATATGTATTAATTTAACTGTAAAAAAAATCGAATTGATTTTATTTTTTAATAGCCGCAGTCGACTTACATTGAAGCCATCTACAGCAATTATAACAAAATCTGTGGAAAAAGACATTTATGCTAACCCACCCATGCGACCTGAAGCGGTTTACCCGCAACCTACACCTGACAAGACAGCTGCTAAATGTAGAAAGGATGTCTGTCTTCTTCCAGATTGCTTCTGTGGAGGCAAAGACATTCCTGGTATGTTGTGTAAAAAGATTTTATGGGGTTTAATATTATAGAAAGTGTTTTTTTTATTTTAAGTTTATTTTTTCTGTAATATTTCTAATATAATTAAAAAGCAATATAAAATAACGTGCATATCACAGGGAATTTACCTGTCAATGAAGTACCACAAATAGTACTTTTAACATTCGACGATGCTGTAAATGATTTAAATAAAATTTACTACGAAGAATTTTTTGAAAGAGGAAGAATCAATCCCAACGGCTGTCCTATAACGAGCACTTTTTATGTGTCCCACGAATGGACTGATTATAGTCAAGTGCAAAATTTATATGCAGATGGCCACGAATTTGCTTCACATACTATATCGTAAGTTAACTAGACAGAGGAGACCAGTTAGCTGCTATCTTATAGTCAACTTATCTTTAAAGCTACCGGTTTCATGGCCATCTATATATATGGGTTCTTTTATTTTGTTTATTTTATATAGTCATAAGCTGATTTAATTATGTATTTATTATCTTAATTAATTTGGTTTTTCTTTCTTCCTTCCTCTCATCTACCTTCATATACCTTAAATTGCCTTTCTTTTATTTCTTCCTTTTCCTGGCACATTTTTACACACCCAAAATCTTACGCACATTCATCCAATCCCATGACATGTAGGCGAATTACCGGTGGATAAGGTGCCACAAATCGTCTTGCTGACATTCGATGATTCCGTAAACGATCTGAACAAAGTCTTATACTCAGACTTATTCGAAAAAGGTCGCGTCAACCCCAACGGTTGCCCTATTACAGCCACTTTTTATGTATCACACGAATGGACGGATTATAGTCAAGTACAAAACTTATACTCAGTGGGACATGAAATGGCATCTCACACAGTTTCGTAAGTTCATACAAAGTGACTCAGCACCAATTCTAAAGTTGCACATTCGTTAAATTGAATTCATTACAATAGACACAAAAATAGTATTATAGTTTTAATCTTTTATTTTTCTATATTAACGTTTAATAAGGTTTTATTGCAATAACTTTTCTTTCTATTTCCTTTCTCATATGTTTACTCTTATTTTTAAAGCTTTTAATAATAACTAATATTCTATTATTTTTAAAATTTCACTTTTATTACTGTATATATCCTAGAATTATGATTACAAAGTGTTTTTAAATTTTAGTCATAGTTTTGGAGAACAGTTCTCACAGAAAAAGTGGCACAGAGAAGTTGGGGGTCAAAGAGAAATTTTGGCAGCCTATGGTGGTGTGAAGCTTGAGGATGTGAGAGGCATGCGTGCACCTTTCTTATCTGTCGGTGGAAATAAGATGTTTAAAATGTTGTACGATTCTAACTTTACATACGATTCATCATTGCCGGTATATGAAAACAAACCACCTAGCTGGCCTTATACTTTGGACTATAAATTGTTCCATGACTGTATGATTCCACCATGTCCTACCAAATCATATCCAGGTAAAGAGCCATTTCTGAAGTTTGAACTAATTAGTTTTAAGATTTAAAATTAAAAAACATCGATTTTTAGGAGTTTGGGAAGTACCTATGGTTATGTGGCAAGATCTGAACGGCGGACGTTGTTCCATGGGCGATGCTTGCGCTAATCCTCCCGACGCAGAAGGCGTTTACAAAATGATTTTGAAAAACTTTGACAGACATTACACAAGTAACAGGTACAGTAGAGCAGACTGTCTAATTTTTCAAATCGAAATTATATTATTATTTCAAGCACACATATTCCATTCCATTTATTTCCAATTCTGTTAAATTTATAGGGCTCCCTTCGGTCTATTCTACCATGCAGCTTGGTTTACTCAGCCTCATCACAAGGAAGGTTTTATCATGTTCCTTGACTTCATTAACAAAATGAATGATGTATGGATTATCACGAACTGGCAAGCTTTGCAGTGGGTACGGGACCCTACTCCGATTTCGAGGCTTAACAATTTCCAACCATTCCAATGCAATTATCCGGTAAATTAATATTTTCTTATACAATCTTTTAGTATTTTTTACAATAATCTATATCTATTTATAAAATATTTTCTTTTTGAATAGGATCGGCCCAAAAAGTGTAATAATCCGAAGGTGTGTAACTTGTGGCACAAGTCAGGAGTACGGTATATGAGGTCGTGTCAGCCATGCCCTCAAGTTTATCCCTGGACAGGCAAAACTGGTATCTCATCCTCACGTATTGACAAGGAAATCGAAGAATAAAGAATAGTTATAAATATTTAACAAATTGACTTGATGTTGTCTGAGGCCGACGAGACAAGTTGCATAATAAATTATTCTCAATAGAAATTCTTTTGTACCAGCTAGTAAGTGCCATTATGTTTCAATGGTCACAAGCAGGATTTAAACATTTTTTTTTTGTAGTTAAAAAACTGCTTTGAAATTTTGTTAGTGTAATTTTATTTTTACATTTTGCTTTATATAAGTTAAAGTTATTTGTATTGGAAACTGTGATAATGTGTTTTCAATCGAAAAAGAAAAATGCATCAAACAATTTAAATAATAATTATATTTAATAGTTAGTTATCTGGTCGGTTTAGCAATACTCTGCTTTTTAGGTATCCTATTAGGTATTTTTTTTTCATATAATCCTTTTTGATATTAAAAAGAACAAAAGTTTTTGATAAAAAGTGGTAACCACTTAAAGAATATAAATAAGTAAAAAAAACAGTTTTTCTTTTATATTTTTAACATGAGCCATATTAAAAATTAGAACATATTTCTCGTATCTTGCCAGCGATGTGGTTAACACTGCCTTTTATATTATTGTAAATATAGTGGATAAGCTTTATTCGAATTAAGCATTAGAATAAGATAGAAGTGCGATCATCTAAATGTTGGAAAAAAATGCATTTTTAAAATATATTTTGTTCAAAAGCTGAATATATAAATTGTGTAGCGTCACATAGACGTCTGTCTACATCGCATTTCTGATGAAGCACATGTTTACGTGACCGCTAACATACATACATATATTGTAATATTAATAATATTTGGTAAGGCGAAGCAACGAAAGGTAAATTAAAAATGTATGCCACTTCTCTTTCACTTCTGTGCTAAAAGAAAAAAGTACTTGCAATCTGATTTTATAACTATATTTTAATTATAGGTCCTATTATTGTAAATATAGGTTTAATATTTAAAATTTGTAGTTCGATTATTTTAAGAAATGTATTTAGATTGGTTTTTTACTATTTTCCCCGCTATTCCAATGTATCTCGGATTTGACTAAGCACTGGCTGCCGGTTTGATGTAAAAATTTACGTCAGTTATATTTTATAATGTAATTAGCGCAAACAGTGCAGATAAATAAAATTATACAAAGAAATTAATTGTATTTTTTTTGTTCGAATTCCATTAGAAAAACTTTCGTCAAATTTGTATCATTATTTATCAGTAAAACTCATGAAAATTATGAATTTGAATGTAATGATAAATATTGCATTCTACGGTGATCCCGAGTTGTGAAAGCGAAAAGACTTAAAAGTCAATGTAATAAGGAAATATTTTAACATTTATAAATCCAATTTTGACAATGAAAATCTAAAGCTATTAGTTATTTATTATAGAGAAAAGAATATAATTTTGGAAAATATTTAAGAACAATTACTTCCTCCTTCTCTTAGACTTAAATAATATATGATCTATCATCACTTATGCTTTATGTAAGTCTAATAGTTTTTTTTAATTATATTTAAAAAAAAACTATTACATTAAGAGACTTAACCAAAATGAAACGTACTTATAATTTAACTCAAATGCATTATAAAACCGACGTAGATTATTCTGATGATAATAAAAAAAAAATCTATGCGACAAAGCGGCTAGCGAAAGAAGTGTGACGAAAATAAAAGTAACTCTTTTTATGAACTAAAACTACATCAAACAAATTAGTAAACCCTATAGAATGCAATAACATATTTATAATGAGTATTTCATACCTTGGAGAAAGTGTTTGGTATCAAGAATACTGACATTACTATTGAAGTGAAAAAATTCTATGAGTGTCAATATAAATGAGTTATCCCTACCGTATTTATTTTATATTGGTCACCTATTAATTGTTCAGTATTATTTAGACAATCGTCTTACATTAAGTTATTAAATTTTAACTATAAAATCTTTAAAAGATTCGAATACTGTTAAAAAAAAATATTTAACTGTACATACTTTGTTTATCTTATAAAAATGACAAACATTGTATGATCATTGTACAGCAATAGTATTTACTTGCCAAAAAACTTGCGTGGTGGTACCAGGTGACGTGGACAGTAATAGTACCCTCTACAATATTCTACATCTCAAAAGAGAAATCAGAAGTATTAGTCACATCTTTTAAATAAATAAACCTTTAAAAATGAATAACATTGTTAGATTAATTAGTTTTACTCAGGCTGCAAGCTGTTAAGTTTAAAAGAATATTGCTTTAATAAGATAGTAGATTCGAAAACCATAACATGATAAATCTTCATGAAATATAAAATTTCAATCAAAACACCTGCCTCACGACCTATTGTTTCTCAAGGTTAAGTGGACTTACCTTGGGTATAAAAGAAAATATGAACTTTTCTTCTTTTCATATAAATGTAAGAACTCGCATTGTTCTTATCTTAATATTTTTTCTTAACAATGAAATATAGTATATTATTGTGTCCGATATTGATATTAAATATAACAACAAAAATAACTTATGGAGAAGTGACTCCCACTGGAATCGACATTTTGTCGAAGAATCTTCGTGAACAGACTTCCCTATCTAAATATAAATTTAGAAAGGTTCCCATAAATAAAAATAATGTAAAAGAAACAAAAAGTCTTAAACTTAGAACAGATAATATCAGTAATTTAAAGATGAACCACCGCGTTGAAAAAAGATTAGTAGATCCTGTTTTTCACGGCAATCCGAAAACGAGAGAACAAATGTGGCACGAATATTTTTTAAAAGAAACAATAAAATTTGATCAAACTGCTTCTCTTATAAAGTTAATTTATAATATTACTTTAACTTACCTTCGAGATTGTACACCTTTGATATTATATGATAACCAAATAAAGTCAGAGGAAAGCCACTTGTTTCAGAATATGTTCAAAAATTTTCCAGTTTCATTCATGCATGGGTACATAGGCGAAGGCGATAATATAAACGAGCCCAAGCTCTTGACTCCTCAAAAAGAGTGTCTTCATTTTATTTTATTTCTTTCGGAGGTAAAAAAAAGCGTGAGTATTTTAGGAAAACAATCGAGAAGTAGAGTCGTGGTGATAGACAGATCGTCACAGTGGGCAGTACAAGAATTCTTAGCGTCACCAATGTCAAGATTTTTCATTAATCTTTTAGTTATTGGACAAAGCTTTCAAGATGAGGAGAAGAGTGTAAGAAATTACAATAAGTGTTTTTACAACTGTCCGTATACAGAATCACTTAAAATAAAAATCTTTACAGGAAGCGCCATACATTTTGTACACTCATATTTTATTTATTGATGGATTAGGATCAAGTACACCATTAGTATTATGTTCTTGGAGTAATGGTAAATTCTCAAGAAATGTTAATCTTTTTCCTACAAAAATGACAAAAGGTTACGCCGGCCATAGGTTTGTAGTTACCGCTGCCAATCAACCACCTTTTGTGTTTAGAAGGTAAAATAATTGCAGAATTAAAATATTACCATTGCTTCAAACTATATCATTAAAAACTACCTAATTACAGAATTATTTCTGATTTGGATGGAGGAAACCCAAGAATAATTTGGGACGGTCTTGAAATTAGAATATTGAATTTATTAGCAAAGAGAAATAATTTTTCGATAGAGATAGTCGAGCCACGTGATTTACATCTTGGGTAAATAAATTTGTGTATAGGATAATGACATAGATATGTCATTATCCTATCAAATATAATCATAACCGATTTGTTTAGATCTGGAGATGCCGTCACTAAAGAAATCACTATGGGTAGGGCTGATATAGGAGTAGCCGGAATGTTTATCACAAATGAAAGGACTAGAGATATGGATATGAGTATTTCTCATTCTCAAGATTGTGCTACATTTATTACATTAACGTCAACTGCATTGCCTAGGTCAGAATGGATTTTTTAAAAAATATTTTAATTTAAAAATATGTAGTTCCCACACATTATTTTTTTCAGATATCGTGCAATTCTAGGACCATTCCATTGGCATGTTTGGATGGCATTAACTTTAACATACTTAATTGGCATTTTTCCACTAGCTTTTTCTGACAAACATAGTCTTCGCCATTTGATAAATAACAAGGGGGAGATTGGAAATATGTTTTGGTATGTTTTTGGCACATTTACAAATTGCTTCACTTTTGTCGGAAAGAATTCTTGGAGTAAGACAACAAAGATAACTACAAGATTACTTATCGGTATATATTTTTTACTTATTAAAAACATTAAAGTATCACTATGTCACTAAATTAGTTCTAGTTTTTTTTTAATTGTTCTGCAATGCACTTATGAAATGTCATACATAGTTGGACGGTTTTAAAAAGTAGATGGTGAGGGATTCATCACCATGGATCTTGCCAATTGGCAAAATAATCCATAAGTTATTTTTATCATATTTGTAGTAACAGTAACTCCTATGTAGATATACTTTAACTTAAAGTTGAAGATACGAGGATACCAAAAACAAAGTGCCTAATAGCTTCTGGTCTGGTCTAAGAATAACCACAAATCAAACTCAGCCGGGTATTCCTTTAGTGTAATCACTGTTTTATAAACGTTAATATTTATATAAAAATAAAATCAATAAAACTGGGCCAGCAAGAGAATCAATCATTGCAAGCAGCACCCATTCACGAGCACAACACTGGTCTCAGCCATTATCATTTAAAAAGGTTTAAAAGATTCTTATTGTAAACATTTTCAATAAAGTAATTATATTTAGTCTCAACTACGAACGCTAATAAACTACATCTTCAAAGGGATTATAATAAAGGAATATCTGCACAATTTTCTACGAATTGATTATTGCCAAATTTCCCTATTTTTAACATACTCATTATTATTATAAAAGGCTATGAATATGAACACAAACTTAATTTAATATAGGCTTTCAATTTGTTATCTGTTAGTTCGGTAATAAAATATGGCTGATATATTTTGGCAATAAGTTGATAAAATAAATACTGAGTTACTGTTAATAAAATAATAAACTTATCATATACTTTGACAAAATATTGTATTTTCCTACCAAATTCGAGCAAAAAACTTAACTTACTAATAAAATATTATATTTTAAGGTTGGTATTGGGTATTTACGATTATAATAACAAGCTGTTATACTGGATCGATTATAGCTTTTGTGACCCTACCGGTGTTTCCTGAGACGGTGGATACTATCAGTCAATTATTAGGAGGATTTTATCGGATTGGCACTTTAGGTATGAATTTACCTTACGCAAAGAATAGTTAAACTGTTAATTGTTTTGTCAAACTCTTCTGATATTTCTCAAATATCTGTGTCTGTCTTTTATTTTTATTTTTTTTTCATGTTTCTATAATCTTGAAATATAGATATACAATTTTAAAATAACCTGCGATACACAAGAACAATATTTTTACAATAATCCTAATTCTAGATCATGGTGGTTGGGAGAGATGGTTTATTAATTCATCTGATCCTTTAACTAACAAGCTTCTGAGAAAAGTTGAGTTAGTACCGGATGTAAGATCTGGAATACGAAATACGACAGAGGCATTTTTTTGGTCTTATGCTTTTCTAGGTTCTAAAGCTGAACTTGAGTATATCGTACAAGCTAATTATTCAAAAGTCGAGTGAGTGGTGATTTATCATATTTGTGTCAATTGTTATATGAAGTAATAATTACTCTCCCGTTACATACTTTATTACTATTTTAGATCAAAACGCTCTGTTCTCCATATTTCCAATAAATGTTTTGTGCCATTTGGAGTGAGCATCAGTTTCCCCAATAATTCACTTCATAGTGAAAAATTAAGCAGCGATATACAAAGAATGTTTCAAACTGGAATTATAGATAAACTAGCAGATGAAGTTCGCTGGGAAATGCAACGTTCCGAGACAGGAAAATTATTATCGGTAAATACTTCAACATTGTTTTATTTAAAATATTTCCAATATTGTTAAGGGTCATTGAATCCGGAATCTGGTTTTTACATTTTTAATTATTAAATATTTTACGTACAACTTTAATTAATCTCTTAATAGGTGGCGCGTAATACCCTAAAAATAATGTCTGCGGAAGAAAAGGGATTAACTCTAGAAGATACCCAAGGTATGTTTCTTTTACTTGGAGCAGGGTTTCTTTTTGGAGCAACATCACTTATTTCAGAATTAATGGGCGGTTTTTCAAAAAGTTGTCGCATGTTACAAAAAAGACTCAAGTCCAACCGCAAATCGAAAGATGTTTTGGTTCATACTCCGAAATTTCCAACGAGAGTAATAAAAGCCGTCAACGATAGTGCTGAAAGTCGTATTCATTACAATACACGATCCTTAAGTCTAGAAAGTCAAGAAACCCTTGATGGTGAAATTATAAATGTTACAAGAGACGACATAACAGTGCACAATAATAATTTTAAAGCTTTTGATTCTAGACGGTCTAGTTCCGTGGATTTAGACAGAGAAATACAAGAGATATTTGATCGGGATGAACATAGACGAAAAATCCTTTTGGAAGACAAAGACAAAACAGTGCATCAAGAAGAAAAATCGGAAAACGATTTTTTTTACAATAGGGAGGAATAAAACACTCAGTTTCGCTTAACATAGAGATATACTTATCAATGTTTTGTATTTATAATACGTTACTAGTTTTTTTTTTGTAATTAGTTCTAGGTGAGTGTTGGAATAAATAAATAATTAACAAAGTTGACATCCAACTCTTTATTATTCTTCGAACAGTCATCAAAATAATTTATAACAATTTTCTAACACTGTCCATTAACATTAATATTTCATTCAGCCATTGAGATGTTATCGTTACTCATTTACACAGAGCAAAGACGCCCAAAGAAACACAGGCGCTAAAGACCTAAATTAATGCAATATTTGGCCCGGCCTCATCTTAAAAATAATTATACAATATGACTTAAATTCCCATGAGGCATCTCTGAAAAATCATGGATATCCCTCATTATTATCAGTAAAAATATCGATAAAATACAACAGATTTTGCATTATTTTTTGTAAATTCAAACAAAAATATACCTAATACCTACCTAAGCGATTTGTTACATTATGTATTGCACAACTGATGTTACAGAGAAATAAGTGTGAAATCGACTTGAGTATTCAATAAGGATATGTATTTATATACCTATAAACTATTTGGGTTGTTCACTTGCTGTGAGACAATAGCAAAAAGAGGGGAAAGGGTTGTGTGTGTCATAAAATTATATTACATACGGTTGCTCTATGCTTATGACTACGAATTTAAATGCAATAATGTAATTTTATCTTTTTGCTATTGTTACACAGATACATAGGTAAAACATACACAAAGTAGATACGTCTACAAAACAAACCAAGCAAACCCTTTTTACAATATCACACAACACAGTTGTGCGTGAAATGAATATTATATTTAAATTATTATTAATTATAAAGTGAAATCATTCCCGATAGCAAAGCTCACAACCTCGGAAATAATGCTCCCAATACCAGCTTACTGATGATATACTTTATACAATAAAGATGATAGATTACTTAAGTGCAACAACGACACAGGTCTTCAATAATAGTATAAACAATTCACATAAAGTTACTAATATTGTCTCCTATGACTATTACACGAAATATATCTAAAAACCAAGTTCATTGGTCTTCTGCCATATTGAAGTGCATCTGTGATAGGTTACAGGTAACATTTTGTGTTTGTAATTGATTTAATATTCTATAGGGAATAGAGTCGTTATGGATTTCTCAGTTATATGTCATACATTTCTCGTTCGTTGTTTAAAACAAAGAAAGTCAAATAGTTACAGAAATCTTCCTACTACTTGTGAAATCATTAAAGACCACATTTTACTAATTTGGGATATGGTACAAGTTTGAAAAATATTAAAACGTTATTGCGGCCAAATGTAACAGTTGAGCAATTTTCAACAAACAAAGCACGTAGTTCACTGAAAGGAATAGATAGGAACGTACGACCGAAAACGATCACAAATGGAATATTAGCTTTTCAAATACAAGAGTTGTAACAGTGCTTTTATAACAATAACTACACATACGGTGTACGAACATACACTATGTTTCAGTATTAAAATATTAATTCGTATTACATCTAATTGTGTATAATATTTTACAATGCGAAAATACATTTTTTTTATTCGTTCAGACTTTTGAACTTTTATCTGGTTACTTCCCTGTACACAATTTAACAAATATATATTTAATATTTTGTTACTGTGATGTGAAGGATTATACAAATTGTATAATTACTCAGCTGTTATTATACAGTAACAATCACGACAATATTATAACGATAATTATTACAAGGGATTCGTAACTAATTTTACACAATATGTACAATGATATTAATTTTATATATAGCAAATAAAACAATTGAAGCATGGGGTAGTAAACATTTTTAACAATTATATATTTAATGTTGTAAATACTTAAAAATATTTGAATGTGAAAAATCGATGCAAAACCTATACGATACAAATTTGGTATAATATGGTACATTAGGCACTGTGAGTAAGGCAACTACAGTGAGGAGATTATACAGGGAGAGATAATTTGATACCAGAACTCTTAATGTAGATGTATACTGTCCTACCTGAGCATTTAACTACAATCCTATTAAATATTTAACGCTCAATGGTCCATATTTTCATATATTAGGTTAAGAAAGGTATCAGTCGGCATGAACGACTTCGGAAAGATTAATTTTGGTATTTGGACACCAACGATCTTGATAAAGGTAATGAATTACTAATATAATATCCTCTAAAAATAGGGCGGCTTGTGATTTATAGTGGTTTAGCAAAATATGTACGATTTAGTGAAATATATATGTATATGTATATGTATTTGTGATTAAAGCTAATTAATGTATAGTGTACTTACAGATGTGACTATGAAAATATGTTTAATCCAAAATACTTCAGATCACATTAACAAAATAATATTTTTCTAACAACAAGCTTTATTTTTTTTACTAGTAACCAATTAGCCACTAAATATATAACACTAATATGAGTACTTCAAAAGTACTTTACAATTTATGATATTCAGAATTGACTCTGTTATTGGTCTGAAATGAGAAACGCCCGCACGTGTTATAACAATATATATTTTGATTTATTAATAATTATAATCAAGTTATATGACAGTTGTGATTTGAGGGAATTCTAAATTCATATACAAATCGTGTTTATTTACTTACAAGACTGCTTAGAGTGCGAGTGTTATCATAAGAATTTTAAAGCTTCGTGTGGTATTTTATATAGTCGTCTCTAGCTAACATTACCTACTTACAATACACAACATTCGTTCCTAACGGGACGTGTATACATATTATGTAAATATTATGATTCTCATGTATAAATATGTTAATAGATAAAGTACATTTCCAATACATAACTAATTATCTTCTGTGATGACTACGCCTACTTAATTTACAAAGATTCAAAGTTCGGATGTCACTAATGATATTTTTAAAATGGCACAAAAAAAACTTTAAAACACTAACACAAAGTCAACAGTTCCATATAGTCTTGTCACTCGCACACAACTGTGGCCTACTTCGCGCACTTTGTGAGTCCCTCTGGCTTGCAGTTCACACCGAACTTAACTTGTGTTCTATTACTAATTGACTAAAAGCTAAACAGACAATGGCACGGATTGCACAAATAGTGACACTATTTACAAGGGAAATTAGAAATCTATCTATGAACTTTTAACTTTAAAATTGATCAGGGTTGCATATAATCCATAATGTTGTACTTAAATTTAACATTTATTCTTAATCTTTAGTGTTTGCGTGTGCAATATTACATTTATAATTACGTATAGAAGAAGGGTTGTGAACATGAACATTTAATCAACATCAATGTCTAAGAGTTATGAAAGTGACGCCTTAAGTAGCGTACACCCCTAATTTATAAATTTCCGAGAAGTGTAAACAATATGTCTCGTATACCGTGCCGTCTTTTGAAGAGCACCTTTTTACATCCCAAAATACATTTAGTAATATTTGGGTTAACCAATCCAGAAAGGAAAAGAGCATTTGTAGACCAGGACGGTATAGTACCGAAAGCTCGATGGACGATGCAGCCACTGGGCCTGGAGGTGCGAGGCCCGCGGCCAACGGGCCCGGGCCCTTTAGCAGTGCGGGTGGAGGGGCCTTGGGTAAGAACCGAAGGCCTCATAGCCTAGCTATGTGGCCCAACCTTCGATCCGCGGCCGCTTTGTATGAGGCTGCTCGTAGTCTAGCGGGACGGTGTTAGCGTGCCTCATGTCCTGTCCAGCCGGCGAGCCCATGTTACTTGATGTCACTGATCCTGAAAAAAGTATTGTCAGATCAATAAACCTACATTAGGGCATTTTTTATAATAATTGTTAAAAAGTACATTTTACAAAAACAAAGAAATAAAAATCTTATTATATAATTTTAGATATGACTACATTATTTTAACAAACATGCTACAGTTCTGATTTTATTTTGTCAACATTTGCCAAAAGTTGCTAAATAGTTTCAAAGGTCCTATGGATATTTTAAAAATAGTCAATAACAATGGTCTAGAAATGATTATTTGTAAAATTAAATTTCAATAAATTAGACCTTACACATGTGCTACCAAAAAAATCTTAATATTAAGTACAAAAAACGGATCTGGTTAGTATTCGTTTATAATAAGGGGCAAAACATAGAAAGGATTGACATTTTGTAGGAATGGGAAGGAGGATGAGAGAATGGGAAAAGGCTTAAGCGTTATATGTGCATTAAAACTATTAAAATAGCATAAAAATCACACAGTACCATACATACCATCGATGACAGCGGACAGGTGCGCGGGCTGCGGCGCTGAGCGGTGCATGTGGTCGGGGGCGCGCGGGGGGGACACGGGCTCGGCTTTGATCTTCACGTTGTTAGGCGATGCCGCTGGTGGGGGTGTCCCGCCACCGAGGACCGGGAGACTGCTACTGTAGGGGGAACGGAGTATAGTGGCTTATTCTTATAGCTGCTTATTTATCAGCAATGTTAATGAGATGATTTTCTTTTGTGATTTGGTTTTTATAAACTATTATTGCACTATATTTATAATTAGATAATAAGTGTCACTATAGAAAAAAATGTAGCAATTGTGTAAAAAAATATACGTAAGTTAATAATTGTATAGCAATTACAGTTGCGTAAAAGAGAAAGTTGCTCTTGTTACACTTCCACTTCATTCTATACTGGTCACTTATTTGAATCAAGTGACCAATTGCTCCGATAGCCGTGATCGTCTAGTGGTTAGGACCCTACGTTGTGGCCGTAGTAACCCAGGTTCGAATCCTGGTCACGGCAGCGAATAGCTGTCTCGGCGGAGTCGTTTTTTTTTTATTTTTTTCTTCTATAATTTTTAAATAACATTCAGTTTTACAAAAATATTTTATTCTTATATGTTTAAATTTTTTTTTATTATTTTACTTATACAAAATAAACTTGTTCTCAAAAAAAATTTTCTTATGGGCTTATGTTAAATGTTGTTTTTGTTTTGTTTGAGAGGTGTTTTAGTAAATTAATTTATATTTCAGAGAATTATACATCTAATGTTAAATAAAACAGTATGACATAATAATAGTTATTATAACATTAACGAATGATTAATTTGTTATTTTTTAACAATAATGCTATTGCATAATTTTATGCTTATTTTTAAATAACTGTACCCCTTACACTTGAGTCCATAATGATTTTTGTACTCTGTCAAGTTTTTGATTTAATAATTAGATGAATTATATTATAGCATAACTAAATAGGAGCATAACTATGAAGCAGAAAACAAAATATAATAATAGCAAAAAAAATAACTACTTCTTTAAAGTGTTTAATAAACTCAATGTTTCCAAGTTAGATTCTTCTATCCAAATTAGTGTATTAGTTATTTTATATTGAATTTTTTGGCTTACAAATGAGGCAATGAGTGATACAAGCGAAAAATATATAAAGTGTACAGACATGTACCTGTTGTGCTGTAGAGTCTGCAACTGGTGAGCACCCCATGATAGTCCGATGCCAATATCCGAGCTCATGCTG
Organism: Mechanitis mazaeus; assembly: GCA_959347395.1. Lineage (NCBI taxonomy): Eukaryota > Metazoa > Arthropoda > Insecta > Lepidoptera > Nymphalidae > Mechanitis > Mechanitis mazaeus. The sequence continues at coordinate 13,404,674 of OY365743.1, forward strand.
AAGTCCTGTGGTCCGCCGAAATTTCCAAGTCCTGAATAGCTTAGTGGTGTCTGGAATTGAAACATATTAATTAATAGTAAACTAATTTAAATAAATACATTTCAACTTTTATTTGCGTTTTATTAAAGATAATTTAAATCTTCCAAGATTTGTTACAGTACTAACCTCTCCGGTATAAGATATGTCATCTTGCGGTGGTGGCATGGAACTGGGTATGACGACACGTAAGTTGTTATGGCGAGGAGAGTGGTGCGGAGGCGGTGCATGGTGAGGCTTGTGTGGGTGTCGGTGGGGGGAAGGTGCCGGTCCTGGAGAGGGTGAGGGGGTGCATCCTCCACCCAGTGGAGAACCAGATCCTGGGTAACCGTTAGACATCTCTAGCATGGCGCCGCTCGGGTAAACTGTATGGTAATATTCAGAATTATTATTCATTTGTTTTTTTTAGTTAAAGAGTTAAGATATTATGTTAAAAAGTATTTTTTTTTGTCTTCAAAATTAAGAACATAAAAATTAATAATTTATTAACCTGAATCGGTTTCTGAAGAGGAAGGCCTTGGACTGATAGAAGTGTGCATCTGTGGACTAGCTTGCAAAAGTGACTGATCGTAGCTTCCGACTGGTACGCTAACAGGCAGGTTATAGTTCGTTCCGGTAACGCCGACTCCGACTCGGCTTCCATTCAGTTGGTTCCGTTGCATCATCATTTGGAATTCCTCATCAATTTTTGAATACTTGGCTTCAGTCCTTGGGGTCAAATTATATTCTGGTTCGGCTTCAGGGCTGTCAGGTGACATCACTCCGTTCTTATGCTCTTTCTTCGTTAGTGCCTGTAAGTGTCAGCGAAACCAGCTCAGGTGGCTTGACGAGCCCAAATTGTATATCCTCTAAGCTATAACTTGCATGCAATTTAAAATCAAGTTAAATATTAGAATCACCCTCTATACACACTGTTAGTTTTTTAAAACTTCGATGGGTATTTTTACCCGATTCATCTTATTAGATAATAATATCAGTATGTAGTGGAAGGTAAATAAGTGCTTTTACAAAACTACTAAGCGGTAACTACTAAGTTATACGTGAAACTTTTTAGCGTACATTTGTGTGTTGTGTCGAATGCAATGGTACAACACTGACTATACCCTCATGTCGCAACTGAAGTCAGGTAGGCGCGCTTGATTCAAATAAACACAAAAATATTTATAAAACCCATGCTGCACAAGGAAAAATAACATAAATATTTGGGGTGGATGGTCATAAACTGTTAGTATAAAACTCCGTGTCTGGTGTTTTGTACTTCTTTTTTTTCTAACAGGAAATTAACTGGCATGCTGGCTGGTTGCTTGTGTTTGTCTATTCTAACTGTAATTAAAGTGATAACTTGTACAACATCAATTGGACCTTCCAGGAGCTTATCTACAGCCGGATCGATTAGTGTTTATATAAATTTTAGACTCTGTTTTAGTAACAAATGTTTGTATTAGGTTTATTTGTGAGTAAAAGCACGCAGTTAATGGGATAAGTCAATTTTGCATGGACATTGCATTGCGATCACGGGCACACAGATGACGCCGTACTTATTGTACCTCGATGATGTTGCGGTTGGTCAGAGACTCGTGCGGTTCATTGTATTCAGTATATTTCAATAAAACCTGCAATTTGACACAGTAGTTAATTGATATATGGTTAAATATTATCAGTAATTATAATATTTCATAATAGAATGTCATAGTTCAGTTGCACGTAACAAAAACTAATATTAAATGAGGGATATTAGACGAATACTTTTCGGTAACGATTTTACTAATGTATTAGATAGATAGATAGACAAAAAAAAATATATCGTATATTCACCTTGTCCATATCCGTGCTGGCATATTGGTAGAGCTTATTGTTGGAGCTGAAGATGATGAGAGCAATTTCACAATCACAGAGCACGCTCAGCTCATAAGCTTTCTTCATCACCCCGAATTTGCGCTTGTTAAAAGTCACCTGCAAGGGTAAGATAAATATGTCATATTTATAGTAAATTTAAAAGTTAATTTTATATGATGTTTTTTAATGTTTAAAGACAATGAACTTAGGTTAAAGATATGGGTATATTTAAAAAAAATGGTGAAACAATAACCAGGAAATACGAGGACAATGTTTACATTTGTGAAATAATATTAATATTATTCATTTTGTAAAAGTACATGTAACAAAGAAAACATTGTGCTAAAATTTAAAACGCAGAAAGTTATCGGACTCAATATATTAGGTCATGGGTATCTGTATGAATAAATTAACTTTGTAATGAGTAATATTCAAATTTTGGATTTAAGTGCTTTTACAATACTATTCGTTATTTACTATGTATATGTTAATTATTTGTTTTAGAAATAAATTAATTTTTGAACAATAATTAAATATGAATATAATTGTATCTTGTTATTTAAAATTTTACATACAATCAATTTCCTCCATTCGTTCTGAATTATATTTCCTGTTATTTTGTTTATCTTAAAAATTGTAACACATTCGCAATTAATTTGCATTACTAAAATATAATGAGGCATAAATAAATTATTACAAGCAAATCAATTTGATTTATTCATTACGCAATTTCTAATTTAAAAAAATCATTTCTAAACGAAATATACTAAAAAAATAAATTTGAAAATGTTGAATATTGATATTATTAATACGAAGAACTATTCAAAGTTAATTGACCTTCGTATTTAGTTTCTCAAGATAACCAGACTATCTATTTTACGACCACCATTACATGACCCTAGGTTAGCTGCAGTTTTTAAGAGATTATTGGCATTAAGAAGAAGCTTGTCAGCTCGAAAGTACTTGGTAAGGGTACTCTGTAGTCGTATAATTAATAAATTACAGAGCGAGCGGTCATTGTCCTCTGCGATAATGTTTGCAAGCGTTCTGCGTTGATACGACCCATCTGTTCGAACGGACCGCTAAGGTCATTTCACCCTCACAACCTTGCACATAATTTGCGTGAACATTAAAAAAGTGACACCTAGTTAGTTAATTAATTATTCCTTATTATGACAAGTGACACTTGCGTTTTATTGTAATGTTACATCCTATGTCAAAGTAAATAAAGTAGTTTTATTATTACTTTGCAATTTTTTTAATTTTATATTACAAACAATTTACGCGACAGGACATCCGTTAGCATGTTCGTATTTTGTTATCATTTACGTGGCTATGTTGATACAAACCTGTCGATTCCGTTCATCCGTGATACGTGATATTTGTATTTTCTTCCGGCCCATGGTGGCAGCAATCTTGGAGGGGGTGAGAGGAGCGGGGGGAGACAAATGTGGCCGGCGGCTGGCTACTACGGACGTCAACAGCTGCTATCTGTTGGCAAGGAAAAAATAACCTTATTACTGTCTTCACTCGACTGATTTTAGACCTTGAAGATGGTATTGGATTTGTTCCATACTTTTAAGAAGCAATAAATGTAATGATCCTAACTGAATTTATATCTTTTGTATCATTTGTAGTATTATATAAACAAATAAATAGATTTTCATATAAACGGTTGGAGGCTGAATCCGTTTAGGAGACGTGCACACATTTCCATTATACATTGAGTGCTAGGTCATGAATTTGCATAATGACCCAATCAGCCCCTATGACCTCAATTTTTTTCAACAACCACGAGTAGGCTCTTTGGAGTCGTGTTAATTGTGGTTTAAACAGTAGCTGAGCGGAAGGTAATCCAACCTCAGAAATTCATATACAATATTATTTATTTAAGCTAAAACTAATAACAAGAATATATTATTACGTTTAAATAATTTATCTTTTTAAATATTCGATTTTTGAAACATATTCTTGTGTAACAAGAGTAGAACCTTATTTCTGAGTAGGCTCTTAAAAGCTGAATATTATATTTTACCTACTTTCACTGGTGGTTAGTTACCAAAAGCATTTTGGGTAAACTTGATTTAATTTTCAGAAAGTTCAACAATATATATATATATATATATGTATATTAAGTATTATAAATTTGCAATTAGTTAATATTGATAAAAAGTGTATTTTTAATATACTTATGATTAACTTTTCGACGAATAATGTATAATTATTAGACGCGTGACCTAATTAAAGAGTTAATCCATTTGCTCTGTAAATTATTTTAAGTATTCATTATTCCTGTATGGGTTTGGTTGGTTTTTCCTTGTTTCTAGCCCTGTCATGCTGCATGCCTGCATTCCCCTACGTTTCAATGTGTATCGTATAGCTCGTCAATGCTGTGTAGACATAGATGTATATAAGCACTTAAATAGGTATGAGAATGTGCGTGTGTGAATGCTGCAGGTTGCAACATTTTCAATGTGTGCGTCAAATTGTGTATACAAACAATGCAGCATGTATGTAATGCTGTGTGGGTTAGATTGAGGGAGGCAGGGGTTGTCGGGTCAGTGTGTTTATAGGTGACTAGTTATATGGGGTTTGCGTTTAATCAAGCACCATAAAACGTATGAGTGGCGGTAAATCTTAGTAAATGTGATGTGATTTTTCATTTGTATTATTTTCTTGGTATGAAAATAAAAGCGCATTTTGTAATGTTTATTACGTAAGAGGTTTCGAAATTATTTATTTGTCATTTTAATTTAAAAAAAATATACAAAGGTTTTTTATTTAAAATGATCGTTTAATTTAATATAATTTAAAAATCTTATTTAATAAAACATGAGAAAATTGACAGAAGAGTAACCCTGATTGCTTTTTTCCTTATACTCCACAATCTACTTAATTATTCTTGATAGGACAATTAATGTGTAAATAAAGTACTACTACTTGTTTTTATTATATTTTTATAAAATTGTAAAAATCCAATTTAAATAATATTTTCAAAGATTTTCTATATTCAAATGAATTAATATTAATTACATATTTTATTATAATCGGACGTGCCAGTTAGTCAAATAATTTATAATATACCTCCAACTATTTGTAAATTTTCAGGCAAAACTTCTATTTATAATTAATCAGATGCTTTAGTTAATTAATAAACATCTGTGAACATATTACCATATCCAAAGATACAGTATGTATATGCTTCCTGAAATCTAATCTTTATGACAAAAATATCATAAAAATATAGAAGGGTTTCATTGTATTTCTTTGTTCTTTTAAAGTTATCTTTCAGTATTGTCAGTAAAAGTCTTCTGACGTAGATATTTCAATATCGCTGTACAACAATTATTCTCATAGTAATATTTAATTATTTTTTTTTAAGTATTTGTAATAAAGCATTTATTACAATTTATTATTATAATTTATTAGGTATTATAATTTATCTAGGAATTCAGAAATCAGGCCACGCCATAATATTGCGTGAAGAGAAACGTGAATGTTTTTATTATTATTGCATTAGTATTATTAGAAAATATTAATATTAAATTTTATTATTAAGCTAGAATCTATTTTAACATAATATATATAATATAAAGCTTGCCGGATACGATGAAATTGAAATTGATTGAATTGAAATTGAAATTATAAAAATATAATGATTGATATTGGTAAATTATTAATTTATTCGAAACTGAAAACAATATTTTTCCTGATTATAGTATCTAGGAAATTATTTAATAACTCGTCAACAAATGTAAAGTTGCTCAAAGTACAATTTATTAATTTAAACAGAATAAAAAAATATAAAGGTCTTATTTTGCAATTAAATGTTATATTTAAATCAATCTATAAATAAACTTGTGTTGTATGTTTTTTTGTTTACTAGTGACGTAAATAATTTAAAAATATCGATACAACATTCAAGAGTGGTTTTATTAAAGTTATTGCAATTTTAATTAAAATAAATACAATTTCAAATTTGGATGTATTGATTATTTTTATATATAAACCCTGGTAAAAGAGAGCGTGGGTGTCTGAACGCCCACGGGACCATTATGACGTACGAGCAATGTACAAAATTATATAAGACACTTTTCCTTTAGAAGGATTCTATATAATTAATGTATTAAACGTACATATAATAAAGTTTCACAAAAGAATACAACCTGTATTAGTAAAATTTAGATAAATATAATCAAATAAATTGTAATGCTTCTGATTTCGTTTAAATTTTAAGATTATATTTACTTTTTGCTCAATTGAAGTACATAATCCATAGGTTCACGATGTTTCTTACGTGAGAGTCTAAGTAGTGTAGTCTTAGGTGGTAAAGCGGACTCAGTAATAACCTCGATACAAACATATCTAAGTGCATCTACCCTCACATAATCTAATAGTATAACGCAATTACACGATAAGTACAACTCAAGGTCTAACATATCGATAAGTTATCCAACACTAGTTATGTGTAAAGAAAAGTAGATTTCACGTCCACAACTGAAAACTATTGTTGGTAATTTTTTAAAAGTGCAGATTTTAATTTTTAATTTTTAATACTTTTTAATTTAAACTAGTTACAGTAAAAAAAACTTCAATTGACAATAGAATATATATTTTTTTGTAGAAAACAAAATAAGTTTCCCAATTAGCTTCATAAGCGAAAAGTGTTAACCACTTTCAGTAATAAATGTGCTACCTTATTTGATATTTTTAAAGTATAGCTAATTGCTTTATTAAGAGAACGGTTATTGAACTCGAAGACAAAACAGCTGATAGAATGAGTTTTTGTATCTTAGTAAATTAGTTCTGTGTCGCGGTGATTTTTCAAACATACAAATAACACCCAGACCCGACACAACAATCCGTGCATCACACAAATATTTTTGACGTGTGGGAATCAAACTTACGACCTTTTGGTTTACAAACAATTTATCTAACCACTAGACTGAAAGGCCATCAAACTAGTTATTTTTTTAATAATTTTTAATGACTTATCTGTTATTGTTATTTAATGCAATTAATAATACAAATAATTAAATTAAACATCCACTCCAAGTGTCAAGGTAAATAACGCAAAATCAGCAAATTAAAAAAAAATTGCTAATTATTACAAAACTACACAATCACATGACACACATCAAATATATATCATAATATATATCATAATATATATCATAATATATATCATAATATATATCATAATATATATCATAATAATTTTATCAATATCTTATCTATATCTTATTTGTATAAGACCGTTTGCAAGTACACAGTTTGCAAACAATTTCTGAAGCATGATTTCTTTCCACCTTTCATGAACACCTGTTTTATCTCCCCGCTCTCCCCGCCCTAGTCGCGTGACCTTGCAGGGGTGAGGGGGGAGCGCCCACACATCGCTGTTTGATATTGAACCGTATTAACGGCCAGTAAGGTTGATATTTACCATCAGGTCTCCTGAATCCCCGTACACAACAAATCGAAACTTGATTACTCGTGTACCTACGGGCGAGATGATATCGCATGTTTGCCAGCTCTTCTGTCATTAACGTAATCCATTAGTCATATGCGTTTCAGTTTCAGATTGCTTACCTTTGTGCCGGGTTTCAGTCATTATAATAATGAATTTCATGGTCTAACTGCTTGGTCAGATAAAGAAATACAACAGACAAAAGGTTTGTTCAATTTGTTAATGCTTCTCAACAAAATATATATATTTATATATTGCCCAAAAATCCAGTCATTTTTTTATCAATATTAGTATATTATTATTGTACTTTAATATTAGTTTATTAAAGTGAGAAGTTACTTTTAATTTCAAGACTTTCTTAACTAATACTTACTTTCTTGACTAATGGTTTCTCGGAAACCATTTTCAAGGCACAAAGAGACGAATTATGAGTGGGTAGTTAAGTCAGATGTAGAGCGCATGTCTGTCTCTTTCGCACCTCACGCACACATATATGACGAAGGAAAAACAAATACGAAATTAATGCAAATATTAAGTTACTATAAAAATATTTGCAATAAATGACATATTTAAAAAAGAATAATTAATAGTTTTTCTTTTTGAAGATCTCATATAAATAAATAAGAAAAGCTCAAAAGTAGAATATGCAATTTTTAAAAATATTCGTGCATAGCTCAAAGTAAATAAACTGAACATGATCGCTTTATTATCATTATATTAGTGGAAATGTGATAATTTATTCATAGAAAAATATTTACATTATTCTGTTGATACAAAAAAAACAGTGTGCAAGTTGGTTAAGAAGAGAAAGAAGGAAGAAAAGAAGAACATCAGCAAGCATTAGCAAGTTTACTTTCATTCTAAAGGAATGGAGTAGGAGAAATGAGACAAGTTATGTTAAATATTTCAAGAAAACTAAAAATTTTATTTGAGGTTGAATAAAAGCTTGAGAGTTAGTGTACATATGCCGTAAACGTACCATTAGGCGTATTAAAAGATAATTTAATAAAATATTATTCTTTAAAAACATTTGATTTTTTTTTATGACAATATTGATTTTCGTACATTCCCCGGCGCGTATTGAGTTGCCGGGCAACGCGTCACTGAGCCAAGATGGCGCGGGTGACGTCAGCGCCAGTGGGGGGAGGAGGCAAGGTCTTGCGGCCAAGCGTGTCACTTCCCAATGAAAAAGAGGCCTGAGACCGAAAAGACCTGTCCTTGAAACGATCTTGCGGAAGGTAAAAGTACAAATCTTATATCAAATCAGAAAATTACAATCTACGATTTGATTAGCTATCACCTACGCCATAAGGTTTATGATCGTGTGACAGGTGAGCTGTTGTTTGGCTTTGTAAGAACCGTTTGACCTATGTCAAGTTCAGTGAAAGCGAAAGGCTCTTGATGCGAGAACAGCCTTAAATTAGGTTTGATAATCTATACATTTCCGAACACAAGCTGTCATATTTAGGACGATGTTTCATAACTGCGTCTTCATTTTGACCTTTCAAAGAAAATGTTTTAATTTTAATTTTATGTAATATTACTTTGTTCGATTATTATAATAAATATTACGTCAATAGGTAATGGATGTTAGTAAATTATTATAACTGACATTAGAATAATAACATTTAATTTTTGTATAATTTGTGGAAAATAAAAAATATTTTATAGTTTTCAACTGTATTATTGTAATTTATTGCGAATAACCTGAAAAAAAAATCATAATATTTTATAAGTTCTTAATTAAAGTTTATAATCATTTGTTTTACTATTAAATGAACCGACTGACCGAGTGTCGCTCGTTAGCCGTGACAGCGATGAGTCGATGACAGTGCATGACGTCATCCACTCACACCATCAAATACTGATAAGGAAACCACAGTTGTGTGTATAACACACAAGTGTGGGTGTGTGAAAGATTACATTCGATGTTGTTGTTGAGATCGTAATGTTTTTAATTGGCTACGTCGCCTATTTGTAATAATATCTTAAAGCAGCCTTTTGTATAGGAACCAATATTAGTTCCATAGTACTTTTCCATAAAGATTTTAATAAATTATTAATGTATAGAATCTAATAGACCGGATTATAATAATACATATTTATTGTTGTATACTTGCTTCTCTAATTATAATTTTAATGGTATCTCAATACATATATATATATATATATATATATATATATATATATATATATATATATATATATTTCTACTTTAAGATTCTTTTCCGGTCTAATTAATTTTATAAAATATAATTTTAGTTTTGACCAGCTTTGTGATATTTGATATACCTATCCCGAAAATAAAAAATCCTAAATATAATCAAAATTATATAATTATTTTATAAAAGAAATTATGAAAAATAATAAACTTTCGTTCATTATAATTTTAAATAATTTATTATATAGAAATAATAAATGTAGCTACAATTATACAAAAAACAGTTTTTGATATAATTTCATTATGTCTGTTTTTGGTATTTTTTTTACACCGGTTTAAAAAATATATGTTAAAGATACCATGAAGGTATGCGGTGTTCAAGATATTTTTTTTCGTTCGTTTTTCAATGGAACACGGAATATGTAAGTAGAATTGATACATTTCTTACATACTAATTAAATTACTACAAAGTACTTCACAGAAGTAGTCATATTGTTGCTACGTTTTCTTTTTTTAATATACTAGCTGTTACTCGCTGTTTTTCTAGCAGATGTGCTTATTATGTAGCATTCTTTTCGTGATAAAATATGAAATGGTCAGGTAGCTTTTAAATTATTCTCTCTATAATATTAATGTAGATGTATGATTGAAATATTGAAGACTCAAAAAAAAAAATAATTATAAAACTCGAAATAATTATAAGAGAGTTAAAACATTCAACTATCATTACAATCTTCTTCATTATAATCTAAGCCTTAGAAGTTTATTTAAATATATATTTGGAACAACCCTTAAAATACAGTTAATAATATTCTCTTTACCATAGAAAATAATATTACTATTATATTATGTACCAACCTCTTGTAGGTACTCCTTTACTTCTGTCAAAGCAGGATGTCTTTGCAAGACACATTATACATCTGCGGTTACGAAAACACATACTATGCTAAATTGAACTTTATTACCTAGAAATACGTAGCATATGTATATCATGTAGGAGTATATATACAACAGTACTGATAAGTCAGGTCAGACCTTTGTTAAGATTACAATGTCACCGAATTGTCAAAGTGATTCTCTTATGATGCTAATATGACATAGATGCTATCACCCTTTTGGATATATGTACTTTTAGTACAATGATTTATTTTTATGCCTCAATACCGTGTTAGTTTTATTATTTACCTCGTAAATTAAAAAGAAAATTGTTCTCCGTTTATTTTATGGCTAGTTTTAAAACGCCCTAAACATGACTCAGAGGTAATAAGAGGTATTCGATACCAAGAAGAAAAAATCAATAAAATTTATATAATATAGGTACAAAGAAAAATACTGTGGAAATTTTTAAAATAACGTATATTATTATAAATATAATAATCATGAGTAAATGAAGTTTTAATTTTCATTTAAAATTTCAAACGTTATTAGACTAAAGTTAAAGGGGATAATTGATTTTTTTTTTTGGAAGTGTGTATTATTCCGGATGTCGATTATCTTTACGAATATAGTAATAAATTTAAATAAATATATTGTCCAGGTCATCGATTAAAATATATACAGCTAATTAAAATTTAAATTAAAATACATTCAATAATAATATTTGTAATTAAAACACTATTTAAAAGTACTGAATTATTATACAAATTGAATATAAATATATTTTTCTTAAATTTACATTTATTCGGAGTGCATAGAACATTAGTATTTGTTTATTAAAGTTTGACTGAACGTACTATTGACAGTTATCATTCGCGGGTTTTTTTATTATTTTTTTTCTAATCTAGACTAAGGTGAATAAGGCTACTGTCATTTTATAAAATATAAAAAATAACCTTATTATTTTATTGCAATTAATATTTTTTATTGCTATATTGTAAATGAACAATAATAATTGTCATCAAATTAATCATTATTTTAATTGTCTTTAAATAGCTGGACATTTTTTTTATCAATCGAATAGTAATCAGAAAAATATATTTAATAGATATTTATCTTATAATCGAATGAAGAGAAATGTCCGGCGGTATTTATATTTTATTTGGTATAATGTTTCGTATTTAATTAAATATGTCTCATCACTCTAGGCGCTTAGAGCTTTGGAGAATCCAATCAACATCTTATATAAATAGTAAACAAAATAACATTAAATACATTCAGTAAATTTTAAACGAAATTTTGAAATAAACCAAAAACGTATTAAGTATTTTAAGATAACAAATTAAACATCTGAATTATATTTGTAAAAACATTATTATTTTCTGTGATATGTTAATACAATAACTATTATGTTTTCAAGTGTATTTGTTTAGATAAACATATATATCTTATCGGACGTATTTCAAGAAGATTGTACGCGAAATCAAACGATCTTTCTTCAAATCCCTATGTTACATTTGTTTACTGGGCACACCACCCGTCTGACCCGAAACGCGAAACTGTGTCAAGCAGTTTATTCAATCTGTCGCTGAGACTCTCAGAGACATGTAACGTAAAACAGCACTTAAACACTAGAGTGATAGAGTGCATTTTTAAGTAATGTCACCCATGGGGAACATTTCTACATCTTCGTTCATTCCTGTCCTTGAATGCGGAGTTAACGACGTTCGCCCAGAAACATAGTGGATGAACTTGTCTTAGAATTTTATAAAATGAAACGTTGCTTTCAAAACGAGAGCATGTCTTAAATGTGTCTACGAAAAAACAGATCAAATATGAAATTTTTAATAAGAAATGATTTTATGTTAATAATCCTAAGATCCTGTAAATATAACAGTATATGAAAGCTCAGCATGTTAGCTGATAAACAGATACCTCACCCTAATAAGCAGCAATTTCGTGGATTAATCTTAATGCTTGGGTAACGAAACTCGTCGCAAATCCAGAATACGTGGCTTCTGATGCAGGAGGAGGATTACCGGGTCCTCTCAACCGTGGTATAGATAACGTACATAACACCAAATGCCTCCATGATTTATCTAGTAATACTTCATTTGGTAAATTATTGAAGCCAAATGAATTCAACATATATAAAGTCTATTTAAATTTAGTTTCACTCACTCTAGAGATAGTCACGCTCAACTATCGCAGTTAGAAACATCAAACAAACAAGTTCATAAAAATGAGTATATAAGCTTAATAATATGTTTTAATAATATGTTTATTTTTATTTTTATACAATGTAAAAGAATAATAAATATCAATTTATTATATTAATTGTATTGTCTACGATGTTCACCAATTAAAAGGTATTATTTTTAAGACAAGTTTTTTATTTTTTCAACCTTTCATATTTTGAAAACAACTCAAAATATATTTTTTTTATTTTGATATTTTTGTTATTTTTATTTAATTTTTTAATTTTAATTTCAAGAAAAACAACATTACCAATTTATTGCATGTTATTAAAAATGTAATTAAAATAATATAAATAATACAAAAGTTGCATAACAAGATGCCTTCTAATAAAATAAAATCAAGTAAAAGCGAATGCACTGCACGCCGACATGCTGGCAACATTGAACGCGAAAAAAAGCAAATGGCCGCCATCAAGGTCGTAAGAAGCTGTCCTAGTCATGGAGGGCATTTACACTTTTTATAATCGCTCCAGGGGTTTTGCAAAACAGACCCGTTTACAAAATTATGGTACATTTCTTAGTTTCCATTGCGTTTAGTCGTTGCTTAGTCGCAATGTTTAGTAACGTTATGGGGTACTTTAAGAGAAAATAATTAGCTGCATGTCATTACCTTCACGGGTAGAACAGGACTTGCAGGTTATAAAGCTGTTTAGTACAAAGCTGATGGTATAGATACAGAATATTCATTTATTATATTTTAACATAAACAAACCGCAGGTAGAATTCGGAAGGAAAAAAGAAACTTCATCAAAAATTAAAATGATATTCGGAAAATCAAGGTTTCGTTGAAATATATATCAATTATTTCTGGACTTTTGGAAGGTATAGTTTTATTTTTAGTTGAAATTTATTACGATATAATATTTTATTTTGTTTAAATATATTTACAGCATTTGATTCTGGAACAAGATGCTCCTAGCAGTTATTACTCGTATCTACTATTCTACATGTTATATGAAAGAGGTCAAGTTTAATCCAGGTAAATATTTGAAAAAAAAAAATAACGATAAAATCGAGTCGGCACTATCAAGGATCGATATTGCGAGTTGCCTTGCAAAACCAGAATTCATTGTGGACCCGTTTAAGAAAAAAGTTAAAAACCTTCGTACAGTACGCGATGATCGCATGGGAACGACCAGCGCATCTTCACTAACATTTTTTGTCCAGCAATTTTGGACCCTGCATCGATGCACTACAGAATATTTTAGATGCCTGTTATCATAAAAAAGTTGGCAAAGCCGTAAACGGGCACTTGCACCTGCCTCTAGATACGCCTAGATAGTCCAGCGAGATGAAGGAATTACAGACTTGTTCGAAAATATAATTATTTTCACTAAAGTTACAACACATTGTGATAGCGATCGCTTTGAAGTGTCTTTGATATCTAGATGCAAATCTTAGTTGTATATATTTAAAAAAAAAAATCTAAATAAATTTCTAAAATAAAAATCAGTTTCAAAAATTTTAATAACATTACATTATTTATATTTATATTAAAATAAAAATATATATATGGAAAAATCTAAACAAAACCAATTGCATATACATGATTCGCAACTCTTAAACGTTGGCATCTAGATAGTACATAAAGATATGCCCTTATATCTTAAGAGAGTCGAGACAAGTAAAAATATTACACTTAATAGGTGCTTTTACTGTGTCATTTAATTGCCTCATAGACCGGTCTGGTATCAACGACTTGAAATTATAACCCGTGGCGAGGCATCTGCATTGCCTCCCTCTACTTATTACCGAGGACTTGAAGAATTTTAATTTAAACTCTCTTTGCAAAATTTGGATTTTTATAACTTTGGATTAAGGTATTATAATAAGAGATCTGATTGGAAAATGTTATTGAAACTTTAATAAAAATTAATATACCACTGTAAATAATTCTATGAAACCCAATACATAATACCTATGTAGATTCAATTACAGATAAAATAGTCGACATAATACTAACATGTTAAATTCATGAAGACACGATAGCTCATTTAGAATAGTTTAAAACGGATTTCAAGAGTTAACAGGTTCAAAGACGCGCGTAAGATAAAAAAATCATATTACAATTTCTATAATATATAAGTCAAAATGGAAACAACACATACAAAACTGTTTACTTTCTATAAACACAAACTGTCTACTTCTACAAAACTGTTTACTTCTGCAAAATTGACGGCCATATCTAGGCTACAAGTATTTCCTAGGTACAATGAGATCATCATAATCGATCAGCGACAACCTTCGAACCTACAACTCTAACATTTTAATGAGATCTATTGGAACTTAGAACGCACACAACCATAGACACACACACACATTAAAATGGTCTTTTATTTAGCCTAACGCTGTGTCACTTATTGGTGTGAATATTTACATATATCATTAGATTAAATTCCTGATTAAGTTACGTTGTATTGTCCCTGAATTTCGAAATTAAATTTTTAGTATCTACTTTTTTAAATTTCCTGAGTAATTTTAGGGTCTTTAAAATATGTGTGTGGGTGTGTGTTTATGTGCATGTGTGTATGTGTGTAAGCTTTTTTTTCGATTTCATATTCTCACCACCTAATTATGCAATTGATTTTATTTTGGTACCAACAGATGCGTATTCACGTAATTTAGAACTGATTAGTTTTTCAGTGAAATCCAAGCGATTTTTAGTCAGTTGTTCGATCAGAGTAGTTTTACACATTTACACGTGTGAAGTCAAAAAGTGATCAGAATTTGAAGAAAATTGATCCAATAGTTTTTTTATTTTTTGCAAGAAATAAAAAATAAATAGCATCAAATTTATTGTAATATTTATAAGTTATGAAATATTCTGTATCTGGATAATACGTTGGATGAATAAGTTGTTTTAACGATTTTAGTGAAATGGAATTTATTAATGGATTTTATTAAATTAAATAAAATAAATAATGATAATAATAATTAAAAAAAAAATACGGTTAATGTTTTAATTTTATTTTATGTATTTTTTATGTGTATTCAAGACACAAAAAAAAGTGAAATAATGATAAGAGACGCGTTTAAATTCCTATTATATAAAATTTATTGGTTCAACCGTAGTAACCTTGTAAAACTGAAGTGGTATTTGGCAATAGTTAACAGTTGCCACATTAGCGTATTGTTTTAAACTACGTTTTTGAGTGACGTCACCGTATAAGGCATGTGTTCATGAACATAGCTATCGCTTTGTTCTCATAGCTGACTGTTTGTCACAGTCAAACATTAGCAATATATGGATTTTTCAATTGTTTGCGAGCTGATTCTAGAGTTTGTTAATCAAAACAAGCCGTAACATATAACCTTGTATTTTATATCTATTTTATGTTAATTATATTTTACAAGCGACTCCACTTTTGTTAAATATACTATTTATCTAAGAAATAACATTTATTTTTTAAAAGAAACTATATTGAATTGTATCACGCAACATACCTGAAACAAAGGAAAATCAATTTATTTATAAAGGAAATAAGGTGACTACGATGTTGGAATGAAGAGTACTTTTTAAAGGAAACACCAGACGCGGAAGAGAGTGCATTGAATGTAATTGTTTTATCATTCTATAGCTTAATAATAAATATTATAAACGTAAAATAATAAATAATAAACTTAACCCGCAAAAAAATATTAATCCATTTAAATCCTTATAAAAAAATAACGAGGAACCAAAAGATTAATTAATTGTAAATAATTTATTGATATAAAGATAGCCGTATTCAAAAAAGGCTTTACTAAAGGGCATAAAAAAAGAACTACACAATTTTGATAAATATTATTTTCAAAAATTTTTTATTTTATATTATATTTTTTATTAATATTCATACCTGATAATAAAAACTGTATCTAAATAGATTTATGATTTAATATTGTTATCGGACATTAAGTATTTAGTAGATTCCACATAATTTATTAGAATTATATAATCGTTGTGAATCATATGATAGACGTTATTATAAAAAACACTAGAGCACAAAATTACTAAGCTAAAGCAAAAAACAGTTGTCAACAAACAACAATAACAAACAAATCAACATGGCGGCGTAACGTCAGAATACTATCGTTCTCGGACGCTTTATCACTAGCGCGTAGACGTTCCATTTTTAGAAATATTAATTCAGTAATAACCGTTGTACAGTAAACTATTTTTAGTGCGGCCTAGGCTAAAAATACACGCTTGCGACCATTGACGCTTACTTGATAATACTAATGTTGCTCATGTAATGTAAGTCGTTGACTTGCAGTTTATTAGGCGAGTTGTCGATTGACATTCATAGAATATCGCGCTAAGGTTATCTATTGGCTGTTTACAAACATCCATTGCTTTGTTTTCTCACTACATTTAATATAATAATAAGTTTCTTGAATATATTTGTAACCTATATTCATGGTAATATTTGGTAATGGCAACACATACTAAATAATAATTGCGTATCAAAATAATTATTGTTTGATACTTATTCGAAAATTGATTGAATAAATCAAAGGCAAGGACGTAAATACTGTATTATTATTCTAGTATAACATTTTTATATACATTAGTAATTTAATGTTACATAACCATTCGGACGACATTACGAGACGCGCTCGGCCGAGCCACAAGGCCGACCTGTCGACATTGACCATGCGGTTACGACATCAAATGTAAAAAGTTTATATATTTCCGCTGTTTGATATACTATGATTTTCATAGATTATAAAATTGTAGAGTTAATAAAGAAAGTTAAGTCCGGATAAAATAATTAATATATAATGATTCTTCATTATGTTATCATAATGATATTAATATATTGAATTTATGTTTGTTTTGTTATTAGTATCAGCGCCATGCTTGTATAATTTTATGATCTACTCGACAGATAGTTTATAACTATATAGCTATTAACTAGCTAATAATACCTTTATATATTTATTTATATTCCACTTGTATTAAATAAAGTTAGCAAATTAATGTCTTACATTAAAATCCAAATGTATTTTGTATATTTTTTTCTAGCATTACTTTTTTTATTGAGAATTTAACTCAGTATATTGATAATTGAAATGCTTGAAATTAAAATATTTGACAAAATAGTATTCTCTTAATACTTTTATTAAACGTAGTATCAATTTTAGTTTTTCGTTCTTTAAATATTCTCTACAACAAAGTACATTACATACAATTTTGTAAATTACAACTTTGCGGTACGTTTATTTCATAAAGGATATCTTATCTCAACTTATTTATTAATTAAGTTATTTTGGAGCAATTAGTGTCAATCTTTATTAACAAAAAATACTTAATTTTTATGAATAAATTTAAATATCTTTAATAAAACAAACAAAACAAAATACGTAATACGTACTTACTTACACAATTACGTAACAAATTACAGTATTTTAATAATAATTATTTTTTTGTATTATATTGTATAATTCTAAAACTTGTTTATTTGTAAAATAATAATTAATCTGAACTTTTTCAAAACATAAAATTAACTCCAATTTTGTTAACAAGGCTTAATTTTAAAATAATCTTGTCCTTACTATAATTATATTTTATACTTTTGCAAGCAGTAAATAAGATCGTAATATAATTATGATTAAATCAAGAGTTTTAATTATATTAAGATACAAGAAATATTTAATATCTCATTAATTACATTCCAGTATAACGTTTTGGGGCACATTATCCAGTCCGGTAAGTATTACATGTGTCGAAATAATCGTTATTACTTTCACTCATATTTTATAATATCTTAAGCAAGAACACCAAATACAGTAACAAAATTAATATTGGAACATGATTATATATAACTTATTAATTATTTACACACGAGTTCACGCCGCGATCCCGCCATGTATAGAGTTCATGAATGGGTTCGGAACTATTCAGGCAAATTTCGATAGTAATAACTCGAGTACAGCCGGATTACTATATTTAATAGTAATCATAGATCACAAAAGTTTACATACAAAAATAATTTATACAAGCCAAATGAATGCATTAGTAACTAGATATGCACTACTTACAGTAGGTGTGTGCCAAATGAATTAATGGGCTTTGAAAGGTCATTAGTTTGAGTCTCAAGTGAGCGCTTTCGAGACCTTGCTTGGGTGCACGGTCAGCTGCAAATCTCAACATGCAAATACCTTTTGCTTTCATTAATATTATCTTGAAGATAAGAAGGTTCTTTAAGCTCGTGTTATACCATAATTGTAAATCACTTTCTCTTCATACTTTTATTTGGAGTAATTGTCGTATACATAAATATCCGTAGCTATATATTTTTATTTCTTATAACATTCCATATATGTTTTATAAAAATATTAATCGTAACTTTTAAGTTGGCATAAATAATTCAAGATACGAATCTAAATAAAAAGAATATAAAATAGTTGTTCCAGATCTAAAACTGTCACCAATTGTGTGTATGAGACTCGGTTCCAATTAACAAAAATGATTAAGATTATTAACTTTAATCTGCAAGCTGCGTTGGCGCCATCGCATAACATGTACTTATAAAATACTCCGCATATCACACACTTTTTGCGCTTATTTCAGATACCATTACCTTGAAGAGACTTCATTTATATTTCATATATTTACATATAAGTTATTAAAATTAATATTAGTTATTATTTTATGGTATTTTGTTGAAATCGTTTAATTTTACGAATCAAATATGGATTTAATGTTGATTATATTTCTTCTTATTATTATTTCATTTATTTTATCATTTAGTTTAAATTCTAACACATCTCAGATGTTTAGTCTAGACCAAGTTTACGAATGAAAGGTATCTCCAATAAAGAAATGTAACATCAAAGTAAAAAGCAAAATAAATATACACCAAATGTTTACAAACGCTGTCAAGTTCTAACAAGAAGCTTTTATAAGTTCTAAGTCAAATATTCAAATATATTTATTGTTAATATTATGTACAAAAAATACAAACATAAATAGGAGCAAGAAGATATGTTTCGTCCTTTATAAACGAGTTCATAATTGGTATATAAAAATAACTCAAATACTAAAGGACACATTCAAAAATATATCTATAAATAACATTAATAACATGAAGTACATTTTTTGGAAAGGAATTTACCTTGAAATTAACTAAAAATAGAATCCACGTTTCCTTTTTGTAAACCCTTGTTTTTGGTGAACATTGTTTAGTTCAAAAACAAAAGATTTAAATTATTGATATTATTAATTAATGCTAATGTCAACAGATACGGAAATAAAGATATTTATTAAATATCATCTCGTATAAACAATAATTATATTAAACTGAAAGTTATTTTTTTATATTAATTATTGTTGATATAATATATATGATATTAATTTAACGCCTGTAATAAAAAACGGAAAAAATCAAAAATCTGAATTATTTTTTTTTTTTTGATAATTTAATATTAAAATATTTCATAAGGTTTAATATAATTGTTGAAATTTATATTTTGTTTTTGATAAATATTATTTTGTGTAAATATGATTATCATTTTGACAGTTCCATGTGACATTTAGTTAAATGTTAAACTTTGGTGTTGCCATTAATTGGTAAATAAACACTGTGACGTCACAGTCAAGGTTGAGACGCGCCAGTGGGCAGACAATGCGATGTCTCAACATGCTTTACTCTAACAACAAGGAAGTCTATGGTTATCTCATGTTTGCTTATCAAGCGTATTGAGTTCTATTGCATAGGTGTATCTCTGAATGAATTTATTGACAGTGGCCCAGAAGCTATGTTAGAACTTATTTATTGAAAAATAGATTAAAATTACTATGTTTTTGGCGTTATTATCACTATTTTGTTACTATAGATTAAACAAGCTATAAAAAAATATGATGATTTTTTTAAAGATTAATTAATATATCAGAGGCGCGTGCACTTTGTTATATTTAAGTTTCCTATTTGAGACATAATAAAAACATGTAAAAACATGATAAAAACATGACAAGAGGAACTTGTTAGTAGGAATCTTATATATGTTAGTGAACAGTATGATGCTAATAATCTAAGAGATATACTGATTTTTTTGTGGATTAATTTGTTGTAGATTATAATCAGTTAATAACGGTTTAATTAAATTATTTATCTATATAGATCCTAACATATTGATTATTGATAAATATAATTACCGATTCTAACGAATTATTTTTTATCCATAGATTAGGAAGACGAATAGATAGCAAAAGAATATCTATAAGATAAAAATGATATATATTATGTTGTAAATAAATATAGTTAGGTGTTTTATACGAATCACATTTCGTTTTCAAATAAGGCTTAACAGAGGAAAGTTTTGAAATGAAAAATTGATATTTTTTTATTTTATACTAGCTGATAGCTGCGGTTCTACCCGAGACGAACGATTTTATTTATTATATAAAATAAATAAGGTATATGTTACTCAGGAATAATTATTTAAATTGGTGAAGTAATTTTGTAATTTATTCGTTACAAACATTAAAAATACAAATAATTTCTTTGTATAATAATAGTAAAGAACATGTTAAAGACGTATTGGACCAGTGTTGCTTTGCGAGATTTTCAACTTACGAAAATGTAGACACTGAGAGAACGTTATTAACAAAATACAAAAAATTATATACATAATATACTTAGCATATTTAGTATTTGTTATGGGGATTAGAGGCAAGAAGACCTTATATGGGTGGGACGATCTAATATGGCGGCTGTATGTAAAAAAAAATTATAATACCCTTATAACATGTCGCACACAATGAAATGCTGTGATGGAAAATAAAAAAACATAACTACTGGAATTCTCCTCAATCTTCATATTTTAAATTAATTAGGCATATGAAACCAAAACCACACATTAATTTATTTTTTTTCTGATTATACATTGTTTTAAAAATTCTCAAAGCAGCGGAAAAAAGATGCTTAATAATTTGTTTTACGCGGCTGTGATACCAGTGGTACTAAAGATGTTCTGGTTAAGACTATATATAAGTTTTTTTTTCATATATTTCATAAATATTCAACACATCAGTGTAGATAAATTAACAGAAATATATGGCTTCAATATCAATCCAGACTAAATTACTGTTTACTTATTAAGTAAAGTATGATAATTTTTTTAAAGAAAAAAGTTTGACTACAGCCCGCCTGATGTTAAGCATGGGATGTAGTCTAAGGTGTGGCACGCTAATCTAATAATATTAGGACTCCGGCGGAGAGTACCGAACTTTGACCAACCACAAAAGGAAAGCAGAAGCGTAACGTTAAATATTTTTGCGTAAATATATTGTTTATTTTTTTAATGACATCATACGATACCTCGTGCGAGGTTGATATCCGATAATCATGTGATATGTCATGATATCCTGATTACTGTAATCATAAAGATATGCCGATATATCTAATGTTACATTTATCTTAGAAAATATTCTAAGGTTTTGCACTTTTAAATTAAAATAATAAAAAAATACTACTTTCTGTTTATTATTTTTTTATATGCCCCTTAAGTTTGTTAATAAAAGAGAAGTTATAATAAGAAAAGCGATAAACAAAAACACAGAACGAAGTTGAATACCATGTTCTTGTATTAGTACGCAGCAAGTAATAGCAAAAGTAAATATTTCAAAATAGCAGATAGATACTAGTTTTGTATCTAGCTTATAATTTACCAAATAAAAAATGTACACGCTGTATATAAGACATTAATATTAATTGAGATTTCCTACAACGATAAAACAAATGAGTCTTTAGTTAAACCTTTGGACTATTCAAATTGGACCTTTGTACTAATATATTATTTCTATTAAGAAATAGTCAAATAGTTTTTATATCGTCATTCTAAACATTAGCCGTTATGAGACTTTTATGATATAAAAATTAGTATATAATTGCACTGTATAATTTACCATAAACACACCCCATCGTGGGAGAGGGCGCATGGGTTTAATTACAAAACATAACAGCAGTCTCTGACAGCTACTAAGTGGTTGTATTTCATGAAATTTATACTCAAATACTATGTTTTCTTTAATTTTATTATTCGATATTTAAAACAAAAAAATATTCGAAAAACAGCTCTGGAATGTTGGAAAAAAATCAAAATATTTTTGTTTTTCAGTCTCGTTTTTAATATTTATTTATTCATTTATATCAGATTTTTTAAATTACATGTGAAGATAATATTATTTTTTAACCTCATGGTTTTATTTCCTGTATAAAAATATCTCGAATGGATTAATACTTTTATAATAATTAGCAGAAGCCAGTTGTAAATCACAGCACTCTTCAGCTCTGCCATATCGTAATAATGGGAAGTCACGATATCCCACAGTAGCCAACATTTCACTCGCACGACTCACTTGACATTGAAAACGTACTAACAACACTAAAGCGCCAGGTTTCAGGGGTTTTTGGGGGCGCCCATCGATCCCCGTGGAAATGGGGTCGGTCCCCGACCTTGAGCGCGAAACGCCCGAGGATACCCGAAAACAACCGAGTCACTTTCATTCAAGTTCTTACATGGCGATACTAAAAAAACAATATTGTTTTATTTAATTTCAATACTTTTACTTTCTTGTCTTTTCTTACTTATTTCTTTATACATTTTGTCGCAGTAATTACCGATTATTTTCGAAATGTTTTTAAAGGTTACTAATTTTGTTACCTTTTTTGATTTTGAATGTTGTGTGGTAAGCCTACGATATCCATGGTCGTACCATACAGCCTTCTCTTTGATATATTGTAGACACTTATCAGTTATACATATTTGCTAATAGTTAGGTATAACCTTCAAAAAATTCTAAGGTTCTGAGATAAATAATCTTGCGGCAAACATAAACACGGGCATAACAATATTGTATATAAAACTATGCTCCATTTTCCTTAAAAGAAATAAATTTATCGCACTGCCTGTCTGTTTCTTTATAATCATAAAAGATGAATTACTTTCAATTTCATTTCCATTACAATTTACACTTGTCGCTTAACTCAATATACAGCTGATCTAATAAATAATATAACAGTAAAACATTGAGTACTTGTTGTTTAATAATGACCATTAGTCTTAAGATAAGCTGAGTTCACTAATGAGCAAAGGAAACAGAAGCCCGAGTTATCTGCCCATTGATAATCAAGTCTAGGCGTCTAGATAATTGCAAAATAGTCAATAACTAAGGATATTTTCATGTAATCGACACAAAAACTATAAATAAAATAACTTTTTTACTTCTTTTAGTCATTGATTTGATTAATAATATTGTGTGAAATTTTAATTAAATATACAAAGAAAAAATTATCGATACGAGCAGGATTCGAACCCACTACTTCTGGGACACAATCCCGTTTGATTGTATATTTATTAAATATTTAATAAGGTTAACATAGTTACATATGCTTAAACAATTTCCAACAATGATGTTTTAGTGTTAAAAAAAATTGCATGTATATTACGTTTTATTTTTTGCCGTCTCGTCTCTACGGACGTAACCGTAACGCCTCACGGTTACAAACGAACCGTGTTACTTAGTGATGTTTAAAAGCGCCATGTGCATCCATTTGAAATAAAAAATTCAATTTTGATTCCACTTACCATGAAGCGGTTTTAAAATTCAGTGCTTATCACCGACAAAAGAAAGAGACATCAACATCAACATAATTTGATAGTCTATGGGCGATTGTATATTCAAACTGTTTCCTTAATGATAAAATGATTTATTCATTTCGTCTGTGTTGTGGGTAATAACTAAATAGTACATTGTACCACAAGGGCGGAAAATAGTATTTTTACGGCGAGGGCGCTTCTTTGATTCTAGAATACTAGCCATCCTAGAATATTGGATTCTACAATACTTGCGGGTTCCAGTTACTTCTCCGCCCGCTAAAAAGTTCCTAAAACAAAAAAAAAGCAAAAGAGCAAAAGAGCTATTTTGCTCCCGCTTATAGAAAAGTAAAATGATACTTTTCGAATAGAAGGGATGAAAATATTTTGACTTATTTAATGGTTGCAAGTAAATATAGTTCAAAATTTCGCTCGTGTGAGAGTACCTTAACTTATACGAAGCGAGGTGGGAGGAAAGACAAGAACAGAAGGTTATCAACGTTGATAAGAACTCATCCATCACTCCTATCTATTACAATGATTCAAGTCACCCTGCGGAATATTACGAATTTACTCTCATCCATCACTTTTCTTTTTTCTTTATATAAAAAAAAAATAATATTAAGCTCAAATTGAGTGTTAAATGAATATAGAATGTTTAATTAAAATAGCCAAGTTTATTAACTTTACATTTTTTAGTAAAGTTTATATACATTTTTAATAATGAAAATTACATATAGTCACGTGATGTCATAAACTAATCCTGGCCTCGTATAAATTAATAAAAAATTAACAGCTATTATAAATTAATTCAAATTTATATTATGATTAATTTATCTTGATTAGAATATAATTAATAATCGCATATTCATTAAATAATTATATTATCAAAATCATATAAGTGTAATAGATAGATATAGGCGACATATCTTCTTATCTTATCTACTACCATGTAGCGTGTAGTTTATAATTGTAAATATATTATTTATATATGCAATTACATATATTTCTATATATTTTCAGAAACGACTGTAATGATTTTCATGAACTACATATTGATTTTTTATACGAAGAATTTATTAAACACATATAACACAGTCGTTATCATATGTTACTAATATATTTAATATTACAAAGGTTCAAAATTCATAAATTGTATTTTTGCTAATTATATTCATTAGCATATATGAATATGTTAATTTTACAATTACTAAAAATTATTAAATGAGTTCATCTCTGGTAAATTAAATGATAATTATAATAATAAGTCTTGGAACATAATAGATAAAATATAAGGAACCAATGAACAAATGAACGTACGGACGAACGAGTCATAAACCGGAAGATTGAAACAAATAATGATAAAGATATTCCGCAAAATGTTTAAGCATTCCACGTGAACACGTTGAGATTGTTCGAACCTCCGCGTTACGCAATAACTCGTGACTCCTATTACAAGTGTTTAGAATATAGTATGTTACAACTTTTACCAATTTAACAAATAAAATTGACCCTTTCAACCCATTAATACAGTTGTAAATTGAGTACTGCTAAAATGTTACGCTTCTTTATATGTAATGAATATTAACTCGCTTTTTCCTGCACTTTTTGTGTAGTTAAATTATTACTTTGATATTTTAGGACATAATATAATAATATATATCTTTGGTAAATTCTAATCCAATAATTCATATTTCATAATCCTCATAAAATGGTTTACAATGTAAAAAGTGTACAAAGTGTACAAAGACTGTATAAGTAAAAATAAGAAAAACAGTTAAACACGCACGCCTCGGAGAGACCACAAGCTCGGAGCCAGCACAGAGCAAAAAAGTGTCTGTACCCACACAGAAGCACAAATATCACAGATGTGCTCACACGCATCGACAACAAGAAACCTACGACTTGTATTTGCCCAACGTATTGCGTGTAATATGAAATTCATTCCCTTTCTTTTTGCAATCTTAATATGTTTTAACAGTAAATATATTTAACTCTTTAAAGCTTTAACCAGTAAGACTGCGCTTTTGCATTCAAATAAAACTTATGAAATTAATATAATCTGAGAAGAACCTGTGCAATTAAATCTTTATTATCTTTAACCCTTGCATAGGCAACTGGTTTATGATCTATCATAGCCTTAAGAGTTCAACTAACCATTTGCCACCCAATACCAATAACCGAATAATAACCGAACGTGACAAGACCATTATAGATTAATGTTGAATCTTAATCTTAATATACAACCAACAATACAAATAATAATAAATCAACGAATTGCCATTTCATACTCTTTAAGATACATATTATACTAGTTTAAAGATATATACTTTTAAAATACATATTAAAAAGGAAAGTGAATATTTTTTAATGTCATAAATATTTTTTGTTGTTTTCTCTTTTAATTAATATATCAAGTTGTCAATCAACATACATAATGTATGATAGAATAATTATATTGACTAAATACTATAATTTCCCACTTTTTTTTCTTCGAATTATTATATAAAACTTGTAAAAAAAATATAAGTGCCTTATAAAACCATTAGTGACGCTGAACATCACCGGATTCCACATATAAACCTAATTGAAGCGAATACTTCCCTACAATAAACGGTACCAAGTACCATCAATTGCTGAAGACTTGATTCTAAATTATTATACACAGACTAATCTACAACATCTAATTGACTTTTAAATTACAGTAATTATTAACAAATAAAGGAATTTAACATCACAGATGCCAGTAAGAGTCGTAGGGCAGGTCATGGCCGCATGCGCAAGCGCAAACGGATGTGCGTATGATAATATATTATCTAAATTTCAAAGTAACAATAAGAACTTACCAAAGGCAATATTTGCTAATTTTATCTTATTTAATATCTCTGTGACACAATGTCCTCCAGATATTGTTTGGTTTGTTTATGAATATTTATGCAAAAAAGTGTTTGCTTGTATATGAATTAATAATAATTGTTATTTAGTAGTGGTTTAGTGTTGTTTGGCTCCTACGCGAGTACCAGGCGAGCATAGGATCGCAGTGGTATCACGTTACGCGGTGGCTGTTGACACCAGCGCCTGATTAATATTTATGATACGACTGAGCATCTCGCATGGCCGGTTCGTTCGATGCGAATTCACTCCATCTCTCTCACACCCACGTAAATATCAATGTGTCCGACGGAGCCATCGTTTACAACTCATATGCTAACCGCTTTTTCAAAATACATGTGTGAGTAACAAATGAGAATGCCAAAATTTTCTTAATTTTGCATTTACATTATATTGCTTGAATATTTTTTTAATTATGAAGGTCACAATCTATCTGCCTATCGAGTGGAAAATAATTTTATTAATATTATTATAGCTATTAAATTTATTGTTCTTATATTCTTACAGATATATCAATAGAGAAAATAATTTATAATGCCACCATCTCGAAGGTCCAAATGCCTGAACCTGACCGTATTGAGGTGATCTAACCGGACAGACTTGACAAATCACAAATCTCTAACCTATTTAATTTATGGAGTCGTAGAAGAGTAGAGCAATACTAGCAATGATTAATTTTCCGTAATTAATTCTTGCTCTTATTTTTTTCTTTAAACAATCGAATGCCAGGAAAATAAATGATAATTTCCTCGTCAATTTAGAATAATATAGGTTTGAAACAATGACCACTGACAGCTAAGTTAATTTGAATTACTCATTGGAATAAATTAGTCATTTAAGTACTTCCACTCGAAAAATATGTATATTAGTAATATTTAAATATTTTTTATACATATCGTAAATTTGAATAGACTTAACTCTATAAAAATTCTGTTTACATTGTTTAATGTTTTTATTAGTGCATTACATTCGTAGCTCGCACACTGACATTATTATCACCACGTCTCTATCGTTGTTTGTCTGAATATTTTCCGTGAGCTTGAGCGCCTCCAGTGCCGGCCGGCATTCACGCTAGCCTCAAGGTCACGTTATCAAGCTGTCGCCAGTCAAACCTGCTAACATTACCGATAGATACGGGCACTGCAATAATTATATACATTCAACTCCTTAGACTCCCTCTTATTTATACACAATTACGCGACACTAGCACGACCGCCTAGCAGGAACTCGTCAATCTGGACCTCCGCAATCTTTATTATCTAGAGGAGACAAGTTTAATGCTTGCGCTCCTGACCAATACCGCAATATCTCAAATCAAATTAGCGGCGTGTTTACATTTTATAAATAGAGCATGTTCACGTGGCGCCGCTGTAAGATAAGCGTCCAACGACTCTCTGTCCATCACTCACCGTGCGCTATTAACATCCTCTGCAGTAGAGTTCTGGTTTCTCCGTCACACTGACACTCGAGCGAGAACTATAGCACTCACAACAGGCGCACTAAGTTCAGCGGCACACGCGAGGACTGCACAGCGCGACACCCACGACTAGAATGCGGGCGAAACGAACGCGGGATGCGGGGGAGGAGGTCGTCAGAGACACACGGCTCATACGAAGGCGCGGCAGCTAGAACTGCGGCCGGGCAACAGCGCATTCCCCCCCATTGGTCGGACGCCTCGTGACGTCACGTAAACCGGCCAATGGCCGCGAGACGTGTCTTTCCAGAATCGACCACCAGAGGCGCTAGTGTTTGAGAACTCGCCCGCCCTACAAAGCTTTCTTCAGCTAGGGCGTACGTTTTGCGGGCGGCAATCACGGTTAAAATCCTTTCTTGTCTTATTAAATATGCGAAACGACATTCACAATCGATAAAATGTACACAACACTATCGACAACTTATCTTGCTTGTAATTTCATTTTGCATGTAACTGTCGTGATGTTACTTTTTAGTAGTTCATTGGGCCTCTGCCAGATGAGGTGAATATACCTATGTCTTAGATAAACACAATAATAAATCACTGTTACATATAAATCAATTCTGTCAAAAACAAGCAGTATGTAAGGTCCAAAGCGGATATTATACTTTTTAATATATTTTTTGGTAATACCTATTAAATTGTATCAAGACGGTCATGGTGAAAAAAAAATTAAATTAAGTATTCATTAGGAAAATAAGATCTTCGTCATTAGAGTGAGCTGTAAACAAAACCCTTAGTCGTGCCCGAGGGAGCGACAGCTGTCCCCAAGCCTCAGTCTTATACCATTAAACACCCACGTTGGTTAACTCGTCAACTTAAAATGAATTTTATGTCCGAAATTTAAGATTTAAAATACACTGTAAAATGGCCAAGTATTACAAATCTCAAACTCCTTCAAGACACTATGAAATACGTGATTGGAAAAGAATTCAAATCTTATAAATCTCTTAAGCTTTTTATATTATATGAAAATTACTTTTCTATCAATTATCACCAATCAATGAACATTTTCTTTTATATAATAAATCTTATTTTATTTGTTATTAATCGCAAATATTGATTAAAAAAAGTTTAAAACAATTAATTAGAGCTTCATTGTAATTTCATAGGTAATAATTATTCGATTAAAAATTTTTATTTAATGAATAAATTACTATATTTAATTCCCATACATATCAATTATACACAGACAGATAGATTTATACACTTCGAGAATTCCATTTATTCAAAAAGAATTAATATTGATATAAAGAAAGAACCTTACTGATTCATACAGAATGAGGTAGAGAATCAATTATTTCAATTTAGTGCAGGTCATTGATAAGCTTCCTTATTATTATGTGTTTTCTGATGTTTTCCTCCAGCAGTTGCGTAAGTTACAAGTGAGTAAGATTGATACATTCATGTTAATAACTTTCTTTTTCTTTATTAGCAATTGTTGCTTTATTTTAATAATTTATTTTTTGATTAATCTTATTCTGTTAATATATAAATCTATGAAAGCACACAAAATCCTACAGTGAATTGAATCATTTTGATAATATATTATGGTATACTTAGAGACGTTTCTCTAATACGGATAAGACCATGGACGTTTTTTTATATAAAAAAGATACGTTGTCTTTGAGGAACAGAGAAAGAAAGAGAGCTTATCTGTGGAAGTGACTGTGAGGTTTCTCTTAAAACTATACCATACAAAACATTCAAAATTTAAGTGTAATGTAAGCTAATTTACAACGATCTCTTATACAAGATTAATACAGTTCATGTAGAGTCATTTCATAAAATAGTTGCAATCCTTCAGCTACAGATAGTTAGGCCTTTACCACCTTTTTTCATTTTTAAATACTTTTTTACTGCAGTTTTATTTATTTATACTAATATGTAAAAATGCATATATTAGTATATTTTTAAAAAAGTATCAGTTCTATATTATATTCGTATTATATTATCCATATAATTGACATGGAGGCTATCCAAAGGTTTTGTCAAATTTATAAATTGCTGCTATATATTTTTTTCAAATTTATATCTCATAGCAATTCATATAAATTTATTATTAATTGTAGCACCGATAAACCACTATATTAATAAATAGTATATACAACTAACTAAAATTATTTGAGTTATAATATTATTCCAGCACACAACGTCTCATCTAAGACGGAAATCCGGAAATTCAGCTCTCAGGTGATAGGATTTCTTTTAACTTATTCTACAGTATATAAAAAAATAATAATAAGGAACTAACTCTATAAAGTTAGATCCTTTGATTAAACTGAAACAATTAATCTTAACTGTTTAACTCTACGTTATACTTGAACAACCTCCTTTATTAGGAAGCTGTCGCATATAGTTTAAATAATCAAACATATATATAATTTAAAATTAGACACTTAACTGTTTCAACATAATCTGAGGGTAACATTATACAAAGGTAAGAGGGTAAAGATGGGTACTGAAACGTAATGGTAGAGCACAGTTGTAGTTATGTGAAGAAATCTCGTAATCAGGTTGTATAATTTTATTCCTCTAATTTCTCAAGGGTGTAAAGGTTGTGTAACTCTAGTTGAGCGAAGCCCTCTACTGGAGTCTTTTCACAATTTTGTCCGAGGTTGGCACAAAAACCGCGTGATCAATCGGTTTGAAATATTCAGGGCTTATATAACACAATAATACACGTAACATAGAAAAATATCTAAAATTCTGTGTCCCTAAGGAATGATAGATAAAAATAAAAATTCCATAGACTTCAATGAGAAAATTTTTCCGAACGAAAATTTTGCTTTACAATGAAATGCGCGTTTCGATATTTTTTTTAGTTTACACCTTTAGAATATCAATATTCTAAAACATACCGCGATTTCGCGAGCGCAGCGAATCAAAATTGAGATCTGGTTCGGCCTCCTAGTTTTATAAATATATGGACGGTAGTTATTACTTACCACCAAATGGACCGTGTGTTTGTTTACCACCTCATCTCATAAAAGAGGAAATATTTATTATGAAATAAATGGTTAAAAATTATACGACGATTATAAAGATATTAGTGAATATTTTATATCTATAAGTAAAAAAAAAAATGAACGAAGCAGTAAATCTGCATATATTTTTTTTATTTTCGGCTACTGTTTTAAAATTCATAAGACCTAATGTTTAAAAAACACACACAGAATATATATGGGTATTAATAATTATTGTCCACAAAAAAAAACGGTATCATTTTTGTCATTATCGTACGTCATCGACATATACTTCATTCGACAGTTCCCGACACTAAAACTGAATGTACTACCTTCGTATGAATCCATATACTAATAAAATTAAAAACATACTCCTTATTTCCTTAAAATTTACAAGCAACAGTTTGTTTTAAAGAAACATCCCGTTCTAACAGTTAAGTCCGCAATCAGAACGCAGGAATCCGTAGGTAATCTATTTTTGAACTCCCCTCGGCGCGTGCGCAGCGAGCATTACCGGGAGTTTAATGCACTGAAATCGTTTGGATGTGGCTTAAGCTGTATAGAACAATAAAATGTGATGAAATAGCTGAAATGGCGTAGATGCCTTGTAGGCGTTTATTTATTAGTTTTTTTGATACTTCTGTAATTTATATCGAATTATGTATATAAGAGCTACAATCTAATTTGAGCATTGAATACACATTTGCTGATATACTATGATTATATTTAAGCTTTCCAATAATTTGATTGCAGTCTTGTATAAAATTCAAGCTTCCTGTACTATTTAGAGAGTATTAATAAAATGTAAGTATTTTTTTTTATTCATCTCTGATACAGGTAATATTCAATTATAATAATTTAGTATATTTCAAAGATTAATTACGTAAACAACAAAGCAAAACATTATTTTGTTACAAATAACACGTTTTGTCAAATAACATATCAATGTGTTACGCATTATGCTAACCTTTGGTTGTCACATCTTAGTCTCCCACAAGGTAAAAAGATCACACCCAAAAGAAATACTAACCAAATACTTTCAACGCAATAACACCCTATTTAACAAGTGATAGAGTTCCTAATCCCTTGTAAATTTTGACATGTATATCACAAATGTGTAATTGTTTTTGCCCTAGACCCACGTGGTGTACCACATGTTTAGGAACATCGCATCCCATCACAATCCGGGAGATAACAAGGATTAGATAGGATGAGATGGTTCATCTATGTATTTACTCAATTATCTCGAAAATAAATAATAAATTAAATATTATTTTAATTAATTAAGTATTCTTTGAATCCTGTCAAAGTGGTATTATCATAAAATAAAACTAATGAATAAAAAGAGGTCGAGAAAAGAAAGGCTGAGGTGGATTTAATATACTTTAGATCAGAATACCTTGTGTTTATAGATTGTCACTCTTTCAGGTTTGATTTTGTTTAAGGTCTATGCAAGAATGTATTAATCTATAATATATCAGTAGATTTTTCTTATTTCGTTTACTCTCTGTGAATTAAAGAAAAGTTCAAAGTTCACAAAGATTACTTAATTAGGAAAATGGTTTTTCTTAATCTAATAAAAATATTTATTCGCCACTAATGTTATAAAAAAATATTCTTAAACACGTAAGTAATTATATTTATCTTATATTCAATTATTTATTATGAATTTGTTATTTCATTTCATCTTTATGTGGGCAAAAATATAAAAATCATAAAATATATGTTATTTTCTTAAAACCATTACAGTATTTTTAATGCGACATTTTATTTTATGATATCAATGCAGCATTAACTTAATGATGCAAAACAGAAACGTAATAAAATTAATATGAAAAAGTAAAAAAAATATTTAAAACGCCAATGAATCAGAAATTCTCATGAAGACGAGTCGCAAGCCCATATGTGTCGCACATTTCTGCCCCTCCCCCAAGCCACGTAACCTCTCCCCCTTAGGGATCGCTGAAAAAATGGGACCATACCGTGGCAACAAAAAATATTTTTAAATTGCACCATTATCGCTATAGTTATAAGGTTTGATTTTGATATATTTAAAATTAGTTTAAAATTTGTTTTGGGGTCTTATTTTTTTATGAATGTATGAGTTCAATGACCTTTATACTAGTTCATTTTATGACGAAATTTGTTTTTAATATTTTACTTAAATGTTGAATTTACATCATACAAGATTATAACCAGAATTACAAAAATGGTTGCTTATTTTTTTTAATACTCACTCGCCATTGCAAAATCATAATTTCAGTATCTAATAAAAATATGCCTACACTATAAATAAGTGAAGCATTATATATATCAGTGTTTTCTTATATTTCAACAATTTCATATTTAACGCCGGGTTTTAATAATGAAAATAAGTTTTTATTTTAGTATAGTAGTGATTACCAAAGAAAATAAATAAATAATAAATAAATAAATAAATAGTTACTTAGGTAAAACGAAATCTTATCAAAATACTGTATCAACAATAATTAAATTTAAGAAATGGTTGAATACACATTCTTAAAACCCTTTCAATACCTGGAAATAACATTATGTTACGGGTCTTGGCAAATCTAAATATCACATATTATTATAATTTGACTAAGGTATATCGTATCAGAAGAATAACATAGTAATGGAGGAAATAATAATACAGACAAAATGTGATTACTAAGAAATGATTAACCTGGAAGAGCTTGTAATAATAATAATATGCTTTTTATTGTACTTAGGAAAGAAAGAGAAAAAAGTACATTTACATTTTAAATTGACGTACAAACATAGGTGACCTTATCTGTAAGAAGCGATCTCTTCCAAACAAATCTTAGGGTAAGAAGATTAAGAAAAACTAATAAGAACAGGGAAGGAGGTGTACATTATAATAAGCAAGTAAGCAACAAGAAATAATGTGTCAAATTATTATTTTTGACCTTTCGCGTTTTTGTGATCTATTAGAAATATATCGGGACCTACGGGACGATAGATTTTATTTTTCCCACGTTTCGATCAGTGTAATTGAATTAGCCTTAAGCTGTCTTTGACCGTATTACCATTATTATTATTATAATTTACATAAAATATCGTTTGAACGACAATACAGCTCAGTTGACAAAGCGACGGTGATGGAGTCCCGCAAGTCCCAGGTTGAAGTAATGTTTATGAATTTCTGCCACTTTAATTTGTCTTATCTAATAATATGATTTGATAATGTTAAGAATGTTGTTGCCATCACATTTATGTTATCCTAATTGTAGCAATTACACTTATATGATATTTAAAACTATAGAATAATCGAATTACGTTTAAATAGGTGTAAACCAAAAAGTTCACCAATGTTTTTTTTATTTTCGATTTTTTATATCTCAAAAAGATTTTAAAATATTTACAATGAGAATAATTAATTTCAAAATATTTCTATTTCCAGATACTTGGGGTCATTTACAGAAGCAATTAATAATTTAAATGTTTAATTTCTAAAAATAACATTACACTGATACCTAACTGAAATGATTATGTAAATATTTCAATTTTGAGCAATCCCAAAGAACCAATTGGGAGCAGAGTGACGGGTGAAGCTTCATATCTTTTTCACATAGGAATTGTTAAGCCAATCTATAATATAATATGAAACTATAAGAAAAGTTTAAAAAAACATGTATCATTTGTCTCCTTTTTTTTTTTTTGTTTTGTTCGTTGGAAAAATCCGTTACGGATACCCCGTCGGCCAAGAAGGTGATGGCCGGGGGGTTATGTAGGACTACCCGGCAGCATAGGGGACGCTGCCATTTTTAAGGCTACCCACTAAAAAACCAAAGGTTGCCCTCATCGCCATATTGGGACGCAACGGGATTGCGTTAGCACTCACCGTGACGCCCCGGCGGTACCCCCCATTTGAGGGTGCTTAGGGCACCCTCAAGACACAGGCCTATATGACGTGAGAGAGATCACCCTCCCCCCACGGAGGCACTGCAGACTAGGTAAGGAAGCGGCGGGCATAGTCCCGCATCCGTCTACCTAGTCTCCCATGACCTCCCATGAGGAAGCGGATCAGCGGTAGAGGCAAGCTACCGGATCCGCTCCGCGGCCTCCTTCGCGGCATGACTTGCTCGCAGAAGGAGACCATGGCGACCCAAGCGTTCTCATTGTCCAGCATCTTTGGTATGATACTAGACAGTGTGACTCCGCCATCAACCACGACCCCATTTGTCTCCTAAGAAAGCAACAAAATAGAGATTTCGACAGTGAAGAGAAATCGTAATATATGTTTTGATAGTTAATTCGTAATTTTTTTTTTCTTGTTGTTTAATCTAGTTATAATCTAATTTCACTACATAAGTGGATTGTGATTTATAATTGTGCTAAGTGAATCAAAGTGTAAAGTTGCGTGGCATCCGTGCATGAAAGTTCAGAGGGGTCGCGCTGCTTGTATCAGCCGCGAGGGTCGAAGGTCACACATGCTAATGCATAGGTACACTAATGGGCTAAATGTCATGCATATATAGAACTAGTTTTAATTTCTGCCGTTGCACATTTCTTTCAAATATATTTTTGATACGTGTATCCAAAAATATATTTGAAAAAATGCATTTTTTTAAGTAAATGTATAATATTTACACTTTTAATACATAAAACTAATAATAGCAAAAGTTGCATTTTTATAAAAGTTTTTTCTTTTGCTTTGTACATTTAAAAACTTTGGGGATTTAAATCGAAGATTCGTAGTAGACAAAGTCATAGTATAGGTCCCCTACCACAGTGTCTATTGCGGTTTCCCGCATAAATCAGATGTTATTTTATTTTCTTTCAGCATTTAAATTTTATACTACATATAAAAACGTAAAGCTTTTAAAATAAAGTACTATTAAGAGCAAAAACGTAACAATAGCAATACTCATTACTTGTTAGATTATACATATGTATATGTTAGATTGTAAATACATACTTCTTATATATATACATGTTATATTATATAGATTTATAATTAAATACAAATTTGTTGATACAATTAAAATTGAGAGTTGCAATGGACATATTTATAACAATTAATTTCTTATATATGATTTTAGCGTTTATTCGAGAAAAATATATATATTCAATCTTTTTAATCAATCAATGTACCATCATTATCAAAGTATTATCTCCATTTTTTAGGTTGATTATGAAATACATCTTTTTTCCATCCATTGATTCCATTGCTAAAAAAGAATGTGGGAGAGAGAATCAAAAAAAAAAGTTGGAGGCTTTTTGCATTACCTCGTTATGATTGACTTTTTTTTTGCAAGTTGTCCAAATTATGAAAAATTAAACTAATGGAATGGAATATTTGGATGTCTCGACATGTCAAAATTACAGTCGCAATTTATCAGTTTACGACTGTTTGAAAAGAGCAATGGGGAGTCATGTTGTCTAAAATAGTAGGACTGAACAAACGAGCAATCACTTTTTTTAACAGCTATATTTTATATCATGGTTATACATGATAGCTTCCAGCTGTATTAGCATACAGCTCTGCTGTAATCGTCTGGAATAAGCTTAGGAAGTTGTATACACAAGCAATTGACCACTAAATACTCGCCTGCACTTTTATCAGGGTAAATTGCGTTTTCAACACTATTTCCGATTCTCTTGGGTCCAACCACTATGATAAGCATTTATTGTCTATGAAAAAAATTCCAAAATGTTGGAATCAAAAAAAATCTTGCGCTTTTTCATAATAGCTTTCCCATACATATAATTCTTCTACCTGTTTCAATCTCACGTTGAAAAGTTAAATGATGTAAAATTATAAATATAATATAATTACTATTTATTTAATGTTTAAATGTTTTATTACTAGTCATAAAACACGTCTGATCGTATCACACAACCTCAAAGCATTAAATTTCTCAAACACCCTTCAATCATTCTTAAAGTGCTTTCTGATTGTCTTAACAAACACAACGACTGAGTCTAATTGAATATTCTGAATACTTAACAATGTTCATTTCTTAAAGAGTCATTAAGAATGTTTATCAAACTACGTAACATTTAAACGCACACTGTAGCCGTAAAAACGCAAAACTTAAGATTTAATAATCCATAACTGCAGCTGCACTGAATTATAAACAGACGGAGAAACAAACCCTGGATACAAACATATTTAGAATGACGGTTGTAACATATACTTTTTTAAAGGTTATTTGGTTGTACTTTAATAATATAAAAATTGAAGTTATATTTAGCTCTCATATAAACTTAATTATTATTAAAAGTATTTATTAGTTGTAATTAGAAAGTTAATTTCTAGATCCATCATTACTATTATATATAATACGGCTGTATTCAAGTTGTTACTATCGGAGTTTGCCCGACTACTTTCGAACCCATTCGGGCAAACTCTCAGAGTTTACCCATTCGGGATATATGAGACAGACGGATAATAATATTAAATATATTTTAGAATTTTATTTAAAAAATATTACTAATGTTTAAGTTCTGTATTAAGAGTACCGAAATTTTACGAACTGCAAATATTACCAAGAAATAATGAAAACAAAAGTTCAAGTGTTCAAATTGTTTAATATGAAAATATTGTTCATTAGTCAGTTTATTGTAAGAAGTAGGTAAGTACTGCTGCATTGGCTGAAATTGCCTTGCACACGTGCTGCTTGTGATTTTTAATGTTGAATATTTTGTAAGGAATATTATGGACATGTCTTTAATTATAATATCAACAGCTACTAATTTTATATTTGCTCTATAAGCAGCTTGTACTATTTTTAATTTACTATTACCAAATTTATAAATATTTATCACTTTACTTATATTTTTATACACAACAAATTATTATAATCACAACATATTAAATAATTAATTTGATAAACTATTAAAATTTAATATTTTCTAACATTGATAATCGGTAAAATGTATGGACTTATCCAGTCTAAGCTATCACGTTGAACGCCCGTGCCGCAGCCGCCTCTACCAGGCCATATGGCCCACATCCTGCACGTTCAGGTTTCACTGACACACCTACATTACAAGCACTATATATATAATTAACAGTGAATAAAATTATATTTTATTTAATTATATCTTTTCTACTTTGAATTCATATCAATGATCACTTGTGTACGTCAATTAGAAATGTCCGGAGGGCCTATTTTGATATCATACTCATCGAAATAAGGCCTCGTGCACATACTTTTAAGGTATGTATAATAAGAATAAAATTATCATTGGAGAAACATCTGAGTAAGGTATTTCAAGAAGTTAAAAGTTTAAGTCAATTTATATACATACAAAAGAATATTTCAATGTAGGTTCATAATTTATTTGTTTCTTTAAGTGTTTCTTTTACAGGCCATAATTTTGGAGTGACAAGAAGTAAATGTTAGGATATTTAAAATTTACTATGAATAAAGTTTTATTAACTGTTAATGATTTGAAAGTCAGTATAACATTTGAAACTGAATAACATTTTATTAATTTTTAATGCTAGAAGTTACAGAAAATAAATATATGACGTAACTCATATGTAAATTAAATAAAATAGAATTTATATATAAAGATTATTGTTAAAAAAAATGATAAAAGTATTGAAATATTAAACATGATATATAAAAAAATTAAATTAAATTAATAAAAAAAATATATATTAAAAAATTAAATAAATCAGACGTGATAAATAAATAAAGAAGGTTGAAAAAAATCAAATAAAGAATATACGAAATCTAATGACATATTTACATAATGAGAAACTCAAGATGAACTTAGAAAACTAAAAAATATTTAAAAAATGGTATCAAGTAGCTTTAATTATAATAAGAAGAACATTAAGAATAATTTGTATTTACCGAATATTAATATAATACACTAATATTGGCTAATAAACGTAAACACCATGAGTCAATCTTAAGAAATTATACCATTTATAAAAGTAAATATATAAAAAAACTAAAAAAAAAATAAACTAATTAAATTTAAATATAAAATATAGAACTGCATAAGGCATGCGACAAAGCGTTATATTTTTTTTTATTTGCCCCGGGCCCTTCAAACACTATGCATAGTAACTCTATAATTCCTAGAATACTTACTACTAAAGTACTTTATAATTACCCTAATTCCCTGAAATTTCATATCTAGTCATTCTGTAACTACTTATAAAAAAATCTCTATTTTTTTTTATTTCATGTTGTTTTTATATTTGTTAGTGGTAGTCTTTTAATATAAATTTGCTTGTTATTTCGTATAAGCACATAAAATTCAAAATAAAATCTGTGTGTGGTAAGTTAAATGTTGTAAGCTGATAATTGATGCATCTAAATAGAAAAAAAAAAACACGCTAACCTGCGCACTTTTCTACAAATGGATAAGAGATCTGTACCCAGAAGTGGGATATATAACTGACAGATAAAATTAAAAAGAAATGCAAGAATATATCATTAAAACTCTTCAAAAAATTCATACAAAATACTTGTCAACACTACAAAGTGTGTAAAGTTACAAAACTTTACAAGCAATTTAATCATAGCAAAAGAATCTCAATAGCCATCAATTAATAAAACAAAACAATATTGACCCACATCACGATAAATCAAACTAAAATAATATTTTCAGAATAAGGTTTCAAACCATCTAACACTGTATCGATTCTTCCGTCATCAATACAATATTCACTAGCATTGTCACAGGATATTTACATGTAGATGAGAAATACGTTCCTTTGAGACATTTGTATGTGAATACTTTTATATTTTCTATAATAACTGAGTAAGGCTATCTGTTGAATATCCTTGTTTACAATATAACTGTATTTCTAAGTTGCAGTTTTAAACTAAGACTTGATTTTGTATAGAGAAAGAGAAAATATGACAACACACCATTAATAGCATATTAGTGTTTAGGATAATTATACTTTGATGTCTTTGAAGATGTCGCTTATTTATATATAATTATTTAGAAGAATTGTTTGTTGTTAGTCTAGGAGAAAAACATTTCGGACGATTGAATTTATTAATAAATTATTTTTATAAGAATACAAGAAACAAGAACAACCAAAAGATTGAAATAATAAGTAAGCGACGAAACTTCTTAGCACTCCCTTGATTCATGGTGTCATCATGCGGGTGCCGGGTCTACCATGTTGCCAGTAGAGAAATACATACTGTGCTTGGAACTTGCGACCCAGGTGAAGGTTAAAAGAGCCCCTTTAAAATTTCTTACCAACATGACCAAATTTTAAACGAACCTACTAACGCCGCTTTGAAATACATTCTAGAAATTAACTGATGATATTAGCTATGATCTTTATGTAGGAAATATAGAGACTTTGATGTTATACGCTCCCATGTTGCTCCCATGTTGTTGTCCCATGTACAGCAAGTATTTATTCCTAAGTAGTTTATTGATCAATCCGTAATACTTTTAACTTAAATGTGTGATATTTTGGTTAATTATTGCCCAGTAAACAGTAAACCCCACAACAAGTATTACGCACTTAAGTTCCAGAATAAAGAATATCCTCCGGTCTGGGTATCCTTTAAAATATCTTCAGATTTTTTTAGTTCTTATACGTATCCATCACGAGAGTCCAATCGGGAGCCTCTTCTTAGGTAAAATGAGGCTTTTGTATTCGTTTTTCTCGATGAGCCTACTTGAACAAACGCTACAGATCGTTTAGTGGTTGTGGTTTGAGCTCTTGCTACTGAAAGACTAACCGCTTCACGTATGTATTTCAATATTTTATCGTAGTGACGCAAGTATTGACCTTTATCCAAAAGTAATTCACTCTTTCAATCAATTTTTAAGCCATGCTTATTGTCTCTCTACAGATTGTGCAGGACTTTG
Organism: Mechanitis mazaeus; assembly: GCA_959347395.1. Taxonomy (NCBI): domain Eukaryota; kingdom Metazoa; phylum Arthropoda; class Insecta; order Lepidoptera; family Nymphalidae; genus Mechanitis; species Mechanitis mazaeus. The sequence goes on from OY365743.1 coordinate 13,446,051, forward strand.
CGGTGGCTTTAATTTATCTTACTAAATGACTTCGATCTGCAAGAGTTTGAAGTCGGATGCACCGTCTCAAAGCTGGTAAAATATAAAAGTCACCTATCGTTTTGGATTGCTATATCTTGTTGGATGTTAAGATTTGTACCTTCGGGCTGAAATATCATGTAGAAAGGTAGCGACTATTGTACTTAGCGTTGGAATGCGACCTTTTTATTTTTTATTTTTTGGTAGGTATTTAATGATAGGAAGACTTTGACCCCCTACAAAAAGTTCATTCGGAAAAGTATATTTGGGGTTTCGTCTACCCAGACATAAATATTGACATTTACAAGGTTTTGTCTCCAGTCTATCAGCCTACGCACAGAAATCCTATACTTTATTTAAATTTACCTGATATAGTTTTGGATTTCGAGTCAGTATCGCAAGATCGTTTGCGAATGCTAGTGTGAATTCTGTGTTTTTATTGGTAAATCTAAACCAATAACCCCACTTTTTCGCATGGCTTGTTTGTTTATTTATCTATTAAAATGATAATCACAATGTTAAATATGATTGAAGAAATAAAAAAAACTTTAAAATAAACATATTTTGCAATTCAGAGATTTAGATTGGATTTAGTGAGATGTTGGGAAACAAAAAAAAATTGAATATCATATTATTCAAAGCATTTATGTAGGAACTACAGTAGAAGAGTTTTACCACCTCAGTATGAACATCATCAGTTCATGTCGTAAGGATACAAAAGCGTTATCTAAGTGCCCAAAAGAATATCCACAAATAAATGTTTGTATGACGAACCACATACACTTGAACTTCAATAAATTGATTCTACTGGTAACAAAATCAATAAAATAACTATAGTTCCGCACACAAATATAGAGAACTCCAGATCCTTGACCGAATCTCTAAATATCCTGTATTGAAAACATCAGTGACCAAAATATAGTGAGTAAAATTAAACTGCTCGTTATTTTCACTTTTGTACAGCAAAGAATAGAATTATAGAAAAAATCTTTGACAGAATAGCAACATTGACTCCGGAATATTAAGTTAATTTGATTTCTTTAAGGAAACTTCTAGAAATAAAAGTGATGTTCAATAATTTGGCTGCCATCTTTTGTTAAGGGACTTTAATAATTCTTAAGGAAACGCTTCTATTCCCGTTACTTATAATATCTTTAAGGAAGTCATTAAAAGTATGCAGTACTTATATAATATAATAAAATACGAAGTAATTTTTTTGACATCTTTTTGTCAAGTAAAACCCGTATTTCTTTTTATAAAATTTTATAGAATTTAAAAGAATATTCCAGTAGTTGAATTAAAAAATTTGGGATAGATATAGATTAATCTGCATGTATTATAAAAAAAATACCTCCACCACGTCTGTCTGTTCCAACGATGTAAACTAAAAAGTACCCAACGGGTTCTAGTGCAATTTCTACCATAAGAAACTGGGATTTCTGAAGATCGTTTATGTAAATTCACTGAAATTTTTAGTCTAAATATTCCAGTCTCAAAAAATCTTGTAGAAATAAATAAATAATACAGTTTCTTGAGAATGTCATGGGTTGAAATATAACTTTCCAATATCAAAAAGGATCACGGTTACCGAAATCCACGCGAGTAAAGCTGCGGGCGGAACCTAGTTTAATATTTATATATTTTGCTTCAGCTATTATCAAAATTGTTCAAAAATAATAGCAAACATTGATCAAAATTGAAGCTAAATTGAGAATTTTTCGAACATTCTCGAACTGTCAAAACGCCACCTTTTGAAAAATAGTTCGAACAGCAACAACTGAATTATAGAGCACTACCGGATTGTTAGACATGCTTTTAGAGAAATGAACAGTCCGTTTGTTCGAACACTTCTGAAGCTTAATACGTCTTAGCAACCGTGATACGGAGACTGAGTAATTGCTACTATATCGGTACCAATAGTGAATCAATGATGTGAGGGATTAGTTCGCCATTATAGATTAGATATTTTCTGTTTCATGATTGAAGTATGACTTTTGAATTTATCTAGGTTAATATAATTACCATATTATAAATATACCCAATGGAATCTATTATAAAGGTACCATAATAAGCTTAGAACTTTAAACGCTTGTGACTTGTCACTTTTATGTTTAAATTATGTACAATATAAAAATAATATTTTATTAAGGATTGAAATAAAAAGTAAAGGTTTAAACTATTCAATACAATTACTAGAATGGTAAGAGTTGAAGTGAAATGCAATCATAGTAAATTATTCCTATTCAACTACAAGGCAAGAATACCGATGCTTTGTCAAAGAACGGTTGTATAATAACTTTGCAATGACCGAGTGTCCTCAACAAATTACTTTTGTAAGTGCACCTTACAATTTTTCATATTACTTGCTTGTTATGTAATTCATTTTTACTATATCTAGTTAAAGATATATCCTTTCCATTATTAAATCATTATTTAAACGATAAATCTTAATTTAGAATACTATATTTTGTAATAAAAGTTTTACTAAACCTAGCATTTGTTGTACATAAAAATATAATTGATTATTCTTGTATGTGAAAAACAAATTATCCAATACTGATGGTTTTGGTCACTAAATGATTTTAATGACAGTAAAATAAATTTGATAGAATAGATAATTTCATCAGAATATATACGATACATCGGTCTGCCACGTGAATATGTCACATGTCCTTTCGGGGAAACCACGTGAGAGAAGATATTGCTAATAGAATTATTATTAGACATGATTTTTATAAGATATTGTTACAGGATACACCATTATAATTAATTAAGTAAGAAAGGAAGTAGATAATTGACAATTAGTTATTTATTTTATATTATTTTTGTAATTACAGTGTTCAGTCATGGAAAAAAATAATTGTTTCCTTAGTTAGAAGAATAATGATAAATCTAACTGTTAATACGGGAGTATATAAATAAGGTTAAAATAACATTAATGTATTTTAAGGTGGTACTTTCATGAAGTTGCCCTATTTTTTTTTATTCATTCCATTATGTGAATAGAATTATGTACTAAAATAACTTTTCCTAGATTTCTCACCGGTGCAAAGTTATTTAAGGCCCATATCAGACGGTGTTACATTGGATGTCGCTCAATTTTCATTAATAAACTACCGGGTTAAGCGGTTTTCTGTGTTGCACTGTCCAGAAATAACTAGCTTTTGCAATTCCAAAATGCTCTACAGCGTTTGTATGCCTTTTTATAACAAGTTAATTGATTTTTAAAGTTTCATATATATATATTTCATGTTCATCTTTTGAGAATTTTAAAAGATACATAAATAAATACATTCATACATATATACATATACTTATACAACTAAGGTAATATATTGGTAGTGGCAATTTAGTTTTCAATAACGATTATGTTTCATGCCAATATTAAGAAAAAATTTAAATGTTTTAGCTCTTTATTAAATTTATTGTAAATTTCTTCATATAGAAAAATCAACAATTCTTAAAAGACAAGTTAAAAATATATATTTACTACAAAACTTACCTGAATGTATAAACTTATTATATAAATGTATATACACATATATTATGTCAAATATGAGACACGTGCCTGTAAAGCCGACCTCATCTGTCAGTAATCTAACCCGATTTCACAAAACACTAAAATAAAAGGCCAATAGGTCTAAGGGTCACTCACTAAGTGGCTGTGACATTTCGCTTGCATAATTGGGAGCGGAACTGACACCCCCCTGGGGGGGAGGCGTCGACGTGTCAAGTCAGGGGTTGAATAATATATGCACTGAGTAGGATGGTTCTACCACTTATCCAACTTTGAATAATGTATGCTATGGAGCCAGTTTGTTTGAGCTGCACTGCCTGGCTTTGCGAGGTATACTTGTGTTATTATATGTCGCTAATTAAACTTATTTTTAGTAGTCAGTAGCTTTTATATTGTAATTATTTTCAGATGTTTATTTGTTCAATAGAATTAATTAAATGAAATGTACGTTTCGTTTGTTGTTAATGTTTGTTTACAGTAATATGGTAGAAAAATGTTTTAGTTTATTTTTATTGCTCATAAACACCTCGAGCTATTATATTACCATACATTACAACGGAAAAAAAGGTCATTATATAAAGTCGGTGGAGAAAATTAAAAAGCAATAACTGCTGCTTGATCGTTGTGTTGGAGTCGCTTGCGCAGGTGTCGCGCCGGATGCGGCTGAAACGTAGAGAACGGAAGAGGGGGGGAATAACGTGTTGAAAGATCGAGTGAAGTAAAATGAACTGCTTTTAAAATGATTTTGAGTAACATTTGTGTATTTTTACTGAATCTTTTACTGAATTTTTAATCTCTTTGTTTTATTCGATTTCGATTATATATGAGATCTATAAATCTTTATATATTAATCTAAAGGGAAAAACTATTAATTTTTAATGATTAATTATTATTGATTAACTTACAAAATAAGTTGCTAAAATATGATCTAATAATATTTTAAAACTTTTTTAATTAAATTTCATTAAATAATAATATAAAAGATTTTGAATATTTCATCATTTATTGGATATACAATTGAAAGCTGGCAATTATGTATTCTTAGTGATTTCTGATAGCTAGAACAAAACGGGGTTGTAGATAATTATCGAGTTGTATTTAAATCGATATTAATAACGGCAACATCGCAAAACCTATAAACGTTTCCAATACCTTTGATTTTATTGGCATTGGCAGAATCTGAATGTATTACTTATAAAGTGATTTTAATTAAAATTCGATTAAAATAATCGATATTATGAGATAAGTAAAAATAAAATGAAATGACACAACAAGTTTGCGAGAATAAATATTAAAACTATGAAACGTATTCTTTTCAGTGACACCCCTTGCGCGGGCGCCATTAGGGGAGGAGGGCGGAACGATCGAATAATGCACTCAACGTGAAAATTAATTTCACGTGTGTATATTCCTGTCACAAAATCCCAGGTAATGAAAGAAATGTTATATTTTACACAACATATTATTTTATTAATTATACTATTGAGTTGCGTAAAGCGATTTGAAGTTTGAAATATTAATGTGTTAAAGATAATATTCATTTTGAAATGTATATCACGTTCAATCTAATATTTAAATGTATATAGTGGTACAATTATTATTATTTAATTATTGTTAATCGGGATTTGCCCGACTCTGAGCCTGGCGAAATCGTAGCGTGAATTTCTCACAACAGGAGGTCGTGAAGAAACTAACCGGAAAACGCTCAAAACCAGTCGGGCAAATTCCGATAATAATTAAATGAGTACAGCCTGATAATTAAATATAATAGTAATTATGGATCACGAAAGTTTACAAACAAATACTGTTATTGTGCTTCCAAGTTGTAATCTATGTGTAAGTTTTAGATTTTAAATAATAATAATTTCGTTTAGTATATTCTTTTCCATCATTTCAGGTCTGTTGCACGATCAGTGTATAATATAATCACTGAAAAAAAGTTAAGTTTCTATTGGTTAATCAATAATATGGCATCACGTTCGAAGTACCATTATAAGACACAAATATTATCTCAAATCGGTAACTGAAATCCGTAGCGGATGTAAGGGCGGCTCTGACGGCGCCGGTCAATGAACCCACGTATTTTTTGAGCCCACCGGCTGGGACAGCTTCCTGTCACAATTTGTCGTTTTTTTTACACCGTCATAAGAATAAAGTTTTTTGTAATACCGTTTGAAACTTGTCATCCGTTTTCGTATTATCTTTTCAGCTTTGTAATCTTCGCAGTTTTTATATTAATTGAACGATTACTACAACAGTTTCGCTTCTTCTTTAGCCACTCATACGTAATGGATGTTTCTTTGTTACATTCAATTTAACAATATTTGTATCATAAAAAAAGTTTTTTTTTTAAATTTAAATCCAATCAGTATTACCTTAATTTTAATTTCCAAATTTATTTTTATTTGTATATCTTTAGGTTTTGAGGTTTTTTTTAGCAGGTCTGGAATTTTTTTAAACAATTGTATGTGTGTTTATGTCCATGTATGTAAGTATATTTTAGGGCTCCGTTTACTTGTGCAATTCACTTCGATTTGGATACTAAATGATGCATATCCATGTAACTTAGAATTGATTAGTTTTCTTTTGTAATCAGCCAAGTTTTTAGTTTAAACATACATGTAAATAGCGTGTATACGCGTGTGCGCAATGAGGGTAGTTTTGGAGCCAATTAACGCGTGTCAATGTCAACGAAAAGTGATCTCAACTGTAACGCAAATATTATAATATATTTTTTTAAGAAAGTATATAAATAAAATGTATTAAATTTATTGTCAAATTTATAAAGTTATGGAAAATACCCGCAATAATGATTGTAGTAAAAGTACCAAAAGATGAAATGGATTTTATTTAAAACAAAATACATGCAATATTGAAAAATAATTTATAAAAAAAAGAAGAGTACAATGAGATTCACAATTGTATTTTTTGTTTTATTAATAATTTTTATTATATTTTTTTGTTTTTAAGAAAGTGTATAAATAAAATGTATTAAATTTATTGTTAAATTTATAAAGTTATGGAAAATACCCGCAGTAAGTTGTATTAATGATTGTAAAAAAAGTACCAAATAATGATTTTATTTAAAACAAAATACATGCAATATTAAAAAAAAAGAAGGGAACAGTGAGCCTCACAATTGTATTGTTATTTTATTGTTAAACAAAAAAAAACATCATTTATAAGATAAGAAGGAAAAAAAAACAAATTTGAATTTTTTTACTATCATTATAGAGATTGATTTATTGTAATATCCATTGTTAACTTCCTGATTAAATTAAACTTTTTATTTCATCTTTTCAGTTATACTCTTGTTTCTTTGTGAATCGGTCAGTTCTATTTTGCATAAACTAAGTAATCTTTTGTTTTTAACTTGATCAAACAAATAAAAAAAATAAGCAATCAAACTCTTATGGCTTGCTTGTAATAAAATATAATTTGTTTCTTTAAAATTGGACCAGGTAATTGATGTTCAAAAAAATATTAACAATTAGAGGAGAATTTTTACAAATAAAAAGAAAAGTTGTTCATCTCTGTTAGTTTAATTATGGTTTATCGGTCTACCTAGCTGCTTAGGGATTTTTATTTTTTAAATAAGAACAAAATATTTGAACTTATGGCCTCTTGAAAACTGTCCCGTCCCACTACCAATTAAGCTACCGCTATCCACGTCGATGATTTTAGCATTCTAGCAGGTTAGTTGTTGGTGTAACCTATGGGGCTTCTTTTGAAAATACTAACTTTTGCAGTATACAGTAACAGTGAAAATACCATCGAAATAAATAAGATATACTCAATTAATAATTAATTAGAATATAGTACAATTTTCTACATATTTAATGATTACTGCAGTCTCTTAGGATCTAGGTTCTACCCTCCTAACAAATCTTAACATAAAATTTTTATATAAAATCGTAAATTGTTGTAAAGCTTCCGTAGGTCAACGGGAAACCAATTCCCCTTCATATATGAAATGGTATGATGCGCATATTTCAAAACATATTTTATTTATTTATTACGACGAATAAATTTTCATCAAACTCTGTTCCAGCGAGTTATAATAACAAACATTTATACATACATCCATCTAGACAAACTGACAAGTTTATAGATAAGATATAATGATATAATTTTAATTTTTAATATTATTTTGTGATGATTCTAGAACTATTTGTCATCTACTAATTCATTAAACTATTGGTGGGTGCCTCCAGCTCGCACTTGGCCGCATTTTTTATTTGTAATTATTGTTTTAACCACTTATATTTCAGCGATAATGAGTTTTTTTCCACATTAAAATGTGTCTTATTAGATATCAAAGTTATTGAAAATAATTTTTAAATAATATACGTAACATTTTATTATTGTCAAAATAATAAAACAAGTAGTTAAATTATTAATTGCAAAAAGCATCTTTATAATCGATACATATATATATATATATACCGATAACCAAACTGTTTTTGACCTTAAGATAATGAAGTTTAATATAGTGTATGTGCACTTTAGCGCGACCTACACGTTCCACAAAATACACATAGACTCATGACTTTGGTATGAAAATTATTCTTACATATGTTGTACGTTTGAAGTAAATATTTTCATCATATGTCACTGTTATTATAACATATATTTGACTAATTTTAATTAAATATATTTGACTAATTTTAGTTAAATTAATGTTATTTCAACGAAAATCTAGAATTATCGCCGAAATTAGCGATTCAGAACTGTTGCAATTGCTAATTCAAATTGACACATCAGGCCAGACGAAAATATATCTACCGTCTGGAACCAGTGGGGTCGGGAGATACCCCCGTGTCATTGTTTCAACCAACAAACAATGCAGTGCATTTTGTGCTTTAATTTATATACAATACGAGCTTTATGTTAAAATCATTAACCTGAATGCAGAATTTTGCGATAATAGTTTTTGACACGCCCGCTCTTCATAAATACGATGAAATTTTAATCTGTCTGATTTATTATTGAATAATTTTCAGGCAATTTAATGTTTCATGATATTATAATAAATGTTTTTTTATAAGTGCATATTTATTGATCATATTGGGTATTTTAAGTGATTAAATACTTTGGACCACAGCATCCCATGGCTACAAAATAAATATAATACTGTTTTATGCTACCTACAGCAAGGTACGGCGTTGTTAAGCTACGCCGTATCCACCAGCTTTTTTCTAGAGTCTAGACTATGTCAGAATAAATGTGGTACTTATTTTTATAATATCCATCGAAACCTATATACTCCTTGTTACAAGTGACGTACAAAATCAAAACAATATTTTTCAATTGTAAGAACACTGTAGCCTTACACAAGAAACAGGATCGCGCTGCGCAAGCGCCATGCTGGGACGCCGTACCTTGTGCATTTTCAGCTAAAATCTTCTCAATCGATATATAAATAATCGTTTACCAATACGTACGAAAACACGCAAACCAACGGCCGTAGTACGATATTTCAGGAAGGTATTCCCCCGTCCGTCAGACGCAACTACAGAACATCCTATTTATAAGCGTCTATGTATAAATTCACTAAAAGTTAACACCACAACACACGTAACGAATATAAACTCGGAAAAGCCTCTATTAATAATCGACCGACTGACTTTGCTACCAAAAATAATAGTCTAATTGTGAAAAGTTTATGCGGGATGGGTCGTGGACCGGGGCTATCTTGGGGCGGCTAAACTTAGTGGTGCGTACGAGCCAGATGGTAAAATTAGTGCTGAGTTTCAACGAGACGCCGTCTGCTCTGCTGCTCATGACGACACGGCGTCCATTCACAGCACACGCCAGCCACTATGACGAACGCTTTACCAACTGCCAAACTTATGACATTCCATTTTTGAATTGAACAACCATTTTGCCAGGTAACTGCTATGAAGCTTCGCTGTCAATCTGAGATTGCAATGATCTCTTGATTCTGTAATGGCTGGCTTCAAAAAGCTGATCGATTTCAAATTAGGAACGTATATTTACTCTTCCGTCACATATCGTCAAAATTATTTCATTAATCATAAATATCTATGTGCATACAAGCCACGAGAAAGATCTTTAATTCTCAATTTAAAATATATGTGTCATCTTCTTGACTCATAGCTTCTTATAAAAGAAAACTCATAGAATATATAGTTAAGGTAATATTTTATGGTCATATTATGTAATAAGTAAGGCGTTGGTAAAAATTTAACGGATTCAGTTCAAGCCTTATTGAGTGCGGTCTCAACCCCGTAAAATGTGTTGGAGCGGCAATTCAAAGGATTTTTAAGGGCCGCTTGTTTCATAATGAAAGGAAAATTACGTTAAATAGCCAGTGAATTTTAAAAAAGCATTGGCTAAGAACATCTAACGGATATATTTTCTTAAGTAAAATATGAAATAAATCTGTTAAACTTGATATCTTTGTAATTTTTATCTTGTCTTCTCCAGAAAATCTTTTTAAGTTTTTTAAAGGATAACAAAATGTCTACTAATTTAATTAAAACAACTGAGTCGTAACATTTATTATGAAAATAAGCTTATAAAATATTAGTACATAAAATTTATAAATCAGTTTACTTTGTGACCACCACCCAGTACCATTATTTATTGTTTACATATATGTTTTCTTTCATTCAATATTTCACAACAAAGTAACGATGACAAAACAAATTTTGTATTTTGACTACGTAATGTTGGTATTATAAAAGCACCATATTTCAACATAGCTGATCAGAAAAAAAGTATAAAAATACTGTTGTTTGATGTTACCGCCGCGAATTTGTACTTAAAAATGACATTGGTTTCTTCATCATAAATTACTGTTGAATAAGAGAAAGATTTAAAAATATCTGAAGGGCAAATATCATAGTTGTCAAGCTTCTGTATTGCGTCGGTCAGAAACAAACTAATGTATGAGCTGTGTTTTTATAATAATCTAGAGATCTGTGCCAACTACTTATAATCAATTAGTTATCTTTGAGAGAGTTGATTAATTCGGATAAATAATATTAATAATAGGATAAAATCCTTGATTAGTTAATGAGAGTTTTATTTGGAAGTAAAGATTTTTTTTTAGAAGAACTTAAGATTTTATTTAATTTCTTAACATCTAGTGTTCCAATTTAAGTACTTACGTAAGTCATACTTATTAATAATATAAGTAATAATATAAATGAGTATTATATATGAAAATAGGTGAAGTATTCTATCATAATTAGTCGTAATAAGAGAAATAAAACCACATCATAATATTATATCTGTTATAATATTCAGAATATAATCATAAATAGTAAGAAATAATGTCTGCCTCGGTTATGTTTGGATGAACGCCAGAACTCATGATCTGAACACGATGCGAATGTATACTGTATTAATTTGTATATTAAATCAATTTAGGAATTTATTCTTGACGCGGAATATTTAATAAAATATACTAATATGTGTATGAAAAAAAAAGTTTTATAATTTCATTTTTTTTTCTCTCTCAATCATTTCGATTTAACTAGTAATATGTATACATAATGTTAATATCAAAAGTATAAAACGAATATATCAAACCAAAATGCACTGAGTCTATAGTCGGTGCAGTCACAATACAATACGTTTCAATCACTAAATAACATCGAGTTACGAAAAATTAACTGGATATAGTTTTATATGATTTTAACAAAACATATATCACTTTTTTATCACTTTATTACGAAAAAATGCTGATAATGATGACATAGTTTAAAAGGATAATAAACAACTATTTAAAATTAGTTCTTGCTTTAAATTCAATAAAAGAAATATTGAATTATGGTGAAATATAACTTAATAAAGATAAAGCTCTTCAAAGAATATCTTATGAATTTGTTATTTAATATTTTTTCTATAACATACAAGAAATTATAGTTGTTACTTCTATGAGAGTGAGTTCTGATTACCCTTTCATACTCAACCCGGAAACCATCAATGATGTTTTTCGTCTTAAAAAGTTATAATTAAATAAATTATTATAATTATATCATATTCTATTTAATATAAAAAATAGATAGAATGTATAGTTAAATGGTGAAAGATATAATAAAATGTATAAACTAAAATATATGCTTTTCTTAATTACCGAGTACATAAAATGTGCTGACTGCGCAGCTCATTGTAGGCAGCACAATCAAAACACTAACTCCCTTACTGATAAAAATATTTATATTAGAGAACTTATCCCGGTGTTGTCACTTTTTCACCAACGATTACGTCAACGGTGAGGAAGTGACAAACCAGAAATATGTTATACTAGATTTAAATATTTTTATTAGCAGGAGGGTCACAAGTGTTTTATTAAGACATACATTTAAAATAACCATTCACATTTCCAAAATTCTTTGTTTGTCTCCTAAGGTGTTTCCTTTAAAAATTTGAAAAGAAACGCCATATTAGTACTCAAGGAAAACACATAACATTACTAACAGCATTTTATTTTTATTTATTATTAACCGTGGTGAGCAACCTCATCTGTTACCCTTTAAATCATACTCTATATCCCACTAATTTAGTTTTCAGTAAAAATTAAAAAAAAAATGCTATTAAAAAACATAGGAGGACCTATGCAAACTAAATTCCAAAAAAAATACAAGATAGAACTATTGTTTTTGAGTTTTGTGTTTTGAACTGAACACAACCACACGGGTTGATTTTTTTTATAAAAATGTTAAGTATAAAGCTTAATCTTCCTATTTAATTATTTGTATAAAAGATAAACGAAAAATACTTTCTTTATAGCTCCCGGTTTTCAGTAACATTTATCAATTATTCAAAGTAAGAGTGCCGTTAGGCATCTTGTAAGTGTGGGACTTGTCTGACAGATTTCCTTTTATAACTGAATTTGATTCTACATGCTGCTTCAAGCTTTGTTTTTAACGTAAATTATTGTAACCTTTTTGTCATAAATTGCTTTATATTAGCTTTATTCAATATATTACAGAATAACCTAATTTAAAATATTTTATATTATAATATATGTTTTTTTTGTACTAATTTTTCATAATAATTGTTTTTAATAAAATACTATTAAAGTAAATAATATTACCAGTAGCTTTTTCACGGCCTTCTTTTCAAAATCGGCCTCCGTAACAATACAAAGTTATTGATATCGAAAAGAAGGCCTCTTTTCTCGACTTTTAAAACGTCCGCGACGAAATTGGAAACGAAATTGGAAATGGAAAATAATTTTAAATAGATATTAAATTTGTTATTTACAAAATAATTTACACCAACGCTGTGAGAATTTTCTTGGAATAATATGGTAACGTTTTCTGTCTTTGGAATATTTTCGCGAACGTTCTAACAAAAAGTCAAGGACTAAAACTTTGTTTTTGCAGCTTTATTTATTGTTAATACAAACATCGTCATCTTCTGTGACTACGCGGAATAAAATTGATATAAAATTTCGTACAATAAATTTTTTCAAATTATGAATATCTTCAGTTCTGTTAAGACAAATTTTTACTTTCCATATTATATCATAAACAATAATTTCAATGCATTTTTAGGATTAACCTTAATAGTCAACAAATGTTGGAACAATAGAACTGTAAAGCTGTTCTCTTTAATACTTTAATAATAAAATATATTTTTTTCATTACTCTTACTAACTCATTTTCATGACTCATTTCGGATATAAACTTGATAATATTTATGCAAATAATTTTAATACTATTTATTTAATTATATTTTTTTAAAAACAGTTAAACTACTGGAATATTTTTTTGGCTAACTGTGATATCTTTTTTGTTAACATTAGCACGAGTCGATTAACATTACAACATTTTATAGAAACCTTTGACATTTTTGAAAAATAATAATAAAATCGCTTAGCCGATTTTGCTGCAAATCTAATCAGTTCTAAATTATGTAAATACGTATCCATGATTTCAAAACAAGAAGTCAATTGAATATTGACTTATAAAGATAAGGAAGACATGAATTTAACAATAATAACTTTTTAAAACATAAAAGACAGAATTTTCTATATATGTGCTGGATTTATTCAGCTGTTTATGATAATTGGACTTAAATGTCATTGGTAATATAAACTAAACGATCCGAACCAAACATGTCTTAAATAATTCATTTGTATTCTTGGCCCAATCATTTCTTGGCTTTAATCATCCAAATGAATTGTCAAATTGAACATACATATTTTATTTTAATATCATATATATAATAAATGATAAATCTATAATTTTTTTGACGCTCTACATATATTTCTTTACATATAACATTATTCACAATAAAAACGAGATAAATTTTATCTCTGTGGATGATAACGGATATTGTGAATTTTATTTTATCAAAATATCAAAAATGTTAAATTTAACCAAAATTATATGCGAGTTAAATCCGTAAAAAATAGTTTTATTTAAGTAAAGTACATCTTTATTTGGAGCATAAAAAAATAATAACATAATGTTACAAAATCACAAAAAAAAAACAACATAGAACCCAGTGTTATGCCCCATAAAGGTACTTCATGTTGACTGGGCTTAAAAAAACACCAACACTGATTTTCAGTGACACCCTAGGCCGTCGTGATAAGTAGTCGTAGTGACAATAACCAAAATTTTTTAAAAAATAGTATAAAAGATAATACTATATCAAAAAAAGTTGAATGCTTTTCGAATAAAAATATTTTTCTCTTTAACAAATTACTAAGTAGATATAAAACCTTTTTTATTTGTTCCGACGCAGTAAAAAAAAAGTTTATAGATGCAGCGTCTAATCTTTCGTCACAGTAAACGGCTCATTAAAACAAGCCATAAAAATAGGAAATACGAGGCAACGTTCACGGGTTAGGCGAGAATAAACAAACATTCAGCTTTGTGGAGTTCTATAGTGTTTAATTTTCTCTTCAAAGTTATGTACTCTGCTAAATGCACTTCAATATATACAACCGATATTAAACATCCATTTATATAGTTTATTCATAAGTACACAATAGACTTAAATCTGGTAACAGAAAAGAATCTCTTTTAAAAGAGATTCTTTTCTGTTACCAGATTTTAGGTCGAAGGTCGCCATGAATTAATAAATTTAATAGAAATCTTATTAACAGATAATATATTGTCAAAATACAATAATTTTAAATCAGTTTTGTTTAGAAACGAAGTCTATGTGAAATTGAAGCAATATCTCGCCAGTGCTTTAGGGCGGGGGGCAAAGCGTTATACCGCCCAAAATAGCACGCACGTGCCGTCGCGGCTGCCCACGCGCACCCAAGATGGCCGCTGCCGCCGCATTCATTGCGCGTGTGTGCGTGTGATTTATGCATACGTACTTGTACAATATTACACGAAAGAATCAGTTCAGAAAACAAGCAAATGAAAATAGAATCTATTATGTTGTTGTAAATGCCAAATTAGATTAAAATTATTATGAAATTGTGAATTTCTGTATTGAACCGTGCTACTGTGATGGAAATCCTACAACTAATCTATATGAACTTCGTATGTAGGAACTTGCGTTGTAGGTAGATTCAAAACATATCACCAGGATGCTCTAAAAAGGCAGTACCAGCAGTTGTAATATTGCTATTTATCTTATCTGGGATAAGTATGTCAATAAATTTAAAACAGAAATGTTTTTATATAAGTATATATATTAAAGATAGGTTATGTGCGAAGTCAATATCAAAGCATTAGATTAAAACAATTTTATTTACTTCACGATTCAAAGGAGCAGATTTTGAAGGTTTATGATTTGTTAAACGAAATAACAATTTAAGTGTTATTTTAATCTTATGTTTATTAATATAATGAATAATAACATCGCTATGTCCGGTAATTCATCACACATGTGATCCTGTCTCAATACCGACATTTTTAGTAAACCTCTCGTCATTCATTTTCTTATTACTCATTCAATGTTTCAGCAGACATTGATGCTCCCCGGATTTCGATTCGTCACTTGATTACGAAATTATTTATAAAAAAATATATTTTTAGATAAATTTTGTATTTTATTACGATTTTTGTCTTATTAAATGTCAGTTGTGGAGGGTATAGTCCATAGAGTTTTGTTATTCGTAATGTTGTTTAGTGTCTATAGAGTTCACTGCTCTATTTCTATCTATGGCTTACTCTATCTCTATGTATCTAAGATACAACTTTAGACCTATGTAATACAGATCTTGCAGGATTCAAAGCGTGTTAGGGTGACCATATTATATCGATCTTTAAAGAAACCCTTCATTTTGTTATCTAACTGAATATATAAAATGGTCCTTGTCATATTAAAAAAAATATTTCAGTTAAAAGTCTTAAAATTAACAATAATTAAATTGTTTTAGGTTATTATATAGTATTGTCAAGTTCATAGAAATATATTTCATTCAAAAAATAATGATGATAAACAAAAAAATATTAAGCAAAACACATCGCAAATGTCATAAAAACCTTAAAAATCTTTCAAAAATTCTGAAACATTACACATGTTTTTTAAAATTTATTTAATTCGACCTATCTGTCCTGTATTCGATTACAGCTGGTCACCGGTGTATTCACGCGTCGCGGCGCGAGCTCGTCTAAATTTAGCCTCGCCTCCCGTTGAGATCACTGGAGAGATGCGATCCTCCCTTAGTGTACGCTACAAGACACCTGTTGAATAAAGACAGTTTATTATCTGAAGCCACTCCGCTTTTAATAAGGTATATACTTATAGGAATATAATTCTACCCTACAAATTTTTGTTAGTGTGGTAAGGGGTATTTAAATTTTTAAGATTTAGATATAATACTCATATATATTCATTACAAAAACCTTTATTCGTTAAATTACAAATAGCTTATCTATTATTCCATTTTTGAAGAATACAGAGCTACAAATATATATTTTATATGTACTGTGAAAAGTCTCTTCCAATTGAAATTGTAACCTAAATCATAAGAACAGTTGGTGCTATAAAACACATCATCATAAAGTAGACTTTACAGTTACTGAAATAATGGTTATTATCGTATATATACAGAGTAATTTATGTTGTTTCCTACAGTGAAATGTGTTAGGCGACACGTGCGCCGTGCGCAAAGTAAGCTGAGATCCTTTGGCAGCTGCGTTTCAATTTGACGCCGGTCTGACTCAACTTGGAGTACTTGAAAAATAAAACAAATGCCGTACATAAATCGATTTACGCTCTCATATAACTTGTACATACTAACAAGGCATCTGTAATAGAAAAAATCTCGTCTCTCTGTATTTTAGCTAGATTAAAAAATATATAATGAGAAAGATTACTTTCTTGTCATTCGTATTGATTAAGTGAGAAAAGAAACTCACATTGATATTTATATACAAATATGTAATGTTATAAAATTAACATTAATCAATAATTATAATAATGACTATTTATTCTTGAATATTTTATCTATTTATAAATATATTTCATTATATTAAAATGGTTAATATATAAAATTAACATAACGATGTTAATATGCATGCAATACGTATGAAAATAAACGAATGAACGTCATGGAATTACACTAATGACGTTTCTAGAGAAGTAACACGTTTCTAGAAAACAATTTTAATATTTTTATTATGATATTATATATCCGACAGTATTCTTCTTAAAGGATTTATTTGTAATCAATTTAACTATATGTAATATAAAAAAACATTGCGTAGCTCTAAACTGTTGCATATATGTATCAGAATTTGGTGTTATTATTTCTTTGGAAAAGTCACCCCAAATAATAATTATTTTACTTTTTTTTAATATACTGTTAAAGGTTAAAATTATTTATCTAAAAAGTATTGAACATTTTAAATTGTCTTTTGTATAAAGTAAGAATTCTGACAAACAAATCTTTAATACGCTAATTTTAAAAATGTTTATTTTTATTTACTCTTCACGATCAGTTATTTTATTTTCTTCAGTGTATCTTTATTCGTAAGTGTCTATCATTCTTATTAATATATCTCTAGAGAGTGTGGCAATGTCTTAATTAATGGCCTGCAGATGTTTATCGAGGATCCTCCCTCAATAACTTACCCTTAAATTTATTTCTTTCTATTTCATTGTTTTATCATTTTAGTTATAGGTGTGCTTCTGGGTAGCACTTAAGAAATATGTTATTACCATAAAAAGCGCGTAATGATTCGTACGTTTATATATATATTGCGTGATTCGTATTATATTTTCCAAAGATATGTCGAAAGATAGATAAGATTTTCGATCACTTAATTTCAGTTATTATTTTCAAAGCGTTAGGTTTTTCATTTTTATATCTCAAAATTAAATCTAATGTCTTCAATGTAATTTATTCTATTATATTCTATAAAATTTAAGGAGTTTAAAATATACTGTAATAGAATCAAAAAACAAAGAGATTGTACTGTATTTAAGTGTATTAATATGGCACCTGCCTCTGCAACAGAGCCAATTACTTTATGATCTCTTACTATAATTAAATAAATGCATAGATTCAATATAAATCAGGCCTTGTCGATTAGATTCAGTCTCAGATCCAACATCTAAGCCAATAAACTAGGAATGTGATATAATTGCGTCTTTAGTTTAGTTATCGTAATATTGCAGTTTAATACTTGTTTCGAAATATTCAGGAACGAGTTTCATTTTTGGGTAATGTTAAAAAATAATAGTATTATACTATAAATGAAATAAAATAAAGATTAAATTGGTGTGTCATTTATTACATATATATAATATTTTTTAAAACTATTAACTTCGAAAATCTAAGATTTAGTTCCGTAAAATTACTACATTTTCAGCTCAAAGCACCGGTTAAGCCCATAGGGTGAGTGAGTTGGCACGTTGCCAGCTGGCGTCTCTGGCGCGTGGCCAAATCGGGAGCGTACAGTGGAAAAAATGGCCGTCGCGCATCTTTGATATGCGTCATGCGCGTGCGCATGTTGTATGTTTTTGAAGGAAACCTCTTGCGACTGAAAGAAAATGACAATTAAATAGAATTTGAATCATTATTGTTCGAAGAGTTTTCTCATATTTTTCAAAACATATACATGTAATAAACAAATTCCATTTACAATATTTATTAAACAAGTAAAAAATTGTTATTTAAAATGATATTTCAATAAATTTTATTCATATGACTTGTAATATTGGTCCCAATCTTGACTATCTGAAATTACTGTCAATCAGTAACTAAGAAAATGCGTAGTTAAATAATATACGTATTTTTAACAAATGGTGTGGAAACTGTTTGATAGATAGTGATTGATGACGTCACGTAGCAACTGCTTACGAAATGTTTTCCAATACTTTAGGATATCAGTCAATTTGACATAGCAATGTTTTAATATACGAATATTAGATGACCTTGAGAGATCATTTAACATATATTGTATTAACCATGGTTATATATGAGATGTCTCAGGCAAGTATTATTATTTCACAGAACAGAACCGAGTGAACCACCACCAAATAGTCCACCTGGTTGTAAGTACCAGGTGGACTATTTGCTAATTTGACATCGAAACCTAAAATAATATTATTAATAAAAATAACACGGAATGATAAAAAGTATATTTTATTATAAAAGAAGATGCTTACAATATTCAACTCATCTAGAAACTTCCATTAAATCCATGATATAGATGTACATTTTTAAGCAAAAACTTGAAATACTTTTTTCTTATATATATGGAAAAAGTTACATAGATATTAATTACATCATAAGTATTAAATAAATATCAGAACTAGAACTAGTTACAGATAATATTATCAGAAATTCTTTAAAAATTTAAATCTTTTGAAAATATTTTGAAACCTAGTAAAACTTTGTAAAAAAGTTCTTAACATTAGGACCGTATTTTACATCATAAGTAACTCGTAATTACGGAATAACTATTATTTTCGATATTAACTATACACACTCTTAAAACATCTAAATAATGGTTAAATCTTAACCAAGGACTGAAATAACGGCCTTTAATGTCATAAAATGTTGTTGATAAAATTTAGGAGACTTAAAATGAGCGAGGGTTATAATGTGTCAATTTTAATACATACCATGTATATAATTTTTTCATATGACGATTAGTCGATTTTACATTTTATTTTTTTTTCAACAAAATTATTATCCAGAGGTTACTCACATCAATTATTTTTTGGAAATTTCTAAGACTAGTTCAAATCCATTCGGGGCCCCTTAACTTTGAGCATGGCAGGTTTTACTGTCATTTTACAGTCGGGCAATTCTCGGGCAAATTCCTATAAATTAGCGTGAGTACAGACAGATAATTCACATATGATAACAAAAGTCTAAACAATTTTAAAAAATCATTAAATATATCCGAATATCCTTGAATTTTATTATAATAATTATTGATTTAAGCACTTTTCAGCACGCGTGATTTAAAATGATAATTTGAATACCAAACTCGTTAAAACTTTCCGCGTGATATAATTGTGTTATGGAGGTCTATTAAAGTTTTATAGAGGCAAGCTAACACGGTGTTATTGTGAAAAACCGCGTGAAGTATCTGGATCGCCGCCAAGGCGCAACAGGCCGTCGTATCGGGACAATGGTTTCAATGCTTTAATATAACCAGACTATAGTAAATTTATAACGTCTTTTGTCTGCAAATACGTAGAATTATATATAACTATCCGGCTGTAATCACGTCAAAAGTATCGGAATTTGCGAGTCCAGTTTCGAGACCTTTGGGGTTCCTTATTCATGAACTCGAGTTTAAACCACGGTTCCGCCATGATCAGAGTATTCATAGATTACGAAAGTCAAAATACAATAATTGTACGTAATATATCGGTTTCTAGAAGAATTTAAATCAAAATTTTATAACACAATAATATAAAGAATTCTAATTGGCTGTAACGTTATCAACCAATCAGAGAGCTTAACATGGTTTTGAAAAATTTTGTTGACTTTAAGTGAATCGGTTGAACCTTAATATACAGATTAAAAAAAGCTAATGTAATAAAATAAAATAATATTAAAATAAAATTATATATTGTATTTATTCTTATTATAGAAAAAATATCAAATTCTTAATTTAAATAGATTTTGACGAATTTACTTGAAACAAAATTAATTTAAGCAGACCGTATAATACAAAACGCAGATAACAGACCTGCTTTTCAAATGCCAAATAATGAAATAACAAAATACATTACAGCGAGATAAGTCTTCGATACTTATGAGTCGCTGGCGCTTCGCCAACTGGAAGCTGCACTGGTCAAAATGTACAGACAGTAATATTTTTCTTTTATTATTACTTTTTAAGTTTTTAGTTCTTCAGAGGACAGACAAAGGCTTTTACACTTTTTCATTTTTTTTAATTATTTTTGACGTTTTGTTTTCTTTTTAATCTATGAGGCAATGGTAAGATTGTCAAAAGACACTATCGGTATTTATATTATTATTTTACAGGTACAGAATACATAGAAATACAAAATGTATTTGTTTAGAGGTGTCACATTTGGAATGTCACGCTTATTATTTGACATTTTTTCTTCATCTTCCTTTGGTATTATTTTATCAAGGTTATTTATATTCCTTTAATATTATTTTCGTTGTTTTATTAGTATGTTAATAATATGATTTCACCTGGCTTTAAGACAATCATATCATAATGAGACTTATGAGATGTTTTTCTCATAATTTTGTTTCAGTATTACAAAAATATTTCAAGTTTTTTGTTTTTCTTTTTGTACGTTCATTATTCGTGCATTAATGTTATAACGATATTTTTTTTCAATATTAATTTGATATGTTTGTCTATATGTATTATAATTAGGTTCGTATTTATTATTTTTGTTTTATTAAGCTTTCATTATTTTCATTTTCATTTTAATTAAGTAAGGTAAGTATAACATTATATATATTTAAAGTGTATCTAATAAAATTCATTTTATTAGCATGCAATATAAAAAATATCTTTTTAAAAAGTATATTGAAGAGAGACAGACATTTTAAAAGATGATTAACTTATTGATTAACCTTTCATCCCGAAAAGAGCGCGTCACTAACGAAATAGTAAAAGTTTACAGGAATTTTAAGAGAAAATATTTGAAAGTATAATTTCCCGACTGTACCGTGTTAGAGACGATGACCTCGAAAGCCCGTCTAGCCAAATGTCGAGATGCCGGACCGCGGTGACGTTAACATACATATCTCAGAAATTACAAACAAAAGTTTTTAAACGCTAATGGGCACTTCCTTTGACTTATTAAAAAAACCCAACATTTTTTTATCGTAAATCATTTTAAATAATTGTATTGCGGTCAATATTAATGATTTTAATATTTGTCGTTTTTTGTACTTTTAGATTGCATACATTTATTTAAATTTCTTATTTTTAAGACCATTTATAGTTGATACATTCTTGTGGCATAGAACGTCTCAACAATACTGGCTCGGCTCTTCAGTTGAATTAGTTATTTTGGTCCAAACAGTATGTTTTGTGATTTCAAACACCTTCCATAAAATAATTTTTATTATTAAAAATATATATGTATACTGAAAAAAACCGTATAAATGTCAAATACTAATACTTATTACCAAATAGTATTTTTAGATTTTCACGAGTACACATTTCAAATAAAAACTATATTTTTACGGTTTAAAACTCGCGTATAATTTGGTTACATTTTTATTGTAACCCGACATTTCGAATGCTTTGCAGCAATCGTGTTCACGCGTAGACGAGATGTAAGTGTTCAGACACTTACATCTCGTCTACGCGAGTTTTAATCCGTATAAAATAGTTTTTATTTGACTTATTACCAATTACTGTTACTTATTTTTGTGACAAATATAATATTTCATACAGAGTCCAGGGTTGCTCGAGTTAGGACCCAGTCATTTGCATCCATCCCGCCTTCCCTCTCCTGTATCCGCGCCTGTAACCGTGTGTATCAATCAGTCTTCAAATATATTTAGATATATAAATATATTTAGATAATTTTGATATATTAATAGAATAGTAATGACTGACTACAACGCGTAACAGAAACTGTTGAGAAAGCTGAAATATGGAGTATATGTTTATTTTAATAAGATATGCTTCCGTTATGAAAGGATTTTTTAATATTATTTTCGACAATTAATTACATTTTTAACACTTCTATGATATATAGAACTTTATTATGAAAATTAATATTTGAGTCTTTGATTTTTGAAAATTTCAGTAATTACACCTAAAGAAATGAAGTAAATACACATTGGTTTTGATAAATTATTTCAATATATACTTAAAAATTTCACGATATAATATACTTTAATAGGATATTCAATTGCCAAATGTTTGAGTAAATTTTCTTAAAAGATGTATTTGTTTTTTCAGCAGATGTAGTGAGAACACATTAGTGATAATAATCGGACAGGGTATGACTGTTTCAGTGCTAATATTTATGTTCTGTTTGCCAAAACCTGGTGTGGGCGTTCAGGCGTGAAGAGTAGCCATGGAAGAATTTAGGATGAGACTTTTGATATTATACAAAAATAAATATCTATACAGTAATAATTTGCCATCAGCGGATGCGTCTAGTTTTTGTCCCCAATTAATATAAAAAAGATACTAGATTTTTTTTAAACATTAAAAAGTTTTAACTTATTTTTTTTATTGCTTTTTTATTAAACACTTACCCTCTTTACCAAAAAAATTTATCTCTAATATAACATTTTCTCTATTTTGTCACATTCACACCTTTGAAGTGACAAAATAGAGAATAAGTTCTACTAAGTATTTTTTTTTATTAGTAAGGGGTATATGTACATTTTATATACTTCTGCTCTGGATATACAAATCATAGTCACATTATATGACAATATAAATATAATAAAATAACATACAGAGAAAAAGGAAACAGCCACAATATATTCGAGGTCAATGTGACGCAAACATTAATAATATTTAATAAACAGATCTATGAGAAGTTTTTAATATTTTAATTAGTTCCTGCATTCTTTAAACCTGTATATTAATATGAAAGTATTTTTAAGACTAAAAATTAAGATTACAAATAAAAGATTTTAAAAAAAGCAAAATTAAGCGTTCAACTGATGCAATACATAATTGACTAGCTTTTATCCGTTGGGTACTTCTTTTTGCTCTGGTTTATTTTAAACTAGCCGTTTCTCTCGGTTCCACCCGCGGACGAATATGATTTAGTATTAAGATTATTAAAAGAATTATGCTATATATATGCTAGACTATAGCCTTCCTAATAAATATTACTATCATAAACAGAAAGAATTATCAAATCCATCGAGTAGTTACGAATATATTCAACCAATTCATTCAACTAATTTCTTATATAATATGTAATATTGGACAAGTCAACACAATTGTTTATTATTTTCTATCTATGAGAAATATTTTTCTTCTTTTTCCTACTTTTATAATCCATGTTTTTTTGTTTTAACGTTGACAAAATACAATATTATATAAGTTACGGAATTCCTAATAAAAACTGGAATTTTTTGTGTGTTATATTGCTTTCAGAATTGTTAATTGTAACTTGTATTACCTTTAAATTTATAAATATATCTGAAAGTAAATGTTTCTATTTATAGAATGTTTAAATGCCAACATAATATAATAATGTTTACTATATATATTAATAAAAAGCTGATGGTCTCACACTGTTCCAGAGACAGAAAAACTAATACCACTGTGAAAAACGTTGACTTTGAGGTATTTGACATATATGTATGGCTCCAATAAAATTCTTGGCAAATGCTGTACCATTTGTACATTTTACATCTGTTTCATATATGTACAAAAAAATAAGACAGAAAATGGACTTGGCATATTTTATAATTTAATAATTAATGCGGATACAATAATTGTCATTATTTATTATTTATAAAGGAGAAAAAAAGAGCAAAGAAAAAAGTTAAAAAAAATTAAAACTTAATTACTGTATTATCACATTTTAAGATTATATTTGTTAAGAATAATTCAATTGTCTTTTTGAAGCTATAAAAGGGAGATAATAAAAATATTTCTACCAGAATTCTCTGATATATAGAAAAAAGATCAATCAATTTGTGTTCTTTGTTGGTTTCCAGAAGAATCTTCTCGAACTTAGTTATAAGTCAATTGGTATATAATATTAAGTCTAAGACAGCGTCGATCAACACATGTTAAATATTTACCAAATTATTCTCTGAAATATTATCGAAGTGACGGACAAACAACAGGCATAATCAATTATATATCACTAACCAGGTTACGTGATAACATATTACGGCTTATACCACTTATAAAGACAGAAAAACGAAATGAAAAAGTTCTAGATTGTATATTTATCTAATGTAATAACCAAATAATAATAATAATAATATCTTTTATTATATAAAGAATAAAAAGTGGCAACAAATAACAAAAAATATACAAAGGCAACCTTATCGCTTATAAGCGATCTCTTCTTTGGCGGAATATTAAAAAAAAAATTGTGATCGAAAAGTTGATGATATTCGAAATTTGTCGATAAAAAATGTTCATTTAAGCCAAGGTAATTACATAACCTGATGATGAATAAATGATGAGTGTCCGTCATCTAGGTCCATTAAAAATTTCCCAGTATCAAGTCTAACCTTTAACAAGTCAGTTGGCTACAGTGAGTAACACTGGCAGCGGGCCAACGTCTCGACCTACATACAAACAGTCTCTTCCTAGAGCACTTCATGACAATTGAATTAGGTGAAAATATTATTCTTACTATTGTTTACTGAAAAATAATATTAGGGAATATATTTTTTTTATGGCTATAATATAAAAAAGTTAGTGCAAATATACATTATGATGTATGAAAAAAACAATAGTACATAAATTTTTAGTGTTATATATAAGATAAAGTTTTTGATTTATTAAACTTTTCTATAATATATACGAATTAACATCAAGACAAAACAAAAAAAAATGTTAAAAAGAAAAATATCGTTAATAATTTTAAAAAAACATTAACCTAGAAAAGATTCACTCAAGACAATAAAAAAACAATAACAAAAATATAAATTAATGATAAATTTCTTGTAACTATTAAATATATATATCTATCAAAAATTTTATAGATATCAAACAAGTATAAGACCGACATTACGAATGCGCAGGAGTGTGTGGGCGGGGCGTCGTGCGTTCGACGTAAGGCGCCCAAAGTACACTTATTCAGAAAAGTGAAAATTAGAAAAATAATATATTATTTTTCGCTATACTAAAACATTATCAAAAAGTCTGGTTTTATTCCTGGTTTTACTATTAGTATTTAAAACAAATCTTAAACTTTTTATTATCCCATATTTATATGAACCAAAAATAAAGATACTATATTTTTCAATCTTTTCCGATTGTTGTACTTTTTACAAAGAAACAAAATTTTTTTTTTTACATATTTTTTATAACGTATAATTTTTAGTATTTACTTATCTTCTATAAAATGAATATAAAATATAATTAAACCTTGTCACATTAAATAATTCATTGTTTTAAAGTATTGTATTTTCTCGATAAGTGTACAATAACTGCGTCTGTGCTCGCCATATTCGGGGCGACTCCCCTTGCCGCCCGCCCTGCCCCCTCTGGCTCACGTTTCGTCATAGACTACGCGGGAAAGTCACTCAGGAAACATTTAAGTTTTTCGTAAAAACAAAATCCCCTTAATGTCAACTTCAATTTGTACAATTTGATTAAATTGAATAATAAACGATCTCTTCAAGTTCTAACTCGAATAACTTTAGTTATATTAAGTACAAAGCTTAGTAAATTAGTTGTTCCCTTAAATGACATATATTTTTCTATTATATTAAAATGTTAGCTAACACAACAATGCATTAGATTTTAATACTTAAGTGAACAGTCACTTAAGTTTCATAATTACCCAATATAAAAAATTCTCTTATGTTGTATACAAATTATTTTCTACATCTAATGTACGAACTCACGTAGTTTGAGTTGTAAAAAAAATATCTTTTTAATAAAAGTATCTTTAATATAATTAAAAAATCAATACTAAAAGAAATTTACCTTCATTTATGAAGTTACCTTCATAACTGAAGTTAATTTTATTCCTTTAAAGGTATATAAAGTCACTGGTTATTGAATTAACGAGTCGGTTCACGCTAAACCAACATTAATCGTTGTAGAGTAAACTTGTTACGGAAGCAACAGTGATTATCGGCTAACATAACAATCAGTAGACATGGGTGGTAACTGGCATCTCAGAAAAGTGTTACAGTTTCGAAGAAAAGCCAATGATTTGAACTTATGTTCAAACCCTTCTTGCCTTTTCGGCATTAAATGAGTGTTTGGATTTGATCGATTAATATCATTATCATAACGAGTACAGATTTATACCTGTAATTGTTAATATCTGTTTAATAAGGTAAGTAAAAACAATTTAATTGTTAGACAATGTTTCATCTTTCGTTTTTTATTGAGCTAATAATTTAATTAATCATTTTTTTTTTGGTAAATTAAACACCTAAAAAGTAATGCTTTATAATTAAGTTTAAGAAGCGAACTGATAGGAATAAAGCTTTAACTCGTACATTATATATGTAACTTTATACGTAGAGTTGTTGTGTAACATGATATGCGCTCGCGCATTCCGTATACGGTTGTAGCGGTTAGCGTCAGCCAATCACTGCCTAGTGACCTCCCGCCCAACTCATTGTAGCACAGTTACTATAATATTATGGTGCGTTAGCTGCTGTTTTTCCTTTTTAAAAACAAATATATTAGAAAAGGCACAAAAGTATTTCTTTAATAAAGAGAAATATGGTATAAAAATGGCGGATACCAATTTATTAAACTACTATATTACTTAAAATATTTTTATATATTACTTAAAGATTTATAATTATTCTATAAAACTTAAATATAAATTATACTTTCAAAGACATCTTTAAAAAGGCCCAAAAGTATTTTTTTTAGTAAAGATAAATAAAAAGAGAAAAATGGCGGACATCAATTTCTTAAATCTCTATTATTACTATAAATATTTTTGTGTACAGATTTGTTACTATTTAATATAATAGAAGTATAACTAACCATTGAAAATTATACCTTTAAAAACGTTTTCAAATTCAAGAAGTCAATACTATTCTGTTATAAATCCAAATTACTATAATTCGAGTCACATCAAACCAATTGCCTTGACAGTAATCGGTCGATGATAGTTCATTATTACTGCGTATGTTTTTTCTTGTACACAATATGTCATTGCATAATCGTATTATATAATTGTATAGTAATCTTCTAGTCGTCATTTATGGACAGAAAAATTACATTATTTAATAAATAATATATTATTAAATAACATTTATTTACATAAATACGTCTAAAATAACTTTATAACGTGATATACTTTTTGATAATAAAGTAGATGTAAAATTTAATATATGTTTAGAATTGTTGGCTATTGTTTATCTGTACTCTTGATTTCATTATATTATAAAGATTTAATTACTTTATTCAGTGATATCCATAAATAAAACGACATTACTATACTTTTTTCAACATAGTCGTCATTTTGTATAGTCCTGACCTTTGCAATAAACATATGCATATTTCGTCAAGAATGTTCGTATGAAAAAAGCAATTTCGCTTCAAGTAGTAAAAATCGTTTGTTGGGTGTTGAAAATTTAAATACTTGTGACATTTTGCACACCACGTAGAGGATAACGACAAAGTTTATTAAAAACTATAAAAACAACCTTAAACCATTTACTTAGATTTTCACGAGTACGCATTTGATATAAAATTATTTTTTACGCATTAAACTCCCGTATAATTTTGGTTACATTTTGATATTAACTCGACGTTTCGGTTGCTGCAAAGCAGTAAAACATAGTTTAATATAAAATCATTTAAATGTAAGAAAATTTGTACGAAACAGTTAAATAGAAAAAAGGATAAATCATAAATTAGAACTCCTATAACTCTTATTTAGGACAAATATAGTTATCATATTGTTCATAGATTTCTAAAGTCGATATATAAAATTACATTTGTTCCTCTTTCTGCACAGTTCTTTATATCAATAGTATCGTATCGTATAGTATAGTATGGTATCGCTATCGTAACGCTTTGTATCAATGAAATATGTACAAAATAATCGATAATCATTTGAATATTACAGGGCTTTGGACTTTTGCCTGGTCAAAGTTTACAACTTACGACAGGCATAAGTATACTTTCTATATACTAGCGATCGACTCTAACTTCGAGTAGTTACAATGTACCTACAATGTAAAGTAATTCAGTCTTAAAAACAAATTGAGAATCATTTACTTTGAGTCACGTCATGCCTGAATCATCCGAACAGTTTTCGTTATAAATATTTGTTATGTATATATATTTTCTATGTATGTATGTATAAATATATAACATGACTTTTGTATTTCTATCTGATCAATCATTTTTCAGCTTTTATTTTGTTTGTGCCTCATTTAATTTTCATTTGTGATATTTTCCACGCATTATTTAAACTTCACCTATTTCTTAAAGTCTATCGCCATAAGAATAGCAATACAGTTACAAATGTACAAATTTTAGGTATAAGATCGACGGCACCACTTACCATTACCAGGTTTCTCACCCAATCCTATAAAAACATTAAAGGTATGGAATATAATATACAAGAAATTTTAATCTACATTCATTAAAAATAAAGTAATTTAGTAAAGGTAATTACTATATTCATCTTGGTAAGGATTAAAACTATATTAATCAAAATAATTTAAAAACCATATGTTATACCTTAATATATAAACATACTTAAAACATAATGTAACTCATAGGAATTATATATATAACACTTACTATAGAGTAAGTCTTATAAAAGTAAAAGGAAGATCGCGTCTATTCAATTAAAATAAATTCCTTTAATGTGTAAGACTAAATACAGAAAAGCATATCAAAATCATTATTAAAATACATTATATAAAAGACATTATTTGGAGATGTTACATGTGAAAATTATATTCAATTAGTAATACGTAAATTAAACAAATAGACCATTAAAATTCATATCAAATATATATTATATAATATTAAATTACTGAACTAGCTGTTATAAATGAAGAGAAAATAGATAGAAGTGGACTCAATTTCAAATCATTTTCATATTAAAACAGACAAGGAAATAATATGTACAGTGTGCTATTATTTATCAAACAACATATTTCTTTGTGATAATTGCTACATTTATAGTCATTCACACAAAGGCGATGTGCTACAATTAGACGTTACTTTGAAATTACAATAGTCAGTTGTATTGCACACTTTGTATGTGCAATTGAAAGAGATTAATAAAGTGTCAGCTGGTATTAATTTCAGTTGTTTTTGTAACAAATAACGTAAAGTTATTCACACATATTTCAACTGATTTTTCTCAAATTAAATAAATGTTCATAATTTTTTTTCTGAACTTAGAATCAACTACATTATGATCGTCCTAAGGGAAGGTTCGGTCGAAAGAGACAGGAGAACAACCGCCGCTTCCTTCTTCATCTATTGTGACTTGTTGGGAGGGGAGGGTGACTGCTCTCACCTGCAATAGGCCTGTGATGTTAGAGTACTCTGGGGTTTTTCTCGGGGCATAAGGATTCATATAAAGATGTAGGCATACTGCTTGGACGTCACAGTACATCCACCGTGCAGTTACGTGCACGGGTTCGGTTTATCGCTGATGAGGGCTGAATAGAACAACTTTTGGTTTTTTAGTAGTTTGCTTTAAAATGGGTCCAATGTCTGGCTGTCTAATAGCAACGGGTTTTATCAACGATAATAAAAGGGGATCAACTTAATCAAAGACCATTCTATCAGTACCAAAACATTAAATATTTCTACTAGTCCAGTGAGTATAACTACTTAAAATGGGTATTATCTTTACTTATGAATAAGTAAGACACTTGACCAGCCACGGACCACACGCTTTTTATCAGTACTTGTAATTTTATGAACCACAGCAGCTACTTGAATATCTAAATAACTTTTTGTATGTTAGTACGTTTATGAAACTTATATTAGTATTACCTTTACGTAATATTAATAAATTGTAATCATATATTGTCCCTATTTATTTTTTATATAAAAGACATAAAACAAAATATATAATTATGTGTTGTTGTATATCCAAGATCTTAAAGAATAATGAATACATATGTAGTTAATGTAATTATAATCTAATTGAATGTTGTTTTCAAATTTGAAAAGTTAAAACGTATTGTATATAATGCTAAAATGGTTTACATATACTCGTTTGTCAATAAAAACTAAAAAAAAAAAAAATTTTAATATATCTATATTAAATATATCTATATTAAAGGCTTATTAAACCTGAACCAAAATGCTGGATAGTTAAAAAAAAAACAAAGAGCCTCTTCAAAAACATCCTTATAAATAAGAACCCTATTAGCTTAGCCTTGTGTTCTAAATTTTAAATCATTTAATCTCCATGATCTTCCGACAAAGGCCTGCGTGTGGCGCCTCTCATCTCGCTCTCTTGACTGCACTTCACGTTGAGAGTATCTCGCTATTGAAACTATGTTAGGTGTATTAATTTACCTCTGATCTTTAACAGTGATTTGTTTTAAGGTTAAATTTTGATAAAGAAATCGAAGTTAAATCTATAAATAAAAATGTATGACTATGAACTATCTTCTAAAGTCTAAAATACTTGAAATAAAACTATATTTATGTAAGTGTCTGTCAGGACAGACACTTAGATCTCGTCTACCCGTGAACACGATTGCTGCAAAGTATTCGAAACTTTGTGTTAAAATTAAAATCTAACCAAATTATACGCGAGTTTTAATCCGTAAAAAAAGTTTTATTTCTAAAATACTCAAACTACTTAAATGAACAACTTTTTCCTGACAATAAAGGACATTACAGCTACGAGTTGGTAAATGGCTCAATTATTTTTCAAGTTAAATTCATGATACGATGTATTAATGTTTATAAAAAAATAGTTTTTGTGTTACATTTACGAAACTTTATATAAAATTTTCATAGGTCTTCATTTTTAAATACTATCATGAAAAGTTACACAAATTTATACATAAATAATGTATAATTTGTGTAACTTTTAATTACTTTTCAAGTTCTGTGGAATTTGATACTGAGTTTATATAGAACTTGAAGCAAATAAAATAGAATTTACAAAATCCACTAGCTTCTTTGAGGATGTCCTTAAGAAAATCCTACGGCACAAAAATAGCACGATCGATTTTATATACTAGCGCCATCTAGTGAGCAAACAACATTTTCAGTGATTGCTTAACGACTACACGTTCGTTTTGAATGTTTTTTGAGACTTAACAGATTTTTGTAAGGTTCAAGTTTTTTGAATGTAAATATTTTAAAAACTCAGCTCAGGTTAACCTGAAGGTGATGCTGTTGCCAATGACCATTTGCAAATATGAAAACAGATACCTTATGACCCTTGAGAAATAGAGAGGGATGAAGAAAGGAAGAGAATAAGGAAAGGGAGGGCAATAGTGCATGTTTATTCCCGGCTCGGTTCTCTCTTTCTCTCTATCTTAGCTAAAATAACTACTCCACCATATTTTATATGACTATGTTACAGCCTTTCACACCAACCCGTGTATTAACATGATTATAGTTATGCCACTAAAATAAGTAAAGTTATTTAAGTTTATATGTTATCCAAAGTATCCAAGTTATTTAATTTTATATGTTATCCAAATTTCGATTGGATTTTGTGCACATTTTAAATATAAATCAGTTCTAAAGATATATTACGTAACATTTCCATTCTTTGATACGCCTACTGCTGGGTTATTTTCCCTTTATCATTGGATTGTAATCCAAAACAACATTTATGAATAAATAGATAATCTATCTAAAGATTATAATTCCAAAACAGATTGTTCTTACTTATATAATAAAAATACAAAAATTTTAAAGCTAGCTCTACTGGATAAACTCGCTCTTTTTTAACAGGAATCGTTTTATTCCAAAATTTTAGAAATAAAAAACATACTTCTATATATAAAAAGTAATGTTTACTTGATAAAAAATATTTATAAGTAAAATATTTTTAAGTAATTGACATTAAAATAAAAGTTTTCGGCAACTTATTTAAACTAAAACCATAAGTATTGTCACAAATTCACAAAATTTCACTCTAGATATTAGCAAAATATATCATCTTTATCATGTATTAGTTATCCAATCACCTCGAAACATTTATCGTTGGTTATATATAAACGCAGGCGAGGCGTGAACTCTTCATGGGTCAATGCGCATACGCCGGCTCACTGCATGTGCCTGTAACTTACGCTTCAGGCATTATTACAGTGGCATTTGTATATAATATCTATTAGTACTACATAATACTACTAAATTATTACAATTATTTGATGTTTTTACAATATGTTTAGTTTATAAATTTTTAGGGATGTGTTGCATGTCACTGAAAGATAGGGAAAGTTCAATAAATTTTCACTATCTTTCAGTGAAGTGACTTTTGCAATATATATTACGAGAAGGTCCTATTTCTTTTCACTATTGTTTCTTTTTTATCTTAAGTGAATCCAGAGTAAATTTCAAAACGTGAATCGAAAAATAATCGTTTAAGAAATAAAAAGTTTCTTTATTTAATAAATCATAATTACAAAAAATAAAACAATAAATTTGTATTGTAATTAAATGCAACGATGAAAAGATTATATCATTTGACTTTTCAGGGACGTCACTGAAGAAATGACAAATTGTCTAACTTGTGCGCGGTAGTACATAATCATGTACAGAATACGAACTAACAAATTAAGTCATTTTTCATTTCGATATTGAAAGTCAAAGTTTTTAATTTATATAGCTTACTATACAATTATGAAATGTCATATATGAATAAGTTATGAGCCACAATCGAAATTAAATTTTGAAATTTAAACATTTTAACTGACCAACCATTCAGGTACGTTACACTAGAAGATAAGCCAAAATTTTACATTAATAATTGCCGATTTCACAAAACTTTTTTCTAAAGAATAATTATTACGTGGATATAAGATTAATGTGTGTTTCTCTTTTCAGTCTGTGATTAACATAATTTCGTTTATTCAGAAAGATTTAACATAATTTCTTGAAAAGTAGCGATAAATAATTAACACGTTAATAGTATTTACGCTTAAGTATTTACAATACATTTTCCAATACTAAGCCCTAATATATATGTATTTGACAACAATATATGGTTAGGTTCCTTAAAACTAAAATCATTTATTTTAGTATATTTCATCAGAAAAAAGTTTTCAATCGCGAAGGGCAATTGTTTTGTTAAGCAAAAATTCATAATTATTATTTTTTTATTTCCAAAAATAGTCCATGTCTTATGAGAATTCAATAGTCTATTGTAAATTTTAATAGACAATAAATTTTTATTGATATTTCAATACGTTGAAAATTTTTTTTTCTTAAATTACTTATAATATTTCTATATATACTCTTTTTAAGGAGTTTATAATTTCAAATCTACTACAGAATATATTTTCAAAAGATACTCAAATCATGGAAACTTCACATACAATACAGTAATTATTAAATTACGTGCCATTATACAGGAAAGCTCACCGGTAATTGATCGACTACCTGCTCTGAGTCCTACCGCCTACGTGGGTAGCGTGGGCCGGTTGCCATGGCGACGCCTACGCTTCCCCCTTCCCTCCCCTTGACACCCGAGACCTTGACCCTCGACAAACGCGTGCCGCCGCCCGAGCGCACTGAACGTATGAGCCTGGGTTTTAGAATGAAGACTTTATAATGGTTTTTGATGTAGCATTTATCCCTCACAATATTTTAAATATAAAACAAGATTAGAGCTTAAATGAAAACACAGTATCAGTTACACAATGTTTTGAGGAAAATCACGATAATTCGAAGTACCTTTTGTCGAGTGTAAATCGAATAGTTTTAGTGAAATACATGATAGTTCTGGATCAGGAATGCCGAACCATTGGCAGGCGTGTCACAAGTGGCACGTTTGAAAGTTTTGCACGCACAAAAATAAAATAATTGTAAAACATTTATTGATAAAAAATATTTAAAGGAGAATAATTTTTATTTGTTTATTTCGAATAAAATTTTGTTGTGGCATGTTACCAATTTAAAAAAAAAGATCTTTTAACTTTGTGGCACGGACATCAAAAAAGGTTGGCCAGCATTGTTTTTAATAACATTAAGCATAGCACCATGTTGACGGCTTCTTATACATATCAAGAAACTTTTAAATACAAATCTAACATATCATAAATAATGTAGTAGCTCTAGGTATTACATAAATTATATCGCATGCAGTGGTCCCCTTGGGCGGTTAGTAATAAGTAGATATGCGTCATACGCATGTACTTACATACCTGTATATTGTCGTACGCTCATACAGTTTCACTCAGATTTATTATTGTATTAACTTCTTTAAAACATTTTGTACTGTGTTTTCTTAATTTATCATGTTTGCAGAATTCCTGGTAAGTTCTGTCATTTGAAATAAAATTAAGTATAAGTTTAACTCCTAATTATATATGGGACATTATGACGTACTACCATCGAGAATTTTCATGCAATATTAAAGTAATTCGAACGTTGCAGAGGTCATTAACGTCAGTATGACATAAGATTGATGTAATTTTTTTTCATCGTTAGATATAAAATATATGTATAGAATATATATTACACCATCAATCGTTAAAACTTTGATTTTGTAAACAACATTTTGTAAACAACAATTGGGATAGGAAAATAATTACAACAGTATCGGTCTAACGCCAGTCAAAATGGAGAGACATCCTTAAGCTCCCGTTTTTCTTTATATTTTTATACAACTGTTGGCAAATAATATATATTCCGACCATGAACACGTTTGCTGCAAATCATTAGAAACGTTGGATTTTAATTAAAAATGTAATAATAAACGCGAGTTGTACATTTTATATATTAACTTTTTTACAACTGTGGCGGCCCCTATGATTTGGCGCCTGAAGCGATTCGCTATTGTAAGGGGCGACCCTTAACTCTATACGATGTACTAAATTTGGAATTCATATCATGTGGCCCGTGTAAGATGCGTGTGATGTACACCAAAAGTCTTATGTTTACGGAAATATCTAAAGATATATAACATCCCATTTATAAAGTGATACAGAAAAATAATATAATACATACAATATTATAAAAAAAATTTTTGGAAAAAAATGTAATATTTAGAAAAAAAAAGATCACGAATTTGACTAAATTCAGATTTATTTTATGATTAGACCTCATATTTAATATAACTGTTAATAACATGAATTTAATGAAAGTATTTTAAAATCCAAGGGAAATAATTTGTTTTCTAAATTCCAGATATAATTAAAGTTTTAATTACTAAGAAGATAAAGGTATCAAATAAAAACAAATACTTATAAAAAGGAAAAAAAGATACGTTGGATTTTTTTATAAATGGACCAACTATGACTTTGGCCGACTAACTCGACTTCGACTAATCACAAAGTCGGCCATTTCAAGCAGTTTGGTGGAACTAGTAACATATATTTCTATTAAAAACCTTATTTAAGTAAATAATATTACCAGAGCTTCTAACTGGGCATCTATAGGGCCTCTTTTCCAACCTCTGCCACCGCTGTCTTCACGACTTCAACGGCTCTTCGAGATTCGCAGTAGGCCCTCATTTGTCTTTAACCTAAAATTGAAATGAAAAATAAGTTTGGCCATTGCTTACGTTTACTTAAAGAAATTACTTACACCAATACTGGGACACATTATCTTTTATAAATAACATGGTACCTTTTCTAACAGCGGATTTTTCCGCGGATGTGGTGGTACAATTCTTAAATTCGGCTGTAACTTTGTTCCTGCCAAATCTATGGTTGTTACGAATGCCGTGGCTACTGTTGCCATGGCTATTGAAAATCAATGGCTACTTCAAATCTTATTATAGTTGACATCTTCTATGACCACATAAACTAATGAAATATCAATCTTAAACCTCAAATCTATACATGTAAATATGTTTCCGATTCTGTTAAGATACAATAAAAAGTTCTTTGATCAGAAAGTTATAAATAGATGACATTTATTGATATCACAATAAATCAATCACGATCATGTGAATAGCAAGAACTTAATAATCCGTTTATTTCCAATTTATTTCATTAAACGATAATTAAATTTTTTATTAATATTAATGTAAGGCGGTTCTCAACATACATATTACACGCATTCACACACGCAAATACAAACGTACACACACACACACCAAAGGTGTTTAAAAAAAAACAAGTAACTAGTACATTATCATTCTTATAAAATAAAAACAAATTATGATATACATACATATACA
Source organism: Mechanitis mazaeus (assembly GCA_959347395.1). NCBI lineage: Eukaryota > Metazoa > Arthropoda > Insecta > Lepidoptera > Nymphalidae > Mechanitis > Mechanitis mazaeus. Next base: position 13,482,934 of record OY365743.1, read on the forward strand.
ATACTGACGTCGAGTATAATAATTTAAAAAAATTAACTATAATTAACTATTATTAAATTAACGTAAAATTGAAATAAAGAGCAAATATGGTAAATAAATAATATATATAAAGAAATATTCATATCTAGTTTAGTAACTTACTAAGAACAATATGAAGGTTTTGTCACATCAAGTAGATATCCTTTCATAACAATGAGCGCAAAATTAAAATTAAATAACTAATGACATCTGAGCCAACGACATCTACACTTTTCTAAAAATTCAATATACATTAATTCTTATTAATTCATTCATTAAATATAGCCAGTGGTAAAATTATTAAAGGGGTATCGAGATATCAAACCGCAATCAAAACAATATTCTAGGCCGTCACCAAAACTATCAAATTTAAAACCTATATATTATTTGTTATAAATAAATAATTAATAAAGACGTCAATATATTCTTTCGAGCATTTGGACTACATACGTGTCTTAGAAATAAGTTAGAATCCTATATTACATTTCCAATTTGTTAGTGTCACAGATTTTTCCGAAACTGTATTTCAAAGGCCCTCTTAGAATTGTTTGAATAAACACATAGTAATAGTAAGCTTTCTTGTACACAAGACTTTTCTTCCAAAAAAAAAAGTTAACAAAAAACAAATGGTACAAATTTGTTAGTTGATTGGTTAGTACATTACTAAATATTAGTTATATAGCGATAAATACAGTGTTGTTACGTATTATTATAATTACTTATTCTCAGTTTATGTCACGTACTTGTGTTGAAGCAGGACACAGGTAATTATTGAATATCGATATTGTTTAAAATATGGAAAAGGATTTGTATTAAATTGTAAAAAGTACCTATATTGTATTTCGATTAGTTGTTTTCGAATCCTCCATTAAAGGTAACATTTAACACTTGCAAATCATGTAATTATATATATTTTGTTATTCTAACCAAAGAGTGTGTCTGTTTTTTAGGGTGTGTACCTGCACCCTAAAAATCTATATACATCAGCCACCCCTATCTGAATGTGACCCATTTATTGAGAATTGATAGCAAAGTATAGTCCGCAAAATAAAAACAATCTCCGCACCTGTTAGCCTCACGCATCGCGCGGCGGGGGCACTCCGGGGGGCGGAACGTGACACCCCCAGTCCTGCATTTACCCCCTACCCACCCTGCAAAAGCAATAACTCCACTTATTGCTATTGCTACTTAGTAAAGAAGCAAATTTATTTATTTCAAAAATGTCGCATTTGTTTTCACCCTTTATTCTGTATATTATGGATTTTATTGCAAATAAATTAATGTAATACCAGAATATATAAATAAATGTCTTTGAACTTCATCCCATTTAATAGGAAAACTGTCCTAATAAGATTTCAATTGATATAAAATGTAATATACATGCATTATTGAAATTCGAATTCTATCTTAGCTTTTATTGATAATCAAGTCTATTGAAAAGAGCGGAGTACGGCCGTGAAAATTAAGCGGCTGTCCGTACAATAAATGAGCTTATGGAAATTCACTAACGGAAAATTGTTTACTACCCACTGCTACACTCGAGTTACAAGTTAGTTAGTTAGTACGCCTACATTGTATATAATAAAATGAATACGGAACTACAAATGTATGAGAATAGAAAAAGGGTATTTCTATTCTCATACACTTGTAATTCCTTTAAACTAAATTCTATTAAATGTTTTGAAGAAACCTTAATAATTTCGTATTAGTTATGGTTTAGTATTTAGTTTTTCAACTCTATCTAGCCACTCGGAACCTGTTTTTGATACTTTGCTCAAACTGTTAAATCCTTTTTCTTTTTTAGGTAAAATTTAATAATCTAGTTATCTCTTACAGAATTTAATAACTTTTCTAATCAAATAGTAAAAGTCGAAAGTACAAAATCCACATATCGTTTTTCGATCCACAATTTTTAAAATTTTAATGAACGTAAATAAAAATAATTCAATAATAAAGACGGAAAATTTTAAGTCCTTTTAAAAATATTCATAAACATGTTTAGTTAGTTACTTTATTATTATTAGAATAAAAAAATCACTACCACGTGTAATAATCGAATAAATCGAATGATAAGACATTGTCCTAACCAGACTCTAGAAAAACTACTGGACTGAGTCGCCGCCGTTACTTGACACGTAGTTCTCGGGTGGTTCTTATTAGGCGACACACAACTAGTTGTAGGCTTCAGTCGTTACAGGTCCACCAACCTATCAGGCTAAGTCACATCGATGTAATTAATGTAATCAGTTTACTTCACTGGCCATAAGACATAAATACTTCCTATCTATATAAACTTTAAAAATGAGGACTGGTGTTGACAGGGGACTTTAATGACCATCATTAGAATTGGCTAAATCCATACATGTTGGGAGAGAGAGGAGACAACATGACCTGTCCCTAGATCTCACTCAGCTAGTCTTAGGAGCCACCTGGGTACACGATGTTAGTCCCCCACACATCTCAGTGCTTCTAATTTCATTGAATCTGGATGGCTCCGATCACTCTCTTATGGAATCTGTATACATTTATTTTCCCCCTAATCCTAATCGTAAAGGTATACGGCGGATGTGGCAACAAGTCAGTAGTTCTTTGCATCTTTCTCTTGGCAACATCTTTGCTTCCCTTCAAGTGATCCCAGTTACTGCGGAATTTTCATTACGGATGTGACTTGAGTATTTTATTCCATTTTCCTACGTACCATCATTTAGAAAAGATTTTAGACCTGTATGTGGATGCGCTGAGAGACAGAAGCATCGGGCATACTTAGCCTGGCTCGGAAGCATAAGGTCATGGACTCTCGATAAGATAATTTTTCGACAAGGCTGCGAAGTAGTGTAAAACGGTGTTGCGAGCATGAAGGTGAATGCTCACTGCAAAAATCTGATAGGTAGTGGACCTCGCACCGCTAAAAAGAAGCAAACATTTTTTCTCTCTATTTGCGGAGTCTTCACGTCTAGATGCGGGAAGCAACGGTACTAAGTCGTAGCGCCACGTCCAGATTTCCCTGGCTGTTTGGTGACGATATTGAGAAATTCAGAAGAGCAATGGAGGTTTCTCTCGATATATCTAAGTCTTTCGAAAGGATATGGCTTTATAGTCTTAAAGGCAAGATGTCCTCTACACTTGAGCCTAAGCCCAATTAGCTGTCAAAAAGCTTGATATTCTCCCGAAGGTGAGTCGAAAATTCAAACTGGAACAGTTGCTTTCCTTGTATAAAGCACATATTTAATCTTGCAAGGATCTCATTTTTGAGATAAGTCAGCTAAATATCAGCTGAAAGCGTTGGAATCGATTAAGAGACAAACTAAGAGAATTGTAGGTGAACATATTTTCATTAAGTAAAAACTGTATAGTTTAGAACATTGCAGCAAAGTGGAAAGTCTGTAGGTCTTTTATCAGTACATTTCGGTGAGTGTGCAATGGAATTGAACTACTTAATATAACACCCTTTCATTACCTAACGAATAATTCGGCTCGATGACAATTTATTTACGGATATTAAAGTCGTGTACAAAACGTTTCGGTTTTACATTTATTGTGCGGAGCAATACTTTAAAACTATAATTGGGTCGTTATTTAAAGACTAAATCTAGGGGTCTTGAAATCTAGATTAAAAGAAATCTTGTAGGTGAGAGTGCCATATCTTTAACTACAGCCATACTTAACATCAAGCAGTCTGTTGTCAAACGCAAAATCTATTTCATTTAAAAACTCATATCAAAATCAGTTGGAAATTGATGCCTTGCACATAGTAATATCAGTACATATATCAAGGAATAAATAAAACGGCCAATATAAAATACATGTTTTTATTTTTCTTCACATCAATATTCAGACCTACAATTATATAACATGAGGTTCACAATAGGAATATCAGAAGGTTAGACAGTTGGACATTTTTAAACATCTATATATTTATAATATTAACTTTATATAAGACAATTAATATTCTAGATATAATAATTATGATATTTTTGTTTAATAACTACGTTTAGAACTTAGAATTAAAAAAATATATTTCAACGAATTATTAATTTAAGAGATTTGAAAATTTTTATCATATATTTTAGTTAGTTTAATAACAGTAACTCAGTTAATTTAACTAATAAGTTTAAAATATAATCTATAAGTTAACAATAACAGCTTTTAGCGATTTTAAAATCGATTTAATCGAAACGTGTCCCACACAAGTGATTTCATTTTTGAAAAAATACTCTTGATATTATGAGCTGATTTATGGAAGATATTTTTAAATATATGAATATATAAGTTCAAAACTTCAAAATACATTTACTTGATAATTTTAATAAGTTCTTATCAAAAATAAGAAACTGTAATATATTATTATGATGTCATACATAAATTAATATTTTAATACATATTCAAGCAAATTCTTACTTTTCTACTCCTTTATTGACTTTTAGTTAATTTATTTTATGAATTTTAAATATGTATATACATATATATTTTAGTTACACAAATATTATTATATTATTATATATTCTCTGATTATTTAAATAGTATTATTTTCTATACATCCATATATGTCGATATTAATGCATTTAAATTTTATATAATAATAATACACACACAGGCTACAGTATAACTTATTTCAAATATCAAAGTCCTTAGAGCAAGCCGGAGTCGTTTAAGATATTTAACATACATTTATTCTTAATATTAACTTCAAAACATTTAAAAGAAAAATGTATTTTATCTTGTGACAATGTAACGAGTTGTAATTGTTTTATTAACTCTGTGACTAAGATTTTTTCAGATATACTGAAACTGAAAACAGTTTGCTTAATCATCTTTTTATCCTCCGTTATATCTTCAAATGCAAAATATATTACTATAAAAAAATACATAATTTTGTCACAAGATAAAATTATTAAATTACAAATATATTTTCTTATTAATATTATTTGATATACAACAAAAATGATGTTGCAATATATTATGCGTTATAACTAGTTAAATTTAGTTTCAAATGCAATTGGCTATTCAAATTATATATAAAGGTAAAAGGTTCGAAACCGGGTATTAAAAAGAAAAACATCTTAAAGATAGATCATCTGATAATAATATTAACTAAACGTGCCTAAACCCAAAACGATACATTTTTAAATTGCATTTGTAACTAAAATAAAATATATATATGTCAGATCTAGAAATGCAGAGTTTCGAAGATTGTAAAGCTTTATAGGAAATGTATAGAAATATATTTTTTATTATTTTAATTACAATAGACATTTCTAAATATCAAGTCTTGTGTCTTTGACTAGATTTAATTAGATACATATAGAACACAAAACTATAAGAAGATCTAATACAATATTGATTTTTAATTATTCTATATAATTGAATTATAATATACTAATATAATTAATTAAATATAATTATCCGGCTGTACTCACGTTATTACTCGCGTTATCGCAATTTGAATTTGCCCGACTAGGTTCGAATCCTTCGGGTTTTTTCATTTATTTATTTTATTTATTCATGCCGTGACTTCACGCCGCGATTCCGCCATTCTCAGAGTTGCGCATATTACGATTGTAATTATATGAATACAGCAGAATAAATATATATAATAGTAATCATGGATCACGAAAGTTTAAATACAAAAATTAAAATAATTGAATTATATTTGTACATAAATATTTATGGCAATTTATTAAATAATTACCGCTTCTGAGAAATTTATTAGTAACAATGTTATATTAATAGAAACTGCTGTGTATTAATGTTCCTACTAAATACAACCAAAACATATATATCATGTACTTAAATATTAATTTAATAATATTAAAAGAAAAAATATGGTATTATTTGTGCTATTCAATTTGTTTGAAAAACTGTTTTTTCTTTATTATTAATTAGTAAGTCAATATACATGCTGGAAAGTGAAGTCTTTTCATTTAATATAATATTGTGATAATCCAGTAAAATTAAACGTTAAATACTAATTACTTTAATTAAATAGAAATGGGTCAACTAATTAGTCATTTAGCAACCGACTAATCAGGCAAAGCATAGTCAGCCCATCTCTATTCAAATTAACTAAAATTACAAAAAGGTACTACTTATTTATCTAAACACTTATTAAATTATTAACATTAACTGGAATGTCACTATTACATTTGGAATGTTCTAGAGAAATCGATTGGCTTGAAATGCAAAATGAACATATAAAATAAATTACTTCTAAAATAATTTGTGGTCACAGTTATAGAAAATTAATATATATTTAATATTATAAATGTTTAAAGTCTTGTAAAATATAACAAAAAAAATCACTCAATATAAAAAATTATATATTTTTTAGCTACACCAGATCTATAGCCTAATCCCAGACAGTAAAATAAAGTAGTAAATTCGTTATAATCACAAGACAAGAAACATTTAAGGGGCACCTAGATGATGTTGACGTCTCTATCAGGTATGCGGTTGAAGTTTTCCACAGCTCTGTGCCAGTAGTAGTAGGGGGGACCCGCTGAGAAACAGTACTTCTGTGTCAGGGGTGTGTCGTTTTGCACCCAGTACATGAGGTAGAAGTTGCACATTTCGTCTTTGTTGGTAGCTCTGAAATTTTATGTAAATTGTTATTATTATTATAAATTTTCCTTTAGTTATTCTATGTGGAAACTGTTCTACAATAGTAATAAATGTAAAAATTATATAATATGTCTTCACACATTAGGAGATGGAAAATCGTTATAAAATACTTCAATTGCTAAAGTTGACGTAGAGCAACTTAACAAATTCTTTACTTCCTTAAATTCTTTTCATTTCAATGAAAAACCTAACACCTTAAATTCTGTTTCTACTGCTCCAACACCAAATTTTCCACCGTTTACATTTAGTCAATTCACAGAATGTGATGTTAAGAAGAGCATTATATCCATCTCAACCAATGCCGTCGGCAGTGATAGTGTCAGCCGTAATATGGTCATTCCCGTCTTGGACATTGTGTTACCGATCATTACACACATCCTCAACGAATCTATCTCTTCAGGTATCTTTCCTTCACCCTGGAAAGATGCACACGTTATTCCTCTACCTAAAACTGTAAATCCTTCTACATGCTCAGACTACAGACCTATTTCTATTCTTCCTTTTCTTTTTAAGGTTTCAGAAAAAAGAATTTTTAGCCAGTTAAATATTTTCCTAACCATCAACAAAATCCTAAATTCATTACAATCAGGTTTCCGTCTTGGCCATAGGGCACCTGTCAAAGTTCCTGACGATATTCGGTTGGTCATGGATAAAAAACAACTGACTGTTTTGACGTTATTGGATTTCAGTAACGCTTTCAATTCGGTCGATTACGACATCCTATTGAGTTTGTTTCGCTCTATTAACATATCTCCATTAGTGATTGACTGGTTACAGAGTTACCTTCGGGGTTACCGGCAGCGGGTTCGCCGTGATGATTATATGTCATCATGGAGTGACATTCATGCCGGTGTATCCCAAAGGGGTGTATTGTCACCTTTACTCTTTTCGATTTTTATAAATACAATAACTCTCTCAATTTCTTTTCTCTTTCACATGTATGCAGACGATATCCAGATATATACTGAAGCTTCTCTAGAAAATCTTCCTACCGCCTACCGTCGTCTGGAAGAAATCTTAGTACAAAAACTAGCTAATTTCATATACTTTTTACAACTATTAACAATATTTAACACGTTCACAGCACACGGAGGAATGCGTTTTGAAAAAAGATGTTATCTATACTTTATTTTATTATCTGTGTTCTATACCTACTAAATAAAGCATTGAAATATTTTTTTAAAATCTGTCGTTATATAACATAAGCTGTGTGTGATATTAAAATGAAAGAATTTAGAGCCTAAAATGTGCCCATCATGAGGCCGCAATGCGGTGCCTAAATACTTCATAAAATATGTGTGTGTCGGTCAGCCAACACATACACTTCTTTGAAAGTAAATAATTGACTTGTATCGATGACATATATCTCTTAATATCCATCAGCACTGACCCGATCCTCACGGCGTGTCCTCTGGTGTTGTTCATGACGCAGCGCGCCGCCAGCACGTCGTCCCGCCGCACGGGCTCCGCGCGCTCCACCGAGTAGAACATCTGCGGGCGCTGCGGGTCCTGGCGGCCCAGGCGGGACCACGCGTCACCACCCACGGAGCGACGGACCACGTAGCCCACCACCTCCACTCCTGGGACGAGGTACCGATAACTTCTTATTTTAATATAGAAAATACCTCGAGAAACAACATCGGAGATCGCATCGAGGAATATGCGATATTATTATAATCCCTAATTAAATTATTTAAAATAATCTGTAGGTCCATGTTTTTTATTCAGTTAAAAAAATATATATTTTTTGTCGTCTCACAATTTTTATAGATGTGTATATCTGTTAGGCGACAACTGACTTCCTATTTAGGATCTAAATGGGATGTCGGTTGTTATAGTATCACCTGGATATATAAGGAACTGGGCTTGAATTAATGTTAAATACGTAAGCCTTCGCTCGCATAGATTAAGTTAGACTTTAAATCGATATTTTAATGTATCGGCGAAGGTTGAATCCGAGGCAAATAAAACTCTGTCGCTTAAGGAAATATTTTGACACACATATTTATGAACACAAGCAGGATTCAACCCTGCTTCCTCTTTGATATATTGTCAGTCGCTCCACCATATTCCAGTTATAATTTTAGATCAATAAACTCTTTGTAAAATACCACCAAAGGAAACAATTACTTAAAGAATTCTGGTGTCCAACTCACCGAGGCTGTGCGTGTGTGGTCTGAAGGCGAAGGGATGAATAACCTTATCCTCTCGCAGGGTGCAGGCTGTCTCCATATGCTCCACGCTGTGAGGAGGAATCACACCACTCGTTCCCAGGAGGAACACACCCGCCTGGCGAGGCATCCTGGAAGTACATTTATATATTGTTTAGTTTATATATCTATGTACTATAAATTAGGGATGCTTCATTTGCCGTCTAATATGTTTCGTACATATCTTATTTTTCCTGACTGTAGCAAAAACCTATAGTGTAACCTGACTTTAAAATGTACTTTTAAGTATAATTTTAATTTAATTAGTAAATATAATATATATTATTTTTATTTCATTGGAAAGCATAACATATTATATGTGTTAAGATATTGGTTCTTACTTTTGTCTGGTGTATTGCAACATCACGCCAGAATTATCAGTTTTTCCTTCTGTAAATATAAAAAAATATATAAAAATACATAAAAAACTTGATTAATTATATACAAAATTAATATATACTGTACTCACGTAACTACTACCAGAATTTGCCCGACTTTTTTCCAACCCATTCGTGATCCTTATTCATGAGCTCTGAACTTTGAGCTTAATCCCATATGATATGTTTACATATTCTTGAGGTTCAAAACTAGTCGGGCGAATTCCGATAGTAATAACGTGAGTACAGCTGGATAATTATATATAAATAGTAATCATGGATCACGATAGTTCACATACAAAATTAATAATATCATAATTTTTTTTATTTCTTACCGGGAAATTTATGCATATAATGTACTTGGAGAACAAGATACTTGATGGGTGAGTTTTCTCCAACAAGGAAACCAACGTCCTCGGGCAGCTGGAGGCTGGGCGCGTCACGAGCCCACGCGTACACTATCTGGAGATATAGTATAACACAAAATTTCATTAAATTATGAAATCTACATTGGCCAACATGGCTACACGTCCATCGACTGATTTAAAATAAAAAAAACAATGAGAAGTCCACTAAATTAATGTACTTCAATAAACAGACAGACACCATCATCTCGTCTTACCGCGAACAAGTTTGCTGCAAAGCATTCGAAACGTCGGGTTAAATTTAAAAATATAATAATAAACGCGAGTTATATCCGTAAAATAGTTTTCTTGAAATGTAAGTAGTACTCGTGTAAATCTTAGAAAACATTTTACGATATACTGTTTAGAAATTCAGTCTTCTCATCTGTTCGAGATATATATAATACTACTAGCCAATTCTAAGAAGTAGAATACAGTATACTCTATTCTACTTATCTAATTGTACTTATCTTATTGTACATTAAGAAAAAAATTGGTATTAAAAATATTACAACTCGTTAAGGATTTGAACCTCCGACCCCCGAAGTTCAAAAATCACTTTACTTCGGTGCTCTAACCTAATAAGCTAAGGAGTGATATTAGATGATATCAGAATTAGAATTCAGTTTTATTGATCTGGCATCACAAAAACGTTATCCAACACTTATCAAACACCGGCGGTGATAAAAAACCTGATTAATAAGATATTAAACCGATCAATAGTCAGGAAAGTTAATTACTTTACGCTCGAAATTAATAATCACCTGAAACTATTTCTGAAAAGATTGAAAGTACTATCCAATTGATATAACAAACCGACCTAAGGACAGTTTGTACGGAGTTGTCGAAGATGGATGTTAATCAATTAAAGATAAAATATAAATTCCATGTAATTTTAAAACCTCGCTGTAGCCAAGTGTGTAGCTAGAATATGGGTTGGATCGACACGGAAGAACAACGAACAGCTTAATTGCTCGTTTATTATTTGTAGTAGATATATTGTAAAATTTAAAGAAATACATTACGTAGGTAAACTATTAGAGTAAATATAAATATCTCACCTGTGATCCAGATTTGCAAGGGCTTGCGGTATTATAGCGAGAGTCAATCTCATTGCTCTGCATTTCTCCACAACTCCTGTAAAAAATAATATTTTAAAAAACGCCCTTTGATATAAAAATAGAACTTGGAACCTCGATTCGCATAACGTCATGCTTTCAAGGACGTAGTTGTGACGTCATCAGATGTGAAGCAAATTGTCTATTGGATAAAATGCAATTTTCTGTTAACTATATTTAAGTTTTTAATTATTCAATCGACATATTCTTGAAGTTGTCACACCATCTAGATTTTTGCTAATCAAATATATGCACCTAGACTTGTAAATATAATTAAGTACTTAATGCTAATAAGTTATAACGAACAAATAGGTATTGTTTTATATATCAATTTTAAGAAGTATTGTTTTTATTTCCACGATTAAGTTTTTAATTTGTTAGCTTATCAAAATTAAAAAAAAAACAATCAGGAAATTAGTTAGTCTTATCATTAAACTTGTAAAAACGACGCAAAACATATCAAAACAAACAAACAAAACGCAATAATTCTAAAATATTAAATACCCATTTTACGCCCGCATCAACTTCCACACAGATATCTTCTAATACTATAATTCTTTTTTACGACTCATGACGTAAAGGAACAAATTTGAACCAATAGCTGATTAGCTATCTTTGACTGGATCGGACTATTGTCCAATCAAACGCATTTAAAAATGTATAAGATATAGAATATAAAATTTAAGCTAATTTTATGTCAAAAAATTTAGTAGTCTTATAATAATCGATTCTCAAATTAGTCATATTTAACAATTTTACCCATTAACCAATTTAAAAATATTTAATATAATTAATTATTTTTATTTATTATTAAGAAAAAATCAAACATCAAATCAAAAATCGTATAGATTACGATTGTACAAGGAAATCCTATTAGTGTCTTCAAAGGCGGGAATTAAGTTATACCCTAATAAATACTCTTACGAATATTAAATTAACTGTAAATAAATCTAATTAAAATCCAAGGCATTGATTAGTTAAAGTGTTTTATTGTTTTTTAATCTTAACAATAATGTAAATTTCTATTCAAGAGAATCGTAAATTCTTAACGATTCCAACATCAAAAACCTATGCAGGAGCTAAAAAATCTTGATAATTTTCTTCTTCCTGTATTTAGTCCAACATTGCATTTCATTGAGGAATAGTTTTTTAATTTATATTTTTTTTAATGGTTTTTAAATATTTTATTGTGTACGTATTTTTGCGTTTATTGTGCTGTTATCGACTTCGTTCTGACATTCCGGTGGAGAAGGGTAGAAAAAATTCGGATGTTATGAAAATTACATCTTTAAATATAAAAATAAAGACATGTATCCTGTGTCTGCATAAAAGCGATAAACTCAAAAACTACAGAACTAATTTTTGGTACTATTTGGAATAATAGATCAATATGATTTTAAGTAAAAAACTTGAAAATATAGAGGTAGCAAAAAATCTTGCTTAAATAAATAAATAAACAAACAGACACGGTTCCGAACCAAACTTTAACTTGCTGGTTAAGAAAAATGTTATATTATTATCTTTTCATCTTTTTTTAAATTTTTATTTTACATTTATTATTATCACTAATGTCATTAAAAAAAACTTATTGCAGTTACAGTATATTTTATAACTTTAAACATTAAAATTTAGCAATAAATTTTATATTATTTATTTTTTATATTTTCTTAAAAAACAAAAAACCACTATCGAGTGTTACTACAATCACCTTATCTCGTACCGAGTTTTTCTGTTTTTCACGGTTTAAATTTTGTTTTTAAGTTACAAAAACTGCTTAATCAATTTCGCAGGAGCTTGTTATGTAAATACGCATCAAAGTCACGAGAAAATGGTGCCGAAAAAACAATTACAAACATACACACATACATGTTTTTAAAATGTCTAGAATTACTCAAGACAACTCAATATCTGGAGATATAAACAAAAAGGATCACCTCACAAGAAGACGAAGCTACAGTAAAAAATATTTTTACCGCAAATTCGTTAATTGATTAATCTATTTGAAAGTTATTCTGAACACATATGTACCTACCAGACAACATCATTAGCTCCAGGTTCTGAACATCCATACAGCAACATGTGATGAGCAGTATGCATTGAGGCATTTGGTTTGAAGCCAACTAAAAAAAATAAAAATTAGTCTAAATAGTCTAGTCTAGGCTGCATGGTATAAAAGCCGTTGCCTGTCCTCTGATGAACTAAACATTAAAAAAAATTGAAATTATAAATATAGAATGAGTAGTTCAACATGTGACCTTTAGAAAATAGTACCGTCGATCGGACAATTGAGGTACCGTGACTCTACTGGCCTCGATATATCTAGTATATATATATTTTATGTATATATATATTTTCTTTATCCGCAGGCGACATCAATTACGCTTCATTCGTAAAATGTTTTTTACTTTTAAGTATGCAATTAATAAATTTTACATTCTATATTTAAGTAAAGTCTATATACAATTTCAAATATTTTGACACAATATGCAAACATTAGTTTGATGGTAAAAAACTTACCTATGTAATAGTTTGTACTTGGAACAATCCTTATTGGTGTACAGAGATACAGCTCATCCTGTGAAAGACAGTCAACATATGTTTACTTCACTACCAATAAAGTCTAGAAATGTATTCAAAATAATCTCTCTCCTATAGACGTTATCTATAAGAGATTATTTTGAATAGAATTCATTCATTAAAAGGAATCCGTATCTAGTATCGAGGTAATATTTTAGTAATTGCGCAAATGTATTTACAATATTTATAAAAATATTTTTTAATTGAAATGTAAGTCATGTGATTTAACCATCTGCAACTATTGGCCTTGAAAATAAAATAGCTACTTGCCAATTCAATAAGCATTACTTATATCATTAAATGTTTAAAATAAATAAGAATTGATTTGCAATATAAATTTAGATACGTTTGAAATTACAAGTTAAGTTTTTAATCTCAAATATCCATTAATTCAATTATTCTACATTGATAACTGCTAAATTTTTTCAGTAATGGTATTCTTATTGACACTATGTATTTGCAATTACAGAATACATGACTTATGGGTTTTCATTTTTTTTATTCAATCACTGACTATAGATGTATTTGTTTTACAATAGTATTTGCACATTATAATCTAACTATCTTAATGGAACCTAAAAAATTTTTGTGAATATATTTCCAAGAAGAAGAGGGTTCTTTAGACGGTCTTAATTATCTTATTAAAGAAACTACAAATATGTTTTTAATACACAATAATTATAATACGATAATTGCTGGGTTTTTTAGCCCGATCAAAGGTCAAATGATCTTAAGAAACTTAATAACATCTAAATAATCTAGATCATTAATAATCAATAATTACAAGTGAAATACTTGTAAATTATATGTGTATAGATAAAAATATTTCTAAACAAAAATTCAGATTTTTTTATCAAGAAACTCACTTTCTACTCACTATATGTATATATGTGGATTTTAATGTTTAATGACATTAATCTAATGTTAGTATTGTGATAAACTTGAGTGCGCTTAAGATATCAATGATCAATAAAAATGACATAGTTTTCTCACAGTTAGCCAGTAATATAAATTTATTTTATATTTCTATGTTTGATCTTTGTTTAAAAAGCTTACTTCTCTGTAGAAGTAATTATTTCTGTGATTAAGAAATTGTGTGACACTCTTCAAATTGTACTTTTAATATGTATAATTAATTAATTTTTCTAACAAATGTAGAGAGATTCTATGAATACCAGAAATAATAAAATTATCTTATTTTTTTAATGGAAATAAAGATTAAATATGAAATGAAATTATTTTTTAATGAATAAGTTGAATTAAAATAAATATAAATTGTAAAGAAGAAACACACATTTGTAAATAATTATTTTTCTGTGTAATTTTGATGATACTTGACCAATTTGTAAATATGTTTTGAATTTGCACTAATGACTCATGATATATGAATATTATTTTACTATGGAATAATTTTAGGTATAACAGATCTTCATTTAAAAAACTCAAGGTAAACAAGCTTCACCATTGTGTTGATTAATGTACAAATTGAAGTTGTATGTAGATAATGTTTATATCAGCATCACACAAGATGTAATTTAGAAATTTACTTTCGAGGTACTAAGATTTATTAATTTCTGAATTAATACACATATTATTCAATACAGTTCGTTCTTTTTAAAAAAAATATATATTTTTTTTTAAACTGGATAATTACAAAAAAATCCTGAAAGAAATAATATTTAAGTAGGTAAATGGTTACTACAATGAAGTCCATACCGTCATAATCATTGCTGTAATTTACTTTTTAGAAGATGGTTCAGGGGACCAACCCTCCAAGTACTCTAATAAGGATTTTTATAACATTTATAAGTGGATATAAATAAAATAAAAACTATTAGTTAAATTTCATTTTCTCATTAATTTAATAAAATTATATATATCACATGGACTCCGTAAAGTGAAGATTAAAGTCCTCTTTGTAATTAATTTTTCATTCCATATTTAAAATTCTAAATCGCTTCTATTAGATATGATACATAAATAAATTAAAATACATGTAATGTAGAATTTTTAAATGAAATATTTTATGACACTAATAATTTTTATTATTTCTGATCATGTTTTCAACCACAAAACCACTGCTATCATAAAAAATTGGGCACGCTTTATAAGCATCATAAATTACCCATTATAGCATAAATATAAGATATAAATTAAAGAAATATAAATAAAGTTAAAATAGTAGTAGTAAAATGTATTTACCTGATTCGGCCAAACATTTGGCATTAAAAACTCATATGTATCAACTTCGTAGGTAAATGCACTTCGAAATAAAACAGCAAAAGCAAAAAGTGCGGAAAAAATTGTATTACACGACTTCATTATTATTTTAATTTTAATATCTGACGCTCTGATGAAAATGCACGCTTACTACGGTAAAATCCCCTTTAAAGTGCGGTCAATTATCGCTACAGTGTTAGACATACAACTGTGCTGCTGAATAAATAGTAACGTTCGCGTATGAGTCCTATAGTTACTAAAGCGACAAGTGTTTATATTATTTCATAGATGTTGACTGGTCACTGGATTTGAGATTACCGATCAATAATGTTTCATTTATCTTCAGACGTCATGGATTAGTGTTGTCAGACAAAAGTATGTATTTTTATAAGGAATTTTAAATATTACAAAAATTAAATGATTCTTTAAAATATGATTATTAGTATCGAGATTCTATCATTATCTACTTTTGAATATTTTAAAAGTTTTTCGATTATGGAACATTAATAAGTAAATTTATAATTTTCAAAACAAATTTATATAAGAAAAAACTTAATAAATTTTATATGTAAACCCATATCTACATGATAGCACAAC
Source organism: Mechanitis mazaeus (assembly GCA_959347395.1). Lineage (NCBI taxonomy): Eukaryota > Metazoa > Arthropoda > Insecta > Lepidoptera > Nymphalidae > Mechanitis > Mechanitis mazaeus. Next base: position 13,499,073 of record OY365743.1, read on the forward strand.
AAATGTTAAAAATAAATATTAGTTAATAAATTTCATTATAAAAACACTTTCCTTGTCTACATTTTTTTTGTGGATATTTCTTTTTAACAACTGATATTACTTATACGTTCCAAAACATTCATACCATATTATTTTTAGTTTTAATTTTATTATTGAATAATAAAAATTATTAGTTTAAATCCAAGATTGAAACAATGAAATGTTACCATAACTAAAAACCAAAAATTAAAGTTACTACTTTATATCACTAGATGGTACTACATCCTTTGGACAAAAAAATATCCAAATTTTTTCATAGATGTCACTAAAATATAAAATATTTTAAAGAATACATTTTTTAACACTATCTAGGTATCGATTTTACTTTATTATTTTTTACCAAAGTGTATTCATTATTATGGGGTATTTTATGGGGTATTTCTCTTTTTTATTTATACTTCAATTAATCCAAAATATAACATTTAACATATAAATTAACGTTACCAAAAAAAAAATACATTATAATGTTTATTTATAATTGGAAAAGATTTGTCAGAAACTTCTAATTTTATTTTCATTCATACCTGAATATTGATATGCAAAGAATTAAAAATTCTTTTTTTTTGTGTGAATTATTAATAGTAGTTAGAATATCGCATTAGGAATCCCAGGCGAAAATTAATAGGTGGTCCACATCTAATACAATAGTACTATGTACTTTGTATTTAAAAAAAACTGCAATATTATTTGTGGAAATAATCAATAAAAATATGGCAAGACCATCATTTAAGATTTAGGACATTCCTTTTTTTTTAGAAATTTCTAAATGTATTAGAATTTAAAATAAGAAATGGTTTACAATATTTTATCATCTCTAGGCATAGGTAAGGCCGGCCCCGTGCTTAAATATTTTAAATTTAATATATGCAGAATAGCATTAAATATTATAATAATGTTGATAAAATGTAGTATGATTACCCATCAGGTGACGAGGAGTGAGGAGGTATGATAATGGCCGTTGAGAATCACATTATGGGAATTATATAGCGTGGTAGATATCAAGGATTGACAGGAGGATAATGTCATAATGAATGAAACAAAAGAAAAGAATAAGACAACAAACCAAAATTAATATAAATGATTCAAATGGACGTATGAGTCATTCTCGGCCAGAAGCTATTTTTCAGTAGAAATGAATTAGCTTTAGCATATTAATAGCATAGCTATGTTTGGGACGGTGACTAAGAAAGCAGTTAACTCCCTTCCCTACTTCCCTATCTTTTCTCTTTTTCTTCGTTCCACAAATCACAAGGTGGTAATCCAATACTTTGTAATATTTTGTAGAATTTACTATCTTTCCTTGGTCCATCTTCGTTAAATAGCATAGGATATAGAGTCAAACATAGCTGAATCCAAGTGGATGAGGTTCAGAGAAGGAAGAAGACAAACTAATACACAAGGGATGATACACACGTGTTCAAAATCAACCACTTAATTTTATAAGGGTTCAAATAAATCAAGGCAGTGCGAAATCTAATGCTCCATATAATATATTATAATGCCTCACACAGTGCCAAGGAAAATGTTTGCTTACATTTATCTCGTTACCACTAGAACCATACATCAGCTGTGTAATGGAAGTATCTTGTAGTAATAACGTTATCTGTCACCTCTCAAAACTACTAACAGTGTTGCCCTCTTGAAAAATTCTATTAAGCTTAGGAAAATAAATAGACGCTGGAGACCGTCGCTAAACTAAAAAAAAATGTTAGAGCAAAATGAGATAGTTTGAAATTATCTGAAAATTAATTTTTTATATAGAAAATTATTATTATGAAAGCAATCAGATTCAAAAATGTTGATTTTTACTATTACCCAATTATAAATATATGTGATATTTACTACTACAATCTCTGTAAAAATAACAAGAAATATAAGAAAGCTAAATTCGGATCCTGTTCGTTAGAAGGGTGAAGGGTCAATATCTGTAAAATGATATCCAATCTCTCATAACGAGGTCACAAGTTATAACAAAACGTGACACACATGTGACCCAATAAGTCTTATTGGATCTATTTGTTAATATTTTCGCCACTATAATAATAGATATATATCTTTTGATTTAGATAGACGTTTTTTTAAGTAATCCTTGAGTAAACAAATAAGTAAAAAAAGGTACATTATTTTTGTGAAACTAAACTGAAAAAAAAGGGAAATTCTTGTCAACAATATATTCTTAGATAAACTGACACTCAGACAGATCTTAATTTACTAATATAATAGCTTACCCGAAGTTTATAAGATTAGTTTTTAATGTATTTTTTTTTCATAAGAATTAAATACATACATTTGCTATTGAAATGTGTGTATGAATGTTCATACAAAATTCTCATATATAACATTGGCTTCGAATTGCGTTAGGATTCCATCAATATCAATTTATTGTTATTACGATAGCGATATTGTATTATTGATTTATTTTATTGTACCATTCAGGCCGTCAGCTCTGAAGAGAATGCCTATAAAATCAGTCATAGAATAAATACCAACAAAAATATTACCAACTATATTTAACAATTTAATATATTCAGGAAGATTTTCAGCAAATTTTACTAATCATTTAGAAAAGTATATGCAAATGCAAAAAATATTCAATTTTTATAAAAGCTTCGAGTTATTGGAATGTGTTCAAATGTGATTTAAGTTGTGATAAAAGAAAAGCTTTAAGATAGTTTTAATTCACAAATTTCTTATAAATCTATGTGAGTTACGATAAACCTGTAAGTGGTAGTATTTGTGATATTATTCGTTTCATTCATTTCGGTGTGTGAGTAATACACTGTTTGTTTCCGTGGGTATAACTTATTAACGGTGGTAGATATTGGTGGTGACAAAGACTTCTTTATAGTAAGAAAATTTATATAGACAGCTGAAAACAATATCGTTTATCAATTTACTGCATGAGATAATATGTTGAAAAAAAATTATAATTATCTTATGTCCAAAAATGTCTGTTTCATAGTATTTTCTTAGATTTTCAAAAGTACACATTTAAAATAAAACTATATTCTGTCTGTATCACATTATTTTTCATAAGTAATATATAAATATATTATTATTATACATCAATTCGGGGATTCTGTTTTGGTTATTCTTTGTCTTGTTACAGTCACATCACGTACGCCGTATATCTAAATTATCGGATGCTCAAGGTGTAACACACGTAGCAAATGTGACATGGATTTACACGTGACCTTATTGGGTTTGTGGGTGAATAGGGCACTCCATTATTGGGGTAGGAAACATTATCAGGGAGTGGCTGGTCATATTTGAGATAGCTGTTACCCGCGGTTTCTCTCGCGGATGAACGATTTTATTTTCTATTAATATAACCAAAACTATTAGTGTAGTGTTAAATATACATTTTTCATTCATTCCTATTCATATCTGTCTATCATAATCAGAAAGAATTTTTCAAATCGTTCCTGTAGTTTCGAAGATCATCGCTTTCAAACAAAAAAAAAAATCAATTAACCAAACAAACTCTTCAGATTTATAATATAAGTAAACATATTTATATTATCAGACCCTGAAACCATGAAAATTATGAACAATAAATTAATTTTCACGTGTAGAGCATTAACTATTAATATGTAGAGTTATATATATATATATATATATATAATAAGCATGTACATTACAAACTTAGAAATGAGTTACGTGTATGTTTTTAAATTTAATTGTTAGCGAGTTGTAGCGCTTAGTACTTAAAATGTTCTCTACAAATTCAGACAACTCTACCAAGTTCTGAGGTAATTAAGATTTTGCGAACTCTCAAGTGCGTCGGCGACGTTATGATTTTGACATTAACATTGTAATTACTCGGCGCTAATGTAGCTTGAACTTATTAAATTAGGATAATTACTAAAACACTTCGGTAATATCTCTCAATAAAGGTGTTTTGGATTATAGGGTAATTTATAAAGAACCTTATAACAACACTAGCTGTGTTTCACAGCATCACCTGAAAACGAAGAAGTTTATTTATTTTTAAGATAAATTAGAGTAGTAGGATAATGCTAGATAATGTATATATCTTGAATGATAATCAGGCAGACTTTTAAAAATCGACCCGGTATTTTTGAACATTAGTTAGCATTCAACTAAACATACAAATAAATTCTTCATCTTTATAATATTAGAATAGATATAAATAATTGAATATAAACAATAATTTTGATAGTGTTCTTTCTTTAATCTATAGTGTAGTATATTCCTTGCCATGTCTAAAATTAGATAATCAAGTCTAAGGTGAAGCAAGAGTTGTTTCCCGATAACATTGTATATGAAATAAAACTAAAGTCAAGGAAACTTAAAATATAGGTCTTATTATTTAATATTAGAAATAAGTATATGTTTAAGACTTATTAGAAGTTTTAGACTTATACTTACCGCATTTTGTAAAACTTCCATTCTCTTCTGTTACTCTTATATTGAGGTGAACTCTGAACAGTTTGATTTATTAACATTACATTTTATTAATTTGAGAAATAAAGTATATACTTTCAACATCTATATTTTAATCAAATAATCAAATATTTATAAGAATAAATAATTTAATAATTAAATCATTAATATGATCGCTGTTTTCTTACAACTTGTTAAGACCGTGTCGGTGGTCAATTCAAATGGAAAAAAGGAAACCCGATAGAATATCTTTGAGTTGCAATCCTGTTGCACCCCTCTGGAGTTTTTTATCAATAAACGACAGCGAGGGTAGGTGAGAATCACGAAAACGAAAACTATTGAACATGTTTATGGAACATTTATTGTTTATAAATGATAAATAAAATTTAATAATTTTTTTTTTATTATAATTTTAAATCTTTTAAGATTTTTTACATTTTTTAAATTGAATTTCTATAGGTAATGATAAAATGCCGTCCATATATTTATAATATTATTCAGGAGTAACTAATTTTATGTTAAAAATTTTAAAACAATTTTTTGACACCCAACACAAGGCTATGCTTTATTATATAGTTTTATAATACAATAAAGAAACCATTACGTACACGCAAAAGATATCGTCTAAAAAACAAACCTAATTAGTTGATCATGGTCTGGCAAAAAAGGGCGCTAACTCACTATATATACTCTAATATCCTAATAAAATACTTTTCCTATCGCACTCTTGCATTTTATTTGTCACGCAAGGTCATTCATAGATAACACAAAATACACAGCCTACAAAAATACAACCTAAACATATTGTCGTACTGTTAATTTTTTGGTGAATAAGTTTCAAGTTTCTTCCACTGTGGTTTAGGTTTTTGAAGTGAGTTGGGGACAATTTATGTTTAAATAGCGTGTTATATTGCAATACCTGCGTGAAAACATCTGTCATATAGTTAACAGGTTGAGAAGGGTCAGTGGGTTAACTACTTTATTCAGTGTTACACGAATGTGTATTTAATTTCCTGAGTATTCGTTAATATGAGTTATTATTGCGTTCCACTTGATAAGAAGAGTTAGGAATGGAATTTTTGAGATTATTTTCTCATAAAAATATATTAACACTGAAATAATCACCAAGCAGGTCAAATACAAATTTATTTAGTAATTTAAATTTATATTTAGTAATAACTAAAACTATAACTAAAGCACAGTTTTTAATGATAACGTTAAGGTATACTATCTATAAATAGCAATACTTTTAGACAAATATTTATCGAGGGAAAATCGATCAGGCAATACAAACAAATTCAAATTGAAGTATATGGGGAGTGTGCTCGAGCGGAAGGGACTTTGGTCTTAGAAATACATCGGTAACTTACTGGGATTATTCCGTTTATTCCTTTTTAAAAATTTATTTAATTTAATTCCAGTTTAAATTTAATTCCAGTTCCAAATTGCCCAGAATTTAAATGCAATAATAGTTCCGTGACTTAAGGTATGGGATACTTAGGCATTCTATAACAAAATTTGAAGAACTATATATAAATTAAATTATTTCACGAATTAACTTGTATTACCTATATTTTTATAGGTACAGCCCGCAAATTCTAACCTTATGAGTGTGAAGACCCATTTTTTTTTCTAAATATATCCTTAATCTTTATTGTCAAAAAAAAAAAAAAATTACATGAATTCTTATATGGTATTGAAATAAAATTAATTTGACAACGTTAAAAGTAAATAGAACAAGTCGCTTTTGTATGTTTGAAAATAGACGTATATAATATTATATTATATTCTGAAATTCAGATAAAATATTTGCAATGTTTAACGACAATAGACCGCAGAGGAATAAATTCTTTGGGAGTTGTTTATTTTTTAACGGTACATTGAACATACGACACGCCTCGCCTGGGAATCAGCGTTGCGAATAATATTCACGAAATCCAAATGACCTCTCAAATGATAATAATACGGATTTTGCTTGATGAGTGACCACTTAATGGTTATGAATATTTACAGATATGTAGGGATTCCTTTCTGTGACAATTTCTATATCTTTCTTTAAAGTTATGCTTAGATAACGTTAGATAATAATATTAACCTTTATTCTATAACTAATGTATTCTTTTATATAATATTTATTACAATTCTTAAGTAGATATTATTTTTTTTATATGTATTTTTTTTTCCACGCCTACCAAAAAACTTTCTTGTACACCATAATGTTGGCTGTTAGAGAATGTTTCTGTAACATTAAGTCTTTGTGAATTATTTTGTATATTGTGCAATAAAGAATTAAATAAATAAATTAAGATCCAATATTCTAATGTAACTAAAACAGCATTGTATTGTAAATTTAATAAAAAAAATATTTTTACCCGATATCAAACCCGAGACTCTCTGCGTATTAGATATCGTAGTAACAAATACACCATGGTAATATGAGAATAATTTCTAATTTTATTTAATTATTGTTTTAATACTCTTACATCTGCACACAAATTCCAATTTAAAATTAATCAGCCCAAATGAATTCGTCACTAGTTTTCGCAATTAAAATCTATACATAATTAATTTAATCCAAATAATTTACCTAAATCAAATTTAATTAATTGTATTAGAAATAATAGTAAAAAGTGAATATCAACAACTCGTATTCGTATTAAATTCATATAAAAACATGTTAGTTTTTATACAAACAAATAAAGAAATCATACCGTTTAAAAATTCCAAACGTATTTCAAAACATTAACACTTCATCAAACAGACAATTCGGAAAATAAACACAATCAAAATGCGTAAACAAACATTATTATACATGCGCGAGTCACTCATCTATAAATATTTTCAATTCATTTGAATAGTTCTACAAACACGTTATACTATTATATATAATTATCCGGTTGTACTTTCGTAATTACTATTGCAATTTGCCCGGCTACTTCCGAACCCATTTGCGCCCAGCGAGCAGCCGCAAACGCAAAACATGAATAAGACCTCGAATGGAATAATGATATCGAAACTAGTCGGGCAAATTTCGATATTATTGACTAAGTACAGCCGAATAATTATATATAACAATAATGATGGATCGCAACATTTTAAATATGTTATAATACATTAGCTCTATGTGCGTTTTTATCACATAAAAATACAATTTTATTACGCTTTTAAAGTAATTCTTTATTTTCTAAACAACAGTGATACGTTGAGAAGCACAAGTCAACAAGATTTATAGTTCACCGTTAAGTTAATGGAGAAAACAAGAAAAAAGTTTTTGCGGATTTTTCTTCTCAGAACTTCTATCTATACTCAGGGATATATAAAGTTAATGTCTGAGGTATATCAAAAACTGTGACATCGCAAATATAGAAGTATGTATGTGTATACCATTTAATAAACGTTGAAATATGAAATGACACACCCCCAAACAGCCCTTTGAAACCTGATAGGCTCTGTCTGGCATCGGCTAGAAAACACTGTATAATTCATTTACCGGCGCCCGCTTCAGCGAAAACGATAGTAATTTTATTATAGACGGCTTTTAGCTCGCCGGGACCCCGTCTAATTTTATTAACTCGCAAAACATAAAGCAAGATTAACATAGCACTTTGAATCTTAAAACAATGTACGAATGTTTTGTTTTATGACGTCATAAATTGTATTATTTACCAATGTATAAATTTATAATATTTCTTGTAATATAATTCTGAGGTGTGAGTGTTTGTTACTGAACCTCACTTAAACGATGTTACCAATTTTGATGAAACTTTTGTAATTTTAAGCAAGTTTAATTGAGTTTATATTTTAGATTTTTAATTCCAACTGATACGTAACACTGCGACCATACTTCGTTTTATTTTACGTCTGCTGAAAACGTTAGTATTGAATTCAATATCTTTATATATTCTTGTATGATAAGTTCTCCTAATGGAAAGTGGTGATGTCACCAGTTGATATTTGCATATATAAATGAGTAACCTCTCTTTGACAAGTGTAGAGGGGTAAAAGTATCTAGGAAAGAGGGGAATGCCAAAGTACGTTGTGTATAACATAAAAGTATTAAGTTTGATGAATTCTTATCGAACTTAATTATAAACAAAGTATAACAATTTATCAAGCAATTAAAAAAATTACAATGTATAAATTCAGTTTAAATTAAATTTATTCATTAATTAAAGTCATCAACAATACTTTAATAACGATATAATCAACCGTTAATATGACTAAAGTCAAAAATAAAGTTCATAATTATTATATAAGGATATAGTTTCTAGTGATTTTTCAAAAGATTTGAGTATTTAGTAGATAATAAAAAATAACTCGATACTATAAAGTGTAGAACTTATTAATATGGTCAATCAAATAAGATATTAATAAGATTCTTCTATACTATTATAGATGAATAGAAACAATAACAAAATAAATGTTAATATCTATATAATTATAGTAAAATATATTTTATTAGTTTCGTCAACGATTTGTAATATCGTTCTTAAGCTAAGGTTGGTGTAAACATTTCATTTCATCGTCGTAATTTCAGCAGGAGGAAATCGTCCACTGCTGGACATAGACATCCCGCATTAAGCGCGACATGGACCCGTTCAGGGCCGCCCTAATCCATTGGATTCCACGACGTTCACCAGGTAGTCAGCCAGTTCGTGGGGGACCTGCCTATGCTGTGACTCCCGGTTAAACAGTGATTTAAATTTTGGTAAATATTCACGTATATTAATTGTCATTTTGCTTATTTTAAGTTTTTTTCTGGATTTTGTTATTTGTTTATAAATATGGGCCGTGTTTAACTATTGTGAGTCTAACTATGAAATAGACATTTCATAATGATTTTTTATGAGTAAAAGGGGATATGGTTCGTCATCGATTCATTAATATTGTAAAGACTAAGTAAAAGTCTCGTTATGAAAAAAAGGTGAGCACGCATGTATGGTGAGCCTCACACGGCAGAAGCAAAGTTTCAGATTCATATAAGTTTTATTTATAGATCATTTCATATAAGTTTTATTTATAGACCTTTTTCTGTAAATTGTTTTTTCTTCAATATACCTAATATTAAAAAAAAATAGAGTAAAAAGTGTATTCATAAACTTGAGTCATTTTTTTATTAACATTAAAAGAAAATAAATATAACAAATCTTTGGTAATCCAAAGCTAGTAAATAAATAAATAAATAAATAATATATAATACATAACACGTCTTAGAATCGGGAACGTCTTTTCATTCGTTTCGACAAAGCGTCAGCATTAGCTAGGGAAAAGTTTGTAGTACCGTGAAAAGTACGTGAAGCTATTGAGATTTGCCATTTGCCGATAGCCGAAGGATAGTGGAAACTGGTAATTAATACTATTCGTTTCAAAAACTATTCGGAACTTTACAAAAGTGACACACTGTGTAATTTTTCTAAAGTTCAGTGTGTGTGTGTGTGTGTGTGTGTGTGTGTGTGTGTACCTTATGGGGTACACACTGAACTTTACCATGTTAACTAAGTATTATTTACGTAACAATATATATATTATATTGTTACGTAAATGTAGAAATATATAACCTTTTTTTTAAATATACCCACTTTGATACATACTAATTTTGGTAGATGCATTCAAATTGTTGTCAAATAAAAAAAGCACATAAAGTCACATCTTTTCATCTACAAAATAAACCCCTCTTTTATGCTCTCAAATATTAAAATAGAACGCGTCACTAAATATAATAAATATATCAATGATATTCACTTCACGTCGTCTCCATTATTTAACAAAGTAGGCTTTCAATAGGCGCTAGACTAGGAGCCTATCGTAATTAGCATCCTGCCCCGTCTGGGAGATATTTGAACAACGCTGGGGTTAATGTAAGGGTAGTTACAGCCTCTATTTCAGTAGTATGACTCATTTTTATGAAATTGTGCATATAAAAAAATATACTATACTAAAGTAGAATTATTCATAATTTTTGATTATGAAAAATACTACTTTAGTATTATATATTTTTATTATTGAATTTCATTTCAAAGAATTTTTTATATGGCATAAAAATTATTAATCGAGTCTGATCATATAATTTACGTATTAGATAATATTATCACGTTACGTTTCAACGTTACGTTACAAGATACTTTTATAATTGCATTTCACTTATTACTTTCGACAAGCTTCTTAAGATTTCAGATTTCTTAAAAAAAAAAAAGTTGTAAAAAATATATAATAAAAACTAAAAAGTAAAAATATAATGACTATGTTTCATGAATGTACATTAAATAATGTAGAAGGCTTTATATAATATAAAGAGCATTAACCGGTATCCTATTTACGTGTCAGATAATATAATTACATTAATAATGTGTCCACAGCTTAAAACCAGGAGCGGCGTGTATCGCAGCGTTAACGCTCCTCTGGACACGTTAATTGAAAGTGGATTGGAGGTGACAGTGTAGAACGGGTTTTAGAATTTTTTATGGGTTGTGCGTACAAAATTAAAAAGGCATTGTTTTGTACTGAATACGAGGTGACTGTGATTTGAATTGCAAAGTTACTGAATGTACGAATGAAGGATTTGTTCCGATGATAGTATTGTATAGTGTTTGGAAAAAATGGATTCAGTTAGGTCCATTTGCTAAAATATATTTGGAGTTACATTTTCATCTGTTTACGCCGCGATTATGTCGTACTCCGCCATTCTACCATGCTTCAAGCATAAAAATATATATTTTATTCTCTTTATATAGCTCAGAAATTATCTATTGTAATATGAGGAAAAATTTACATATTATATTATAAAAATGTTATTAATTCTATAAATAGTATTTAATAATACATTATTATAAGAAAATATGAAAAAGAAAATACATTTTACGGTTATTATATTCACGTTGTAGATGTTGGTGATGTTTTCAGAAGAACGTGTGAGAGAAAAATTCAATGTTCACTGGCTATAAGTTGCTTCTGAAGATCATGTATGGTACAATTATAAAGAAAAGTGTATTTATTTGTAATATATTTAATACCATTATGTTTAAATGAGACACATTTTAAAATGAAATTGATAAATGTTAAAAAAGTCGTATTTTGTAAACACTTTCAATAATTAAATTTATGCAAATATAATGATAAATTTTAAAATGATTAGGCGTTATAATAATATTGACATTATTTTTTCACAAATATATATTCAATAAATAATAATTTATAAGTTTGAAACTTAAGTCAAAGCTCAAGTATCCCGGATCGCTATCCATTCTGTTCGTCGCCATCCGCGCGGCAAAATGAGATATCAGCGGATAGAATGCCGATCGTAACTACGGTTGAATCCGACACATACAAACAAAGAATTGAAGCTTCCACGATTGCTGGATTACAGATAATAAACGGTTTAGTTATATTGCAGATTGTTGCTTTATTTTTTATCTATATAAAGAATAAGCATTTTTATTTCATTTAAGCTTTTTCAGAAAAACTGAAATATTTATTTCGTAATATTTAGTTTTTATATAAAAATATTTATATATAATAAAACAATAAGTATATTTATTGTAGATAGTTAGTTTTTTTATGATTTTTTTTATTTTAATGTAATTATTTGTGTTATTTTTTTTAAATTAAGCTTTGGAATAGTTTAAACGTTTAAAAGTTTCTACGTTTTAATTATACAATATACTACATTTTTGCTCATAAATGGGAAGATCCTAGTAATTCGGTATTACTTCACATAATCCCCAAAATATCATGTACTTATGTAATGCTGTCAAAACCATACAACATTGACGAGGGTCGAAGCCGGTTACGACGATTATTTAGTTGACCTCTCCACAGTTTTGATCCTCGTTAATTTATCATTTCATAGGGCTGGGAGTTCTATTAATAACTCCGTTTTTATATAAGTTTACATCAAAGAATAATTGTTATATAATCTGTATTACTATAAAATTAATCAAAAATTTTAGTTTATCGATAAAAAAAAATCGACATTTTGTAATCATTGTGCGTTATTTTTCATTGACTTATAGTATTTTTTTGTTTAACCAAAATTAAAAAAAAACATTCAAGAATAAGGTAGTCAATAAATAATTCACAAACTTGACAACCCTAGCACTTGTCAATTATAGTTGAAGATTATAATCAATTTTCAGTGAATTAATTATGATGTGTGTGAATTTCCATGAAGGTTTCTGTAATGTTTGACAAGCAGTTATTGATTATATACAAACCTACAGTTAGAAGCGGCAGTTATTGATTATGTACATCAACAGTACATGTACCGTATGTTTGTAAGTATATTACATAAACTCTTAATATAAAAGTGTATAGAAAGAATTTTCCGGTCTGGTCTGATGTTGAAAATTATATTTTTCCTCTAGTCTATTTTCCAAGACCTGTCACCTAGACGCCGAAACCAATATGCACGTCTGCCAGAAAATATCAATTTTAAAGATATTATTTTCAATGACACCCTCATGCGAGTGATCAATGAATTATTTTCTTATCTTCAATATATACCGTATATTTTTTATATTAGTAATAAAAATTAAGAGGAAAAATGAATTTAAAAAAAGTGTAGGTACCTACTTATATATGTACTTTTTTAAATAAATCCCCCAAATCTCCCTTAAGATAAGGGTACGTATATATATATATATATATATATTTTATTAAATTCGAAATTTTTTTTTATTATGTAAATTTTAGACAGTTTAGTTTACGTACTTTTAGTTTAACCTTGTTGATAAAATAATATATAATAAATGATAAAATATTATTTCGTTTAAAATAATAAAAATTTTATAATTCCATTGTTTTATTGAATTCAAAAATCCAGGGTCTGCATTTATGTTTATATTTTTGTTCGAAACGTCAAAATGTATTCAACTGCGCAATACAAAAATGAATTGACGTTTGGAACTAAAAACCATGATTTGGAAGTACAGAACTGGAAACCGGAAGCAGTCTGCTGCAGTCGCGTCGAGATACTCAGCTTCCGGTGTGCGAAAGAGACAGGTGGAGGAAATAAATACGTCTCCCCATTTAACTATTCTATTAGCTATTTTTCTAAATGAAGATGAGGATATAATGAAATATTTTAATAGAAAAATAAATAACTATATATAATTTGACCATCTAAATATATGTTGATCCATCAAAATCCGATCAGTAGTTTTGAATGTACGAACAAACAGTCAAACAAAGAAATCAAATTATTGTTTATAATTCTGAGTACTGTAAAATAAATATTCGAAAATCTAATACCTACCAATCTAAATAACAAGAAGGGATTAAAATCAAAGTCTTTTGTAAATAAACGTAATTAGTTAAATATGTTTCGTTTAGTATAAATTTACAAATTATTTGTGGGAAAATTTATATTTGTATAAGTAAATGTATTAATGTTATTTTAAAGTAATCATAGCAATCACTTTTATATAATTAATAATTAATTCAATAAATTAATGAATATTGTGACACTTCGTAGTGTTAACAATTATAATTTTCATTATGTATAATAAAGCATATAACAAAAACCACATACGCTGTCCTTGAAATAAAAAAAATATTATGTTGAAACCTAGCGTTATCCGTAATAAACGAGAAAAACACATTTTTTATCAAGATTGAGATTGGTCGAGTCGCTTGTAACGAATTCTTTATTGTGTCTTTGAAAAACAGCTATTAATTAGGCTCAAAATGTCGGCTTCAACATAAAATACATTTGAGGGCTAGGTTTTAAAAAGTCAATAGTGATAAGCGAAAAGATTTATAAAAGAAAATGTTCAATATTAAACGCCATTATAGATAAAAGCTCCGGTAAAAAACACTCGAGCTACAGTAATCAGGTTACAGAGTGATCGAGTTACGATCCCGCTACGAGACTGATCCGGGAAAAGGGGCCTAAAGGGGACTGAAAGGGGACTTTAAAGGTAACAATTTTTAGCAAAATGCCCGTAAGTGTAGTCCCTTCTTTAGATAAGGGTTTGCGGTTATATCAATTCGTTTTGGATTTTTTTAAGTGTAACTTTATTTCTCGTTTGCTTTACACTTTAACCTTTTGATTTTTTTTACTTTCAATCACATTTGATAGATAAGCGCCAAAGCCGCTTTATTATAAATGGTCAATATAGCTAATATGTTAAATTGTGAAGACTATGAAAGGTTGAAAGATAGTTGATTATATTCTTACGATATTTATTCTTTGGTGATTGGTGTTTAATGAAAGCTGGAATCTGGAATTGGCCGGAACATGAGTAGTATACCGCCTGCCAAAGTTTGATTTTCATTACATTGCACATTAGATTAATATTAATATACAATCTTAATTTAATTTGATCGGATTTGATGTATTGATTTGATTTGATTTGATTTGATTTGGTTTGGTATGGTTTGGTTTGGTTTGGTTTGGTTTGGTTTGGTTTGGTTTGGTTTGGTTTGGTTTGGTTTGGTTTGGTTTGGTTTGGTTTGGTTTGGTTTGGTTTGGTTTGGTTTGGTTTGGTTTGGTTTGGTTTGGTTTGGTTTGATTTGATATGATTTGATTTTATTTGAATTTAATTTGAGTTGATTTAATTTAATTTGGTTTGATTTAGTTTGATTTGACATTTATGTAAGTAAAAATTGTTACTAACATACTAACTTATTATTTTCCCAAATTTAACTAAGAAGTGTTATTTCAACACTACAAATATACAACTATTAATTTCTAAATCATAAACAATTTTGAGAGCTATTCAGCATATTAAAGGGTAAGATTATCAGCAGAGCCCTCTGAATTGAGCTTCTTGTTGTTGTTTACTGAGCATTGAGCATTACGCCTCAATGACTGCTCCCAGTTTGACCATTTTGCCTAAGTAATGTGACGTAACAGATGTTATGAATTTTGGATTATCTAAATATATGGAATGTCATATCAGAAATACATATCTGTTTATATGTCATTTTTTATATAAATTCACAAGCATTTAAACTTGTTTCTTTTACAATTTTTTCGGTTTTTTAAGGAGTTTTTAGAATGTAATTTCACTGTAATTTTCATCACAATAATATTATCATATGACATATTAATTAAAGTTAATCAAATATAACGCTGTAGTGATGGTTTTTGTGCAAACATTTGTACTGTTCCGTGGGTGCTGTACTGAAATAACGAGATACAGCATTGTTTGCCGTCGGCAGCAATCAGGTTGTTAGTAACACGCTGACAAAATGGCGTTGTTATAAAGTTTAATTGTGCTGCCGTGACATGTTAAGGCTAAGGTAATTGGTAATTGGAATTTCCCATTGTTTTGGAAGTATTCGATTTATAATTACAATATGTAGCACTTAAGTTTAAATAATTTTATTTTATATAATCCAAGCGAGTGCTTGCAATTTTTTCTGATTGGATTATTTTATAATTAATAATTTTTAATGGTGTTGTTTATGGTTTTACCATGATATTGATAATGTTTTCATTACCTAGAATTTTTCCCTTAAATGTCATATATTATATGTCGCATATAGTTATATTTTGTATTGTAGATTCTTAATTACATTTTAAAATATATAAAAGTATAAGCCAATGTAACTTTTTTTATCATTGTAATATATTTTTATACATATATAATATTGTTGCTAATATGAATGTCCACAATTAAAATCTTCGTCTTAATAATAACAACTGAATATGCCTTAACCTTTAAACCTGAATAACATCTATTTGATACAGTGTGAAAATCAATGTTCTGATTATATCATTAAAAATTACTATAAAATATTTTAATAAAAATATGTTAAATTTTCTCATCTTTGTTAGAGAATTACTAAAAGTAGAAAGCGCCTTTGAAACAGGATCCTGTTTTAAAGTAAATGCATCGTTTTGTAGTTCGTTTGAAACGCGACAAAATTACAAACAAACCTTCACACTCGCGAGTTGCAATTAAACTTGTTGGGGCGCGTTTTCGATGTAGAGAGTTTTCGATGTAGAGACGAATCATCTCTATTGTAGTTTTAGGATAGAGGATAGTAGGATTTATACGTTATTGTTAATAGAGAATATACTGCATTGTAGAAGCTAGTATAATAAATTATTTCTTGTAAAATGTAGATACGGACGTCCATTTTCAAATTAAAGTTTAGGCTTGAGTTTATATTCATACTAGCTGTTACATGCGGTTTCACTCGCGAATGAGTTACTTTTAGGATAACTAATAGTATCGTTATATTAAATAGCCTATAAGAGTTTCCTCATACATTTGCTTATATAAAATTTGTCTAAAGTTTTATATACTAATATTATAAAGTGGAAAAGTTTGTTTGTTTAAAAGCGCTAACGTTTGATTTTTAGATAGTAGAAGTTAATATTAAAACATTTATAATAGATTACCTTTGTAAGCAATGGAAACAGCTCAACATTTTAGTTCTTCAACAACGAAAAAAAGTTTGGAGCCAGTGAAAACATGTCGGCGTGTTTTAATTTAACATTCAGAAATGCAATTAGCGATCCCAGATTGAAAGCTACTATGAAATACACGGATTTACTACTACTATACCATTACTACACGAATTTAGTATATGACTAGTAGAACACCCGAACTCACCTGGATTTGACGGTTTAGTTGGATTTATTGGATTTATTATTACTTTACAATTACTTAACATTGTAAGTGATATAAAATATTTACTAAGTATGAACTTTATATTTTAGTGATTATTGGTAAAGTTGTAGTTTAAGATTCGTATTGAAACCTCTCACAGATCACACAAGAAAAAAAAACTATTTCCAATAAAAATAAATGTATTGTAATAATAATGTTCTTAGTTCAATAACCATTTATTCACATATATTTAGTAAATTTCACAAATCAAAAGTCTTCAACGATATATTCAATTATCATCCTAAAAATTTTGGCAAATTGAAAATAAGTATATAATTAATAAAAATTAATTAAATAAATTATTATAAATGAAAGTACAAAATATTTAAATTATAATAATTATTCCAGCTCAATAAAATACCTACTGTTATTGTTTAAGCGTTTACCAAAATCACTTACACTTGAAAAAATATTGATGGCGCAAAAAACGTTCCCTAAAATCTGGTAAACTGGAGGGCTGTAACAGCACTCGAGTCCACTCGAACGAGTCTGTGCTGATCAGTGTGGGGTGTGAAGATTATTCTGATACCTCAGGGCTAAAAGAGGTTTGAAATAAACAGACAAACATATGTTTTACAAATAGCAAAATTGCTGTGGAATTAATAATAAAAAAAATATATATTTTTTATACATAAAGTAATATATTGATAAATATATAATAACCTTTTCACAATCAACTACTTTCTATCCAGAATTTTGCCGGTACGTACCCGTCGGTACGTACCGGTATTCTGCTTATAATATTCTGAATTTATTATATTATAAATTTATTTAATCAAAGTTTTTTGCAACCCTTTTTCATAAAATCTAAACCGAAACGTTAATCTGGAAGCTCACTCTCTATTGGTATAAACTGTACAAAAAATCATTCAATAGTTTGTGTGCTTATCGCCTTCAGACAGACATAACCTGGAGACATCGTTTTATATAATATAAAGAATGTGGTCATACACAATATTGAGATTGTTGAAATCGCATCAACTTTACCAGTGACAACTAATAATCTAACTTCATTAAATAACGCGCTGGAAACTTGTCCAGCGATGATAACTCGATATACGAAAATAATATTGGATCTGATATTTATTAAATTTACTACATCTTACTAAAACTAAAACTAATAATAATAAAATTATATATCGTTTAGGAATATCCAAAATAAAATATTTATTACTTCTTTGTTTTTATAAAACATTTTTGAAGTCTAGCTTTTTTTTTTATTTTGTATTATATTCTACATTTCAAGGCCTTTTATTGTTCAAAAATGTATTTGTTTACTATTTTGCAGCGGCCATTTTGAATTTCCAACAACACAGATATGCATAATTGCATTGTCATCGGAACTATAGGTTTGTACCAAATTTAAGTTCTATAGTAAACTGGAAATTGGGTCAAACGACAATATTTGATCTTTGTGAAATAAATAACTCCAGTTTTGCTATTTGATATAATCTAGACCATTGTTTATAAAAGACATGAGACGTCTTAGTCAGCGTGTGTAAGTTAACTTGGGATCAGGTCCAGAGAATGCTCTTTTATAGCATTTAAACGACAATAATAAAACTTCGCCATACTTTGTGATTATCTTGAACGTAAAACTACCTTCCTGTGCTGGGAAAAGAAAAAATACCATTGGAAATGGAACTAAGAAAACTTTTTATCTTATATCTAAGATACAGATAATATAACTAATGATGTCCTTGTTGAATTGTCATCATTAAAAATCATAAAAAAATGTCATTAATATATCAGTAATTTTTTTGTTTGATTGTTTTTATCGTCTTATTTTTATATGTTTTTTTATGGTTTGACTGATAGAGAATGCTCTATGGCACTAAGTCCGCTTGTTGTACTTTTTTTTGTACAAGGAAGATTTAAATAAGCTAATTTTATTTTTATTCGTGTTAGAGATTTTAATAAAGGGTATATATAAAATTATATTGATTTAGAATTGAATCAGATTAATACCTATTGCTGGCAAAGTTACAAATAACTTTGGCAGGTCGCCCCAAACATGACGAGTGAATAGTGCTTTTAAATGTAGTGATCTGTTTTCAATTCGTTAGAAGTTTTATTATATAGTTACATTTCTCAATAAAATGTAAAATTTTGATGATTTTGAAACATTGGTCAAATAAATTTGTATATGTATATGTTGTTTTAACTTGTTGCTTTGAGAACTTTCGTAAACCTTAGTTATTTTTGTTACTAGGTGAGCCACTGTGCACGGAGGGTGGAGCCAAGCGAAGCATTGTTGCTGAATGACTTTCGCATACTTGAAAAATTAGTAGAGTAAAAAGTGGCTATAATCTTTAGTTTAATAAGAAATTGCGCTTGCGAATTCAAAACGTTCCACATGTTAACTCTATGGGTCACACTTTGACCCTTTAATAGATAACTACAATCACATATGTCACCAAAAAAACTTCAGAACCTATAAAGTCACTGCCCTCGACAACACTGCAATTTTCGACATCCTACCATTATTTGTCTAGCAGGAATAATATTAGTAACGAAAAATACACTTTGATCAGTAACATATATTCTATATATAAAATATTTGATATATTACGTACATTTTCTCATATAATATCAACTCCACATCACGTACATCAGTGTACACGTCACGAACAAGCGGTGAATAGCTGGTGGGACACGTAGGTACGTATAGTTTGTAGTGGGATCGCGCCACCTGAAGTTTCAAACTTTGAGCGTTAATACACGAACTTTGATGGAGTATTGAATTAAATTGTTCATTTTGCACTTTGTGTGTACTTTTCTTAGTTATATATTTTATATATACTCTGTGAACTAAAGCAACTGGTGTGATAAGAAAGAAAAAGCACACCTCTTCTTTCACCTCTTCTTTTTCTTTTAAAAATACACTACAGTGTATTCTTCAACTTCATGTATACAAACAATTACATATAATTATCAGGCTCACGTCGAAATTCGGTCATGCTCATGCTCATAAATAATACAGCGAATGGGTTCGAAACTTGTCAGTCATATCTCGATAGAAATTATTAAGTACAGTCGGATAATTACATATAATAGTAACCATTGATTACGAAAGTTTAAATACAAAAAAAAAAGAATTCAAACTACATTTATAATGTTTAAAGACACAAAAGAACAAAATATATTTTATTTAATATTAGAAATTAGAGCATTACTTTTACCATCTCCTTGGAGGTAAATCGTAATTGGTATACTTACCTCATTGCTTAGCCGCAGAACTTGTAATGAAAAATATATAAAATATATTGAAAATAGAAGCTATTCCAACAACGTTCTTAAAACAATTGTTTAAATAAACAGACAAAGCATTTTGTGTTTTATGATTTTAGCAACAAAGACCAGAAATCCAAGTTAGATATTGGTTAAGTACACTCAATCGAAACATTGGCTTGCAAAGCAACAACAAATTGTTTGCTAACAATACCACGTGTAATGCAGCGTAATATTTGACTAGAACAGCTAGTACCCTTTGTAGAGACCGTGTAGCGTCTGTAGTGCCTTTTGTTTCAAGATTCGTATGTTAGTAGCTTGTATATGATAGCTTCAAAGCGAATTATTTTGTGACGAGAACAAAGACACTTAAAACTTATTTATACTAACATTAATATATTTGTTTTATTTGCTTCTGTATAAAATACTAGGATCTCGAACCAGACCTCATTTTTGACTCGCTGTTCTCGCAAAATCTCGATATGTGTTAATATTATAATAGCGAAGCGAGGTGCAAACAGAATCGGAGTTGTATTTGCAAAACGTCGAAGTCTTCTGTCTTTAATTATTTTTTAAGATGAGATATATTATTACGTTTTTAATATTTTTAATATTTATTTTATAACCACCACCAAACTGATCAGTGTGCTAAATTAGTAAATATTTGAATATACCGTTTTGGGTTGACGCTTGCACAAAGGATGCAGATAAGTCTCTCATAGAGAGGTTCGATCAATTAAATTTACTGTTACGAATTCAATAATATAAATAGCTTTTATTTTTGGTTAGACTAAAGAACCAATATTCTATCAAAGACACTCAACTTCGGGTAATAAAATCGAAAATCACATTCTTTGACTTGGATTCGTAGAGTAACTTTTATTTCGATTTGAAATGTCGCTGTCAAGCCAAATCCTTAGATATAAAGCGGTTGATCTGCCGGTACAGAAAATTGTATTTCTCTGATATTTCTAAATCTCTCACAGTTGCTGCATACAATTTTTATTTCTTATATCTTCTGAATTATTGACGAAAGTTTAAGCTACTGAATACGTATCTTTAAATTCAGAAATATTTTATTAAAATTTAATAGCCTGTCTCAAAAATGTTTCAATTTTAAATTATACTATTATAAACTTTGTGATTTTCAATTTTGAAGTTTGATACCAATAAGCATAAGCTTGATACCAATAAGCATAAGCATAAGCATAAGCTTATATAAATAACTATACTAAATTATAAAGAGAAAAGGCTGGGATTTTGCAATGTTTTGCAATGTTTGTAACTATTAAAGTCAAAATTAGACCAATTTCAAAAATTTTTACTGTGTAATACTTCAGTATCCCTGAGTAATATAAGTTATATTTATCTGTATATAGTAAATAAAATCATCCGTAAATTCGAAAGGAACTGCTGGAATACAATAATACAAGAACTTATAACAAAAAATACAATAGTACGTAGGTCCAATAAGTAGGTACAATAGTAGGTAGTCCACATAGGTACGTACACACACACATATGTAGAGAGTTAGGGTTCACTCACAATTCGTTTCTGATTTGCTTATTTGCGAATCAACCCAACTTGACGCCTCTTGACAGGGCGATACGAAAACTACTGTATGCTCCCATTCTTAATTAGAAAAGACGTCTATTTTCTGTTTAAATTTCCAAAAATACAGGCCCGGATTTATAAAATTGAAATAATTTTGATAACGATTTTTCAAATATTTTTTATTTATCATACGCCTACAGTAGATATAACATATAAACAAAATGGCCTCTGACTTCTATGACCTCTGGTAGTTTAATTGAAGTAACAAACCAAACTTTTAGCAGACAAAAGAAAGCTGATACATAGCTTTAATATTTGGTAAAACATTTTACTAGAAAAATTCAATAACACGTTCATACCGGCCGTACTTTTAGTGGTCATTTTCAGAGGGCAATTTCAAGGGGAACGGTATAGAATGCAATTTCCTGTGTAAAGGGCCAGTTCTACCAAAAAGTACGCGTGATTGGACTATTTGACCGACTGACTATTTCATTTCTATTTCTATTTCACTTTAAAATTTGCTTCAAGAACTTTTACTGGCAAAAGCTGTATATGGCTGAGTTCAAATTACTTGTACTAAAATATATGTTTTCTGCACTGAAATATGTTACTAAATTATATAAGTAGATATTTCGAATACAATACAGAAATGGAAATGCTATATTTATGAAAGGTTTTCGAATACTCCCCCTTTAAAAGGTTCAAAGGGGGAAATGATAGACAAATTTGTGTCTATGAGCGATGCTCGCCACCAAGCCTCAATGATGGTAATCAACGGTCGTTGAACCCACGGGAATCAATATTTCGGCTTTTCATTTCAATTGACAGTCCATCAGTTGTGGGTCACGCTGTTATTATTGGGATAATTTAGTTAAGTGTCACGATTATTATCATTTTAATATTTTATTACTTTTTTATATTGTTCAATAAAAAGATTATTAATAAGAATTCATATTTGTAGCTTATAAAGATGTTATCGCACAGAGTTAAAGAAATTTTTGTTTTTCATCAATCACTGTGGAGGAGGTCGCTTATATATAAAAACGGATATGTCTCTACAGAGTTTAAGACAATTTGCCCTCTATTGCGTAACTGTGGACGTAATAGAAAAACACTTGGCCGGTTTTGAAAAAGCTATTTTCGCAATGCAAAAAGTATTCCATTTAAATTGAACTCGTTTTAAAAAAAACGTATATGTAGCAAATAAAGTTATTCCTGCTTCTCACTAATACATATATATATACATAAAACTTTTAAAAAAGTTTATAAATGTCTAAATTATTAATTGTTTTAAGTGTGTCAAGAAACATCGTGTAAAAGCACATTCGTATAATTAAGCTATTAGAAATTATTTATAATCACACGTCAGTGAATAAAAGTAACCTACTTTTTTTTTTATTTTTGTCAAATTAATTTTTTTTGACAGTTTTATTATTTCCTGATAATATTGACGTTGACATTTATTTTTCTTTTGGAACTATTGCTGTATTTAAATTTTATAATCAAATATATGCATAATTTATATTATATTTTTAAATAAATATTACATTTATATCTTAACCTTCGTGATCGTTGATTATTATTAAATGTTATTATCCGACTGTACTCACGGTATTACTATCGGAATTTGCCTGACTCAGTGTACAGTTCACGTCGCGATTCCGCCATGCGCCATGCATAGAACTCATGACTTGGGCCCCCGAATGGGTTCGAAACTAGTCGGGCAAATTTCGATAATAAAACATGAATCTGCATTATATTTAATATTAAATTTACAGTTTCACTGCTTAACGTTGTAAAAGGTATTAATAAAAGTTACAGAACTTTGCATATTCAAAAAGTGTTTCTTGTTTTCAAAAAAGAGTTTCTACTTTTTAACACATGTTTTAAAAATAACGTACAAAAATCGATGTCACACATCAATTCAAACAATTTATTTAACGCAAAGTTTTTCAATAGTCAAATCGGCCGGTGTCTTGTCGTATTAGGAGCTAAATATTTTATAAGTAACTTGACATAGTTTCCTTTGCCATTGTCAGTAATAAACCTCATTATCTTTACTTTGCTAGATAATGGTTAGATAATTTTCTTTGAACACTATAATATTACGAGGGTGGTTTTCATGTTGAAGACATAATTCACAGTAAATGAAGAACAAACATATTTATTTAAATGTATTTTGTATATATATATTTCTTCTAACAAACTTGAAATATTCAGTACTTAAATATTTATCGAATCAATAAGATATTATATATATATATGTTTAGGTATTTGTATGTATCTATTTTTGTATGTATGTATATGTGCGTTTATAGATATATATGAAATTAATTTGGTAATTATTAATATTGTTCATTGTACAATATTTTTGATTACTCTTACAAAAATCTACTTTTTTAATTTGAAGTTTTTAGTTTGTAATCATATTAGTTACTTAGTTTAAGTTATTTAGTGAATGTTAAACCCTAATTTGTTTTTATTTTACTATGTTTTTCGTTGGTTGACTGGCAGAGAATAGTTTTAGCATTAAGACCGCCTAGTGCACCTTCTTGGAGCAATAAAAATTTTATATATTTTTTTAAATAAAATTTTATATATAATTTTATAAATGACTTTATACGCAATCAACTTCTCATTAACATAATAAATAAACTTTTGTCTTGTTATTTTAAAACGCAATAAAGGAAGACTCGAGCGTTACATCCCGCCAGAATTAATGAGCCGGCGAGAACTGAATTGTCATTGAAAACGGTCAGCGAACATTCGACCAATTAAAGTTATTGCGTATATAAAAAAAACGATTTTATAAATTTACGATTCTTAATTTAATAATGCTTAAATTATTTATAAATATTATTGCGTAATTAATGTATAATGCGTTGTATATTATTGTATTAAGAAACATTTAAAGAGTTTCTATTTTGTTTAAAAACTATATGCAAATGGCCGCTGTTCAAAATTTCGAACATAAATTTTGAATAGCCGCCATTTCTATATAGATTTTATTTTAGAATTTATTAAATCCGATTATTAAATAATATTATATTTATGGTCTACAGTTACTGTAATCCTGGACTTTCTTATTAATTTTTATTTGGTGATTATTATAATCACACAAATATAATTAAATTAAAAAATTGTGAATCACAACTAAACACAATGTTATAGAGGAAAAGCGTAAGCTCACATTATCGACTTAAGTGCGTTCGTAAATATTGGTTCTACACACACTTTCCTTGGATATCAAATAAGTCTAGACACGACCAAAACATGATGAGCCGCTGATCTTTATATAGACTGTTCTATATGTGAAAATTTTCGGTACATTTCTTAGAAGGAAGGTCAGGTATGAGTGGTCGGTTTGAGACGACAAGGGTGCATTCAGATTAACGGGGAGATCGACAAAGAAATGCAATTAAATGTAAAATAGGGGCTGTTTCACACGATTGTTGACACGGTGTGACGAAGAGGGACCGGATAGCTACGTCTGTCAGTTGTGTTTGAGATTTTTAATTCCCCTAAAGAGAGGATGAGAGAGCACCTACATTTAATTTAAATCACTCGAAAAGGACTTCAAAACCAGAAAAGTTTTATTATTATTTGTTTTCTGGTTATATATAACTAATGGGGCTAATAGTAATAGAAATTACATGAGTACAGCTGGATAATTATATAGTAAAACTATCTACACTTTATCCATATAGACATATATGTATAAAACATCAGTTCGTAAAAACGTCTACTCGATTAGTTCGGTACATTTAAAATTCTTTGAAGGCTTATTATTTATTCTGTTTGAAAACCATTAAATGGAGCTAAAAACGATTGCTTTGAAGGTATCGTTTTATTAAATTTGGACTTCATTAAAAAGACTTTTTAACCTTGATTTTAAACTAAAATTAAACGCACCGCCGCATTCAGGCATTTGCAAGCTAATCTCGTTCAAGACATTATAACCAGGATATAGAAATACTGGAATATAATAAAATTCTTAAAATGGTTTACAAATAATATGTGGTATGAAATAAAACTTCTTAGCCTTAATATTTTTTGGAATAATATTTAAACTGTCAATGTTATTCTCTTGTTTTTCTTCTTGAATACTAAACTGTATTTATGGTTTTTGTGATTGCTTTGCTCATTTTAGTTATAAAATATCTGGTTTATTACTAAAAGAATAAATAGGTCGGATTTTATCGGTTGCAGGTTCATATTCAGCTCTCATTGATGATTTTAATAAATTGTATATAATATATTGATAATGTATTAATGGTAAGGACATGATAGCTAAGTTGATAGAGCGACGAAACGATATATCATAAGTCGTAGGTTTGAACCCTCTCAAACCTGCGACTTATGATACTATAATAAAATTTCTATATTTCCAAAAAATATTTTCTATAAATTGCCTCTTCAAGTATTGTTTTAAACAAGGATATCGTATCACTAGACATTACTTATTCATAAAATGTAAAGTTAAAACCCCGGGGAATCCAGTTAGCGGTTCTGAATTGAGGAGATTTATGCATTTTAAATTACACCTGGAACATTTATTCGGTTTTAATATAACGATACGGATCCGATACGATATTGAGACTGAAGCGAAGCCATCCATAAGATTTATTTTAACAATGAAAGTTTATATTAACTAGTATTAAATTTGCTTTTAAACATGTATCATAAAAGATAATTAAATTTTAAGTAAATATAGAATAAAAACATGTGTTGGGAGTTTGGAAAAAAACTCAATAGATGTCACTACCGTTCCGATAAAGATGGTCATATATAGAAAGCTAAATTCATAGAAATGTGTAGTGATATTGTAGCTCAAGTGATAGGGCGACGGCATGCTTACTCAGGGGTCGGGGGGTTCGAATCCTGCTCGTATCTATAAGTTTTCATTAAATATTTATTTAAAATTTAAAAGCTTAACAATTCTAAAGTAAATTTATAAAAACAGCTTCAAATATTAACTTCTTGTGTCATTGTGTAATTTTTTTAATGTTATTTTATACTGTAAAGTTAAAAACTTTTCGTTACGATTTTCGAAAAGCAACCCGATAGATGAGACGTCAATCCTGATAAACAGTCATATAAAGAATGCTAAATATTAATTACTATGTTGATTTTTCAATGAGCATTAAAATATTTATATATTTTTAAATAGCATAAGATATCATACAAATAATCTTATTTCAATCGTAACTAAGTTTATTAGAAGCAGCAAACTGAGTAATCTAATAAACCCAGTGGCAATATCCAGATGCGAAGACGTGATTGATGAGCTGGCAAGAGTGATGCTGCGTCCACCTGACCTTAGACCTGGAATCCATCTACCAGGTACGAAAATCTAATCTAATCTACGATGTACTATGACTGATTATATTTATTTGTATATATTTGAGATAAAAATGTTTTGTTTATAGGAATATAAGACGTGTGTGAATATATATACAAGAGAATTAATAATATTAGAAAATATGCTACGTATAAATATAATTTGAAAAGTTTTTAGTTACTAAGTTTTCATAATCAAATATCAAAAATAATTAAAATTATGTGAAAAGAAAAAAAATCTATTTTCTGGGGTTAGAGCTGATATTTACGATGAACAAATATATATATAATATAATATATATATATATATATATATATATATATATATATTTTTACATACAATTTATTTCTCAATCTATCAATCTTATCATATGATAATGATGTTAATATGTAAGAGTCATGGTATATACGAGTATTTGTATATTTAGTACCAGAAGAAAAGTTTAAAAATAAAACGATAAATATCAAATACAAAATATTACTATTTTGTAAGAAATTTCAATTTAGAAATCATTATTTCTATAAAGGGGAGAATAATTACAAAAGAAAAAAAATTAAAGGTATATTTACTCGAGGAAAGTGATTTCGCTTTAGTAAAAGGTGAGGGCACACAGATGCACCCCTTGTAGGATTCTAAGCGACAGAAGTAATAATATTGTGGATAAGAAAAAATATTTTTATTAATTTATCATATAAAACTTAAGTGTCCTTTCGAATAATATTTAATAAATAAATAAAAATGATTGATATCTAAAAAAATTTTTTTTAAAGATAATTTATTATAAAGATAATAAATTATAAGTAATGTTAAATAAAAAAATATGTATATGATTAAAAAAGATATGTAAAATATCTTTAATAAAAAAGTAAAAAATATACGTGAATTAAAAATTAAATTATGTATAGATTAAAAATTAAAAAAAATAAAAAGTATGAAATATACAAAATAACTTAAAAAAAAAATTAATTATCTTTACAAAAAAATTATTATATTTTAATAATTTTTATTTATCTTTATATATTTCTTTTTATTGTATAAATATTGGTATTTTGTCGTATCCATATTATTGTGATGGTAGGAGACCGGTAACGCAGTGAGAATGACAGTTTGATTCAGTTAGCTCGCGTTACAGAGTATAAGTGACATCAACAAAGGACCCGTTTAGTTAACAGAAATTTTATTGCAAAGGAACAGAATAAAAATAACTTATTAACTTGTATAAAAAGTTTCAAAAGAGTTAATTTCTAGGTTGTTTCTGTTTTAGATAATTATTACTTCATAATATAAATATCATAAAAGTTTTGTAAGAATCGAATTCGATCCTTTTTTAAAAATTATTGTTTACGAAATTTTTTTATTTTCAGTTTATTGTACATTTTTTTTTCAATATAAAATTTTTGAAAAGTATCTCTAGAATCAAAATTCAAAAATATTCTTCATAATAACAGATAAAATTTATATTAATAAAATAAAAAAAAGAGTTGATTCTTATTTAACAGTTTTACATGAAATTACAAATAAATGAAATGAAATTTAACAAAACACATAAAAATACTTTTTTGTTAAAATATATTTTAAGAAGTGTGTTAAAAAAAACATTACTAAAGCGAATTGAACATTATATAATAAAGAAAATATTAAAACATGTATTAAAAAGCTATAGAACAAAATTTATTAAAGAAGCATTTTCATTAAAGATAAACAAAAGAAACTTTCCTTTTCTTAGTTGTATCTAGAACTAACTTTATTATCTAAAGCAAATAGCTCACCCGGGAATCACGTTAAAGGTAACAATAAATTAAAACTACGAACTTAGTTTACTCAACATAGTCTTAATTAAATTTGCAGAGATTCTTAGCCTTAACAAACACTGTAAATTTGATATTCAATTATTGAGATATAGTAACATATATATATTATATATGTATATGTTGGTAGGGTGAGTCACACCGCACGCGGTTTTGCAATTTCGCCAGAACAGTCCGCGCTGTCCGCAGGCGACGATGGCTCGGCTTTTATTACGTAACACTGCTATTGGTATTGATTTGCATGGAGATATCAATAATTAATCAATAAATAATTATATAATAATATATTTGTACCATTGTTAATAATGTATTTAATCATTCTTAAAGAAAAACAAAAAAAAGTTTTTTTAAAACCTAAAGAAGACAATATCATACAAATGTTAGCTAAAAATTAGCGTTTTTCAAATTTAAAAGATAAATAGCCGAGAGATATATTTATTTAAATTTGTAATAAATATTACATAAACTTATATAAATCGAATACGACTTATCAATCAATAATACATAAATTTGTATGTAATACATAATAAAACCTCTAGCTAGGCTGTCCGCAGTATGGATCGTCGGAACTCGTCAGGCGTGAAATCCTTTGGCTTAAATCGCTTAACGCTTAAGCGACGCCTCATTGCCGCATACCCTTTATTTGTTGCGTCTTTCTGATACTGTAATTTAATTATTACCATTATATGAATCTTAAACGAATACTAAACCTTTTAAAATGTTTAAAACATATCTTCAAACATTATATAAAAAGGTTTTAATATAATGTTTGAAGATATGTAGTAATAAATTTGTAGGATATACTTTCATAAGTGACATTAAAGTATGCCGCCGGCAAGATGCACACGAGCAAAGTTTGAGTTAAGTAATTACTGAGTTAAGTTCACCAACTTATAGCAAGCATTACGGGCACTTAGTGTATCTTAGAAAGTATATAAGGTGTTTTAGCTATGATATCTATTAACATATATATTAATATATAGTGACAAACTTGCATTTGTATCTTTTGCGTGAAAATACTACGAAGGAGCCTTCTGAAGAAATTTTATTCGGTAATAAATAACAAAGAGAGCAGCTCTTATGTCTTGCAACTATTTCCTTGTTTTGAATATTTGTTACGAGTTTCTGCCATTTAATTCACCGAAGCTAATTAATAGAATTGTTATGTAGGTAACAATTTATCAGACATTGTTACATTGTTATAATTAGTATACCACTAATTATTACTAAGATTGGCCAATCGTTTTTAAATTATTTTAGAAGAACATACATTCAGATATAAGAATAAACTTTGCGTCACTTAGTTACGTAACGATTATTTATCATAAAAAGTTAGAAATAAAAATCGCAAAGACAGAACCCAAAGATTTTAATAAATACAATATATCTTAATATAATATGTGAAACGTAGTATATAATATAAAACATATAATACAGACAGACTCCTGCTCTGAGTATATAAGAGCTGGAATGCTATGATCATATTTGTTTTTCTCAGATCGCTTCCCGCGGGGTGCATATCTCAGAGTTCTGGCAAGATGTGCAAGTTGTGCAAGTGATGAATTAAAATGGCGATTCAAATATAATACCGACTTGGATTTAAGTATGGATTTTGATAATATTATTTGAATTATATTTGTCTATTTATATCTTAGAAGTATTATATGAAAGATTATTTTAAATATTTTAAATGCAGTCAAAAAATAATATAAAACAGTCGATAATTCTACATTTTCATACGTGCATCTAGTCTAGTTAGATATTTTGTTATCTAACAGATTCTGATGAAATTTCACAGCTATTACTACTGAAAAGATTTAATCACAAAATAATGATAAAAAACATTTATTTAGTACAATGTATATTATATCTATTTCCATGTTATAGAAATTGAATAAATAAACTTATAGTAGTACATGTGGAATCTTCTGTAAAGGACAGCTGACCACAACCCACAAGCGGCAGAAGAGTGGCGTCCGACACCATGCGGTTACATTTACATTCATATACATATATATGTTGTAATTAAAAACGTATATTTGATAATATATTTATTTACAATATACACTTAAAAAAACTGTTCATTGGATAACTTATCTCTTTCTCATCTTACATACAACAGTGGAAGTAGTTCAGGAAAAAAGAACAGTAGGTGGGTATTCTATGTAGTATACAATTTTAATATTGTCTTAGAGTAAAGGTTATATTTTTGCTTGAGCGGATATTTCAATTGGCGTTATTTGAATAGAGTTAACCCTCGTGAAACGATGATTGATTTCTGTTTGCACTGAGGGTAGATCGCAATTTAATATCTCATAGTTAATCGAGGGCCCTGTATTGGCTCAGAGTTTCTTGTTAATTATTATAAACGCCTACTCTATTGTTTCGTTTGGATTATTCGAGAAGTCAAGTGCTGACGCTTTGATCATATAAATAAAGATATATTTTATACATAATTCTAAACTATTGCATTTAAATTGTAATAAATAATATATTTATATCACTCTGATATTGATCAAATTTTGTGTAAAGAAATGGTTTCATATTTCGTTGAGAATATATTAAATAAGCTATATACATTACTTTTTTATTAGAAGCCAAATATCACTGTATAGTGTTACTTTTATTATTGAAAGAGACGTATGACTGGAGACATATAGTGTTTTATCGACATCGCCTGTCCTCGTTTTGTTAAACCATAATAATCGATTCTACCTTTGATCAGAACAACAAGGGTGACGAGTATGAAATTAATTGTAGTGAATTAATAATTTTTTTGTAATTACATATTTACATCTGTCCCTCAAAATCTTAGAAAACGTGAGTAGTACAAATGGCAATAGTTTTCAACCAAACCTTTCCAATTTTGGAGACATAGAGTTTG
Organism: Mechanitis mazaeus; assembly: GCA_959347395.1. Taxonomy (NCBI): domain Eukaryota; kingdom Metazoa; phylum Arthropoda; class Insecta; order Lepidoptera; family Nymphalidae; genus Mechanitis; species Mechanitis mazaeus. Next base: position 13,530,957 of record OY365743.1, read on the forward strand.
AAAGAAGGAATGAAACACATAATGAAATAAAAACAACTGAGGACGATCTTAAGTATTATCTAAATGAGTTTAACCAGAAAATAGACGAGATCCTCTAACATTTGATTAAGTCTCAAACAGAAAGTATCAGTGATATAAAACATGATAATTATTATATAAAAGAACAAGTGATAGATTTATATCTATTAGTTGTCTGAGGTCTAGCTTCAAATGTACTATAGACCGATTAATTAGTGAAAATATTTTAAATCTCAATTCGAAAATATAACAATAAATAAAGAAAGAAGGTCACTGTTTAGAAAATGATATTCATGTATTTTGGAAAAATCAGCCGATAAAAGAAATCATCCTTTTCAATCATCAACAAGCTGGTGTTGGTGTAATGAGCAGAAGTGCAACGAATACATCAAAATTGGCATTACATTGGCACAATGATCTCAGACATATCATGCTTTACAACGAATAATTTATTTCTCCCCTTCTTTGGAACAGCAAATGTTTAAGGAATTTTTACACACAAACCTAAGAAATTAATAAAAGCATCCTTAAATAACTTTTCCTTAATTATGTTTGAGTAAAAATTCTATATTTCTTGTTATTTTAAGAATAAATAATTTATGTCAGTATGTACATGTCACTTGCATCTCGTATTCTCGTGAACAGGAATTCTGCAAAGCCATCGAAATGTCAGGTTATATTAAATTTAAATTTAACCAATAATTATACGAGTTCCATCCATTTAACATAGTTTTATTTCAATGTGTACTTGTGAAAATAAGAAAATACTATAAACAATTTATTTTATTACTTTATCACCCCTTTTTAGCAATTAAAAGGATAAAATTCAAAATATTCTTGAAGAGGTATTATTTCTATTTAAAGGCACATTTTGTTTTTCTTCATATAAGAAAAAGACGTTTCATTCAAACAGTATCTTTCATTTCACCGATTTAGTTATTGAATTACTTAAACCACTTTATTAAATGACACCCACACCATAAAATCGATATTTTCCTAAAATTAACAACTAAATTATTACCCCCTCACTAATAAAAATATTTATACCCAGCAAAACTTATTCTCTGTTTTGTCACTTTCTCACAAACGATTTATATCAAAGGTGTGAAAGTGACAAAACAAAGAATATGGTATTATACTGTGTATAAATATTTTTATTAGTAAGGGGGTTTGTGTTTTAGCTATGTGCTTGTATGTCGGTTGGGACATTCTCTTTTCTATATATATAGGGTTTGTATAGACATTTATACTCTCTGTTTATCTGTTTTATTCATACTAATTTAAAACGATTAAGTTTGTTAAACGTTTGCTTAAGTTTTTGTTTTTCATGTATTTTTATTTTCGCAGTAAATGATTTTATTAATGTTTTAGAGGAAATGAATAATTATCTATAATTAATAAACAAGAATAAATAACAATGATATTAATTTAATCAATATTTTTAATCTAATAAAGTGCCTGAAATAATTTGTAACCGCAGAAGGGTCTACCGTTGACATAACAACACACACATACAGTTACAGTTTTATTAATTGAATTTTAATTGAAATAATAAAAAAATATAGAACATTTATAAAATTATACATTAAAAACAAAAACTATCTTGAGTTTCAATTGGTTATTGACTTATTTTAATTTCGCAAAAAAAACTGAAAATGCAAAACCTGTCTTCATACTATACTATTTATATTCCTCAGGCATCTGTATGTATGTGTGTATGTGCCTGTGTGCGTGTGTATGAGAGTGTGTTTGTGTTTATGTGTGTGTGTGTGTGTATGTGTGGAAGTCAAGGAAATAGTCACATTAATATAATTGCGATGCAAGGAAAGTTTGTCCATTAGAGCATTATTGATGGGTTTTAAATTGCACGGAGCCCTTGGGAGACCGTGACACTGGGGGGAGAGTGGTTTATATTTTTGATTTTCATACCTCACTAGCGATAGGATTATTTGGATGAATGAACAATATCAATCACTACGAAATTAGAACTCGAACTTATACGTAATAAATTATAATCAGTTTTTTTTCTATTGCCTTGTTAAAGAAAATATATTCGTAATGGTACAACCATTACACTTTGGTACACTTATGTAAATAACTGAATAAGTAGTTCTGCAAGCTTTTCAGAAATATATAACAAGTAAGATGTAAATAAATAAATTTTAAAATATTATTTTTTATAAATTTAATGATGAAATATAAACTTTGTATGAATTTGTGTTAACAAGTTAACTTTATGTAATAAAAGAGTGTAATATCATTTGAAAATTATATACTCGAAACAGATTCATGTTTTTAAATAAATAAAACCCTAGTTTTAATATATAAAAGGAATTCAAATATACATTCTCTTTAAAAAAAAACGAAATCTCACAATGTGAACTCTAAAAAAAAACCAGTGATAGATTTTAATTTAGCTGACGTATCAAAAGACATCTACTTTTCTATTTAATCATTCGTCAAATAAATGCAATTAATTATCTTAAATTAAAAATAGTGAAAATCTTAAAAAGAATCAGAAGAATTTGCTTTTGAGAATCATGAGGATAATTTCGCTAAATCTACTCAGAAGTCTAGTTTCAGGCTTCCTGTTTCCACCTGCATCGTGTCATTGGGTTGAAACAGTGCCAAGTCCGCAATCACAGCGGAATTTAGGCCAAGAGGCTGCGGAGGTTTTATTGCGCTAAATATTTGTGTTATAATAAAAATGTGCGTTTGTGTCTAAATAAATTGAAAGTTATATTTAAGTTTGGTCTCATGTACTTAAAAAGAATTAAAATTATATTAAATGATTTGTTTATTAAAAGTTTATTGTAATTAAAGGGTGAAAAAAATATTAAAAGGGGCAGGACTCAAACCTGTCCACTAGGATTCCGTTCTCGACATTCTATCGACAGAACTACTGTATTACTGTGCATTTACTGTGTATTTTACATGCAACTTAAATCAAATGCAACCATCTCTATTGGGATGAATCTATACTTATTTGGGTTTTATTTTTAAATGTTAACCAAAGTTTCTAAGTGTGCCGTACACTTACCGTGTTTCTGGCAATATTTTAATTTTTAAATTTATTATTATAAAAAACAATAAGAATTATTATTCCTTGTATTAAAATAAAAAAGGTATTGTTACGGATTAAAACCCGCGTATAATTTGGTTACATTTAAATTTTTTAACCCGACGTTTCGAATACTTTGCAGTAATCGTGTTCACGGGTAGACGAGATGTAAGATGACACTTTTAATCCGTAAAAATAGTTTTATTTCAAATGTGTACTCGTGAAAATCTAAGAAAATACTATAAAAAAGGTACTTTGATACGAGACTACTTAACTACTTAAATATTATAAGAAATATCATAACTTGTCATATAAAAGAGAGAAAAGAGAAAAAGAGTAATATATTTTAGCAAGAATCTTTCAACCCATCTTACATAATATTAAAACATTCCGGACCTCCGGGTGTTAGCAAAGGATTTTTTGTCGATATTTGTCAGCAAACCTGTGTCGACGATCAAACAACATATCCGGAGAATTATTTGCTTGTGTCGCTCTACATTCTTTTATCGTTTTGGAGTGAGTTACAAGCGTCAGTTTAGTTTAGAAATTTTATGCTAAAAATCGAATAAAATGACGATTTACCAAAATTTTTAGAGTTCTGTAAATTATGTCCTAAATTCATAGACGATTGATTCTAAATATTTTATTATACATTACAGAAATTGTAGAGATACATTGAGTTATAATGCCCCACGATCAAAAGCTCTCATCAAAGGCTTAGCTCAACCAATCTTTAAGTTGTTCATAAATTTGTATTATTACCATTACCGCTATATACTCTTCGTATAACCCAACAAATGGGATCGTAGTGTTGAGAATGTTTTCACTTTTCTACATCGTTGAACCGAATACCATGAATACATACGGAAAAGTTTAAAAGTAGGAATCATCTGAGGCGACTGCACTTTAAAATTTACACATCGTATGCATCTTGAGAATAAAGTTGCGACTAGAAAATCTAAAGAATATTTCTCTTAAATCCACGAATAGATACTAAATATATTATACAATATTTTTATATCCTTTTAAAATATAATTTGTTTCGTATATAATTGTAACGCGTGGAACTTATTTGTGGCATATTTTTCGAGTTGGACTGATCTCCCCGTCACAAAAAAAATTTGTGAACAGACTATTAATAGATAGATAAAACTATAATGTAGTGACAGGCAAGAAGCTCAAAATCATCTCTACCTCGTTCTATTCTAGCTTCTTTCTTCAACAAATTATTAAATTGAAAGACCACCCATGTATGACAGACCATATAAGTCTGCTAGTTTAATAAAAAAAACAATTATGATAAACAAAATAATATAATGTATAAGCCACCACACAAGTGATTACTAATAACAACACATAAATTGCTTTGATAAAAATTTGTGAACAGCTAACTAATATAATTTGTAGCATTGCTATTAAACCAGCACCTTATAAGCCTTACAAGGATTTGTGCTTGAATAGTAACAGCACAAGTAAAGCCTAATATACAGCTCCATTACTCCAAGACACTTAGAAACCATAATGCTAAGGTCTAACTGTATTTTGAACATCGAGTTCTTGCAGACTCATTAGTAGAAGTACAGCTGTAGTATTAAATGTGAGATAGTCAAATGAAGTGCAAAGCTTATAGTTGGTAAATTTTTCTGAAGCATATTATATAACTTAATTTATTTTTAATTTCTTTTATTGATAATACTTAACATGTACTCTTAGTTTTTATATGTAAATCTTATATATCTTTCATTATTATGTTAAAAAATATCAGAGTAATAATACGTGGAGCAATAAAGTAATATAAAATGAACAAGAACTTCAGGTAGACGTTTTACTAAGGAAATAACTTTACACAATTCAAAAGAACAAAAAACAAATTTAATATTATAACCTGTATATCATGTCCCCTGATAATCTTAGATTACTATAATTTTAAATACAAAAACGCTCAGATATAGTAAAAAATAGTTTGATAATTGTATTACAATTTAAAGTTATACTGATTCATAAGACTCTTATTAGTAGATCTACTAACTTACATATTTTATAGTAGTTTTGTAGTTTCACTACTTTTGAAACTATCAAATTACACTAAAAGACTACGCAGTATAAGCTATTTTTGTGTGAAAGCCGGTACTTTGTTATTAATAACTACTGTACAAGTTGGATGGAAACTACTTAAAATTTATGTAATATTTTTGACACCTTATTTAAAAGCATACTATACATCTAGATAAATATGTAAAATATACATATAGTAACACAAATAGATAGACTCAAAATCCCGAACACATATAGTATATATAACTTTATCAGCGGAACTTAAACATAATACTTATCTAAAATTTCACACTTGCATTGCTTGAATCTTAGAGCCATTGAGTTTTATAAGTTCAGTGATAACGCTTGACTGCAATGGTCTCGAGTTGACTTCAATTAGATTAAACTTGGAAAACTGGTAACTGGAAACTTGGTAGTTAAAAAGATGCAGTGTTGAGTTTTCGTAACGGCTCGCTGACTCACTGACTGATAACAAGATCAGAAGAGGAACATTTAAATTGTAAAAGTTGACTAATGTTATATATTACTTAATTTGTCTATTTAGGGTTCTATAGAAATACAGCTAAAGATGCTTCTTTGTTTCTAGAACTATTATTTGACAATCAGACAAGTTTTTTGAATGATATTGTATTTTTATAGGTTGATAATAAATTAATTACACCATGACATTAGAAATAATTTTCCCAACGTTTAGAAATAATATTCTTTTAGTTATATATATAAGATAATGAATAAGAAAATCACTTAAAAAATAATTGCATATTATGATAACAATTTCTTGTCAGGTATTCTTCCAAACTAAAAAAGTTGCAGGATTAGAATTTCCCATAGGAGTGATATGTGTCTCCCTGAAGAGCGTAATCCGAAGTCCTATCCAGAATTGCTGAGTCTATTGGATGGGTAACAATCTTAGCCAATACTTTTATTAGTAGTCATAAAACACGTAAATGTCGAATATTAATTTCAAAAAAATTGGAATTACTTTTTAAAAGGGGTCTAAACTAATAAAAAGCAATATTATTTTTTAAACCGAAATAGGTATTCGTTTGACTATAGTCTACCTGACTAGACTATGTGGACTATAGTTTAAGCATAATTTTAGTCTAATATGTGACACTATTATTTATAAAGAACCTATTTACCCTCGATTGTAATTATCAGGAAACACTGACTCCGGCAGTAAGTTCCAAGCTTTCGCCGTCCTCGGAAAGAAATTAGACTCAAAACGCTTTGTTAGGGACTTTGGAACTTCAACTGTAAAAAGATGTTTTCTTATATTTACGCTATAAGTACGAAAAAAAAACACATATTTGATGTAAAAGCTGTATAACATGAGAACGAAACGAACGAAACTAAAATTCTGGTAATACTTTTGGAGTACTATCCATTGCAAATATCGTTTGAGCGAATGGTCTAGTTATTAGTGGTTCATGTCCCTGGCCCTGTCTTTTAAAGTAAAGGTCGTGAATTCGATTTCCCACGGTATAGTTGTATTTATTACTATGTTGTAACCCTGAGTTTTACAAAACCCGTGACATAGAGAGTTTCTCTAGTGAGGGGGACTTTTGTTTATAAGACATATATATATATATATATAAAAATTAAAATAAGCAACCTAAATCTATCGTTGATATATCGACGAAAAAATTCAAATGCGTTCTCACTTTAAAAGCTTATTATAAAACTAAGAACTATAGCCATAATGTTCTTCTCATTTACTAACTATTTCAGCACGAGTGGGTTTTCTGTAATCGCCTCCTGTTCCATGGTATATTCTAATGTTAGAATTATAAGAATAATATAAGATTAAAGTGTTTGTTAATTTATTTTTAATTAAAATGAAGTGATATCAAAATAAAAATTAAATGAAAAGAAAAATATTTAAAAATAAGTTTAAAAAAAAACATTTTTTCATAGTCAAAGCTACCACCAGCTCGTAAATGCCTATGTCCTGAGAAGAGTCGGCGACAGAAATTCAGCGGGCTTGTCCTATTTTTTTTAAATCAACTTATAGACTTATACAATACAATTACAAACTAATACAATTTATTATAAGCTTGAAACATCATGACAGCGAAGGTCCACTTCCCAAGAAACGTAATGATAAATATTCGGACACATTATAATATCCGTTAACACATAAATGTTCTTTAATTTTGTTTAAATGTTTTTATATTTTAATAAATTCACGTTTTATGGGAGTTTGTTGTAAAAATATCTTATCTAACTTAGTATAGATATCGTTCATCTCTACTTGTCTTGTAATTTCATCTCGCATTGCCTCACAACATACAACAACAACAAATAATTGAATTTTAATATCTATAGAGCTTCTTGGCTATTAAACCCATCCTTGGAATATACAAAAAGAATCCACAAGGAATCTAGATCCATCTGGAATATGTCATTCGATAAGTGCAATTTGTGAATATTTGAAACTTTAACATTTATATGACTTATATATGCCTTAGACTTGACTTTTGGAATTGTGTATGTCATTAGCTACTATCCTTATTTGACCACTTTCTACTACCTTTATTTTAAACTTGTCATCGATAAGATATTTAGAATTTTTATAAAAATATTGTCTTTATATTCTTCATACGTAGAATGAACTTAATTATTTTATATACAAAATAAAAATGTTTGGTTTAAAAAGGCTTAATCTTTAAGATTGTCACTAAGCTGCGGGGGAAAGTAAAGAAAATAGAATAAACTAAAAGGTTTATGAGTGTAAGCCATGCCAGTGACCAATGGTTATTTGCATGACAGTACATCGTTTGATCAAAAGCATGGTTCATTTTACAACATTATTGCGACATTCTAATTTTATATGTTTAAAATTTATCTGAAACAAAAATAATATTATTCACGATTTTGAAATTGGAACACCAAAAGTTTGAAAATAAAAATAATAGTATTTTAAAATTTTGTAAATAATATTAACTATGAATTTGAAATTGGAACGCCATCGATAATAAATATAGTAAATATTATTTTTGTAATATTAAATATTATTTAGTCTACATTTTTTAAGAATATTACTTTGTAATAATATTAAGTTTGTTTGAGATATAAAATATAAAGTAACGTTCTACACATTGTAATATTAAGTCTTGTACCACCGTGTAAGGTATTATAAATATAGTTTGTAGGTTTATGGCTTTATAACGACGCGCTAAGCAGTGGAATATGCGGGGGAATGTGTCGCATGATTTAATTTAATATTTGTACTTATATTTATATTATTTATATTTTTGACCTATATTTTTATTTTATTTTTATTACATATTTTTTTTATAATATTTGAGTTGTGATGTTGTTATTATTTTTTATATTTATAAATATTAATAAAAAATTACTCAAAGTTATATTACACAGAAATAATATTTGTCCTTAAATATCAGATATTATTTATATTTTTGACCTATATTTTTATTTTATTTTAAGTGCATATTATTTATAATATTTTAGTTATGACGTTATAATATTTTTTTACATTTATAAATATTAAAAACAATTTCTGGAAGTTATATATATAAAATTCCTTGTCCTTGCAATTTAACTTTGCCGGATCAATGTACAAAAATAAACAAACATTACATTTAAGCTGATATCATTATTCATTATTAGGACAGCATCCTATACAAATATTAACTGTAATCTGTTCAGAGATTATTAAACAATTAGTCAGCCTCAAACTTCACAAGCATTCTTTTCTATTACTCACACATGATTAAACGATAACAAAATTAAATCAAAATTGAATTCCAATTAACCTCCACAAATTGGGGGGGATACGTCAGAACCAGCCAGCGGTTACCAAATACCGATTGCATTTTGCGGACCGTCTAAACGGAATAATAAACGAGTTTAATGATTTGCATCTAGTTTTAGTACATTTTGTACTCAAAGGCGGGAAACTTTATAATATTCTAGAACCGCTTAGTGACATTTATTTTTTATAAAATATTAGTATAAAATATTCAAATATAATAAAACCTCTCAACCCTTGCTACTTCAGTGTAGGACCATTTTTAAGATTTCCTTTTAATAAAATTAGTACAAATCTCAAGCGTTCCGTGATTCTGAATACGGAATTCGGAATAATAAAAATAATCTATTTGTCCGGGTAATTCTATCCGAAAGTGGTTGGCAACAAGATTTAGGGCTTCACCTAATATTTACATGGACTCCATATCAGATAATGTGTTTGTATTGCAATTTCTCCTCAAACAATGTTTATATCAATATTATAATATCATTCATATAATATTATATGATATTATAATATTATTTTGGAACAAAAAAAATAATTTATTAACTTTTTAAAACATCAAACTAATATGTTTTGTTATAGTTATAAATAATGTATGCTTCACGCAAACAATAAAACAATTTTCGATAGTCCATTAATTTTTAAAATAAACTACTAAGCGTCGAGTGAAACCATTTCGGCATTTCTAATTTAAACTGTGGTTAATACACGTGGGTTATGAAAATAAACTCATACATACATACATATCTGTGTATGATAGTATGTATGCTTGTATGATATTTCTTCAAACATCATTTATGGAACTTTACAATAAAGTAGTTTTATAAGGGCTACTACGATTTATATTTTCATATTTAAAATATAATACAAATAAATACTGTATGTTCGTGTACAAATTATTGTGAACGATAGAAATAAATCTTTCCATCAAGGATTACCGTAAAATATCAGATTCCCGTCAGACATTGTAAGCCATATTTGTACATAATAAACAAACATTTCGAAGTAAACAGTAATGTTGCTCGCTGGGATTATGAGTTGGAAATAATATTAAAGTAATAATAGATTTCCATGAATAATATTATATTATGTAATAATATTTATATCTCCATATGAATCATATTATTACTGTGCAACTCTAAACTATATCACTCATAATAATATAAATATATTTATATAATAATTGCAATAGCAATAATCCCTTGTAAGGACTTCGAAGTCTAAACTAAGTCTTCCACAAAAAAAAAATATATATATATATATATTTACAAATACATTACAAATATATACTAAAGGGACAGTAAACGAATTGAAACGGAAACAATATAAGAACTTAAAACTGACAATAAATAATCTGTTATTAAAACAAGCGGGTGCGAGAGTGTAACCAGCTGAATATTGTCCGGCTTGCAAAGCAAATATTACACTCGTACTCTTTTTATTTATCAGTAAAAAAACTCATTGGAACAATAACTTTGTCTAAATATAATAATTATTTCTTTTTAAATAATATTTTAAATTTGGAATAGTTATAAATATACTAACAACTTATTTGTAAGTAATAAAAGTTAAAATTTAGAATAGTACTATATAAAATAATTATTTTTTTGTAAGTTAAAAGGATTTTAAATTTAGAATAGTTATATTTTATTTGTAAAAAATAAGTATTCCAAATTTAAAAAATATTTTTAAGAGTCGTGCGCGAAACTGTTGCCTCACAAGTTCATTATTCAATAGACGTTGCTTTTTCAGAAAAAAAAAAATAAGCAAGCGGAAAGTTTGCGACGACGTGAACACTCCACGCCCGTGTGAGTTTCTACAATTTTCCGTCAGAGCGCGTTTTGAAGCGTAGGTGCATCCGCAGCGAATACATAATGCAAAATATGGTAGTAATTATGTTTATGAGGAGCTTGAATTCAACATATACTGCTGACGGATTGTGAAATACATTTGAAAAGTAAAAATTACTTTACATACATACAAAATAGGCTCTAAAGTAAATAGACAATAAAAGAGAAAATTTTGCTCTAATCCTAAGCAAAATTTCTAAGCATATTAATTAGGGTTTTTTATAAAGCCATAGACTATAAAATGGTAAACAAAATCATTCATCACAGGCTAAACATATTCATAAATGTATTATTCCATTCTTTTTTCATGCAATCTATATAATAATGAGATGGTTATTAAGCAACTTCATCCATCAGTGCCACTTTATTATTTATACATTCAAGAACTGCTAACAGAAACTTAACTAACTTGTTTGATGTATCGGGAAATATGTTCTTTTGAATTTCTTGGAACTCATTTCTACACGTATTACTTTCTAGATTAAAATAAATTTAATACACAATGAAATACATTTACAGAGTTCGTTCATATCACTCTTCTTTGAAACTTTTATATATTCTTAAATGACGTTTTTGATAGAAATGTCATTGAATAAAATAGTAAGAAATAGTTGCCAGTTAAAGAGACAAAAAAGAAATGGTTATGGTAGTGTTGCATTTACCGTTCGGGAACTGACTCTTGATTGTAGGTGTATGAAGAAAAAAACTTTTTAGTGCGTCATTTTAATTTTATACAACGATCAGACGACTATAATTAAAAATAACTTATACATTTGTAATTATTAAATTATAAATTTATAATTTATTATCTATGTAATAATAATAATCTTCATTGCAACCAAATACACAAAAAAAGAAAATATTACATTTTTATGTTTAACAATAAGGCGGTCTTATTGCTATATAGCTCTTACAGACAATTTTAAATTTGTAGTAGTATATTTTACAGAGAAAAGTGGTACATATTATAACACTAAAAATACAGAAAATATATTGAAATTTTTATCACGTCAAAAAAAGGTGATATTTTGACCGGATTAACATGAAAGATTTAGACGATCTGATCCTAGTTCATTGTATGTTGTTTGGAGGGCTGGGGTTAAGTGCGCATGTCAGAGAGTAACTTGTTGGCTGGCGGTGTGCTGTGACGGCAGTGCGGCGCGGTCGGACGCCCGACGCGTTACTTCCCGCGTTTTATAAACCTTCCAATTACGAATTTCCGCGTGCGAGGTTCTTTATAGCGTCTATTTATTTATAAATTTGTAATAAGTTCTTTTAGTGTTTATTTTTATTGTTACAGATTTTTCATTTTAGATTTTTTTTAACTTGTTTATTTTTTTTCAGACAAAAAATATAATTATTATAATTTATTTGTAAATTTCATGAATGTCTTAATTATACATAATTGTGTTAGCAGAATATTTTTTCAAGGCCTCTTTTATTTAATAAACATGGATACAACATAACTTACAAATAAAGAACCTAGACAATGTATTCAAAGGTGAAACTAAAATGATATATCAGTGAAATATCAGTTATGGCGTCGAAAAGGTTGTTTTTCGCTTGGGCGGTCTGGCTCGCGTTGCCCCTGGCGACGGGCCATCTCAACGTGCTTATCAGCCAAGCTGAAGTTATGAAATTGTTGGGTAAGTGCTAGACTGTTTAATTTTAGAGTAAATAATTAAACCCTTAGAAATTATACTAAACTTTTCTTTTCATACAATTAGTAATAATTATAAAATGGCGGAAGATTTGTTTAAAAACACAAGTTTTACTTAAACTTCATTGACGTAGTATATATGAACTATTAATAAATCTTTTATTTTATCGTAATTTGTTATATAAATATTTTTATGAAAATACTAGTACTGTTTTTAAAAGCATGATAAATATTATGTACAAGTTTTAAAGTTCTTTTAATTACTTGTTTTATTATATTTTTTATATTTATACGTATAAAAATATTTTATGCACTATTAATCTATCGCTATACATTAACTATGATATCTAGAAATATATATTTTTACGGAAAATTAAAAAAAAAATTCTTCCTTAATTTATGTGCTAAGTAATAAAACTGTAAATTAAGTTCTTTTCATTAAAATTAAATATAGAAAAGACATAATAAATGAAAGTAGATATTAATAATAGCAGTGAAAGAAACTAGTTAAACAGCTTTGTAGCTATTATATGAAGAAGCTTTGATTCATTTATTTGAATGAAGTATTTATCATGGACTAGTCTACTTTTCATTTAAATATTTATATAAGTTACAATTATTAATTTAGCTTTGTAACTTATTTACTAAAGTTTTTACGAGATTCTGTAGATTCATATAGGTATAATATCTTTAGTTTAGAACTGGGCACAGGTTATAAATAATTTTGTTTGAAAATAGTGGAGAAGAGTAACGACAAAGTCACTGGCAATAGCTAGTCTATTATTATAATACAAAATTAAAAGTTGACCAACAAAATTATTTATTGAACATCCTTTTTATATCGGTTATTAACAACAAAATCCGAAAACAAAAATCCGAAACTAAAAATTTTCTGTACATTGTAATTGCAATATTTTGCTTTATTTTTAAAAACACATTCCAATGGTTATCAGATCATATTATTATTATCATATCTTTTTTAACAAATGAGTTCTAAAGTACGTACTTTCAGTTATGAATGGTTTGAAACAAATTTTAATTATATTAGTATAAACTTATTCTTTCCCGCGACTTTTATATACAAATTTTGAAGAAACTCAGTCGGCCCTTTTCATTCTTTCAAAAATACTATCATATCCTTAAGAAAAAAAATATTAAAAAAACATTGTTTTGGAAGTGTTTATTAAAATATTCTAGATCTAAAAAAAAAAAAATATTTTATATATAACTCAAATTCCTAAATAAAGATAGATAGATAGAAAGACACAAGAGTAGCAGTTAGTTTTTAAATATAAGTAAAACATTGTTATAAGAAAAAGTAAATAATATATACTATAATACATACAATGGTGACCACACAAAGCAACCTACCTTGTTATTATATTATATAGTATTAAACCAAACAATATTTTCTCCAGAACGCTGTATCTTTGACAGTATCAAAACACGTCTGATAAAGACTTGATGTGTTAGTATTGACGTCATCCCCCCAAATTCGGAGATCAAAAAATGTAATTATCTACCCCCGATCTACCCTCAACCATTTATATTTGTTCTACAAATTCGACGTATTTCCTATACGCAATTGGGCTTGTTTCCATTTATACTTGTATATGAGAATTGTTCTTTATCAATAACTATATCTTGGTAGACATTTTTGGTTTAAAATCGTTTTAACGTTTCCAATAATTTTTTTCTGTTATTTGTTTTATTTTATATTTAATTTAGAATTTACAATCGAAGACTTATTCTAAAATAATCGTTCAGCCATCATCTCATACGCTTTTAAAAAAATTTCAATTTGTATAATTGAGGTATTTCATTATATTAAACAAAAGAACAAAAAATCTTATTATTGTTTGAATTTCGTTGAACAATGGGAACAGCTAGAGTGCGTACTAGTAGTTTATTACTTTAGGGAGTCCGCGACATTTGTATTGGGATCTTATTAGAGATAAAAGAAACTGACTCCCGCATTGCATACTGAGGGCAGTGATCTGACGGGTGCAAGATGAAAAAAATAACAGCCACTCTTAACTAATTGAAATATTCAACACAAAAATGGCGTAATAAGTTCGATGGTAAGTCATCGGTTCGATTCCTGTTGATGTTTTTTTCTATAAAAAATCTATGGTTAAAGTTATGTATTTTTATATTAAGTTCGATACAAAACGCAGGTATAAAAAAGTTTATAAATAAATACTTAGTAACTGAATAGACAATTGGCATATATATTTATTTGTCTTTTGAAAGACGAAAACCTTCTTAATACTATATCAACTATAACAGACAAAAACATTACACATGAAAGGGTTTCTAATTTTTATCCGGTAAATGACTCATTTCAAATGACAAATGACAATTGTATGTGTCAAAAATAATAGAGTACAGTGACATCTGTCAAGCTTGGATTAATGACAGTTCAAACATCAATTTAGGAACAGTCTTATCGCCGGCCGCCAGCGTGGGGTTGCATATAGCAATCGTTCTTTTGTTTATGCATCCAATTCTCGCTGAATAAGTGCTGTAGATAAGAAGCAAATTGTGTTTCAGGCGGCTCTATTGTTTCAAAATAATGACATTTAACTTCGAAAAAAATATATAGTAAGGAAACAAAATTATTTACTACCCTGTGACGACATATTGTTTGTATATAAAATAATAGGTTATTTGCTTCAATCATTAACTAAATAGAATTTCATGATAGGAAATGTCTTATTAGGTCATTTCGCAGTGGGAAATAGACCACTTGTTGCGACATACAGTAATGATGCGTAAACTAAGTTTCCCGTGGAGAGGGTATGGAGGGAAGTCAATAAAACTAACGCCAACGAATTATGCTTATGGACTAAAAAAAAGTTAAAGTTAGTCGATAAACATGCTCCCAAATTGTAAATCTTATACAATCACGCACGCACGCACGCACACACACACACACACACACACACACACACACACACACACACACACACACACACACACACACACACACACACACACGCACACACGCACACACGCACGCACGCACGCACGCACGCACTCACGCACGCACGCACGCACACGCGCACACGCGCACACGCGCACACACACACACGCGCACACGCGCACACACGCACACGCGCACACGCGCACACGCACACACGCACACACGCACACGCACACACGCACACGCACACGCACACGCACACGCACACACACAACACACACGCACACAAAAACACATAGATTTTAGTTTTGTTATATTTTTTTTGTTTTTTAATGTTTATATCTATTTCGGTACTTTTATTGTTTTAACTTTTAATTGTATCTTTTGTGTTTCGTCTGGAACAATCTTTGTTTTGAGGGTGGGCGTTAATGTCTGCGACACAGTTTTCTAATGCCGGCGTTTTCGATCACTGTGTTTTTCTGTACTAATAATTATTGTTCAAATAAAGATTATTATTATAATATTAATAATTTTGTACAAGAAGGAATACGTATAAAAATAACACTAGAAAAAGGGACAGAGTATGAAATAAACTTCTCAACGATATAACGAAGTCCTCACAGATAAATCATTTACAAAATCAACTGTGTATTTACAAACGGTAATACGATATTTTTAATAACTGACAATTTAGCAGGTATTTCGTTGCTTTTTAATTGGGTGGGGTCGACATTTTGGAACGTGTATGACCGTCCGTATGATCGAGTGGGTGTACGATACAAATTGGTGATAACTTCATTTTGTCGAGATTTGTACGTCTCATGTTGTGACAGACGACTGATTTATAAGTATGCACATCTGCTAATACCCCCAGAGAACATTATTCAACAGAAATTTATATATTTCCGAGCTCAGATATGTACCTATTACTATTATTTCAAAAATTACTGTATATTATTTTTATATTTTAACATTAAAAAAAACAAGTTTATGTTTAAACTGTAACATTAATTTCAATATTTTTTAACGAAATTTAACACCTCGGCTGGTAAAAGTTAAAAAAAAAAATGTGTGTCATTAATATATCCATAACTCAATAAACTATTTTAATAGCGTGAGTGTTTTTTGAACTCACATTTTTTTTTTTATTAACTTAAACACCCCTTTCAAAATCATCATGAGTAATTCCATACAATTAAAAAAAATGTGTGTATGTTTTGTGTGTGTGTTTATGTTTATGTTTTTATGTACGTAAGCATTTTTTTCGGATCCGTTTCCTCGCAACCTGATCATTCAATTGACTTCTTTTTTATACCAATCGATTACCAGACGCGTAACATAGAACTGATTAATTTTCCAGCAAAATCGACCAAGTGGTTTTTTAGTTTAAAAAACGAAACTGAAAACCACGTATTTGTGTATTCTAAAAAAACTAAACGCCGGGATGGTTGTGATATCAATCGATGCGTATTCACGTAACTTAGAACAGATTAATTTTTCAGCTATCGACGAACAAACGAACGGCTTTTAGTTTTTTTTACTGAATACCGCGTATTCTTTATTTATGAAAGTTTATTTTTTAAATTTTAAAAGTTCTCTAAAATAAAAAATGTTTAATGACTTTAGTGCAAGTAATGATTAATATTAAATACTACAATAATGATAATAATATGAAATTTTTTTTAACCAAGAAGTTAATGTGAAAGTTCGCCATTACCGCTTGTTTTTATTTGCGATTGACAGACATACACACAAACACCCGAACACACACACACCTCTTGCATATTCAAATTCGTTTTTTGTATAACAACTACCTACAAAAGTTTTAATAAAGCCTATTCGACAAAAACATTAACTTTCATGACCTGAAAGTAGTATCTTTTGAGTATTTTCAATAATTTTTTCTCTGATAATATTAGCTAATTGATACAAATAATATTACAAATGAACAAATATAAAATATATTTGATAAAATTTTTTAAAAATCTGTTTTATTCCCAGTACTTGAAATTTCATTTTCAATTATTATCAAAATTATTGTGCTGAGCGAAGCGAAGCTCTTTACTACCCAAATTTTCAACTCTTTGTTACCCTACTCCTCCTTCAATTTACGAGCTACACGCACGACATTTTGCACACATGTGGCTAATGAGCAAAGCCCGGTCTGGATTAAAAATCAGCCGAATCGTAATTGTAGTTTTCGAGATAATTGATAAGATGTGTCTCATATAGTAAACATAAATAACGTTTTCGTTTCGCGGCCGCTGCTTCGCGAGGCCAACCCCGCTTGCGTGGACCTAGTAATACCACTTGACTCTATAACCTTAAACTCATCGTACTATACCATTTTTTTAGATCTTTCTTTTTTCTTTCCTTTTTTTTTTTGTTTATTTATGTAGAATTTATTTTTATCTCAATAATATTTACTTATTTATTTATTTACTTTGGAGGGTACTTTTATTAATTGATATATATGATTTATAAGTACATTATATGTGTGTGTAAATTTGTTTTATATCATTTATTTTAATGATAACGAAACGTAATATATGTGATATTATTTATAAATTTATTTGAAAAGTTTATATACTTTATTTTGTGTTTAGATTTTTGTTATTTTTTGTAAGTATGGCAACTCGCCGATTAGAATGACATTCTGTCAAGCATTAAAAAAGACGAACGACGCTGTAATTTGTTCTCTAAAAGAAATAAAGAAGTACTAGTGATTTACAAGAAATTTTATTTTCAACACATTCCACAACTTTTGGGGTCTCGTCCGGGATGTGAATACAATGTTTTGGATGTGAAAATATTGTTTTGGAAGTGAATTACGATAAAGATTGTCCACAAAATTATAAAACGAATCGGAGGGTAAATTAAGATTTCAAGCACACAAATGACGCTTCGAGTCGCCGATTGAGAAAAAACAACGAGTGTTGCGGGACCGAATGGTTCGGGACTATAATAATATCATCATAATATTCGACTTCGATGTTTTCTATTGATATGACGTTATGAAAAAGACGGTCATGAATATTTTAACGAATCAAGAATAAGGGAGTATTTTAAAATAATAAATAAATATTTAAGCAACGCATATTAAAGACGAAATATGCCACCTAAAAAGCCTTAAAGAAGAATTTATGCCAAAGTTAAATAGTGCCATGGTTCACAAAGAGTTAGCCTCACGTAAGATGAAAAGTGATGAAACATTTCAACAGTATTTCCTACACATGAAAGAGTTGGCCTTCGAACTTCTTTAGAAGACGGAGCTCTTATAGAATATGTCATAGATGGTATTCGCGACTCTGAAACGAATAAATCTATACTGTACGGTGCAAGAGACATAAAAGAATTTCGTGCCAAGCTAGAATCATATAGCCAGTTAAGAAAACGAATTGATAGTAAAACTAGTGTACGTAAAAATAATCCTACGACTTCAAGATCTTCGAGTACTGCGCGTAAATCTGTAAGAAAAAGATGTTATAATTGCGGCGACATTGACCATATGGCACCAGCTTGTACAAAAGGTATAAAATGTTTTCGATGTAACGAATTTGGTCATAAAGGGACAGACTGTCCAAACCAACTAAAGAAATCTTTAAATATTCAAACTTTAAAAGAAGAAAGAAACATTCCTTACAAGAAGATTAAGATTAATGGAATTGACATGACGGCATTTATAGATACTGGAAGTGATGTAAACTTAATAAAGATTAGTGAATTGACACAATTTGAAGAAGAGAAACTGCAATACGAAAAAAATACTAAAATATGTCTGACTGGTATTGGAGAAAAGGAAATAGATACAGAGGGAAGTTTTGTTGCTAAATTACAGATTGATGATTGTTTCATTGATACTATTTTCCATGTTGTGAAAAATGAAGCCATACCCGTGAACTTAATTTTAGGGAATCCCATCTTAAACGATATTAATATCAACTTTACTTCAGATGGTATAACGGTAGAAAAAATAACTCACCTCGCTTTGCTCTCAGAAGAGAAGAATCCACACGACGACCTTGATATAGAAAACACAACTTTCTCGGAAGATATAAAGAAAATAATAAAAGAATATAATCCGTCTGAAGCTAAGAAGAAAAGTAATGTTGAGCTAAAAATAATACTTACCGATGAAAATCCAATTTACCAAAGTCCTAGCCGGCTGTCTCCGCTTGAAAAGAATATTGTTGACCAACAGATAGATGAATGGATCCAACAGAAGATTATTCAACCAAGTAAATCAGATTTTGCAAGTCCGATCGTACTAGCTAAGAAAAAGAATGGTCAATATCGATTGTGCATTGATTACAGAAGATTAAATAAGAAGATTATAAAAGAGAGATTTCCATTACCGCTAATCGAAGACCATGTGGATCAACTAAAACAAGCTAAATTGTTTACATCACTGGACCTAAAAGACGGATTTCTACACGTTAATGTCCAGAAAGATAGTCAAAAATACACATCATTTGTAACACCTCGAGGCCAGTATGAATTCCTGAAGATGCCGTTTGGACTCTGCTCAGCACCTTCAGTATTTCAAAGATTTGTCAATAATATTTTTCAGGATTTTATATCTAAAGGAATTGTTCTAGCCTACTTGGATGATCTGATCCTACCGCTGAAAGATGAATCCGAGGGATTAACAAAACTAAAGGAACTGCTGAAAAAAGCTGACGATTTTGGATTACAGTTTAATTGGAAAAAATGCCACTTTATGAAGAAGAAAATCCAATATTTAGGTTATGTCATAGAAGAAAAGAAAATTCAACCATCAGAAGAGAAAATAAAAGCCGTATCTAAATTTAAAATACCTAATGATGTAAAAGCTGTACAGTCATTTCTTGGACTTACTGGTTACTTTAGAATATTTATCAAAAATTTCGCATTAATCGCTAGACCGCTAACAGACTTGCTTAAAAAGAATAATAAGTTTTGTTTCGACCAAAGATGTGAAGAAGCCTTTATAAATTTAAAAAGTGTATTATGTAGTGCACCGGTTCTTCGTATCTACAATCCCAATTATGAGACAGAACTACATACAGATGCAAGCGCTAAAGGTTTCGGAGCTGTGCTACTCCAAAGAGATCCCGAAGACAGCCAGATGCATCCGACTCATTTTATGAGCAAAAAGACGTCTCCAACCGAAGAGAAATATCATAGTTATTATTTAGAAGTTATGGCTATCGCAGAAGCTGTAAAGAAATTTAGAGTGTACTTGCTCGGAATTCACTTCAAAATCGTGACCGATTGTGCTGCAATAACTATGACTTTACAAAAAAAGGACTTACCGCCACGCGTAGCTCGTTGGGCTCTTCTGCTTGAAGAATATGATTACAAAGTGGAACACAGATCTGGCTTAAAAATGAAACACGCAGACGCGTTGAGTAGAAATCCAATTTGCCTTGTTCTTACTGAAACAACCGCACGTATCAAGAAAGCTCAAGACTAAGACACACAGCTGGGCATTATAAAACGAATTTTAGAAAGAGAGCCATATGACGATTATATTTTAGAAGACGGAATACTTACAAAACAGAAAGACGGAAAAAGACTCATTGTAGTGCCAAAGAACATGCAATATGAAATCATCAGGAAAAATCACGAGAAAGGACATTTTTGCATAAATAAGACTGAAGAATTAATTAACCGGGAATATTTTATTGAAGACTTGAAAAGAAAAATTAAGAAAGTATTAGATAATTGCGTAGAATGTATATTGATATCTCACAAAAGAGGAAAGAAAGAAGGATACCTACATCCCTTAGATAAAGGAGAAAGGCCACTGTCAACTTATCATATTGATCACCTTGGCCCACTGACCTCGACAAGTAAAAATTACAAATAGATACTGACTGTTGTTGACGGTTTTACAAAATTTACCTGGATATACCCTGTAAAGACTATAACAAAGGAAGAGACGCTAAGTAAACTAATAATGCAACAACAAACCTTTGGTACACCGCAAAGAATCATATCTGATAGAAATGCTGCTTTTACGTCAAATGATTTTCAGAATTACTGTAAAGAGGAAAATATTGCTCATTACACTATAACGACTGGACAACCCCGTGGAAATGGACAAGTTGAACGTATTCATCAGATTGTCCTAGACGTGTTGAGTAAAATTAGTATAAACGACCCCACCAAATGGTATCGCCATGTTGCAGCTGTACAACGTGCCTTAAATGGTACTTTTCAAAGAACTATTGGAATGACACCTTTTGAACTGCTTATAGGCATACCAATGAGGAATAGAGATGACGAGATATGGAAGTTAATAGAGGAAGAAAAAATAGAACATTATAATGAAAATAGATTGGAACTAAGAGCAAAAGCAAAAGAGTCTATTCATAAGATACAGGACGAAAATAGGAAAAGTTATAATAAAAAAAGAAAGGAAGCTAATCAATATAATGTCGGCGATCTAGTAGCCATTAAAAAGACGCAATTCACCCAAGGCAGCAAATTATATCCAAAATTTTTAGGACCATATGAGGTAATTCAGAGGAAAGGAAACGAAAGATATGCAGTAAAGAAAGTTGGTAATGTAGAAGGTCCGGTTAATACTACTAGCTCGGCTGATTTTATGAAGTTATGGAGGACCTATAATAAATCTGATTCATCTGGGACAGATGAAGAAGCAGGATGACCGTGTGGTATTATTTATAAATTTATTTGAAAAGTTTATATTCTTTATTTTGTGTTTAGATTTTTTGTTATTTTTTGTAAGTATGGCAACTCGTTGATTAGAATGGCATTCTGTCAAGCATTAAAAAAGACGAACGACGTTGTAATTTGTTCTCTAAAAGAAATAAAGAAGTACTAGTGATTTACAAGAAATTTTATTTTCAACACATCCCACATATATATATACGAACTGATTTGTATAATATTCTCGAATTGACTTTCAGAGAATAGTTCAACCATAAATCTGCCTATTGTACTTTTTATGATCAATGAAAAATTTATAAATAAAAATACATTATATTTATTTTTATTTATTTATTTTTATACTAAAGCAACTGTGTTTCACCAGTAATAAGCATTTTAAATATTCATCTAATTAGTAACTCACGTATTGATAAAAGGTAATAATATCTCCCAGCGGTGCTCACAACAGATATCATAACGAGTTCATGAAATATATGCATTTATTGGGCTTATCATTTTTGGAGCGAATGTTCCTGTGGGAGTCGTTTTATATGATATCATGAGGTATCGCTGCTTTGACCGTTCAGGACAAACAAACAAGTGTACTATGATATTATTATTATTATTATTATCCTTTATAATTACTGAGGCTTGGTTTTTTTTTTGAATATTTTTAGGTAAGACAATTTTTGAAAATTACAATAATAAATAGCAATAAATATCAGACGAGAAAACTCTGTTATCTCCATTTCAGCACTACATATTTTGACTCTAAAAATTATTCTTTTAAAAATAATAGTACATCAATCCCGCTTCTTATTTTAAATATCGGTAATGATATGCAAAGATAACTAAATGTAAATGATAGTGATAATGTAATGATATATAAAGATAATTAAATTTATTATTATTTTATTAACGGGAATTAATGCGTGAAATAGCTACTATATTACATACCTCTCAATTGCCTGACGTTTCGACCAGGTGGCATCGGCCTAGGTCATAGCGGTGCACGCTCTCCGTCGTCAAGTCCGTGAGCTCGAAAATTCTTTGTCTACCCGCACGTCTTCGTTATTATTAAAATTGTCTCTTGTCACCATGCTCGACACCTGCAATCCGTTAAGAATTCTCTCAAAAACAGAGCTTACAATCTGGTTGACCCTGAACATTTAGAGAGGGAGCTTGAACATGTTCAGGAGATACTGAAAAGTAACGAATATGAAGTAAGGGAACCACTAAGCAATCGCCTAGGAGACGAAAGTAACCTGCGGTGAACAGACAGCCAGCCTATATGTCTCATTTCAAAGGAGTAACAGATAAGATCGGCTCAGTCTTAAAGGAATACTCCATTCTAACAGTGTATACACCGAGCATAAAGGTTTACAATATCGTGGACACACCAAAGGATGTATTACCATTACATACTCCAGGTGTTTATAAATAAAATTGCAGCTGCGGTAGTTCCTACATAGACCAAACGAAATTTTCTATTGCTGAAATGGTCAAAGAACATATTCCTGCTGTAAAGAACCGCCACACCAGAAAATCAGCGATCGCAGAACATACATTTAGAAGTGGACACCAATCATTGGATAGAATTCTACTGCACCCAAGTCCTCTCCACAGAACGTCACTTTTATTCAAGAGTTGTACGTGAAGCGATTGAAATTAAAAAAATACAAAACTTTCATTTGGGATGTATGGATTCAAGTTATCAGCTCCGTGGAATTCAGTGATTAGCAGCATACCTCGCTTTTTTACAGAATCGGTTAAACACCAGAATTATAGGGACTCGTCGATTAGTTTAAGGAATAAGGTCACTGAGTGTTGTATGCGACGGTACATGGCGAAGAACACAATTTAAATGATAACCAAGACGTGCGGGTACATGAAGAAATTTTGACCTCACGGATTCGACGGCGGACCGGCGGCGGCGGCGGACGGCGTGCACCGCTAATACAGTCAGCCTGTGACAACGGCCGGTGCAACCTGGGCGAAACGTCATGCAATTGACATTTATGGAATACCTATTTCGCACGTTAATTCCCGTTACTAAATTAATATTTTATTCATGTTTATGTAATACACATTTGCGTTATGTAGACTCCTAAAGACAGATATTTGATACTTAATGACTGATGAACATAGTAACGAACAAGAATGAATGAGGAATGATCTGTGAATTGGTATTGGACAAAGAGAAAGATAGACTGAATTTTAAGTTACCTAGTAGGTCTTCAAATACCGTGCTAGCGGCTAACGCTAATAATACATAGTATGAGCCACATAACAGCTATATAAATAATAAGGACAGGTTGGACATGGTTGGTTGGTTGGATATTATACATTACAGGTACATTATGAAGTACAGTAAAACTGAAAAAATAATTACATTTGTTTAATTCTACTATCTAGAATGTCAGTACATCGGTATGTGAAGTAACAATTTTTAATATTAAATTTAAAAAGTTATTCAGCTGTTGTTGTTTAAAATCAATCTTATATATTAATAACGTAAATTGATTTTTATCCCAATTTATGACACTATAGCTTCACATGAAAACTCGGTAAGTGTTCTCATTTTGAAAAGATCTGGCTGCAGATGTAGCTGGAGATCTAGCTGGAGCTGGATATATGTAAAAAAATTATGAGAACAAAAAAGCATATATAAAAGAAACAAAAAGATTTATAATGCGGATTATAATGACATGGAATCTAAATATAATCTATCATAAGTTTCAAAATTCCTAAAACATATATTAAATAAACGCCATGTCTCGTAACACACTACTAAGCTTCAATGGAATTTGCAATTCACTTTTTAATATAATAAAAATAGGATTATTTCCTTAGTAATAATTAAAGTAAACTAATAGCTATTAAAAATAACATAAGACTTAATATCTAACAATGAATTACTATTATGAAAAAAGTAATATCCCCATTTCTTCATGACCACTTGTTGCAACGCACGAACAAATCCACTTAACCCTCAAACAACGTTATTGTGCCCAAAGTTACATTCTTTTATTAGCAAATTAGGCGCAAATTCGCGTATCAATATCTGGTAATATCGGAGAAAATTAATACTGTCCGGTTTTCGCAAATGTCGAGGTCGAAGACAAGCTTATTTATTTGCCGGATATCAATAAAAGAAAAAGGAAACGGATAGCAAATATGAGATAACTTGCTTCTGAAAAACGTGAAAGCAGCGTCGATATAAAAGATAAAATAAAAGTTAGATAGATAGAATAAATTTTGATTGATTGATTATAAATTATCTTTAATTAATAAAAAATAAAAGATAAAATCAAAGATATAGTAAAAAGTAATATAAATAAATTAAATTGTGGTGCTTATATTTGATAACCAATGACATGAAGTTTTATATATTTTTTTTAATTACTAAAAAATAAAAGATATAATAAATATTGTAACTTAAATAGAATAAATTTTGATGCTTATTTTTGATAACATGATGTTTTAAAATTTTTCTTTAATATAAAAATATTAAAAGATATATTAAAAAGTTATAATTTAAATAAATAAAAAAATTAATTATTTTTGATAAGCAATAAATTGATTTTTTTATTTGGTTAATAAATGTTAGATATTTAAATTCTATTATAATTACAATTCAATTAAATGTGTTTATTAGCATATGATGTGTTCTTAGAAGTGAGATCATATTAATTAGGTTGGGAGACGAGCGCAAGGTTCATCATTTACACATGGATGACAAGGAAGCATTGTGTTTTGTTAGAGGATAGCATACATTATAATAATATATAATAATAATAATAGTATAATATATATTTACTTATGTATAAAATACATTATATATAGCTACAATCAATATTTAATACTGAATTTGAGTAATTCCGAAGTCAATATTGTAAAATATTAAATTATTAAAGAAGTATTTATGGAGATTTTTGCAAGTTTTTTTGAAATAGACTTAAGGTTTAGACTAACATTGTCTGATTAATAAAAATATTTAGTAGATCTTATTCTCTGTTTTGTCAGTTTCTTACTAACGATTGACGTAAAATGTGTGAAGGTGACAAAACATATAAATGTTTCTATTACTAAGAAGGTTAAAACTTCAATGTACGAATACCAATTTGAAATAAATAACTTTGACATTGAATAACAATTACTTTCAGGACTTATACTAACGACTATTAATACTATTAAAACTCACGTAATTACTATGTTTATATAATAGTAATCATAGATCATGAGTTTAAATACAAAAACCGTATGTTTTCAGATATTTTAATACCAATAGCAATAGTTTTAACTAACTCAAGAAACAATTCCAGCGTTTCAGTCTTAAATTCAGTTACACGACAAATATAACATGGCAGTTTCTAATAACGTTTTTGCTCGGTCACAAGATTTGACTAATGGCTGTTGTCGGGTACACTCTCTACTTCCCACGGACTTTGTAAGGATGTAATTTAATTTAGTATAATACGCGCTTTCAGTACTGTTTTAGTTTTCTGTGGTTGTAATTATAGAAGCTTTTGAAATGTTTCAAATAGTCTCTGGTTTAGCATATTTGAATATTAAATCACTTTAGAATTAAAGTTTCGGTAACAGAAACAGGATTCGAACTTGCATTCTCTGAAGTGTCATCTCGTCGCTCTGTCCACTGAGCTATCGCCTCGCTATCGTTGATGAATTTGGGTTTCGTATTTTTTGAAACACAGGCGGCATCGATTAGACTATTACAGCATTGTAAAGATATTACAATCAAAATATCCAAAAGGTAGCAATTTTTAATCCGAATTAATTTAATTTTAAATAAAACTAATATTATATAGTAGCAAATTTTTTTATGTTACGAGATCACTTACATTATAACAAGTTAAAAAAGTTATACTACAATTAATCTTTTTAAACTAATACGTGTATTACCACTGTCGGTGATTGTACTTGAGCAAAAGAGCTAACTTAAAAAAAATATACTTCATCACATTAAAAAATCTAATTACTTACGAAAATTGCTGATGAAACCGCCGTGAAAACGTTGAGTCATTTAAGATATTAAAAGAGAGTGGAATTAATGTCACAGTATTTCGTGGTTGGAACCCTCGACAGGTTGCATTACAACCTACCGAGGTTATTACGTCATTGTTGCATGACACGTCACTCGTCACTATATACGTCATAAATAAAAATACTTTAATATCTATTTTTAACCAATAATAAGTCAATTGTTTAATATACTTTTCTTTTTAAGAGGAAATAAGATAAAAGATTTCTAGAATTTGGATACGTTATAAAATAACTAGTATACTACTTTTATTCTAAAATGGAGGCAAAAATATAGAGTTAATATTTTCCTTATTATTTTGAAATATTATTTTAGGGTCATAAAGACTAATGAAAACATTTTTTATTGGAAGTATGACTAAATCAGTTTTATAAGTAGATCAATATCATTATATTTATATAACAATAAATTGTTTAAAAATTACAATAATTACTTATTACAATTTAATTTATTTTGATACTCGATATTGATAATTTTATCAGCAACTTCATAACAGGAAAGAAATAAATTAAAAATAAATAAATACAAAATAAATTCAATTTATGACATTTCTTAAATAAGTTCATAATTAACAAGTTGTTGTTAAATAAATATATAGCCATTTATAATTTGAGTTCACGAAAATAAAGGATACATCCCAAAATTAGGCCAAGGATAAACTGAAATTTATTACGATACCGGAGATCTGAAGACATTATAGACTTCTTTAAACATTTATTATGTTAAATATAATGGAAAATACGAAAATATAAAAATATAAAAATATATTTACTTATTTATTTATAGTTTCATAAATACTTGAATCTAATCTAGTCTGCCCTTTAAACGAGAAAATCGCAAAAGCCGCAAGCATTTGCGTGTAAACGAAAAGCCGAACAATAAATATTCTGTTATCGCCATTATAACAAACGCCGTTGTAACTTTGTATAAATAAACTAGAAGGGCAATAAAAGCTTATCTGTGAACAGGTGCATAAAGACAATGTATGACGTTTAGATTTGAAGTTTCATATAATAAAATATTCGGTTGTGTTTTGTTTAGCTGTGTTGAGATTACAAATATCTGTACTGCTATATAAATTTGTGGGGTCGTATATGAGTCAGATTCAAAGAGTCACTGACTTGATATTGTAATACAAATTTAACTTCGTGTCTAAAACACTTAAAAAGAGTATTAATAATCTGTTTGTGTGTCTGTGTAACCCTCAAAGTGGATTGAATAATATCATAAAATTAATATATGTTATATTCTTTTCTTATAAAATTAAATCAAAATTAATAATAATTAAAATCTTGTCATATTATACTTATATGTGAAATAAATATTAAATGTAGCATTAATATAATACTGTAATCAAATGTCATTTAGTACAACAGTGCTCCTGTCCTCAGTAAAATGATCCAAATTACGAGCTCAATGGAGCCGTATTATTCGTAATTACATGAAATGGCTCATTACACTGAAACCGGAGTGCGTGTCGGTCGGTGTATTAATGGACACTTTAGTACTGAGGTCTTAAAATGTGGACGGGATTAGTCGTTTTTGGTTAAAAGGGACTTTATTAGTTAAACATTAGTCTACTAAAAGTAGTACTCTTTTTTATCTACTTTTCTAAATAGAAAACTATTTAAGAAATTTGAGTAAGTGATATAAAATTATATTTATCTGTCAATATATATTTATTTATATACAATCTTGGTTTGTTTGTATTTAAAAAGTTCTAAAATGACACAGAAACTTTTGTGAGTTCCTGTACGCATTCTATGTCAGCTAATACTATACTCGTTTACAAAATATACAGAAAGTATATTATTTATATCTAAATAAACTAGTAATTACCCGCAAAGGAACGAATTATTTACTGTTAGGATAACTAAGAGCTGTAGCGTCTTGTTATATCATAACCAAAAAGAACTTTCCAAATCCGTTCCGTAGATTCAAATATTAGCTCGTTCAAAACAACAAACTCTTCAGCTTTTTAATATTAGTATAAATATAAATATATAAATCATACTAAAATATAAATATAAGAAACAAATAATTAACATCTTGATCAAATTTGAAAAAACAATGTTATTCGACATCACTGGGATGTGTCATTAAAACACGTCATCGGGTAAAAAATGGGTACAAAGTGGAAACAAGGGTAACTATAGCGAGTCTCATTAACAAGTTTCTAGATTGAATCTTGTAACGAGGTTCACACTCGCGCCTTCATAACAAAGGGATCGCCGCGGGGATACTCTGCCTCATCGTTAGTACGTTTCCATAATTAGAACGTGATTGACTCAAAGGATAATATGTTATTGTTTTTATAATAAGGCATCTGTATTACTGTACTGACTGTACTCGGGTGATGCTTTTGTTTGTAATTTTTGTACTTAGACTGTTACAAATGCTCGGTAATGCCTATACATGAGAATTTGAGTTTGTTTTTTGGTTTTGTACTCTTTAACGCCATAATTACGAAATGTTGAACCAAACTTTGTGTCTCCGACAAAATATCCCGTTACCGAGCAACAGTCAAATATATTTTAGTAAAATGTCTAATTTAACAACACTGTTTCTAACATGTAGAGTGCGATTCAAGCTTCTGACAAAATCTCTACTCGTATTATAAAATATATTTATATTTCATTACTATATTTGGATAAATACAGAAAAAAATATATACTGGGGACATGTGGGATGGGCCTTCATAATGTAAAGATTCTTAATAAAGTTAACAATATTTCATAAAATATTTTATGAAAAATAATAAAATCTTGCTCTAATATATTACTACTTTTATTTTAACGTTATACGGTGTAATACTTTTAAATTCAATGTATATTTTTTAATTGGATTAATTTAAATTAGTGATTTTGCAAATAAAATATATATTCCATTATATCTTATTATTATTTACTAAAGTGTAATTTACAAATGAAAAACGAAATCGATTCTATTACCTATAACATATTCTTTGTTAACTTTTCACCCATTCTCACCTAGCACCTTCACTATATACATGACCTTATAAAAACAAATTTTAAACCCCTTCATCTCAAACAGATTTGTACAGCAAACAGATAACGGACTCAAAGTAGCTAGTCTAGGGCCCGACGTCTATATTGTCTAAAGGCTCGGCTGGCTGGGGTGTTTCATAGGGCTGCGACATTAAATAATATTAAAACTTTTAATTCATATTATATTGTATCTCTAATAATTAGAAGCGCGAACCGGACTCAATTTTGACTCTCTGCGCTCGCAAAATCTCGGTGTGTGTTAGATTATTGACCGAAGCGAGGTGCAAATCGCACCTAAGTTTCATTTACAAAACGTCGACATTATGTCCCCAACTATTTTTTTTTAATCAAAATTTTTACGTGAAAATTTTTCCCATTGAAGTCTACGGTATCTTAGTTTTTCCGTGATTATTCCTCAACGACTTCGAATATTTGAAAAAAATGTGGAAATTTTCGGATATAACGTTATGGATTGATGTTTGCACAAAGGACGCAGAAGTATCTTACAGAGAGCTGCGTTCAATAAATTTCCTAACAGTAATTTTATTAATATAACATTTAAACAATCCTGTTTTTCTTTACGTACTATTAATTGTTATATTTTCAGACTAAAATATCTATAATTATTTATTTTTTATTGACAACCCTAATAGCTATATGTGCATTCAAAGTAGGGGTAGTGATTCATCAATTGTTCAAAGTGGCACTTCATATTCAGTCAGTTTGACTGTCGCGTCCGCTTCACCGCCTCCAAATGAACGATGATTGGTTTATATATTTTTATTGTATGTTTGGACACTACCATCTAATATGAAGTCCCCTTGAAAATGTTGAAAATTCTGGCTCGATTTTCATTAGAATTTTTGGTTAAATACAATAGTAAATATCCGTATATAAATAGAAATGTATGTACCAAAAATATAGTATTCTATAGGATTTTTGAATTATTTATGTGCAACTCACGTAGTAATTTCATTGCACAAAAATGTAAAGTAGAAAATTTGGTAGCACGTCCCTTTTTGCTTTGCAAATGGACTTAGTTGGATAATTTGACGCACTACGCCCCATGGGGATTGAACTACCATCTGGGGAGACAAGTACCATTTGTACAGTGCATTCATTCGTCTATATCTAAAATTACAAAAGAAACACAACCTTATTTTCTTTAAACTTGACACAAATTTCAATGAACAATTTATTTCAGTTCCAAAATTAGAATAATAAGATTTTTAGAGTGAATACATTTCAAATATTGATGACTTAGCAATCATAGTATTATTATCACGTTACTTGTGAATAAAGAAGAAGGAAGAAGGAAGAATAAAAACTTACACATTAAAAATGAAAGTATACTTTTATAACAATATGATCATAATTTTAATAAAAATTGGTCTTAAAGCATATTGTAACTTATTGTTTGGTTATTGAGCTGAGTAAAGCAAAACTAACTCGATGAAATTTTGTCCGCTATCTTCTCAACCGATCAAGCTGTACCTCTCCTAAATCCTGAAAAAAATCCTAAATGTAGATTAAGAGAAATTTACAATTAACTTCATTTTTAATTGAAACATTGCAATTAACTTCATTTTTAATTGAAAATTATAATTTTTTGTACAGACAATAGGGAAATCGTATCAAGTTAAAGTTTTCGTGATATATTTTTCGTTGTTTCTCTCATTGAATAGAGTTTCGCTCAGCTTCCCCGCTTGCATTGCGGCCCTAGAATACCTTCGTAGAATACTTATAAAATTGTATTATTTTATGTTATGGCAGGTTTAGACGCTGAGCTGTACTATGTACGAGAAGGAGTCGTCAATACGTACGCAACTGGCTTCATAGTCCCCGTGCCCGCTCACATCACTGACTTGGAGTTCATGTGGCAGGCTCTTGGGCGGAAACCGGTAATAATATTATTTAAATGTCTCTTATAATGTACAGCTGTGTTGTTATAAGATATTAAATTATAGAGTACACATCTATCATATAAATATATCTATTTTATATTTAAAAGGTCATATTATATAAAGATTCAAATTGGAATGTATGATTTTTGGAGTCGATGAAAAGTACAGTATATGTTTGAAAATACAGAAAGAGCAAATATTCCTAATAACTAAAATAATATATAACTTTATATTGAGCATATGAGGTATATTACTTTCGAAATCTAATTTAAAACAATTAAATAGTTCAATGAGTTTCGTACTTTCAATTTTCGCTTGAATATTTTACAAAACAAAGGCTCTAATTAAGTCGTTTTTCAATTAAAATTCTGTTAGTATTAATTCTCCTAAATATTTGATGAATGCTAACTAATTTGGTAATAGAATTATTTTCGTTAATATCATTATAGTTATAGCGAAATTTATTAATTATAATTAAGAATATAAGCTACTTCATACAATTGCAAAATTTAAATACAATGAAAATACATTCAACAAACAAGAAACCTAAACAAAATGATAAGATTAAAACAACTCAGCACTAACAAGTTAAAAAGAAGTACAAAGCACCGCCCCACTATACAATTCTGCACATATCTCGTTCCTAAATGCTCAGTCACGTTGGAGATTATTCGTGTTGCTTGTGATTCAGTGCACTTGCATTACGTGATACATATATACTTCACTCCACAAATTATTGCTTATATTCTATATAGTTATTTTTCTGGGAAAAAAAATTTTTTCTTCCAAAAAAAAAAATATTTCGATATATCAATCGATGCGGAATTTTATACTGAATCTATAAAACAAACACTCGTGATGAACTAAAATGTTCCCTAGAAGTTATGAGGGAAAAATTAAAAATATGATAAATTGTGTTACTGATTTTAAGATCACATGTTATCAATCGATGCGGAATTTTATACTGAATCTAAAAATCAACACTTATGACGAGTCAAAATTTTCAGTAGTAAATAACCACATAACAGCTAAATTGTTATAAAACTTGTCCTTAGAAAATAAAATGAATTTCATTATTGATCTATCCCTGAATCACATAGATTATAGATCATTAAAAGTTCATCACAATCAATACTTCTAGATTATACGGTATTATCCATGCATTGTTTGTCGCAGCTGCCGTACGTGATGGGTATAGACTACGAGAGCAGAGGCGCCATGTTGCCGCCACAAGTCAATATATCTGAGCGAGGGTACGTGCCTACCACGCTACAGACATTTAGGTAAGTTACCAAGGTCAATGTAACCTTGAATAAGTTTGCTTGATGGTAGAGAAAGATTGTTTTCTCTCAGAGAGCCTTGGCGTAAGATTAGAAGGTTAGGCAATGCGTGTAACTCTCTGATTATATTCAAGTGCCGATATATTTCTTAGTTTTTTATATAGTTTATATTACATGTTATTACATATAAATAATTAAATAAGTTTTTTCTTTAAATTTTATATTATGTATTTGAAAGAAATTTTGATAAATTCTGAAGATAATTACAGTTGTGAATACTTTTGAAATTTTATTTTCTTTGCAAAGGGTTCGTCTCCCCTGCACGGGGTCCAGGAGTGCAGAAATCTTGGTGACCATGCAATTAAACATTTCTTCGCCTGACCGAGCCCACAAAGATGTTCGACTCGTCTTCAAGAGAAATAAGATTTGTTTGAAAGGTACTTTTAGAAGAAATAAGATTTGTGTGGTTATGATAAGGTTATATAATTAATGAAAAACAGTTGTTAAAAAAGTAGTAAAACAACACGTAATTTTCATTTAAAATGTAATTAAGGTAAATATTAATTTTAATGATCAACAAAACCTTAATATTAAATTTAACTCCCGTACGTATTTAATATTTTCATTTTAATATTAAATTGTTGAAGTCTTTTATATGATTTGTCGGTCGTTAATTCTGTAGATTATCCCAAAGCTATATAAAACACATAATCATATTATTACCTTATTTGAATAAAGCAGTCGTACTTCATTAATAACAATAAAATATTCACAAAGTTATGTAAAATATCGCTGAACTTACCGCATCCCCAATCTCTTTATAACGACGAATAGATATACTAAAAGCAATATAAAACTAAAGTTTTCTGAACACTTTCTGTAGCAATAATAATAACAATAAATTGCTAACTCCGACTGCCTCTAGTGGGGTGTTTCCATCATACAGTGTTTATTTAGAACAGCAAAATCATGTAAAAAGACTCATATGAAGCTGCAGAGAAATATACATTTCTGGGATTTTCCGAGAATGGAGTACATTTAAATAAAACTATTATAACGGATTTATATCCAGAATATTTTACATTTATGATTTTCACCATTTTCGAATGCTTTGTAGCGTTCCTGTACTTTATGTAAAATATAAGCGATTTAAATATATTATCATAGTTTTATTCAAGTTATATGTTCATTAAAATAATGTTTTTGAACACTTGCAATATTCGCAAAATCAAGTCGATTTCGAAAACATGCTTCATACCGTGTCATATCTAAGTGACGTTATCTGATGGCATTTCCTATTTACTTTACATATTCCGATACATATTTTAATACCAGCGAGCGAACAATTCCGCACGGATAATAATTCGACGGATTGACGTAATATTTAACATAACAAAACATATTATATAGTATATTTATGTTAAATAAATATCAACACCTTATTGGGCGTACATCAAAGTATTCAATAATATGTATATCCAATTACCTTGTTAAAATTACAAACGGTTTTTCAAGCCCCGTTTGATTCTTTCACAGATGAGTAAATAGAAGTTTACTCTCAACAAATCACTCCCATTCTTTATTAGCATGTAGACGACTCAGTAGACGCAACAGGATATTTTGCAAGGGATGAAGACGTATTAAGAAGGGCGTTACTCCACTCCCCTCTTTAATGTGTTTACAAGAAAGTATCGATTGTTCTATTGTACTTTTATTTGAGTTGGAAATTTTATTGAAGCGTCAAGTTTATTGTTCGTTTTATCAAATTTACGATACGGTAATTGGAATGAGATTATTGAATTGTTGTTCTTCAATTATTTTGTTTTGATTTCGGTTTTATTTTTATTTGCAAATAAAGATTGATATATAAATTGTTTAATTATTATTATTTTTAATGTGAACTATTTATAAAAATAAATAATACTTTTTTTATTTATTGATAGATTGATTTATTTATTTTTTAAAGTTTTTTTCGTTTGTTTTAATTATTTTATCTTTAAATTTGATTACGAAGCCTGAAGTAAGAGCTTAGAAAAGTTTCAGGATTTCTTGAGAACGATAAATATTTGATAGTAGTAAAGGAGATAACGGAAGGTATAAAGTGTTAAAAGTTATTAATATTTATTTTATTCAATATTGGTAATTTTCATCGAGTTAGATACCTGTTTGGGAACTCGTATTTAAAATTCATTGTAAATTATATTCCTATATGTTCGGATATGTTCGAATACATTTTAATTGCGCTTTTAACTTTCTGGCGGAAATCTGTTAACTATTTTAGTTTAGAAACGGAGAGTTTTGAATAAAACCAGTTTAAATTTAATGTTATAAAGTTGCAAACTATTAATGAACGTATTTTAAATGGTATATATTTGCAGTTTGCTCTAATGATAAAAAATACAAAGTCATTTGTTATAAAACATTATTATTTTATCAATACTACATCATATATCTTAATAAATTTTACCAGGTACGGAATAACAATAAATTTATTAAATTTTCCCACTTTAAAGACGGTTTATTAAAACCTGGACTCACGACGTTCTCCCTATTCTTAAAAGTTTTTCTATTATCCCCAATATTTCATTTAGCGGGTTTCTTTCAATGTAAGGGAGCGAGAATGATTGTTAAGCGTGGTTAAGCGGTGATTGTGGGTGCGAGATTAATATTAAATTATTGTGAAGATAATTTTGAATTAATGAGTGTACTATAACATAGTATATGTTTTAATAAATATATATACATTGGCTTCTTTTATATTTTATATACGTTTTTCAAAAGCAATATGTAATTTAATATGAGTTCAATTTTAATTAAACTATTTCAACCAGGTCTATCGACAATGATTCCACATAACGAGACAGCTCGGCTTGCTGGTGATGCCAACCGTGGCTCCGGGGGGGTGCTGTTTGCTGCGGGGGGGTGTGCCGCTGCAGCTCTCGCGCTGCTGGCTGGGGCAGCAGCTGCTGGGACACTGTACAAGAGGGGCAATAAAGCCCGCCATCATGATTCTATACAGTAGGTTTTTTATATTTTTTATTATAATAAATTAGTTTTTGGTTGTAGGTCTCGTTTGATCGTTTTATTCATAGTAAATAATTAATTTTATATAAATGGAGTTAAGCTATATTTTACTAAATATATATAAAGTTTAAAAGCCATTAACGCTTTTAAAATAAATTTATGTTCATAAGAAAAATGAGAAATTGACGAGTTTTCAAGGAAGTTGTCTTACTTTTTAACTTTTATAAATTAATTACGAAAACTTCAGTTTAATCCATTTTCAAAACGAGAACCTGTCCAATAAATAATTAAAGTTAAATTTTAAGTAACGTTTCCTCAAACTTTCATTAAGAAATACAATTTTGCGAAATTATACTTATTTATACTGTGTAAAAATAATTTTATTGCCTATTATAAGTTATAGGGTATTAATGCTATTTCGAAATCCATTACATATCTTGATTTTAATAGAGTAATACTTAGTTAATAGCGCAAAAAGAAACACAATAACGATCTCCGATCCTTTTTTAAAAATATAGATAAGTATATCCCATGTCATTTAATACAATGTATCATTACAAAAAAAAAACCAGTAATCGGCTCAGTAGTGTTTGGATTTATCCAAGTTATTTAAATAACAAACATACAAACCTTTTCACTGTTTAATTTTAGTCTGAATAATACTCTATAAAATAAATAAAATTTCGTAATTACTGCATATTGGTAACGTATCTCTCTGATGGATGATAGCGAAGAGTCTATCGATGGACAATAAATTACCGGTGACGTTTAATTGCGCCCCTTATAGTGGTTCCAATGAAAAATGACTCCATATATATCTATAAGATATATATATTTTTTTTATAATATATCTTAATTAATATTTTTTTAAGATATATCTTTATGAATTCGTTGTTTGTTGTTTGTTAACGAAAAGGTCAATTCAAGTCAAAGTCAAGGTCAAATTACTTAAAAGAATTAATAATACTATTTTATTTTAAATGTTTTAATTGTTATAGTACAGTCACAATTGATATTTCATACTTCATTTAAAATAAAGCGTGTTAGTAAAAGAGGACTACAATAACTAGGTATCTAGGAAACTAATAGTTCAGAATTATAGTTATTTTAAAGATTTGTAAGAAAACACTTATTAAAAGTGACATTCAAGGAAAAAGTATATAATTTATTAGTAAATTGATTATTGTTAGTTTTATAATAACCTTGCAATGTAAGCTTCAAACTTTGAATCTGAAATCGATCAGATTTAAACAAATTATTGTAAAATTAAATTCCATTACCAAAAATTTTGTCTTTTAGAAAATCGTACTTTTACGTTTATTTTATAAAAGTCGTCATTTTATACAACAAATGTTTGTAAAATTTTTCCTTTACATATATTTTATTGTATGGAATATAAAATGTACGTATTGAAGCGTCGTTGAGAAATAGTATTATGAGTCACGGGAACTCATATTATATATAGCTCGATTTATTTTCTACAAATGTTAAAATATCACAAAAAAAAAAGGTAGAGTAAAAAAAATATTTATAAATGAGATTTTTTTAAAATATACTATATAATAATCCTTGCAAACCTCAGCGGCTTTGAAATTTTATCCTACCGCCTTGCATGGTTTCACGTATCGTTTTCCCCCATTTTGCTTTTCTTGTGTAAAATAATAATAAAAATATTTTATACCAATCACAATAATATCAATACAAAAATACGACACAGTACGTCATCTTCATACAATTTTTGTATGTAAACTTTCGTGATCCCTAATTACTATTATATATAATCTCATATTTAATAATCCAGCTGTAGGTACACGTAATTACTATCGGAATTTGTCAGACTAGTTGCGAGCCCATTCTTTTATACAAGAGCATGGTGGAGTCGCGGCGTGAACTGCGTGCGGCTGCTCACTGGGTGCGAATAGGTTCGAAATTAGAGTTGCAAATCGTGATAGTAATTACGTGAGTAAAGCCGGATATTTATATATCTATATTAATTTTTCACTTATCTAGCACATCCTACACAACTGCGGCTTATGGTAGCCATCAAAATGTTCTCTTACGCCTGGATACTCTGGGCCGCCCGCCGAGCTCCACTGGCTCTTATGCGACCATAGCTAGCTTACACAAGTTCCCATTTGGTAAGTTACTATTATATTAAACAATGTTTGAAATCAAAACTATTTTTTTACGGATTAAACTTGCAAATAATTATGGTTACATTTTAATTTTAACCTGACGTTTTGAATGCTTTGCAGTAATCGTGTTCACGGGTAGACGAGATGTAAGTGTGTGAATATAATTAAAATGTAACCAAAATTATACGCGAATTTAAACCGTAAAAAATATTTTTATTTCAAATGTGTACTCGTGAAAATCTAAAATAAACAGTGTTTATATATCATTACATATGTTTAAATTTTCAACACCACTATGCTTCAATGCATCTCATTCATTGTTATTTTGTTCTGCATAAGCTTCCGGATATTATTAAATCCGTCAAAATACATACTGCTGCACAAAATTTTCGAACAAAAAGATTTACGAAATTAAATATTAATATTTTCATACAATACATCTTTCCATTATATTGGAATTAAATTTTTGTATTGACCCTTTCAGCGCTTTCAGCTGTCGATTCATTCTATTATCGAGAGAACAATTTCAATAAGCTGATTAATTTGCAGTAAACTGTGGTTCTTTTGTTCCATTTCAGCTGATTGCTTTTAATTTAAAGTATCTAATGATTTTTATTTAACCAGTATTAACACCTTTGTCAAAGAAAACTGTTCTGTACATAATTACATTTTCCAAGGATTAAGACTATTCCAAAAGACCAACATTAGAATAATTACCTATAATATATGCCTAATTATTTAGATATAGAAAATCACTGTCAAACAGGCAGTCGAAGATCACCATCACCATACGCCACCACTCACATCGGTGAGCATATCTACGCTAAACCTGAATCCCGAGTCTCGTACTACGCTGCCTCGAACCTCACACACGTGTCACAGGTAAGTCGCCGGATAAATTTACCTTTTAAAAACAATGCTAGATAAATATACCTGTAATAATTTCAGTGGTGAATATTTGTTTTTATTAAATAATGTCACTCGTAAATTAATTAAATCTTGTTAGTGTTTCAATTAAATTATAATTATTTTAATTAAAGTACACAATAAATTTATATCACTTATATTTTTCAGTTTCCGTATGTGAGTGTGAGTGTGAGTGTAAGCGTGTGTGTGTGTATAGGTATACATACTGGTCTA
The DNA here is from genome assembly GCA_959347395.1 of Mechanitis mazaeus. Taxonomy (NCBI): domain Eukaryota; kingdom Metazoa; phylum Arthropoda; class Insecta; order Lepidoptera; family Nymphalidae; genus Mechanitis; species Mechanitis mazaeus. The sequence goes on from OY365743.1 coordinate 13,570,515, forward strand.
TGTAGAAGAGAAACAATAAATTGCCAAAACCCTAATTAATATCCACAAACGTAATTCTCCAACCTCAAAGTATACCGACCACAATCACCTACATTTCTCGCCCACTGTTATAAATGAGTGTTGCTTGCGGGTACTTCCGGTTTATTTTGTGACGTCATTATTCTTGGTTGATTCAGCTTCAATTTTGGCAACAAAGTGTGAGGCCAAGTAATATTAATTGATGCAAAAAGACTAACTTTTGAATTTTTTAACGCCCAAATGAGCAGAAAATGAGTTCTTTGCTTAATCAGAGAACCAACTTTACCTGAAGAGGGTAGACCTCTACAGATGGTATAATTATAAAGAAGTTAAAAATTGTTTGTTAAAAATTAAAAGTTTTATCACGAAAGTTCTTTCTTTTATTTGTTCAAGCTAACGAGAAAAATAATTTATTTTATAGGCCTTCTTAAATAAAAACAAATATTTACTTAATAAAAAAAGTATAACAAATAATTAACTATATATGTTATTCTCTCATCAAGCAGATTTTATTTTCAGTTTTTGTTTTCAGTTATAGTTATACTTATCAAAATCCATCAGTATCTATCAGATAATTAAAAACAAAATTATTATAATAATAATTTTTTTGTTTATAATGTTTGAAGAAATAGAAATAATATTTTTCTCCTATGTCTAAAATACAATCTCAATATACATGACTTTTCCAGTTTTAAAATATCGTTCATTATTAGGCTTGGCACGGAACAACGTTTTTAATTTGTAACCCCCTTTGTTCTCAAATTTATCGCACGCTTGAAAGTCTTCAGGAGGAAATATGAATTAGTGTCCCGTAGACGAGGCGCTAACGAAGGTAGAAATAGCTACCAGGCAATCTTGTTGAGAAATAACTTGAGATCACTTTGTTTTTAAATTATTATTTTTTTATTATTTAAAAAATTATATTTTTTTTGCCTAAACACTGGCTTATATAAAGTATTTATTAAAATATACGATAAGATGTTTTTTTTATCAATAGCAGACAATAACAAAAGATCGGATCACGGATCCAGCCGAACAGCTCCGATATCTCACGACCCCGAGATCTAATATACGTCTGGAAATTCTAGTACATGAAGGCACTTTCGGCAGGATTTATAAAGGCGTGTTCAAACGTGGGGATACTTATGAAGAGGTGCTTGTAAAGACTGTGTCTGGTAAGTAAAGGAAGATATATTAATAAAATATAATTCCGTTCTGAAGATTTTTTACATGAAAATATGGAATGTCCCCTAGAAGCTGCCTCAGCAATGCAGGCGGCACTGTTAGTAGCCGAGGGTCTCAGAATGTGTGGTCTAGTCCATTCAAATGTTCTAACACCTATGGCAGCATGCGCTGAAGAAGCCAGGAAGCCACTTTTAGTATACTGCTGTGTGTCGCACTCTTCTAATCTTAAAAGGTTAGTCAGGATATGATCATTTTAAAAGATTGGGGCTTCAAATTTAGAGTAAATAGGTACCGTCTAGGTGAGCGTGCTGCACCTTAGACTACATTTATACTTTAATATCAGGCACGCTGTGGTCAAACGCGTACCTACATCCAAATAAAAAAAAAATACGGTTATTCCCCCACTTTTTAAAGGATTCATGTATATTTTTGTGATATTTGTAAGTTTATGTAAAAAAATATTTTCAAGGAACTTAATTATTATTTATTAAAAGGTATACGTGACCGTTGACGATGGTGATATGTTTTGCTTTTAGATACACAGGTTCTGTTTTTATCATTACTTTTGATAAAAAAATCTATTTTATATGTCCCGTTCTAGTAGATAAAGTACAATTGAATATTAATATTAAACAAAATAATCATCAGTATTTTAAACACTACTGCGAAATCAGTTTAAAATAACAGATAGTGGAAATACATTAATTACATATGGTCGTTGTTGTGAGCTTGCGGTTGGGTTACGTTTTAATACTAAAAAGATTTAAAGCATATTTTGAACAGATTTATATCCAATTTAATAAATTAATTTAATTTATCTAGCACACTTTAAAAATTATTCAAACTTCTAAACCAAATATATCTATCAAATGAAATATAACATTCAAAAACAAATCCTAGGTATCTAACTTCATGTCGGTTGGGTCACCAAGCTGCTCCTGCCACACGTGAGCTGGTAGATCTCGGTGCCCAGATCGCCTGCGGGCTCGCGTTCTTGCATGTACAAAGAGTGGTACATACCGACATCGCTACTAGGAACTGCATGTAAGTTAAAAAGATGGGGTAGGGGAGAGGAAAGAAGATTTATGTGCTTTCCAGTTTTTTCAGCTGTGTAGGATCTTAAAGCAGCATGTTTTTATTTTTATAGCGCTATGTAGCTAATTTAATTTATAGCAAATTTAAAACGACATAAGGATTATAAACTAAATTTATAACTAAAAGATTTGGATATTTTATTTAAGATTTAATTTTAAAAGATCAACATTCTTCTTTCTTCTTTGGTTTACTTTCGGTGCAGCGTCGACGAAAAGTTGAGACTAAAGGTGACGGATAACGGACTGTCACGTGATCTTTTCCCGGATGACTACCACTGTCTTGCGGACAATGAGAATAGACCGGTTAAGTGGATGGCACCGGAGTCACTGCTTCAGAACCAGTACACGACCTCGTCTGATGTGGTGAGACCATATTATGAATGACGGCCTTCTAAATATAAACTTTTTGCATATGGCTACATGTAATATTTTTGTTAAACTCAAAACAACCTAAATAACCATAATTCTTTGACACAGTGGTCGTTAGGAATAACATTATGGGAATTAACAACGCTCGGGGCTTCTCCTTTATCGGAGTTAGACGCGGCAGACGTAGGAGCTTTCCTTAACGGAGGCTACCGACCGTCGCAACCTCATAACTGTCCGGATGAATTGTAAGTACATCCTCCATTGAGGTTTATTAAATAAAAAAATAATAGATAAAACTTTGTTCATAGTAACGAGACTAAGCGAGTATTATTGAAAATGTATAAAATATAATTTTTATCCAGGTTTATTATAAAAAAGTTATGATAAATATATCCTGCAAAAATTTATCCTTGTATTAATAAAAACATGTATACCATTTTGTCACTTTCACTCCTTTAACGTAAATCGTCAGTGAGAAAGTGACAAAACAGAAAATAAAGCCTAAATATATATAGCCTAAATAAATACTGGGTATAAATATTTTTAATAGTAAAGCAGTCATAGTTTAAAATATAATTTGTAATGTTTTAGGTCTCTGAAAGTTAATTGACTATTTTTTTATTTTACCTTAGTTTCAAAATGTTTTGTGACATTCGTGTCATCTCAGTACATCTGACTCCATCAGGTACGGCTTGATGTCCTGGTGCTGGGCCACGGCACCGTCCGCGCGCCCCACCGCGCCCCAGCTCTTAGCTGCTTTACATGACTTTAGACAAGCACTTAGTACTTATATCTAATTCTGTCTCTTCTTATTGTACCTTACAGAATCACTAATTTACACTTCAATTCTTAACTTCCCTGCACAGAGGCAAATCTTCATATTGCTTTCCTCTTGATTTATCTTATTTAGAAGATACCAATGTGCCTACCAAATATTTTTATGATGTTAATTTTAACAGAAGTAATTCATACCTCAAGTACCAAAGGATAATGTCGTCTCGATAAGTAAAAACTTACTAAAATTACAATATTAGTTAGAACATTTGTCAGATTCTTATATTTTTCACATAAATCACGTGGATCCAAGGAGACAGACTGTATATTTTTAATATTTAAAAAGTGATATGATAATCTTAAGTAGATTAATGTATGATTTCCTAAGTAATGTTTTTATAATAAGTTAGATAGAATGGATATACGCAAATGAATTCTTAGAGTTCATTGCCTTTGAGTAAAACATTTACACATAAAAAAAAAGTGTCATAATTACAAATTTATCTTCGTTCAGTAATCGTTTACAAAATGTCAGTCGTATTAAATAATTAAGTGTATATAATACATTTCTAATGATTGTATTTAATTTAAATGTACATATGGAATCGATGCAAAATGGAATTAACTCTTAGAAAATATTTAATGTTATTATAATAAATTTATTATAAGATTATATTAAGGTAGGCTAGACTTCCTGAGGACATGAAGTCCGTCTAGGCCAGCTAAAGGATCAACACCAAATCAGTAGTTAGTCGTGGTAAGTAAGAATAGGCTTCAAAGGATTATAAATTACTAAATATTATAGAAAAGGAAATAAACGTAAATCATATTAAAAGAAACTAATATGATTTAATAAAAACAAACAAGTAAAAACTTTGAAGTATCGCTAAATGAATACGATACCTTACAAGTTTAAAAATAATAATCCTTAGAAGCCACGTTTCAACGTAGACCACGTACAAGAAATAATTGTCTATTAACCACAGATTAAAAAACTTTTATATTTATGTAATCATTATAATTATTCATGTAAATATTAAGTCACTTGTTTTATATAACACTTTTACCGTCCGATGCGCATTGAGCGGAGGCGGTCATTTGACATTTGTCAATTGTTATACAAACGTCAAAATTCCCGCGTTTTTTACCGCGTCCGCTTGACACGCATTTTCGTTGAAGTTACGGTAAGTTTTTTATAAAATAATGGTAGTTTCATTCGATTTCGAATTTATCAACATGTAGAAATTTTCATCTTCATCTATAGAGGACTGATGACGTGCTTATTTCTGTTTAGTAATTAGTCATTTTAATACTCTTTTTTTATAACAATTGTTGTTAGTACAAATGATCCAGCTTTTTTGATATTATTGCTTATAACATTACAGTGTTCTATACTTTAGTTATCTGTTAGGTCTGGGATATTTGCAATAGTTTTTATTATAACTCCAGTAACGTTAAACCAATTGTATATTCAAGTTGAATTTCATAACAATACAGCTTATTATATTTCGTCACCGCTTTAATGTTTTATTATTTTGATAATAAATATGATTGATAAACAACTGTTTTTATACATTTATTGTATTAATAACGCGTTATGGATCATACAGGGTGTTTAACTCTAAGCATTTCATGCAGTTAGATTTTTATAATTATTTCGCGATTTAGCTTTAAGAATATTTCGTAATCGATGTCTTGATGTTTGTATCTTCATGTCTATTACTGTACAGTCTTACTACAAAATATATTAAATAATTTTAATTTTTAATAATAGGAAGCTAGTTAGTTACTCAACCTAACAAGCGGAACTACGAAGTTTCAAAACTATGTTTGTTTATAGTTTTCTTTCTACATATTTTAGTTTAATTAAAAATTAGTTAAAGTTTATAAGAGTTGTTTTGTAGTAAGGCTCTTTGTATTTTAATATTAAATATGCAATAGATCGCTAGAAGCGCTGTCTAAATCTTTGTCCTATTTTGTATTACACGTAAATAACCAAATAACTAAGTAGAACTTTTTATCTTATACTAAGTACAATATGTAGTTATAATTCGCACGGTAAAAGAATCCCATAGAGTTTATATCATATTAATAAGTATTCCTTTTATTTATTGGGGAAACAAACGCAATATATAATATTCACTATATGTATTTAGCTTATACATTTACATATATTTTACTGAGTTGCTCAATGTAACCTAGTTTATAAATTATATTTGTATATCAACCCACTTTTATTATTTGAAATTCTCACTATAGTTGTTTTCTCAATTATTATATCTTTCAACTAGATCTAGTTTTAGTGTCCGAGTTTCAAATAATTTCCGTGTATCAAAGGGCCTATTATTATATCTTCTTTGTTGCAGTTCTAAACGTATATTTAAAATTCATTTTATGGATATATGTGTATTTCTTGTATGTAAACTTTTATGATTTATGATTAATGTTTTGGCTGTACTCACGTTATTACCATCGGAATTTGCCCGACTAGTTTCGAACCCATTCGGGGTTCTTATTCATGAGCTCTGGGCATAGCACCGACTAGTTGGGCTACTACACTAGTCCGACTAAATTAGTCGGGCAAACTAATCGGTAAACTAGTCGGACAAATTCCGATAGTAATATCCTGAATACAGCCGGATAATTTTATATAATACGTGTATTTTCTATTTCCTACCTTAAATAATAATTAATTAAATTATTGTATTATACTAAAAAAGTTCAATTTCTTTAACATTTATATTTTTTATACAATTATATTTTAATTATTATTAAAATATTTTATTAATGTATTGCATGTCACTAATGGATTTGTTTAAAAAATGTAAATTAATTTCTAAACCTATCATTTTCGATATTATAGATATGAAAATAAATATCGTCTGAATGTTATCGGGTGAGTGCATAATTCGGTGTCTTGGATCTTTGGTAATTTAATTATTGTATGTAATGAAATGAGTGGTTTTTTGTCGTATACAAGACATGGAGTGCCAGAGGAATGTGATTGTATTTTAAATGTCGTGTCTAAATATTAAATTATAAGTGAATGTATTGTACGCAACATGCTTTCGTGAATTATAAGAAAAGATGTTATTTTACAATATATACTGAGTTTCATTTATTAACCCCTATTTTTATTTGTTTCTAATTAATTTTAGTGGTTTGTCGGTTTTTCTATTTTACATATAAGGACTGCCTTATACTTAATAGGAGTTAACCTTGAAAAATATTAAGTCTATTAAAAACAAAACTGATTTTTTATATTCAATATTATTTTTTAATTCTACTTTAATCATAACCATTCAAGTTTTTCAAAATAATTTCAATTAAAACCTAAAGCAGATTAGGTAAAAATTCAATAATTTTTATTTTCAAACTTAAATAATTTAAAATAACATTTATTCAGCTATCAATTCACTTCTATAATTTGTACTAAAAAACATTAAATCTGGTTCGTTTATCAAAAAATCACAATAAATATTCAATCTAAAACAACCACAATCGAAAAATAAGTACTTTAGGTTTATGAGAAACGATCTTGAAAGTTTTAATTTTTTTATGGCTCAATATAAAGTCAATCACAACTTTTAGTAGTCATTCAAAAAAGGCGTAAATGTTATAAAAAAACTAGCTATTACCCGCGACTCCACCCGCGTATTGTATTTACTAAACTTTTAAAATAAAACTATTCTGAGTTACTCATTATACATAACAATCTGCCACTGGAAGTCCCTGCAAAATTTGTCAAGATATTCCAGACCCTATCGAAAATAAATAGAGAGAATTTTAAAAAATAATATTTTGCTATTTTACAAAAGTGTTAATTTTAATATTACAAACAAACACTCTAATATATATATTAGTATGGATTCAACACATTATTAAATATTTAATGTACCCACACATACAAGTTTAGATAAATGATGTTAAGTGCACTGTATATTCAAAAAGTCAACGCAGACTGAAGGGCGCAGTGATATTTTATGTAACAGCGAACAGACGTCTGGCGAAAGAACTTAAATTTTTTCATATATTTAATTTTTTCTATTTATAATTGTTATATTATTTTTGTATTCAGACTTTCTTGAGATATGTTTATTATTATTTATAATTATCCTCAATTTAGGGCTAGCAGAGCGTTCAATCGGCGAGCTCAGCCAACCAGTACAGTCTTTATATGATACTACATACAAACATATATTGTTTAACGTACATGACGAGTTGACATCAATTAATACTGTTTTTTTTTCTGAAAGTTATCTAATTTATTAATATTTTTCTATATTTATAACTTTAATTATTTTTTTAAAAATTTAAACAACTAATCTATATATATCCGGTTATAATCACGATTGAAACTATTCGAGCAAATTCCGATTCAATTAACCTGAGTTCAGACAAATAATAATATTTATTAATTATAATTATTATATTATGTTTAGAAACTTAAAGCTTAAATTATAATTTCCATTTTAACATGGGACTGTTGATCCCTGAAAATGAAACCTTTGTTTCCGAACATTCTAAAATTTTGTAATTATAATGGACAAAGACCTCAACAATTAAAAATATAGATTTCAACATTCTATATATTTCCATCGACTGATAAGTTATGGATTGTAATTTTAATGAAATATTTGTATTATAAATTTGATAATATAAACAGAAGTTTTTTGAAACCAAAAACGATTTTTAAAAACTGTGTGCAAGCAGTTTACACACACAAATTCATTACTGAAACTTCAGGAAGTAGTTTAATAGAGTATAATTAATATAAAGAAGCAATAGTATTAGGATAAATGAAAGGATTATAATTTTTTTGTTTTTATTAAACTGAAATAATTCGATTATTTGTTATGGGGTTAAGCAAAGTTAGCTCATATTTAGACCACGCTTTTAATTTTTTTTCTGAAATTATATATTTAAGTCGTTTGTCATTATTGATTAAATATTAGTTCGGTTCTACATCATTAGATGGGGTTGTCCAAGGTAGATTTATATTTAGATCACGGTGGGAAACTGAAATTTTCGTAGTTTATGATTTGATGAATTCAATGTTAAACTTGTTCCAAAGAAATCATATCTTTGACGTTATTAATAGTAGTGTAGGTGATATGTTTGTTTCTTTATACTACATAATTTATATTTCACCGAGTTTCAAATCAAAAACAAGTTTCACTTCCAAATTTTACACAAAAAAATAAATCTATAAAATCCCCTTAACTTTTTTGAACATACGTTTTTCGCTGTACGACAAAAAAAATGTGTTCACTCTATCCTTTGATACGACACAAATTGAGATGCGAGCGAAGTTCGTTAACCCGACAATTGACTAAGCTTTGCTATTTCCTTTGCTTTTCAAAACTTTCAAATTTTCAATATATTTTCCTGCGTCGACGTTAGAAAAATTGCAATTTCTTTGTGTACAAACAGCCCGCGGGAGGCCGCGCGACAAAGTGGCAATATTCTATCTCGGTGGGGCTCCTCAAACAAGGGGACAAGAGGAGGATAGAAATATATCAATATCCTTAAGCGCAAATGAGATGGCGTTCAGTTATTAATTGGAGAGAATTGACGAACTTCGACCGGAGCCGTGTTTTTGACAAATTTCGCTTTGATACGGCGATTACTTTCACCTCGACGCTTCGAGGGTCAACTTTTAAGTGAGTTGAGATAAATAATGTCTCAGATGACTTGCTTAGTAAAAATGTTAACGTTTACAAGAAAAATTAAAACAATATTATGTTTTAAAAAACTTCTTTCATTCAAATAGCGAAATTTGAATTTTATACTCATTTTATAAAATATTAAAAATTTGTGAAGACATTTTTGGAGAGAAGCAGTAGGGACTTCTTTATGACTGCTTTTCATTTCATATATTTCAGTTTTCACATTATTTCAAAGCTTGTCTTATGTATACAAATGAATAATATTACTTTTAAGTTATATTATACGAGTCTATTTTTAATGAAATCTTCATATAATTTGTTTATACTTACTATACATTAATATAGGATAATGAATAAATATTTTAAAATTATTATCAATTTTTTTAATGTGTAGTAAAAGATAATACAGTTAAATATTAATTTTTAAATTTTATTATTTAAACCGAAAGTGAGAAAAAGACAATTAAAGTTATAATAATAGTTAACAAAAAAAAAGGGTCAAAAAAGCTACCAAACGCCATATTCTAGAAAAATATTTTATTTCAAAATAAACCTAAAACCAATTCCTAATTAAGAACCCGTCGTGCGTAAAAATGGATTCAGACACTAAACTCGTGATATGAAAATTTGAAAACAACTGAATAAAACTCTCGTCACCCTTTCCCGTCCAATTTGGATCGTAATTTAATTAAATTGATATAGACAATGGTATTTTTCGCTGTGACGTTCAGCGGCTCAGTAATCAGATTATTCTGATTGGTCTGCTGTTAAAACGTACCCTTTTTAAGTTGATGTCAGAGTTTCATTTAGCTAACAAATATATGCACCTAAAAAATTATGTCAAAAATATCGGTTTAGTAATTTTATAAATAGTCACGGATATATATAAATACATACATATTCATTATATTATATTATATTTATTTCATATATATAAGAAATTAAAATGGAACAAACACAAGCTATCATGTTTTTTATTTTTTTTAAACATTACCTTATAAGGTAATTTACCTTTAAGATATCTCTAAAAGTGAGTAACTTTTTTATGAGGTCACTTTGTCAAGAAACTCCCACAAAAAGTTCGACTTTTACCTTTTTAACAAATTTAAAAACTAATAAAGGAACGTTTGAGTGCTCGTGGAGACTGCTATATTTCCGAATATTTCGAAGATGATGCACCCTAGGGATAAAACAATTGCTGCCTGGCTACTTCAAGTTTTAATATAAATTTAATTAAGGCTTGTACGGGCAAAAAATAAAAAAAAATGTTTAGAGAACCTCGTTGAGTTTCTGTCGCCATCTCTTTTCAGTTCTGTGTCAATATATGTCCTAGATTAGCTTTGACAATGAAAGATGTTTTATATATACTTTCAACAATGAATTTGATTTTAAATTATTACAAAAAAAAAAACAATTTACAAAATGTTAGGTTCAGGATGTTATGTTACACTTGCGGTTATGACGTTCACGATACATCTTACGTCATAACGCACTTCTAACATAGTTAATGAATCATAAAAGTGCTCTAATATCAAAATCTTTTTCAGTATCCGATGAAATCGCTGGTATGTTCATCGTAAAGCTATTTATGACGTCTTAGGTTTATAAGCTGTGTAGTGGACGTAAGACATAAAAGAGTTACGAGCAGCTTAAAACAGTGTATATAATGCTTGATATTACACAACACAACGTTTGTGTAAATTGAAACACAATAATGTGATTTATGTTTTTGTAAAGAAATATATATATAGCTAGGTTTAAGGATATGTTTAAGTCTTTTTTAAAATACAGTTATAGAAAAATTATAAAAATGAAGAAATGTGAAGAATTCACATAGACCTGGCGAGTGGTGCAGCAGGTTCAGCAGGAAATACAAAATTATATATAAAGTAGTCAATATGAAACAATAATTCCACATATTAATGTGAAAACAACTTAACAATTTATTTGCATACATTTAGTTTGTATTCTATCATAATAATAAGAATGGAAGGTTTCTGAACAAAAATATAATATATTACAGAATAATAAAATAATTTCTGCTAACTCATCACCATAAAGAGCAGATATCTCATATTCCCATAACTGTTATTGCCATGGGTTTGTGATTTATAACTGTTTATTACTGACCACCGATCACACACACACTCACAAACTCACAGCGTTTAATAATATCTCGAGTTTTTCCCACCTTTGTAACATGTGCTTATAATGTTAAATTACGGAAACATTGATAATATGTCTTTTTATAAATAAAATTGAACCTTATTACTTTTCAAAAAAGCTCAATATCGAATAAATTATTAAGATTTTTTAAGAAATGTTTTGTCATACACTTTACAGTACTTTCCAACTGACCTACTGTAACAGTTATGAGACTCTTGGGAAAACCAATAGAGTTCCAGTTTTATTTCTAAGCAGAACTTTTTTTACTTTAATGTTATGTGTGTGTGTGTGTGTTAATGTGAGTATGTGTATGTGTGTGTTATTAGTCTTGTTATGTAATTATTAAGTCTGTGAATTATAAAGACTTACATTTTACCTGTAGCCTTTTGTTTATTAGTGCATATTTATTTTTAATTTTTGTTTTGCTTCTTTTAGTTACAAAAAAGGCTCTAGATTTGTTTTTAATAAATATGTATTAAAATAGACACAAAAAGAATAAGATTTAAAAAAAGAATAGCATATAATAGCACATAAGCATATACAGGTATTTAGAAAAATTATTTCTTAAAAGTATTTTAGAAAGACTAGGACAATTAATTAGTCCGTAGAATTAATCAAAAAACAACAGATCGAAAACAGTTTATAAAAACAATAGATCGCTACATTTTTTCCTCACCTTTTTCACCAAAAATAAAATATTAAAACTGTTGGCATAATTAAACCAAACTAGTACACCGAGTAATCGTAACATTTTCTTGAAACCCAAAGAAATTATCTAGTTTTTCTTATCGTTAATTTGTAGCATATCCTTAACCTAAGACTTATTTAAAAAGGGTATATGTTCATTAAGTATTACTTCGTAACTATACATTTATTTTTTGTAGTTTTAGATAAAGATTGATACAATCATCAATTGTAAGGTATCAAGAAACATCTCTGATAATGTTATTTAGAACAAAAGCGACTTTCATTGTGAAACTTCAAACAATAATTCATTACTGCGTTCGTCAAGTTTAAAACAAAGTTGGAAAGTTGCAAAGTTACAATTAAAACATCGGTGGTGTTGTTACGTCTGTTCGTTTGTTTGTTTGTTGTATCTTCAATAAAGTTTACAAGAAACATGAAAGATAATTAAGAGTATTACCAGTGGCTTATTTGTCCATACTCGATTGTACGAGATTTCTATATAAATATATAAATGAAGTGAAAAGTCATTTCTATATATGACTATTTTTTCTATACTAATACTTTCTTTTATTTTACTTATTTATCTTTTTTTTCCTAATTCAGCTTTGCGTTTTGTGGAAGCGTTATTTTTAATTATTTATTTATATACAACAGAAACCTATACAATTAAACTAGTGTATAAAAGTTTAACTTATCTCTATAAGAGATCTCTACCAGTTACCCTTCGGCGAAATAGAGTTTTATTTTATATTTATTTACATACATATAGAAACACCAACCATATGTATTATTTCTAATAAGTATTATATGAAATAAATAAATCATATTCAATTAAAAAAGAAACCATCTTAAAAAATTATATGAACAGTCGAAGGTTTGCAAAAAATTCCATTGACCAATTTGCAAACGGTCATTGCCCCGAGGCAAGTAGTAATATTTATGAGAGCATCTTAGTGCGGGCCCATCAATCCCGTTTACCATCTAATGGCGGGCCACCAAACATTTGTCACCATGACACATTATTAGACTGCAAGATGTACTGTGACTGCGATTGCTTCTTACAGAATTTATTATTTCCTGTACGATGATAAAAACCTTTTTTAAGTTGAAGTTGCTCAAATATAAGTTACCCTGACTTCTGGACTGAGGGTTGTGGCTTTTATTTCCACAGAGCCATTTTGTTTAATATTGATATACAATAAAGTATTAGAATTGAGCATGATTTTATATTGTAAATTGATGATATTTTTTTATTCTGTGAAACCTTTCCAGAAGTCTTGGCTTCGAGTCTTGCTCTTGTCGATGTCGTTCTATATTTAAAAAAATTATCATAGCTAATGTTACAGACCCAACCGTAATATGTCAACTATACATTTTGACTAAAACTAAAACCCGCGGTATATAAACAAAATTTATGAACGAACTGAGCGTGCAATGTGCATTTTACGATACCAGCGGTATCGGACCATGTAGCGTCGATTGTTAAATTTATGACTCCATCCGGTCATAGTAAAAAACTACCTGCGTAAATAATGTTTGTGATGCTCGATAAAGCCTTTAGCTTGTAACCGCTGGGTTAGACCAAACAATATTGGAGGATTTTTTGAATTTGTTTATCGAAATTGGGTGGAAGAGTAGCGATGGTCAGTTTAGAAGAGTTATTAACCATTCTGACTCCTGAACTAAGCTTTAAGTTAATATTATAGAATCATGGCATAATTAAAATCTATATACAAATTTGCAAAATTATTGTTGTTTTATATATATTTATTTTGTAAAATATATCTGAGTTAAAATAAATTGAGAATCATTGAAATCAATTAAAGTTTTAATTTTTAAAAGCATTGCTTTATTACTCGTTTGATCTTATGTTAAGGAAAAATTGTATTTACTTTAAATAGAAATCATTTGAATAGAATATAACGGAGAAAAGTAATCGATGCGTAACCAGGGTGTTGTAATATGCCAAGAAACAAGGGGCTCAGGGCGGCTTCTAGGTCGGGCCACGAGAACAGCGTAGACAACGCTCTTACGTAGCAAAAGTGTAATAAACTGATAAAAAATTATGTTAACAATGAGTTTTAGCCTTTTTGTCTGTGCTATAATATGTAACAAAAAAAATATTTTTTTTATTATTATGCAAAAAATTAAGTTCATAATGATAAATATATTTGGTGTGTTTAATGATATATTGTTTTGGTAAAGTATTATTCTATCGCGTATTTAATGACTCCTCTATCAGAAATGTTGAAGGAACCAGGATCAAAGGTTGCTAGGTCACCAAACATTTGAGAACAGACACTCTAACATCTCACATTTCGTAATGTATGTAATATTAATTTACGACGACTTCCTTTTACTTTTATTTCTACGTGACTTCTTTGTTTCATCATAGTTTTAACATTATATTTAGAAGACTATATTTGAAATTTTCAGAAATATGTACTATATTAAAAATGGAACAAAAATGATTATATTTGTACAAATGATAAATTACATTTTGTTCCAACGTCATAAAGAAAATGCTCTTCATTTTCCAACCTTCCTACTTAATAGATGTTTTCTCGCTTCACGAAAAATATCTCAATAAAGATGATTGCATATTTTTCATAGCAAGGCCCGTTCACACCAAAACCAGTTAGAAAATAGATTGAGTTTCCTAACAATAGTTTTGTTTACGAGTTCTCGGTTAATGTTTAATTGAATTGGGGTAAGTGTTGGGTCGGGATGCGAACCGAGACTTGATGGATATTTAACATTTGTGTTATAGGACACTGGAATGTCCTCGATTCGATTATCACTTTCTTACTCGCCCCCAGGGGTTTAAAGTTGGAGCTGTTTGGTGATTTCTGGTGCGAGACAGGAAACATTACCATTAAGAGGATTTGGTTGTAATTTACACATTAGCACAATTGGTTTCGTTGAAAATGGCCTTTTACTAATTTACAAGTTTTTGACTACTAGAGAATGGTCACAACCATTGACCGGACACATATTAATAGATTTCTATCTTAGGTAGTAATGCAGTCATAAATTTTCTCTGTCGAGGGGACTTTGTGAATAAAATACCACATTTGATTAAACAATACAATTAAATTAGTTTGGTTTGTTTTTAATTTTCTATGATTTAAAAATGTACCTTCTTATCAATTTAATATTCGTCAAATAAGTAGGTTGCTTATTTTTTATAAAAAACTCATGTATTTTCCAATATATATGCATGCTGACATAAAATAAAAAGCATATATTAATATAATAATGTAAATTAAATAATGAAGTATTTGTAAACTGTTTAATGAATCTGTTAAATTTTTCATATTTCAACAAAGAAAAATCTTTCACATACGCTTTTTCATTATAACGAACAAATAAAGGCTGAAAAACCATCAAACCATTAGGTATAATCCAAGTTGTTCCGCAATACACATTCAGAAAGTTTGCAACACAATAAATTATGCAAAGTCGATTTGACTTCGTTTCCCAACTATTAACGTCTTAAGACAGAAAATAACATGCAAATTGTATCCTGATCGAGAATCAAGACGCTCTCAATGATGGATAAAACCGGTTTAAACCAGTTTGAGCCGCTTTAAATCCGGATTACACCGCATCGTGGCAGCGACGTTCATTTATTATGTAAATACACGACAAATTAAATCCATTGGGTGTTTCATTTGATAAACGTTTAGTCCGCTGTGTTTATCTATTTATTAGTTCTGTTCAGTGAATCTTTTTTAAAGTTTCATTAAAAATATTAAATAAATGACCACATTTTTTCATCAAATTCTTTTTTTTAAAGTTTCTGAAATTTTATTTTTTATTCTCAACATTAATATTATATATATAAATGAGTATACAATTATTTATACCATTTATTTTGTTTTGCATAAGAAAATTTTTCTTTGTTTATGTTATAATTTGAATTACTCGAACTAAGTTAATCAATTTATGAACCTTTATATATCGTTCTTTTTATGAACATTTTCAAATCGAAATTGTTTAGTGTCGAACTTTGCCCTGAATTCAAGCTTTCACGAGTTAATACCCTTACTTATTGTCTTCTATATTGTCCTTGTCAAAGTTTGATCACCAAATAATTGTCTATCGCACAGCGTAATATGTAAAACGGTTTTGCTTCATCTACTCAGTCTAGCTGCGATCTTATTAATACAAACGTAACGACTACGATACGACAATAAATTTCAAAACTTTGCTTTAAAATAATAATGATTAGTTATAAGGTTTTAAATCTTCAAATTATTGCTAGTTTTGTTTTCTTTAAAATGTCTCCAAAGATCTTATTACCTGGTATATTTTATTTGGAGAGGACACAATAATATCGTAGTCGTCTCGTATCGTTCACGTCATAAGTTAAGGATCTTCAAGACTGTTACAGGATGACATAGTCAATTATAAAGTTGATCGAGTGAATGCTGAAAGCTCTATCACGTTTTAATGTCAATAGCTAACTTAGTACTTTGGTGAAATGAAGTGAAACTATTAATTTACAGATTTAATATCTTTCATTGGGAAGTTTGAGAATCTTAGATATACATTCCATTAAATATATTAATTAATACTATCGTCGACCTTTAGTTTATGTATTAAATATATATTTTAAAAAGGGTTAAAGTAAAAAAAAAATCCATTACAACTACTGTACTTCTACTACTACTACCTCCAACCATTACTGACTTATTACGAAATTTTTTAAAGAAAATTAGCTTGAGTGTTAAATAAAGAAAGTGTAGATCAAATTGTTTTTGTTTTTGTACAAAAAACATAAAATTAATTTCGCTATTCTTGTTAGTATACTAAATAATATAAGAGATAAGACACAAAAGTCAATAGGTGGAAAAATAAATATTTGATAAACATAATGATCGAAGAGAAATACTTTCAACGGCTTATGTTCACAGTTTTTTATGTTATTAAAAAAGTGATTAAATATTTAAATAAATAAACTTAGGTTCAGTTAAGGTTTCATTAAAAATCAAGTTGTATCTTATACCTAAAGAAATCCTGGAAGCTCAGTAAGTATTTAGTTAAACATTAACTTCCCATAGAACAACACGACGCAATATCGTTTCAATTACGTGTATAGACTACACCTCCAGAGTCCTTTCTATCCAATTAGGATTATAGGTACGGTCGCACTAACAGCGGAGATCAAAAATCTTGCACTTCCCTCATGTTGTTTTTTTCTCTTCCCCTTTGTCTAAATAAATTTGAATTCAAATTATTCCATTAAATTTCATCACAACCAATTATAATAAACATTTTATATACAAATTTTATATTGAAGTAACATATAATAGTAGGATGGGGAAACCTACCCTTTGCTCTGCTGTGTGCAGTTAGTGCTAAAGTTGGTTCCAATAGTGTTTCCAATGTTGGTTCAAGTATACACCATTGGATAAGATACCACATTTGACTTAATAAGGTCGAATCTTCGGGTTGGCGGCCAATACTAAAGTCACTTTTTATAATGACTAAAAAGACTCGCGGTTACTGAAAATCACGCGTGCGCAGCTGCGAGCGGAATCTAGTCATATATAGTAGCTTAACTGACTTCAATAAAATCTTTATATAGGTATAATATTATTTTCGTACTACCAATCTAAAGGTGATATGCTATTCGCTTGCAAAGGAACCACACCTCTAATGGGATCCGATCAGGGGAATAATGCTGTGCATTAGTGAGCGGCTTTTTGAAAGGTGTCCGTGATTGGTTTTTAATTATTTATAGGAAGCTGTGCGTTGGTAGATACAGCCGTAATTAAATGGTGTGTTGTCTAGAGAAAAACATTTTCAATTATGTATGTACTTTAATAATATAAGATTACTATAAAAATCACAAAGACATAACTATACAAAACGCTGAGTAATTTGTTATATTAATATTATAAAAAAAAATATCTTCAATTCTCAATTTCTTTAAATAGAAATAAAAAGAAATATGAAATCAATCATCGCTAGTTGAGATAAAATCGTCCTATTGAAGTGTTCCCTTCAATAGTTTTATTCATTTCAGTAGATTTTACGGGTGATCGGATCGCAAATTGCGCTGGCCCGTAATCGATTGCGCTGCCATCTGTTGGCAAAATAATGACTTCGTCTGGTATTCCCTTTATTCGAAGACAGCGTTACACAATTTATCAGATGTTTCTTTCGGTTGTTAGAAATTGTTTGAACTTATTACTGTTATTTATTACGCTCAGAACTTGTTTTTCTGCCTAGGTTATAATGTTTATAATTAAACTATATACCAATATATTTTGTTACAAAAGTAAGAATAAAATTCAAATATATTATAATTTCCAAACTAAGAAAAACAAGGAGAAATATTCTACAATTTCTCACCTAATATCCTTAATTCCAGCGAACCCTAAAGCTATAATTAAACTATTTATCTGCCAAACCTTCACCGATAATGCAAACATCCCCTTCCATTCATTCCAATCTTGAGAAAATAACCTGAAAATGTTATCGACGGTAATTCAGTAAATTGACGCCATTAAAAACCTAAGCAAATAATTGACTAGTAATTAATTTTACTGAGTCCTTTGTACTGTCTGGAAGTTGAATGTTGTTTGAAATAAATATAATATAAATCGACATTTTAAGGACAATAATTGCTGTTTTGATTAATTATGGTGTTTTTCAATATTCGTATTTAGACGCAATTTTCTATCTAAATAATAGTAATATTGTACTTTTTCTACTATCTGATGATATCGACATCATATTTTCAATTTTTTTAAATGACATTACAAATACTCCCCATTCTAAAAGCCTTCATAAGGAAAATGGTTATTAAAAATGTGACAAATTAAATAATAGACTTTTTAAATAGTACTAAAAATCATTTAGTCTGTATTTCAAATCTAACTTTTCCTATTAAAAATCCATACATTTCCTCTATATATATAGAAAATTAAAACTTAACAAACGGGAATCATACATTCTGTGATATATACTAGTATTTGTTATCAAAATAAAAGATTATCTAAAACTAATGTGTAACACAGCATAATGTTAATTTAAATAAAGTTTTTCTATATCTTGAATTTTCCGCAAGATGAATACAGATAGTTCACTTCATATTTGAATTTTGTTAATTAGTCCTTGTTCGCAGCTCCGTCTACTTGGTCTACTAAATAACGTCTACTAAATACTAAATTAAGTTTTATTTTAAAGGAATGGATCTGACTAATTGGTATTTTTTTTATAGGAATAGTTTTGACTACTTCTAGTAAGTACAAACTTTTCTTCCTAAATTACATTATTATAATATTAATCTAGATTTCTTGGCTTGACTATATTCTTTAGCCTTTACATAACTTTATATAATACTTATGTTTTGTTAATATTTGTTTATAATTGTGATAATGAAGACCTTAATAAAAAAAATCGCCATTACAGTTACACCTTTCACATTTATTTATATTTCAGAATTACTTAGCAATTGAAAAGGAAAATATTTCGTGAGTGTGTTTATAATAAACGTGTATATTTGTATATTTGGAGGTATACATCGTTTTCCAGTCACCAGAGCGCTGCCACCCTAAACAACCTTTGATCATCACCGGAATGATCAAATCAGGGAATGAGTTAATTGAACATCAATTTGCAATACTAAATAATTTACGAAGGGTAAACTTGGGAGATCAAAGATGTCAAAAAATATTTAGTTATAAGATATTTATCAAGATGCTTTGTATGTATGTCCGTTATATGTAACTTTGTAAATTATCGTACATATTATACTTCCAGGTGAAGCCTAGCTGTTGCTATCTTCGTTGCAGTTTGATCGGTAGAGGAAGGGGTGTAATTCCATATCAGGTTTGACAGAACATCGTCCAGTGCAGTTCTTGTAGTGTTAGTTCGATGAGTGATAGTGCTGGCTCCCTAGAGCCGAAAAGCCAAATCCTTCTTTTCCATGTATATTCTACATTCCTCATTAATTAATTCTTCAAGGGTTTACAGCTTATAAAATAAAAATATATTTATATATAAAACATAATCTTCGAGAAAATTTTGAATTTTCTAAGCAACTCCAACAAAAGAAAAATAAAAATAATAATTAATATCAACAGGACCAACACAAGATGTTTCTTTCAGAAGATAACATAAAATATCCACAATATTATTATCATCATTAACAAAAAAAGATCTTAGTCACTTCCGCAACAGCGAAACATTTAAGGTCATTGAACTGTAAGCCCCCCCCCCGTCGGACCTTCCACAGGCGACGAGCCGTTGTAATTAGTGATAATCAGAAGAATTTTACAGCCTCTTTTACAATTTTAACGAGAAAAAGTTTGTCAACGATTTTGGCGCCAACAGAGTGATTACGGCTTCCTTTTATTTTTTGCAATTATGAAGGAATTTCCAATTTCATTCTACTCAATAGTTTTTGTTTGATTTTACAAAATCAAATAAGCTTTTTATTAAAAATTGTTTATATTGAATAGAAATGAATTACAAATTTATAATTTAGACATAATTAAAGACTAATTTGTAAAAATACATATTTCCGTAAAACATTTTGTTTCCGGATAAACTATTCCAATTTGAAAGCAGAATTTATATAAAGTTGAATATAAAATATTCGCGTATCTCTCTAGCGTTCATCGCAGCATATAATTTTGTGAGGCAAACTCTTCTAACTCAACATTAAATTGTCATTAAAAGAGAGCTGGGCTAATTCAAGGAATCATGTAATTAGGACTGGCTTAAGTTAATTTTAGATTTGTGAAATATATTCTTTTAAATAAAAAATTACATTTCAGTGAGACATGTTAAGCTATATTAAGCTATAAATAATAATAATATAATAATAAATTTTAACGGTTTAAAGGAAATCATGTTCCTATGAAGCAATCAAAACAAGTTCGAATATTTAACCCTTAAGTTACAAGATAGTACAAAAAAGGAAGACATTTTATTTATTTATTTTTATTTATTTATGAACCATTAAATAACAACAGAAACATATATAAGTAAAATAGTTTACAAAGGTTTAACTTATTTCTTTAAGAGATCTCTAACAGTTACTCTTCGGCGAAATAGAGTTTTATATATAATTAAAATCTTTAACTATAGAAAAAAAAATATAATAAAAAAGGAAAAACAGAAAAACACAATCTTTAAAATAATAAAACAATATTTTATAACATTTCCTAGATCTCTGGAAGAGACTCGAACAAAAGCTACATATAAAATAAGAATACATTATTTTACAATTCATAAATTCATTAAATTGATTACAAAGAAAAAAAAGCAACTGCAAAGTCCTATAAAAATAGTTTGCGTGATTTTATTACCAGAGCGTGTTATCTGGCTCCATTTGTTTAGTCTCAAATGAAAAGAAAATCTCGGAATTCCTGGTCGAAAGACGGAGAATAAAATGTAAGTAACACCAATAATCCATTCAGTAATAGTAATTTTTACAACTAATATTTACTGTTAATATTCAAATTATTGACAGTTGATTGATTGATTGATCAATTGATCAATATAATACCGTTAGTCTTTAGAGAAACGGATCCTTATTCTTTATATCATAAATATTTAAATGCTTTTTTTTTATCTCCCCTATCTCTATTAGGTATAATATTTTTAATTACAAATGATGTTTAATATAAGTGCTATCTTGAGGGCATTTACAATACACTCCAGATACCTATAAATACCATGCAAGTACACTGGCAATGGGGTGTGAAAGTGATGAATCACCGATGACCCTTTACTCTCCCGTGGGAGTTTCTGTTTGCAGATATTTGATATTGAGGTAATGCAATAACTCTCTCCTCAGTATGTACATAATATATGATTTAATATCAATGACAGTTCCTTCTGTGTTGCCAGTATTATGTAAATAGTTAACTAATCAAAACAAGTAAAGAAAATAATTGAAAATGATTTTTTTTTTAATAAAAATTATATGTTTAATTTGTATATTAATTATTTGTCGGTAATTTTTTCTCTCTATATTATCTATATTTTTTAATTTATATATTTATATGAACAAATTTCTCCGATACTGTGTTTTGTTTAAATATACTAACTGTATGTATTGTACAGACAATACATACAGTCAGTATATTACATACAGATGTAATCTACTTAGTGTATTCGCCCGAGGCGAGAGCGAAATGGCGCGGAAAATGCAAATTATCGGGACGCTAGCTTGATTATCTGCTAATTTGATAATTTGTATCCTCATAAATCACTATGAAATACATTTATTCATCTTTATTGTTTTTAATTTATTCTGACCTATTTCGTTGACATCAACAAAAATACACGTCAAATTAACTGTCAATTAAAACCTTTGACTTGACATTTCAGTGCAGTAAAAAGAATCTGCAATGTATTCGTTTTAACTGATTCAACTGTCCTTTCACTGAACTAACGAAGTGCTTTGTCCGAAATACGTTACAACTACTACAATTCTCCGACATTCTTTATTCAAAAGTCTAATTGAAGACTTTTGCAAATATGTACTTTGCATTGATGACATTTTCATTCGAATATCGTATTCAATATTACTATATTCAACTCTATATTTGAATTTCCTATTGCTTTGATTTTGAGATATTGGTTGTTTATGTCAAACGAAGCTGCTGCCCGCGACTTTGCCTACTCCCCGTTCAAAGGAGGTTTGTTTAAGGTATATAATCTAATATACAGTAAGAATATATATGTATATTTAGTTTTAAGTCCTGCTCGTCCACCTCTGTGATATACCTACTATTTTTGCACGGACACGGCACGGCACGGCACGGGATACAACGCAATAATTTACTGGCTTTATTTAACAGTGTCTTTTGACTACTCGCAAGTGTATCAATTAGCAAGCTGTAAAAATATATGAAATTTTAGTTTTGTTTTATTTTTTTTCTAGTTTTTAGTGATTGGTATCCCATTTTGCTAAGCCAAAGATCGTGGTATTAATTCGCACATGGAACAATTACTTGTGTGTTCCGAGGATTGCTTTCGAGTCTGGGTGATATTTGTGTCTGTTATTTCTATTTTTAAAACCTGAACTAAATTATTTCTCCAAAATGTTTTTACACATTAAAATTTAAGATTAATTGTTGCGGGCTTTGTTAGAAAGATAAAAATAACGAATATTTTTGGTACAGATTTGGTTCCTTATTTTTTAACGTTTAAAGCAGCGCTTTCTAAATTATTATTGTGTTATTATTTTATTTTGTTTTATATCTTTATTACTTTAATAAATAATAATATTTCTTTTATTAAAAAAAAAACAAATATAATAGCATTTCTAACAGAGGTTTCACTTAAAAGAGAGTTCAATGTGAGTAAAGTGAACTCTCTTAACTATAAATAAGTAATTATGTAACTTGATTTATAATAAGCAATTATGAATTTTAAATATACATTACAGGACTAAATATTTCATGACATTAAAAAAAATGTTTTTCCTTTAACAATATTTATGGCAAGATTAGGTCAAATATTAGAGCTTGCGTAAAAAAACACAAGTCATATAATTCAAAATCGAATCTGTTATATGAGAGTCGTATAGCAAGAAATTGAAGCGCTATCGAGAGTGCTTAGAAAACACATTTTATAGGAGTGCTGGCTAAGTGGCTATCTTAGACCTCGGCAAGAGTGCTGTTGTGGACCCACGGTAATGATATTTACTTAGATACTCACCTATAAGTCTTGAACAGCTTTTGTCAGTCCAAAAATGCAATGAAATAGCTACCCTATTACATAGGAATAAAGTTGAAAATTAATCAAAAATTTCTCAGATAGGTCATCCCGTTTATTTTATACTGGAAGATTTCTTGTAGGAAACTCTACAATTTAGTTGTTTGAAATTCATTCTGACGCGGACGTCTAAAGTTTGGGTAAGAACTAAATAAAAGTTTAATGCTGTAAATTGGCGTTGACGCAAAAATATATTACCTGTGCATAATTTGTTTTTCTTTAAGTTGAGATAATATTTTTATAATTATTTATTAATCATCTGTGTACACACTTTGACATATAATAAACTAGTTTAATTTGAGATCTGAGCTTTTGACAGCTCAAATAAATTAAACTGCTAAGTTATTAATTAATTTGTATTATGTATGTATATTATTATTTAATGTTTCTTTTTACTTCTTTATTTTTGCACCCCTACTAACGTCCTCTTCTGCACATCCAGGTTGACTGGTAGAGAATGTCTTGTGTAAATAAGCGCGCCTTATATATTGTACATAATTTTTTATATTGAAATAAATAATGTAATGAATGAATGAATGAAGGAACGAACGAATGAACGAACGAACGAAAGAATGAATAAATAAATAAATAAACAAACAAATATTATAAATATGACATTATATTCCTCATAATGTAATAAGTGAATTAATTGATGGTATGTAAGAACAGAATGGTCGTAGTGAAAGTAAAAGAGGCTTTTCCACTGCCTGCGTCTGTGGTCGCTTTGTAAATATAAAATTATATGTACTCATTCGTATTATTTTTAAAATTTCCAGAATAAAGTCTTGTTTTGTTACTGTAGTATGAATTTTATGACTTTTTATGAGTTTTCATTTTCACTTATATTAAAATATTAATAACTGCATTGAATTTTATACTGTTCATTTTAGTTAATGTTATTTTACTACTCAAAATAATTACTATGCAGATTTTGATAAAATTGTTTCTGTTTCACTGTTTGATATAGTTTCTAGTTTCCTCCAAACAAAAGTTATTAAGTATAACTTATCTACTAAATAAACATGGCAACTTTTGATTATTCACGACTGTTCAAAAGCAAGTCTAAAAGCATTTTCATTTCTTTAGTTAATATAATTAAGACAACTTTGTGTCCAATTCATTTAAATTTGTGAACATTTATCTTCGTTTATTTCAAGCTTAGATAATTTGTTTAGAGATAGAGATAAATTTATGTATTTTGTGATATTATAATATTGAAATTTGGTATTATAATATTGAAACATACTTTTTGTTAATTATTTTTCCAGTTTTTTGTAATAATTTTTGGATTTCGAAACATATATTATAAGGATTATTAAGGATATATTTTTCTTTTCTGTAACTAATTTCAGCTATTTCTTAGTATATGAGCGTTTACATATAAAATCTAATTTAAAATGAAGTTTTTAAAGCAAATTTCATTAAATAATATTCTCAACACATAAAAGAGTCAATTTACAAAGAAACTTCAAAGCTAACCGAGTTGTGTTTTTAGATCGTTTTTTAAACAAGAGCTGGTATACACATATGGCACTTAACTTTCAGCATGTTCCGCATCCCAAATGCTAATATGAACTAAACCTTTAACAACTTACGAACTTTGTAGAACCTTCCAAAACTGCTTTTGATGCTTCTGTTCTTAAAAATATTTTTGTTACAAAATTCCGCTTAAACGAAATATTATGCTAACATTTTAGTTATTTTTGTATCATAACTAACATATTGTAAGGTACACTTTTTATTTGATATTCATTATTATCATTTTGATATTAATATTTCAGATTCTTCAATCCTTAAAGTAACCGGTATTTTGTATTTTGTGTTTAAAGTTGATGATTTGACTAAGATTGTTAATTATTTGAGAAGGGGAGTTAGTGAGGGTATATAAACATCATTTTCAGGAGTTATTAGACAGTCAATTTATTGTATTCAAGCAAAGAAGAAGTGCTAAGCTAAGTAAAATAAAGTGAAGTGATCATAGTGTTCATGTGTTTTAATTTCACTCGACGGTGTCCAATAATATGTTATTATTATTTGTTATTAATAATAATAACATTTAAATATTTTTTACATTTATTTACTCATTTTTATTCAATCAAAACGACAGAGGATTTTAAATCAACATACCTTACGCGGTATCTTCTAAGTGCAATATTGAATATTGGAGTTGCTCTTTGATATCATTCCGAGTGTGAAAATCTGTTTCATTTACTTTTAAAATTCAATTTAGACGAACGGCGTTGAGCTCTTGTTAATATAAATATATTAATTATTGCTAATTAATTATTAATGGTGACGGAATATTAACTTGCTTTTTGAAACAATATCAAGCGATTGGGTATGTTTTAAGCTTTTATTTATATTTAAAATAAATTAACAAACATTATATAATTGCGAATGTATAAAGCGATGACTGGATATAATTTTGTCACAGACTAAATTAAAAAAATATATATTATATAAGTAGTTCATAAATGTTATTTTCTTTTTTCACATATATTAGATACAATGTACCAATTAAATCGATCTAACAAATTATTTTTAACCAGAATCCCTTAACTTAAAATTTAACTTATTAAATTACTAAGTCTTGCAAAATTTAAGTACATTCTTGACTGCATCCACCATTATCTATCTTCGTATAAATTGCGAGATGAACTTAAGAATTCATAATATCTGATCATACCCTCAAAGCGTTGCCTGAGGGAGCATTTCCCATTTATTAAAAACGGAAAACCAATGTCCTAGCGCCTGATTGTAATCTTGATGCCGCGACGCCTCGGGCTCTCCATTTATATTGAAGAAAACAAATAAATTTCCAATTCATATATTGTTTCTTGTTTATTATTAATTTATATTATAAAGAAAAATTTATATTTTTTTCTTTTTTTTGTAAGTAAACTTTCGTGATAACTTACGTCTTTATTTGACTTACTAGTTCATTTTTAGTTTAGTTTAATAGATATTCTTATGACATAAAATTTTTGTATGAATGTATCATATTAATGTCTAGTTATCTATAGTTATCTTCTTTATTACTGAACATGTGATACAATAATATAACGCAGACGCAGATGTACGATCAACAAATAGAAAAAATCGTGTTATTTCATTACATAACTGATCTTTAAGAGGTTTGTGTTATTTGGCAGAGATGTCTAATGTTTACGAGACTTATAATTTAAGATTATTGAAATACTTACTTGTAATTATTTTCGTTTATTTTTTATTTAAAGTTTTTATTGTTTTAACTTTTTTTTCAGTTTGTTGTAATTAAGGAATAATTATTCTCAAATGAGATTAAATTAAAATATATACAGATATTTATTAATATGTCAAAGTATATAAATTTATATTTGAAATAATACATAAACAATATATAATATCTTGTAACTACTGTTACTCATTTACTCTCATTATTTGTTATTTAATAGACAAAATTTTTTTTATCACCAATATTGTCACAAATGAAATGTTTATTACAATGAAGGAAATATTAGGTATTTTGTTTTTTTTTAATAATAACAGCTACTGTTTCAAAGCATATAAAGATTCTATTGTTAGCTTCATTATTAAAATATACACCACTAGTACTGTACTGATATTAACTGATGACATATCAATGAGAAGACGGAAATGTGTAAAATATTTATTCATTTTATATATTTATTTTAAATGATGATTACTGTTATATATAATTATCCGGGTGTACTTACGTAATTACTAGAATATGCCCTACTAGTTTCAAAGCCATTCGTGGTCTTTATGTATGGGATGTGAGCATGGGGGAATCGCGGCGTGAACAGCATGCGGCTGCTGGCAAAATCGGAATTCCCATAGTAATTATGTGAATAAAGATAAATAATTATATATAATAGTTATTATGATCACAAAAATTTACATACAAAGATCATTACCATATGTACATGTAAATTCAAGTGTCAAATGACATGAAAATTCATTGAATTTAATTTTAGTACTAACTATCATTAACAACACATCATTATTTTACAAGGAGCGGAATCCAAAGTCTAAACGCAACCAATTGGGAGAGCATCCGTGTTTGTGAAAGTGCCTCCTTATTTCAAACTAGTACTATTGGTTCTCGACTTGTTTATATTATAAAAAAATATTACACATCTTTAAAATTGCATAATTTATAAAATAATTTATAGTCATTTCTCATAAAAAAACTTGTAAATTAAAGACATACAAGACTTAGAAATATTAATAAAATATTCTTAACAATCTGTAGTTTTGTTTGTAATAATAAATTTATATAATGTAAGCAAATCGAGAATCTATGGTAAACTTCCTAAAGGTACAGGAAGTCGGTTCCCTGCTGTGCTTTGAAACTAAAAACCGGAAATTGCGTCGTCTTCCTCAATGCCTAGATGGCTGGAACGTCTTCATTAGTGGCATAAATTAAAATGCCTTCACAGACAATGGGTTTTCTTTGCGTTATATTGCTTACAAAGTAACGAGGTAATATTGAGAGAGGTTTTCTTTTTGAGACTTTTATTACAAAACTCATACTTTTATAATAAAAGTTAAGGTTGAGATATTTCAACTGTTTTTAAAAGGCACATTGCATTAAATATATTTATATTTAATATCAAAATTTATCCTATTGTTTTTATAGTTCCAATACTAAAATCGTTCCAAGGCAATACATTAAGAGTAATATCTATGTAAGAAGTATAAGAGCATTTAAAATTATTACAGGAATGCATATTCATACCTTTCTCCAACTTTAAGCAAAAATCTCATAAAACTTGGACAAACGAGAGAATTAAATAAGTTAGAGGAAAAAACTATCACAGCGTTTTAAACAAATGTTATAATTCTCTAAATGAAAATTAAAGTTCATAATCTTTATCGGTTTTTAAATGAAAATAAGTTTCGCGGTGTATTATTGAGGTAATAGTAATATTCTTTCAAATATATTGAATGAATATTACCATTGTAAAAATATTTTATTTTATTTTAATATAGATTGACGTCGTCAAAAAATATTTAATTCTATAAATTTATTAAAAACAAGTGCAAAATTGAAGTAAATGTATCTGAAAATTATTGAAAACGTTTTCTTGTAAAATAAATTTTCTTTTTATTTGAATATATAGGTTTTTAACAATTATTATTCGGAGATAACATATTTTTTGTTATATTATGTGAACAATTGTCATGGTGTTAGTAAAATATATTTTTTTAAATTTGTATTGCAGATGAGTAGCAAGGCTCATCTGAAGTGGGAAAGTAATCATATATATTCGCAAAATATAGAAAAATGCATATGCGTTTGCATTCTTTACGAACAGAAAGGAATTCCTCAAACAAGAAGAGGAAGAAGTTGTTATAGAAATATAATTTTCTGTTGAATCTCTTGTAATTTTCATAATTTTGCAACATAGTGGTACTTGCTTTGGCCAGCTAACATATATATTTAGCTATACACAAGTCACTATCACCTTTGAAAATAATTTTAATGAGAAAAGAAATAAGTTTCAGAAATTGTCATCATAAAATAGAAGCTCTACCACAAATATGTACGTAACAAGAATTTTAGACAATGACCCGTCAGAAAACATTTCAAAGAACGTTGAGTGAGTAATAACATTACTTTGTTTTCTTAATGTAAACAAACCTAGAGCTGGGGTTCGTATGAACAGCCCCAGATTGCATTCAGCTTTACGAATATTAAAATTCTGTTGGATGAAGTTTT
This sequence comes from Mechanitis mazaeus, assembly GCA_959347395.1. Lineage (NCBI taxonomy): Eukaryota > Metazoa > Arthropoda > Insecta > Lepidoptera > Nymphalidae > Mechanitis > Mechanitis mazaeus. Next base: position 13,599,950 of record OY365743.1, read on the forward strand.
ACGTTAAAATTTTTGATGAACATTAAAAGATTTTGGAACAAGTTTTGCTTGTTTTTTCTTTTTCATAAACTTCTTAATTTATCAGTAATGATATGTTATAATCTACACTATTACAGAAAGAGAAAACTTTTGTGAGATTATATATATATGGAAATCTCCGTTGTTACTAATCTGAATAAAAAAATATCTTTTATTTTTTATTTTTTTAATTTTATACGCATATATATTATCATTAATTAGTTCATGACCAGAATATAATGCCAAATAAAAACAATAATCTGATTAAGTAATTGTATTGGCGATGTCTCTAGCCGTATGGGAACAATTGAGAGGCAGAGGTGAGGAGAAATGTATATGTAAAAATATAATTACTACAGATTTGAGTAACAAATTTCTATTGAAAGAGAGAGAGCGGACAAGTCGCGGGCAGCAGCTAGTTACAATATAATATTGGTTTTTAAGTTTCCTGACGAAGTATGAAGATCTAATTCAGAATGTTTCAAGTGTGAACTTGGGATGAAAGACTCCGGTCCCGAGGTGTTAAACTTCTCGGAATGTAAATTACGTGAGAGAAGGTGTCGGCAGGTCACGTCCAAGTTTTATTAGTTCCTCGCTTGACCGACTAATGTAAAATAAATGTATTTTTAACTTTCAACGAGTTTATCTCTATTGTACTTGGATTTAACGGTAAGTGGATTTTGCTTAATTATTTATGCAGAAGTAATATAAAGTAGGCATTAAATATTCCATTTAAAAGAATATGAAAAGATATAATTAAATTATTAACATAGTCCTACTTCGTTATAAAATGTTCTGTTTTGACCAAATTATAATATTTTATTACATTTGCTCTTGCAGCGAACTACGTGTACTGCGACATTTAGTCTGTGCGGTTTATTACATTACTTGCAAAGCAATATTGTGTTCTCGGAAAGAATAAAAAGAGGCTGAATAAAGCTAACCTTTATTAAAGTTCACAAGCGGCCTGACTTATCTTTTTACATTTTTGGATTATAAAGTAAGTGACTTGATATAGCTTAAATTATACAAATACTTCAATATCAATTCTATGTTTACGTTAACGTTACGTATATCATGTTATTAAGGATAGTGAAAATGTTTAAACGTCTAAATAATTACTGACTATAAAGGTAGTCGCACATCAGACGGGTCCAGTCGACCACGCCTACGCATACTCGTTTGTAATTTGAACCAAATTGAAATGTAAATGTATTCCTATGTTAATGTATCCAATTAATTGCTGACAGATTATACGAGACAATGTCACTTAATTGGATGTCTAAGGTTGTGTTTTGAAATCTTATATGCGTTTAAATTTTGCTTATATTCCAAATTCGTAAATTTTTATTAAAATTATAAATAATTTAAAAGAGTTGTTCATTTCACAGATAAAACAATGAGAGATATTCGTAGAAGGTCATACTTTTAAGCTTTGTACCAGTTGTAGCTCGCTGTGGGAGTGCTCGTAGCAGATTTGTTATTGTTTAGAGTAGCTCGAATGTAGTGTACAATTTATTCGTTTATTATATAATATATATGGCTTTGGAGACCATATGCTTATATTATTTTAATGTATTATATTATTTTAATGTATTATATTATTTTAATGTATTATATTATTTTAATGTATTATATTTGCAATCAAAATCAAGTCGTCGGAAACACGAAATTTCGTTATTCAGTACTGTAGTTTCCGATAGTCGTTAGTTACTGAAATCCGCAACTCAATTAAACTTTAAAGGCTCTTGATAGAGTCTTAATGAAAACAGTGTTCCCTAGTTTATGTAAAGGAAAATATAACTTATTGCTTAGAGGTAAGTCAGAAATTCGTTTATAAATTGATTATGTTATAATAATATCTGAATACCACATTCGCGATACAATAATTTAATTTTGTGGTTAAAACAAATTTTTGAAAATAAAGTGGTGCTTTAATTTTTACTTCAATTCATTCAAATTGTATAATAAAATAAACTCTAATAAGTATAAAAAAAAAAACATTTAATGTTAATAAAAATAACAAATGTTAAACTGTTTTGTTTCATTGCAACGATATATTTTTTGTATCTGGATATTTATTACCAGGAAAATCTTTTTTTATGCCCAGAGGAACATCTATAATCCAAAAAGGATAGAAAGAATATATCTTTAACGTCTGTTCAATATATTACCAAAGACTACATAGATCACTGAATGTGTCATGTTGCGATTAAGACAAGTATTATGTAACTCAAGGTGTATTAAATTACTACAGACGTAATTCCCACAATACCTGAGTCTATGAGCTTCAAAGATTTATTTTCTAAAATCGTTTTATTGGGTACTAAACCTAAGACTTGTAATTTCATACGAACACCTCCGATATACTATATTATAGTATCTAGTAGTAATAGTTTGGAATAATGACCATATGAATTTAAAACAATATACTTTATTACTATAATACTACTATCCCGTAGTATTATCTATAAATATTGACATTATGATTAGCATTGAACTGGCTTGTTATACAATCTCTTTAGTCATTCATATTTTTATATATAACTTACAAATTTTTACAAATTCTATTCATGACCACAATTGTTGAAAAATTCAATAGTCTCTGATTCCTTTGTTTGATATTAAAATATTTCGCAAAAATAATATCTGAACTCGTTAGCTCCAAACGCAATTCTGCTAGTTTAAATTTACATAGAGAAATAATAATAGCAAGCGGTATGTTAACGCTGATTTATTAATATATTCTGTAATTTACTGAAAATCTTTAAGAACCTTCATTATGTATCATAAAAAAAGATGAACTACGATAAATAAATAATTAAATTGATGTTTTAGCTATTATTGAAAGTAATTGATTTATCAATTATATGATTTATCATATAATTCAAATAGGACACCCTATTACGACAAACTAATTAAGTTAAATATTTTAAGAAGTTTGTAAAATAAAAGAAATTTGTAATTAACGTGTTATAAAAACAGCAAACAATTATTCCATCGTGGAAACTAGTTCGTAATACTATATATAAAAACTCTATTTCATTTTCAGTTTTATTTGCGGATAAAAGCAAAATTTGGACTCTCTCCAAATTAACTCTTAGCCGAGGATTGCAATTATATGCGGTGAAACCATTACTGCAATTGAGAGATAACAAAACAAAAAATACTCAAATGTAATTATACAACGCTTAGGGAGATAAGATTAGTTCTTTTAATTATTGAACATGTTGTATAATAATATCATATTTTTACGTTAAATCTGTAGTTCAAGTAGTCTAACCTACTTGTAATGTTCATTCACAGGTACACTATATTACTAAGACATACTAACACATCCAGCTAGACCCAGCTCTACATAAATGATGTTATGTCAAAGTAGTTTGCTTAATGTCGAACAAGCTGCATCACAGCAGTGAAACATCACTTCTGTGTAATGTGAAGTTAGATTGAATAACGAATTATACATATGCTTCACCAATTAAAATGAACAACTCAAATTTTGATATCAATTGGATGTCATTGAAGAAAAATATGCCAATATTAGGTTTTATGGATAAATCTGTTGGTAAACTAATAATTGAGTCGGGTTCGGTGTTATTTGTAACACCGGAGAGCTCTCCCAGGAAGTAAATAATTTCCAAGCTGCGTAGACGGTTTAATCTTCGATTTCTGGTTCCCACCACTAATCATTCGGTGATCCCGTTCGGCAGTGTTCATTGTTCGTCGCTCGCATTGTTGAATGACAAACAGAGTAATAAATCAATCAAACGAGCAATGGATATAGTCATGACGTATAGTAAGTGAGAGGAGATTCTCTTTATAGTAGTCTTAATAAAGTAACAGATATGCGTCATTGTTTTTAATAAACTTTGTGGTTTATATCTAATGGTACGTTTTTGTTATGTAATTTACCAAAGTATTATTTATGGTATCTCCTATTAAGTCCTGTATTCAAAGTAAACGGAGTCTCGGGGAATAGCTAGTAATCTACATTTCGCTCTGCGCCTATGACGTACGTCACCAACCGATGGCCAGTGTCCAGTAATCCTGTCACAGCGCGACAACCATCTATGGGATTATTCGCATTGTATCTATTGGAGAGGTATTAGAAAGTAAATAGGTTTATAATAGAATTTGTAATTGGATGCGATAATTAATGCTTGTAAAGGATTAGCTGATTAATTGAACTATGGAATGGTTGAACAATAATTATATAAGTACTAATATAATATTTTAAGAACCTTACCTACCTACGTAATAAGGTTCATTTTACAATTACATCAATTTTATATTACGAGCATTATAAAAATGTATAAAGATTTAAGGAAAAGCCACTGAAAATAACTTAGAATTGAGTTGATATAATATAATATTTTTGGTTTTAACTATTTCCACAAGTTGAAGATTTAAAGCGCATTTCGTACCAATTTTCTTTAAGCCGCTGCTAAGACGTACGTATGATATTTTCCGAATACAGCTCCAGAGTGCTTTTTAAATCCCGTCCGTCCGTAGTCATATTGGATTATAGAAAGTCAGATTGAATGAGCTTGACCGTATAACAGGATACCAATTGCTTGTAGACCAGGGCCAAATATACGTCGCCCATTAAACTCTGGAGCGCAAAATTCCATGGCATCGTAAACACTTTTTTAAAACAAAGAAGATGTAACCCGCCTTCGATATGTTATTCAATTCTAGACCAAGAGCTATGTTATTAGAATACTTTTTTCTTTATCATCATTCAAAACAAGTGTTCTTTGAACGGGCTTAATAATTTTGAAGGCGTGCCTAGTTGGCCGTCGGAGGGATTTTGAGATTTGTCGTTGATTTTTTATTACCATTGCGGAATTATTATCGCCGCGGGGCGGTGGACAAACAGTTTTTTATAGCTTTCATGTTACCCAATGAATTGTACTAAGCCACTAGACTTAACTGTAGGAATTTATCAGAGTTTAATGTATAATATTATTAATAACAGATTTATTATTTCTATCTAAAAGTGAGATTTTAATATTTTACATATAAATCCTTTGAATAATATATTTTCTTTTATATATCTAATTACAATAGCATGTCGTTTCATCAAGAAAACTTGAAAACGTAATCGGGATGTCATTTTAACCCTTAAAAACCCCATCATCCATCACCGCATCATATGTCTGCTTCTGAAAAGAGGCAAAAATACGACCTTTTTCAATACACGTCCCCTGTCACATGACAAAGCGCTCTACATACAAAATTATGAAAAATATGCTGACGCAAATGTGTACCGTATTAACATATCATAAAGATGACATTTCTTTAAGTGTTTTTTTTGTTTAGTTTATACGTTTTTGATTGTACATATGTAGGCTCTGGGGGCTCGTAGATGCGGTTATTAGCACCAATTCAGAGGGGTGAATATCTCTGCCTTAATTTGCTTACGGCTTTCAAAATATGCACATACATTAAAGATACTGAGTGATGGATTTTTAGTAAATCCTGACATTTCTGAAGGTTCCGTAACGTTTGATGTTAACCTAGATGTAAAGGATATTTGGAAAAAACCGACCAGTTTAATTATTCATAATGTAGAATAATTAATGATAAAATATTTTTTCATAAAAAATATAACATAATATTAAGAACGGTATTATAATTAGACGAAAAAGTGGATACATATTAAATTTATTATCGAATAAGCACAATATGTATTTGTAAACATCCGTACCTATTCAAAATATATCAATGCAAGTAAAGATTATTAGATTATTATTGTTATTATAATAAAAAGATACAACAACAAGAGAAGGAAGAGTAATGACAAGAATAGATTTACTAAAGAGGTAAGCGGCTTTGGAATCTCGACATGCGCTAAGCTGAAGTCTAACACATCATAATTTCAAATTGGTAATAATTGACTCATCAACAATTTTTAATCCTAAATATATGCCATACCATCCTTTATATATTAAACTGTTAATAAAATTCAATCTTAAGAAAATACATACCTTTCATCAATGTACAAAAAAGGCCAAAAATAAACAAATAAAACGATAAAAATAAGGTTTACTATATACGATATTATCTAACATGCTCGCATGGTGTACCTAATTTCGTGTCATAATTGTTTGACTGAAGCCAAAACACATACAAGGGAATCAACTCACTAACCTCTACAAATTTGGCACGTTAGTTAGCGTTCCTGTACTGTTTTGGCAGCAACAAAGTCATTGGCGATTTGGCAGACTTGTCGGAACATTAGCAAAATGCTGATATCGAGCTAGTTCTTGATAGCGCGAACAATTCTTAATAGACATTTTCTTAATGTTGTATTCAAAATGAGAACTTTTGAGTTGAATTGCTTTTGAAAGTTATTTCCTTACTCAGGTTATTCTATCCATTTATTTTCTACTTTTTTTTTATACGATAAATATATTATTGTAATTTTAATTCAAGATAAAGCTGGTTTAATACATAAGTTTATTCAAATAAAACGTACACGTTGTAAATAGAACCTTACCCGGTTCATGTTTCAAGATTCTATAAGAATATATAATACACTCATATTTGTTTTCTGAGGGGACGGCGCGTACGCAGTCCCCACAACCAAAAATTACGCGTCCGAGTTATTCACATTAGGAATAATCACAGAGGTCAACCCCGCCGCAGTGCAATGGAAGGGCCTCGCTCTGGGGGAACCGCCTGCATTATCACGGTATCCCCTACGCTGGTGGGAAGAGCCAGGACAGTGCCCAGCACACGCTCTCCGTGTGCCCTGCGTGGAGTGTAGAGCGGCAAGTCCTGGTCACCCGGATCGGTCAGAATCTCTCCCTGCCAGCAGTTGTGTCGGCAATGCTCGGCGGGGATACGGCGTGGAGAGCCGTGGCCTCCTTCTGCGAGACAGTGATGTCCCGGAAGGAGGCCGCTGAGCGGGGTCGCGAGAGGACCTCGGATCCCGCTCGACGAGGACGCCGCCGGGGCGCAGGTAAGTCCCGTCGCGGTCCTCTTGGTGCTCCCCCACCATAAGCGGGGCCCCTGGGGTCGCAGGTTCGTCGGGTGGGGGCCCGGCGGGCCTTTCTCACCATCTCCGCGACCTCGGGAAGAACGGCTGACGGCCCGTGGTACCGTCTTGCCGTAGCTAGCACCGGCGAGGGTGCTGGGGGTAGCGCATGTTAAGCTCCCCCGGTACGGGGGACTAGCAATAGCCAGCGGGTGGGGGCCCTGTGACGTTCCGCAAGGAGTTCCGCGGGCCCTCCTACTTCCCGCCGAAGGCGGACCACTGTCAGGTTTTAGTGGGTATTACCTCGGTCGAGTCCCACATACCCCAGGCTGCGCCCCCCGACGCGCCGGGAATGCTTAAATGCATTTCCTGACAAAAAAAAAAAAAAAATCGAGGGGTTCGTTCAGCGAACAGAAATCTTACTAGCGCGATTCAGCGAGATTCTACCTTATTGTAAACGCCATCTATTGATCATACAAATAATTAAAATGTAGAGCGACCAAAGTACGTAGACTACGAATTTTTACTCGTAGTCTATGTACTTTATTTTCGAAAAACTCAGTTTTTCCTTCCGATCTGTCTGTCTGTATGTGTGTCTGTGTGTCTGTGTGTCTGTGTGGCTGTGTGTCTGTGTGTCTGTGTGTCTGTGTGGCTGTGTGTCTGTGTGTCTGTGTGTCTGTGTGTGTGTCGAATTTTATTTTTCGAATTTTGAAAAACTAAAGATGTATTTGGAATCAGCATCTAAATGTAAGATTCACTTTTCAAAATTATGTTGATTGTCCAACGGGAAGGTGGTCAGATCGGCCGCCGAAATTACCGAAAAATGGAAAAAAAAATTCGAATTTTTAAATTTTTTAAAATCCTATCATAAACTACATAAAAAAATAAAAAAAGCAATAGAAGTTGTTTTGTTTGTTAATTAATTTGCGAGTTATAATTTGCCGATTAGGAGTTTTTCATAGCGGCAAGCTCGATTGCCGCGTATCAGATGTTTATTTTTGTATAACGGCGTACAAAATAATTCAATGAGTTAAATAACTATTTATTAAACTTCTACATTAAATATATTTATTTAGCCAAGGAACTTTCAAAGTAATGTCTATCCAATTAATATTTCTCTCTGGCCTCGTAAAATTACATTTTTACAAACTGCCATCGTGTTTAGTAAACTTTTCTAATTAAGAATGTCATTGACCGGCAAAGGGTTATGTAATTATCTAGCTAGAAGATTTAGTTTATTTAGTTTATTTAGTTTATTTAGTTTATTTAGAACCAATATTTTATTAATTATTAACATATTTGACAAATTTTTAATGAGCATCCACTAATTTTTTATTTATTCACTTTGTGACTCGGAAATAAGAGTAAATTAAGTTAAATCTAACCTACGTACTTATAACTGTATGATGTGGACGGTCAGATAGAACACTGACTTTGTACAAGATTTTATAAAAATAAAATTTTTACATAGTATGTGCAATATGTAGAGCAATATTTTAAGTTTTAAGAAGTAAAAGTACAAAATATATTATAATTGTCTAATTATTATAGTTTTATGTATTTATATTTATTTGAAACTGTTTCTTTGTTCTTATGATATGTGTAAGTTGATATAATACTTGAACAATGTCAATTAAACAATTAGAATCAAATTATAATATTAATTGACTACAATTACACAAATAATAATTAAATCAAATTGACAGTATATACTTATATGATAAGTAAGTTGTAATTGAACACAACGGAATGACATACAGGAGAGCTTTTTAGTATATATTAATAACATCAGCTTTGAAATATTAATATATGAATGGCTATTACTTAAAAACTGTATTTATAAATAGTAGCAAATTATTAAGTAGTAATTATGCCACAACTACGCATATTATTATTATAATAATTCTGTCAATTTAAGTAAAATAAGAATTGAATTACTTTCGCTATAGTAAGATAGGTAACCAATAAAATATACAATATCCCGCACAGGGGATTGGTTTATTTCTTTCACTCGATAAAACACTAACATTTTCCGTGTAATTAAACCTCTCTATTAAAATAGGTGAGACAGCATTACCCTCATATAAGTAAAAAAAATGAAGTCGTCAAAAGAAAATTGTGAAACAGCACAAATAATGCGGACGAACACAAATAATACGGTCGTAAAGATATATTGCTAGGATTTTTTACAAAAATTGAGATGGTGGTGCAAGTCATAGCTGTAAGCTATCTATGGTACAAAGAGATTGAATGAAAAAGATTATTACTCTATTGTTGTATAAAACTGCAAAAATATTTAGTATTATAAAAGGTTCTCAACAAATTATAAACAATAAATTAATGTCTTTGATTAGAACACAGGGATATTTGATTAAAATCAAAAAGCTTGAATCTTGGACAGTCGCGAGTAATATGCGAAAAAGTAATGAAGTGACGAAAGATGGCACAAGCGTCGCCATGGTAATAATTTTAGAAGAATTGAACAGAATATCAAATTATTTCAATATTTTATTATGTATGACACAAAGTATCATTCAGATATATTTAATAATAAAACACTACTTTTACTTTAATCATTAATTTCTTTATACTAATTTAAGTACTTTCAATCATGTCTTCTATTTGTTTTCGTGTTATATTTATTATTATGATATGTAGTGATGCCCTTACCTTACGTAACTAATACTTGACATATTCAAATAAAGTTTTATGGTAAAGCTAAAGAATTTAAACGTGAAATTTACTACATCTCATCCTATTTCAAATAAAACTATCTTTACGGATTAAAACTCGCGTATAATTTGGTTACATTTTTGATTTTATCCCGACGTTTCGAATACTTTGCAGTAATCGGGTAGACGATATGTAAGGTCTATTATACGCGAGTTTTAATCCGTAAAAATAGTTTTATTTGAAATGTGTACTCGTGAAAATCTAAGAAAATACTATCTTATACTATTAACTGCTCTACAGCAACACTATCTTGCTTTCAATTATCTCATCATACACGCTCAGCAATATTCCCTTCAGAGAAGACAGACGATTCAAGATATATACCGTAATACGTATAACTATTATTTTGCATAAGATGATACATACATATGCAACTGTTTTAGTGTAACAGATTAAAGTTATAAAGACTTATAATTATAAGTTTAAGCAAACCTCTGATTGAATCTTACTAAATTTTACGACAGTAGTGTTTATAGGTGTGTCTGGCCTCACTGACTGAGAGGCACTACAGACGACATGCTCCTCATATATTATACTTACTGGCACTGCTGCTGCAATGCGTATTCCGAAACTGATAATATGAAGTTATGGAGGTACATAGATTTGTTTTATCCATAAAGTGTCATATGAACAAAATAGTTCTAAAACTAGCAAGCACTGTAATGGCTTAAGTGTAATTACATAATGTTATATTTACGAAATCACGTGTAAATTGAATCAGACACAAAAACGAAATATAAAATCAAATTAATTGTTAATACAAAAGACGTCCACAACAACTTTTGTTGAAAGTACTAACAGTACATGTAAACATTTTGTTGTAATGCAGTACATTCTTTACATACTTGGAAAGCTCTATATTATAGTTCTCGATATGATCAATAGATGGCGTTCATAATAAAGTAGAGTTTGACAAAACACGTTAGTAAGATTTCTGTTCGCTGAACGACCCTCCCGAGCCGACGAATGGAACTCATACTTACCTGGCGTAGGGGATACCGTGATCATGCAGGCGGTTCCCCCAGAGCGAGGCCCTTCCATTGCACTGCGGCGGGGTTGACCTCTGTGATTATTCCTAATGTGAATAACTCGGACGCGTAATTTTTGGTAGTGGGGACTGCGTACGCGCTATCCCCTCAGTTAAGAAACTATTCTTAAGAGACAAGGATTTAGTGTCGTTAAATCCAACTTACATTATGCATATCATCCTCAAAATTTAACTATATTCGTATAATTCATAGTAAAAAATAATACCATTAAACATGTAATAGTCTATGGTTTTATTAAAAACATCTAGAAAGTTATAAAAGATAAATAAGATTTTATAGTATTTAGATAAAAAAATAATGGTATGTTTATATTTTTACACTTGTGTACCGATTACTTGTTTTAATAATAATTAATTGGTGGCTTAGTAATACATATTTTTAATTCCTTATTTTTGTGCAGTAAAAGTCCAATCTTAAAAGTTGACCAGAACACTCAGCTGTCACCATAACAAATTACTTAAAAATATGCATAAACATACAGACAAAATGTCCAAAAAATTTTGATTTGGTATCTATATTGATAACTTATTATAGCTTATTATTTTAAAACATATTTAATCTACGAAAAGGGGTTTTTCTATTATATTTATAGATATTATATACAGTCAACCCTCCTATAACGCGGTGAGTGCGTACCGTGTAGTATGGAAACCGCGCTATAAGAAACTCGGATTTACCGTACAAACCAGGCCAATTCGTAGCGCGTTCTATGGAAACCGTCTACCGCGTTGTATGGAATCCACGCTATAAGAGACTCATAATTAATACAAATCACAACATTCGTACCGCGTTATATGGAGACCCATAAATACAAAAGACAAGATAAATCATTTTTTTTTAATTTTTTTTATAAAATTTTAGAAAGAATTGGTCACCAACATACTGTGAAAGAGCTCTGAGAAGACTGAAACCGATGTCGTAAACAGCTAAGAGATAAGCTTGAATGTTTATATATGTAAACATATGTAGTTAAAATCCGTAACTTCATATTATCAGTTTCGGAATACGTATTGCAGTAGCAGTATAATCTATTAGGAGGAGCACGTTGTCTGTAGTGCCTCTCAATCAGTGAGACCAGACACACCTATAAACACTACTGTCATTTAGAGTTACAGAATTAAAATTTAGTAAGATTCAACCAGAGGTTTGCTTAAACTTATAATTATAAGTCTTTATAACTTTAATCTGTTACATTAAAACAGTTGCATATGTATGTATCATCCTATGCAAAATAATAGTTATACGTATTACGGTATATATCTTGAAACGTCTGTCTTCTCTGAAGGGAATATTGCTGAGCGTGTATGATGAGATAATTGAAAGCAAGATAGTGTTGCTGTAGAGCAGTTAATAGTATAAAATAGTATTTTCTTAGATTTTCACGAGTACACATTTCAAATAAAACTATTTTTACGGATTAAAACTCGCGTATAATAGACCTTACATATCGACTACCCGTGAACACGATTACTGCAAAGTATTCGAAACGTCGGGATAAAATAAAAAATGTAACCAAATTATACGCGAGTTTTAATCCGTAAAGATAGTTTTATTTGAAATAGGATGAGATGTAGTAAATTTCACGTTTAAATTCTTTAGCTTTACCATAAAACTTTATTTGAATATGTCAAGTATTAGTTACGTAAGGTAAGGGCATCACTACATATCATAATAATAAATATAACACGAAAACAAATAGAAGACATGATTGAAAGTACTTAAATTAGTATAAAGAAATTAATGATTAAAGTAAAAGTAGTGTTTTATTATTAAATATATCTGAATGATACTTTGTGTCATACATAATAAAATATTGAAATAATTTGATATTCTGTTCAATTCTTCTAAAATTATTACCATGGCGACGCTTGTGCCATCTTTCGTCACTTCATTACTTTTTCGCATATTACTCGCGACTGTCCAAGATTCAAGCTTTTTGATTTTAATCAAATATCCCTGTGTTCTAATCAAAGACATTAATTTATTGTTTATAATTTGTTGAGAACCTTCTATAATAATAAATATTTTTTTTACTTATATGAGGGTAATGCTGTCTCACCTATTTTAATAGAGAGGTTTAATTACACGGAAAATGTTAGTGTTTTATCGAGTGAAAGAAATAAACCAATCCCCTGTGCGGGATATTGTATATTTTATTGGTTACCTATCTTACTATAGCGAAAGTAATTCAATTCTTATTTTACTTAAATTGACAGAATTATTATAATAATAATATGCGTAGTTGTGGCATAATTACTACTTAATAATTTGCTACTTTATAAATACAGTTTTTAAGTAATAGTCATTCATATATTAATATTTCAAAGCTGAAGTTATTAATATATACTAAAAAGCTCTGCTGTATGTCATTCCGTTGTGTTCAATTACAACTTACTTATCATATAAGTATATACTGTCAAATTGATTTGATTATTATTTGTGTAATTGTAGTCAATTAATATTATAATTTGATTCTAATTGTTTAATTAACATTGTTCAAGTATTATATCAACTGACACATATCATAAGAACAAAGAAACAGTTTCAAATAAATATAAATACATAAAACTATAATAATTCGACAATTATAATATATTTTGTACTTTTACTTCTTAAAACTTAAAATATTGCTCTACATATTGCACATACTATGTAAAAATTTTATTTTTATAAAATCTTGTACAAAGTCAGTGTTCTATCTGACCGTCCACATCATACAGTCATAAGTACGTAGGTTAGATTTAACTTAATTTACTCTTATTTCCGAGTCACAAAGTGAATAAATAAAAAATAAGTGGATGCTCATTAAAAATTTGTCAAATATGTTAATAATTAATAAAATATTGGTTCTATATGTCGAAACTAAATCTTCTAGTTAGATAATTACATAACCCTTTGCCGGTCAATGACATTCTTAATTAGAAAAGTTTACTAAACACGATGGCAGTTTGTAAAAATGTCATTTTGCGAGGCCAGAGAGAAATATTAATTGGATAGACATTACTTTGAAAGTTCTTCTGCTAAATGAATATAATGAAATGAAGTTTAATAAATAGTAATATATCTCATTGTTTTTTTCCATGATAATAATATATTCAAGTATTTTTCTGAGTTGGTTTGTTTCAAACTCATAGGCATCAGCTCGTAATGTTGAGTCACTAAAGTCGAATTAAACAATATTGATACATTTTATTAATAAAATAAAAAATTAAAATAAAATGTACACGTTTAGTACTAAAAATTATTTACAAGGTATTTGTTTTTTTTTAGTGATGGCTGATTGGTCTACTGATTAGTTTTAAGTGATGCTGTCTACGGAGACAATGGTCGTCGGTTCGATTTCCACACGGAACAGTTTATGTAATCAACAAATTGCTGTATCGAGTCTGATGTTATTTGTGTACGTTATTTTTAGGTTTGTGAAACAACCAACACAGTTTATATCTCTAGTGGGAATGATTTCTTAAATTAAAAAAAAGATTAGTAAATTTCAATCTAGGAATTTAGCTCATTGCCTAACACTTTCACAATTCAAGCCTGGCAACTACGAAAACTCGAAGAAATTTCATATTGGGAATCCTGATGGAATTTTCTAGAACTCCTAAAATTCGTTTAAATTGAATAGGTAACAAGTTGAAAGTGCAGAGTTGTAATGAACGGCATTCCCCACATTCCCGGCTAAGACATAGCAGGTGGGACGTTATTGGATTTTGCTTTTCTTATTCCGGCAAGATTTTATTGAGTTCGGACCGACTTACGTATTTTACTCGATCCTTTGATATTTGATTTCCTAAGCATATTATTGGCTGTTATTTGTTTATTTATATTTTTATTTATATTTTCTTAAATCGTATGGAGGCACAGACTAAAATTAAAATGTAATATGTCCAAAATAATAAAAGCCAAAAATTTTTGAAATATGAATAAAAACTCTTCGCATAAAAGGGGATTTTGTATTTGTTTAGTTGAAATATTTAATTTAATTATTTTGTCTTTATTCATATTTTAAACAAATAACATACATACAACATTCATATAAAATTGATATTTTTATCATCCAATTATACATATATATATCATAGTCTCAGTAATAAGTAAGAAAGCTTTTCAATGAGATACCGAACACCTAGCTGGTACCAGAACACAAATTTAAAAAGAGTGCTGGTTTAAAACAAGCACTGAAACTTTAAAGTAAATTAGGAAAGTGGAATTGCAAGTTGCGAGTGAAAAAACAATATATGGCTATATCCCTCATTCCCTTGGGCAATATTCCAAGTAACCTGTATCTCTCTTTTCTTGTGCAGATAATATTATTAAGTTTGTACCGTACCAAAGTGTCTTTATTTTAAGAAAAGATATAGTATAAGGACGATTATATGTCGAATGCAAAATTTGTCAGAAGTAGGTAGCGACAAAGTAGCTCAATTGTCAAAACGAGTGGCGGGTTTTTCATAAGTCGCACATTCGATTCCTGCACTTGTTAATGTTACTTTTGCAGTCTAAATTATTAATGATCTCTACTAAAATAGCTGTTATATACCTGTATATATATTTATGTATAAATTTTCCACTTTAAATTAATATTAGTGATCACTTGTATACATGAAATGGATGGAGGGTTCAAAACGCGCTCTAATCAGAGTAACACAACGAACTCTAATATTATTTTATTATGATCATTCTTTCATAAATGTTAAGATTTTTATAAGTAATTTGCGGACAACTAGAATCATAGCAATTAACTCATCTTTACTTTATACCGCTTTGAATATATACATGTACGTACATGTATGTACATACGTATTGTATTATTATAAAAAAGTATAAATGCGTATTAAAAAACACATCATGTAAAACTTATGTAAGGATAATTAAATAGAATTACTATTATCTTTAAATCTATCATCAAATAAAATTAAATGTTACAATAAAAGAGCAAAGTAATCCCTAATTTATAAGATATTTTGAGAGTCATCCTGAGATTCAAGAGTTACATCTCTGAGTCCATAAAGAGCAACACTCAAAACCTAATATATTCAAATTGCGGTCCCTGGAACTCCCTTTATCCTTTATATTCCATAATCTACTCGTTACCAAAGGATAATTTAGAAAAGACGAGAATTTTATTGTCTTACGTAATTTTATTTTATTTCACTTGATAACTCTAAAACTTTTATTCGTTAAAAAGGCTTGCATATTCTGTTTAACTTTTTATTATTTGTTCAACGAATTTCATTCTTGACCAATATTATTTCATTATATGTTGTATTTGGTATTATAGAAGTAAATGAACATTTAATTCACAATAATACTTACTTTTAAAGTATCGTGTTGCGTAAAGTTTTATTATTTTTTTAACGGGAATTAATAATATAATAATAGAATCTGCGGGAAACACAAGGCTATTAACTAGTATGTAAAACTTATTCCATGACGCGTATATCTAATTAATAAAATAATAATACGATAAGTATAATTGAGATTGATAAATATTTTTATTCATTTTACCTTACTTAGTTATCTGAAATTGACTGGCCCCATCCTCACCAGAATACCCCACAAAACCAGACAGAGGAACATTGTAACACGTGGTAATAATTGACTTTTCGATAAAGAAACGTTTGTATATACTCGCATAGCAACACTCGCTTCAGAACAATTCTATCGCTCCCCCATAGCTGTTGCCGACGCACAATGCACTACAAATTTGCATGCAGATACTGTTCATATACCTGACAATACACTAGTTTGTTATAAACATATAGTCACCTTATGTTGTATATTTATAGCTATAGTGTATTTTAAACATAACTTCCGGTTGTTAAAAAAGAACAAATTTTTCAAACGTTCGATTAATTTATATTTTTTATAATAGAATAATTATTGTTTATTTTATGTTACTATACATTATGTTACATTTTTTTTAAACGACATATCACATTATAAAAACAAATTTCATTTTTATATATTGACCTTTTTTTCTTTTTTAAATATTAAGCTGGTTTCCATAATGTTACATTTAACATAAAACGACAAATAAATTAACGTATTATACCAACATAAACCCGATAAAAAACCTTAGAGTATCTTGAACATTGCGTAAGGAAAATAACAATCTTTCAAGACAGATCGTATGCTAATAAAACTATTACCATATGCGCCCTACACAGAACCACACCGACCGAGGCGACGACTTAACGCCAATCACGGCTCGCGACACCCAATAGCGGCTGGCGGGTGGATTAATTGAATAAATTTACATTTCAATTTGTTTCATATTAAATCAATACATTCTATAGCTATAAATTAAATTAATTAAACATAGTTGACTTCATTAATCTTTATTAATTCATTTTTATATATATGACAAAAATTTGTTATAATATATTTATCTACTCGTGGATTATCACGTTTGAAGCCTTTTCATTTTAATTTCAAAGTAAAAATAGGGTTCATAATATGTTGCTTTTTATTATAATTCAATTTTTATATTAAAATTGTTCATTAATTGTTAAATCTCAATTGTTTTAACTACGAAGTTGTTAGTTATTCAACAATAATCAGTAGAACGTGTGGGCCAGGAGACGAAAGGTATTAACGAGAATTCGAGTTTCAGAAAATGGACGTGATTATGCATAAATTACTTCTTGCTAGTGCTGAGTAAAATTTTGAGATGAAAGAAAATCATTTCCCAGAGAACTTTGTTATATATTTATATATATATTCATGGTAAAGCTTGTGTTGTTTTCCTTAGCCGTAGTGCACACTATCTGAAATTGCTCTACTCTAATATAAGGATAGAATGCGTTCTACAAAATCAAAACACATACGACCGCAAGCGGATATTCAATACCAATCCAATCTCTTCCACAAACTAGTATATTCTATATAGTTTTAAATTTAAAGTTACTTTGTCTTAACATTTAATCTAAATACAGCATTCACACAATATTTCTTGAAGAGTGATAAAAATATTAAATTGATAGCAATATTAAATCTATAAACAAGTTTTTAAATCTTTAAAATCAAACTAACTAATTTATTTTTACCTCAATACCTTAAAAATACATTTCGAAGAAAAGTTCATAATTACAAGTTATTCCATTATTTCTTTCGTCTTATTAATATCTAATCGATTTGCTCCCCCAATTCAATTAGTATCGAAATCCACCTTTACTCTTGAAAAATCCACCAAACCTTAAGTGATTTGGGCCAAACCACATAATGAAATCCTCGACTAATATAGGGTAAGAGAAACGGGGGAATAATAATATGCCAATAAATGGAACCTATAAAATGATTATGTTTTAAAGTTAATAAATTATAAAAAATATATCTTTACTACATATAATAGTAGGATAGGGATAGATACTATTTGCCTTTCTGTGTGCAGTTAGTGCCAAAATTGGTTCCAACATTTGTTCCAACGTTGGTTCCAAAATTGGTTCAAATAAATACCATTGGCCTGGATACCAACGACTTTGGCTTACTAAAATCGAATCTTTGGACGGTCGGCGTATAGTAATAATAATAATAATTATAATAATAACTTTTTTAATGACCAAAAAGATTCGTCGTCAATGAAAGCCAAGCGGGCAAAACTACGGGCGGAATCTAGTTTATATTTTAAAGAAACAGCATTATTATTGTATTCCCAATTCCAATTTTAATCTTCCTGAGCCAATACAAAAATATACAGAGGTCACAGTTTATTAATTATCAATCATGATAGTTTATATCCGGAGCGATGCAAAAACATCAATTTAAATAATTAATCCAGTTCTTTGGTGCTCGTAAGCGGATTACTTGGAAGCGAATTGAATGCTGATCAGATGAAAACTTACACAGGGTTTAATAAAGAAAAACGTCAGCAAATTTTAAATCTTGATGTACTCTCTCAACTAGATCGAATTTTCTATTATAATATAGATTTTAAATTTAAAGTGAATATATACTCTATGTTATATCCTTTTTCTTCTTTCTTATCGATTATTAGCTTATTATTTAAGTCAATTTCCATATTGAGTCATATGTTTTTTCATAAATGGCATAAGACAAGGAATATCCACTTGTTTGTATAAAATGATAAAAGCACTTCCAATTATCTCTATATAGGATAATAAAAAATATTTAGAAAACAAAACATATCACTACAACTTCGCACTGACTTGAACGTTTCTTAAAGTTATCACCACCAACTAGTATTTCCCATTCAAACAATGATATATGTTATATCAAAGCAATAAAGTACAATTTGGCTTGTATTCCCTACGCTGCTATAAGCCGATTACCACTGGGCCTTCCAATTTGGCAAGCAAATCTCTTCGCACCTCCCTACAATGCCTTTGTGCAGGTGAAATTACACTACGGATTGACAGCGGATAGGGATTATGGTTTTGGGGCAAAATGAAAGAACTTGTAAGTCTTGAAATACTGTTAGCACTCTGTACATATATGTAAAAAGAAGAGGAACGAGGGTGAAACATTTTATACTTATAGCTTATTCTACTTTTTATTTATTTTTATAATATTTTCAAAATATATTATCATACTAATAACTCAGACAGGGGTTGAAACTGCAATATGTGAGCTTTGATAATAATATTCTGTTAGAAAGTTTAAATATTTCCGAAACAGCTGAAAAATTATAACCTCTCTTCTAATAAAGACGACGCAGTAGCTTAATAAGCAGAGTGACTAGACGGTATCCTAAAAGGTCCTAGGTACGAGTCTTAACGTGATCAAATTTAATCTTTTAAATTGCAATAAAGAATCTTACCAGGGGTTACTACTTTTAATTTTAATAGGAATGTAGTTAAGTCTTATATTAAATAACGTTTTATTCAAGAACCTTAAGCAAGATAATTACGAGTTATGCCGATAGAGATACCTCAGTAATATTAATAGTAATTTTAAGTACTCAAATAAAAACTATTCACTTCTGGTCTGTTAAACTGGGAAGTTTAAATTGACTTTATCTATATCCATGGCCTGAATGAAATTAAATTAACTTTTTAATTAACCTAAATCCCGTTTTCCATTAGGGGTTCGATACGATTTTAAGTCACTAAAAGTACCATTATGTCGATCCTTCTAGTTAAAGGCAGAGTAAATGAGTTTCACATTTAATTATTACCAGGAGATACGCTTTGGGCGCAAGAGTCAGTAAATTAACTTTTATGTGTTTTTCTCGTTTATATCGGATTGATATCTTATTTATTTTGTGTTGTTTTTCTTTTTTATTATAGGCTTATACATCGTTTGTTCAGTGCGTTAAAACTGAGTCTTGCTTTTTTTTATTACTTTTATTATTGAAAAGAACGTCTAGTTGGTGATCTCATATAGATATTCTTAAGCTACTAATTACTACTACTAACAAAGAAACAGTTTCAAATAAATATAAATACATAAAACTATAATAATTCGACAATTATAATATATTTTGTACTTTTACTTCTTAAAACTTAAAATATTGCTCTACATATTGCACATACTATGTAAAAATTTTATTTTTATAAAATCTTGTACAAAGTCAGTGTTCTATCTGACCGTCCACATCATACAGTCATAAGTACGTAGGTTAGATTTAACTTAATTTACTCTTATTTCCGAGTCACAAAGTGAATAAATAAAAAATAAGTGGATGCTCATTAAAAATTTGTCAAATATGTTAATAATTAATAAAATATTGGTTCTATATGTCGAAACTAAATCTTCTAGTTAGATAATTACATAACCCTTTGCCGGTCAATGACATTCTTAATTAGAAAAGTTTACTAAACACGATGGCAGTTTGTAAAAATGTCATTTTGCGAGGCCAGAGAGAAATATTAATTGGATAGACATTACTTTGAAAGTTCTTCTGCTAAATGAATATAATGAAATGAAGTTTAATAAATAGTAATATATCTCATTGTTTTTTTCCATGATAATAATATATTCAAGTATTTTTCTGAGTTGGTTTGTTTCAAACTCATAGGCATCAGCTCGTAATGTTGAGTCACTAAAGTCGAATTAAACAATATTGATACATTTTATTAATAAAATAAAAAATTAAAATAAAATGTACACGTTTAGTACTAAAAATTATTTACAAGGTATTTGTTTTTTTTTAGTGATGGCTGATTGGTCTACTGATTAGTTTTAAGTGATGCTGTCTACGGAGACAATGGTCGTCGGTTCGATTTCCACACGGAACAGTTTATGTAATCAACAAATTGCTGTATCGAGTCTGATGTTATTTGTGTACGTTATTTTTAGGTTTGTGAAACAACCAACACAGTTTATATCTCTAGTGGGAATGATTTCTTAAATTAAAAAAAAGATTAGTAAATTTCAATCTAGGAATTTAGCTCATTGCCTAACACTTTCACAATTCAAGCCTGGCAACTACGAAAACTCGAAGAAATTTCATATTGGGAATCCTGATGGAATTTTCTAGAACTCCTAAAATTCGTTTAAATTGAATAGGTAACAAGTTGAAAGTGCAGAGTTGTAATGAACGGCATTCCCCACATTCCCGGCTAAGACATAGCAGGTGGGACGTTATTGGATTTTGCTTTTCTTATTCCGGCAAGATTTTATTGAGTTCGGACCGACTTACGTATTTTACTCGATCCTTTGATATTTGATTTCCTAAGCATATTATTGGCTGTTATTTGTTTATTTATATTTTTATTTATATTTTCTTAAATCGTATGGAGGCACAGACTAAAATTAAAATGTAATATGTCCAAAATAATAAAAGCCAAAAATTTTTGAAATATGAATAAAAACTCTTCGCATAAAAGGGGATTTTGTATTTGTTTAGTTGAAATATTTAATTTAATTATTTTGTCTTTATTCATATTTTAAACAAATAACATACATACAACATTCATATAAAATTGATATTTTTATCATCCAATTATACATATATATATCATAGTCTCAGTAATAAGTAAGAAAGCTTTTCAATGAGATACCGAACACCTAGCTGGTACCAGAACACAAATTTAAAAAGAGTGCTGGTTTAAAACAAGCACTGAAACTTTAAAGTAAATTAGGAAAGTGGAATTGCAAGTTGCGAGTGAAAAAACAATATATGGCTATATCCCTCATTCCCTTGGGCAATATTCCAAGTAACCTGTATCTCTCTTTTCTTGTGCAGATAATATTATTAAGTTTGTACCGTACCAAAGTGTCTTTATTTTAAGAAAAGATATAGTATAAGGACGATTATATGTCGAATGCAAAATTTGTCAGAAGTAGGTAGCGACAAAGTAGCTCAATTGTCAAAACGAGTGGCGGGTTTTTCATAAGTCGCACATTCGATTCCTGCACTTGTTAATGTTACTTTTGCAGTCTAAATTATTAATGATCTCTACTAAAATAGCTGTTATATACCTGTATATATATTTATGTATAAATTTTCCACTTTAAATTAATATTAGTGATCACTTGTATACATGAAATGGATGGAGGGTTCAAAACGCGCTCTAATCAGAGTAACACAACGAACTCTAATATTATTTTATTATGATCATTCTTTCATAAATGTTAAGATTTTTATAAGTAATTTGCGGACAACTAGAATCATAGCAATTAACTCATCTTTACTTTATACCGCTTTGAATATATACATGTACGTACATGTATGTACATACGTATTGTATTATTATAAAAAAGTATAAATGCGTATTAAAAAACACATCATGTAAAACTTATGTAAGGATAATTAAATAGAATTACTATTATCTTTAAATCTATCATCAAATAAAATTAAATGTTACAATAAAAGAGCAAAGTAATCCCTAATTTATAAGATATTTTGAGAGTCATCCTGAGATTCAAGAGTTACATCTCTGAGTCCATAAAGAGCAACACTCAAAACCTAATATATTCAAATTGCGGTCCCTGGAACTCCCTTTATCCTTTATATTCCATAATCTACTCGTTACCAAAGGATAATTTAGAAAAGACGAGAATTTTATTGTCTTACGTAATTTTATTTTATTTCACTTGATAACTCTAAAACTTTTATTCGTTAAAAAGGCTTGCATATTCTGTTTAACTTTTTATTATTTGTTCAACGAATTTCATTCTTGACCAATATTATTTCATTATATGTTGTATTTGGTATTATAGAAGTAAATGAACATTTAATTCACAATAATACTTACTTTTAAAGTATCGTGTTGCGTAAAGTTTTATTATTTTTTTAACGGGAATTAATAATATAATAATAGAATCTGCGGGAAACACAAGGCTATTAACTAGTATGTAAAACTTATTCCATGACGCGTATATCTAATTAATAAAATAATAATACGATAAGTATAATTGAGATTGATAAATATTTTTATTCATTTTACCTTACTTAGTTATCTGAAATTGACTGGCCCCATCCTCACCAGAATACCCCACAAAACCAGACAGAGGAACATTGTAACACGTGGTAATAATTGACTTTTCGATAAAGAAACGTTTGTATATACTCGCATAGCAACACTCGCTTCAGAACAATTCTATCGCTCCCCCATAGCTGTTGCCGACGCACAATGCACTACAAATTTGCATGCAGATACTGTTCATATACCTGACAATACACTAGTTTGTTATAAACATATAGTCACCTTATGTTGTATATTTATAGCTATAGTGTATTTTAAACATAACTTCCGGTTGTTAAAAAAGAACAAATTTTTCAAACGTTCGATTAATTTATATTTTTTATAATAGAATAATTATTGTTTATTTTATGTTACTATACATTATGTTACATTTTTTTTAAACGACATATCACATTATAAAAACAAATTTCATTTTTATATATTGACCTTTTTTTCTTTTTTAAATATTAAGCTGGTTTCCATAATGTTACATTTAACATAAAACGACAAATAAATTAACGTATTATACCAACATAAACCCGATAAAAAACCTTAGAGTATCTTGAACATTGCGTAAGGAAAATAACAATCTTTCAAGACAGATCGTATGCTAATAAAACTATTACCATATGCGCCCTACACAGAACCACACCGACCGAGGCGACGACTTAACGCCAATCACGGCTCGCGACACCCAATAGCGGCTGGCGGGTGGATTAATTGAATAAATTTACATTTCAATTTGTTTCATATTAAATCAATACATTCTATAGCTATAAATTAAATTAATTAAACATAGTTGACTTCATTAATCTTTATTAATTCATTTTTATATATATGACAAAAATTTGTTATAATATATTTATCTACTCGTGGATTATCACGTTTGAAGCCTTTTCATTTTAATTTCAAAGTAAAAATAGGGTTCATAATATGTTGCTTTTTATTATAATTCAATTTTTATATTAAAATTGTTCATTAATTGTTAAATCTCAATTGTTTTAACTACGAAGTTGTTAGTTATTCAACAATAATCAGTAGAACGTGTGGGCCAGGAGACGAAAGGTATTAACGAGAATTCGAGTTTCAGAAAATGGACGTGATTATGCATAAATTACTTCTTGCTAGTGCTGAGTAAAATTTTGAGATGAAAGAAAATCATTTCCCAGAGAACTTTGTTATATATTTATATATATATTCATGGTAAAGCTTGTGTTGTTTTCCTTAGCCGTAGTGCACACTATCTGAAATTGCTCTACTCTAATATAAGGATAGAATGCGTTCTACAAAATCAAAACACATACGACCGCAAGCGGATATTCAATACCAATCCAATCTCTTCCACAAACTAGTATATTCTATATAGTTTTAAATTTAAAGTTACTTTGTCTTAACATTTAATCTAAATACAGCATTCACACAATATTTCTTGAAGAGTGATAAAAATATTAAATTGATAGCAATATTAAATCTATAAACAAGTTTTTAAATCTTTAAAATCAAACTAACTAATTTATTTTTACCTCAATACCTTAAAAATACATTTCGAAGAAAAGTTCATAATTACAAGTTATTCCATTATTTCTTTCGTCTTATTAATATCTAATCGATTTGCTCCCCCAATTCAATTAGTATCGAAATCCACCTTTACTCTTGAAAAATCCACCAAACCTTAAGTGATTTGGGCCAAACCACATAATGAAATCCTCGACTAATATAGGGTAAGAGAAACGGGGGAATAATAATATGCCAATAAATGGAACCTATAAAATGATTATGTTTTAAAGTTAATAAATTATAAAAAATATATCTTTACTACATATAATAGTAGGATAGGGATAGATACTATTTGCCTTTCTGTGTGCAGTTAGTGCCAAAATTGGTTCCAACATTTGTTCCAACGTTGGTTCCAAAATTGGTTCAAATAAATACCATTGGCCTGGATACCAACGACTTTGGCTTACTAAAATCGAATCTTTGGACGGTCGGCGTATAGTAATAATAATAATAATTATAATAATAACTTTTTTAATGACCAAAAAGATTCGTCGTCAATGAAAGCCAAGCGGGCAAAACTACGGGCGGAATCTAGTTTATATTTTAAAGAAACAGCATTATTATTGTATTCCCAATTCCAATTTTAATCTTCCTGAGCCAATACAAAAATATACAGAGGTCACAGTTTATTAATTATCAATCATGATAGTTTATATCCGGAGCGATGCAAAAACATCAATTTAAATAATTAATCCAGTTCTTTGGTGCTCGTAAGCGGATTACTTGGAAGCGAATTGAATGCTGATCAGATGAAAACTTACACAGGGTTTAATAAAGAAAAACGTCAGCAAATTTTAAATCTTGATGTACTCTCTCAACTAGATCGAATTTTCTATTATAATATAGATTTTAAATTTAAAGTGAATATATACTCTATGTTATATCCTTTTTCTTCTTTCTTATCGATTATTAGCTTATTATTTAAGTCAATTTCCATATTGAGTCATATGTTTTTTCATAAATGGCATAAGACAAGGAATATCCACTTGTTTGTATAAAATGATAAAAGCACTTCCAATTATCTCTATATAGGATAATAAAAAATATTTAGAAAACAAAACATATCACTACAACTTCGCACTGACTTGAACGTTTCTTAAAGTTATCACCACCAACTAGTATTTCCCATTCAAACAATGATATATGTTATATCAAAGCAATAAAGTACAATTTGGCTTGTATTCCCTACGCTGCTATAAGCCGATTACCACTGGGCCTTCCAATTTGGCAAGCAAATCTCTTCGCACCTCCCTACAATGCCTTTGTGCAGGTGAAATTACACTACGGATTGACAGCGGATAGGGATTATGGTTTTGGGGCAAAATGAAAGAACTTGTAAGTCTTGAAATACTGTTAGCACTCTGTACATATATGTAAAAAGAAGAGGAACGAGGGTGAAACATTTTATACTTATAGCTTATTCTACTTTTTATTTATTTTTATAATATTTTCAAAATATATTATCATACTAATAACTCAGACAGGGGTTGAAACTGCAATATGTGAGCTTTGATAATAATATTCTGTTAGAAAGTTTAAATATTTCCGAAACAGCTGAAAAATTATAACCTCTCTTCTAATAAAGACGACGCAGTAGCTTAATAAGCAGAGTGACTAGACGGTATCCTAAAAGGTCCTAGGTACGAGTCTTAACGTGATCAAATTTAATCTTTTAAATTGCAATAAAGAATCTTACCAGGGGTTACTACTTTTAATTTTAATAGGAATGTAGTTAAGTCTTATATTAAATAACGTTTTATTCAAGAACCTTAAGCAAGATAATTACGAGTTATGCCGATAGAGATACCTCAGTAATATTAATAGTAATTTTAAGTACTCAAATAAAAACTATTCACTTCTGGTCTGTTAAACTGGGAAGTTTAAATTGACTTTATCTATATCCATGGCCTGAATGAAATTAAATTAACTTTTTAATTAACCTAAATCCCGTTTTCCATTAGGGGTTCGATACGATTTTAAGTCACTAAAAGTACCATTATGTCGATCCTTCTAGTTAAAGGCAGAGTAAATGAGTTTCACATTTAATTATTACCAGGAGATACGCTTTGGGCGCAAGAGTCAGTAAATTAACTTTTATGTGTTTTTCTCGTTTATATCGGATTGATATCTTATTTATTTTGTGTTGTTTTTCTTTTTTATTATAGGCTTATACATCGTTTGTTCAGTGCGTTAAAACTGAGTCTTGCTTTTTTTTATTACTTTTATTATTGAAAAGAACGTCTAGTTGGTGATCTCATATAGATATTCTTAAGCTACTAATTACTACTACTAACTAAGCTACTACTTCTAATATTTCACGCGATGTAAATTCATAATAAAACAAATGTTTTATAAAACTTATATTTACTTTAACAAACCAAAATTCAAAACCATATCCCATTTGAAAGTAACCTCTGTAATGTCTGAGGTAATGTCTGAGGCATCAAGTACTAGTTCAAGCTGATCGAAGCATTCCAAACATAAGAGGGTTACAGTTGGAGTTCAGGCTTATCACTTGGAGTATCTCAAGCAGCGCCCAAAGTTCGACAACCCTTCATAACCAGTCGACGTGAAAGCCGTCTGTTCAAATTAACCTATCTCATGTTAGAGTATAGTCCGTCTGCTTGTGAATCAATCATAAAATATCTTTATAATGTGATTCGACGTAAACGTCTTGAATATTTTATTAAAAATCTTAAACAGTAGATTTACATAAAAAATTTAGATATGAATAAAAAAAATTACATGAAAATATATTTTACTGAAGATCTGAAAAATAGACGAAGCACAAAAAAGAGTTGTTTCCATCTTTTAAATAAAAAATTGGTTGTAAATAAAGTTCTATTTTCTCTTTTAATTAATAGGTTCTAAGTATAGTAGTTTTTTATTAGATAAATTCATTTAATATTATCAGAAGAGCCAGCAAATTAATTCAGCGCTGTGTTAGCAACATCATGGCAATGAGTGTACATCATACATTACATACTTGCATTACATCGATTTATAGCGCACTGAAACAGGCTAATAAATTAAAAGGCAAACATTGTAGGGCTTGTAAATTACAGTTATAATAGACCATTAGCTTGAAATTAGCAAAACATGGGGCTAATGTGTGAAATTATAGGAGTTTACGGTTAGGCTTTATTATTAATTTATGTCTTCTATAATAATGATTATATGAACCTATTTAAAGTTTAAACTTTAACTTAAAATCTTATCTTGCACATAATCAAATATAGTCTCAGTGGGATTTAGATTTACGTGTTATATCATTAAAAACCTACTTACCGATCTGATATCTCGTGAATATCAATAATATATTTAATGGCATTCAAGAATTAGTATTTTTTAGTAAAATTGCTTTTCTTTGGAAAATACAATTATCATTATAAGAATAAAACAAACTGTTTTCGTTCTTTATGTATATTAAAATTGGCTGATCATAATAAAAACTCTGGCTAAGTGTGGTTCTTCTGAGAACAGGTAGCGCTTGGATCCCTCGTAGCCCTAACTTTTAAGTTCGAGAGTGTCCTTACAGAAGGGCTTACTTCGATAAGAATAGTATCAAAATTCCTAATTGACGTACACAAGTGATTACTGATATTGAATCAAAGTTGAAAAGATAAAAATAAATAAACATATATTTATATATATTAAGCTTTTTATTCGATAAGAGCTTTCTATGATGCTATAATTTTTATTTTTCATAATTTCAATTTAGTTGAATTAATGTTAGTTTTTTGTTAGTTTGGGTATTTCATGTTATTCGTGTGAATTTCACTAATCTTTCTTTTGTTTTGAGACTTGCTAAGATTAAAAAACAATTTTTCTTGATTTGTTTCTTTGAAGTTCCAGTTTTTATGAGAACTTTAAACACGTTTAGATTTTTATACTTTTCTATAGCTCGTTTAAAAATATTTCATTTTAATAAAAGATTCTGATCGCAGCTTCTATATACATAAATGTGTAATTGTCAAAGAATTTATGTTATATTAGAATTAAATGCAGCAATATGGCGCAAATATTTATAACAACATGTAGATAATTCTAGTGAAGAATAATTATAGTTTATTTCTAAATACAGCAAAAACAGGATAGGTATTCCTCGCTGAAGGCAGCATTTAAATCAGTAATAGACCAAGGGATTTCAATATAGCAAGGCTTTCCTTTGAAAACCTTATGCAGTTTTGAGTAGCAGATGTGTTGTTCTCACAAATTACACAATGAAACTGACATGTGTGAAATAATCTTTACTCCTTTGTAATAATATTCAAAATGAAACAACTTTTATGTGTTATTAATTCACTTTATTTTCGTAATAGACATGAAGTCTTTTGTAAGTGACTTACACAGTTTAGAATTGAATATCCTTAGATATATAGATATATGGATATATAGATATATAGATATATAGATATATAGATATATAGATATATAGATATATAGATTTATAGATATATAGATATATAGATGTATAGATATATAGATATATTTAGATCTTATATATTCGTTTACCAAATACTTCAAGTTATCAGACATTTTAACCAAATACTTCAAATATAGAGATCCCATCAAAAAAATTGTTTACTATGACCTATTGGAGAATTATATGTACAAAATAAGTTTCCAGCTACAAACAAGGGACCCTCTGACAAGAGGTCGTTTATCGCTGAAAAATACAACATTGCTATACAAAGATGATATGTGACAATCATTTCCCATACACGCAAACTTTGTTTATATGACATTGACAATCTATAACAAATATATATATAAATATTTATGTATTTCTTTATCATATGATAAGGCATTAATAGTTTTTTTATTTAATTGGAACATAATTCTGTATTTAACACAAATTAAAATAAAAATATTTTTAGAACATAATTTCATAATAACAACTAGACATCATGGAACGTATCCAAAATTTAATCCAACAGGAGTAAAATGCTTCATTTCGTGAAATATTAACAGTTTCCATTTATGTCTAAAAGCTCATTAAACTTTCATTTAATTTGTCATCTGTATTTTTGGTTTATGAGATCTAATTTGATAAAATATTCATTCATATAAGGATAATTAATAAATTTTATATAATTTAGTATTTTCTTAAATAATCACGAGTACACATTTCAAATATAACTATTTTTTACGGATTAAAAACATTTTTAGTTTGTCCCGACGTTTCGAATGCTTTGTAGCAATCGTGTTCATGGGTAGACGAGGTGTAAATATCTAAACGTTGGGTTAAAATAAAAATGTAACCAAATTATACGCGAGTTTTATCCGTAAAAATTAGTTTTATTTATATAATTAGTTTTACGCGAGCTATAAAGAGAGATTACAAAAGAATATGAGAGTGTGAATACAATATGTAGCTCTACAGTCTACTGAGATAGTGTAAAATAATTAAGCATAAACAAGTCAAATTGCTTATGGTTAGTAAATTATTAAAATTATAAGCGTCATAATTACAGAGCTTATATTTTAAATAATGCAGCAAAAATACTTACCATTACTAATTAATATTTTCTTGTTACATATAAAATTAAATGAAGCTTAAAAAGTCAATAATTACAATATTAATTTTATTATATTTATGAACATTTCAAATTATTATATCTATTTAACCTTTACTGCATAATATTATCACAAGTTACTAAGAATGTACTTTGAAGTTAAGTTAAAAAAAGTAATATTACAAAAAACTTTACATATAAAGATTGCGTCTTTTATTATCGTCTTTTTTTAATAGTCGTATAATGTTAGTCTTTTAATTTCAAGTACTTTCTGCAGTTAGCCATGATGATATTATTGGAAATCAATAATTTAATAATTGTTCATAAATATAATAAAATAAACGACAGTTATCCTTTACTTAAACATATATCTCTCAATGAAACTATAAATATTAAAAATATACCAGCCATAAATATATTCAGTATTCATAATTCCTAGCTTGGTTTGTTGGCGCAATCGGTTTATTTTGGCTAAGGGTGAATTCCCGCTGTTGTCTCAAACAACAAGCTGCTACGTCAAAAGCAAACTTCATTAAGCAGACCCCGTCACTTGTGATGGAATTCATGACTGGAGTACACTGCAATGGCACTCCGATACTAATATATATATATTGATAGCGCATCTTCATATAAATTATAATATCTAGTTATAATATCGATCTGACGCTATAACGGAATCTGTAAAATAAAATTTAGATTAACGACGTTTTTAAAACTGTTAAATATGTGTAAATGAATTAGGCTAGACGCCTTTTATATATATGAATATATTAAAGTATCAATCATATAATAATTAAAAACCCAAAAACATTTAATTTATTATTTTCCCGCTAAAACACTAACTTCTGTCATGGCGTCTTGTAACATAGCATCCCTCTAAAACTATTTTGTAGTATTTTATTTTTTATAACGTTCTAACAAGAGTACTTGTTTGACATCTTTTCACACGTCGTTTGTGGTCACGTGATAACAAAAATCTACATTTTATTTTTTTAATTATTATTTTAAATAATTTTATGATTATAATAAACATTAAAGTGTGATTTTAAGTAATAGTATATTGAACACTACCAGTAAAAAAATAATATGTATTTATTTTCTTTTAGTGTTTACAATCCTACTAACTTATTTGTTTTTGCATCATGACGTCATCTACCTTACTTATTAGAGTGTATCTTATAATTTTAACAAGTATTTTAATATTCTTTTATGTATATTTCAACTTGTAAAAAAAAATTATATGAAGAAACTGAAAGTGTGAAAATTAATTAGACCCTTTTCATACCGATTGTATACATTTATCTATATATTACAGATGAAAAACATAGCCGAGCACAAAACAAGAATATAAAAACAAACAACATTACAAAACGTGAATTTTAAAATTCACCAGCTATACGACTCATTATTCCACTATTTATTATTTACAGCTCTTGGATGCAGTTCAAATCCTTACAAAGCACTGCATAAAACTGCGATACACTGATCCGGCAGTGGGAAATACGCGGCATTTTACGATTATTGCTTCCTTTATGCTTTCTGCAACACTAGTGTGTACGAGGTTTTATTCTATACGACACTAGCCGAGAAGTGTGCAAGGGGCTTTATTGTTTATTATTCTTTCAAAGGGGCAAATAGAATCGCTTGATACCAATAAAAGTGGCTGCGAGGCAAATGGTGGCACTTTGTCATTCTTTGAGTCCTCTAGTACGTTAAGTGTTCCTTTACACGCGTTCATTGTTCACGTAAAATGTTCAGATTTGTATGGCCAATTTTGACTTGTTTGTGCTTTTATTTATGTTCTTTATTACCAAATTCTCTTGAAGTTATTTTTAAAACGTATTTTTTTTTACGCTTAAAAATCAATTATTCACTTTTAAAGTGCAACTATTTGTTTTATTTTGTATAGAGAAGAGAACAGAGTCAGCTTAGGATCTAAACCGAGAATCTTATTTTTTACAATAGCAATCTTCATAATTTGTAGACTATTAAAATGGTAATATGTTTTGCTTTCCTCTAAGTCAACACCGAAGGTCAGAGATTTATTACTTCAGGCTTTTGTTCCAAAAATGTAATTTGGAAAGTGCTTGTCGCTTTTTTTTTTAAATTATATTGATATCTATATATCTGATAGGTCGATAATAGGTTTACTATTGAAATACTTTGCTAATATTGATGCTTTTGAAGTTAACAAAAACATTAGTTACTGGCCAACATATACTGGAAGAGGTAAGTTTAACTGTTTTTTGTATTATGAAATAAATATGAAAAACTAGAACCTCTTCAATTTTTTTTTATTTTTTCATATTTACTGACAATTTTCTAGCATAACTGTGCTTGCTTTTTAACTGGAAGACAACATATATTTATCTTAGATCAACTCTATGAAAAGTCAATTGAAGCAGTGAGGTGGGTAATCCTTGTACCTTGTTTGGTGCCCACCAGAGACACATATAATATATTTTATTTTAAGTAATAATATTTGTTACAAGTCATTGTTCTAAATATAACCTGGATATACGACTCGAATACCGTCTAATGTAGATAAATATATTAAATACAATCTCATAACATTGTTACTAATAACATACGAAGCCTTAAAGTTACGTGTTCATGTATAAAGGATCTGTGGAAACTGGTAGATATAAATGTAAAAATAGTTCTATTAACAAAGGGTCAAATTGCTTTATTTATAGGATCAACTAAATTAATAGAAAAACCTGACTCTAACATAAGACCGCCTCCTAATAAGGCTTAAGAGGCGTTCATAAATTTTCACAGGGTGATAAATAATGAAAATTGCCTACCCTTGTCTCGCTGTATCAAATTGCTTAACACACATGTCAGTATTAAGTCAGCCTGAATTTCGGAAACTTGTTACTGAAATTATAGTATACTTTTAGGTTATATAATAAGCTTTAACGATATTAATAATAGAGTGTTTGTTATAAAAATATAATTATGAAGGTATGTCCTATGCCTTTATGTGATTATTTATGAAAATGTAACCAAATAATACGCCAGTTTTAATCCGTAAAAAATAGTTTTATATTTATGAAAATCTGAACTTAAATACAATATGTTGGTTTATTTGTTCTCTGCAAAAATCACAGTTTTTGCTTTAGTTCTAGCTCTTTTATATATATTATGATATAAATCCTAGTTACTAGATACTACATTATTACATCCACATTTAAACGAAGTTAATTGATTTAAAAATAAATAGTACTAAGGATATGTGTGTGTATAAGTATACTGAAAGTCTAATGTCAAAAGTGCTTTTTTTAAATGCTTTTTTTTATTTTACCCATAACGGTGCGATCCCGAAAAATCACCGCATGAAAGATTCTACACATCATCTTGGTTTGTAGCAGCAAGTTTTTAGAGTTCCGCAACGATACGAACGAAGTAAGTTTGGTATTTGCAAACGGTGCCATGATGTACTATAAAAATAAAATTGGCGATAAAAGTCATATCAAATAGCTTTTTGATATATTCCCGTGATAAATACATATGCAAATGCATACAACGTTCCAAACAATCTGAGCCCCTCCCAAAACAAAAGTGTTTTTTCTATGGGTTTTAGGCAAAATGCGAAGTCAAGAAATATCCAGCGTTATAGTACTCTACGTATACTACAAGTATTACCGAAAAAGAACCTAATTTTCTATCAAGGTTACTATGCAAAAAGGACAACATTCCTTCCTGACCTGCAGACTCCAGTTTGCAGATGTTAAATGAAGTGTTCATTTTATGGGTACTTCATTTCACACAATGCATTCGCCAAATATGCCAAAAAAGAGGGTTAAAAATTACCCAGTAGACGAACAAAATGTCTAAATCATGAAAGAAATCAAGAAAATAGAACCTTTTACCTGGAACACTATATACCAACGTAAAGTCCCATGTCTGTGACCTCACTGTCAGACCTCAAGATAATGATAATGTTGTGAACATCCGGAACTCTGTGCTCGCAAACTTAGAAACCGTTGGAGATAAATAGACTAATTAACTAACTTACTGACAGACACTTACATCTCGTTTACTCTTAAACATGATTGCTGCAAAGCATTCGAGTCGGGTTAAAATTAAATTAAAATGTAACCAAAAATTCAAGTTAAATCCGTTATAAATAGTTTTATTTCAAATGTGTTCTAGTGAAAAACTAAAAAAAGTTCAAACAAGTTCAATTAAACCATAAAAAATGTCTCATATAAAAAAGTGATTAATCATCTGAAACTTCAAACCGCACTTTAAGATATCAACACTTTGTTTCAGTCGCGAAGTGTTTAACGCGTTCATTAATCATTTTTTACATCATTATAAAGGTTAATAACCAACCATAATAATCTATTTTTTTTAAACTTTAAATATAGATATATATATATATTCATTATAGATAATATATCAAATTATATGTATTTTAATCAGATATTCTTACGAGGTCACAACTTATCGTTAAACCTGTTTTATTACTGCGAATTAAAATATTACAACTTTCTCTTTTAAAATAAACCTACATCTAACATATGTTTTTGTCTCATGTCGTCAAGTTTCCGTGGTGTAGCGGTTATCACATCTGCCTAACACGCAGAAGGTCCCCGGTTCGATCCCGGGCGGAAACATTTTTGTTTTGCAACTAAGCCTTTTCTATTTTTTTAATTTGACGAATGGCTTTAAAGTGGCAATCATTTTTTATTGACATTGACAGAGATATAGTAAAATAATCAGTTAATACAATATTTTTGTGTGATTTTTGGTTCTTGATAAATTATTTTATGCAAGTTTTTTTATAATTTTATATATAAATAAACAAATCAAATATTCGATGTCGTTGAGGAATAATCACGGAGAAACTAAAATTATAAACTTCGATGGGTAAAATTATGCTTAAAAAAATAGTTGAGGACGGAATGCGTCGACGTTTTGTAAATGCAACTTCGATGCTGTTTGCACCTCGCTTCGGTCAATATGATAACACATATCGACATCTTGCGACTGCAGCGAATTAAAATTGAGGTCTGATTCGCGTTCCTAGGTTTTTTAAGAATCTGCAACAAAATAATCAAATAAGTTAAGATGTTTTTCCGCAAATAAACTAAGAGCAGATATTAATTTAATTAAAACAGGGTATGAAAACACTAATATCATTTGAATGTCATCTCAAAGTCATTAATTCTTTTGCATTTGGATATTAATCTGTTTCCTCTAAGTAATGCTAATTAATTAACACAAATTTTGATGTTCGCAGCAGTTATTGAAGTTAATTGTTGGAACATTTCGATATATTGGTTCAATTCGGTATTAATTTGATACTAGATAGTGCTATTGGAGGTATTTATTTATTATATAAATCAGAGCACAGCTATCTTCTTATAATCGTTACATTAAATATTATTTTATAATTATTTAAAACACATACATGTAATTTATTCGTCATAATACTTTAATATGAAGTAAATGTTTTGAAGATGTTAAAAGTTTTAGACTGTTCCAAAATTTAACGCCTAAGTTCGGTAAATGACATTATGATGTTGACATAGTTGTTCTTTTTGAAGATAACCAAGATAGAAATAGTATTTCAAAAGTTAGTTGTAAGTTTCCGTGGTGTAGCGGTTATCACATCTGCCTAACACGCAGAAGGTCCCCGGTTCGATCCCGGGCGGAAACATTTTTTATTTTCATAAAAAACAAAATATAATTATATAAATATAAAAGGAGAATAATAAAATAAATTCAGTTATTTAAATTGCTATAGAGAACTAATTCATTTGTAAATTTAAGTTTCAATTTTTTTTGCATCGAGTTGAGAGTAATTTTAATTTTAATATTATAATAATTTTTATTTTTATCAAAATTTAAATCATTAGAAGAGTAGCGCCGTCGACAGGAATTCAGGGTGGTCCTTTCTTTATTGCCAAACTTAAAAACAATTACAATTTATTATAACGTTCAAATATCCTGGCGTTGAAGAACTCATTCTCAGAGTGTATTATTATCTCAATATTTGGATACATTATAATATCCGTTAGCAAATAAACGTGCTTTAATTTTTTTCATATCTTAGTAAAAAAAAATTAATAATTTTCAAAGAGGCATAAAAGAGTTCACTTTTTTAAGTCGAGTAAGAGGGATTTAGTTCATGTTCCTTGTGTTAAAATTATATCTATCACTACTAATAATAAATGTGTCGATATTTTAATGATTAGTATTTAAGAAATGTATGTATAATAAATAAAAATAAAAATAAAAATAAAAATAATAAAATATGTATATATTAGGATATTCGTATTAATTTTCAGGCTTATTTAAGCGGTTCTATATTCAAGACTTTTCTATTGTTTCCTTTTAGTCCATTGAATATCTAGAATTTTTTTTATATATATTTTTATATTTAAAACATTTCTCTGTTTATCTTCAATCTTACCTTATATCTTATATAAATATATAACACATAAAATTTACGAAAAAAAAAAAAAATAAATAAATAAAATCAAAAACTCTTTTGAAGTCATTTAAAATGGACAAGTTAAACGTGAATTGCAAGTTTCTATAACAACGTTTGAAGTCGTATTCCTGATCGAACGATATCAATTTACGAATTCCCCTTCATGTGGCACAGACAGGAACGTAATTAATTTTAATTAATGATAAATTATATAGAGCAAGTTATATATAACATATATCACATATAGTTGTCTCATACTTAATATATCTATTTTAACTGAAGTATGACTTGATATGTATTTTTAATTTAAACAAACTATAAAATGAAATGAGCCTTTGTTTGAAACGATTCTATTTTTTTATGAAAGTAATCGGCACCTGTCAAATGCAAACTCAAGACTGACATAACTTTTTTCCAATTTCAAATAAAAAGAATTGCAAAACGCAATTTGAAAAATGTCTGTTCGAAAATAGAATTGTATATTTTCTTTTTTTTTAAATTTATATTCTAATTAACTATATTTCTAAATATATTATAAATGTTTAATAAAGGAATATTTTGACGACTATAATATTTTTTTAATATTTAAAAAATATCCTATTTAAACAAAAATTAAATCAAAAGTTTCTATAAATATTTATAAAAATCATTTTATAATAAATATTTCATAAAATTATATTCAAAAAATTGTTGAGTGTTTTTTTTAAATAGAAAAAATAAATTTTGTGGCATAAGAAAAAAAGAAAATAAAATAAAAAATACACTTCAGAAATTGCACTCGCTTCATACAAAATTATGAAAAGGGAAGCCATTACACGAATCATTCTTTACCATCAAAACAAGTAACATTACAAGGCTTCAAATAATAATTCCAACAGCAATCTGTAATATTGAATCTTATTACATTGAAATAAAGTTGAAATTGAGTTAACAATAAGTTAAATAAATAGGGGTGCCACACGAGATAATGATGTATACGCAACATTGAGTGTTTTGCTTAACTGTCAGCTATGACTTCATAAAACAGACAGCCCTTATATTGTTTACGCGTTTATTCAATTCTCTGTATTCTATATGCATATTATTAGAAAATAGTGTATTTATTTTATTTTTTTGTAGGACAATTTTGGGTTGCATTTACATAGAAGGATAATTTAAATGTAGTTTGCGTCCATCTATGACGTGAGGCACATATTTAAACTAGTTTAAACTAGTTAGAGCTTGCAAACAGTTCGCTCTCTCTCTCTCTCTCTCTGTCTCATTGCTGTTAAAGTCACCTCATACCCGATTTAAAAATATAAAAAAAAAAATTCCTTCACTAAATAAAAAAAGGAAAGTCAAAAAATAAACCCATATATAGAATAACAATCGGTGTGTAAATCAAAAAATTATGATATATCCGGTAATCGATCTTACAATTCCTTGGATCAGACTGGATTAATAACCACTAGACCAAACAGGCCAATAGTTGAATTACTAGGTCCACGCGGGGTTGGCCTCGCGACGCAGCGAGCGCGAAACAAAAACGTTCTATATGTTAACTCTATGTGACAAATTTTATCAATTATCTCGAAAACTACAATTACGATTCGGCTGATTTTCAATAGAGATCGAGTTTTGCTCATTATGCGCATATGTGCAAAATTTCGTGCGTTTAGTTCGTTAATTGAAGGAGGAGTAGGGTAACAAAGAGTTGAAAATTTTAGTAGTAAAGAGCTTCATTTCGCTCAGCTCAATTATAGACGTATCATACACTTATGTCTTCCTTAACAAATTACGTAAAAGTAAGTCTACATGGTCTTTTATAAAAACAGCTTTTTAAATATATACCTAATATTGTTTTGCGAGTTTCAGTGAGTAATGAAGCGAATCCTTAAAAATTCACCCCTATATTATATGTACAGACAAGCTATTAAGAGAAAATTATCATGACTTTGCTATTTTAAATCATCGTATTTTTTTTGTTGCAAACAACAATAATGAAACAATTTTACGAACAAGTAATTCATAATAATATTTTGTTGTTTTGTATAATTTTATTATTTTATTATTATTTAATGTTGTTTAATTTTATCGTAATAAACATGTTCATTTTATGTTATTATTATTATTATTATATTGTTATAGTTTCATTTATTTATAATTTAATACCTTATTGTACGTGTGTTTTGTCTTAATTATTTTGTCGTTGCACTCTGTATTAATATTAAATATTTTATCGATCATATAAAAAAAAATAAAAATTAATAATTTTGAGTTTTTCTTTTTAATTTTATTACAAAAAAAATATTTATTTCTTCCTGATTGTATTTTTCGTGTTGTTTTGTTAGATGTCCTTAATATATAAATAAATATAAACACAGTCAAGTCAGTGTAAAAGGAATTTTCAAGAAGCAATAGTTCAAAACAAATAAAATTCAATATCGCCAGTGTTCTTACAATACAAGACTACGTTACAAGACTGCATTCAGGGAATCCTTTGAAAATTTTTAAATTTTCGGTCTTGATTTCATTTTATTATACTTTATTGCCTTCTTGGTATTATATTTGAAATATTCTGTAATTTATAAGAACTGTTACTTATAAAAATATCTTAGCATTTTTAGTACTAGCTATCGTGGACGACCGATTTTATTTACTATCAAGTTATTTATTTAAATAGTTATCTAATAATAATAATAATTATAATAATAATAAAATATTTTATTGCACGCTAAATCTATATAGTTATTTATTGAAATAGTTATCTAATAATAATAATAATTATAATAATAATAAAATATTTTATTGCACGCTAAATCTATATAGTTATTTATTGAAATAGTTATCTAATAATAATAATAATTATAATAATAATAAAATATTTTATTGCACGCTAAATCTATATAGTTATTTATTGAAATAGTTATCTAATAATAATAATAATTATAATAATAATAAAATATTTTATTGCACGCTAAATCTATATAGTTATTTATTGAAATAGTTATCTAGTTAGTTAGTTAGATAGATTAGTGTAACATAACCATTCTCATGAACCTGTCCATCGTAAACAGAATTTTTTTTTTCATCCAAGAGTTTTGAAAATTGGCGCGTTCGAACAAACTTTTCTGATTTATAATATCATGCACAATGAAAACAAATAAAAAAAAATATTCTTTTGTGTAAAGACAAAAAACTTATGTTAGTGCTTTCAAACATACTTTTCTGATTTGTAATTTTAATATATATTAGTATAAAAAGGAAAAAAATATATATTTTTTGAAAATGATCTTTTATAAAATGAAAGTACTTTATTTGCGGATATCTACATTCTATCACTTCATTATTGAAACAGACTACTCCTGAAGGCATCCCAATCAATCGAGGCATTGGACCAAACACTTGGTACATATTGGCGACCAGTATTATTTGATCTATCGCCTTCAAACGCTTTCTTAAAATATACCTTCAACAAGTCGGCAGAGAGTGGAAGGGGAGGTCATTTTGTGATGGCGGTCAATCAGAATGTAATTGGTTCAAGGAACAAGATACCCGTGAAATGGTTGGCCTCTGACGAGGGTCTGTATGCTTCAGGGCTTTCTATTTAGTCCAACACCCGTTACACTTTTAACAAATGCATTTAATGAGATTTTATATCATATGGTCCTCGAGTCACCAGAGCAATATGGTTCCAATTTTTAGTCTTATTTATATGAGATTAAGCCTAGCTGGTGCTGGCGACTCCGTCTGTGGTCTACTCAGGGTGTAGTAAGTTTCAAAGTACTGGGCCTGGAATACATCCAGTACCTATTAAGCATATTTTCGCTATAGTAAATAAACCTGCAATATACTTTCATACATACTTTAAAGCTATTTGCTGACACTGGTAAGCTGCTCGCGTTATAACTACTCCAATAAATGGAGTATTGAAGAAGTTTCGAATTTTAAGACATCGTACCAAAAAAAAAAATTCTCTTTATTAAATTATAATAAATAATTTTTTTGAAATATTGTATTTTTGCTTCCTAAATATGTTTTATTCTGACTCGTACTACCAATATTTTATCAAAATTCAGCCCACATAGTAGGTTTGATACACGACAAACCTAAATGATCAACTAGACTCAAACAGTAGCGGATTTAGACGAGATAGACTATTGAATTACATCTGTCTGATTGATTCTGTCTATTTAATGATAAATCAAAGCAATAATTTATCTGTAGATTAAATGAGATAGTTTCGTTTACTAAAAATTATATTGATAAATATATGACGTAATGATAGAGGAGAAGTCGATATTTCAAAGCTTGAAAGATAAATATATATTCATTATGATAAAACAAACAAACAGACTAATTATGGTAGTTAATATAGTTAATAAATATTATATCTAATTAACAGAACCTCGTGTATACGAATCCTAAAATTCAATAGTAAAGCCTGCAGTTCTCATATTAGCAACATCCTGCGGACAGATGCGACGACGACACACTGCGACGCCTCTCACCCTGTTTAACAAATTATTTGCAGCTGTATCATCCCCTCATAGACTCTATTACTTTGATATAAGATTCAAAACTAAAGTTCTTTGATATTTATGTTAGACAATTGTATCTTTGTAAACGCAGTCTACGTTGGAGTATATGACCGCAGATATTCGCAGCTATTAAAATATACGTACAAAACAACTTTAATAAATACATGCTAGTTGAAGCAACGCACACTTTGATGTTATGTGAAGAAAATACATTATTTTAGTTCATTTATAGCATTAAATAACCTTAAACTTAAAAGATCTAAAGCTATAATTAATTCAAAAATATGCAAATTGCACCTCAGACCTTTGCGAAGCTGAGATAAACTAAGACAATGGCTTTGTACTCTAACGGAAGCTACTAGCTAATAACTACACTACCGAAATACAAGCTAGGTTGTAGTACCTATCTACATATATGTACCTAGGTTTAACATAACTTTACATAACATTCAAAATATACGAATATAAATAAATAATTGAAAATAAAGTAATAATTAAAAAAGAAATAAATAATTGAAAATGAATAAATAATTAAATATATGAATTTACATAAATATTCATAACATGCAGATATAAATATATAGTAGAAAATTTGATTGAAAATTGTCTAAGACAACTAAACAACGAATTTGATACATTTTTAATCATAAATTACATTGTAATCGTTTCTTTGAACTTTATTTTCAACAATAGAATTTACTTCTTTGTGAAATTTTTAAAGGGTTCAGAAAATGATTTATGAACCTGGGCTACTAAAATTCCTTTTTATTCGCTTTTATTAACCTTCAGTTTTTTGTTAGATTATGGACATATTTTGTGGCTTTAAATCATAAACTAAATCTATACAAAGAATCTAGCATTTTATGCAATTTTTTTTAAACAATATTTAATGCGAAGTTTTACATTTGTATATTATAGCACTCGTACACACATAGCTTTTACGATAAAAAAATATTATTACACAATATGAACATTGAATTAATATTCCAAAGCCTTCCACGATGAAAAAAAAAATATCATTTTAATTTTTTCAATGTTACATTCGTCGCTTTTGTCTATTCTGTTTATTATATAAATGTATAATGTATATACAATAACAAATAATAATAGGTAATAAAAGCAATTATAATAATTAACAAGATCCAACTACCCGTGTTTCAAACGGCAGACGGGTAATGAAGTTATTCCCTCCCCTGTCTGTTTAGGAAACAATTAGGTATTATTATAGACCCTTGGTGCTTCCACCCTTGTACCCTTATAGGCTAATGTGTGTATATAGCTATGTTAGAGGTATGTGGAATGTTATTTGTCATTGTTACCGGATAAAACCAGTTGAAAGTAGATATGAACCAGTTAAAACTACTCTAATCTAAAATAGAAAAACTTATATAATTTAATAATCAAATTAGTCGTTCATAATATTGATACGTAGATATAATATATATCCATTATATTACAGAATTAATTATGATTAACTTACATTATAATGAAAATTGTATATTGTTAGTTTAACTATTGCTTGTTAGTCGAGTTACTAACAATATTCCCATTAATAAGCTAACTTTATCAATTTTGGAAGTCATCTCGTGTTTTAGATGTTCTTAATATCAATCTTATTAGAATACTC
This sequence comes from Mechanitis mazaeus, assembly GCA_959347395.1. NCBI lineage: Eukaryota > Metazoa > Arthropoda > Insecta > Lepidoptera > Nymphalidae > Mechanitis > Mechanitis mazaeus. Next base: position 13,642,777 of record OY365743.1, read on the forward strand.
CAGTGATAATTAGTTTTCTTTTGACTGATCACTTGTCGGAAGTTGTCTTGTAGAAGATGGAGGACGTTATTAAGGTATTATTACTGATTATTTTATTAGTTTAATGTAAATATAGTTCATGAATCATGCATGGGAATTAAAACCTTATGAGGGGAATATTTTTTTATTATTTTTACTGATTGTAATCCACATGTTTAACGAATTTTCACTGTAATATTAAGAAACAAATAATTTTATAAGCAAGTCGTTCTCAATAGTACAGTTTAGAGATCTAGATTATTGTTTGTAAAATGTTTTCAGAACAATAAAATTTCAGATAAATATAAATAAAGCTATGACGTATCACTAAAATCTAAATAAAAATTTAATTATATTTATATTTTAGTAAGTTATAATAATATTTCAAGGTATTTTCATGATATTTGCTTTATGAGCACTAGAAATAATCATTGGTAATGAAGCTTTCAGTCCAAAAAATGTTACTTAGATACATATAGGTGTAATTGATTGGCAATTTAACGATGTTATTGAACAAGAACAAGTATTCAATTACAATTTGATACATTTATTTTTAATATTTTATTTTAGTATTTTTAACACTGATCTAGATTTTACTAGTTTTCGTATATTTATTTATGATTTTAGAAACATGCTTGTGGGCTTGGTGAGAGTTTTTGAACTTACTGAATTGCGTTGACTTTGATTTGTTGAAAATAAGAGCAACGCCATCTAGCGAAAGTAAGATCTTACTTTCACTAGATGGCGTTGTTTAAATTTATAGAAATTGAGGTTTACGCTAACGTGATGGAGATACTTAAAAAAACTTGATGTAAACTGTACTGAATACTTAAAGTAAATTGCACTATTCAATGTTATTTTGTTTATTTTACTTTCATACATTAAATATATTTTTTTAATTAATCCAGCAAATAATTCTAAAATTTTATATATTTTGAATTTTTTAGTATAATAATTACGTATGACAAATCCTTGGTTAATTTGTTTTTCACTTCCAATAAGGTTGTTCAAACATAGAATAATAAAAAAAAAACTTGCTCCGAGGTTCAGCAAACACCGGATGTGAGCTTAGCAAGCGTCTGCACTTCTTGATATTTTTATGTTCGCTTTTCAAATGAATTTTAATTAAAATTTTATAACATTTTTATAAAATAATGTTATATCATGTAAAATTCTCATAAAGTTCATTGTGATTTTGATGTAAATACACTTTTATAACTATTTACATTCTCATATATTTGAAAAACCTGTGAAGGTAATTTTATATGGATATTGTTTCTAAAAAAATTGTATTTCATGATTTATTGATTTTTATATCATTATTTATGTAAAAAGTAATAACTATTTTTAAGTTAAGGAATATGGTGTGGTTAATTAATGCTCTTACGAAGACACCGACTGTTTGTTTGTAGGCAAGAGGTAATATAACTCGACGGGTTTAACAAAATAAATGTTTATTTATAATACCCACAGAGCATTCAATACTTAAGTAAAAAATATTTTATATATAATATATATATTGTAGTTTGGGAGTGATTAGAACAATTATCAGATTTCGAAGTCCTGATTACATCCCTTCCATGGATGTAACGTGAAGCGTAGTAAATATCATTGTGAATGGTTATCCAAGAAGGCTCCCAAAGATGTGAGCGTAGTACAATAGCAAAGAATCAAATCAGCACTAAGATGACATATGGTAAAAGCGGTAAAGGACTTGTTGATGAAGATGTTGATCTTGATGATAATGATGACGATGATGATGATGAATATATATTATATTGGTATTTTTGTAGTTCTAGTTAATAGATCAATCTATGCGGAAAATGAAAAACATATTAAAATAAAAGCAAATGCATTGACATTAACCGGTATATCTCATTCTGTAATAAGTTTACGTAGAACAAGGTTACTCCATTCTCTTGTTGGGGCTTACCAAGTTTTTCGGGGTATTTATATGTTTACCATAGGTTTATCGGGAACATTTTCTATGTACTAGACTCGTATTGCTATTATAATAAGGCGCAATTTCGAGTAACTTCAAGGGGACCCAAATTTATTAATAGGCTTGGTATCTGGTTGTATCATTATTCACAGACCTATTCTAGATATATATTTGACTATTATTTTTTTTTTGGTAGTAAAACAAAAATATATAATATTTCAAATATTATATAAAAACAACAAATTCATCAAATTATCGATAAAATGTCGTCAAATTATCAATAAAATATTTTTGCTTTCAATTATATGAGAATGAGGGTGGAACATACGAGTTAAATAAAAGATTTCGCATACAAAAGCAACAAAATTATACTTTTATCACACCGGAAAATTGGTATGAGTTGAAGTGCATGAGTTTCACAGCACCCATTGCAACTCTTTCATATCGAATAGTGAGGTGATTGCGTGCATAACTCGATTCGATTAAGCCTTCAACCATACAGCTCCTTCATGTCAGACTATGAACCTTATGTTAAAAAACATAAGATTGATATTTACATGATTGGAATAGAAATTAGCTTGGATTCGGTGCGTGTGGAATCCAATTATTTGAACACAATTAACAGGGATCATAGGGATGTTATCGGAGAAGCGGTTATCAGATTGGATTGTCCGATCAGACTTAACGAGTTATTTGCTGTGAAATTCTCTTACTAATATCCGCTAATGAGATGTTCGATACATTGTATTAACGAAACTAATTTGTCAACTTAAATGGTTATTAGTTATTGCCAAAATTAAAAGTCTGATGATAAAACTGTATACTATTTTGTAGTTTAAATGAAAGTAGGTAAATATTAAACACAAGCTTTTATGAAAAGTTCAACAATAGTCTGTCTCTAACTTTTATCGTATTAAAACTTTATAATAGTAAAATAAACAAATGTGTTTATTTTAGTTTGTAAATACTCTTAAACATTTTTATTACTATTTACTTTTTATTGAAATATTACTTACACATGAAGGTTCCGTGAACTTCCTAAGTATATTTAAGTGAACTAGATGACTTATTTTGCTATACTCGTTTAGGTTCGAAAGTCCTGTTTACAATGACAAAGTTATTTTTATGTTTGGTCTAAACAACAAATAGAGAGCGTTTGATAAAAATATTTACAAAGCATGTATAAAAAATAGTAAAATTATTACTAAAAATTTTATATTAATAAAAAAATTATAAAAAAAAATATTTTATAACAAAATATATGAATATGTGTACATTTATTGTCTCTCGTTGTTTGGGCCACAGTCCGCAAAAGGCATTCACAAACCTTGTCTGGGTACTTCGTAAGACCAATATTTTCCCCGTAAAGAGGGGTTGGTTCGACGATAAATTCTATCCACATTGATGCTTAGTAGAGCATTAGTTCTTTTGTACTTCATGGACTATTGAAAAGTGGCTACAGTCCTTTATTGGACTATATTTATGTGCATCAGACTACCGATCAATGTTTCTGTATAGAAATGAACCTGGCTATAGTAACTTGCTTTTATTTACTATTCATAAATCTTAAGGGATGTTTTCTATTATGTAGGGAAAGATATTTTTTCAGTAAATTACTAACAGACTTTCTTTATACTTTTATATCCTTGTTATTATTATACTGCAGTTTGCTCTGAAAATGAAAAACATATTTCTTTTTTTAAACTAAAATCAGATTTCAGGCTGATATGGACCTTTATTTCAATTATATTATGTCTGTCTGCTTCAGAACTTAATTTAAAAACTCCTATATTTATTTTATTAAAGTTAAAAAGTTCTTTTAAATTCTTTTAAAGACAATTCCTAATAAAAATAATAACTCATTAACTCTGTTTACGAGAAACGAAGACAAAACATTTTTTATTTTATAAAATGTCGCTAACGTTGTAGTTGCAGTTTTTTATGTTATAATGATTTCCTCTCAAGTTTTAGTTTAAAGCTCTTATTAAAGGTAAATGAGGACTACAAATTGTTTTCATATTGTCTGAAATGTTTAATAATTTGCTAACAGAGCAGTTTGTTTCGTGCCCTGGTTTCATTCGGCTGCAGCTAATAATTTGCATATGACGTGTTGGGGATTTTATTTATTTTATTCTGCATATTTAACGAACTTTATATATTAAATTTAAAATACAATGTTTTGATATAATTTAAACATACATTCTTAAAGTATTGCAATTAATATTGTTGCAAGGAGTATAGAATTGCATAAAACATTTATTTCCATAATGTATGTTTTTTTATACATGAATATAATTGAGTTGAGCGAAGCGAAGCTCTTTACTACCCAAATTTTCAACTCTTTGTTACCCTACACCTCCTTCAATTTACGAGCTACATGCACGAAATTTTGCACACATGCGCCTAATGAGCATAACTCGTTATCGATTGAAAATCAGCCGAATCATAATTGTAGTTTTCGAGATAATTGATAAAATGTGTCACATATAGTTAACATATAGAACGTTTTTGTTTCGCGAGGCTAACCCCGCTTGCGTGGACCTAGTAATAAAAAATATCACTTTAATGTTACACCAGTAATAAGAATAAAACATTGTTCTAAATAATGCTAAATTCCCCAAAAATAATAATTATAATATATTACACTTTTATTGTATCAACCAAATTAAATAGTTGTCTATTTGATCTTTGTATGATCTACATATTAAATTACCATACCATAATTCAATATGTAGGTAGGCCATAGTACAATAATATAATAAACGCATGCCATAGTCTCTAAAACTGGCCATAAATCTTATTCCAGGGTCTTAAGATCGGTACTAATCGATGTCCAGTCTTCAACTCTGATGAAGACTGAAAAGTTTCTTTTTCTTTTTCATGGGTGGATAGCGCTTCATAACCCCGAAATTGAAATTTGCTGAAATTTGCTGAAAGGACCAGCCATGGTTGGAACATGGTGTTTTTTTTTTAACGTCACTTTTTATTTTGTGACGTTTTTGACTTTAATTTTTTATAAAAAAACAAAAATTTAACATCATTTTTATTTTTTTTTATTTATTTATTTATTTTTTTTTTTTTAAGCATGGTGTTAAGAGGCTTATCAAATTTATAGAGGATCGTATTTTGATAGACTGGTGTCAATATTTTGACACTTTTTTCATAAAGATATGATATCAGGCACCTCGAAATCTATCACCCGACCAAACCATCATAGAAGTAAGATAATATCCACTTTATACTCCGCTGACTAATTGGGAAGCTTGAGCTTATGATCAGAAACTCGGTCATTCTGATTGTTGAAACATGCTCTATTGAGCAAATTCGTACATCAATACATCAAATATTTTGTTGACTTACCCTTTTCTTAGAAGTTCTTTTATTCTAGCACCACATTCTTTTTAAATTATCAGTTGAATAATCTTCAGTGCGTCTCTTGCAGGCTTCTAGTTCTAGATGCTATTAGATGGTTCTGGGTTCTAAAAACTTTTTATATTTCCCGAGATAAAATCTTTTACTCCCGGGCAGGGTTTCTTCCAATTCTTTCCTTTACTGTTTAATCGCCTTTTGCGTGCTAACATTACGTAGATTGTCAAGTATTTTTGTACTACCAACAGAAGAGGTTTCATTGTACCTGTCAATAGTGTGTTACACAAATATTCGACTAATACTGAAAGGATAGAGAGTTTTAAAAACTGCATTTGTTTCTCATATGTACCTTATGTAATACTATCACAGCAATTCGGTTCTATTTATCACCCCACTCCATTTAAATATCACAATAATGTTTAACAGCATTTGGCGTGAAAATAAGAAAACAATGGATATTCATGTAAAAATGTCATATTACAAATGTAATATAATGTAGTATATTTAAAAACATAGAAGAAATTTTCTTATTAAAGTTGATGTAAGTTTTTTTTGCTTGAATTAAAAGAGTTATTTAACTAGAAGCCTTAGTCAAGCGAGTAACGAATGTAAAATCCATATCAAAATGGATTCAACATATTTTAAAAAAAACAACTAAACTATTAGAACTCTTATATTACATCAAAATGCAATAAGCATTGTTTGAAGATTGTTCCGTTTCTTATATTTTCTTTTCATCACAAAAAATAAACAACTGAGCATCTCATATTTTTATGACAGCAATATTTTTATTTCTACAAAAAAAATTCTTCTATATATAGAAGTGACTGAAGATAGACTAAATATATTTAATCTATCTTCAGTCACTTCTATATTCAGTCTTAAGATAAATATTTATTATTTGTTATGTGGTTTTGAAATAATATAATAATTTTTATAATAATAAAATAATAATTCCTGAAAAAAAGTTTTCACATATTGTATGTAGCATTCACAAAGTGGGTTATTTTATTCATACTAATATTCCTTCGTAAACATTTCCTTGTTTAAACGCGCTTATCTTCAAAACTACCGGTAAGATAAAAAATTTTAGTAGGATTATCCGGTTGAAACCGAGCAGCTTGTAATATTTAATTAATATTTTATGACTCATTTACGTCTATTTCAACCTTTATTTTCTGTGTATAGTTCTTCAGGTATTGATTACCTAAAAATAATTTTATTTAAACATTTGTAAAGTTGATAAATATTTCCATAAATCTATATTAAAATTCAAACTCTTTATCTCAACTTTCAATAGAAGTTCTATTGACAGACTATTTTGTCTACTAGTCTGACCAGTAGTACTAAACTGTACTACACAAGTACAGTAGTAGACTGTCTAGTAGTCTGACGACCAGGCCATCAATAGAAGTTCTAATGACAGACAGACAGACTAATCAAGCAAACTTACTGTAAGCATAAATGAAGAAGAGAAAAAACCTCTTCATATTTCGGAGTCTTTTGGAGAACATATTTTAATGATCGTAGCTAACATGGTCCACTACTATATCTGAACTGAACACCAAAAGTCTCTTCATCATCAGTCAATAAAAAACCTTATGGAACTATATTTAAAGTTGTTATTTGTTTAACATTAAGTCTTCCCTCTTCAAAGGTCTGAGGGAGGCAATTAAAATGCAACATCGCTTTGAAGTTAAGCTTATTTCACCAGGACAGGTGTAAATGTTTCAGTCAAAGTTTCAGCTAATTAATTATAGAAACTTCATCAGACAAAACTAAAGCACTAACTGCATCTTCATAACGATTGAGAAACACTACTATGAGTTTGATGGAAACTTCAATAATTATTATTTAAACTGATTTCTGCTATGAGTTATTTAAAACAAATAACATACAGATACTAAAATATATAAAATGACAAATTTATTTTTAACATGTGATGCATCAATATATAATGATTTTTTTATATTTAGTTTATAATGAACAATATCTACAACATATCTAATGATAATTATTGATAACTAAAATGATTGATTCACTGTTACCACGCGACAGTTTGATGACTCGACATTTGTAGTTTTGGTAGCGACTTTGTGTAAGTACTCTATTATTTTTATATCGATAGTATTATTATTATTAGTGACACCTAATCAAATTTCGATTGATTTGAAATTTTATATAATTAAATTTATTTATTTATTTGTTTTTTTACATTATATTATTATGATTTTTTATTGTACATTAACAAGAAATGAAAAGAACAAATATTAGTAAAAATATCTTTTAAAAGCAATTTCTTTAAATCAAATCTTCGAATAAGTTCAGAATACTTTCTGAAAATGTTCAATATTATTATTTTTATGAAATAAACATGTCTTTTATAAGCGTGTTTAAATAGACCAATCAAGTATAATAAAAACAAAATCGCTTTTAAAACATCAAACACTACATATTGGGCACTTCACCCTGATCTTTAAAGGAATATTAGAAAAAATAAAGCAATTGAGATCAAAGCTGCCACCTGCAGGTTTTATGAATGAGTTTTCGGTATACCAGCGTTTGTACTTTGTAATATACAAACATAACCAACTTTAGCATAACTAAATTATATGTTTAGTAGCTCTTATTACAGCGTAATAAGGTGTTATTCGTATTTTGAGGACGGTATTACATATTTGGTAATAATCAGAAGGCTCTTAAACTTTAAATGTAGGGAAAATTGAATTGTTTCAGCGGTTACCTCGTGTTGAGAGCTTTGTGGTTGCGGGTTGTCGGCTGAAGGTGCTGGTGACTTTGTATGACAATAAACAATATGTTATTTTAAGGACTTATAATAAAAATAATTAATGGCATTAATGATGATTTCAATTGTACGAAATATTATGTAATTTTGTTATTAGCATCGTTATTCAAACTTTTTTAAGCTTTTACTTTTTTAGTTTTTATTAGTTGGTTTTCTTAGCTGACATAATTCATAAAATTTTTAGCATACCACTGCATATTACTTACAAATGGATTTTAGTTTTGTTCAGAATACATCATAACTTACTACGTTTTTAACTATTTCAGATAAAATTTGATCTGTTCATTTCATGCTTTAGGTAGCAGCTTTGATTCCAATACATTTTGGTTATAATATTTTTTTAATTTATTTTCTCCTCCTCACCATTTGTAAAATAATAGACTTGTAATGTAAATAAATTTATTTTAATATAATTTTTAATTTAAACTAATATTTATAATACATTTTTTGTAGCAGAAATATGATATAAACAAACATGGCACGAAAACTTTTCATTGAATCTATCACGTTGGAGTAAATAAAATTTATAGTTTTTCATAATAAATTTTTGATCACGCTTAAAATAAAAATAAATAGTGTTTAACAATTATCCAGATGAATTTCACTATTTAGCAGATCGTTTAAGTGTCACGAGGGCAAATCTGCACTTATTCACTTACATACTCTTTTAAAAATGATTCGGTTTTACTTAGATTTTAATTCTAATCTCAATATACTATTTATATTTTTATCGCAAAAGTATATGCCTACCATCTACAAGATTTGTTGTGAACTACTTGTTACATTAGTATTAAAGTTATTAAAACTGATTAGAAGTATTATAAATAAACTATAGATGACGCTATAATCAAAACTTGATGACATGATAATGAACTATTAATATGTTAATATATTAACACTTCTAAATTTTCAAAACTTATAAATGTGTATAAATCAAATAAAATGCGAGCAAAAAACCATGTTTAGCTTAAGTTGCCACCAGATGTCATTTTAGTTACTTTTCCTCAATATAAATAGATTTTGGAAAATTTCAAGAGATGTCACTACCACAACTTAGTATAAACCATTGTATTGGAGTGTTTTTTTAATATATATTAATATGTTGCGTAATTATATTTTTATCTGTGAGTTTCATGACATCACAAAGCAGAGAAGTATTCAATAAAACAAAATGTTAATACCAATTTAACATTTATTATATTATTATTTATCTTTATCTTTTATTTATTTATTCTTTTTTTTTTTACTTTGAATCAATATCATTTTGATACTTACTATGATTTTGATACTCACTTATCGGAATAAGACCGGTAAAGACACCAGAGTCTGAGAAGAACCACACAAAAATCTCAACCGTGTATTTTTTATTGTTATCACTGTTTCACAAACATCAAAATATTAATAAACAATTTTCGAAAAACTAAAACGATCATAATTAATTCGGTATGAATGGTTTTTGTCAAAAACTGTTTCAAAACTGCAAGACACAACTGTAATAAAAGTAATTGAAAGTATAACTAGCACTTTTTGAATAGAAATTACTTTACTTTTCATTACGATACGTTTACAATACGTAGAATTACTTAGTAATGTATTTAGATTTATTTATAATACAGTTATTTTAATAACATACGATTAAAACTAACAATTAACTATTATATACAATTTAATAATTAAAAAAGAACGAGAAAAATAAATTAATGCAAACAAGCGAGTTACAATTATATTGTCTATAAATTATAAAACACATAAACTAAGATATAAAAATTTGCCCGACTTCTTTAAATCTATTCGGAAATCTTATTCATGAGGTCTGTGCCAAGCGGAATCACAGAGTAAACTCTTCCGCCCTGTTCATAGGTTCGGTTCATTCGCCCGAAAAGGTTCCAAACTAGTTGGGCAAATTCTGATAGTATTTGTATGAGTACAGCGAGATTATTATATATAATAGTACTGGAATATAAATCCTATTATTAAGATTAATTGCTGTAACATATCTTGGATATAATTTAGTGTAAGATTTGTATGATTGAGAAAAATGCAATAAAAGCCACCTTTCACTTTTTTATACATCCGTTAGGAAAAAATATATTTTTAGATTTTTCTTATTAGTAAATCTTGCTTTCTAAAATATCCAAATACGGTTTGATATATCATAATATATAGAACGTATGAAAGTCATAATTAAATAAACAGCTGAGTACATCTTCCTTTTACAGTCGCTGCTATAAATTTAAAAGTAATCTCATAATTTTCTTTAAAAAAACCACAAACAAAGACTCATTTTAAAAATAATGTACAGCAAAAAGCAGACAAATACCCATATTTCCTAATTAGGTACATTCTAAAAATATCTTCGAGCAAACTAGTCAATAAAAGAAGCAACTATTTCCTATATGACTTTTTACCCACTGCAAGGCTAACCACCGAACACCTAGCATAATTAGGTCTCCTACACTCTGAGCTGGTATTATATTTTATATTTATATATAATATTTCCAATTATTTAGCTTAATTATATTATTAAATTATAGAATCATACACATGTCGTTAACCTAAAGATTCGAGTCCTGTCCGTGTTGAATATTATATTGTTTTTAATATTTAACGTTCAATGTATGATATGAATTTAATAATAATAATGAATGTCGCAAAAAATCTTAGTTTAATATTAAATATTTATTATTTTATTACTGTTAATAACGCCAGTTCAATACCACTAGATGGCATTGTTTTTATTTCCTACAAATCGAAGTTTAAGCTAATGCGTCTGAGTTATTCAACTCAGTTTTGTATTCAGAAAACTGAGAGTGACAGATAGACACACTGAACTCTTTATCCATATCAGTATTATAAAAACGTCTAATGGCTCTATTTTATTAGCATTTTAATTATTTTTCCTAACCAGGGCGTGTGTAAGCAGCCTTATCTATTGAAAAATGGTACATTGTGTATATTACTAACATAAACATTTCTTTTATCATAAATCATTATTTTCCAAAATAGCATAGAGAGTCTCAGTACGATATTTGTGTTAAGATGTAGTCACTATTTCTATTTGATTTGTAACGAAATCTTTATTCATCTCCAGATTAAAAGCGCTGTATTATAATATGAACGCGGTTGTGTGTTTATATGTATTTATTTCTGTGACATCATAACTCTGGAAAGGCTAACCGATTTGAGTGGGGTTTTTGTTAACCAAAAGTTGTATCTCTTACGATTATTATTGTTCTTATTATTATTATATATAGTATTTTTTTTTTTCAATAAAAAGTCTATGATATTCATTTATCATTAAAACTAGTAGGCTAGAAAACAGAAGTTTTTAAAATTAAAAAAATTTAATAAACTATTTTCAAAATGGTTTCCCTAATTCCATTGTAATCGTATTATATTTTATTCAATAATGCCATGACAGTGAAAAAAAAAACTCAAATTCAAATATTTTGTTTTTATATATTAAAAGTATTCAGTTACTTTTCACTTTTTCGGAACACACTATACGTTTTTAACTATTTTCACAGATCTTTAGTATAGATTAAATATAGTTAATTTCATTCCGTATATATTTTTAATAATCCGTAGTATAAAGGACAATTTTCTAATTATTGCAGAAATTTTTCTTAAGCTAATGAAAATCATATAAGAAAATTCTATAGCTTGGCTATATCTAAGCTATAAATATATTTCGTCAGTTGCTGTGATTTTTAATAACAGTATTTATATACATTCAGTCGTGACACTTGTATGAGATATCTGCCTGTTCTCGTGATATGATTACATGTCGATTTATGTATGAACTATTATGTTATACAACAATTAAACAAATAACCATTTAGATACGAGATATTTAAATAATTATATATTTTAAATATGTAGGTTTAAATGTTATATATTTGTAAATATCAAAAACGTATTAGTTGCGTATTTTTTTAAATAATATTCGTGTTATAAAAACTTAATTTCTATAAAAACTTAGATAATTAACTATTATACTTCCTTATTATACAATTCGCGAAAACTAAATATATATTTTTTTAAGTATCTCTGTTTGTACTTAGTTCAAAGTAAAATGTATTCAAAACCCTTTATAAACTCCGAGATCTTTACTTTCCTAATAAAATATCAATAATACTTGAAGATAATAATAAGTAAATAAATATTATATATTCTATAATATATTATAATTTAACATCAAATCTCACAACCAACCGTGAGAAAGATTACACATTATTGCCTCAAGAGAATATTGTGTTCAAGTGAGGTCATAATAATAAAGAGGATTAAATCTTAATGCTTAGACAACTCACAACTCAATGACGCTTGCAAAATTATATAAGACACTTGAAACACTTCAAACAACTTACGACTGAACATGAAAGACTGAAGTATGGTATTACAAAGAAATGGATGACTTTTCCTTTGTTTTTATAATGAAATACTAAATATTATAATATAAATATATAAATGATATTTCGGTATATTTCAGGGTTGATTCATTTTATTTATTATTAATTTAACGAATAGTATTATTAAAATGCTACAAAACCTTCCTCATGCCGTGCCTATAAGTTTTTTTAATTATGTCCAGAAGTTTTGAAGATAATCACGATTAAACAAACATACTTTTCCGATTTATAATATATAGACATACTCTATAATTTAAATATTTATAAATATATACATTGTTCTTTTAATTCTGTATAAACTTTATTAAAACTTTTACTACTACTACTAAACTACTTGTAAACTAACCGTAGATGTCATTTGTAAATCAAAACAACTGCTCATTATTATATACCCGAGGCGATCAATAGAAAACTACAACTAAATGTTAGTTTATTAAAAATTCGCTGTGAGAAAGACCTCGCCAAACTTTTTACGGAATAATCTAATAATATTTGACCTTAACATGACTCCATTTAGTATCTAACACGTATGACATTGCAAAAAAAAGTAGCAAACACACAAGCATTCTTTGTGTACGTCTAGCCGATAACCTTGAGTGTGATGTACGACTCGCAAAAAACATCGTCCGGTGAGCTTACCTTTTTGCCTTCTAAGAACGAGATTTTAGGTTCTAATACATTCCATCCTGAGATTAAAGCCGATATATGGCTTTTAGATGCCATAATTTTATTGAGATAATAATCTAAGTGTAGGCGGTCTTACTCACTGACTACTGATGTGAAAAGGTCGACTAATTAATTAGAAATCTTTCTAAGAAATTTGTAGGAATTCTTTTATTAAATTGTTAGAAATATTTTAGTTTGTAAATTAATATTGAGCTGAGCGAAGTGAGGCCTTTACTGGTATAAAGTGTGTTTCGTTACTAGTGCAACTCCTCCTAGACGAAAAATGGTAGGATGTAGAAAATTATCAGAGTTGTCGAGGACGGTGACTTAGAGGTCCTGAAGTTTGTAGGTGACATTTGTGATTGTGATTTAATAACCGGTGTCCCATCAATTTATTTATTTATTATTTGTTAATTCTTATAATTTTGTTCATTTTTGATTTATAATACTAACACTAAGTTTTTAAGAATAATTGTTAATAACAAAATATGGGCTTGTCCCGAAATAAATGTTTATTATTATTATTACTATTATTATAAAGTGAACATGTGAAACATTCTGAAATCGCACCTGCAAGTTCTTATTAGGCTCAAGATTCTAGCCACTATTTACTCCGCTAATGTATGCGAAACTCATTCAGCAACAATGCTTCGCTCAGCTCCACTCGACGAGGACAGCGACGGACCTAGTAACAAGTTTACTCTAACCACAAAAACAAATACCTTATTATCAAAATAATTAAATTAGACGGTAAATTTAATATAATCGTTTTCAAGGACTTTATATCAATAAAAAATATACAAATTATGATTAAATTGCAGCTTCAATCAAACTGTCAGCTTGTATTTATGAACACAGCCATTACCTTCAGAATACTCAGCTTATTGAAGTAACTTCATTTCGTATTCTTTAATGATTCGTGAGTAGTTTAATATATACACATTAACAGACACTCCCTCCCACATACATATACATGTTATTTAATGAATATGTTCTCAACACCAATAATATTTTGATGACTAGTTGACAGAAAGATAATGTAGATATTAAGTTATTAGGATTTTAAACACTATTACAGTATCAAATATCTTATCAATGTTGATTCAATATATAAGTGCTTCAATATGAGTGTGTCTTTGATTAGAAATACAAACATATATACATATAACACTGATAACGCAAAAAAAATAATTGTGGGTAAATTATATGTATGCGTAGATGACATTTCATTTTTTGCTGAAAAATATCAGAAATTAATTATACTCAAAGGATACTTCAAAATAAACTATTTGTTTAAACATAAATAATTACAGTTATTTCATAACATATATGTAAATGTAGAGGTCCCACATATACATATTGTTACACTATGAGTGACATTACTCTAGAAAATATTATGTACGTAAAAATATATTGATTGAAATGGTATTATTATTATAATTAATTTAACTAGTAACTAGTTTCAAATTAAGCGAACAACAATCAAAATATATCTGAACAAAAAAAAATATTATAAAAATTTGCCAAATGGTTTAAAATGGCCAATAATCGTAAATAACATATCTGGGCGGTTACTTTACATGTTTAATTCTAATTAAGTAATTTATTTGAATGGGTGTGAATTTAACAAGCTAGAGTACAAGAATGCCAATTACATACAAATTCAAAATAAGGTCTTCCATACATAATTCATGTAATGTTTTCCATCAAACACCGTCATTGTTCATACAACACTAATTACAAAGCGTAGGATCTTTAAACTATTAAACAGATAAATAATATTTATAAATGTATGTGTGGGTTTTGTTAAGATCTTTTTTTCGAAATCGTGTTTTTATAATAATTTTTTTTTTATTTTTGAGATTGTGTTGATATGCAATTATGATATATTTTTCGTATTTTTTTATGATTTTGTAAGTTCATGAATAAATTAAACATATTTATAAAAAATATTGAAAATACATTCTTATATATTCAAAAGTTAGTTATTTATTTATAACTTTTCGACTTTAAATGAATATAAGTTACCATTTGTGTACGTCAATTATAAGTGCCAGGAGGGGATATTTTAATACCATACTTATCGAAATACGTTCTTCTGTAAAGACAGTCTCCAACTTAAAAGTTAAGACTAAGAGGATTCTAGACACGCCCTGATCTGAGAAGAACCACACAACAAACTCCGGTATTATTTTATTATGATCATTATTTCATAAACGTCAAAATATTTAGTAATCAGTTTCAGAACAACTAGAATCAACACAATCAATTAAACTTGTAGGAAAATATGGATAAATTTATTATATTATAAAATACTCTTGTTAATTTAAAGTAGATTGTCTTTAACAAATAACAATATAGTCTTTATCTACTTTTATATTTCAAACTTCATAAATAAAATCTATTTATCGAGTTGTCAGTATTTAATAAGAAGAAGGACTTTAAATTTAATAATATATTTATTTATTATTTATTAGTACAATTTTATATTAGCTAGTAGTTAATTTTAATTATTTGTAATTTTTATAAAAATTACAAAAATTTAAAATTAACTACAGTTGAATAATTCATCATAGTTTATAGAACCATATTTCTCTTTTATATCTCAAATTAAAAATATAATTATTAATTATTAATTATTTTTTATATTTTAAAATATTTCTTTAAACAAATTTCTCAGATGATATAATAAAGAAATATAAACTTACTGAAGTAAACTTACTGAAGTACCAAAAAATTAATTTTTGGAAAATCATAGAAAAAAAC
Source organism: Mechanitis mazaeus (assembly GCA_959347395.1). NCBI lineage: Eukaryota > Metazoa > Arthropoda > Insecta > Lepidoptera > Nymphalidae > Mechanitis > Mechanitis mazaeus. Next base: position 13,658,756 of record OY365743.1, read on the forward strand.
ACATTATGTTATTTAAATTTAATAACTATGAGATCAATAATTCAATAGCTTTATTATATAGAATAGAAATATAATTTCTGTTATAATAGAACTGCACAGTTAAGCTAAATTACTGAGGCACCTCTATATACTTTGAAAAATACAAATCTTTTATTTTTTAAAACTGTACAAACCGACTGGTAAACGATATAATAACAAGTAAACCATGTAACACATGTAGTGAAGTGTTAAAAGTTACAGCTGAGTACAGTACGAGGCCGTGTGTGGTCTCTCGCTGTAATTTAGTTCACGGAGATCCTTTGTACTGTTCAATGATACAAATAATACTCCTGTAATCTCTTGACACCTAATGTTTATATTTATACTAATATTATAAATAGGGTTGTATATTTCTATGTTTGTAATGGATGAACTCAAAACTACGGATCCGATTTCAAAAATTTTTCACTATTAAAATGCTACATTTTTTGAGTAGAATAAGCTATATTTATATATATATATGATTAGGTATAATAATCTTAAAATGTCCATCTCTACGCGCTTGTGTATGTCTTGAGCTTAACCATATGTTAGGTTCATATCATGTAAAAGCTAGTTTGTTACAAAGAAATGTATTATTTCAAATTTTATTTATTATTTTTTTAACTATTGTATGTTCTAAATAAGTTTAGATAGAATACAACTCATATAAATTTTATATATATCTCAGAAATGTGTCTCTCAAATTACAGTTGAGTTGATATTTTATTATACACATTTTATTGATTATAAGTTATTATTTTATGTATATTTTATTTTACAGTCATATTAATCTTATATAAACATATTCTAGATGTATATAAAAATATTTGTTAAAGTTTACAAATGAGTTACAATTTTCGCAGTATTTTAAGGGTGTCTAAATAGTTGTACAAAAATAAATATACGTAAGTATATTTGATTTTATTAAAGAATCAAAGTGATAAAAAATGTTTTATAATAAAACTATAATTGTAGACTTTCTAATTAATTAAAATATTTTATAAAACAAGCTTTTAATATGTTATATATATATATATATGTTATATATATATATATATATATAATTAAACTGACTTACAAAGACATAAATCTGCTTATCTCGAAAATTTTTGTTTTATTCCGAAACCTTAAGTCGGAAAATATATAACTTTTAATGAAGCTAAACTATTAATAAATAAGATATTGAAAGCATAAACTATTTTTAGAAAAAGAGAATAGACAAATTGAGAGGAAATAACTCACATTCGCACATTACACTCACTTACTTATAAAAATATTTATATCCACTATTACATATTATCTGGTTTATCACTTTCACACCTTTTACCCAAATCGTAAGTGAGAGAGTGACAAAACAGGGAATAAATTGTAGTAACAATATATTTATAAGTATAGTAGTTTGTTTTCAATGTATGTTTGTAAGGGAGAAGGTCTGTTGTAAAGGACTTCCAGACAATTAAAAAATATATATGTATATGTAACCATTAGTGTGAAGTCTAACCTAATAGCCAATATCCGCTAAAACGTACCGAGCTTAAGATTAATGATCTTCTTCTGAATGTCCTTTAGAATATATTTAATTAAAAGTTATAAATATACTAAGCTTTAGCCCAGGCTTTCCCTTTAAATACAATTTCAAACTGTGGCTTTTTATACTTTGATCCTATGAAAGAGAAAAAATACGTTTTAAAACATGAACATAATCTTACTAGTACATATTTTATTAGTTTTTTTGGTACTTTCATTTATTTTTTTTTCCTGTTTTTTTTTTGTTTCTAAAAATATAGCCTTTTATTTGTAACTGTGCTATGTTTTAAATAAATAAATCTTAAATCTAATATAACATAGATATGTATTTTTTAATATGTAAAATATTTAAATGTAATGTAAATACATTTTAATCATAAGCAAAACGAAATTATAAATCGGAAGAAACATATATATATTATTATTATTATTATATAACAGACATACAGAAGGATATGTTTTTCATGTTATATTTGAGGTATTTTTATTATATCTAACTTGGGTATTATACTATCACAGTGATGTGACCGCTTGCCCCAAGGTCTCGTGATCCAACCTTCCGAGAGGCATTCTGATTAGAGCCGCCAATCAACGCTGCCGACACCTTGTACAATGTGCTTGCCTTCTATTATATATTAAAACTATCTGTACAATAATATATACAAAGACGAAACTATAGATACAATTATGGTTACTGTTTAGACTATTCCCATGTAATAATGGTGTTTTGATTGGAGTAGACAAAGTCGCGGCCAACAGTTAGTTATTTACTAATAAGTTATCGAACTAAAAAAATATAGAAGAATATTAGTTGGAAGTTTGGCTCTCCGGTTCCTAATATTAACCATAAATCCTACACATTTTTTCTATTACATACATATATAAAATGACTTCAGTTTATCTTAATGATAAAGTTTTACGAATTACTATTAAAAATTCTATATCTTGCAGGCTGCATTTTCATTCAAAAATACTCTATTGGTTTATTATACAATATATTTTAATTTATTGTAATAAAAGATTTAGTTAAGAGAAACGAGCGAATCTAAAGACAGACATGCAAATGTATGAGAATTGACTTTCTTTGTTAACATTGCGTGCCACTGGCAAAAACAACAACAATGGGTTACGAAATAAAATTAACTATTATAATGACTATTTTAATATAATTATCTTTATAAATGTTTCGTCACTGTTAATAAAACACTTTATTTACAATAAGGAAAGCTGTAATCGAGTTTATAACGTTATTATTAATCTATTAAGAACAGTCAATTAAAATATAGTGGGTTTTTCTAATTCTTTATTAGCAATAATGTTAAGCTTATTATTATTAGAATAGAAAATCTGCCCCATTTTCCTGGCACAGGGTTGAACTCTGCTGTGTTGATGAATTTATCATTTTATATTTCAAAATAGTATATTATTTTTAACATCTAAATTGATTAAAATTAACGTTTGTTATCACAACAGTACACAAAAGCATTATAAAATTACAATTATAAAATTACAATTATGAAATTTTTAAATTTATGAATTTTTTAAATTTATGATCAATTATGCTTATAGATTTTAGACGTCGACTTTCATATATTAATACAATGGACAGAACCTGGAAGATTCTGGAGACCTGAACCTGGTAATCAAAACTGTATACTGTGTAATTGAGTAGAGTAAGGGATCTGTGAATGAGGTACAAATTGAAACATTTAAATAAAATTATATTAAAATGACAGTCCCTTTTTTTATTCTAGAAATATCCTTAACATTATAGTAATAACCAACATCCTTAAAAGTTGCAAAACAATAAAAATAATGTAATACAGAGACTTCATTGTTCTAAGCTAATTGCCCAAGACATTTCTATGCTTTCAAGACTAAGGAAGCGCTCATTTGCATGTTGATAGAAATCGAGAACCAAGGTCTCTGTAACAACATTAATTGTACGTATTACGTGTACGTTCTGATGACGATTAGTTTTGCGATTATGTTTTTGTTATCGGTAAATCGTGAATATGCCTGCTATTATGTACTGTACTCATATTAAAGGTGTTTGTATGAACAGTTTCACGCATTTTAGAATGTTTGGAATTTATTTCATACCCAACTTCAACTTAACTTTTACTTAAAAAACTAATTTTGAAATTTTTTAATTTTTTTAAAACTTAAATACGAAGGTCTGTTAATTGTTATTGGTGAAATTTTCTTATTTCTAGTTCTCTTCATTCAAGAGTAACTGTTAACTGACCTCGTCGTGATCTTTATGTCTATTTGCAAAATTTAGATTACTTGCAAACACACATATACAAGTTTTTCTAATAGTGAGAAGGACACACATATACAAGTGTAGATAAATTTTATCCATAAATTTATTTCTCTAAACCCTTGAGAAACACTTATTTTTTTATCTTTCAATATATTCTCTTTCATTTTCTGTATAATATGAGTTCTAAATGTAAAGATGTTCAGTTCAGTACTCAAGGTTTGAAAGTATAACAAACAAACTTACATTTGCCTTCATAATATGAGTTATTGTATCAATTACCATTGAAATAAATATTAACCCCAGCTAGTTTGGTTGTAATTTTTGTGCCATACAAGATTTTAGTTGCAATAAATATTTTTTTACAAAAAGATTATTAAATAAGTGATAGAGTGTCTTATATTTTCCGAATGTATTTTGTGGACGTAATAACAAAAAAAATATATATATTTTGTATTACTAAAAACACCTATATCTTCGCAAGTTAAAAAAGAATAATTCCGATATTTTAGAGTCTTTATTAACACTTTAATCTATACATAGTTAATGTTCAAAGTTGTTATGCTGCCCCAAAATGTTTAAAGTTGTTATATGGGTAAAAAATGTTCAAAGTTGTTGTACTACTACAAAATGTTCAAAGTTGCAATATCGCTATAAAATGTTCAAAGTACAAATAAGGGCTAATAAAGACACCGTTCTTTGAAAATACTGAATATGAAGAAATATCTTTGCCTTAAGTAATTACTAAGGTTTAATTGTTACAAATGAAGTACTTAGAAAACTATTGTAACATAATAAAATAGTTAGTTTCATGGTTGATATATTATTTTAAAAAATCTTTATTTCTGGATCCTCTACACTCACGTGGTACAAATAATATTTTTATATAAAACTAGCTATCGCCAGCAACTTCACCGATTTGGATTTCGGTAACAAAACCTATTTATTAAAATATTTTTTTCTACTATTTTTATTAGTATTTATTATTTTTTTGTGTGTTTTTTTTTACTTACAAATTAAGGCAATATTTCTTGCAATCTCTTTAACCATAATCTTTGTATTTCAGTTAATTTACATATAACCATAATAAATTATACAACTAAGCCTTGCTAAAAATTACTATCCACTCGTCAAACCCTTACAAGAATCAGTTTAATACTTTGTTTTTTTGTGACCATACAGACTGACAGACGCGGGTATAAAACTTGATTTTGTAATATATAATTAAAAATATGTATAGATAAATAAAAATAATACATATATACTTAAATTATATAACAGTTCAATTCGAATAAGTTACAGATTTTGTTTATATTTATTATTTTTATTTAGTCTTACGGAACTAAGCACAATACTAATAATGGTAGCTGTCTGTGTATTTATCAACCGGAATGCAGATAATTGCAATGAATTCTTGCTGGTTTTGCTTAGATTTTTTAAGCCATGGTATATAACACATTCATAACTTAAACGCCTGGGGCTAGATAATTATTACAATATTTATTATAAAAAGTGGATTGTATATAATTATAATAATTATAGCTTTATAAATAATTAATGTACATTAATTAATAAATAAATAGTGTAATTAGTGAAATATTAGCAATAGCAACATTTTTATGTAAGTTTTTGTTGTCGTTACAATATCATTCTGCTTTTTTTATTACTAACTAAGAAGTTCTTTATTACTTTTGAGAATCAGATTTAAAAAAGTAAGTAATTAAAATATTTATTATATTTTATAAGTATTGCTTTGAAACGAATGCTATGTATACACGATCTTTCGTATTTTTGTTTAATATATATATATCTGTAGCATTCTAATAGTAAAATAATTTTAAAAATCTATCCAGTACATTTAATGTGTATTTTTCATAAACATTCAAACCTTTCTCTTTATAATATTAGTATAAATATACAATATTTTTACTTTGTAGGTGGTACAGTTTAGCTCTATACATTTTCTACAAGCTAGACACTACCCCCAAGACCCGGAAGCATAAAAGCCTTCTTTTCGTTACTTGTTCAAATCTCCTTTATTCCTCTCCATTGCTCAAGTGTGGTTACTCAAAAACTTATATATGTTACATTAATATATTCCTAAAAAAATCTTTATTTTAGAACATCACAGATATTTTAACATTGTCCTTACATACATTATTTAAGATAAAATAATTGGGGAATAATAAGAAAAAAAAACTGGTATCAATTACTTTATAAATGTGTAAAGAAAGGATAAGTATTAAGTGACAAAAACAAATCAAAGTTACAATATTAATTTAAAAGGATTAAGTGCAATAACTAAAAGATTGATGGTGGCTGTCAGTGTTTTGTCTATAGCTTTGATTGATAGTTAATACTTTGTAGCTAAGAACTGGTTTTGCATTTGTTATAAATCATTCAATTCATGTCTTTGTAAAAATCATGTCAAGTATGATTGTTCAGAAAATAATCTCTAAACAATTCTGAGCTTTTTTTATTGGACACTTGTATGAGTTTTTATGATCTATAAAGTTTCTAATTAATTTAAAATTCACAAAACTCAGATATTTTAAAATATTTCAATACAATCATGTAATGTAATACTACAATTATCTCCAGAACATGATGGAAAGTAGAGTTTTAGCCATAATAAATAAATATAATTCGTATAGTTATATCAAAGTTTGAGCATTTACGAGAATATAAAATGAATACAATTAATCTGTTAATTTGTAATGAAATAATACTTATCTCTTATTACACATGTTACTAAAAATGTATGTCATTTTTATTTGTATATTTGTTTGTTTGAGCCAACCTTTTAACTGTATTTTAATCTGCATTTAAATGTTAATATATTTCGTTGAAATGCTGAAGTATCACTTCAAACAGAGTAGCAAGAAATCGCTGAGTATAATTTAAGTTAAATATTGTACTTACTTGCAATATTTGCAGATAGGAATAATATATCTAAAATATTACATTATGTAACAAAATAAAGATCATGATATTTTCTTATACATATTTATTTTTGTATTTCTTTTCTATTTTGAATCAATACCCACTAGTATTGATTGACTTGTATTGATCACTTATTTACGTCAAAAAATATATTAAAATCATCAAATATTCTAGCAAAAAATATATGTTACATAAACCCTTTTTTCTAGCAACTGTTAATTTACCTTACAACAAACATACAACATTCTTAAAAGAACAGATGTTAATAATGAAGTTAGGTGTTCATCGATATTCAAGTTATTAAACGCGGTAAGAGAAGAAAAAGGAGAAATGAAAAAGTATTCCAATTAACTTGACTAGCGCCTGCGCATCCGTTGACTCTTTAATGACCAACCTGACAAAATCTTGTTTTTGCCTCGCATTTGCAACGATTATGGCCCAAGTTTTGAGAAATCTTTTAAATTTGATAACTTTATTCGCTTTAACTTTTTTTTTTCCAAAGCACTCTCCCCTGAATTATTTTTTCATGATTATAGAGACATAGCTAAACTTGTTCCACTTTTATAACTATATTTATATGGTATAAGTTTTAATATAATAATTAGATAAAAAAATACTTATTCTATTAATATTTTTATTCTAATATTAAAGTCAATGCTTATTATAAAGATAATCTTGGGAGTTGCTTTAATACTTACATCGCTTTAAGCTTAAAACTCAAGCTACATGTGTTTCCGCTCCTTGCAGCTCACCGTTACTTTAACTGGACGAGCTGGTTTGCTCGTACTGTTCTTATAATTGCAGTTATCGAGTAATCGAGGTATCCATTGATATGAGACATTCGACTGATATGAGTGCACTTTTATTGATTTTGTCATTTATTGTTTTTGACACAAATAATTAAATTTTTAATTAATATTTAAATTAACTGATTCTTGCAAATTTTGTAACTAATTAAAGACTTTTTGACAATATGGATTTTTTTTTTTTTTGTGAAAAAAATTTTACCTTCGGTAAATTTTCATTTATATTTAATAAGTTCTACCTATATTTGTCGTATAAATAACTCTTATAACTAGAAGATGCCAGGACACAGGTGTTTTAAACCGTGGGAATCGTACCTTGCTCTTGAACTATGATTCTTTTTTATCACTTTTGCACTCCTGCGCACACAGGAGAGGCTTTCATTAAATAAATAACAATTTGACGCTCAATTGGATTAATAACAGATTATTATACAAATTTATTTGTTTACTAGACTTTTGATTGTTTATCTCGTTATTTATATATCTTTTTTCCAGAATAAAGATAGCGTATTTTTTTAAATTCATATTCAAATATTCAAATTATTCAGTTCAAATCTACAACACAACCTACACACCAATCTTATATATATTTAATGTATTATGAATAACAAAACTTTTCCAAAGGTAAATTGATATCTAAAAGATATTCATTATATCATTGAATAATTTAAACTCAAACTAATAAATTATAATAAACATTTCATTTTCCCTCAATTAATATATATTAAATTTCCTAGATAATGAGAATTTTATTTATAACTCTCGTTGACATTCTACTCCATACAAAATCATTAGGTCTTGGCATATTGTAATATTTCTGGTACAAAATGAACCTAAGCAATGAAACCGGTTTCAATTTTAGGGCATTTAATTTCGTAATTTGAATTCCCAACGAGTATCCGGATTTACGAAAGCTTGCATACCTCCTGCAGTAGAAACTTATCACATCATATAATTAAAATACACGTGAAGATGTTCAAGATTGTATAATTTGTTCTTCTTTCGTGGCATTTCTCGTCACTAAATTTGGACATAGATGTCCTTAAATAATTAAATATTTACATATACTTAAGATACATAAAGAAGATGTTCAAGATATAGCTGTATTATTTGTTTTTGTTTCGTGGCATTTCTCGTCACTTGGATAAAGAAGTACTTGAATACTTGGTTATTTACCATAAAATATTGTTATTTATAATCTTAGCTGCAACGTTCTCTTGAATACATTAAACAAGGATCTGATAACAGATACAAGTGAGATGTTAAGATATGCAATAATTACTAGATAATACTTGTTTTTCTAATGAGGATTTTAAGTTATTATAAAAATAGACGACAATGATACGTCCTTAAAAATATAACTACTTTTTTGTTATCTCAAAGCGATTTTCATAATCCTTTCAAAAAAAAAAAAACTATAAACTCTGCTACACTAGATGATGCCATGATATGCTAGAGCACAGCTAACAGTGCCTTCAATACAGTGCTCTCAACACTGTGCTTTCCTATGCTGTGCTTTAATATGCTGTGCCGTGTTGTACTGTGCTGTGCTGTGAAGATGCTATGCTTTGTTAAGCTATAGTATACTATACTATAGTATATAACAAAATAATTGAATACCTGTTAATATTTTATACAATACTCCAGAAGGTGAAAGGTAAGGCTAGGTAAGCTGTACAGTTTCCACCAGTTCATATGATATGGACATTATCGAATATTTCGTGAGACTGTGTAATGTAAAAAGGCAATGTAAAAGCGTAATGTAAAAGGTCTTCAGTACATTTTGTTTTCAGGTTACAGCTTATATATGCATATATTTTTTATTCACAAAATGTATGCACAGTAAGAAACTGATTTGGTCTATAATTACAATAATTCAATACTTTTGATCTTTGTGTGTAATTTGGTATTGTAAGCATATTATGAGTCAAATAGGATGCTTGTCGCTCAGGAAAGTTCTTTTAAAATGGTCCAGAAAACGGGCTTTGAAAATATAAAGATTTAAATTAAAAACGTTTGGATTTATTTCATTTAAAACTTTTAAAAGGTCTCACTATTTGAGTTAAAGGGAAACAGATGATTTTCCTGGCAAAAAGTTTATAGTCTATAAAATAATATATACGTTCGTATTGCATGGTCTTATTAACTGTTAACTCTCATTGGATTTTAATTGCAACTTCAATATTTCAAGAAAAGACTTAATAACATAGTATGGATGTTTGGAAAAATGTAGTCAAATTTGATTATAAATACTTATAATTCAATTTTTGTTTATTAAAGGTTTAATAAGTTTGTATTTAATGAGCTGCTATTAATATTAGTATCATTATAGTCGACAAATAACAAACAGATGGTTGTTCGAGTCTTTAATTGTATCATATTTTCTGTGTATTGTAGTTTTTGTGTATTTTGTTTCATTATAAATATATATTTAGAAATGCTTTTTAATGTATAGAATAACTTAATTATAAACAACAAAAGAAGTCAAATAATTACATGTTAGATTTCGTTCTTTAATTGAAATATATTTGTCAAATTATATAGTAATTTAGTTTTGTCAACTTAAAAAATGTTATAAAAACAGTTACTTATAACATTTATTAAGTTTACTGTTAGTCGTGAATAAAACAGAGATCTGGTTCATCTCCACCTGGTTAGATCTTTTTGGTTTATTTTCATGAGAAAAAATAACAGCTGTAATATTGATAAGCGATGATATAGTGACAACATGTGCCTGATGACTCCTTATATGGAGTCACCATGACAAAGTCACCGTTAGAAAATACAACTTTTCTCATCACCTGTATCCTGCACTCTTGCTATTATTTTTAATGTATCACCTATTTCAGATATATTTAATATACTAATAGAGACTCGTCATTCAAACTCTACATACTTGTAATATATTATTATTGAGTTAAATTATCTTTTCAAGTAAATTATATAAATCCATTAATTTAATTTTTTTTTTCAAATATTGTTTTTACTCGATCTCGAAATGTTTTCTTATAAATATTTAGCTTGTTTAATTACCACAAAATAATAATTTTATCTCAAAATAATTTTAATCTACCATAAAATATATGCAATATTTATGTATAAAATAAATATTTTCTATATTGTACAGTATGGATTATTTATAACAAAGTCACAGGACTCATACATTCTCGTTATATAGACTTTTATGAAGACGAAATCGAATATGGTTTTTTTCAAAAAGTAAATTTATCTAATAATTAATTAATTGATTTTTATTAAGTTATGAAAAAAAAAATAAACTTGCAGCAATAATTTTTATTGTAACCCTCGTCCTTTCTGGTAATTATTGTAACATTATAGTCACAATTTAGATTATCTGTGACAATGAAATTCATCTGTATATGATTTATAAATTAGTTGATACAAAATTATATAAGTTATATTTTTAAAAAAAATCTAACAAAAAAAAAGGTTATATATTTATATTTTAATAAAGAAGACAAAGTGTTTCAGTAATTTGTCCAATGTATTCTGTTAAAACAGAAAATAATTTATAGTAGACAGGCTATTAGTGTTGAGACTGAACTAAATCAATAAATTGGATTCACCGTGTGTGTGTGTGTGATAAAATTAAAATGTGTTAAAATTATTATTGTAATTTATTGTGAATCATTCATTGTTCTTTATTAGTTTTGTGTAATTAAATATTATCATACTTTGTATCTTGTAAATCATATTGACTTTTTAATTTGTCATTCTACTTAGTGTGTTTCAAAATAACTATGAGATTTCGAATAACTACCAGAAGTTTTACATATTGTTGTAAACTATTACCAACAATTAAAATAAATAATAATAAATATGTTAAATTTAAAAATGATATTAAATTTCCATTACAGATTTAAACTCATTACAAATTTAAAGTGTTATTACTTCAGTCTTTTATATAAATTATCATTATTTGTTTTTTATATACAATGATATCGGTACATGCTGTATTTAATTATACTATGTTAAAAAACATTTTACAAATTATATAATACAATGAAGTAGCCTTTTAGGCTGTAATAAAAACATCTGAAAACCTACATAATCAAATAAAGCTGTCTATAGGTTGTCTGAAACAGGTGCGCCTCAGAATAGAATCATTTTTTTTAAAGTAGTTTAATAAAATTTAAATTATAAATTGAAATTCATACACTTACAATGTAAATAGACGTTTGTTTGCGTGCGTGCGTGTGTGGTGTGTGTGTGTGTGTCTGTGTGAGTAGTTGATTGACAGCTTTAGTTGAGAACTCTTCTTTCCTTATACAGAATTTATAAATTTATTTTAATGGTTGACTCTTAATTCAATAAATGCAGATGTAGCATGTATATTATTAGCAGATAATTATTACTATGGGAGGATTATTTCTATAGTTTTTGCAGATGGTTCCTGACATCAGATGAGACCATTTAACATTTAAGAAAAGAGCAAAGAGACCAGCGTTTTGAACGTTCAATTGTAGCATACAAATCTCATCTTATAATCATAATGAACTATTTATTTTATGATTTTGTCTATTTGCTTATAGAAGATTTTTATGCAAATTTTACCAAAACCACTAATTTTAAAAGTAAAGTAATTTTATTAAAAACACAAGTATATTATTTGCATCAAAACTTTAACAACATTGCTAACAATTGTTAATGATATTTTGTATTAATAAATTATTACAACAAATTAAACTAATATACAAAGCTAGGCAAATGTCATATCTAAAGATTGGTACAAAATTATTCATTAAAGTTATCATTTATATTGATTGACCTACAGCGTCCAAGTAAATTTTAAATTTAAATATTTATTAAAAAAAACTGAATTAGTAATAGAAAAATACAAATTTGTCAATTTTTATATTCCTCATATAAAAATGTCAAGATATTAATATTATTAGATATTTAAATATTTAATAATTTACTAATATCACCTAAAGTATTTGCCTGTAGCTATTTTATATCCAAGTATATTAATTTCATAAAAGAAGAAACGATTATAATATATATAATATATATTTATTTCAAAAAATGTGTTTATTATCGACTGGTGCAAAGAGTATAGTCATCAACATTAGTAAAATTAGTGACAGTTCTTCTAACTGGATGAATCTATTTGCTGGGGTACCGCAAGGCGTCGTTCTTTGTCCCTTAACCTTTTCAATATTCATAAATGAATTTTCCATAGTTATTTCTTCCGGGTATCATCTCTATGCGGATGATTTACAGCTTTATGGACATGATACTTTATTGTTGGAATAGACATTATAAATACCGTAAATGACGACCTTCAAAAGATACAATCATTGACGGAAGACTAGTCCACAGCTGAATTAAAAATAATCGCTATGCTAATTAGTAGCAGACAATTAGGATTCTGACTCAAATGCCTCATGGAACCTGTAATTAGTTTAATATATATGAAATGATACATTAAATTGACATTTAATCTTCTTCAAATTTTCTTCCTTTTGAAACAAAAACTATCCTTTCTCAATCTCTTCTACTTCCTTTACTTGACTACTTATCTATTCAGATGCGATCAGTGAGCTACTTAATAAATTAGATATACTTTTACAATATTACAGCGGTTACAGACAAGTTATCAGGGAACGATATCTCCACCGAATTCAGAAAATAGCTGCCTCTAATCAGTACGTACGTTCGAGATCATGTTCAGGTGACTTGACTACAACTAACCGAACAAAATCACCTGCGTTTCCACTTCCTTTAATAAATTTTATTTTAAGAGTACAATCACATACTAACTGGTCAAATTAGATAACAATTAGATATTAAGAGTCAAATGACATTCTTGATTTCGATTGAATTCGACACAGCAGCGCTATCTATTTCCGACATATATATTTTTAATAGTTATGTATAGGTGTATGTGTATGCGTATGCGTATGCGTATGCGTATGCGTATGCGTATGCGTATGCGTATGCGTATGCGTATGCGTATGCGTATGCGTATGCGTATGCGTATGCGTATGTGTATAAGTATTTGTATATGTTTATGTGTATGTGTGTATGTGTACGTGTATTATAATGTTAATCCATTGTAAAGAAATAAGTCATCTTTTGTGCAGATAATAATTTCTACTATATCACTATTACTGTTGTATGGTAAAAATGTTTTCAACCCTTCTATTCGAAAAGTGTCGCTTTAAAAGCTATTAAAAGCTACAGCTTTGAAAAATAGCAATATTCCGAAAGGAACTCTTTAGCGGGCGGAAAAGTAATTTGAATTTAGATATAAACATTCATAGAAATCGAACGTCTCTGTTTTTGTAATCAGTACGTACTTATTTTCTCATAGAAAGGGGATGAAAAGTAGAGTGTATGACTCGAGAGCAAATATTTTTCCCTCGGGCGATGTAATTAGGATTATAGGGAATCCCACGCTGTAATCAGGATTCTACCAGCGTCCTTTGCTTCGCCCGTGTTTTAAATAGCGCCTCGCCGTAAAAATACTATCTTGCTCTTTTGTGATACAATCTACTATTTTATGTCCCGCGCCCTCTACCGTCTATAATAAATCGCACCTTAATTTAAAACCGTTATCCAGCCTCCCTGAACAAAACTATAAGTGTCGCTAATAACTTCTTATATTTCTACCAGGTATGGTACACCACCTGTTCAAATTAAATACACAATAAATTCTACTATCACTTGAAGGAGCATGTGGCTTTTATATAAATTCTAATATTAACCAACTGCTGCGCAATTATACATGTATATGTTGCACGGGTACACCTGCTGGTATCAATCTATTTTAATTATAATTATTATTGGAGTGCATAAAGTTATATTGAAGTCTTCTGATTGGTACTTACGCCTCAAGTATATAATGCTATTAGTATATTCTCTTGTAAGTAAACATAGATTGTTTTATTGGCTTAGGTTGTAGGGGTTATTTATAATAAATGGATCATAAATCAATATTTTTTCCTCAACAAACAGAAAGGGTAACAAAGTTTGAGATTTTTTAAGAAAATATTTATTTTAATTCAAATACAATATAACATGTGTTATAACATTAGAAATAAAGTACATATATTGATGTCATCATTTTCTTTATATAGCATCAAAAAGTCTAAATTAGTAAACCTTAGGCATGGTACACACTTATATATAATGAGACATCCATCCTGATAAATATAAAACTCCTAATTTCAATACAGGAAAATGTTTAGCGCTGACTTCAAATTTCTCAAAAGATAAAGCAGCTGAGACTTTTATGTCTAAGATTATATTCATAACTTATGAAACCTTAAAAGAACATAATTTGTTAATAATAAAGACACTTAGACATCAATTTATAAGAAAACCAACACCAATTAATTAAGAACCGCAATTTGAAAGATAAAGTGGCAGTTGTAGTATAATTACACGATATTTGCGGGGTCCTAAGTCTTGGTCTGTAATTATTTTATAGACATCAAGTACGCCTGAGGAACTAACACTGTATTAGCAACAAATGAAGCTTCAATAAATAATGCATGAACTTTGCAGTGTTATGACAAGCACATGTGTTTCTCACACACAAACAAATTAATAAAACTTTAACATTATAGAAATATTTTAAGCATTTCAAATATATTGATTACCAATTAATTTTCGGAACTCTTCACCATTCCACTCCGGGCTTTATTTAAGCAAATGTGAAAAACAAAGAATTATATATATATTTTTTTTATTTCTCTTTTACATAAGACGCGTGCAGAAAAGTAATAAAATTAAAATAAATAACAGACAATACATAATACCCTAACAGTTGGAAGTAACAATACCTTCTAGTGGAATCTCTTACTTTTACAGTATAAATGTAAGTTTTATAAATCCTTGTCTTTTTTTCCATTTGTATAGTTTTATTTAAGTAACTGACGGACAAAGAATCAAATGTCATATCTCTAGATCTGATAACAGTAGAGTAAGATATCGGCATCGAGTTTTTTGTTTTCTCGTGGAAATTAACAAAAATATCGTTTACGTGTAATAGAGGTATAGCGAGGACAGATTAAAAAAAAACATCTATTATTTCTAGCGTTTTGTACGAACAAACAAAAAGAAAAAAATTTGCAAGGTGTACTAAACACGTAGCAATACTAAAAAAACAAATCAAATTATTATATAATTATATGACAGTAACCGAAATAATATATGACAAAAAATTATTACAAATATTATTAACAAATAAAAACTATTATTGTAATAAATTGCACTAAAACATTTTCAAAAGCTAAAATGAACGTAATGAAAAAAAAAACATGAAATGCCAGACAAAATGTTCTCACTATCAGATCGATTTGAAACCATGCAAAAGTTGAAGCTAGTTAAAAATATATCACAACCCGTTTTCTTTCTGCTCCTGACATTTGCCAAGGCTAAACTTTTTTCCCAGAGAAATGAGCCCGGCCAATACCCCGAGATCACGAGAAATGCAGCCTTGGAGGTACGACGAACCCGGTCTCAAGAGAGAGAAATATAATTAAGAAACCTGTACTAATAGCCTTTTCCGTTAAATGGAGTTTTGACTTGATCCTATTAAAGATCGGATACTCTTTTTCTATTTGCAATTTAAAATTGCTTGTTGATTTTAATACGATAATTATAATTGCGAATTGCGTATTTGTACAATTTAATGTTACAATAGATTTTTTTTTATTAATATAAATTAATTAATTATACATGTTAGAAATAATGCAATTTTATTGACGATAATATAAAAATGTCATTTAAAAATTTATTGATTTTTGTATGTCAAAGATGCCTTCACCTGGGAAATATTTGATACATATTAAATTAGCAGGAATATATTGAGGTAGACACACACTGACGGTTGCAATTAAGCGCCATGTGCACACTATATATAGTTCTAACGCATTAGACCGAAAGATACACCTGTCTGTATTATGCCTAACGGACCGATTCAGCTAATCCTTTTACTAATTTCTAAAGTTCAAATGAATTTAGCAATCAGTAGTTAATAATATTATATATTATTAATAAAAACCATTCTGTCAATAGCTTCTATATCTTTGCATTCATTTAATCTTTCTTTTAATGTCATTATAATTTTTATTACTAAAAAACTATGTATCGAAACAACAAAATGTGAAACTTGCTTCTTAACAAAATGTCACTTGTAAAATAACTTGAAATGGACTTATCAGTGTAATAACTAATACAATGAAAAGGAATAATAAATTCTATAATTAATATTAAAAATGTGATGGTATTTTATTTAATAACAATATTAGGAAAATTGAACTGAACACTTGTTCTTTAATAATTTTAGTAATACTTAATTCCTATATCTATATCATATATAAACTGTTATCAATTGTAAACATTATTCACGGTTTACCAACTAAACTTTTTATTATTTTATTAAGTTTTACTCACAACTTACAAAATTTAATTTAACAATAACCATTGTAATAAGTGTTACGATAAAAAAAACTATATAGATAAACATGATATGCACATAAAAGTTTACATAATATACTAAATTTAGCATTTTTTCTAAAATAAAATAAAAGTTTTGAAACTATTGAGCGTGTTTGTAAAATATATCCAAATAAAAAAAAATCAAAAAGTTAATATGAAATTAGAACTTAAATTTATTTAATACTATATGGACTGTATTTCTGAAAGTGGTTAGAGAATCACTGTGGATATCAAGGAAATACTTAAATAAGCTTAATTATGTAAATAAAAGTAAAAAAAAGATATAAAAATTAGCAGCTTACTATAATCTCAAAAATAGCTCATGCGAATTAAGATAGTTCTTCAGATATCTGGAGAGAATTTTTAATAAAACTATCTAAAGAGAACATTTAATTCAATAGTTTAAAATGTTACATAAATACATGAAATCAAGTTTGGTTCCACGATTTTCTTTGCTACAACTTGGCATAATCTTAAAATTTAAAACTCTTGCACCAAAGAAAGCGCTTTTGAATCCATTTAATTGTCAGCAAGCGAGCGAAGCTCTCTATGAAAGACTTTTCTGCATCCTTTATGCAAGAATCAATCAAAAACGGTATATCTGAAAATTTCCAAATTTTACGAACTCATAGACATCCGTCTGATGGTAGTTTTAAATTAAAGAAATATAAATATTCCATGTTGTTGAGGAGTAATCCCAGAAAAACTGAAATTTTTTCGCGCGAAAATTTAGCTCTACAATTAAAAAAAACAATTAAAAAAATTAAATAAAATAAAAAAAATAACTTTTTTTTTTATGCTATAGGGGGCAAACGAGCAGGCGAGCCACCTGATGGAAAGTGATTATCGCCGCCCATGAGCACTTGCAGGCCCAGACACAATTTCTCGGTAAGCCCATAGGAAGAAATCTTCGAAAGAAGCGCTTTGTGCAAACCCGATCAAAGGCTTTCGCTATGTCCAACCTGACTGCTAATGCCTCCCCTTTACTCTCCACAGCCGCCGCCCATCGATGTGTAAAGTAAGCCTGAAGATCACCAGCCGATCGACCGTGACGAAAGCCATATTGGCGGTCACTGATCAGCTGGTGATTCTCTAGGTACTTAAGGAGCTGGCTGTTGATAATGGATTCCATTACCTTGGAGAACAAAGAGGTAATGGCAATGGGCCTGTAGTTGGACGGATCTGAGCGGTTACCTTTCTTGGGAATCGGATGCACTAAAGCTGTCTTCCATGAATTCGATACAATGCCGGCGGAATAGGAGAGCCGGAAAAGACGCGTTAGAACCGGTGCCAACTCGGGAGCACACGTCCTGAGCACAAGAGGAGAAATGCCCTCGTGGCCACTCGACTTATTGATGTACAGGAAAAACAAGGCTTTACGAACAGCACGTTGCCTACATTGTATTTCGGGCATAGAGCCTTCAACCTGCGGGATGGTAGGCGTCATCCAAAATCTGTCATCCAAAGTCGAGTTAGAGGCAAATAGAGAGCCAAGAAGAACGGCTTTCTCTTTTGCCGTGTGGGCCAACGAGCCATCCATTTCTTTATATTTCTTTCTAGTATTTTGGAACTTCGTTTCACAACACTCTTGATGTTTAACATAAAATTACATTTTCAAGTATTATTTTAATGTATAACCTTTTATGTTCAAGTGTAAGTTATTATCATTACACAACTGTTGCGTCCTATCGATATCAATTGATAAAGATATTCTAAATATTATTGTATTTTTCTTTTCAATAAGAAATGATAAATATATTACAAAATTATATATAAATAGTGTAAAAGTAAAAAGACGAATAAATAATTTATAAGTATATCATGGAGAAGCTTGCTAAAAATTGTCTATGTACATAACATTTGTTATACATTCATATAAAATCTCAATACCACGATGTAGGACGCCATTCCAATTAATGATCTAAAATTAAATATTATACACACATAAATATATTAAATATAAGACAGGACATATTATTGGTCATTTTTAGATAAACAATTGCAACAGAGCAATAAGAGCTTTGAGCGAGTGACACAGTTTAGGATTTAGCTCTAAAGGGAACCAAACAATGGGCTTATCTCCATAAATAATAGAATACGTAGAGCTGATTAAGGGTTGACAAAATACTTTATTACATATATTATGTTATATTTTATTAAGTTTTGCTACACGTAACTTTAAAGTCTCTTTCTTCTAAACTTATTTGATTTCATATTTTTATGTAGTTTTCTGGTTTCAATAAAAATACTTCAGTAGTTACTTATTTTTACACTTTTTCCAATTTATGACAATGTATGTGTATTAAAAACCGAAATTTTGTATTTAAAAAAAAATATATATAAAAAATTTTAGAGTAACAATAAATAAATATTGGCCAAGAATGTCTTCTTTCTTGAATTTAAAAATCATATTTTATACAATGTTTATTTGAATTGATGACAATATCAAATTGTTTTTAATGTTATTTAATACTTTGGTAGCCCTGAGGTCTGTACAGTTAATGTCACCAGTCCATTATTCGGAACAACACCGGTAGAGCGACGTCAATCAGTCCTAGAACGTTCTTGTATTGCTCTCTGATTTTCATATTTGCATTTAAATTGAATCCTTCTTTGGATGTGGGTTTAATTTGACACTTAATTAATTATAGCGGGTAGTTTGCAATAGCTTATTATATATATATATATATATATATATATATATATATATATATATATATATATAATAATGTTTTTACCTTTTACGTGAAGTTTTTTGACGTAGATGTCAAACAAACTACAAAGATAAAAGAGAATCACAATTTTTTTAATTTCATACATACGAGTGCTGATTAGTTCAACCAGTTCACAATAGGTGGCGCGAGTTTCTATGTCAAGAGATTACTACTAGTTTGTGTGTTACATTTGTTTGGATAAATAAGTAGATAAACATTTCCTCTACTCAAATAAAATACTGAAGATTTGAAATTGAAAATTAATTCATAAATTCAATTCTTAATTTAAATTATAGCGACAAAGAGATTACAAGTACTTTGAGTATAGAATTTTCTTGGATGAATAAATACATAAACATTTTCTCTACTCAAATAAAACACTGAAGAATTGCAATTTAAAATTCATTCATAAATTCAATTCTTAATTTAAAATATGTTGATATAAAAAACAATAATTGTTTTAACAAAATAGGTTAATGCGTCATCAAAGAGTCATGCACTTACCATTTTATAATGCTGTAATCTGTATTTATATTTAAGTGTCATCTGGCAGAACAGTTCATGTCTTCATACAGAATGATTACAAAAGATTGACCTATATAGTGACGTATGAATCTTTGAACGCACGCGTCCATTGAGACGGCCCCTCTGGTATGCTGTTTTTAATGTTTTAATGATTTTACTATTTTAATATTAATTTCTTTACCCTCTAGCGCAGTTATAGCAATGATAGTAATAAAATTGATGGGTACTGGGTTCTTTTCTAGTTTATATTTATGTTTTAATTTTTTTTCATTTAAGTATATTTAAAATAATACCCTATGAAGTTTCTTTGAGTATCTTACTTTAATCGTGCAACCTACTGGTTTCATGAGCGTGATATATGTTATTTAGATTAAAAGTGTATCCTTCTACAAACAAGCCAACTTACAATAACATGATTACTTATAGACTATTGAGTAAATACTTTCTATTCATAAATTATTATGAATAAGATATGATTATTATTTAATTATAAAAGTCCCAAAAGGATAGGGATACAAATACATTAAATTCTCATAACATTTCTAATAAGCAGAAAGAATTTATAATGATTATTTGTTTTATTTCTACTCTCCGATGTTTGCTTTGCAATTCCAATCAACAGGTAAAACCACTAACTCATAAATGTCGGTGATAAAATAAACGAATAAAACTTAAAAAATTCGAAATGGCAACGAAACTTTTATTCTTAAATTATATACAAATAATATACATTCGTGTTGTATGTATGTTGATATTTATAACATAACAAAACAAAGGAATTAATCGTAAATGATTTTCTTATATAAATATTATTTATGTAATTAATTTCAGAAATATAAGCAGAAAAAGAAATAACAAGCATGTAATTAATATTTATAAATTGATTTTTTTATATTAAAATTTTAATACAAAGCAAAGCAGTGGTCAAGGTCTAGTGCAAAATAAAAAGTCAAATGCGAAACATTTCTCAAATTGTAAAGGTACATTTGAATGTCATTACATCTGTACGGCCAAAGACCCAGGTTCATTAAAGTTAGGACACAAGAAGGTTAACTAAACATATCTAATTGTTCTGACTTCATAAAACAATAAAACCTCCTTTTTCGACATTTTGATAAATGAATTTTCTAAGAACATGGCTGCCGTTTAACTCTTTTTAAACTCAAAGAAGTTTTTATTTTATATTTTAATTCTGTACTACGTTAACTTGTTCTCTATAGTTATAGTATTTTGGTAATAAAAAAAAAAATCAAAAAATAATTTCAATATATCAATCAATGCAAAATTTTATACTGAATCTAAAAAACAAGACTCGAGACGATCTAAAATTTTCCCTGGAGTTTCTGATTTTCAGATCACATGTAGTATATCCATCGATATGGAATTTTATACTGAATCAAAAGTAACTAACACTCATGACGAACCAAGATTTTCAAAACGTTATGAAGGAAAAACTACAAATTAAAATATGAAAATTTATCTGATTTTTAAAGGATGGTAATATAATATTTTTCTTAACAAAGAAGTTAATGTGATTGAGCTCGCACCCATTGCCAGTTGTAATATTATCTTTTAAGGAAACATTAAAAGCTGCTTTTATAGCAACAATAAAACCTTGTTAATTTCTAATTAGATCATGTATATAAAAAGTACGCAATAGTATAATCTATCTCACCAATCAGCGAGGGGAAGACGTGACCCATATTCTATGAAAGACCTCTTGTAAACACGTGTTCGTGTTAAAAACTTGCCTTAAGTATTTAATATAAACTAGATTCGGATTTTATTACGATTTAAAGATATTTTATCAATACCAGCCATTAACAGTTTACAGTTTACGATTAGTATGACGATTGACATTTACAAAATATAAAAAATATATAATACAAATTATTTGAGTTTGTCAGTTAGTTAATGACTGATTTCGGAAGCAAGTGAGTGATTTTAATATAATTTGATATAATCACTGATATGAATTATCTATATGTAGTTCTCAAATAAGTATATTATAATTACCCAACAGTTTCTTATAAGAAATCTATTTACTATGAGAATACTAATAAGTTCTGTAGCTTGTATAAGAATTGTTTTGTCTTATTAGAGAGTCAAAATATTAAAGTACTTATACCGCTATAGAAAACTAGGGTTTGGTGGTAGAATAGCGAAAATTTAAATGTTATATGTATTTTTTTATGTCGAATCATAAAAAAAACAAAAACTAAGTTGCTAAAAAAAATTTAAAAAAAGTTTTGATATGAACTATTCTTATTACTTAGTATGAAAAATATTTTATGTCCTATATTCTCAGACCTACTAACCACACAAAATTTCATAAAAACCGGTCAAGTCGTCTCGGAGGAGTTTGGATACATACGCAGTGACACAAGAGTTTTATATATTTGATTTTATTTTAGAGTTACTTCATGATACTTAAGGATCGATGTTAAATCTACGATAGTATATATATACTAGCAATAGATTTTAGATTTTAACATCGATTTTAGTGATGTTGTAAGCTGGAGAACGTAAAAGGACATCGGGGTCAACGTATTGTCTCAGCGATGCGCTAAAGTGCATCTAGAGATGACTCTGTTGACCTTCGTACCGATGTGTGAATACAGACAGCGTAGACTTAAGACAAATTTGTCGCAAAATAAAATAGTATTAAACTTAAAAAAATATATATATTAGGGTCAATGATGATTTCTAAATTAATTGTGACTAAAATTTATTTCCTTTTCTTGCGTGATTGACTTTTATGCGCATTTTACCTTAAGTGTCGAAAATTTAATAGTCGTGAACCTCTTGTATTTTTTTATAATTATTTATAATTAATATATCGAACTATTAAAAACACTATATATTAATAAATCTATATAGATATATCTATATTATTGTAAGACTTACTTACGACTGTCTGTCATGTCTCCATTATACTATATCTCACAAACGCAACTGGACAGACCACCTATCAAATATGAAATGAATATTGTGAGATTTGTTAGAGTCTCGAAATTAGGCAACATTTGTAATACTCAAATTGAATTATTGAATATTTTGTTTCAGTGTACATAAATTATACAGAATTATAGATTATTTTCTTCATCAGTTGCATTGCAGGTTACAGCTGATAAAAATGTCTTTATAATTAATAATAATGATTTATGATAACAGTAATAATAATCTTTTACAACTGTTTAAACAAGCTTAAAACAAATATCATAGGGTGGTCAATGGATCTAGAACGAGTCTGTGATATGGTCATATTTAAGAGCATTACTCACATTCACCCGTACATAGTAAAAATATCATAAAAATGAACTAAAATAGCATATAAATACTCATGCATATTTTTATTTCATTAAAAATATTGGAAAGACTTCTGTCCTAATGATGAAAATTATTAGAGCTCAACCCAGAAACCCTCAATAGCGGACTGATGGTAACATCTAATATAATCAATTTCATATAAAGATTTTCAGGTTTCCTTATGATATTAACCAAATATTCAATAGATTATTAGGCATACCTATATGAGAGTTTATTGTACAAAAATTTTTTTTCCGAAATCAAACCTGAGACTTTTCAATACAAAGCAGGCATATGTACCGCTATACAGTCAAAATGAAAGAACTCGCATAAAAATGTAGGTGTAATACAAAACTATAACAGCACAGAAAAAATATTATTTTGTAAATATTTTTATAATATAAAATTTATTTTAAATTCCTCGCCGTATGTAGAATGACCTGCAAATCTGCACGTGTTGCGTAATACATTGTTGTGAACACAAAAGGTCTTCACAAGACAATCTCAAACACAGAAATGCTTTTACTTTCTTTCATTATATTTTTTTGCTTCCGTTTAATTCACGGAATGGGGTATCGTCGTGGCTTATACTAGGTTATTTTAAAACACACATATGGGTTATTTATTAACCTAGCCGTGTCTATTATTACAATAATAAAAATTGCAGATCATGTCAAATATATAAGTTAATATATTACTTATAAAAATAATCTGTTTTAAACCTTCTAAACAGTACTCGCCCGTGAACGACAATTCTTTTAATTTGGTTAGAAAAATAACTAAGGGTATCAAAGAGACAAGATATATGACAGAACTGAACCGGGAGCCCATGCAGTAGTTAAAACACTCGTAGAAAAGGATAAAAAGGATAAAGGATGTCTTAAATTAATGAAAACAAAAAAAAGATCTCCATCTTTACAAGTATACTAAAAAAGTAAACCAAATCGTTAAAAATTATATTCAAACAAAATAACTTTATTCTATATATATCAAAAATTTTGGCCACATTAGCAAAATAAAAATGAAAATTATGAATAAGTCAATAAAATAAGATTAAAAATGAAAAAATAAAAATTATAATATATTGAGCCATAACGTTAATTGAATCCACACGAAAGTCGTCGCATATTTACCTGCATGGATTCCCACACTCCATCTGGCACGTTATTTTTTGTCTCTTTCTTTCTCCTGCAAAAGCATCTCATTCTATATCTTATTTTTATCTTACGCTTATTTCGACGTCATCTTTCACTCTCACTATCTATGAAAGTACAAGATAAAATATGAGAGAAATCTTTTTAATGTTTCTAATAATAAAAAAAAACATATTTAGTATATATTTTACCACTTCTTTGTATCTTTTTTTAACCTATTTTATTTGTATAATCAATTTATTTAAGAAATAAATAGACATCATTATTTATTGTTTTTATAACATAATAGATGTTTTTAATATAACATATACCTAAAGATTTTTTAAAATAAATTATCTGCTTATTTGTGTATACTTCTTATGACGTAAGCCACTTTCTTTAGAAAGAGACATTCGTACATTAGTAAGATTCAAACGGTGTTTTTTTTGTGGCCTGCCGTAACATTACTTTCTTTATTTTCTTTGCGTGTGCGATCCGTTGACTCCGATTAATAAAAGAAAGATGTCACAGTACAATAATATTACAGTAATATCACTCTAAATGGGTTAGTTATAAGAATAATTTTTCCGTATCGTATTATCACTTTCGAAGCCAATGACTGATGAGCGATAGTTTTTCTCTTTAGCTGTTATGCTTCAAATGATCTGAGTGAAAAGTCTTGAGCCTTTATTCATCTTTGGCTTTCTCCGTTGTCATTCCATTACCTGATAAGAAATTATTTAAAATTAGTTTGTCCACCAGATATCACTAAATTTTTTTTAGATATCACCAACATTTTTTAAATATATTAAAATTCTTGTATTAATCTGTTAACTGAATTCATCTTAAACTTCAGACACAATACCTATTTACCCTGCAATTTATAATTTTTTTTTCATTGCATTCACAAAAGATATCGACCGATCTACATTCTTAAGGGTCGCTAGAGAGGTTTTTTTTAAGCTCGTCTTTCACATAACTTTCCCCGGAACATAATAGACCCAGGTAGGTGAAGACAAAAAATGATCCTCTAAAGGCACCCAGATCTCTTGATAGTGACATTTTATAAGCGAGGTCATTTTATTATCATTATTCATTATATGGTCATTAAATTATGTGGATTATTAAAGTAAATTATAAGCAATAATGTTTTAACTTTCGAGATCGCTGTTATGTTTTAACTATAAGCTTTTTTTATTTATGTTCATTAAAATATTAAGACCGTTCCACGAAATGGTTTAGTCCAATGGAGTTAAACTCCTTTTATAATTATAAATTATATATATATAATACTAAATAGAATTACTAAATAGACTATATAATATTTAAGTGATATTTAAGTTTAGATCAAATTATATATTCATTTAGTTACTTGTTAGAATCTCTGTATGAAAGTGTTATTACTCGTATGAATGGATAAGACCCTCGGAACACGTGTGCTACCTGCGCTTGCGCAAGAAACGACCCAAGCTATTTTGTGCAATCTTTTTATATTTGTATTTTCAAGTTATAATACATGTATAAATAAAAGTTTTTTACATAAAATGTATTTAGTTAGACATATTTTAGTATATAATTAGTTTTTATACATACATAAAGCTATTTAATAAGAAACTGTTTATATTAATTTTTCATTTAGATTATTTTGTTTTCTTGTATTATGTTTCATATAGATTAAAACAAATTCATCATTTAAAAACATAAACAACGGTACTGCTCTAATTACCCACAATTGGGGAGTCTATCCTACTCACACACTCATTAGCTGTAAAATGTGACATTGATTCTGGGCATTCTGTGTATGACATCAATATGCGTGGAGTCATATTCTATGGAGTCTATGGTTGCTATGGTTTACACCACCTATAGAGGGTATTTAGTACACATAATCGCTCTTAAAATATCTTTGACGACTGTCGCAAGTCGTTGCAACACAGAGTACGCTCACTTTCGTTCACATTCATTTTCATAACTCAAACCTTATCTTGAATATTAAATATTTTACACGTTATATATAATAATATAATAAAGCGTAAAATTTTATTTAAACGAGCTAATCTTGGTAATTTTCGAAACTACTAAATGTATTTAAAAAAATATTTCTAATAATAAATTTTTATGAGGAAAGCTAAACGCTATAGTTGTAGAATTTTAAGTTGGCTGTAGTGTCCCGAATTGCGTTTTTTCGATAAATATGGTATCAGAATAGGCCCTCCTGACTCTTCAAATTCACGTACACAAGTAATCACTGATATGGATTCAAAGTGGAAAAAATACAAATATATAAACAAATAAATAAATTATACGCGAGTGAAACATTGGAACATAGCTAGTTCATAGAATATGACATATTTTGAAATAATTGTTAAGTTCTCTTATTTTTCATTGATAATGTCATATCAAACTATGTTGATAAACATATATTTTATATCATTTTGTATGTTACATAACGGTCCCTTGTTATCATGACCTTGGACCATCGACCTTCTCACATTCTAATGTTTGATCACGTTCTTTGAGTAAATAACATATTCTCATCGATAGCAGAAATTGTTAATGGTGTGCGTTGTTACACACACATAAGAATATGTGTATGTATAATGGTGTGTATAATTCTTTTGTAATTTTTTTGGTAGTTGCCAAATGAAAAAAAAAATGTAATACATCTCCTTTATCATAATTCTGTATATTAATTCTGTTTATTATTCTGTATATTAATCTTAACCAATATTATTATAAATATACAAACACTACCAGTGATAATGTTATAATTAAAACTGTGTCCAAAAATATATGAAGGTATTTATTGTTGATACAAAATATAATACACAAATATATAATTAAATTTAACAACATATTATAAAAGCACTATGACAGAAGATGTGTGGTGATTCACACGGCTTGTAATCTTTATAATCAAAGTTGGCGCTGTGACCCAAATCCTCGCAACAGAGTACCTACTTTCATTGTGCACCTTACGCACACATGTAAAAAGAACGAATATAACACACACAACCCTATAGTATTCATTCCAAACGCGCACTAATAAACATAAAATTTTGTCTTTAAAGATACTTGCTTTCTACCATTACTAATAAATAGTCAACATGTTTAAATTATAATGAAAATTATTGCAATATAGTATACAGAAGTATATATAATAATATTTTCATTAAGTACCACATGTGTAGTGAATGTTCGCATTTATATTCACACACACAAGCAAGCAAATGTTTGCAAATGAGTGAGTTACAGTGTATTATTGTGCTTCGGCATTAGAGCGAGAAGAGATGTATAATATATAGATAGAACATTTAAGAACTGGAACATTATCTGTAGAATTTCAATTATAAATATGTATTTTATAATGAAGCTTAAGTAAGCTTTGTTTTCTATAAAAGGTAAGCAAAAGCAACCTTTATGTATAACCTTTTCTGACCATGACGTAAGGGATAGGCTGGCAATGAAAATATTTAACTAGAAATGAAATATTTTATAAACAGAATCTTAATAAGAAGTTTTAATAAATTCTATAAAAATATTTACTTATTTATAAAACAGAATATGAGAGAAAGAGAGAGATGGAGATATAAAGGAGCAAAAACAATTTTCATTTCAGATGAGAGTTCGTATTTTTAGTCCTTTTCTTTTTAATTGCCACTTAATAAAATATTTTATTTTATGGGTAAATGTATGTGTGTTTGTGTCAGTTGAAGGGAATTTATGGAAGGTACTTAAATCTTGCATTCATTGGCCTTGTTTGACTATGACTTTTAATGTTAATCCATATCGAGCGGTTTTTCCGTTTTCGTTTTTACTTTCTCTGTATATATCTCTATTTGTGTATATCAAAATCGGCCAGTTCTATAGTTATAGTATTTGGGTAGTAAAAAAAAATTATATAAACAAATATTTCTATATATCAATCGATGCGGAATTTTATACTGTCTAAAAAACTAACACTCATGATGAATCAACATTTTTCCTAGAAGTTATTTTATAAATATATGTTACATTGCTATGAAGAATTTACATCATAAAGTCTTTTACAAACCAAACTTATCAAAGATCACGCTTTTTATAAAACTATTAACCCTGACCTGACTGATGTCTCAACTTAAGATGGTGATAAGCTTTTAAAATATATATTACTTAAGAAAATATAAGATATAAATAAAGATCTAGTGTGGTCTCCCAGGCCCTCTTGAATCTCACAGTGAGTTTTTCTAACCTTACTTCAAGGATATGCTTTAAATATAATATAAATATAGGTATCTATAAAACTATACATGAAAATAGAAATGCTTCATAATTACAATTTAATTGTATTGAAACAAACAACGAACAGAGTCATCAAAAGACGATTAGCTTAATTTTAAGATGACTGCGACATTGAGATCGTATTTCATTTGATGTCGCATTCAGAAATATTTTGTTCATCTCCTCTCCACTTATCTTTGATCTTCTTAACATTTCATAATAGACCTTGAACAGGCAAAGTTTCCTTTGCCTAATTATTATATAGTTGATGTTTCCATTTGCTAAATGATAGGTCCTGAATATTTGATAGGATTTTGGAGTAACTAAGATAATCATCACGTCACGTCACATCAAGATATCGGAAACGCAAATCAATAAATATTAAAATTAATTGGTTACAAAAAAAGGACATATTTGTACATTAATTTGGAAGAGCTGTACATTTGTTATAAGCCCGTTTCTCAAATGTTTAACACCGGAACTAAACTGATGGACAGACATTTTTAAGCCAGAATATTTTATAAATAAACGCAAAACGGGAACGGAAAGGAAACATTTAAATCAGTGCCATACAAATAGTTATAATCTCCACATTATGTAACTCATGCGCAGGTCTGACGTAACCGAAACGAGCTCAGCGAAAGTTACCACGGCAATTTCACTACCTATCTTTCTCTTTCCTTTCCTTTTCATACACCTAACGCTTATAATTTCCTCTCTCTTTCTTGTGGCAAATTACTTTCCTTTTCTTTCTTAGACGTTGTGTATAGTGTTGTCTTTGTCTAATCTCTTTTTCACGATTAGTTTTTTTTTGGTTTCGCACGCGCTGGAGGCGTAACTACGTAATCAATTGTTTCTTGGCTTTTAATGTGGAGAAGTGGTTCAATTAAAACATTTTGCTATATCGTTTTTCTTATGTATATAATTTTTATTGATATAGCCATTACCGTTTTATATGTAGTTTTACTTATTATTATTTGCTTTAATGACCTTACATTTGTTAAATTAATTTAATATAAATCTTTAATATAAATAAAATTTGGCTAATTTTTTTTTATTTTTTCTTTTTATACAAAAACTTGTTTTCTATATTTACATATATACGAACTATATAGTTAATAAATGTAACGTATTTTTGAATTAATCTTATGAATTCTTTAAATTCTTTGAAATGCAATGCTCAAGAAGTTTTTATATAAGATATTGTAATAGCATAACCAATAGTCCAATAGTCCAAAAATCTAAGTTCAAATCCTAGATGCAAGTGATAAAAACGATAAATTCGCACAAGTTGTCCAAGGTTGCAGTAGAAAGTAGCCAGCGAACATTCCGCAGCCCACGACGAGCTTTCGACCCGCAAGGCTATCCACATCTATCCTATCTTACAAATGGACTTATCGATACTAATTACAATAATAGATTACATTTTCTTTAGATATAACTCCTTTTAAAATTATTTATACCGTGTTTTGTCACTTTCACATCTATGACGTAAATCGTTAGTAAGAAAGTGACAAAACAGATCAATATATGAGAGTTTTTTCAAATCTATCGTTATCTATAACTAAAACCAATGTTATTTAATTAACTCTGTACCCTATTACATATGTATATGGTTGAAAATAAGAGGAGTTTCTTCCAAAAAGTCGTTAGCAAAAGTCACCTTTGCTCGTAGTGACTAACGCGGGGTCGTAGCGACCTTTCCCTTTTATTTTAATCCTAAACCAAAAGCGCAGGAAGTGGCTCATTTTAATTCCAAAGAAATCTTTTTCCATTGCTTTAAAGGGTATGCGGTGAAGCGATAGATTTTTTTTTGTTATTTAAGTTTTACAACAAAAAATATTGCATAAAAATTTATAAAATAATACTCTCAATCGAATATAACATTAGGGCAAAATAGTTTAAAAAAGTCAATATTTTTATTTCAACAATATATAATTTGCACTTTTACAAGAAGCCTATAATAATAACATACACATATAAAATATATAGATATAATATATTTTTTTTGTAATATATACGGCACTTACTAATATAATTTTAATTTCATCCCAGCAGATGCGTTTGCACATTTAATGTCCTATAAACTACCCTCGATTGATGTTTTGACATTTTTATTTAAGACTCCTTACTACTGTAATTTTTTTAAAATTATTATTAATATTTGATTATTTCAATACTGTTAATGTCAGATATTTATTTGTTAGTATTAATTTAAAATAAATATAATAATGAATATTTTCTCTAATGAAGCTAAATTAAATGCGTTATATGGTAAATGTTTTTATACAGACTAAATGATAATAACTTTTATTATCATTTAGATAAGATTTAAAATCGTATGTTAATATCTTCATACATGCACATCTCGAGTCAAAGTTCACAATACAACCTTCAAGAGGGAATCCAATCAACTATCTAATAAACTGGCAAGCGAAATAAATTGCACTTAAGATACTGAATAATTCACTCGCTTTATATACTTATATTTAAATATTTTACTCATTATCATTAATGAAAGAAGCTTTCAAGTATATCTAAAAGTTCAAGTTGTTATTAATATTGTACGCTTTTTCTTTTTAAATTATCCTGAAGGATTTTGCTTCAGTTTTACAATACCACTATTTTTGCTAGCGACTTCACCCGAGTTTTATGTATGGTTGTCAATACTTCAAAGTCTGTGAAAGTCCTATTAAAATTAACTTAGGTTCACAAACGTAATCACCGTTATCAAAAGATGCAACTGAAATCAAGTCTTCTAAATTAAAACAAATTTTCATCCCCTTTTCTTCCTAGAAGTCATATTTAATAACTCAATTTTTAAAAATCCTCAGACACAGAAATTATAAAAGGAAGTCTTGTTCAAAATTTCATATTACTATACTTAGTAATTTGGTCTGAATGCTGACACATCAGTCATCCAGCTCAGGGTACGGACTAGTTAACTAATAATAACTAAACTGCCTGTTCCAGACAGTGGCAGTGTCTTGACGCCCTCTGGCAAAGAATGGTAGCTGCGGGTTTTTCCCATGGGAACCTTGAATTTGTTCCTTACTCATGTATAGTCTATATTTTTCAAAAGGTCCAAACAAATCCATACAGATACTTTTTGTAAGTATGATTAACGGATGAATAGTAATTCATACAAATTTTCATTTATAAGCTACATAATATCAGAATTATATTCTTATTTATAGTATATAATAAATAAGAATTGATTTCAGAAATATTAGTTTTGTTTTCCGATATCATTGTATAAAGCGTTAAATACATAAGTATTTTCTTCCACAAAACCGATTAACGATACAAAAACCGTATTTCACGGAACCGCTTCAATTAAAAACCTATTAACACTACGTTAATCGACGCTCAAAATAGACTAATTATGAACGTTTCACTTTCGAAACTATTTGTCGAGAGCGGATTACTTCTAAAGATAATTTACTTCGATTATTTGTACTTGATTGTTTTAAGTATTGCAATATTGTTAAAAATACATTATTTCTGAGGGACTTTACATTTCCACTTAACAGAAAATATCTAGATTAAAAAAAGAAACAATATAAATAAATAAGGATTAAAAAATTTGTAATGTCATGTTTGTGACTTCAAATCTGTTACCTCTTTCTGAGGTCTCCAAAGATAGAAGGAAGGTCCCTATACGTAGAAGGATCCTATTGATACTATATATCAATGTAAAATATATGTTATATATTAATGGTTGGTATAAAATCATATTAGTAGGCACTGTATGTATTGTGAATGTTCGGCCCTGAGCGCACTAGGAAGGAGGAAGCGAACCAACTCAAAATTCACGCCGCACGAACTTATATCAGTAATTTTCGGCGAGCGACGTGTTGATGTATCTTCCTTGTAAACCCGGAGACACACTAGGCTTGTAGATTATAATTTTGAATAATTTATTATATTATGTACAATTTAATTAAATTTTCATCCAAGTTCGTTTGATAGCAATTTTTGTTTAAAATTTTATTATTTACTTAATTAAAAAATATATATTTAAAATATATAATGTTTTAGCAACGTGTGTTGATCTTAGTGTGTCACAGAAGAAAATCCTCTGTAGGCAAGATTATTTTACTTGCGCACACGCAGCAAAGCCTGCGCAGACCGAATGACAAATTTCATTGAGCCTTGAAACCAAGCATATTTTTCTAGCACGAACGTGTTTTAAATACAAGAAATGATCTCTTTGTATTATATGCTTACATTATTAGTTTTTCAGAAGTTTTAAAAGAGTCACAAGAAAATATATATTAAAGTAAAAAATAAAAAAAAACTTAAGTATTCATTTTTATATTAGTGCGTTGTTGATTGTAAAACGAATAACATGGTTTCTTTACCACACACACACACACATACATGCACATACACACAAATACACAGTCCTATAAATTGTCTTAGTGTAATTCAGAAGTAATACCTAGTAAGTAGAAGTCAAAGAATGAACATACATTTAGATATGAATATAGGAATACTACAAACGTCTAAAATAAAATATTGACTTATATATATGAAAAGCCAAGGTGTGAAAAGGTGTTGAATATCAAACCATGCGTCTGACACTCATGCGCATATTATATAAGTATAAGTAATTAAGTAAGGTCGTATCGATAAATCTTTTAACCCACGTTGTATTCAACATAGATCATGGAATGTAGAGTGAATATGTACTCATAAAATAACTTGTTATAGTTTTATTTTTTAATAAAAGTAATAAATTGATTTCAATTTATTAAAGAAAACCTATGAACGATTATCTTTGAAAATTAAAGTAGTAAATATCTAAAATTATTTCAATGTACTAAAACCAATATTTACGTAAATTTTCATGATATATGTGTACTATTATATATAATTATCCTTCTGTACTGTACTGTTATTACCATCGGAATTTGACCGACTATTTTCAAACCCATTCGGGGTCTTTATTCATGGGCACGGTGGAATCGCGGCGTGAACTGAGTACCAACATAGCTGGATAATTATATTTAATAATAAAACAAATATAGTTTATAATTTTATTTATCCTGTATTCTATATAAAAGATATCGACTCTACAAAGGACGTTACAATAATTAACCAATGTTCGCGTATTGTTTTTGTATAATAAATTATTGATCAGGTGGGCATAGCGGTGTAATTGTACTCCCACTGGCGGAGCTGATGGTTTACCTGACCCTGACTTGAGTGGAATTTGAAATATAGGAATAAACGTATTATATATATATACTGGATACCAAAATATGGACTCTTCACTAATAACATACATTAATATAATTTTCTTATTGATATGTATTTTATTTCTACTTTAGATATATATATATATATAAAACTCAAATGCAATTATCCATTGGTATCGTTTTGTTTTTAATTAACATACATAAATAAATTATTAATTTATTCATATCATATATACTATTGAATACTATTTTTGTGTTAAATTTAGTATTTTTTTCCGTTGAAAAATCCTTTATAGATACTGCTTGGCCCAAAACGAGGGGGAGGGTCATATGGGACATACCGACATACAGAAATATTATATAGTTACCCCCTTCATCTTCTTCTAACGCCACGTGAGCACTTTTTGCTCTCATTGTAACAATAACAATTAAGAAAAACTTAGATATACAAAGTCGTTGAATATAAGTATGACTTAATAACGAATAATATAAAATAAAATCAACTAATCAAACTTTAGTTGCAATCTACAGACGGCTTTTATGCGCCTGCGCAGCTAATTATCCTCGCTCAGATCCTATCTGGCCTGCTACAAACACTGTCCTAGTCACTTCAACTAGAATAACATTTGACCTATATAAGTATACTTATATTAAATTAATCAGTTTTAAATAAATTAAAAATCTATATTTAAATAAAATAATCATAACTAGCATATAGAAATAGTATATAGAAAATTTTCAATCTAATAATATCTTTTTTTTTCTTTTTCCTATGTACTATAATCGCTAGCTCTTATGAATTGTCCCATTTTTCTATGAAAGTATTGTACGTAATAGAAGTTACCCGTGTCCTTAGTAGTTGAACAGATGTTGGTAGCTCGCAAACAAGTAATTTGTAGCCGGCTTCGTATTGGTTCAGAATACTTTATACTTATTGTATTTATATACATACTATCAATTATACCTCATTTACTTATATATAAGCAGCAATTATATGTTAATTTTGAATGGTTTAGATACTATCAAAGTAATTATAAAAGGTTACTTTTATAACACATTTCTATTTTTATAAATAAATGTTTATTATTTTATAAACAAACAAAATATATATTTTTTGGAAACAGTATAATTTGAGTTATTTTAAACTTATAAACATATATACGCTTTTCTAATAAATTGGCTTATGAATATCAGACTACTAGGGACTGAAAAAATATTAAAGTATATAATATATAATTAAGATTAAGCACAACCATCAAAAGAGTAAATAAAACCTTAATAAATAACTATAGATGTATCATATAAAATATATTTATATCAATTAAGCACATACCAGTTGAAGGTGCATCCATGTTTAATCTTAAACACAATTAATAAATTAGAATTAACCTTACCATTTAGTTGTTACATACAGCTGTGTCAATCAATCTCACCGCCACTCCTGTCATATCACTATGCGCACAGAATATCATTTATTGTATCAAGGTCTTCTTAACTTCGATTGTTGCGACCGCTGCTATGGTTTTGTACACAATGAAAACATACGGCTATCTACATATAAAGATTTACTTATACTATTTATTTTAGTTGCAGCCATATTTTCATCAGCTTCTGCAGCTTCAGCAGCTTCTTAGCATTCCATGGATTTCTGGGTGCTGGGCGTGGCAGAGAGGGTACTGCAAACAATGCCTGAAACTTGAGACCAAGAAGTTGGTTTGAGGGATCCCTTTGAAATCAATACGCTCACCTTCACTGTATATATTTCTGTTCCTACCTGACCAAATTTGAAACCACCCTAATTGTGTTGGAAATGAACTGATTATAGTTCTAGAGGCCAGAATCTTTGACTAAGGTATGTTATTCGACTTTTAGTAAAAGAGTTCGATTGTATTAAGTCATTTATCATTAATGATCTTTGGGAATTGAGTTCCATAACATTATTTTTTATGTAATTTAGTTTTAAAATATCTTTATGTAGGTTCATATTTGTTCCTCTTATACCTTAGACCAATATTAGATATACTGTCAAGTTACGAGTCTTTACTATGATTCGCATATAAATATTGTTTGCATATTATTACTATAGTTTTATGTATGTGCTAGATATATGAGTACATTTATTATACGTAGGCGCTGTAGTGGCCGTGTTGTTAGTAACTCTTCAAGGATATCAAGCATCTTAGAAAATCTATCTGACTCTAACTATAATGATCAGAGTCGAGTTACACGTGCTGCTTCCGGAAGCGATATTATATTATAACGCAGCTATTAATAGTACTGTCATATTTATTATATTAATAATCAAAACATTGAAATTTTAATGAAAAGTAACGTTTCATACAACTCTCCTTAAATAATTATTAACAAAATAAATTAGATAAGAATAATCTCTAGAATCGAAGTATTTTTTTCTTATATTTCTGTTCACGAAGTAAATTATATATGCTACAAACCTAATGTTAGTTGACTAGTTAGCTCATCTGAAGGCCATCCTTTGTGCTCTAAACACTAAATTAGAATAAATTTGATCCAAGCAACACGATTACTCTCTATTTCCGCGTCTAAAACCTTCAGCTATTACAGTTTAAAAGAAGGTTAAAATAAAAATTCAAACATTCTTTTAAATCGAGCAGAAATAAGGAATATTACACATTATTTAAATAACTAAATAAATTATACCATCGTCTTAATTAGACGAATTCCAGCATTCTTTTATAATTAACCAGAAGCAAAAATGCTAATGTTTTAATAAGTTAAAAAAATCAAATGATGTAATATTATTTGAAATTATCAACACAGTTTTAAGAATAGATTTATAAGTCTAATTGTTTTGGAAATTACGTAAAACAAATTAAAACTTGTAGGATATATCTTATTTCTACTATATTATTTTTTTTTAAATATTTTATTTAATTAAATTAATATTATATTCTAAATATAAATTATTAAATTCTAAACGATTATACATAACACATTAAACCTGTTCTTTCTTTGTATATTCATCACATACCAAACCCTTTCGCTCAGCCAAGGCGTTGATAACTTGAAAGGATAATTGTTTGAAATGCTGAACGAATTTGAACTCTATATTTGAAAATATAGAGCTTCAATTACACGGCTAAGGTGATATGCCTATTTATTAAATGTGCAAGCTAAGCCCGCCCTTCGTTGCAAAAAAACGCATGTGCAAACACCCATGCAAGTGGATTGGCCTAAAGTCATATGCATTATGTAGAACAGAGCACGACTGTACCCGCATATATAAAAATTTAAAAATCGTACTATATTTATCATTCAGTACTACCTATCTATATATTATATGCATTTTTTAAAATATTTAATATGATTACTATATAAATTAGAAATTAAAAACGCTTACACTACTTTTTATTTTCCTATTAAATGTTCGACAAATTTTTCGCATAAATACAATCCAAATTACTTACTCCTTTGGCCGCGAGATGTCATACAAAACTGCTAACCTGGTCACGTACAAACCAATTAAAAGTGACCCGGGTACTATACAAAAACGATCTTTATTACATATACATAAAGATGATCAATAAATATTGCAAGTTGCTCAAATGTGTATAGAGGCGACCTTGGCTCGCGGGGAAGCGTGGCATATTAATAATGTTTCTCGTATGCAATCACCGTCCAAGAAGACATAGGCAAGGTGGAAGAAAGGGCATGGATTGTCAATCGCCTCCAAGGCCACCGAGTATAACCCAACCACTTAAAATATAAACGACATGTTCTAACATCTCGAACAATAGCAGCATCCTTCATTCACGTGGGTTAGTTAATTGCTGAGTGTAAATATACTTTAAGATGGTAAATATATCTGTTTAGGTACAAGCGAGGTCGAGACGATACTTTTCTGAAATGTCAAGGGTTTTCTCTATTACTTGTAAGATACATGAGGCTGATAATATTTACATTAAAATGTATTGAATAAAATAGTTTATAATTCAATAATAGGAATCGATTAATAAAAAATATATAAAACTTAGTTTTTATTGGGTCTTTAATTAAAAATATATGATCTCTAGATTTTAGAACATATCATGAACCAAATAAAATCTAATAAACTCTTAATAATTATTATCACAAGTGTAGGATGTAAAGAACTAATTACATTACAAGAAAATAAGAAATAACTTGAGCCATCCTCATAAAATAAGACATTTAAAGACATGGTCTTAGCGTAAATGGAAAGAAATGTTAACAATTTCTAATTGCCTCGTTCACTATCCTTCGAATAATTAAAAACATAACATACAGTGTACTACACATTGCTGTATACAACTGATTAAAAGTCAATTTAAACAAAGGAAAACTATCTCAGTATATCTAAACTTTTAATAAGACCGATAACTAGTATTCCTTATTAATATATATAAAAACTAAAGTATTTGGAATTGGGTTCATCAATGAATTATTAAATATTATTTATTATATATAATTTTTAGTTTATTATATATAATTATTAATTAAATTTCACAACAGAATATGTGTATAATCAAACTTAGTAAAATTTTTCTTTAAATAATTAAAATATTTAGTAAAATTACGCGCCAACAAAGAAGTTTTCAAAATTTATTTTGTTATAACTCTATATATATTATAAGACAATGAAACACTTATACCGATACACACAATCGTATGTGCCTATGTATCTTATAATATATCTATAGCTCATGTTAAATTGGTTTGGACTGTCGGTCCATACTACACCATTAGACTCCATATGGGCAAGGTCGACCCGTGTGAAGTCACTGTCGATTACATGCGTACTGTACTGACGAGGAAAGAATTCATAAATACCAAGCACTACTATATGCGCAATTTACTTCTAGTTGCTAATCGAGTTTTTGGTAGGAAAGTTAATATTAAGGAACAGTTATTAATACCACACATGTTTATAAGTGAATTTACTGTGATCGAGTTTTCATAGTAATTTGAACAAAAACATTTTATTATGCTTTTTTTGTAATACATACGTTCTAACTCAAAATTAAATTAAATTAACCTCCATATTAGATAATATTTATATCGTTTTATAAAACATATATATATATATATATATATATATATATATATATATATATATATATATATACTCACGCAATTAGTGTGCTTTTTAACTGCAACGGATATATATCATTAATAAGACGAATTTCTGATATTTTTAACACTGAGTGAGTTTAATTTTAATGCGTAATTTCAGTGCATCCGTGGTATGAAACTGTGAGGTCACTAGATTTACAGTCTTTTGTGTTCGTTGGAGCGACGAGAGTTAACAGCTAACCTTTAGAAGCCTATAATAATGAATATTAACTTGTACTGTTCAGTTTACGACTTAATAAATATGACAGTATATTTCAATATATCTCAAATCATACTTAAATAGTTTTTAATTTTGTACAATGTGTATTTTTTTACGCTAAATTTCTAAATTTTATTAAGAAAATTTTTTGGTTTAGTCTTCTGGTAGTTAGCAAATGCATTACAAGGTGTAAGGTTTGAGAAAAAGAAATATATATAATACTAAGAGAAGAAATAGTCGGATTTTCGCATCCAGGGCTCTGACAACGTTATACTAATTTCCTCCGGCTTTCCTCTGAAAGGGTGAGGGTACCTTGAAGCCAGCGCGATTACAAAGTTAAGTCTAATGACTATAAAAACGTGTAGGAACTATGTTGAAATCAGTATCTCATATAAGTATATTCTTGTATTTAATAGATCACATATATATGCAAATTAATATATCTAACTATGTATATCTTTCACACTAATCATCATTAGCACTAAGTCACACTAGAGCTATAAAATAAAACAATTCTAAACTCATCACCGCACCTCAGGGGTCGGTATGACAATAAAATAGCGCTAACAAAAAGACAATACACAACCTTGGAGGATAAGTCAAATTCTTCTGATCTTCCAGCGTAGGCGACCACAAAAACTATCCTATGACATTGTAGGCTTAATATGTGACATGGTTCTAATTTTTGCATATTTTGTAGCGAAGATAGAACCATGTTACATTAATATATCGGTTCGAATGTCAGCTGGACAATTGCTTCAGCCCACACTACACAACCTTAGTGTATGGTGCCAGTGCGAGCGGAAATTTTTTAATAAAATTTTAACAGTTTTAATTGTTTATTTGTTACATATGTTTTCTTTAAACGCAATATATATTTCTAATAAGACAAAGTGTAATACATAACAAATTATTATTTGAGCCAAGCCTAAGAAAATATAAAAAAATACGAAACAATTGTGTAAAAACAAAGATAAAGTTAAATTGCTTATGTTTTATATGGGAAATGTTCTCTAATCTTATCTAATCTTGAAAAATATGTGAAGATAACACATTGTCAAAGCATAAATATTGACATAAGATGTCTCCGCTAACAATGCAACCCTAAAACAAGTAAATTGCAGTGTAGGCGAAGAAATTTCGGCAGGTAGACTAATGTTAATATGGATCTTTTGAATATCATTAGGTCCTTTGCACTTATCTGCAATACTTAATATTATATGTTTATATATTTTAATATGTGTAATCAATGTCTAAAGAATTTAACTCGTACGATTGTATTAAGATTTACTTTAATTTTATAACTCACATTAATACTATCATTATTTTCTCGATTAGTTCCGTGCCGTGAACATTTCACGCCGCAATTCTGCCATGATGAATAAGGACCTCGAATGGGTTTCAAGTACAGCCAAATATATATAATATTAATTATGGATTATGTCTAAATACATAAGTATATTTTAAATTTTATTTATAAGGGTACTTTAGTATATATTTATGTATTTATACCAATATACCCTCGTCAATGTAAGATATATTGGACGTCTGAGTATACTAGGTAACCTAACATTACCTAGTACTGTAATAACAAAGCTAACGTTTTTGTTAACTCCTAATCTGTCTATTTTTTGTATCTTAACAACATGATTGTTCTGTGAATTTTAATATTATTTGTATGTAGATTTTTATTTACACTCATTTTATTCTTTATAATTTTTTATTTCGAACCAATCAAAAGTATATAATTTAATTTCTTATTTAATTTTTTTTTTATGTTATAAATTTGGTTACTTTCAAAATAATTTAATGTTAAATGATATCGTTACATTCTTATATTGATTTCTATTTCATTTGTTACTTTTATTTGCTCATGTATTTTTCATTTAAATTAATATAAAAAATGTTATTTGTGTTTTTTATAAATAATAATGTCGTGAGAACGAAAAAAATATTAGTGTAATATTTATGACTAATAATATTTTTTTCTCCATGACCTTTCCTTACTTTGGTATTAGTTTTTTATATTAGTATTATATTATTATATAAACGTCTATCATAAATCATAATGATGTTCTTCCTATATGGACTATATCTATTAATTTCCGTTACCTTGACTATTGACTATAAGTGTATAGCTAAATGAAAGGAATATGTTTCTTCTGTATTAATGTATAGAAGGGATGGTACAGCGTTATGCTGTCATATATATCTTTCTATTCGATTAGCGTCTATACCGTTTATACCGTTTTGTCTAACCCCTGGGAGAACATTACTTTGATGGCGTCTCCGCATTTAAAATAGCATATCTTTTTTGTGTATTAAAACTAATTCGAAATTCACTTACTCATTTATACAATATTATAGTAAATATATGTACAGTATGTATAAGTTATTTTATATTCTAAATAAGTACATAAATCTCTCAAAATGTCTTAAAATCTGATATATATATATATATAAAAAGAATGGAATTCTAGCGATGTTAGATATAGCTCGGTGATACCACAGTCAATGAATGAAAACCTAACATTTCTAAATGTTGAAAGCCTCACCAAAGATAAACAATATAGCCAACATTACAACATAACGTACCTTTATACTATACTTAGGCCCTCTGTGGTAACAAAGTAACGTCCCACTTCAACCAAGGTTCCAACATCAACAACTTAATATTTTATGCTATATTCATCTTTATTTTAACAAGTCTAGGTCTACAATCGAATGGCATAATTTAATCCAGATTTTTATATACTTATAAGCATAAGGAATCAAATCCCACTTCAACCAAGGTTCCAACATAAGCAACTTAATATAAAAATGCTATATTCAAATTTATTTAACGAATCTAGGTTTAAATCGAATGGCATAATTTTATCCAGATTATGATATGCATAGGAATAAAATTACATTAAAAATTAAAAAAATATATATATTTTAGTACTTAAATATATATTTATTATTTATATATATTTAAAAGATATTACGTCTATGTGCTCGTGAACGTCACGTATTTCTGATTACAAATAATCTTGGATTTTTTAAAAATAAATATAAAGGGAATATAAACTTTGAGCTAAAGATATAAAGTTTAATTTTCTTTGTGAGCTGAAGAACCTTCAGTGGAAACCTCAGGCAAGTCGTGTTAAAACTCACATTTTAGTTTAAAGCTAGGTCACCATGAATGAAACTTAATATATTAATATTAAAGATATCTTAATACATTTTTCCTTGAAATAATCTCTGAAAGTAAAAGAGAAAAAACCAAACGGGGGGATTATTTTATTATTATTTTCTTAAAATATTAAAATTAATTTATTTCTATCAAAACAATATATTAATTTGCTAATGACTAAATCATCTTACAAATGTATCTTTTTTCGTTTTTTATTGTGAATGTAAAAAAATATAAAGAAAAAATTATTTTCTGATCCAGAACTAAATATTTTAGTAGCATTTAAACAGATATATAATATAAAAACATGTCTAGTAGGTAAGATGATGAACAATGACGTCATCAAAAACCCTTCTAACTTAAAAATTTATTGAATAACTTTTGAACTTCCAAATGATTTATAAAATATGCTAAAAATATATAAAAAAATAATTAAGTAGATTCATTGTTGTTTTCAATGACAAATAAGTATAATAACCTTTTTTTATTAATACTTTTTTAATAAATATATATATATATATATATATATATATATATATATATATATATATATATATATATTCTTATTTTTTTCATTAACTGAACTGAAAAACTATCTGAAAATCGAAAACAAACACATGGTAATGTTTTTACAGTTTCAGTTTTTTCAGTTTTTACATTACCAAAAACTCTAAAATAACAATACAGTAATTTCCACTACAAGTAATTATACCGTGAGAGAGTGGTACCATCGTTTGACCTTTGGATGTGTGGAACAGAGATAATTGAACAATTGGCTATTTTTAGTTTATACCATTCACTTTGCACTGCTTTTTTGCTGACCGTCCTCGACGGCATCCGCCTCGTGTGTTGGTACCATCACTGTTTTCATTAGAAATAATACAATGAAGATTTTTGACTTATTTACAAGTTAAGTTCAGGATTAATTAAAATAATTTTTTTTTGGGTATAACTTGTTTCAACGATAAAAAAATGGCCTTTAAATTACATAT
This sequence comes from Mechanitis mazaeus, assembly GCA_959347395.1. Taxonomy (NCBI): domain Eukaryota; kingdom Metazoa; phylum Arthropoda; class Insecta; order Lepidoptera; family Nymphalidae; genus Mechanitis; species Mechanitis mazaeus. The sequence continues at coordinate 13,702,428 of OY365743.1, forward strand.
TCCTAAATTTAAAAAAGCAAAATAATAATATATACTGAAATGAAATGAAAGGAAAAATGTTTATTGAAAATAAGTTTAAAAATAAAAATTTTTCAAAGTCAAAGCTACCACCGGCTCGGAAAAATGCGGAACACATTATATAGAACTCAAGATAATAATACGAAGTAATAAAAAACTATACAATTTTACGATTTAACACAAAACATTTATTAGCGCATCAAAAAAGTGTCAACAATCAAAAAGGAAACAGATAATCATTGAAACAGTCTACAAGGCAGAGTTAAGTTCATGGTAACTTATTAACATACGAAAAGAATTGTATAGTCAATGATTTGGAATTATTTTGAAACTCATAAAACGAACAGAAATGTTTTGCTCTAATAAAGTAATAAACCGAAACAACCTTTTTTGATGTTTTTTTTTTTAGGAATGACAATGGCATTGTCGTCAAATGCACAATGTTTATTACAGAAAAAATGCCGACAGGTTTATGAAAACAAATAATTTATGTATTGATCTAGAAAAACAAACAAAAACAACAAAAAGTGCTCTGTTTACGAAACCCACCTACTGAGAATCTGCTCCGTATATAATTTTTTTTTTTTTTATATTGTATATTTCAAAAGTATAACTTGAACTTGGCTTGACTGCCAATAACATATTAAAAATTAATAATAAGAGAATAATATATATTTTGTAATTCTTTGAAAAGAAATGAATAATACAAAAATGGATGGATAATACAAAAAATCTAGAAATTTTACGACAGATCTAATAGCACCTTTGTATTTCAAAAAATACAATATCACTTATCTTAGATTTTACTTTCAAACCAATTAAGGCAACACAAAACAATATTTAGTGCAATAAATATAACAATACTTTTGCCGCCAAAAAGTAGTCAAATATACCAAGAACAATGGCGTCATTGTACAAAAAGGTTACTTTCATTTTCTAAAGGACAGTCCCATTGCATAATTACAAACACGAATATTCTGTAGAAATGTGAAAGTAAAACGAATGAGAACATTACTGTAATGTATAAAAGCTCTTATTCCCTGAACAATAAGTCATAATATAATATAAATTAAACTCACTGCTGCTCGTTTAGTCTTTTGTCCTATTTTTATTGCTAGTTACAACTTTCGCTTTCCGCAAATTCATAAAATGAGATCATAAAGTCGGCAAGACTTTTGCTTTTGGAAGCCATATTTTTTTGATGAAAGGATATTGTATTGCTACTATAATTATAGAACTAAGTAATATTACTTCTGAATGTGAAAAAAATAGATTTAAAATGAAAAAAAATCAGTTCGTAGAATAGCCTTCCTTTTCTTAACAAACACTAATATACCAAGAAAGCAAAGATAGTGTTTTTATGTATTGTTGTGTATGTATAATATAATTAAAACATTGTCCCTCTTACTAATAAAAATATTTGTTATAGCATAATGTATTCTCTATTTTGTCACTTTTACTCTTTTGACCTAAATCATTACTGCATAAGTGACAAAACAGATAATATGTTAAAATGGATAAAATATTTTTATTAGTATGGGGTAAACCGTTTTTTACATCTTTTGTTTATTTTAAAAGCAATAAGAATAGATATATACTTGAAGAATTTATTTTAAATATAAGCAATACTTTGTACAACATTGTTTAAAAAATAAACCAAAATACATGCCTTCTTATTACACCTCTATATGATAAAATTAATGTCTTCCTTATTTTACTTTATTTCTTTTCCTATTAAATTGAATCAATTACGTAATATATAATAAAATATCAGCTGGTTCATAGTCGAAGGTCTTGTGAATTTAGCGGTATATATATATGTGTGTGTGTGTGTCTACATATACTAATATTATTCAATCTCTTGTGTTAATACTGTAGCACGTTATAAAGTGTTGATGGCATGCACAAAAACAAAAAATGTAAAACATTGCTGGATGAAAACTATTTAAAAAATATTTTTTTTATTTGTTTTTTGAGTTATACTTACGTATAATATCATTACACTAACGTTTCGAATAACATTTTAGTATGGCACGCTTTAATTTTTTTGTTTTTGTGGCGCGGACTTAAAAAAAACTGTATATATATAATATTCGAAAGAATATTCTTAATCATACAAATAAAAAAATTATAATACGCTTAATGAAAAGTTATTATTACCTTCAACACACATATAAACATTAATGATATTTAAACTAGTATTAAACTATTAATCATGTAACCGATCGATATCAAAACGACACCTCATTATCACCTAGATAGTATCACGCCTTTAAAACTATAACCAACTTAATAGCCTCCAATTAATCTTGTGTACATAAGTTAGTTTTAAGCTCTACAAATACTTGTCTATTAGTTAAACTTGGCTATTAATTAAAGTTATTAAACTGCGGATATGTCAGGCTTTATTAGTATAATTGTAGGGTGATATCAGAATATTCACCTATTCATCTTATTTCATCTTTTACAAGCTTTCATGTATCAAGACTTATCTTTTATTCTGTCACGGAAAAATGTTAGAACTGTATTTTGAACCAGTTATCTTCAATCGATTTAGTAAATTAAACTTCGAATTTGGCTTTGGTAGCGATGACAATGCATTTATATATAATCTATATTAAAAATGGCTGCCACTACGAAAAACGATTACATATTTTCGTACAACCAACGCAATATGTATATCAAACGAAATGGATTGAATTGTAGCATACATTACAATGCACCAGGAAACTAAATAAACATAAATGGCGTTAATTTTATATACATCAACAAAAGCTTATTTAACAACATTCTTTTAACACTTATACTTATGTATAACACAAATTTAATACTATATATCATATTTATCGCAATATAGACTAGAGAGACACTGCCACCTATTTAGCAACATATTCATGATATTAAAAGAGTTGAGACCCTTCCATCAAAACGAAGTAAACCGGAGACCAGTTAATCTATGAGATTACTTTAGTTATGCTAATGTGTTAATTACTTGATAAAATATAAACGTGTATTAAGATTAAGGCGACAGGTTTAATAACAAATATTGAACGAATGTTAATCTTTCACTAAAACTTCTATTTTCTATTATCTTATGAAGAAGTAAGGATTGTTTATTTATTAAATTTCGAAGAATTTACAAATGGAATACAATATTATTAAATAGGTTTTCAGTTTAATACTTCATAATTATAAATAGTTTCAAATGAAAAGTAAAAATACCAAAAGGCTCAGTTAGGTGGTAGAATTTTGCTTTAGTTATGACTAATAGATTGGCTCGATTTCGATAGGGGAATACCACCCTCTATAAGAGAGGAATGGAGAGTTTTCTTCCAATAATATCATTATGTTTATCCATCTTTAATCTTCCCCAATTTTTTGTATATATTCATCAGCGATAGCATCTTATTAAGACCATTTGTGGGACAATTTTATAAAATAAAAATCATCGACAAGTGTAAATATATTTATATTATTTATATGAATACATGCGAAACTACATATTATTTTATAAAAGGATTTTCTTAAGGATATAAAGAATGGTAACTGATATCCTTAAGAAAAGATTAAAAAGCTTATATTCACGATAACATTTGCAGTATAAATATTGTATAACACCGACCCAGATCTAGTCTCAACAAAGTGTATGACTTAATCCTCTCTTCCTGGTGAAGATGACTTTGAGATGCGGTCAGCGCTGCGTCACCCACAGCCTTGCAGGGCAACTTGGAGTGTGCTCTAAGTTATAAGAATTAGATTTTATAAAACAATTTAAAAATGCCGTTTTTATTTTTTTTCCATTTTTAAAATGTTAATTGTAAACACTTAATGGAGGCATGATATTATCACTATATGAATTTTTTATATTGAAGCTTTTTTTATGTTTTAAATATTTTTTTCTTCTATTTTATCAGCTTACTTAATCATCAATTTTTTTTTTAGTAAGCCTAAATTGATTTCGTAGATTAATTTGCAAGATGTTAATTTTTAATATTCAAAAAAACCATACCCATATATTTTATATATATATTTTATTAATATTTATTTATGTGGCTGATGTATTGGAGCTTTTTTAATTTGCTAGTCTCCTGAAAATTGCGACATTACGAATGTCACAATTTCATACATCTCATAACACAATTGATACACTACACAGATATATAGGTACATATTGGTGTCATTAATAATAATCATGGCATATTCTATTTATATTAATTATAAAAGGCAAAGGTTTGTTTATTTGTGAGTCATCATTAAACTCTTAACCTTTTTTTTTTTTTTTTTTTTTTCCGTTGGAAAAACCCGTTACGGGTACCCCGTCGGCCCAGAGGGTGACGGCCGGGGGGTTATGTGGGACTACCCGGCAGCATAGAGGATGCTGCCATTTTTAAGGCTACCCACTAAAAAACCAACGGTTGCCCTCTTCGCCGTAATGGGACGTCACGGGATCGCGTTAGCACACACCGTGACGCCCCGGCGAGACCCCCCGAATGAGGGTGCCCCGAGCAACGTAGAGCACCCTCCAATCGTAGGCCTATGTTAGGTAAGAGGGCTCACCCTCCCCCCTCACCAGGCCTACAACTGGGGAAGGAAGCGGCGGGCGTATTCCCGCCTCCTTCTACCCAGTCTCCCCCTACGGAGCGGGTCAGCGGACGAGGCTGACTCCCTGTCCCGCTCCGAGGCCTCCTTTGCGGCGATGACTTGCTCGCAGAAGGAGGCCATTGCGACCCAGCACCTCTCGCTGCTGACCATCGCGCTGATGACGCGCGGCAGCGAGAGGTCCCTGCCAATCACGCCCACCAGCTCAGTACGCTGGTGGTCCCAAGCGGCGCACTCCGCCAGGGTGTGACGAGCCGAGTCGACGGACTCGTTACAGTGATGGCAGGAGGGGGTCGTCTCCCTTCGTGCTATCCTGTGCAGGTACTCACCGAAGCAACCATGCCCGGTCAGCACCTGCACAAGACGAAACGTAAGCGTTCCGTGCCGCCGATTGATCCAGTGGTCGAAGTGAGGGCGGACCGCCCCCACTGTGATCAAACCGGCGGCAGGGGACTCCAAGTCCCTGTTCCACCGTCGCATCAGGGCTCGGTGAGCTAGAGCCCTGATTCGCGCCGCCTCGGGCCTTACCCCCGTGGCCAAGGCTTCTGCCCGGTGCCAGTACACGGCTGCGAGCACCTCCGCCTGTAGCTCCCAGGGCGGATCGCTCGCCAGGAGTGTAGCCGCCGTGAAGGACACCGTACGGTACCCCCTGATCATCCTCACCGCTAGGACCCTTTGCGTTCTTCGCAACAGGGCCCTTGAGTCAGCGGTGAGGAACCCCGACCATATGGGAGCACCGTATAGGGCCATGCTCCTCACGATGCCGGCATATAGGCGCCGGCATGGAGCCTGCGGCCCACCGACGTTGGGCAGAAGCCTTCCCAAGGCAGCTGCGGTGGAAACCAACTTCGGGGTGAGAAGGGAGAAGTGCGCCCCGAAGTTCCATCTTCCGTCCAGGGTGAGGCCCAGATACTTCATCTGGGCCTTCACCACCACCTCCGAACCCTGGACGGAGATGGACGCCCGACGAGGGGGACCTCGCCGAGGGCCGTGGAATAGGATGGCCTCCGTTTTAGTGACGGAGACCTCCAAACCCAGCAGCCCTATGCGGTCCGCAACGAGCGTTGCACCGACGGTAGCAAGACGGGCTGCTTCCGCAAAGCTCACTCCCCGTGCGGTGATGAGGGTATCATCCGCATAACAAAACACCCTCATCCGGGGAAGGAGAGGACAGCGGAGCAGCCAGTCATAGCCCAGGTTCCACAGGACCGGTCCCAAAACGGACCCCTGTGGAACCCCTCGGCTCACGGCACGTCGGTACATTCGCTGGTCGCCACACTCCCACAAGACCTCTCTGTCCTGCAGGTAGGCCCCCAACAGTCTCCGGAGATAGGGAGGCACTCCATGATACCGAAGCGCCTCGACCAATGTCTCGAACGGAAGACTGTTGAAGGCGTTAGCGACGTCCAACGAAACCGCCAAAACGACGTCCCCCTCGCGAAAAGCCTCTTGGGTCACATCTCTCAGAGCTCTCAGGGCGTCATTAAACTCTTAACCTACTCAACCAATTTCAGTAGCTTTTCTTCCATTACAAGGCTATATAATTTATAAGGCTATAATGTTCTTTTAAGTCATGAATTTTGGTCGAAAAAATAAACGCTAAAAAAAATAATAATAATTTAGACCCATGACGTATGTGCGACTCTTAATACTAAAACTACATTTGTCAAAGATTTGTCAAAGAGGTATTGGCATAAGGGTAGAATTTAATAAAATTGCTGCAACAATTCAGTAAAATTTCTTTGTTTTTTCATTAACATGAAATATTAATATTATGTATATGTTAATGAAAATAATACATTAAAGACACATTTGATACTCTATAAATACCTACGAGTTACCAACAGACATCGGACAGTCTCATATTGATACAGTAACATCCCAAATAAAAAAAAGCATCAGAACTTGAATCAAGACCTCAATTCCATAAACAGTTTATGATAGGTCAAACATATAAAGAAGGGTTAGGGTTGAGTAGGAAAGTACAGGATATAGATTTAACAAAAACCCTTATTAGAGAAGGCGAAAACGACAATTTTTCGGTGCACACGATGAACCTAGAAATATAAATTGAGGTTAAAAAAAAGGCTCGTACAAATAATCGATTCAAAAGCCTCATTCTATCCTAAAAGCGGCTCCTGATTGCACTCTGGTGTCAAATACGTATGAAAAAAATATTAAAATCCCTAATAATATCGGTATTGCATCATTCAAATTCGCCATATCCCTGTACTGTAGACAGTTAAATCTTGTAATATTTGAAAAATTATCTGTTCCCTAAAAAAATTATCCCCAAAGAATACAAATTAAAGATAAAGAAAAGCATTACGAATTGACCAACGAAGTGATCAGGATTTTCTATAATCTACTTGCAGATTAGTCTGTCTAGCACTATCATCAGTTCTCATTTCTTTTCCAGATCGAACTTATAAAGTTGGTTAGATAGAGAGAGCAGCTTATACAGTTAAGTAAGCATGTATAAGTATGTATAAGCATGTTAAAGGAACAACATAAAACTAAACCTGGTTCAAATCAAAGGCACGATCTGAACTTTTCCCCTTGCAAAGCGCTATCGTTTATCGCAGTAACTCTGCGACTGCCAGGCATAAATGTTACGCAGCTCAACCACGTCCATCAGCACATTATACTTTCAACTCAAAGAAAATATCTTAGGCATATATTCATATATATTCAAAATAAAATGTACAAGTCGAAGACATTTACAAAATATAGTCTTAATACTTATACTATTATGTTTTCCACATGGATAAAAATATATGTTTTATTATATATATAGAAATAAATACCTTAGACACAGTGTTCTTGTTCTGTGGTAGTAACGCAACATACATCAGACAATATTTTAAATGCAAAGTGACGTACACAATTCAATAGATTAATAAAATCGCACAGGAATGCTAAAACGCATATTGAATTAACTGACATAAGGAAACTATATATTTCTGTAATAATCATTTAATTCTATTATAACATATGCACCTGACTTTGTATGTTTTGATTTTGGGTCAAAATATTGTAATTTAAACTAAATATTAAACAAAATACATGTTAGAAGTAGATATATAATATTTATAATAGTGCGCAAATATTGGCAAATACAAGACTATAAACTTAAGCTCATATTATAATATAATAACTTAATTAAATAAATAGTTTAACTTTTCAACAAACAATCCATATACCTCACTAATTTATTTTATAATAATATATAAGTAATAAAACAAGTTCTAGTGAGAGGAATACATAACTAATTATTCTATTACCACTGAGATAATATTTACAAGTCTATTAGAATTACAAAGTGTATAATATTAAACGCGTTTCCTTTAATTAAGAAAAATATATATAAAATCAATATAGTTTATATATGAAAGTCACGACACATTATTTTTTTATATAAACTATACTTATGAAATTATTAATATATGTATTTGGCATTGTCATTGAGAAAAGTTGTTATTTAAATATTTTTGAATTTTTTTTCAATAAAATTCAAAACAAATGAAACTGATGTGCTTAAAAATAATTTGTTTGAATAATAAGTTACAACTATGAATAACTGTAATACTATTTCAATGAACTTTATATAAACAGTGAACAACTAGAGGATAAAAAACTAAACTAAATAACCAAAGAAATTAAACAAACTAACTTCGAATCGAAGTAATTTTTATATTGATCGAAACATTAATTTAATCAAATAATTGTAGACCTTATAAAGACAATTCATAACAAAATTTTCTTATTATCAACAAGACCTACTATAGCCTTAAATAATTTATCTAACTATTCAAGGTCCTAAATATATTTTTTACAAACACGAATAAAACACACACACACATATACACTTTTAAAATCATTACACCAATACAGCTTATCGTCACGACGCAACGTGGGAGTAGAGTCATGTCCGCGATCTTATACTCTGTAATTATAAGACAATAAATATTATTATTATTAAAGATATATAAATATATCGTAACTAACTATTTTGCCTAGGGCATACCCAACTATTAAGATATATTTAGTCTATAAATTATTGTTTTAAGTGGCTTATTTTTTTTTGTATATTGCAATTTTAAGAACAGCAAGGTTTTGTGATATTTCTAATTTTATTTTGTTATTGATGTACAGGGACATATTTCTAATTGATTATGTCAATATTTTGAAAACAAAGTCTTTATAATGATATAAGCGATATTTTTACAAACAATTTTTTTTTGTTATAGTTAATCCTGGATAAGTGACAATAAAAAAAATTGATGTTTTTTTTTTTTTGGAATATATATTTATACATAGAAAAAAACCTTCATATTTTTATATATTCTTGGTTTTGTTTGTATTAAAATTTAAGGTTGTTATGAAAAATATAACAAAGAACATCTCAATAGTTTATTTTAAATGTAATTAATCAATTTTTCATTCTTATTGCATTTTCTTTTCCTGTTTTTAAATTTTGATATTTTCAACATTTTATTATGGACCACATATTTAAATATTAAAATGTCTAGTCATTAATAGTATCAAGATGTTTCAAGTTATGTATTATAATAGTTAGTCATAGTAATTTTATTAGACTTTGTCCATCCGCTTCAACTTGCAATATATCATAGCAACACTTCATATATATTTCATTTATATTAAAAATCGTGTCGTTAAAAAAAATATTTTCACTTCAATACTATTTAAAAACCTGATAGAGAGCTAAATTATAGTTATTTTGTGCAGTTGGTACCAAACTTGGTTCCAATATTGGTTCAAATATACACCACTGGACTGGACTCATGACTTAATAAGTTCAAATCCTCGGGCGGGCGGCTAATAATAATGTTTATAATGATAAAAAAAATCAAAGAATCAAAGAATCTAGTAATTATTAGTTTTAAACTAGTTAATAGGAAACTCATTGTAGTAACGAACTAAATTTATTGAGTCATTATAATGACACACTTTACTATGAAAATTAAATAATAAAAGGAAATTTTTAATACTTATATCGCAAAATGATTCACATTCAGTACATTCAGAACTCGTATTGTAATGAATATTTATAGGTTTATAGAATCAAATGTGTAATTAAATAATTTGTTAGAAACGTGGTTTAATAATTATCTCTTACATATAAATCTTAATTCAATGACTTAGCTAAGATCGATCTACAAAGCTGAAAGAACAGATAAAAGTCTTTCTTAAGTTTCCATTGCAAAGAAGGGTAAAGGGTTTGAAGTTTGTAAAGAATCTATATAAATTTTTAGATTGATAGTTTGAAAAAATTTACACTCGACGAAAAAAACAGTTTCAACGGTATAAATTGTATGAGATGACTAAAATTTTAAGTCACAGAAATATGTCATATTAATTTATAATGAGACATAAATTAGTATTTCAAAAATCCAGCTTTAGGTTATGTAAGAGATGAGTTTCGCAGCGTTTAGGAATCCTATTTTTATAATATTTTTTTACACTGAAAGTTTCAAATATTCTCCCTCCCTTTCGTGTTAAATAATTACTTTTTGTAGCTATAACTACAGTTCTTGGTGTGGGAAATAAATAAGTGGTATGGAAATCAACACGTGATGTGTATCGATTAATCTAAATTGTTATGTAGGAAATGATCTGATACATAGGTAGGGTGACTGTATGTATAAATAAAATGAGGCATTTCTAGCAAATATTCAGAAATTATAAATACGAATGGGGTGAATTTTTCATGAGTTATTTCCAAACAGTAGACTTTATTTAAATGTATTCTTACAAATTTAGATATTAGACTATATACATATATACAATCACGAATAATTTGTCAATAATAAAGCACTTGGATAAGCTTATATTACACATTTTTTGACGATGTTATTAAATAAACAACATATCCTAAAATCATTTAAATGTTTGTCACCCTACCCATGATAATATGCAAATTGCTGCGAAACAAAGTCACGGAGTTACGTTACTATAGTGATCTTGATATTAATGCATATACTGTGAGATCATTTTGATTGGCCACTCCGTGCATATGCCACTTAGCGCATATTATTCTCCATCTCTTGCTCTCTCTGTCTATCTCTCTCTATATATTTAAACGATATATACGTACAATGATAGTAGATCATATAAAGTAAACCTTTAATGGAGTTTTTATGTCCATAGTAAAACTTAGGTTGTAAACATAGGTCGATGTAAAATTAGCTTTGTTTGATTTAGCATTACTAAAATGAATTACTGATTTAAACAACAATTAAATTTAAACAAAAATTTTACTATACTAAAATTTACATTCAAAGTTTCTTTTGTCCAAGTTATTATACATAATCCTATAATATATTTCAAAATAAAAACACACATATAATTAGCAATATACTATTATGTTAGTAGGATCAAGGTACCAATAACGACGCACATATGAAAAAAGTATTTGCGTCAGAAAAACTAACAAAATTGTTTTTTTCAGTATTAATTTGCTGTGTTCTTGAGATTTCCTGGGGTTAAATGGCACAGACTTCAAGATATGCTAAAACATTAATTTGCTGTCTTCTTAGAAATGAGGTTCCTGAGGTTGAATAGCATTGGTGCTATTGGTTCAGGTTTGCTAAAACAAAAATAATATCGTAAAGAACTAAAATAAATATGAATAATTAATTGCCCATTTCATGTTGTTTACATATGTTAACATTGCGAGATCGAAAGCTTCTGAGGCCATTTGGTGAATTGTTGAATTCGGTGACAGTTATTTGTAATATGTTTAAAGACAACTTTATAAGGAAAAACCTTTCTAACATGACGCAATTTCTCATAATATTACGTGGGATTATCTTTATTTATAATGTTTAACATTTTTATTGAGATAGTTGATATTATGCAAATATTTGACGATTTTATATAGCTCTTAAATTCACTAAAAAAAAACAATTGTTTTAAAATACAATTTTTATCAAAATATTAAAAAAAACAATAGTTATCAAAAGTATTTAGATTTATTATTTAGATTTCAGTTTCATCACTATTTTCTATTTATATTGAACTAAATGATGTAATAAAGAAGGTGACACTCGCAGCGATGTACAGGAAGTGAGTCAGTTTTCGTCTTTGCGTTACACAGACGAAGAAAAAACAAACATGTCAATTATCTTTTAGATAATATTACATTCATTATATTATTAACCTTAATACTCTTAAAACAAAGACCAAAACTCTGTTTTTCATTTTAAATTGGACAATAGTGCCGCAAAAAGCGTAGTTGAATTCTCACGAAATTCAAATGTATGTTAAATGTTTATTACGTAATTATAATTATTTTTTTGTGGTAGGTACATCTGTGTCACATCTTCTGGTCCTTGAAAGTCTATATATTACTTGAATGTAAAACTAAAGAGGGCTCAGTTTGTAGACATGTCCATATTGTGTACACACATTTGGTAAAAAATGTTCTACAAGTGCGTCTTGTGGAAATGGTCGGAATTCTTGATCCAATTCACTGACTGGCTAGTGTTTATAATTAAATAACTTGGATCTGTACACATTGAGGCGATGAAATTACTAAAAAACACACGAACTACTTTATATGAGTCATATATTTGTTGATAGAATAATAAAAACTTCTCACAGAATATAAAAATTAAAATTTTATAAGCTTGTAACTCATAGATATTAAAAGATTCATAATGAGCAATAATTGTTAACAAAATAAATTATAAGTGAAATGATAATTCATTAGTCATATTTATTAACATAATAGAAACTCGATTTAAATTTACAACTTTTTGTGCTTAGTCTTGTCATATTGTTCGATTGCATACAACATTTATTTCTGTAATGTGAGATTTAGAGAATGCCATACTTTCTAGAACTATAGGGGTTTGCGATACAGGATAAATCTTCGGAAAAAACTAAAGCTTTCGTCCACTTTCTATTACACTTGGGTGGACCCAGTCCTGAGTCATGACTCATGATGTAGGGCCAGCCTTGGTTATGGAGCAAGGTATTGTGATACACTTGTGGCAATGTTTTGCTTCCTTTTACTGAGAAATATGTCTCAGACACCCTTGATAGCTTGTGCGCCGCCTGGGACCACCAGCGCACTGAGCTGGTGGGTGTGATTGGCAGGGACCTCTCGCTGCCGCGCGTTATCAGCGCGATGGTCAGCAGCGAGAGGTGCTGGGTCATTGCCGCAAAGGAGGCCGCGGAGCGGGACGGGGAATCAGCCTCGTCCGCTGACCCGCTCCGTAGGGGGAGACTGGGTAGAAGGAGGCGGGAATACGCCCGTCGCTTCCTTCCCCAGTTGTAGGCTTGTTGAGGGGGGACGGTGACCCCTCTTACCTAACATAGGCCTTCGATGGGAGGGTGCTCTACGTTGCTCGGGGCACCCTCATTTGGGGGGTCTCGCCGGGGCGTCACGGTGTGTGCTAACGCGATCCCGTGACGTCCCATTACGGCACAGAGGGCAACCGTTGTTTTTTTAGTGGATTGCCTTAAAAATGGCAGCATCCTCTATGCTGCCAGGTAGTCCCACATCACCCCCCGGCCGTCACCCCCCAGGGCCGACGGGGTACCCGTAACGGGATTTTCCAACGAAAAAAAAAAAAATGGTTCTGGGTGATATAATCATTTCCCGAAATGAAAGCTTTTGCTTCTAACTTTCTACTTGGTGTTATGTTTTTTTTATTGTAATAGTATTTTTTACCAGAGGAATATAATATTAGACAATTAAAAATATTAAAAATAAATAATATTTAAATACTCTGTGAAAAACTGTAAAAGCTACATATCAATCAAAACAATATTGAATTGCAAATGTTATTTTAATTAATATAATGAACCGATAGCAACAGTAATTTTATTAAACACATCGTTTTCCCTTCACAAAGGCGGTAATTTGCCTTAATTCTATGACCTCTATGGCGCAAGACAAAGATTTCTTAGTTCCCACAAACTGACAAGGTCACAGTAATTTGGAGACATGTGGCCACCACACTGCGAGGTTACGCTGGTTTCCTGCATGATAATCTATTATTAGTAATAAGGTAAATAATTACATTTTCAAACTTACTCGTACATATTATAATTTGCATTGCGACGCTAGAAAACAATCTTGGCGTAACTCAAAAAATGCGAATATAAGATATACTTGTATTCGACTCACAAAATAATATTGCATCGAATGATCCGGGGCTAAATCTTCTACGAAATTCTTTTGCTTATATATGCTATTAATTTTTTTTTAATATTTCAAAATTTTTAGTAACATTTTTCGAGAACACAAGACTGCTTTCTGACGTCGATGGGTACATTTTTTTATAAAAACATATATTACAAATCGGTTAAGTGTTATACAGTCTTTTTTTTTCTTTTTTTGTATATATATATAGCTTCTGGAATTGACTGATCGCAGTATGGTCCAATTATTTGATAGCTGGTTAAATTAATCTTGTTTCTTAATTGTATTTATTAAATTACAGAACAATGAAAAATTTCAGCATTTCCATTTTTTTTTTAATTTATTGATTTATATTTTAGCGTTAACTATACTATACTATACTTATACCCACTTATATCTAGGTTCGTGATCAGTAAATTATATTTTTAGGTTTATCTGTTTCTCTTTGTAGATTATGTTGATTTCTTTTTTATGTCAAACGAAAATTAAATTAAAACTTGGGATTATGTTAGATGTTGCGTAATTGCCAGAGGACAAGACAGCTTTGAAGTACCAAATTCGAGTCTTGTTTTTTAATTTATCATTAATTTTAAATTAAAACAATTACATTGGCAAAATCGGTGGTCACAATCAATAAGTTACACGGTATACCCCTCGCATTGTTTCAGGAAACACTGAATGTTTGGGCACAGATAATATATTATTGTTATGTTAATAAACAGTATTGTTTACAAGTACATCCGAGTTCTACGTCTCGTTCCCACCGAGAGCGTGCGATGAAACTCGACTTAACAAAATAAATATTCAACAGTTTGTAGCTATAAACAATCCAACACTTGTTACTTCGTTATAGAGATAGCAAAACAAAATAGATATTATACTTATAAAAATATATACATATAAAATAATAAAATATTTTGTAATAAAAAAATAAACACAATTATATTAAAATGATAATACTTTAATCTCTAATTATTACGAGTTTCCTGTTAATTAAAAGAAATTAAATAGTTTTAATACTTATGACTTTCCTTGTTTTTAAGTTTCAAAAACAATTATGACAAAAATTTATTGACTCTTATTGTTAGAATATTTTGTAGAAATACCATTGACTGGTGAAAACCCAATCACAGATGTAAAATAAAAACACATTGACAAATGGTTATATATTAATTATACAATAACAAGATTCTAAAACTCAAAAAAAAGTTTATTCAATTAATATATTAATTAAATTAATATTATATATATATTTTTTTTAATAAAACATTTTTTTGCCAATAAATCTAAAAGAACTAAAAATATGTACGCTAAAATTAATTTTAGAAACCTGTA
Organism: Mechanitis mazaeus; assembly: GCA_959347395.1. Taxonomy (NCBI): domain Eukaryota; kingdom Metazoa; phylum Arthropoda; class Insecta; order Lepidoptera; family Nymphalidae; genus Mechanitis; species Mechanitis mazaeus. The sequence goes on from OY365743.1 coordinate 13,717,555, forward strand.
GGAAACAAAATAAGTTGAAATGCTGTGGCAAGGTTGAGCAACTTTCAGAACATTCTCTCAGCTTTGCCATGGCATTGGAAAATGACCATAGATAAACCTCATTGCAATCATACAACTAACTACTGTCCTGTTTGTCTAACTGTACTTCTACGTGTATCAATAATACTTCACATAAATAATATAAAGTTTACAATACTTTTATTTTCATTACAAATTTCTATTACATTGATTGTTTTTCAATTAATTTATTATTCCAAATAAAACTATTTTTATGGATTAAAACTCGCGTTTATTTGGTTATATTTTTGATTTTAACCCGACGTTTCGAACACTTTGCAGTAATCGTGTTCACGGGAAGACGAGATGTAAGTGTCTGTCAGAAAGTCAGTTAATTAATCATCTGATTTATCTGATCTAATTTATTATTAATGCTTTAATATATTAAAAAAATATTTATATAAAAAAATATATGTTAAAAACCTTTGCTTAGTTTGGAATAAAAATCGTCTTATCACTTTAAATATAATATATATAAATATAAAATATATTTTTTCTGTCTGTACTGGATTTATTTACAAACGGATATTAATTTTTAGAATATATAATGATAAGTAATAAATAAATTATGCTAATAATAAACAACCTCTATAAAGTTTTAATTTAATAAAAATCATTTTTTGAAATATAAAATATAATTCCTATATAAAACATATTTTTGTCTGTCTGTACTACATATAAATGGATATTAATATATAAAAATATCGTCATGAAACTCCCACAATATGGCGTCCCTTAAGTCAGTAATTATAATAAATAGTACTATAACACTGAATATAGGTCACTAGGTCATGTGAACTAACTGATCTAGTGCGAGCAATACTAAAACTTATTGCATTGCTTTGTGCACAGTTTTTAATATATACAATACTAGCAACTTACCCGACTTCTCATGAGCGCAATTCAAGGGAGAGGAAAAAATATTTTTTAATAATATATTAAATGTTACATTGACCCCATACAAATCATATTTTTTTTGTCAGATTTTCCAAATATTTTTTTAATAAAAACAGAACCAAAGACCCAAAAACTTTTAAATCAATCAAGAATTCTAATTTCTATATATTTTCATGTTTAGTTTTTATAATAATATATGCGTATATACCAATATATATGAGCATTGATGACAATATTTCTTTGAACATATTCAGGTACCTAATATAATAGCAATAACTACTTTATACTGCAAAGGGGATATTTTTTATTTTATACAAAATACATTAGATTCTTATACATCTCTATAAAACCAAAGCGCTTGTCCTTCCTGCTTTCAATACTAATACGAATGTCTCCGATGTTGTCCGATGTTTTCCGATGCCCATTATTTATCAAAGCCCCGTACCTCTGTTTATGATCCAAGTAAAAATCTCTTTTTATTTTAATATTATTTACACAACAATTAAAACAAATACACACAACACCTTCTCCCAAGTTGTATAAATAATATTTAGTGTATTTTTGTTTAATATAAATATATCAACCTCAATCAATATCAAAGAAGGTATATCTGTAGTTATTTGAGTATACTATGTTGTTTACTACGCTACTGATAAGATAAAACAATAAAATATTGTGAAAGTACGGTTTGATATTTCACTTTTTATTGATAAGGATAGATAAAATCAGTGTCTGATAAGAATATCTTATAATCAGTATTATAGGAATCCTCGGGATATTTAATTATAAATTTAAAAAAAAAACTATGTATATACATATTTTGTCGTTTTTAACTGTGGCAAGCGACTTAATCTGTTAACTTATTAATTTTATAGTTGTTAATATATATAAATTAGTTAAGTATTAATATTAAAATCATATATATACTTATTATCGATAATAAACAGTAATCTTCTGTATGTAAAAAAAAAATTGTCAAAAATCTGTATGTCTAATCTAATTTAACGGTATATTACTTACTTGTATGTTTTATCAAACCGAAAATATTTTTTATCCAAAAACGAATCGAATATGTACATATTGAATCGTAAAAACAAAGCAACGGGCGCGTCCTTAAACGGCCTCTGTGAAAAATGGCGCCGAGAAAATGAAACCGTCAAAAAACATCAACAAAAAATCTAACATAAAAACAAAATATTTCGACATGAAATATTCAAACATATAGAAGTATGGCTTTACGGTTTAACCTTGTATATTTAAGAGGTCTTATTTTTTTATACAATCCGTACAAAGTGCGGTCTTTTGTATATAATCGGGTAATAGTTGTATATTAAAAAATGGCTGGTGAGATCAGCTTCGACCTTGACTCCGCTTGTTAGATACATACGTCGTGAATTGGCCACTCTCAATTAGTTTTATTTTCTTTTTCCTAGTATCTCCATTCGACTAATTAATATCTTTCAGTACTTACAAAATACTAAAAATATCTAAAATATACCTTTTTATTAATATAATAGATTAATATTACCTTTCATAATCAGTTATAACAAAACATATATTCTATATTAACAATATAGATGATCCACACATTATTAAAGATATAATTATTGGCTTATATATAAGAAAAAATAAATAATATATTCTCACTTCGTCAATTTATCTTAACACATGTTAGCCATGTTATGATAAATAGTACAAGTTAATAATATATGTCCATTTAAATTAATGTGAACAAAATTTTAATACCCATTTAGAAATTCTAACACCATAATTAAAATGTTAGAAAGAGATGGAAAATGATGACTATTGACTTGTCAAATATATTTATAAAATAGTATGTTCTTAGATTTTTCACGAGTACACATTAGAAATAAAATTTTTTTTTACGAATAAAAACTCGCGTATAATTTGGTTACATTTTAATTTTAACCCGACGTTTCGAATGTTTTGCAGCAACCGTGTTCACGGGTAGATGTAAGTGTCGAGATGTAAGTGTCGAGATTTTTTACTGTGTCTGTCACTTATGACAGACACAGTAAAATATAACCAAATTATACGCGAGTTTTTATTCGTAAAAAAAAATTTTATTTCAAATCCTTTTAAAACCTCGGAAACACATGCTATTTTAGTAATATATAAATACTTTACAAGCTTGAAGTTTTATAAATGATTCATAAGTGATTCAACGAATGAAAATAATTTGTTACACTCTAAAACAGTCGTGGGAGTGAGTGTTGCATTTTATTTTTAGAAATGAAAGTCGGAATATTTTGACAATATATTGAAGGTTTGTTTCAGTGTATTCGACTATGAAACTATGGTATATTTCAAAATATTATACTCGGGGTATAGTAAGAGTTGGGGCTTTTTTTATTACTACAAACCAAGATTTCCTCTGGAAAAGCGCACATCCAGCAATGGTCTTCAGACTGGAACAAGTTTTGTATATTAAAACGCAACAGCCAGCTATACCTAGTTGTAAGCAATTATAATGTTACAACTTACAACAATGTTACTTGAAATTTAACCATCATTTTAGGTTAAAATGGACATAGTGGTTTTGATAAGTATACCTCTATAATCATTGCACATTGTTCTTTGTTTTTTATTTTTATTGCGATGAAAATGCTTCTGTGTTGAGTAATTAACATCTCTATATATATATAAAATTTATATAGGCCATAAAATTCAATTATTTAATCAATAAACTTCCAGTATGCCAAAATACGCTAATTTCTTTATTAATAAATTTATAATACGATACTAAAATTCTCAAAATTCTTATAGCTAAAAATTATAATATATAATTTCAGTCTTTTCATTTCAGACTTTCCTTAGCTAAAATATTCTAATGCAAGTTTTGTTAGTTGTAGTTTATTCTGTAATACACGAAAATGTAATAACCCGCTAACCACTAAAACGAAAATAACAAATATATAAAAATAAACGTCTTGTTGTTCGTAACAAAACATGTTAATTATGAGGATAATATTACACGAGTAACCGCAAACGTGGTTATTTAAAAGTCACAACATAATTTGATAAACTAATTTCTATTTAAATTAATATTTAATAATAGTATGTATTTTAGATACATAAAAATAAAATAACACTTACAGTTCAATACAAATAATAGGCATCGGCTAACTTCGTATTTCCGAAGATGACCGACACATCTACTAGTATAATGATATAGAGAAGATCTAACAGTTACATTTTATACGTGATATAACGATATTGTGTATATTGCTTCTAAAACAGAAAACGTATTAAAAACAGTAAAACTTTTCGAAGCCCATTATTTATCTTAAAGTATCTGTTTATGTATCAAGTAAAAATAAAAAGAGTTTGTCTCTCCTGCTTTCAATAGTAATATGAATGTCTCCGATGTTTTCTGATGTCCATTACTTACCAAAGCCCTATACCTCTGTTTATGTTCCAAGTGAAAATATAAAAAAGGTAGATATTACGAAATACTACAAATTATTATAGCACATTTGAAATATTATTTACACAACAATTTAAAAAAAATACACACAACACCTTTTCCCAAATTGTATAAATATATTTAGTGTATTTTTGTTTGAGAACTATAAAAAATGTATCGATAAAAGCGTCGAAAAAAAACAACACGTTTCCTATTTAGAATAATATAGTAGTCACGTTGTAAATTTCAATTCTGCGAGATATTTATACAATTCATATCACTTAGATGTAAGTTTTATTGAGGAGGTTACAGACTTCATATGCATGGTGACCTCCAGTTACATTATATACGTTATATGAAACATTCACGATTTTGTTATAGTTTAATTTTTTTTTTTTTTTGCTGTAGGAAATATCACTAAAAAAAGTGTAATGGTTTTTGCATAATATATGTACAAAGAAAACTTCTGTGTCTGTAATTAAAAAGTTATGACAAATTAATATTTAAAAATATATAAATTTAATGTTAGGGTTTAGTAGGGAGTATTTATATTATTCTTTAACAAATAAATGAACTAAACTCGCAAAAAATAGTTTTAATATAAATTTAATTATATATAAAATAAGAACTCATGAAATATAAAACAAAACCAGTTAGAAATAGCTTAAGTCGATGAAATAGGAAAACTGTAATAGGTAAAGTAATTAACAACAATATGCCGCTTATAATAATTAACCTCGAGGTGACTTGGCATGAAATTAGAAATAATAAATAAGTATATCGTAGCTAATTAACGCAATATCGTATCGCAAGAGGAGTACTGAGGTACAGTCACCAACAAAAAGCTATAAAATATAATGTTATTAAAAAATTGGTAATATATTTTTATATGATTATTATCTATTTATAATCTATATCTGTCTGCTTGTAACTTTAAGATTTTCTCAATTGATTATGTTAACAAATTTCGGTGCAAAAATAGAAAATATTCGATTCAATTCTAATAATTCATAGAAAAAATGTTATCGATATTCGAAGGCCGTACGGAAGTCACATGGTAGAAGCAATCATAAATATACTTATTGATTTTCAAATGTAATGCATTGCAGTAGTTAGATAAAATTAACATTACAAAATATATATATTTTTTAACGTATGAGTATAAGCTAAAAACATTTATATAAGAAAGTGATTTATTTTAAAAAAAACGATGTATTTCAATTTATATATAAATAAAGTTGACTAATTAAATATATTCCCTTAATAATTCACGACCTGGCAGTACATAGTAGAGTTAGGTTAGTTGTTTACTCCAATGTTTTCCGGTTGCACAACAGCCAAATCTCGACTGATAGCCGCTTCGATTCCCGGGTTATCACGCTTAACGTAATACTGAAGGTTGTGACATACTTTTCTTTGATCTATTTTATCTTTTGAGTGGTTCGATTGCTTCAATGCACTCGTGTCTAACTCTCAACTGGTTTGAAGATTCATCCGAAGCCATAAAAAATATATTCGAATATTACAATTTATTACAGATATTTCAATTGAATAAAACTATTTTACGGATATAATTCGCGTTACATTACATTTTTAATTACAAATCAAAGATCAAAATTTGTACCAAAAAACAAATATAAAATGTATTAATGATGAAATATATATACTTTTTGAAGCCACTCGATTGCCATCGTAAATGTTTATATCGAATTGGTGTCCAAAACATCTAAAACATCAATCTGTGCAAAATCAAGAAAGTAAATGGAAACTCATTTAAGCTATTTAGATATATTTTAGTATTAATTAGATTTATTAAAAGTGTAAATAATATGTAATCTTCACTGCCATTTCATCAACTGATTTATCAAATAATATTAAAAGTAATAAACCAAACCAAAATTAATATGTTTGAAACAATTATAAAATATTACGTCACACTTTTTAATAATTCATACTTTATACATACATATAAGAACATATAGCAACATATAAAAAGGTTTTCTTGAGCAATCAATTAAGGGCAGACAAAAAAGTATATCTATACTATCAGTCTATTAAACATATAAGATTAAACAGACGATTCAATATAAAATATATATATATAATTCAATATAAAATATATATATATATATATATATATCTGATATTTAATTACTCAATGAATAGTGTCAATGTATTTAAACCGATTACGAACAATTTGGGTAACCTACATTAGAAAGAGAGTGTTGTGTCTGATAAGGGGTGTGTGGAAGGTTATCAGTTATTTGGCTACACCTATCATATTCGACGCCAAAATTAGTATCTAATGAGGCAATTTAATTTGGAAGAAATATTGTGTAATATAGATTAATAAATCAACATGACCAGGACTCGAACCAAGTTGTAGAAGACGTTTCGCCAATTGAGCTATCGTGTTCACAAAGACATTACATGTGGGTTGATTATAATTGGATTTTTAGACACAATTTATTCAATCAGATATCCCACTCTTGTTATAAAAGTTACGCAGTTAAATAAATTAATTTATTTTTTAATAATAGCAATAATGTATACTATAATGAATATATGTAAAGTTATATATAAAAGGTATGAAAGGTTATAAATATGTAGGTATTTTTGTAACAATTTTTCATAGGAAACGCTATTTCATAAGTATCTTCAATTAACTATTTTATATTTCTGTTAAAGAAATTTTTTGAACGGCTCTCGATACCTAACCCTGAGAGGTTTTCATGTTTAATAAATACTGTAAAAATAGTTTTTAAGTAGTTTGGAAAGAATAAATAACATCAATAATAAAATATAAAATCGTCTAAATATATGTTATTATGAATTATATGTAGCAGGTATGGCAAACCTTTTTTGATGTCCGTGCCACAGTCTAATTTATTTTTTTTAAATAGGCAACGTGCTACCATAAAAATTCAATATAAATGTTAGCGTGGTGCGACTTTAATTAAATAAACAAATTAAAACAATTCTTCTTTAAATATTTATTATCAATCAATATTTTACAATTATTTTTTTTTTGTGCGTGCCCCTCAAAACTTTCAAACGTGTCACTTGTGGCACGCCTGCCATTAGTTCGCCATCCCTGATATATAGTATATATTAGTATGCCATTACACCTCTATTAGAACATGCTAAAAAATGTCTGTAAGGATGTTCTACCTACAGACACACGCAGCAAAAAACATAAAATAATGTTCAGTAATGTCTGAGCGGAGGAGTAAGTCGTGTCTTACAAAAAACTATTAGGAATTGAAAGAACTTGTTCAAGGACTAACACGTAGATGCGCAATTTCAATACCTACCTTTGTATATATGAAAGGAAAAGTCTATTTCACTATATTATTATAGTTATATACCAATATATAAATCACTTTTAAATGTATAATAAAATTTTATTGTGTATGTTGATATTACAAACAAAATTAATATAAAAGATCCTGTTCTTAATTTAAATCTTAAATCCAATATTCAAATAACATTAATATCAAATTATAATTATCCACCCCATTAAAATGTCATTTTCAAGGTCATTGTACTCTGATAAGACTGATCACTTGTGAGATAAAATATCAAATCACAAAGTGTACGGTGGGCAACGTATCATATCATAGTACAGTGTCTTATTCTAACGTAATAAAGGCTAAATCGGTTTGATCGTTATAATTACGTGTAGGGGGTACATAATAGCATTGTGTGCATTGTCGGCCACGTGCGACCCGGTGTGATATTCAATACATTCGCCTGATGTATCTAGTGTTACGTAATATAATGCCAACTTTCAATGTCGCCGCTTGCAAATGCGTTTGTCATCCTCAAATTGACTGAATAGATAAACGCTAATTGTAACTTCGCTGGATGTAAATTAATTGATTACAATTTAATGGTAGATATACTTTCCAATTGTCACCCAGGTAAATGTTAATTATATGTTTTTATTGAATCGATTTCTTTGTCTTTGTTTGCGGTTTTATTTAGTTTATACATAAAAACAATCATAAAATACAAGTATAGTTCATAATTTATCCAACTACAGTTTTTATATTTACAGAGTTTAATCAGATTTGAAGTTATAATATTTTTTACAAAACCTGAACATTAAAAATTTACTACAGTACACACTAAACGTATTAAAACAGGAAATATTACTATTGATATTATTATAATATATATATATATATATATATATATATATATATATATATATATATATATATTTTTTTTTTCTTTGCAATTTAAAGGAGTATATATCATGCAAATAATATTATTATTCTTTTAAGCTAAACCTCGATGACGACACTATATAATTTAAAATGCACCGTGAGATATGAGGAAAACTATAATTACTATGCGTAATTACCAGTTAGGTGCTGGGTGGGTGTGTTTGTACTGTGCAGGTTCGCCTTTGACCGTGCTATTACAGACTATGACATTCGTGGAGTCAAACTTCATTGTAATGAGTCACTCTTATAAAAGGGCTCTTGCGCAGTTATATTCAATAAAAAGAGCTCTCAAACACTATATCAAGAAAGCTGGAAGATCATACACCAATCTTTTCCCTCTTTTTCTTAGTCTCTGTCGTCCTTCCCCATTTCTAATGCGTTAATGTTTATATATATAAAATGAAAAATCTTCTAAACATCACAATAGTATCTGTACACATTTCTATGTAACAGACAATAATTTAAGAACGGAAAAGAAGTTTTTTTATCTTATACTTTTCGTCCATTGGCACCTGTGTGGCACTTTGAGTGCAGGTTATTTTTAAAATAAAGTGTTATTAATTATTCTAATGCCAATTCTTTTTATTAGAAAATCTATTTTCTATTTGCTTGAGTTTATATTTCTATTGCTGCAAAATACTAATTAAATGCAACTTTAATTTTCAATACATTTATAAGATGACTTGTTATATTTACTATTTAAAAACAATGTTTTTGATTTATGTTTTAATTTACTAGTCAAAATGTACTAAAATATTAGTATATTTTAGTAATAAATTCTTTTAGAAAAAATCCATTACTAGAATGACTTTTTATTTTGAAGTTCGAGAAAGAAGAATCGATATGAGTATGTTTCGATATCACATAGAAGGAATTAGTCAACATCACACACATACCCACACACACACATACACATACTTTTAATAAATTATATATTTTAAGTATTCACCTAATTTTCCGATTTCTTTTTTTGACTATGATAGTAGAAAGTTGTTTTCTCCTCCGCTATTCTTAAAACAAGACTCGTTACTACCATGGTAAAAGTATAATCGAGCCTTAAGCCGACGGTGGGAAGGGCTAATAGGGTTCACAGCTCCACTCTGACGACGACATTAGGATTTAATGATATACGGAATGCTGACGTTCCATCATGTGTAAATTTACAGGGCATAGCTGCTGCACGAAGGATCTGCACAATACTACAACAACAAGAGAAACGATGACTTGTCAGGTATTGTGACATATTCCTTTGCACGGCTCATCACGCCTTGATGAAGAGTGCAGCATGGGACTGAGTTCGTGACAGTGGCAAGCAGATGTCTCTTTCTGAAGCTTCTTAATCAACACATTAATTGGCATCGCCTAGTGTTGTATTCAACATAGAGAAAGAATTCTGACTATTGTCAGTCTAAACACGTCCCCGCCTTCACCAGACCAGGGTGATATCCTTAATATATATTTAAACGTTAAAAAATATATATATACTTTTGACTGTATTTTTATTTATGTGGTGTACAATAAAGAATATTATTATTATTATTATATAAGGGGTTACATATAAATATATAAAAACAAATTTGATTGTACAAACGATTTTGGTACAAATATATTAAATGTTACATAACAATTAGTAGGTATTTTTGTAATTTATAGCATCATTTCGAAATAATAGTCACGTTTTTATGATATTGCTATCCATCCCCATCCGTTCCCATTGAAATGTCGATAACAGACAAACAGAGGTACTATTGTATTTAGACAACTGGGTTAAATGAGTCATATATATTACATATGACATTTATATCTGAGATTTAAGTGAAATTTTACTTTCGTAATAAACGATTATACAAGCTCAGAATACCTTTAACTACGGAATAAGTTAATATTGAAAACTTGTAGAAAACCAAATCAAAGTCATTCTCTTTTTATTTTCTTGTGAATATAATCTAATGACAGAAAGTTTTTACGTTTAGGAACTGTTGCATAAAACAGAATTTTACTAATAAATATTATTATTTTCCTATTATTATTAATGAATGCTTCACTACCAGTGACATTGGGAAATTCGCTCAAAATATTACAAATTTTCGTCACACTACTATTAACATAATATATAATTTAAAAATTGTGTCATTTATATTTTATATGATTATTAATACTAAGCTATTGATCTTTGAGGCTTTGAATTTTTTGTTCTGCATATCTTTCCTTTTGTGCAATTTGCACTTACAAGATTTACAAGATTGCTAATAAATAAATTTAATAGCTTACTAACAATGAGATACACTGAAGAAGGTAAATAGTTCTATTAAGATGTTTCTCTTGACCCTGAACTATTGTGTCATACCACTTCTATGCGCGGTAGAGAAGTAATGAATATACGCATTAGTGCAGGCTTGTGACCCATTGTGGTCCATAGCTAATTGACTTGACACCTCATTGCCGAACTATAAAGTAACCTGAAACTTGAATGGGTTGCAACATATGTAACTTATTTACGCTTATCTTTCCATTTTAGGTGAAAAAACATTTTCTTCATGTATTGTATTGCTTATGATATTTGGTTCTCTGGATATTATAAAGTGGTAAGATCGGAAAATGATATTAATAATGTATGGTCACTCTGTGTTTACAGGGTTGTTGGTTTCAGTCCGGGAGCTCTTTCAAACTGTACTGACTTATGGTAATATACTTCTGTTCTTATATTATATGGCTTTAACTTTAACAACAGATAGGAAAATGATATTAATAATGTATTTGGTCAGTCTGTGCTTACAGCTCAGTTGGTTTCAGTCAGGGAGCGCTTTCATACGGTATGGTACGATTGCGGGAAGCGACCTTGACGCCGTGTGAATCACTACGGCGAAAGTGGGAGAAATGTGCCACCGCGCCCCGCACCCACCGCTTACTTTTACTTTCCAGCGTGGCGCAACTGACGGCGGCGCCGGCGCACGCCACTCGCCCGGCGCCCGCGGCCCGCAGCGCCGTCGCGCCGATCTCACACGCGCTCTCCCGCGAATACCTGTGACTGTGCCCGGATTACAGTGCTCTAGTGCCAACCCTGGATTCAGTTTGAGTGTGACGCGGTGAAAGTCAAAACCGGGTCGCCGATAAGCGTTGTGTAACGCGCGCGGAACTCGCGCGTGGCCTCGCACTCTCCCGCAGGAAGCGTGTCGCAAGCGTGGAAGTGGCGCAAGCGCCGGGAAACCACCGCGCGCTCCTGCGCGCACCGACACCCTGGATTGGCTCTGCGAAGAAAATCTCTCCTCCAACATCGTACCTCGGTAAGAATCAAACGCACCACAGGATGCTCACTTAATAATTTATGTATTTAGTCCTTCCCATTCCCGAAATGAAAGAATTTCGTCAAGAGGAGGTTCAAGAGGTAAGCATCTTGTCTGACAATACCTAAGCGCTGGAGGACGTAGTGAAGGGGACTTGAGATTGGCACTAACACATTCAAAGCACCGCAATTGGCGTCACTGGCGACTAAAGTTCGGCTCGGGTGTCGGAAACGCAACAAATAAAGAAGTGAAATAACCAAGGACAATACAACTTTCAAGTGATTTCGCGCGCGGCCGACAATAAAAACTTCGTAACGCGCCTGCGCTACTTCACGGTCTCACTTTCGACGTCTACGCTGCGCCAAGCCTCACTCTACGTCATACTTTCGACAACTATTACAAAATCTCTCGGCACGTTTTCACTTAAAAACTCATTCCATTTACACTCTTTTGGTATTTAATTATCCAAAACGTTTACACGTTATTAAAGTTTTTAATTGTCGCAATATCAACACGGCAAAACCTGTTTCAGATTAATCGCCTTTCGTTTAAAGTCGGTATGCGCATTGTATGTGCTAGGAAACTCTACAATCACTCTAGCCGCAGTACTACTGTCGTCGAGTTGGTGCCATTACAAGCAGCACGTTTAAAGCAACTGTCATCATTAAGTAGAACTGAAAGGAACGCGGCCCAAGGCCAGTTGGATAACGAATTTTCGTTTAATATTAATAAATGGCAGGCATGGTCGAACGTGACGGATGCTAAGCCAAAGATCTCATCGTCCAAAACACTTTCACGCGTACATGAAACCTAATAACTATAAAATATTAAGGTTATATGTTATTTGGTTTCATCTTATTACAGTATTACATATAAATAATGTTTCAACAGTTCAAAATATAGAAATTACGCAATGAGCGACTTTCCTTTTTAATTCTAATCCGTTGGTCCACCTACGTTTAAATGTCGAGATTGAGATTTATGATAAAGATTGTGATTTGCCAGTGACAAAAGTACAATGAATATACTTACACTTTTTAACTTTCACTTGGAAGAATATCGAAGCGAAAGTTTCGCTCCGTAATATTGTACGCAACCGAATCCTACGGATGACTTCATACAGAATGTAAAACGTTTATCAAGTATAGTAATTTAAGACATTCTGTGTTGGCGGTTGTTTTAAAATACTGATATTATACTATACTATAAAATTCCCATGCATTTTATAGCAATTCATATACTACTCTATAAAATACTTTTACATATTATACAGACTATACTCGTAATTATAACAATGTATGATAAATTAGGTTACCACTTAAAAAAAATATTTAAAACGTAACCTTTGTCTTATTTCTATATAACAAACAGTTTTTAATTGCAAGTAACATTCAACTTGTTCCTGATTTGATTAAATCATAAGCTAATTCTTACAATATATATAACAAATTATAATTAACTTGGTATCTAATTATTATTTAGTCAGCTGTAACAGTATTATAAATAATAACCATTCATAGCATGACAATAAACTCAAACGAAACACGAAAATAGGTTATTGTTACAGTATATTGTCGACATTTCACTGTGAACTCTTGTGCTTAGTTATTTTGCAAACAGTGAATAGTCTATTGTTTAGTTTCAAATGAAAGGTCTTGTACCTTGATAAACAGTTCCATATGATTAAATATATTTTTAAACAGAATTATTGTTTGTATGTTCATTGTATTTTATATAATTTAGATATACCCATAGATGTGAATTAACTATACTTATTTTAAGTGTAGCTAAACTAAAATTACATCACAACAATCATATCCACGCTAACAGAAGTTCTCAAACCTCTCACTTCTTACCAAATAGAGTTTCAATAACAAAAATTAAGTTCAAAACAACGCGCAATTAAGGCTATTTACAGTTAAACATTTATGTAAGCCATTTCAGATGATATTTGCAAATTATTCAATCGTTCTAGACAATGAGAGTGTGGAAGCGAAAGTTTAATGATGTTACGTTAGCAACGAACGAGTTTGTACTTAGTGATATTAAATAACTGGTTCTGCTTCGATGTCCTATTTTAATTGATTTTAATTATTTTACTTTTATTTTGTTATATTTTTTGTTTTATCTGACCGCATTTGTTTATACTTAAGTCCTCAAACAGGTTATATACGACGGAGTTCTCTTTCATTCACATCTACCGCTCGGATTGTTTTATGACGCCATAAATGGTCGCTGTTTTTAAATAATACTTCTTCAACGCAATAGACATTTATTGTTTCTGACGAACGAACACAAGTACATAGAATTATATATTAATTATTTATATATAAACATCTACATATTGCTATATATTTATCTACATATTACTTTCTATTTTTTAATAATATTTGCTTAATTCATGTCTTTCAAGTTTGTAATAAAGAACAAAATGAAAGTATGTCTAACGACCTACTTTACATAATTATATCAAATTTCATTTGCTCATTGTGCAATGCGCCGGCTCTTGCCCGAAACGTGTCACGGTGGAAACATCATTATCAGCCTTCATTGCCTCATGTTGTTTAGCGTTACTGCTCCGTGCTCTGGCTACAGCTACAGAGCTTCTGTTGTACTATACTATTTTAATAAATATTATATGTATTATATACTTTATAGCATAAAAAAACATTAGTTTTATAAATCCATCCATCTTTTTTCGGTATAAAAAAAATAAATTTCTACTAATAACAATTTTAAATATCGGCTTATTATTATTTTATCGTTTTATATAAATCTCCCATCACACGGTCATAAGAAATATTATTTTTTTTATAATTTATATTGTAAAGATTAATTTTTATTGCATTTTATATTGCAGTATGGTATATTTTCTAAATGAACTATAAATGGAATCATCGTTTAATCAGTGAGTGCCGTCAACAGCAAGTAGGTAAGAGCAGCGTAGGCGACGGCGGTACACATTGCAACGTGCCGATTCAAATCCAAGGTCTTTCCTAGTGGAAGAGAACGGAGTTTCCTGCGGCCGCCTATCTCCGCACACACCGACACTCGCACGTGCACGCACACGCGCCCACGTGTCGCTATTCTTTGTGCTCATTCTTTCCTAGCTACCGTTGTGAGCCCATCTTCTTTTTGTACCGTCCGCTAGCGTTTGAAGTTGAACCTCCAAACGTTTCGTTATATAGGCGTCGGGCGATGCGCGCGCGCAGTTACTGTGTCACTGGAGCCCGCGCGAGAGGTGGCCTGCAAGGACTGTACCGCGCCGCCAACCTTTTTTTCTGTGCGTGCGATGTTTTCACTTTCGTCATTTTGACCGGGCCAGTTTGATTTGACGTCGCTCGCGCACGGACGTGCCTAGGACCGGACGTTGTGATTATCCTGTGTTGGTGCTTGGGATCGTTGTAGTTTTTCTTATGATATTTGTGAAGGAAATGGCTGTGATGCAGTGCTAATATGTTCGATAGTAACATACTTTTGAATTTTTACCATGAGATTGCGAATAGAAGTGCAATACAGTTGGCAAGGTGATGTATTATTGTTTGTTTACTTTTAATTTGTGTTGCGTTATTACGTGTGAATTGATATTTGAGACGGGATGACTGACACAACCTTGTGTCTAATGAACGGACTATTCGTCTCCCCGTCCGCCTCTCGCCTTCGCCTCTGAGCCTCGCTCGGAGAGGTTAATAGGTTCACATTAGATGGTGTTTTGCGAAATCGACGGAGCTCAGCGTATGAAATGCGCCCGCGCCGCTTTTCCACGCTCAGTTTCGCGCGCATTTGCGAAAATATTTATTTTAAATCCGTCTATTAGAGTTATTTTTCAATTTCTTTTATATATCAAAGACATATTTTTCTATATCATATATTTAAGATATAAATAAAACATATTCAGACCAAAAAAAATACTATACAAAATGTTTTTAGGTCAATAATATTTCGGTTATTATAGAAATTATTTTATATATTTTTTGTTGAAAAGATCACTGACCTTCATTATAAATAGTTATACATATAACAAAATAATATTAAATTCAATGAATGTCTTAACAAACAAAACAAACTCGGTCCAAACATTAGCTTAAAAATAAACTACAAATACGTGCTTAGAATGCAATAACACTGAAAAGCAACAGTCATCTAGATAGTTAAAATGTTACATATTACTAAACTTATGTTATTAACGAATTAAATTATAACTATATTTAATTCATTCGTAATTTTTATATGAATTTAATTGTAATTATAATAATTTATTTTATTTTTATTAAAAAACAATTGTTATCTTTTATCAGACACTAACTATAGTCGTTGAAGGTTTTATTTAATCACATAGATAATATTATATTTTGAAATAGATCAAATTAAACAGGCTTAAATTGATAATTTAATAATATGATAGTTATCATAATATTACTCAATTTGGGCGGAGGCGCAGTTCTCATACACTATTATGAGAAATGCGCGTGCGCGCTCGTATAGTTGAAAATTTAAAGTATGTTTTGTGACGTCATAATTAAAACTGAACTATGTCAATGGATGCTGTTGGCACAGATGTTGAAAGTTTAAGGGCATTGGAGTATAATAAAAGAATATTTTTTAATAATATTGGAATTAATCTTTGATTATGCTATAGAAATGTATATATCATGCTATAGAAATGTTTCGTAATTTTGTACTTTACTCTCTAAAAATGTAATTACTTGATTTGAGAACTAATGCTTATTAATATCGAATTAACCTAAGAATCTTGTTTACCTTGATAATATGATTTATTATCATATTATAAATATTTGTTCACAAAATAACAAATTCTGATCATACAGGGTGTAAGTAATAATAATATATTGTATTTTTTTAATAAAATTCAATAATATCTTCATTCATAATTTTATTATATTCTGTCAATTAAAAATGTTGCACAAAATATGCCGCCAAAATATTAATCAGACAAAGGACTGATCTCATAATGCCAAGATCTAACTCAACAGATTAATAAGTACTCTGCCTTTGTTAGTATTTATTTTCTCATTAGAGTCATCTCCAAATGAAGCTGTTTCTGATCTTTATAAATATGTTAATTTTAACCTTTTTTTATATGCATATTTTGGTCATAACTTATCTGTGTGCCATTCGAAATTCGAAACGGAACATGTTAATAGATCAAACCTTGGTTTTTAGTGGTGTTATGAAATAGGTTTTAATATTTTTTCTTCTATTAAAAAGTAATAACAAAATAACCTTCGACTTATGATTTATTACGATTTTATGATAACTTGTTATATAGTATTTGATAACGTTTTGTAATTATGAGAAAATTAATTTAATAATTGGTTTTCGTTTTTTTTTTAATGTCAAATATTTTGAACAAAATACTCTTTGCTTATTCAAATTTTCTTAAAAAATTAAACCAATAGTACACATCAATATTAATAAATCCAATAAAATTATTATGATATATTTATTTGTAAAATTATGTCTTATTAGAAACAATTAATCTCAATAGAATAAACTCACTAGAGACTTCTTATAAGCATTTGATCATGTTTATTTCTAGTTAACAATAAAACTTCTAGAATATTCGAGAATCAATATTCCAAATTGAAATGTAGAATCATACTGGCAAGAAAGAGTCAAAATATTTATAAGTAATTAATACAAAATGGCCGTAATATTGATAATACACGTGCCGAAGTTCTATTTTTTTGCTTTGTTTGTGAAACAATATGAGTTGTGTCTACACATAATCTACAACAAACATTCATTTAACCGCAATGCCTTAATTAGCTCAAATGCGTATTTATTTATAATTATTGCGTATTTTCCTGGAAAATTTGCTTTTATAAAGCGAATACAAGATGGCGTAATCGTAAGAGTACTTACAGTGTCAGTGGAATTGTGCCCAACACACGATGTTTTTAAAAATTACTTAGAACACTATTATAATGCTTCCAAATTCAAAAACCCTATGAATAATATCTCTTTTATAATATTGCAGTCATCTTAATTCTTCAGGCTTATATTTATTTATATGTAGCAATAATTTAAAGATACTAATTATAATACAAATCTATCTCAGCAATATTAAGTAGGTCACAAGTGGTTCACACGAAAATAATAATCAATAGTAATATATTTGTAAATAACCGAGAAGTGGGTTTACAGCTTACTGAAAAACATGTTGCAACGTACTTATAAACATATATTTAAAGTTTATATACAATATACAAACTCATTGGCCATATCCTCCTTGTTCATGGCTCTAAAAAAATTTCAAAAATACAAACTCCTTGTTCATAACCTCTTTGTATATGATGTAAAAATAAAAAAAAACATGTCAAAGGTTTAATAAAAATAAGCTCAAGGTATTAAAGGTTATATATACCTAATACAAGTTATTTATTCATTGAATCCTATTAAAAACGACCTTATCATTAACTGAACCTATAAAATTAATTGATTTACAAATTTCTTCATCAACATTTGACATTGAAATTTTGTTATCACACATATATATCCGTGAATAGAGAATTCTGTTAAGCAATTATAAGCACTATATATAAAATAATCAGTAATATAATTTCCTAATCAAATTAATTATATAAAATAATTGAGCGAAGCTCTCTGTGAGAGGCTTTTCTGCATCCTTTGTGCAAGCATCAATCAAAGACGGTATATCCGAAAACTTCCAAATTTTGCTCACAGATAGACATCAGTCTGGTGGTGATTACAAAAAAAAAATTAAAAAAAACAAAATAATAATAATGTGTTTCATCTTGAAAAATAGTTGAAGACAGAATGCGTAGTCGTTTTGTAAATGCAACTTCGATGCTGCTTGCACCTCGCTTCGCTCAATATGCTACCACATACCGAGATTTTTCGAGCGCAGCGAGTCAAAATTAAGGTCTGGCTCGCGCTCCTAGTATTTCTTTTGTTTAAAATTTAGAACATTCGCATATCTCCGCAGTTGTATAGTTCAAATCGTATTTTAATGTCCCAGTGACGGTCACAGTCTATTAACACACTTAACAAGTTTAAATTCAATTAGACTTGCTATCAGCATTCTGTGGTTTCTCCGAACACTTTTTTAAAACATCCTTATACTAATTAATATATAGAAAATATTTTATTTTACTTTGAAATATGTAAAATAATAGACAATTTCTTGTTTGGTAACTTAACAAAATTAATGCACTAATTTACGTCTAGAGTTTTATTTAGAGAAAATTTAAATACACTAATTTGCGTTTGAATTTTTTTTCAGAGAAATATTATTCGAAACGAGTTATCTAATGCAAGTAAATCCTTTGATGTTTCATCTCCTAACATCAAAGAGCTCCTAAATCCCGAAGGTCATAAACCCTCAATTATCATTTGTCAATACCGGCAGTCAGCTCGCTCCGAGCTATATTCTGGGAACAATAAAAATATATAATTCCATTGTCAAAATCACTCCCAGCCCTTTCTTGTTCCTTGCGGCACAAATTGTTGAAGGACGTCCAAACTGGGTCACTTCGGAAATAGTTTATTGTTATCGGCTAGTCTGCGCACACGCAACTCACGCACACCAGTAACTCTTCGATTTTCAAACGATTACGCACACGTATTGAATTGTAGGGTTTTTAGGGTTCACGCATCCTTTGCTGTACCGGTTTACCTTTGGGTTATAACTTCAAATATACGTCTAATGCCTTCCGGTTTATTAAAAATATTAACTTTAATAAGGCTGACGAGTCAATACTGAATATGAGTAATTAATTTGGTTATACTTTTATTAAGGTCATTATTTAACCTATAAGTTTTGTAATGATGTTACCCTTGTGTTTATTATTTAAATTATTTTTTAACTTTGATACTGATTTTCATGTCTTGTGTGTATATTGCCTTATTTATATATAATACGTTATTAGTGTGTTGGTTTCTTAAATCTTACGAAAATTCTCTGGATTTACCAATTTCACACTTAAATTATAAAGTTTAAAAGTGATATTTAAGTTTTTATTTTAATTTCAAATTATCTTAAATTATTTGAAATTGATTTTTTATCTGAAGTATAGTTTTGTACTTTCTCAGCATTCATTATACTTTTAAATATATTTGTTTCGTAATAATGTTGATGTTATTATACTTTAATAAATAACTTTAAGTTATAAATATTGTGATATATTTTTTTATTCCTAGGTCTCATAAAAAGACATAAAATGTTTGTATTAGTTTAAATATATCACACGAACATGTATATAAGATAATAAAAAACTGCTATACATTCTGATCGTTAGTAGTTTTACAGTCAATTCGATTGTTGTAAAATAAGTTAAATGCCTCAAGGCTTCTAAACAATAACGCACACAAGCGCAGCTTGCACACTTGCTCAAGTAGATAACGATAGACCTATCAATTCGGTGTAGCACATTCACAGGCTTACAAATCTGCGTTCACATCCGGAGTAGGGCGAGGGTGTTTGTGTGAACTACACACACGCATGTACTGAACCGATTTCCCGCAACGGCTATGTATTCGACGCACGCGCTCGTGTACGTACACTATCACACATACACACACAGCCCTAGAGTGCAAAACAGTACGAACGTGAACGAAAGCGCACGTTCTGTGTCGAGATATTTTTAGCGAAATGTCAGTGTACGGGTAGGTCAGTTACTATTGTGACTGAAAAATTGATAAGAACTGTAGTAATGAGAGATTACGCAAATATTCTTCCATTTTTATCGCAATCTACTGTATTTGATTAAGCTGATATACTTTTTTAAATTTTTTTATATTATAAATAGGCCAGCGCTTGACCAGAGATCGCCTGATGGTAAGCAGTAAGAAGGAACCAATTCATTCTTGACTTAAAGAAACCAAGGTTGTAATTTTCTGGAAACAGAGATTCCGGAAGCGAATTCAGCTCAGCATTACGAAGGATGAATAAGGCGGAGAAACGCTGTGCACGTCTTCGTGGAATTTTCACAGTTTTTAAACTGGCAACAAAATATTTAATATATTTGTGATAACATATAACAAATATACATGTACAAAAAGATAATCCTAACCTCGGTTCTAAGTCTAACATATGTATGTCATTCCTTATCTATTTAGTACAACTTGCTACGAAATTTGACTTGCCATTAGAATATTGCAACATATCTCAGTCGACACAAATGTTTACGACATTAACTTCATTGTTGCTGATACAAAAAAAAACAGTTTAGCTTTCTTTTGTATTGCGTTATTACTTGATGAGAGGGATTTCATTGCATACATTATCATCAGCACATTTGTAATATTAAATATAAATATATATTTTTAGTACAATTATTTGTTCTACAATAATTTCGAAACCTTTTTAAAAATTATTTATTATTAAGCCAAGAAACAACAGAAAAAAATGATTTCAAATTAGCTCCCACAAAGTCTTTTATATTATTAGTTATATTAAATGAAATATATAATAATATTAATTAAAAACTTATTTTGGTTTTCATTATCAACAACTAATAATAAGACAAGAAAGTTGCACAATAAGTTTCAGTTCCGAAGTTCGCAATCCTTGTTACCTTTTACGTTTCATGAGTCACTTTAGATCACGAGTGATTCAATAAGGTGCCATTTTGGTGAAAGAATTATTTGGTCATCAACAAATTTAGAAGCATTACGTATAATAATATAATATATAATAATTATTTATATTTACCATAACACTCTGATTCCCAATTTTGCAATGGCTGGTTATCTTGCAAGCCAAATTGCAATATTTATTTATTAATATTCATTCATATTGAATTGATTGCGATGGCTCTAGTTGTTCGTAAAAAAATGTTCAATATTTTGACATTTGTAAAACAGTGATCACAAATAAAAAACTATCGGACTGAGTTTTTGTGGTTCCTCTATGACCAGGGCGCGTTCGGAACCCTAATAGCCTTAACTTTTAAGGTGGAAGGTGTCCAGAAGGAGTTAATTTCGATAAGTATGGTATCAATATGGTCCCTCCTGACTCTTCAAATTAACATACACAAGTAATCACTGATGTGGATTCGAAGTGGAAAAGTTATAAATAAATAAATGTTTGTAACAATTAACAAAACATGGATTCCATAGTAATTTATATATATATGCCATTTACATTATAATTTAATATATTATGTGTTTTTTCCATAACCGTTGATTAAGTACTGCAATCAAAATGAAAAATGATAGAACTCATAAACAAAATGTATTAACAATACTTACTTGATATGTAATTAATATAATATATTATTTCCTTATAATAAATAGCCGGTTGACCTCCGCTTCTATGTATATATTTGAGTAATAAAATACACCATGAACAAACATATATGAGTACAAACACGTTTAGTACTGTGTTACGCGTTAAATATATTTATATATAAATTGTAATGTACCTAGTATATAAGTTGTATCTTGTAACGGACAGAAGGACCTAAAACCGATATATACAATATATTAAACTATAATATATGTACATCATTTTCAATGAACTAATAAAAAAACCACTTGGTGGATTTCACTGGAAAACTAATCAGTCCTGAGTTACGTGAATATTTAATAATACCAAAAAGAAATCAATTGTATAATCAGGTTTCCACAAAATGGGCCGAAAAAATATATTTATATACCCACACATATACACATACCCACACCAATACACGTACACACACATATCTATACATACTTACGTTTTTAAAAAGTGTTTAGAAGTTCTCAGAACACCTCAAAACGTAAAGATAAAACAAGAATACAACATTCGTGATATTTACAATAAGTTCCTTAATCAGCAAGAATAAAAATAAAAACCTATCATCTTTTCATGTATCTATAAATAATATAACACAATATTTTCCAATTGGTTACAAATTACAATCAACTGATACTTAATTCCTTAATAAATCCTGTAATTCTGACTTCAATTATTATAACTTTATGTATTTATTCATTAATTTGTAATCAATAAATAAATGAATAGGCGTTTTATTAAATGTACACATTTTATTTAATTAGTTGGTATATTTGTTATATTATTAAATTAATAGAAAATATATTCGAAATAATTCATCGACATGAGCCTGGATTAATTTTTCAATAATTTTCATTTCTATTTTAATTTTGATATTTATTTATTATATAATAATTTTCTTATTGACAATTATGTATTTTTAATAATTGACACACGCGCATGGTTCTTTTTGAACTTTACTTACGTTTGTTAGTTTTTCATTTTTGATTTAAGACAAAAATACTCATAAAAAAGGAATTTAATTGGACACTTAAAAGCCCTTTTGCATATTTTATTTTTTTATTTAATACTATATTATATTTATTAACACGGTAAATAGAAGAATTTTAATTTAATAAACTCCTATAACGATCTTGATAGTAGAAACCTCTCATTTATCTCCTAATTGAGGGAAAATGTAAGAACAATCGGCTATCACATCCTCTTCCTCAATTATATTTTTAATGATTTCCTTCCTTTTATTTCTTGATATAAATTAGTAAAGCAATAAAAGAAATCGTTTATATCGTATTAATTATAACTAATTTACTCTTAAAAATATAATAAATCTTCACTAACTGGTTATATAAAATATTTTTATATATATGTTAAATTGATTGTATTTATTTAATAATGGAAACTGTAACTGAGGTAAAAGAAAATCTTATCAATTTATATATAATAATATATACTAGTTATAGCTTATGGTTTGTTCGGCTAAATAGTATTGTTTTCAGTAGGTAGGTAATCAAATAATACGCGATTGGTAGACTAAAATCTATTCTGTAGTTTTAACCAAACAAACATACCTACTTACATAAATCTTTTTTTTGATCTGTTTCAAGAAAATAATTAACACGTAACAAAAAAAATTTAGGTGTAATATACACGGAAAACAAAAAATAATTAAATTAACAATTTTGATATACAAAAGAATAATAAAACGTCACAAAAAAAAAATAAAATAAAGTATTATTTCGTACAAGGTCTTAAATTTCCCAACCGCTGACTATAGAGGAAAAAGACAATTTTCTCATAAGACTTGATGCGTATCTAACAAAGCAGCTGCATAATAATCATTCTTATTATAGTTTGCATTTACATTTATACGAATTTATATTAAAAATCACGGAAATTTTCATAATTTAATATGAAATAAATACAAATATATAATGTTTTTTACTTTTGAATGGTCTTATTAAAAACAATTTATATGTCAATGATCAAGATTACTCTAGTGTACTATAGGATAATCAATAAAATACTTAGTATCAAAGAATAACGTCATTTTCTTGAGAAAAGTGGTAAAGGAAAATAGTTTTTTACCTTTCATCTTTAATTACGTAAGTTGTAAGAAATATTATTTTCCGTAAAACATTTGATTTACATGTACGTCATAACTTATTCTCAGCTTCAATGTACCTACAGATATTTTAAGATATATTTTATATTAGACATATCTTTAAAATATATTAAAATACATTCATGTAACAGTGATGGGCGTAAAAGTAAGGAAATCAAAAGCAAGTCGTTACAGGTTACGTAGTTATTACGTAAAGGCTTTCGTATACTTTCTCTGTCAGCAAAATTTAGCGTGAACGGTTACGCAACCACGAAATGGCAGTCGACTAAATTTCAACATTTTGAAGAGTGCAGAAGTGAACTTATATGGCGACTGGAGTTGTGAAATGTGAAATGTAGAAATGTTGTCGTCCCGCTCCTCTCTATGGCGTAATTTCATTGTGTTGCATTCGTACATTAATTAACAATAAATAGTCAAATAGATTAATGTATGTAATACGTTTAATATTTTATATTGTAGTAGTTTTACTATAATTGTTTTAGATTAATTTAAGATACATTATATACTCCTTATTACCTTTAAACAGCAATCAACCAACTACAGAAATAATACACTGGATTTATTCAGTTTTTAGCAGCAAAAAATCTTCAACTCATAATTTATTTTTTTTAATTTAAATTCAAACCCAACTTATCTAATAAATAAGATGTTATCATTATATAAAAACAAAATTTTAGCTAACGCCGAGTCGATGTGAGGTAACTTTCTAAAAACTGCTCGAGTGACCTTGAAGTAAAACGCTCTTACAAAACCACGGGCCACTCGCCGGCCCTACCTCCCTCTCCTATGCAATGCGCAGATCTACGTACGCCCCACCACACATACACACCCGTGTGTGCGCCACACCCACACAGCGACGAACACGTGCAACGCACATGTGTGAGTTTACCAGTCCAACGCAAAGTAGAAAGGAGCAATGAAAAATCTAGTATAGTCTCACGATCATATAAAAAATTTAATTTTATATCACTCAGAACTTATTCGCCACATAAAAGGTAACAGAGACAATAAGTTCTAAGAATATTATGACTTACAAAGAATGCGGATGATTGGACAATGACGAATCATTGTATTTCATTTTTAAAACTAGTACTCCTTTAAAATGATATTTCTTTGGACGTCGTAAATCTTGCTATTTCATTGGACGTTCATTAAATTACTTAATAATACTTTACCTTCATACCTTGGTCGCTAATAAAACCCACCTCAAAATTCTAACAGTTTTGAAATCATCGCCTTCCAAATATGTGAAATCCTTGAACGTGGTATGTGGGTCATGATCAGGTTCCGATGTGTCTCGCTGTGTTATTAGCATTGAGTTCTATGACGACCGCGTAGATATATTGAACGACTCTATTGACTTTCATCCTGAAGGTCAAGTGCCATCCTATTTCACAACAGACCTTGGCTGTGTTGAATTACCTCGAGAATATATTGAAGTCAACGGAAGATTTTGATTTTTAAACGATTTTATCAGATATGCCCTTATATATATACATTTATCAATGCAGACGTGTCGTAAAAGCAAATAAAATTTAAGATATACAGGATGTGTACACACAGCAGTTCAAAGCACCTATTCGCGTCAAGGTCAAATAATTTCGCGCCGTGAGAACTGTACGTATGACTTAATCTATCATAATTTGCTGTAATAACACAAGTGTTATTCAAATTGCTATCGACTATCAAATCCGACCTTTTATAAGACACGTTCTTTATATATAGTCGTCTAACTGCCGCAGTGATCGCAAAATGTCGAACACGAACTCAATTTGTTTCCGAACAAGAAACATTGCGAAAATAGAACATGCCTGGAGCCTCCATAGTTTACTTACTTTAACCAAATCGTAAATAATATTGTCATCATTTCTGTTTAACAAGATTCTAATTTTGTTAAACTAAAACACAAAGTTCCCATGAAATGCATTGGTCACAACATTAACTACAATAGTTGAAGTACCCATTTACAAATCAGTAATAAATTGCTACAAAAATGGATTAAAACTGTATTGTTATATTCGATTAAAATAAATATAATTAATGTTAATTTTATTAATCTTATTACTGAATATTGAATAACAATGTTATTAAAGAGCAAAATTAATTAGTTTTAAGTTGTTTATCTGGAGGCAGCTCTTCAGTTTCAAAGTATCAGTGAGAGGTAATTCTTGGCTTTGTCGGTTACAAGTATCTGGCACAAGTGATCAATCGTCAATCAAACGCAAGGTGAGAGTATAACTGTGGTGCTATTTTAGCATTAACGAAGGTAAAACTCATTCGCGCTTTCGACTGAAGTACACAAGGGTACAGTGCCATTTATAAATACATTTATTTGTAGTTGCCAACGAGTTTTGTTTGGGCCTCTTCTAACTCTGGTATGGTGTATCTAGTTTAATGTTTTGTGTACTAGTGTGAACAGCTGCTAAGTGTCTGTCAATGCGTGCATTGTTTGTAACTAAACATCATTTTACTTTGTATTCACACCACGGATGCAGTTTAGTTGAATGTTAATCATTTTGCATATCTCACTCCAACTCGCTATCCTTATACAGACTTTTTTAATAATCTGATTTGCGTTGATTCCAGAATTAATATAATTTATGGCATCTTTCTATTCTATCTTGATAAAAAAAAATATTCTATCTTAAAAAAGCTAGATAAAGTATAATTATTTATATAAATTATTTAATTCATAAACCAAGAGTTAAAAGTGATAACACATTAAAATATCTTAATGACAATGATCTTACGACTCATAGCGACTTTAACATAACAAATTCAGATAGTTCCTCGTTTTGCGAAATAAAAGAAATTAGCGTAGATAGCATTATCACTTCCAAAAGAGTAAACGTAGCTTTAGTAAACAGATGTACGTTACATAAACAATGTTGAGGATATCTTTATAGACGTTAATTGTTTAAAAGATCTAAACTAGAGCGGCGATGCACCACAGATTACTAAATTGACCATGGATCTTATGAATGAACTGGCATTTATTGTGGAGTTTGTATTACATAATGGTTTGTATGTGGCGATACTCGGTACTGGCACTAAACATTTCGTCCGAAGGCCGCTGGCACAAAGCGTGTGGCGTATCGCCCGACACGCGCGCTCGCGATTTCCTGTTTGACAACTATGACTTACATCACTATCGTTTTCTGTGTTAGAAGCTTGTAAAGGGGTCTGACTGTTGCTAAGTACTTTGACAATTCATTGAAGTAATGTTACCGGAATTATTACAACGATCTCACGCTTAAAAACTTCCTTATTATTACAAGATAAAGATGGGTAACAAAAGTAAAGGTTATCGTATCAGCCCTAGTTACAAACACATTGGTAGCGTTAAAATACAAACGGATAGACGATTTAATCGATAATTTCAGTGTAAATGGAGCATGAAAATGTCTCATGTTAGATCAGCGAGTGGAATCTGCGACTAGTTGACAGCTCACCTCGCATAGTAACTCATCGAAGCATGCTGAGAGCTAGTTATCAGACAGTTTAATTGTTTACTCCATTCTCAATGTCCTAATTAATGACAAGACATTGCGTTATAAAATAACACAAGTTTACTGACTTGTGCTTTTAGCTCAGGTGGAAACTAAAATGACAATGTAAGAGATCCAAAATACCTCAAATCATGACAATATAATTACTGTACGTTATTCGTGGCCTATTTAATAATTCAAAGTATACGTTTATATGTGTGTGTGTAAAATATAAAATATTTAATAATAACCATGAAAATCTATTCTTCAACAAAACAAACATATTTAAACTTTCACATTTATAACATTAGGATGTTGATTTTTTATTATTAATGTGATAAAATATTATTGGATTAATTACAACATCCGTTGAAACGATTACATATAGTTTTAAAATATTTTTAAATGGAAGTGAGCTTCATCTTCAGATAAAAATTATACAAATTATAATTTTAATGAAAATTTTTATGTCATGAAGTAAACCTTTGGCAGGATGTTCTTAACCTAAAAAATGAACAAAAAAATATATGTATTATATCTAAGTAACATTTAAAAAAATCTGTTTGTCAACTACTAATTAATTTAAAAAGTCACGTATAATATATTTTTCGTAACTTGTTAAGCAACATAGATGAAAGTGGCAACTTTTTCCCAATCTTACGCTCCAGTAGCCCACCGTCTACAATTTTATAATTTTATAACTTGCAACACAGTTTCACAAACGATATCTACGATTACTTCTTTGTTTCCTTCAATTAATTTTACTGTCATTTGAGTAACTCTGTGATATTTCAAATTAAAAGAATAAAAATATTTATATAGTTATGTATTAAAGTTTTAATAAATTCATATGGTATATATAATTTGACTAATTCTGTTTCATTTAAACATTTTGTAATAAGTATTACTGTTAAGGCTAACGAATAAATATCAATTATTTGAGAGCGTTGTATGTTAATTCTTTGCTATTTGCCAAGTTTTTACCATACAATACCTTAGAAATGGCTTCTAAATATATACAGACGGTCTAGTCATGGTTTTAAATATTCAAGACTTTAACGATATTCGCTCAAACAATCCGTTCCGATTCATTGATTTGTATTCAAAGACGAGTAAAAAATAATGAAAATACGATGCTAGCGAGAGTTAAGCAGAACAAATTTAGAATTATTGTCTCTAATTTTCTTGAAATAGACATAGACATATATCTATTCGAAATTATGTATTTTCGTGTAGGTATATAAGATGAAGTTTCTATCTTTAAATACAATAAATCTTAAGTAATTCTAAAATATACAAAAACCGTCTTTCAATAGGTCGGCGTCTAATTAATGTAAAAACCTTTAAATTGCTAAATGATTAATTAATTTATCGTGACTGTTGCCACCATTGACTTGTTTCGATTTGAATAATAAGCAATTATATTCAATTTAACTTTTTATTCATGAAACTTTTAAGAGAAATACGATTTTACTTAACATTATACATACAATACTAATACTTAGTACCACGTTTTTCTTGTATAGATAGATCTTGTATATATAGATCTGATAAATATGTAATATTTTTTACCTTTTTTTTTAAATATAATAAAAGTTACATACTTGGAGTTCTTATTCATGAGCTCTGGGCATGACGGATTCGCGGCGTGAATGGGTCTGAAACTAGTCGGGTAAATTGCGATAGTAATAACGTGAGTACAACTGGATAACTATATAATAATCATGGATCACGAAAGTTTACATACAAAAATTACAATTATACTTCTTTCAAACTAAATAAGTGAAAATATTCATATATTTTTTTTAACCAATTACATTCACGTGTGGAAAAGCCTTAGCAATATAATGCGACTTGTCCATTCTAGGGCGTTGAATAATTGTTAGAAGAATTATGTAACATACGTCTGTTTTTAATTTAGCCTTCAATTGTACACTTGATTCTTGTATTGAGATATTTTTATTACATCTCGTTAACATAACCGACGTACTTCCTGTTTATATTTTCATATATAGATGTGTGAATTTATTTGCTTTAATATACATTGTTAACTTTTTTTTGTTTTAAATCCACACTATGTTATATCTATACTATTTAGTGCTGATATAATATTATGAAGCCGAAAAGTTCTTTCTGGTTATGAAAGGCACGTTCAAGAGAAAGGGACTGTGGCAATACATTGCTACCCTTAGTTATCCTAATATTAAATTAAAACATTTGTCCGCGGATGAAACCACGAGTTATAGCTAGTATTTTATATGAGATACTAATGTTTGATTATTAAAAATTAATTTTTTAAAAGTTTTATTACTTATAATTTAATTACACTGAACAAAAAAGTATTTTTTTGCTATATATTTTTACGTATTAAATATCTTTTAAATATCATCTATATGTAATTATTTCTTAGTATTAAAAGGTTACCGTGATGTTGTTTACTATAACACAAGTGAAAGCGAATTAACAAGGTCGGTTTCTTGTACAATATGAGAAAGGGTAATTAAAAAGCATTGAAGGTGGCAAGCAAATGCTAAAAGATATCATTAAATAAAACGTTATCAATAGCGCCATCTCTTAGAGTCGTGAAGAAACTGTTACTCACTTCTATTTCATTCGTGAGTGAAAGTGAATTTTAGTACCAAATATTTCCGCTAGAGAGCTTGAAAACACTTTTGAAATTTTGAAACTAATCTGAATTAACCTTATTTAGTTTGTATTTATGTTTTAGCAAGTTATAGTGTTTATAAAAGGATTTAAAGTATATATATGGGATTTATTATACAAATATAGTATTATAAATTGGCCTTCAGTATCAAAATATATATTTAATATATACTACTTTACATATTTTAAAATAACAAACAACCCCGTAGGTACTAGCGTGGCTACAAAGATACGTTTCGTTTCACACAAACAATAGCGGGCGAGCCTGACGCGCACGGCTGCGCCTGCGCCGCCCTGTAAATATTACAATGCCTAACATTTTCATTTAATTTTCTCTATATGTATAAACAGCTGTTACGCCTTCGGGCGCATGCACTACAGAAGGACGTTACACATTGGATACATTAGTTCAGAACTCCTGATGAATTCCTGGAAAGAAATAACATAATCCGCACTTGTCGATAACATAAGGAATTAGGAAACAAAAGAAATATCTTACTAAATAGAAAATACTTTTAATATTGATTATAAGGCTTAAGATTTTTTTATACTATTATATTTTATAGGATTAGTAAATAATAAATCTCCACATATCTATAATTACTACTAACTATTGTCATTCGTTTTCTTCATACCTTTTGTTATGCAGTTAATATTTTATGTCATAAGTACCTACTTTAAACGCTCAGCTCTCAAGGAAATTATTCTTTGTATTGTGAGAAGTTTTTATGACGATTTACATATGAATTAATTAAGTTACATACTTATTATTTTTTTTAATTAATTCAAACCGTAAATAAAATAAACGAGAAGAATTAAGTCTTATTTGTTAAATAAGATAATAATAAATAATTAGCAAGAAATATAATAATAATATTAAAATAAATTGTTAGAAACAATACTTTTGACCCCGCTCTTGCTAAACGCCGCAATGCTAAGAGGCGCTCGTTGATCGCCTTTTAAATGATCTTGCGTTACATCGGTAATAACAGGTTGCGATACTTTATCAGGCCAAGGTCCTATTGCGACAAGCTTTCTAACACTTGCCACTAGGACTCAGATGGCAAAAGAACGCAACTCACTTCATTTGAATTCATACCACCTTTTAACCTTTCTAGACGATTAAGAAATTTCAATAGCCATTGTGTTACATCTCCACAAATCACACATTTTTAATACGAACATGTAGGTCTTTGTTAGCGAGTTGCGATGATATTGAAACGTTTATCGCTTAACAGTTCACTGGCTGCAACCTTGTCTGTCTTTGTATTGGCGGTTTTCAGTCTGACATAGATTGAGACTAATGAACCGAAAACCTCATGGCAAACCTCAATTTCGGTATGATTTCACTTTGCGCGTATAGTATCGTGTTAGAAATTGTTTAATCTCTTGAAACAATAATGCGATTCATTAGAGGCACGCCAGGATCTTGACTATTATGACGAACGTAACCAGTTATATTTTACGATTTGTTATTTTAACTTCTCTCATAAAGACACAATATTATGTTCTAAACGAATCTTTTCCTCTGAATCATGCAATTCTAATAGATTATTAATTTTGTCAACAGTGCTGGAATGATGGGCGAGGGCCTGCTGACGCTCACGTACGGCAAGCACCACGCCTGCATCCTGAACGAGGTGGGAGCGGCGTGGCGTGGCGCACGTTACTCCGACCTGGTGCTGGTGTGTGACGACGCTGTGCCGCTCGCCGCTCACCGGATCGTCATGGCGGCAGCCAGCCCTTTAATAAGGTTTGATATCAAATTATTTACACCTATATAATAACAATATTCGAATTCAAAAGCAATATCTTTATTACGTGTTTCTATAATAATTTTTTTAATGTATTTTGTTCTATTTCAGAAAAATTCTCGATGACACACCATCAATCGAGAACCCAGTCACAATCCACATGTCTGGAATTAGCAGCACTCTCATGCGACATCTCCTTGTTTTCTTATATAGTGGTCAAGCTTACATTGAGGTTAGTACTTTTGAATCTCTAACTTATATTTTATTAATTCTATAGATATTATACGTTTAGATTACATATGTAGAAGTTTTTAAAACTAGCTTCTCTTTTTTCAGTCTGGAGAAATTGATGACATGCAAGAATTGTTTGAGTTGCTAGAAATAAAATCAGACGTGTGGAAATCAACAAAAGAAAGACAACAAGCAGAAGAAAGAAACAGATCTTGCGATCGTCTTAAAGGCAAAAACCTCAAAACTGACATTAACAGTAACGAAAGCAGTAAACATGACGCACCATCGGGATCTTCCCATTCTGAAAGTGAAAGAGTAACCCCAGGAGCAGGATATAGCAAAGATAAAGATCGAGCAGATTCAGAGTCTCTAAGTATAAAAAAAGAAAATATGTCAACGAGTAGTAATGATGAGAGAGAAGACGATGATCCTGATGGTGAAAAGGGTGATAAGGAATGTGGGCGGGTTACATCACGTCGTAGAAGTTCTTCAAACCCTGTCAATTTATCGTTAGCCAGAAATTCGGAAAATACAAACAGTGAACATGACGACACACAAGATTTGGACGTTGAAACAGTCGCAACAAAGGTATTTATACAAGATTCTGTGTTAGAGAAATGGAATTTTTATAACTATAGCGTTTCTCTTAAATAGCTTATATAATCAATAATTAACACTACTTTTGAATTTTCAGAATGTTGGGAGACGACGATCAACATCTTCAAGTCAAGACGATCAGCCACAAGAAAACGTATACAGAAGACAATTGTTAACAGACAGATTAGGAAGGGGCATTGAAAGGGCAAAACGAAAATCACATAACTTGGAACCATCGGAGCTTGACTTAAGAACTGTAAAATTAGAGGATTACGCCCATTTGAAATCAACAGAAAATGAATTAATGGCTCTCGCCCAAACTTCACCCGAAAATTACGTCGTCACACCGCACAGAAAAAGAAGACCTGGTTTCCATAACTCACCATCACAAAATCCTCCCTTCGTTTCATTTCCACCAAGCTATCTTGAAGAAATGGCCCAATTACGATATGCACAAGGTGTTGGCGTAGCAGCAGGGGTCGCAAGACTTGGAGGATTACATGCACTTAGTGTTTCTGCGCCTCCCTTTTTGCCTGAAAGAAGTGCTACGCCTCCAGCTGCGCCACACGAAGACGCTCTTAAATATCGACCTCCGAGCGCTGGACCCTGGGGTCCTTGGTTATGTCAGCCACAAATAGGAGGAGATGACGCACCATCTGCTGAACATGAACAAGGGTCTAGTAAACAGGCGCCTGTTAGAGAATATCGTTGTGAATATTGTGGTAAACAATTTGGTATGTCATGGAATCTCAAAACACATCTACGAGTTCATACAGGTGAAAAACCATTTGCATGCAGGCTGTGCGTCGCTATGTTTAAACAAAAGGCACATTTATTGAAGCATCTGTGTTCAGTACATCGAAATGTCATATCGTCCAGCGAGAATGACGGACGAACAAATACTCCTGGACGGTTCAACTGTTGTTTCTGCCAGCTAACATTTGAAGCAATGCCGGAGTTAATAAGACATCTTTCCGGACCACACAATACTCTCCTACTCAGTAAAAATTTACACGAATGACGCATGCCTCCTTGACGCGCCCAGACGCGTTTTATTGGACTCTGAAAATTAACTCGCTTTGCGAGAACAATTGTGATATGTGTTTAAAATGGATATAATTTCTTAAGTGTTAGGTTTAAGTAATGTGTTATCGCAGAGCGATACTCATAATAAGGCATTCGCAGACGAAGATAACTGCGAGTGTGATGTAAATTTATAATTTAAAAATCACTTTTGCCGAATGGGTCCAAATTGTTATAATTTGTTTAAAAATTATAATCCGGGACCAATAACTTCCGAGATAGTATTTATTTGAAAATGTATTTTCATTAGCATAAATATTATTTAAAAGCCACCGACACATTAATTCCTTAAGCATAGAAAATAGATGTCTTACCGAAAAGTTGCGAATTTTGTACAGCCTTAAACATAGGAACGTCACACGAACTACCTCCTAATTTAAATCAGTTATACTTGAGCTACCGGCGACGCGGTTTACAGCATTGACTTCATAGCACTGTGAAAAGTATGCAGTCAATGAATCTAGTCAGAATTGGAACTAAGAATCAGAGAAATCATTGAGTTGTTCATTCACTTGTATTGTACAAAATTAATGTAGATACGTCAGTCCACAAAGTGTCATCGGTTTTTTGATTGTACTACAATAATTAATTTTAGGATATATTTTTTTAGTACACACTTGTCTGTATATTAACTTTGTTCCAATTGTAATCTAATCTGACTTGTTATTTCGCAACTTTTCAGACATGGTAAATCTCATTTTTAGTTTTACGTAACTTTTAAAGTTAGAAAGAATGTGTTCGTAATATTAAATTTTATATGCCTTCATTATAATTCGTGCCGATTTATTTTCAATGTAGATGAACACCAAAGATTTGTAAAGACGTTGTTTTGGTGTGTACATTTAAGAGAAATTATAGGGACCTGAAATCATTTCGATTTATTGAATTTAACGTATTAGGGTACCAATTTATTAATCTCATGATTTTATCTTCTTTTGTTAAGGTTTTTTTTAAACACTGTCGTAATTCCACTACAATCAAAATATGCTAGCTTCAATATTTTTTGTACTTTTTTACTATATTAGTATTATTATAAGCTTTGTTTTAAAATCTTTTTTAAAGCTTTTCTTCAAGCGTGCTAGTATTGTGGCCAGTTAATAACAATCTGATAAATTAGTTAAAACTGTATGGTTGAGATAATATTATAAAGATTTCTTTAATTTCGTATTACAATAATTTGCTTTAAATCAAAATTTATTACAAAGATGTTTGGATTTATAAAGCAATGTTAAATAATTTAAAAATAGTAAATGAAGCATTCGTAATACTCATTTTATTTCTGGCAATATTTTATTTTTTAACCTTCATAATGAGTACTTCAATAAAACTAAAGTTACCAGAAATTTGTTCAAAACTTAGTAATAATTGACAGGATGTCGAATCGCTTTAATAATTTCCTTTTGATCGTTACCTATCGTTATACCTGATATTTTTATTTTACGTGTTGTGTTTGTATTGTCGTGTTTTGTAATTCGGGAACAACTTAATATTAAGCATTGTGATTTTGATTTGATAGTTTACGTATGTGATAATTCGTTCGTTTCTATTGTATAGGGCGCTTTGAGAACGCCGTCTTCCATAATTTTTTTCTAATTTGTATATAGTTAGATATAAGTAATGCATGACAAAATCGTCCATATAACCAACTGCCGTTGATACGTAAAACGTTTTTGAACAAATTGTCTATATTAATATTCTTGATACTTCTGTAGTTTATAAGACTGTTGTGATATTCCGAAGTGTCGGACATGCCGTATGTTACAATGCAACTTTGACATATCAAGTGTTTCCAGTTTCGAAAATTCTAACACCAGTAAATTAAAATGGATAGAAATTTAACATATTGTTTTATATTCATTCTTTGTTTTAACATATCTTTAAAATTGTAACGTTTTCTTCTATAATTTCTATTTAAATGAAAGAAACACTTGATACTTTTATATTTGCAATATATTTCTGTTTAAACATGACTCTTTTTAATGTAAATAATTAGATATAAGCGAACGAGGAAAGTTAAGTTAATATTGTTGAACTTGAATATTGATTTTCTCTGTTAATTGTAAATTAAAAAGTATTCCATAAGCTTTCACATGGTGTACAATTTTTTGTAGATATTTTTAGAAGATTAACATTCTGTAAAAATGTGTTCTTACCCTAGTAAATTAAATGACGAGAGTATTTTAGTTACACAAGCCGATGTTTTTTTGAAGACTCCTATTCTTAATAACAATATAAGAAACGGGACATTAAAATAACTTTATTATTAAAATGAAACTTTTTTAAACCGGTTTTGCTACCTACCCAAACCTACTTACTTATAATTACTTGACTGTATCACGTGAATTTAATCGAAATTTGCCCGGCTAGTTTGGTAGTGGTAATATGGTTAGAAGTATGGCAAAGTTGCGACTTGAAATGCAATAACGTTAGAACTGATGTGAGGACAGCGAAGTAATCTTTACTACGTACCCTTTTGTCTGTCTGTGTGCAGTTGGTGCTAAAGTTGGTTCCAATATTGGTTCAAATATACACCATTAGACTGGATAATAACGCCTCTTGACTTAATTAGTTCGAATCTTTGGGCGGGCGACCAATAATAGTAATAACTCACTTTTTATAATTACCAAAATACTTACGGTTACTGAAAGGTACGAGGAAGAAGCTGCGGGCGGAATTTATTTATATGTAAAAGTAATCATGTATCTCAAAAGTCTAAATACAAAACATATATAAGACTAACATTAGAATGTTATTATCTGTTTTGTAATACTATATAATATGACTATTTTCTTCGATTTTCACGAGTACACTTTTGAAATAAAACAATTTTTTTATTGATTAAACTCGCGTATAATTTAGTTTCATTTTAATTTTAACATTACGTTTCGAATGCTTTGCAGCAATCGTGTTCACGGGTATATTAATATTAATTCTTGTTACGCATGGATAGATGGAAATTTCTATTCCCAACTATTATAATAACAGATCACAAGCCACAAGCAAAGCTTAAGTTATAAGCAAATGTTAAGGTAATAATTATTAACAAATAAAGAATATTTTAAATACTAAAGAATCATGTAAACTTAAGTGATTTCAAATTTTAGTTTCAAGTGACCATCTTTACGTTTTTGGAAATATTTCAATTTAGAAGAACAATATATAAAATTACTTTTACATCAATATCATTTTATAGAATGTATTTTATCACATTTTAATTTTCATCCGACGTTTGAAATTTTGTTTTAAACTTGTTCATAGTAAAACGACATGTCTCTCAATCCGTCTGTTAGTCAGTTAATTTGTATTCTACCATCAACCTTTTTTCATTTCTTATTATCTTTTTAGTTCAGGGTGTACACAAAACTTACTCAATATGTATTCATAGATGTAGATTTTTTTAATATAGTAGTAGTAGTTTTATATTATAGTAGTATAGTAGTAGTATATATTTCATGAGAATCTCAGTGTTAGATAGATCAATCAGCTGCTTTATTATCATCAAGATATTAAGTTATTTAGCATATATTTAATTTATTAAATCTGAGATAATGGTGGACTGGTCTAATATATTAACACACTGAGGACTTGTAGTGTCTATTTTTCACACCAGATGTATGTTCCATTGTATTATCTCCTCTGTTTGACGAAGTGTAGCAACGACGTGTTCTACTCGAAAGAAATATTGCATAACAGTATGTAATAATTAATGTCTTTTTTTGAGGACGCTCCATCCCCTAGAATCCCTATTCCCATGTAGAAATGAAATGTCCTTGATCCCTCTGACGTTCTCCAAAGTGACAGTGACAGTCAGACGCAATTGCCCAAGAACATCATTACCATCTGATCCTTTTATTTTCAATGAAGACCATAAATATGTGGCACTGTGAAATATATTCCTTGTATCTTCTACATATTAAACTCGAACCATAAACCTTATTCAAAATATTATACCATCGGAATAGTTCTCCTTAGAGCCAACTCCGTTTTGAATTTATAAACGTAACATCTTTTTTTCCTAACTAATTTATTTACTTTTGTAATGGTAAATTAATAGCTGATGTTAAATTTTTATTTATGAACACAGTTATATTTAACATTATATAAATAGATATCGAAAAAACCCGTAGTAACACCAATAACGAAAAAAGCTCTTTAGAACTTTTACACTTTAGCCATATTAAAACCGTATCTAAACTTACTAATATTTTAAATTTTAATCTATGAGAAAACAGCTATAAAATAAAAATGCGTTATACTTTTTGTTATAAAACTCATACTAGTTTTATAAATATTCAATTAGTCAAGTGAAGTAGTAAAGGGTCTGCTACTAACTGCTAATACGTGAGAGTTGGTTAGACAAGCCGCCTACCATCTATAACAAAAATAAAAGTATATTTTCACATTAATCTCATTAGTATATCTTTTTAACTATCTATGATAAATATTAGTTAAAATCAATAAAAATTTATAGGACATTACTTATAAATACCTAATAAAATACTACTCCTAAACTAATTTTAAATTCTACAGGTTTTCATTAATTAAACCATTTAAACCTAAATTTAAATTTAAATATAAGACATGCGAAAAAAATATATAATACTTGGTGAATGTATTAAATATTTTAAGGTTATTAAAGTTTTAACAGTTTTGTGTTATTTTCTAATTATAGAAAATACATTTAAAATTTAAAGTAATTTCTTTAAGTTTTTGCAAGAAATAAGTTATTTATAAATAAGAAAAATCATGTGCAATCGACATTAAATCTAAAAATAAATTAAAAACGATTTTAAAAATTAACTATTTATAAATAAAACATATATAAGTAAATGTTACACAAACAATGTCGCTAGTATTACGAATATTTTTGCTATGATTGGTCTCGTTTAACTATATTTGTTTTACTGAAACAAGAAAATAAGTATTTATGTTTATTTTTATTTATCTTATTATATGTACTTATACTGTAATTAAACGTGTCAATAAAAGACCGGTTAGTCTACGGACTGAGATTAAAACACAACTACTAACTGTCAGACGAGCAGAAGTCTAAATACTTAAGTGCTTGACATTTTTATTACTAGCGGGCTGCGAATTTTATGATCTCAGATAATATTAGTACCTTAAATCTACCTACTAACAAATTCACTTATTTTCAATTAATTTATAAAATATTAGTACATATATTTGTCTTATATGTATCGTGTGACAGTTCCTTAAAATAAACTAAATATACTGTGGTTGATGTTTTGTTAATAAACGTTCAATGCATTCTATTAATTACAGCTCGTATGAGTATTGTTATAAATAAAACCTGCTAGAAGAAACATCTTTGACTGCAAGTTATGTGGCAGTTGCATTTAATATTTTTAAATTATAAAATAAATAAATTTAAAGTCATGTCCACAAGTTACTGTAGAAAGGTTATAGAGTGTATTTTATTATGTTTGTACAGAGACGTCACTAAGCATGTAGGTTTAAAAATAGATAAAAATAGAAAATGAAAAGATCGTGAGCCATGAAACCGGTAAAGGCAGATGGAGCATCTTTTTGCAGCGATCTATGGGCCTGCATGGGAACATTCCGAAACTGACCATTTACGTACATCGAACGAAGGCCGATATATTTATATATATATAAATATATATTAATAAAAGGTTTGGTTCGCACAAAATTCTCTGAATAGTCAATACTGAATATATTCTAAATTTTGTTTTCATATAATTACTAACATATTTGACTAAGTTTACATAAGTGAGTAAGATAACTTTTACTACCCTCACAGATCGTTTGTGTTATAACAAAACAAGCTATACCATATACCCTTAAAACAAAATTCTCTTACTTTCTTTTCATTTCATTCAGGAACAAAGGTTTATACGATTTAATTTCAAAATAATTAATTTTAATAAAACTTTCAGATGCCGTAATTTAATTGCTTGTTTCAATTAAGTATATTTATTACAATTTTCCCTATATATTTCCTTTGTAATGACGTGTTCATTAAATTAATTATAATATATGATTATCTAAAATAGTCCAAGTTAAATGAAATCACAGTTCTTGAGTATTTTTTATGAAGTCTATTTTATTGTCTATTTTAAATTTTGAATAACAAATTTTTAAATAAATTATTCTACATACAACTTATCAATGAAATTACAAAAGATATATTCATTTAATTTCGATACACAAAGGAATATATCATATAACAACTTTCTTGTTTAAGCGACTTCTCCATTGTGGTGCGCATATTACTTATAACTATTAAACAATGTAACAAAAATATTTGATATTTCTAAAAAGTAGAACCTTAAACAATATTCCATCATACTTCATACAAAAACTAGAAACTTCCAGTCTTTATAGGGTTAATAATTACCTCACATATCCAGACATTGCCAAAGAAGGCTGGCTGCAAATATATAAATCAACATAGGGTTAGTACTATTAGAAGTGCATCCAGACCGGTTCCAGAGTGCAAGGGTTTATAAGCGAAGTCCGGGATATGAGGCATCATTCCCGCCTTGTCTCCTGATCACATCTAGTCTTCAAGATGCTGTGCTTCACCGTGCTACTGCTTGCAGCGACTGCTTCAGCGCAGATACCTTCGCTGGGATGGTGCCCAGATTATCAGGTAAAATGCTTTTACTAAATTATTTATTATTTAATAACACTTCGTAATTTTTAACACTACTTCATTCACTCGTTATACTTATATTTACGTTCTTTAAAAATATTGTTAGATTAAAAGTAATTTATTTAAACAAAGGAAAAGTGAAAACGTTGAGTGGAAATATCAAAACAAAGTATTTCGATTATGAACCTCGTAAAATATTATATTTTAATGCGATTAGTAAGAGATACTTTTATTATACGCACGCATATAAAACGGCTAAAATATGAATTTTAGCCGTTTTATATAATATTAAATAATTTGTAGATTTGTAACAAATCTTAGTTAGATATTAATTAGGTTTACAACTATATAATATTTTACATATAAAATAATAATAACATAACAAAGGAACTAGTAAATATCGCGAGATATATATTTATTGTGTAAATTACTTAACATTATTATATAACTCGTATCATAACCAGTCGGTGGTCATTGGTCCGTTGACATTGAATCCTTAATGTACTTTTTGTTTATATTAAGCATACATGTTTTAATTACTTTTACTTTTACTTATGTTCTGATTACTTTTACTTTATTTTTCTCTATTGAATTTATTTAATAGTCACTAATTATACCGAATTAAATCCATGAAAATCAATGTTAATATTAAAAAGCTTATGCTTATTTATGAAAAAGATCTTAAATATTTTTACAGCCCATGGCAAATTTCAACGTAAACCGTTTCCTTGGACCATGGTATGAAGCGGAGCGTTACTTCACAGTATCGGAGGTGGGAACCCGCTGCGTCACCACCAAGTATGACAGCACCCCTGAAGGAAGAATTCTCGTCTCCAATGAGATCACTAGCAGCTTGTACGTATATACAAATATTTATACTTCTAGATGGCTCTAGTAAAAAAATATTCAATTTGACGTTTGTGAAACAGAGATCACAATAAAAAAATACCCATAAACTAAAAAAAACGTTGGAGATAGATGACTAATTAACTCACTTACTAACAGACACATACATCTTGTCTATCCGTGACGTACGTGACCCGTCATTGCTGCAAAGCATTCGAAAGATCGCGTTAAAATTAAAATGTTTAATCCATAAAAAATTGTTTTATTTCAAAAGTGTACGCGTGAACATTTAAGAAAATACTACAAAATACCCTGCCGAACTTGTTGTGTGGTTCTTCGCAGACCATGACGCGTTTGGAACCCTCGTAGCCTTAACTTTTAAATTGGAGACCGTCCAGAAGGGTTATTTCGATAAGAATAAAAAATAGGCCCTTCTGACACTTCTAATTGTGGTACACAAGACTACTAATGTTCATTCAAAATAGAAAAGATATAAATAAATAAATAATGTATTAGAAATAAAACTATGTTTTAAGAATTAAAACTCGCGTATAATTTGGTTACATTTTAATTTTAATGTGTTTTAATCCGTAAAAAATAGTTTTGTTTCAAATGTGTACTCGTGAAAATCTAAATACTAAATTATGTATTATATTTCTGTTATTTTCATCAGAACGGGAATGAAACGTGTAATGGAGGGATCGTTGCAAATGATTGGAAGAGAGGGCGAGGGTCGTATGATCATCAAGTACTCAGCGATGCCAGTCTCTTATGACAACGAATACAGTATCCTGGATACTGATTATGAAAACTATGCAGTGATGTGGTCTTGCAGCGGCATCGGACCAGTTCATATCCGTAAGTATCATATTAATTATAACGAACATTTAAATAGAATCTTTTCTCAACTTATAGAAGACAGTATTTTTAATTTAAAGAAATATAACAAACACATAATAATTTCTTAATAATACCAGACTAAAACTATAAGAAGTCTCACTAGTTCGTTGTAACTGAAATCCAATGAGGAAAGCTAATAAAATAGTTTTTTAGTTCAGTATTTCTTTGTAAATCGATTAACGAATACATCTCAGTATCGCATTTTTTGAGTTACGATAAATTTAATTTTTGGCTTTTCAGATAAATATATATATTTTTTTTAATTCCAGAAAACGCATGGATCCTCACTCGCGAGAGAATAGCACCTTTTATGGTGATGCAGGCGGCATATGCTTCTCTTGAACGTTTTAGGATTTCCAGAGCTTTCTTCGTAAAGACGAACCAAGCAGACTGCAATGTTCTTCCTGAAATAGCCGCTGATCCCTCAGAGTTAAAGAGTAATATAGAAGTCAGCGTTGAAGCCAAAAATGCTCCAATTGTCCCCGACGCCGAAGTATCAGATTCTCTTCAAAACGTTCCAGCAGAAACGCCGGTTGAGGTAATTTTATACATTTTATAATATACTATTTAACCATTTAAATATTGTAAATGTAATGTAATTTAAAAAAAAAACCTGTAAACGAAGTTACAAGGTAACATTTTTTTGCAAATTTGTTATATGTGTTTTTATTATAATTAAATATTAACAAAACAAACATTGTGTTGTAGAAAAAAGTCGAACCAGAAAATCCACCTCCACTAGTGCGCTCTGCTCTCCCTGAAATTGCAGACGAACCATTAAAAATGCAAGAACTGGAAATGATAGAAAAGAAAGAAGACAAAATGGTGATGAAATTGGAAAAAATGGAGGAAAATATGAAAGAACAAATGAAAGAAAAAATGGATGAAGAAATAAAGATGAAAATAGAAGAAAAAGCAGAAGTTAAAGAAGAAAAGATGGGAATGGAAGATAAAAAAGAGGTAATGGAAAAAATGGAGAAAACTCAATAATTCTTTATACCAGTTAGTAATAAATGTTCCATTGTGAGAACGGCTATTAGTATCTAAACAATAAGGCTATTGTACCAAATACGGCTGGAATCATTCACATTCTGCGAAGGACGATCAGAATACCGATTAGTATTAGATACGAATAGTCATAAATCTTGTAAGTCAATGATGAGTAATAAAAGTGAAAATTAAATATGTATTTTTTTTCCTTAACAGAGCTATTCATACAGAAGTCATGTCACATAATAGAATATATATATATATGAGGATAGGATAATATTTTATTTTGGAGCTTTTATTGCCCCGTTGGGCTAATGGGATAAAATAGTGCAAGTTTTCACATACAGAATGACATCGTGTGAGTAGTGGGTTAGCCT
The DNA here is from genome assembly GCA_959347395.1 of Mechanitis mazaeus. Lineage (NCBI taxonomy): Eukaryota > Metazoa > Arthropoda > Insecta > Lepidoptera > Nymphalidae > Mechanitis > Mechanitis mazaeus. The sequence goes on from OY365743.1 coordinate 13,761,405, forward strand.
TTTGATTATAAGATTATAGAGGTGTAATTTTCATTTGAGGTTAATTAAGAGGGAGGGAGGGTGAACCAGGCCAGGAGATAACGAGCAGCTAACCTCCATAAGCTAACAAAAACAGTAGTGGATTAGTGATTGGAAGAGGCCACTCAGTAATAGCCCGACAAAAAAATATTACCATTAGGACGTCTTACGTAATATATTCGTAAATTGATTGCTAAATATTGACGTTTGTTAAACAATAATCAATTAGGAAATATAAATATATAAGAGTTTGTTGAATAATTCCTCTCAGACCAAGGTGCGTTCAGAAATATTTATTACAATATATCAAAATACTCCGTCCAACACTTAAAGTTGATTTAAAGTAGAAAATATATAAATAAATAAATACAACCACACCCTTTCATTCTAGAATAAACTATCAACGATTTTTATCAACCAAATAATTTATCTCCTATTTCATTTTATTTATTATATTTTACATAGTTTGTAAAATATGTTCCTTAACTCTAAAAAAAATCCAACCCTCTACGCCATCTAGGGAGGTGGGCTGTGGACTTTTCACGCTTCGTGGGAGCATGTGTAAGCGTTCCGAATTGACTAATCATTTCGTTTTCTCATATAAGATATATATAGAATAATTTAAATCTATTGTTAATAAACTAATTGCATGTATTCTAGCATTCCATTAATGGGTACAATAATAAAATATTATCTAGAAAAAGTTTAAAGATTTTTAAATTCTAGAAAATAGTAGATAGAATCTCTCTTCAAGATCTTATAATTAAATTTAGTATGAATATAGACTGAAATATTCATAGACATAAACAGGACTCGAACACGCGACCATTTAGGAAAATATCCCATCCCTGTACCAATCTGTATCCAGCTGGAATTTAGAATTCTGTAGAGACATCCGACATCTTATTCTATTCATTCCTAAACGCTTACCAGTATTTATTCCTTTGAAGTAGGTATAGTATAACATTGAAAAATCGAGTGCTTTGAAACAATCAGGCTACCAAAGATTTTAAGGTTTTTAAAGATCACGTTGTGACTGATAATACTAAACATATCTGTGGACTTTCTATAATAGAGTGGCAAAGTAAAAAAAAATAATAAAGTGTTTAAAAGATATATTAAACTTATAAAAAGTTATATTCCATGAAGGTTTCCAAAGGGATTTATTCCATTCCATGGGATAAAACATAAAACCGTCAAGAAACTGAATGGATACTCTTTTAATTTATTTATAAAATAAAGAGTTAGTTAACATATATAAGCTGAAGAAACAAGAAAACTAGTTACGATTTAATTTTTAAATTTTACAAGCGGACAGAACAAACCTTATGCCAATTCAAGTCCAACTTATTATCACCGCCATCTATTGATTCCTTGACAAACTACAATATAGAGGGCCCAAAGTATTTAGAGCTTAAATTTAAATTAAAATACTAAATTGTTTTAAATTCAAATCTTATTCTTTGGTTTACTTTTTTATGTCCGAATCCTGCATAAATTTATATATGTCTATTGATTTGTCTTGTATAATGTTAATCGACTAATCCCTTTCAATTCCAATATAACAAGTGGTTTATTTTTTTTTAATTCGTAATACTTTTCGATTTTTATATTATATATTATTTTGAATTAAAATTAATTGAAGGGCCTAAATTAAGCAATTTGTAAAATAATCGAGACACATGCCAGGTCTCAATATTGTTGCTAGTAATATTCATATTTTTCCTATTTTATGGATTGAATGCACAACTTTACACCGTAATAGTACGGTGTTAAGTATATATATTAAAATATTTTGTATAATAAATGTAAAATATTACGTATATTAAAATGGACTGACTGATTGGCGACATTTCAAATATTTTATGTGCACAAAATAATGTTTTGTCTAAAAGTTTATAACCATACAAGGTTTAATCATTAGGAAGCATCCATTTGTATATCCATTGAGAGTTTAAAATTTCATTATTCAATATACTTATCTATAAGCCAAACTCAGGAAATGAGATAACATTAGTCTTAACTTAACTTATAATACAATTATCTAACATTTACATATAAACGAAACTATTTGAATAATTTAATGTTAAAAGAAAAAACTACAAACTGACCAAAATCCTTAGATAAATTTATTTCTAAAATACGTTTTATAATGCAGACAAAGAAACAAAAAAAAAATACAAGTTGTAAGTGTCTACTGTCTTAGTTATTATGATGATTATGTGAACACAGCGGTGCGACATTTTTGTTAGGAACTAAAAAGCTCTTAATATATCAGTCAAAAACACGAAAACATAAATAAAATATTAATCGACTTGTTTAAGTGGAACCTTAGTCCTCCAAACTATAATTTTCTGAGGGGACGGCGCGTACGCAGTCCCCACTACCAAAAATTACGCGTCCGAGTTATTCACATTAGGAATAATCACAGAGGTCAACCCCGCCGCAGTGCAATGGAAGGGCCTCGCTCTGGGGGAACCGCCTGCATGATCACGGTATCCCCTACGCCAGGTAAGTATGAGTTCTACTGGTCGGCTCGAGGGGGTCGTTCAGCGAACAGAAATCTTACTAGCGCGATTCAAAAAAGTCTAACTTATTGCTACCGCCACCTATTTCTCATACTAAAAACTAAAATGTAGAGCACTTGTAGTATGTAGAGATTGCAATGCACTTATTGCTACCGCCACCTATTTCTCATACTAAAAACTAAAATGTAGAGCACTTGTAGTATGTAGAGATTGCACTGCACTTATACTTCATATACTCTTAATTTTTTTAATAATTATATTGAGACGTCTTTTTACCTTACATGTTATAATATTTACAGATATTCTGGACCTTTATTTTGTCTAAGATTGAGAAATATTTATTAAGGGTTGCGCTGTCCGTTGGCTGTTGTAGACAAAAATTGTAAAGTGTACAAGATATGTAGAGCGGGGTGTAATTTGAAGATTTCAACTCAATTAATACAATATGAATAAAATTACTATTTAATAAAAATATCACTAATATTACTCGAAGATATCATATTTTGTTTCCTAATGTATCTGCTGCTGGCTTTGCTGTGACAACGCCATCTATGGTTTGTTTTGAAATATTCAATTTAGAGCTTACATGATGTGTTTGATTATTTTTAGATATGTTTTTTATTTTTGTATAAACAAAACTATTCCTGAAAATATTGTGATTTCAAAAGGCACACGAATTTTACTTATCCTGATAATTTTCAACACCATAATACATATTCTAAGCACCATCCTACAAGTTCTAGAATTAACCATATTTGCCCATTTTCCTAAAGTAAATGTTTACATTTATGTGAAAATATATTTTTTTATTCTATTTATTTGTAATGTCATTAATGCTGTATATTGTGTGACTTAATTTCTATAGTCGATTTGGAAATGAAATGTCGCCCTTTAATCTATTTTATCGCAAGGACAGACAGTTTTTCATCATCACGATAGCGTAGGAAGAATATGAATACTATTAGATACACATTTGCAGCAGATAATTACTAATAAAAGTATAACAAAAAAGTGTTTCGTTACTAACGCTACTTCTCATAGACGACTAATGGTAGGATGTCTAATAACTGGCACGGTTGTCGATTATTATGATTTATAGGTCCTAAAGTTTTTTGGTGACATTTGTGATTGTAATGTTTTATTAAATGGTCAAATAAAATTTTATTAAATGATCAAATAAAAATGAATTAAAAAAAAATCATTCATGACGAGCCAATAATTTCAACATGAAGTTATGAATGTTTGCTAATTTAATGTAATTATAAATTGTCGAGATTTTTTCCGGTTTTGCTTTTGTATATACTGTTAATTTAAATATTAAAAGTTACGATTCTTTAAAACCTTATACTTGATACAACTACTGAGTAGAGAAGTTAGTTATTCGAGCCTTTTTCAAAATTGCCTTGAATTCTAATTTTTTCTAACATATTTAGTACCACATTCATTCATATAATAAACTAATAAAGATTAATTATGTTATAAAATTAAACGAGTATAACATGGAGCTTTTGTGTTCGTTTTTCATGGACCTAAACTGGAACCGTACAACTATGACGAGTAACGATTGAGAGTTGAAGAGTTGCGTTGATGTTTCATATCTGCAGTCTGGAATAAATGTCAAGCACACAGGAAACCTTGGAACGAACTACTCAATCGAAATCCCACAGCAAGTGGGCGATACAAAAACATTTGTTTTATTATGTTGCTTCTTTGTTATTAAAACAAACTATGATATATTTTTTTATTTATTTATACTCTTTATTTCACTCCACAATACATACCAAATAATTATAAATTACAAGTACAGATATATCGTAACGCATAAAAGGCAGACTTATTACTTTAAGGCGATGTTGTTACAGTGGAAACATGGAAACGAAATCTCGTAATGAATCTTTGTGATGATCGTACAGCTTCTTCTTCTTCTTCAATGAATTTCATATTTTCTTTCAAAAAAGACGCTATTTTTGGGTGTTTCGACATCGATATTGTTTTTTAAACGGAGGAACGACAGACCATAAAGATCTTCCAATGAAACACAATAGCATAAACCACTATATAACTGAAACAGCTTTCAAGCTGTCCAGGGAGCTGTTAACAACATGTTTAAATAATTAATATAAACGGTTCTAATGATCTCTCTGACTGTCAATAGAGGCGTTCTCCAAGGGTCAATTACATTGGCTCTATATCGTGCTGTTAGAGCGTTATATATTGACAATATCTAAAATCTATGCCTATTTGGGAAAAATTACTTTATAAAATAATTTTTATTGTTCCTATCATAGTTACCATAATAAAGGGCTTGTCAAAAATAATTTAAAAAAATAAGATGACGTCACGCTAAATTTAATGGAGCGGATTTTATAAGATCGAGGACTAAGTTTTTTATGCTTTCCTATGGTTACCAAATGAAATTACTTACTGAGAGCAGGAATGCGAAATATCCTAAGAAGTAAAAAGTAAAAAGCGCTCGGAAGTATAAAATATATTTTATAAAACTATTACTACCAATTTATAACATTATCTTTCCATTGCTATACAAAGTCCATTTCAAAAACAATTTTGACTGATCTGAACTGAACAGTCCGCCCGACAAACTTTTTCTCAAAAATAAAACACTCAAATTAATAAGAACATTTATTTTACAAAAAAAAAATTAATAAATAACTTCGTCAATTAACTTGAAGTGTGAACACTGACTGTCTCCACGAACCCATTATCTCCAGACAGCCTCACAGCGTCTCCGGTACTATATTATAATTTAAAATTAATTTTAAAAATCTTTATTGCACAAAAAAAATCATACAAACGGCGGACTTAATGCTAAAGCATTCTCTACCAGTCAACCAACATGGTGAACAGAAAAACATAGAGGGGGCACAATATAACAACAATATAGTGAAAAAAATATATCGAATTAAAATTCGACAACATAATTATAATATTTAAACAAAAAAAAAAAAAAAAAAAAAAAAAAAAATTAAATAAAAGAAAAGAAAATAAATAAAAAGCTAACAATATATTAATGAACATAATGTATATTTCTATAAATACATAATACACATACATAAACAATATTTATCAACACGCTAACAAAGGAAAAGTAAAAAAATAAAATATTAATCATAATAATTAATAATTAATAATAAGTAAGTTATTGTTCGGATAGGTATTTACGGACACATCTCTTAAAAACTTGCTTATTGGGTGCTCGTCGGAGCGCATCAGGAAGGCCGAGTTCCAGAGTTTTATTGCGTGTACTGTGAAGGAGTTGGATAAAAAACCAGTATGGTGTGAATGAGTGTTCCTAAGTAATTGAAATTTACATTTCAAACACTCTGGAGAAGACGGATCATTAAGAATGGAAAATAATTGACAGAGTTCTCAAATTTCTTCGTTTGCGGATAGGTAGCCATTTAAGCTTAGAACGATATTGAGAGATGTGATCAAATTTACGAACATTGAAAATGAAACGAATACAGTTATTAATAAGACGATCCAATTTGTCCAAATTTTCTTCGGATATGTTAGAGTAACATACATCGGCATAGTCAATGAGTGGGAAGATAAGAGACTGCACCAACAGAATTTTAGTCCGAATGGGTAATAAGTTTTTGTGCCTATAAAGTGCACGTAACGAATACGTTACTTTACGGGATATCTCGGCTATGTGGGTGTTCCAGATAAGTAAACAGTCTATGTGAAGTCCAACATTTTTTACAGATGGCATAAATGGTATTTCAATATTATTATATTTAACTGGTGACATATTACTACTGTTAAATTTATTCAAATTATGCTTGCTTCCTATAACAATTGCTTGACACTTTTTAGTATTTATATTAATACCGAATTTGTAATACCAGTCAAGAATATGCTGGAGGTCTTTATTAATATCAGCGATGGCGGAGTTAATGTTATCTGGCTAGATTTGGAGATCGTCGGCATAAAGATGGTAAGAGTAGAAAAAGTTAAAAGTGATTAAATTAATGAATAAAGCGAAAAGAATTGGTGAGAGAATACCGCCTTGTGGGACACCAGATTTCGGGTCGCACCACTCTGACAATTTATTTTCAATGCTAACGGCTAGCTGGCGATTCCGAAGATAAGAAGGGGACCAATCTATCTCATTGGAAGAAATATAAAGGCTATCTAAGAGTGCGATGAGTATATCATGATCAACAGTATTGAATGCGTTAGAGAAATCTATAAGAACTAAAACAGTTAATTTACCATACTCCATCGCTTCAAGGATATCCTCAGTAACCTTAAGAAGAGCTGTGACCTGGTCGGAAGCCAGACTGTAGATCATTTAGTAGGTGGTTCTTAAATATATAATTGGTGAGTTGTTTATTGACTTAAAGCCTTAAGAAGTTTAGAGAGGAAAGGTAATACAGAAATTGGACGAAAATCATTGCAGGTTGTTGGTTTAGGAACCTTTTTTTAAAATTAAATAAAAAAATATGTACGCGTTTTATATTCAAAAAGATTTATAGAGTGTTCTCGTTTTTGATTCAAAAAGTACGAAAATATCAAACTTAACCTAAGAATATTAAAAATTTTGTGAGACACAAAAATTAAAATGAAAATCCTAACTTACTTGAAAATTTTAATAGAGTACATGCTGTTCAAACTGAACTCTTTAATTTCATGGAATACCAGGCGAATTTACGAGAAAATAATATTTTTATTAATATATATATATTATATACTAAAAAATATATAATATGACCCTACGAATAAATAAAATATATAACGAAAAAATTATTTCTTCGACCAAGAGCAAGCAATAGCTCTGAACTGTTAAGAACATTTAAAAATATATTCCGAACAACCTCCTGTACCACGGAACGGAAGGGAATGTTAACAGAATCTTAAGAAATATCTCTTTTATAAAAATTCTATAAATACCATGCGAAATAGATCCGTTACAATCCCAGATAATAAAAAAAAATATCGCGACCATCCAATGTCTGTGGAGTGAGTTATAAGCACATCTCCTTGCTGTAACTGACCAATCTGAAACATGAAACAGTTTAAAAATGCGACAGTCTGCTTAAAATTAAAATATAATAAATCAATCTGGGTTCTATTTACTTCTGAGAGGTCTTTTACGACGCACGCTCTAACGACAATAGACTTAATAACTTAATCTTATAATAAGAAATACTTAAAAGTTAAGAGTAATTTGATGTTTGCGAAATCAGACGCTTGTCTCAACTTGTTGCTTAACAAGTATGTATTCAATTTGTAAATCACATATTATTAATGAGTATTTCTTCAATTCCATAAGCGATTCCATAATTTTAAGGGTTCTATTAAATCGTTTCGCTAATGCGACATGAGCGTTGTTAGTGAATTTTGTGGGCCGATCCCGGCGGCACTGCAATGCCGGGCCGACCCGTGACGGGAGTGGAGCGAGCCCCGAACATCCCGTCGGTTTACAAAAATCAGATTAATATACTGGTCCCGACATGCGGGAACTTTCAGATATTAAGCTGAAAAGAACAGATACTACACTTTGATCTTAGCCAAAAGGCCGAGAAGCGATAACTGCAAGCTTACTACGGAGGAGGGTCATTCTCCGAACAAAAATCTTACCACCGCGATCACAAAAAGAGCGACTTTTTCACTGCGACATCTAGTTAAGATTTGTTAAATAATGTAGAGCTAGTTTAGCAGACAGCATTGACGTAGAGTCAAGGTGCTTATGTACGTAACCCTGTGAAGAGTCAGTATGTTTTTCATTTACAAACAAATTTATGAAAAAAGTAAAACTTTCTCCAATCTGTGCTTAAAATTTACAAAAATTTGCATTACTTCACCCAAGCGTTCTCATTATACGTACACTTCTAGTGACATCTAGCGGATACGTGTTAAATAATGTAGAGCTAGTTGCGCAGATAACATTGAAGTAGAGTCATGGTGTTTTGTGTAATTAATCTTTTAAAGAGTACAATTAATGACTGTCTTTTATAATCCTACAATTATAATAATAATTTTAAGTATTAATTTTGTACAAGTAAGAATTTCTAAAAAGTTCTGAATATATGTACGTAGTCATCTAGTGACATCTGCCGGCATTCTAGGAACTACAATTTTTATAAAATGCGAAACTTGTTTTAATCTTGAGTCACTTATGACCGTTGACGGTCTCTTTTATATATAATCGCCAATTTCAATTTCAGTCGAAAACTCAGCTTAATAATATATACGCTGTAGAATAACGCTCTCTCTCATTACCGTTACAATATACGTAGATAATATATAAATCTTTATGTATATTTGGATATAATGTAGAGTTTTAAAAAGGACACAAAAAGGCTTTTATGTAAAACTCTATAATCTTATATTTATAAACTTAGTTATGAATATAATATATATGTGTATAATCGTATGTATTATGACAGTTAATCTACATTTAGTGACTCTACATTTAGTGACATCGCTCCACTCTAGATGTCGCTGTTTACGAGTGAAGCAATTCTGAATCGCGGTGACAAGATTCTGGTTATTTTCATGACCGCAGCCTGTTATCAACTATTCGTTACTCTGGTTTCTCTTCAAAACGTATAAATCTTTCGCCTTTTACTAAAGATTTCCGTGGAGAGGAACACTCAAATGAGTCTAACTCTACTTTTTGAAGCCTCACTTCGGTGAGGTTAATAAATGTAACAAATCACACTTAGTCGTTGTTTTAATATAGAGTTCAAAATTTTAATCGGAAATCATTGGAATTGAAGATTTTAGTTTTAACTCATTAATTTAGTAGTAATTTTAGAAATGATTATATTTTAAGCTTGCTTTTAAATATTTCTATTTATTAAGTTAAATCATTCAAATAGCTAATTGTTACATCTAAATGTTAGACAATTTATGTAATTATAAGTTAAATTATTTATGTTTATGTTATAACTTATTATAATAATATATCTGTCAACTCTCAAAACACAAAGTGGTCTCTCTCAGTTTGTTAAATCTAGTGTCAAGAGAGCGTTTCAGAAGTTTTTAGACAAAATAACAATATTCGGTTCAACTAAAGAATATAAAATGTCGTTCGTCTGTCAAAATTAATGCAAGTGTAAAAAGTTTAGCATTTCTTTTATATTTTTAAAATTATATTAAAACCGTAGCTAAATATAAAATATCTGTGTAATTCAAGAATTAAATGATTTCTTTACTGAGGGGACGGCGCGTACGCAGTCCCCACTACCAAAAATTACGCGTCCGAGTTATTCACATTAGGAATAATCACAGAGGTCAACCCCGCCGCAGTGCAATGGAAGGGCCTCGCTCTGGGGGAACCGCCTGCATGATCACGGTATCCCCTACGCCAGGTAAGTATGAGTTCTACTGGTCGGCTCGAGGGGGTCGTTCAGCGAACAGAAATCTTACTAGCGCGATTCAAAAAAGTCTAACTTATTGCTACCGCCACCTATTTCTCATACTAAAAACTAAAATGTAGAGCACTTGTAGTATGTAGAGATTGCAATGCACTTATTGCTACCGCCACCTATTTCTCATACTAAAAACTAAAATGTAGAGCACTTGTAGTATGTAGAGATTGCACTGCACTTATACTTCATATACTCTTAATTTTTTTAATAATTATATTGAGACGTCTTTTTACCTTACATGTTATAATATTTACAGATATTCTGGACCTTTATTTTGTCTAAGATTGAGAAATATTTATTAAGGGTTGCGCTGTCCGTTGGCTGTTGTAGACAAAAATTGTAAAGTGTACAAGATATGTAGAGCGGGGTGTAATTTGAAGATTTCAACTCAATTAATACAATATGAATAAAATTACTATTTAATAAAAATATCACTAATATTACTCGAAGATATCATATTTTGTTTCCTAATGTATCTGCTGCTGGCTTTGCTGTGACAACGCCATCTATGGTTTGTTTTGAAATATTCAATTTAGAGCTTACATGATGTGTTTGATTATTTTTAGATATGTTTTTTATTTTTGTATAAACAAAACTATTCCTGAAAATATTGTGATTTCAAAAGGCACACGAATTGTACTTATCCTGATAATTTTCAACACCATAATACATATTCTAAGCACCATCCTACAAGTTCTAGAATTAACCATATTTGCCCATTTTCCTAAAGTAAATGTTTACATTTATGTGAAAATATATTTTTTTATTCTATTTATTTGTAATGTCATTAATGCTGTATATTGTGTGACTTAATTTCTATAGTCGATTTGGAAATGAAATGTCGCCCTTTAATCTATTTTATCGCAAGGACAGACAGTTTTTCATCATCACGATAGCGTAGGAAGAATATGAATACTATTAGATACACATTTGCAGCAGATAATTACTAATAAAAGTATAACAAAAAAGTGTGTTTCGTTACTAACGCTACTTCTCATAGACGACTAATGGTAGGATGTCTAATAACTGGCACGGTTGTCGATTATTATGATTTATAGGTCCTAAAGTTTTTTGGTGACATTTGTGATTGTAATGTTTTATTAAATGGTCAAATAAAATTTTATTAAATGGTCAAATAAAAATGAATAAAAAAAAAAATCATTCATGACGAGCCAATAATTTCAACATGAAGTTATGAATGTTTGCTAATTTAATGTAATTATAAATTGTCGAGATTTTTTCCGGTTTTGCTTTTGTATATACTGTTAATTTAAATATTAAAAGTTACGATTCTTTAAAACCTTATACTTGATACAACTACTGAGTAGAGAAGTTAGTTATTCGAGCCTTTTTCAAAATTGCCTTGAATTCTAATTTTTTCTAACATATTTAGTACCACTTTCATTCATATAATAAACTAATAAAGATTAATTATGTTATAAAATTAAACGAGTATAACATGGAGCTTTTGTGTTCGTTTTTCATGGACCTAAACTGGAACCGTACAACTATGACGAGTAACGATTGAGAGTTGAAGAGTTGCGTTGATGTTTCATATCTGCAGTCTGGAATAAATGTCAAGCACACAGGAAACCTTGGAACGAACTACTCAATCGAAATCCCACAGCAAGTGGGCGATACAAAAACATTTGTTTTATTATGTTGCTTCTTTGTTATTAAAACAAACTATGATATATTTTTTTATTTATTTATACTCTTTATTTCACTCCACAATACATACCAAATAATTATAAATTACAAGTACAGATATATCGTAACGCATAAAAGGCAGACTTATTACTTTAAGGCGATGTTGTTACAGTGGAAACATGGAAACGAAATCTCGTAATGAATCTTTGTGATGATCGTACAGCTTCTTCTTCTTCTTCAATGAATTTCATATTTTCTTTCAAAAAAGACGCTATTTTTGGGTGTTTCGACATCGATATTGTTTTTTAAACGGAGGAACGACAGACCATAAAGATCTTCCAATGAAACACAATAGCATAAACCACTATATAACTGAAACAGCTTTCAAGCTGTCCAGGGAGCTGTTAACAACATGTTTAAATAATTAATATAAACGGTTCTAATGATCTCTCTGACTGTCAATAGAGGCGTTCTCCAAGGGTCAATTACATTGGCTCTATATCGTGCTGTTAGAGCGTTATATATTGACAATATCTAAAATCTATGCCTATTTGGGAAAAATTACTTTATAAAATAATTTTTATTGTTCCTATCATAGTTACCATAATAAAGGGCTTGTCAAAAATAATTTAAAAAAATAAGATGACGTCACGCTAAATTTAATGGAGCGGATTTTATAAGATCGAGGACTAAGTTTTTTATGCTTTCCTATGGTTACCAAATGAAATTACTTACTGAGAGCAGGAATGCGAAATATCCTAAGAAGTAAAAAGTAAAAAGCGCTCGGAAGTATAAAATATATTTTATAAAACTATTACTACCAATTTATAACATTATCTTTCCATTGCTATACAAAGTCCATTTCAAAAACAATTTTGACTGATCTGAACTGAACAGTCCGCCCGACAAACTTTTTCACAAAAATAAAACACTCAAATTAATAAGAATATTTATTTTACAAAAAAAAATTAATAAATAACTTCGTCAATTAACTTGAAGTGTGAACACTGACTGTCTCCACGAACCCATTATCTCCAGACAGCCTCACAGCGTCTCCGGTACGGAATGAATCCGTAGCATAAGTCGCGCCCACCACACAAAGAAGACCGTACTCGCGGGCGATCACTGCTCCTATATATCGAAAATTATAATTTAAAATTAATTTTAAAAATCTTTATTGCACAAAAAAAATCATACAAACGGCGGACTTAATGCTAAAGCATTCTCTACCAGTCAACCAACATGGTGAACAGAAAAACATAGAGGGGGCACAATATAACAACAATATAGTGAAAAAAATATATCGAATTAAAATTCGACAACATAATTATAATATTTAAACAAAAAAAAAATAAAAAAAAAAATAAAATTAAATAACGAAAAGAAAATAAATAAAAAGCTAACAATATATTAATAAACATAATGTATATTTCTATAAATACATAATACACATACATAAACAATATTTATCAACACGCTAACAAAGGAAAAGTAAAAAAATAAAATATTAATCATAATAATTAATAATTAATAATAAGTAAGTTATTGTTCGGATAGGTATTTACGGACACATCTCTTAAAAACTTGCTTATTGGGTGCTCGTCGGAGCGCATCAGGAAGGCCGAGTTCCAGAGTTTTATTGCGTGTACTGTGAAGGAGTTGGATAAAAAACCAGTATGGTGTGAATGAGTGTTCCTAAGTAATTGAAATTTACATTTCAAACACTCTGGAGAAGACGGATCATTAAGAATGGAAAATAATTGACAGAGTTCTCAAATTTCTTCGTTTGCGGATAGGTAGCCATTTAAGCTTAGAACGATATTGAGAGATGTGATCAAATTTACGAACATTGAAAATGAAACGAATACAGTTATTAATAATAAGAAGGGAATGTTAACAGAATCTTAAGAAATATCTCTTTTATAAAAATTCTATAAATACCATGCGAAATAGATCCGTTACAATCCCAGATAATAAAAAAAAATATCGCGACCATCCAATGTCTGTGGAGTGAGTTATAAGCACATCTCCTTGCTGTAACTGACCAATCTGAAACATGAAACAGTTTAAAAATGCGACAGTCTGCTTAAAATTAAAATATAATAAATCAATCTGGGTTCTATTTACTTCTGAGAGGTCTTTTACGACGCACGCTCTAACGACAATAGACTTAATAACTTAATCTTATAATAAGAAATACTTAAAAGTTAAGAGTAATTTGATGTTTGCGAAATCAGACGCTTGTCTCAACTTGTTGCTTAACAAGTATGTATTCAATTTGTAAATCACATATTATTAATGAGTATTTCTTCAATTCCATAAGCGATTCCATAATTTTAAGGGTTCTATTAAATCGTTTCGCTAATGCGACATGAGCGTTGTTAGTGAATTTTGTGGGCCGATCCCGGCGGCACTGCAATGCCGGGCCGACCCGTGACGGGAGTGGAGCGAGCCCCGAACATCCCGTCGGTTTACAAAAATCAGATTAATATACTGGTCCCGACATGCGGGAACTTTCAGATATTAAGCTGAAAAGAACAGATACTACACTTTGATCTTAGCCAAAAGGCCGAGAAGCGATAACTGCAAGCTTACTACGGAGGAGGGTCATTCTCCGAACAAAAATCTTACCACCGCGATCACAAAAAGAGCGACTTTTTCACTGCGACATCTAGTTAAGATTTGTTAAATAATGTAGAGCTAGTTTAGCAGACAGCATTGACGTAGAGTCAAGGTGCTTATGTACGTAACCCTGTGAAGAGTCAGTATGTTTTTCATTTACAAACAAATTTATGAAAAAAGTAAAACTTTCTCCAATCTGTGCTTAAAATTTACAAAAATTTGCATTACTTCACCCAAGCGTTCTCATTATACGTACACTTCTAGTGACATCTAGCGGATACGTGTTAAATAATGTAGAGCTAGTTGCGCAGATAACATTGAAGTAGAGTCATGGTGTTTTGTGTAATTAATCTTTTAAAGAGTACAATTAATGACTGTCTTTTATAATCCTACAATTATAATAATAATTTTAAGTATTAATTTTGTACAAGTAAGAATTTCTAAAAAGTTCTGAATATATGTACGTAGTCATCTAGTGACATCTGCCGGCATTCTAGGAACTACAATTTTTATAAAATGCGAAACTTGTTTTAATCTTGAGTCACTTATGACCGTTGACGGTCTCTTTTATATATAATCGCCAAATTCAATTTCAGTCGAAAACTCAGCTTAATAATATATACGCTGTAGAATAACGCTCTCTCTCATTACCGTTACAATATACGTAGATAATATATAAATCTTTATGTATATTTGGATATAATGTAGAGTTTTAAAAAGGACACAAAAAGGCTTTTATGTAAAACTCTATAATCTTATATTTATAAACTTAGTTATGAATATAATATATATGTGTATAATCGTATGTATTATGACAGTTAATCTACATTTAGTGACTCTACATTTAGTGACATCGCTCCACTCTAGATGTCGCTGTTTACGAGTGAAGCAATTCTGAATCGCGGTGACAAGATTCTGGTTATTTTCATGACCCCAGCCTGTTATCAACTATTCGTTACTCTGGTTTCTCTTCAAAACGTATAAATCTTTCGCCTTTTACTAAAGATTTCCGTGGAGAGGAACACTCAAATGAGTCTAACTCTACTTTTTGAAGCCTCACTTCGGTGAGGTTAATAAATGTAACAAATCACACTTAGTCGTTGTTTTAATATAGAGTTCAAAATTTTAATCGGAAATCATTGGAATTGAAGATTTTAGTTTTAACTCATTAATTTAGTAGTAATTTTAGAAATGATTATATTTTAAGCTTGCTTTTAAATATTTCTATTTATTAAGTTAAATCATTCAAATAGCTAATTGTTACATCTAAATGTTAGACAATTTATGTAATTATAAGTTAAATTATTTATGTTTATGTTATAACTTATTATAATAATATATCTGTCAACTCTCAAAACACAAAGTGGTCTCTCTCAGTTTGTTAAATCTAGTGTCAAGAGAGCGTTTCAGAAGTTTTTAGACAAAATAACAATATTCGGTTCAACTAAAGAATATAAAATGTCGTTCGTCTGTCAAAATTAATGCAAGTGTAAAAAGTTTAGCATTTCTTTTATATTTTTAAAATTATATTAAAACCGTAGCTAAATATAAAATATCTGTGTAATTCAAGAATTAAATGATTTCTTTACTGAGGGGACGGCGCGTACGCAGTCCCCACTACCAAAAATTACGCGTCCGAGTTATTCACATTAGGAATAATCACAGAGGTCAACCCCGCCGCAGTGCAATGGAAGGGCCTCGCTCTGGGGGAACCGCCTGCATGATCACGGTATCCCCTACGCCAGGTAAGTATGAGTTCTACTGGTCGGCTCGAGGGGGTCGTTCAGCGAACAGAAATCTTACTAGCGCGATTCAAAAAAGTCTAACTTATTGCTACCGCCACCTATTTCTCATACTAAAAACTAAAATGTAGAGCACTTGTAGTATGTAGAGATTGCAATGCACTTATTGCTACCGCCACCTATTTCTCATACTAAAAACTAAAATGTAGAGCACTTGTAGTATGTAGAGATTGCACTGCACTTATACTTCATATACTCTTAATTTTTTTAATAATTATATTGAGACGTCTTTTTACCTTACATGTTATAATATTTACAGATATTCTGGACCTTTATTTTGTCTAAGATTGAGAAATATTTATTAAGGGTTGCGCTGTCCGTTGGCTGTTGTAGACAAAAATTGTAAAGTGTACAAGATATGTAGAGCGGGGTGTAATTTGAAGATTTCAACTCAATTAATACAATATGAATAAAATTACTATTTAATAAAAATATCACTAATATTACTCGAAGATATCATATTTTGTTTCCTAATGTATCTGCTGCTGGCTTTGCTGTGACAACGCCATCTATGGTTTGTTTTGAAATATTCAATTTAGAGCTTACATGATGTGTTTGATTATTTTTAGATATGTTTTTTATTTTTGTATAAACAAAACTATTCCTGAAAATATTGTGATTTCAAAAGGCACACGAATTGTACTTATCCTGATAATTTTCAACACCATAATACATATTCTAAGCACCATCCTACAAGTTCTAGAATTAACCATATTTGCCCATTTTCCTAAAGTAAATGTTTACATTTATGTGAAAATATATTTTTTTATTCTATTTATTTGTAATGTCATTAATGCTGTATATTGTGTGACTTAATTTCTATAGTCGATTTGGAAATGAAATGTCGCCCTTTAATCTATTTTATCGCAAGGACAGACAGTTTTTCATCATCACGATAGCGTAGGAAGAATATGAATACTATTAGATACACATTTGCAGCAGATAATTACTAATAAAAGTATAACAAAAAAGTGTGTTTCGTTACTAACGCTACTTCTCATAGACGACTAATGGTAGGATGTCTAATAACTGGCACGGTTGTCGATTATTATGATTTATAGGTCCTAAAGTTTTTTGGTGACATTTGTGATTGTAATGTTTTATTAAATGGTCAAATAAAATTTTATTAAATGGTCAAATAAAAATGAATAAAAAAAAAAATCATTCATGACGAGCCAATAATTTCAACATGAAGTTATGAATGTTTGCTAATTTAATGTAATTATAAATTGTCGAGATTTTTTCCGGTTTTGCTTTTGTATATACTGTTAATTTAAATATTAAAAGTTACGATTCTTTAAAACCTTATACTTGATACAACTACTGAGTAGAGAAGTTAGTTATTCGAGCCTTTTTCAAAATTGCCTTGAATTCTAATTTTTTCTAACATATTTAGTACCACTTTCATTCATATAATAAACTAATAAAGATTAATTATGTTATAAAATTAAACGAGTATAACATGGAGCTTTTGTGTTCGTTTTTCATGGACCTAAACTGGAACCGTACAACTATGACGAGTAACGATTGAGAGTTGAAGAGTTGCGTTGATGTTTCATATCTGCAGTCTGGAATAAATGTCAAGCACACAGGAAACCTTGGAACGAACTACTCAATCGAAATCCCACAGCAAGTGGGCGATACAAAAACATTTGTTTTATTATGTTGCTTCTTTGTTATTAAAACAAACTATGATATATTTTTTTATTTATTTATACTCTTTATTTCACTCCACAATACATACCAAATAATTATAAATTACAAGTACAGATATATCGTAACGCATAAAAGGCAGACTTATTACTTTAAGGCGATGTTGTTACAGTGGAAACATGGAAACGAAATCTCGTAATGAATCTTTGTGATGATCGTACAGCTTCTTCTTCTTCTTCAATGAATTTCATATTTTCTTTCAAAAAAGACGCTATTTTTGGGTGTTTCGACATCGATATTGTTTTTTAAACGGAGGAACGACAGACCATAAAGATCTTCCAATGAAACACAATAGCATAAACCACTATATAACTGAAACAGCTTTCAAGCTGTCCAGGGAGCTGTTAACAACATGTTTAAATAATTAATATAAACGGTTCTAATGATCTCTCTGACTGTCAATAGAGGCGTTCTCCAAGGGTCAATTACATTGGCTCTATATCGTGCTGTTAGAGCGTTATATATTGACAATATCTAAAATCTATGCCTATTTGGGAAAAATTACTTTATAAAATAATTTTTATTGTTCCTATCATAGTTACCATAATAAAGGGCTTGTCAAAAATAATTTAAAAAAATAAGATGACGTCACGCTAAATTTAATGGAGCGGATTTTATAAGATCGAGGACTAAGTTTTTTATGCTTTCCTATGGTTACCAAATGAAATTACTTACTGAGAGCAGGAATGCGAAATATCCTAAGAAGTAAAAAGTAAAAAGCGCTCGGAAGTATAAAATATATTTTATAAAACTATTACTACCAATTTATAACATTATCTTTCCATTGCTATACAAAGTCCATTTCAAAAACAATTTTGACTGATCTGAACTGAACAGTCCGCCCGACAAACTTTTTCACAAAAATAAAACACTCAAATTAATAAGAATATTTATTTTACAAAAAAAAATTAATAAATAACTTCGTCAATTAACTTGAAGTGTGAACACTGACTGTCTCCACGAACCCATTATCTCCAGACAGCCTCACAGCGTCTCCGGTACGGAATGAATCCGTAGCATAAGTCGCGCCCACCACACAAAGAAGACCGTACTCGCGGGCGATCACTGCTCCTATATATCGAAAATTATAATTTAAAATTAATTTTAAAAATCTTTATTGCACAAAAAAAATCATACAAACGGCGGACTTAATGCTAAAGCATTCTCTACCAGTCAACCAACATGGTGAACAGAAAAACATAGAGGGGGCACAATATAACAACAATATAGTGAAAAAAATATATCGAATTAAAATTCGACAACATAATTATAATATTTAAACAAAAAAAAAATAAAAAAAAAAATAAAATTAAATAACGAAAAGAAAATAAATAAAAAGCTAACAATATATTAATAAACATAATGTATATTTCTATAAATACATAATACACATACATAAACAATATTTATCAACACGCTAACAAAGGAAAAGTAAAAAAATAAAATATTAATCATAATAATTAATAATTAATAATAAGTAAGTTATTGTTCGGATAGGTATTTACGGACACATCTCTTAAAAACTTGCTTATTGGGTGCTCGTCGGAGCGCATCAGGAAGGCCGAGTTCCAGAGTTTTATTGCGTGTACTGTGAAGGAGTTGGATAAAAAACCAGTATGGTGTGAATGAGTGTTCCTAAGTAATTGAAATTTACATTTCAAACACTCTGGAGAAGACGGATCATTAAGAATGGAAAATAATTGACAGAGTTCTCAAATTTCTTCGTTTGCGGATAGGTAGCCATTTAAGCTTAGAACGATATTGAGAGATGTGATCAAATTTACGAACATTGAAAATGAAACGAATACAGTTATTAATAATAAGAAGGGAATGTTAACAGAATCTTAAGAAATATCTCTTTTATAAAAATTCTATAAATACCATGCGAAATAGATCCGTTACAATCCCAGATAATAAAAAAAAATATCGCGACCATCCAATGTCTGTGGAGTGAGTTATAAGCACATCTCCTTGCTGTAACTGACCAATCTGAAACATGAAACAGTTTAAAAATGCGACAGTCTGCTTAAAATTAAAATATAATAAATCAATCTGGGTTCTATTTACTTCTGAGAGGTCTTTTACGACGCACGCTCTAACGACAATAGACTTAATAACTTAATCTTATAATAAGAAATACTTAAAAGTTAAGAGTAATTTGATGTTTGCGAAATCAGACGCTTGTCTCAACTTGTTGCTTAACAAGTATGTATTCAATTTGTAAATCACATATTATTAATGAGTATTTCTTCAATTCCATAAGCGATTCCATAATTTTAAGGGTTCTATTAAATCGTTTCGCTAATGCGACATGAGCGTTGTTAGTGAATTTTGTGGGCCGATCCCGGCGGCACTGCAATGCCGGGCCGACCCGTGACGGGAGTGGAGCGAGCCCCGAACATCCCGTCGGTTTACAAAAATCAGATTAATATACTGGTCCCGACATGCGGGAACTTTCAGATATTAAGCTGAAAAGAACAGATACTACACTTTGATCTTAGCCAAAAGGCCGAGAAGCGATAACTGCAAGCTTACTACGGAGGAGGGTCATTCTCCGAACAAAAATCTTACCACCGCGATCACAAAAAGAGCGACTTTTTCACTGCGACATCTAGTTAAGATTTGTTAAATAATGTAGAGCTAGTTTAGCAGACAGCATTGACGTAGAGTCAAGGTGCTTATGTACGTAACCCTGTGAAGAGTCAGTATGTTTTTCATTTACAAACAAATTTATGAAAAAAGTAAAACTTTCTCCAATCTGTGCTTAAAATTTACAAAAATTTGCATTACTTCACCCAAGCGTTCTCATTATACGTACACTTCTAGTGACATCTAGCGGATACGTGTTAAATAATGTAGAGCTAGTTGCGCAGATAACATTGAAGTAGAGTCATGGTGTTTTGTGTAATTAATCTTTTAAAGAGTACAATTAATGACTGTCTTTTATAATCCTACAATTATAATAATAATTTTAAGTATTAATTTTGTACAAGTAAGAATTTCTAAAAAGTTCTGAATATATGTACGTAGTCATCTAGTGACATCTGCCGGCATTCTAGGAACTACAATTTTTATAAAATGCGAAACTTGTTTTAATCTTGAGTCACTTATGACCGTTGACGGTCTCTTTTATATATAATCGCCAAATTCAATTTCAGTCGAAAACTCAGCTTAATAATATATACGCTGTAGAATAACGCTCTCTCTCATTACCGTTACAATATACGTAGATAATATATAAATCTTTATGTATATTTGGATATAATGTAGAGTTTTAAAAAGGACACAAAAAGGCTTTTATGTAAAACTCTATAATCTTATATTTATAAACTTAGTTATGAATATAATATATATGTGTATAATCGTATGTATTATGACAGTTAATCTACATTTAGTGACTCTACATTTAGTGACATCGCTCCACTCTAGATGTCGCTGTTTACGAGTGAAGCAATTCTGAATCGCGGTGACAAGATTCTGGTTATTTTCATGACCCCAGCCTGTTATCAACTATTCGTTACTCTGGTTTCTCTTCAAAACGTATAAATCTTTCGCCTTTTACTAAAGATTTCCGTGGAGAGGAACACTCAAATGAGTCTAACTCTACTTTTTGAAGCCTCACTTCGGTGAGGTTAATAAATGTAACAAATCACACTTAGTCGTTGTTTTAATATAGAGTTCAAAATTTTAATCGGAAATCATTGGAATTGAAGATTTTAGTTTTAACTCATTAATTTAGTAGTAATTTTAGAAATGATTATATTTTAAGCTTGCTTTTAAATATTTCTATTTATTAAGTTAAATCATTCAAATAGCTAATTGTTACATCTAAATGTTAGACAATTTATGTAATTATAAGTTAAATTATTTATGTTTATGTTATAACTTATTATAATAATATATCTGTCAACTCTCAAAACACAAAGTGGTCTCTCTCAGTTTGTTAAATCTAGTGTCAAGAGAGCGTTTCAGAAGTTTTTAGACAAAATAACAATATTCGGTTCAACTAAAGAATATAAAATGTCGTTCGTCTGTCAAAATTAATGCAAGTGTAAAAAGTTTAGCATTTCTTTTATATTTTTAAAATTATATTAAAACCGTAGCTAAATATAAAATATCTGTGTAATTCAAGAATTAAATGATTTCTTTACTGAGGGGACGGCGCGTACGCAGTCCCCACTACCAAAAATTACGCGTCCGAGTTATTCACATTAGGAATAATCACAGAGGTCAACCCCGCCGCAGTGCAATGGAAGGGCCTCGCTCTGGGGGAACCGCCTGCATGATCACGGTATCCCCTACGCCAGGTAAGTATGAGTTCTACTGGTCGGCTCGAGGGGGTCGTTCAGCGAACAGAAATCTTACTAGCGCGATTCAAAAAAGTCTAACTTATTGCTACCGCCACCTATTTCTCATACTAAAAACTAAAATGTAGAGCACTTGTAGTATGTAGAGATTGCAATGCACTTATTGCTACCGCCACCTATTTCTCATACTAAAAACTAAAATGTAGAGCACTTGTAGTATGTAGAGATTGCACTGCACTTATACTTCATATACTCTTAATTTTTTTAATAATTATATTGAGACGTCTTTTTACCTTACATGTTATAATATTTACAGATATTCTGGACCTTTATTTTGTCTAAGATTGAGAAATATTTATTAAGGGTTGCGCTGTCCGTTGGCTGTTGTAGACAAAAATTGTAAAGTGTACAAGATATGTAGAGCGGGGTGTAATTTGAAGATTTCAACTCAATTAATACAATATGAATAAAATTACTATTTAATAAAAATATCACTAATATTACTCGAAGATATCATATTTTGTTTCCTAATGTATCTGCTGCTGGCTTTGCTGTGACAACGCCATCTATGGTTTGTTTTGAAATATTCAATTTAGAGCTTACATGATGTGTTTGATTATTTTTAGATATGTTTTTTATTTTTGTATAAACAAAACTATTCCTGAAAATATTGTGATTTCAAAAGGCACACGAATTGTACTTATCCTGATAATTTTCAACACCATAATACATATTCTAAGCACCATCCTACAAGTTCTAGAATTAACCATATTTGCCCATTTTCCTAAAGTAAATGTTTACATTTATGTGAAAATATATTTTTTTATTCTATTTATTTGTAATGTCATTAATGCTGTATATTGTGTGACTTAATTTCTATAGTCGATTTGGAAATGAAATGTCGCCCTTTAATCTATTTTATCGCAAGGACAGACAGTTTTTCATCATCACGATAGCGTAGGAAGAATATGAATACTATTAGATACACATTTGCAGCAGATAATTACTAATAAAAGTATAACAAAAAAGTGTGTTTCGTTACTAACGCTACTTCTCATAGACGACTAATGGTAGGATGTCTAATAACTGGCACGGTTGTCGATTATTATGATTTATAGGTCCTAAAGTTTTTTGGTGACATTTGTGATTGTAATGTTTTATTAAATGGTCAAATAAAATTTTATTAAATGGTCAAATAAAAATGAATAAAAAAAAAAATCATTCATGACGAGCCAATAATTTCAACATGAAGTTATGAATGTTTGCTAATTTAATGTAATTATAAATTGTCGAGATTTTTTCCGGTTTTGCTTTTGTATATACTGTTAATTTAAATATTAAAAGTTACGATTCTTTAAAACCTTATACTTGATACAACTACTGAGTAGAGAAGTTAGTTATTCGAGCCTTTTTCAAAATTGCCTTGAATTCTAATTTTTTCTAACATATTTAGTACCACATTCATTCATATAATAAACTAATAAAGATTAATTATGTTATAAAATTAAGTTTTTTATGCTTTCCTATGGTTACCAAATGAAATTACTTACTGAGAGCAGGAATGCGAAATATCCTAAGAAGTAAAAAGTAAAAAGCGCTCGGAAGTATAAAATATATTTTATAAAACTATTACTACCAATTTATAACATTATCTTTCCATTGCTATACAAAGTCCATTTCAAAAACAATTTTGACTGATCTGAACTGAACAGTCCGCCCGACAAACTTTTTCACAAAAATAAAACACTCAAATTAATAAGAACATTTATTTTACAAAAAAAAATTAATAAATAACTTCGTCAATTAACTTGAAGTGTGAACACTGACTGTCTCCACGAACCCATTATCTCCAGACAGCCTCACAGCGTCTCCGGTACGGAATGAATCCGTAGCATAAGTCGCGCCCACCACACAAAGAAGACCGTACTCGCGGGCGATCACTGCTCCTATATATCGAAAATTATAATTTAAAATTAATTTTAAAAATCTTTATTGCACAAAAAAAATCATACAAACGGCGGACTTAATGCTAAAGCATTCTCTACCAGTCAACCAACATGGTGAACAGAAAAACATAGAGGGGGCACAATATAACAACAATATAGTGAAAAAAATATATCGAATTAAAATTCGACAACATAATTATAATATTTAAACAAAAAAAAAAATAAAAAAAAAAATAAAATTAAATAAAAGAAAAGAAAATAAATAAAAAGCTAACAATATATTAATAAACATAATGTATATTTCTATAAATACATAATACACATACATAAACAATATTTATCAACACGCTAACAAAGGAAAAGTAAAAAAATAAAATATTAATCATAATAATTAATAATTAATAATAAGTAAGTTATTGTTCGGATAGGTATTTACGGACACATCTCTTAAAAACTTGCTTATTGGGTGCTCGTCGGAGCGCATCAGGAAGGCCGAGTTCCAGAGTTTTATTGCGTGTACTGTGAAGGAGTTGGATAAAAAACCAGTATGGTGTGAAGGTATGCATAAACTGAGGTTAAACGAAGAGCGTAGTTGCAACTCATGAGTGTTCCTAAGTAATTGAAATTTACATTTCAAACACTCTGGAGAAGACGGATCATTAAGAATGGAAAATAATTGACAGAGTTCTCAAATTTCTTCGTTTGCGGATAGGTAGCCATTTAAGCTTAGAACGATATTGAGAGATGTGATCAAATTTACGAACATTGAAAATGAAACGAATACAGTTATTAATAAGACGATCCAATTTGTCCAAATTTTCTTCGGATATGTTAGAGTAACATACATCGGCATAGTCAATGAGTGGGAAGATAAGAGACTGCACCAACAGAATTTTAGTCCGAATGGGTAATAAGTTTTTGTGCCTATAAAGTGCACGTAACGAATACGTTACTTTACGGGATATCTCGGCTATGTGGGTGTTCCAGATAAGTAAACAGTCTATGTGAAGTCCAACATTTTTTACAGATGGCATAAATGGTATTTCAATATTATTATATTTAACTGGTGACATATTACTACTGTTAAATTTATTCAAATTATGCTTGCTTCCTATAACAATTGCTTGACACTTTTTAGTATTTATATTAATACCGAATTTGTAATACCAGTCAAGAATATGCTGGAGGTCTTTATTAATATCAGCGATGGCGGAGTTAATGTTATCTGGCTAGATTTGGAGATCGTCGGCATAAAGATGGTAAGAGTAGAAAAAGTTAAAAGTGATTAAATTAATGAATAAAGCGAAAAGAATTGGTGAGAGAATACCGCCTTGTGGGACACCAGATTTCGGGTCGCACCACTCTGACAATTTATTTTCAATGCTAACGGCTAGCTGGCGATTCCGAAGATAAGAAGGGGACCAATCTATCTCATTGGAAGAAATATAAAGGCTATCTAAGAGTGCGATGAGTATATCATGATCAACAGTATTGAATGCGTTAGAGAAATCTATAAGAACTAAAACAGTTAATTTACCATACTCCATCGCTTCAAGGATATCCTCAGTAACCTTAAGAAGAGCTGTGACCTGGTCGGAAGCCAGACTGTAGATCATTTAGTAGGTGGTTCTTAAATATATAATTGGTGAGTTGTTTATTGACTTAAAGCCTTAAGAAGTTTAGAGAGGAAAGGTAATACAGAAATTGGACGAAAATCATTGCAGGTTGTTGGTTTAGGAACCTTTTTTTAAAATTAAATAAAAAAATATGTACGCGTTTTATATTCAAAAAGATTTATAGAGTGTTCTCGTTTTTGATTCAAAAAGTACGAAAATATCAAACTTAACCTAAGAATATTAAAAATTTTGTGAGACACAAAAATTAAAATGAAAATCCTAACTTACTTGAAAATTTTAATAGAGTACATGCTGTTCAAACTGAACTCTTTAATTTCATGGAATACCAGGCGAATTTACGAGAAAATAATATTTTTATTAATATATATATATTATATACTAAAAAATATATAATATGACCCTACGAATAAATAAAATATATAACGAAAAAATTATTTCTTCGACCAAGAGCAAGCAATAGCTCTGAACTGTTAAGAACATTTAAAAATATATTCCGAACAACCTCCTGTACCACGGAACGGAAGGGAATGTTAACAGAATCTTAAGAAATATCTCTTTTATAAAAATTCTATAAATACCATGCGAAATAGATCCGTTACAATCCCAGATAATAAAAAAAAATATCGCGACCATCCAATGTCTGTGGAGTGAGTTATAAGCACATCTCCTTGCTGTAACTGACCAATCTGAAACATGAAACAGTTTAAAAATGCGACAGTCTGCTTAAAATTAAAATATAATAAATCAATCTGGGTTCTATTTACTTCTGAGAGGTCTTTTACGACGCACGCTCTAACGACAATAGACTTAATAACTTAATCTTATAATAAGAAATACTTAAAAGTTAAGAGTAATTTGATGTTTGCGAAATCAGACGCTTGTCTCAACTTGTTGCTTAACAAGTATGTATTCAATTTGTAAATCACATATTATTAATGAGTATTTCTTCAATTCCATAAGCGATTCCATAATTTTAAGGGTTCTATTAAATCGTTTCGCTAATGCGACATGAGCGTTGTTAGTGAATTTTGTGGGCCGATCCCGGCGGCACTGCAATGCCGGGCCGACCCGTGACGGGAGTGGAGCGAGCCCCGAACATCCCGTCGGTTTACAAAAATCAGATTAATATACTGGTCCCGACATGCGGGAACTTTCAGATATTAAGCTGAAAAGAACAGATACTACACTTTGATCTTAGCCAAAAGGCCGAGAAGCGATAACTGCAAGCTTACTACGGAGGAGGGTCATTCTCCGAACAAAAATCTTACCACCGCGATCACAAAAAGAGCGACTTTTTCACTGCGACATCTAGTTAAGATTTGTTAAATAATGTAGAGCTAGTTTAGCAGACAGCATTGACGTAGAGTCAAGGTGCTTATGTACGTAACCCTGTGAAGAGTCAGTATGTTTTTCATTTACAAACAAATTTATGAAAAAAGTAAAACTTTCTCCAATCTGTGCTTAAAATTTACAAAAATTTGCATTACTTCACCCAAGCGTTCTCATTATACGTACACTTCTAGTGACATCTAGCGGATACGTGTTAAATAATGTAGAGCTAGTTGCGCAGATAACATTGAAGTAGAGTCATGGTGTTTTGTGTAATTAATCTTTTAAAGAGTACAATTAATGACTGTCTTTTATAATCCTACAATTATAATAATAATTTTAAGTATTAATTTTGTACAAGTAAGAATTTCTAAAAAGTTCTGAATATATGTACGTAGTCATCTAGTGACATCTGCCGGCATTCTAGGAACTACAATTTTTATAAAATGCGAAACTTGTTTTAATCTTGAGTCACTTATGACCGTTGACGGTCTCTTTTATATATAATCGCCAAATTCAATTTCAGTCGAAAACTCAGCTTAATAATATATACGCTGTAGAATAACGCTCTCTCTCATTACCGTTACAATATACGTAGATAATATATAAATCTTTATGTATATTTGGATATAATGTAGAGTTTTAAAAAGGACACAAAAAGGCTTTTATGTAAAACTCTATAATCTTATATTTATAAACTTAGTTATGAATATAATATATATGTGTATAATCGTATGTATTATGACAGTTAATCTACATTTAGTGACTCTACATTTAGTGACATCGCTCCACTCTAGATGTCGCTGTTTACGAGTGAAGCAATTCTGAATCGCGGTGACAAGATTCTGGTTATTTTCATGACCCCAGCCTGTTATCAACTATTCGTTACTCTGGTTTCTCTTCAAAACGTATAAATCTTTCGCCTTTTACTAAAGATTTCCGTGGAGAGGAACACTCAAATGAGTCTAACTCTACTTTTTGAAGCCTCACTTCGGTGAGGTTAATAAATGTAACAAATCACACTTAGTCGTTGTTTTAATATAGAGTTCAAAATTTTAATCGGAAATCATTGGAATTGAAGATTTTAGTTTTAACTCATTAATTTAGTAGTAATTTTAGAAATGATTATATTTTAAGCTTGCTTTTAAATATTTCTATTTATTAAGTTAAATCATTCAAATAGCTAATTGTTACATCTAAATGTTAGACAATTTATGTAATTATAAGTTAAATTATTTATGTTTATGTTATAACTTATTATAATAATATATCTGTCAACCCTCAAAACACAAAGTGGTCTCTCTCAGTTTGTTAAATCTAGTGTCAAGAGAGCGTTTCAGAAGTTTTTAGACGTTGAGTAGTTCGTTCCAAGGTTTCCTGTGTGCTTGACATTTATTCCAGACTGCAGATATGAAACATCAACGCAACTCTTCAACTCTCAATCGTTACTCGTCATAGTTGTACGGTTCCAGTTTAGGTCCATGAAAAACGAACACAAAAGCTCCATGTTATACTCGTTTAATTTTATAACATAATTAATCTTTATTAGTTTATTATATGAATGAAAGTGGTACTAAATATGTTAGAAAAAATTAGAATTCAAGGCAATTTTGAAAAAGGCTCGAATAACTAACTTCTCTACTCAGTAGTTGTATCAAGTATAAGGTTTTAAAGAATCGTAACTTTTAATATTTAAATTAACAGTATATACAAAAGCAAAACCGGAAAAAATCTCGACAATTTATAATTACATTAAATTAGCAAACATTCATAACTTCATGTTGAAATTATTGGCTCGTCATGAATGATTTTTTTTTTATTCATTTTTATTTGACCATTTAATAAAATTTTATTTGACCATTTAATAAAACATTACAATCACAAATGTCACCAAAAAACTTTAGGACCTATAAATCATAATAATCGACAACCGTGCCAGTTATTAGACATCCTACCATTAGTCGTCTATGAGAAGTAGCGTTAGTAACGAAACACACTTTTTTGTTATACTTTTATTAGTAATTATCTGCTGCAAATGTGTATCTAATAGTATTCATATTCTTCCTACGCTATCGTGATGATGAAAAACTGTCTGTCCTTGCGATAAAATAGATTAAAGGGCGACATTTCATTTCCAAATCGACTATAGAAATTAAGTCACACAATATACAGCATTAATGACATTACAAATAAATAGAATAAAAAAATATATTTTCACATAAATGTAAACATTTACTTTAGGAAAATGGGCAAATATGGTTAATTCTAGAACTTGTAGGATGGTGCTTAGAATATGTATTATGGTGTTGAAAATTATCAGGATAAGTACAATTCGTGTGCCTTTTGAAATCACAATATTTTCAGGAATAGTTTTGTTTATACAAAAATAAAAAACATATCTAAAAATAATCAAACACATCATGTAAGCTCTAAATTGAATATTTCAAAACAAACCATAGATGGCGTTGTCACAGCAAAGCCAGCAGCAGATACATTAGGAAACAAAATATGATATCTTCGAGTAATATTAGTGATATTTTTATTAAATAGTAATTTTATTCATATTGTATTAATTGAGTTGAAATCTTCAAATTACACCCCGCTCTACATATCTTGTACACTTTACAATTTTTGTCTACAACAGCCAACGGACAGCGCAACCCTTAATAAATATTTCTCAATCTTAGACAAAATAAAGGTCCAGAATATCTGTAAATATTATAACATGTAAGGTAAAAAGACGTCTCAATATAATTATTAAAAAAATTAAGAGTATATGAAGTATAAGTGCAGTGCAATCTCTACATACTACAAGTGCTCTACATTTTAGTTTTTAGTATGAGAAATAGGTGGCGGTAGCAATAAGTGCATTGCAATCTCTACATACTACAAGTGCTCTACATTTTAGTTTTTAGTATGAGAAATAGGTGGCGGTAGCAATAAGTTAGACTTTTTTGAATCGCGCTAGTAAGATTTCTGTTCGCTGAACGACCCCCTCGAGCCGACCAGTAGAACTCATACTTACCTGGCGTAGGGGATACCGTGATCATGCAGGCGGTTCCCCCAGAGCGAGGCCCTTCCATTGCACTGCGGCGGGGTTGACCTCTGTGATTATTCCTAATGTGAATAACTCGGACGCGTAATTTTTGGTAGTGGGGACTGCGTACGCGCCGTCCCCTCAGTAAAGAAATCATTTAATTCTTGAATTACACAGATATTTTATATTTAGCTACGGTTTTAATATAATTTTAAAAATATAAAAGAAATGCTAAACTTTTTACACTTGCATTAATTTTGACAGACGAACGACATTTTATATTCTTTAGTTGAACCGAATATTGTTATTTTGTCTAAAAACTTCTGAAACGCTCTCTTGACACTAGATTTAACAAACTGAGAGAGACCACTTTGTGTTTTGAGAGTTGACAGATATATTATTATAATAAGTTATAACATAAACATAAATAATTTAACTTATAATTACATAAATTGTCTAACATTTAGATGTAACAATTAGCTATTTGAATGATTTAACTTAATAAATAGAAATATTTAAAAGCAAGCTTAAAATATAATCATTTCTAAAATTACTACTAAATTAATGAGTTAAAACTAAAATCTTCAATTCCAATGATTTCCGATTAAAATTTTGAACTCTATATTAAAACAACGACTAAGTGTGATTTGTTACATTTATTAACCTCACCGAAGTGAGGCTTCAAAAAGTAGAGTTAGACTCATTTGAGTGTTCCTCTCCACGGAAATCTTTAGTAAAAGGCGAAAGATTTATACGTTTTGAAGAGAAACCAGAGTAACGAATAGTTGATAACAGGCTGGGGTCATGAAAATAACCAGAATCTTGTCACCGCGATTCAGAATTGCTTCACTCGTAAACAGCGACATCTAGAGTGGAGCGATGTCACTAAATGTAGAGTCACTAAATGTAGATTAACTGTCATAATACATACGATTATACACATATATATTATATTCATAACTAAGTTTATAAATATAAGATTATAGAGTTTTACATAAAAGCCTTTTTGTGTCCTTTTTAAAACTCTACATTATATCCAAATATACATAAAGATTTATATATTATCTACGTATATTGTAACGGTAATGAGAGAGAGCGTTATTCTACAGCGTATATATTATTAAGCTGAGTTTTCGACTGAAATTGAATTTGGCGATTATATATAAAAGAGACCGTCAACGGTCATAAGTGACTCAAGATTAAAACAAGTTTCGCATTTTATAAAAATTGTAGTTCCTAGAATGCCGGCAGATGTCACTAGATGACTACGTACATATATTCAGAACTTTTTAGAAATTCTTACTTGTACAAAATTAATACTTAAAATTATTATTATAATTGTAGGATTATAAAAGACAGTCATTAATTGTACTCTTTAAAAGATTAATTACACAAAACACCATGACTCTACTTCAATGTTATCTGCGCAACTAGCTCTACATTATTTAACACGTATCCGCTAGATGTCACTAGAAGTGTACGTATAATGAGAACGCTTGGGTGAAGTAATGCAAATTTTTGTAAATTTTAAGCACAGATTGGAGAAAGTTTTACTTTTTTCATAAATTTGTTTGTAAATGAAAAACATACTGACTCTTCACAGGGTTACGTACATAAGCACCTTGACTCTACGTCAATGCTGTCTGCTAAACTAGCTCTACATTATTTAACAAATCTTAACTAGATGTCGCAGTGAAAAAGTCGCTCTTTTTGTGATCGCGGTGGTAAGATTTTTGTTCGGAGAATGACCCTCCTCCGTAGTAAGCTTGCAGTTATCGCTTCTCGGCCTTTTGGCTAAGATCAAAGTGTAGTATCTGTTCTTTTCAGCTTAATATCTGAAAGTTCCCGCATGTCGGGACCAGTATATTAATCTGATTTTTGTAAACCGACGGGATGTTCGGGGCTCGCTCCACTCCCGTCACGGGTCGGCCCGGCATTGCAGTGCCGCCGGGATCGGCCCACAAAATTCACTAACAACGCTCATGTCGCATTAGCGAAACGATTTAATAGAACCCTTAAAATTATGGAATCGCTTATGGAATTGAAGAAATACTCATTAATAATATGTGATTTACAAATTGAATACATACTTGTTAAGCAACAAGTTGAGACAAGCGTCTGATTTCGCAAACATCAAATTACTCTTAACTTTTAAGTATTTCTTATTATAAGATTAAGTTATTAAGTCTATTGTCGTTAGAGCGTGCGTCGTAAAAGACCTCTCAGAAGTAAATAGAACCCAGATTGATTTATTATATTTTAATTTTAAGCAGACTGTCGCATTTTTAAACTGTTTCATGTTTCAGATTGGTCAGTTACAGCAAGGAGATGTGCTTATAACTCACTCCACAGACATTGGATGGTCGCGATATTTTTTTTTATTATCTGGGATTGTAACGGATCTATTTCGCATGGTATTTATAGAATTTTTATAAAAGAGATATTTCTTAAGATTCTGTTAACATTCCCTTCCGTTCCGTGGTACAGGAGGTTGTTCGGAATATATTTTTAAATGTTCTTAACAGTTCAGAGCTATTGCTTGCTCTTGGTCGAAGAAATAATTTTTTCGTTATATATTTTATTTATTCGTAGGGTCATATTATATATTTTTTAGTATATAATATATATATATTAATAAAAATATTATTTTCTCGTAAATTCGCCTGGTATTCCATGAAATTAAAGAGTTCAGTTTGAACAGCATGTACTCTATTAAAATTTTCAAGTAAGTTAGGATTTTCATTTTAATTTTTGTGTCTCACAAAATTTTTAATATTCTTAGGTTAAGTTTGATATTTTCGTACTTTTTGAATCAAAAACGAGAACACTCTATAAATCTTTTTGAATATAAAACGCGTACATATTTTTTTATTTAATTTTAAAAAAAGGTTCCTAAACCAACAACCTGCAATGATTTTCGTCCAATTTCTGTATTACCTTTTCTCTCTAAACTTCTTAAGGCTTTAAGTCAATAAACAACTCACCAATTATATATTTAAGAACCACCTACTAAATGATCTACAGTCTGGCTTCCGACCAGGTCACAGCTCTTCTTAAGGTTACTGAGGATATCCTTGAAGCGATGGAGTATGGTAAATTAACTGTTTTAGTTCTTATAGATTTCTCTAACGCATTCAATACTGTTGATCATGATATACTCATCGCACTCTTAGATAGCCTTTATATTTCTTCCAATGAGATAGATTGGTCCCCTTCTTATCTTCGGAATCGCCAGCTAGCCGTTAGCATTGAAAATAAATTGTCAGAGTGGTGCGACCCGAAATCTGGTGTCCCACAAGGCGGTATTCTCTCACCAATTCTTTTCGCTTTATTCATTAATTTAATCACTTTTAACTTTTTCTACTCTTACCATCTTTATGCCGACGATCTCCAAATCTAGCCAGATAACATTAACTCCGCCATCGCTGATATTAATAAAGACCTCCAGCATATTCTTGACTGGTATTACAAATTCGGTATTAATATAAATACTAAAAAGTGTCAAGCAATTGTTATAGGAAGCAAGCATAATTTGAATAAATTTAACAGTAGTAATATGTCACCAGTTAAATATAATAATATTGAAATACCATTTATGCCATCTGTAAAAAATGTTGGACTTCACATAGACTGTTTACTTATCTGGAACACCCACATAGCCGAGATATCCCGTAAAGTAACGTATTCGTTACGTGCACTTTATAGGCACAAAAACTTATTACCCATTCGGACTAAAATTCTGTTGGTGCAGTCTCTTATCTTCCCACTCATTGACTATGCCGATGTATGTTACTCTAACATATCCGAAGAAAATTTGGACAAATTGGATCGTCTTATTAATAACTGTATTCGTTTCATTTTCAATGTTCGTAAATTTGATCACATCTCTCAATATCGTTCTAAGCTTAAATGGCTACCTATCCGCAAACGAAGAAATTTGAGAACTCTGTCAATTATTTTCCATTCTTAATGATCCGTCTTCTCCAGAGTGTT
Organism: Mechanitis mazaeus; assembly: GCA_959347395.1. Classification (NCBI taxonomy): domain Eukaryota; kingdom Metazoa; phylum Arthropoda; class Insecta; order Lepidoptera; family Nymphalidae; genus Mechanitis; species Mechanitis mazaeus. The sequence goes on from OY365743.1 coordinate 13,795,387, forward strand.
TGAAATGTAAATTTCAATTACTTAGGAACACTCATGAGTTGCAACTACGCTCTTCGTTTAACCTCAGTTTATGCATACCTTCACACCATACTGGTTTTTTATCCAACTCCTTCACAGTACACGCAATAAAACTCTGGAACTCGGCCTTCCTGATGCGCTCCGACGAGCACCCAATAAGCAAGTTTTTAAGAGATGTGTCCGTAAATACCTATCCGAACAATAACTTACTTATTATTAATTATTATGATTAATATTTTATTTTTTTACTTTTCCTTTGTTAGCGTGTTGATAAATATTGTTTATGTATGTGTATTATGTATTTATAGAAATATACATTATGTTTATTAATATATTGTTAGCTTTTTATTTATTTTCTTTTCTTTTATTTAATTTTATTTTTTTTTTGTTTAAATATTATAATTATGTTGTCGAATTTTAATTCGATATATTTTTTTCACTATATTGTTGTTATATTGTGCCCCCTCTATGTTTTTCTGTTCACCATGTTGGTTGACTGGTAGAGAATGCTTTAGCATTAAGTCCGCCGTTTGTATGATTTTTTTTGTGCAATAAAGATTTTTAAAATTAATTTTAAATTATAATTTTCGATATATAGGAGCAGTGATCGCCCGCGAGTACGGTCTTCTTTGTGTGGTGGGCGCGACTTATGCTACGGATTCATTCCGTACCGGAGACGCTGTGAGGCTGTCTGGAGATAATGGGTTCGTGGAGACAGTCAGTGTTCACACTTCAAGTTAATTGACGAAGTTATTTATTAATTTTTTTTTGTAAAATAAATGTTCTTATTAATTTGAGTGTTTTATTTTTGTGAAAAAGTTTGTCGGGCGGACTGTTCAGTTCAGATCAGTCAAAATTGTTTTTGAAATGGACTTTGTATAGCAATGGAAAGATAATGTTATAAATTGGTAGTAATAGTTTTATAAAATATATTTTATACTTCCGAGCGCTTTTTACTTTTTACTTCTTAGGATATTTCGCATTCCTGCTCTCAGTAAGTAATTTCATTTGGTAACCATAGGAAAGCATAAAAAACTTAGTCCTCGATCTTATAAAATCCGCTCCATTAAATTTAGCGTGACGTCATCTTATTTTTTTAAATTATTTTTGACAAGCCCTTTATTATGGTAACTATGATAGGAACAATAAAAATTATTTTATAAAGTAATTTTTCCCAAATAGGCATAGATTTTAGATATTGTCAATATATAACGCTCTAACAGCACGATATAGAGCCAATGTAATTGACCCTTGGAGAACGCCTCTATTGACAGTCAGAGAGATCATTAGAACCGTTTATATTAATTATTTAAACATGTTGTTAACAGCTCCCTGGACAGCTTGAAAGCTGTTTCAGTTATATAGTGGTTTATGCTATTGTGTTTCATTGGAAGATCTTTATGGTCTGTCGTTCCTCCGTTTAAAAAACAATATCGATGTCGAAACACCCAAAAATAGCGTCTTTTTTGAAAGAAAATATGAAATTCATTGAAGAAGAAGAAGAAGCTGTACGATCATCACAAAGATTCATTACGAGATTTCGTTTCCATGTTTCCACTGTAACAACATCGCCTTAAAGTAATAAGTCTGCCTTTTATGCGTTACGATATATCTGTACTTGTAATTTATAATTATTTGGTATGTATTGTGGAGTGAAATAAAGAGTATAAATAAATAAAAAAATATATCATAGTTTGTTTTAATAACAAAGAAGCAACATAATAAAACAAATGTTTTTGTATCGCCCACTTGCTGTGGGATTTCGATTGAGTAGTTCGTTCCAAGGTTTCCTGTGTGCTTGACATTTATTCCAGACTGCAGATATGAAACATCAACGCAACTCTTCAACTCTCAATCGTTACTCGTCATAGTTGTACGGTTCCAGTTTAGGTCCATGAAAAACGAACACAAAAGCTCCATGTTATACTCGTTTAATTTTATAACATAATTAATCTTTATTAGTTTATTATATGAATGAATGTGGTACTAAATATGTTAGAAAAAATTAGAATTCAAGGCAATTTTGAAAAAGGCTCGAATAACTAACTTCTCTACTCAGTAGTTGTATCAAGTATAAGGTTTTAAAGAATCGTAACTTTTAATATTTAAATTAACAGTATATACAAAAGCAAAACCGGAAAAAATCTCGACAATTTATAATTACATTAAATTAGCAAACATTCATAACTTCATGTTGAAATTATTGGCTCGTCATGAATGATTTTTTTTTAATTCATTTTTATTTGATCATTTAATAAAATTTTATTTGACCATTTAATAAAACATTACAATCACAAATGTCACCAAAAAACTTTAGGACCTATAAATCATAATAATCGACAACCGTGCCAGTTATTAGACATCCTACCATTAGTCGTCTATGAGAAGTAGCGTTAGTAACGAAACACTTTTTTGTTATACTTTTATTAGTAATTATCTGCTGCAAATGTGTATCTAATAGTATTCATATTCTTCCTACGCTATCGTGATGATGAAAAACTGTCTGTCCTTGCGATAAAATAGATTAAAGGGCGAAATTTCATTTTCACTTTTTATGCAGTTTATTTTTTTCCTTAATAATTTTAATGAGAGCACGACTGTATCAAACGGGATACCTATGACTTTTAGCCTTATTAATCAGTGGTATAAAGCGTTCAACGCCAATTTTTACAATTTTATAAAACGCCTCAACTGCATTCTCAACCGACTCAGCTTCTATGGCCTTGTCCCAATTTATATTCCTAAAGTATTTATTAAGTTCAACATAATCTCCCCTGAAGTAGTTAGGTCGCACTATATGGACTTCCTCTAGGGGTGTTGAGAACAAGTTATTACTCGTTAGTATTAAAGAGGGATGATAAGGATCCTCGCCCAGTAAGCGGTCGTCGCTCCTGCTTACGACAAAAGGTGTAGTTGAGAAACGTAAGTCCAAAGTCCTGCCAATGGAGTTTGTAACAAGATTATATTACATAAAACCATAACCATGAAGACATGAGGCATTCCTGTTGGCTCGTCAGCGTTTCAACTCAAAAACTCTTTTGTTGTTAGGGCTACTCTATTATGGAATGCCTTACCATTTAACTTAAGACAATCGCCTTCTATTGTAGTTTTTAAAAAATAAAAAAAAAAACAATTTAACTTCCACAAATAAATTAGTTTTATGATATCTTATCATATTTATAACTTTAAATATATTATATGTAGTAAATTGTATTATATGTACGTATATGTTGTATTATATGTAAGTGTCATTTATATATTTACTCCGCACTTACTTTTTTGCACCGCCTTCTTCATTTCTTAATATTTTATTTCACGACTTGTTTGAGGTTGTCTGGAAGAAATCGCTGCTTAGCGATAAGGCCGCCTCATTGTACAACATGTATTGCATTACATGTACTTGTAAATGATTATGTGGTGTACAATAAAAGTGTTAAATAAATAAAACCCTGTACGCTAATGCTATCCGAAAAATGGTAGCGGCGCTCAACATTGGTTGTGGACAGTTATATATTACAGAAAAACCCTCCTCCGACCAGGACAGACATCGCAAGTTGAAGTGACCTATAATTATACATTCATGATTGGTATCTGATTTTTGTATGTTATTTATATATTGTTCTATTGACTGTAGCTGTAATGGTATGCTAGATGGATCAGGGGAAATGTAAGCTAATATAAGATCTAATTCTTTTACAGTACCCGCACTTACAGTTGAAAGTGTTACGTGTAGTATTTCAATACCGTCACATAAGAAATCGCGACGCTTTGGCTTAGACTTTGAATTTGCGGTTAATGCACATCATAACGCCTCCACCTGCATCCTTACTGTATTGTATTGCCTTTGGATTGAAATAAAACTCGTTTTAAATCTCAAATGGATCTAATACATGCGGAGCACAGAACACATCCGCTCACAATGGCTGTAAGCTAACTGACTCACCTGTGCCCAGTCGCATACACTACATGCTGGTGAAATAGAAGAAAAAGAAAGTTTTGAAAATGTTTTCCATCTAAACGACGATGAAACTATTACTTGCATTTCGGATGAAACTATTAATTGCAATTTGCAGTAAACGTTGAGATGCTTATAGATTCAGGAAGTAGATGTAATGTTATTACTGACAGGACATGGGAATTCCTAAAAGAAAATAGAATAAAAGTTTCTAATCAGATTATTTCTTACGGCAGGGCTATGGGCTCTTTTGACATAGACATTTTAGTGTCATCTGCCATTGAAAACACACCAAATATACTGTTTATGTCATCAGAAATGGCACACGTGATCTATTAGGTAAAGAAGTATTAAATTAAGTGTGCTCAAAATTGGAGTTCAAATAAATGCTGTAGGCAATGAGGCAAATATAGACAAAGCTAACCCAAAATTCAAAGGAGTGATTGTCCAGTTTCCAATAGATCATTCAACCATACAGAAGGGTTTTCAACCCATTGGAAGAAAAGGTTTCAAGAAAATTAAAGAAACTGAAGGACGCCGATATCATCGAGGTAGTAAATGAACCATCACCATGGGTATCACCGATGATTCCAGTTATCAAAGAAAGATAGGAAGAGGTACATATCCTCTGACGATGAATGAGTTATTACCTAATTTTAGGCAATCAAAATACTTTTCCAAATTAGATTTTGTACATTTGTACACATTCAGTACTAGCAAAGGGTCATATAGATACAAAAGATTAATGTTCGGAATTTCTATTCTATCTATATTATAAAATTCTAGAAAAGATATTGTTAGACTTTGATGGTACATTTAATTTTATTCATGCTACAGTAATCCCAATATACATATTCCAATATAATCTAACATTATCTATTATTTGTTATACAGTATTTAGTTATTATTTTTATGTGTTAAGTAATTGATTAGTTGATTAATGTTTTTATGTTTTTTTAAATTATTTTTATTAATTTGTTAAATAATATATATTTACTATTTTAGTTTTAACATAATTTTATTATTAGAAATGCTAGTCACCTTGGCAGGAGCGTAGGAGTATTTCCGGAAGGAAATACTCTTCCGGAAAGTCTCCACTACCTCCTGCCTGGATTTAGCGGGTTGCTTGGTGGCCACCACGATGGCCGGACGGTTGGTCTTGGGTTGAGCGGCGACAGGAGCTGGTGGTGCGGTAGCTGATGCTCGCCTGAGCGGTGCCGGCCGGCTCGCCTGTTGGACGTAGGTAGGTGCCCCGGTGGCCACAGGGGCCGTAGGGGCGGCCGAGGGTGTGGCGGGAGCTGCAGCAGCCCGCTTTGGGCGCGCAGCTCTCGAGGGTGCTGGCGCGGTCCCGGCGGACGGAGCAGGTGCAGCAGCGGCAGCAGGAGCAGGAGCGGGTGGGAGGGGCGCGCTAGGGCGAGCGAGAAGCGGCCTGAGCTTGGCCACCTCCTCCCTAACGCAGGCGCCCACCTCCTGGCGAACGCAGGCCGCGATTTGCTCCTTGAAATGGGCCTCCCACTTGGGCGCAGTGGTAGGCGCGTCTGAGCTCGGAGTAGTCGCAGCATTGATTTTAGAGTAGTGCGTCACCGCTCTTCTGATTTCCTCCGAGGCCTGCATAATGAATGCCTTGGAGGCCGCGGTGACGCTCTTAGCCGAGCCCACCGTAGAAATGATCTCGGTGGTGAGGGTGGTAATGGTGGCCTCTAAGGAGGACGCGTCTGTCACGTCCTCAGCGAACGCCGGGAGGGGCTTGGGGTTGGTCGGTGGGGCCATGTCGGCGCACTTTGTGGCGGTTTAAAAGTCCAATTGCTTAAACTAAACTTACACTAACTAGACACTAGGTACAATTATTAAAATGTAAAAGATAAAATTTTAAACACATATTAATGAAATTTATTTTATTTATTTATTTATTTATTTATTTATTAAATTGTACAGAAACTTAATTATATATAACAAAATATTACGATCTCAAGCCTGCGAAAGTTAAAAACTGTGTTGCAGTGAGAACGCCCTCATTAATATATTACAATATATTTGCTGTAAGTTGGAGTACATTTAACTTTAATAAAATTAACTAACATATAAAAACCAAAAAAAAAAAAAAAAAGAAAATTAAATTAAATTAAATAAAAGCAAAACACAAAAAAAAAAAAAATCCATATAACATGCAATTGTTGTTGCGTGCAAGTAAAGTAGTGGGAGTGTCTGTATGTGAGTGTGTGTGTGTGGGTGTGTATAATAGTGTTGTGTGAGCGTGAGTAGGTGATAATATCAAACTTTGCATTGCAATAACAATTCGGTTTCCAAGTATGAAAGATTAACTAGCCATGAGAAAAGTTTAATTTTACATTTGGCCAGGGTTAGATGGTAGATCTTTATCTCTTTATTTGCGGCATTGTAAAGACTCGCGCTTATAAATTTGAAGTGTCGGCTTGAAGCCACAGTCTTATGCCGTAGTATAGGGCAAACTTTGTCTGATCTTCTCTTTGAACAAACGAGATCAGGATCATAGGGGAGTTCAGAGTGTTTTCGAAGAATAGTGAGTTGAATGTAGAGACGGCGAACTGATAACACATTACATAAAGAGAACAGTTTATCAGTGGGATATCTGAAAGGTTTCGATGTCATAACCTTCAAAACCGCTCTCTGAGCTCGCTCAACTTTCAACATGTGGGTTTTAGCAGATGCACCCCAAATGGTGATGCAGTATGTCATTATTGACTGTGCCAAGGAAAAATACACAGATCTTAGGATTTCAGGATCAGCAATGTGTCTGATTCTTTTAAAGACGTATATGAGTTTTCTGATTCTGAATGATAAGCTATCAGTTTGATCTTTCCAAGAAAGTAAGCTATCAAACCACACTCCAAGATACTTTATTTTAGACACTCGGTTCAATGATGGACATATGCAGTTGTTCCTATATCCTTTTTGGCACATTTGTGGACAAAAATAGTAAAGGAAGGAGGGGGTTGCGTCTTATTTGTGAGTGAAAACGTTACATAATTAGATTTAGAGACATTTAGTGTTAAGAGATTTTTAGAGAGCCAAGATGTAACCTGTCTTAAAGCTAATTCAGCATATATCTGAACTTCACACCATGTCTTACCTGTGATGAGCAGAGCAGTATCATCTGCATACATGAATATTTTACAAGCTGAAAGGGAAAGATTGCAAAGTTCATTTATATATATAAGAAATAGTGTTGGACCGAGTACACTACCTTGTGGAACTCCATACTGTATATTTTCCTCAAAGCTAATTTTGCTATCAATTATAACCGATTGCTTACGGTCCGTTAAATAATCTTTAAAAAGATCCAGAGGAGTACCTCGGATGCCGATGCTCTCAAGCTTTTCAATAAGTGTGGAACAACAGACAGTGTCGAATGCTTTTGACAAGTCTAAGAATATACCTAAAGCCTTTTCTCCTCTGTCAAGACTGGTGATGACCTCAGTAGTAAGACTGAGACATGCATCTTCAGAAGACTTTTGGTTTCTATATCCGTACTGATTTTCGGATAAAATATTATATTTATCAAGATATTTTATAAGTCTCCTGTTTATTATCTTTTCAAAAACTTTAGACAATACACTTAAAACGGATATCGGTCTATAATTGTCTACACAGTGTTCGTCACCAGCCTTAAAAATAGGGTGGACTAGAGCTTTCTTGAATACTGACGGAAAAATACCCTTATTGATGCATAAATTAAAGAGATTGCTTAAAATGGGAATTAAAATGTGTTTAGAAGCTTTGATGGCTGAGGTAGAAATTTCATCCCAACCAACTGCACATTTATTTTTGAGTTTTTCAATAATAAAATCAAGCTCTTCTATATCAACCCTCGATAAAAACATGGATTCCGGAGGACTAACAAGAGGAGAAGAATAGGTAAATTCAACTTCATTCAGCAAACTACGATTGGATTGTATTTCAGAGGCCAATTTATTACCTATATTTACAAAAAATGAATTAACTTCATTAATAGCGCATGCGGGATTATTTGACTGATATAACAATTTACTTGATGAATTTCTAGGGCTAGACAAGTTAGCAATTTTTTTGATGATTTTCCACGTATCTTTAGGGCTATTTTTGGCCTTTAATAGTTCATTACGTTCATACTGAGCTTTTTTCTTCTTCAAGAGATTATTACAAAATGTGCTATATCTATTAAAAATCAATTTATGAGTGTTATTAGTTTTGTCCCTCATATACTTTTTATACAGTTTGTCCCTATGACGTATACAACGCAGCAAATTTAACGTCATCCATGGTTTTATTATTCTCTTGTTGCTGGGGATTTTGACTCTACGGCTATTATTTTTAACAACAGCAGATATTATAGAAACAAGGCGAGTAGCAGCAATATTTGGGCACAAACAGTTTGTCACTTCATGAAAATCAGTATTTTCGAGATCTAAAACAACAGCTGGAATATTAGTCGTTGTGGTATAGTGATGTAACTGTGGAGGTTTTGGATTATTGTAGACGAGAAATAGCACAGGGGCGTGGTCAGTGACATAAGTGTCAATTATGATAGACGTGGGAGAGTTAAGGGAACGATACATGAAGTGATCCAGACATGAGTTTTCACGCGTCGGATGATTGTAAGCTATCATAAGATCATGGGATGCTAAGAGATTCAGGTAAGTACTGCTATTTAAACTGTCAGCGTTACTACCAGACGTAGCAATGTTTATGTTAAGATCGCCAGCTAGAATAAGTGATTTGTATGTATCATATTTTCTTAAAATGATGTCCAAGCTATCTAAAAAGTTATCAATATTCCTATAAGAAGGAGAGCGATAAACAGCAATAACGGCTATATTATTCATGTGAAGCAGAAGACAATTTGCTTCATATAAAGCAGGAGTAGTGACATAACAATTTAAGTACTGACGAACATAGACAACCACTCCATCCTTTTTGTAATTTAAAGTCAGAAGTATAAGACACTTATCCTTCCAGTCGAGGAACGATACAACATTTACGAAGCCAGCATTCAGTGAGAATTAAAATGTCTATCTTAAGTTTTAATCTATGTAATAATAATAGAAGATTATTAAAATTGCAATTTATGCTGCGAATATTCAAATGTAAGATATTCAGGGAGGAGTTTAGGATGTTGTCAAATCGTTGTTCTGTAATATCTTCGGGCGAACATACGTAGGAGTTATTTTCAAAAAGAAATTCAATCTCAGTGTTTATGTCATTCATTATAAAAATGATTGAAGAACAATAGATCAATAACAGGAGAGGCGGAGTCATACTGATTGAGGAAATTTATTTGCAAGTTTGATATTTTTTCTAAAGATGTATCAGGTAATAGAATAGTGTGAATATATTGATATATTGTAAAACATAGATATGTGTGTGTGTATTGCATGTTATAGGTTACACTAAAAATAGGTATAGTGAAAAAAATATTTTAAGGTTCAAATGTCGACAAGTGGGCAAATTTAATATAAACACCAAGTAGAGGCCAATGTGTACTAGTCATGTTGATATAGTCAATGTATGAAGATCACCTTCGCTGGAAACTCTAATTAAAGTACCGCCATCTCGTTTTTTGATGAAAATTTTACCGTTAGAGACCCAACAATATTTGTAGTCATTCATCTTCGCAAACTCACGTGACAAATAAAAGAGATTTTTCTGTTTAGACGATAAGTTTTCAGAGATAAAAATACGTCTAGTAGGTCCGTGCAGTTTAAGATTTTCAGTAGTGAGTTGGTCGTTGGCTCTGTTTTTTAATCGATTCGCTGCTATTACTTTTTCCTTGGTGAGAACGCTAGTGAAGTCGACGATTATCATCCGGTGTTCTTGATTTTTTGTGTTAACTCTATAAACATCCCTTACATCATTGGGAGTCAAATTAATTTTAAGAGCCCGGCCTATATTCATAACAGTTTCAAGAAGCATTACTTTGTTTTCTTTCTTAGGGGATGGAATATTCCTCACCTCAATACAGGTCGACCTCGCATAGCGCTCATCGTTTTCGATTTTCTTTTCCATGGATGCAATGGTATGTCTATACGAGTTTTGTTCGGCTTCCAATTTATTTACCTGTGACTTTAATGAGTCATAATTTAAAGACAATATTTCAATAGAATTTTTTTTAATATCTTCCACAGTAGAATATAACTTATCATATTTTTTATTCTGATTTTCTTCGAAATTTCTAAATAACAATTTCATTTCACAGATAATATATTTTAAGTTGCTGCCGCATTCCCCGCAGTCCGTGGTTAATGCCGCTGCCTCCATTGCGAATGTCTTTGTACTGCCAGCATCGTCCACATCGCTATTTAAAGCTACCGCAGGCTGTTTGGATTTTCGAACAGTAATATTACACATATCCTTCTTGCTGTTAGTGGCAGACAGGGGGTCACGAGGTTGGATATTTTTTTCGCTTTCGCGTTTCCCTGCGATGATTGGGGAGTAGACTGAGGAGATACGGCGGGAGGAGTACGTCTTAGTGGCATTGTGATTAAGTTTGAGTACCAGGCGCTTATGATTTTGAGGTGGTAAGTTGAACAAAGATGACACTGGAGCTCTATTGGTTTAGGCCAAAAATTAAAAATTAATTAAAAAATTAATTAACCGCCCTGGCAGAGGTTGATTGGAGTAGGTCAGAGGTCACCGTTTTATTAGAACCTTGTTAGAATGCAGTAGGGCGGGGCATCGCCTAATTGGTCAGGGGGCGGGGAGGCTGCGTATACGCACCGTACGCAAGGAATATGGTAGGTGTAGCTTACTCACGATGGGCGTGGTAGGTTGATGTTGATATCTCTTCACAATTTCTGTTGCCCTATTTTTTGTAATGATTTAATTTCACTTAATTATACTTATTTAATTAAAAATACAACATTAAAAGATTCACTGCACGTCAACTCGTAACCGAGGTCCGGGAGGAAGGGGGTTAATTAGAATGGAAATATAGTACAACTAGTAAGAACAACAGAACTTAATCTAATAGGAGTATAAGAAAAAAATGACAAAATATGACTAATAAGAAAATAAAATAAATCTAATTTGAATTTACAAGTCTATATCTAAAAGAAATAACAGCAAAATAAGTCTAATAGGAATATAAGTCTAGTTAGGATAATCCAATTGGAATTGAGTTGTAAGATTTTAAATCAAAAGTGCAGTTAAGTAAATGATGCTCAGAGAAGAAAATATATTATAGAGATAGAAAAGAGAGATAATAATAAATGATAATATTATATGCAATAATAATAAATAAATGGAATGAATTTTATTTGATATGAACGCCCCCTGGTGACGAGTGGTTTGGGCGCTCAAGGAGACGGACCGCTTGGAGCAGCGCCCTCTAAAGATGGGGTGGGAAACTGGGTGTGTTACAGACTTTAATATTTAAATATTTAATAAATGGGTATGCTATTGTGTGTAAAATACTAATAATAGGATATATAAAAGGAAATGCTGCTTAAATATAATTATTGGAGTACGTAAATATAAGAGTTAAATGAAATAAACATAAATAAGTGGAAAGGGTCAAAATTTTTTTTTAAAAAACAGCCATCTAGTGGCCAAGGGATGTAACAAAACTAAAGGATTCTAGAAGGTTCTATGGATGGATCTAATATTACTGCTACACAATAGAACTTTCCAGAATGGGATCGGCAGCGACTCCAAGCGGTTAGTAGGGGAGTTGGAATGTCGTAGTAAGAGTTATATAAAATATTGAAATATGTGAAATGACCAGAAATATGAAAATAAAATATGAAAAGAGGAATATAATAATTATAATTATTTTAAATAAGACATAAACTACTTAAGGGATATTAAATGTGATAGATATTTATATTAAATATGATATTTAATGATGAAATTAAGGAAATAAAATTAAATTAAAATAATATTAATTAATAAAATAAAATTTAAATGCTAATAGTTTATAGTGAAAGGGAGAAATATAAGAAAAATGAATAAAACATATACTAGTATTAATAAAAACTGGGCAACTTACTTTTACAAAATTCCTTATAAACTACCACATGGACTTAGAATTTAAAATTATCCTCTCTCTTTGGTTTATGGAGGATAACTCTGTCAATTTAAGTCGGAAAATTATAAAAAATATATCAAATGAAAGGTGATAAAATACTGAGTCTAGTGGTGTATAGAAATTTAGAAAAAAAAGATTTCAGAGCTTGAAGTTGTAGCGAAAAGTCGCTCTCACTAAAACTGTTATAACTTTTATAAAATTAATCGGATTTTAAAAATTAAAACAGTTATGTAAAGGTCTTTTGGAGTAGCACAGCACTGTATATTTGGATTTTTGAAAACTCACCCAGAAAAGTTTTTGCGACCACGCCCTAATTCGGAAAATTGGCTATAAAAAGAAAACTATTGGTCGGAAAAATCTAAATAATGTCTTAAATTAAAGGTCTTGATAGGGCGCAGCTAATAAATACAAAAAAAGTAGGAGTCGTCACTGAAAATCGAGCAACGTTTCGATTTAAAGTTTTTTTTTTTTTTTTTTTTTTAGTACACCCTCCACTTTAGGGGGGTGTTTCAGGTCACCTCCGGGGTAAGGTCCAGAGTCATTGTTTAACAAAATATTTAATAAAATTCAGTAAGATTTAATAAAATGCAGTTAAATTAAGATTCTAAAATATTTATAAATAATTATTTTAAAATTGTATATAATTAAATTTGATAAATTATTTAATTAGATTCAATAATATTTATAGATAATTATTTTATTGTATATATAAAGTTTAATAAATGATTTAATTAAATTTGTTAAAAATCCACAGCAAATTAATTTACAGCAATATTCCTTGTATATATATGTATAACTTCTTCATTCTAGGACTAGTAATGTTTTGGCATCGGCTTGCGTGTTGCGTGTTGCGAGAATGGTTTTGTAGAGTCTGGTGTCTTTTCATATTGCAAAGCCGGGTTAGGTTAAGTTAGGTTAGGTTAGGTTAGGTTGTCGGGTTCAGCTCGGCCGCGGTACGAACACTTGACAGCGTGCCTTTCCGCTGCTTCAAGTGCTTCGGGATCGGGCACACCCGGGCCATGTGTCCGGCCACGGTGGATCGGGTAGACACGTGCCTCCGCTGCGGGATACGGGGCCATATGGTGGCATCCTGCACTGCTGCCAAGCCGCACTGCGCAGTGTGCGCCGCGAGTGGCCGCCCAGCCAACCATGTTATGGGGAGGAAAAACTGTAACCCCCCAAAAAAGATGGGGAAGCCGCAGGCGCCAAAGCGCCCTGCCGCCGCTGCCAACGCCGCCTCCGGGTCGGTCGCGCCAGTAGAGGGTGAAGAAATGGACGAGTGATGGGGTCAATCCATCGCTTCCTCCAAGTCAATATCAACCACTGTGCAGCGGCTCAGAACCTGCTCGTGCAGGCCATGGCTGAGTGGTTGGTGGACGTAGCGGTGGTTGCCGAGCCGTACTCGGTCCCTGGTCATTGGCTGAGCGATAGGGACGGCTTGGTGGCGATAGCGACGCGGTCTTCCTCAGACTCCCCTCCTCTCTCGCCCTTAGAGAGAGGACCGGGATACGTGGCTGCCGCGGTCGGAGACCTGGCCCTTGTAGCTGTTTACTTCTCTCCCAACCGCCCCCTTCGGGACTTCGAGAATTTCCTCGGTGTCTTGACCACCGTGGTTGGGAGAGCAGCACCACGCCAGGTCTGTGTGTCGGGGGACTTCAACGCGAAGTCGGTTACTTGGGGCAACCCAGTTTCTGACGCGCGCGGGAGAGCAGTGGAGCTGTGGGCGGCCTCGACTGGGCTCTCTCTCCTGAACAGGGGGAGAGTCCAGACATGCGTGCGGCGGCAGGGTGGGTCCATAGTGGACCTCACATTTGCCACCTCTGCGATAGCCGCGCGTATCAGCAATTGGCGGGTGGAACTGGTGGAGACGTTGTCGGACCACCGCTACGTGCGGTTCGACGTCTCCACCCAGAGCCAGAGGGGCAATGCCCGATCAAGGCTACGTAAATCCCCGTTTCCACGATGGGCTCTCACTCGCCTGGACCTGGAGGCGGCGAAGGAGGCCGCGTTCCTGCAAGACTGGCTCTCGCCCGAGGCCGTCCTGGTTGACGTAGACACTGCGGCTGCACAGCTGAAGGTGTCCCTGACCGAGGTGTGCAACTCCAGCATGCCTCGGTCCTGCCGTCCTCCCCCCCGACGCACCGTATACTGGTGGTCGCAGGAGCTAGCGGAGCTGCGGACCGCCTGCATGGCCGCCAAGAGGGCGTTCTCGAGGAGCCGCCGGAGGCGCCATCGAGACCTGGCCGAAGAAGATCGCCTCTACGACGCGTATGTGGAGGCCAAGTCTGCGCTGAAGTCGGCCATTGGCGCAGCCAGAGACTCGGCAGGGGCCGAGATGTTGGTGGGCCTCGACGCCGACCCGTTCGGGAGGCCTTACAAAGCGGCGCGCAACAAGTTGCGCCCCTTTGGCCCCCCGGTCGCCGAGACCCTGGAGCCAACGGTGCTGGACGGGGTGGTCCGGGCACTGTTTCCGGGCAGGGACGCGGGCTTTGCCCCCCCATTAATGGCACCCCCGCGGGAAGCTGCTCCTATGGAGGAGGAGGACGAGACGGCTCCGGTAACGGCGGGCGAACTTGGCGTGGAGGTGTTCAAGCTCCGCGCCAAAAGAACGGCACCAGGTCCGGACGGTGTGCCGGCGAGGGTGGTGGCCATCACCGCCACTCACATGGAGGAGCGGTTTCGGGAACTTTTCAGCGCGTGTCTAGCGGCTGAGAGGTTCCCGAAACCATGGAAGGAAGGCAAGCTTTGCCTCCTTCACAAAGAAGGCCGGCCAGCGGACTCACCCTCGGCTTACCGACCCATCGTTCTGCTCGATGAGGTCGGTAAGACGTTCGAGGGCATAATCGCCGCCCGGCTAAACCGCCACCTGCGGGACGTGGGTCCAAATCTGTCTGACGCCCAGTTCGGTTTTCGGGCTGGGCGTTCGACAGTGGACGCCCTAACCCGGCTCAAGAGCCAGGTACAAGAGGCGATGGCAGAAGGGGAGGGGCTGTTGGCTGTGTCACTCGACATAGCCAATGCCTTCAACTCTCTCCCCCATTCTACCATTCTTGAGGCACTCCGCTTTCACGGAGTGCCTCGGTATTTGCGGGGCCTCTTGGCCAACTACTTGGAGGACCGGATAGTCCTCCTCGTAGACAAAGCGGGCCAACTCCGGCGGTTCAATGTCGGGTCCGGTGTTCCGCAGGGGTCAGTCTTGGGACCCCTCCTGTGGAACATTGGGTTCGACTGGATCCTGCGGGGAAGGCTACCTCGTGGCACGGGTGTCATATGCTACGCAGATGACACCCTCCTCACTGCCCGCGGCAGTTTTAGGACGGCGGCTGACCTTGCCTCGGCCGGTGCGTCGACAGTGGTCGAGAGGATTGGCAGGCTAGGTCTGACGGTGGCGCTGCAGAAGACCGAAGCCGTGTATTTCCACGGCCCGCGGCAGCGCCCTCCTCCTGATGCCCACATTTTCGTGGCGGGTGTCCGGGTACAAGTGGGGGCCCAGATGAAGTATCTGGGCCTATTGTTGGACAGCAGGTGGCACTTCGGCCCGCATTTGAGCGGGCTGTCCGTGCGCCTGCTGAAGACGGCAAACGCCCTTTCTGGGCTGATGCCCAACCTGGGGGGGCCCAGCGCTAGATGCCGGCGATTATATGCCGGCATCCTGAAGAGCATGGCTCTGTACGGGGCGCCCATCTGGGCGGACTCCCTTCGGAGAAGGGAGAACACAACCGCTCTTCGGGCGCCCCAAGGGGCCATTTCAAAAAGGGTGGCAAGAGCCTACCGCACGGTAGGTTTCGCAGCGGCGTGCGCTCTGGCCGGCACACCGCCTTGGGAGCTGGAGGCGTGGGTGCTCGCCAGAGTGTACGAGTGGACGGCGGGGAAGCGGGCGCGTGGAGAGCATCCGGCCCCGCAAGAGAAGGCGGTAGTGCGGCGTGAGGCGAAGGAGGCCATCATTCGTCACTGGACGGAAGACCTTGCCTCCGCCCCATTCGGTCGTCGCACACTGGATGCCCTCGGGCCTGTCCTGAAGGACTGGCTCGAGAGGCCGCGAGGTTTCCTCTCCTTCCGCTTGGTGCAGGTAATGACAGGCCATGGTTGCTTCGGCTCGTACCTGCACCGAATCGGGCGGGAGGAGAGTCCGACGTGCCGCCACTGCGGCGCGCCAGACGACACGGCACAGCACACTCTTGAAGTGTGCTCTGCATGGTCCGAGCTCCGCCGCAGTATGGCTGCGGAAATCGGCCCCGACCTCTCGCTCCCCGGTGTCGTCAAAGGCATGTTGGGGAGCGAAAAAGCTTGGGTAGCGGTCGCCTCCTTCTGCGAAGAGATAATGCAGCAGAAGGAGACGGCGGAGCGTGCGAGGGAGGAGGACCCTTTCGCACCTCCGCACAGAAGACGGCGGATACGCAGGAGAGCGCGAGTCGCCTCTCCTGTGCGGCGGTGAGCAGCGGGCGCAGGCGCGGGGGCGCCTGCGTCCGCTACGAATGCTCACCTAAAGAGAGTTGAGGAAGCGGTCGCTCACTATGACCGCTTCCTGGCATGAGCGGCCTGCAATCTTGCGGGAATCGCCGGAGGGGTCCTGGTCGTAAAGGCTATGCCGGTCTCCCAGAACCCTTCCCTAACGGCGAAGCCGGGAATGTCCCCGGGGTTTTAGTGGGTATACCGGTCCATTCTAGACCGGGAGTCCCACACTACCACCGCTCCCTCCCAGAGGTCCCCCCCCTCTACACCTTTGGGAGCCGTTAACATCTTGGCGGTGGTGTGCGTAACGCATTTCCCCGGGAAAAAAAAAAAAAAAAAAAAAAAAAAAAAAAAAAAAAAAAAAAAAAAAAAAGGTTAGGTTAGGTTAGGTTAGGTTAGGTTAGGTTAGGTTAGGTTAGGTTGGGGGGCTACGCGTCGGGAACCTCCTCGTGTGCCTGTCCGTTATCGTTGCTGTCGGATACGTCCGGTGGCATCGGAAGCGGTACAGGCCGGTGCTCCCTGGGCAACGGTTAATGAGTTCCTTCGGGTTCGCGTTAGCCGTTGGCTAATGCCCGGCGCTGAGGGGGTCGGTCATGAGGGTTCGTACCTGATTCATGACCGACGGGGGGTGCCGCTATAGGGTTATGCCTGGCGAAACCTTATGTTCGGTGGTCTCCTTCTGAGACTAACTGGAGGGTGCTAGCTCTGGGGTCACTCCTGGCAACAGGTTGTGACTTCTTAGCTGGTGGGGGGGCCTGACACTTTTTAGAGGGTTTTTCGTGCCCGGTTTCAGGGGTGTCGGGATGCGAGGTCCCGTTATGCTCCCTGGGGCGGCTTTGTTCGCGGGGCCGTCTTGGACGGAGTTTGACCTTTTGCGACGGTGGGTCCGAACCTTACGGCCGAACTTTCGGGGTCGATGCTTGCATCGGTCTCGATTGTTAGATTAGGGGCATAGTGCTGCTGCCCATGCTTTTTTAGTTCTAGGCCCGGTCGCTTTGCCGAAAGGCCAAGCGACCATAGGTAATCATGCTTTTAGCTTCAGTAGTTTGTAGTTAGATCAATTGTTAATGCCGGTGCAATAAACCGTTGGTACGGTAAGTTTGTTGCTTTTGCTGGTGAGGCTGGATTTGTAAATATTTTAATTGCTTCATTTGTGAAGGCTGGATTTGTATATAAATATTTTATTTTATTTTATTTATTTGCCTCTGTTGGTAAGGCTAGGGGTGAGGAGATAAGCCACTCTTTTGTAAATAAAGATTTTATTGTGATTTTAAATATATTTGTTTGTTGTTGTTGTTGTTTTGGATAATGCTGCTCTTATACGGGGTAGCATGATGTTGAATGTTTATTTTATTTTATTGTAAATATGTGCTAAAATTTTATTTTTGCAGAGGTTTCCGATGTTTAAAGTGTTGGTGCGGGGTGGTTCCGGTGGGTGCTTCACTGCGCAGCTGGACATATACCACCCAAACATCGTTATCCTGGGAATCGGTGTCGTTGATCATGTCTAGCGGCCGAGGACCGGGACCGAGGATCTTGGCTTAACTGCCCGGATTGCGAGGAAGAAAACCTCAATAAAAAATCACCCCGAATCCCAAGTGGCGATGCAGCGCGAGGGGATGCGTGGCCGATGGGTTGTTCGGTCGTTACTGCCATCTCCGCTAGTGTACCAGCCGACACTCTAGCGGGTTACGCCTAGGCTTATCCGAGTACAGGGGGCACTGCTCGGACGGACGTTTTATTTCCCCCATACTCGTGGGAACTATATGGATTCTCTATTAAACAAACCAGACGTTAAAGTGCCTGTGAAGGGCGGTGTAAGTGACGTAGTGCCTGAGACTGGCGGTGGTGATGCTTCACTCGCAACGACTGCGGGTGGCATCACAAATGACTCATGCTTTGTTAGTATGGATTTGAGGACATTTTGTAGACCGGTGTCTGTTATGTTGGAACCGTGTGCGCTTAAGTCGCACGTACGACTATCCGAATCGGATGCAGACTCAGATGCCACGTTTAAGACTGTGGCTTCTGGGTCGGCTAACGATTTAAGTCGTGGCAGGATGTGGCGGAAGCGGCCTGGCCCGGACGCGAGTGAGTCCGGGTCGGATTCAGACGCATTGCCGATGGCGCCGACCTCTAAAAGGTCAGCGTCGGCAAAGAGGGGCAGAGGTAGGCCCCTCTCTATTACAGGAGATTCTGGAGGGATGGAAAAGGCCCAAAAGGCTTTTCTTAAAACGAAGAGGGTTGAGGTGGATCCAATGGCAGAGGAGCATGTACTGTCTCTGGCCAGATCCCTGAACACCGACTTTGGTTTACCGAAGTCGGTGGATCAACTGGCGGAGCATGCTCGTGTCGGCGTAGAACTCGTTCGGGACGTAGCAAAAAAATCCGGCAACCTTAAGGGGACCATGGTGGGAGCCCTCAATAAGGCTGCCGGTGCCATCGAGGAGGCGGTGCTGGCCCTGTATAGCCGTACGGAGTCGGAAGAGGTGCGACTCCTGCGCGCTACAATCGCCAGGCAAGAGGGCAGAATGGCGGAGATGCAGGCGGAAATCGCCCGCATCACCGCTCGCCTGGCCACACCGACTCCAGAGCCTGCAATCACGGCATCTTTGGCCGAAAGGGAGGAGGCCATGATGGGACGCCTGGCAACAATGGCGGGCAACATTGTAGATGCCAGGATGTCCCGATTCGAGGGTCTTCTTCCGCCGGAGCCGAGAATCAGGCCTTCCTTAAGGTCAGATAAGAGAAGGGAGGAGGTGCCTGAAAAGGCACTGGTGGCTGCCGTCACTGGACCCCCAAAGCCCAAGTCCTCTAAAGGCAAAGGCAAGGGTCATAGTGCTCAGCCCACTGCTGGTCTGGCAGTGCCTCCTCTCCTGCCTTTAACCCGGCCGGAACCAGCTGCCACTGGCTCTTCCTCCGCTACTGCTCCGCCTGCTCCGACGTCCCGAGATGACGAAGGATGGACTCGGGTGGAGCGTAGTAAAAAGGGAGGAAGGAGGAAGAAGGAAAAGAGGAAGGCTCCTGCGTCGTCTGGTAAACCAAACCGGAGGGTGCAGGAACCTTCTTCTAAAGAAAAGAAAACGAAGAAAGGGGCACCTAAATTGCGCCCGCCCAGGTCTGCAGCCGTCGTCCTGACGCTGCAGCCTGGCGCTGTTGAAAAAGGGGCAACATATGCCTCCGTCCTCACTCAGGCGAAGGAGAAAGTTTCTCTCGCTGAGTTGGGGATCTCCTCCCTGAAGATGAGGAAGGGAGCGTCTGGGGCGCGTATTTTAGAGGTGCCCGGCGTCGCAAGCTCGCAGAAGGCGGACGAGCTGGCGGCGAAGCTACGGGAAGCGCTGGCGGAGGACGTCTATATCGCCCGGCCCGTGAAAAGCGCCGATTTGCGCATTGTCGGGCTGGACGACTCCGTCAGCGAGTCGGAAGTAGTGGCAGCTGTGGCTAGGGCCGGGGGCTGTCCCGTCGAGTCGATTAAGACAGGGCCAGTTCGCTTTGCTCCCTCGGGCAGCGGTACGATTTTCGTACGCTGCCCCGTGGCAGCGGCTAAAAAAGTTTCGGCCAATCGACTTCTTGTCGGTTGGGTGTCACCAGAAGTACGGGTGTTGCCCCCCAGGCGTATGCGTTGTTTCCGCTGCCTTGAAGTGGGCCACACCCGTGCTCTCTGTCAGTCCCAGATTGACCGCAGCGATGAGTGTTACCGCTGCGGTCAAAAGGGACACAAGGCCTCCGGCTGCTCCGCTGCTCCGCACTGCTCATTGTGCGAGGTAGCGGGCCGGCCAGCAAATCATAGGGCTGGGGCACCATCCTGTAAAGGAACCCCAGCCAAGCCCAGAAAGGGCAAGGCGGTAAATCCTGCTCCCCGGGTTCCGGCCGGGAGAGCAGATTCGGAGGCGATGGTTGTAACGTAATGGCCCTAGCGGGACACAACCATCGCTTCCTGCAGACAAACTTAAACCACTGCGCCGGGGCTCAAGACTTGCTCTTGCAGTCCTTGGCGCAGTGGCAAATAGATCTTGCGGTCGCTGCCGAGCCATATTTTGTCCCTACCCGCGAAACATGGGTAGGAGACATTTCTGGCTTGGTGGCGATCATCACGTCGGCTGTAACCCCGGTCTCCTCGGTGATCGCTCGTGGCCGGGGCTTCATTGTTGTTGCATGGCGGGAGATCGCAGTTGTGGGAGTCTACTTCTCTCCCAACCGCAGTCTCGCCGAATTCGAGCAATTCCTGAGCGAGGTTGAGACCCAGATTCGAAGGGCTCATCCGCGCCCAGTGGTCGTCATGGGTGACTTTAACGCCAAATCATCGGCGTGGGGGTCACCCAGGACCGACCCGCGAGGTTCCGAGTTGGAGGATTGGGCAGCGGGGATCGGCCTCCTGATCCAAAACAGGGGGTCGGCGTACACTTGTGTGCGGCAGAGGGGCGGGTCGATCGTCGACTTGACGTTCGCCAGCCCGGCTGTCGCACACCGTGTCTGCGACTGGAGGGTGATCGAGGATGTGGAGACGTTGTCGGATCACCGATACATCCGGTTCGACGTCTCCGCTTCCTTGATCGCCCCCGTCACGAGTCCCAGAAGTAGGCTTCCACAACTTCCCAGGTGGACGTTGGGGCGTCTAGATCGAGACGCCTTGCTGGAAGCTCTCGTCGTCCAGGCCTGGTGTTCTCAGCCGGCCGGGCCTGTGCGGGTGGATGAGGAAGCGGAGTGGCTCCGTCGGTCTTTGACTGCGGCTTCCGACGCGTCAATGCCCAGAGCCAATCCGCCAACCGCTCGTCGACAGGTGTACTGGTGGTCTGGCGAAATCGCCACGCTGCGTGTCGAATGCGTGGCGGCCAGACGCCAGTACACCCGTTATCGCAGAAGGCGATACCGCAGAAGGCGACACCGCATGAGGCGGTATCGTGACGAGACGACGGAGCACGAGCTGTACGGGATCTTCAGAGAGAAGAAGAAGTCCCTGCAGCTCGCTATCAGCAGAGCCAAGAACCAGGCACGGGAGGAGCAGCTCGAGACTCTGGATCGCGATCCGTGGGGGCGTCCATACAAGTCCGTCCGGGGCAAATTACGCCCCTGGACGCCGCCGCTGACCCAGATTCTCGACCAGCAACTCCTGAGAGATATAGTGTCCGCCCTATTTCCACACCGGGCGGATCACATCCCCCCCGAAATGGCGCGATCGACCGAGTCTGGTCGCGCTATGGAGGAGGAGGTTAGCGGCGTGCCTGAGCTCACAGATTGTGAGTTCGACGCGGCTGTGGGTAGGCTCCGGGCAAAAAACACTGCGCCCGGACCGGACGGTATCCACGGTCGTGTTCTAGTCTTGGCTCTCAATGTTCTAGGGGACCGGCTCCGGGGGCTTTTTGAAGCGTGCCTGGAGTCGGGGCGATTTCCCGAGGTGTGGAAAACCGGTAGCTTGGTCCTACTCAGGAAGGACGGGCGCCCCGCAGAGTCACCCTCTGCCTACCGCCCCATCGTGCTGCTCGATGAAGCCGGCAAGCTCTTTGAAAAAATCATAGCTGCCCGCATCATCGAGCACCTGACTCACGTTGGTCCCGATCTGGCCGACTGCCAGTTTGGGTTTCGAGCCGGCCGCTCGACGATCGACGCGATCAGTCGAGTCAAGGCCGAATCGGAAGAGGTGACCGGCCGCGGCGGGGTGTTGATGGCGGTGTCGCTCGACATCGCCAACGCGTTCAACACCATGCCGTGGAGTTGCGTCAAAGAGGCACTTATCTACCACCAAGTGCCTCTCTACCTCCGTCGCCTGATCGGTAACTACCTGAGTCAGAGGTACGTCTTGTACCAAGGGCGGTACGGCATCGAGAGGAGGGAGATGACGTGCGGTGTTCCACAGGGGTCTGTCCTCGGACCTCTCCTGTGGAACATCGGATACGATTGGGTGTTGCGGGGCACCCTCCCCCGCGGTCTCAGGGTGACGTGTTACGCGGATGACACCCTGGTGACCGCACGGGGGACGAGCTACCGAAAGTCCGCCCGCCTGGCTACGGCCGGTGTGGCAATGGTCGTCCGCCGCATACGCGATCTGGGCCTCCAGGTGGCGCTCGACAAGTCCGAAGCCCTGTGTTTTCACGGGCCTAGGACTTCGCCTCCTCCTGGAGCTCACGTCGTAATTAGCGGTGTCCGGATCGAGGTTAAGGCCGATATGAAATATCTCGGGCTTACCCTCGACAGCCGGTGGAACTTCATAGAACATTTCCGTCGCTTGGCCCCCCGACTGTTAGGCGCTGCCGGCGCCCTCGGACGTCTGCTGCCGAATCTCGGGGGACCAAGCGTGGCCTGCCGTCGTCTCTACATGGGTGTAGTGCGCTCGATGGCCCTGTACGGGGCCCCAGTTTGGGCCCCGGAACTCCGGCGCGAAGCCGTCGCCCTCCTGCGAAAACCGCAGAGGGTGATAGCGATCAGGGCCATTAGGGGTTACCGCACTATATCCGCGGAGGCGGCGTGCGTATTGGCAGGCTCGCCGCCTTGGGATTTGGAGGCCGTGGCCCTGGCGAAGCTCCACAAGCGACGTCAGGCGCTGCGGTCTCGCGGCGAATCGCCGACGGTGACGGAATCTATGAAGTCCCACGCTCGACGGTCCGTGGTCCGGAGGTGGACAGAGCGGCTGGCCGATCCTACGGCCGGCCGCTCGACCGTTGAGGCTGTCCGGCCGGTTCTGCGCAACTGGCTAGACAGGCGGCACGGGGTTCTCACATTCCGGCTGACTCAGATTCTTTCCGGGCACGGTTGCTTCGGAAAGTATCTGAGTCAAATAGCCCGGAGAGAACCGACGACCCAGTGTCACCACTGTGCGGCAAGCGAGGACACCGCGCAGCACACCCTGGTCGACTGTTCGGCCTGGGTGGAACAGCGCGGTGCCCTTCGCGATGCCATAGGGGCTGACCTGTCGCTTGAGAGCATCATCAGTGCGATGTCCTCAAGCGAAAGGTTATGGACGGCGGTCACCTCTTTCTGCGAGGACGTGATGTCGCAGAAGGAGGCGGCGGAGCGGGCGAGGGAGGCAAGTGGTGACCCCCACCCGCTTCGTCGACGACGCACGGGAACGCGGAGGAGGGCCTACCGGGCCCTGCTTCGCCCCCCGTGAATGGGGCCGGGGCTATAAGCCCCAAAGGCCTCAGAGGAGGTGCGCGTGGTACCACGTGTGATACCACGCGCTTTCCTAAGCCGTCACCGGGAGGCACCGGCATTGGTGCACCTCGGTCCCCGATGGAGGCCGGCGCGACTCGCAAGCGCGTCGGCCGGTGCTGGCGGAGGGGTGGAAGACTGCAAACGCGTTCCCACCCCACGCCACCACAGGCACAGTAGGAGGCGGACTTCGCAGGGGTTTTAGTGGGTATTCCGGGCGTCCATGGAGTTAGGAGGGGCGTTTCGGCGAGACGAGTCCCACACTCGGGCGGCGGCCCGGTCAGTGCGTAAAGGCATTTCCCCTGACGTGAACAAAAAAAAAAAAAAAAAAAAGGTTAGGTTAGGTTAGGTTAGGTTTCTAGGTAGGTCACGGGTAGTTCGCCGCCGATGGCGGCGGCCTCGGGTTCGGGCTCCTTTTAGGGGTCCAGGCCTGAGTAGTGGAGTCGGACCGGTACTCCCTGATTCTGAGTTTCTGCTTAAGTGTCGGCTCGGTGAAGAGGGAAGTGGTCTGGCTCGGTCGGCTTGGGTGGGGGGCAGGGGAGCCCTTCACGTTATAACAAGCCGGCCACGGGAGGGAGTGGGGCATGCTTGGGTCCCGGGCGTGACCCCCGCGAGTAGGTGGCTGCACACGCGGCTAGCCGTCGGAGCAACGCGGATGTATGCGAAAGCGATTCCCGTGGCGCTCCACTACGACGGTGAGATGGTGACCGTCTGGTTTAGTGGGTAGCCTTAAAAATGGCAGCATCCTCTATGGTGCCGGGAGTCCCACATAACCGGCCTCCTCCTTCCCCTAGGGGGACCGTGTAGCAATAAAAGCTTCCAGACGAAAAAAAAAAAAAAAAAAAAAAAAAAAAAAAAAAAAAAAAAAAAAAGGTTAGGTTAGGTTAGGTTTCCGCAGACGTAGAAGGGGCGGAACTCAGCGGCTAACACAACGGCCGCCACCATCCGCCCCGAGGGGTGATCAGCGGGCGATAGGCGCGGGGGCGCCTCCGCCTGCATTGCACAGATCACCCCACCTGCGCTCTGGCCAGGACCCCTCCCCAGCCGGGGGGGGGATTGTTTGAGGGGCCTGCCGTAAGGCGGCCAATCGCCGGAGGGGGACTGGTCGCCACATATTCCCAGACCCCCTCCATTAAGGCGAAGCCGGAGCGCCGCTGGGTTATTTTTAGTGGGTATACCGGGAGCACCGGGGAGTCCCACATACCCCTCTCGTCCCCCGACGGGAGGGGATGCATAAGCACGCATCTTTTTCCCAGCGACAAAAAAAAAAAAAAAAAAAAAAGGTTAGGTTAGGTTAGGTTAGGTTAGGTTAGGTTGGGGGGCTACGCGTCGGGAACCTCCTCGTGTGCCTGTCCGTTATCGTTGCTGTCGGATACGTCCGGTGGCATCGGAAGCGGTACAGGCCGGTGCTCCCTGGGCAACGGTTAATGAGTTCCTTCGGGTTCGCGTTAGCCGTTGGCTAATGCCCGGCGCTGAGGGGGTCGGTCATGAGGGTTCGTACCTGATTCATGACCGACGGGGGGTGCCGCTATAGGGTTATGCCTGGCGAAACCTTATGTTCGGTGGTCTCCTTCTGAGACTAACTGGAGGGTGCTAGCTCTGGGGTCACTCCTGGCAACAGGTTGTGACTTCTTAGCTGGTGGGGGGGCCTGACACTTTTTAGAGGGTTTTTCGTGCCCGGTTTCAGGGGTGTCGGGATGCGAGGTCCCGTTATGCTCCCTGGGGCGGCTTTGTTCGCGGGGCCGTCTTGGACGGAGTTTGACCTTTTGCGACGGTGGGTCCGAACCTTACGGCCGAACTTTCGGGGTCGATGCTTGCATCGGTCTCGATTGTTAGATTAGGGGCATAGTGCTGCTGCCCATGCTTTTTTAGTTCTAGGCCCGGTCGCTTTGCCGAAAGGCCAAGCGACCATAGGTAATCTTGCTTTTAGCTTCAGTAGTTTGTAGTTAGATCAATTGTTAATGCCGGTGCAATAAACCGTTGGTATGGTAAGTTTGTTGCTTTTGCTGGTGAGGCTGGATTTGTAAATATTTTAATTGCTTCATTTGTGAAGGCTGGATTTGTATATAAATATTTTATTTTATTTTATTTATTTGCCTCTGTTGGTAAGGCTAGGGGTGAGGAGATAAGCCACTCTTTTGTAAATAAAGATTGTATTGTGATTTTAAATATATTTGTTTGTTGTTGTTGTTGTTTTGGATAATGCTGCTCTTATACGGGGTAGCATGATGTTGAATGTTTATTTTATTTTATTGTAAATATGTGCTAAAATTTTATTTTTGCAGAGGTTTCCGATGTTTAAAGTGTTGGTGCGGGGTGGTTCCGGTGGGTGCTTCACTGCGCAGCTGGACATATACCACCCAAACATCGTTATCCTGGGAATCGGTGTCGTTGATCATGTCTAGCGGCCGAGGACCGGGACCGAGGATCTTGGCTTAACTGCCCGGATTGCGAGGAAGAAAACCTCAATAAAAAATCACCCCGAATCCCAAGTGGCGATGCAGCGCGAGGGGATGCGTGGCCGATGGGTTGTTCGGTCGTTACTGCCATCTCCGCTAGTGTACCAGCCGACACTCTAGCGGGTTACGCCTAGGCTTATCCGAGTACAGGGGGCACTGCTCGGACGGACCTTTTATTTCCCCCATACTCGTGGGAACTATATGGATTCTCTATTAAACAAACCAGACGTTAAAGTGCCTGTGAAGGGCGGTGTAAGTGACGTAGTGCCTGAGACTGGCGGTGGTGATGCTTCACTCGCAACGACTGCGGGTGGCATCACAAATGACTCATGCTTTGTTAGTATGGATTTGAGGACATTTTGTAGACCGGTGTCTGTTATGTTGGAACCGTGTGCGCTTAAGTCGCACGTACGACTATCCGAATCGGATGCAGACTCAGATGCCACGTTTAAGACTGTGGCTTCTGGGTCGGCTAACGATTTAAGTCGTGGGAGGATGTGGCGGAAGCGGCCTGGCCCGGACGCGAGTGAGTCCGGGTCGGATTCAGACGCATTGCCGATGGCGCCGACCTCTAAAAGGTCAGCGTCGGCAAAGAGGGGCAGAGGTAGGCCCCTCTCTACTACAGGAGATTCTGGAGGGATGGAAAAGGCCCAAAAGGCTTTTCTTAAAACGAAGAGGGTTGAGGTGGATCCAATGGCAGAGGAGCATGTACTGTCTCTGGCCAGATCCCTGAACACCGACTTTGGTTTACCGAAGTCGGTGGATCAACTGGCGGAGCATGCTCGTGTCGGCGTAGAACTCGTTCGGGACGTAGCAAAAAAATCCGGCAACCTTAAGGGGACCATGGTGGGAGCCCTCAATAAGGCTGCCGGTGCCATCGAGGAGGCGGTGCTGGCCCTGTATAGCCGTACGGAGTCGGAAGAGGTGCGACTCCTGCGCGCTACAATCGCCAGGCAAGAGGGCAGAATGGCGGAGATGCAGGCGGAAATCGCCCGCATCACCGCTCGCCTGGCCACACCGACTCCAGAGCCTGCAATCACGGCATCTTTGGCCGAAAGGGAGGAGGCCATGATGGGACGCCTGGCAACAATGGCGGGAAACATTGTAGATGCCAGGATGTCCCGATTCGAGGGTCTTCTTCCGCCGGAGCCGAGAATCAGGCCTTCCTTAAGGTCAGATAAGAGAAGGGAGGAGGTGCCTGAAAAGGCACTGGTGGCTGCCGTCACTGGACCCCCAAAGCCCAAGTCCTCTAAAGGCAAAGGCAAGGGTCATAGTGCTCAGCCCACTGCTGGTCTGGCAGTGCCTCCTCTCCTGCCTTTAACCCGGCCGGAACCAGCTGCCACTGGCTCTTCCTCCGCTACTGCTCCGCCTGCTCCGACGTCCCGAGATGACGAAGGATGGACTCGGGTGGAGCGTAGTAAAAAGGGAGGAAGGAGGAAGAAGGAAAAGAGGAAGGCTCCTGCGTCGTCTGGTAAACCAAACCGGAGGGTGCAGGAACCTTCTTCTAAAGAAAAGAAAACGAAGAAAGGGGCACCTAAATTGCGCCCGCCCAGGTCTGCAGCCGTCGTCCTGACGCTGCAACCTGGCGCTGTTGAAAAAGGGGCAACATATGCCTCCGTCCTCACTCAGGCGAAGGAGAAAGTTTCCCTCGCTGAGATGGGTATCTCCTCCCTGAAGATGAGGAAGGGAGCGTCTGGGGCGCGTATTTTAGAGGTGCCCGGCGTCGCAAGCTCGCAGAAGGCGGACGAGCTGGCGGCGAAGCTACGGGAAGCGCTGGCGGAGGACGTCTATATCGCCCGGCCCGTGAAAAGCGCCGATTTGCGCATTGTCGGGCTGGACGACTCCGTCAGCGAGTCGGAAGTAGTGGCAGCTGTGGCTAGGGCCGGGGGCTGTCCCGTCGAGTCGATTAAGACAGGACCAGTTCGCTTTGCTCCCTCGGGCAGCGGTACGATTTTCGTACGCTGCCCCGTGGCAGCGGCTAAAAAAGTTTCGGCCAATCGACTTCTTGTCGGTTGGGTGTCACCAGAAGTACGGGTGTTGCCCCCCAGGCGTATGCGTTGTTTCCGCTGCCTTGAAGTGGGCCACACCCGTGCTCTCTGTCAGTCCCAGATTGACCGCAGCGATGAGTGTTACCGCTGCGGTCAAAAGGGACACAAGGCCTCCGGCTGCTCCGCTGCTCCGCACTGCTCATTGTGCGAGGTGGCGGGCCGGCCGGCAAATCATAGGGCTGGGGCACCATCCTGTAAAGGAACCCCAGCCAAGCCCAGAAAGGGCAAGGCGGTAAATCCTGCTCCCCGAGCTCCGGCTCCGAGAGCAGATTCGGAGGCGATGGTTGTAACGTAATGGCCCTAGCGGGACACAACCATCGCTTCCTGCAGACAAACTTAAACCACTGCGCCGGGGCTCAAGATTTGCTCTTGCAGTCCTTGGCGCAGTGGAAAATAGATCTTGCGGTCGCTGCCGAGCCATATTTTGTCCCTACCCGCGAAACATGGGTAGGAGACATTTCTGGCTTGGTGGCGATCATCACGTCGGCTGTAACCCCGGTCTCCTCGGTGATCGCTCGTGGCCGGGGCTTCATTGTTGTTGCATGGCGGGAGATCGCAGTTGTGGGAGTCTACTTCTCTCCCAACCGCAGTCTCGCCGAATTCGAGCAATTCCTGAGCGAGGTTGAGACCCAGATTCGAAGGGCTCATCCGCGCCCAGTGGTCGTCATGGGTGACTTTAACGCCAAATCATCGGCGTGGGGGTCACCCAGGACCGACCCGCGAGGTTCCGAGTTGGAGGATTGGGCAGCGGGGATCGGCCTCCTGATCCAAAATAGGGGGTCGGCGTACACTTGTGTGCGGCAGAGGGGCGGGTCGATCGTCGACTTGACGTTCGCCAGCCCGGCTGTCGCACACCGTGTCTGCGACTGGAGGGTGATCGAGGATGTGGAGACGTTGTCGGATCACCGATACATCCGGTTCGACGTCTCCGCTTCCTTGATCGCCCCCGTCACGAGTCCCAGAAGTAGGCTTCCACAACTTCCCAGGTGGACGTTGGGGCGTCTCGATCGAGACGCCTTGCTGGAAGCTCTCGTCGTCCAGGCCTGGTGTTCTCAGCCGGCCGGGCCTGTGCGGGTGGATGAGGAAGCGGAGTGGCTCCGTCGGTCTTTGACTGCGGCTTCCGACGCGTCAATGCCCAGAGCCAATCCGCCAACCGCTCGTCGACAGGTGTACTGGTGGTCTGGCGAAATCGCCACGCTGCGTGTCGAATGCGTGGCGGCCAGACGCCAGTACACCCGTTATCGCAGAAGGCGATACCGCAGAAGGCGACACCGCATGAGGCGGTATCGTGACGAGACGACGGAGCACGAGCTGTACGGGATCTTCAGAGAGAAGAAGAAGTCCCTGCAGCTCGCTATCAGCAGAGCCAAGAACCAGGCACGGGAGGAGCAGCTCGAGACTCTGGATCGCGATCCGTGGGGGCGTCCATACAAGTCCGTCCGGGGCAAATTACGCCCCTGGACGCCGCCGCTGACCCAGATTCTCGACCAGCAACTCCTGAGAGATATAGTGTCCGCCCTATTTCCACACCGGGCGGATCACATCCCCCCCGAAATGGCGCGATCGACCGAGTCTGGTCGCGCTATGGAGGAGGAGGTTAGCGGCGTGCCTGAGCTCACAGATTGTGAGTTCGACGCGGCTGTGGGTAGGCTCCGGGCAAAAAACACTGCGCCCGGACCGGACGGTATCCACGGTCGTGTTCTAGTCTTGGCTCTCAATGTTCTAGGGGACCGGCTCCGGGGGCTTTTTGAAGCGTGCCTGGAGTCGGGGCGATTTCCCGAGGTGTGGAAAACCGGTAGCTTGGTCCTACTCAGGAAGGACGGGCGCCCCGCAGAGTCACCCTCTGCCTACCGTCCCATCGTGCTGCTCGATGAAGCCGGCAAGCTCTTTGAAAAAATCATAGCTGCCCGCATCATCGAGCACCTGACTCACGTTGGTCCCGATCTGGCCGACTGCCAGTTTGGGTTTCGAGCCGGCCACTCGACGATCGACGCGATCAGTCGAGTCAAGGCCGAATCGGAAGAGGTGACCGGCCGCGGCGGGGTGTTGATGGCGGTGTCGCTCGACATCGCCAACGCGTTCAACACCATGCCGTGGAGTTGCGTCAAAGAGGCACTTATCTACCACCAAGTGCCTCTCTACCTCCGTCGCCTGATCGGTAACTACCTGAGTCAGAGGTACGTCTTGTACCAAGGGCGGTACGGCATCGAGAGGAGGGAGATGACGTGCGGTGTTCCACAGGGGTCTGTCCTCGGACCTCTCCTGTGGAACATCGGATACGATTGGGTGTTGCGGGGCACCCTCCCCCGCGGTCTCAGGGTGACGTGTTACGCGGATGACACCCTGGTGACCGCACGGGGGACGAGCTACCGAAAGTCCGCCCGCCTGGCTACGGCCGGTGTGGCAATGGTCGTCCGCCGCATACGCGATCTGGGCCTCCAGGTGGCGCTCGACAAGTCCGAAGCCCTGTGTTTTCACGGGCCTAGGACTTCGCCTCCTCCTGGAGCTCACGTCGTAATTAGCGGTGTCCGGATCGAGGTTAAGGCCGATATGAAATATCTCGGGCTTACCCTCGACAGCCGGTGGAACTTCATAGAACATTTCCGTCGCTTGGCCCCCCGACTGTTAGGCGCTGCTGGCGCCCTCGGACGTCTGCTGCCGAATCTCGGGGGACCAAGCGTGGCCTGCCGTCGTCTCTACATGGGTGTAGTGCGCTCGATGGCCCTGTACGGGGCCCCAGTTTGGGCCCCGGAACTCCGGCGCGAAGCCGTCGCCCTCCTGCGAAAACCGCAGAGGGTGATAGCGATCAGGGCCATTAGGGGTTACCGCACTATATCCGCGGAGGCGGCGTGCGTATTGGCAGGCTCGCCGCCTTGGGATTTGGAGGCCGTGGCCCTGGCGAAGCTCC
The DNA here is from genome assembly GCA_959347395.1 of Mechanitis mazaeus. NCBI lineage: Eukaryota > Metazoa > Arthropoda > Insecta > Lepidoptera > Nymphalidae > Mechanitis > Mechanitis mazaeus. The sequence goes on from OY365743.1 coordinate 13,826,414, forward strand.
ACAAGCGACGTCAGGCGCTGCGGTCTCGCGGCGAATCGCCGACGGTGACGGAATCTATGAAGACCCACGCTCGACGGTCCGTGGTCCGGAGGTGGACAGAGCGGCTGGCCGATCCTACGGCCGGCCGCTCGACCGTTGAGGCTGTCCGGCCGGTTCTGCGCAACTGGCTAGACAGGCGGCACGGGGTTCTCACATTCCGGCTGACTCAGATTCTTTCCGGGCACGGTTGCTTCGGAAAGTATCTGAGTCAAATAGCCCGGAGAGAACCGACGACCCAATGTCACCACTGTGCGGCAAGCGAGGACACCGCGCAGCACACCCTGGTCGACTGTTCGGCCTGGGTGGAACAGCGCCGTGCCCTTCGCGATGCCATAGGGGCTGACCTGTCGCTTGAGAGCATCATCAGTGCGATGTCCTCAAGCGAAAGGTTATGGACGGCGGTCAACTCTTTCTGCGAGGACGTGATGTCGCAGAAGGAGGCGGCGGAGCGGGCGAGGGAGGCAAGTGGTGACCCCCACCCGCTTCGTCGACGACGCACGGGAACGCGGAGGAGGGCCTACCGGGCCCTGCTTCGCCCCCCGTGAATGGGGCCGGGGCTATAAGCCCCAAAGACCTCAGAGGAGGTGCGCGTGGTACCACGTGTGATACCACGCGCTTTCCTAAGCCGTCACCGGGAGGCACCGGCATTGGTGCACCTCGGTCCCCGATGGAGGCCGGCGCGACTCGCAAGCGCGTCGGCCGGTGCTGGCGGAGGGGTGGAAGACTGCAAACGCGTTCCCACCCCACGCCACCACAGGCACAGTAGGAGGCGGACTTCGCAGGGGTTTTAGTGGGTATTCCGGGCGTCCATGGAGTTAGGAGGGGCGTTTCGGCGAGACGAGTCCCACACTCGGGCGGCGGCCCGGTCAGTGCGTAAAGGCATTTCCCCTGACGTGAACAAAAAAAAAAAAAAAAAAAAAAAAAAAAAAAAAAAAAAAAAAGGTTAGGTTAGGTTAGGTTATCGCCTCTCCTTCCTTGGCGACCCGGGTGGTGGACTGGCGGGTGGAGCTGGCAGAGACGCTGTCGGACCACCGGTACGTCCGTTTCGATATCCGGACGTGCCGGGGCCAGGTGGTCCGCGTGGAACGGTCCCCCTTTCCACGGTGGGCGCTCACCCGCCTAGACAGGGAGGCCGCCTCGGAGGCTGCGTTCCTCGAGGATTGGCTCTCGCCCCCCGTCGACGCCTGTGATGTGGACACTGCGGCGGTCCAGCTCAGAGCCTCCCTGACCGGGGTGTGCAACTCTAGCATGCCCCGGTCTCGTCGTCCGCCTCCTCGACGCGCCGTCTACTGGTGGTCGCAGGAGTTGGTGGACCTCCGAGCCGCCTGCGTGGCGGCCAGGCGGGCCTACACTAGGAGCCGGCGGCGCCGCATTCGCGACCTCGCGCACGAGGACCGCCTCTACGTGGCATACGTGGAGGCCAAGGCGGCCCTGACGGCGCGAATACGAGACGCCCAGGATAGCGCGAGGGCGGAGATGCTCGAGGGTCTCGACGCTGACCCGTTTGGGAGGCCGTACAAGGCGGCACGTAACAAACTGCGCCCGTACGGTCCTCCGGTCGCCGAGACCCTCGAGCCGTCGCTGCTGGACGGGGTGGTCCAGTCCCTGTTTCCACGCAGGGACAACTTCACCCCGCCAGCGATGAGCACCCCGCAGGGCGCGGCTCTTTTGGCCGAGGAGGTCCCCCCGGTGACGGAGGACGAGGTGGAGAGGGCGGTCGTCCGCCTCCGGGCGAAAAAGACGGCCCCGGGTCCGGATGGCGTCCCTGCAAGGGTCGTGGCCATCGCCGCCTCCCAGATGGGCGAAAGGTTCCGGGACCTCTTCAGTGCGTGTTTGGTGTGTGAGAGGTTCCCGGGGGCCTGGAAGGAGGGCCAACTGTGCCTTCTGAGGAAGGAAGGGCGGCCAATGGACTCCCCGTCGGCATACCGACCGATCGTCCTTCTGGACGAGGTCGGTAAAATGTTCGAGGGGATTCTCGCCGCCCGTATCAAGGGGCACCTGGGCACAGTTGGCCCGGACCTCTCGGAAGGCCAGTTCGGCTTCCGAGCTGGGCGCTCGACGGTGGACGCCCTATTCCGCCTAAAGAGCCAGGTGAGGGAGGCTATGGATGCGGGGGATGGACTGTTGGCGGTGTCTTTCGACATCGACAACGCATTCAACTCCATTCCCCACTCCACCATACTGGAGGCGCTCCGCTTTCATGGAGCGCCTCCGTATTTGCGGGGTCAGGTGGCGGACTACCTGAGGGGCCGCTCGGTACTGGTCGTGGACAGGTCGGGGCGGCTCCTTAGATACGGCGTCGAGTCCGGTGTTCCACAGGGTTCTGTCCTAGGACCGCTGCTGTGGAACATCGGGTTCGACTGGCTTTTGCGGTGCAATCTCCCCCGTGGCACATCCGTCGTCTGCTATGCAGACGACACCTTGCTAACAGCCCGGGGGAGAAATTTCGAGGAGGCGGCCAGCTTGGCCTCGGCGGGTGGTTCGCGAGTGGTGGACCGAATCACCCGCCTAGGGCTGAAGGTGGCGTTGCACAAAACCGAGGCCGTGTTTTTCCACGGGCCTCGGCAACGCCAACCGCCCGACGCCCACATCCACGTTGCGGGTGTCCGCATAGAGGTTCAGGCTCAGATGAAATATCTGGGCCTAGTGCTCGACAGCAGGTGGCGCTTTAGTGCCCACTTCTCCTTGCTGTCGGCACGCCTCATGAGGACTGCGGGCGCCCTCTCGTGGCTCCTCCCTAACGTCGGGAGGCCCGGGGACAAATGCCGGCGTCTATACGCCGGCATACTCAAGAGTATGGCCCTCTATGGGGCTCCAATATTGGCGGACTCATTGGGCAGGCGGGAAAACACCACTGCCCTCCGCAGGCCACAGAGGGCCATCGCGCAGCGGGTGGCGAGGGCGTACCGCACCATTAGTTTTGCGGTTGCGTGCGTCCTCGCAGGCACCCCGCCGTGGGAGCTCGAGGTATGGACGCTCGCCAGGGCCTACGAATGGACGGCGGGGCAGAGGGCGCTTAACGAGCCACCGGATCCGGGGGAGCGAAAGGAGCTCCGCGAGGAGGCGAGGGGTGCCGTCATCCGGCACTGGACGGAGGACCTCGCGTCCGCAGCCTACGGCCGCCGGACGCTGGATGCCATCGGGCCGGTCCTCAGAGGCTGGCTCGATCGGCGGCACGGCCATCTCTCCCTACGTCTGGTGCAGGTGCTGTCCGGGCATGGATGCTTCGGATCGTACCTGCACCGTATAGGGAGGGAGGAGACTCCAGCGTGCCACCACTGCGGTGCAGCGGTGGATACGGCGGCGCACACCCTGGAGGTGTGCTCATCGTGGGCTGAACCCCGCCGCACCCTTGCAGCGGTGGTTGGGGACGACCTCTCGCTCCCCGGGGTGATTGCCGCCATGCTGAGTGGCGACGAGGCATGGCAGGCGGTGGTCTCCTTCTGCGAGGATGTCATGTCGCAGAAGGAGGCGGCGGAGCGCTCGCGGGAGGACGACCCTCTCGCGGCGCCGCTCCGCAGACGTAGAAGGGGCGGAACTCGGCGGCTAACACAACGGCCGCCACCATCCGCCCCGGGGGGTGATCAGCGGGCGATAGGCGCGGGGGCGCCTCCGCCTGCATTGCACAGATCACCCCACCTGCGCTCTGGCCAGGACCCCTCCCCAGCCGGGGGGGGGATTGTTTGAGGGGCCTGCCGTAAGGCGGCCAATCGCCGGAGGGGGACTGGTCGCCACATATTCCCAGACCCCCTCCATTAAGGCGAAGCCGGAGCGCCGCTGGGTTGTTTTTAGTGGGTATACCGGGAGCACCGGGGAGTCCCACATACCCCTCTCGTCCCCCAACGGGAGGGGATGCATAAGCACGCATCTTTTTCCCAGCGACAAAAAAAAAAAAAAAAAAAAAAAAAAAAAAAAAAAAAAAAAAAAAAAAAAAGGTTAGGTTTTTTTTTTTTTTTTTTTTTTAGGCACCCGCCATCGCAGAGTGCTGTCGTTGTTATTCCCCTGACGGAGTCAGAGTCCATTTTTTATTATTTTGTTTTATATTTAGATAATTTATTTATTTAAAATTGTTTTTTTTTTTTTTTTTTTTTTTTTTTTTTTCAAAATGTTTTAACTGCTATATAGTAATTGAAAGTCCCACAGGTAGAGCGTCCCTATAAAACACTTCACAACTCTTTCACTTACATACTCATTTTCCTTTACTCTTATTCTAGTATTATATCTATTTTTTATTTACATTGTACTTTTATTTATGTTGTTTTTATATTTATATCCTTATCTTTTATATTCTTAATTACTAGTCCTAATATCTATTTTAAATTTAGCTTTACACATACACTCATTTTAACACTTCACATTTACTGCATAGATCTTATACTATCTATCTATAACTGATTAAACATCTGTATCACTTCTTATGCTTTCCGTATATATACATTTTATATATAGGAGTCATTTATTATTTGTCCTTGTTCCTTGAAATTACAATTTTTCCTAAGTCTACACAATATTTTAGAAATACATCTCTATTTATTTTATCATTCATTATTTTACTAATAGTAACTAAATCTAATTTTTCTTCTATTTCCAGTTCCAGATCGCTTCGCTTGTTGCCGAAAGTTGGACATTCAAGAATGATGTGGCTCACCGTCTCCGCCACTCGAGGGTCGCAGGTACATGCCGGGTTCTCCTTGCACTTGAACCTGGTCAAGTACTCGGAGAACCCACCATGTCCAGACATCACTTGGGTGAGTATTCCGCTTGGCTTTATTTTCTTTATGATTGGGTAGGCCTGCACCGCATCCGGAAAGAAGATCTTGGTCGTCGACGCTGTCTCACCTCTCTCGTACCTCTCCTTCCATTGGTTTAGGGAAGCCGATCGGATCTCTCGTCTTATGAAGGAAATGGGGCATTTATCATAATCTGGCCTCTTTTTTGATTTTGTCGCAGCTTCCTTAGCTAAATGGTCTGCTCGCTCATTCCCCGGTATGTCCGCGTGTGCTTTGACCCAGAAGAAAGCCACAGCTTTCCCCTGATTCAGAGCCTGACTAATATTTCTTCTTGCCTCTACAGCCAGTGAATGAGGGGCGTCGTTATTTATGATGGTTTGTAATGCTGCTCTGGAATCGCTGTAAATTCCGTAGGACACCTCCGGACGCCGCAAGATTTCCCTTGTTGCCCTGCATATGGCCAATAGTTCTGCCTGGTAAACCGTACCGAACGATGGCAGACAGAGTTTAACGGCTTTAATTTCATTTTCTCCCTTCCAAAATGAAAGAGCCGCTCCGACCTTACCGTCTATTCTGCTGCCATCGGTAAAGACACGAATGTCCTGCGCACTGTTTTCCTCGACTTGTCTCAGGTTTTCCAGGCACACCAACTTTATGTCGAAATGCTGAGCAGGATGTGGCTTTTCTTCGAAAGCCACGGGTATCTCCACATCCCTTCCAAAGATTTCCGGCCTTTGTAGGCCCTTCCTAGCCTCGAAAAGTGCAGCCGACTCCTTAATCCTCAGATCCAGAGGCAAGAGGCCAGTTAAGAGTAAAGCTGAGTTCAGAGAGGTCGTGTGGTAAGCTTGGCAGAGTTTCTGTGCGAATCCTCTCTGAACTCCATCCAGCTGCTTCCTAACGCCTAATTTATCAGCCGCGGGCGCCCATGCGCCAGCCGCGTAGGTGATAATGGGTTCTACCGCTGCCATGTAGATTGCCCTAATCACCCCCGGATGAAGACCCCAGCTGACTTTAGCAGCTCTCGATAGACGCTTGTAAATCCCAATGGCTTTGGCACATACATTTGTGACGTGGGCATTAAAAGTGAGCTTGTCGTCTATCAAAAGTCCCAAAATCCTCATTTCTCGGCACATTCCAATGTCGCTCCCCCCCATGCTCAGGCGTGGCACATCGTACTTTAGCCTCCGCGTGACAACCATCGCACAAGTTTTGTGCGGTGCGAATTTCAGCCTATTCCGAGTACCCCAATCATGAACATGTCTGAGAGCGGCATTGGCCTGCCCCTCGATCTCCCGTGCCGTATCACCATCAAAGACCATTGTCACGTCATCGGCAAAAGCCTGGCAATAGATGCCGTACCCCTCCAGTAACTTCAATAAAGGATCCAGCAGCAAATTCCAAAGAATCGGACCCCCTATGGATCCCTGTACGCATCCTTTATGAGTCTGTCTGGTTACTTCCTGTCCGGCGTACCTGACTTTCACCACCCTATCGTACAGATAACTGTCCATTACCCGTCTTAAATTAACCGGACACTTTTCCCCCGATTCCCGCGGCCCTCCCACCCGCCCTATTATAACTATTAGAGGTTGGTGGATAAAAATTTTAGTAAAAATTTCTTTCAATTGAAAATTAAAGAGCACCACCTGGTGATCATTTATATATACTTGAAAGTATCTTTTAGTACGGACGTTACTGAATTATACTTTAAATAACATAATTTAAATATTGACACATACCGGAAGCTGACTGACTCCCTCTGGAGACTCGACGACTCGGGCAGCACCTGAAAAAAAACAACTAATTAATCAATTAATTAATACAATATACAATCTTTATACAATTTACACATTGACTTTATCTTACACTTTTTACACAACTTTGACAGCGCACCTTTGACAATGCTTAGAACACCCTCAAAGAATTCGACCGCCTCACCATTAGACTCAGTCTCTTCTGCCGGTAAAACCAGCCCCGGGGTAGAGAACCGATCAATCAGGCCCGTTAGACGCAGTGTGGACGAGTTAGAGCTGCGAGAAGGAACTCAACCGATCGGGGAATTGAGGGCGCAATCACAGCCGTCCAACTTTAGAGAAGTTCCGGCCTCACAATCCTCACTGATGCTCCCAGCACCACAAACGCGATACTCAGCTGCGACGAGATGCTGCGAAATCATAAAATACCAGCTGAGTATAGCGAGGAATTTAAAACGTGAAATCAGAAAGGAAGTCGAGGACAGGACAGACCTATTACTTAGAATAACTAAAGCATATGAGGAGGAGAGGAAAAAACTGAAGAGAGTAGAAATTACAAAAACAGACGAAGTGCCGGAGAAAATCACACCCTCAGGACAGGAAATAATTAGAAAGATTGAGGAGAATGAAAGGTTAATAAGGGAGAATGGGAAAGTAATGTTAGAACTGAAAGAAAGGATTGAGAAACAAGATCAGAGAGAGAAAGAGAGAGAAAATAGTAGAGAAATGACGTATGCAGGAGTTGTGGCGAATCGGATCGAAAAACCGATATCGGATCGAACGACTCTGCACTCTGTCGTCATTACCTCCAAGGACGAAACAGAAACAGGGGAACAGGTGATGGAGCGTCTTAGAAAGGTAGCGAGTGAGGACGAGGGATGGGTTAAAGTGGAAAAAGTAAGGAAGGCGAAGGAAAGAAGGGTGATTATAGGTTATAAAACGGAAGAAGAAAGAAAGAGGGCCCAGAAGAGACTGGAAGAACAAGACAAAAACCTGCGGATCGAGGAGGATCTCGGTGGTGTGGGGCAACCCAGCCACCGATGCCCGGGGACGCGAGCTGGAGAGCTGGTCCGTGGCGTCCGGCCTGTCCCCCCTAAATAGGGGCACGGTCCACACCTGCGTGCGACGGCAGGGAGGATCCATTGTGGACCTCGCTTTCGCCTCTCCTTCCTTGGCGACCCGGGTGGTGGACTGGCGGGTGGAGCTGGCAGAGACGCTGTCGGACCACCGGTACGTCCGTTTCGACATCCGGACGTGCCGGGGCCAGGTGGTCCGCGTGGAACGGTCCCCCTTTCCACGGTGGGCGCTCACCCGCCTAGACAGGGAGGCCGCCTCGGAGGCTGCGTTCCTCGAGGATTGGCTCTCGCCCCCCGTCGACGCCTGTGATGTGGACACTGCGGCGGTCCAGCTCAGAGCCTCCCTGACCGGGGTGTGCAACTCTAGCATGCCCCGGTCTCGTCGTCCGCCTCCTCGACGCGCCGTCTACTGGTGGTCGCAGGAGTTGGTGGACCTCCGAGCCGCCTGCGTGGCGGCCAGGCGGGCCTACACTAGGAGCCGGCGGCGGCGCATTCGCGACCTCGCGCACGAGGACCGCCTCTACGTGGCATACGTGGAGGCCAAGGCGGCCCTGACGGCGCGAATACGCGCCGCCCAGGATAGCGCGAGGACGGAGATGCTCGAGGGTCTCGACGCTGACCCGTTTGGGAGGCCGTACAAGGCGGCACGTAACAAACTGCGCCCGTACGGTCCTCCGGTCGCCGAGACCCTCGAGCCGTCGCTGCTGGACGGGGTGGTCCAGTCCCTGTTTCCACGCAGGGACAACTTCACCCCGCCAGCGATGAGCACCCCGCAGGGCGCGGCTCTTTTGGCCGAGGAGGTCCCCCCAGTGACGGAGGACGAGGTGGAGAGGGCGGTCGTCCGCCTCCGAGCGAAAAAGACGGCCCCGGGTCCGGATGGCGTCCCTGCAAGGGTCGTGGCCATCGCCGCCTCCCAGATGGGCGAAAGGTTCCGGGACCTCTTCAGTGCGTGTTTGGCGTGTGAGAGGTTCCCGGGGGCCTGGAAGGAGGGCCAACTGTGCCTTCTGAGGAAGGAATTGTTATTTTTGTAAAAAAACCAACATAACTAAGACGATTAGTGGAGGAAGTCACATTTTCCTGAATCTAGAGGTTGCTGAAATCGAGTTTCTCGCCGCAAGACGTGTTCTTATGAATTGCAGAAAACAGTTCAGTCTTTCTGAAATATCTACACTTATTTATATCTTCAGTACAGATTAGTATCTGTGATAAATTTTGTAGATAGACATTAATATGCTTGTATAAAAAGAGCTTCTGGTACATGGAAAGAGCATAATGATCTTTGTGTATCGCAAAGAATTATAGCGATCAGTAAACGGGAAGTAAACAGATTACGTCGAACCCCTTTATTATTCTGTCAGGATTTAAAGAACATTGTTTTTTTCTCTTTAAAATTCTTTCACTACAAACCTCTACAGAGGTTCAGCAGTCATTTCTATCGTTTGTAGTAATTGTAAAATTCTTTTTACCGGAAGTAATTGCATCACAACTAGTGATATTAGCGTTTTTTTTCATTTTGACCCATTATTATCAACTTTTCTAGTATTTCTCCTTAAAATTCTTTCACTACAAACCTCTACATAGGTTCAGCAGTCATTTCTATCGTTTGTAGTAATTGTAAAATTCTTTTTACCGGAAGTAATTGCATCACAACTAGTGATATTAGCGTTTTTTTCATTTTCACCCATTATTATCAACTTTTCTAGTATTTCTCCTTAAAATTCTTTCACTACAAACCTCTACAGAGGTTCAGCAGTCATTTCTATCGTTTGTAGTAATTGTAAAATTCTTTTTACCGGAAGTAATTGCATCACAACTAGTGATATTAGCGTTTTTTTCATTTTCACCCATTATTATCAACTTTTCTAGTATTTCTCCTTAAAATTCTTTCACTACAAACCTCTACAGAGGTTCAGCAGTCATTTCTATCGTTTGTAGTAATTGTAAAATTCTTTTTACCGGAAGTAATTGCATCACAACTAGTGATATTAGCGTTTTTTTCATCTTCACCCATTATTATCAACTTTTCTAGTATTTCTCCTTAAAATTCTTTCACTACAAACCTCTACAGAGGTTCAGCAGTCATTTCTATCGTTTGTAGTAATTGTAAAATTCTTTTTACCGGAAGTAATTGCATCACAACTAGTGATATTAGCGTTTTTTTCATTTTCACCCATTATTATCAACTTTTCTAGTATTTCTCCTTAAAATTCTTTCACTACAAACCTCTACAGAGGTTCAGCAGTCATTTCTATCGTTTGTAGTAATTGTAAAATTCTTTTTACCGGAAGTAATTGCATCACAACTAGTGATATTAGCGTTTTTTTCATTTTCACCCATTATTATCAACTTTTCTAGTATTTCTCCTTAAAATTCTTTCACTACAAACCTCTACAGAGGTTCAGCAGTCATTTCTATCGTTTGTAGTAATTGTAAAATTCTTTTTACCGGAAGTAATTGCATCACAACTAGTGATATTAGCGTTTTTTTTCATTTTGACCCGTTATGATTAACTTTCCTTTTATTGTTCTCGAAAATTCTTTCACTACAAACCTTTCTTAACATTTTTCGGACACAATGTTCCAGAGACAATAAATACTTGAACATGTTTTTTTTTTTTTTTTTTTTTGTTACTTCAAAAAAAAAAGAAATTTACTACAATCCACTACTAACGTCTCTTTATAAGAATCCGACTTTAAAATTTTTTTTTTTCATTTTGGGGGGATGACATTTTTTTAATTTGAATTTTTTTTTTTTTGGTCTACTACAAACGAAATTAATTTCACTACTATCAACTACTTATAGATAGCTACCAAATAAAAATAAAAAACATTAACTTTTCCAAAGTCGGGTGCCAAGTTCACATAGGTTATTCTAATCTGTACATCAAACATTGTTCACATATTTTAAAAAGAGCAACTGTTGAGTTTCTGGCCAACTCTTCTCAACAGAACAGCATTCCGAGCTGGTGATAGCTTAAGGACGGACTGACTACTGACATTTTTATAATGTAATAATTGACGATTCAAAAGTGCGTGTAAATGCCTATTTGAATAAAGATATTTTGAATTTTGAAATTTTGAATTTTTGAACGGATGGTTCCCGTGGCCGAAGCACCCCACCCTCCGAAGCTCCTAAACCTCGAGTTCGGCAGCCTGGAAGACGAGGAACAATACAACAACTGCAATACCTTCAGTATTCGCATATACACCGACGGGAGCAAGATTGAGGGCAGGGTCGGGGCTGCCCTATCCATATGGAGGGGCAGCACCGAAATCCGAGCGCTCAAGCTTGCTCTAGCGTCGCACTGCACCGTCTTCCAGGCGGAACTACTGGCACTATGTAGGGCTGCGCAAGAAGCTCTTAAATTGAAAGACACCATAATCGGGATCTTTAGTGACAGCAAGGCGGCACTCCAGTCAGTCGCGAGGAGCGACTCTCGTCATCCACTGGCGGTGGAGGCGAGGGTCGCTCTTCGCGGCTGCCTCGTCCAAAACAAAACCATCGCATTGTTTTGGATCAAGACCCATATCGGGCTAGACGGCAATGAAAGAGCCGACCATCTTGCCAAGGAGGCCGCACTGCGGTCGAAAAAGAGACCCGATTATGATATGTGTCCAATATCCTACATTAAGCGTGCGATCCGCAGCGAAACCGTAAATACATGGAGCAGTAGATATAAAGAGAGCAGCACTGCTGCCGTCACAAAGGTTTTCCTGCCCTGCGCCGTTGCCGCATACAGTACGGTCAAAAACCTAGAAATAACGAGCACAACCACCCAGTTGATGACGGGACACGGTGGCTTCTCCGAGTATTTGAATAGATTCAAATACAAGGCGGATCCATAGTGTCCTTGCGGAACTGGAGAACTTGAAACAGTTATGCATATAATAACGGACTGCTCGATACACATGCCCGAAAGAATTCAATGTGAAAACCAAATGGACATAAAAATGACTGCAGAGAATATGCCAATAATTATAAGTAATAAATATAAAAGAAAAATTTTCCTAAGATACGCACATAAAATAATTAAATCAGTAAATATAAGAAATAAAGAAATTAAAATATGTTAACACAATATATTAAGTATATTAGTAGTTTAGTATAAGCAACTTGTAATGTAAATAAGTAAATTGAAAATAGAAGTAATTGTAAAATAGTATAATATAAGTAGAATAGAAATAGCAGAAAATAAGTAAGACATTATAAAAATAAGTAAAACATTAGAATTAAGGAACACGTTGTATATATAAAAAGAGAAAAATAGTAAATGTAATAATAGTAAAAATGTAACCCTATTACCGAATATGTCCCGAAAATTATAGTATATAGTATACATGTCTGTAAAGTTTTGCGGAACGGCAGAGCAACAAGGAGAAAAAAAAAAATAATAAAATAAAAAAAACCTAACCTAACCTAACCTAACCTAACGGTTATATCAGATCATTAGACATTCGTCATAATTTTTACATTATTAAAAATCAAATACGCATATGGATCACTAGCAGTAGTAAGTAACCTGCATTGTTAAACATAACTTTCATAAATAAATAAAAAGAAACGTTCAAAGTTACTACATTGTAATAAATACAATTACAACTGCAGCTATACCAAATAAAACATAAAACTATATCTATAAATTCTTCAAAGGAGAAATCGCTCCAACAAAGTCCTGCTACGTCGTCAAGACTATTCGATTGGGATAAAAAAGTTCTGAGTACTGTAAAAAAAATTCCTCCTGGCAACACATGGATAATAATGTACTAGTCTGCAGTGCAGAGAAGAAAAACCGATCTTCTATCTATTCATTTCATTTTACTTCTAATTCGGTTATGGACGACCATGAAAATACACCGCCTACCATCACGCGGTGTCAGAGGTCAATGCCGGACATTGTGTTCCAACAAAAATCTGTACGACACACTCTACTTTCGAAGGTTTCGGAAAACTGTTCATTAATATTGGTTTAACTTAACCACCTCAAGACACAAGTTTGCGCATTTATCACATCATCAATATTTTTAGAGAACACTTTGCTACTATTTTCATTTCTGGGCCGGATTGAATATTTTTTGTCTAGTTTTAATATATTAAAACTAGACAAAAAATATTCAGTCGATTCAATAATAGTTTATTATAATAAAAAGAAAAAAATGACACCAAACAATACAACAACTATTATTTATTTTAGGTTCTTGGTAACAATGCAAAAAAAAATTAATCGTAACTTGTAATAAATTTAGAAAACATCATTATAACTCATAAAATTTTGTACGATTTCTTTAATAAAGTTAACTTTCTTAATTTAAAAATCAGTTATAAAACTTTTTTAATTTTAGATTTATGCGTCTTTTAGGTCGCGGAAAAAGTTTCTTTATATTCTACTTTGACAATTCAAGGAGAGATACGGTAAGACTTTTTTTCATTATATCCTTACGACCATTTATTTCCTTTTTATAATTATTTTTAAAGTTATAATTTCTTATGGGACGGTAAACCGCTTCGTTACGTAACCCGTAACTTCCCTTTCTTTCAAGCAATTGAAGACCGGCTCCTCCTATTTCGCTCTATCTAACAGCGTTAGCCGAATTTCGGTTACGGTATATTTCCTATATTATGTATACATACTGTATGTAGTAGCACCACCTGGCAAATTATCGTATACCTTGTGTTATGAAAGATTAAGGTATTCATTATTATACCACGTCGCCATATATTCTATAATCAATAAAAGATTTCATTAATAAATTAACATTCCTCACATTATCATATTAATATAAAATATAAATAACAACCTAAGCTTTTCTCAAGTAAACCAATTTCAATATAAAATAGGTCATCTTAGATTAGTTTAAGGAATCACTATCATCGTCCGGACCGAGACACACGGTTTTTTTTTATTTCACATATTAATAATTAAGTTTATAAAATCCGAAATCTCATGAGAGAAATATTTTTAAGTATAAATGATTATTTTAGTAGTTGTAAATAAAGAAATAACATAAATATCTTTCTCAGCAATTGTGGAATAAATTTGTAATAGAACTTTTGAGAAACTTTATATTAGCACAGTGTAAAACAATAATTCTTTACGTTCATTTTGTAATCACAGCGTTTGCGCATATTCCGTTACTGATGTTTAACGAAAAGGCATGGACAAATATAACATTACGTGGACGCGATAGAAACTGAAAAAGTTTGTCCCTAGTTTGGACGCGCTGAGGAGTAGAAGCATTAGGCTTAAATAAGTTGCAGCTTATATCAGAGCTGTCATGCCAAGCAAAAGGTGATTCTGGATTGTTGCAAGGTAAGCTGGGCGGGTAAGCCTGTCGAGAGAATTCTCGACAGTGCGTTACCGACGCACGCTTCAAGCCCAGACAGTTACTCACCCTTTATAAAACACAAGTTTGGTCGTGCATGGAGTACTTACTGCTCGCATTTTTATAGTGGATCAGCAATATCTGCTGGAGGCGTTGGACTCGATTAAGAGACGAGCTAAGAGGTTTATATGTGACCACCATCAGATGACCTCCTATACTAAGGCAACACCGCAAGGATTATTTGAAATTAAAATGACATGAACAGGGAAAAATAGAAAATGAATAATTCATTCCGCGTCTCGCTCTGAACTCTAATTCGTTTAATACCGACCGTGATGGGGTTAATGACTTCTATTTTCATGAAGCTTTATAACAAAATTATATTAAAGTTAATTTTCCTCTCTAGCTGTGTTAGTTTTACTCCTGAAAATGTTTATTAAAAGTCATTAAAAATTGTCGACGTTCTGTCTCTTTGTGGTAAATATTGCGAAGCTTAATAATTTATTTCGCTACCAAACTGCCAGTTGAAGAGTTAACTTTATTATATTTTACTTCAAATATTTATGGTAATAGTACAATTTTAAAGTATTGATTTCTTATTATGATAATATCCATTGTAATTCACAATAGTCAAGCTAAAATATAAAATGTCTATCTGTTCGTTGGTTCATTTCTCGTAAAAACCCTTAATTTAAAATTTGGGCACGCGAAAGATATCAAGTTGAAATCAAAATCATATAATCATATAAATACCAAATGCGGTATTAGGATTCATTACGTCAGCGAAAATTTTTTCTTTAAACAAGTTATATAAGTATATTTCACCTTATGGATTACCATAAGTAAAAATAATGAGTAGTGATTTCTTGAAGACGATGTTAGTTAAAAGATGAAATGACGAATCGAATCGAATCGAATCGAATCAAATCGAATCGAATCGAATCGAATCAAATCAAATCAAAGTAATATAAAAGTTCATATTGAGTGAGCTAAGATGATTAAATTTAGAAGCTGTTCATAACAAATAGGTTTAAAAAAAAGTTACTCCCAATAATAGAATTTTTAGAACAATTTAATAGCGAGATAGATTTAACTTTTAACATTAAAATTAAGAATTCTGTAGGCAGGGATTGAAAAGTCAAATTCTTTTGTTGAACTAATGAGTTCATTATGGAAAACGATCTTGAGTTTCGCACACACTATAAGTAGTAATATTATCACCTAGTTATCCTAAAGCCATTACAAATAATTTCGGCGAACAATATGATTATATATTCTAAAAGATTTCTCCTCGGCGTTAGCATATTCGAGATTATGTGTGTTTATGTAAATTTTTTCGTATGGACTTCGTTGCTTTTGTTAAACGTATATCAAATATAGTGGATTTTCCCGACATTTAATAAATAGTCGAAGGCTTTGGGGTATTCCGGTCGAGATATGAAGAAGACTGAATTATGAAATACTTGACCTTTTTTTAAATATAAATGATAATGAAACATTTTCTAAAGCTGGATCAGATAATTTTTGTTAATATATAAATAATTAACCACTATTAAATTGATCTAATTTGCTTTATGACCTTTGAAGTAAATATTGGAGACAAATGTTATATAATAAATTCGTTAATTATAGAGAATCATGTCGCTTCTAACTGAGATATGGGTAAATATAATTTAATTATACTTCAATAATCTGTTTTCTCTTTTTCTTTGCCATAAGAAACCCTATTTTCGATAATTCTCTAGGAAATACTAAGGAAGGAAGTATCTTACTTTGGTATACAGCTTCCTTATCCGAGGCTCTCAGAGTCCTTACTTCATACGTAAATTGAGAAGATTGTGGGTATTCAGATGATCGTTGTGGCTTTTATACGTTGTTATATTTGGTACAGTTTTATTTCCTATACTATTCTATCGTATTACGTATTTTTATTATAAATTAGCAATAAGTGCCAACACTATTAGTATTAATTACATATAAATATGGTTTTAATGCCAAAGCATATTTGTTATCAATATCTAAATTGTATTGAAGATTTCTAAATTTAGTTTTTAACTAAAGCATGTTGTGACAGTCATTACCCTAAACATAATCCCATCGATAGGGATTAAGAAGATAAAAAAATAAAAAAAAATCCCAACTTTTATAATTCGTAATCTAAAATCGCGAAGCATACAAGTTAGATCGTATCTAACTCAGTAATCTAAGTGTTGGTGAACAACACTCGTTTAGAACACATTCAGGTGTTGAAAACTAAGTTAAATTGTAAGATCTTGCTGAATCGCTCAGAGTAAGCACCTAATTTTGTTATATTGCTGATTACACGTTGACGCTTAAACACTTGTTTTATAACTTTACTGAAATACATTTTACTAAGAATATACTCTAATTTATATATCAAGTAAAATTTGTGAAGTTTAAAAAAAATATGTTATTGTCAGTATTTAGTGTTTTGTTGCCGCTTTACAAAATTGTTTAATTGTTAAATAATTCATGACATAGACAATTTCTAGAACTCGGTTGTATTTCATACGTGTAGCTTAGAAGATTTGCAGGCGACAACAGTATTAGCTTAAACTATTTAACATATAGAGGTCCCCCAGTAAGTAAATATTACAATAACATATCATTTGACAATTTTGGAAATTAATAAAGTTCAATCATTCGTAATTTCAATTGATGTTACTTTTCATTTTCATCTATACTACGAATATCTAATAGAAATGACATTCTTATCAACTATACGAAGTCCAAACTATACTCTCTGGAAGTAATTATTACATTACCGTATAAATATATAACTATATATAATTTAGATGATTTACGTTTTTAATACAGCGATTAAAGAGTTAGACAGAACTTTTATGAAACAATTAAAGTTATTAGATTCAAAAACATTAAATACAAGTTGATGAGTCTGGTAGGGCGTTCTACAATTGGTCATTTTTATTGTCATATGTATTATATTATTAATATAATACAAGATTTGTCAAAAATACTAAAGAACCATGAATAAATCAATTAAACTTTTTTTTTGTAAAAGCAGTTTCTAAACGCTACAATTTTACACAACTTTCTAGTCATGATTGATAATCGTGCGCTATTTATTACGCAATTGTTAATTAAAATAATGAACAAAAGAGGTTGGTCGTTTAGTAAAAAAAAATTATAGAAATTAAATAATTCAATCACGTTTATTAACATTGTTAATAACTTTATTGTATTTCTTTCAATAAATTTACAAAGTTTTTTAGGCCTAAGTTTTTTACCCAAAATAAACATCGAAAAACATTTTTTGTCTGATAATAAACAATTTATTTTCAAACCGTCTTTGTGGCTCCTCTTATAAATCAAATTACAGTCTAAATTGTCAATATGCAAAATAGAGCTCTCGACAACTTTATTTGAATAAATTACTGGTACCATGTTTTTAGTGTCTCGTGAAGTTTTATATTTTCACGAGAAAAGTTTGTAATCTGTTAGAAATTATTATTGCGAGAGTTTTGTCGTCCATCCCTTGTGTTTGTTTTGTAATAACAACGATTTCCTTATATACTGAACATCATATTTTTGTCTAAATTTATTTAAATTAGCGTTAACTTATCGACTCTTGTGTGTCTTGTACTCAGAAACTGTTAATTTTGTTTATTAATTTAGAAGGTCTTTCTATTACTACGATATTAAAAAGTTTGGGTTATTATTACATCTAATTCAATATTTTCATCGTCTCATTAATGAATTGTCGAGGTCTCGTCCAGGACTTTTATATATTTATTTGTTTATAAACAGTTTTGTTTCTTATTCGGTAAACGGTAACGGTAATAAGATAAAAAAGTAATAAGTTTTCCATATTGAGTTTTCATTCGACAATAGTATCATTATTTTCCGTTAACCTTAACATTGCTATAAATCTTGTTTTGGTTTTACAAATAACTTTCAGAAATGCATCTATATTAGTATTTAATACAAAATATAAAATAACATATTCATGATTACAATTTAATAGTAAGTTATTAATTTAAAAATATAATAAGTTAAAAAACTGAACCTTTAATTTCATAATGAAATGTTGGTACTGCAAAGAGTTTTTTTTTACACGGACACAACCCTAACCTCGTACCAATGAAACCTCGTCTTCCGAACGATAAGGGTGCGCCATATTTAATATAATAATAAGTAATATTTATTGTAACAATAATAAGCGTAACAAATTTATATAAAATATTAAATCATACTTATTTACGGTTTATTTATTATATATCATTAACATAAAAACTGAAAATAGCTATACATTTAAAGGAGAATATAAAGGCAAAATGAATAATTCATTCTGCTTCTCGCTATGAACTGTAATTCGCTTAGTGCTGGCCGTGATGGAGTTAATGACCCCTAATTACAAGAAGCCTTATAACAAAATTATATTAAAGTTAATTTTACTCTTTAGCTGTATTAGTTTTACTTCTGAAAATGTTTTTTAAAAGTTCTTGAAACTTGCCGACGTTCTTTACTCTTTATGGGAAATTAGATTTGTGGAGAGTAATAACTAATGACGCTAACTAACTGCTAGATACAGGGTCACATTATATTAAATTTAAATTTAAATATTAATTTTAATAGTTCAGTCAACTTTAAAGTGTTGATTTCTTGTTATAATAGTAACACAAATGGGAAGCTGCAATGTAAAATATGATAATATTTTAGATAAACAATGCCATGAAATAGGATGGCCTCCGTTTTAGTGACGGAGACCACCAAACCCAGCAGCCTTATGCGGTACGCAACGACCGTTGCAACGACGGTGGCAAGGCGGGCCGCCTCCGCAAAGCTCCCTCCCCGTGCTGTGACGAGGGTGTCATCGACGTAGCAAAACACCCTCATCCGGGGCAGGGGAGGACAGCGGAGCAGCCAGTCATAGCCCAGGTTCCGAAGAACCGGTCCCAAAACGGACCCCTGTGGAACCCCTCGGCTCACGGCACGTCGGTACATTTGCCGGTCGCCGCGTTCCCACAGGACCTCTGTCCTGCAGGTAGGCCCCCAACAGTCTCCGGAGATAGGGAGGCACTCACCACGCGATACGTTCGCCCCCATGGGTCCGTGTCGAGACTTGCAAGGACTTACTCCCGAGCCAGGTCCTTCGCCTTTCGAATCAAAATAGTTTGTTCCCTAGGAAGCGAAAGAGAATTATAAAGTTATTTTTATTTTATTTAATCTTTATTCTTAAAAAATTGACGGTATAAGTGAGATTAATGCTACAAAGCATTTTCTCCCAATCAAACCTAACATAAAACCCATAACGATAAATTAAACGACAATTCGGTGAAACTAAACCTATAATTAAAATTACTGAGTACATTACAACCAACATCGTAAAACAACACAAGCTAATTAATATTTATATTAACGTACATACATACTAATAAATACATACATGTTTAAATTCATAGAATATATACCTAACATATAAAATATATATTTTTATGTATTCAAATTGCGTAAACTGTGAAAAAAGAGCGAGTTGAAAATATATACAAATAAAGCCAATAAGTGTTGATACAACTGAATAACAACTACCAATCTAGCAAAAAAGATGAGAATTAATAAGGAAACAAAGCAATCCAACTAATTATCATAAAAAATATTAACAACATATTTTCTTAATAATTAAAATAAATACCCACCTCATCATAACATGATAAAAAAAATAACAATAATAAAAATAATATAACAAAGAAATAATTTACCACTTCAGAATTTAATATAAAAAAAAAATACAAGTTACCTAATATGGTATTCAAGAAACATATATTTGTAAAAGGGGTCGGCTTGAAGGTCGTAAAACTGTTCTGTTTGCGTCTTCGCTGTCGCCCATTTGTACGAAATACTTAGGATTTGTTACGTTAGTACGAACTTTTTCTTTACCGAAGTAATTATTATACGCCTTTTCGCCTTATAATAATTGTTTTTGGAATAGCTTTCAGGGAAAAGTATTTTTAGGTTTTTGTTTATTTTGCCTTTAATTATAACTAAGTCATGACAATTAAAACTAAGTAGTGTAGAGTGGCCCTTTTTTCTCGTTAATATAAAAAAAACTCTATTATAGAAATTTAATTATTAAAATTTTATTAAAAAAGTTAATTATAAATTAATTAAGAGAATATTTAAAAGAATTAAATAATTGATTCGATATTATAATGTAATTGAGCTAAGCTATGGATTGAAAAAATGATTTATCATAAATATGACGTGATGTTTAAAAATAACGCGGCTGGAGCTTCTTACTGTTCTCGTTAATCTTATAAATTTTCACTATAAAAAATTTTTGTTATAAAAGTTTTATAATAAATTAGCTACGATAATATTTTAAAGAAATACATTAAGCAGATGTTCATAATAAATAAGTTCTTACAAAAGTCATTCTCCGGTAAAGAATATTTATAGCCTAATTAAACAATGACGTCAATTTAACTTTTAACATTAAATTTGTAAATTTGTAGGCAGGGGTTGAAACAATGAAAACACGAGTTCTTTTGTTGGAACTAATTTTGTAAAGAATTTTGAGTTTCGAATATTTTTATTACTGCAAGAAATTTTATCACCTAGTTATCTCAAAGCCTTTTTAAGAAATCTAGGCCAACAATGCGGTTATAAATTCTAAAGGATTCCTCCTTTTTCGCCTATATATCCGAATTCTTGTATTCACATAAATTTTCTATTGACCTTGTAGCTTTTTTTTAACGTTTCCCAAATATAAAGTGGTTGTTTCCTTAATATAAAGTGGTTCTCCTTACTTTTAATAATGAGTCGAAGGCTTTGGGGTATTTAGGTCGAGATATGAAGAGGACTGAATTATGACTTGAACTTTTTAAGATCTTAATGATATTAAAACACTTTCGAAATTTTGTTCAGTTATAAAATTATGTTATTATTAAAATCTTAAGAAAGAGTTCATCTAATTACTGCTCCTTAAAATTAAGAAGAAAAATAATTTTCAAGGTAAAGATAAATGAAAGGTAATTCATAAATTCGATTTGTAACGCATAAACGAAATATTATAGAAATAATAGATAAGTTAAAAGAAGTATTACTGAATAATTTTGTTGATTTTAAGAGGTCTTGTCACTTCTGGATAAAAAATCCTTAGGGAATACGATGGACGGGAGCAATTATACTCTAGATCTTCTAAGATCATTAGATCTTACTTTAGCTTAAAGCGTCTTTATTCGCGTCTTCGAGAGTCTTTCCTTATTGCATAAATTGGTTAAATCCGTCTCCAGGCGACCGCTCTGAATTTTAAACAATTTTATATATAGTTTTATTTTCTATACTATTCTAGCATTTTACGCATTTCACTTATAAGTTAGTATAAGGCAAACCTTATTAATTTTTAATATAGAAATATGCATAAATATTGTCTTAATAATAAAGCATATTTGTAACTAATGTCCTAATTATACTGAAGATTGTTAAGTTCAGTCGTTAACTGTGGCTTGTTGTGAGTGCTTGTTATGAGAGTATTGTGGCATGAGTACAGTTTGATCGAAAACTTGAGAATAACAAAAATAACACCAAGTTCCCAGAGGGCAACCGTTGGTTTTTTAGTGGGAAGCCTTAAAAATGGCAGCATCCTCTATGCTGTTGGGTAGTCCCACATTACCCGGCCGTCACCCCCCCTGAGCCGACGGGGTACCCGTAACGGGTTTTTGTAACGAAAAAAAAAAAAAGAAAAAAGAGTAAGCATTTAAGTTTGTTACATTTCTGATTACACATTTACATGTTTACGTATACACCCTAATAATAATCTTTAATTTAAATATCCATTAAAGTAACTTATAAACTTTAATAGTTCGAAGACTGAAATTACCTTTGCTTCGACTGTATTAAAAAGTTTGAAAAGAAATGATCTCTACTTCAAAACAAACTCCATAATATACTTATATTTATTACTCATTCTGAAACAGACCCTTGCAACTTGCATCTTTATGATAGTTTTAATTTTTAAGAAACATTTAACGAAATAATAGATATTTATTGATCATTAAGATTTAACATTTACAAAGACAAAGCAATGTAAATAGTGCTACAAAAAAAATCTTACTTACTCTTAAAGTCATGTGTGTCGTATCGATTCGGAAATACTAACGGAAGAAGTTCTTTCCACATCTTAGTGGTTCATGGCATGATGTTCCTTGAGAATCACAATGTTGAACAGCGCCAGGCATCTGGGCTGTAGGGTTGCTATTGCGAGCGGTAGCGTGCAGTGTGGCAATGGAAATAGGAGGGAGAAATAAAATCAAATAACTGTTCGGAATAATACTTTTCAAAAATGCATTAGAAAACGCTTAAAGATGCAATGCCAATAGGTTTTGCCCTTTTATAGATTACGAAACTCCTGATAATCGTAACAGCTCTTCGCGGTATGCAAATGGTAGAAGTTGGTACTGGGGTGATTCGGCTCAGAGACCTGTGTTTTAAAGAGTGCCGATCGCTGGCTCTGCTTGTTGTAGAGTCTCGCACTATTAATCACTCTCAATTTCATAGAGGCTAACTTTGACTTGTTGACGAAATGATGTATGTTTAATTTCAGAGATTTTCGTTGATAATGAAAGTAAGATTTAGCGCTTGGGAGTTCAGTAAAATGTAATGTTTATTTATACCCAAATGTTTACAAAGCAGGATGGACTTGTGCTTTTTGTGTTCGGAATAAATAATATTTACAATTCAAATATTCCTCTGGTTTATTGGCCCTTTCCTAAACCCTTGTAAGGAAGTCCGAGCCAAAAATTCCGTAAATATGACTTTAAAATTTTCATGAGTTAAACTCATATCAATCTAATTAAGTTGTACAATACTTACTAACATTACATTAATTACCTGAAAATTTGTTCTGTTTTAATAAGTTTATATCAAGTTTATTTAATTTAAGTACTTAAAATTAGCTTTGTTTTGAGTTTAATGAATAAACAATTTAGTTTTTTATAATAAAAACTGCTTAAAAAGTTATAGTCACTTAATTTTAAAGAAAAATCGATTTATTTGTAAATTAAATAAGATGTCCAAAAATTTGTACACAAACTGCTATAAAAGTGCATTTGTAAATGTGTTACTACATGGAATACTAACAAATACCAGTATATAATAATTTCGAGTTACTTTAGTTTGCTTTCAATTTCCTGAAACAATTAATTACGAAAACAAGAAATTACACTCGTGTAGAATTTTCCCATCGATAAACAATCCTCACAGAATTCTAAATTCACATACGAAATTATCAAACACTAAGGAATTAATTGATGTTTTATTAATGTAACTATCTATTTATCTAATAACAGATATTTAACTACAGAATTGCAATTACAGAATCCTCTGTGAGATTCTGTCAATAAGTAAAACGTAGTTTAATTTCGAGGCTTATGTAATTCAATTAGTAAGTAACATACCGCAAATATAATTTAAAATATACTTTTTCAGATAATAATTTGAGATTATAAAAAAAACCAAGTTTTTTTCTCATAATGATCTCATTTCCGCTTTCCTCAAAGAAAAGATTCAATCTCACAAAATATGTTTTGGATTAAGTCAGGACACGTTTTAGCCCTCGGCAACTTATTTATGAAGTGATGAAAAAGTCAAAACAGATGATATGATCTAACGTCATATCTTACTTTCTTGATATAACGAACATATTAAAGAGACATTTCAAATCTCAAATAGCCTTGTATATTCAACACATGGTTTAATAACTAATGTCAAATAAAAGAAAACAAGTAAAATATATTACTTTTGTTTTAGACTAAAATATTATTTGTAGATTATTGTTATATACGTTATATGGATAAATTAGAAAATGTTTGATATTTATCACTAATTAATTTTCCAAAGTTTTACCCGATATTTTACCATCACTGCTTTTTACAACAAAAATATGACAAAGTCCTATGTAGATTATTATTGTATAAGTTCTGTAGATAAATTACTAAATGTTTGATATATATCACTAATTAGTTTTTCAAAGGTTTATCCGACATTTTACCACTACTGCTTTTTACAACTCTCTTGAGTTTTAGATAACCTAATTACATTTGTACTAAAATTTTGAATTATCAAAAATTTTTCCGACTGATTATATTCAAATGCCTGTTATATTTTCTAAATCATTTGAATATCAAAGGAGTAAATCGTTTGAGTATAATTTTCTGAACGTTTATATAAACATAGAAAATTAGGAATCTGTATAAATAAATGAAATGTCAAAGGTTCCTTTTTCATCGACAAATACAAATATTACATCCAATCAAGCTTGGTTTTATTTGACGTTTTAGGCATCTTGTCTTACTTTTTTTAAATTATTATGTTGTACTTTGGGGTAAAAATAAACAACTAATAAGGATTATAGAGTTCGGAATGGGTTCGAAACTAGTCGGCAAATTTCGATTTTTGTGAGAGACATCAGCTGGATAATAAAAATTAAATACAAAAATAACCAAAGAAATGTCTATAAGTTTCAATGTAAGAGTATTATTCAATTAACCAACCACAATTCTGCCTACCGACGTGTCGTTAGTTCGGTAGTTCCAATTACTAAATACAATATACAAACACTTTTTTAAATATACTACATTTGAGTATAACTCTTATTAATAATATTTAAAAAGATATAAAAATCATAAGTGTAAGTATCTGATGTTTATTATTAATTTTATTTCTTATGTTTTATCTATTGTATGAGGCACGACAATATATACGTGTTGTCGGTAGTGGACCTTCTCGTACTGAGATATGTTATTTGTGCGTTGGAATATCCGGGACAAACATATAGAAATCGATTGTCCTATGAAGCTAGTGGGACTAAATAATGCTAAGTGGAGTATCATGGGGCTTATGGATTAGACGCACATTTTTTAATAATGATGCAGTTAATAAAAAACGAACTTTTTTTATTTATAAAAATAAGATTATTAATAATAGTCTGTTCAGCTTATATATATACAACATTTTAGTTTAATTATACTTTTAGCACATTTTAAACAATTTAAAATAAAAACTTGTTTGTTTTACCTTATACATATATTTTTGTATAATTAAACTTTGAGATTGAGATTCTTTTAAAAAAAATAATAAAATTGCATTTCTTTCCTCTGTGTTTTAACATAGTAGTTTATTCTATTTTATGATA
Organism: Mechanitis mazaeus; assembly: GCA_959347395.1. NCBI lineage: Eukaryota > Metazoa > Arthropoda > Insecta > Lepidoptera > Nymphalidae > Mechanitis > Mechanitis mazaeus. The sequence goes on from OY365743.1 coordinate 13,851,506, forward strand.
TTTAATATTCTAGCCTTATTGAGCCAATCAGAGCGCGACACATAGCTGCCGCAAAGTATCCGTTTGCCGCTGAAGCCAGTTCTTCCATGAAGAACTCTAAAGTTGTCTACTACCATAACCAGACCTGATATAACATATTGATATTTTATTATTTATTATTTATTAAAATAATGATATTTGTATTCATTTCATAGTCTACCTGGCTTTAGTTTAAATATCCACTGATATTTGGTATTTTGGTAATATGTTGACAAATTCCAGAGTGCGCGATAGTACGCCCGACATTCCGCCGAGCTTGAGAATGCCATTGCTGAGCGGTCGTACACGTTGAACCTGTAAATTAAATAACAATTAATAATACCAGATACTGCTTCTTCAAACAGTGCTTTCATCTTTATTTTTTATTTAGTTTCATATTTTCATCAATTCCAAATATACATTTCATGATTTTCATATGATTTGGCGATAATATTAGTACGTTATGATCGTGTACATACCTGATTTGTTTTAAGTGCTTTTGTTTATCTTCTTGTATCACAGGTGCTGAATATTTGTAATGATGACCATCTTCCAAGTATTCAGCTTCTACGTCAAATTTGGTCAAAAAGTCATAATCTTCTGGATGTTCATCTTTTAACTTCGTGGCGCCGTAAAACCCATCTACTAGAATAGATTCTCCGCCTTCTCCGTTGGAATGTTCTAGACAATGCAGTATTTGAAGACTATTGAAACAACATATTTCATTAGTAAAATTGCAATTTAAACAATAAATAAGGGATATTTTATCTTTTTATTATATTAATAAAATTACAATACCTATATTTTAAAAGTATTGTACATAAATATAAAATTATTTAAAATGTATTCTTTACCCGGCAGCTTCGTTGAAGTAGGTATTGTCGTTGTGAACAGCCAATGGTAGGTTAGTGTAAGCGGTATCAGAGTGCTCTTGGACAGTAGTAAACTCCCACATACCGCCAAAGAATGTATGCTGGACACCGCCAAGTGCTTCACATACCTTTTCTGTAGCAACTAGTGATGGTTCGGCCTAAACACTTCACCATTAAACTATATTTGTCAAACATTGCTATCACAATTTCATATTTCTAGTTACCTGTTCAATCAAAGCGACACCATAATCAATAAGAGATCTAAATACTGATTTAGCGCTTTCTACAGAATTAAGGAAATCATTGACGTGAACTCTTGCAATATTTTTATCTACATTATTTCCACTCCATAAAATAGGTTTGACTATTAGACTATTCGTCCATGTGTCATAATGAAATTCATATAAAAATGACGCTTCGTATCTCGATTTGTGACTGTCACTCCCTAAAATATAATAAAGTGTTTTATTAATGCATATTTAAGGAAAAATTTGTTTAGTTAAAAAGTATAGATCTTACATGTAATGTGTAATTCATTTTTGTTGAATTTAAATAAGTTTATTAATATATGCGACATGTCAAACAAGTAACAAGCTCTTTGAAAAGTATCAGCATGGTAACATGACGAACATCTGAAAGAAAATAATATATACGTTTATATATTTTAAATTTATACACAGTTAAGAAGCTTAGCATAAATTAAAGTACATAAAAGCGCTACATTTTCTAATTAAATTTATCCCGAAGTACTAATAATTGCGTGAACTGTTCACGCCGTGAGTCTGCCTTGCTCCTAGCTTATCAGTATTTGAACTTTTGTAATGCGTACTTTTTATTACTTTAATTTTCTTTGTGGAGATTTAGCTCCAAAAGCAGGGTCTCCTTATTACAATGCAGAATTCATCAGCATGGACTGAACGTGAACTAGCGACCTCGAACATACCATCTCGTCTCTCGGAGGATGGAATATGACTGATTAATTGACTGCTATATTATACTATTATATTATTTGTTTATATGCATGTTTGCCCCATTTATATTATTATGTGATAATAATGTAATACCTGCAATGGTCACGAAGCCAGCAATCTTCGAACTTGATTGATCTTCCATCCTCATATGTAATATATAAGGCACGGTCAACTTTCTCTACATTGCGTATCACTAGAAATACAATTTTATCATATTTTAAAATAGATTTTGTATTTTTATACGGTATCTTACTACTCTTCATATAATTTTTTCAACAACTAATTCGTATAAGCTAACACTCTAAATATAGCTAGTGCTCTAGTGCTTTTTATTTATAATATATAGCTATTTATTTATAATATGAATATATTAAAATATATCCAAGTATTTTTAAACAACGATCTTACCAACCATACCGGATCTAAACACTAGTAACACACCTCTAACATAAACATGAATTGGCTGGTTATACAGATAATTTTTTTTCTTGATATGAAAGATCAAAGGTTCATATAAATTGATATAAGAGATATGTATTATAAACTCGCGAAAAGCTATGGCCTCTGTAATTACAGTTCGTGTTAAATAAATGCAGGAGCAAGACTGGACTTATCCAGTATTGGTCTTGGTCTTGCGCCAATACACTTGGTCTTAGTATTACGCTCTCAGTCTTGGCCTATTGCTGTTTATTAAACATTATTTTAGATTTAAGAAGAACGTTATAGAGTAGGTACATTTGTAGTTTGAATTAACATAGCCATAGCCATTAATTGGTCTTTACTAACCAACCAAATTCATAAATCTTTAACGTAAAATGCGACAAATAATTTAATACCAAAAGGGGTTTGAATCCATGATCTTAGTGATTCGTGCTAATGTATTAACCCATTGTGAAAACAATACAACGGGAGACAGTATTTATTAACAAACTTTTTCATTTAATATACTTAGAAGTGCATACAATATATAAAAAACAAATTAATAATATAACCTTGGCTGTATTTTAAAGAACATCATCTCTCTAAATAAATGCAATAACAGAACATTATAGAATAGATCTGACATTACTGTTAATTTATATTAATTCTTTTGACCAAGAATAAATACAAAGTAACCATCTGACTGTCTCATCACTTAACCTATTCCTTTGTATCTTAATTATCAATGATGCTTTAAAAAATGATCTTTTAGCAAATACTGAAATTGCCTGTATTGAATCAAATTCAGGGGCCATTTTCGATAAGGTCAAATATTTCGTCTCGTGCATTCTTCACCACTTTAAAACTTAAGCCTTATTGCTGGCGGCTCTGGGTTTATTTAGGTACTCCATCAATACATCAATTGCCTCCAATTCCCTTTAGAGACACGATCAAGACCCAGATGAGGTCGAGGGATATGCATACAGTTTCTCAAAGTTTATTACGTTGTCATCTTCATCATATTCACATGCTTTCTTTTTATTTATTGGTAACTAGAGTATTTCTTGGCAGAAATTTAGCCACTGAGTGTAGTCTAAAAGTCTATATAAAGTTCATTAAAATTCTCAAGCTGCTTGAAAACAAGGTATGAAACCTTCATCCACTTCAGATGGATTAGTGAGCAAGACATTGAACGATACTATGACTAACGTTAGTGATACCAAATTGCTTTGATAAAAGTTCAATTATATCATGTGTAGATTTCCATCTCGTTTCACGGTTGAGTGTGGGATCCAGATTTGATAGCACGGCAGCTGACTGCTTCATAGGCAGACTAAAACTTCAACTTCAATATTTCACTTCTTTATATTATAGTGGAAAACCTGCGTAATTTTGTTATATGTGTACGCGTGGCAGCAATATTTGACGCACATTATTTATCTCTTTCAGTTTCGTCAGGGTCTTCAAACTGCTATTCTTGTCCATTATAGTTTGTGTCATTGTGAAATGCTAATGCATTTATTAAAGTTTGTACACCAAGGTTTAAAATGTGAGCAAAATATCGAAAAGATTGATTGTCTGAATCAAAGTGTGGCAAAAGTTTGTCTAGTTTTTTTTTTAAATTGGTTTTTGCAATTAAGTTTTCTCAATTATGTCAAATTAAAATAAACATTCATGGAAAATCGTTGCAATAACTTCCTGAGTATGTCGAAGGCGTGTCGGTATAAAACCAAGAACTACAGATAGATTCTTCCATTCGTTGTCTATGTAATGAATATTTTCATGCGCTATGTATGTAAATTTTTTAAATATATTTTGTCGACTCAGAGTCTCTAAGCATATACACGCACTCCTATACTCTTTGAAATTGACACCCAAAAACTAAACTAATTGTAAGACGTGAGAGTCTCGCAGGCTTAGTCTTGGTTTTGAGAAATTGCAAATGCAAGATCAAGACTGCGAGCTCATGATCGATTTTTGGCTACATAAATTGCAGTCAATGAAGGAAGAAGTATTGTTATTTCATGACAAAAACATATTTAATTTTTTTTAAATTACTTTCCAAATAATCCATTCCAAATAAATATAAATTCCAAAGTAACTAATGTTGTTGGACAGCTTAATTTAAAAAACGAAATTAACACAAATATGTCACGTCATGTTTTTATCAAGTAATGACCTTTCACATATGCGACAAAAAATTAAATTTACATCATGTTTATATATCAGATGATGTTTACGTTATATGTGAATTATCTTAATTAATAGCTGAATCTGGTCAAGTGATTACTACTACTTTAATTAAATTAGGTTTTTAAATGTTCTTCTAATTATTTTTTATTTATTTTATTTAAGTGTGTTTTTATAATTACGAATAGTATAAGCAATAGTATCTTCGACAATCAGTTACCCTTACTATTAAAAATTAGGATAAAAACGTGTATTTTTTAATATTTCCTCAAATAAAGTCAAAAAGTACTGGTTAAATCTAAAAATTCTTTCAGTATTAGATTCAGTATTAAAATGCTGCAAGAACCTATAGAAATGGACTCTATTTATTTATATCTTAAGCTGTACATGAATTTGCTGCGGGTGGAACCACCAGTAATATATATAATACAAATGTCATGATAATATTCATGAAAGATAAAAAAAGTAAACATTTTTAATCATTTATTGTTTTGTAAGACCAAGTCTAACTGTAGTAACTTTTACTGTTGACAAAATGTTATAGTCATTTTGGTATAATTGTTGTTATTAGCAAGCCGTTATAAATGCCGTTATTAAGCTAATAACGGCATTTATTAAGGTTAAAAATTATTATAATAACATCCAGCTAAATAAATTCTTAAATTTCTTATTTATTGAACTGTTTTGAGAAGTCGATAACAAAAATGTTTAATGTAAGCTTACCGAATTAAAAAAAGGGAATTTTATTAATTGAGATGTTTTGACTTGATGCTATCAAGTCAAAACATTCGTTGGGAAAGAAATTAAGGAATTCAAAGAATGATGTGGTTTGTGGCACACCCAAGCTATATTAAACAAGACTTTAATAAAAATACATTTTGTTAATTTATATCTATTTTGAGGTTTAAATGTGTTAATAAATAATAATAATAATATATGTCTCTCTATAAAACTATTTAAAGGATTGAATACTGGTGTTCATATTTACAACACCAGATTATGAAATTGTCAAAGCTCCAATATATTTTTATATAAATTGTATATATACTACCACACCTACAAGTATTACTATTATATCATTAATTATTATTCGTCACATTAAGATTTAGTGTGACTTTCTTCCTTTATATATATAATATTTTTAATGTACTATTATTTGTTATTTAGCTATTAGCAAAACTTGTTCGTAAAATAGTAAAGAAAATTATTATTGTTGCGTTCTAAAAAAAGTGTCAATAGTGTACTTGGTCCTTTTTAGTTGTCAGGATTAGCATTATTTATTATTTATAAAAGCACATTTAAAAAAAACAAATTTGCATGGATTATTTAACTGCTAGTTTTGAAATATAACTTTGTGTAAACCAATAATTATTAAACACGCGGGAGTAAATGAATATTTATCAAACATGTCACAAGCAGTTCATGTATCGGAATTAAATGAACGCATGTTATGAACAATAATTATAATTTATCGCCTAGCTTTTGACAGGAGCGCTTGTTATCTAAAATATAATCTCATATTCTCTAACTCATATGTTAAAGTAATCTGCCAACGGTTAAGATGGAAACTATTATAGAAGGAATTAATACTTTAAAATTGAGGTATTGCAATAAATATATTTCATAAGAAAATTAATTAAAATGTTACCCTTTGAGTAGCAGTTAGGTAGGGTGATAAATTGTTAAGTTCTGCAAACTTCAACTACAAGGTTAAGAACTTTTTATAAACACTTTCAGAAGTAGAACTAACACAGCAATGAGGAAAATTAACTTGAATCTAACTTTGTTATAAAGCTTCCTGAAAATAAAGGTCATTAACTCCATCACGGGCGGCATTAAATGAATTACAGTTCATGACGAGACGCAATGAATTATTCATTTTGCGTTTATACTCTGTTTAAAATGTTTCTATGTCAATAATACTTGGGGATGGGGTTTAGAGATTAGAAGTTCGTCTCGTATCATTATTTGTGAATTTTATATTAATACAAAGAATTAATTCATTTTTTAAATAATTGATGTGGGGTTTAAAAATTTTCGAAAATTTCAAAGTCCCGGGCAATGAAATAGGTTACGATCAAAGTCCTTGGGACATCCAAGGACTTCGTGATTTTAAGAATATAATTAAAATTGTGTTAATATCTGGAAAAACGTATTGATGTAAAGGCAATTAAGTATAATAAATGACATAATAATAATTAGAACATAAATTGGTATATTGGTAATATTGGTAATTCTGATAATATAAGATTTGTTTCGTAATATTATAATCTAAATATAAAACATTCTTATAAATCAGACATATAAATAATTAATCAACTAACAAAATAAATGGCTTTGCTGATTAAATAAAATAAATCAGAAAATCAAAGCCTAAATAGTATTTTCTGATAATTTGCTTCTGAATTCTGTAATAACGTCACCGGAGAAGGACTCTAGTGCCCTTTTACCTAAATACGAAATAAAAAAATCTGTGTTTTAAAACTGTGTAGTATGGCAAATATTTTAACAACCAGTAAGAAATAATTGGTTTTGGTCGACGAGCTTTTTTCGGCGAGAGACGAGAAACGAATTTCGTATAATCTCTTCGCTAGATAATTTTGTCAGTAAGATATAAATTATTAATTTTTTTTCCTACGAAGTACGAACCAAGTAAATATTAATTAAGCTATTTTATATTTTCAATGATTTAAAGAAAAAAAGGACTTACAAAGGAATCGGCTTTCGAAGATAGTACTGGACAATTGAATTTAATCATAGTTACTTGACTTTGACAGACAAAAATTGCTGACACCTTTCTTTCAGGTACTGGTATATATTTTTTAATTTTTAATTATTAAATATTTTTTTAAATATATAACGAATCGAAGTTTCTTTGTAAGACTGTACTAAAACTCATATTAATAATGTTAACAACGATTCTATGTGCAAGTGAAAATCCAAATTTTTGATATTACTATTTGACTCTTATTTTTTAAAACTCTCGCAATAATAAATTCTATCGGTTTACAAACTTTTCTAGTGAATGTATAAAAGTTCAGAAGACACTGAAAATATTGTACCCGTAATTTATTCAAATAAAATTGTTGCCAACTGTATTTTGCACATTGAAAAATTTGATTATGATTTGATTTATAAGAGGAGCCGAAAATAACTTTTGAAAATAACTTGTTTATGTAAATTAATCTGATTTATTATCATAATTGTCGGCACATCTGATGACTTTCGACTAATTCTATTTTTGGCGTCGGAAACAGTCGGAAACAGAATGACTATAATTGTTATTCTAACGAAAATCATACAGGTGGCTGGTAGGCGGTGGAACTTGATTATTAAGCGACATCCTCCTGCACAGCACGCTTACGACATATCACTAACTACTGACGTCATCCTTATTGATCTGATTTATGTTGTTCAATTGATAGCGTCTTTAGAGAGTGAAGAGAATTATTGTTAGTCAAATCAAGAATAATTAACAGTGATTTAATGATAATACTCGTCACCAGTTTTGGGACATAGTTGGAGTACCCACATTTAAGAAATATGAAGAATTCTGATATAGGCCTTTGCTGATCCAATATAGTTCACATTTTTAACTGGACTGTAAGACCGTTTGGGTCGCCAGAGCCTCCTCCTGCGAGCAAGCCATTGCCTGAAGGAATTCGCGGAGCAAATAAGGGAGCTTACCTCTACTGTGATACCGTTTCGCCGTTTGAGACTAGGTTAACGCTTAACGGTTGAGCTACAGTGAATATCACTTAATATGTCTTTATTTAACTTAATAAATCTGTGTATTTATTTAAATTAAATTAAAGTGTTTATGCGTAAATGTGAAATCAGCAATATTACAAACTTAGATGCTTACTTTTAGCAATTCAGTAAGATCTCACAATTTAACGGCTTTCCCAGCACCTAAATATGTGCTTAACGAGTGTTGTTCACCGACTCGGAGATTAGCTAGATAGATACAACAAAACTTGTGATTAAGATATACAAAAGTTTAGCAACTTGGTAATATTTTTGTCAGAATCTTAGTCCTTGATCAGATTGTGTTCCTGGATAATGACTGTTGTTCACAACTTACCCTAGTTTACAATCATCCACAACTTTACAATCATCTACACATTTAAAATACTGGTTGCAAGTATACCAACCCAACAACATGCATTAGCTTAGTTTTATATGATTGTCAAATAAAATATTAATATAACTTTTGTTTATGATTATAAAAGAAAAACCTAATTCAATAGGAAATTAATAACGTATAAACGATTGTAGAGAGAAGGTTTTAAGCAATATTTTTTCAATTTAGGCATTAAGGAAGAACTCTGAGACACCGAATTAAGGAATTGCATATTGAAGTAACATTAATATACTTCCTTCCTTCGTATTCGTATAGTAAAGAGGAAAGAAGACATTTTATTTTAGCAATCAAAATTGAACTGAATCACCTGAAATCAGCCTCTTATGATGTTCGTGTTGTCATAAAAATTATATTACTTAATGAAATTTAATAATGTTTTTGAATATCATTGAAGCTCAGTCATTTAGATTTAAAAAAGTCAAGTATTTATAATTCAGTCTTCTTCACATCGGAATCCTCGGAATAGCGCAAATATTAAATGTAGAGAACATCCACTTTATTTTTGCAAAAAGTTCAACTAAGCTAATTGGTCAATATCTAAGGGAAAATTTATTTGAATACACAATGGCTCGAATATGTGGGCGGAGAGGAAAAATCTTTTAGAATTTATTACCATATCGTTTGCTGAAATTATTTGAAATGGTTTTGGGATAATTGAGTGATCATATTAGTACTTGTAGTCATTGAAATTTACGAAACTTAAGATTCTTTTCAAAATTGGGTTCAACGAAAGAATTCGTATTTTTTTTTGTTTCAACCCCTGCCAAATCTATAATTTACAACTTTAATATATAAAGTTAAATAAATATCACTGTTTAATTAGGCGAAACGTAATTTGTGCTCGAGAATTACTTTTTTTGAAGTTCCTAATTATGATAACAGCTTCTATATTTATTTCTTTCAAATATTATTGTAGCTCATTTATCAACTTTTATAAGAAATGTTTAATAATTAAATTAATTCAACAAAGATGTATAAAGTTAACGATAGACATAAACTGCTTTTGAGATGTTATTTGGAAACAAAATATCTTAGTAATAATTGAAGCTAACTTATACTAAAGTGTCCTATTAAGGATTATCCTGATATGAAACAGGAACTAATGATTTAATGAAAAATTTTAAATAGTATATGTGGAACAAATAATAAGGTCGCAGGCTATATGTTATTAATTCTTCAAATCGTTTTTCAACTACTCGTAAATGCTATTCTAAATACGATTACTATAAGGCAGAAAAATGTTAAGGTATTTATTATTTGGTTAAAGAAAAAGTTTGCAATCGGGCAATGAGCTATTAGGTATTACTTTAAGATAGGCCTCAGACTTGGAAGATGCCTTGCAAAGAACGAGTGACGTCTTAACGCACTCTTCACTAATCGCGATTATAAACGCGTTTTGTAAAATTTCATGGGGTGCAATTAGAAAATGGTATTCGTTTTGCCACATGGTAAGTAGTCTATGTATTCTGTGGTAGTTTTCGATTGCACATGATATGTTAAAAATGTGACGCCAGTTTCTATTTTTTTTATATATTTAATTCTATATATTTTCTATTTATGTTATAAAGTAAAATATGAAATAACTCAACAATAAGCTTATGCTGAAAAGTTTTAAACCCAACTGACTTTGATGATATAAAAACCAGTTCCAACTTTGTTTATGTTTGTAGGAACATTATATTTTGTGTCAATTTTTTGCTTTAATCTAGAACCGTCGAAGTTTCTTTTATATTGAATAAATAAAATATTTGATGTATGTTTCTTCGTGTGCATGTAATCATTTCCTGTAGGAAATGAAATATAAAAAGTATACAACAGTATTTTATAGAAATGCAATGAAGAGATAAAATATTTTTAGGAAAATACTATTTTTTGATAATGTACTCATTAAACCAAGATTTCATTTATTAGATTTAGGAATAAACAGATATGAAAGTTTTTATAAAAAAAAATATAATTTTTCAAGTATGTACTACTTCTGTCATTTAAATTTCAAACAATTGAATATTGCTGTAACTGTATTGTTGAAGTTTTTGGTAAAAACATTTCAAGATTTACAACACAAGTGTTAAATTTAGCAGAAAATAATCGAATGAAATCCCATATTTTTATATTATTATTTGAATCTGATTTCCCTTGGCCTCAAATATTGAAAACATATTTATATAAAAGTCGAGGCACGTCGTAGATCTTGCAACTCATTCATAAAGGAATGAAAATGTTGAATAACCTGATATAATAATCCATCATTTTATTATTATTATTTATTAATTTTCATATTAATTTACAATTTTAAATACATATCAAAATACACTTTTAAAAATATAAGAAATAGGAGGTCCACGGGCTCGGGTGTAGGGACCAAGATACCGGTGAGAGAGGAACCTTCCCACAATTCGTGTCGTGTCGAGTAAAACTGACTTTTGTATCACGCCCTTGAGCCAACTGCCCAACGCGACCCTCTGTAGGTGTTGTAGGAATGAACATGTTGGATAACTTGATATCATAATTCATCCTTTTCTTATTATTATTATTATTATTACTATAATTAATATATATGAAATAAAAAGCATAATATGATTTATTTAAAGTTATACATTCCACATTTAAAAATATATTAGTAAGGTAGTAGGGTTTGGGGTAGAGTGAATTAGAATCCAAAAATACTCAAACGGATATGACATACATACATACATGCTTTTCACTGATTATTTTACAGGGTTCTATTTCAGAACCCTCCATACAATTACAATACAGAACATATAATTTTAATACATGAGAGTATAGAGTATAGTTTGACATATACTCGTGCATGACATAAATCTTCATTCTTCTAGCAATTTAGTTGTCGATACTCAGAAGAGTGTCGAACACAATGAAGAGTCATTGGTCTAGTTTCTTGTCCAACTCATTTGCTGTAACTGCAGTTCGACTATAACTTATTACCCGAGTTCATGACTTAATGCTTTTACTTAATGCTTTTAAACTTAAAGTAAAGAGCCCTTAATATGTCATGAAAGGTCGTTATAGTTAACTCCATATCTTGTATAAGTTTTGGTCTATTTTCTTCGTTTGGAATAATTAAAGTATATTATTCAAGATAAGTGTATGTGTATTTGCATAGATATGTATGTATATATACATCTATTTTATAGATATTTTATGAAATCACTTATATTTGTAGAAAAATATACTATATTTTTATTAATTTTATTACTTTTTTATTTTGATTTAATTATTTTTTTGGCACACCTACAAACGTTATCTCTTGTACTTTTTAATGTTGGCTGGCAGAAAATGCTTAAGCTCGAATTTGTACAACATCTTTGTACAATGTTTTTTTAATGTAGTGCAATAATGAATAAATAATATAAAAAAATAATTCTTCGTAATACTTCTCAAACTTCGCAATATAGTCAAAGTAAAAAGTCATTTCTATTCAACCTTCAAAGTTGAACTTCCTAATGTCTCGAAATAATCCAAATATAACAAAATGTCCGACTTGATCACTTTGAAATAAATGTTTCAATAATACTGTTTTTGATTGATATTTAACCAGTACATTCAAATGGCTTCAAAAGAAAAAGTAAAAGTCATTGCATTATTTTTTATATTTATATCTCTTAAACCTTCTTCTGTGATTCATTTATTTTTAATGTTATTGATATGACGTTGACAATATTGCAGGTCACATTCTTATACGTGACATCGCTTATTTGACTTCCTACATTAAAAAAAAAATGTATGACGATCATCTGATAATTAAATACGCTTTAGGAGCAAATGGCTTGTTTTTACGACTCCTATTTTATATTTTTTTTGGATATAATAAGATATTTACATAAACTACATCTTAAGTTAGATATGTTAATGATATTGAAAATACACTTTTCGATGTATAATTTGTATATAGAAAATATTTATCAAATTCGTATAATCTACAGTTATGCTTAATTTAATATTACTAAGAAAGCGATATTTAAAGAAGAAAATTAAAAGTGAGAAGCCTTCCTTAAAACTTATATATTTGAATCAATAAAATTTAAGGACTTCGAGAGTCGCGGATATAGAAGCAAGATTATTACGGTTCCTTCCTTCGTATTCCTCAGAGTTTTGGATAATAAGGTGTTTCTATATACTTGTAGCAGTAAATTAAGAATAAAACGATATGTTCCTTCAATATGTTTATTTTATTCAAGTTTATTTATTTTATATTATTGAATTACTTTTATTAGTTGTTGTAACACAATGGTAAATTAATTGTAATTAATGCGGATTTCAATGAAGTTACATGAACTATATAATGTAACTTAAATATAATTTATTTGACGATAATTTGGTTCATAGAACATCAAGTTGACCAGATCAAATTTATCATCTTTGTCTTTAAAATTATTTATAACACTCATGAGTTTTATTTATTTTAACATCATAAATGCTTTTGAACATTTTATAAAGGCCACGTATTAAACATGTCAGTCCTCTTTTTATCTTAACGGGTATACCCTAAAACCTTTTACTAAATATTAAATGTTGGGAATTCATTTTATATTTGAGAGACGCTTAACAAATGTTACTAGATCAATACGAGAGAATTTATATGAATACACATGACCTCGAATATTTGGCAGAGAGGAGAAACGTTTCAGAATGTATCATCTTAAGGTTTTTACCCAAGATTTGTTGAAATGGCTTTGGGATAACTGTGTGAAAATATTATTACTTATAGCCATAGAAATGTACGAAACAAATTCTTTTACAAATTGCGCTCGACAAAACAATTCATCTCCACGTTGCTTCAACATATAGAACATATAGAAGCTTGTTTCTTTTTCTGAAAATGCGCTGTCCAGGGATAATATCCAGATAGCGATGGCTAAACAAGAAAAGTAAAAAGCTTACTGGTTCAAGACCATTGAATGTTGAATTATACATTGAATATTGAGCATAGAGCGTTTCCTCACAATTAAATGTTGCTGTCTCAGATTGTTCTCATGATAGAATAACGATAACACCATGCCGTCACTCCACATGTTGTCATTGAAACGTCTGCGGAACTACACGAATTATATTAAATGATTTTTCTATACGGCCAAGGAAAACGAAGATATAAAATACCTTGCAGATAAAAAAAAATAAAAATAAGAAATAATTATATTTAGTTATACCTACATAAGTATTGGACTTAATATTAGCAATAATATATGATATTAATAAGCATATATATCTTATTTAAAACATTAGTATGTACATGTATGTATGTACATGTGCCAGTGTGCTTTTAGTTAAGTTTGATATTTTTATTTAAAAAGAAGAATATTTATATATTTGCTAAATGTAATAATCTGTAGTAGAGGGTACATAAATAAATTTAGTGTTAAACTAAGTGACATGTGTTAAGAAAAGATTTAGTGAAAAGATTTCTAAGTCTATTCAATATAATTTAATTAATACTAATTATTACTCCGTTTTGGTTCTCTAGAGACCAGAATTCTTAAAATATGCAATACTAATAATGGATTATATTAATATTATTAAATTTACTAAATCCAAATATTTAATGAAAGTCCAAACCATGTTATATATTTTTGGTTGCTTAATAATATTGCTACATTAATAATAAAAAGTAAAATGTATATTGAAATGTAACATTATTTTTCGATCAACTAGACAAATGAAAATCAAATAGCTTTTACCTGTAACCATTTAACTTTGTATTTTTAAAAATTGTTGTTATATATTTAAATGAAACAGTAATTTAAAACTTTATCAGTGATAGCTTCGCAATAGGCTTTTAAAGCCAGTGACAATAATGTAAGCTTTAAAGCTATCATTAGACACGCTTGCTGTTGAAAATATGTGATATTTCTTATCTGAGTAATAACATCCAATCAACGTATATTTATTTAGAATAACAGCAAAATAAATTTGCATAGAATATTTTTGAATCTCATTGTAAAGTTACTTTGATTAAACCAATAATTATTAAACACAAAGGAGTAAATAAATATTTATTAAACATGTCACAAGCAGTTCGTGTATCGGCATTAATGAACAAATGTTATACTAACTTTTGCTACGGTTTAGTAGATTATGATGAAAACTCTTGTAGACGTAATCAATATATTAAATTGACTGAGTTATTTCCATAAATATTTGTCGGAAATTATGTTAAAATGTGACCCTTCAACTAGCAGTTAGGTAGCTTGATAAGTTATCAAGCTTCACAAACTTACCACAAGGAAACAACGTAGCCTTAAAGGGAAAATTAACTTTAATATAATTTTGTTCTAGAGGTTCCTGAAATTAAGAGTCATTACCTCCATCACGACTGGCATTAAATGAATTACAGTTCACAGCGAGATGCGGAATAAGTTATTCATAATGCGTTTGTATTCTAAATATTCTTTCATTCAGTATGTTATAAACAGATAATAAAGTAACTGAAAAAACATGAAATTTAAAATTATTTATAAACATGTTTTTCATATTATGATTATTGTTATTGTCTCTAAATATATATAACGATATGTCCTTGTTTGTGAATTTTGTATTTATAGAAAAAAATATAACTGCTCTATTTTTTCTATTATTTATGTTTCAATTATTTACCATTATATATTTTTTTTCATGTACGTATCACTTAAAATTGAATTCTTGAATATTAGATCAGCTCCATTTGATATTGAGGATTGCTTGTAAAAACTTATGAACAATAACTTATATAATTAATTAAAAAGTACGTTTATTACTATTGTTGAATAAAATAAATTATTAAATGTTTCATTTAGAGTAATTTAAAGTAAGTAGTACTTACCGCAGCGGCTTAATCATAACAGCGATGTGACTTTCATTATTTATGACCTACTTAAAAAATAGATTACTTAGTTTTTTTTCCTCGTAATTCCCAAGATAGCAGTCATGCTAATCTACTTACAGTACATTTTTGAACAGCACTTTCGAGCATATTATAATATTTATAACCAAACTTTCAAGAACCACGCAATTTCTCAAATTAGATTTTTTTTATTGTTCAGATATATAATACCTAAGTTATTGTATGTACACAATTAATGAACGGTATGGGTCTTGTTAAACTGGACTAATATAAAAGCTTTTGAAAATGATTTCAGTAGTTACTTGACCAGGAAGTTAATTTACATAAATATAGTATAAATTTAAATAAAAAAACGAAGTCATATATAGTCCAAGTTCTCTTAATATAAAAAATAACTTGATTACATCAAAGAAACCGCTGAAAAGAAAAACAAAAACAAGGGAAGGACAAAACTCGCTAAATAATAAATTCTATCAGATAACAAAGTTTTCTTGTGAATATCTAAAAAGTTTTTAGTCAGACTAACAATATTGTACCTGCTATTTATTTAAATATATATTTGTTGGGAGCTGTATTTTGCAAACTGAAAATTTCACTTTGATTTGATTTAAAAGGAAGAAGCACAAATAAATTAAAAAAAAAAAAACTTAAAGAACCATTGTTTGAACATTTCTTGAAAGTATAAGAATAAAGTTATTACTAATGTTGATAAATGTTATATTTAATAATCACTTTGTTTTCTAAATTTACTATAAAACGATCAATCATTTTTGCTTATTCTACGCAACAATAGCGGAAATGTGAATAGTTCATAAAAGTCTAGCTAAAGCGTTGTATTAAATTATGATATATGGAACCACTGTTAACAATAAATTGTATGTCAATTTTCAATAATTCATGTTTTCTTTTATAATATATTTATATTAGGCACTGACTGATGGATTTTGACTTTGAATGGTCAGTACAGCATAATGCTTGCTATACATTAGGAACTGAGTCAGTCTCACTTTGGACTCAGTCACTCAGTTAGATAAAATGATCTTAATCTACAGCATAATACTTGCTCTATCACCAAAGGGAAGAGAATGGGTGGTTTTGTTATTTTTTTCCTTAAAATCAAGTCTTTGTTAAATATTACAACTGTTAAAGTACTTCGAGTCGAGTAAATTTCGAGTTCATAATTACATGATATGACAGTATAATATGGAGCTTGTATGTGCATTTGATAATAAGGTCTTTTAGATCCATTTGAAAGTCTATATCATAAAAAGTATATGACGTATATTGAACATTTAATAAATGTAAGGAGCAAAAGATCTTACAAAATATATATATAAACAACATCTTTAGGTAACAAAAATGTTAATGATATTTAAATTATACTTTTTGGTATAATATTTTACTAATTTTCATAAATTAAAGTATATTCTTAGTAAAATGATTTTCAGTAAAGTTATATAAACAAGTTTATATGCGTCAATGCGTAAATATGTAATCATCAATGTAACAACCTTAGGTGCTTACTTTTAGCAATTCAGATCTTACAATTTAACGTCGTTTCCAGCGCCTGAATGTTTGCTTAACGAGTGTTGTTCACCAACTCTTAGATTAGTAATGTGTGAATTTACGAAATATAAAAGTTGGGATATTGGTGTTAGAAACATCAATATCTTTGTTATAGTCTTAATCTTCGATCAGACCGTGTTCTTGGTTACTTAATAACATTTATTTATGTTACGAAAAACGACGGAAATATGACGGAATAAGAAATAAAACTATACTAAATATAAAATCTTATAAATTTCAGGGCGACCATCTATAAAGGATTGTAACCAAAATATCTTCACTTTACTTATTAAGGAACGAGTCTGAGGGTGAAGAAGTATATTTCAGTAAGTTTATTATACTTCCTTCTTTCGTATTCCTTAAACAATTATATAGGGCTTGGGATATATTTATGACAGTAAATAAAGAGGAAAGAAGACATTTTATTTACTCTATATAGATTTAAATACTTTTTATAAGTTAATAAAATATTAATGGTAACAATTATACTGGGTGTCAATTGAAAGCGACATGACTTATATATAATCAACAAGTTAAGTATATTATACTTATGCTGACTCATTTACTATTGCTCATAAAGAAAATAAGACCGAAGTGAATCGACTTTATCTTTATAATATTCTTTAATATGAACATCATAAGAGTGTTTTATGTTCATTTTGACATAAAAATTATGTTACTTGAAAAAATTTCAAAAAGTTTTTTTATATTATTAAAGCTCAGTCGTTTTGTTTTGAAAAAGGTCAAGTCTTTATTTTAATAAGAATACCTCAAAGCTGACTCAATATTAAGTGTTCGGAACATCCACTTTATATTTGGAGAACATTCAACAAAAGGTACGAGAGAATTTCTTTGAATACACGAGACCTCGAATATGTAGGAGGAGGAGAAAAGGGCGGAGAGAAGAAATCTTTCAGAATTTATGACCATATGGTTTTGCCGAAATTATTTGAATATACTTTAGCATAACTGTGTCAATACAGTACAGTACAGTACAGTACAGTACAGTACCGTACAGTACAGTACAGTAGTGAGTTATTACTCATCATAAAAATGTACAAAACTCTTGTATTGATTATACAAACTGTGTTAAAAAATATTGTTCTTTTAATTGTTTTAACATCTGTCTACAGATTTACTGTTTTAATACTAAAAGTTAATCTCACTGTTTAATGGAGCTGAAAATAATCTGTACTCGAGATAAATTTTTTAAAACACCTTTTTATTATGAACAGCAGCTGAGGTCAATTCTTTCAAACCTTACTTTAGCTCATGTATCTGAAAGTCGTATAAAAAAGTTAAATAATTAAAATTCGGTATTAAAGATCTATTAGATTAACGAGGGCAATAAACGGCTCTAGTGACATACATTTTAAAGCTAATGTAATAGTTTTAAATGAAGGTAAATTTTATATAAATGTCCAAATGACTGTTACTACAAAAATAAATAAAAAAATATTCCCCTAAATCGATAAATCTTTTCAATTGCATGTTTTTAAAATCAAAAACAATCACTTTACTGCTGAAAAAGTCTGATATATTACTTGGATAAAGAAAATGTATCGCTCTGACGTAATCCTAAGCCTTTCACACTAATGGTCTGATGGGCTTTTAACTTTGGCAGAGTCACAAGCAGAACAGCTTCGAGAGCTTCAAGTCTTCCTTTAACAATTATCTGTTTCTTATGTAACGTATTAAATGTTATTGTTTATTTTTAATATATTGAAATCCCATAACACTTATTTTATATTTATCATGTTTAATAAAATATTATATAACGCAGCTGAAAGTTTTATATATTATAATAAATTCCGCTGTACCCGTGTATTACAAGTTTATAACACATGAGTCAAGCTTATGCTTAAAGTTAGAAACCCGACTGACATCAAAATGATATTAAACCCAGTTCCAACTTTGTTTTGCTTGGATTTACGTTAACAAGCTTTATATTTTGTGTCTATTTTTAATTATTGTTTTTATTAAAATAATAAAATATCTTCGTGTGCATGTCATATTTCATAAAATAAGTTCCTGTTGGAAATTATTAACATAAGGTATAATATAATACACTCTTGTATAGAAATGCAAAGTTGTGATAAAAAGTATATTTCGAAGAGTATATTTTAAACAGGATTAACAAGAATAAGTTAAGAATAGTTGCTTTAACAGAAACGCGAGAGGAAACGAGAAAGAACAACAAATTTATATCGTATTATTATTCGTTAACTAAAAAATTAACTAAATTAAAGACTATTTTTAGTTATTTCTACACAGGTATCATATATAGTTTGTGTAGTTGGTAAAAATTTCATTATATCTGGTAATCAGCTAATTATATTTATCTTTCACTATATAGTTTTTAATAAATTATTAAATTTGAGTGTTTATTTTATTAAAAGAATATTCTTAGTAAAATCTGCTTGACTAAAATTATATCAACAAGTGTTTATGCGTTAATGTGTAATCAGTATTGTGACAAACATAGATGCTTACTTTTAGAAATTCTAAAAGACATCATAACTTAATGTTGTTTCCAGCTCCTGAAGGTGTGTTTAACGAGTGTTTTTCTCAAACTCCTAGATTAGTAAAGGAGATACAATATAACTTCTATCTTTTGCGATTTTGGATTACAAAATTTAAATTACATTACTAAAATGGCTATTCAAAGATGGGGATTAGTCATAAAAGGGTAAGAATTTAGGTTTATATGTATTTTTTAACGCGACATAATAATAAAAAAATAAAAAATAAAAAAAAATGGTAAGTGTGGACCACCCCTATCACTAAGGGGTATGAGAAATAGATGTTGGCCGATTCTTAGACCTACTCAATATGCTCAAATAATTTTATGAGAATCGTTCAAGCCGTTTCGGATTAGTAAGGGAACGAACATTGTGACACGAGAATTTTATATATAGGATGTATTTTAAATTAATATTATTCTTCTTTCACTACCTCTTTATAATATTTACTACTTTTTTATAATATATAGCAAAAAATATACTAAAATATAAAAATGAATAAAAGTCAGGGCGATCGTCTATAGATTTTCAAACAATATTTCTTCAAGAATTTGAAACAATATTTCTTCAATTAACACATTAAGGAAGGAGTTTGAAAGACGCGGATAAAGAAGCTTTATATCGAAGAAGAATATTATAATTTCATTCTTCGTATTCCACAGCGATTTTTCGAAATTGATTTTTGGATATATTTATAGCAGAAAGAAAAAACAGATTATTTAACCATAATTGTTTTATGAAAAAAAAAAATATTATTTAAAAAAAAACATGTACGCATTTCCTATACAGATCTTAATTAGAGACAACATGATCTCTATAATGAACTTGTTTGCTATTTAATTGTTATTGTTGTCTCATCTCAATTTTAAGCATTAATTATTTATCAGAGGATAGCATCATACGATTATTATATTAATATAAATTATATTGCGTAACGAGATTTAGAAAGTGTTTTAATATCATTAATATTTAAAAAAGGTTAAGTATTTGATAATTCAGTCCTCTTCATATGTCGACTGGAACACCCCAAAGTCTTCGACTCATTATTAAAAGTAATGAACAACCACTTTATATTTGGGAAACGTTCAACAAAAGGTCAATAGATATTGTATGTGAATATACAAGAATTCAAATATGTGAGCGGGAAAGGAATAATCTCGTAAAATTCATAACCATATTCTTTGCCTAAATTATTTAAAAAAGGCTTTGAGATAACTGGGTGAGAATTCAATTACTTGTAGTAATAATAATGTACGAAATTCAAGATTCTTCTTCAAATTAGCATCAACAAAAGAACTCGTAATGTCATTGTTCCAATCCTGCCTACAGACTCACAACTTTAATGTTAAAAGTTAAATTAATATCACTGTTTAATTAGACAAATAACTTTTACTCGATAATGACTTTTAGTAAAAACCTATTTATTATGAACATCTGCTAAATTTATTCCCATTAAATATTATCGCAGCTCATTTATTATAAACTTTTGTAGCAAAAGTTTAATCATTAGTTTGCTAAAGTAAAGATTTACAAATTTAACGAGAGCCATGAGACGTTTTTACATTACTTTTAATTGTCATTAAAATATACTAAATGTCCAATATTTTCAGATTACCCCGAAATTAATAAAGATCTTAATTTTGACAGTAAATAGGGTTCTAATAATAATTATTCTTATAAATCCTTTTAACTGAATGCTATTTAAAAGCGACCAGTTTAAGGAATACAAAGGTTTACTTTACCTTTATAAAGATATTACTTGTAATCCTAAGTATTTCACACTAATGGGATGGACCTAATGATATGGCGGAGTCACAAACTGAAGAGCTATGCGACCTTCAAGACGACTACCTTTAACAAATATCTGTTTCTTGTATAAATACCTAAGGACTCTTGTTTATATTTTTAATATTTTAAAATTCTTTAAAACGTAACTATATACTTATTAGATTATTTACAATACTTTTATTTTGTGGTTATATTTTTGAATAAATCAAGAATCCTGGATTTTTGATTTTATTGTATGTAAAAATTACCTTTGTTTTCATCCGCGTGTTATATTTAAAAGAATCAATTTCTTAACAAAATAGAAATATATAAAGTCCACACAAGCGGAGTTAGTCTCGCGACACAGTCGATCGCATCAATGTAAATATTGATATTTATTTATAGATAAAAAATATTATTTGATGTCAATACTTATTTTGAGCAAATTTATAATTGCAAATAATATTAATCGAAAAGAATAGAGAGAAATGGGAGAATAAGCGAAAAAAAATAGTTTAAAAAAAACGGTCAATTTAAAATCGAGCGGAGTTGACGTCTCACACACGGCTGAGGTGAAAGCACGTGAGACGCCTCTGAAGTAGTGTAGTAGAAATGGTCGCGTGCGCGAAAAAAAAACGTTCTATATGTTAACTACAAATATGGGACACATTTTATCAATTATCCGAAAACTACAACGGAACGGAATGGAACGGAACGGAACGAAACAGAACGGAACAGAACAGAACAGAACAGAGAAGAGAGTATAGAAACGCAACGTTTTAATTAACAAGAAGTTCGATGTGTATATGACATATATAGTACCAAATATGTATTTAAAAGAAATAAAAGATTTAGAATAGATTAAGTATTTACTAGGTCGGAGAAGAGCGATAGCAGAAATAAAAGTCATTCATCATTTGCACTTGGTGATACTGTGAACAACACTAACAACAATACTGTGATACTTCACTTCCATATAGTACATAATCTCAATACTATAGCACACACTCCAATATAGTCAACCAACCAACCAATCACGCCAAACAAACCAAGTGAGCAACAACAGCGTTTACCGTACTATTAAAACAATTGACGTACTTTTATTAGAATAATAATAGAAATAGAATAATAAGAATAAACATACTTACATTTTGCGAGCTTTTTAGTTAGAAGGAGAAGCAATTAAAGCTATCAAGGATTTCCAACTTAGTTGATATTGATTCCTTGGCGTTTAAATTTATTTCCTAGAAATCGACATCGAAAAGTGATTTTTGTGGTCACGAAGATATATATTATTTGATAATCCTCTTCATTCCTTTAGGGAACAGAATATTTAAAAAATATGTATCTTATAATGGGTTTTAATTCATTAATATAAGAAATTTGTATTAATTATTTGTGACCTCAAATAAAAGCCTAAATTTTGTAATATATTTTTTCATACTTAAAAATAACATACGTCATAAAAAATAAAAGAAAACACATATCGAAAGGTAACAACACTATTCTTGGATCTCAAGGCATGTTATACTTTAAAATTATTCAGATTAAAATCAAACCTTTTCCCTATTTTGCATAATTTTTGCATAATGACGTTATCGATAAAAATGACATATTTAACACATTAATAGTGTTGCAACTTCACAATCATAATTAAATGTAATCTTTACAGCCAGTGACAATAATTTAAGTTTTAAGTTTATCATAAGAAGACACGCAGGTTGTTGACAGAATTTGAGATTATTTTACCGATTCATAACACCCAAGTAACTTCTTCTAAACAAAATAAACTTTGCATAGAATATATTAAAAATGCCAGTAACTTTGATAGGTAATTCACTACGCGTAAGCGAACGTTAACTGAACATAAGGGAGTAAATGAATATTTAACAAACATTAGAGACGTAGATTTATAAAACAACAGCATTTATTAAATAATGTTACTAACAATAATTATTTATGTAAAGCATAATCATGTGTTACCAAACATTTTCAAACATAAAAATGTGACCCTCAATTTTTATTTACTTATTTATTTATATACTTTACTGTACACCACAAGAAATGAAAATAATACATAAAGGACAATAAAAACAAATACCTTAGGGTAAAAAATAAAAACAAAAACCTTAGGGTAAGAACATTTATAAACAAGTCTAGTAAATGTGGGTAGATGAAAAAAAAAATGTATATATAAACATATAATTATGATAATCATACATAGAAATACATACTGATGCATATATATATATATATATATATATATATATATATATATATATATGTAACAGATGTTTATATTTTATGATATCAATAATAATAAAAATTCTTTTATGGATTTTTCAAATATATATAAAGATTTAGATTGTCGTATCTTTAGAGGCAGTGCGGTATCTATCTAGAAGTCACACAAAGAGACAGAAGGTCGGCAAGTTTCAAGGACTTTTAATAAATATTTTGAATAGAGAAAGTTATGCAGCGAAAGAAAAACATTAAGTTTGATATAATTTTGTTTTTAAGCTCCGTGAAAGGCTCCCCCCGAGGCTGCCACCTTGTCGTGGTGGGGGGGCTTGCGTGTCCCAATGATCCCTGAAGCTATTCCGGCAGAGTCACTCATACCGGCAGGTTTAGGGTGAGGGGCCAGACTAAGAGCAGCCACTCCAGGCGTAGGTATGTGACGACACCATCGCCCATCGGAAAAACCGGTGCAATCAGTCGAAAAGCCGCAAGGCCCAAAATCATACCGTAACCCGGCCATTGCACTATGGCCGGGACCGGGGGCACAACACACGTGATGTGCTGCGAGGAAGGAAACCTCTATAAAAAAACTACCCGGAAACCTATCTAGCGTGCTGCGGCGTAGGGTTAATTGGCAAGCGCTGAGAAGGCGGGGGAGCTCACCCGTAAATGAGCCCTAACGACATGAAAGTAAGCATTTTGAAAACGTCTACCCAGGAGGGTGCCAACCAAGCTGGGCAATCCCTCCCGACGTCTTCGGACGTCGGCTCCCCCACGTACTCTGGGGGGGGCACAAAATGCTCCGTAGGTCGGCAATCCGCCGGCCTCCGTGAACACGACCCTAGCATCCGTACAATTGACCCCAATTCTGCTGTCGGAATGGATATCGTTGATTTGGACGCGGAGGAGTCGACCCCGTTGGTCGCCTCTTCCGCTAATGACCCTGGCAAGCGCAAGGGATTTAAGATGCCTTTCGATATGGCGTCCCTATCAAAGGGGACCAGGTTGGGCTCTCGCGGTAGCGAACAGCTGTCTGACCGCGGGGGCAGTAGTCGACGGAAGAGACCTCTCTCTGAGGTCACTCCGACTCCTAGTGACGCGTCCGGTAGCGTGGTGCTACATCCAAATGCAGCGCCGCTCGTCGTGGACGCGCCACTACTGGCCTTAGAGGGAGTGGGCTCGCTCGAGCGAGGGCCCAGTTGCGAGCCCTCAGAATGGAGGTGGAGGAGGCCGAATTCAAGCGCAATCTAAGCGCTCGGGCCCTCCGCAAACAGCCTGCTGCGGTTGAGAGTGTGCCGGGATCCGAGGAAGACCTTTCCTTGAGGTCGCAACCGGCATACTCTCCTGAATGCTTGGGGGCGGAGGAACTAAGGGCCGTCGCTGGACGGCATGCTGCCTCGATCATCGACGTTAGCCGGAAGTCCCTGAACCTGAAGGGGACTATGGTCAAGGCCCTGAGGGAGGCTTCGAGCGGCATGCTCGAAGTCGTGCAGGCCTTGGCCAGCCGCAGCGAGCCTGAGGAGACGCGCCGCATCCGTGCGGATAATGCGCGTCTCCACAGGGAGTTGAAGGCCCTCAAGAATGAGCTGAAGGCTCACAGGAAGGAGTTTTCTGAGATGAGAGCATCTGCGGCCAAAGCCGCGGCTCCTGATGTGCCCTCCCTCAGCTCAGAGACTCTGGAGGAGTTGAGGCAATCCCTGATTACCTCGGTGGGCGTTATGTTAAACGCCCGCCTTGCAGGTATCGAAGATCGCTTCCTCCCCGAGAAGAGCCTTCGGCCGCCTTTAGCGGCAGATCGCCGAAGGGAGGCCGCGACAGCTGCAGCAGCGGCGAGGAAGCCCGTTACAAGTGAGCGTTCAGGCTCGCCTGTCCTAGGGACGAAGCCTGTGGTGCCTCGGTCTCCTCCGGCTCCTTTACAGAAGGCAGCCGTTACGGAGGAGGCCTGGACCACGGTCGTGCGGCGGGGCAGGAGTAAAATGAGTGCCCCCCGCCCGCCGGCCCCGGCTCCTGTGGGTAAACCCGCAGCCCGCCAAGCAGCAGCCCCTGAGCCTTCGCAGCCGCCAAAGAAAGGCAGAGGTCGCAGAAGGCGGGGAGCCAGGGCGAAAAGGCGCAAGGGCCGTTGCCAGCCGAAGCCCAAGCTGCCGCCGCCTCGGTCACCTGCGGTCATTATTAAGCTGCAGGACGAGGCGGCCTCGAAAGGAGTCACTTACGCACACGTCCTCGAGCGCGCCGCCGAGAGAGTTAATCTCGGCGAGATCGGGCTCGAGGGTGGGCTCGTAATTCGGCGTTCGGCCACTGGAGCGAGGCTCCTGAAGCTGCCGAAGGCGGCGGCCGACAAGGCGGGGGCGTTGGAAGCGAGCCTCCGCTCCGCCTTGGATGGGGTTGCAGACGTCGCCCGAGCCCAGCAGAGGATTGGCCTCAGAATCAAGGGCTTGGACGACTCTGCAACCTCAGAGAAGCTGGCAGTGGCGATCTGCCGCATTACCGGGTGCTACAGGGAGTCTCTCCACGTCGGGGAGATTCGCTGGGGCGCCGTGACCATGGGCACCACCTTTGCCCGGTGCACAGTAGATGCGGCGAGGATCCTGCTGGGGGCGGAGCGGCTGCTCTTCGGTTGGAGTCCGGCGAAAGTGGAGCTCCTGGAGGTGCGACCGCTGCGGTGCTTCGGGTGCATGGAACTTGGACACACGCATGCGGTCTGCCCCTCCAACGTCGATCGCAGCACTGGACAGTTCCCGAAAGCCTGGAAGGAGGGCAGGTTGTTCCTGTTGCGAAAGGGGGGTCGTTCTGCCGACTCTACTTACTGCATACAGGCCGATCGTGTTGCTGAATGAGACGGGTAAACTCTTCGAGAGAATCCTCTCTGCCCGTCTCATCTGTCACCTCGAGGAGGTGGGTCCGGATCTCTCAGAAGCTCAGTTCGGCTTCAGGGCGGGTCGTTCTACGATAGACGCCCTGAGAGCTCTGAGGGATGTGACCCAAGAGGCTTTTCGCGAAGGGGACGTCGTTTTGGCGGTTTCGCTGGACGTCGCTAACGCTTTCAACAGTCTTCCGTTCGAGACATTGGTCGAGGCGCTCCGGTTCCATGGAGTGCCTCCCTATCTCCGGAGACTGTTGGAGGCCTACCTGCAGGACAGAGAGGTCCCGTGGGAGCGCGGCGACCAGCGAATGTACCGACGTGCCTTGAGCCGAGGGGTTCCACAGGGGTCCGTTTTGGGACCAGTCCTGTGGAACCTGGGCTATGAATGGCTGCTCCGCTGTCCTCTTCTTCCCGGATGAGGGTGTTTTGTTACGCTGATGACACCCTCGTCACAGCACGGGGAGGGAGTTTTGCGGAGGCGGCCCGTCTTGCTACCGTCGGTGCAACTCTTGTTGCGGACCGCATAGGGCTGCTGGGTTTGGAGGTCTCCGTCACTAAAACGGAGGCCATCCTGTTCCACGGCCCTCGGCAGAGGCCTTGGGAAGGCTTCTGCCCAACGTCGGTGGGCCGCAGGCTCCATGCCGGCGCCTATATGCCGGCATCGTGAGGAGCATGGCCCTATACGGTGCTCCCATATGGACGGGGTCCCTCACCGCTGATTCAAGGACCCTGTTGCGAAGAACGCAAAGGGTCCTAGCAGTGAGGATGATCAGGGGGTACCATACGGTGTCCTACACGGCGGCCACTCTCCTGGCGAGCGATCCGCCTTGGGAGCTACAGGCGGAGGTACTCGCCGCCGTGTATTGGCACCGGGCACAGGCCTTGGCAACGGGGGCAAGGCCTTAGGCGGCGCGAATCAGGGCTCTAGCTCACCGAGCCCTGATGCGACGGTGGAACAGGGACTTGGAGTCCCCTGCCGCCGGTATGATCACAGTGGGGGCGGTCCGCCCTCACTTTGACCGCTGGATCAATCGGCGGCACGGAACGCTAACGTTCCGTCTTGTGCAGGTGCTGACCGGGCATGGATGCTTCGGTGAGTACCTGCACAGGATAGCACGAAGGGAGGCGACCCCCTCCTGCCATCACTGTGACGAGTCCGTCGACTCGGCTCGTCACACCTTGGCGGAGTGCGCCGCCTGGGACCACCAGCGCACTGAACTGGAGGGCGTGATTGGCAGGGACCTCTCGCTGCCGCGCGTTATCAGCGCGATGGTCAGCAGCGAGAGGTGCTGGGTCGCAATGGTCTCCTTCTGCGAACAAGTAATCGTCGCAAAGGAGGCCGCGGAGCGGGACAGGGAGTCAGCCTCGTCCGCTGACCCGCTCCGTAGGGGGAGACTGGGTAGAAGGAGGCGGGAATACGCCCGTCGCTTCCTTCCCCAGTTGTAGTGCCTGGTGAGGGTGGAGGGTGACCCCTCTTACCTAACATAGGCCTACGATGAGAGGGTGCTCTACGTTGCTCGGGGCACCCACATTCGGGGGTCTCGCCGGGGCGTCACGGTGTGTGCTAACGCGATCCCGTGATGTCCCATTACGGCGCAGAGGGCAACCGTTGGTTTTTTAGTGGGTAGCCTTAAAAATGGCAGCATCCTCTATGCTGCCGGGTAGTCCCACATTACCCGGCCGTCACCCCCCTGGGCCGACGGGGTACCCGTAACGGGTTTTTCCAACGGAAAAAAAAAAAAAAAAAGGGTTCATTACCTCCATCACGGTTGACGGAATACGAACAGTTAATAAACTAACATGTTATAAAATATTTATTTTTGCATTCTCCTTTATATTCACCGTGGATATAAAATACATTAACTTCAAATTAATAATAATCAAAATTATTTTAAATATGTTAGCCATGTTATATTTTTTTTATCAGAAATATAGAATGAAATGATCCCGATCCCGTAGCGATCGCAGGGATCTGGAAGAAGCGGTCCTGCTTTTCTTTATAATTTAAATGTTTAAATTATTTATCATATAAATACATTTTTAATAACGTACATGTTATTTTAAATTCAAACAATTCAATATTATTGTAGCTGTATGGGTGAATTTTGATTATAAAGACATACTAAAGCTACACACAAACGTTAAGTTTAAAAAATAATGATTCTATGCTCGAATTATATATATTTTTTATTAGTATTTGGGAATTATTTATCTTGGCCTCAAAAACCAAAAATATATATAAAAAAATAAAATAAAATATATAATGCAGAAAAGTTGATTTGTTTATTTGATCTTCGAAACATCTGGAAAAAATTGAAATAAGTATTCTGAATGTGATAGGGAGATTCATGAGTAATGTTACACGCTATCTCTTGCTCATGCTCATGCTCTTAGTTACCTAAATAGGCTCAAAACGCGACTAACAGCTAGTCATAAATAAAAGTCCAAGCCAGTCGTAGTTCTCAGTACGAATCTAATATATATGCACATGAAAAAGTAGGATTATAGGTTTATATATCTGTAACTTTTATTCCTTGCAGTTTTGGCGTATGTTGTAGTTTAAGATGTTATAGAAAACTCCTATGTTATGGTTTAAGCCCTAATATACTACAACATATGTCTTTTAATTGGAATTTCTTATAATATTCAAAGGAATTAATACCACAATTTGTTTGTAAGGTAATTAATTTGAATTCTGTTAAGAGCTATCTTTCCGTCTAGACCGTTAAGAATTAACGGGGGGTTTACTAGTCACATATACTTGTAAAGTACTAAGAACTACTTACCGGAACTGTTTACTCAAATACTTATGACTTTCTTTCCTTATGATTTAAATTGAAATATATTTAAGTATTTTATTATATTTAGATAATGAGATGTCTAACATATTAAAAAATCACTGTTAATTTAAAAGTTGAGTTCATTACATTAATGTTACCGCTAAAGCTAACCCTAGGGAGACCGACAAAACTCTCGCAATAATAAATTCTATCAGATTACAAAGTTTCCTTGTGAATACGTAAAAGTTTGAGACATACTAAATTACATTGTACCCGTTATTTATTCAAATAAAATTGTGGCGAGCTGTACTTTGCATATTGACAGACTTTTTGATTTGATTTATGAGAGGACTCACAAATAGCTTTAGAAAATAATTTGCTTATTATCAGACCGAAAGCCATACGTTCATTGATTTTCTGTTTTAAGTTATTAAATTAATAAAAATAATATGATACAATTTTATTGTCTAGGTTCATTTAAATAACAATGTTTAACGTTTTCAACTGGTGTTTATTTGATAAATTTAAATATATTATTATAACAAGTGACAATTTTAGATATTATTATAGTTTATACTCATTCGTAAAAGTTGCCTTCTAAAGCAGGATAAATATTGGATTAATTTTTACTTCAAATATTATTTATTGCAACAATAATTAGCTATATTCAGCTTAAAAATAATATAAATACGTAAAAATGCTGTTTTTAGTATCAATTGATAAGAACTTACTTCTTAGTAAGTAAGTTGTTTATGTTCTTACATAAACATTAATTTTACTTAAACTTCCGATAACTTTAAGATCAGTTATTAACATTATTGAAGTGGAGCACTTTGTACTACTCAAATTGAAGTTCTTATCCAAAGTGATGAGGTTGAGAAATTATTATGTAATTTTTGTTATTTTTTTTAATAGTTTCTTAAGTCTCTTAGATTCTCTTTGAACTTTGTTGAAGTGACTTTTTTTCTTTTTTTCTATTTTCTATTTTTAAATTTTATAGTTATTATTTGTTACTGACATTTATTTCTTAACAATCGCTATATATTTAAATTTTGCCTGTTGTAAGACAAAGTAGATTTAATTGTAGGTTCATTAGAAATGAGATTAAATATTTGTTTTGCGTTTTCAGAATTTAATTTTGATAAAAAAAAAAATATATCATGAGGTGTAACACACGTATAATATATCGTGTATTTCATATGTATAATATTTCAAACATATACCTCGTAACAGCATTACAAGGTAAAGTCAAAATTCAGCACAACAACTAACGCAATTAGAAGGAGCAACTTCGAAAATTTAGTGTGCTGTGTGTTTCACCATGACCTAGCGAGCGTAACCACTCAGAATATATAATATATAATGTGATATATATATGTTTACAACTGTAGAAAGTGGATGACTATGCTATACTAACCATAACAAAAATTTTGTAGGAGTTGTTTGGAGTAGATGATGCTTTTTGTAAAAATATTAAATATTTATATAACAGTTATATTCTTCTGAAGAAACCGCTGATAGAGTTGATAGAGCTGATAGAGTTCACTTACAAAATATATTGTAAAGCTCTATTTTCACTTTTGAGGAAATATTCTTTTGGTGCAATTGTAAATGTAATTTGATAAATAATGTTATTTGATAAATTGGATTTTTTATGTAATTTAAATGACACGAAACAAAAATAATAAATGTCCTTCAATACAATAAGTAATAAATATCCAGAATTAAGTTAATAAGACCTGTGTACATAAAACTTCTTTATATATTGTATTATATATGCATTTCAAGAAAAGCTAATAAATAGTTATGAATATTATTTATTGTTATTTTATATAGTTATAGTATTTGGGGAATAAAATAAAAATGATCTTCATAAGCAATATTTCTATATATCAATTGATGCGGAATTTTATACTGAATCTAAAAAACTAACACTCATGTCGAGAACAAATTTTCCCTAGTAAATTGAACGTATAATGGAGAATACAAATAAAATGCTTTCAGATATCTTACATTGTTAATATATATTTCAGACAGTCTTCTCATCTAGTTATTTGATCTTTATTTTTATTCATCGTCAATAAATAGCTTAGTTTTGAAACCTTTCTTGAAAATAAATTTTATAGAATTGATGCTATTAATAAATCAATAATGATTGAATATAGAAAGGTTATAGTTAAAATTATTATATAATAGTGTATTTTAATTATAAAACTTTTAGTAATAAAACATACACTTACAGACTCAAAAACATGAACTTAACCTGGAATCAAACCTGTGACTTTTGGTTACTTATGATAATACCGTCATTGATCAGATTACAATATTAATTGGATAAAGCACCTTTTCTATTAATAACATATATAGAGACCTAATAAGTTTGTTTTAAAAAACATTTTATTATATTAGGTATTGCCTTGGATATTTTAATTTTAATAAAAGCCCATATCAACTTTGATTTGTTACCTCTCATAACTTGTGAAGTTTCTGTAATAATCGTAATGGTATGTCAAGAAACAGAGCCTTCATAAATCTTTTAAATATTTAATGTATAAAAACGATGGACATTTATCAAATGATAACCTCTATAATAGATTTAAAAGTCTGTAAAAACTACCTTTATTTTTTTTATTAGACATTAAAAAATTTTAACTTTAAGTATTTTTCTTGTTACATTGGCACTTCAGCTATATTACTAGAACCATAATTAGTGTGTCTAGACCTAGCATCGTCTAGACTCGTATAATACGTCTAAATTAGGGTTCAAACATATTTAATGAGTAAAGTAAGTTTTAAGAGTAAACAAAAATCAATAATTACCCGTCAAAATCAGAAGAGTATCAAGCCGTACGACTACGTAGGTACTCACACTGGTAAACAGTGTTTTTGTTAAATGGAATTTTAATTTTTGAAAATTATTACCTATTTTCAAATAAAACCCTATAGTAAGTATAGTTCTATCACTCTTCAGTTTTCGTTTAATATTAAAGCGAGTAATGATTAGTAATAAGTGTTTTCAATAAATTAATATTGTTTTTTAATAAATATAAGTTTGCATTAAATAGAGCGTGTGTAAATTATGCCAATATCTTTTTGTTCTGCTTAGGTCCTAATCAAAGTCAACCTCACAATTTGACTCCATTAGTCCTAAACTGCTATTTAAATTATTTTGTCTTTTCGGTGCGACATGATATTGTTATTTTTATCAAACATGTACAAAAGATGTTAATTACAAATTAAAAAATACACCATTCGCACCGATAAAGAGATTAAGCTTCTGCCACCGATCCACATTTCTCACTTGTTCGAGTAAGGATCCACATTTTGTGACTCAAAACGTTAAAAATAGACAGAATTGTTTACTTTTCGGCTGCATAGTAAGTATTTATTAGAAAAATAAATACAAAAATAGGCATAATAATAGGTAATGTATAACCGTATATGTAGATGGTTTTTAGTATTTTAAATTTTTTTTTCCCATAATTGATAATATGCCTATTTTTATAATTTTGCAAAAAAAAGTTTTTGTGCTCTTTTTCAAATAATTTTCTTTGAGTACAGTGTTGGAACTTCAAGAATTTGTTTGAATTTCGACTAAAAATTATAATTATATTATCTAAATGTCCTCGTCAAATTTAAAAGTATTTTCAAATTCATTATCTACGAAGAAGAACACTTAATAGAAATTTTGTTCTTAGTTTGGTAAATATCAATAACTTAAGCTTTTCTAAACTGACCTGATATTAGAAACCAAAATGAAGAATCTTGTTCCTTTAACGTGCTAGAATTACTTCTTGTTTTATATGAGACAATTTGAGATAATGGATATGAGGAAATTTGGCAATCACATTAGTTTAATGTTTTAATATTTTGTGTATTATTTAGAATGTAAATTATTTTACCCTACCCTTGTAAATTTTTAATACAGTATTTATAAAAAGAAAAGATTAATTGACGCACATTTTTCACTCATAATAATTATAGTTACATATATAAAATAATATTAAAGTAAAATTATTTAAAAACTTCAGTTCTAAATTTTAACTTTGAAAAATTGTACTTTAAAATCATTGATCACAAACATCTCTAAAAATATATATTTATTTCAAATAATATCATATTAATTTCAATTATTTTTTATTTGCTTCCATTTTATTAAAGTTGTTAATATGTCTAAACTTACGTTATAAAATACAAATACATATTCACAGAAAACCATGATGAATCTTTTCAATTTATTTTTCTATGTCACCACACCACTTGTGTATTAATTTTTCATCCACTACTTTCTTAGTGGTTTAAAGTCAAATTATCAAAAGTAAGGATGCGAAAAATAACATTTAGAAATCATCAATCTTCATCTGTCTAACGAGTGCATCGAGCGCTGAAGACAGCGGCAATTGAGTAAACCTTATCCATTTATCCATAAGATCTAAAGAAACAAATTATCATATGCCCTTTTTTATGCAGACTTAAAGAATAAGTTATAAATATTACATATATATATAATATATATTTCTAGGTTATACATATATATATAATATTATTAGATAATATCTAAGACGTTGTATAATTTCAAATGGTATGAAACTTTATATCTCATGATGAGAAAAGTGGTATGTGACATCGTTACAAAAGGTGTTATTAAAATTTTCCTAAACACTTTAAATATGCAATGAAATTTAAACCCATAGTATCTATGTATTAAAGTATCACATACGCTTTGTTCTGAGATATGTAGATTACTTTACAGCTATATGTGTATCATACCTACGTATGCATGTGATCCCTACACGTGTAAACTTCTTATACATACGTACTTTAGTATATACGTAGGGATACAATATTTACTATATTATAATGTACAAAAAAGTTCCGAAATAAGCTTTACTTGTTACACGAAAATCAGAAGAGACTTTTTATCTGACATTTTATCAAGTGCCGTCTTGGGCAAAAACGTGCTTAGGGGAGAATCAAGTCAATAAATTTTGTAGGAAAAAAAGATAAGGACATCGCTAATGATTTAGAAATATCCTGTCTTTATTATTTTTTAAGAGTACTTAAGATAAGAAGTCTAGATAGAGTAAATTAACATTTATTCTACAAGAAATTAATATCATTATCATAAGAGAGGCATAAATAAGAAGTGTTTCTGTGATGTGTGTTTATTTTTAAAATGCCTATTTTCGGATTACAATTCAATTTTTACTTTATTTTTTAAATTTTCACAATTCAGTTATAGCTAATTTACAACATTAATTTTTGAACAAACATAATACATGCTTAGTCATCAATTTTAAAATTGATGACTAAGCATATTGTAATAATGAAACAAGTAATTGACAACACGTTGTAGGTTACTCTGTGCAGAATTGTCATCAAGTTAGTTAATAACAGGCCGTTAAATACAAAACTTGTTAACTAATATATATTATAATAACATAGGTCGACAATTGCAACAGCCAATTTAATATCTTTATCAGGTTTATTAGTTTAATCAATAATTTTCCATTTCATCAAATTTTAAACAAAATAATTCATTATTTAATTAATTATTATTAAGATTTAATAAGTATAAGTAAGATTTTCTATACAATATCTGTCAAAATATAAACACAATTCAGTATTTAACAGCGATTTTAATAATTGGATTTTAGCTTTTAAAAATAAAGAAAACATAGAATTTAATCTATTTTCTTTATACCCTTACAGCACAAATAAAACTTTGTATTCGCTTATCTTACACCGCGAGATCCACTCGAAATGTACAATGTATCTCTTTGTACTGTTTGTTTGTTGGAAGAACACATTACCAGGTGCAGTCATAAATTCTAATAATGTAATTCTACTAAAGCAATTCAAACTAGCAACTTTGTACATAAAGTGTGTGCTGTGTGTTACTGCGATAAATTTTATATTTTTTAAAAATTCAATGTTACTTGAAATAAAACTATTTTATATTTTCGATTTTAACCCGTCATGGCTACCAACTGGTAACCACTATTTTAATCGTCTGTCTGTTATGAGTATGAAACTAATATTTTATAAAATAAAAGGCATAACGCTTTTATAAATAGGTATTTATAGAAGAAGAAGAATTTGTACAAGGTACATTCATATCATGAGTCACTAAGCGTCATACATCTATTAATGTACCTAGCTACAATTTTAGTAATTATTCAATATTAGAAAGAGAATTTGTATAATACATTATACTATTATATGCTATATGTTATATGTATTTTTTATAATAAATTATAGTATAATAATAAATTTTATCTAATAATATTAAATAACAATTAGATTATTCTTAATAGAATTGTTCATATAAACCTAGTACATACATTTGTTTTATATACGCAGAATATAACATAAACGGAATAAAGAATTTCGAATAATGTTAATTTTTAGTGGGTTAAATGACATTTAAAGGAACGTTAAAAACTAGTGATGGAATGAGATATTGCTACAAATACTTAATTTTTTTATAAAAACGCACAATAACTTTGATTTGTCACATCTCGTAACTTGTGAGTTTTTGTAATAATCGTAATGATATGCCAAGAACCTAGGCCTCAGTAAATCTTTTTCATATTTAATATGCAAATATTTATTAAACGATATGTTTTTAAAAAGTACCTTTATCTTTTTTCTATTAGACATTTAAAAAGTAGCTTAAAATGGCTTAAAAAGAAACTCTTTCTTTTTTTATAAGACATTTTTTATTGAAATAGCTAGCTAGATAACCTTGTACCTCATAGATAGTCAGGACAGCTGGCTTAACGTGTGTGTAGGACGTTAATTACAGCATCAACTCCTAATCTTAAGTCCGGTGTTGAAAATACTTTTTTTCACATGCTACACGGATATTTGACTTTTTATGATATTTAGTTAATTTTTTAAATATTTCGTGTAACCTTAAACTGTTAACGAAAAAGGAATTACTTTTGAACAAATCAACAAGTATATTTGTAATTTGTGAGTTAGTTCATTCGATCATTGTGTTTTATTTACTTTAATAGATAATAGAAACGGTTATACAAATACGAAAAAAAATACATATTTTCATAAATTATTAAAGTTAAATTTTATTCAAACAATAGTTGAAATGAAGAATAAACTTAAAATAAACAGTGTAGTATTGTTTCAATGTATCCCGCCATCAGAGAGAAGAGTTGCGCAAACAAACTTGAAGCGAACTCTTACACTGAATTGCGGACCGTTGGTTACGTGACTGAGTTCACTGAATTAATTCATACTGAATAGTGATGGTAATTTTTATGAATCACTCTAATATAGACATTATTGTATTTATTAAGAATGTAACTCATTTACGAAAGTCGATTGTAGATATAGTTAAACATGATATATTTGAAAAGAAATAATCAATTGTACACAATTTTTTAATATGATAATCTGAATCTTTTATTTTAAGGTAATTGTGTATTAGTAATATAAATAAAGTCAAAAGATTGTAAAAATAAACGTTATTACAATAAATAAAAATTTAAAAATAGTTATGAAGACAGATTTTAAAAGCAATCGTCAAAACTACGTATGTGGTATTACGACATCAACAACAGTGTTAAGTTATATTTATACTTTCATCGCACTAGCCCAGTAAGTAAGTAAAAAAAACATCAATAAAAATCTTTCTTTCCTATATTTTTTATCGACAACATAAAAACTAATAAAAATTAAACGAAGATTAAGATATCAATCGTCGGTCTCTGTTCCTCAAACAAGTGCCGCGGGTTCCAAAGACAGTAGATTGATGGTCATAAATAATGTTGGCTTAGAATTGTTTAAGGGCTTAATACAAAACAATACGATTTATTATTGCCACCACGCTAACCTTTACTCCAGTCTCCAGTT
This sequence comes from Mechanitis mazaeus, assembly GCA_959347395.1. Classification (NCBI taxonomy): domain Eukaryota; kingdom Metazoa; phylum Arthropoda; class Insecta; order Lepidoptera; family Nymphalidae; genus Mechanitis; species Mechanitis mazaeus. Next base: position 13,888,567 of record OY365743.1, read on the forward strand.
GTAATTAGTTCCTCGTATTGCTGAAACGTGGAATAAACCCAGATTACATTTTAAAGCCTCTTATTTATGGCCTTTGTTTGTCAATTAATGAGTTTGTGGATACAAAATGAACGATTGAAACTACAAAATACGATGTGGTCGTGGTAACGATCAGGCACTAATCGATTTAAATGGTATATTACATTATATGATGTAGTAAATATTATTATAATTGTCATTATAATTATTAAATCTGGATTTCGTAACAACAAAAATTTAAATATTAATACGACTAGATAGTCGCGGTGTACCGGAACTTTTGATAATAGAATTGCGATGGGGGTATTAAATTGTGCAATCACAAAATTTTTGCTTTGTTTAATGTTAAGAGTTGTCCCAATGTGAAGTGCTGTCAGACTATTGTAGAACGAAATTGAAGTACTTCGTCACTATTCCAGGTTAAAAAAGGAGAAATGTATCGGTATAGAAGACAACACAGCTGCACAGGATTATCGATATCGAAAATCGAATAGAAATATTATAATAATATCAAAGAGTTTTATCTAATTAGTTTCTACTTATCATCTACAAATATTTTATCAGAAAGGTAATGTGCCAAAGTCATTCAGAATAACTGACGAGATTCAATTTGTCGCTCCATTGGAAGCCTACGTTTGAACAGAAGACATGCACGTCGCATACATCGCCTTTCACCATTTATTGGATCACTTACGTTATAGTATCCTCAAGACGTGGTTGACGTGTATAACACACTTAACTTAGAAGATCATATGAATATTTTCACTTTATCAATCTCAACTTTTACTACAGATTTTATGTCTGTGAAGGGTTGATTATGGCTTACAGATACTCAGCAGCGAGAGGTGCTGGGTCGCAATGGCCTCCTTCTGCGAGCAAGTCATCGCCGCAAAGGAGGCCTCGGAGCGGGACAGGGAGTTCGCCTCGTCTGCTGACCCGCTCCGTAGGGGGAGACTGGGTGGAAGGAGGCGGGAATACGCCCGTCGCTTCCTTCCCCAGTTGTAGGCCTCGTGAGGGGGGAGGGTGACCCCCCTTACCTAACATAGGTCTACGATGGGAGGGTGCTCTTCGTTGCTCGGGGCACCCTCATTCGGGGGGTCTCGCCGGGGCGTCGCGGTGTGTGCTAACGCGATCCCGTGACGTCCCATTACGGCGCAGAGGGCAACCGTTGGTTTTTTAGTGGGTGGGTAGCCTTAAAAATGGCAGCATCTTGCTGCCGGGTAGTCCCACATCACCCCCCGGCCGTCACCCCCATGGGCCGACGGGGTACCCGTAACGGGTTTTTCCAACGGAAAAAAAAAAAAAAAAAAAAAAAAAAAAAATGGTTTACAGATACTAGGATACTAGGAGTACAGATGGAATCTCGATGTAGATTGAAATTTCTCTAAACTAAAAAACACTTTTTACAAGAAAAAATTTCTTCTTAATAGACATTTGCTTACAGTAAATGCTATTATATAATTTCTTAATGACAATTAATTAAAATTTTTAATAAAATATAATAATATCAAACGACATCTGAAAACTTTCAACCGAATTATAGTAATAAGTATCACTTTTGTAATTTTTTTTATTAAGCACTGTTGAATACTATAAACGTTAAATTTTCTTTTTATATTTATAATGTGTAAAGGTACTAATATTTATACTTTAAACAACAAAATACTCATATAATATACCTACAATTCTATTTTATTAAATTTTTGGTTTATTCTTTTAATCACCTCTATTTTATGGTTAATCATAATACTAAATACTATAAATAATAATAAAAAAAAATATAATAGAGAGCACTGTGGAAAATTGAATTGCAAAGGAACCAAAAAGTAATATTTTGAAACAGAATCATCAATCTTCATTTGTCTAAAGAGTGTGGCGAGCGCTAAAGATAAAAGATTGACTACCATAATTGAGTACTTCTCATTTTTATCATTAGGGTTTTTTTAACAAATAAATAATGATTTCTATAAAAAATAAAGTTAATTGCAAATTATTCTTAATATACAATTAGATTTTTTCAAAACCCATCTATTGAAAGGTGTGTAATAAACAACTGGTTCAAATTTAATGAGTATAGTTTCAACGGTGTTTGAGGAGATAGCGGACAAAATTTGATGGAATTGATAAGTAAAAAACTTCGCTTCGCTCAGTTCAATAAGTATAATATATTTGTAGGTATTATACTTTCATTTCACATTAGTGAGTTCGAATTGTAATTTCAAATTATTGCACATATCATTGTAATATATAAAAAATACATATATGTACTTTTGTTGTCAGTATTTAGTATTATATTGTTAACCGAGCATGGCAAACACTCGCTGGAATTAATTCCGAGAGGCAATATTTAACCCTTGTTCATAAGTTATAATAAGTTCCTCGTGTACGTACAATATAAAATAAACTTGCTAACGATTTTTACTAAATGTTAATGTTTTATCAACACTTTTTTTCCAATATATTGGACCAATTGAATATGTTTTCGATTTGACGTGAATTAAATTAAAGATATCAAACTAATTATTCCATGGGAACGAAACGTCCGGCAATTAAGTATGTAATGCCTAGAGTATTAATTCATATAATTAAAATAAAATAATGATAAAAAAAATTATTTAAATAAAATAATAATTTGTGAATTTCTATTCTAAATAAAATAAAAATATTAGTGTTTAAGCGGATTTTTGTCGAAATAGTTAACTGCTTAAATAGTTTTTTGTGTCCTTCCAAGATAAAATATCGATAAAGTAAATGTTGTGTAATTTCAATCGAAATAAAACTCAATATGAGGCTAAGAGTGCCGCGTTGTAACGTCGTTCGCTATTATAGGTCATTGAATTACACGTACGTCGACATATTATAAAATAAATAAACCATAATATCATTATGTGAGGAGTAACATATATACAATTTTTGTATTGACTCATGTTACTAAATTGACTTTTTGAAGACTATGTCGCGCATACCGGTGATTATGATAAATTATGTCGGTCACAACTGGAGGATCCTAAATAGTATGAACTTATGATTTAATTATATTAAATTATTGCTAACTTAATAGCTACGTACATATAGTTGAAAACAACGTACACTAGCTCAAAATTGGAGACAAGATGAAAATATAAATGAAATTATAACTAAGAGTTACAAATAAAAAAGTTGAACAAACAAGGTTTTCAGAAATCTGATCATTACATTGGATTACAATGCATCGTCTTCTAATGAACGATTCCTCGACGCAGGGAATATAATAAATTTATATTAAGCAATTACATAATATGTGGGCATATAACAAATATATATTTAATGATTGATATATTGGAATATAAAATGTACCTATACAGACCTAACACCTATAGATATACGTATGTCTACAACATACGTGATGTTAAAGAGAGTAGCAAACCAGATTTACGTTATTCTTTAATTTTAAGTACGTTGTTTGATAAGCCGAAGGGATGTTTTATATATAAAATTTTCATTAAGTAGTCTTGGTCAAAAAATGTGCTTTAGATAAAATTTATATTAACATAATAAATTTTGTAAAACAGAAAGATGAGAAAGTAGCTCAAGATTAAGAATCATTTTGCGTTGTCACAAAATTCCGTTCTTAGGAATACTAAGTTAAGTAGAAATGTTCTTTAACTATAAATATTCTATTTAATAGCTGTTCATTTTAATTGTTTATGAATTATTTTTGTAAGGCTTGCCCTGTATAAGATTGAAATGGATTTCATTTTATTATTTGGTACACAATCAGCCAGTTCATCTATCTGCAAATATAGAAATTTGCAAGGTTCAAGTACTTAAGGCGCTCCAAGTTCGACATTGATTCGTAAGTTCAAACTTTACTGGCGACATGTTCGAAGGAATAGTATACATCCTTAAAATGCGCCATTGTAACATTCTAGAGTTATATATTGCATATAGCATTAAGTTTTCTATACTCGTTACTTTTAAGAATTTGTTTTCAATTACGTAGTGTACAAGTTTATGTTTATTATTACTTTATATATCTTAAAACTCTTAAACAAATTTTTAGCAATAAAGTGAAGTAGGAAATTTTATCTTTTTTATCGTATATTGTTTAACTGCCTACACGTAAGAGATATATGCTGTTGCTTACTTATTGTAGTACTAATTAACTATTAGCACATTATATTTTACTCGCATAACCTTCACGATTTTGCAGCGAATTATATCTGTAAGGCCTGTGTTATTTTGATGCAAGAACTATGTTATTTTAAAGTTACATTAATACTTTAGTTTTTGACCAGACCAAATGATTTAGTCTTCAATATCCCTTCCTCCTTGGTCTCTTCAACATTGTCGGTATTATATCTTTGAGTAGACTTATAATATATTATCGTTAGGTTTTTCGAAAAACCCTAATAGCTGTCTCCTCCATCCCATTTTAGACGGTTTTATATGGAATACTAAATTCATGAAAGCAACCAGTGAAACGGCCAGATCATCAACAATGAGTCAATTCCTCGGAGGTCGCCGATTCAAACCTGTTTGTGGCAATATTTTTTTTAATCTTCGTTTATTTAAAATTTAGTTTGGCTACATTTCGCCTGTGTAATCTGAGTTGATTTAAATTATTCAACCAACAGGACCCTTAAAGTAGAATTAAAATTATATCATGTAAGAATAAAGATTTATTTTCTTGCGGAAATGCTTCGTAAGGAAAACACTACCTGTATATATCCTCTTTATCTCTGAATGGTATTGTAATTTCCTGTTATCTGGTAAAATAGCACTCTATACTAACGTTTCCTCATATATATTTTATTTATTAGCAATGATCATGAAGTTGTATAATATTTAAGATAAAAACGAGGCAGCCGCAATATCTTATAGTAACAATTAGTTATCTATAAAAAAACTACCTATAGCATTCAAAACCGTTTCAAAACTATTTATTAGTTTAAGGAGGAGAAAATTTGGAAATTTAATTAAAACCGATATTTTGTTATTGTAGTTCTGAAAAATAAAATCTTTCTTTTGTAATGAAATTTTAATAAAGATGACAATTTTTATCAAATAATTGTAAGTATAGTAGGTATATCATATTGGTAAAAATAATAATTTTAACCTATTTACATTAACATAATGCAAGTCGGGCATAAAAATTATTTGGTATCAAATGACATAATCAAGTAATACAATATTTATAATATCCGCTTATTTTTATTAATTTTGACAATTAAATGTATATTAAATGTTGGTTGTATTTCTTAATAATTTAAACTCATAACAGATTTTATTTTTTAAATATTATTTAAAATGTCTATAAAAATATGAAATGTTACAAAAAAATATAGTAATTATAAAGTAAAGAAGTAAATTTATTATGCTTTGAAATATGGTTCATACCGATACCGGAGATCATCTTAACACTTATAACAAAGTGCTTCTCAAGTCTTAGTCTTCATTGTAGTAGCACGACTTCTGAGAATTTTGGTAAATCATTTTTGTGGTTGCGACACGTGCTATTTGTCAATCGAAAGCTCTTGATGAGAGAAGATGAATGGTAATTTGGACCACCACCGGTTCCCGGTAGACCTCCTAGATCCCCGAATGAAATTTTAATAAAACTTTTGCCAATAATAGGGTGCATTAAACATCTTGCCGCTTCAAGTAGAAATACACCATTTTCCAATAATACATAAACACATGATTACATTTTATTTATACTACTGTAAACTATTTATTACTAAAAGCATTGAGGAACTTGAAAATTAAGTACTTAGAAGCACTCTAAAGTTTCTGGCAGAATTTCAAATTGCGTTTGAAGATCACGCCAAATGAATTCTACGACGGTTCATTAGTTCAGCTATAAACGACTTCTGCTAGATGAAGTGGAAATAACTTTATATTGCTTTTATATTTGATAGCACTTACTATCATTGGTTTTATAAAGTTCGACCGAAAACTGTATTCATATAATTTATACCGTTTTTATAAAAAATACCTAAATTAATTATTGTTTCTCTTTAATCAAACTCCTATAAATGCATGTTAGCCTCTTACTAATTTGTAATATTATTTATTATATTACATGATAAGTAAACAATTAATGGAATATTATTTTGAGCAATAATATGTCAATTAGTTTAAAGTGGTTTATAAACAAATGGCTGGACGAGCGCACTTTGTAACTAAGACATAAGAATTTGTCTCGATTGTCAATGCACGCCTTTCACGAAACAGAAGATACGTTACATGAATTGTTACTTCTTTTAAATTATTAATATTTTGACTCTAACTCACAATTTATATATATAAGTGTATGTGTGTGTATACTGTACTGCACTATGTACGTATGTATATAGTTATATTAGGTTAATTTAAATCATTTTTTTTTAAACTAAGACATGATATGTCTGACATGACCAGTTGGATAAAAGTAAAAAAAATAAAGATAATAAAAAAAACACAACTTAATTTATATAAACATGATATAAATGTTTATACATTTCTTTTTAAATTTCTATTTTAATATATTTATATTAAGCAAATTTTATAGACATGGTTTTATATTTAGTTTAAATTATAATACACTTAACATTAGCTAAGATATTTGTTGATAATTTCAAACATTCCTTTGGAAACATTTTTGGTTAAGGCCGGTAATGTTCTCTTAAATGTTAAGATAAATACCATCCGTCGCCTCTGAATTTAGTCATCGGTAAAATAATGCTCGTAAAGAGACGCTTACACTCAGAAACCTTTTATTCATTCGTCCTCAGTTTTATTGTAAGAGTAATTTTACAGAAGTGTTCCATTTAAGAATTTAGGACGAAATTACAGACGAATAAAAATATGATTTACATATGTACTTAAGATATATTAGATTCTTATATAATATAATTTGGGCAGTCTTTTCTATCGTTGAAGTAAGAAAAAAGAGATCTACGAGTATGGATAATCATATTAAGGCCCAATTGCTCTATGTGTATAATTATATTTGTACTACTATTTACTAGTTTATTTTATTTATCTACAGATTTAAAGATCCTTCATAAAGATTAACCATCGTAATGTTTTCTGCATAAACATGGGTAATAAAATACGATCTAAATAAAAGCCGAGTTCTAGTTCAAATAGCAAGCGAAAAATTAAACTAAGCTTGAAATTCAAAGCAACTGTTGGGTACTTAATAATGATATACACGATCCACTGAATATAATTAAAGTTTAAAATAAAACTGTTGCATGTTGCTAAAATAAAAAAAACAACAACATTATTTTTTACACTTTTGTGGTCCATAATTACTATTATATAAAATTATACGATTTCAACTCACGTCACTGCTTTAGGAGTTAGAACGATGAGATACACGCAGCGTTTCCGCCATGCTCTGAAACTCGTAAACGGGTTCTTCGAATGAGTAATAACTAGTCTAACAATTTCCGATAATATTAATATGATGAGGCAGAATATTAAATGCATTTTTTTTCTGCGCCTGTGAACTTTCCATGCGTGTTAACTATAGCAGATTGTAAAACATTCGGAATATTAATTTAGAATTGCTGATCGAACCCGAAAATGAACAGCCACAGAAAAATCCAACAAATATTAATTCGAATTACAAAAAAAAAATCAAATTAAGGAGTTAGAATTTATTATGTTCGATTATCAAAATGAAAGTTAGTCACTCAAGTAAGTCATAATAAAAATTCTCCATTTACACTTAGTACAATGGCAATTAAAGTACTAAGATAATAAGAAATGAAATTGTTATAAAACTTTATATTTTTAGTTCTACTGACGGTATTCCTTAAAATAAACAGATACCTTTTGAGTTCATATCACATTTCATTACGTGTTATAGTTAATTACTTTTGCTGAAAATAATTTAATAAATTTAGATGTAATAAATAAGTTATATTTCAATTAGGTACGTACTGAAATATTTATTACGATAATATTTTTAGCATAACTCTATTGTAATTATTGAGAAGTACATGTATACTAAATTAAAAACTATTTACAGTCCCAACGAGGTAAGCAAGGTAAACTAAAAGGCACCACTAACAAACAACTTTTGTAAACCTTGCGAGGGGTAAATACTCTTTGTCATCCGAAAAGGTAAACACCTTTTACAAAAAAGAATTTGTAAAAAAAATCAGTAAATAAAATACGGCGAGAATTAAAGACGAATTAGTCACATTAGTAAAAACAATCATATTTAGCCGTTTTAGATTTATCTCTATGTTTCTTATATATCTATTACTACTAGCTTCTGCTTGCGGCTTTGCCTGTTTGGATTTTAGTAAACGTGACCTTTTTTTTAAAGCGCAATTTGTTACTGTAAAACGACTTTGATAGCGAGTGGACGTATCAAGATTTTCATAGAACGGTTTATATTTATGAGCAGGCAGAGAACTGGCGCCACTGGCGTGGCACCGCTGGCTCGTCATGTTCATATTTGATGGCATATAATTTTAAACCTATCATGTCTTCTATGGTATTTAAATCGTATAATTAATTTTAGGGATATTTTTTTTTTACATAATATGTATAGGTATCATAACAAATTCTAGATTTTTAAAAGTTTTAATATGCCGTTTTTAAAGAACAGTATTTAAATGAAAGATCTAAATTTAAATACAGGCGCCATAGTCGTTAAGAATGTAATGTCCGTTGAGGGTTGTTGTAAAGTTATTAATATGTAAATAGAACATCTACGGTGCTTACTTAAGATATTACAGGATGTTTATATTTATTATACAATGTAATTTAAAGATAATATAAGCAACATAAATACATTTATGGACATTTTTTGAACTGAAAATACACCTGATAGCTTCAAAAATAAAAAGAAGGACTGTGAGCTTTCTGTGAAAACGGAAGATTAGAAAGAGTTTTGATTGACGTATGTCTTATCCATTTATGTCACCTAACTATAAGACTGTACGTTAAATTATCTTACTGTTATATAAAATAGTATCTAATGCATTTGCATTCCAGCTCTTTTGAATCTTTAAACTTTATTATAGTTAATATAATTAATCTGAACTATAATTCAAAAATAGCTTCCACGCGTAAGGCATTTCCTTATTAATTAAGATAATTTATTCTATTTTAAATTAAATAAATTATTTTTTTCTTTTTGAAACTTTTGAAATCCTTTTAACACAATGATCAGATTTACAGAATAGTTCTTTAAAAGTATTTTCTAATGGGTAATACAAGTGAATAAAATTGATTATAAGATTGCGGTATGATAGTATTATGAATCATTGAGTCATTTCATTGTCAACAGCTTAGATTAAATTATGATATGGTAACAAACACATTTCAATATTATTATTTAAAAATATAGCATATAAATATAAATTTCATGTCATTTTAATTATTTAAAAATGTATTAACAGATGTAAATACAAAACACATTTGTCGGACAAATTAAAAGCTTACAGGTGACGTGTTTACTTTGGTCTTGGAAGTTTTCACCCTAACTTTTACAGCAGAAATTATATATTGTAAATACGCTAGTGATGAGTTATTAGGTTATACATGGATATCACATAATCTAAAACCGATTTCACGTAATTAAAAAACCAACAGATAAAAGATCATTAGTAACATTGTTAATACTAACACTAGTTTTTAAGAATAATTGTTACTAACAAAATATGGGCTTGTCACGAAATAAATGTTTATTATTATTATTATTATTATTTTATTCTTTGATACAGGTGGCGAGTTGTTTTTCAAATTTTCCTAAATATATGCTATAATATAAAATTATTATAAGTATTTTGAAGAACTTTGTAAAATCAGCATAAAGTTAATTTAACACTCTCAACTAAAATTTTATATGTAAATAGATGTGACGCGAAAATAAAAATTAAAGCTTATATATATTGTTGAAAAGCTGTTATTGAAACTTCTGTGAAATTCACTGCCGTTGTAATATTTGCATAATTAAATTTAAACGACTTATTTATAGTTGCTGTCTAACTGAACTTTTAAGGGGCGTAATGTTGGAGTTTCATTTAATGATATTTTAACAATTAATTAAGAGGTATCATTGATTATGATAGATTAATTTTGTAATGTGCAGAAACAATTAATTTAGGGTTAGATATCATAACCAAAATATTGCTCTATAATGAAAATCAATTTTCATTTGTAATATCGCTGGTTATATGGTTTAATTAAAGTATAAAAAACTTTAAGGTAACTTCTCTGAAAATATTTTATTATGCAGATAATATTACTGAATATTTTTTATCGATATGTTTGCTAAAAATTTTATTATGGTAATCACTAATTTTCAAATACATTGTGAGGTCACGCCATCTACTGGCGACTCGGAATCAGCCACAGGCGCCGTTAAATCTGCGTGTCTGTGAGGGACGTCCACTCTGTCGCCACGATAACCTATTTAGGACTGCAGTGGGTGCTGGTGCTCTGTTGTGTGCAGATCCCGATGATGAAGATAAGTGTCTGTAACCAGACTTAAGAACACCTGGTGCACGAATTATTCCCTGAAATCTATTCTTTGTACATTTATATGCTTACTAAAATATTCGTAATTTCTTGATTTAATAAATATAATTTAAAAAGAAATCTATTAATGACCATGATATCTAAGAAGAACTATAAATATATTGGTATCCGAGATCATATAGGGTACGTTATACTATTTACTGTGCAAAAAAATAAACAAACAAAAATATATGTTCCTGTCAATATCATGTGTTTTAATATTTCATATAAAGTTCTACTGTAAATGAATCAGGAAGGTAGGTTACCTTTTTGTTTTATACAAATCGGGCAGTTGTATTACTTCTTGTTAGGTGTGCTTATACAATTTTATTAGAAATTACTCAGTCTCAAATTTATATGCACAATATACTAAATGATTGTTGAGAGTTTATTGCTTTTAGCGTTAGCGTGAGTCATTACTTTTTATTAGGTTTTTGTTTATCCAACACTCGTAAAAAGAAGTATTTATAAATGAAGTATAATAGATTTCAAATAACTTATAATTAATTTCAAATAAAAAAAATTAATAAAACCACGGACCTACCACCTGTAGTCATTCTAAAGTATAAAAAAAGAATTTGTGATAGCATTGCTTACTGAAGATATCTTTTTTAATATTTGATATAATTATCCGGATGTGCTCACGTTATTACTATAGGAATTCACCCGAATAGTTTTGAGCCAATTCGGGCTCCTTATTATCTGAGCATGGCAGAATCGCAGCGCGAACTTTCTTTTATTTTAAAAATTAATGGACAGTCATCAGGAAATGATAATATGCTCTTTAATATTTTACAATGTTTCAACATTAATAATCTTTTTCTCAACAAAAAATACAATAAAAGACAATAAAAATACAACAGAAATACAATGTGTTTTTTAAGTTCAATTAACCAAACGTCAAAAATATCAAAACCAATATTGACAAATTTTACATTTCAATATTATTTAGTTAATTTTTTTTAGTTAATTATTTGGGTACAAAATTAGAAGCAAAATGAAGATAGTGCTTCTATATGTGACTTATTTAAAAAGTTCACTTTTGAAGCATACGCGGTTTATTAAATACGCAGATTAGAAAATGTTGAAACATCTGAAAAAGTTGTGATTTTCTTACCATTATGTAGTACAGTATACTGTTATGGGGTACAATAGAACAATTCTTCCAGTGATCTGGTTGATGCTAAAAGAACTTTTAATTAAAAAAATACAAAGAACTTAAAACTATGGCTGCATTTTATCAGTTTATTTACAAAAAAAAAAAACTAATTTTAGTAAAAATAAATATGATATACACAAAATTTGTATTAGAAACAAAAATAAAATTGCTATGCTCATCACTAGACCATAAAATAGCTAATTTCTTCAAGTTCATTTTATACTTTATAAAAAACGCCGTACAGTCTTAAATTTGTCAATAAATAAATTTAAATTACTAAAAGTTATTTTGTATTAAACTCCTATTTTAGTGTAAACGTTTCTATCAGTAACCCAATTCCCAAGCTCCAATCGTTTTATATTATTATGAAATCATTGACAAAAAGGCTCTGAGCTAGCAGTTATCAGGGTATACTGAGCTTCAGGTGTCAGGTTTTTCTTGTTAAAGAGAATTTCACACTAACTTTCTCAAAGCCTATTATGATCCTTATTTCTAAAGTCTCGTGAGACGTTTGGCAATTAACTGGAAGAAATGGCTTTATAGCAACTACTAATGAAACTTAACAATATATGTATTAATGTTTTCTAAGATTTACACGAGTACTACACATGTCAATAAAACTATATATAAATATATATATTCGAAATATATATATTTGAAAGCATTATTCATTTCATTACCCATAATATACCTTTCATTAAAAATATATTTAAGTTCCGTAATATATAAGTTCACCTATATACAAATTATATAAATAAAATTGTAAAAATCTATCTATTCAAAAATGTAACAAAATAAATTATTAAATATCTTTAAAGAACAGTTTAAACGGCAGCATTGTATTATTAACGATACGAAAAGTACTTTTAATGGCGGGCCATTCAATTCAGACATTTTTAATTAATTTTGATCAGAAAATTTCAGTTTTCAATTCAGCAACCCGACGGCCTATAACAAAAAATATTAAGCTATAAAAGGCTGGTTAAGAGTGCATTGTAAACTAAGAATCATTGTCAGTTGTTAGGGTTAAATATACATAAGGAACTTGCCTTTCTTTTTTTCATACTAAATAGATATAATTATTTAATAAAAAATACCTATACAATTGCGAGCTTCAAATTCAAAAGAACGATAAGCATGAGGATCAGCGTTTCCATAATAAAAAGAGTCAGTTATATCAACGTCCCATCACTGGTGCCCTAATGCCACATCATCTTAATGGTAAAAAAGTCAGTAAACGCACGATTTTAGTTTGATCGTTCAAGTAAAATCCTATTTTCTTGTTGTTACTCTCATGTAACCCGAAACTACTGACATGTTTCTCAAAGATTCTTTCAAAAAGTCTAAATGTTAAATCTTCGTTAATTTTAATAAAATTTTTAAAACCCTCCTTTCCCTTTTATTGTTGTTTTTACAAGTATCCTTCTTGCTTACAACTTTTTTTATGAAGTGCTTGGTTAATCATAATAAAGATAAGCCGGCATTAGATTTTAGGATGTACATGGAAATTTGTATGAGATGTATCAGTTCTTCTATATTTACTTCATTTGTTGAGATTTATCTCTATAAACTAGGTTGATGTAGTTCTCGTGACAATTCCGTCGACAACCCAAAATTACTACTTATATAGATTTGAGAGCCCATAAGTTAATTTTAATGTAAAAAAATCTTTTTCCATCAAAATAAAGGTTATACATAAGCTAGATCTTACTATAAAAAATCCTAAAATAATAAACAAGTAAAAATGCTCTTATTTGAGCTCCTTTCACAATACAAACATCTATTACAACAAGAAGACTTAATATTAATAATTTACCTTCTTAAAAAGTGTAGTACTTGTTTTATATAACATGCAAAGAACAGGATCCAATGTAAGATGAGTTTCTAATTATTTTGTTGATTGCCACCGACCTTTAATATTAATTTGTATAATTAGGTATTACTTCTGGTTTTTTTTCCTAATTGTATAATCTACTGTGTCATATTACTATTATTTCAAACGATTATACAACTGATTTCATGTCAGTACTAAATGAATTTGCAAAATTCGTTTGCAACCCATTCAGGGACTTTATTCATGAGCTCGGAGCATGGCGGAAACGGGGTATAAATCAGTTCCCTAGTCCACAGAAACTAGTCGGGCAAATTCCGGTAGTTTTGATGTAAGTGCAATGCGTAAGTTAATAATTTAATAATAACAAAAAATTCCGGTTATTTTCAATACATTTATTTATTTATTACAAGATATTAGAACTCAAAGATTTATAATAATATATTTTCTCACTTCTTATTACCCGCTTTATATGTTATCTTCGTTAATATTTTCACAAAACCTTTGGGTTGTTTTCAATACTTATTATTTTATGTACATTATTAACGGACAAGGTATTAGTTATTAGATAATTGCTTTTAAAACGTATTAACGTATCATAAACATCAATAAGGTAAACTTGTTTCCATTTCAGATTTACTAGATTTTGTTTTAATTTTACATAATTTTTTAAAAGTTTTTTACCTGGTGTAAAAAGTTTAAATTACTTAATCCTCAAATGAAGAGGAAGTAAGAAAACACAAAGTTTATATATTAGTTTAGTAAATTAGCTGTTATATTAAATTTCAGGTTCATCCCTGTTATTCTTTTATTATCATTCATTCAAGTGTTAAAGTTATTGTAACAAATGTTGTTCTTATCTTCCCGAAAATAGTAATTCTTATAAAAATGACGATTCATTTGTGTATATATAGTTCAGTTAAACGCCTAAACTATATATATCAAGTTATTAGGATTGCTGAGTTATTTAACAATAGTTAACATCGATAGTATTTTTGATATCAACATTACTTACTTTTGAAATTAAAAGGCTAATATGGTTTTGATCAAACACAGTTAAGAGCCTTACATGTAAGTCAAACACTAAGTTAAGTTTTTATATCAAAGTTTAATCTTATCTCTCATCTTATCTTCCGCTAATAGCCAAATGGAATTAATCTTGAGCAAACGAGAAGTTTATATCAGTTTAATAAATTAATTGGAAAATTAAATTGTTAAGGCTATTAATATTATAATTAAGTGATCTCCGGATTTTGTTTCTTTTATTTATATACCAGCCTTCAAATTATTTGCCTTTAGCTTCTATCTATTGTTATAATTAGATGTACAAAAACATCATTTCAGCATTATATTACCTCTCGGATAACCACCTCGTAAAATTCATTACATACTGTGATGAAATATAAATAGTCATTTTGGAATTTTCACGAAAAATTTTGAACAATTGTTTGAAAATGTTCAAAGAAAGATGGAGGTGAAAAGATTTAAACAACGTGTTTTGGATATCATTTCAAGGCAAATAGAAATTATTGCTTAAAGTATTTTATATTTTCAATTTTTATCTTTTAATAGATTTTGGTATTTATTGTTTGTATAAAAAATGTTAATAAATAGTTTTTCTAATCGAACCAATATTAATTTCCAAATAATTATTTTGCACCAGGTGTGTATTTTAAATCACTGCTCTTACATGAAAAATAATGTATATAAAATGTTGGTAATACCATATCCGCCAGCCACAAAGGTATCTTCTAACAAAACATAAATTAAATTAAAGTCAGCAGTAAACAAGCTCCTTTCAGTAATAATACTTTATTTACTATAAGGGCTAAAAATTTATGTAAATATATATTATTTATATCGGCGTAAAGATGAACATTAGACAATAATCTAACACTAAAACCTAAATATTAACAATTAAACTTAAACTTTTAAATCAAGAATTTCAACATAAAAAGCAGTCGCAAGTTCTAAATAAATATTATTTAAATAAGATAAAAAAATAAAAACATTACATTCTACATTAGCTTTATGACTTTAAAATTTTTATAGTGTAATTTTAAGATTATTTTACAGATTTTCATTCCCTTGTTTTACAAGGAATAATGAAAAGTTAATAAACCAGATCTCAATTTGAATTATAAATGTTATTTTTGCGAACCCTTGCTTTCCTTGTTTTACACATTTTGAATAATTTCTATCCATAATTTTCTTTGAATAATTATTTTACGAATGATCTAGAATTCATTTTGTAATTTATTTACTTAAAAATGCTTTAAAGATGTGAACAATATTGTCAATCTTAGAAATTACCTCTTTTGAATAAATAAATAATTTGTGAAGACCCAACAATAAATAAACAATTAAATATTTATTTATTTATTTATTTATTTATTTATTAAATTGTACAGAAACTTAATTATATATAACAAAATATTACGATCTCAAGCCTGCGAAAGTTAAAAACTGTGTTGAAGTGAGAACGCCCTCATTAATATATTACAATATATTTGCTGTAAGTTGGAGTACATTTAACTTTAATAAAAATAACTAACATATAAAAACCAAAAAAAAAAGAAAATTAAATTAAATTAAATAAAAGCAAAAACACAAAAAAAAATCCATATAACATGCAATTGTTGTTGCGTGCAAGTAAAGTAGTGGAAGTGTCTGTATGTGAGTGTGTGTGTGTGGGTGTGTATAATAGTGTTGCGTGAGCGTGAGTAGGTGATAATATCAAACTTTGCATTGCAATAACAATTCGGTTTCCAAGTATGAAAGATTAACTAGCCATGAGAAAAGTTTAATTTTACATTTGGCCAGGGTTAGATGGTAGATCTTTATCTCCTTATTTGCGGCATTGTAAAGACTCGCGCTTATAAATTTGAAGTGTCGGCTTGAAGCCACAGTCTTATGCCGTAGTATAGGGCAAACTTTGTCTGATCTTCTCTTTGAACAAACGAGATCAGGATCATAGGGGAGTTCAGAGTGTTTTCGAAGAATAGTGAGTTGAATGTAGAGACGGCGAACTGATAACACATTACATAAAGAGAACAGTTTATCAGTGGGATATCTGAAAGGTTTCGATGTCATAACCTTCAAAACCGCTCTCTGAGCTCGCTCAACTTTCAACATGTGGGTTTTAGCAGATGCACCCCAAATGGTGATGCAGTATGTCATTATTGACTGTGCCAAGGAAAAATACACAGATCTTAGGATTTCAGGATCAGCAATGTGTCTGATTCTTTTAAAGACGTATATGAGTTTTCTGATTCTGAATGATAAGCTATCAGTTTGATCTTTCCAAGAAAGGAAGCTATCAAACCACACTCCAAGATACTTTATTTTAGACACTCGGTTCAATGATGGACATATGCAGTTGTTATTATCCCGTTTGGCACATTTGTGGACAAAAATAGTAAAGGAAGGAGGGGGTTGCGTCTTATTTGTGAGTGAAAACGTTACATAATGAGATTTAGAGACATTTAGTGTTAAGAGATTTTTAGAGAGCCAAGATGTAACCTGTCTTAAAGCTAATTCAGCATATATCTGAACTTCACACCATGTCTTACCTGTGATGAGCAGAGCAGTATCATCTGCATACATGAATATTTTACAAGCTGAAAGGGAAAGATTGCAAAGTTCATTTATATATATAAGAAATAGTGTTGGACCGAGTACACTACCTTGTGGAACTCCATACTGTATATTTTCCTCAAAGCTAATTTTGCTATCAATTATAACCGATTGCTTACGGTCCGTTAAATAATCTTTAAAAAGATCCAGAGGAGTACCTCGGATGCCGATGCTCTCAAGCTTTTCAATAAGTGTGGAACAACAGACAGAGTCGAATGCTTTTGACAAGTCTAAGAATATACCTAAAGCCTTTTCTCCTCTGTCAAGACTGGTGATGACCTCAGTAGTAAGACTGAGACATGCATCTTCAGAAGACTTTTGGTTTCTATATCCGTACTGATTTTCGGATAAAATATTATATTTATCAAGATATTTTATAAGTCTCCTGTTTATTATCTTTTCAAAAACTTTAGACAATACACTTAAAACGGATATCGGTCTATAATTGTCTACACAGTGTTCGTCACCAGCCTTAAAAATAGGGTGGACTAGAGCTTTCTTGAATACTGACGGAAAAATACCCTTATTGATGCATAAATTAAAGAGATTGCTTAAAATGGGAATTAAAATGTGTTTAGAAGCTTTGATGGCTGAGGTAGAAATTTCATCCCAACCAACTGCACATTTATTTTTGAGTTTTTCAATAATAAAATCAAGCTCTTCTATATCAACCCTCGATAAAAACATGGATTCCGGAGGACTAACAAGAGGAGAAGAATAGGTAAATTCAACTTCATTCAGCAAACTACGATTGGATTGTATTTCAGAGGCCAATTTATTACCTATATTTACAAAAAATGAATTAACTTCATTAATAGCGCATGCGGGATTATTTGACTGATATAACAATTTACTTGATGAATTTCTAGGGCTAGACAAGTTAGCAATTTTTTTGATGATTTTCCACGTATCTTTAGGACTATTTTTGGCCTTTAATAGTTCATTACGTTCATACTGAGCTTTTTTCCTCTTCAAGAGATTGTTACAAAATGTGCGATATCTATTAAAAATCAATTTATGAGTGTTATTAGTTTTGTCCCTCATATACTTTTTATACAGTTTGTCCCTATGACGTATACAATGCAGCAAATTTAACGTCATCCATGGTTTTATTATTCTCTTGTTGCTGGGGATTTTGACTCTACGGCTATTATTTTTAACAACAGTAGATATTATAGAAACAAGGCGAGTAGCAGCAATATTTGGGCACAAACAGTTTGTCACTTCATGAAAATCAGTATTTTCGAGATCTAAAACAACAGCTGGAATATCAGTCGTTGTGGTATAGTGATGTAACTGTGGAGGTTTTGGATTATTGTAGACGAGAAATAGAACAGGGGCGTGGTCAGTGACATAAGTGTCAATTATGATAGACGTGGGAGAGTTAAGGGAACGATACATGAAGTGATCCAGACATGAGTTTTCACGCGTCGGATGATTGTAAGCTATCATAAGATCATGGGATGCTAAGAGATTCAGGTAAGTACTGCTATTTAAACTGTCAGCGTTACTACCAGACGTAGCAATGTTTATGTTAAGATCGCCAGCTAATATGTAATAAATAGTTAGCAAATATATTCTTTGAAAATATTCCGATTAAAATAATACAGAACAGAATCATATAAAAAATAAAAGTAGTTTATTTATTAATTGACCGAAAAAAAAGATTAAGCCCATAGTTAAAAATAATAAAAAAACTAAATTATATGAATTTCAAATTATTAGTATTATTTTGTTAAACGAAGATTCCAACCAACTAACTATACGACGACCATCTAAAATGTGAAATGTGTAAATAATGTGGCGTATGTTATTATTAGATCCGTTGATCATAACTAGGAGTATTACAATTTTTTTTTTGAGAAATTATTATTGCATTAACTCCTTGTACGGTAAAATAATCTAAACAAATTGTGAGCCTTATTGACATTTAGATTTGGATAGCCAATAACTTTTTTTTATTTCGTGTTTGATTATTTGTTATAAATAACTTATACTTCAATCCACAGAAATTTATATTTATTAAAATTCAATATTATTAAAATTCAATTCATTTAAATACAAGTTTATTTTAAGATAAATTTCGAAGTAAAGATATTCCACGTATCGTAATAAGTGTCATCCAAAGTTTGTGATCAAATGGCATTTAATATTAATTTAAAATCTATTCACCGTATTGAGTAAGTTATGCCTAACAAGTCTTCCTATAAGAAGTTCCGAACTTGGAAAGGTTATGGCAGCCATTTTGTAGAAGTATTGTCAGTCAAATAAGAGGTAATTTAGTCCTTTAGTTTTGATAAATTATCATGGATGGAGATTTACATCCATCCAAATCAACAACAAATGTAAATAGTGAATCTTTTTTTAATAGCAGTGTTTTGGCAAGTTGTTGTGAGTCTTAAATTTTAAGCTTACGTAAAATGCGAAGATATGTCAAAGACATGATTATGGTGTAACCGACAATCATAATTACTTTAATATACAATTTAAAAATATTTACTTCTTATTTTTTGCCCCAAAAAATATACATAATGTGTGTTATAAGAATTACATTTTTAAATAACTATCTTTTTTAAATAGTTCATTTTGTGATGTACTAGACTCTAGAGTATACTTATAAAAATTACATATGTTCAGTTACGTAGTTCAAGCTCTTCATTTTCATTTTTAAGCTCATTCGAAGCTCATTTCTTTATACATCTTTTGTATTTAATGACGGGATAAATTTCAAAGTGACATTGTTTAGTTTCATTTATACAATTTTATTTAAAGTAGAAATAGTTTGAGAAACTGCAGTCTATTGAAATTGTATGACAATTGAAATACAGTCACAAATAAAATTTTGTTTGAAAAGAATAATACAGTTTTCAAGTTATTTAATATGCATAACGCGCTCTGTTGTTTATTTGTCGAACAGAAAGTAACAAATTTTGTAGAAAATATAGAGCATAGTTCTTTGTTGTTGTTTATTCTTTTATTGAATTTTTATTGAATATGTTCCATCGTCCCTGGTTAACTCTAATCAAAAGCCTCATATGACAAGATTGGTTCTTAGCTGTGTAAACTTAAGCCATCATCTCCAAGGTGTTTCATTACATGTTCTGACAGGTTCTTAGGCTTGAGCTAATAATTCCAAATTTAGATTCAATACTTTTAAAACACATTTATTAAAAAAAATTGTGAGCTGTAATTTATCTTTCTGCCAAAGAAAAAAGTATATCTACCTAAAACACTAAAATAAAAATAAAATTATTAGTGATAATTTGATATCAGAATTAAATTTTTCTATGACTTTTAAATTATAATAAATTCATTAAAAAAACATATTATTTTTTCGAACAGGACCTTTTTGTAACGATGTTTATAATAGTCATAATTGTATGGAAAAAAAATTAGATGTTTGGTATTTTTTCGTAGGTAATAATGAATTTACAAATGCAATATATTATATTAGGTAGAAAATATTAAACTGTTTCATTTTATATTTATTGACACCGACCGAACCATTTTGATCCTTGTTTGTTTAAAACTTTATAGTACGAAAATTCATCAAAGAATCAATAACTTTTGTTTTCAGCACTCGCTACACTCGCTAGACGGATGAAGATTGATAGTTTTATTACCTTTCACTTCCGCTTTCTGTTCCGTTCAGTGAATATACACATATAAAATCATACAACTAGATATACTCTACTACCTACTCCTACATACTCGTAGGAGAGAATGTTATTTATTGTAATATTTTGTCACTCTGTTTTGTCACTTTCCCACTACCGATTAATGTCAAAGGTATGAAAGTGACAAAACAGAGAATAGGATATATTGAGTATAAATATTTTTATTAGTAAGTCTAACTGAATTATAAGTCTATGTTGGAAATATACAAAATAATTTTTTTAATGCGAATTTTTTATACATCATATATGTCGCCGCATTATTACATATGTTAATATGGTTTCGAGTAACAAGTTAACTTAATAAATCTATTTAAGATAACGCACCCTTAGGATGAAAACGACGCAACTCAAAAAAGCAACTTTTCGGGAAAAAGCAAAACAAGTTTTAAAATGTTGACTCTTACGTAATCTTTCGTTTATTATTGCTTAAATATTTACTTTAAAGCCCATGTTAGTGCTGCAAATTGTAAATAAGTTATTCGGCTATTATAATGCAATAAATTAACCTTATAATTAAAAAGAATAATATAGGAAAAATGGTATTTTATTTTAACAGTCATTTTCAGACTGATTAAATTGTTTTAAATAAAACGGATTGGGAAATGCGTCTTTTTTACTCCGAAATAAATGCTTTAAAAGTGAAAGTTTTAGCGTTACGTCATTTTCGTTTTTGAAACATTATGAATTTTATTACGTTTTCAGGTATGGGTCTATTTTTTTCTTATAAATATTATAATGATACCAAAGTTGAAAATGCGTCATTAGGAAAATATTTTTTTTTAGTGTTTATTAATAGCAATGTTTTGAAAACAGAATCAAAATAAATATAAGTATAAAATGTCTTAGACTGAGTTACATACAATAATCAATACTTTAATAAAATTATGAGATCTTTGTTCATTAAAAACTCTTACATCTAGTGAATATAGATAATAGAAATGTCACAAAAAAAATAGCAAAAATGTCACAAAAAAAATAATAAAAAAAAATTATCATGCAATAATATAATAAAATATTTTGGTATTGGTTAAAAATCACTAAAACACAAGTCTTAAAAACTTATAATTAAATTTTGAACGCCTATAACTAAACGAGATTCACTAGGAACTTTTTTAGAAAATTGTTGTAGTGTGTATATTATATTTAAAAATCTGCAATTATCACTTTTAACAATTACTAAATTTAATCATTCAATAGCGACGTATAATAATCAATTATATTGATTAAAAACCGGGTATCAAATTTTTACGGAGCAATTATAAAAATTACATTAAATTTTTTATCTGGATATTTTTTACTAATACATTTTAAATATTTAAATATGCACGATCCTATTTCATTGGCCCCCCTTTTCCCTTGTCTTTCGTCCCAGAAAAAATTAAATACATCCCCGTAGGCACATGTATTCTCCTTAGTGCTCTCTTTATCTTGTTTTTTTTCAACTTCCTGTTCTTTTTTTGTTTTCTTATCAATTTTTTTAGCCAGCTCAAACAAGGTGCTTATAATAGATTTACTTCATTAATGTTTCCTCGGTCGTTCTTCTTTTTAAGGCGATAAAGGTCTTTCGCATTTAAATGAGTATCATATTTTTCTTTTAATTGAGCTTTATAATCAACGGATGCCATTTGGTACTTCAAATATAGATCACAACAATCTTTTTCGGGCTGAAAAAATCCTAAGTTAAAATTGTTATTAAAAATTTGATTGTACAGCCAGTAATCAACTTTAGGTTTATTTGAATCTCTTGTTTCTGAGAAATCTCTCCAAAGATCTTTTATAGTCTTGCCTCCTTCAATGAACTCCCTAGATGTGGAGGCGCTTAAGTAATGTGATTCTATCTTAGGAATTGAATTAATGTGGTTTTCAATATCTGTTATAATAGTCTTGTCAATTTTTTTTCTATTAATGTGCTTTCCCCTTCGATCTTCAGTTATAAATCCGTTTCCATTCATTTTTGCTTTTGTAGTTCTTAGCTGTCTTTCGGTTATAACTAAGGTAAAAAATGTATTACAAACTCGAATTTTCTGATTATTGATAGTGAATTTTTTGGTGCCCTGGGCTTTTCAGCATTTGTGTATTTGTATTTGGTTTTAATTTCCATCATGCAAGAACTAATGAAACTAGTGAAACTAATCTTTTAAATTCTATGCTTGGAAGGTTCCAATATGATTCAAAAATCATTGATCTTTAGTACTCATTAATTTGGTCAGGGCATTTCAATCGACATGGAGCACATGCGCTTTTTAAACAACGGGCAGGGACTTCTTTTTTAGATTTTGACAAAGACTTGTAACATTTTCCTCTGTTCCCTTAGTGATCCCTCGTTTTGTTTCCAAGACGAGGGATTACGCTACCGTGTCCTTGACTTACGAGGCCCAGGCAGATGTATCTCATTATCGAGTGTATCAGGTATTGAATAGGTCGAAGATGGGGACAAAGTTCTATGACAACAAATTTCGTTAGGGTCTGGAAAGGTGGGATCATTGTCACTTAGATCAACGTCACTTTCCAGACCGTTAACAGGTGATATGCAATAACTTAATTGGGAAATAGTTCTTCCCCTTCTTGTAGCTAATTCGCTGGTACCTGCACCATCCACAATGTGAGTGGTAATTAGAGTAGATTGCTTATTTTGTGTGTTGCTCGTATTGAATGAATTTGACGTTGAAGAGCTAGTACTAGAGCGCGATGAACTTGAACAAGATGAAGAAGATATTCTTTTACTCTGAACAGGTCTGTTGGTGAGTATGTTTTGATTAAAAATCGACTCATTGTCCGAAGTATGATGTCGCTGTTGAGAAATTGTCTGGTTGAAAATGGTGCTGTTGTCAGCCTTTGTACATTGTGGGGAGTTTTTAATAAACGATGAGGAATTTTAAGAAAAGTTGTCTACCATAATATTGTTCATTGCAGAATCCTGAAATTATAAAACAAACTATAGTATTGTTGTTGGCCAATATTTTGCCAGATTGAAAACGGCAACTATAATTTCTATAGTTGCCGTACACTATAATAATGTTCAAAAATATTGTCGTCTCTTTTCCTTATTTCATTTAGTACTTGATCAATAACTGTGAAATTTTGATATAAGTTTTCTTTTTGATTTTCCATTTCAGTGGCCGCTGAAACCTGGCAAAAGATGAAACACTAACGTGATAAAAATATCACATGAGTCTTAAAGACTAAAAACTCTTTAAGACTCATTCTCACACTTCGGGGAATGATTTTAATAACAACTTACACATTAACAGACGATTATATTCTAATTAATTTAAATAAAAATTTCATTCGCTTTCAAGATATTTGGTAATTAAGTAAATTATATTCATACGAAATACCTCGGGTTCCATTGCTTTGTTTTTTTTATCGTTTCTTAATGCATTATCTATTATAATGTCCCTCCTTCTTTTCATTTTAAACTAAAATGTAATTAATTAATGACCTTTCGTCAAAATTGCCGGCTCACTGTAGTTGTGTAATGACAGAGTAACTAATACGTTGAATTTTTATCTAAAAAATTAATAAAATGGCCTAATAATCAAAGAGACTAAAAAATAATAATTTGAGAAATTAAAAAAAAAGGCTTAATTTATAATAGGTCAAATTTAGTACTTGTGCCTTAAGTACTAAAATGCGCCAAATCTGAATAAGTCTAATAAGAAAACAAGCACAAAGTTAATTAGGTCGTTTCCTTATTAAAATTTGAAAGAGATGTTATCTATTTTTTCGGAATTAAAATGACGTAATAAGCTGTCGGTCACTACTCGGCAGTCTTGGCGACTTCTTGCAGTTATCGATGCGAAAACAACGCTGACTGCGTCGTTTTCCTCCCGATGCAACCCGTCTAAGTGGCATATAAGAAAGAGACGGATATAACACTTTCGTCCTGTTCTCACCCGAATATGGCTATGTTTGAACTATTGTTAGGTCAACAATTTCATTTTAGGTCTATTTATGTATTTAACTCAATTTACGATTTTTTTGAATTGTGGCATTTTCATTCTGAAGGTGCGATAAGTTTGTTTAATGATTAAAATGATTATTATTTGTTGTCATAATTAAGCTCCGTCAAATATTTTTGTAAATGGATGACATTTTGACTACAGAGCGAAGTACACACAGTCATATCGCAGAACTATTAAACTCAACCAAACACTGCTAAGAGGGGCGCGGGCACGTCTGAACCAAGCGCTCAGTGGAAGATAGATCCACTCTGGTTCGAGCGTTCAACTGGTAAGGTTGTCTTGAAATCTCGGTAACTATTATTACTTGGAAATTTAATTGTTACTTATATTCAATTTGTAATTCTCTTAAATGAACTGATTATTTTTCTGTGTGTTTATTTTCTCATAAATTAAGTGAGTTTTATCATCGCAAAACTTAAATTATGGATAAAGTATGAACGGAAGCGATGGTCCTGAAGGGATCAACGATTCCGGTGTTTTAAAAATATTAATGCGTGGGTGTTAATCTGATATATATTAAATATATTGAATACACTAGAAATTTTGAAGAGAAAAAATTATTAAAAATATATATCATATTAAAACAATTTTCGATACATATATGACAATGCTTTATATCGATACTTATTTGCGAATGGATTCGTGTTAGAAGGTTCAATGATTTGAAGGTTTCTCGAGTTTTAATATTTTTTCCATATTTCTGCCTGTTGTTTAATTATTGTATGAGTTTCTGTCAGATTATATTCATATACTTTAATGGCATTTTGCAAATATATGCATGATGGTCGAAAGAAATGTTGATTTATTTAAATACTAAATATTTATATACATAATAAAGTTTTCCAGAATATTCTGAAATGCAAGATTTGACTTGAAAACTTAATATTAAAAAAATGTTTCTTTTTATTAAGTCTTGTTTTGCTTGTGTACGTGAAATAAAAGCTTTGGTTTTCTTTCGATTGTAAGTGGTTTGATGTGGCTTCTGCGACGCTGGCGAGGAACAGGCAAGTGGTTGTTAACTAAAGCATGCTTGACATGCTGGAGCTCCCCTCTAGGTGTTCAACACCTGAACGCAGAAGCCACATCAACCCACTCATAGTCGAAAGACAACCGGTCCTACTTCCTTATGTTAAGGGAGTTACTGAGAGAATTGGTAATATCTTAAAAAAGGCTTCTAGTAAAACTATTTACAAACCTCATAGAAAAGTGAACCAATTCTTGAGACCTATTAAAAGTAATATTCCTTTACAATGTGCCGGGATATATAAACTTAGCTGTGATTGTGGTTTGTCGTACATTGGTCAAACGAAGAGAAGCATCGGTAAAAGAGTTAGGGAACACATATTGGATACTTCGAAGAATTCAGTGTGTGAACATACCATAGACAAGCCCAACCATTATACTTGATTGGATAAACAAGAATGATTCGCGAGGCAATTGAAATTAAAAAATATCCTAATTTCAATAGAGAAGATGGTTGGAGCATTTCTAACAGCTGGAACTCACTCATAAATACTGTAATGCCTCATGTCTGTCACCCCACTGTCTGACCTCAAGATACAGTTAGTGCGTTTTATCTACATCCGGAACTCTATGCCCGCAAACTAAGGAACCGTTGGAGGTAGATGATTAATTAACTGACTTACTGAAAGACACTTATATCTCGTCTACCCGTGAACACGATTGCTGCAAAGTATTCGAAACGTCGGGTTAAAATTAAAATATAAACAAATTATACGCGAGTTTTAATCCGTAAAAATATTTTTATTTCAGACCATTGAACTATTAATCTTAAAGCGGGCATATTGTGTGCATTCTAGAGAAAATAAAATAAAATAAATTAATGATAGGTTACAATTTATTAGCTTCAAAAGAAAAATTTGGAAAAAAAATACTTGTAACAAATTGGAGGTTTACAATTAATTTAAAGTTCAATAGTCACAGTCTATATTCTATTTTACTCTACGTTTTAAGGAACTAAGTCACCATAGTTAAATTTCTGGAGATCAGATCACTTCACTAGTAAAAATAAACCTAATTTTAAACTGGATTGAACATGATAATTGGAAAAATTAGAGAGATTTAAAATACGATGTTGACTGCACAAACAAACGGAGAAAGATGAGACATCCTGTCATAGCCAATCGAATAGATCCAAATATTTGCCAACATAACGAAATGCCACGTAAAAGCGAATTTAAGAAAAATACTAAAAAATAATAAGATGTGATCTCATTTAACAATTTTATGATAAGAATATTTAAATAATAAAGATAAACAAGAACATATTATTAAATGTTTTTACTAATTATTTCAAACCTAACAACCACTTGCCATAATAAAAAATATTAAAAAATATTAATTTCAAAACGTTTGAATTCTTTATGTAACCTGTGTAGTGTGAGATGCGATCTGTCATATTTTTAAATGTCAATTGATATCCAAAAAATGTAAACAAACAATTGTAAAATGTTAAATATTAACTTTTCAAGTAAATATTTTTAAAAATATATAAATTTTGATATGTAACGTGTTGATGTAAAGATACCACGTTACAATATAATATAATGTTGTTTAGTTAGTTTCTTACATCACATTTTATATCCTTCATATTTAAGTCATTTTATACTGACATATTTCCAGCGCATGAATGAGGGTCCCAAAATAATTCGAAACTATATATATGTAATAGAGTGAGTACAGTAGTTTTGTTAGTTTAGTAGTAGTAGTTAGTAGTACACTAGTTAAAAATGTTTAAAGCTACGACGGTAGAAAAGTGAGTATGTGATATTGGAATGTTGCAATAGTGCATTTTAAAGATATATATCTTATTCATCATACATGTCGCCAGTAAAGCTGGCACTTATGAACCAATGTCGTACTTCGTAGCGCTTTTAGCGCCTGCTACAAATCTCGACATAAATGTTTGCGAATACGTTATATTACTATAGTACTGAAAGTTAAAATGTTGCTAAAGTAGTAGAAATCGACATTTTAAATTTATTTAGGATGATTTTATTGGTAGCAAAGTGTCCAATTAAAAATGTAATCTTTTTATTAATTTTTCTCGAAAAGCAGTTTATTTGCAACTTTTCATATTTACAGATATAGTGTCATAAAAAATTAATGTAATATAGTGTAAATAAATTAATGTAGTGTAGTACCCTACATGTTTGTTACATATACAAAAGAAATATATCACACATCGTTTGTAACGACATTATAATGTTGACCTTTACATAGTCTTTTATTTTAGTGTTTTTACAAATAATATTCAATTGCGTAATTGAAATACGTTAAATTTTGAAATTTACTTATATTATTTACAATATTGCTTAAAACTTAAAAATTTAAAATATTATTTAAACCTTAAAAATACACGATTAATTGATTTGACCTAAAAAACAAAATAAAATTAAAGGTTGTTTAAGATATTGTTTATAACCATAGTTATGAAACTATGGATAGAATTCCCTAAACAATATATAAATGAGGAAAACGAGGGTTCCTAAAAAGAAAATTTACAATTCAAATTGAGATCTGGTTTGTTAAAATTTCATTATGCTTTGTAAAGTAAGTGATGAGTTGAAAATCTGGCATATATATAATAGTTTAAAAAAGTTATAAGCAAATTCTTAAAAGAATTAGATGTTATGTATAATTTTTAAATTGCATTTTTACGTGGCCAAAAAATGTTGTTTTAATTTTAACAACTATAAACAACCTACTGAAAATTGAAATTGTTTAAATTTTGAGTGACAGGGACCTTTTATTATCTTATAATATAATTTAGAAGGAACACATTCAAATTGACGTTATAATATTCTACAATTATCCTATATTAAGGTTGTTCTTTATTTAATTATACATTTACCATTTTAAAATTTAAAATAATTCAGTTTTATTCTCACTTTGTTTTTGTTTTTTGTTCAAATTAACTAGCTGTCTGCTGTATGATAAAATCATACTTACTTGTTTCAGCTGCATTCAATGTAAAGCCGATTAACATGACAGGAAGCCAGAAAATGAAGAGGATAAAGGTTTTGGTAATTAAGCGGTAACACAAATTTTCTAAAGTAGATTATCACGTGAACGTTTCAGAGTCCACGTTTGAATGAACTTATGTTATAACTAATATACATATTGAATAGAACTATAGAATGCGAGACATATTCATTAGCGGATAAATTATTTTGTATTCTTTTTAAACAAACGACCCTTTGATATTTCTACTTTAATAAAATAATGACGATAAAATGGGACATTTCATCTGCTCGGCTCGACATTTTCACCGATTCACGATTTACCTCCCGAGGGCGATGTGGTTTGACTTTAATATATGACATGTTTTGTTTGTATATGTATTTATTAAATAGTAGTATATTTTAATAGCATCGATAGTTAACCCACTTAATTTCAGTTGGGTCCATCACGGGCTACCACACGCTGCTTACGGACAATGTGTATGTTAATATTATAACCTCAGCACTACATGTTGTGTTAAAATATTGTGATTTTATTTTTTATGACTAAATTAAATTTTAAAAAATAATCAAACGACAATGTAACAGCTAAACCTCAATTTTTTTCTTCGACATTGTTAATTCGACACAAATATTGACTGAATTTTTAAAGCCCGTGTTAAATATGTATATTAGAAAGCGACAAGTAGAAAAAATATTGAAATCAGTTTATTCATTTTAGATGACTAACAGACGTTTTGGTTTCTATATATTTATATCGCGTGTGTCGTGAATTTAGGAGCATATTCCTTAGCCTTCATACATATAGTGATTCTCTGTCTACGCGCTGAACAGTCAGAATTAATAAGTGTTCATTTTGAATATACATTAATTTTATTAAGGTAAATATATTCAAATGCATATTTTTTTTACATAAATATATATATTTATCAAAGGTAGCTGGAATCATCTCCATGGACCAGGCTTCTAATAAAAAAGAACTGAATTCAAACTCGTTCACCCCTTTGGTGTTATAGATAGACATACAAATACATAGATGATATATCAGCTGCTACTATTTAACTTCATAGCACGCTTTGGATATGTACTCTGTAAAAGCTTCAAAGGTATATTTGAATTGCATAGTAACGTCGCATTTTTTTGAGTTCACATTAAAGATAACTGAAACTTCTTTTATCTTTAAAAATAAAACTTCTAAATTAAATAATTAATTATATAACTGAAAATATTTTGTAATGACAAAAAAAAAATAACAAAAAAGAACTACTTTCTGTATTTTTAACAATATTGGTTTCATCCTCGTTAGATAAAATCAAAAACAGATCGGTTCATGCATTTTAAATAACTAGAAAACTGTATGACAGTTTTCTAACAAAAAATTTGTTTGTTACTGTATTTTAAATGTCATACAATTTCAATAAACTCAATGTCAATAGACCAAACTGTTTCTACTTTATATAAAATGTAATAAATAAAATAAAACAATGTTGCTATAAAGTCCCTTTATAAAATACAAAAGGTATACAAACAAACTTTAAATAAGCGCGTAAATGAGAACAAAACAAAGAGCTTGAACTACGTGACTGAACATACGTAATTTATATAAATCACATATATAACTTGTAACAGATGTTAATAAAATAAGATAATGACAAAAATGAACATTTGAAATAAAATAATTATTATAAGATATACTTTAAGTAATAATATGATGTATGTTCGTGGCTAGAAATAAAAGGTAAATAAAGGTTTGAAATTGTTTATTAAACTAATTACATTTACATTTAATTGAACAAAGAGGTCCTTTTTTATAAGGATATTATTGCCGAAGCTTTTTATAAAAAGGAAATAACAGCGAAAATGTGTAATCTGAATACTATATCACTGAATCATAAAATGGTTAATGGAAAAAAGTATAGTGGCTGTAAAAAATTGTGAATTTTTAATACACTGACAATATAAATCGGGTAGACGAATAAAGCAACAGTTGCAGTAAAACATATTTTTACTTACCATTCTTTTTTTTACCATAATAACAGACATAATACATGGCTAATGGTTTTCTAAAATATAAAATATATGAAATTATAAAAACAGGTCAAGTACGAGTCGGACTCGCGGACCGACGATTTCGTACAAACCTAAAAATTCACTCTAATAGTAAAAGAAAACGGAAATAAGTTTATATATGATGTAACTAAAAATTTAAGGTTTTCGGAAATTTTTCTTTATTTTTTTGTTCATCATTCAGAGTTATAATCTTGAAGTTTGGCATGAAAACAATAAATAAAAATGAAGAAAAACTAAGGTCGACTTGAAGCGACTTGATTCCCTGGCGGATAGTTGTTAGTTTGAAAATATGCGGTGTAAATTGTCGTTTCTTTTCATTGCTTTGACATAAAAATTGGATTATGTCACAGATTAAAGCTATTTTAGACTTGAGTATTTAATATAATTTCAACATAATAACTCCCCGATTTTTTTTTTCGAGGTACGGAATCCTTAAATAAATAAAATGTATAAAAACAAACAAGCTGCCCCAAACATGTCATGGAGTGTAAAAAAGTGTCATGGAGAGTTAAAGCTATAAAATTATACAACCTTTAATAAAAAGTTGAAAAAAGTTCATGCCGTGATTCCGCTCCATAATCCTATAAAATAACGTGAGTACAAACAGATAAAGTATATAATAGTTTTCATGGATCACGTACATCTTAATACAAAAAGATAAAAAATAATAATAATATCGTACATTTTTAACCACTCATAACAAACTATGATCATAGCTACTATATATAATTATCCGGCTGTACGGCTATCTGGCTCATGAAAATACTATTGATATTTTCCCAATTAGTTTTTAACCCCTTCGGGGTCCTTATTTATGAAGTCTCAGCATGGGCGCGCTGCAATTGTCGTGCGGGAGGGGTGGAGTATGTAGTGTCCGGAAGTCTTGGGCAGGTTTTTTTTATTCGCCGTCGTACAGCTGAGTAGTACAGCTGGATAGTTATATATAATATTAAATCATGGATCACGTAAGGTTTAAGTATATGATCATAATGCTGATAATAGCGTTTAGCAGATATTCGGTTTCATGCTTCTGGTCATCAAATATACAACGAATATCCCTTTTAGTAAGACGATTATGTTAACGATAAAATTTGTTAAGCGCGGCATCTTGACTAAATATTGCTATTTTGAAAAGTTGTATCATTACCACTTGTTGTTTGAAAATTAATTCTAACTATATTGAATGTTTATAATGCTGTTGTATGTTAAACACTGTCCATGATGATTTATCAAAACTGACGGAACAAATGACAGCCAATTCGACGGATAATGCTTCATATAAATGGCCGCTATCAACTATATGTGTAATCAGAACTAGCTCAATACGATTAGTAGATAAATTAATGTCAAATGCCACTTGAATACAATGGATGGATGGAATACGTGACGTATTATGCATAATATATTTGCTGACAAATTACTCTTATTACAGTACACTTGTATTTAAATGATTAATTTTACTAATGGTAATTTGAATGCAAATTTCTGTGGAAGTGTAATTGTATTTATCAGGAAAAGAAATAAACAAACATTCAACAATTAAGTTTTCTAATGGCTATCGAAACCCAATGGTGAATGGATGAGTTACCGCAACAGATATATGTCACTGAAAAATTTAAATATACTAATTTATCAACAATGGGTCTAAATGAAATATAACATGTTATATGATATGATATGATATATACTAGTTTCGTCATACTGATGTTTGTAGAACATATATTCAACTTCATTAAATAAATACTTTATGAAGAAAATAATGCGCTGCAAAGCAGAGCTTAAACTTAATAATATATGAAAAGAATAATGATTCCAGGCTCTAGAGATTAATACTATTAATTTTAAATTTATATAATTTCATTTAGTCTTATTTTTTCTATCTTTCTGTGTACAGACGTAATACTTTTATTTTGATAGATAAACAATTAAACTGTTTTTGTTTTTATATAATTATGTTTACTATTATTTAAGATATTATGAAAAGAGTTATCTTCATCAGACGAAAATGTGACATTAATATTATATTATAATATTCAAATTTTGGTATATAACAATTTATTTTTTCGTTACAAATTATTTATGGTTTTTACAAACTATTTAATCAACTATGTTATTTTGTGAAAATTATATATTCTAGGCTTTAAAAATATTTTAGAAACCTTAAAGATGTATACTACTACAAAATATACTTTTAACGCATTTTGTGTGTTTCCGGAATTTGATGCTTGCAAACTGAAAAATCGTTGGAGGTAGATGACTATTTAACTTAACTTATTGACAGACACCTGTATCTCGTCTTGTTTCGAATACGATTGCTGCAAAGCCTTTGAAAAGTCGGGTTAAAATATTTTTAAAATGTTAACAATAATTATACAGGCGTTAAATCTGTTAAAAATAGATTAATTTCAATGTGTAAAAATGTAAGAAAATAATAATAATACATCAGATACAATATTTGAAATCGAGATCTTTGATAAATTATTGTAACTATAAACACAACATTTTGGGTAGAAGACACTCACAAAAGTATAAAACAATAAAGGCAAAGGTTCGGCAAAACAACATTTACAATTCAAATTGATGTCTGGTTTGTTAACGTTTTATTATCCCATTTATAAGCTTAGTAATAAGTTGAAAATGTGCAAAATACTCTTAAAATTATACTATCAAAATTTTAAAGTAATAAAGCTAATCTGTTTTTAAATGTAGCAAAAAAAACTTATTATAACTTAGCTCAGTTTAAAAAATCTGGTGTCCTTGAATTTCTTTGTTTTGGACAGACCTAGATTTTGATAACTTTCATATTCCTCAGAAGGAAGTTAATAATATAATTTAGAAGTTGGTACCGCTTTCTATTTTGAAATAATAGATTCAAAAGTTGGAGTTTAAATATTGTATTACATTATATAATTTCACTGTAAGAATATGGTCTCATGTTCGGCTTTTAGCCGATAAAGCCGATAAAGCCGATCAAAAAAAAGAAGTATATACATTCTTAGAAATTTAGGAAAATTAATTGTGCAAAGACAGGTGACTAATGAAGTGAGTGATTTTCATGGAATGATAGTAAAATATTTTTGATTAACCTGAACTAATTTGGGAAAATACCATGTCGGGGTGGTGTGAGTTAGCTACCGGTCTACTACATAGCTGTACGCTCACCACTCTTGTTTACTTTATTTATTAATTTCGTTACTATAAATCTCAAATTCTCTTATATCGATATCCTTATGATCTAATTATTTTTATTTTACACGGTTTTTATTCGGGTTGACTTTTTAATATACATATTGAAACACACACATCAGCAAACACAGAGACGAGATATTGTGTTACATACATGGTTATGAAAAAAGGTTTTGAGTCTCATCTCACACATGAACATAGACACCCATTTACATTATAAACTTAGATAACAGTTTTTTTTTGCAACAATCATCAAGCGAGAGTTGAAATAGAGTGTTCTACCTGACAATAGGAAATTACAATAACGTTCAGAGAGAAAGAGGGTTAGCATGGGTCTTTGGTTCATTATTCATAACACAAATTATTAGTTTAACATCTAATTATAGTCCCTTTAGTATAATAGTCCCGTTTTGACTTACTCAAAGTTACATATTCTGGGCCTCTTGTGTCTGGTAATTGAAAGCCCTTAGCTCCAGTAATATTCGTATTTCTAATTTTCCATTTGTAAGTTAACCTTAGATATATTATATATTGTTAATATGTAGGCAGACAAAACAGAGGTATTCCATACAATAACTTATTTATTTGAAACATATTAACAAATATATGATGAATAAATGGTGCAAGAATTATACTTTATGAATATTTTTTAGAAAATGTTTAACTAATAAATAATATTAGTTTAAAAGTCAACCCATGGCCTCTCTCAGTGAGTGGATTTTGAACGCATTAGATGGTACTTGATACTACCGAGTTTAAGCAAATCCTTAATGTGCAGCAAGAAAAGTTTTTGGAAGTTAACTGAGATACCGGAATTAATGTACATTCGATCAAACGAGCATTGATTAGATTTATCCAATCTTGTATACGTTTTTTTTTTTTTTTTCGTCTGGAACCTTTTATCGCTACACGGTCCCCCTAGGGAAAGGAGCAGGCCGGTTATATGGGACTCCCGGCAGCATAGAGGATGCTGCCATTTTTAAGACTACCCACTAAACCAGACGGTCACCATCTCATCGTATTAGTGAAGCGCCACGGGAATCGCTTTCGCATACACCCGCGTTGCTCCGACGGCTGGCCGCTTTAACCGTTGCACAGGGAGCACCGGCCTGTGCCGCTTCCGATGCCACCGCACGTATCCGACAGCAACGATAACGGGCAGGCACACGAGGAGGTTCCCGACGCGTAGCTCCCCCATCTTGTATACCTGTTCTAAGATATTGTATTCTTATTAGATGTATGTATGATATATATTATCTACGTAATATATATCTACATAAAGCAAATCATGAGGCTACGAAAGGTTATCACAAAAATTGCAATATATGAATGTCAATTAAAAATTTACTGTTATTGTAATATGTTATTACTGCTCTATAACTGTCGATGACGATAAGCATTGTAATTGTGTAGGATAAAAGAGTAATATTCTACATCAATTTATGAAGACAGAGCAAAGGTCCTAATGTAAAAATAAATCTAACTATGTTATATATACACATTAATATAGATTAGTATATATATTCCTATTTATAGAGTCAAGGTAAGAGAACTGGTGCTTTAGTTTTTACTGAGTGTAGTCAAAACAAAAAAGGTGGATACACGAACTTTTAATCTCAAAGCTTTAATGGTGTGTGTATTTGTCATGTTGACAAAATGAATAAAACGAAACAAATGATAAGTCGCCGTATATTATGCTTTCCGTAATATTTCTTTGTAATATTTTTCGGAATAAAAATTAAAGAAAACAATTAATGACTATTTTACGATCTATTTTTTAAATAGTTTTAGGCAAAACAGACGGAGAGTTTAGGAATTTGAACTACTTTTATTCTATTGGTTTTAGTTTAACTTCCGATACTCTGACGATATATGCAAAAGCTGAATATTCTAAAGAGGATACATATAACATAAAATAACACTAAAGTTTCCAACGCCATTTATTTTCAGTACTTCACATTTTATGCTTTGGCAAGAACGGTCTAGAAAGAACTTTCCTAAGGATATGTTATTGGTCAGCTATTATAATATTTACACTCAAGACCTAGATCGAAAATATCTCTACTTATTTTGCAAATATGCTGAGTGTATTGACAACATTGCTTTATTACAGTTAAGATTCGATTAATATGTTCAGGATATAATAGATTTAATATTTTATGCTACCAAAAATTTATATCGATTAGTCAGCGCTATTTTACGAACATGCTGGTGGTACCGGACCTACCCAGCTCTGCCTGGTCATGCTGCTGGACCATAAAGCCGGGATGTAAATCGGGCCATGAATTACCTGATGCGTCCACTCAGTACCAAATTCTATTGCGCTCAAAAAGGATCATACTTACCAAAATCTACGCAAGCAAAAATACGCAGGCGAAGATGCGTACAGATCAGATTCTTTTATTTAATTTTATTTATTTTACAAAATCTTATTTTATATATATATATATATATATATATATATATATATATATATATATATATATATATATATATATATATATTTATAATATTTATAAATATTTAGAATTTAGATACTAAAAACAATGATAAAATATATATTATATTTCTATTCGTGAGTAACTTCGTTCGTAAATATCAAAGTAGCAAGCTCTTGTAAAACTGTGTGTAAGCGTCTCTTTAAGAGCATTATTCTACCGAAGAGTGTAGATTTAGAAGCGACGGAGAGTATTGTTTATGGATGTGTTTATGTATAAATTTAAAGAAAATTGTGAATTGTTTTCGTTTATGTAGCTACATAAATTAAAAATGACATAAAATATATAGTAGATATCTTATTTAATTACATGACTGTAAGTTGGTTCTTACCTCAACACATTTTATTATTATTTGTAATTAATATGTTTTTAATATCTATTGTGTTTAGAACACACAAATCTAAATTGTATGTTTCTTATTCATGACTGGTTTGTATAATAATTTTACTCTTCATTTTGAATAAAAGTAGCAAGGAAAAATGTCAGATCAGAAGATGTTCATCATACATACATACATTACTTCAGAGTAAAGAATCCGCCAATGGTTAATCTGTTGTGATTTTCTGCTTGTGGATTTAATTTTTAACCAAAAATACAACAACTATCCAAGTAACTTCTAACAAGCTTATAATAATAATATAACAAGATTATAAGTCTAATAATAATATAACAAGATTATAAGTCTAATAATAATATAACAAGATTATAAGTCTAATAATAATATAACAAGATTATTAGTCTAATAATAATATAACAAGATGATAAGTCTGCCAAAGGGTGATGAGGATATATTACAGCTCTTGATCCCGATAATACTTTTAAAATATATTGAAATTTTAAAGATTTCTCCCATGATACCCTGATGTTTACCTGATAGTATTAAAAATGTCATAAATTATTTATAAATATGTATAAATACGTAAAGCTTATTAATTTTGAAAATAAATATAGAATAAAAATTTATCAACACGAACTAGTTCGCAACTGTGACCTCTTTGAAATCGTTCAACAGTTACTATATCGTTGCCCACTGCGATGATTTAGCATTTGAGAGAAAGCCGTCTAAATCGGAATCGGAACCGGAATCGGAACCGGAATGTAACTTAAAATATTATATCATCATTTCAGCCACAAGACGTCCACTGCTGAACATAGGCCTCCCCCATAGACTTCCAAAGTGACCGATCTTCGGCAGCTTGCATCCAGCGGCTTCCTGCAGCTCTTTACAGGTCATCCATCCATCTAGTGGGGGGACGTCCTACGCTACGCTTTCCGGTACGCGGTCGCCACTCGAGAACTTTTCGGCTCCATCGGCCATCGGTTCTTCGCGCTATGTGCCCCGCCCACTGCCACTTCAACTTGCTAATCCGCTGGGCGATATCGGCGACTTTAGTTCGTCTACGGATCTCCTCATTCCTGATTTGATCGCGTAGAGAAACACCAAGCATCGCCCTCTCCATAGCTCGCTGAGCGACCTTGAGCCTTCTTATGAGGCCCAAGGTTTATAACCAGTGTGTGTTACCAGTGATGACTTATGGTGCAGAAATATTATATATTTAATACAAAATTTTAAGAAATATGTTTTTTTTTATAAAAAAACAATGAAATAATTATTTAAATATTTTTTTTTATGTGAATAAATAAGCAACGGTAACGATTGTCAAAAACACAGATTTTAGTATAAAAAAATATACATTGGGTGTGAAATTATTCTTATATATAAAGTTATAAAATTTACGTAATAAAATTACAGTTATATTTGCTCGCTTCATAAGATTTCCGTTTGTGAATAAAAACTTTTGGACTGCCGCGTCTGAGTTGTTTTGACACTTCATAAAAGTTTAGTATTTGCGACTGGAAAATATACACAAAAGTAATTTCAATTAAATTTATTCAGATTTTACTGTTATTAAAATAAAACTAGCCTAGATGGGCTTATGGGAGAGTTCTAATTTGAACATATCGATTAAATAATAAAATATATAACCATCAATGTTGTAATTATTTGAAGATCCTATTACTGCTATACGATCTCATGTTCTCTAAATTTAAATATATGTTGTCTTGATATTTATATTTTTTTATATTGTCTATATTTTAATATTTTTTATTTTTATTTTATTTTATTTCTACAGTATATGTTTCTGCTCAAAGAATTAATTTATATGGTAAAACTACTCTAAAAAAATTACGGTAAGTTTTTGGATAGTAGATGGAAGTAACTGTAACTTCGATGCAAGTGATAGAAAAAATTTTTAATGGTAACAAATGGGAAAGGTAAAAAAAAGGGGTCCTGGTAAATTAAGTTAAGCAACACAGCAAAAAAACGGGGTTACTAAGCAGTAGTGTATACTGCTATATCGAACAGAACAAGATAAATGAGATAAATTTTCCTATCACATTGATAATAATGAAAATTTATTTCAGTTTTTATAGGAATATATATAATTTTTTTTGCAATACGTAGTTAGAAACAAATGTTTTAAAAGTTACGATTATTGAAAAGTGAATGTCAAAAAAAAATGCTGCAGTTGTGCATTTAAAGGGTGTACGAGTATATGTATATATTGTCCGCTATACATGTCGCCGATAAATTTGGAACTTAACAATCTATGTCTAACTTTGCAGCGCTTTAAACTTCTTTAACAAATTTCAAAAGAAATGTTTGACTTTAAGTTACATTACGATAGTACTGAGTCTAAAAAGTTATGTTGTGGATATTAAGTGTGTTTTTAAGAGTAATTGATGATTTAAACAAATATCTAGAATCCTGCAATCGCCACTTCTCAAGGGTGGCAATCTTTTTGCAAATTTGAATTATTTTTCAAAATATTTTGCCACCCTTGTCATAGTAGATCTTGTCAGGATTGACATTATTGGGTCGTTTCCCTTATAGTCATTTATAAAACAGCTACTATATATATCTGAAATTTTTGTTAAACATAATTTTACTTGACATAAGTATTCCTAAAAAAAGAATTTCGTGACAATGCAAGACTTTTCAAAATTATAAGCTATTCTTGATTTATTTTATTATCTTTCTTTGTTTTACAAAATTTATTAACTTGATTTTGTCTTAAACACGTTTTTGACCAAGATGGCAGAAAACTTGGTAAAAAATTATTTTAAAAGTTCCTTCTGCTTAATTAACAAGGTAATAAAAAGTATAAAATAGAATATAACGGGGTTGTTATTTTTCTTTAACATGAAGACTTTGTATAGAAGCTTTTAGATACAATACACAATAATATAATATCAAATATAAATGTAGACACCTCAATAACCTTTAAACTATATGTAGATATGTTTTGACAAAAAATCGCTTTAAAAAAGTTTTTTTTTGTAGAAATTTATATTCATAAAATAGTTTATTTGAATATATCTTTAGTTGAATTGACTTCAAATCGACTACAAAGTTGACTGGTAATTATATTGGAGGAAACTTTTAATAAAACTTTGACATACTCTCAAAACAGCAAGTTTATTTTACTTTTCACCAATTCGACGAATATATATGTAATTTGTGGGTGCCGTTAAAATATTGCCTGTCGGCATTAATTCCAGTGAGTGTTAGCAATGTTCGGTTACCATTGTAACACATGGGAAGTAAAAGTAAGCATAAATGTATTTTTTACATATGATATTATTAATAGTACAATTAATTAATTGAAATGTGTCTTAGCTCATTCTTATTGTAAGATCAATAAAAATAAAATTTCCTGATAAATTATACTCTCTATAACTTATTCTTGGAGTTCGAAATCAAAGATTTTTTTTGTTTGTTTCGTAAACCGTAATAAATATTGGCGTATTCAGACATAATTGTCAGTACCATATTCAGGGCTCTATACACTTGTTAGACAAATAAAGATTGATGATTTGTTTCAAAATATTACTTTTAACTTTTTAATGTGATTCTATTTATTTAATAGTGTCTGATAGAATTTAAATAACACAAAACTGTTGCTATGTACATCCGTCCCTCCGTCCGTTTGTTTGTACGTCTGTAACTCTGTAGCCAAACGATTTTCTCAAAAGCTACCGGACCGATTTTGACCAAACTTCGTGTGCAAGTTATCCAGGTGAAATAGTTATTACTGTTAAATCTCCAAAACGCAGGTACTGGATGCGGGGGGCGGCAGCCCCCGTAACGAAAAAATCTAGTATCGGCAACATTTACACTGCGAGTGACAAATCAATAAATGTATTTAGAGGAAATAAAGAAACACAATGGCACCTTAAAACCATTTATTCACCCGTCACATAATAGTATTTACATAATAGTTTTTGCTTATGGGATATTGTAATATAATATACAAGGAAATAGAAATACTTAAAACAATAAAACAATGCGTGTATTGAAAAAGAAATGAAAATGTAATAATATGTGCGATAAGTGCATGACTCTGCTCAATCGAGGCTTACGCTTTTGTGTTAAATTGAAGCACCTGAATCCGTCGAATGGCTTCGGTACGTTACCTTTCTGACACGACATAATATAAAATATAAAAATTAGGACCCTTTTTCTAATAACATTACATTGTTTCAAAAAAGATTTTCGAACTTTTGATTTCCGTCTTACGTACGAGTAGGTTTGTGAAGATTCCGTCCGATGTGGACAAAACTATCCTAATAAGTGCTAAGTGCGTCATAAGGCTAGTCCAAGCCATTTTAATTTCTTAGACTAATTGCACATTTTGTGTGAAGAATTATGACTTTACACCCTTCTTATTGTTTTGGTAAATCTGTTTAACGACTCAAGCAACGTCGTTCAGGCGTTTTAGCGAATATACCTTCCGCTCGACCAGCCAGCCACTTATCGTCTATGTTCTTTATTAGTTGTACTCGCTGGATCGGCTCCCTGTTATAGTAATTATTTTAAGCTTTCCACGTACAATAGGACTAAATTTTGAATTATTTTCTTATTGTACATAAGAAAAAACTTTAGTAATCTTATAATGGATCGACAATCATTTAAACATTTTTAACTTATTTGTAAACATAATAATTTATAATAACACTAATAAGATTTCATTACAAAAAACAATCACATGGTAAAAAGATCACACATTGTTATTTTAAAATAATTAATCAAATAATAACCATGATAAAATTATGAATAGAAGAATAATCATTTATATAATTTAATTTGTCAATTAATATAAATCTTATGTTTGTCTTTACGCCGATATATACATTAGAGGTAGGTATAGAAACGTCTAAGTTTACGTGGTAATCCACAATTTTAGTTCAATATAGCAAAGTTATATCTCCCAAACTATGAACAAACTTTGCAGTGAATATCCTCTTCAGTGATAATGCTCTTGAAATTGCTTTTAAGTTTGGTAACGACATTCAAGTAGCACTATATAATGACGTCATATTCCAGCTCTACACTCACACATCTTTTTAAAATTAATAAAGCACTAGAATTTCTCTAAAAACGTGTAAAATCAATAATATTATATTATTATTTATATTTTTAAATAAGGTATAAATAATTTCCATATCCAATCTTACAATATCATTTTCTTAATATTGTACTAAACTTTTTACTTCAGTTTCTATCACAATATAAAAAATAAATAATAATACTGTATTCAAGCCATAGAGTATATATATTTTTTGTGGGTGTTTGTTATAGTTGTAGCTATGCAAATGAAAGAATTTTTATTCGTATCGGTACTTGTGATGAAAAATTGAACAGTCCTAGTCGTGTCCCAAACGAAAGCTGTATTGATTAGTATTTGTATGGTCTAGTGATAAAATATTA
The DNA here is from genome assembly GCA_959347395.1 of Mechanitis mazaeus. Taxonomy (NCBI): domain Eukaryota; kingdom Metazoa; phylum Arthropoda; class Insecta; order Lepidoptera; family Nymphalidae; genus Mechanitis; species Mechanitis mazaeus. Next base: position 13,930,869 of record OY365743.1, read on the forward strand.
CATCAACAGATTTTATGATGTTTTATAAAGATTAAAATAGTCCATTTTCCAAAAATATAGAAAAATATTGACTCCTTAAACAAAGTACAAAGTGAGTCTAAAGGATTTATGAAATTTTGATAAACTTAAGCACCAAAAAATTACATATATTAAAACAAAATTTCTCGACCTTTTCGGATAGGTGAAGAAAGAACCTTTACTATAAAGTCAGAAATCGCTCAACTTCAAGCAATTTATTAACTGATCTTAAAGTTATTTGAACTTTAAGTATATATATAATAAAGGTTGTTACTTTTTGGTTCTTAATAATTTATTGTGATGTATATTACTAGGTTTTAAATGAAAACAAATAAATTTTATATCGTTTCCATATGGTTATTTATATCCTTTTAATTAAATAAATGTAGACAAATAACTTCGATTATCCTTCATATCCAAAACTCTAATAAATATATTTGAGTTAAATAGACATACCAGCAAAGTTTAGTTTTAAGAAATAATTCTATAAATTTTTGTTATAAAAATATAGTTCGAAGTAAACTCTCTCAAGATGGATCCAGTAGAGATCTCTTGTTTCAGAGGATGCATCAGAGCAATGCGGTCGGTTAGGGTGGAGTGGATGCTCTTTTTGAAGGTACTCGTCGTATCCATACAACAAAACTACCAATAGAAGTACATTCCACTTTTGTAGCTTGCGATATACTTGAGAACTTCACAGTTTAAAGCGTTATATATCTACCTGAATAAAGCAAATAACCTTAATAACGAACCTAATTAGCCGCAGGAACTCAATCAATTATTTTTTCAGTAAACTCGCCGTGAAAAATGCATTAGAAAACTCATATCGATGTGACATTCCTACGCTATACAATGTATTTTTTAATCCTTTACAGTGCAGGGAACCCCAGCGTGTCTTCGTTGTATGTAGTCGAATGGTAGAGCCTGATTCTGTATATATAATGTAATATATATGCTATAATGCTTAGGACGCTTTGCACCTAAATCAATAAAATTGGAACATATGACGTCCCAGAACACATTTGCACCCATTAAAATGTCATAGGATCGTAGGGTCAACTAGCTTGATCTTAAGAGCCAACTGCATAGATTTTATGTCTACGTTACAAGAAGGCAATGAATTTGTTATTTGTGGCAATATGTGACAATCTATATTCATCTTATAATCACCTAACGATGATAAGTATAATAGAATTTGCAATGGATATTTTATATAAGTTAATAAAATAAAAATGAGCTCTAGGTACGTCAGGAAAAATTAAAAAAAAATCCATTTATCGTTACACCTTCATATTTAAAACCGAGGAAGAACTTTATGATTTTCGTATTACGTAAAAATAACATTACAACTATTCATATGGTTTATAAATAAATTATTCCTTATGAGTTTCTTTGTGGACATATACAAAGTAACCTCTGTGAGCCTTGCTGTTCTTATTTGTTAAATGTAAATTTAGTCTTTAAAAATATATTCACAAAATTTTAACACGGCATGTAGTGTTGAGGTCGACATATTAACTTACTCATTTTCCGGAGGTGGAATATGGTAAATTGTGGTGAACATATTTAAAGTGTAAGCTTTCACGAGACTATTAAAATATACTACTATTACATTAAATATAATAAAACAGAACATTATGAACTAGTGAACAACGAAAGTGTTACGAAATAATATAATTGATTAATATCAATATTTTTACTTTAATATATTTGAATGACATATTTCTAACGATACATATTTCTATATAATTATGATGTAATTCTATCTCATCTAAAATTCAAAAATATATAAAAAAATTTACTAAACATTTCCTGTTTTTAATAAAATAACAGAAAAAAAACAAACGCAATATTTATAGTACTTTATTATCACTCGTAATTAATCTTGAGAAATAGCTAAAATAATATTTCCTGTTAATAAAATGAGTATCATAATATTAGACATCCCTGACAGATCTAATATTCATTTGCAAGTTAATATTATCATATAGCCTCAAGTTGTCGTTGTATTTATATAAAAATAAAGTGACAACTGAAATCTTGAAAATGTTTCTTCCACGAGTTTTGCTATTGTAAGGAAAAATATTTTTTCTAAAATTAAAATAAAGAGTAAGCTAGCTCACGTACTTATTTTTAATATGATCACAATTAGTATCAAACAAATCAGAATGTATAAATCCAATGCCAGGAGAACAACTTATTGTATAAATTCATCGCTTATTATGCTTTTAGTAGTATTATTATAATTTAAATGATATTTTATATCTAACGAAATAAAACTTTGGATTTCTATTTAAAAAATATCACAGTTTCCGTCATTGTTGGATCTTTCATATACTATTTAAATAAAATATATAAAAAGCAATTCTAAATATGTTTTAAATATTTTGATAACTTCCTTTTCTACAAATACATAAATATTAAATTTAATTTAATTAAATTGAATACAAGCGCATTAAACAATAATTTTAACGCACTTATAAAACACCAGGATATCAGAAAAAAAAAATAAGGTACCAAACAAAATATGTTGTGTATTAAAGTCAAACCGTCGCGTCATCCTTTGGAGGTATCTCGTAAAATGGTGAACCCCATTATATGTTTAATATTTTATTCAAATAAATGTATTACGTAATCGCTTCCGTAGTATTAAAAGAGATTCAAAATATTATTTTAGCTGATGAATATATCTCAATGCAATGCTTCTATAGTTAAATTCGATATATACAGCAGTTACAAAATACTTCACACAAACCTGTAAAGTGAAACGCTCACGCCATAATCTACTTTAGAAATTTGCATTATCGCTTTATTAACAAAGCTTTTATCCTCCTCATTTCATCATCTGGCTTCCTCTCACGCTAATCGGCTTTACATTTAATTCAGCTACAAGTTATTATAAAACTTAACTTGTTTTTAATACGATAGATATTAAGTTAATTTTATCGGAATTTACTTTATTAATTAAACTTAAAAGTTATCGAATCGTCATGTATTTTAATATTAATTAACTATATGAATTTAATTTAATGCAAATTGCATTTTACTCAAAACAGAAACAAGTATTTTAATTTACCAGGGACTATTTAAAGTCAGCAAGATTTTTCTTTTACTGTGTATAAAAATCTTCCTTTAAAAATTCTACCTTATTTTTATTGCTTATAATAATATGCTTTTATAAAGTTTAAACTATTTTACAGATTTTCAATATATCACGAGCCTTAAAAAGGATAATGAAATGTTAACAAACCAGTTCTCCACTTGAATTGTAAATGTTATTTTTCCGAACCCTTGTATTCTCTGTTTTGTACATTGTTTAGGAACTTCTATCTATTATATATCTATTTGTATATGATTAATTGAAATAATTAAACAATGTTCGAGCTTAAGTTTTATAATTCATGTATTTTAAAGGTTTAAAATATGTATGTTTCTAAAAAATTGTCGCAGTTGAATATAATTTGTAAACACAAAAGAGTAAATTATTGTTAACAGTTCATCATTATAATATGATTTTACATATGTTGTGTGACATGTTCTTGTTATATATGTAATGTATCTTAAGTACTTAAATTCATATTTAGATTTTAAATATAAAAAAATGAGAATAGTTTTCTTATGACTTTACTTTAAAATAAAGTAATCTGAGCAAGGAGCTTTTGTTATCAAAAATTAAAAAAATATATGTTAAAAATATTGATAGAACACGAACTGATTATTGCATTAACACGTTTGTTGTGGAATACACAAGTTAATAATGTTCCTTTTTATTGTATTTCATTTAATAGTTTTATGTTTTCATAGTTTCTAGATAGGTTACATGTTAAACATGTTTGCTACAATTTACCACATACCACCACCGGACAATGTGTATGTTATTACTCGTATATCGACCTGAGCATTATACATCGCGTCGAAATTTAAATTATATATTTTTTAATAATTGTTTTTAAAAATAAAAAGAACAAACACTAATAGCTAGGCATCTCTATTTTGTTCGACATGATTCAAAAATATTGAAATCTCTGGCTTTGTAATATTAAAAACATCTTCTAAATTCAGATGTCATATAAAAAAGCTCATGAGAACAGATTATAATTAGATTATTCTTTTTAAATTATAATCAAGAAAAAGATATTCTAATCTATCATTTTAATTAAATTAATATATCTGTTACATCCTCGTGATATATGATATTATGTGGTCTAAGAAGCACAAACCCTCCCTTGTATCTAACATAAAATTTCAGTCGTATCTTTTATAATATATATGGATGTAGATACTAGAACTAAAATGACAAGTTAATTCTTCATGTTTTTACATCATATAGATAATTTACGAAAGATTTTTATAAAAAAAAAATTGAAATTCTTTAAAAACTGTATAACCTTTAACGAAATCAGAATAAAAATAAAATTTATACAAAAATAATAAATTTTATTATGGGCCTGACCTCATTTTTGTCAGCCACAAACAAATGAGGTATCTTCTAAGAAAACATGTTTTGAATTTAAGTCAAACCACGTCGTCGCCCTCAGGAGCTAATTCATGAAATGTGGAAATTTTCGAGCCAAATAAAATGCCCCATTTTACCTTCATTATTTTGTTATAATAAATGGATTATTCAAAATGTATATTTTGAAAAAAAAAAAAAAACAAAAACGTTTGAATAACTTTAAAAGAGATCGCTACTGAACTTGTCTTGGAGCTGCTTTTATAAATATTTCAAATTTACAACGTTCACAAAAAAAAGTTACACATTATCTACTTTGGAAACTTGCATAGCGGCTTCATTGCCAAAGCCTTCTTTTTAATCTTCATATTCCGGCTCACACTCCGTCTCATCGCTTTACATCCAAAACAGCTAAAACAAGTTTTTATATATATTTAATAAATAAATTGAAATATACATTTAAAAGGCAATAAATGACCTTAGTATAAGGATCACTTCTTAAGATTTCTAATTCAAAAAAATTGGAAGCAGTATTCCTAACTTCTTAATTATGTAAGGTAAAACAAGTCTTATGTTTCGGAATAAAAACAATAATTGTCTAAGTCCATCATAATAAAAATATGGACTATTTTTAAAGTCAGCACTTTTATTCGTTTTTTGGCTTTTATAAAATGCAATTAAAAAATGATGTAAGCTTTTTTACGTTAAAAATTCGCTTTAATAAATTTAGACTATTTAATAGATTTTACCTAAACACTTGTCTTACAAAGGACAATGAAATGTTAACAAAGCAGACCTCAATTTGAATTGTAAATTGTATTTTCCCGAATCCTTGGCTTTCATGTTTTGTTCATTATTGAGGCGTCTCTATAATATTTTTAACAACGTTAGGAACTATATTTTATAGCTCATTCAATTTAATAACAGTTGTTTTTTTGTGATATAAAAGTTCATTTCTATGTTTTCTCGTCGTTCCTTATAAATTCCATTCTACTCCTTATCAAATAAAAACAATAACAAAACATCGAAAACTTCATTGTTAATGTTTATATTTCATAACTTAGTTGCAATACAAAATGAATTTATTGAATTAGGCAAAGCCAAAAAGTCAATTGTGGTAGTGGTAATATATTAAAAATATGTTCAAGAGATGTTTCGTTATTTCCATGCAACAAATTTTAAGAAATTAACAACTTAAAAATGTAAGTAAAATTGTTCTCAAACAATATTTGATATTAAATATAAAATAAGCTTTAACTACACGATTTCGTAATAGTTCAAACGAGAAGTGTGCGAAACAAACTTCAAGCTAGCTCTGAAATGAAAAGGCCGTCTGGTACGTGACTGAAGTCACTGAATTCTCTCACGCTTTTAAAATTCTCTTAAAGTTATATTATCTTACGTAGGAATTTTTCATCATTCCTTGAAACGTTTCTTATTTAAGTTAAGATTACAAATTGATTGAGTTCAATTATGACAGTCAGTCATTTTTTTTATAACTTCAGAGGGTGCACAAGATGTTTGCGACCTTTGACGAAAAACATAAAAATAATCAAATCCATCAATCCATCATTTGCAATCCAAAATAAGTTCAATGTAAAAATATTTTAGAATATTTATTTACAAAACATTTACTTCTAATTACTTCGCGATAAGGAAGTTATTATAAACACTCGATTTTCTAATTTTTTTGTAACATCTTTACCTTTTGAGTTTTCGTAATATTTTTTGGTTTCCACAATCTAAAAGAACATGCCAGCTAGAAAATTTAAACATTTAGAATGGTGAAGGGTGCAAAAACCCTTTGTATCATTTTTTGTCAATAAAATTTATTGCAAATTTGATCCCTAATATACTGTATATTTTAAAACATTTGAACAAGAAAAAATAAATCTATAAAGTTGATAAAATTTTTCTTTAGCCTGTCGTTTAAGCGTTTATTTAGAGAATACTTCGAATGCTTCTCCATATTATTTTTAAGGATTTCTTGTTTTTCAACTGTGATAGAGTATTTTTGCGTAACCGTTTGGTCATTGATACAGATTATATTAAACGTAATAATATTATTATTTATTTTCTTTTACAATAAATATTAAGTTCATAAATGCAATGCGATTTTCAGGTGCTAAAATTTTGACAGAGATGATCTGCATAAAAATATTCTTGCCATTATAAAATTATATGATCTTGTTTTAAATAATATATTGTGTAAGACCATATTATAAATCAGCATCCTCTTGAATATCCTGTCTTAGATACTGTTAGTGGTTATCGGTGAGATCTTAACATATATTCATTATTCATGAAATGGGACACCTGCTTGTTATCGATGTATTCCTGCCCGGCTTGTACATATATTTCAATGTGTGCCAAAGATATATTAGAAAAGATTCTTTTGTTGTAAAAGATATTGTGTTATTTAATTTATTGTATTATTTATTACTGTTATTCTTTTTATATATTTTTATATATTTTTATATTATAGCGATTAAAAGTAATAAAAAATCACTAAATTTCTAAAATAAAGATCTGTCATAGTTTAAAAAATTACATTGTAATTATTAAAACATAATATTCCATATTAAATATATGGAATATACATGGAACAGTAGTATGATATATTTTATTTTTTCCAATGAATATCTTCATATCTTCTAACAATGATACTAAAAACTTCATTTATGAAATGGGAATACATATTCATGCCAGAAGCAGATAAAAAGCAATCGAGCTGAGAGCAATAAATGGCTCTGTGGTCGAGATCTTAATAGAAGTTATAATTAAAATGTAAACAGTCATTACTTCGAATTATATGAAGCTGCTGTTTTCCTCTATACTGTTTGAATATGACTTTTATTATAAACATTTCTAGAGTTAAAATTAATTTTTGTTTTGCTCTAAAACTATCATTTATATATATAATGTTTTAAAATATACAGTATATTAGGGATCAAATTTGCAATAAATTTTATTGACAAAAAATGATACAAAGGGTTTTCGCACCCTTCACCATTCTAAATGTTTAAAGTGTCATTATTTTGAAGGCATGCGATTGCCCTTAATGTAGACTGTTGAGTTGCTCTCATTAACATTTCTCGCAAGTTTCGTTTCGTTCGTTCGTTATTTATTTCGTTATCTATGGGTAGTTAATGTTTCTAATATCATGAAAAAATAATTGGAAATTCTTTCTAATATAGCAGTGATATAAATATTGTGCTCGTGCTACCAGAAGGGGTATATAGCTGAGCTATCGACGTATATCTAATTTGCCGTGATCTCCGAATGCAACCTGCTAGCCTTGTTCTATTGATACTTCAATCAATCAACGGTCACATTTCATAAGTCATTGTAGTAACTCATTACATAATATTTAAACTTGTGTCACACTTGGTATAAATTGGACTAATTAGACATTTTACTTTATGTATTACATTCATTATGTACAATATAAGCTAAGAAAGAAGACGAATAACGGATTAAAATACAATATTGCTTGTTACACTCTATTTAGCCCAAACACGTTTGTTTTGCTACAGATATTGAAACACAAGATCTTTAACACAAGGTCTTCATTAACGATAAGAGATATATTTCTAAGTGGCAGGTTTTTATTATTAAGCTTTCTAAGGTTTGATATATGTTTTTTTTCGTCATCTCTCTAAAGTATTAGCTGTACTACATACCTAACTACTGTACGACTTTTCTTTCATATTCATGACAAAAAGATCACGATAGATTTTATGAAACTGAAAACTGAATCGGAAATAATATAATATGCCGTACTATATTTTCATGGTTTTTAAAATATATTCTTATAATTTAAAAAATGGATAAAATGTACCATTATTTAATATTTATGACTTTGCTACGACAATTTCATAAATTCCATCCTCAAAGCCGTGTGTCGCTAATATGATAAATATCACAATACTACTATTTCTTTGTGTCTTATTAATAAATATTACCATTTTATATTCAAGACAAAACGATTCAATATTTTTAATAGTAGTAATTGAAAATATTAATAATTTTAGATAATAATCTAACAAATATATTAAAAACCTTAAACTTACTAAAATGTGTCATAACTAGGTAGAGTTTTTTTTGTTAACTAGAACAGAATAACGGAATAGACAAAATAAAAGTTTAGGATTGCGTAATAACTATATGAATAGTCATTTTAATTTATAGTTAAATAAATAAAATAATTGTAGCAAAATATTGTCTATTATATAATATAAAGGTACATGTTAAAGGTTGAGCCTTTAAGATCTACCTTCACGTAGTTAACGCCTGATTATTGCTGAGAAAGCAAAACGTTTACTACAGGAAATGGAGTAGTGTGCTATTAGCTGATAACAGGCAATTACAACACCACAGAGATAGGGGATCAATACGGGCTTTGGATCCTTATTCAGCAATTACACAAGAACATAAATCATTATTCTGACATGTATTAAGTTCTGCTTACTTTCTATGTAATATAAATATAATCTTCTAATAATAGCAATTTGAACTGCCTTAGTTCCAATAGAATTAGCCATATTTTTAATAACTGACATTAGTTAATAGAGTCAGGATATATTGCAAATTCTATGCAGAAAGGATAGATATTCTAAACGTTAAATTTAATTAATTGGACTTTATTAACTAAAAATATGTTCTTTACGCATTGCATGGATTTACATTGTATAATATTTTATCTATATTTTTTATGCGCTTATAATATATATATTTTTTATATCTGCAAGTACTTATTTTAATCAGATTTATATAAGTTATTCAAAATCGAAAATATAGCATCCCACTCGGGCTCAAAGGATTTTTGGTTATGCCATAACTTTCTTAATATGTCACAGAGGGTCCAAAAAAATAAGGTTTCAGATAAACTTATTTCCTTGGTGTATAAGGAATTTGTCTTGTAAAAGAGTCAATTTTGATTTTGGAAATTTACTGGAATTTGCATCAAATCACTTACTAGTATTACAGCGATATTACTCACTTAGTCCAGCAAAGTTTCGTTAGATAGAGGTGAAATAATAATTATCATTACTGATACGACAATATAAAAACTACTGCTGAATGTAGCGATATGTTATTCCCGTTATTTCAAGCAACATTATCCACAATACGAAATAGTCAAAATATTAGAGACACAAAGACCTAAGATAAATAGTATAAAAAATATTGGTCGTAAAAACCCTGGTATATCTTTTCTACAACCTATAGTATATAATGTAAAAACATCTGACACGCGGCAATCGAGCTTGCCGCTATGAAAAACTCCTAATCGGCAAATTATAACTCGCAAATTAATTAACAAACAAAAGAAAAATTTAATTAATTAATTAATTAATTTTTAAATTTAATAAAATTTAAAAATTCGAAAATTTTTTTCCATTATTCGGTAACTTCGGCGGCCGATCTGACCACCTTCCCGTTGGACAATCAACATAATTTTGAAAAGTGAATCTTACATTTAGATGCTGATTTCAAATATATCTTTAGTTTTACAAAATTCGAAAAATAAAATTCCACAGACACACAGACACACACACAGACAGACAGATCGGAAGGAAAAACTGAGTTTTTCGAAAAAAAATGTCGTTGATGGTAAATAAACTTTTCAAATCTAACGCCTTGTTTCAAAAATCATTGTGGGTTCAAACAGAGAGTCTGTGCTGTCTTTATTTATAATATTAGTGTAGATTTAAGAAAATATATTACTAATCTACTCGAAATATTGCAAGATACATATTTCAGTTTATGATAAAATTCCTATTGGCCATTTAAAAAATAAATTCAAGAGAAATGCATATTAATAAGAATTAAATATTTCCCTGGTAGCAAATTGGCTTTATATATTTTTTATATTTCTCATTTAAAAACTAAATAATTTAATAAAAGTACCTGTAACTAATAAAATAAACGAATTAACTTCATTCCCTTAGACGGCGCAGGCTGTTACTGAAGATGTCCTAAGTAGGTACTTAATAAGCTTGATCGACTTTAAAATATATTCATTTGTTTGATCTATGGATTGCGCAATTTCAAGCATGTGTCCTAATTTTGACATTAACTAAAATAGCTTTATATGAACCTACGACATCAAACATATTGATTTCTTTCTCCTGTGTTCATACACGAAGCACATGGTCTATTCTTTCTCAAACACTCAAACACTTTACTTATCAGTTTGTTTAAAAACAAAAAGTTAATGGAATTTTAAGTAAAAATTATAAACCAAACCATCTATCTACATACAGAAAGGCCAATTATATTATTCAAAAATAGTGAGAGGAAATGTTGTACACACACGGTCTCTTGACATTTCATTTTCATTAAACTGAGTAATGACAAATGATTAACGATGCTTGATGGGCGCTTTTATTAAAGTTATAAATTTGTGACTATATATATTCCGTAAATAAATTATTTAACTCTATGTTTAATTTGTCATAGATCTCTTAATGATGAAAAAAAGTAAGTATATGTTAAATTACATTATTTAAACTTCGTTATATATGATTACTATTATATATACTTAATTATTGTTTAATAACATTCCAGTGCAAGACCTATTTTATTTATAAACGCAATACAAATTAACAATAGGTAAAATTAATTTAATATATCATTAAATTCGATTAATGTTTGGTCGTTATGACGACTACATCGTATTTTATAGTTTGTCCATTTTGTATTCACAATCTCATTAGGTATTACATTGCCAAACGAATGCTGTATCACAATGATACTATAAATCAGAGGCTTTAAAATGTAATCTCGGTTTATTCCAAGATTCGGCGTTACGAGGAACTAATTACAACTCGAAACTGGAGTAACGGATAGCGTGATGGCATTTATAAATCATATCATAATGTATTAAGCCCTTGAATGATTCAGAGTCAACATCATTTATGATTGTCAATCTTTTATATTTACCACCTGCGGCATTCCTTTGAAAAATGGAGATTGATGAATTGTATTATAGTAATCTTTGATTTGAAAGAAATATATATGTTATATGATTTAAAGAAATATTAGTTGATTTAGTGCTAGTATTGTTACATTTACTTGTAAAAGAAAAATTATATAATATATATATAAAGAGACTGCCCTGAGTTGGTTTATGTATAAAAAATACTCAACGTTACTCTTGATATCTTAATACAACTTCAAATATAACGTTTAAACCTGTTATTAATAATATCTTTTTTTTTTTTTTTCCGTTGGAAAAACCCGTTACGGGTACCCCGTCGGCTCATTGGGATGACGGCCGGGGGGTTATGTGGGACTACCCGGCAGCATAGAGGATGCTGCCATTTTTAAGGCTACCCACTAAAAAACCAACGGTTGCCCTCTTCGCACTAGTGGGACTCCATGGGATCGCGTTAGCACACACCGTGACGCCCCGGCGAGACCCCCGAATGAGGGACACAAAATTTTTATATATATATCATATATATGTTCGGCGGTTCTTAGTCGTGAAAAGATAGAGAAAAGAATCGAATATATTTATTAAATAACCAACAACTCTTGTTTCATATCATTCACACTCATCACACACCTTTTTTTTTTTTTTTTTTTTTTTTTTTTTCCGTTGGAAAAACCCGTTACGGGTACCCCGTCGGCCCAGGGCGGTGACGGCCGGGGGGTTATGTGGGACTACCCGGCAGCATAGAGGATGCTGCCATTTTCAAGGCTACCCACTAAAGAACCAACGGTTGCCCTCTTTGCCGTAATGGGACGTCACGGGATCGCGTTAGCACACACCGTGACGCCCCGGCGAGACCCCCCGAATGAGGGTGCCCCGAGCAACGTAGAGCACCCTCCCATCGCAGGCCTATGTTAGGTAAGAGGGGTCACCCTCCCCCTTCACCAGGCCTACAACTGGGGAAGGAAGCGGCGGGCGTATTCCCGCCTCCTTCTACCCAGTCTTCCCCGACGGAGCGGGTCAGCGGACGAGGCTGACTCCCTGACCCGCTCCGCGGCCTCCTTTGCGGCGATGACTTGCTCGCAGAAGGAGGCCATTGCGACCCAGCACCTCTCGCTGCTGACCATCGCGCTGATAACGCGCGGCAGCGAGAGGTCCCTGCCAATCACGCCCACCAGCTCAGTGCGCTGGTGGTCCCAGGCGGCGCACTCCGCCAAGGTGTGACGAACCGAGTCGACGGACTCGTCACAGTTATGGCAGGAGGGGGTCGCCTCCCTTCGTGCTATCCTGTGCAGGTACCCACCGAAGCAACCATGCCCGGTCAGCACCTGCACAAGACGGAACGTAAGCGTTCCGTGCCGCCGATTGATCCAGTGTTCGAAGTGAGGGCGGACCGCCTCCACTGTGATCATACCGGCGGCAGGGGACTCTAAGTCCCTGTTCCACCGTCGCATCAGGGCTCGGTGAGCTAGAGCCCTGATTCGCGCCACCTCGGGCCTTACCCCCGTGGCCAAGGCTTCTGCCCGGTGCCAGTACACGGCTGCGAGCACCTCCGCCTGTAGCTCCCAGGGCGGATCGCTCGCCAGGAGTGTAGCCGCCGTGAAGGACACCGTACGGTACCCCCTGATCATCCTCACCGCTAGGACCCTTTGCGTTCTTCGCAACAGTTCCTTGAGTGAGCGGTGAGGGACTCCGACCATATGGGAGCACCGTATAGGGCCATGCTCCTCACGATGCCGGCATATAGGCACCGGCATGGAGCCTGCGGCCCACCGACGTTAGGCAGAAGCCTTCCCAAGGCAGCTGCGGTGGAAACCAACTTCGGGGCGAGAAGGGAGAAGTGCGCCCCGAAGTTCCACCTTCCGTCCAGAGTGAGGCCCAGATACTTCATCTGGGCCTTCACCGCCACCTCCGAACCCTGGACGGAGATGGACGCCCGACGAGGGGGACCTCGCCGAGGGCCGTGGAATAGGATGGCCTCCGTTTTAGTGACGGAGACTTCCAAACCCAGCAGCCCTATGCGGTCCGCAACGAGCGTTGCACCGACGGTAGCAAGACGGGCCGCTTCCGCAAAGCTCCCTCCCCGTGCTGTGATGAGGGTGTCATCAGCGTAACAAAACACCCTCATCCGGGGAAGGAGAGGACAGCGGAGCAGCCAGTCGTAGCCCAGGTTCCACAGGACCGGTCCCAGAACGGACCCCAGTGGAACCCCTCGGCTCACGGCACGTCGGTACATTCGCTGGTCGCCGCGCTCCCACAGGACCTCTCTATCCTGCAGGTAGGCCCCCAAAAGTCTCCGGAGATAGGGAGGCACTCCATGGAACCGGATCGCCTCGACCAATGTCTCGAACGGAAGACTGTTGAAGGCGTTAGCGACGTCCAGCGAAACCGCCAAAACGACATCCCCCTCGCGAAAAGCCTCTTGGGTCACATCTCTCAGAGCTCTCAGGGCGTCTATCGTAGAACGACCCGCCCTGAAGCCGAACTGAGCCTCTGAGAGATCCGGACCCACCTCCTCGAGGTGACGGATGAGACGGGCAGAGAGGATTCTCTCGAAGAGTTTGCCCGTCTCATCCAGCAGCACGATCGGCCTGTATGCGGAAGCAGAGACGGCAGAACGACCCCCCTTCCGCAACAGGCACAACCTGCCCTCCTTCCAGGCTTTCGGGAACTGTCCAGTGCGCAAGCAGAGGTTGAACAGTTCCCGAAGCCTGCCACCCAAGTATTCCAGAGCGATGAACAGCACTCGCCCTGGAATACCGTCTGGCCCCGGCGCAGTGCTGCGGGCTCGTAGGCGATTCGATGCGACCTCCAGCTCGGCCTCCGTGATGTCTGGGACAGAGCCAACCCCCCCACTATGAAAAGGGGGAGCCATCACAGGAGGCGAGTGGCCGGTGGACTCCGGGAAAAGTTCCCCCACCAGCCTTTCGAGGAAATCCGGCTCCAGGGACTCCATGACCGGGGCGCACGCGGCGCGGAGTTTGTTCCGCGCCACGCGATACGTTCGCCCCCATGGATCCCTGTCGAGACCTGCCAGGATTTCCTCCCGAGCCAGGTCCTTCGCCTTTCGAATCGCCAAACGCAGAGCTGTTCTCGTATCACGGTAACAGCTCCGCAGGTGGGCCTCCAGATCCGGGTCAAAGCCGTGACGTCGGCGACACCGGACGAAGGCCCTACGAGCGCTGCAGCAGGCCGCCCGAAGTTCGGCTATTTCGGGCGACCACCAGTAGACACCTCTACGCCGCCGGGGCCTAGACCCCACCCTTGGCATGGCCGCATCACAAACCCGAGAAAGGGCTTCGCGCATGCGGCTCGCCATCGCCTCCACGTCGGTTTCCTCGCTGGGAGGATCGGGAAAAGCCCAGCCCTGTACGATGGCTGCCTCCGCAGCCATTTCCCGATCCAGCCGCTGGACTGCCCAGCGAGGAAATCGACTTCCTCCCCGCGGTAGCCCGGTCAGATCCGGTCGGGCGGTGGAGATCTCAAATCGGATGTATTGGTGATCCGATAGAGTCTCCACCTCCTTCTCGACTCTCCAGTCATGGACCAAACGTGCGACAGCTGGGGTGGCGAACGAGACGTCCACCACAGAACTCCCTTGCGGCCGCACGCAGGTCGGTTCGGTCCCCCTATTGAGGAGGACACTCATCACACACCTAACATTATTAATAATATCTAAAATTTCTATCGTAATTCGTAAATCGTAGACATAAGTTTAAAAAATATTTTTAAATAAAATGTTTTACCAGTTTAATCTAGCTACAGAGCCATATAAGGTCAGTTAATTCAGAATTCCTTTGCATTATTTTACTTTTATCTTTGTCTGTTCCGACCATAACTTAATTGAATATATTATTGTCACCTTGCTCAATTTTAAAATAATATGTAGTGGTTCAAAATATTCAAAATAAAAAGGTATAGTTTAGGGTAACTGAGTATTTACATCTCGTCTACGCGTGAACACGATTACTGCAAAGTATTCGAAACGACGGGTTAAAATCAGCATGTAACCAAATTATACGCGAGTTTTAATCCGTAAAAACAGTTTTATTTCAAATGTGTACTCGTGCAAGTCTAAAAAAAAAAAAAAAAAAAAAAAAAATGAGTATTTAGAATAATTATAATAAAGTCTAGATTAAGCTGATTCATAAATTTACCGTCACTTTTCAGTGTGAGTTAATTTAGTGAGTTCAGTCACGTAACAGACGATTTTATTGAAAAGCCGACTGCGATTTAATTTAAAAGCTCGCTCTAAAAGTTTCTTTTAGTACCTTTTGTATCTTTATCTATTGCCAGTAATTTGCCCGCACCCCCGCTTCTCGGTCCTCAGACAAAAATTACAAAACATCTACGAGAGTTTATCACTATCACATCTTGTAAGATTATTTAACTTCATGAAATAACCAAGGATAAAACCTAGCTCGGCTTTTAACATTACGTCCTTTTAATCAAGTCTTTTTATAAACTTCCCTAAAACCTAATGAAGTATTACAATAATGTATTTTAATATATTGTCATTTTATTATAAACTTTTATTATACATATTATAATTATATTATAATGAACATTACCAAAACTAGTAAGAGTTTCAATTGGCAATGAAACTCGTGAACTGGTGAAGTAGATATAGGGGGGGGGGGGTGGATATTATACATTCACACCGGCTACGTGTTCATGTTGCTAAATACGTTGTTAGCGTGACATGTGCTGGTTTGAATAAGATCACTTCTGCACAACGAATTTCAATAGAATTCAATGAAATTCAATAATATTTCAAGTAAACGTCAACATAGCATCTAAAATACTAATATATAATTGTACTATACTAAAAATTTAATTAAATAGAAGTAGGTATATGAAAAATAAAAAAAAAATCTGTCAGATAAAGTTTTAAGTATTAAACAATGTGTTGTATGCCCTGACCACATCTCTGAATTGGTATCCTAAATAATCTATTTTAGAAAAAAATACTATTCTTTAGATTAGTAATGATATAGTAATAAACATAAATGCTGTTCATTTTTTTTATTTTAATGATGCCAGCTTCGCTACACGACCACTGTATCTAGTCACGCGTCTTAAGAGTCTTATTTGTAGTACCGTAATCTCCAGTAACAAGTTTCTATACAAATGTTCAAGATCACGCAATCCATCTGAGCGCAGCAAATTACATTTAGTAAGACATATATATCTTAATTTTATTTATAATATATATAGTCTTCAGTACTTTTAAAAACTATTTAATTTCGTGACAATAGTTTTTTTAAATTTTGAGTCATGTGTTAATCTTTTTTAATTTTTTCCAAAATTTATAACTTTGTTTTTTTAAGGCACCTTTTTGATCATGTGGGGCAGTGCCTCCTTGATAACATTTTTGATAAAAATTCTCTTGCGATTTGTTTTAAGATGGATAAGAAAATAATATATTATTTAGAAGATATATTACAACTCACAATTATGTTCGCGGTGTAACCTATACAATTTAAGAGGAATTAAATTTCTCAGAGGTGAAGTGATGTATGTGATATTCCTCATATATTGATAATACAACCTCATCTGTATTATATATCAACGTTGCTACGAGAAATTCAATAACCTATAATAACAAAGAATGTCACGTCGCACAACTCGTTGCTATCGCTCCCCTGTATGGTATAATGAGTTTCACATCATTTCAAATTATAGAATGTTTTACGTAACCCTTTATTGTGTTACATGATCATACTATCAATTATTTAAACTTCCAGGTTAGTTAGGTTGGGCATAATATTGGTACTAAAACTAAGCATATATAGCCTATTATACTACCAAGGAGTGGGTTGACCTGGATAGATCTGGCAGTAATCAATTTCTTTACGATTCTGCACACATTGCGTCATTGTAATCATTTCGCAGGTGGAGCCTATTAACAAGTTAAAAATTAAAAGATAAAAATTATATGAAATTAAAAGTTAAAAATTATATAATAACGTATTTAAAATGTTTGAAATTTTCTTCTTTAAATACTTACAAATGTGAGAGCACCATATTAATTATTTGAGCATTTTTCGGTATCAAGCTTGACTTCCATTTTATTTTTTTCTGATTTATCAATTATGATTGTAACTAAGATAATCAATACTAATATTAAATGTAATTTTATAAATAAGTTAAAAGAATATCCATGCAGTTTGAAGCTGATTCTTCTCCATGGTTCTATCGTTTGGAATCTTGGAATTAAAGTATGACGTTGCATTAGTGCAATCTACATATATGAAATAAATAAAAGCACTGTGAATAGGATAGTTTTACCTACATGTCTTTAAATCGGGCAGAAACCGTAGCTTAGAAAAATATTGTGTTTTGAATTAGTCGTATGGTTATATTTCATCTTTTTTCATATTTTATTTAATCTTTTTTCTACTTAGTCTGAATATATCGTTTACAAAAATATCCAAAGCACTTTGGCCCAAAAGGTAACGTTCTAAAGCCAGTTGGATGGACTAAAAACATTCAATTTGTCACACTATCGAAAGTCTACTGTTGAACGGAAGTCATTCAAGTATCTCATATTGGCTTTTTCGTTTATTGGCTCACTTACTTTAGTATCCTGACATATTTTCATTCGATATACTTAAAAAAGGCCGTTGAATGTTTTCTAATTTTCTGAAGCCAGGCCAAATTTATTGACTGACTGACTGACCGATAACTTTGAAAAATTTATTAGGGAATTTACGATATTCAATCTTTAAGGCCAGTACTAAAAACGACTAGTAAAGATAACTTTTATTCAAAAAAGGATTTTATTATAATTTGATCGATGTTCTTGAGAGCCTAGTGATAGAATATACCTTTCAGATAAGCAATTCAGAATGATAAAGCTATTTCCTTTATAAGTATAAGTACATACGAGTATATATATACATACACAGGACTAAGTAAGTATTTATTGGGCTTTTTTTCCCCTAAAATAATGAAGTGTAATGGAATCGTCTATAATTAATGTTTTAAATAAAATAATATAAAATAATTATACTTTATTCCGATCATAAATAAGTCTCAAAAGTGATGTTTTGATACGAAGTTATCCATCTTAATCTATCTTGCGATTGTAGTGAGCGACAAAAGAAAGACAACCACTATTGGGTATAAAAGATTTTTTATCGTTAATACTTTCCTCTGACAATAATATACAAATAAATACAAAAAAGCGGTCTTATAAGTTGGCCATCTCTGCATGTCTATCTGTGGCATCGCTTCTAAACAACTGGACCAATTGTGATGCAGTTTTATTTCATCGAAAGCCTAGTTGGTCGTTTATTTTTTGCTGTTTGATGCAAGTCAAAGTAGTATCTCTAAGCTATTAATCTTTTATTTAAACCAGTAAAGTGATCTGGGACACTACTTTGTAGTGCAATATATATTTACTTATATAGCTTACTTTACTTTACTATATATAAGTATAGAATATATATATATATACAGTATTATATATTTATTATTATTATTATTATAAATTTAAATCTTTACCTTGACAGATAAAGCCAGATCAGTAAGGTTTGTGACTATTTCAGAGGAGCACATCGCAAACATCCTTTGAAAGATAATATTTTAAACAAAAATAAATGAGGCTGCTTCGGTCAATCCCATATGAACTAAGGCTTATTTTAAAAATCTAGACCTATATAGTTTTAAAAGTATCTTAACATCGTATTTTAAATATAAGTTTGCTTTGCTCAAATATAATTAGTAAGGGATAATCAAATGAAGTCTTGTAACTTAACACACTGATCGTATCGGTTTATTTGTAATGGGATCTAGTATCTTTAACGTCTTGTTGCAATGGTTTATGTAGGTTCATTGTTATTTGGGTTCCTAGTTTAGATATCATAAGATTTTTAAACGAACCTAATTTAAATCAACATAATGATTTACAACATGCTATTAAATTAACGGGTAATTAAATGTTATGAGTTTAAATTTATACACCAATTACAATTACAATTTATATTAATGCATATACATTAATATAAAAATAATTATGGCTATAAGAGAACCATTTTGGTTTCATGTGAGCAGTCCTCCAGCTATGATATTCTCAAACGAAGCGGAATGCTGTTCACAGGGACTGCAGTGGTCTAGAATGTGTTAACTTGTTACCAAAATGGTGTACCCATTTTTCTAAAACCTTTACTAGAGCCAGGTAAAAGAGGCTTTTTATGTTGATAATATTTTGAGTCTTTTATATAGCAGGCATATTACATTTAAAATATATTGTGGAGCGTAATTCTGTTTTAATAGAATTTAATTTCTGTTTCAACGAAACAATTATATATATTTAATTATTTGAGATGCGATATGTTGGTATAGCATAAAATATATTAACACTTTTAAGCATTTCTTATTAAATAATTTTAAAATTGTTGTGTCCATCGAAACTTATGTATCGATTAAACCACTAAAAATATATTTATTTTTTGTTATTTTCTGTTATTCCCTGTTATTCTCTGAAAGTATATAATTTTTATAATCTAGTGATTTTGTTATATATTTTCAAATATTTTCCTGTTAAAAACTTACAGGTACAATTGCTTGTTTTTAGTTCTATTGTAGGTAGTCTAGAGAAGTTGTTAGGAAATGTCCCAATTAGCTCATAATCCGATTTTCAACCTGTCAGAGAGTCAGACGTCGCGCTTTGTGTTTACTAAAAGCAAATAATTGAAGAAGTAGTTTTGATAGCAAAACGATTTTGTTTATAATAATAGTTTCTAGTATTACTTACTGCTTAATACCGTTCATCCTTCATTTTCGTAAAAGCTTGGACCTATTGATATCTACTACACTAGACGCACAAATAGTGACACACAAAAGTGTTGGTAAGCGTAGGTGACATTCTGATTCTCTATATTAATAACAGCTTAACTATCCCGTTTAGTTGTATCGTATAACGTTACCCAGTTATGTTAAAACGTTATGTCAAACATTATTTCATTAAATAAACAAATTAAATAATTTCTAACAAATTCTTAATAAAAATAAGACAAAGCTTCTTTTTTTTACAGATATTGTTATGGCTGTAACAGAGAATATCATTTAAAAAATGTACGGAGTTTATTGCATATTAAATATGAAAAACTACTGACGCTCGAGTTCTTAGCATACCATTACGATTATTACAAAAACTTCCTGAGTTATGAGAGGTAACAAATCAAAGTCGGTGCGCAATTTTATAAAAAGTAAATCTCTCGGGCAATATTTAAGTCCTTGGTCATTTCCAATTTATTAATTTATTTCAATTATTTGTTTTTTAATAAAACAACATAAAAATTCTATAATATCACGTATTTTGGTAAATGAAACTCAATAATCATTTAGAGCTTTAAGAAAGTTTCCGGCACAGCATTTTTCGACATTACTTCCAAGACGATTAGGAGTTTTCTCGGTGCTTACTTGCTATTTTTCAAAAGTATTGCTACGTGATTTGGCTTCGAATATACTTTTTCGTTTTTAAGAACTTTGCACGTACTTATTAAACTTTGAGAAAACTTTATTTGATCTACAATGCAATTTTGTTTACTAGTGGGTTCAGATTTTTAAAATTACATTTCAAATATATAATTTTATAGAAATTAAAAAAAATGGATCGAAATTTCTTTTTGTAAATAGGATCCTAACCTTTTGTAAGCATTTTAGTTGATTTCATTATAAGTATTGATGCTGTTTAAAAATAAAATTCAAATTTTTCAATGGGTCGCTCATTATTTTTTTTAACTGTATTGTTTAAAATGATTTAAAAAATGATAAGTTAGCAAATTAGGAAAAAATATATATTATTTATATTCAGATAAACACAGATCTACTATACTATACATAATAAGAAATCATTGATGCAATAATCTCTCTTAAAACGTCTTTAAAATGAAATATTTTTATTGTTCCTGTAATAACAACTAAATTTATATATGTAGTAATGGTTTTTAAAAAAACTCTGTTTTTATTTCAAATATTAACAATCAAGTAAACTCCCATAAATGATCAAAATATTTATAAAAACTCGGAAAATCATTTATAAAACAGGAAGAACAAGGCCTTTCTTAGTATTCTGAAAAACAGCATTTACAATTCAAATGTAGATCTGGTGTGTTTCATTCATTATCCCTTCTAAAGAAAGTGAGATTTACTGAGATGGCTATACAACTAATTACTAAAATATAACCTTTAATATGCAAACGAAATTATCAAAGACAAAGGAATTAATTGTATGTATTATCAAACATCATAATCTGCTTAACAGTAAAACATTATGTAATTGCCAATTATTATACTCCGAATTCAGACAAGATATCTTTAGAAATTTTTAAACTCAGACCCATTTAATAGTTTGCCATTTTCCACATATATTGCGCCAAATATTTTATTTGGGTAAATACTTGATATCATATTGAAAACTCGCTATATAATATGAGACATACAGCACATTGATTTTCGAATCAGATTTCGAGATGGCGAGACGTTCACGACATTGAAGTGGTAATCTTAAATTTTTTAAATTAAAATGTGATATTCACTTGTGCAGAGTATTTTATAGAATATCTGTTTATACAACTTTAACAACAGAGGTACCCAACCTCCATGGTAGATTTTTTATGTCGTATCTTCTTTAACTTTTTATGGGATTGTACTTTTTTTTTCCGTTGGAAAAACCCGTTACAGGTACCCCATCGACCCTGGGTTGTGGTTTGTCCTACCTCGCCGTAATGCAGGACAATTAGTCAACAATAATATATTAGTAACGGCTGCTGTAATTGATTTACAATTTTCACATATTTTCTAGTACTTTATCTCTATGAAATTACCAATTTAAATTGAATCCTTGCATCAAAACACAGTAAACTGTTGTGTTTGTTGAACGTTGACGTTATTTAATTATTAGTAAATTACTATTTTTTAAGCCCTTAGTACGCTAATATAATTTAGTAACTAAAGGTATACCAAATACCTATTAGCTATTAATAAATAAAAATAGTTTACATCAATTTTTTCACAGCCTAAATAATCTCTATATTTTACATTAAATGATCTCATTTTAACTTTCCTCAAACAACAGAGATTCCATCTCACACAACATGTTTTGGGTTAAAGTCAAGTCACGTAGGCTTTGGCAGCTCATTTATGAAGAGATGAAAATTTGAAAATAGATAATTTTAATCACGGTTTTATCCTTGTTTAAGCATAATAAACACATTAATGAGATGTTTGTGAGATATAAAAAAGACAAAAAATATATGGAAAACACATAAGAAGCGTATTACAAGTACTTTGTACACATTTCCTACTTTGGGAGAATTATTGATGTTTAATATCAATAGATAATTTAAACTTCAGTTATAACTTTAAAAGCATTTTTAAAGTGTGAAACTATTCAGTAAGTTTAGTCACGTACAAGACGGTCGTTTCACTTTAGAGCTGGCTTGAAGTTGTATGCACACCTCTCGATTGAACTTCTGAAGTATTGCAACAAATATGGTTAAAGTTCTTTACCATTTAATTTAATCATCAATTTATCGAATTTAAGTATTATGAAATCAATATATTATAAATACTTATTTAATATATTTTAGTGTATTCTGAGGCACAATAGAATTACTAATGTACATACTTAAAAAACATTATTTCATATAATTGATATATATATAAAGTTATTGTGTCGTTATATTTATTTATTTTATTTATATATTACAAGCACTATTTAAAAATAATACATAAAAGTAAAAAAATAGTATAATTTGAGAATTATTTTAAATATTTCTGTTGCAAAATTAGTACCTTAGTCATTAACATTTTTTTTTTCACGATACCAAATAGGATAATATATTAATCAAGCAGTCTCTCATTTCTTCAGCCGTACTAATGCTAGTAGGATAAGCTACATATTATTTTTTCAAATCCGTATTTCTTCAATTACTGTTGTCAGATTTTTTGTCATATTCAAAGTCATATTTCTAGGAAACTTGGAACAATTGTGTTATTATCTTTAATTGTGATTGCAGGTATGTCTTTTAGGATTAAGATTACAAAGTTTACATGAAAAAAAAATAAATTAACCACAGTACTCAAAACGGTTACAGTATGATCATAGTTCTGCGTTTTTTTAAAATACCCATATTTTTAAAATACATGGAATGTAATTTTTTTTCTGATTTTTCTCATGACTGTAACCATCTATCCCATCACCCGGTTTCGGTTTGACGAGTTTTGGGACACCCGGTATATGTCTTCCATGAGAAATCCAGAAAATCTCTTAAAACTCGAATGTATTTGAAATCATTTAATAATTTTATTCATAAACATAAAATAACCCTTTTCTCTTCTTACCGATACTGTTTGTGGTTATCAGCGAAATCTTAGTATAATATATATTATTCATAAAATAAAACACCTGTTTGTTATTGATATATTTCTCCCTTGTTTGTATATTTCAAGGTGTGCCAGTAAAATATATGATGTTTCGATTGAAGGGCATTTCTAAGGTATTTGGTAGGGAGTTGTTGTTATTAGTGTCAGTTGATTGCATTTATGGTTAAGACTCGTTAGAGTGTAATTAGTATTTGACAACAAATTGTAATTTTTTAAATTAAAACTGCCACTTCATTCCTAGCAATAGTGATATATAACGTTAAGAGTACATATCACACAAGTGAAACTCAAATATCAAAAAAGTAAAATGTTATTGTTCAGTTGCTAAAATTTGATAACATTTTTAATGGTTATATTTTAAATTTATTATTTTATTAGTTTGCATTATTTTAAATAAACCTTTTTTAACTCTCCAATGAAAATTAATCGTTCTAATAACATGAGTACACCATCTTAGTTATCAATAGCGGCTACAATATTCTAAAGGAAAAATATGTAACATCATTGTGTTTACTTTACACCCGAGAATAAAGGAATTAAGTCTCAAATAATATTATTATTAAAAAATCCTCTTCTATAATGTTCCTTTATATTATATTTGATAATACTTTATTTTTCAATCAGAAAATAATTTTTAAATGTTCACGTCAGAAGCAGATGAAATGAATTGAAATCAAGAGTAATAAATTGCTTCGTTGTACGAGATCCTAACAGAAGTAATGATTAAGGTGAAAAAAGTTATTTAACAAAAAATGAAGCTGTCGTTTTAATGTTTATTGACTTAATTTTGTTTATTTATTTTCCTGGAAAACATATGTTCTATTTTTTACTTAACACTGTATTCAAAACTACTTTTATGATATATATTTCATATTTCATTTGACCTGTTTCTTCTATCTTTAGATAGTAATAAAACATGGAATCCTAAATTTATCGAAGCGAGCAGCGATTTGGTAGCTTAATTGGTAGAGCGACGGGAAGGTTTGCTAGAAGTCGCGTTCAAACCGTGTTTGTATCTATAAATTTTTCATTCAATATTTCTTTAAAAATAAAAATAGCATATCTCACTACTCTTTCCAAAAATGGCGGAGTAAAATAAATTCTAATAAAATTGGTTGGTTTAAAACTGTTTAGCGAATACTGAGTGTATATACTAGTGTAATTATGAACAAAATAATATTTTCAACGGATATAACCTTTGTATTCTAAATTTTGAGGGAAAGCAATAGTTTAACGATATCCTAAAATATCTAAAGAATTCTGCAAAGTAATCGGAGTCTATTCAATTAAAGATTGTCAAGAACGAAACCCATCAAGATATTGTAAAAGCTTTTTAGAAAATTTTCTACCAATAGTTAAGTTGTTACCATGAAATAAGAATGTCATAAATCAATATTTTTATGTACCTTAAGTTACATTGTTAAAAAAAATCTTATTAGGCTTCATTACTTCATTACATGTCTTTTATTTCTCTTATTGTATTTAACTGATTCTGAAGGAATTAGCGTACTACTGTTACCTTTTAATTTTTCTTTTTCATAAACATGGTAAATTGTAAATGTTAATTCATATTCATGTTCTTATAGAACTAATGTTTATAACTTAAAGGCGCCATAGTGACTAGATCACTTGAAGTTTTCTTACCGAAGTTTTTATAACGTAAGTGAGTCTTGAGGTCGCCACAGAAATCATTTATTATATTCTGATTTATACTACTAATTATATATACACGCAGAAAAGCACTGGAAGATGTGTTGAGAACACGTAAATTACCTAAATTTTAATATCATTAATGTCAAGTTTTTTATATATTTACAAGTATATACTCCGCTTGATAATAAATGGTAAACTCCGTTGATTGCAGAACATTTTGAAAATAAAATTTGAGTATCTCCTTCAATCTATCTTTATCTCTTAGTTACTTACAATAAGAAACTTAGCTTCAGTGAGTATGTAGAGGTCTACGTGAGCCAGTCGTTATACAAACGGTGTAAAAAATAATGCAGATTGGTTCTACAACTCAATATCCTTAATTTATAATAATAGAATCATTACTATAAAATTTTTAATATAATTTTATAAAGTGTAAATAATGTTTTCTAAGATTTACAGACAGACACCATCATCTCGTCTTACCTCGAACACGTTTGCTGCAAAACATCCGAAACGTCGGTTTAATTATAAAAATGTAATAATAAAAGCGAGTTATATCCGAAAAATAGTTTTATTGAAAAGTGTAAATAAACTGTTTAATAGACGTTGAAGGAGTTGAGTCACACAGAAAAGGATATAAAAATATGTCAAAAGTTAGAAAATTATAAAATATAGTAGTAATTTATAGTCAAAAAATATAAATTTAATATAAATATTTTAGAAATATTATTCTTTAAATTACCAATTAGAAACTAAAACAGATAAATTTCGATCGTTAAAGCTTTATACCGAAGTCGAAGAGTAACAAGTAAAACTAATTGCACTTAGGTCACAGAGTTTCTTGGAAGTTCAGTTTGTAATTCAAGTATTAATTTAATTTAAAATGACTTTGATATTAATTTATTGACTTTTAGACGCAAACTGCGACCACGATCTTGGGTAAAATGTAATATTTCTGTATAGAGTTATATAAAAGTAACTGGAACGTTATGTATGCGAACTATATACAATACTTTGTTTATAGTGAATATATTGTTCATTATCATGTATTTTTCAAAATTATTATTAATATTCTTAATTTGGAGACGCAACTTATTATTGATATTCAATTGTTTCCTTCTAAAAGACAAATCAAAGTCGTTCAACCTTTCAACTTTGCAATTAATTAGAATTTATTTAAACTTTTATTAGAATTTGGTTCAACAATGATCAAATTGATAAATAACTTTAAAATATACTTTACGGCAAAGTCTACACAGTTAATTGGTTTATTTGAAATAATTGTTCTATTTATAATTTATATGATTTGAGTTTGATAATCTTCACTAATCTTATAACCTTATTTCTTCAAACAGCCACTGTTACTTCTTTTAGTTAAATAAATAGCACTGAATACTTTAATTGTAAACCCTATAGTTGATTTTTTTGAGCAGTTCTTGTCGTTATTTTCTTTAGTTATATGTATTTTGTATATTAGTCGGTGTTCCGTTCCAATCAGTTGTACCTAAGGACCGTTCAGATATTTGTGCATATTATTAAATTACTACAACTAATTTTCATTGTACTGAGGATTTTCAGATGCTTAAATAAGTTTCTATGCATACTATCTTGGGTAATGACTAATTCTGGACTGTGCTTCATATGTTTGGAATCCTCAGTATAATATTCATTTTAATAAAATCAAACGTATACACAATCAGTTCGTAAAAATCTTACAGCGGTTCTTTGCTGACAATATTAAAAAATCATCTATATCTATACTAGTGTTGATAAACGTGCTCAATTGGATTAATTTCTACTTTGTAAGATCATAAAGCATAAAATTGACTAACCATAATTAGTTTTCAAATAAATTTTTAAATGTAATAATTGTAAGTCTAGACATAAAGTCACCTTTAACGTCCAAGCAACAAAAAATAAATGTACTAAAAAGTTATTTATTAATAAAAGTAGTATTGATAAAAGAAATTATTTATTAAATTTGATATATTTCATTTCTCTCTTAATAAATTCAAATTGAATTTCAAGTATATCTTGATGATTGTAATAGAAATCGACTAATTTCATAGTTATTAAGTCGGTATTGTCTTCCCAGTCTTAATTTCTTATGAAATATATGTTTAATTTTTGGTTTTCAATTATTTAGTTTTATTATTATTATTTCGCAAATTTTTGTTAACGTTGTCCATCTTTTCTAAAAATTTTATTATGTGTTTTTGTAAGATTAGAAATTATTTTTGGAAGTTTTTTTTTAATGCATGCTATTTTATTTACTTTAATTTCACCGTATGTTTCAAAAATAAATAAATAAATGAAAAAAAATGTATAAAAATATAAACATATAAATAAATATATAAGCAATAAAATGAACCATATAAAAGTTTATTATCTTTTCAAATATTATTTTAAAATAGTGTCGCATTTAAGTTTAAATATAGCACAAGTGATTGCAAATTTATTTTTTTATGTATGAAAGTATAACTTTCGGTGACGATTAATATTTAATTTACTATTTATTTAAATATCTAATTAATTGAATTGTTGTACAGTTGTATAATTTTGTTCAAGGTATCACTTCCGAAAAATAGTAGCAGTGAAAGTAAATTATTGTAAATGAATATTTGCTGAATCGGGCGGGGTAAATAATTACATAGATAGATTTTCCTATCATTCGTGTTCTACCAAAGAATTATTAGTTTTAGTGTATAATGGAAAAAATAATTCTATTAAATCGTAAATTAGATAGAATGATATCGATGTCTAAATTAAGTACTGTCTAAAAAGTACTTTTATAGAATTTTTTTAATATCTTAGTCTCAATCATTAAAAAACATTTTTAAGAATTAAATCCCTTCATAAATCTTTTTAATAAGATGCCAATGCAATGCAAAATGCAATAAGAAGAAAGAAGAAGTAATTAAATTAGTAAAGTTTTTCTTAATTTTGGAAAATTGATTTAGTTTTAATCAAAGCTTGCTAAACTTGCTTGAATTGGTAATTTTAATTTAGATAGTCAAATAACTTTTTTTTTTTTTTTTTTTTCCGTTGGAAAAACCCGTTACGGGTACCCCGTCGGCCCAGCGGGGTGACGGCCGAGGGGTTATGTGGGACTACCCGGCAGCATAGAGGATGCTGCCATTTTTAAGGCTACCCACTAAAAAACCAACGGTTGCCCTCTTCGCCTTAGTGTGACGCCCCGGCGAGACCCCCCGAATGAGGGTGCCCCGAGCAACGTAGAGCACCCTCTCATCGTAGGCCTATGTTAGGTAAGAGGGGTCACCCTCCCCCCTCACCAGGCCTACAACTGGGGAAGGAAGCGACGGGCGTATTCCCGCCTCCTTCTACCCAGTCTCCCCCTACGGAGCGGGTCAGCGGACGAGGCTGATTCCCTGTCCCGCTCCGCGGGGATAGTCCAATACCTGCAACAATGTTTCCAACCCTCTTTTGTTGTAGTACGTAAATTTGTCTTTCTCGACTCGTAACTTTTGCTTGGAACATTAAATACTAAAGTTAAAATTGTCGCTTTACAAATACACAGCAACTTGACAAAATATATTCTGCATTTTAAATCATAATGAGTCAACGACGTTCTATTTGAGAATTTTAATTCAAACTTTTTACTTTTAATCAAATATCGTGACAGATTCAGTATGGCACATAAGATATCAATTGACATAACTTCCAAATTTTGAATATGAATGAAATGTTTGTTATGTTTATGCTAATAATCTTCCAGAAACTAGAGTTTCCTGAGAACACTGACAAAGTTTTTTAATTAATATTACCACAATTAGTTTTGACGTTTCCTTGAAATGATAGCAGTTATTTTGCTAAGCTAAACTTTATAGAAAACAGAAATTTTGTACTTCAGGTTCTAAGAATAAGGGCCGTAATTCTACGTAACCTCAATATCAATTACGTTTATTAAAGAGAATCCTAGTCAAACTCTATGAATATTTGCAAAATATTGTGGTATTCTCTGTATTATAAAACAAATAAAGGTTTATTTTCTATTTTTTTTATCGTATTTAAATCTCAATAAAATAACTAAATACAATTTTATTGTTTACAGAAAATTGAACAATATTAAGTTATTAATTATTATTTGTTAATGTAATTATATATACATGGCAAAATATTATCCTATATATCAATTAATCAATGTTGTATTCTTACTAAGTTGAACATTTCCTTTTTTGTTGCTATTAAAAATAATTTATTTTTAATGATATAAACATATTGAAAATAAAGTAAAAAATAATTATTATCTTTTTTTTAATATTTAACGAAACTGCCAGGGCTCGAACCTTTGGAAATGTAGCACCTAAAGAGTTTCTGCACGTAGTTCATACCCCGTTTCCACCATGCTCGGATCGGAATAAGGATCCGGAACTGGTTCGAAATTAATTGGGCAAATCGCGATTTTACTAACGCGATTTTACTAAAGCTGGATAATGACATAAACTTTCTGTGTAAGATGTGTGGGTTTTAACGAGTATATTTTTTACTTGTCCTGAAAATTATATTAAAATATTACACATACATTTATTATTTCTCTTTTAAGTCTTACGGTTTTCCTTTGTAAATGTTTGGCTTTACAAATTACGAAGCAGAAAAGAGTTGAATATTTAAAATGTACAATCATATTTAAATGACCATTCTAAAACCTTTTGGGATACTCTTCTAAGTTATTTATAAATTTTATTTTAATTTTTAATTAAGTCACTTTTATAATTGATGTGAGGACAAATAAGGATTCAAGGACCAAAGGACTTTTCGAAGGAAGTTTCTTTCTGATTTCTGTGCATGTATATCAGACTTTTTTAGAATTTGGTCAATACGGGTGGTCATTGACCGCTTGTCGTCTGATAGAATGGCTATTGATGCCGGTGTCTCTCAAAGGTCAACGCCCTCCTCAACTCTTTTTTTGCTGCATATTAACGACTTGCTTAAACGCGCTATTTTTGGTAGTACAGACATCAGCACAGTTGGAATGGGTTACGTCAAATGAACGAGCCAGTGCGGACGGAAGCCAGACTCAGAGAGGTCATAATGGAAGCGCATGAGCTTTTCCTTTAGGGCAGTATCTAAACGTGGTTATGCCAACCTAGTTAGATTTAATACAGTGAAGATCCAGTGTAATTTGTTATCTACCAAAAAGAGGCCGTTCGATCTAACTTTTACTTTTCAGAATGTACCTGTAAAAATCACAAACCATCTAGACTTTCTTTGCTGTCAGCCAAAGCTCGTCTCTCAATTTCGGTGCCTACATAAAGCTCAATTTGCTGCTTAAATTCTTGGTATTTTTTTAAAGATGCGTCGGTATTTTAAGACGGAACAGTAGCTCATCTTTTAAAAAGCACAATTTCGGTCGTGCATGGAATACTGTTCGCATGGAATACTGTTCGTTCTTTGAGATGGATAATTGATACGTTAGCTAGAAACTTTGAAATCGATTGATAGGTGATCTTTGAGGCTCGTAGGTGATGCTTCTTTTGTCTGGAACATCACCACAAGGCGGCTAGTTTGTATTTCTTTTATTTGATACAGAATGAGAGTGCAACTGAGTTATACAACCTGATTTCCCTAGCTCTTTTGGCGGTGTTTCCAGGTTTTTTGGCGGTGTTTCCAGATCGATACGACATGGGTACCTTCAAAGAAGGCGTTTACTCCTTCCTCATAGGCCGGCAACGCTCTTGTGTGTCTTCGGATGTTACAAGAATTCATGGGCGGCGGTGATCGCATTTGATCAGTGACCCGCATGCTCGTTTGCCCTCCTTTCACAAAAAAAATAAGTTCTTTTCCATCACCTAACTTATGAGCTAACTATCGATTTACGGTTAAAGTGCCAAAGTTCCGTACAAAACGTTTTCCTGGCACTTTATTTGTAAGGACAGCGAAACTTTGGAACTTTCTGCCGGGGTCGGTGTTTCCTGATAATTATACTCTAGAGGACTTCCAATTCAGAGAAAAAGTTTAATTCTCATAAACATTTTGTTTGATAAATCCAAGCTTCTCACTCGTGAACACAGATACATTCCTAGAATGATTCGCTACGCTATTGAAATTAAAACAACATCTTAATTTTAATAGAGAAGATAGAATCTATCGAACATCTAGGATCTTCTCATGAAAATTCTCAAGAAAAATAAATCCCATTTTTGTGAACACAATACCAGACCCATAGACACAGTTAGTGCGGTTTGTGTCCAACCTGAACCCTATGCTCGTGTGAAATTATATATACGTAAGTATATAATTACGTATACGGTGTGAAATTAACTGACTGATTGACAGACACCTTCATCTAGTCTTATCGCGAACAAGCTTACTGCAAAGCATTCGAACCTTCGGGTTATAATTAAAACTGTAAAAATAAGCGAGAGTTGTATCCGTAAAATATTTTTATTCAACAGTATAGTACTCGTGTAAATCTAAGAAAACATCATATAATATTATTTTTATTATAACTACAAATAATAGAAATAAGCAATATTTAATTTATTGAAACACGAATGAGTACTGCTAAAATATTTAAATTGAACTAATAATTCAGTTTTAATTAAACAAAACTGAATAGCTCATTATATATTATTAATAGTTATGTTTTACTGGTTTGCTTTAGTTTAGATTAATTAAATCTCTTTGAATCTGAAATCGAATAAATACACAAATATTTATTTAAAGCAAATTCATACATATATTTTAAATGTAAGTAATAAATACAATAAAGAAATATTCTATTTATGTTGTACTTTAAAAAGTTTATTAGAGTTAAGAGTTTTTACACCAATCGGCTATGCTTGCGTCACCTATTTAAAAAAAATCGGCCGGCTAATAACTTCTGTATTGATGACCAAAAACAACACACAACGATCAGAAAATATAAAAAGTTAAGCATTATACTTAATATACTGATTCGGAGGGCTACATTTTTATTATTATAAATTTTATATTATCATAAATACAGGTAATCTTGAATGATATTAAACGTTTTAGTGAAGTTTTTAACATGCAAGATTACAGTGAACGGTGTTTTTTTAGCTTTTTAGGTTTTGATAAAATCTTAAAAAAAAAAGTCTTAAAAAAAGGGATCTTGTAGGCTGTACAAATAGCCGTATCAAGTCTATATTTCGTATCCTTTACCGTATGAATATCTATAATTTTAAATTGGTCTATCAAGTCTGGTGTAGTCTTTAAATTAATGGTAATCAAAGTAACATTCAACAACTGCTGCTAGTCAACCATTGTTTTATAAGACTTGATGTGTAATAAATAATATATCAAATGTCAGGAGCCACTACTATGACCTAAAAGTATATAATATTGGTAATATAAAGAGTGTAAACCTGAAGATCTGAAGCCTGAAGATTATACAGTCCCTGAACGTAGTATAGACTCCAGACCTCATAAAAGTCTGAACTTCGTTACAGCATTTAATAAATACATATTTTTAAGGTTTTAAAATTATTTCAAAAATTATAGTTACCAAGTTGAATAAAGAAATTAAAAAAATAATAAATACGCTTTCATTTTTGTTTTACTGTTCTTCTTTCATTATTCATTTTTCAATTAATCTATATGTTTCAATTACTTTAAGCTGTTAATTTTAAATACTCGATTGGTTCTTTATTACCTCTTCTCTATTTAGAGATTTTTTAATTTCAATCTTGTTACGCTTTTAAATTGAATCCTTGTAGTTTATTGTTAAATATTCTTTTTTCATTTTACTCCAGATTTCAATAAGAACGTGTTTCATTAAATTTTCAACAAACAAAAAAAGAAATAGAATTACATATTATCTTTATTTAGTATATTATTGGCAATTTAATTAAATATTGTACATAATTATAAAAATAAAAACGGAAAAATAGAAGCGAGATTTAGAAAAAGATTTAACAAATTTCTAATTGTCATTTATAGAATTAAATAATTTATTGAATAAGAAATTATTTCGAAGTGTTATTTTTATTTTAACATATCCACTAATATTTTTATTTTTATTTAATTTTGATTAACTGGATATGAACAATATTTGATTAATATCTTTATAAACAGTTTCAATTCCACTTACTGCTAAGAGTAAATAAACAAATTCAATGATGATTAGTATTAAGGAGAAATCTGTTTATTTAAATGTTAGCTTTACACAGTAGCCAGTATATTGTAATACATATGTGACGTTATGTTATAAATATACGAACTCAAAAACTGCATTAATGGTCAAGACTCTTCTAAAACAAAAAATCTAACTTTTTATACAAATTAAAGTTATGTGAAAAGTATGGTATTAATATTACAAAAATTGGTTTTGTGTACTGAAAAAAATATTTAAAAAATGTGGTTTTTTTTAATTATGTTTATTGTCGCTATGTGTTTTATTCTAAACTATCTAGCAGAATATTGTTCAATTCTTGTAAAATAGCTTTTTTTAGTGCAGCCGCTGTTGTGGTTTCTTGCAAATACAGTTTTATTTAAACTGTTTCAAACATGTTTACTGGGATTAAGATACTGGTTGTGTGCAGAGTTCATGATACGTATCTAAACCTCTTCACAATATTGTTTTACTTGTGCAGCGGCGTGGGGCTAGTATTATTTTGCATTAATGCATATTAATTTTATGTAAGGAACGACGCGACCTTTTGAAACCTCTAATATATATCCTCTTCTACCGTTTCTTTAAATTATATGTTTTTGTCAATCAAAAAAATAAAGCCATGGGTAAAATAATTGAATAAATTTTTTTTGAAGATCTTCATTGTGTTTGTAGGAAGTGTATATTTTTTGATAGTTAGCAAAAAAAAATGGATTGCGTTAAATCTTTAGAGATTGGGATCTATTGAAGTGAAGGTTGGCGATTTCAGAAGCCTATATAAAGATTATAGCCTTTTTCGATAGCTTTCAAGTGTATGCGATAACAAAAGGCTGAGAAATGGTAAGTGTCGAAAATGCTTGAAATATAATATATAAAAAAGATTTAGGTCTTATATATTTTTATAAAGCAATAATTATTCTGGATTGGTTTCTATACAAGGTTTAATTAAAAGTTTGATGATAGACAAAATAAGAAATAAATGGCTTTTGTTTCATTTACTTTTTTTTTTATAGTGCTGTACATTGATTTACGACTTATTCCTGTTGATATCTTTGTAAACTGTTTTCATATTATTGTTTGATATTTTTTATTCATTGATCTAAAGTAACTCATTTCTAATGTTTAGAATTGAAAATTGAAAGAAAATTTGAAGAATTGAAAATTGTGATATTTATTATCGCAATAACTATATCCTACTAATATAAATGCAAAAGTTTGTCAGTATGTCTGTTTAAAATTAACAGCTATAGAAAGATTTTGTTTAAGCAAGATGTAACGATAAGTATCAAGTAAGTCATAAAATACCCTGCCCTCTGAGAGGAGTCTCGACGTGAGCTGCCAAAACCGTTAATGTTGTTCGAAAATAATGTAGCGTAGGATTGTTTGTCTTAAAAAGTTCTGAATAAAAGTCCACGTCTGCAAACTTACCTTTTATGTGAAAATAATTATATCTAAAATACTGATACATAAGTATCATTAAAATGGTAAGTTTTAACAATGCTTGATTTAAAATATTTATACATTTTTAATCACAAACATAGGTTGATGACTTTAAGTAATGTATGTGGATAAACTTTGTTTCTTTAAACAAAGTAATTTTGACAAATAGTTTCAAAATTATCATGATAAGATTGAACTGAACTGAGCGCTTACCTAACTCTTTAATATCGTATTCGTAAAATACTATGGGTTTCCTCTAAACGAAACAAAACACTTCACAAAGTATATTGCAGTATGTAAATATAACTGCTAAAATTGAAAACATCTATAATATAATATATATTATTTGCTTTAATCTAATTCTGTCAGTTTTTATTTTTTACTACTGCAATATGCTAATGTAAACGGTTATACAAAGTAATCTATAATAAATTTAATAATGTGCATATCCATATTTACATCTAGGCACCTTTTGTGTGTATGCCAAGCTATAGGTAACAACAAAGCTAGTCTTAGTAAGGCCTTTAATACCGAATATTTCGAGAAAACAAGACTATACAACACCTTCAAAAATAATTTATAATATCAGAGAAGACGTTATACACAATTTTGCTGAGAAATACAAAATATATCTTGGGTAAATTGGAATTTTCGTATCATTTTTACACTTCAGTAACAAGCAAATCACGTATATTTTATAACTTTTTGATGTATTTTTTGATGTATTATATATAATAAGCGACTGTACTTATATGAATCCTATCAGGATTTATCGAATCGTTTTTGATCCCATTTGGAACTTTTTATTCATGAGCTCAGTGCATGGCGGATTTGCGGCGTGAACTGATATTTTTATAGCTTAATACATAATGATATTTGTTAAAGTAATCGTATTTCTTTTTCAAAAATGTTCTTTGACAGCGATAACTAAAAGTTTGTAACCATAGATTAAGACAATGTAGTTCACTCAGGCTCAATAGTAGAACAGTTTTTAAGAAAAATTTCTTAAAACTTCGTAAGTGAAAAGTTTATTTTCACTTACGAAGTTTTATAGAATTTTTCTGTAGTTTTACCAAGAGAGTTTAACGTTAGTTAAAACTACAGTTTGATAAAGAGATTGATAAAAGCAAAATTGGAACATAAAAAGTTTCAAATTAATCTATAAAATGTGAAACAAACAATTTATCTTCAAAGGCGTTTGAAGTGTAACGCAATTTGACGTTATATAGGATTTATCAGGCTCATAAAAATATATTCATTTGGGTATTAGTCAGAAGATAAATGATGCGAAGTTTCCTCAAGGAAAATAATAAATTTGATGGAAATTGTTATTGAATTGTTGTTTTGCTTTATTCGTTTCACGGATTTTTTTTTTTATCTGTTTATTTTCTTTAGCTTATATACTAATCATTCATGTTCTAATAACCTATTTAGTTAATATACCGTTAAAGTATTTGATGAAATTAGAGTGCTTATATTTTCTCTCTTTATTTGTTAAATTTTATTAACTTACACTATTCGGAAATTATGCTGATAATAGAACTAGATGGATTTGTATTTTATCATTATTTTTAATGCAGTATTGAACTATTATGCAGGGGCATATATCATTATTGTATTAATAGGCTAATTCTAGAGGAACTATATACAATGCAATAAGTAGAACATTACCCTAAGAACTTTACAACTACTATGAATGAGACGGTTCAAGATTCTAAACAACTAAGGATTTTCGGGTTAATAAGTAGTTAGTAGCAGTATTCGTAGTCCTAAGCTTGTGCTTTACACTTTAAGATGATCACAAAACCAAAATCTTCAGCCCTAAATAAAACTACGATGTTATATAAAGGTAGCCAAATAGCATATATTTTACTGTCAAGTGATAGATTTTTTTTTTTCCTATGATATTTGGTGGCGATCACTGAAGACGGAAAGTTTAATAGCCATAAATATTGATGTATTATCTTTTTAAGTTACTATAATACTTTTTCTTATTTTCTGATGATTATTTATAATACACTTTTAGATGTTACTAAAGTTTCAAAATCAGTCAGCATGTAGACGGTCAAGCCGACGCTCAAATCTCCTACCGTTTTATTAAATACACCTGGATTTTGAAAATCCATAATATAATACTATTTTTTAATTGAATTAAGACGAAATAAATAAATATCAGTGTTTTAATCAAGCTTCAAATTACCGGTTTTGTCTCGTAAAAATCTGTAATATATAAAATGTTTTTAAATAAGATTTTGTGAAAGATTGTCTTATAAATAAATCTTGAAAGGTAATTAATTTCTTATTTCAATTTCGGACGAAACACTTTGATATAAGGTCATATATCAATGACTTCAGGTTTATGTCCGTGTATTTATTTATATAAATACAAAATTACATAATTAAAAAGTATTATTACAATTTAAATGTAGCTTTAACTTTGTAACCTGAAGTTGATAACTTTATATTAGGATTCAAAGGCAATAAAACACAACATTTTTTATTCATATATATTTTTTATGTACAATCATTATATGTATATATTGTAAAAGTTACAAAAAAACAATGAAAGTCTACAATTGGCAAAAATAAATACAATCGCCTAATAAAAAAAAACACATTTTATTCATACAATGCTCTAATTTCTATTTTAACCCTCAGTTAAGAAGACTTAGAGAATGAATCTAATAATTACATACCCACGAGTATATTAATATTTTTCAATTATTGAAACCTATTACAATATTATTGGACTTGCAGTGTATATATCATATCATAACATTTATATGATAATATTTTTGATTTACAAGATCTTGAAATTACTTAAAACTTAAAATATAATTATAGATCAAGGCTTTTCAAATTCATTGTCGAAAATAACTTGTCATAAATGTTATCTACTCACGTGGTCATAATAATAATTAAAATATTAGTAATTATTCGGGTATAAACTTAGAACAATTAAAGATAGATGCTTGTAACTCTAATAACCTTTTAATAGTGACTGCAGTAGCGACAGTTGATGAAAAAATTTCTCTTTTAAATAATACCATTATCACGCTGTTTAATGCTCATGCACCATTAAAAAGCGTAAAATTAAAACGCCCTCCTGCACCATGGATGTCCAAAAATATACGGACCATCCTGTCGAGACGTGATCGGTTATTTAGAATTTTTAAACATGAACGAACTCGAACGAACGAACACGAACGGAGGGCTGTGACGATATCAGCAGATCTATGATATACAATATCTTAGATTGTCTCCTAGCACCAATTACCCATATAATCAACTTTTCTCTGAGTTCCGGGGAGTACCCCCAAATTTGGAAAAAAGCTTTTATTCGTCCTATCCCTAAAATTCCCCAACCTTCTCTCCCAAATTACTTTAGACCCATCTCAATTTTGCCATTCCTCTCAAAAATTATCGAATCCTGTGTATTTAATCAAATTTCCTCTCATATTTCAAAATACAACCTACTTTGTACTTATCAGTCTGGGTTTTGTCACGGTCACAGCACCAATACTGCTCTTATAAAAGTCGCTGACGACATTCGGTTTGGCATGGATAGTAGAAAATTAACAGTGCTAGTGCTTGTTGACTTTTCAAATGCTTTTAACACCGTTGATCATGAAATCCTTATCGCTATCTTATCCCTACTGAAGTTCAGCCCATCGGCTATTAAATGGTTTTTATCCTATTTTTGTGGCAGCCAACAGTCAGTTCGTTCGGGGGAAGCTATCTCCAAATGGTCTAATACTGAATTTGGTGTGCCACAAGGCGGAAAAATTTCTCCTATGTTGTTCTCTTTGTTTATAAATACACTGTTCTCTAATTTCAATTGTTCGTATCATTTGTATGCCGATAATCTCCAGATCTATGTGCAGTCCAAGATTGATAACCTTCAATATGCTGTTCAGAATATTAACAACAATCTCACTAAATTAAGTGAATGGTCTTTCAGATTTGGTGTAGCAGTCAATCTTGATAAATGTCAAGCTATTGTCATTGGAATCTCGAAACTCCTAGTCAGGACTGATTTTTCAATCTTGCCCTGGATAGAGTACTCAGGGCGTCACGGTGTGTGCTAACGCGATCCTGTGACGTCCCACTACGGCGAAGAGGGCAACCGTTGGTTTTTTAGTGGGTAGCCTTAAAAATGGCAGCATCCTCTATGCTGTCGGGTAGTCCCACATAACGCCCCGGCCGTCACCCCCCTGGCCCGACGGGGTACCCGTAACGGGTTTTTCCAACGAAAAAAAAAAAAAAAAAAAAAAAAAAAGGATAGAGTACAATGACAACATAATACCTTTGCAAAGTCTTTTGATAATCTGGGAATATATATTGATAATGCCATGAGTTGGCATCATCACGTAAAAGTTGTCTTCTGAAGTTACTTTGACACTTCGATCGCTTTATCGCACAAAACATTTTCTGCCTTTAAAGATAAAGCTAATCATAGTTAACGCCTTGATCCTACCTGTTATATACTACGCAGATATTTGTTATCCAGATCTTAGCAATGAACAGCTAACTAAAATTGAACGACTTATAAATAACTGTATACGCTATATTTTTGGTTTACGTAAGTTTGATCATGTTTTGCAATATAGGGCAAAACTGAAATGGCTATCGGTTCGTCAGAGGCGTAGTTCTAGGATTCTACATCTCTTTTATTGCATTTTAAACGATTCAACCTCTCCCCCCTATCTCAAAGAAAATTTTCAATACCTTCATGCCACTCACAA
Source organism: Mechanitis mazaeus (assembly GCA_959347395.1). Lineage (NCBI taxonomy): Eukaryota > Metazoa > Arthropoda > Insecta > Lepidoptera > Nymphalidae > Mechanitis > Mechanitis mazaeus. The sequence continues at coordinate 13,970,606 of OY365743.1, forward strand.
TACAATTCTCCGTTCTTCCAACCTAACAGCCGCCATTCCATTCCATTCCAGTGACTTTTCCCACAAATCTTTTACCATCCAAGCCTCAGTTCTATGGAACTAACTGCCTGAAAATATAAGAAGAGCACCTTCCAAAAGTAGCTTAAAAAAACTCGTTAAAGAACAGTATGTGTAAGTATTGTATATAAAGTATTACATTATGTTATATTGTATTACATATTAATTATTATTATAAAGTATTTATTATATTATATATTATATTGTTATTTTATTGGTATTGATTTTCGTAGTGTTTTTTTTTTTTTTTTTATAAACGCCTACCACAATTTTTCACCTTCACAAAGGTTAACTGGTAGAGAAGGCCACCAGGCATTAGCTGCATTGAGATTTACTTAAAACGTGATCCAGGACAATCACAATAATTTGATTAGGTAATTTGTTATATATTTTAACAACCTAAAAGGTTACACATTTTTAAAGCCAACATAAACCTTTTTACTTAACGTAATTATTTTGTCATGAAAGATTACTTTAGCATTAGCTATTTTTGCGTTAATTCAAACAAATGATGTTGTGCTCTTGTAAACAATAATATTTTTTAAATATAATCGATGGCAACGTGTTCAATAAAAATCAATGTGTGAATTCCATGTCATATTATTATCTAAGCTTATTATTGTTATATATAATAAATTATATTTATAAGTGAAATATCAATAATATAATATTATAACTAAATGTTAAATTCATTCTTTGCTTTAGTTTAAAGTTAATTATAAGATTATTGTTAGAAAACCAAATTGTAATTATTAAAAAAAAATATTTAAAAATTTAACAAACCAATTCAATTTTATAAACTTTTGTTCTGCAAATTATTGAAATATCGTTTTCAAATACAATGGTGTTGGTATTCAATAACGTAGGGGTAATGTATTGTATGTAATTTAAATAAATTAAAACTAACACCAATTCTAGATTACTACTTTCTGGAAAAGACGGTCTATTTTACTTATTTGAAAATTTTCTTATTTATATTTTTCAAAAACGAATAAACAATTCTGTTTCTGAAATATGACATAAGAAAGTCGTAAAATAACCTCTTGAATACCAAAATTCCAGATTTCGTTTTGATGTTTAATATAAAATAAAAGAGTAGTCAGGCCTATCTACAACATGGATCCATACCTAATATTTTCTAAGATTTACACGAGTACTCCACATTTCAATAAAACTATTTTACGAATATAACTCGCATTTATTATTATATTTTTTAATTTAAACCCGACGTTTCGAGTGCTTTGCAGCAACCGTGTAAGCGGTATCACTAGGTGATGGTGTCTGTCAGTAAGTCAGTTTATTTGTCACTGGTTCCTGAGTTACGGGCATAGAGTTCAAGATGCACACAAAACGCATTAACTGTATTTATGGGTCTATCGTTGTGTTCACAGACGTGGGATTTACCTTTTTAGATACTTTTCGACAGATGTACGATAGATTCCAACCATATTCTCTATTAAAATTAGGATGTTTTTTTTTAATTTCAATAGCCTCGAGAATGATTCTTGGAATATATCTGTGTTCACGAGCGAGGATCTTTGGTTTATCAAATCGGAGAAAGTGTTTGGACTTGTCTAATGTGTGTTCACACACTGCCGACTTCGACGTACGCCGGTTTTTCCATACCGTCAGTTGATTTAATTACGATGCTTATTTTTTTATTATTACGAACATTCACCTGTATAATTCTGCGTTTTTTGATGGTTTTAAAAAAACGAACACTACGAAAAAAGTTTATTATTTTTTGCAGAGATAAAAAAAAGTTAAATAATAGTTAAATATATAAAAATATTTTAGAATATTCATACACATAATATTTTATTTAATATCTTTAAAAACAAAATTAAATGGTGGCGAGGTATAATTTAGCATTGCGGCACGTACTTTTAATGGTGGGCCAAACCATTCAATCTTAAAGTTCTTCATAATTTGTGTGAGGAATATTTCAATTTCCAATTCAGCAATCCTGCGACCTGTGACAATATTAAAGAAACTAATGTCAGTTGAACTTAAAATACATAATATTATAGTAATAATAATTATTACAAAAAATTATTCGGTGTTACAAAATGCGTCTATGAAAGCATAACATAATGTAAAGTGTATATAAAAAGGTAATTTACCTTTAATAATATTCTCATATAGAACTCGACTAAAATTTTGACAGAAGTATAGGAACTAATAAAAAGTTTATACAAATATTTTTACCTATACAACTACGAACTCCAAAACCAAAAGGGTTGTAGGCAAAGGGATCAGCATTTCCATGGTATAGAGGGTCAAACTTATCGGCAATCCATCTTTCAGGTAGGTACTCATTTGATCGTGGAAATTGTTCTTCCAACATCGATAAACACTGATGACCGAATGTCACTCGCATCTTTAATAAAAAAGTCATAATAGAAAAATAATACGAAACAATGAAATATAAAACGATCGAATTATATTTAATTAAATAAAGGTCAATTTAAAATTTAACATATTTATTCAATAAAAGTGAGACATAACTTACATTTTTCGGTATTTTGTATCCCATAACATTATATTCTTTTGTTGTCACTCTTAAATTACCCGATATTACTGGCATCATTCTTAAAGATTCTTTCAAGCACGCCTTCAAATATGGTCTTGTTTCTTGATTCGACAAGACTTCTTCTCTGAGTTTGTCTTGTTTGTCTTGGTTCATGGCAAGTAAATACAATGTTGCTGTTATAGTATTGGCTGCCTAAAAAGTATTATAATTATAATTTTAAGATATTTTAAAACTTTATTTCAAAGCTTAAAATGTTAAATAAATGACCGTGTCAACTCCAGCAAATAACATATCGCTGGCCATTGTTATCGCAACATCTTCATCAATTTCCAGTAATTTTTCTAAAACGCCCTTTTCATCATCTTTATTTTTTTTAATCATTTGTTTTATAGCTTTTCCTATGAAGTATCTGCTTAATCTAAATGTAAATATTCATACATTAATTTCGTATCGACACTCTATTTGTTGTGAAATTTAGAAACACTACATCATAAAATTATAACATAAAAAAATATAATACTTACTCCACTTGTGTTTCGTAGCATTTCAATGCTCTTTGGAATTTAGGTGTTGAGATATATCTCCATAAACTAGGTTTTAAATCCAGATCTTCCATTAATAGGAAAATTTCGTGAACAGTCTGTATCAACTTCTTTTCTGGAGAGTCTTTAGGTAAATCTCTTTTCAAGCAATTCAGTCGACCTCCTAAAGCAACGACTCCGATAGATTCAAGAGCCCACAAGTTCATTTCAAGATCAAAACTTCCTTCAATCATAAATTTTTCGTTACGCATGTTTCTCATCCTGTGACATAAAAATATTTCTTACCTATAACTTGTGGAATAGAAAATTAAAATTGTCCACATTTAGAAAATAATACATATATACCTTGCTACCATATCATCTGCAACTTCTTCAAGGATGCCACTATACAGCTTAATAGTTTTTGGTTGCAGCATTATAGGATTGACTGTTGATCTAAACTTTTTCCATGCTTCATTTTGACTAAAATATTTAAAATATTTAATTTTGAAATATTCACAAAAATAATAATTAAAATGTCATATACAAAAGAAGTCAATAGATCTAATTAATCAATTTAGGTTTTAAAGAAATTTTTATTAAAAAATATTTATTAATTTTATTTTTCCCCCCTTTTTAAAGTATATTTAACGGATTTTGGTAATTTTGTTATCGTTTATACTATAAAATTTAATTTAGAAGATACTAATCTGATTGTTTTAAAATAAAATAATAAGCTTTTAAATTGTATTTATATTATTTTAATTAGAATAATTGCCAATGTTATAATGTTGATAGTTATTTTTTCTAATCAACTCACTCCGTGAGAAGACCAAGCGGACAATTTTCATTTTTCTGATTCTTTCTTCTGTAATAATCCAAAGTTCCAAGACCATTGCGTACAGGTAGCCAGTTCTCACTGCGAAGAATCTGTTAAATTTTTAATAATTTAAACAACTTATGCAACTTAAACAAAATATTTACTAGGAACGCGAACCAGACCTCCATTTGACATGCTGCGATAGCAAAATATCAGTATGCATTTTGAGCGCTCACTTCGCTCAATTTGAGCGAAGTGAGGTGCAAAGAGCAACGGAAACTATTTCTCAAGATGATACACATTGTGACATATTTTGTTTTTTTTTTATTTTTTTAAAACCACCATCAAACTGATGTCTGTCAGTGTGAAAAATTTGGAAGTTTTCGGATATACCGTTTTTGATTGATGCTTGCACAACGGATGCCGAAAAGTCTGTCATAGAGAAATGCGCTCGCTTCGCTCAATGATCTGTTCAAATGCATTTTTGGAAATAACTTACAAGGGCTGATGCTTCAGCATCAAATAAAAATATTAATGGCTCCGATCCAAACATAGATTCAAGTCTCACAATTGGTCCATAATGTGTAAATAACAGTTTCCATAAAGACTCGGTATCGTTGTGTAATACTCCTAAAACAACGTAAAGTTTTAGGAGTACAACCTGCCATTTCTTTGTTTTTTTTTAATTTTCCGATATTATATTAAGTTAAATGTACGAAATACATACAATGTTGATAAAAAAAAGCATTTCTTTTAGTCACTGCAATTTAAAATTACCGTTATTAATAATCGTTAGTAATTATCATTTTGACCATCCTTATATCCATCCTTATATAAGGAAGATCTTGAAATAATTTCGTAGAAGTCTCAAAATACAAAGAAATACACCTGCTCTATAATTTTGTATCATTTTATAAAGCCTTGGCTATTTTCTAATAAACCTTATTGTAGTTAATAAAAAATTAAATGATTTACCTCCTGGTAAGAAGTGCACCAGTTGTCCTATAATAGGCAGAGAAGAGGGACCGGGTATCTTTTTCCAAGATTTGAGATTGATATTGTCCTCTTTTGTAACAATTACATTATTTATTGCCACAGACCTTAATATAATATTATGTTAATATAAGCATAAGTTGTTTACTTATCTAAATTAATGAAATTCGATAATTTTGAACAACCTCACGGGAACCTGTTTTGAAGTCGTTTATATGTGCATATTTAAATAATTTGCAAATTAATATTAACTTAAAAAATAACAATAAGAATATCAAGAGTTTTTATAAGTCGTAGGTATATTTTACTGGCGTAAAATGGCTTGTTTTTGTAAATATTTTTTTTTTGTTTCTTTTTTGTACTAATATGAAACAAACAAATACAAGCTAAAGGTAAAGGAAGTTTGTAGTGTATAATAAATTTATTGATATAAATAAAAATATAACTGTTGACGTTAAATTATTTAGGTTGCATAGTTATGTTTTTATCTTGTTAAAGTTTACCAAGAATAAAATTTATTATGTTTACGCCCATACAAACCCATGTGCACATGTGTGTATGTATTGAATGCGTGTATATATATTTATAAATATATATACACACATTCAATGTGTTTTTTCTTTTTATTTTTTCTATAAGTGGCACTATGTTTGTGAGCGACAACTTGTCCAGATAAACCCAGAGAGGTTTTCGGGCATTTATCTTGTATTTTTTTTTAAATGTATACTTTTTACATTTTAAATAAATGAAAAAAAATATTTATTAAATACAATATTTATAAATATTGAAATTTCCTTAATATTTTTAAATATATTTCTAATACATATAAACTCTAATGGTAATAATTGGTGGTTTGCAAAAATCAATTTTGCAGTCACTTTGTATAACCGCAAAATATACTATTTAAATAAATTATCAAGAATTAAATTAAAAACATAATTCGTCCAATTTATTTATAATTTCATAACAAGAATACCGAAGAATTTGAATGACTGGAATGATTTAAATGAATTTGTACCAACCTTGAACACAGCTTATTAATTCCCACCAAGTTAAGGGATCTCTTCATTGCTTGCATTTTGTAAATAAGCAAACAGCAAACTATTAAAAAGTATAAACACTTTGTTTACGTGAAATGCAATAGCATTAATGAATAACAGACGCAATCATATAATTATGTCTTATCTATTTATCGTGTAAGAAGTGTCTCTGTCAATCGACATGTACAATTGGAGCACGTTGTGAATTATTTATAATATTTTTTACACCATGCCATCATCATTTGCTTTGAGATTCAGAACCGGTAGATCAAGTTATAATAGGTTCCAAACACTGTACGAAAAACAAGATTTATACACAACTAATCATAATACTAATGTTGTTTTCGTAGTCTTTTTTTTATCACAATATTATGTTCAATCTTAGTTAAATATGTATAATGATTTCTATTTACATAAGCCAAGAGGCTGTAATAGGTGAGAACCTCGTCACTTTGACTTCCTGGTTAAGAAAAATGTGATTTTATTTTTTTTCTAATAAAAACCATTCCATCATTACTTTCACTAAAGTCATTAAAGCAATTTATTACAGATAAATCATAACTTATAAATATAACAAAAATTTTAATACTTTTTATAAATATATTTATTAAAAATAAAGGAAGTAAATAAAATATTTTTATTGCAATTGTATTTTTTTTGTGGACCTTATCAGGCATCAATAATTGATACCGCAAACAGCCCCATCGCAATTAGTATTTAAGAAATTGCGAATCCGCAATTTTAGTTTATTAATAATTACTAAATTTCAATGTAAAATAATCAGTTTTAAGTTATAAAAAACAATTACATAATCAGGTCGCGATAAAGTAAAAAAATGCTTACACACACACACACATAATTTTTTATTTGTGTTTACAATTACTTAGGACACCTCTGAGGATATTACATTAAATTCGATTCAAAAAATCTCGATGATTACAATAACTTCCTCAATCAGGAACTTAATAAGATAAACTCTTTGTTAGTATTACTGTCATCTTATCATATAGTTTGAATATTCCTAATATGCAACTTTAGAGGAGAAAATAATAAATCTTTAAAACAATGATATAAATAACAATAGTTATTATAAAACTAAATAATTATTTAAAAGAAAAATATAATAAAAATAAGACAAGTAAGAAAAAGATATATAATTATTTCTTTATAATACCTCAATTATAATATTATTACCATATTGTCATACAATATAATACACGTGCATTATACCATAGATTACGTAAAAGAGCTATTTACTTAAGATACTGAAGTGTTTACATTTGGTTTAGGTCAACTTATAATGGTTATTAAAGATAAACAATTTTGTATATATGGATTATGATATACACAAATAGATAGTGATATTTTCTAAGATTTACACGAGAACTACACAGTTGAATAAAACTCTTTATGGATAAACTCGTGTTTATTATTACATTTGTAATTATAACATATTTCGAATGCTTTGCAGCAAGGGTGTTCGTGGAAAGACGAGAGGTTGATCTGTCAGTGCGTCAGTTAATTTGTCATCTACCTCCATCAGTGCTTAAGTTTACCAGCATAGTTCAGGATGCACACAGAACGCACTGTGTCTATGCGTCTGGCATTGTTCTTATAGGATTAATGATATTAAACGTTTCTAAAATTTATGTATGGGCAATATTAAAATACGATTACTTGGTGCGAGCATTTTCTCATAGACGGGCACTTTCTTAAAGAATGAAATAAATAGCCTTTGTACATATTATTAATGTCAATTTAATTTTAACCTTGCACTGACTTACTTGACTTACTGGTCTTTTTAAGTAAAATTTCTATACATCATGTTGTGTTTTATATAAGTATACACTAATATACACATTTATAGGATATTGTTATATTTATTTGAAAAAATAGTTAAAGAGCTTTAAGCACTTTTATAAATCAATAATAAAAAATATGAATATAAATACAAAGGACATACAAATAACAACATACTCTCTTTTACCCCGCTCTATATTTTGCACTCATTTTTTTCAAAACAACTAATTTTTATTAACAACACGAACTCTATCATTTTCATTATTTAAGTTGATAGAACTTACTATTTCAATAAGTTGCGATTAATTATATAATAAGTACATTTTCTCTAACAACTAAAAGTTGATTAAGTGAACTTTAGAGGTTTTCTACCAAAATCCTAACATTTTATCCATTTTATATTTATTTATACTAAAATATTTTAATTTTAAATTTAGAAATTCCAAGTCGTAAGTGCAAATTTAAAGTTTATAAATTTTAATGTATAGCGTCTGGAACCGATAACTAAAAGTTATAACCGACATCCGAGTTATATGAACTTACGGAAATCGAAAAATTTCTGGATATTAAACAATATTTAGCCACAATAGTAATTATATTATTACTATTAAGGAGATACTTAAAGCAAGAATTCAAAAAACCCCTGTAAATAAGAGGTCTTCAAAAAAATCGTAATGTCGTCGTCAGTTATTGTGGGCTTAATTTGGTGTCATGCCTAAATTACAGTTTATCTCAAATATCAACTTAATAGTTCTTTCTTTACAAATATATTTATAAATAACTATAATTAACGATTAATTGATTAAAAGATGTACTAGTTTCAAACTATTTTATTAATTTCTTAAAGAAAATATCAACTTTTAAATTATATTCACCATTTGACCTCTCTCATTTACTATTAAGTACAAAGATATCCAACACGAAATAATTTTGGTAGAGATTTATTGTATATCATTAATTTTATTATCCTTCGTCAAAGTCAAGCAGATGTCTTGACCGTTGAGTAAAATTAGAAGTGTAATCACTTAAAGAGCATTACATTTAATACCTCATAAAAAATACAAATTCAACTTTTAGCCCTTATCAAAAGTTATGAAATATTAACCTTACTGTCAAAAGTGCGTTTCGTTACTAATGCTACTCTTCCTAGACGAATAATGGTAGGCAGAGTCGAGGACAGTGACCTATATGTAGGTCCTGAAGATTTTTGGTGATATTTGTGATTACAGTTTTTTATTAATTGGTCAAAGTGTGCTCCATAGAGTTAACATGTAGAACGTTTTGAAATCGCAGGCTCGAGTTCTTATTCGGCTTAAGATTTATATGCCAGTATTTACTATGTTAATTTTACAAAATTATAAAGATTGTAAATAAATGCGTATAATATATTTGTTTATACCACTAACTAGTTCAAATACCGCATCGATTGCTGTACAACATGTGATCTAAAAACAAAAAAACACAAATTTTCATAATTTTGTTTGTAGTTTCTCTCTTATAACTTTTTACATTTTCATGAGTGATGGTATTTTATATTCAATATAAAATTCCGCATCGATTGATATATAGAAATATTTTCAAGATATATTTTTTTTATTATAACTAGCTTTAATTGTGCTAACTAGCATTAATTAATTGGGTTAAGAACGTAGAAAATCAGTTTTGTAATGGGAATTGCAGAAAGAGTTCTAGTCAGTTTTGACATACAATATAAAATAACGTATCAAGTACCATACCAAATTCCTTTTAGAAAGAAAACAATAAAGGATAAAACATTAACCACAGGGGAGAAACAAATTCAATTTACTAAGGAAAAATTGGAAAAAAAAATTGATATAGTAAGTGAAACTGAGATATAGCTTGTTATCTGATTTTTATTTACAAATGTAGTTTTCAGTTAAAAATATAAGAATAAATTATCGCCACTGGTGCGCAAGGAAATTAATTTGTGCCATAAAAAATTAACAAAAATGTAATTTTTTTTTGCAATTAATTTTGGACGAATGTTGATTACCAATAATATATTGCAGTTTTAAAATTACGTGAATTATTTTTAATGTATGTAATAAGCTATAATAACAATAAAATTAAGTGACATCAATGGAAGTAGACTATATTAAATTCTTAAAACTACTAAATTTGTGACCTTAACAAAGTCAATTTTCTTAGTTGCAATCAACAAAACATCCCAATTAATTTGGCTTTATCGGCTACTTCAGCTATGTGTAAAATTCTTTCAAACTTTAGATTTTATTTTCTTAGGCCTTCTACTTTTATTACGAAATTTTCTATTTATAACTTTCCTTTTCGCTTGTATTTCGTTTCTTGGCTACGCCATACGATTTCGACACATTTTTACTTTAAACAAGGCATTTTACTTTAAGACTTCCTCATACGTACTCATTACTCACATTTTCCTTAACTTATTCTTGTAGCCCAGTCATCATTACTCCATAAATGTGTCGTATTTTCACCACTTTTGTTGCACAACACTCCAATTAGTATTTAATATTTAATTGTTATATTTGTAGTCTATTATGTAATAAAATATGTAATTTTATTAATATATTTTTAAATGAATTAAATTATACATCAACTTAATATTATAAGTACAAAATTAAGCCTGGCTTTAGCTGATAACACAAATAATATATTAGACTATTGGAGGAAACGGAGAAGTGTGTTATTGTATGATAAGAGCATTGAATTCAATAATAGGATTGAATCAAGGGATTTACTTTTACAATTTAATATAAAATATTTGACCGTAATTTTAGAATATATTAGTATGAGGAGAAGAAATAAATAATAAAATATATGTTTTAATATAGTATAAAGTAGTATTTGTACTTGATTTACAGGTTATAAACTGCTTGTCAGCAGAACCTACAACTCATAAACATAAAATAATAATGATAATTATTATTATTTTTAAGACAATTACAGTTCACTTGTTAGTAATAATTGAAAACTTACAACTATGTTAGTGCTCACATAAACACAACAAAAACAGTAAAATTATTTACTCAGCCTCACTTGTCTCATCGTCACACCAATAAAATGCTGAAGCATAGGCTCAGCAAGCTTGGCACTAAACATTTTCAGAATTTTGTTAAAGCTGAGCGGCATTCTGTTTACTTGAGCTGAGCGAAGCGAAGCTCTTTACTACCCAAATTTTCCACTCTTTGTTACCCTACTCCTTCAATTAACGAGCTACGCGCAAGAAATTTTGCACACATGCGCATATGAGCAAAACCCGGTCTGGATTGAAAATCAGCCGAATCATAATTGTAGTTTTTGAGATAATTGATAAAATGTGTCCCATATACTTAACATATAGAACGTTTTTGTTTCGCGCGCGCGACCATTTTTACTACACTACTTCAGAGGCGTCTCACGTGCTTTCACCTCAGTCGTGTGTGAGACGTAAATTAATTATAAATTTGCTCAAAACAAGTATTGACAAGAAATCATAATTTTTATCCATAAATAAATATCAATATTTATCTCTAGATATTGATGCGCTCGACTTCGTCGCGAGGCTAACCCCGCTTGCGTGGACCTAGTAAAGAAATTGTCCGCTTTCTCAAAATTGCGAAAAAGTTGTCAGTACTCGCTTTAGTGAACATTCCGGACGCACTACCGAAATGTCTCAGTCCCAACAAAACCCTGAAACCATTATTATATTGCACTCTAAGTGCGTCCAGTGACTTTTTACTATATCTGGTCCACCGGGCACATGTATAAAAAGTTTGTCAGTATGCTTTAAACAAGGTAATTTTAACGTCATCGCTACAGTGGGCCAGCATGTTACATCTGGCGGCAAGCGCCCTTCGTTCACGCTCTATGTCGGCATGGTCCTTGAGGTCGTCGGAAATGTAATGATCTAGATATTTGAAAAATTTAACCCGACTTAACGGTACATCGGTCAGTTTTAACATCGGTTCATAGTCAAGTACCCCTCCGCTGACCCCAATGACCATTTATTCACTTTTTTTACATTGTAAATAAGGCCATGTTTTACTGCATAATTTTCACAAATATTTATTAGTCTTAACAGAGCCAGCCGAAGGACCCAGCAGTACCATGTTATCTGTGTAACTAAGATTATTCACACAAACCCCATCTATCCAGCATCTGACCTGTCTGCTGCTGAGTCCCACAATCAACTCATTTATATACAGATTAAAAAGCTTCGGTGAGTTTATGCCCCCCTTTTTTTTTTCTTTTTTTTTTTTTCCGTTGGAAAAACCCGTTACGGGTACCCCGTCGGCCCATGGGGGTGACGGCCGGGGGGTGATGTGGGACTACCCGGCAGCATAGAGGATGCTGCCATTTTTAAGGCTACCCACTAAAAAACCAACGGTTGCCCTCTGCGCCGTAATGGGACGTCACGTCACGTCAGCACCTCTCGCTGCTGACCATCGCGCTGATAACGCGCGGCAGCGAGAGGTCCCTGCCAATCACGCCCACCAGTTCAGTGCGCTGGTGGTCCCAGGCGGCGCACTCTGCCAAGGTGTGACGAGCCGAGTCGACGGACTCGTCACAGTGGTGGCAGGAGGGGGTCGCCTCCCTTCGTGCTATCCTGTGCAGGTACTCACCGAAGCAACCATGCCCGGTCAGCACCTGCACAAGACGGAACGTAAGCGTTCCGTGCCGCCGATTGATCCAGTGGTCGAAGTGAGGGCGGATCGCCCCCACTGTGATCATACCGGCGGCAGGGGACTCCAAGTCCCTATTCCATCGTCGCATCAGGGCTCGGTGAGCTAGAGCCCTGATTCGCGCCGCCTCGGGCCTTACCCCCGTGGCCAAGGCTTCTGCCCAGTGCCAGTACACGGCTGCGAGCACCTCCGCCTGTAGCTCCCAGGGCGGATCGCTCGCCAGGAGTGTAGCCGCCGTGAAGGACACCGTACGGTACCCCCTGATCATCCTCACCGCTAGGACCCTTTGCGTTCTTCGCAACAGGGTCCTGAGTCAGCGGTGAGGGACCCCGACCATATGGGAGCACCGTATAGGGCCATGCTCCGCACGATGCCGGCATATAGGCGCCGGCATGGAGCCTGCGGCTCACCGATGTTGGGCAGAAGCCTTCCCAAGGCAGCTGCGGTGGAAACCAACTTCGGGGCGAGAAGGGAGAAGTGCGCCCCGAAGTTCCACCTTCCGTCCAGGGTGAGGCCCAGATACTTCATCTGGGCCTTCACCACCACCTCCGAACCCTGGACGGAGATGGACGCCCGACGAGGGGGACCTCGCCGAGGGCCGTGGAACAGGATGGCCTCCGTTTTAGTGACGGAGACTTCCAAACCCAGCAGCCCTATGCGGTCCGCAACGAGCGTTGCACCGACGGTAGCAAGACGGGCCGCTTCCGCAAAGCTCCCTCCCCGTGCTGTGACGAGGGTGTCATCAGCGTAACAAAACACCCTCATCCGGGGAAGGAGAGGACAGCGGAGCAGCCAGTCGTAGCCCAGGTTCCACAGGACCGGTCCCAGAACGGACCCCTGTGGAACCCCTCGGCTCACGGCACGTCGATACATTCGCTGGTCGCCGCGCTCCCACAGGACCTCTCTATCCTGCAGGTAGGCCCCCAACAGTCTCCGGAGATAGGGAGGTACTCCATGGAACCGGAGCGCCTCGACCAATGTCTCGAACGGAAGACTGTTGAAGGCGTTAGCGACGTCCAGCGAAACCGCCAAAACGACATCCCCCTCGCGAAAAGCCTCTTGGGTCACATCTCTCAGAACTCTCAGGACGTCTATCGTAGAACGACCCGCCCTGAAGCCGAACTGAGCCTCTGAGAGATCCGGACCCACCTCCTCGAGGTGACGGATGAGACGGGCAGAGAGGATTCTCTCGAAGAGTTTGCCCGTCTCATCCAGCAGCACGATCGGCCTGTATGCGGAAGCATAGACGGCAGAACGACCCCCCTTCCGCAACAGGCACAACCTGCCCTCCTTCCAGGCTTTCGGGAACTGTCCAGTACGCAAGCAGAGGTTGAACAGTTCCCGAAGCCTGCCACCCAAGTATTCCAGAGCGATGAACAGCACTCGCCCTGGAATACCGTCTGGCCCCGGCGCAGTGCTGCGGGCTCGTAGGCGATTCGATGCGACCTCCAGCTCGGCCTCCGTGATGTCTTTGACAGAGCCAACCCCCCCACTATGAAAAGGGAGAGCCATCACAGGAGGCGAGTGGCCGGTGGACTCCGGGAAAAGTTCCCCCACCAGCCTTTCGAGGAAATCCGGCTCCAGGGACTCCATGACCGGGGCGCACGCGGTGCGAAGTTTGTTCCGTGCCGCGCGGTACGTTCGCCCCCATGGGTCCCTGTCGAGACCTGCCAGGATTTCCTCCCGAGCCAGGTCCTTCGCCTTTCGAATCGCCAAGCGCAGAGCTGTTCTCGCATCACGGTAACAGCTCCGCAGCTGGGCCTCCAGATCCGGGTCAAAGCCGTGACGTCGGCGACACCGGACAAAGGCCCTACGAGCCCTGCAGCAGGCCGCCCGAAGTTCGGCTATTTCGGGCGACCACCAATAGACACCTCTACGCCGCCGGGGCCTAGACCCCACCCTTGGCATGGCCGCATCGCAAACCCGAGAGAGGGCTTCGCGCATGCGGCCCGCCAACACCTCCACGTCGGTTTCCTCGCTGGGAGGATCGGGAAAAGCCCAGCCCTGTACGATGGCTGCCTCCGCAGCCATTTCCCGATCCAGCCGCTGGACTGCCCAGCGAGGAAAAGGTTATGCCCCCCTCACCCCGCACTCCAACCGATACGCGTCTGATAGCGTCTTGCCCCATCTGACATAATTTTATTGGTTCGAATACCAATATTTTAACAGAGAAATGACCTCAGGCTGCATACCTGCGTGACGAAGCTTCATCCATAAAATGTCGTAAGCCACCAAATCGAAAGCTCTAGAAAGATCTAAAAAGCATGCATACACCGGAATACTTCTGCTGGTGTAGTATTGGGCAGTCTGCTTTAGACACAAGATAGCACTCTCTGTGGAAAGGCTAGGCATATACCCAAATTGCTCGTCATTGATGTTCAAACATTGTTCAAAATTTTGGTCTATCAGACTGTCCAAAACCTTAGCCAGTACGGTAGCTAACGATATTGGCCTATAATTGTTCTTATCAGAAATATCATCCGTTTTATTTTTAACTAAAGGTATCACAACTGTTTTCATCATGTCAGCTGGTAGGTAAGAATGTGTCAAACATAGAGAATAAAACATTGCTAATACACTGTGCAGATGAATCCCCGCGTATTTTAGATATTCAATACTGAGACCATCATGACCAGGAGAGTTACCTACGTTCATTTTTTTAATAATAGCTGTTACCTGCTTCGCAGAGAATCTCATGGGTATAGTCGTAATGGTTTCGGCATCAACCATCCGTGACGCTAGTCCCAAAGGCGATGTTACTTTAAAATGATTTCTAAACAAGTTAGCAATTAGGCTCATTATGACATTCTATGCTCCCAGGTTGACACATTTCACATTTAGCTTATTTGTTGCTTTCCAGAATTTAGCAAAGCTATGCGACGACCTGTGTGATGCAATAATGGTCATAATAAAAGTTAATATTCGAAAAAATAAATTTATTTAAAATGCGACAAAATAAAGTTGGCGTTGATTTACGTGAAAAAAAATTATGCACTTGTATTTTAATTTGGTATGTTTCCAAGACATGTAAAATGATTTATTTTGTGAATGCTTTTGGCACGAATATTTTATTGGTTGTATCAATAATAACATAGAAGTAATATTTATTGTATTGCAGGATATCAAACCTACGAATATCCTTACAAATGTTTATTGAAACTTACTGGTATTATAACTAATCAAAACTGATAGCAATTACCCTTTCTAACAAATTGCAGGAAAAATAATAATATATTATATTATTACTAATTATAATCTATAAATTGATTGGAAATAGAAAGCATGTGTATAAAATCTTCGGTTGATCCACAATAGATGTTTCCCGTTACTACATTTAGCTGATTGTGAAAGTAACATGCTTGACTTAAATTGTATTAATCGTTTCAAAAGCTACTTATTGGAGTGTCTTTTTCAAAGATACTAAAATTATGTATTGCATTTAGACCTATTTTCATTAATTCATTGCTTTCATCTTGACTCTTCACCCTATCCTATCAGATTACTTTCCCCTAAAACAGTAATCCCTCTTCCTGTGTTATACTGTACTAGATTCTTTGCTCTTTAAGATTAAAGAGTAGGGAGAATAAAAAGAACTAATTCTTTATAATATAATCAATAAGTAAAATAAAAGTACTGGGAAACATTGTAATGAAAAAGGTCAAGAGTCTTTATATGTCACCCCTATGATTGAATATTTAAAATAAAATGAACCTAAACTTACTACATTCCCATAACCTTAAACACAAAACCATAAATTTATAACGTATTCTAGCTTCATTCGAAAATGGAGAAGCTAGGACATTATTAAATAAACCTAATCTAAAACATGGATTACCAAAAGATTGACGTCTTTGAGAAGCCACACGACTGCATTCTGCTAAAATGTGATGAGCATCTTCAATGACTCCGCTCATAATGCAATTGGGTGATTGCATCTTGCTCATCATAAACCCGAAGCTATTGAGGGACAAATGGCCAGATCGAAGTCTCAAAACCGTTACGATCTCCAGTCTACTCATCTTCTCTCATTGAACAACAACAAACGAAAATATTATGACCAAAATTCTGCACAAAAATGACGGAATAAGTTCGGTATACCACGGCAGAAAATTTAAAGGAACCCCGTCAGACCCGGCTTCATGAGCTAAACTACCCACAATCTCATTACCTTGTAGTCCAATGTGAGAAGGAATCCATTGCAATATAATGACTTTACGTGCGGTAATAATTTTAAAAATACTTTTAATTATAGTGTAAGGCAATGGGACCCCTTCAAAAGCCGAAGTACATTTTGTCAAAAGGAAAATGTTTTGTAAAATAACAAAATTTAACATTCCGTAAAAATAATAAAGTGACGATAATCTAATGATTCAATATAGTCAATGGCAGTTATTTTTAAATTCATGATAGAAGTTTTAGAAGAGATTTTATATTTATAATAGGTATTTGTTTGTAAATCAAAAATGGCAGCACCATAAAAGTGGTCATGTTTCGAACCAGCAGTAAAATAGAATATAAATCACAATATTGAGCATTGATTATATTACAACAGATGTCTCTTAAATTATGCTTATTGTAACAACGTTTAGGTAACATAGGGCTCAAACTGGGCTTTATAGCTAGTGATAATTTAAATTACTATTAAAATGTTGTGCATTGGAGGTTGTGCTAAAGAGGTTTTTTTTGTTCCTCCAGCAACTTTTTCTTTCTCTGTCCTTAATTTTATAAAAAAAAATTGCAATAAATATTCTACAATTTCATATCCTTATGTTACTGAGAAACAATAATTTAGAATTAAGCTGAGTTAAAGTATAAGGAATTGCTAAAAAACGGGTAAAACACTTTTGGACAATTCAACGGTATTTTAGAATTACTGTGACAATAACACCGAATTTATGAAGCTCATTTTTCATAAGATGATATACGTTTTTATTTTTCGGGTGACGCTTTTAAAAATATTCTAGTGAACTTTATAATAAATAAATAAATAAATGTGTCTTCAATCTTAAAATGATAAAATTTATTTTATAATATGCTAATTTATATTATTATACGTTTTACTATTTATATATTAAATTTCTGTCTAATATAACATCATAACATTTGATGAGTCAAATATATATAATTTTCTTAGAAATATATATTGTTCTTTTATGGCAGGAGGGGGTCGCCTCCCTTCGTGGTATCTTGTGCAGATATTCACCGAAGCAACCATGCCCGGTCAGCACCTGTACAAGACGGAACGTCAGTGTTCCGTGCCGCCGATTGATCCAGCGGTGAAGGTGAGGGCGAACCGCCCAAGACAATCACTATTAAACGAAGTTTAGTGATTTCATTTGCCGACACTGAACTTCGCTAAATAGAGATTATATATAGTAACGCGCTAGACAAGTAGCCAAAACTAAAATTTTAATATGTCGAATAACATATAGATAATAATTAATAAAAAGGCGTATATCCAAGACATACCTCTAAAAACGGTAATACTTTTGCGAGTCGTCAGATGTTGCAAGAGCTCGTGGGCGGCAGTGGTCCATTCCATCTGTGACCCGAACGTTGTTTTAAGCTCTTATTCAATATAAAAAAAAACATAAGAATAATTTAAAAAATATTTATTTAATATTTATATAATATTTCATATATATTCTTGAGCCGATTTAGTTTTTATAGTCGTATCAAGTAAGATCAAGCATTGCTAATATTAGTCACGAATACGGTATCACTTCATGGTAAAAATAAATTATAATGAAGTTCTAGAAGAGTAAACGTAAATATTACCTATTATCTTATCAATGAAAATATATATAAGAATCAGTTTTGAAAAATTATACTCCAGATATTTTTATTGAATTGGCAAAACATTATTCATATTTATGTAGCTCTTTTCAGATAAGGAAACAACTCCTGTATAAAATTCCTTTTACACAGAATGCAATAAAGGATAAAGCATTAACCATAGGGGAGAGATATTCAATTTGCTATGGAAAAACTGATAAAAATATTAGTTTCCGGTAAGTGGCGCTGAAACCGCCCTTCCAACCCAATATTCTCTTTATCTACACATGTAATTGATAAAATAAGAATTTTATTTATTCTATCTGGTTACTGTAAGCCTATGAAATCTTAAACCTATCGTAGCTTAAAAAGTGTTAATAGCGCCGTTTTAATCCGAAAATATTGTGTTTCAATTATTAATGAAAATTTAAGTATTACGAATATGTTCCTAGTAATATATTAATAGAGTTTCTTCTTAAGCAATGTTTGTTCAAATCGTATCTTATAAATTGTATATGAGGATCTTATAAAAACAGAAACTTCGTGACGACGCAAGCATATCATCTTTTAATATTATAATCAGAAGACAGCTAGGAAGTACAATATTTATAAAATAAGATGTGATATAATATACTAATAATACTTCCAATGTTATGTGTAATGTTTTTAAATCTCCTGTTCAATATTGGGAACAACTTTTTTCAAACTTTATTTATATTTATTTTGCCGTCGTAATTCCAAACTCATCGATCAAAGCTGACAGTGTGCTACAGTTCAGAGGAATTGCAGGTGCAATAGCAAATTTTGTATTTTTGTTACGTCAAAGGCCGGCAACGCTTTTGCGTGTCCCCTAATAACACGAGAGACCGTAGGTGATCGTCGCCATAAGGTGACCTTTAAAAATAAATAAAAAACACGTTACTCGATGTCTATTTTATTTAATTTGAATACAATGTATGCCGAGTCTTACCGAGTAGAAACGCTATGGAGATGTATGTTAACTTTTTAACCTATTTAAAATTTGGTTTATATTTTAAAATTTGATAATGGTTCGTTAATGATACTTTAAAATCAAATATATATATTAATGACATAAAAACGGCGTTTCTTTTAAAAAAATAAATGAAGATAAATATTTTCTTTTAAATTATCTCTATTTCTCGATAGACATATATATTAAAAGTTGAAGTAACGTAATGTTATCATAATTATTATACGTATCTCGTATACTCAGGTATAAGACATAGTAGAAAATACACAAAACACCATATATATTAAATTATTTCATAACATCTATGTGAAATAAGACTATGTCGCAATTTTACTCCCTAACTTTATAATGCATTCGAGTTTCCAACCAATCATTACCAAAATGCAGTTAAACCTTGTCGTATCGGAAAATAATAGTAATATCTATATCTCGAGTACATTATTATTCTTTACTACTTAACTATTTTTACGTAAACAAAAAACAGGCAATAAAACTGTCCTTTATATACAAAATTTTTTTATATAACGAAAAGATGAATGATGATTGGAGATAAGAAAAAAAAAGCAATAGAACAAATTACAGCAACGTAATACACATAAGAAGTAATTAGTTTGAACAGTAGCAACCGGCGAGCTGATATACTACTAATCTAATCGCGACATTTGTATTGAAGAGGTGAAAAGATATTACTGTAGTGTAATCAAAAATAAATTACTCTGAAATCGTAGTAGACTAAAAGTAAGTACTGCAAAATTGATCCTCCTTCATAACAAACATTAGCTAATTAATACTGAGAAATACTTTGTTAAATCTCCTATAAAGATAAAGATTGAATAACTTATAAAAAATGCAGTATCCATCCGTTGTGGCCATTCCACCTGTCCGAACCAAGAGCTTTGCATCGTCTTTCCTGATTCGCACGGCGAAGGATTGGAACAGCTTGCCTGCGTTGGTATTTCCATCTGAATATAATGTGGGTGGGTGTCTTCAAGAGAAGAGTGAATAGGTTACTGAGTTAATGCGCCTTACCTTCTATGACCACATTTCCAATTTCCATCAGGCGGAATGTAGTCAAGCATTAACCTAGAGAGTGTAAAAAAAAACTAATTTCCAACTATAAACTGTAAAATCTGTAACAACCTGAGGAACATTTTTTTCTAGACGTTACATAAGAGTAATAAATAGTGTAGTATCTTATTTATAAAAGGCTTATTACATTGTCTTAATTAGCTGCATTAGAATATTGACCAGAACAGAAAGACATGACTTGATATGATAGTCGAACATGACTTCATAAATTTTATACAAATTATTAAATTATTTACTTTCATAAATTAATAATAATCTAAATCATTTATTATAGTTATGATGTTTGAGAAAAGGATCATAAGATTTTTTATTTAAACTAATCGTACAAGTATAATTTGTGATGTATAAAGATTATCGACAATGAATTTCTTGACTTCCTGATTAACGAAGTTTATGCTTTTATGTTAATTGCTTGATATGTTAATTATTATTTCTTAACCTTCACCTAACTTAAGTTATGACTTAATAAATTAAGTAAAAGTTAAGTACGGGTCGTAATTCTTACGGCTCATAATTTGCAGTTAGTATTATTTTTAATTTACTCCAGATAGAACCACGTCTTTATGTTTATAACTTGATCTTAGATTCAGCATATCAACTTCCTTACTGTAATTTTGACCATAACGCATGAGACGGACCATGACGGACCACGACGGACGGACAGACATTATACATGCATTATAATATGTAGTATTTGCCTACGTGGATATCAATTTTGTTATTATTTTTACAAACTCAGTTATAAGAAAAAAAGTTGTTTTAATGAAAATGTTTGGATAGTAACAATATAAAAGTTGAAACTGCATAAGAATCAGTTCATTATCGATACTAGCAATTACTTTTTTTAGCTTATGTAAAAGAGTGTTTTGACCAATTAATTAGCAAGCCATCATACGCATGCGGATATTTATGCTTACACGTGAAAAAATCTTACCTGAAGGAGGCTAAAATAAAGGATTAAGATGCCAACAAATTTTAAAATCATATTTTTTTTTTTTTTTATTTTTTTTATTTTTTTTTATTTTTTATTTATTTTATAATGTAAACAATTACACATAATATCTTGCCAAACTCGAGAGTTTGTAGGCATGAAATATCCAGTTCGCATTTAAGAAGTAATTGGAAATATTGACATGATAAGAAATTTTTAATGTGAAATCCAGGAAATTTGTAGGTTGGTATTTAGGTCTTAATTAGATGCAACATAAAATTTGCTATCACTAATTCAAATATAGCACTCTCGATGTGGCATGTTCACGTTCAGTGGCACGTGCACGAGCCAATTAGTATTGGGCGCATTATCAACATTCTCAGAGAAGAGGATCTGTGTGTTTAAGTTGGCAATGGTTGTTCCATATCGATGAGTAACCAGTGTATTAACTAGACCCTTCAAAATTTCAGAAGCAACGACTTTAGCAGATGTCCTTTGTAATCATTTAGTAAAGTGGAAAGAAAATATAAGTCGTGACCCTAATTCATAATTATGTAACATTTACATTTCTGTAGACAAAAAATTAATTTTCTAGATGTTATATTAACTACTACCACTTAAAATAAATTATGTTTTTTAAATTTTTAAGTGAAATTGGCATAAAAATATAATATAATGACCAGTCATTACAGTCGCACAAATTGAATTGATTATTAGAAAGAAAAGGAGAACAATATAATTAATATCTTACATTTATTTTATAAAAATGTGTATCAATATTTAAATAATCTAATCTAATTTTTTTAAATACACAAAACAATTCATTTCTTATTTTTTATTTTCTACTTTTTATTTCTATCCTAACTATGCAATATAATATGATTAAGTTTTTTTAACATAATTATTGTAACAGCCAATAAATATACAATTGCTGGGCGAGGGTCTTCTTTCCAATTACGGAAAGGGTTCGTGTTACCAGGTGAGATAGCATTGAATTTATTTTATGATATTATGCAGGTTTTATCACAACGTTTTCTCAATCACCCAGAAGTGTAGTTGACTATTTTTTAAATATTTTCCAACGTCCCATTTTGTAAATACGTCTTTGATCATATAAAAAAAACCATAGTCATTTAGGAAAACTAAACTATTATTTAATATATAAGATAAGCTGTTCACAATTATAATGCTGCTTTAAAAGAGTTCTGTATATATAGCTAATATACGAGTATAAAGCTATTGCAAGTGTCTTTATTACCAACGCTGACCATCACTAATAAAATTCAATCGTTACAGTCTTAGTCTTTTTACAATTATAGTAATCACTGTGATAAAATCACTGTGATAACTGCAACAACGTATCTGCACACTCACTGGAAAACGATGTGAAAAATTTCATCTTTACTTTTTGACAAAGTACACGATAATTGCTCATTCCTTATTAATATCCATATAAAAATATATTTTAAATATATATATTATAAGAAAAATTATGTCATTTTAACCGTATTTATCAGCTACAAAAAAAGTGTGTTAAATTTTCAACTATTACTTAATAATACTGAAATAATATTCTTATATTGTTTTTATTATGAAAGTTAAGCCGAGTAAATTATAAAGTATTGATAAAAACAAGTAAAACATTTTTGTGTGGTTCGGTATTTTACAATTATTGTGACAATAACATTGAATTTATGGAGCAAAGTTTTATCATATGTTTTTATTTATCTGGTGATATTTTTGAAACGTGTCTAGTGTTTGTTACTATAAAAACGATAAAACATTTTTTTTTATGCTAATTATATATATTAATACATTTTATTTAAAACTATTGAATGTGAAATTGTAGTTTTTAATCTTTAGGTTTTATATTTCCCATTTTAAGAGATTCACTTTTATGTATAATGTTTAAAAAATCAAGAAGTGTGATGGTGCGAGCCTCATCACATCTTTCTGTTTTAAAAAAAAATATATAATATTATTATTTTTATAAAAAGACATCCATTCTGACATTATTTGCAGAAATTATTTTCTAAAGTCATTGTAATAGCATATTGCAGATACAAGTTATAAAATAACTTTAAGCATTTTACAATACAATTAATACTAAAAAATATTACTATTTTTTTTAAATTGTAATCTTTTTTATACTGGCATTATCTTATCGACTGATACTACAACAACCTGAATCACGTAACTAGTTTCTTAATAAATCATACTTACG
Organism: Mechanitis mazaeus; assembly: GCA_959347395.1. NCBI lineage: Eukaryota > Metazoa > Arthropoda > Insecta > Lepidoptera > Nymphalidae > Mechanitis > Mechanitis mazaeus. Next base: position 13,994,041 of record OY365743.1, read on the forward strand.
CGGTATTGACTTTAAAAAAAACCTAGGACGATAAAAAAACTAAACAGCTCTATATACTTGAATATGCATCGATTTGTACTAAAAATACACCGAAGATATAACTAGCGTCTAGAATCAGCAAATACGCAATATTAAGTTTTCTTTAAAACTGCTTGTTAACTAATAAGTTACGTAAATATACATAATCAGGTCGCGATTTTATACCTTTGTCGTTAGGACATTTATGACCTTTTTTATTTGTAATAGAGCCAAAAAATATTTATATAAGTATATGTGTTTGCGTATATACACATAAATACATATACAACAAAACAGACACACACATACATATAAAAATAATTGTATATAAAACCCGACTTTAAAACCCGGACTCATTATAATACGCTCGTTAATCAGGAAGTTAATAATACAGTACATAGTATATTATGTAATGCAATAGTGGTATCTAGTAATTTTATTTTACTCTTTATGGTTTTCAGTAGTAAAAAGTAACATTTTAGTCATACATATATCCTAGGACACTTTTTTTTATGCTAACTAAATGTTTTTTGTCTAATAAAATATGCATGTAATGTTATTGCATAATATATATAATACCGATATGTTAAACTCACAATAAAAATAAGTAGTTCATGGCTGTAGTCCCATGATTGTATTGTATGTAATTATATTCGAGTTTCCAACGACTACATTCTTTTTATTAGACAAATACAATCCCAGTAATGTGCAGGGTGTGTAGTACTGGAAAATAAAAGGTACTTCAATTTGTACATTTCGAGTCCTACTTGATTGATTAATGATGATGTTCAAATTCACATGTATTTTCAATCTATAAAAATATTTTTTTGTTAATCTGTTCAGACGATGGTTTTATAATCTGTAACGCTAACTAATAAGAGGGCAAACGTCACTTTCTGTGTCTTCTAGCCCGTCTTGTTTGCGTGTGCGCCATTATTCAGTCCTATGAAAAATGTTAATCGATATTGTAATATCTAATAAGAAAATCAGTTTTCCGTACATTCAGTCTAATTCTTGTAAAAAAATAAATACACCAAGCGGCTTCCATAATTCAGTTCTGCCGGTCCGACGTTGTTAGATGATAACTATATAGTTACCACGTGTCTACACTTCAGATATCGTGGTGTAGACATCGAGGTGGTTATAAGCCTGCAGATCAAGAACGCTTCAGATATTTAGTACTAACATAAACATAAAGAAATGCGATATACTTTCACAGTCCAAAACAACGTGTGAAGATTTTAGAATTCTCATGCGTGACATTCAGACGATTCTAGCAAGATCCTGGTCGCCTACTGTCATGATTAGCATTTCAAATGGCACACGAAGAAAGCCAGCGCATTTCTAATGGCCCACGCGGAAAGGGTAATAAGATGCTATTCTGATATCTTAAATTAATGACAAACAGAATAGTTTAAGAAAACAGTTAAAAGATATTATTTATAAAAGTATTTACTTTCGACAATTATAAGAGGGAGATAAAGCTTCTTATCTACAGGAGACTAGTCCATCCTTTGATATATGAGATATATCTTCATAATCTAAGAGATTAAAGGAAAATATTAGAATTAATATACAACTGAATGGAAGAGCCTCATAAATTATAATAATCGACACATCCATTAGCTAAGTATTATACATAGCATTATATTGTTTGGTTTGTGTGTCTTAGTTTGTAATCTAATGGCTATTTTCTCTCATTGCATACAAGAGTATATCCCTTTATTTTATAAATTAAGAGAGTTTTTGCAAATTATCGCATGTTTTTCAGATTTTTTAATAAATTGATATTTTGTTCCCTTTTTCATCATTTGTTTGTGTATTTCCTTAAAATTACTTTTATAATGCAATAAACTAAAAAAAAAATTGAAATCTTCATTGATATATTGTCAGGATACGACTTGATATAGAACAACAAGTGCATTGGTGTTAATTACGAATGATGTCAGGAGTGATACGGAACGTCGTCAGTTTGAAGCACTAATGTTACTAGACTGTTATTGACTTTTGAGGCTGGTACTCAAAGCAGCTAAACAAACTTAATCACATAAAATTTTAAGTGTAAGGCTTAAAATTTGATTTCGTCCAATATGATCACTTTTACAGGGAAATTGGCAAAGCACTTTTTTAGTTTGTTTTTTTAATGTGAAAACCGCTTATTGGCGATTTCTATATAGTTTTGTGATCAAGTTGGTAGAATGTTATTGTTAGAAACTTCTTTATTTTTTGAAAATGTAAAAAATCAATATTATCAATATTATCAATATTATCAATTTTATTTGTTAAATTTAGAGTCATGGAAAAAGCTACATCCTCAATGAGTTGTGGTAACGAAAATATATTTTTATCTATAGATCGACGTGTTGATCTAGAAATAGTAATATATTTTTATTAGTCCACGCTGTCATTGAAAATGTAGGGCGGTGACAATGTATGCAATGATATATATGACGTGGGTAGGACACGATTAACATAACAAAACCTGTGTATAAACCGCTACTGATTTGTAATGAATCACATTTTTTACTATAGCATTTTCGAGCACGTGACGCTGTCTCAGTAGATCATTTTACTATCTCTATTTTGCTAAATCAATTTATATTTAGTATCCAAATATTTTTTTTCCTTTTTTTTCACTAATATTGTGTACGTTTTTATTTCTATATTATAATATTTTAGACATATGTATTATATAATAGTATATTATACATATATATCAAAATATACTAAACACATCTTTTACCATTTGTTTGTATATTATGTATTTTCTATATTTATGGTTTTAGATCTACTTTTGTCCACTTTGTATTGTTTATTTTTGCTGTTAGTGGTTTAGTTTTACACACTTAGAAACACTATATATCGTAAAATTTATAACATTTAATTTGCCTCTTTAATAGAAGTTAGGAATAGTAAGGGATTCATAGTATACTTAAAGAAAACTTAGGTTTCTAAACGCTAAGCCAGAATATGATACATGTACATTTATAAATATATTGCTGCGTTATTATTTGTACTCATTATTTTCTTTATCATAAAAAAAAAACATTAAACACGCGGCAATCGAGCTTGCCGCTATGAAAAACTCCTAATCGGCAAATTATAACTCGCAAATTAATTAACAAACAAAACAACTTCTATTGCTTTTTTATTTTTTTTATGTAGTTTATGATAGAATTTTAAAAAATTTAAAAATTCGAATTTTTTTTTCTATTTTTCGGTAACTTCGGCGGCCGATCTGACCACCTTCCCGTTGGACAATCAACATAATTTTGAAAAGTGAATCTTACATTTAGATGCTGATTCCAAATATATCTTTAGTTTTTCAAAATTCGAAAAATGAAATTCGACACACACACAGACACACAGACACACAGACACACATACAGACAGACAGATCGGAAGGAAAAACTGAGTTTTTCGTAAAACATATTTTCATTTGTTGAAACACATTCAGTGTTACACACATACATAACTCAATGTGATAGAAAAGGATGTTAATATTGATCATATTTAAATTTGTTTTTACGTGTTGTACATTTCTAATAATTTTGTATTTATTTTTTATAATCTTTATACATTATGTTAAAGTTATATAATATTTATTTAAATTATCAACCAAAAACATATTCAAATGGCACTAAGAAGTGTTGATATTACATATTAGTTGCCAGTTTTCACGTTGTGAGTCTCAGGTAAATTACTGTGGTAATTAACACAAGCCACCCTTACCTACAACTAAATTGCTAGATTCGCTATTTCGACCGCAATCTTTGAACTCTCGCCCGAGTCCCAAATTACACTTTTCCCTTAATTGGTTATTGCCTGTTACCGATGTAATATGTAAGGTGTTATATTAAAGCAAAAGAATATTCAAAATATAACTTAGAAATTTTATTTGTTTCTAATATATTTTGTACGCCTATTATATTATTGTACTGTGGCCTACATATTTTATTATGGTATAGTAATTTAATATGTAGGTCATACAAAAATCAATTAGACAACTAATTAATTTCGTTGTCACAATAAAAGTGTTATATATTATAATTATTATTTTTGGGAATTTAGCATTATTTAGAACAATGTTTTATTCTTATAACTGATATAACATTAAAGTGAAAAAAGTTGTCGATTTGATAAATTGTCATAAGCTATTGTTATCATATTAAGTTATTGTATTTACATACTTTATTTAATAAGAAGGAAATACCGTTAATATATTGTTAAAACTATATTTAAAGAATTAAGAATCATACTGTAAAATAGTTTATAATTAAATACTGTTTACTAAGTTTAAAAGTTATGAATATGATTAAACTTCAGTTGATCATAGCGCTGCTGTCGCTTTTAAAAATTGTTATAAATAGGGCTTAGAGACATTATTGAGGCATTGAACGTACTGGAGATGGAGATGGCAAGTTAAGTTTTATTATTTATACATTTTGTATAATATTTTTCTGTTTTATCTTTTGTGGGTATTTTACTATATTAATAATTATTATTAATTAAATTGATATTAATGTTTAGATTGTGTTTTTGTAATAAACAATATTCTTCATTTATTAAATAAAAATGCTACGTAATCTTTGTTTCGTGTCCTTTCTTTATAATAATTTAGCGATATTTACTTAGTTGTGCAGAATAGTTAAATATACACAGTCTTTTTTAATATTATTTGTTTTCTTTATTAGTAAAGCCCCATTAATCTAACACGCGCGTGTTATCCCAAACATCCATCTAATAAATCAATTACTTGTATCGATATGCCCCTTAAATAGAAGGTATTTTTGAATAATTAGGTCTTTAAAATTTCTTGCAAAACTCTGAAGAGTTTTTTATTTGAAGTTTAAATCACATATTCACATTTTCTTAAAGCTCATAATGTTAATAAGTTTGCCACATAAGAACTTTTAGAGATAAATGAAGAAAATACAAAACATTTAAATTTTCTAAGAATTTTATTTATCAATCTTCAAGATTTTATGTTCATATATTTGGCAACAAAGTTAATACAATTAATAAAATATATGTAATTTACGTATCACGTTGTTACAATTTTGCTATAAGTGACTGGCGGATCTCATAATCCGATTTACTAAGAACCACTCACATCTATTACCGTAATAATAATTTCCGTTCTTTTACTATTTGGGGTAACAATAGATATCTTGAATATAACTTCTTCCACATTTTTGCGTCTATTAAATAATTATTATAGTCAAATAATCTAACTTTCATTGTTTTCTAATTGAATTTTAGGTCTAAAAAATATTTTATTTCATAACTAATAATTATAGGACATAATTACAATATTTTAAAATGAAATTCTTGAATAGAGGCAAAGCTATTATGTTTATAGAAGTGAAAGATTTTTTAAAATACGAAAAAAGATTGTTTCAGGTATAATTTGTTAAAAACATATTATTTGTGTATATTAAAATAGAAAAAAACTTTGATAATGCTACTTTATACAATGTGTATTTTGATTGTTGCGATAAGTCTATTTATTGTTGGAAAACGGGGCCTTTTATGAAAAAATATTTCGCCTGATAAAAAAGATATGACAACTATTGAATACGGTATCTGCTGGCGAATGTCATAACAATGGAGTGGAAAATCAGCAAAATACCACATTACAGTCCATAGGCGAAATTCCGTTTTTATATTTTCTTTATATAATTATATGAGGGACCTATCTAAAGCCACACACAACTTTTGAAAATTTACAGAGTATTTAGAGAGTACACAAAAAAAACTATCAATAATTTTAGTTTTTTTTTTTAATACAGATACACTTAACTTTTAAAACTACGATATTATTTTACTATCACCATTTTCACTTCTGTATATTGTGTAAAAGAACTACTGAATTATTTTTATACACTAAAAAAAAAAGGTAACAATCTTGTGTTAATTACCACAATAATTTACCTGAAACTCACGATGTGAAGGCTAGCAAGTAATAAGTAGATCAACATCACTGTAATATGGTTGGTTTGATTTGGTTTAGTTTGGTTTGGTTTGGTTTGGTTTGGTTTGGTTTGGTTTGATTTGACATTTATGTAATTTCACTTTATTTAATAATTCTATGTGTAATTGTAATATTGACTTTGTTTTGTTTATATTTTGAATTATTTTGATTATAATAATAATGGTTTATAATTATCAATGGCATTTCATATATTAACTAACATAGTCTTAAAAAAAATCTCTACTAACAAATATATGGATATACGGACAATCTGAAATAAAGTTTATTATTATTATTATTATTATTATTATATCATACATAACATAAAATATACAGATAATTAAAAAAAATTAAAATAGATACGAACTAATAATATACCATGACAAGTAGTCAGGGAAGATCAGATACGAAATAATCTTAATATCTTGTTCTTTTACGAACTCACCTTAAATTAACTTTAAAAAGATGACTTCTTTTTGACTGGATTGAGATAAAAATACTTAATTCAACTTCAAATGTAAATTTGTTCAAAAATAGTACTACTGAGTTACCTAACTGAATTGAAATAATACACAAACTACAAAGAAAATAATAAAAAATAGATTCAAGCATGGACAATGAGAACGCCACTCGAGTTTTTAAAGAAGAACAGAAATGTGGCTTACTTGCGTAAGCTAGATTTGCTACAGTGTAACAGTGTTTACTCGGACATTTTTAGTTTGTTAAAAAAGGCTACAATTAAATTTCGATGTCTTGCATCAAAATAAATAAGTGCTGAAAGACAGAAAGAGAAAAGAAAGAGAAGACAGAAGATATTGATAGCATATTTTTGATAGCCATAAAAAGAAAAGAAATATATACACTGCAGCGAATGTTTGCTCTGTCTATTTGTAACATTCATAATTCAGTACAATACATGATTCAAGTGGACGAATATTTGGTGGTGGAACAAAAAAAAAAAAAAAGTATAATTACATTGTTGTCTATAACAGGAAGTAGATTTCACAAATCCATAGTTTTGATTGTAAGCAATTAGTATTAATAATTTTCTGTGTTTTAATGATGAAATTTTAAAGCATATTATTTAATCTTATTAAAAATTTCAAGTCAATGATAACATCAGGACTAATAGAAGAAGATGTAAGAGTTTTGAACTGTGAAATATTGAAATATTATCTATATATGTAATAGAGAGCTGTTTAGATAAATGAATGAATAATTTGGATATGATTCTAAGCATCGGAAATCAAACAGTGAAAATGGAAAAGCTAAAGATATCAGTCAATATAGGAGAAATGACATCTAGAGTAGGTAGGATCACATTACGTTTGAACAGCAGCACTTAAAATTGAGTGTTCGTTTCTTATCGACGCTGTCAATTAGTTCGAAAGAATAAAAGTGTTTGTATAGAAGTTCAATACCGAAATTGAAAGAAGTTCTGTGAGGTAATTTACTAACTTTAAGTGATTCGAGAAGTTTTCAGGTTTTCGAATGATTTATGAGTGCAGAGTAATTGTCCATTTTTAAATATTTAATCTTTCCTTTGATTGTGAAATATAAAAATGTGCTATGGTATAAATATGTTGTAACAATTATTTATAATATAAATAATAAATATAATATGAAATGTAAGTACCTAGGAAGCAAAAGGGCCACTATTCGCTCCGAACAGACAGACATACAAGTTAAGAAAAAATCGTGATAATTCGTGAAATCGCTCTCTCAATACAAATTTTAAAAAAAACTTGTTTTGCGTTATGTGCATATCTGTCCAAAACTACATGCTTTTAGATCGATTATTTATAAGAATGTATAAATGACAGGTATGTGGGTACCATTATTATTAATAACATTTAAAGAGTTATTAAACAAATTACTTGAACTCCTATATAATAAGGGATCAGTGCCAAATCTATAATTTTTTATTTTACGCTACAGACATTATAATGTTTTGATATCATTTGTGTATGACATTACCCAAAGTTAAGGGCTTTACCTTGTGTTTGTAATATCATAAATAATCCATGCTGTAATAGACAGCCATCTAAATATGAAAAACAAACAAAGCGAAAAGTAATATTCCAAAAACAAAAATTGTTGATCTTATTTTTCTAACGGTTTTAAAGCGGGTGTTATCACGGTAATGATAGAGTGACAGTAATTGACTCGGTAAGGTTCTTCTTTGACGTTTTTATTTTTTTGATTTCCTCTTATTAATAAAAAAAAAATGATTAATTCGATAGTATACATTTCGCATAGCACCCACTTATCATACCTATTCTAAGAATTATTTTATTTTATTTTATTTTATTTTTAGATAATTGCTTACTTTTTGAAACTCAAAAGTCTCATAAACTGAAATTGTGGTAATAATTAAATGTTTATGTTGGGTTGATTGGTGAATTTCAGAGGAAAACATAGAATACATTTAATTAAGAATCCTCCCGAATAAGATGCCTGAATAATAATTGCATAATATAATTCTAAACTAACATCATAAAGAGATAAGGTAAAATAAATAAAACGATTTATAAAAACATATAAGGGAACCCGTCTGTTACAATGTTGCTATTTTAAGTTTTAAATATTTATCAAATTCAGCTGGGAAAATTTCAAGCAAACGTACAACATTACGTATGTATGATAGTTTCGTACAATTTATTTAAATTCAACCTTCAACAGAGTGTTGCGGATGGCAAAGGAAAAAGATTTAAAATAATAAAATTAAGCACTATAACCTCCTTTCCCTTGAAAATTGACGTAAAATGTTGGATATGCTTCTACTGTTTGATATATTGCGCGGCAGGCTTGATAGTAGTGATCTTCTATCGTGTATACAATTCTGTACCCCAAAGTACCGCACCAGACACACTCATTTGTTTCATGTACCTAATCACTGCACTAATTATGGGAAAAACGCTGTTATGACACGACTACCTCGTGTTTATACTGAAGTTTTTGAAACGGTACATATTTTTAAGTTGTCGAAGGAGTCATACCATAATCAAATTACTAATATTCTCGCTGGCAAGTGAAATAGTAATAATAAAAATGTGTAATGTAATGTGTAATATATATGTGTAAAATGTAAAATGTAAAATTAAATGTAAAATGTATAATATATATTTGTAATGTATGAATGTGTTTAGTGTATGTATGTATATATAGATGATATAAAAACATCTGTCATCTGTAATCTTATTATTCTAATTATTATTTTCTTTCATTTCTTGTTTTAATATTATAATTATTGTTAGTTTCCAGATTTATTATGTCAATGTCGTGAAACTCTGTCATTGGCTAAGTTCATAACCATTGCCAATATCATGCATGTACCAATATTGTAAAATAGCTGTTGAGTTTCCTATAAATAAATAAATAAATAAATAAGTTGACTTTAAATCATTCAGAGGTTTAATACAAATCAATTTGTTTTATAAAATATAACCACACACGCTATCTCATGTAATAATTGGGACCTCGTATTGCTGAAACGTGTGATAAACGTTGATTACATTTTAAGTCCCTGACTTATAGCACTGGTTTGTAAATGTAATATTAAATAAATAAATACATAAACGAATATTTTTAATACAAAGTAATTTATTAAGTAAATTAAAATAAAAAATTTCATTGATTAAACACATTATGTTATTATATTTCCCACATCGCAAGATAATTTTGTTAAAATTATTATTAAATTAGCTTTTTCCAACAGATGCGATCGTGGTATACTGTTAAAAACCTTATTTTACGCTGCTCATTTGAATCGCTCGAAAATCCTGGTACAATCAATTAAGGAATCATTTTGAAAGAATGCAATTATGGTAGCAATTACAATTACTAAAACACTTGAAGTTTTTAGAAGGTATTACTTATTATTTACTATTAGCTATTAAATTTTCTTCTGTTTTTTTCGAATAATAATGGATGCCCTATTTAACATATTCCTATCCTCTAAACTCCTTTATGAAAATAGGTCATGGCAACATATTCTCATGGTCGACTGACCGGTCTTCATTTCCGAATTGTTTTTACATAGTCGCCAAAATACAAATAAATAGCCTGGTTTTTATTTTGTATTAACGTACTGAAGAGAATGGAAGATATTATATTTCCAAAAAAAAGTATTTGCTAATATAATAAAAAGCATAAATTGGTCATATAATTACTGTCATTTAAATGCTGTTTCCAATGTATGTTCTGTTGTACATGTAGACAAATAATTTAAGAAAATAAAAATTCTGGACGAAGATGTAAGTAAAATATTTTTTGTAAGTGCTCAAATTGAATAATACTAATAACTATAGAAAAACAGATTGTATGAATTCATTAAATTACATATAGGGTTATATAAGTTCTAGTAAAATGTTATTTACTCACATATTATTATTATTATTATTATTATATTAACTTTGCTTTAGGTACATATTTAGTTTCCTTTAAAGTATAATACAGTTATTAAATGACAAATATTAAAAGATTTTTAAAAGTGTTTCGGATTTATTTCAAGAAACGAATAGCTTTCTAAATATTACATATTGTAAAATATTTTTGTAATATTTTCACGTGAGCTCAGTAATAAATGCTATAAAAGTTGCAGTTTCAAATCAGAAAGCTATTGTTAGATTTAAAAGAGACATTTCTGGGTTAGTAACGGAACTCTGATTTTATAAAGTTCGTTGTATTAGAATAATATTCACAAGACCTTTACTGTGTGTACTTAAAGCTTCCCTTAGCTTTATATGTTTAAAATTACTTAATAACGTTCTTTTTAACTACTAGTCAGATTTAATAAGTTTTTCCTAAGTTTTAGCTCAAATGTGCTATGCCCAAAAAATTTGAGAATTGTACAAGTTATAAAAAATATAAAATAATTATAATAAAATAATAAGCTCTTAATTCCCTAAAATTATTACTTTTAAATTGAAAATAACTTATTTGAATTTATAAAAAACTAATAATGCGATTATGTTGATGTGGTAGCAATGGATGCGATGATTAATGTCAGCAAAAAGTGATCACCACCACATATTTATTTGGTGGTAATCACTACAAAAGTATCTGTGTATAGTCTTTTTTTTAGAAAATGTAAAAAAAAAATAGTATATTATCTTATATTATCTAATAATCAAATGACTTTATAAATTATATAAAATAAAAAATAAAGTTAAAAAAATAAATAAAAATTTAAAATAAATTCACATGTTTCTTAATCAGGAATTTAATGTGATGAGGCTCGCATCGGTTACCGCTTGTTAGAAGTAAAGATTACTTATAATATGTCTTTTAAATGAGTCTATCTATAAAGATATTCTTTAATGATATGTTTTGTATCCTGTTTTCAACAATCCTTCATCAGTTTTGTTCTACCATCCTCTTAAATTCATACTCCAATATATATTGTTATGTACTTGATATTTCTTGCTATCCCTTGGGTACCCTTGGGTTCTATCACTATCCTATTCCATCTTGTATTGTCATGTTATGTTCGGATCTCCTTTATTTTTCGTTATATAAGATAATAAAAATACAGTAAGATATATTTGATTAATGGAGTTGTGCTCTAGTAGAAAATCTACTATTTTTAGAAAATTTTTACTTCTATTGTCATAACCAAACTGGTCAATAATGTCTGAGTTTTTAAAATTTATTAACTTTCTGATTGTTATTGTAATGACGTCGATAATCTACATCGGAGCTTTTGTAATTACTTTACGTTTTGAAGTGTCCCCAGTATTTCAAGACACTTTTCAAAAACATGTGTGTGTGTAAACTTTTTTTTGGTCACATTTTCTCTCTACCTGATTATGCAATTGATTTCGTTTAACATAGAACTGATTACTTTTTCGGCCAAATAAATCAAACCATCTTTATAATTTTTTTTTTAAATAGTTATTGCATAATTAGATTAGTTGTAGACTAATCGACCCAAAATGTCAATGACAGAAAAACAGCAAAATTGAAATTAAATAGTATTATGAACTATGGTTATAAAATATGATGTATCTGCAATAAGTTGTTTTTCTTAACTAGGATGTAAATGTATGGGCTCGATTGGCTCGATTTTAACAATAAAAACAATTGGTAATCTGTTTGTTTGAATTTAATACATTTAATGAAATAATAAAATAGTTTTGTGGTTGATAACCTCGGCCATTACTCGTAAATGGTAAAATAAATACCATTCGTTGCGTGTCGACCTCCATTGCACGGAAAACGAATGCGCATATTCATTTCATTCATCATATTGATTCACCCTTATTTTTTTTTTCATTTAATTTAGAAAGAATATACCACTTAAATGAATGAATATACCACTTAGGAATTTATTCCAAAATTGCTCAGGGAGTAGAAATTATCATTTATACTTAAGAATTGTTTGAACGTAGCTACCTCAGCTATTATTTAATTATTGTTATAAATAAATTTAATAGTTAAATATATCTTAATGTAATCAGTTATAAATTAATATCGATGTAGATAAGCTAAAAGAGTAGTTTTCCTTTTTGTATCTTTTTCATGATAACATATTTTATTTATTCCAATACTAAAAAATATATTAAACATTTTTATTTTCTTTATTAAGTATATTAAGTATTATAACAGTAATAAAAGAATGCGAATATTTAAAATGTTTCTATTAACCCCACTAATATTAGTTTGGTAAACAAAAATAAGTTTTTTATTGTATTACTAAAATTAAGATTAAAGAAAAAAAGCTCAAATAATTGGAAAAAGTTTCGAAATTTACTCCTGCAAGTTAAATCAAGACATATTTTATAAAAGGTTCACCACAACCGACCACGGAATCTTGTGTATGTAAATAATGCCTTAATATTATATTAATAAAATTACAAATAGTAATAAGGGTAAAAAAGTAAAAATTATCAAATTTATAAAGTCAAAGATCGACCAAGAATCTGCAGAAATATTAATTCATCACGTTTATTATTACATTCATCAAGTTTTTGTGAAAACATTTTGAAAGAAACATTTTATCCCAAATATTGGGAGGATCAAGATTATGACAATAATCGCCAGACTCGACCACAGCCAGAAATTGTAAATGAGTGGCCTTATATGAACATCCCTATCTGTTCTAAAACGCTAAGGAAGCCCCTGGTGTCAACAACCTTACAGTGGACTATCTTAAGAAATGAATTAGTAAAATTTTCTTTTAATATTAGAAGTATATAATTAATTTCATTCACGTGTTAATTGAAATAAATTTAAGGCAAATAACTGTTATAAAATAAGTTTCACTAACAATGTTAGATATAAAATGAAATAATTAAATATGTGGAATTACAGCAGCACTATCTGCTGTGTGATTATAGAGTATCTAGAAAATACCTTACTCTAAGAAATATTAGGTGCAGTATATTTTACAAATTAATTGAAATAACCAAAAATTTTTATCATTAATGAAAAAATGTCTACTTCCCATCAAGTGGAATGTAAATATTCATTGATCTGTATAAATCAACAGTGTAATGATGACTAATAAATTTATTTAACGTATGTTAAGAAAAAATCTTCTTTATGAAGAATTTTAAGAACCTTTAAGAGTTTATAAGGTATGGGTAGAAATATTATGTAAAAGTGACCAAATTATATAAAACACCGCAGCTCAGTGTTTTTAGATAATAGGTAAAACACACCGATATATACAAAAACTGAATTTCCAAGTTATTTTAGTTTGATTTAATACTTCATTTAACTACCGGGAAACTTTGAGAATTAAGTACAGTAACTTTCATTTCCTACTTTAATACTTCGGCAAGAAGCTTTAACTATCGGAATTTATTATTTTAATGGTAAAGACATTTTGAAATGATTTTTTGTACGAACGTAGAATGGTTGGACAAAACTATTTGTGTTATATATATATATATATATATATCTTTATCTAAATATGAATGATGTACCTGTTCGAGGAAAGCTGAATATCTTAATATTTATTACAATTATTTAAATTTTTGATAATAAATCGAAATTATAGGATTAAATTGCTGACAATATGATAATAAAAAAATCTAATAAAATATACATAAACAACAATGATTTGCATTGTTGGAAAACTGCTAATACTTGCAAACTTTCTAGACAATACATATTCTGCAATCCTTTAAAAGGCACTTTCCAATACTAAGTGTATTGGAAAGTACACCTGGCCTTTAAAACAGTTTATCTGTGTGACCTTTTGGCTTCTGGATGTATATTAATTGTGTCCAAAACTTGTGTATCTGTAGCATTAATATTTTTTTTTACATCTTCATTTTTGTCAAACGTAAGCAGAAACATTAATATAACTTAATAGTGATCTTGTTTTTTAACTGTTTTTGAAGAAATTCCTTTACTAGTATTTTCTCTGTTTCCGAGATATACGATTATATGCAATTTCAATTACACCTCTAATTTTTTTGTTATTCTTATTCTAATAATGTTGCTAGTCTGCAATAGATTTTGAAATATATGCCTTTATCATTTTTGTTTCAGTATAGGAATTGTGCAACATTTTATTCTGTCTTATTTTTAATTTTAATTTGAGACATTAATCTGTTTTAAAACGAATGCATTCCCCCTAACCAATGTTTACATTAATAAGTGACTTCATAACGATTGTATGTAGGCCATTGCTTCATATTACTGATAACTTTGCCTTTTAGAGCATTGTGAATGCTCAGCTGAGAAGATGTTGACGTAGTGAAAAGTACTTCGCACAAGGATCACATGAGCGGCGTGTCTGCTCGCAACGGAATTTATATAAATATTTTTAAAAAGAGTCAAAACAATATTTTAAAATTTTAAAAGAAATTGCTAAAATAGTTTAAACATACTGTTTTTTTCACTGATATGGGTTTGCGTTTATTGTTTATGTTATATAAATTTAGTTATATATTTCAAACCACTTTTTTCTGTGAGAACACGAATAAACATTTTATATATTTAGTGTTTATCAAAGAAAATATTTAAAGCTTCACTTCTGTTACTTTTCGTAATTTTTAACCTTAGTTTCAGTCTCAGTCTTAGTATCATTTAGCAAAAAAAAATATTATTCATATTTAATAATCTAATTATATTGTTAAATTTAATCGAGAAAGTTCTACATAATTATGCAATGGATGTAAATATTTAATGATTTATGAACTCCTAGTTGTGTTTAAATAGTACTTGCAGAAGGACTTTTAATTTATTAATATAATATTTCGATAAACATTAGAAAATCATAATTTATTAAAAGTACTTTATGTCATTAACATATAATGTATATTAATGAAGATATATTAGATGGCTATGAGATATATTATATATATAACATTTAAACCGAAAACGATCGGATTACAAAGATCACTTTCTTGAATATATTATATGGCTTAAAATCCATACATGACACTGTCTAATACACAAAATAGACATTGTTAGCGCTGATAAATGTATCGCTTAATATCCAAAAATTTCTAGCCATCCACCTGTTCAGACACTTGCAAGTAGCTTTATGATCATAATCGATGATCGATAGATGATCGCAAACGTGTGAAATTGTGTACAAATAGCATAGTAAAGCCATGTTAAGATTATTAATTTTTAAAATAAATATATAATGAAAAATTTATGGATACGAACACAAAATAAACATTCTTATGCATTTTGTGTCGTTTTTAATAACCATAATCCATAATCGATTATAAAATTCAATCAGGTGTCGCTTCTAAAATAAAATTAGGTTATTGAATCTGTTATCTATACTTTATTATATAAGTTCTACAGGTTGTTCGTTTGTTCCCTCCTCTTTTATCTTGCTACTTAGAGACTCTCCGCTTTCAGTATAATTTCTAATATCTTGTCAGTGTGATGTACTTGACTTGTTTCTAGAAGATTCCTACTAACATAAGTTTCGCTGTTATCTCTGCTTCTAAAACAAAATTCTTGTTGATTTTTTATCGGATTCATTTAGGAAAGAGTAGAATGGAGCTACACAACTAGATTCCCCCAACTCATTTTCTTTACCGAACAACCAAAAATGTTTAGTAATCTATATAGGGGTCAATGTTAACGGAGAATTATTAAAACTAAGACTATTCAAACTATGAGCAAATAAGTGTTTCCTAGCTTAGCTTCTGATTAGTAGACTACAGCAGTTTTTATCGTTGGTAGGCTATAGTAGAATCGGAACTTATAATCGTTAAAAAAATATCAAATTATTGATAATAGTTTTATATTTATAACTATAACTAAAGGTTCATACATAAAAATCATGATTTATGACATTTTTGGCTAAAAAGATGAGTGTTATAAGTCATAGAAGGCATCCTGAAAAGACTTTTACAATATCATGATTGGTTTCGTTCTCGAAAACTTTTACTTGAATAGACCCCGATTACTTGCAAAACTCCTTTTATAGTACATAACATCGACCAACATTTATTTCTCTGAAATTTCAGTAACAAAAAGTAATCCTTTAATAATATTAAGAAACAAATACGTCGTTTTATTAAAACTTCGCTATATATTAACCAGTTTGATACCAACCGATTGTTTTACAGTTTGACAATTGGCAGAAAGGGATACAAGAGGGTATTTTAGCGGTTGTGCTATATAAAAGTTGTTTATTTCCAATATGCATACATTACATTGCACTTAAAAAATGTCAGACGCTAGTTGCATTGTTTGTAAATGGAGAAAATCCAGCAAAGAACTTCTTCTAATTCTTATTGCCAGGAGCCGAAAGGAGTGTGCTTTAATTATCCCTTTGCATCAGCATGGATATCAATAGAAAAAAATTACAAGCAATTATGAAAAAAGCTCTTATAAATAAATTTCACATTTTTTCTTTTTTTGTATTTAAACTTTCGTGATTATTTTTTTTATTATTTTTTTTTTTATGGAAAAGGAGGGCAAACGAGCATGCGGGTCACTGATAAAATGTGATCACCGCCGCCCATGAACTCTTGCAACATCCGAAGACTCACAAGAGCGTTGCCGGCCCTGTAGATAGGAATGAACGCCTTTTTTGAAGGTACCCATGTCGTATCGATCTGGAAACACCGCCGAAGGAAGCTCATTCCACATCTTTGTGACACGTGGAAGAAAGGTTCTTGCAAACCGCACAGTTGAAGAACGCCATGCGTCCAGGTGGTAAGGATGGTAATGAAGGCGGTGACGTGCTGTGCGGTGATGAAATTCGGCGGCAGGCATCAGATCAAATAGCTCTTCGGAACACTCCCCGTTGTAAATGCGATAGAAGACGCACAAGGAAGCCACGTCTCTACGCAATGCCAAAGAGTCCAGCCGTTCACAGAGCACAGGGTCCCCGACAATCCGTACGGCTCTCCGTTGTACGCGGTCAAAAGGTAGAAGCTGATATTGGGGTGATCCGGACCAGAGATGAGAACAGTACTCCATATGTGGCCGGACCTGTGCCTTATAGAGCGCAAGTCTTTGGCCAGCAGTGAAATACTGCCTCGCTCTATTGATCACACCCAATTTCATCGAGGCCAACTTGGCCTTGCTCTCCAAATGACCACGAAACCGACAGTCGCTCGAAATATCGAGTCCCAGTATTCTGATACTTGGCGAGGCGGTGAGGGGTGTGCTATCGAAGAGCGGCGATACGACAAATGGGGTTTTCTTAGTGGTAAACGCGCAAACCTGTGTCTTTAGGGGATTAAACTGAACGAGGTTCAGTTTACCCCATTCTGAGACCGTCCCCAGGGAGGTCTCTATAGAAGACACAAGTTTCTTTCGGCACTCGTCGACGTTTTCCCGAGAGAGACCTGCACGGCCGGAATATACCGCATCCCCAGTGCTGTCATCCGCATAACAATGTATGTTGGAAATATCCAACATATCATTGATGTGCAGGAGAAACAGGGTTGGATTCTTAATTACTATTATATAAAATTATACAGCTTTTCTCACATAAATACGTACGTATCAAAATTTGACAAGCAGCTCTTTGAACGCCGCGGCGGTGGTGCGTGGGGAGAGAGTATGTTGTCTCCAGAGTTTCTCTTGTTGGTTTAAGTTACTCTAAATAGTGGGTACATACAAAAATTATTAATTAATTTTTTGATGTTCCGAATCGTTTTTGAAGTTAATATTATTAATGGTTGGTTTCCAAGCCAACACGAAACCACTATCTCTTTTGAAAATCACCAGACGGCTGATCTCAATAACTTCAAGTACTTTAAATTGTACTGATTTTTTTAAATAACTTTGTCGAAGCTTTATAATCGCTTAATTGAAACGGATGTTATGAGCTGTTCCCGGTTTTAAAACGTTTCCCGTAACCGCTGAGCGGTTCTTTTCTTATTAAAAGTAAAAATAATATTATAGGTTACATTTACTTATTAAGTTATCCTAATGTCTTTTTGTGCTTTTAATAATAGTAGTGTTGTTGTTAAGCATAAATAAAAATTGTAATAACGATTTATGAGATGTTCACAGAATCTTGTTTTAGTATATTTAAATAAAATTATTTTACTGATTAAACTTTTGAGACAAGACAAAAATAACTTGAAACCCGAAACACGCTTGCTACACAGCATTTAAAACGTTACGTTTGGTTAGCATTAAAACTTAACAAAGATACGAAATATAAACATGTGTAATAATTTTAATAAAATTATAATATGTATATATCTTTCAAGTTCCAAATATATCAGTTATGAAAGTATAACTGATATACTTAAAACTTGAAAGATTATAAAAAAATAAGATTATGTTTCTATTATCGAGTTAAAGTAATTATAATTAATATTACCTATACAAAAACTTCACGAAGAACGAAAGGGAATTTTCTATAATGATAATTAAAGAACTTATTAACTAAACTAAGAAAAAATAAGACATAACACATACTAATAAAACAAAACAAAAACATTTCGTGGCTATTTTTCATTTCAGATTCAAATAAAAAATAAA
Source organism: Mechanitis mazaeus (assembly GCA_959347395.1). Taxonomy (NCBI): domain Eukaryota; kingdom Metazoa; phylum Arthropoda; class Insecta; order Lepidoptera; family Nymphalidae; genus Mechanitis; species Mechanitis mazaeus. The sequence continues at coordinate 14,012,963 of OY365743.1, forward strand.
AATTATCATGTTCATCTTTTGCATTTTTAAAAGTTTATATTCGCGTTTTTGAAAGAACAGTACTTAAATAAGGGTATCTAAATGTAAAACATAGGCTTCACGGATGTTAAAAATTTATTGTCCATTGAGGGTTGGAAGTTATTAAAATGTAAATACAACAATAAGCGCTGTTCGGTTAGGATATTACAGGTTGTTTGTATTTATTATACAACCATGAAAATGTGGCAGGTTAAAAAGTTTTAATACACTTTAATACCTGTTGCAAGATAACACCTCCAATTACTTTAGTTTTATTTTGTTAATGATTTCGATATCTTGATAATTATTTATTATTTATTAAATGAGCACATATTCGAAATATGTCTTTAGCTATGGCGGAGTTTTTATTACGATTCCCTGTATAAACGTTCTTAAAGGGTACTTAGGTCGTTGTGTCCAAACCAGATTGCCACTCAAAATTAATTTTTAACACATATTTATAATAAATTAAAATTTTTTCGCTCATGTACGCATAATTACTGCTGAAACCTCTATAAAGAGTAATTACTCCTAGCTGGGGTTAGAAACATAGTTTGGTAACTAAGCCACATCACATTTTCCTTGATTTGTTCATTTTTTAATGTATATAACTTGCTTACCTTAGTGATAACTAAAACTACGAGCATATATATTTATAAGGTAAATTTTATTTTAAACTATTTCTGAAAGTGATGAGTATGGTCGATGCTAAACGTATATATGTGTATTTCAGGTTAATTTCTCATTTACGACTAGATTTTCGTTATCGAAATTTCTTTTATATTTTACTCTTCATACATATAATCAAATTGTCGAGCTGTTTCTGCAGCGTTGACAACGCGGTGGAACTTTTTTTTCTCTTGATAAAGAAAAAACTTTATAAGATTATGTTTTTTTTTGTAGATTCGCAAGTTCTTATTCCCTTTAGACGTTACTTACTGCTTAACGTTGTTTAATATTTAAAAACACATTTTTTGTTTTGGAAAAAAAATATTGTGTTATCGAGATTGATTTTGAATCTCCAGTGTCGATGTATAACTTTTATTATTCACATTGTAACACTATGCATTTGAAAATAAACCATTGTTTTGGTTAAATTTTCTCTAGATTCCTGTATTACATGCCTTTTTTCTCATCATATTTTAGCTAAGGGTCGCCAATTTGATCAGAACATTATAACAATACGTTTTTTGATGTGTTAGTTTGACTTTTTACTACTCGTTATATCCTAGATGGTTCCTCTTTTACATTTGTTTATGGTGGGTAATTTGAAGTAAATTACATTTTTATATGTACATTTTTTCTAATTGACTTTTCAGATACTTATTTCATTTTTAATTATATAATGTTAAAATTAAGTGAGACGATTAATGTGATAATGATGGAATTTTTATTTAAAGGTTAACATGAGAAAAATAATAGTTTCCCTAAGGTCCCCGAATTAATGTACCGTCGATATAGATTCGTTTTTAAATTAAAATATATTTAAAATATAAATAAATAATATACAATTTCAACTACAAATGTAATAAAATATTCGATCACTGGTCACGTTTCCTTATTTAATAATTATTCACTAAATTAATTACAAAATTAATTATAATTTTATCCAAGCTTGGATCGTATCATAATATTATTTCTATTGTATTATGCAATTGTGTTTAAACCCAATTAAATGGTTGATGTAGAAAGCTGGTTGTTTCTGAGTTTTAACGATATTTACAATTTAGATTCTACCTTTACCAGAAGATAAAACAATTAAAATTATTTCTCGTTAGGTCACCAGTCGTCTCGTCGCGCAGTAAACGGCCTTGTATGGAGAAGCGTAAAATATTAATTTTTACTAAGTTTAAAGTGAAATAGATATTTTTATTTACTTATACGTAGTTTTTGTAGTATACTTTATAACATTACTATAATTTTGTTATAATTTATAGATTACATAGGGGAGACATTATATTTAATTACAAATAAAATTCACAGTTGTTGGTAACTTCATAATGTATTGCATTATTACTTTGATTACATTAAATCATAATTTAATTTATTAAACAAAATAGGAGTTCTAAAAAAATAAGGCAAACAATATTGTTATATAATATGTTGTTACATACAAAAATAGTGTATGTTCAAGGATTTTGAAATTATTAATTTTAGTGCATCTTCGTGAAGAGATTTGCATTTTTTATTTAGTTCTGGTCTCAGACTTGACAAGTATGGTCCGAAGTCAGTAGAAGCCAGTTTAGTATGTCTTCATTAGTCAATTTTTTTGCAGCCTGTGCAATAATATCATCGGAATAAGTATTCACTTTGTATCTTCAAGTGCGATCACAACCATCTTCATAAGGATTTTCTGATCGACCATTTCGGGAACGTTTGGAGGGTCCAGAAAAAACGTCGTTTCAAATTGATATCTTTTATTAAAAAAAAATGTTTTATTGGTCATGGGTCCCGAAAAAACGTCGTTTCAAATTGATATCTTTTATTAAAAAAAAATGTTTTATTGGTCATGGGTCCCGAAAAAACGTCGTTTCAAATTGATATCTTTTATTAAAAAAAAATGTTTTATTGGTCATGGGTCCCGAAAAAACGTCGTTTCAAATTGATATCTTTTATTAAAAAAAAATGTTTTATTGGTCATGGGTCCCGAAAAAACGTCGTTTCAAATTGATATCTTTTATTAAAAAAAAATGTTTTATTGGTCATGGGTCCCGAAAAAACGTCGTTTCAAATTGATATCTTTTATTTAAAAAAAAAAATAGTTTTATTGGTCAAATTCAATAACTGGTTTTAAAATTTATTTTTGTGAATTTGTAAAATTATTAGATAAGACAATTTCTAGTTGTAATTTTTTAAGAGAATAAAGCATATATGCCAAATATAAAAGTATAAATGGTAATTTTTATTTGAAATATAACTTTATGAGAAAATATTATGTTATTTTTAACCAATATGTAATTAGGACGATCAATAAATAGTCTGCCAAATTTGATAATTTCTTTTTATAAACAAATTTTGTGTGACTAATAAATTATTAAATAACATTAGAAAGTATACTTACTAGTGACCTAACCTTCAATATCACTAATGGCATAGCGTGCTTCAGACAATTACTGAAAGTTGAGCCCTTGATATAGGGAACTGCGTCAAAGTTAACATCGTTGATTCTATTTACAAAATTGTCGAAGGTAAGAGTACCTCAAACAATGTGCGTGTAGTGTTACAAAAATTTTTCTAAGGTTCATTTTACCAAATATTTGGTTATAACATTGACGGACAATACCTTATAAATAAAGTTTTCTTAGAGACATGCAATCATAGGAAACATGCTGCGGATTGACTTGGACAACCGTGCGCCTTGGGACTTTTACAGAAAATTTCCCGTAAATCCTATTACGTTGAAGCGACGCTCAGGGAAAGCTACGTTCATATTTAATCACAATTTGTTTTCCGGAATGGGATTTAAAAGCAGGTTCCGTTTGTCTGTAATTATGTTTAAACCCTCGATATCAAATATTAGTTTTCTAGTTAGTCTTAATTTAATGGCTTCATTACTATAAATTGTTATTTTATGTAGAGTACAATAAATTTTATTGTTTTTTATTCTTGAATTTCTAATGTACCTTAATGGTCAAAAGGGTTAACAATAATGAAATAAATAATTAAAACTGAAGATATAATAGTAAAAAATATACATATCTAGTTTAAGACATTGTATGTCTTATTCTTCTTATTATATCGAAAAACATTTAGAGTTATAACTTATATAATTTATTAAAAATTACTAAATATAGACTAAAATAAACACAAATATTTAAGGTTAAATTCCAAGTCATTTTCACCAGAAGACAATCATTAAATCTTTCATCGGCTTTAATATTAGACTATTTAATATCTTGTACATTCTAATGGGGGTTATGAATATTAAATTAAGCTGTTATCATTATTTTCATGTATAATATAAGAAATTAATATTTTAATAAAGATCTGAATTTTCTTTTTAATATTTTTTGTTAATATAAAATATTTATTTGAATCCTTATTTTGGGCATATTTTTTTAGAAAGATTTACCTATAAGCAATTGTCTATTATCGTTCGAATTCGACCTTCAGATTCGAACGATAATAGAATCCAAAACAGGAGCTGTGAAAGGACGGCCTGTCCTTGTGTTCAAATCCCTTGTATTGCCTTTTTAAAGACCCAAAAATCTAAGTGATAACACTTATTATAGTTAGATCACTTCATGTTCGATTTAGCTTATAATTTTTACTTTTTATAATATATACCTAACTAAATTTTTTGTACAAATTACTAATAAGACATGGCAATAATTTATGTTTATATCCGTTATGTTACTAGTCAAAAGTTTCTTTAACTAGTGAAATTTTAAGAGTTAATTATACAATTTAAATTTTAAAACCATATTGGAAGATATAACACTTTTACTAGTCAGTAACAAATCTTGGGAGAATCATTAGAACCGATTATAGTGATGGGATTCTTGCATTCTGCTGACAATACATTTTTTCTAAAGATTTACTTTATTTTTAACATCATAGATCGTAGTAATCCTCCCCTGTTTTTCATTTACCAAGCACATGTTGTATTATCCAGAAAATAATACAAATATTGGGCTTCTTTTCCTCTGAAAATATAAGTCCAGATAATATGCCATTTAAAGAATGGGAAGCACGTATTTGGAATAGCGCCTTATTCATTATTTTATGGATAACTGTCTAGAAATTACTTGTTTTAGTTAGTCTATAAACACGTATAAAACAATTTTTGAAATAATTAAAGACTTCAAATAGCAACTACTGCAGAGTTATTATAATACCCTGACAGTTTTAACATTAAATATCATTTATTTTTGGAATGAAGTGATGCAAATTATAATATAATTTATTGCAAAAGAATTATCAAAAACGGCCAAGTACTTGTTTGTGATAATTCCTAGAATCTTGACGTGAATAAACCTAATATTTTTTAATTATACATTTTGAATAATCATATATTAAAAAATTATTGCACTGCTAATTGAGGTAAACTGTCGTTAAGCTGTGATTTTATAATTCTACCTATATTTACGTTTATTGGTTATTATTGTTACCAGAATTGAATCTGATGATTTTGTATCGTATATTTGTTTAAAATGAAAATTAATATCAAATAGCGAAGTATAACAATTTCAATATGCAATAATAATTTGTTTTACTTCTGGCGGTGGACCAATCCATTCTACTTTGAAATTTTTTATTATTCTTGACAGAAAGCACTTCATTTCCAAATTAACGATTCTACCACCTGAAAAAAAAATAGAAGATTGAAAGAAAACTTTCTACTGTTTCTTAATATTATAGTTTGATAAAAAAAAAATATACGATATAAAGTAAAATATATATAGTAACATAATTATTTTACCTATACAACTTCTCGCACCAAATCCGAAAAGTAAATAGGAGAATATGTGAGCATTCCCATAGTGTAATGGGTCTGTCTTGTCCGTGAACCACCTTTCAGGAATAAATTCGAGACTTCTCGGGTATTGGGAATCCATCAAACATAAAACATGGTGTGGATAAATTAAGGATATCTAAAATATTTTTTAAAAATATATACCTAAAATGTGTTATTATTATAAATATTATGTGTTTAATTATGACAACTTTAAACATTACATTTTTGGGTATATGATACCCTAACAGGTATATTCTTTGGTCATTTGTCGCATACTCCCTGAAGAAATGGGTTGAAGACGCATTGATTCTTTAATACAAGCTCTGAGGTACGGTCCATTATACAGTTTAGAGGAAATCTCCTTTAGTTTAGTTTAGTTTAGTTTAGTTACAACTCCTGCTACAACATGTCGCTAGCGGTAATGATTGCAACTTTCTTGTCGATGGCCATTAGCTTTTCTAATATACTTATCTCTGATGTGCGTTTGTCATGTGATGATTATCTATAGTTTCATTTATAAAATACAAGCACAATCTAGATTTATTTTTTGATATTATTTTACCATAAGTATCTAATAATATTCAATTTAAATGATATTATTTTATCATAAGTATCCAATAATATTCAATTTAAATAAGGTAAAAAACCTTTCTAATTCATCCTGATAATGTATACTTTTTTTAAAGGTTTTATTTGGATAGAATTTCCAAAGGCTTGGATAAAAATGGAGTTTTTCGGTAACAATAAAAATATTCCGAACACATTGTACGATTTTATACTCCGGGGAGTTTTCTTTTAAAATATTATTAAAACAATAAAGTCGACGCCCTAAGGCCACCGCTGAAATTGATTCCAAGGCCCACAGACACATTTCAGAGTGAAACATATCTTTTATCCTGTTGTTTTTATCTCTTCTGGATTTTAACCGGAAAAGTATTTTTTTTTTGTTTTTACAGCATTTATGTTGATTCGTTTGTAGCTTATGATACATTTTTTATTTACCTTTCCACCATATCACAAGCTATTTCATCTAAAATGTTTGTATATAGTTATACAGTTTTTGGCTGCACTAAGGATCTTAATTTCTTCCATACTTCTCCTTGACTGGAAATAAATAAAATCCATATTCATTCTGAAATATAATAACTTTGTTGCAAGTTCCACATTTTATCTAATCATTATTAAATATTAATTAGTTTTAAATATTATTTATTTACAATATTTATTTATATGTAAAGAATCTTAATTTAAAACAATAACACTACAAGCGTACACAAAATTTACCAGATATAGATTGTTAAAAGTAATTCTATTTCATAATTCATAATATAATCAGACTTACTCATTAAGCAATCCCGTCGATTCATAAGTAATTTTTTATATAATAATAATAATAATAATAATATACTTTATTGTACACCCGGATCATACAAAAATATAAACATTAAAAAACAGAAATAACAACATGGTACAAATTTGGCGACCTTACCGCTAAAGAGCAGTCTCTTCCAGGCAACCAATCAGAAGTAGGAAAAAAATATATAAGAAAAACATAATGTGGGTGTGCTTAAACAGAAACAGAAAGAAAAACATAGCGCAATCATACATATAAACCTACATAAATACATAAGTATACATATAAAAACATATACATACATAAATATATATAAAATATTCACATATACACATATATATAAATCATACATATAATAAACATTCATACTTAAATACAAATCTACAATTAAAGTGAAACAAATTCCGTTGTTAGATTACTATGAAAACATTTTTTTGTGCATGTTTTCAATCATGGAACACAAATATTTAATTCATTTTAATTAAATTGGTTGTGGTTATAGTTGGCTTTCAAAGTCTATAATATAAATTGGATGTTTTTCAATTCGAAAAAAAATCTAATTGTTAACAAGAAATACAGAAAGGTGCAATTCAAAATGGCAGATGTGAAACTTCAGAAAAACTACCCTACTTGAGAAAAGGGAAAAGATAATTGTAAGGTTTATTATTTTTACATTATTATCGACCTATTTTTTTTATTTTGAAATGAATATTACATTACATATATTACGGATAAAATATTTTTTAATACATATTATTCAGATTCTACGTCTATAACAATTGTCTGTCATAAGAGGCTTATGAAATTAAACAAGGAATCAAAATAAAAAGAACAAACAAAGTTTGGCAAACTATTGCGATGAGACTTCTACACGCTAGAAAAAGTTAAAAATAGCTATACATTCATGTGTGTAAAGTTAAAACCATAAAGACTTAATTTCAATATTCGTCACTAAATGAGGTTGAAAAAAGAAAGGTTAGGAAATTAAGAACGCGAACTTAAGATTTTTTTTGGAATTATATAGGTTTGTTGTTATATTTTTATTATTATTGTATGTTGACAATATTACCGCTATCTCATTTTAAAATATGGCTCCTTAAATGGATGGATGGATCCTTTAATAGATTTTACTATTTGGCCATATAACCATTTTCTAGTAAGCTCCTTACTTTTTCATATACATTATATCAAATATATCTGATGTCACATTAAAATTAAATCCTACGACAAGAACAAAATTGTCTTTGTGTCCTGCTACTCTAGGGAAATTTACACTGTCAAAAATATTTTGATATACTGCAATACATCGTAAGTCAGTTTCAGTTTGGAGCATTCTATGAAATCTTCTACGATTTTTCGTTAAAAGGTTTTCTCAAATTTTTTGTGAAACACAAGTGTTGTAACTATTTCCACATACATAGTCTTTTTAAAAGTTATTTAAAAAATACTATGTTTATGGAAATAATACATTTAAGGCTATAGTGTAAGAACCAAGACCAAAAGAAATAAAAAACTTACTCATACACTCAAAACTATACTGACTATTGTTTGCAGATAGATGAGACTAGACGATTCTAACTAACTAAAAAATTAATCTTTTGACACGAAAGGAAAAAATTACGTAACTATCAGTTGATAATCGGTTAATAACAATTAATTATTATTCACTTAAAAGTACCTTCTTGTTTGAAGTTACTGTTTAAACATCAAAGTTAAATGGTTTCTGTTACGGTTAGTTAGTTAGTGTTTAACTAAATTCAACGTGATCCTTTCAACTTATACAGTTTATGAAACATTCTGGTTTAATTTGAAAACGACTTTTACTTTTAGGTTCTTTTTAGCATGTGGCTGTGGCTTAAGGCTTGTAAGGTAAATAACGTGCCCTTTTTGAAAAAATTGTACAGTACATTATCTATTGAACTTCTCGCTACATATCTGCTTAGGTGAGTCGTTTTTATCGCTCTCATGTTTCTCTTTGAATATCTTTTTTTTAATTTCAAATACTGTTTAAAAGTCATATGGCATATGAATTGCATTAGATGAGGACGAATTAAAAAAATATATATCACCACGGTTTTCTGTCTTTTGAGATTGTTTTTATTTTTTATCCTTTTTTTGTCTCTGAAATAATGTTTGATTTCTTATTTATTAACAAAAATCTCTGATATGTCAAATATCATAAGATATTCTTTATGTATTTGAATTTAGTCGCCCATATAATATTAAAAAGAACGCAGAAAATATTTTTTTTCGGAGATTCTCCCAAAAACTATTCCTATTTTTAAATCTCTACAAATGAAGGGAAAATATTATGTGCATAAATAAATATTTTCCGTTTATTTTCTTTTATTTGGAGTTTTAATAGTTGTATTGTGAATATATCTAAAAAAAAATATATATTTTTTTATTAAAACAAGTATTATTTATAAAGTGTATTTAAAAATCTTCAGACCATTTTAATATAATTATGTCTATATATATTTTTAATATGAATACGAAATTAATTTTTTAAAGATATATGTGTGCTTCAATGTGTGTAAAAAAAATAACATTAGATTTATTGTTAAAAAGAAATAAATACCTCTGAAAAAATATCATTTATTCAACCATCGAACGATGTTTTCACAAGAGTAAAGAATGTCTACAAAGCTTAAGCGTTCGCTTTTGTCAAAAAAGCGAACGTTTACTGTTAACTGTTTTTTCCGGATGCAAGTCTGTTGTTTATTGTCTTTTGTTAATAGATAAGATAATGTTAATAATATTTTGTTCAATACTTTTAATATTATTCGTAAACAGATGGATTCTATTAGTGTGTTATTTACTAACAGCGCAGATTCTCATTTAACGAAACTTAATCGATTCGTAAAATAAATTATTCACGCTAGAGGATTTACCAAAATGACTCCAAGCAATATAATAGTGTTTGAACTACAATTGTGTCTCTCGACAGTAAATACGGCGCGGCGTTTCAATCTAGCAAGTAAATTCAATTCAAACGACGTCGGAAGTCCGTATTCTATCAATCTTGCAGCAAGAAGTTACTTTTACAAATAAAAAGGTTTTTTAATTATAATGCACAGATTCAGAAATAATAAATTAATTGGTGGTAATAATAGATTTAGGTTTTTAATCAGTTTTGAAGCCTTCTTTGATTTATGTAAGACTAAACGTTGCTACAATATCTATATTTTAGAACCATCTGCTTTATAATAATCAATGATGAACATAAACAAAAATTTTAGTTTTCGAGATGGTTTAAAAACAAAGAATTTTTATAAAGCCGCATTATTTGATTTATAAACCCACTTCTAGTCACTTAAATTTGGATAAAATTTTTGAAAAAAGTATTTTCAATAAAGAATAACACAAATACGTTCATATATTATAATTAATATTGTTTATATTATTTCCCATTTGTTCTACTCAGAAAGAAAGTAATTACCGCTATAAGATTTCAATCAGGCCATTTTCCGTTCGACCGTTTTGTGTTTATGGTCGGCAAACTTGAATCACCTAATTGCAATGCGTGCTCTGTCATACAAGAGGCTCATTACATCTTGAGAGACTTCAGTCTTATGGAACCTCAAAGATGTAAATATTTTATGAGTTTATGACTTTGGTTATTTTTATTTATAATTTGTTTATTCCCTTTGTAATCAGACAAGGACTTTAAAGTAAAAATGTTAACATTAACATTTTTTTTAAATAATACATTTTATTAATTAAGCATTTTACAACCACAGAAATTGCAATTTTGCGATCAGGTTAGACCAAGATAAAAATTGTATTATCGTACCTACAACTCCTATACATAGAAATGTATGAAAGGGAACTAGAAAAGCGAGGAAAACTACTACTCGGGTTAATTGAAATCCACTTAAGTTGATTACGAAAACAAAAATGTGACGGTTTGTAGTAAGAGTATGAAGTAATCCTTCTTTTTTCATACAAATATTTTGCAAGCGTCTATAATTTTTATTCCATTTTTATTTAGAACACGATTATAATCAAAGTATTAAGATTTCTAATAAAAAGATTTATAACTTATAGTGAGAAATTACTTTTAACAACAGAGCATCATTTTTATAAATACAATTATGTACTTCTGTACTAAATATTACAGGGAAGTGAACAGTCTATAGGTCGTTTAACATCACACTAGCCACAGCGAGACGTCTTTATTCTGGAAGTAACCAAGAAACCACCAGTAAACTTATATACCTATTACCGAAATGTCTTACGATTTTATATTACGATACGATGCAATACGATGTTTTTTTTTATGTCTCGTATCTCGTGCTGTTAGCCCTAATGGCTGTTACAGCGTCACCGGGGGAAATACGATGTTACGATACGATTTACGATTTACGATTTATTTAGGCTGCGAATGTTAAGTCTTGTGTTTAGTCTTACTCAAATTATCAATAATTACAGGCTATTTATTATTAATACAAGCATGAGTCCAAGTACTGAAGTACTGAATAAATCCAATCCAACGATGACGATTTTTTTTTCTCCCGGCTTATATTTAGAAGATATTAAAGGTCTTGCAGAAGCAAGCTTAGATTACAATACTTACATGCCACTGGAAAAGAATCTCGTAAAATATATATCTCGAAAGAGGTATATAAATATAAAATTTCTGCTGACTTATATATGTGCTGGATTGAGAGACCTTTGAAAAATAAAGGCCCAAAACTTGGAAATAATCAGAGACCTTCCTCATTTCTTTCCTCTCCATGTCAAGAACCCAATTATCTCGGCACTTAGGACTAACATCGCTTCACGTTATTATGTAAAAGACAACTTAAGTCGCGCATATCGTAATATACTATTGTAGTAATTCTACTATCGTCGTATCGTTTATAAATATTTACATGTACTATATCGTCGATACTCGCACAGTCGCACAGATGTTGTACTAATGTACATAGTATGTACATTAGTACAACATCTGTGCGTATATGTCAAATAAATGTTATATTCTATTTAAGGTTTAATTCAATTTAATATCTCTAATAATTATCGGTGCACAATGAATTGACACTTTAAAACTGCCCAATTAAGATTTTTTATCTCCTTTCGTTTTAGTATTAATAAATACAACTTTTTTTTACCAATAATCAAAATAGTTTTATTTATAATTAATAACTTGATGAAATATGGATATTTCTATATTCATCGTTCAATAAAAGTAAATAAAAAAAATATTATATCATAAAATAATATAAAATCATGAGATTATATTTATTATGAAACATTTAAGTCATACACTAATTAAATACATGATTACGTCACAATGATTGCCCCTTTGTGTCAAGTGTTAACAAATTATAATATATACGACTGTACGTCTACACGCGTCCTAGATTAACATTGCCAAACAGAAAATTGATTAATCTGCAAGAGACTGGATGTTACGAGATCATGACGAATAAGAATATGTAAGAACGCTGCTTCGTAATTTAAATTTGCCATATAAAAAGAAATATATACGATAATTATATATTTAAATAGTTTGATTGATGTAAATGTACTTAACACATTACAATATAACAATGCAATTCATAATATTATTAACAACAATATAAGCAATCTATTGAAATCAGGTTCAGCCCTAACATAAATAGATCTGAAGTATAACCACGCCAAGAGCAGTTAAGGAGAGAAAATATTCAGAAAGAAAAATAATTGTCGAAGAAAAAACGAAATCCGAATTTAAATTGTATTAAAATTCCAGCGACAGTAAATTCTATACTATAAAGTACAAAAATAACATATTGTTGACTGAGCCCAGGTAAATAAAAAAAAATTGTATTTTTAAAACCTGTTGTATAAATTGATTGTCTAATAAATCTGCGCTTCAATAACGTTTACAAATGTTGTTTTTAAAATAATAACCAGCGAGTTGACAGTGAGTGATAACTGATATTCCCGTAAATGGTAACAATCAATTTTATTCTTGAATTGATTTACAGAAATAACTCAATGAATAATGATATTATTGATTGCTACGGCTGCAAAGGTTAGTTTTGATTTAACTGAATTGTTGTTCACAGTGTAATAGTGTCTTTATAATTAGTTATTTTTTTTAATTTTAATATTTACCAAATAAGTTGTTGTAAATTCATCGGCTATCAACAACATAGTACTGTTCGAGAATCACTCTTTTTAAATGTAACTTTTAAACCTATAGTTATTTAAAAAAAAAAAGATACAAGATAATATAAATGCTATAAACAGGAGATATGTCTAACAAAGAGTTATTTTTTTTATCTCGTATACAAAATTCAGATATAAGCTGTAATTATCGGTAGTTTAGGTTGATCTAGTTATACAAAACCACATCAGGTCATATGCGTATATGATGAGAGTAGACTCTATCAAGTGTACATGTCGAGGGTGATAGTGAGAGGTTGCAGGAAGGTAGCGTTCTACATGCATGAGTTTTCTATATATATGTGGTACAATAATACAGCGCTGTCGACAAAATACAAAGGAACATAAACGTACATCCATTAGTAGTATAGGGTGTCGAGGTTTTTAACAAGTCTTGAATAATGACTCCATTGTTAATTACAAACACTGAATAGAATACAAAACCACTTTGGACTTAACTAGACTAGACATAGAGCTAAATAACGTAACAAAATAACAGAATAAAAACCTCAGACTTTCTACGCTTATAGGGCTTAAAAGATCCCATCTGGTCAATAAAAGATCGGATCTTTTACCTGTACGTATAACTAGAAATAATAAGTGAGTTTTACAGACCCAAAACTGGTCTTATAAATAAGCATCGCTGAATGTCACTTTAAAAACTTTTAGACAACCGTCAAGTTCATCTAATAAATAATTTTTTTTCGTTATTAAGCACTCTAAAAAATATGAATTAATTATTTGATATAAACAACACAACAGAAATAATCAATAAAAATTTTCAACATGAAAATTATAATCGCCCACCGGAGTTGTATATTAAGCTTTACTTTTCATAACTTCTGAGCGAAGGTTGTGTTATGTTTCATTTTGTTGCTTGTCAACAACACGAGAATTATTTCCCGGCTTTCATGGGAACATTTAAAGTATAATGTATTTAGTATACTATTGGAAAAACACTTAAATCTATGCATTTTCAGTAAGATCAATAATTATATTTTTATTAAATATCAGTTTCAATAATAAAATAGTACCATTATTATCAATTGTTAGTAATATTTGTTTATTATAATTTAAATAACAAAAATATCTAATATGTGATTTATTATTTTATTAATTATTGGAAAATCTTAAAATATGAAGGTAGTCGTCATCTGTTACTTGATATTGTAATGTACCCTCACCTAAATATTGTAGCAGTGCATAGTATAAAATAAGTTGTAAGTGCTGTAGTGGGGCGGTTCTGCTACAAGTTATCGGACACTAAGGATTATGTTGCAAGTACTGTGTATCATTTAGAACAAGTCTTAACACTATTTATTTCACTCACAAGTTTTGTTCTCATAAGACAAATGAAGTAAAAAAAATTGCAAGGGAATAATACATTGACCACATTATTTTAAATTGTTGATACAGCAAACAAATATCATTTCTAAGAAAGAAGTGTTTCAATTAGGAGCATGGTAAATTAAATTAGGAGAATTGTCTATGGCTTTAATACGAAAAGGACTGAAGCTATTTCTAAGAAAGTACATTTTAATGGAATTATACTGATTACAAGTTAAAAATAATTCAGAAAAAAAATAAAATAATCTAAATAACGAGAAGCGATTTATAGTTACTAATGTCAAATAATTAATTCAAAGAATTGTTCATTTTTATTTAAACACCTTTTTGTTTATACATAAGTAAAAACTAATGTTAGTTTTGTGCACGTGCACATATGAATGTTATAGAAATTTAGAAGTCAATTTGTAAAATCTTTGAATTTGTAAAATGTTTGATTCCGATACCGATGCATACCGACCGTTCGTATGACTTCATTTAATACATTAATTTTCAATTTTCAATTGACTATAAAAGTCATGTTATGTGTATTTAGTTGTTTTTGCCATTACTGGTGAAGATGATTATTTATAGAATGCTGCACATTCTGTCAGGGACTTGCTAGAGTGATGAGACACTTTAAAAAGATCTTAGTCATTTGTTTATAAACTTAAATCCATAGGTATTTATTAAAAGAGAGTTAATTATAATATTTTCGTTGTTTCAAATTCATCATGGATTAAAAAATGTAAATACAAATACCTAAATGATTATATTTGTATAAATAAAATATTATATAATATACATTGTCCTGTCTTATATAACTCCAAAAACTAGCAATACTAGGTTAATATTGTCTGTACACAATAAAATATTATACAATATTTTTGTTTAAACTTGGAAATAGAAACGACTACGTAGCTAAATTAATAATAAATCTCCTTCATAATACAGCTAAAACATCGATCTTCTTCAAATATTGATAAAGTTGTCTAGGATTCTCACTAATAAACGTAATAGAACTTAAAGTTAAAGTAGAATTATGGTCCTTATTATTAGAACCTTAAGTTTGAAATCTCAGTTGGCTATAAAGTTTATCTCAGCAAATATTTACTAGCGCTTCAAAAGGAAACGTCGGGACTAATGGCTCACCCGAGCCTCCTCATTAGAACCACTCGCCGAAAAACGTTGGTCACTTTGTCATTTACTCTTTGTTAAATCGTTTTTGTATTTACATTGTTTTGTTTGAGAAGATTGTTATTTCATTCCTATAATGGTATTAAAAAATCATTAAATATGTATTATATTAAAATAATATTAAATATATATATTTAATATTAATGATCGCCTTTTGAACTATAATTTCGATTTAAGCTAAGCTGATTTGATTTGATAATTACTATTTTGAACTATATTGTAAGGTTTACAATATAGTTCAAAATGTAAATACATAATAGATTTTCAATGATTAGCACACATTTCGAAGGTTTATCTTCTATTCTATAGGTATAATCCATTTCAATTCAAGTCCTTCAAAGTGGAGTAAGCTTTGAAAGTCTTAATAAATCGTTTGATACGTCGAGTTACGAGATATTTTGTAGCTGTCATCTATTTTACAATATACATACAACATTTTTCTTTTGGTGAACTGTGGTTGAACTCGATATTAAGAAATTACCGTAAACGATAGAGACGATATACAGTACCTTAAATGATAGAATGAGGGGATTAAAAAACAAGGAGTAGAAGGGAGGGGGAAAGGGCTTTTTGTTTTCTCCCTATGAACAATAAATAAAATAATTTGTTTTCAGTAAAGTCTAGTATCAGTGCAGTTATCAAGATAAAAATATGTAACGCTAACTTTACTTCTAATCAAAATCTAGGAATGTAAGAAGTTTTGTAATAATATTTTTGTAATTAATTCTTCTTTTTAATAAAAATTGTCTTTATACTTATATTAATGATATAATTTTTAGTATTTCTGTTTTATTGTATATTTATAACAAATACGATTAAATGCTTAAAAGTCGAAATTAAAATCTACTACATAGAAGCATTTTGTTAACTCATTATGATTAAAATACTCCATATATTTATTAAATTGCAGTAAATGAACATAACTACTGGTATCGCTTTACAAATGTGTTTACTGCACAGCCGATTACAGAAACTTTTGTTATTAATGTTCCATGCAGGAGGTGCGACGTGCTAGTACAGACAATGCTGTGCTCCAACAAATAGTGTTTGAAACACTGTTGCAAGTATTCTATTCTATCTACCGTCTACAAAAAATACGTTTAAATTTGAATACAATAGTTGATTTTTATAATTAGCATAAACCAGCAAGAATATACTTTAAAACTAACTAAATTAAATAAACTTGCTTATTTTAATTCGCACAATTTTCTGGATAGTGTGTATGTATAGTGAGGTATTAAAAAATCTCTAAAAACCTATACTAAAGGAAATTTCGTTTGTTTGTTTAAACGCACTGATATTGTAAACTATGCGATGAATATGGAAAAATTATTTTCGATTATGATAGTCAGGATAGACTCATGAAGACTGTACTTCATTACGCTGCTAATCTTAATTATCCCGATAGTAGATAAAACCGTTTGTCTGCGGTGGCACCGCTAGAAACAGCTGGTTATTTAATAAATTTACACGGACAGCCAATAGTTTTTAGTGTATTCAAAATTTGTTTTTGTTCAGTATTTATTGTTGATGTTGTAGTTTAATTAATAATGCTAAAAGAAAGAAAAAAAGGAAACCTTGAAAGCGATTACAGGGAAGCAACACATACTTCTGAACAGAGAGTCCCGGAATTAGATGGTTAACTACTCTTGATCAGCAAGCTGATTATTCTCAACCTCCCGATTGCTACTCCACTGATAAGTATTTCCACTTCACTGTGACTATCTATAAAAGCAAAATAAAGAAAAAAAGTTTTGAGTTAACGTAAACAAGGAAATAATAAATAAAGATATTATTCGACAATGTTTTTGCAATGATTTTTTATTTTATTTTGTTTTAAATTATCATTTATTTTCCGCAAAATACATAAATTTTACATAAGAAAATAATTCTATATATAAATACTAATAATAATTAAAGATTAAATTAATAAATATGTATAGCACTTTTCTGATAACCATTATTTATTAAAACATAGTATTAGCAAAGTAACAAGCAAAAAGAATTTCTGCATGAATTGCCAACAGGGCAGTTTCATTTGTATTTATAAGCGATGCACTGTGAATGTCACCGGTGCTTAATGAGACGTGAACTGTAGCCTTCTGTCTTGAACCTAATGGGGAGGAAAATGCTACATATATATATATATATATATATATATATATATATATATGTATACCTATATTATGAAAATTTAGTTTTCATTGTTTAAAGCCAGTTTATAGAAATAAAGTGGTATTATAATTGTATAGGGATGAAGAGTATGTGATTAAAATTTCCATTGACAAATAAGCATAATATATTGTATGTTAAATATGAGTAAATATAAGTCGGGTTTAAAAACATTATACATTAAAAGGTTTTTTTTATAAAATTCTTTATGTAACTGAATACACAATTGGAGTTTTCTTTAATATGTTACTATTTATATTATAGCATAAGTTAGCATACGAGCTGACGGTCCAGCTCTTGGTAATGCCGTCACTCATAGACATTTACAAAGTGTTTGCCACCTTTAAGCGATGGGGGTGAAGGAAGCTAGGAATGTGAGCAGAAGTGGGTGACGGCACTTGTCGAGACTATTTTACTCATAAAAATCAGAAATTGAAATCTTTATTCAAAGTAAGTTTACAAAATATCTTTTCCCTTATTATTTTTGGAAATGAAACTTTTTTATAATATGTGTGATTAGAAACGCGACGAAACGAAAAGTGCAACGATATTAAACAAACAAATACTTTGGAATATTATTTAAGAACCTAAATAAAGGGAGTAAATTGAAACAATCTGTATATATAATCTGAGTAAAATCTTAAAAAGCGCATTCCAAATGTAAGGTTATTGCATTAAACCCCATCAGGTGACAAATAAAACCATTAAACCTTTACCACTTTTATTTTTGCATACATAAATGTACATGTGTAACGCATTGTTCGCATTCGCATTGTTCTAAATACAGTTCTTTTTATTTTAATTACTTTAAGCCCCTAATGTCATATTTGCCTAACATGTAATATACTCTATGTATTATAACAGTTACTTTGATATATAAAATTATTTTGGAGCATAATTATAATATTATAAAAATAAATCCTTACGATTATTCAAAAACTTCTGATTTCAACTCATTTGTAGATTAATTTTGGCTACTTTTATTAATTGTATTTCTGCCGTATTTGAATTTAATATTTATACATTATAATATATTGTCTCAGAACATATTGTTTATATTTTAAATTGAATTATTTTTTGTATCTACGATTTGTTTTTAATTTAACTGTTTAGATAAGAAACAAATCTATTAAAATTATACTTAAATAATACGTTATGTATTTTTACGCACTGAGATAAAATTGAATAAATGTATACAGATAAATTGAAGTTACCTATGACCCAATATTAAAACTTATCACTTCATTTGGGTTTTTGCTATCTTAATAGTAATTTACTATCATGAGGTAATAATTCATACATAAATTTATAACTAAAATATCTATAATTATCTAAAGCAGCAATTAAAAGTAACAGTATTTATTTTATTATTAAAGAGTAAATAGAATTTTAAAATAAACAACTTTTTCTATAACCTCAATAGTAAAATATAATTAGTTATTTTAAATATTGAAGTTTTTGAAAAACGGATTACAACAAAGAAACCTGACTGAGTTTGTTGTCTAATTTTACAACTCTGACATTGTGATTGAGAAAAGATGTTTTCAATAACTAATCCATTCATTGTTAAATAAACCAATACTGTATTATTTATAGGTTTTCTATAATTTAATAATAATTGTACTGTCAAAGGGTTAACCTAATTGTCTTTAACCATAGCTGACTTGTAAATGGCAGAAATTGAATGTCAAGAGATCTCCAAATGGCTATGGGTTATTATATTCCATCCTCTGAAGTCAACAACGGTCGCAGATCAGGTCCCTGGTTTAATCGCCAATGCGCCAATACTGTGGAACACAAATAGGTGGTGTACCACGCTTGGGCCAGTCCCTGTGCAATTTAATTTCTGCAGCCTTTGCTGCCCCCACTGAGGTACCCAGACTATTGCAGCTAATTCCCGCATTGAGGACCGTAATGTGATTCCACCGAAATTAACCAGCTGTGGCGTCCCAATGCCAGAGTTACGTATTAGGCAACGTGATGTCTGTGCGATATAACGGTCACTCGATATATCCGGAAAGCCAGTGGACCTGACTGTATTCCAGCGGTGGTATTTAAAAAATGTGCAGCGGAGTTGTCTCCACCGCTGAAATTGTACCGCAGGCTTAGAGGGAGGCGAATATTCAACCGATTCCCAAGAAAGGAGACCGGTCAGATCCAGCAAATTATCGACCTATAGCCATCACCTCTATTCTATGTAAAATGTTTGTCGGATCATTAAAACCCAGTTGATCCACTACCTATAGGATAATCGTTAATAAACGATTGACAATACGGCTTTCGTCCGAAATGATCGGCAGGTGATCTTCTAGCGTATGTCACGCACATATGGAGTGAGGCTATGGACAGGCATGGTGAGTCGTTTGCCATTAGCCTGAAAATCGCCAAAGCCTTCGATAGAGTCTGGCATCGTTCGCTTCTTTTCAAGCTTCCTGCATATGGTTTGCCTCCCCATCTGTGCAACTGGATAGCCGCATTCCTAAACAAGCGCCGAATTCGAATTATTTATGAGGGCACGGCCTCCGATTTTCATCAGGTTAACGCTAGCGTGCCGCAGGGGTCCGTGTTATCGCCTACTTTGTTTCTTCTGCACATCAATGTCATACTGACCCCTGGCAACATTCATTGCTATGCAAACGATAGTACAGTGCATGGTAGATATTACGGAAAATCTGCGTTCAAACAGGCAATCATAGAGGAAAAAAGACGATAACTTGTTGAACTCGACGAGACCTTGAATTGAATCTATTTGAATGAGGTGCCAAGAACCTGGTCGAGTTCAATACCAAGAAAACTTAGGTATGCGCATTTTCAGCAAAAAAGTCTCCATTTCCTCCCCTGCCCTCGCTTCAGAATACTCCACTGCCACAACAGAGTAGCCTTAACATTTTGGGTATGGATATTAGCGCTAATCTTAACTCAGAGTCCTGAACAGGGTGAGAGTTTTTCGCGCCGGAGCAGTTGAAAGAAAGAAAGAAAGAAAGAAAATAACATTTATTCAATAACAACACACAACACTGACAACGTCTCAAAATTAATACAGAGAAAAATTTATATCTATAAAACTAAATGAAGACAAAATAAAAAAATTACCAAAAACACAAAAATTGTTTAAATTAAACAACAAAAATTAATATGTGCCAATGTTGTGTGATGTCAAGAAAAGGGCACAACTCAGCATTCGTACAAGGCAAAGTTTACCTTATACACTGATTTTCAGTTGAACCCATTACTCGACATCACGGACGCAAAAGAATTAAGGACCAGACACAAAAAAAAAAATAATAATAAAAAATAAATTAAAACTATTTACCTTGGCCAAAGAACTGAATTATATATTAACATTGATTAGTTGGATAAGAAGAAATTACACAGATATACAACACACGTATACACACACATATATACATATACACATACACACATGCATATATACATATACATACACATACACACACACACGTGCACATACACATACACAAAAATACACACATATACACGCTCATAATACATATTTACATATACAATACATACAGCTGTATACATAGACATAAATAAATACCAACAGCATTTCGTGGCATCATGATCAAAAGATAAACACTGCACCACCACTGCATGCGCAAGGAACATACGCTGAAGGTTAATCGAATCAACGTATTTGGTTTTGTAATAATTGTATTTTGCAATATTTACGAAACGTATTTACGGTCTTCAGCTTCCTCAAAGGCGGTGGAAGATTATTCCAGCAGCGAGTAGCTGCATACTTAAAACTACCAACGCTGCCGTTCTATGTCGCAGTGTTATCAACATAAAGGCAGATGCTCGGGTAGAAAACCTATGCCTCTCGTAAGCCCATGCTAACTTTTGGAAAAGGTAAACCGGTTTCTCATTAATTATAATACCAAATAATAGTGTAGCCAGATGTAACTGCCTACGAGCTTTCATTTTTAGCAGTCTTGAGCTGTTGATATATGGTGTAACGTGAGTTCTAGGAGGAATGTTAAAACAGAATCGAGCACATGCATTTTGAACCCTTTGAATTAACTTCTCTGTTCGAGCCAGTAAACATGGACCATATACAACATCGGCATAATTCAATTTTGATAGTATAAGGGAATCACATAATGCAATACGAACATCCTCACTCAAATAAGGCCTAATTTTGTATAAAATTTTAAGTCTGTAGAAACAATTTTGAACAGCTTCTTGTACATGTTGCTCGAAGCGAAGATGACTATCAAACACTACACCTAGATTACGAGCGAAAGTAACGCATTCTATAGGATCATTTGCAATTTTAATATGAGGGTCAAGAGACTTTACCGCTCTCACTTTAGTTTTAGATCCAATAATGAGATATTTAGTTTTTTGTGAGTTTAATATGAGACAGTATGCCTCAGCCCACTTAGCAATACGATTTAAATCCTCGTTAATTTTGTTAACAGCTAGGGACATTTCATTTGGAGGAAAACTGAAATAAATTTGTAAGTCATCAGCATAAATATGGTACTGACAATGTTTGATGCTGGTGGTTATATTTGCAGTATAAAGTATAAAGAGGATAGGGCCTAATATGGATCCCTGAGGTACACCACGAAAATTGAAAGTTTTGGATGAAGAAGCAACGTTCCCATTAGGTTTAGAGATATGTACAATTTGGGACCTAAGATGAAGGTAACTGTGAAACCAATTTAAAGTACTCGAAGCAAAACCATAAAAAGACATTTTGGAAAGCAACAAAGAAATATTAATTGCATCAAAGGCACGTGAAAAATCAAGAAGTACTAGAATAGTAACCATATTTTTGTCTTGGGCAGTAATAATATTATCCACAACATCAAGCAGTGCAGTAGATGTACTCAGACCCTTACGGAATCCTGACTGACCTAAAGGAAATATAGAATTGTTCTCTAAGTATTTCACCAACTGATCGCAAACTACCCTTTCAAGTATTTTGGACATGCAAGGTAAAATACTTATGGGTCTTAAATCTTTTAAAGATAAAACATTGGGTTTTTTTGGTATAGGTTTAATTATTGCTGTCTTCCAAAGATCCGGAAAAGTAGAAGAAACAATAGAGTGATTTACAATTTTAGTGATGGCATCAACAGTATTAGGCATGGTCAACCTTATCATTTCAAGGGATATCTTATCTACACCTTCTGCATTAGATTTTAATCTATTTATTACATTAATTACAGTAGTTTCAGTTACTGGATGTAGTTGAAAAGTGGATGAACTATGTCTGTGATACTCATAGAATGTCAAGTCAGATAAAGCTACGTAATTGGTACCGGGTACTTCAAGGAAATGCTTGTTTATGAGGTCTGGATTGTCACATGTTGCAGGGAGTTCAACATTATTTTTAGTGTTAGGTTTAAGAATATTTTCAAGGTTTTTCCAAAGTTTTTTAGGTTTTTTTAAATTATTATTAATTTTAGTATTAAAATAAACTTTCTTTTCTTCATGAAAGGCACTGATAACAATGTGTTTCATATCTATGTAACTTTCTTTATGAGTATTTAAGCCAGATAACTTATATTGTTGATGACAATTATTGCGAATTGATATCATATCCTTAATTGTATCAGTAATCCAGGGATATGAATAACTTTTTAAGTAAACTGACCTCTTAGGAGCATGGATATCAAAAAGAAACGTAATAAACATACTGAACATGCCTACCATACTGTCAATGTCCTCCAAAGTTCCTATAATAGACCAATTAATAGCCTCCAAGTCAAGATTGAAGTTATCAACTAGAATGTTGCTTAAAGGCCGGTATGAAATAAATTTTGGCTTTAATTTCAAAGTCTTTATATTGAACTCAACTGTAATCAAGGCATGATTGCTCAAGTCAGGAACATGATTAATGTTAAGTGACTGAACATGTGCATCAGTGCAGATCAAATCAATGAGTGTTGCACTGTGATCTGTAAAGTGAGTCGGTGCACTAACTATTTGCCTCAGATTAAAATAATGTAAAAAAGATTTCAACAAAAGATTCTTATTATCTGAGCAAGATAACTGATTTATATTAAAATCTCCAACCAAGACAATATAATCATAATGACCAAAGCTAGCGATCGATTGAGTGAGCCCATCTATAAATACATTCACATCTAGCCAAGGAGGGCGGTAAGCCGTGCCTATGACGATATTTTGTGACCTAACCTTAAGAGTCAGCCACATCTGCTCAACACAATCGGTAATAGGGTGGGGACACATACGTGCGGTAACACCACACTTTATGTAGAAACCTACTCCCCCGCCACGTCCTCCCCGCACACTGGTCGCTCGTGGGATGTGTCTCAAGCGGTACCCTGGCACCGCGGGCGCACGCCCCTCCTCCCCGTCTCTTAACCAAGTCTCATTAATGGCCATCACATCAACGTTAACACTCTCAACCGCCGCAATGAATTCGTCATGACCAGTGCCTAGAGACCCCGCATTTAGAAACCCAACTTTTAATAATTTATAGGCCATTAATTATAATTATAATATACACATGCATAAGAAATATTATTATAAATTAATAAATATATAAATAGTATATAAATAATTTTATAAATCATATACATATTATAATTGAAAATAAATATACAATGTATAAGTATTAAATTACAGTAGGGACATGTAAATAAAATAATAAAATAATGTATGTGGCCACAGAATTTAAGGTAAAAAAACAGAATTATCCAAATAATATATATTTTTTTATTTTCTTTGCCGAACCAAAACACTTTGAATAGCTTAATCTTACAAATGAGTAGTCATTTATTAGAACCGAACACACGGGAAAAATCCGAGTCGGAGCGTATAGGGAATACTGGCTTGCCGTCACCCTGGCGAACGTAAACGCGGCCATGCTTCGTCCAGGCGTACCTCCAATTCCGATTGTGGCATTCCTCCCGGGCGCGGTAAAAGATATGCCGGTTCTTACGGGACAGCCGCTCGTTGATGAAGATCCGGCTCCCAGTGGACGATGTTAGGGTGCGGCGCACACGAGCCGCGCTTATCAGCTCGTCACGCAGGCGGCGCCACGCCAGGCGCACCACGAGACGGCGCGGACGAGCCCCCTCGCCTGGCGGCGGGCCCACGCGCTCGCAAAACACTATGTCGCGCTTGTCCAGGATCACGCCCAGCTTTACTGCGAGCTCTGATATCAGATGTGCGGGAGACTCACCCCTCACCTCGGGGAGGTGGCCGACCTCTATGTCGCTCTGCAATGCCTCCTGGTCGCGATCCTCCAATTCTAATTGGAGGCTATCGATTTTGGCCTCAAGCTCGGCAGTTTTTTCCGATGATATGTCTTTGTCAGTTGTGTCTTTTATACAAGACTCATGTTCATTCCTGTGTGGAGTGCTGTTCTCACCCTTGGAATGGCTCCGCACAATACTTATTAGACGCTCTCGATCGGTTAAAGTGGCGTGCATCATCGATAGCCCAGAAACTAGGCGATAGACAAGACCCTTGAGTCATTACAATTGCGAAGAGATGTCGCTTCGCTGGCAGTCTTCTACCTGATCTGACTGTGACTTGGCAGTCTTCTATCTGATCTGACTTTGATCTGATCCCACCCCCTCCTTTACTTTTCCAAACAACACGTGCAGGGCTAAGCTGTCACCCCTTTACCGTTGACATCCAACGAACACGAACTAAACGGTTCGGCTAAAGTCTGGAATTCTATACCAGCGCATGTGTTTCCTTCTTCATACCACCTGGGGTCTTTTAAGCGGGGCTTGAAAGGGCAGCTTATGAAACCGCCATAGTGGAGGTCATCATGTCACATTGGTAAAAAAAAAAGTTAAAAGAATTTCATGAAAAAACTTACAAATATTGTTTTACTACAATAAAATTGTAGTTCTATATTTGCAAACTATTTAGTTTGCTGAATGCTTCTCATCTGTTTTTGACATGAATATGCTTCAGAGTAATGTTTGTGCTTGACGAGCTTCATCTTATATAAAGTTCTTGGAACTTCTTTCATAAATATTAAATTTTGTTTGTATATGTTATGTTACTATCTATAATATTAAAATGTATCAATATTTGTTAAACCATACCAAATATTATTATTGTTACTACTACATAAAAAAATATTTTATACAAATGTTAAAGTATTAGGTTTCTTTACAGTAAATTGTTAAAGATATTTTGGTGTAGGTTTAGATATAAATATAGATAAATTTTAATTTACAAAGTTTTTTCATACAAAACGAGCGACATAGTTAAATATTTATATATCTCACAGTCACCCGTCTGAGTCTCTGAAATAATGTTTTAACTTTTTCCTATCATCTATAATATTTATTAACTCCTTTAATATGCCATTTTAGATCATCATTTATATAATAAAATTTTTGTCTGCTCATAGAAAAAATTACATATAAATGTTTATTTGTATGAGTTTATTTATTTAATTTTTTAAATCTTATTTTTAAAAAAAATTAAGTAGCCTTTTTTTAATTGTTTCAATATTGAATTAATAATTATAATGAGCCTTATTATTTCATTTTACGATTTGAAAAGGTCAAGATTGAAATTGCTCGTTTTTTATAACCTTTCAATGTTTGTAATAAATTTTGTAAGAAAATACACAATGAATTTATTATAATATTAAAATATTAACTAAAATGTTTTAAATTCGTCCCAAAAAGAAGTATTTGTTTATTTTACGGGGAAAACTAGTTTCTTAACCGAAGATACCTTTTAATTTTTTTTTTTTGCTAGCAGGCATCTAATAAAAGCTAGCAAAGTACAACATTGTCTACAGCTAACCGTCAAATAAACGAAAACATACAGGAAGATAAAGAAATACAAACAATTACATTTCAAATTACATACATATTATTTTAAAAAATAATGATATATGAGAAAAGACAGGTACTTTTTGAGTTACAGTAAAACATTTGTATAAAGGCACTAAATATTTTATTTATAAATAAATTTCATACAATAACATACATACATATTCTTATCATTAACGCTTGTTGCTCCACTCTAGGATTAAGGGATGCCGTAAAGAGACGCTTACATTTAGAATCGTTATTCAGTTACTCTCACTTTTTATTATTCGATAAAAATACGAAGCCATTACTCACAAGGGGAAAATATATTTATTTAAACTTTCACATATACTAATTTATATAATTTATAAGTATTTTAATATTATCAGTTATCTTCTCTTGCATAAAAAAACAAGTCCTTTGAAGAGTGTATAAAACATTCGAAACATATATTACATTTCTATTGCTTTATACATACTTTAATATTGTAAGAATTAAAAATTAAAAAACTTTTAATAACCAGAGTAAATTGTGTGTTTAAACTTGTCTTCCTAAAACTACGATTTAACTGAAGAGCGGAGTTTCTGTGCAAATAACAGGAACAAAGTCTTGGAATTTGCTTTTGCAAGTTACACTGGGATTAAAAATTAAAATAACTATCCGGTATTGTGTGATATATTTTGAGGTAATATGAATTACAAGAACATCAACTGAATGAAATCATTTTAAAAATTAATATGACTTGATGTTAATTAAACTTTGGGCACTTTGTAATATTTACGTAAATTTATGCCGATACAAACACACAGGATCTGTTATGTAAATAATAATATTAATTAACGTACGAAACTGACAAACATTCTGCACGAACAAATATTGCATGATGATCGATCGCTGGTTAAGTTAGTATACAAATATTTGTTTAAGAACTTAAAGTTAAACAGCGTTACGTTTTATAAATTACAATTATTATTGTACTTTAATAAATAACAAACTTATACGGTTAAAGATTTTGTTTTAGAAATCCAATTTCAAAATACATTTATCCAATGAAACAAGACACTATTTAAAAAGCTTTCATGTAAATACCCAATTTTCACTGTTAAATGTTTAGTTTATTCTTGCAAAATATATTTAGAAAAAGAAACATTTTTCATAAAACAACCCTTAACTTAACCACGAACAAAGCAATAACCGTCTGTTGGCACGTGCTTTAAGAGAAAGTAATGTCTCATATATTGTATTGAATGAAGTTGTTTTAAAAATGTTCTTTGTTTCTATAAATTTGTAAAACAAATTTTCTATAACATGTCTGAAATATTATTGATTATTCTTAATAAATATAATTGTAATTTGTCGAAA
Source organism: Mechanitis mazaeus (assembly GCA_959347395.1). Lineage (NCBI taxonomy): Eukaryota > Metazoa > Arthropoda > Insecta > Lepidoptera > Nymphalidae > Mechanitis > Mechanitis mazaeus. The sequence goes on from OY365743.1 coordinate 14,040,798, forward strand.
ATTTATTTCTTTGCAATTCGACAGCTGTTTATTTTTATTTTTTTATTCAGTATTTACAATATATATCATAATGAATATCGCTATCAATAAATATCATAATAATATAAAAACATAAGTATATATCAGTTTACCGGAAGAAAACAACGTAAAGAGAAATTGAGCTATCAAAAGGTTTAACAATACCTAAAAGAAACATTAACATTAAAATATATGTGACATGATGATGCCATCAATTATGTGTTAGCAGGAGATAGGCCAAGAACGCTTAACATGTTCAATGTATTGTCCCGTTCTTGTGGTTATGCAATAAACTTTAGAAGTGTTTTATTATTTATAGCTACAATTACTATTATATTTAGAATTTTTTATTATTTCAAGTTGACCATTTAAAGAATTTATAAAATTTTCTAATTGATTAAATTGAAGGTAAATGACGTATTAACCTAATAATATTATTTTAAAGACCATATTTTAAACAGAAAGCCTCTTTCAGTTCTACTTCTTTAACAAAAGGATTAATCGTATTCCTCATATAAGTAACAACTTCATTACTTGTTTATTATTTTTAATTTAGAAATATTAAAAAAGAAATTATGAACAAATTCCGAGAAAAAGAATTAGAAAGAAAAAAAAGAAGGTTGAAAATAAAAGTAAATAATGATCGAATTTTCGAACGAAACTCGTTTAATCTATAGTTTTTCATAAGATAAAAGGATCGCATTTCGGTCCAACTTTAAAAAATATTTCATACAGACAGATTTTCATTAGAAAATAGAAAAAGCAAGTATAATATTTTATGAAATACTTCTGTATTTTATTGGCTTCAATCGCTTCCCAACAAACTTCACAACTTTATTTTTAATAAAATTTTTTCAAAAATAATTTTTATCATACAAAAGAAGTTTTTTTTATTGTTAATTACAAAAAAGTTAAGTATAAATATTTTATAAACTTGAATGGTCAAAAAGCTTAAGATTCGTCGTAATATAAAAAAGAACTACATTACATATTTGTTTAAAAAATAATCTGTATTTTCTGTATAAAATATTTAATACAATACTATATCATTATTATATATAACCCACTCAGAGCATGGTGGTATTGTGGCGTGATACTGATAGCATTTACGTGAGTGCAGCTGGAAAATTGTACATAATTTTAATCAGTGATCACATAGAAAGTCTAAATAAACACTACAAATAACTGAATTATTCAAGATAAAATATAATAATTAGCTACTAACACCCGTCACCTTTTATGTCTCTAGAAAAATCTCTTACTTTGTATAAAATGGTTGAGTTATTAAAATACAGAGAAACTTAATATTAAGTCGGAATTAAGAAGTTAATGGAGAGAGAAATAATAAATGAATTTACTTAAATATTATGATTTCATAAGTTAATATTTTAATTTTAATAAAGTTATATTAATGCCTGTCATTTGTATAATAATTATTTAAGGTCTTGTGGATTTAAATAAATAGTAATTAACAGAAAAATATGAATAGCTTATGCTTCAAAGTCTAGACTAACTTTAGTTAGCTGTCAGAGATTTATAAGATTTTTAATATAAATTGAAATAATTTAGTTTCTCATTTCGTATCTTTAAATAACTAATGTAAAAAATATTCATTCATAATTTTAAAAGAGTATTTATAATTGCAATTAATTTTGTAAGAGACTCTTTCAGTTAAACACGCGGGCTTTAAAATGAAATCAGTGGTTTAATTACGTACGTGGCAATAAACAAGGTTAAAAACTGCGAAACCCATACAGAAAATCTTTTACAACAAAATAATATTTATGTAGAACACTTCAGCGTTTATATATTATAACAGTAATTCCTAGAATATATTATAGCGTTTATTATTCAAAAATAATTGTATAAAAATAGGAAATTCATTATTTTAAAAAGGCATAAAAGACAATGGTTTATAGAAAATTTATAAAATTAACTAACTTATAATAACTTTCTTTTGAGTCGAAAAGGAGTTTGCATTAAACCTTATTTACAATGGTCGTCGCAATATTTAAAAGGTGATATTAAAAACTAATAACTTATATTGATTGATACCTGTAGAATTATTAATTAGGAGTACTACAGAAACGTGTATTTGTGTTTGAAATAAAAAATAATAAAATATACTCATATTATGTTTCTTTTAACACAATTTCCACAACTTTGTAATTAATTTAGTGAACATTGTCACTGACATAAGAATAACAACAACGTAGTTGACTTTAAGTTGCAGTCGCGATCTTCGTAACACCAGGAACTTTTAAGCGTGACTTTGTAAGAGAAATTTTTAAGAATACTATGTGTACAACATCAAAGTTATTAAACAAAGGAATTACATAATATTTACAATTATGTGCAAGAACTAAATTTTTATTGATATGAGATTTAAGTTATTCATGAAATCGTATTTTTTATATTAAAATATAAATTTAATAGTCTATAATAAAAATATAGATAAATTATCTATTTGCTACGAACTATTTTATGCAGCGCTATTATGCAATTATATATTTTGTCTACAATTTATAACTATCTGCCATTATTGATAATTATTATAATTATTATAATACTATACTCTAACCACATACAATAAAACTACAGTCATATTAGAACACATAAAATGTTATATTATAATAAAACATAAATGATTTATAAATTTGATTATGTATTTTCTTAATTTAAACACAGTAGACAGTGTTCGAAAGCAGTAGTAACTTTCTGAAAAACAATATTGTATAACTATATTATATATAGTTGTTAGACATTAATATATATAAACGGATAATTAAGGTACTTCATAGTTTAATGCATATTTTGTTGACTCAACGGAATTTATAATATATATTTTTTTAATATGCACTTGATTATGACATGTCATCGAAAGTATTTTCAAAAAGTTTTAACAATATCATAATTGGTTTGGTTCTCGACAACCTTTACTTGAATAGGCCCAGATTGCTTAGCAGCATTCTTTTGATATTTTAGGATATCAGCTATCAATTGGTTTCTCATAAATTTTGAATACAAAAGAAGCACCCTTTGAAAATATTATGAACAAATTGCGATATTCTACTCACCGAGTACAATAAAAGTTTATATGTCTTTCTAGACATTTAAACTCTTGGATTATTTACAACATTGACTTTAAATTATTTTAAATCGAATGTTTGCGCAGTGTTCAAGTCCTCTACCACTACATTCTAAGTATGTAAATAAAATAAAAAGGCTTTCTTTTACTAAGAATATTGTCCAAGGACAAGAAATGGCATTTCTTTAGGTATATGTATTCCTTTCTTTTTTATGTATTCTTTTTATATTATAATTATGTCAAAAAAGTATTTTAGTATGTATATATTATAGTGATGGTAACTTTTCTAAAACGAAACGTTCAAATAAATAGTTGTGAACAAAAATAATTAAACTAAAAAAATAAAATTTGGTCTACTGAGTTAAAGTTGTAATGATAAAGAATCATTTATATATATAAAATAAAGTTTTGTATATATATCTACATATCTATATTATGAATAACGAAAACAAAAACCTAAGACAAATATGAAATATGAAGTCGAAATAATTTAAAGAAAAGTAGAACATTTGATAATTTTAACACATAGTGTTTCCTAAGATTTACACGAGTACTACACATTTCAAAAATACTATTTTACGGATATAACTCGCGTTTATTATTATATTTTTAAATTTAAACCGACATTTTGAATGTTTCGCAGCAAACGTGTTCGCGGTAAGACGAGATAATGGTGTCTGTCAGTCAGTTTATTTGTCACCTACTTCCAACGGTTCCTAAGTTTAAGTGCAAAAAGATGTCATCTGGCCCCTACTTTCTGACGTTACTTTCTAACCTTACTTTCTAACCTGGTCTTTCTTACTGGTCCCAAGAAATAAATTAATATCTGTGCGCAGACACCAGAGGAGAACCTATAAACAAAAACTTAGCAATAAGGCTATCGAGCCTTCTCCAAAGCCTTGGAAATATCCAGAGAAACCGCCAATGCGTGAACTTAATAACCTCCTTCAGAATGTATGTAGCGTACAATACAAAATCCCTAACTGATCGATTCATGCAAAAGCCATATTCTCTATCACTGAGGATGTCATTTGATTTTAAGTATGCGATAAACTTCCTACACCGAGAACACGTTTTATACTATTACAAAGTCTATACTTTGTAAGAGTATAGTCTTAAGTCCATAATTAAGAATGAAGTTTGCAGAGCCAGAAAGAGAGACGTTTTTGGGCACAGACTCCATTTGGTCAAAGATCCAAGAACTCGGTACCTGTCCAATCCCTTAAAGTCTAGAGAGGTGTAATGCACATGATGTGCCACGTTGGCCTCTTGTACAGACAGTACATTTCATATCAACCGACGATAAAATCTATCCCAAGATCCCAGGGAAGCGTCAAAAGCTACCCTGTAAAAATGAGTGTTGTTAACCTAATATGTCATTTCTGAAATTCATAATTCTTAAATTCATAAGTATTGGGAACTAATTAAATAAAATTTTAATACTCTCTTAATAGACTAATAAGGACTTATTAAGCCTTGAATCTTCAAAAAAAATCTTTAATATTAGCAGTCCATAAATCTACAATTTTTCAACTGTATACTGTGCTATATCAATTTAATATTTTGCTTTTCTTTTAGAAGTGATTCTTAAAGCAATATTAGTAAATGAAGGTTTTTTATATATTAAAAAATATACATATAAGCATTTAGTTTCCTTGTAGTTTCCTGTAATTTTGTTATTTAATATTCAATTACAAATTAAACATTAAATATTTTGTTATCTAGTGTAAATATTAGTTATTATAGTTATTTAGTTATTTGCTAAATTCCTTGTATTTTATTACAAAGTTAAAAAATCTTTTATTTTCACTTCAGTAAAAAGTAATACATATTACACGAGTGTCACCCGGCCAAACCCTAATTTTTTTACCTTTCTTAACCCAAATACCTTCCTTTCTTTCGAAAACTTTTATTATAGGTCGTAAATTGTAAATGCGTGAAAAGGCTATAAGTAAAAACAAAATATATGTCTTTTATATTTTTAACTAAACTTTTAATTATTTTATACTAAATAAACTAATAGTTGTAACTAAAGACCATATAGTTTTAAAATAGAAGCAAAAAATGTAAGAGTAAAAGGAAATTGATTGTTTTTCTTCCAAACTAGCAACTGGGTAAAAAAGTAATGTTTTGTTGACAACCATCCATCTTCATCTGTGAGGCGGTTGCTGAGGGGACAGAAAGATTGACGGCCTCAATCGAACGTAACAAATACGTAGAGTTTTTGCTAAAGTTCTTATTTGTGTAATACCTAAATCTTTTTATGAGTTTTGTATTTACTATATATCTTTATAAAGACCATTACAAAATTTTTGAATTAAATTCTACACAAATAAATAAACTTCCAAATGGAAGTTTACACTATATAAATGGAAGTTTATACTATATATCTAAATAGTTATTGTGAAATTTGAAATCATTCGACCAAATTAATTAATGTAAAAAGCAAAAATTATTTAGACTAAAAAGTAAAACAAATAAATATACTATAAAATGTGTAATTAAAAAAAATTGTCTAATTTAATTGTATTTATGGCTCACAATTATCGATTCCACATTAAAGATATGCTATCTCGAATATTTATTAAGAACAAATTAAATATAAAAATGCAATGGTACTTAATATTCTTTTAAGTTCAACGGTTTAGGTAGCGCACTGTTATAATGAAAATGCTTTTTAAAAAACTTTTTTCTAATTTATGTTTATTGGTCCGTACTCATTACATTATTATAGAAAAATATATTGAATTTTTAAATGCAGAATACAACAAAAGAAAAAAACAAAGATAGTACAGAAATGGTAAATTCTTTGGCAACCGATAGATAAGGACATTGAGCAAGGAATAACTAATTATTGTCTCTTATTATTTGTGTTATGCAGACGCGACAACGTTACTGAAAGCATCAGCGGATATCTTAGCATGGATGGGGTATAACAGCACGCTAAGATGATTCTCAGAGTTAACCGATAGATATCGTTATATTATGGCCAAATTACACAAAATCTTTATAAATTGCAGTCTATATATTGTTCTGATGAATAAGTCATACTACTGTAAAATTTAATCAAGATCCATTTAGTCGTTTTTCCGTGAAAGAGTAAAATATAGGAGCATGGATGCGGCATGAGCTACTTACAACAATGCTGAAACTTTACCAATTAATATATTTACATATCACTAAATTAATATACAACTACACCAGACTAATATGTTGATAGTAATAATATAATTAATATCAATATTTCGTAAAGTTGGTAGTTGAGAAGTTAAAATAAAAAAGTACTGAATTATATCTTATTTTATTTCTTGATTGATATTACAAATTTAAACAGAAAAATAACTTCCTGCCCGATCACACCATTCTTGCCAAAAGGCTATTCCACTCTCTTCTCTGCACCCCACCCTCAAATTTTTCCACTTTACCTCTTTATGGTCAAATAATTTGATCAATTTGGTTTTATTTTGTTGGCTTGGCAAAATTATTGTTGTGATCTGCATCGATTGCATGTTTATTTAATTTCTTTTCTAAATAATTTACGGGTGTATCGTCGTCGTTGATTGATGCAGTGGTATTTTCGGAGTTCCTCAGAATTGTATTTGCGTTTTTCTCACGATTACTATCCAGCCATTATTTTCCTGCATTTTCATTTTGATATCAGCTAGGTGGATAGATCATCTTATTTAATCTCGCAAATTCTTAGGCCAGCATTTTCACTTGTATAATTGTTAAACATTATTTCATCTTGAAACATTTTATGATGTACTTACTCAGTAAAGTACCTTCTTCTGTAGTGAACTCTTAATTCGACGTAAACTTGCAAACTAAAAATACACGATGGAGTATAATTATGTTCCTTTGCAGAAGCAGCCTTTTTACAAATATTTTTTTAGCGGCTTTGAAGGGTTGATCTTTTGATGCCATATTTTTGTACCGACTTCCTAAACGATAAAGTCTTATATACTTCATTCATCGCAGATTTTACAACCTTTTCCTTTACATAATCCGTTCTAGTTACATTTTTCGCGTATATTCGCAGCATGACCCTGAAATAATAGTATTTTGAATGAAGAATAATATACGGGGTACATTCGCACAGAAATACTCTACCCTACTCATAACCGCACTTAAGCACCCTACACAAAACATTCAACAAAGTAATATTAAATAAAATTAATGTTTGTTATTATACAAAAATCAACATAAGCATAATAATTTAAGGCACTTATTCGATATCTTTTATAAATAAATGAAACAATTATCTAAACGTTATATAAATGATTAGATTTAAAGAGGAATCTAAAAATTTCTTACGAGGAGTGAAAACCTGTATCGTTCCACCGGAACTCGCCGCACGAGTGACGCTACATTTAGCTACAGCACACGTCTTTACACTTGTGATTATAAAGGCGTGTGTCGGTCGTTCACACTCACAAAAACAGCTGACTCATCGTGTCGCGTAGTGTACGTATTATAACTGCACTGCACGAATTATACCTGCTTTCCTCTATGTACTCTCTAATTAACATCACAAATAAAAACAAAGTTTCAATATTAATGAAGTTTAAACTTTGTTTTTATATTTATCGTTGTCTGTTTAAATTAAAAATACAATTTATGGCTGACTTACCTACCACACATAGTCTAGAGATACCAAATTAAAAAAAAGAAAATATAAAGTAAAATATTAAAATATTCTGTTCTCTATTATGTGAGTTACAAAATATGAGGGGAATATATATATATATATAGTTTAGTAGCAGTTTAATATCTCTAATCTCAAATTTAGCTTAAAGCGAAGGTTTTAACAGAACATTAGGCGATCTCCGCGACACCTAATTTCCGACTACGATTATTCATAGTTCAGACATTATTATGTCTTAAAATTTGTTACAGTGGAACGTTGAAATAAGTGGCTTTTTTAATTATATAATTAATATATATATATATATATATATATATATATATATATATATCTTGCCAGGAACAGCATAACTATTCTGTAAAAATTAGATTTATGTATATATCTTCTTAATAAGTTACTTACTACATCTATCTCTTATTATAAAATTTAAATATATATATTTTTTGAGCTGTAACCTTGCATTTATACAGTTTTTTAAACTACTTTTACAATTCTTCTAGACATTTCTACCAAACAAGAACATTTGGGCAAGATAATTTTATCTCGAACGTAATATTATATATTTTACAGTATTTTAGTTTGTAATATTTTAGAAAAAATATATGTAAAAAAATGTTAAAATATAACATAATTATTCCATTCCATTTAAAAGAATTTATTAAATTTATTTAAATCGCTTGGTATTTTGTCATTCTTGGCAAGTTCTCATAACTTTAAAATTAACTGTAAATAGTTGTGACCCTCAGAAAGCTGCCTTTTATTATCTATAATTTTATCGATATATTAACAAATACATGCTTTAAACAGTGCATTTCTCGTTAAAAGTAGTTTTTTCATATCAATTAAAAGTTACATATAAGTTAATATAGTTACATACTATAAAATCAAAACAAAATAAATTTTTCAATATTACCCCAACTAAATTTTACAACGTCACGTAATTATATGAACACTGACATATTCACTAAAGATAATTTATTTTAAGCATACAATATGCATATTATATGCTTATATTTCACCGTCTGATGTGTGCGTGTCGCTGATCAAAATGTTTTCTTTATTGAACAAAAACCTTAACGATTAACTTTATTTTGGCAGTTAAAGATGAAATTATATCATTATACAAACTGAATGTTGTTAGTCCTCTATGATAATAATACAAACAAAAATTTTGGTGAAAGTACTAAATATTACAAATAACTGTCACTTTCAAAGTGCACAAAACTTCACTTGACATGTGCAAAACCACATTAAATATAGAAATATCTACGGAATTTCCACGTTTTGTATAAAGTTCGACATTTATCTCGTTATATTAATAATTAAAAAAACCCGAATGCACTGATTACTTTTTGTATCAGGTCAAAGGTAACTTCTTCACCTTATCTTTTATAATAAATACAGAAAAATATGGTCGTATTTATTAAGTATCGTCTTGATAGAGCATAGTACAACAACGTATTACGTGTATCTACAAGAATGAACAAAACTGTGATTTTCTTAATTTCTCTGCTTGTTGTGGCAGCACTCATTGAAGCAAAACCGAGTCCAAGGTAAGAAGATTTCCAATAATTTTGTTTACCAAATAGGACACTAGAATGTAGTTCACGGCTTGAGATTTCTTTAAACACCTTTGGCTCAGTATTATATTTAATCCATTAAAACAATGGTAACTTCTCCTAATATCTAAATACTACAGTAAAATATCAGATATAGAAAGAAACCTACTGTTGCAAAATATTTTATATAGGAAGAAACAAGTCCTTTTAGATATTTTATTAAACAAGCAGGTGATTGGTAGCTTAACTTCTATGTAAAATTGATATTTTTATTTCATAATATTTTGAAGATATGTTCTCGTATTTAATTGATATAGTCACTTGATCATATTTTAAATTATGTTAAATAGTGAGAATGAATTTTTAAAAGTATTTCTCATCGGATATGACAAATAATTAGAACATTTTTTTTTTAATTTTAAAATTCGTGAAATTATTTTTGATCCGATCATTTTGATATGCTAAAGCGTATATCTAGGCTTTACAGTATTTGTTAAAATTGCTTGAGAGCACCTAATTTTTTGCCTTCATCTATTGTATTAAATGAGATTATTGTAATATTTTTTTATTTTTTCAGATGTCACAAGCGTCGAGGCTGTGACGACGACAGCGGAAGTGAAGAGTATCAACCAAGAACCTGCCGTCATTGTAAAATTAAGAATATCGGCAATGGATATAAAAACCACAATGAGTTATATTACGATTAAAAATATTAAGTAACAAGCAGTAACAATTTTTCAAAACACTAAAATTGTATTATATTAAAACAGGATTTTAAAGCTTTTAGAAGATGTGATAAAGATTTACAATAATGTATGCTACATCTTATAAGCATCGAATAACATTATTATTATTAATCCCTATGCATAAATATATTAACACCAATACATGTATTCAATATAACTAATAAATTTATAATAATTAAATTTTATTATTATTATTATTATTAACCCGGATTGTTAGAGAGTGTAAAAATGTAGTCTAATACTAAACTCAATTTAAAAATTAACATATTACACTTGTAAATTATATAATTCCAAATCTCAAGAAGTCAGTGACAATCCGTTATCCATGAACTTTATACTAGAAAAAAGAGAAAATTGTAACCGAAACCCAAAAAAAAAGAGTAATTACATAGAAAAGCCAATGGTAATGTTTAATTGTACTATGAGTCATAATATTAGTTAATAATACACAGAATATTGGTGGTATAGAGTAACAAGATAGACAAACTGTCTCTCTCTTTGGCTGAAAACAAATTATTATGATTATATCATAACTCCTAGACACCATAAGGGATTATATTTGCAAAAGGTTTATATTTCTACTATAGTGTTCATGATTTCTAGAAACACATCTCATATTTTAATTCATTGCATTCACAATTTACAATTAGGTTGTTTTGGGTCATATTTAACTTTCCTTTACTTCAAAATCAACATTTATTATTTCTATCATTTGTATAACTGTATATCATTAAAGCAAAGATGAATATATTTTATTTAATGCCAATTTGAAGGTAGATGTTTTAAAATTTCAAAGACATCCCCAGAGGACAGCTAAAAAAAGCTTTTAATTCTAGCAAGATTATGCTTTCGTATTCTTAAATTTTTTAGTATTATATATTCGAGGTAATACATTTTAAATAGAACACAATAAATCTTTTACGAGGAACAAGAATTTCCTTTTGTTAGAGCGATTTATTCTTTTATTTGTGCTTTTAAATTACTATGGTATATTTTTGCTTAATATGAAATGTTCATAAAAATCAGAGGTTTGTAAAATTTCGAAGAGATGCAGGTTTGTGAATATTTCATATTATTTAAGATAAAATACGATAAACATAACATGGTTACATGTTAATTACGTTAACGACGTTAATATATATATCCTTGTATTTATTTTTGTTGAAAAAAAATTTAAACGTTATTTTGAACTGATATATTAGAAACAAATTTCAAAAGCAACAACTTGTTGAAATTAGCATACAAACACAAACCTTGATTAATTTATCATTATGTACACGAATACATACATACGAATGTATATACGTCACCGACTGATACAATAACTCAGTTGTGTGAGTGAATGGATGAGACGCCCATAGATCAGTTATATAGAATTAGGTCATAGTAATTAACTAAATAAATATCACTTTCATATCTTGAAAGACACCAAATTTACTTATATTCTGAAAAGTACAACTAAAAAAAAGTTAATTACAATATTGAGTTGGTTCTTTGTTGCTCTGAAAGTTTTAAAACCGGTGAAATTTCATATTTTATATATTGACCAGAAAGAAGTAAAATAAATTGTTAATTAATCAGTCTGATTACTCTAATTCACTATGATTTTTCATCACATTATTCATGCACACAACGTACAACAATAGTTCTCAAAATTATAAGAGCTTCTGTTGTAAATCTTTAGATAACTATTCGTACTCAGCGAAAATTTTATTGTTTATTTTCGTTGATACAAAAAAACATCGTTAAAATACAATTTTGAAACGGTCTATCACCCCCACCACCTTCAAAGAATGTTTCGAATAATAATATAAAAGAGACAATTAACCTTCTGTTGTGTTAACAAAGATTTATCTATAATGGATTGCAATTTTTTAATTGCTATAAGATTATTTGAAAAGATTTCTTTTATAAAACAGTTGCTCTATTAAAAAGGCTTTTCTTAATTTATCTTATAAAATTTCTACAATTCAATTCAAGTACAGAGTAAAAATCATAATACTGTATTCCATAAATAATACTGGGTAATAATCAGTGCGTTGGCCATGAAGTCAGAATATAGACATCATTATAAACTTATATTCTATACTTTATCATAAAGTCATAAGGTATATTTTGAATCCTTGTCTATGTAACATATACTAATGCCATAACTCTAGTGGAAAATTGTCACAAGTTATTATAGTCAGCACGTGTCGGCTTTGATAAATGATACCTAATCTTATCTCACGTGTTTCAATGAATAGGATTTATTCAGCTTTGTTAACTTGGAAACGCTTGTAGGTTAGTACATTATTGTTTCTTATTGTAATGATAATTAACGCAAGTTAGAAAAGACCTATTACAAGATGTAATATGTTATATAACAAATAATATGAGGCATTTGTATTGCTGTAATTTAAAAGGCCCTTATAGCATATTTTATAGTTATTAACATATTTAGGATAGTAACAAAAACATTTACATAATCAAAAACATAATCGTAGTCAATTGGATATTTATATATTTAAAATATAGTATAAAGGAAAAATTTATTTAAAATTATTAGCAAAGTTGGTAACTGAAATAGTTGTGGCAGGTAATTGTTTTTTGAAGCGCTATTGCTTTAAGTTCAGTAGACGTTTACTTTAAAAAATCCTAAATACAATATTCACTAAAATATGTCCTATATCTTTTCACTTCATTTCATTATGAAAACTGTATTTCCTTGATTAAATTTTATTGCTATAATTCTAATGTCTTTATTTTTACTGTTCAGAAAATCCAAGCTGGATATAACACTTACACGGTCAATGTTAATGTATATTCTTACACATATTACTCACATAAGGGAGTGGACAAAAGGTACGCTTTCACACTTATCCACAATAAAATATACCAAAAGAAGGTCCTTGCATATTTCAATCGCCGTTATGCACCTTCATATGGAAATTTTAATACAACAATTTATAGTCAATTGTATTGTGTACGTATTAATATTAAATCGACTCATTTCAACTAAAATTAATGCATGCAGGCTTATAAAAACTTAGATGAGACTAAAGCGTAAGTGCAATAAAACACAAAAAAAATCACCAAATTTTGTTCCATGACAAAATAAGGTGATTTGTGTTTGGGTTTTATATATATTATATAAAATAACCATGTTATTATATTATACTAACTGTTTCCCGTGACTTCGTAGACTATAGAACGGCGCTATATTAAATAAATAGTAAATTTCTCAATTTTGTAAAAACACGCCCAATACTTACTTACAATTTTTAAATATATTTTACATAGACCATAAAGCTAATACCCATAAGTCACTGGCAACCTTCAGTTTGCGCATTCTAATTGTAGTTTTTGTAAGTTGACTGTACCGTTTTAATGTGTTTAGAATTTATATACTACATTAGGTCCTTCAACTTCTATCGACTCTTAATTTGATAATAGGAGGTCAAAGCAAGGTCAAGGAAGTGCAATGCTTTTACGTATTATTATATTTATATATTTAAAGTAATTTAATATTGATAGCTATAAAATAAAATATTAATAACAATGTTTTTTGCGACAACCTCTTGGGAGTTTTATATGACAGTGACTCCAGATAAACGTAAATTATTAGATCTTGAAAATAAGCACGCTTACATTTGAGTCATCATCCACCTATTTTTCTAAATCACCTGATAATTCAATGTAATAATCTTGACACAATGCAATACGTTTTTGCAACGCTTTTGAGTCAAAGAGCCTGATGCTAATATCCAGTCCCTGGGGTTGTGATGGTGGTATCAGCCTTTATAACTGTCAATTAGGCAGCTTTTATGATTCTCATGGGACGATATTTACCACTCCATAATTACATTAGGCAATGAGTATTATTGTACATTTTAAGAGTGTAGTAAAAAATGTTTTTTAACTCAAGTTTGAATATTTTAACAAATTCGTCTTTATTTGTTACTATTATTATATTTTTAAATATCTCAAATTTTATATAGTAAACAGGGAAATTCATTAAAATTCTGTTTATAATATTTACTCTTAATGTAACAAAAACTTACTACATTCTATAATAAAATACAAAATAATAATTCTTATAGAGAATACTCTGAATTTAATTCAATCTAAAGTTTTCAAATTGATAGAAAGTAACTTGTCAATTGACTGCAGCCACCCGAATGTTGTCGTGAAACGCTCGTAACTCTGGATGATCGACTTTATATCGACGTAACAGTAATGATAGCTGTCGGTCCTCAAGTGTCGCTTGTTCGATGATAATGATATGGGTGAAAGTTACTTAAGCTGCGAACTTTTTTTTTTCTTTTTCTTTTTTCCGTTGGCAAAATCCTTTACGGGTACCCCGTCGGCCCAGGGGGTTGACGGCCCCCCCCGAGGCTGCCACCTTGGCGTGGTGGGGGGGCTTGCGTGTCCCAATGATCCCTGAAGCTATACCGGCAGAGTAACTCATACCGGGAGGTTTAGGGTGAGGGGCCAGACTAAGAGCAGCCACTCCAGGCGTAGGTATGTGACGACACCATCGCCCACCGGAAAGCCGGTGCAATCAGTCGAAAGCCGCAAGGCCCAAAATCATACCGTAACCCGGCCATTGCACTACGGTCGGGACCGGGGGCACACCACACGTGATGTGCTGCGAGGAAGGAAACCTCTATAAAAAAATCACCCCGAAACCGTAGTCTAGCGTGCTGCGGCGTAGGGTTAACCGGTAAGCGCTGAGAAGGCGGGGGAGCTCACCCGAAAATGAGCCATAACGACCATGGACCAAAGTGATTTGAATAGGACTACCCAGGAGGGTGCCAGCCAAGCTGGGCAATCCCTCCCGGCGTCTTCGGACGTCGGCTGCCCCACGTACTCTGGGGGGGGCACAAATCGCTTCGTAGGTCGGCAGTCCGCCGGCCTTCGTGAACACGACCCTAGCATTCGAACAACTGACATCGATTTTGCTTACGGAATGGATTTTGTTGATGTGGATGCGGAGGAGTCGACCCCGTTGGTCGGCTCTTCTGCTAAGGACCCTGGCAAGCCTAAGGGATTCCGAATGGTTCTGAATACGGGAACATTATTAAAGGGAACTAAGCTGGGCTCTCGCGGTAGCGAACAGTTGTCCGACCGCGAGGGCAATAGTCGGCGTAAGAGGCCTCTCTCCGAGGTCGCTCCGACTCTTAGTGACGCGTCCGGTAGTGACTCGGAGCGTGGTGTTGCATCTGCTAAATGCAGCGCCGCTCGTCGTGGACGCGCCACTACTAGGAGTGGGCTCGCTCAGGCGAAGGCTGAGCTGCGAGCCCGCAGAATGGAGGCGGAGGAGGCCGAGTTCGAGCGCCAACTGAGCGCTCGGGCCTTCCGCAAGCAGCCTGCTGCTGCGGTTGAGTGTAGGCCGGGACCCGAGGAAGACCTGTCCTTGGAGTCGCAACCGGAATACACTCCCGCACACTTGGAAGTGGAGGAGCTGAGGGCGGTCGCTGGGCGACATGCTGCCTCTATAGTAGAGGTTAGCAAAAAGTCCCTGAATCTCAAGGGGACTATGGTCAAGGCCCTGAGGGAGGCTTCGAGCGGCATACTCGAAGTCGTGCAGGCCTTGGCCAGCCGCAGCGAGCCGGAGGAAACGCGCCGCATCCGTGCAGACAATGCGCGTCTCCACAGGGAGGTGGAGGCCCTCAAGGGTGAGCTGAAGGCTCACCGGAAGGAGTTCTCCGAGATGAGAGCATCTGCGGCCAAAGTCGTGGCTCCTGAGATGCCCTCCCTTAACTCGGAGACCTTGGAGGAGTTGAGGCGATCTCTTATTACCTCGGTGGGCGTTATGCTAAACGCCCGCCTTGCAGGTATCGAAGATCGCCTCCTCCCTGCGAAGAACCTTCGGCCACCCCTAGCGGCAGACCGCAAAAGGGAGGCAGCTGCAGCAGCTGCCCGGAAGTCCACTCCAAGTAGGCGATCAGGCTCGCCCATCCTAGTGGCGAGGCCTGTGGTGCCACGGCCTCCTCCGGCGCCTGTACACACGGTAGCCGTTACAGAGGAGACCTGGACCACGGTCGTGCGGCGGGGCAGGCGCAAGAAGAGTGCTCCCCGCCCGCCGGCCCCGGCTCCAGCGGTCAAACCCGCAGCCCGCCAGGCAGCTCCTGAGCCTTCGCAGCCGTCGAAGAAAGGCAGAGGCCGCAGAAGGCGGAAGGCCAGGGCGAGAAGGCGCAAGGGCCACTCCCGGCCGAAGCCAAAGTTGCCGCCGCCTCAGTCACCTGCAGTTATCATCAGGCTGCATGACGAGGCGGCTTCTAAAGGCGTAACTTATGCCCACGTCCTCGAGCGCGCCGCCGAGAAAATTGATCTCGGCGAGATAGGGCTCGAGGGCGGTCTCGTGATACGGCGATCGGCCACGGGAGCTAGGCTCCTGGAGCTGCCGAAGGCGGCAGCTGATAAGGCGGGGGTGCTGGAGGCGAGCCTCCGCACCGCCTTGGATGGGGTTGCAGACGTCGCCCAGGCCCAGAAGAGGGTAAGCCTCAGGATCAAGGGCTTGGACGACTCTGCAACTAAAGAGAAGGTGGCAGCCGCAGTCTGCCGCATCACTGGGTGCTCCAGGGAGTCTCTCCACGTTGGGGAGATTCGCTGGGGCGTCATGCACAGGGGCGCCACCTTTGCCCGGTGCACGGTCGATGCGGCGAGGATCCTGCTGCGGGCGGAACGACTGCTTGTCGGCTGGAGTCCGGCCAAAGTGGAGCTCCTGGAGGAGCGACCGCTGCGGTGTTTCGGGTGTATGGAACTCGGGCACACGCGTGCGGTTTGCCCCTCCAACATCGACCGCAGTAAGATCTGCTTTCGGTGCGGCTTGATGGGTCACGATCGTGCCAGCTGCACCGGAGTGCTGCGGTGCGCGGTCTGCGCAGAGCGAGGCCTGCCAGCGGGACACGAGCTGGGGAGCCGGGCATGTAAGGCTCCGTCCAAAGGACGCAAAGCAGCCCGCCCCTCTCCGCCGGCTCCCAAGGACGTACGCCCCCAGGCGCCTGTTGAGGCCATGTCGCAATGAACAGTCTGCGACATGGCTTCCTTCAGGCGAACCTCAACCACTCCCCCGCGGCTCAGGACCTTTTCCTGCAGGCCATGGCGGAGTGGAAGGTAGATATCGCGGTGGCCTGTGAGCCCTACTATGTCCCCCCAATTCCAAATTGGTCGGGGGACATAAACGGCTCCGTGGCGTTGGTTGTGGGATCTAGTCCCGGTCCCCCTCTCTCCACCCTGGAGACTGGCCCGGGTTTAGTAGTGGCGCGGTGGGGGGAGTACGTGGTCGTCGGCACGTACTTCTCTCCCAATCGCAGCCTGGCGGAGTTCGAGATCTTCCTGGACTCCGTCAGGGAGGCGATCAGCAGACAGGCGTCGGGGAAAACAATCGTCCTCGGCGACCTGAACGCTAAATCCGCGGCCTGGGGGAACCACGTCACGGACGCTAGGGGCAGGGCTGTTCAGATCTGGTCGCTCCTCTCCGGTCTGTCCCTCCTCAATAGGGGGACCGAACCGACCTGCGTGCGGCCGCAAGGGAGTTCCGTGGTGGACGTCTCGTTCGCCACCCCAGCTGTCGCACGTTTGGTCCACGACTGGAGAGTCGAGAAGGAGGTGGAGACTCTATCGGATCACCAATACATCCGGTTTGAGATCTCCACCGCCCGACCGGATCTGGCCGAGCCACCGCGGGGAGGAAGTCGATTTCCTCGCTGGGCAGTCCAGCGGCTGGACCGGGAAATGGCTGCAGAGGCAGCCATCGTACAGGGCTGGGCTTTTCCCGATCCTCCCAGCGAGGAAACCGACGTGGAGGCGATGGCGGGCCGCATGCGCGAAGCCCTCTCTCGGGTTTGTGATGCGGCCATGCCGAGGGTGGGGTCTAGGCCCCGGCGGCGTAGAGGTGTCTATTGGTGGTCGCCCGAAATAGCCGAACTTCGGGCGGCCTGCTGCAGGGCTCGTAGGGCCTTCGTCCGGTGTCGCCGACGTCACGGCTTTGACCCGGATCTGGAGGCCCAGCTGCGGAGCTGTTACCGTGATGCGAGAACAGTTCTGCGCTTGGCGATTCGAAAGGCGAAGGACCTGGCTCGGGAGGAAATCCTGGCAGGTCTCGACAGGGACCCATGGGGGCGAACCTATCGCGCGGCACGGAACAAACTCCGCACCGCGTGCGCCCCGGTCATGGAGTCCCTGCAGCCGGATTTCCTCGAAAGGCTGGTGGGGGAACTTTTCCCGGAGTCCACCGGCCACTCGCCTCCTGTGATGGCTCCCCCTTTTCATTGTGGGGGGGTTGGCTCTGTCCCAGACATCACGGAGGCCGAGCTGGAGGTCGCATCAAATCGCCTACGAGCCCGCAGCACTGCGCCGGGGCCGGACGGTATTCCAGGGCGAGTGCTGTTCATCGCTCTGGAATATTTGGGTGGCAGGCTTCGGGAACTATTCAACCTCTGCTTGCGCACTGGACAGTTCCCGAAAGCCTGGAAGCGGGGCAGGTTGTGCCTGTTGCGGAAGCAGGGTCGTTCTGCCGTCTCTGCATCCGCATACAGGCCGATCGTGCTGCTGGATGAGACGGGCAAACTTTTCGAGAAAATTCTCTCTGCCCGTCTCATCCGTCACCTCGAAGAGGTGGGTCCGGATCTCTCAGAGGCTCAGTTCGGCTTCAGGGCGGGTCGTTCTACGATAGACGCCCTGAGAGCTCTGAGAGATGTGACCCAAGAGGCTTTTCGCGAGGGGGACGTCGTTTTGGCGGTTTCGCTGGACGTCGCTAACGCTTTCAACAGTCTTCCGTTCGAGACATTGGTCGAGGCGCTCCGGTACCATGGAGTGCCTCCCTATCTCCGGAGACTGTTGGGGGCCTACCTGCAGGACAGAGAGGTCCTGTGGGAGCGCGGCGACCAGCGAATGTACCGACGTGCCGTGAGCCGAGGGGTTCCACAGGGGTCCGTTTTGGGACCGGTCCTGTGGAACCTGGGCTATGACTGGCTGCTCCGCTGTCCTCTCCTTCCCCGGATGAGGGTGTTTTGTTACGCTGATGACACCCTCGTCACAGCACGGGGAGGGAGCTTTGCGGAAGCGGCCCGTCTTGCTACCGTCGGTGCAACGCTCGTTGCGGACCGCATAGGGCTGCTGGGTTTGGAGGTCTCCGTCACTAAAACGGAGGCCATCCTGTTCCACGGCCCTCGGCGAGGTCCCCCTCGTCGGGCGTCCATCTCCGTCCAGGGTTCGGAGGTGGTGGTGAAGGCCCAGATGAAGTATCTGGGGCTCACCCTGGACGGAAGGTTGAACTTCGGGGCGCACTTCTCCCTTCTCGCCCCGAAGTTGGTTTCCACCGCAGCTGCCTTGGGAAGGCTTCTGCCTAACGTCGGTGGGCCGCAGACTCCATGCCGGCGCCTATATGCCGGCATCGTGAGGAGCATGGCCCTATACGGTGCTCCCATATGGTCGGAGTCCCTCACCGCTCACTCAAGGACCCTGTTGCGAAGAACGCAAAGGGTCCTAGCGGTGAGGATGATCAGGGGGTACCGTACGGTGTCCTTCACGGCGGCTACACTCCTGGCGAGCGATCCGCCCTGGGAGCTACAGGCGGAGGTGCTCGCAGCCGTGTACTGGTACCGGGCTGAAGCCTTGGCCACGGGGGTAAGGCCCGAGGTGGCGCGAATCAGGGCTCTAGCTCACCGAGCCCTGATGCGACGGTGGAACAGGGACTTAGAGTCCCCTGCCGCCGGTATGATCACAGTGGAGGCGGTCCGCCCTCACTTCGAACACTGGATCAATCGGCGGCACGGAACGCTTACGTTCCGTCTTGTGCAGGTGCTGACCGGGCATGGTTGCTTCGGTGGGTACCTGCACAGGATAGCACGAAGGGAGGCGACCCCCTCCTGCCATCACTGTGACGAGTCCGTCGACTCGGCTCGTCACACCTTGGCGGAGTGCGCCGCCTGGGACCACCAGCGCACTGAGCTGGTGGGCGTGATTGGCAGGGACCTCTCGCTGCCGCGCGTTATCAGCGCGATGGTCAGCAGCGAGAGGTGCTGGGTCGCAATGGCCTCCTTCTGCGAGCAAGTCATCGCCGCAAAGGAGGCCGCGGAGCGGGTCAGGGAGTCAGCCTCGTCCGCTGACCCGCTCCGTCGGGGAAGACTGGGTAGAAGGAGGCGGGAATACGCCCGCCGCTTCCTTCCCCAGTTGTAGGCCTGGTGAGGGGGGAGGGTGACCCCTCTTACCTAACATAGGCCTGCGATGGGAGGGTGCTCTACGTTGCTCGGGGCACCCTCATTCGGGGGGTCTCGCCGGGGCGTCACGGTGTGTGCTAACGCGATCCCGTGACGTCCCATTACGGCAAAGAGGGCAACCGTTGGTTTTTTAGTGGGTAGCCTTAAAAATGGCAGCATCCTCTATGCTGCCGGGTAGTCCCACATAACCCCCCGGCCGTCACCCCCCTGGGCCGACGGGGTACCCGTAACGGGTTTTTCCAACGGAAAAAAAAAAAAAAAAAAAAAAAAAAAGGGGGTTGACGGCCGGAGGGTGATGTGGGACTACCCGGCAGCATAGAGGATGCTGCCATTTTTAAGGCTACCCACTAAAAAACCAACGGTTGACCTCTGCGCCGTAATGGGACGTAACGGGATCGCGTTAGCACACACCGTGACGTAACCTGCACATTAATAAAAATAACTTGGGTACAAAGAGAAAGAGTACCTAATAAAAGAATACGCTTGAAATGACACATACAAAGCAAGGGAAAAAAGCTTCCAAATAAATTTCGCTGAAGTTTTCCGAAGGATTCAAAAGAGTTATATTAATCAAGAAAGTTTTAAAAATTATAACCGCATTATTAAACAGAAGTCGAAAAACGCTGCTAAAGAAAACTTATAACTTAATTTAGAAAATTTTGATTAGTGTTGAGACATTTTGAAAAGGCCTATATCTCTGCATAATAAACTTAATTAATGTAAATGTAGGAAACATTTACATCCTGGGCATTAAAAATATATAAAGTAAAGTAACCCTGAATTGTTTAAATATATTATTTTAAAAAGTATTTCTTATTTAATAACCTATTACCAAATATACGAGAAAGGTTTAAAAAAATGATATTTTATAACAAGTAGACAGCCAATAGCAATACGTGATATGGTTACATACCGTACCACAAATCTGATAAAAATTTTGAATTTTGGATAAATGCCACATGTAACTTTTAAAATCAATTTAACTTATCTGCAGCACTCATATAAGAGTTTTGCGAAGAATAGTAATGTAGCACTTTATTAGAAGAAATTAAAAAAATATATTATAGCTATTTAAATAACGGCGAACGAATTTTCTTTTAAAAAAATATTTATTTATTTATTAAGAGATGTTTTCAGTTACAAACTTTCTACAAGACTGATTTTTATATTAACGAATAATAAAAACATTATATTCTAACTTATTAAATAACATGCACTTTTGAATAGTCCCACGGAAATGCTTGGTCAGCAGCCATTGTTCTCCCGCTAGGCGATAGTGTGGATAGATCGTGTAACTTCTCCCTCCTTAAGCGCATTTTGCAGCTTCCTGTAGTGTCCTCGCTGCTGTCGTTCTGTCTGACTGTAATTTCTCGTACAAAAATTCAGAATAAAGCAGTTTTTTAATTCCTCGAGTTTAATTAATTTTTCAGTTTCTTGTTTAAAATTACATATAATACTTTAAAGAGTGTTGTGACTAGAAATCTTATCAACATTTATTTATAATGTTTGACCGATCGCCATACAAATTAGAATATACAATGTGTGTATTCTAATACATAATTACAGAAAATCCTAAAAATAAATGGAGCTTCTATGCATATTACTTTTACATCGTTGAGTCAACAGTTGAAATACTTGTACCTTCTTTGTACGTTTTCTTTCTGCGCACTTCGATAACGATTTCTTGATTTCTTCATTATGTTTTTTTTTAAATAATGACATATTTCACCGATCATATTCCAATCAAATAAAATGTATAAGTAATAATATAGCCTAATATTAATCATACAAATATTTATTTTCATAAATGTTTCATTCATAAAATCAAATTTAAAAGCGACTCGTAAGTCTAATAGGAATTTCTCAAAGACGTACGAGAAAGGAAATTCTCTAAATATCGTAGAATTTTTAATCGTGTAGGGAATTCATAGAAATTAAACAATCATTGTCTTTCATATTAATGACTAGTACTCTTAATGAGAACAAGGTGAAATTAATATTGAAATATTCTGTTTTATAACAATTAAGCTTTATCACACTACATGTTGTTCGCGGATATGCTTGGGACATTATATATTTATTATTGCAAGAAATTCGAGTTTAGAATTAGGTAATTTAAGAAATTAGAACATTGAAATTAGTTTAAATAATATGAATGTTATTTGAATATAAAGATTTAACATTTGACTATTGGTAACATTAAAAAAATTTTAGTCTTTTCTGTTTTATAGTCTCGAAAAATATTTTAATTGTAGTTTTAGATCAGGTTTTCTAACCGATAATTAGATTCATAACAGCTTTAACGATTTTAGGTTAGATTTAATGATATAAGAAAATATTTGGTGAAAGTCTTTTAGATTTATTTGTAATTTAAAGACATTACATTTTTAACAAGAAAGAACAAGCTTATCACAAGACGAATTCTTGTAAAAGTATGCTTACACACGGAAACGTTTTATTTATTCAGGCAGAGTTTATTGCACTTGGTGTACTTCTGTCCGTTGTTTATATATCTGTTAAAACTATCCGATAGATAAATAATTCTTAGATAAGAGTTAAAATTAGAGATTCTGTTCCCTTAGGAAATGTATATTATTGTATGTATTTCAAAACAGATGGTTGTTCTTGTTAACATGCAAAGAAAAGTATCTGATTTACATGTTCTCTTAGTTGAGCAGAAACTACACAATGGCTAGCGGCTGGTTTAGGAAGCGGTAATATACATGTCTTATATAAAAAAAATCGCTATATTGCCAATAAACATTTTATTAAACTAGATTAACTTTAAGTACAAATCATATTAATTATAATTAAAAAGTAGGTTTAGACTTGTGAGGAGCGAAATAAATAGAAATTCGCTATTACAAGTTGAACTATATTTTTCTAGTTCAACTAGTTTGTTGAAAAGTCTAAGCAACTTTTGTTAGAAACGGAATAATAAACTTATTTTGAGGATTCGTATATCGTGTGCCACGGACAGAAATACACAGACAACTAAATCTGATAAGATGTGATATCTATAATGTTACATATACATCTAAATATATTTTTCTAAATAAACATTTGTAGGTTTTTTTAAACACATGCAAACACAAATTTTAATTATCGATAGGTTTGTTGTTTGTTGTATAGAGCTTAGACTTTACAAATATTTGTAAGGGAATAACATAAATTATATTACAAATCAGTGTTGAATCGATCCTACTATTTTATTCCTACTAATATTGTTATTGCGTTAATTTGCATGTATTTTTATGTATGTTTTTTTCCTCACCCAAAAATCACTTAAAGAATTTAGATAAAACTTTACAGTTATATAGCTTACACATTAGAATAATACATAGGTTACAATTTATGAAGATTTTGTATAATTTGATTATAATGAAAAATATCAAGTAAGACCGAAAATATTCTGCCCTCTGAGAGAGATCTTGGCGTGTTCTGCCTAAATTAATAGTTTCTACAACTTAATGTACCATACGATTTTTTGTTAAATAAAATCTGCGACAGCAAATGTCACAGAATGAGCCATAAATACAATAAAATTGGATACTTCTTTAAAAAAAAACATAGAGTATTCAATAAATTAATTATGTCTTGTAGTAAGCAATTTGGACGAATAGTTTTAATGTTATCACGGTAAGATTGACCTGACATGAACGACATCGCAAGAACTATATATTTCGGCTAAACAAAACAAATCACGAAACAGAGTATATTGCAATATGTAAGAAGAAACGCAAAACTACAAAAATCGATATGCAATTTACTTTTCAGTTTTTATTTATTGCTACAGCCATACGACAAGAAAAACTATCCAATAACTTAAAAAATTAGTAGTCATTGTCATTATGAATTAAGTCCTGTCTGTCCGTTCCCTTATTTATCTGTATATATAAAAAAATATATTATAAATGTATATTTTACGGCTAAGTTGTTTTTGATTAAATTTAATGTAATTTTTTCTGGAGCGTTTTATTAACATTATTAGTTTTTATTAACACACCGTGGAGGCAAAACCGCAGGCGGAAGTTAGTGATATATACATATCGTATTATTCTAAAACATTTTTGATGATTTTAAACAAATATTTTATTGCCATTATTATATGTGAAGTTTTTATACAAACGTTATTTTAACAAAAACAAACCAATAAAAAAATCTCATCGTTTAATTATTGTATCCAACAAAATCACAGTTTTGTAATTCTTTCAGAAAAAAAAATACTAGCAATGTTGGACCGGATATTACATCCAGCGACGACTAAACTGATCTAGCTTGAAACTAAACAGCTTACTCTAATAGCATGCAGCCACTTTAATTAAAAACAAACAAACCTGTAGAAATAAGATTATAACATAACATATACACATACTTCTTAAGTTTAAATATACTGACACATTATATATTTTTTTATGAATCATAATATATTATATCAATTAATTTATTTTATAGAATTATATGTCCTTAAATATAAAGTTGAAAGGTCCAACTACGTAGTTCAGTGTAGTTGCATGAGTTTTTATTGGAGGTCCAAACCACTTTATGTCAAAGTTTTGAACAAGTTTTGTCAAAAAAGTCTCAATCTCCAGCTCGGCTATACGACGCCCTGTAACATAATAAAATAAATAAAATAATTTAAAAATTCTGAAAATTATTGCAAGCAAACAAAATTTCTCTTAAAAATGGGATGATATAAAAATAATACTATCATGTCACTTCCATTTGACGTAAATTTTACGTACACAAGTAATCACCAATGATCACTTGTGATCAGCAGTGACCACTTGTGATTGATTGAAGTGGAAAAAAAATAAAATACTAAAAAAAAATAACATAAGAATACCTATACATTCTAGCATACAGTGTTCACCGAACAATGAAATAAATTGGGTAAACTAATTACTAATTCACATATTATTAAAATATACCTATACAACTCCGTACTCCAAATCCAAAAGGAGTGTGAACAAACGGATGTGTATTTCCATAATATAGAGGATCGTTTTTATCCACTATCCATCGTTCCGGGATGAACTCATCCGGCATTGGATAATTTTCTTCCATCTTAGACATATATTGGTTGGCAACAAATACGGATGTCTGTAAAATTATATTATTTAAGAATATTTTTACTAAGGATCTACTATTACTACTTATTTTTTATAGCTGATAAGTTTGTTTGTTTGTTTATTTAAACGCGCTAATCTTGGAAACTACCAGATGGATTTCGAAAATTCTTTCTGATTATCACAGGCAGGTTCATGAGGAAGGCTTTCTAACATTGCGGTACAGTTCTTAGTAATCCTAACAGTAAATAAAATATATTGCCAGTGGATGGAATCGTTAGTGAAAGATAGTAAATATTATTTATGAGAAGGCATTTTGTTTTATTATGATATTGAGATTGTTAAGTGTGCCTTTAGTAATAAGAAGGTTACTTTTTTTTCTTTATCGTATTACAAAAACGGCTTATAGGAGTTAGATTACTTTGGTGTTAAGTTACATTAATTAAGCTAATTAAGAATCTATTGGGTTTATAAAATACATGTCCAAATGGAAAATATTTACATTAATACTTGCATACTATACATACATTTTTTGGTATTTTGTAGCCGAGAATGTTGTAATCCCTACTGATTTGTCGAAAGTTTCCTGCTACTACGGGCATTAATCGTAAAGATTCTTTCAAACAGGCCCTCAGATACGGTCGTTTATCATGCGATGACATGATCTCCTTTCTCAATTTTTCTTGTTTTTGAGGGTTGATTGCCAAAAGATATAGCAAGGCTAAAATAGTATTGGCAGTCTGAAACAAATTGTTTTATGGATTATAATATAAAACACAGTGACTCAGATAAGTTACCTGATAATTAAAGTACTTATAAGTCGAATACTCCGAGTTACATATTCAAACAGTATATTATGTTCAAAACCTACCCACAACGAACAACGTCCAGTTAAAACAAGATAAGCTATCTTCATTGCACAATTATCCTTGTATTTTAAAACTAATATTAAGTTTAAAAAATACTAACTAAAGCTGATATTATACACAATTATTGGGACATCCATATATCATTTTATTTGATATTAGACTCTATTGTTTTTTTATTATCTTACTCATATATTAAATATGTCTAAAATATATAAAATATCGAATACAATAATAACAATCTATGATCTTATATTTATATCAATTAAATTAATAAAAGAAAATAGTAATAACTATACCGTATCAATTCCCGCAAACAACATTTCACTTGCCATAATAACTGCAACTTTCTGATCAATTTCGAGTAATTTTTCCAAGATTCCTCTTTCTTCATTAGAAACTTTATCTTTAGTCTTAAGTTTTTCTATAGCTATTTCTATAAAATATTCATTAAGTCTAAAAAAAAAAAAAAGACTGAAACTGCTTTTATAAAAACATGAAAAACTAACTGTTTATTATTATATGCATGTTAATTATATGCAAAACAAAATAAATGTAAAATATATACGTACTATATATTATTTAAATTTACTACTACAGAAAATGTTGCATATTAATTTACCCTCATATTATAAAATGTATTTATTTTTATAACAATATTACTTACTTCATCTGGTCGTCGTAACATTTCATTGCTCTTTTAAAAGCAGGCGTTGAAATATATCTCCATAGACTCGGCATGAAGTCCAACTTCTCCATTGTATTAAACATAGTATGAACGACTTGTATAAGTTTTCTAACTGGGGAATCTTCTGGAAGGTTTGGATCAAAGCAATTCAGGCGTCCACCTAACGCTACCACACCAATTGACTCCAACGCCCACAGATTCATTTCTATATCTAGTTTATTTTCTATAATATTATCTTTATTGCGTAATGATTTCATTCTAAAACAAAAAAAAATTTCGTCCCTATAAAACCAAAGGTGAACCAACCGAAAAGTATTAAAATGCTTTTTCTACCATTAACAATCTCGAATTTTTTAGAAAGCAACACTTCAGTTTTTTTAAAATATTTTGTTAGAGATCTGTTCTATTAAATTCATCCATCTGAATATATAACCAATTGTACAAGATCGTACCGTTTAATCATGTCGTCTGCTACCTCTTCGAGAATTTCTTTGTATAATTTAATTGTTTTTGGTTGAAGCATTGCAGGATTTACTGTTGATCTAAATGTCTTCCAACGTTCCCCATGCCTAGAATAATAAAAAAAATAGTATAAATATGTTACTAGACAATATTTTACTATATTTTGTGAAAAACAGTGCAACATAAGAATTATTGCAACTTCTTACTCGGTCAACAGGCCAGTCGATTCATTAACATCATTTTTCTTATTATGAAATTTTCGGTAATATTCCAGCGACGGGAATCCAGGGCGATGAGGTATTGTATTTTCATTACGAAATATCTAAAATTATATATATTGGAACTCCAAACTATTTGAGATAGATCTATTTTATATAGATTACTTCTTCTGTGGTCAGTCTACTTACATACATAGCTGACTCAGCGTCATAGAGAAATACCATTGCTTGTGATCCGAAAAGTCCTTCTAATTTGACAATGGGTCCGTACGTCCTATATAAAAAACCAGCAAATTTTTCATCCATCTGTCCATACAAGTCACCTTGAAAATAATGTTTGATATTAATTAACAATATAAGGTCATATATTTTATCTCGGAAATATTTTTTTTCCTTTACCTCCAGGGAAATAATGATGGAGTTGTCCAATTAGAGGTAAACTTGAAGGACCAGGAATTTCTTGCCATGTTTTTGTGTTGATATCATCACTTGAACTTATGGTCGGGCTTATTGACGAAAATCTGAAGAGCAGAGATGAGACAAGTGTTTTAGTCTTTTGGCACTTATTTCGCTCCCTCATCCTCATGGTTAAAAAATGTTAAAAAGTAAGACATTAAAATATTAAATTAGGTTTATTTATACACAAACTAAACTGTATGTAAACGTATCTATATCTGTTTAAATCGTATATACAATAGGTTTCTAAAAGTCTTCGCTTTCACAATTCAACACACTTTTTATCGTTGGATATAGGATATTTTTGTTATTGAAAATCTTATAGTCATAGTTTGTTTTCTCTACAATATTTGTCAAGTAAAAAAGTTAATTATTCTTAAGCCATTATTGAATAACAGATATGCTATTATTTTATTTCTTAAAACGTATCAAGTACAACAATCAGAAAAATCCCATCGTTGGATACAATTATTACAATACCTTAGACATCGTTTGTTTATTACGGTTCCATTAAAAAGAGATCTTCTAATAGTATGCATTTTGACACTATTTCACAAACAAAAACAATTTATAATGTATCATGTAGTTATTACAAACTGTATTGCACTTGTTGTTATCAGATTTTCGATAAAATTATTTGTTAAATGATAAATATTATTAGGCATTACGTCATGCAAAACAGACCGGCCTCACAAGATACGTTCGTGAGAATGATTTGTTTTTATGAATATAACCTTGGTACGAGAATAGATTGGATTTGTTAAAACGAGTTTTGGTTTAAATTCATTACATACTTTGCAATGAGTTATTTGCTACTAGTTCTTTTGGTTTTATGGTGTTCTCTCTGAAAAACTCCAATTTTGTCATACTCGTAGTTACGACTCTTCCTGAAACGAAGTAAATAATTGTACGTGTTGAGTATTTTTGCTAGCCACAATATATATAAGAAACGACGAGTGAATGTTGTAATTCTATGTTACATTCATATGGATATAAAAAGTTACACCCTTTAAAATTAAAAATTATGTTGGATTATTTTTGTATAACGTTAAACTCAAATAACAATCGACAATAAGTTGTTTTAATGACTTTAGTGCAAGTAATGATGAAATGGATTTTATTAAAAAAAATGATAATAATATAAAAACAAAAGTACCAAGAATTTTGTAATGGCTATTATCGTTTGATTGAAAAATAGTCAAAAGGACAACTATATACTAGGACCCACCATAAAAAACGTTTTTCTTAACTAAATATATATTAAGAGATATTGTCACAAGTTGTGCAAAAAATACAACTATTAAGTTGTCGAATTTTAATTCGATATTTTTTTTTTCACTATATTGTTGTTATATTGTGCCCCCTCTATGTTTTTCTGTTCACCATGTTGGTTGACCAGTAGAGAATGCTTTAGCATTAAGTCCGTCGTTTGTATGCAATAAAGATAAAATTAAAAAAAAAAAAAAAAAAAAAAAAACTAATTTGATACTGCAAATTGCACTCCTTTTTTAATAAACCGCTTCACAAAATTACTTACTGAGGTGATAAACAATTTATTTCGTAGAATTCCTAACTGGGAAGGGTTGTTTTCATATTGTTGTTATGAATATCTCGAAATAAGCTTATGAATTTAATTCTAGCTTTTTCTAAACGAAACGCTATGCATCGAGTGAAAATTAATTAAGGTTTTAAATGTAAATACAGTAATTATGTAGCAATTTAATCTCTAAAAAATAGTGACATTGCCATAAATTTTGTAAAAAACTAAATAGTAAAAATCTTTTAACGCATAAATTGCTATATTCTTTCTACAGGGGCTTAACAGATGCTCAAGTATTAGAATGAACTTAAATATTTATTGTAGATTAATTAAATAAATCTACTTAATAATTTAATTCAGAAATTATCAAATTATTTAAATATGTGAATTATTAGTTTTGTTTTTTGCTTTGTTGACTTGGAAACGCTTGTAGTTTAGTATATTATTGTTTCTTATTGTAATGATAATTAACGCAAGTTAGAAAAGACCTATTACAAGATGTAATATGTTATATAATAAATAATATGAGGCATTTGTATTGCTGGAATTTAAAATGCCCTTATCGCATATTTTATATATTTTATTATTTACATATTTCAGATAGTGACGAAAACATATACACCACAAAGCTATTTAGCTAATTGTAACTTTCGCTAATTATATATTTTATCTTGTTTAATCGTCTTTACTGTCTTATTAAGCTAAAAGCGTTTCGTGATTACAAGTAACTTTATGTGACACTTAGTACAATTGGTTATACAATGGTAATATTCAAAAGCGTTGTTTTCGGCTTGAAAATAATCTAGAACTTAATATAATCTTAGTAAGAATATTTTTGAAATATTATAATCATATTTTGGTGTAGTTTTCATATCATATATTAGATTAATTCCTTTTAATAAAATAACAGTAGTAAGTAAGTTTATTTTTTAAATATAATCGTAGTCAATTGGATATTTAAATATTTAAAATATAGTACAAAGGACAATTTTTTTAAAAATTATTAGCAAAGTTGGTAACTGTAGTGGCAGGTAATTGTTTTTTGAAGCGCTATTGCTTTAAGTTCAGTAGAACTTTACTTTAAAAAATCCTAAATACAATATTCACTAAAATATGTCCTATATCTTTTCACTTCATTTCATTATGAAAACTGTATTTCCTTGATTAAATTTTATTGCTATAATTCTTATGGCTTTATTTTTACTGTGCAGAAAATCCAAGCTGGATATAACACTTACACGGTCAATGTTCTTACACATATTCCTCACATAAGGGGGTGGACAAAAGGTACGCTTTCACACTTATCCACAATAAAATATACCAAAAAAGGTCCTTGGATATTTCAATCGACACTATTGTAATACGAGAACACAGTATCTTTTTCGAAGACCTTCACCTTTATATGGAAATTTTGATATAACAATTTATTGTCAATTTTATTGTGTACGTATTAATATTAAATCGACTCATTTCAACTAAAATTAATGCATGCAGGCTTATAAAAACTTAGATGAGACTAAAGCGTAAGTGCAATAAAACACAAAAAAAAATCACCTACTTTTGTTCCATGACAAAATAAGGTGATTTGTGTTTGGGTTTTATATATATAATATAAAATAACCATGTTATTATATTATACTAACTGTTTCCCGTGACTTCGTAGACTATATATATATATATATATATATACTATATATATAGACTATATATATATATATATATTAGTAAATTTCTCAATTTTGTAAAAACACGCCCAATACTTACTTACAATTTTTAAATATATTTTACATAGACCATAAAGCTAATACCCATAAGTCACTGGCAACCTTCAGTTTGCGCATTCTAATTGTAGTTTTTGTAAGTTGACTGTACCGTTTTCTTCAAACCGTTGTACCGGTCAAAGCAAGGTCAAGGAAGTGCAGTGGTTTTACGTATTATTATATTTATATATTTAACGTACTTTTATATTGATAGCTATAAAATAAAATATTAATAACAATGTTTTTTGCGACATCCTCTTGGGAGTTTTATATGACAGTGACTCCAGATAAACGTAAATTATTAGATCTCTAAAATAAGCACGCTTACATTTATATGTAACAAAATAGATGTTACGGACGAAGAAAGTATGAGTAGAATATGTGTGAGTGCCTTTACACCGGGTGAAATTACGACATCGAAAAATCTCTTATTCGAGTCAGTCCCAAAGTCAAAAAAGAAAATCCGTAAAAAAGATGGTAAAACGCAAAGAGAGATTGAAGACATTATAAGCTTATTGAAGGACACAGACCCTGAGTGTATTCCTATATTCGTAGCAAAGGATTTACAAAAGCTACCCCCGGTTACTTTCGACCATGTAGATGTTACAAGTTTATTGAAAGATATCGTAAAAATAAAATCGGAGAGTGGAACGGAGAGTGGAAGGAGTGTTCGCCGACTGAAGAATGGAAGGTTGTTCAAAAAAAAAGGTTGCGAAATAGGTTTATAGGAAAAACTGGAAAAGCTGAAACCGAAATAAATGAAAAATTCAAAGCGGCAGAGATTAATGTTCCAATTTATATTTACAACGTTTTAAAGGAGGTGGCAGTGTGTCAGAAGAATACATTGAAAAGAAATCGAATGTTTCTGTAACTTTAGAAAAAATAAACATGAAAACAAGGAAAGATTATGACTCATATAAAATTTTTGTACCTAAGCACAAACTAGATTTGTTTATGAATGATGA
Source organism: Mechanitis mazaeus (assembly GCA_959347395.1). Lineage (NCBI taxonomy): Eukaryota > Metazoa > Arthropoda > Insecta > Lepidoptera > Nymphalidae > Mechanitis > Mechanitis mazaeus. The sequence goes on from OY365743.1 coordinate 14,073,086, forward strand.
CTTTTGGCCGACTGGAGTGTCGTATCGACATTTTATTAACTTCAGACATAATTGGAAAAAAGAAACGCTGAGTAAAGAAACCTATGATGACCGACACCGACCAAAGATTAATATACAATAAACAGGAACACAAACTAGTTACTTTTAATTGCAAATGCTTAAAAAGGTCTATTGAAGGCATAAGATTGCTATGTCAATCATGCGACATTATAGCCCTGCAAGAGACGTGGTTGTTGCCTCATGATATGTCGTTACTCAGTACCGTTGACAAGAACTTCGGGTATACTGGAACGTCGGCGGTGGATACGTCGGCCGGGCTGCTCATTGGCCGCCCTCACGGAGGTGTGGCGATATTATGGCGTAAAAGTGCATTTGACAAGGTTTCGGTAATAGATTGTGATAACGTAAGAATTGCAGCTGTGAAATTGACTGTGAATACTCGATCTATAGTGGTTTTTAGTGTCTATATGCCGACCTGTTCTCAGGATAATTTACCGATATTTACAGAGTGCTTAAGTTCATTACGATCTATAATGGAAATAGAGGAAAACTTAGGAGTTGAATCCTTTTATATTTTAGGGGATTTTAATGCTCATCCAAACGAGCTATTTTTTAATGAAATGTGTAGTTTCTGTGTTGAACAAAAGTGGTTGTGTATAGATGTGGAAAATTTAGGAATAGACTCGAACTCGTATACATTTATAAGCGATGTGCATGGTAGTGTTAGGTGGTTGGATCATTGCATAGTCACGGAGTCAGCTAGTAAAACAATTAATAGTACATACATTAAATATGATGTGTACTAGTCGGACCACTTTCCACTTGTGCTTCACTGTAATTTATTTAATGTAAAACCTAAAATAATGTTACCTAAATGTTGGCGCAAAAAGGACCGGGATAGAGTATTGTGGGGTGTTAGGAATATTTCTCAAACACAAAGATATACTGAGATTTGTAATTTAAAACTTAGTAAAATTAACTTTCATGAAGAATTGTTTAATTGTAGTGAAACGTATTGCAATAATCACATACATAAGGCTATTATTAACAGACTATACGACACCGTAATAAATGTTCTATCGGATGCGGCCGCAATAACGTATCGCAGCAAGTGTCCTAGAAAAAATGGTTTTGTAGCAGGGTGGAATGGGTATGTCGCGAACTTGCACAGAGAGGCTCGATTTAGATTCCAAATTTGGGTGGAACAGGGAAAACCGTGTTTTGGAAAAAATTATGAAAACATGTTAGAAAGTAGGAAATATTTTAAAAGAAAATTAAAGTGGTGTCAAGACAGACAAGAACAAATAAAAATGGATATCTTAGGATCAGACTTATTGGGAAAAAATTTTAGCAGATTTTGGAAAAATACAAATAAAATAAATAATAGGCCCAGCATCCCCGTAAGCGTAGAGGGTGAGCATATTATAAAAAATATTGCAAATGTATTTAAAAAACATTTTACAGTAACATCACTCTTAGACTCGGAGTCGGTTAGTAATAGTGACATTGTGTCTGGGCGATCTGTTCAAGTTTTGGTAAAAGATGTAACGGAAATTATTATTAATATGTCGAAGGGAAGGTCTCCTGGTCATGATGGCCTAAGTATAGAACATTTTAGATTTGCCGGCGAGCATCTGCCTCGTTTACTTGCGACACTCTTTAATGCCTGTCTGGGACATACCCATTTACCTGAAGCTTTAATGCGTACCATAGTAGTACCTGTTGTTAAAAATAGAACGGGAGACACATCTGACAAGAGTAATTACCGGCCTATATCGCTTGCAACGACAGGTGCAAAAATACTTGACATTTTTCTAAAGGCTACCTCGCTAAGTTTGTAAGGCTTCACGATGCTCAATTTGGGTTTAGACAGGGTGTTTCTACAGAAAGCGCTACTTTCTGTCTCAAGCATACTGTTAAGTATTATACGACGAGGAAAACACCAGTGTATGCGTGTTTTCTAGATTTGTCTAAGGCCTTTGGTCTTGTAAATTATGAGTTCCTGTGGGAGAAGCTAAGAGGCACGGGTATGCCGACGGAATGTACTAAATTATTTAAATTTTGGTATATGCACCAAAAAAATCAGGTTAGGTGGGAGGGGGAGCCTTGTCGGATGAGTATACATACCCTTAGGTGTGGCGTGCGACAAGGTGGACTTAGCTCCCCTACTCTCTTTAACCTATACGTGAATGAGCTGGTTGAGAGGCTCAGCAGCGTCCATGTGGGATGTTATATTGATGGTCAATGCGTCAATAACCTGAGCTACGCTGACGACATGGCGCTGCTGAGCCCCTCAATTGGGGGGTTAAGAAAATTAATAGGGATCTGCGAGTCGTACGCGAAGGCCCATGGCCTGCTAATCAATGCCAAGAAAAGTGAGATCCTTGTGTTTAAGGCTGGTAAGCGGTTACCAGGTCGTGTGCCAACAGTAACTCTAAATGGATCAATATTAAAGAGAGTTACCAATTTTAAATATCTGGGCCACATAATTACTGATGATTTATGTGATGATGAGGATATTGAGAGAGAGCGTAGGGCGCTGTCGGTAAGAAGCAATATGCTCGCTCGCAGGTTTGCTCGTGGTACTACGGATGTCAAGATTACTCTTTTTCGGGCTTTTTGTCAGTCGTTTTACTCGGGTGGCCTGTGGGTGAGTTACTCGCGTCGAGCCTACAGCACTATACGAGTGCAGTATAACAATGCCTTCAGAATGCTGTTGCGGCTACCACGGTTCTGCAGTGCCTCCGCAATGTTCGCGGATGCACGTGTGGACGGATTTCATGCAATTATGCGTAAAAAAGCTTCGTCTCTATTGCGGCGCATGAGGGCCAGCAGCAACAGCATTCTGAAAACAATTATGGATCGCCCTCATTGTTCTATCCAGAAACACTGGATAGAAACAATGACAGGCCAAATAAAATAAATTGTAATTAATTATTTGTATCATGTAACTAACAATAACTAACCTAGTTTATAAGTAAAAATTGTTACTAACATACTAACACTATATGGATGATCTTATCTGAATTAAATATTTATTATTATTATTATTATTATTATTATTATTATTATTATTATTATTATTATTATTATTATTATTATTAGAGTCATCATCCACCTATTTTTCTTAATCACCTGATAATTCAATGTAATAATCTTGACACATTGCAATACGTTTTTGCAACGATTTTGAGTCAAAGAGCCTGATGCTAATATCCAGTCTGTGGGGTTGCGATATATGGTGGTATCAGCCTTTATAACTGTCCCTTAGGCGGCTTTTATGATTCTCATGGGACGATATTTACCACTCCTTAATTACATTAGGCAGTGAGTATTATTGTACATTTTAAGAGTGTAGTAAAATGTGTTTTTTAACTCAAGTTTGAATATTTTAACAAATTCGTCTATATCTGTTAGTATTATTATATTTTTAAATATCTCAAATTTTATATAGTAAACAGGGAAATTCATTAAAAATTTGTTTATAATATTGACTCTTAATATTACATTCTATAATAAAATACAAAATGATAATTCTTATAGAGAATACTCTGAATTTAATTTATTCTAAAGTTTTCAAATTGATAGAAAGTAACTTGTCAATTGACTGCAGCCACACGAATGTTGTCGTTTAACGCTTGTAACTCCTGATGATCGACTTAATATCGACGTAACAGTAATGATGGCTGTCGGTACTCAAGTGTCGTTTGTTCGATGATAATGATATGCGGGTGAAAGTTACTTATGCTGCGAACTTTTTTTTTTCTTTTTTCCGTTGGAAAAACCCGGCGGCCCAGGGGTTTGACGGCCAGAGGGTGATGTGGGAGTACCTGGCAGCATAGAGGACGCTGCCATTTGTAAGGCTACCCACTAAAAAACCAACGGTTGACCTCTGCGCCGTAATGGGACGTAACGCGATCGCGTTAGCATACATCGTGACGCCCCGGCAAGCCGTGAACTTATTGTAAACTGCAAATTAATAAAAATAACTTAGGTAAAAAGAGAAAGAATACCTAATAAAAAAATACGGTTGAAATGACATACAAAACAAGGGAAAAAAGCTTCCAATTAAATTTCGTTGAAGTTTTCCGAATGATTCAAAAGGAGTTATATTAATCAAGAAAGTTTTAAAAATTATAACCACATTTTTAAACAGAAGTCGAAAAACGTTGCTAAAGAAAACTTATAACTAAGTTAAATAATTTTGACTAGTGTTGAGACATTTTGAAAAGGCCTGTATCTCTGCATAATAAACTTAATTAATGTAAATGTAGGAAACATTTACATCCTGGGCATTAAAAATATATAAAGTAAAGTAACTCTGAATTGTTTAAATATATTATTTTAAAAAGTATTTCTTATTTAATAACTTATTACCAAATAAACGACAAAGGTTTAAAAAAAATGATATTTTATAACAAGTAGACAGCCAATAGCAATACGTGATATGGTTACATACCGTACCACAAAACTGATAAAAATTTTGAATTTTGGATAAATGCCACATGTAACTTTTAAAATCAATTTAACTTATCTGCAGCACTCATATAAGAGTTTTGCGAAGAATAGTAATGTAGCACTTTATTAGAAGAAATTAAAAATATATATTATAGCTGCAAACAAAATTTAGATTTATATTTTGCTTAGTGATTGATAATATATAATTACTACTAGTAAATATCAAGTACGTGTATCAACCCAATTCAATAATTAAATGGACATTAAGTCAATTAAAAAAAGCGATAAAAAATGTCACCATTAATAATATGTAATAAAATATTGTTCTATTGTTAAATTGATAACAAATTTGATCTTGATAATTAACATACATTCCTATTCATAATATCAAGTTCTTTATTTTATTTACCATTCTATTTTCTGTTTGAATTAACTAATTGCATATAATCGTACTTAAGGCACGTATTTTAGTGAGTATATAATAATAAATTAATGAATGAATAAATGGACGCACACGCAAAATAAATTTTGAATAGATCCGGGTTAGAACATAAAATTTATAGAGATAGATTGAATTTGGGATATTTTAACGTCACGAACATAAAAAACGATTATACTATCCACTAAATTATGAATCACAACATTTTTTAAATATAGTTTATTGTAGCTAAATATTATATAAGGCTTTAAATAACAACTCGTACGTTTTCAACTGAAACAATAAAGAGTGAATAATGATCACAACTTAAAAAAAAATCATTTCTCTTTCCGTATAAAATACATGTTCGTTTCTGACGTTTTTAATCTTTTCATTATTTATATACTTATATTATTTATTATTATATTTAAATAAGAAAGATATTTATTATAGTTATTGTATATAACGACCATCACCTTTGGTTTTTTTTACGATACTTGAAACAATTGAAAGTTATTATTTATTTTATCACACATTTGTTTTCTTAATTTAAACTTGTTTGAAATGTTAGTGATAACTTTTAAGAAATTAGCAATTGGTATAAGAACCGTTTTTTTTATAAAATCCTGCCACAAACGTTAAAAATACTGTTATTAGATTTTTATTGTCTTTTTAAACTAAAATTTGTTTTAAATTATTGTTCATTATTGGATTATTATATACTTTTACAACATCTTATTCGTTAAACTGTAGTTTTTTTTGTCTTATATATTGTTTTTTGTCTCAAATAATAATGTATAATACAGTGTTTTTTAAGAAATGTAAGTTTTAAGAATTGCAAATTATGTTCTAAATTTAAAGTTTTAATATAAAAGTTTATTTTACCTCAGAAATATTAGTATAATAATTTATTTTTACATTTTTTTATTCTTTGAAGAAAAAAATATATTATACATACAAAGTGTTTTTTGTTTTAGTTATGCATATATTGTATCTTTTTATATTTATCCAAGAAATATCGTCTTCTTTCAAAATGTATTTTTTGAGGTAGCACAGAGGAACAGTAGTCAACAATATCCCAATTGGTGATAATGATAACTATATCATTTCCCGATATAACAAAGGATTTGGTCCTGTCTTTGAAAGCTTTATACGAATTGAAAGGGTTTGTTGAAATGGTTCTCATTGAAGATATTAATAAAAGATTGCTTTCCTGTTATGACTTTCTATTTGTATCTACTGTATCATGACTAATGTTTGTAATTTCAAATATGTTTCTGCTAATAAGGTAATCTATTTTTTCGTTTGGTTCGGAAAATCATTATAGGATTTATTTTCCTCCCGACTCATTATATGAAATATATGTGGCAGGTCACACTGACATTTTTTATTATTATTTATTTATTATTTATTTATTTATGTACCTTAATTTTACAAAGACATTTTAATTTAACAATATGTACATAGAATAGATTTTTAACACTATTTACTAAAAGCCAACGAACGGGATGAACTAAGTAAGCCTATATGCAGAATATGTTGTAAAGTTTTGCTGAAATTATATGAATATTTTGTGATTTTTTAATTAAATCTTATTTTGAGGTATGTTGTCATTTAGATCACAGTGGTAAGGTTCATTAACTTATTTAGTAACTGTAACAAGGGAGGAACGACCACAGGGTGATTACTATAAAACTCTTCTTATGAACATAATTTCTTTGAAGTTACCGTACTATGATATTTCGTTAACTAACAACGTTCATATTACCAAATCGAAGATTATAAATAAAACAATATCCTGCAAAAAGTTATAAAAAAATATATTCATTTATATGAACATTTAAAATATTTAAGAATCAGACCAGACAAAACATTAAAGCTGGAAACGTGAAGTAATTTACGCCACAGAGGGTTAATAACAAAGTAACCTATGTTTTCGCCGAGTAGTTCGAATGAGGAGGCTCGGGTGACTCATTAGTGCGCCCTTTTATTTTGTAACTCGTAAATATTTTGCAGATAACATTTATACGGAGTTGACATGTTGTACATAAGGTTGATTATTAAGTAATAACTTAAACTATAACGTTTATATTTCTTTCTAGTTTAGTGTAGTCTGGTTTTGTTTAGTTTAATAATCTTACAAAGTTTTTTGAATATTTGGAAAATAGATGTGTTATAAATATCTATAACAATATTTTGTGGCATAAAAATATGGTATTTAATTAAAAAAATATTATTCATCGATTTATGCATAACATTAAAAAAGCGATAAATCATTCTTAATATGCTACATATTAATACGCAATCAGCCAATGAAATTACTCGTACAAAAATTCAGAATAAAGCAGTTTTTTAATTTCATCTAAATATATTTTTCTAAATAAACATTTGTAGGTTTTTTTTTGAACATATGTTACAAGGTCAATACGTCATTAATAAAAAAATACATATAACAATATCGTAACACTAAGTAGCAAACCAAACCGACATGCAAACACAAATTTTAATTATCGATAGGTTTGTTGTTTGTTGTATAGAGCTTAGACTTTACAAATATTTGTAAGGGAATAACATAAATTATATTACAAATCAGTGTTGAATCGATCTTACCATTTTATTCCTACCAATATTGTTATTGCGTAAATTTGCATGTATTTTTATGTATGTTTTATTCCTCACCCAAAAATCACTTAAAGAATTTAGATTAAACTTTACAGTTATATAGCTTACACATCAAAATAATACATAGGTTACAATTTATGAAGATTTTGTATAATTTGATTATAATGAAAAATATCAAGTAAGACCGAAAATATTCTGCCCTCTGAGAGAGATCTTGGCGTGTTCTGCCTAAATTAATAGTTTCTACAACTTAATGTACCATACGATTTTTTGTTAAATAAAATCTGCGACAGCAAATGTCACAGAATGAGCCATAAATACAATAAAATTGGATACTTCTTTAAAAAAAAAACATAGAGTATTCAATAAATTAATTATGTCTTGTAGTAAGCAATTTGGACGAATAGTTTTAATGTTATCACGGTAAGATTGACCTGACATGAACGACATCGCAAGGACTATATATTTCGGCTAAACAAAACAAATCAACAAACAGAGTATATTGCAGTATGTAAGAAGAAACGCAAAACTACAAAAATCGATATGCAATTTACTTTTCAGTTTTTATTTATTGCTACAGCCATACGACAAGAAAAACTATCCAATAACTTAAAAAACATTCATGCTAGGATTAGTAGTCCTTGAAATTATGAATTAAGTTGTCTGTCACTTCCCATATTTATCTGTATATGTAAATATAAAAAAATATAAATGTATCTTTTACGGCTAAATTGTTTTTGATTAAAATTAATATAATTATTCTGAAGCGTTTTATAAACATTATTAGTTTTTATTAACACACTGTGTTACACTAATATATAATAATACGATATGTATATATTAATGTGTCACATTAATATATACATATCGTATTATTCTAAACCATTTTTGATGATTTGAAACAAATATTTTATTGCCTTTATTAAATTTATAGTTTTTAAAATAACGTTTGTAACGTTATTTTAACACAAACAAACCGATAATAAATCTCATTGTTTAATTATTGTAAAATCCAACACAATCACAGTTTTGTAATTCTTTTAGAAAAAAAAAATACTAGCAATGTTCGACCGGATATTACATCCAGCGACGACTAAACTGATCTAGCTTGGAAATAAACAGCTTACTCTACTAGCATGCAGCCACTTTCATTAAAAACAATGCATTGTCTTATCACAATTTCTACATATATAACATAACACACACTCACGCACAAACATATAGAAATAGGATTATAACATAACATATATACATACATTTTAAGTTTCAATTTAATTATCGGTTAAATATAAGAATGTTCTTTTTGTTACAAATATACTGACACATTATATATTTTTTTATGAATCATAATATATTATATCAACTAATTTATTTTATAGAATTATATGTCCTTAAATATAAAGTTGAAAGGTCCAACTACGTAGTTCAATGTAGTTACATGAGTTTTTATTGGAGGTCCGAACCACTTTATGTCAAAGTTTTGAACAAGTTTTGTCAAAAAAGTCTCAATCTCCAGCTCGGCTATACGACGCCCTGTAACATAATAAAATAAATTAAATAATAAAATCATTTAAAAATTATAAAAATAATTGTAAGCTAACAAAATTACTCTTAAAAATGGGATGGTATAAAAATAATACCATCCTGTCATTTCCGTTTGACGTCCATTTGACGGACGCAAGTAATCACCAATGATCACTTGTGGTCAGCAGTGATCACTTGTGATCAGCAGTGATCACTTGTGATTGATTGAAGTGGAAAAAAATAAAATTAAAAAAAAATAACATAAGAATACCTATACATTCAAGCATACAGTGTTCATCGTTCAATTAAATAAATTGGGTAAACTATTTACTTATTCACATATTATTAAAATATTACCTATACAACTCCGTACTCCAAACCCAAAAGGAGTGTGAACGAACGGATGTGTATTTCCATAATATAGTGGGTCATTTTTATCCACTATCCATCGTTCCGGGATAAACTCATCCGGCATTGGATAATTTTCTTCCATCTTAGACATGTATTGGTTGGCAACAATGACGCATGTCTGTAAAATTATATTATTTAAGAATTTTTTTTTACTAAGGATTTACTATTACTACTTATTTTTTAAAGCTGATGAGTTTGTTTGTTTGTTTATTTGAACGCGCTAATCTTGGAAACTACCAGATGGATTTTGAACATTCCTTCTGATTATCACAGGCAGGTTCATGAGGAAGGCTATCTAATATTGCGGTACTGGTCTTAGTTATCCTAATAATAAATAAAATATGGAATCCAGCCAGCCAGCGGATGGAATCGTTAGTGAAAGATAATAATGTTAGCTCAAGATATGAGAACGGTAGAAGTAAATGCTTGGTCAGCATAATAACAATTTAATACGAATCGTCTCATATCTTGGGAACATATTTGATGTGAATAGATTTTATAATATTAAATTCAATTGATTGTAGCTTGCGCTTTTGCTCAGTAATTTCTTAAGTTTATAATTTAAGTAAATTTTAATATAATTTCAATTTCTTTATTTTTAAAAAATCCACCTGCGTTCCCGTAAACTTGTCTAAATAGTAAATATTATTTATGCGAAGGCATTTTGTTTTATTATGATATTGAGATTGTTAAGTGTGCCTTTAGTATAAGCAGATTACCTTCTATTATTTATTGTATTACAAGAACGGCTTATAGGTGTTAGGTTACTTTGATGTTAGTTACATTAGTTAAGCTAATTAAGAAACTACTGGGTTTCTAAAATACATGTCCAAATGGAAAATATTTACATTAATACTTGCATACTGTACATACATTTTTTGGTATTTTGTAGCCGAGGATGTTGTAATCCTTACTGGTTTGTCGCATGTTTCCTCCTACTACGGGCATTAATCGTAAAGATTCTTTCAAACAGGCCCTCAGATACGGTCGTTTTTCATGCGATGACATGATCTCCTTTCTCAATTTTTCTTGTTTTTGAGGATTGATTGCCAAAAGATATAGCAAGGCTAAAATAGTATTGGCAGTCTGAAACAAATTGTTTTATGGTGTATAATATAAAATACATTGACTCAGATTAGTTACCTGATAATTAAAGTACTTATAAGTCGAATACTCCGAGTTACATATTCAAACAGTATATTATGTTTTTAACGTATCCAACGAAGGAACAACGTCCAGTTAAAACAAGATAAGCTATCTTCATTGCAATTATCCTTGTATTTTAAAACTAATATTAAGTGTAAAAATATTAACTTAAGCTGATATTATACACAATTATTTGGACATCCGTATATCATTTTAGTTGATATTAGACTCTATTGTTTTTTTATTATCTTACTTATATATTAAATATGTCTAAAATATATAATAATAATAAAATATCAAATACAATAATAATAATCTATTATATTATATTTTTGTCAATTAAATTAATAAAAGCTAATAGTAATAACTATACCGTATCAATTCCCGCAAACAACATGTCACTTGCCATAATAACCGCAACTTTCTGATCAATTTCGAGTAATTTTTCCAAGATTCCTTTTTCTTCATTAGAAACTTTATCTTTAGTCTTAAGTTTTTTTATAGCCATTTCTATAAAATATTCGTTAATTCTTAAAAAAAAGACTGACACTGCTTTAATATAAACATGACAACCAAAAAAATTATTTGCTTAAAATATTTGTTTCATATTTCTGTTTATTATTATATGCATATTTTAATTATATGAAAAACAAAATAAATGTAAAATATATACGTACTATATATTATTTAAATTTACTACTACAGAAAATGTTGCATATTAATTTACCTTCATATTATAAAATGTATTTATTTTTATAACAATATTACTTACTTCATCTGGTCGTCGTAACATTTCATTGCTCTTTTAAAAGCAGGCGTTGAAATATATCTCCATAGACTCGGCATGAAGTCCAACTTCTCCATTGTATTAAAAATAGTATGAACGACTTGTATAAGTTTTCTAACTGGGGAATCTTCTGGAAGGTTTGGATCAAAGCAATTCAGGCGTCCACCTAACGCAACCACACCAATTGACTCCAACGCCCACAGATTCATTTCTATATCTAGTTTATTTTCTATAATATTATCTTTATTACGTAATGATTTCATTCTAAAACAAAAAAAAATCTCGTCGCTATAAAACCAAAGGTGAAAGAACCAAAAAGTATTAAAATGTTTTTCTACCATTAACAATCTTGAATTTTTTAGAAAGCAACACTTAAGTTTTTTTTTAAATATTTTGTTAGAGATCTGTTCTATTAAATTCATCCATCTGAATATATAAGCAATTGTATTAGCTCGTACCGTTTAATCATGTCGTCTGCTACCTCTTCGAGAATTTCTTTGTATAATTTAATTGTTTTTGGTTGAAGCATTGCAGGATTTACTGTTGATCTAAATGTCTTCCAACGTTCCCCTTGCCTAGAATAATAAAAGAAAATAAAAGAAAATAGTTTAAATATGTTACAGAGAAAATATTTTACTATACTTTGGGTAAAACAGTGTAACATATGAACTATTGCAACTACTTACTCGGTCAACAGGCCAGTCGATTCATTAACATCATTTTCCTTATTATGAAATTTTCGGTAATATTCCAGCGACGGGAATCCAGGGCGATGAGGTATTGTATTTTCATTGCGAAATATCTAAAATTATATATATTGGAACTCCAAACTATTTGAGATAGATCTATTTTATATAGATTACTTCTTCTGTGGTCAGTCTACTTACATACATAGCTGACTCAGCGTCATAGAGAAATACCATTGCTTGTGAACCGAAATGTCCTTCTAATTTGACAATGGGTCCGTACGTCCTATATAAAAAACCAGCAAATTTTTCATTCATCTGTCCATACAAGTCACCTTGAAAATAATGTTTAATATTAATTAACAATATAATTTAATATATTTTATTTCGGAAATATATTTTTTTTTTCTTTACCTCCAGGGAAAAAATGATGGAGTTGTCCAATTAGAGGTAGACTTGAAGGACCAGGAATTTCTTGCCATGGTTTTGTGTTGATATCATCACTTGAACTTATAGTCGGGTTTATTGACGAAAATCTGAAGAGAAGAGATGAGATAAGTGTTTTAGTCTTTTTGGCACTTATTTCGCTCCCTCATGGGTAAAAAATTTTAAAAAGTAAGACATTAAAATATTAAATTAGGTTTATTTACACACAAAGTAAACTTTATGTAAACGTATCTATATCTGTTTAAATCGTATATACAATAGGTTTCTAAAAGCCTTCGCTTTCACAATTCAACACTCTTTTTATCGTTGGATATACGATATTTTTGTTATTAAAAATCTTATAGTCATAGTTTGTTTTCTCTACAATATTTGTCAAGTAAAAAAGTTAATAATTCTTATTGAATAACAGATATGCTATTATTTTATTTCTTAAAACGTATCAAATACAACAATCAGAAAAATCCCATCGTTGGATACAATTATTACAATACCTTAGACATCGTTTGTTTATTACGGTTCCATTAAAAATAGATCTTCTAATAGTATGCATTTTGACACTATTTCACAAACAAAAACAATTTATAATGTATCATGTATCGCACTTGTTGTTATCACATTTTCGATAAAATTATCTTTTAATGATAAATATTATTAGGCATTACGTAATGCAAAACAGACCGGCCTCACAAGATACGTTCGTGAGAATGATTTGTTTTTATGAATATAACCTTGGTACGAGAATAGATTGGATTTGTTAAAACGCGTTTTGGTTTAAATTCCTTCCGTCAACACTCCAATTTTTGTCATATCATAACTAACATCATAACACGTGAGTGTTAGAAAATCAAATAATAAAACAAAAAGTTATTTTTTATTTTATTTTAATAATTTTATTTTGTATTGATCTAAAATTATAATTATTACTATTTAAAGGGTTACAATCATGAAAATATAAGGTACTCTAACTAACATTTTTTTACTCATCTGACAAATAAATAAACAAGAGATAGGATCGTATTACCATGAAAACGATAAACTTGCAAAGCATTCGAAATGTTGCATATTTTGTGTCTTTCGTGAGATTTGTTTTACGATAGGCCTAATCACTATCTCCTCTAATTTGACATAAATTTCTATGCATACGATGAAGTAAACATTCAAAAGCGTAGATTCATTCATGTAAAATAGTTAAAACTACTTCAAAGCGTTCTTAGTTGCTAGGACATTCGTGTGTTTAACCTGTGTCTGTTATAGTATTACATAATTTACAATGAATTATTACTACTAGTTCTTTTGGTTTTATGGTTAACTCCAATTTTGTCATACTCGTAGTTACGACTCTTCCTGAAACGAAGTAAATAATTACGTGTTGAGTATTTTTGCTAGCCACAATATATATAAGAAACGACGAGTGAATGTTGTAATTCTATGTTACATTCATATGGATATAAAAAATTACACCCATTAAAATTAAAAATTGTGTTGGATTATTTTTTTGTAATTTTATTGTGAATTATTATTTTGTTTTTATTCCAATATTGACTTTTAATATATAAAACATCTAACAGCACAATACCCCTAATAATTACAATTCGCAAGTAGCATGAATTATTCAATCTAGGCGCGGTTATTAATAAAATAAGCTGTCTTTTCTAAGTTTTATAGTAATGAGTTAGATAACACGATATGTCATTCCTTGTTTCTAATTTTATAGCAACGATTCAATTTTGAAGACATAAGGCTGAATAGTTAAAATAACATTTACCTTAGTTAATATAACTGTTTTGGATATATAAATAGAAAAATATGAAAAGCCAACAAATTTTATTTTATATCAGTATCATTATACAAAAATAACAATGTATTGTATGCAATCTTAATCTCTATGCAAATGTCCGATGCACAAAGCTTGTTGTTGGTGACTTTCAGCGACATTTACAATTCAGATAGCACCTTTACTTCAAGACAAAACGACTAAAACTATTTCTCGCTAGGTCACCAGGCAATCTAGAAAAGCGTATTTGAGAACCTTATTCGATGGCATTAAAAGCGAGCTAACATTGACTAACAAATAAGTTTCTTTTATTGAATAAATTGCACTGAAACGATTGAATAATAAATTGCTATTTTATGTGAATACGAATAATTATTAGGTAAGAATTTAAAGTTAGAAGTTTTGATAGATAAAAATGTATGTGTAAAGAAGGCAAGTGGTGCCTATAAAAGTATTATTAAGTTATTATTACTTCTATACAAACAATTTACGTAACAAAATAAAGTATAAAGCAACATGGAAGGGTATACTTACGAGTGGCCTAGAGTTCAATATCGGTAATGGCATAGCGTGCGTCAAACAATTACTGAAAGGTGAGCCCTTGACATAGGGAACTGCGTCAATGTTAACATCATTGATTTGATTTACCATATTGTTGAATCTAAGTTCAAATTCAAACAATAATACATGCGGGGTTAGAAAGTTTCTCAACGATTATTTTGGAATATCGATATAATATAATGGAATCATAGAGTTACTTATTGATGAGAATTGTCTTCGACATTGACTTTGGGATTTTTATAAAAAATTTCAAAAATATTAATGTACAAACGACGGTTATACTGATTTTTATGGAGGGACTAAAACGTAGTAGGTTCCATTTGGATTGAAGTTCTTGATATTAATTAACTTCTCTTTGTTTAATTTTCCATAAAGTTTTGTTATTGCAAATTGTTTTCTAAATCAGAATACAACGAGACTGTAACTTTCCAATACTTGAACGCTTAATATAAATGATAACTAATCACAATCCACTTAGTTCTATTTGTGGTCAGTGTAACATATATTATAATAGTTGGAGACGAATGTCTGTCTTTATGTTCTAATTTATATTATCCTTCTTTAAAATATTTTTTAATTTATATTTAACATAAGTTTGTGTATAGTAAAATGCAAATAAAACATGTTTTTAAAATAAGAACATCATACTTCATCAAATAATAACTCGCTAGAATGAGTTGCTTCAATGTTAAAATTCAACCCTTTTTAAGATAATATTTTTTACTAATTCATTAAAAATTTATATTTTCCCGATTTTTCTTTAAATTTGTACTTTAAATCAATGTTACATTCAAAATTTTATAAAATATGAGTTTTTTGAGACCTAGTGAAAATAAAATATGTTTTTTTTTTCAATATATAATTATTTTAAAATAAAATTAAATCAATATTTGGTAAAAATGCAATTAAATATTCAGCCATAGATACAAAAAAAAAACATTATTATACATTTTTGACCTTGAAACCTGTTATTCGTACGTGAATAAGAATGAATATCCTTTGTTTGTTGTGGGGGTCATTTGAAAGACTAGTTTTACAGTTGCAGTTCGCAATATTTTTATTGCGAAAAGTTTATTTTCTGGGGAGCTGACGTCCAAAGTATTACTTATAAAATGAATCCAACGACGACAATCCATAAGATCATCTCTGAAATTGTTTTTAAGGCTTACAGATACATTTCAGAAGACAACATATTTTCTATCCTGTTGTTTGTTTAGTTTCAAAACCTAAAAAAAAAACCGAAATCAATCCTTTTATACAATGGTTAATTTTTTGATAATGTATGATACTTCAAGTTTACATTAGGCATAAACGCAATTTTGTGTAAATGTTTTGTGTTCAATAATATATTTTTTTTGGCTGCATCAGAATTTATATTCTTCTGAACACAATAAAATAATTCTCTATAATAATAACAAGGTAACAATTTTGTAATAAAGTATTTTAATAGACATTAACAAATTAAATATTACATTAACTACCTTAGGCGATCTAGACGACCTACTGTTAAAACTGTCATAGTTATGAAAAAAAAAATGTTTCAATTTTACAATATTTTTGCTTCTTGAGACCTTTGAACCGTATAGTAGATGAACTGGTTCTTTATAAAAGAAAGTGACTTAGATAAAATTTATTGTCTAAATAATCCGGCCTCATAAGGCCGAAAGACGTAACATTTATGTTTCTAAATAGAGAGCTTTATTAATATTAATTTAATATTTAAAATAAAGATCATTATTTATATATATAAAACGAAATGCTACTAAAGAATAAAAAAAAGTCTATTGTATAAAAATATTCATGCTCTATTTTATTTTTAGTCAATCAATACTGTCAACAGAAATATGATAAGCAGGCAGATGATAAGCAGGCACCCAGATTATATAACGGACAATTCTTGTTTTGACTCCATAATCTTGTTCAGAGTCCACTGTCTGGTAGTACTTGTAAGTTTTAAACCGGTCGATCTTGTTATTTTTAATAATGTATGTAACGTTTAAACATTATTTTTAAATAATATTATTGTTTCATTTATTATTCCTTTTGGTTATATATATAACAAAAACGTTTTTTTAATTTATAAGTATTCTCATTCATTATACTGCTGCAATGTATTTTAATACGATCGTTAAGAAAATTTGTCAATAAATATATATATAGAAACTTTTAGTATTATTTATAGAAGTAACTATACTGAAATGCAAAAATAAAGAAGATAGGAGTCAGACGCAAGACGCGGTGTTTGAATGGGATCACGTCCCAATGATAAACAACAACCGGTGTTCCTCAGGGATATATCTCAGAAGCTATTCTGTTTCTAATCAATGTATTTTACATACACTTATGCGGATGATAAGCACTTACTTATTCTACACTACAATATTTAAAATGAATAAATTCTTTTATAATTAAGCTTGATTTGCATACGATATCCATTTTTAAGTCAAAATATAATAAACATATAGATTTTTTTTTTTTATGATATAGGAGGGCAAACGAGCGTGCGGGTCACAGGTCAAATGTGAACACCGCCGCCCATGAACTCTTGCAACATCCGAAGACGCACAAGAGCGTTGCCGGCCTTGGAGATAAGAGTAAACGCCTTTTTTGAAGGTACCCATGTGATGTGCGGTGATGGAATTCGGCGGCAGGCATCAGATCAAATAGCTCTTCGGAACACTCCCTGTTGTAAATGCGAGAGAAGACGCACAAAGAAGCCACGTCTCTACGCAATGCCAAAGAGTCAAGCCGTTCACAGAGCACCGGGTCCCCGACAATCCGTACGGCTCTCCGTTGTACGCGGTCAAAAGGTAGAAGCTGATATTGGGGTGATCCGGACCAGAGATGAGAGCAGTACTCCATATGTGGCCGAACCTGCGCCTTATAAAGCGCAAGTCTTTGGCCAGGATTGAAATACTGTCTCGCTCTATTGATCACACCCAATTTCATCGAGGCCAACTTGGCCTTGCTCTCGACGTGACCACGAAACTGACAGTCGCTCGAAATGTCGAGTCCCAGTACTCTGATACTTGGCGAGGCATCGAGGGGTGTGCCATCGAAGAGCGGCGATACGACAAATGGGGTTTTCTTAGCGGTAAACGCGCAAACCTGTGTCTTTTGGGGATTAAACTGAACGAGGTTCAGTTTACCCCATTCTGAGACCGTCCTCAGGGAGGTCTCTATAGAAGACACAAGTTTCTTTCGGCACTCGTCGACGTTTTCCCGAGAGAGACCTGCACGGCCGGAATATACCGCATCCCCCGTGCTGTCATCCGCATAACAATGTATGTTGGAAATGTCCAACATATCATTGATGTGCAAGAGGAACAGGGTTGGGGGTAGCACGCAGCCTTGGGGTACACCAGCATTCACGGGCTTGGGGTCCGAGCAAAAACCGTCGAGAACGACCTGTATGCTCCGCCCAGTGAGGAAGCTGGTGATCCACTTGCATAAACTCTCGGGAAGCCCATAGGAAGGAAGCTTCGAAAGAAGCCCTTTGTGCCATACACGATCGAAGGCTTTCGCTATATCCAGACTAACTGCCAGACCTTCTCCCTTGCTTTCAATAACCGCAGCCCAACGGTGTGTAACATATAACAGGAGGTCACCAGCCGATCGACCATGGCGAAAGCCATATTGTCGGTCATTGATCAACTGGTGATCCTCAAGGTACGCGAGGAGCTGTCGGTTGATGATGTTCTCCATTATTTTGGAGAGAAGAGAGGTGATGGCGATAGGTCTGTAGTTAGCTGGGTCCGAGCTATCACCTTTTTCAGGGATCGGATGGACAAAAGCACACTTCCATGAGACCGGGACTACGCCTTTGAAATAGGAGTACCGAAATAGACGCGTTAGCACTGGAGTCAACTCAGGGGCACATGTTCGTAGCACGATTGGGGAAATGCCATCCGGCCCACTCGACTTATGAACATTCAAGGAAATTAGAGACCGTCGAATGGTTTTTTGCCGGAAAATTATTTCCGGCATTGAACTCTGACATCGCTGGATGGTAGGCGGTGTTTTCCCTTGGTCGTTCAAGGTCGAGTTTGAGGCAAAAAGAGTGCCCAAGAGATCGGTTTTCGTTTTTGCCGTATGGGCCAGAGAATCATTCCCCAAGTGCAGTGGCGGTAGGGATGGCTGGCAAAAGTTACCCAAAGTGGCTTTAGAAAGCGCCCAGAACTTGCGCGTGCCTGGTGGGTACCTTGTCAACTGATCCCCAATTTTGACGACATGCCTAAACCTTGCTCTAGCAATTTGCCGTTTGAAGAATCTGGAGGCACGATTGTATTTCCTCTTCAGAACTCTAGAGTTCGGATCCTTGATGACTAACGCATTGACCCAAGCCTGATACGCCTAACGTTTTCCGGCTGCTGCAGCCCTGACAGACGCATCATACCAAGGCCGCGATCTGCCACCAAGTGGTACCACAGAGCTAGGTACAAATAGTTCCATGCCCTGTAGTATCACATCAGCTACAGCCGCAGCGCAGTCACTGGGATCATCGGAAGAGAAACAAATCGGCCCCCATGGGTAGGATGCAAAGAAAGACCGCATTCCATCCCAATCCGCTGACTTGTAGTGCCAAACGCGTCGGGTCGCAGGTCTTGTGCGAGCCGGACGTTGAATGGGCACTACACTCCGTACCAAGCAATGATCGGAGGACCCAAGAGGAGCCTCGACAATGACCTGGTACTTTCCGGGATGTGTAGTCAGCAGAAGATCCAACAAAGAGGGCATGTGGCTGTCCACGTCCGGTAGACGAGTGTGCGTCTGAACCAACTGGGATAGACCATTTGCCAGAGCAAAGTCAAACACAGATCTCCCCGCGAAATCAGTGGAACGCGACCCTAGCCACTCGGCATTGTGCGCGTTGAAGTCCCCGAGGACTATGACCTCAGCAGAGGGAATCTGTGAAAGCAGGTCGTCAATCTTCGCCTGTACGTGGCCCAAGAGTTGCTCTGTTTCTGCATTACCACTATGGGATCTGTAGAGGCACGCGTAGACTCTGACATAATCGTCCATGTCCACGCGCAGCCAGAGTAGAGACAGATCGCGACCTTCAAAAATCTCGAGGCGACGGTAGCAGATATCCTCCCTTACGAACACAGATACCCCGGCGTGGGGTATAAAATGATCTTCTAATTTATACCCGGGGTATGAGAGGTACGCTGTGTCGCTAGGTTTAGATATCTGCGTCTCCGTCAAAAACAACAAGGCCGGCTGCGCCGTTTCTAGGTGGTAGTGGACGGCGTTTAAGTTTGAGTGAAGTCCCCGGATGTTGCAAAAGTCCACACTTAGGGTGGAACGGGGTGCCGCAGTTTTACCTCGTCGTTTGCCCTCAGAAAACACGAAATGTGATTCTTTGCCCGCCCCAGATACGACGGGCAGCCCGAGCAAAATCGGAGAACCGTTTCCCCGATTTTGCTCGGGGAGGGATTCTCCGGCTTCACTAAAGCCGGTACCCTCCTGGGGTATATTTATTTGAGCAATCACATTCATGTTTGGCAGGGAGGAAGAGGGGGAGGGGGTGTTGGGCTTCCGGAGACTCTCACTCACCGACGGAACATAACCAAATGAATTTGGTTACTGCACGTCGATCTTCTGTGAGAGGGTGGTCCTTCCCCGGTCGAGCCAGCCCAATACGAGCTGCAGTCAAATGACTACAGCTAGGCTCTACCACCTAAAATAATAGATGTAGTATTCTTATGAATATTATAATTATAGCTGGTAGAGGCTGTTTTTTGGCATCTCCTCATTAATTTTTTTTTATTTATTATTTATAATAGCTTATTATATTTAATAAAATTATAAAATAGAATACAAATTAGTTTAATAATACGGATATCTTTTGTTTTTTCAACGTCAGTTATGCCTAATTAAATTAACAATGAAGTTTACATTATAAACGGTTAATGTAAGGTTTTTTCTAGAGAAAAATGTATATTTGTAAAGTTTGTAATGAAACTTTCATGATCTAAGATTACTACATGAACTAATTCATGACGCAATTCCGCCATCTTTGAAACTTTTGAATATTAACCCTAAATGGGTTCGAAACTAGTCGGGCAAATTTCTATACTATTTATGTGAGTATAGCCGGATAATAGAAAAAATGTTGAAACATTATTTTTAAACACTGATAGTGTATATTCAAACAAAAAAATAAAAATAAAACACCATAGTGCATTAAATTATTTTATTTATTTTGGTTTTTATTGAAGAACATTCTAAATATATGAATATTTTTTTATAAAATTACAATTTAAATATAGAATTAATAAATAAAATTATATTTCAATTACAAATTATGCAATTTCTCATGTTTATTAAACAAGAAAAAAGAGCAATTATGCAATTTAATCAAAAACATTTGTGTTCTTCAGAAAAGCACCATAAACGTTATATTTGTGTATTAATTGACTATATATTTTAAGCGACACTAACAATATTAGAGTACAAATTATACATTTCAGTCTATTATTATTACAGAACTTGTTAACTTAAAAAGCGTGAGCGTTAGAATGAACGGTTGCTGGTATGATGTATAAAATGGGTCACATTTTTTTAATAAGCATCCCAAGTGAGTATTAGTACTAACTTTGATTATGAAATGTAATTTGAAAATTATTTAACATCTTTAAAAATAAAATTGAATGGTTCAGAAGTATAATTTAAGGCTTTTGGTTTAGTCTTGAGCGGGGGCCCAAACCATTCCACATGGAAATTTTCAATTACTTTAGCGAGAAATGTTTCCATTTCCAATTCCGCTATACGTCGACCTGTTGAAAAAATAACATTTATGATAGAAATAATTGTATGTTCTTATTTATTAATATTAATGGTAAATATATAATAGGTTAATTTTGTTTACCATGATTTAATAATAGTTTTACATAAAATATCACCCTGTTTATCTTTATACGTATTATTAAAGGTTGATACTAGATTGTTTTTAAATAAAGATTGTATATAACAAAATATCTTTAACACATAATTTAGTTGCACATTTTTTATTTATTTTGTGATTGCAACTCCAAAGTCGGGAGAATTTGAATAGATTATACGTAACATAGTATCAGGAGACACATTTTGTAATAAAGCTGATTGTTTGTTGATAAAATTGGGTATCTTTTGCCAGGTTTTTAGAAAGAGAAGTCAATTTTAGTTTCAAAATACCTATACAACTGCGAGCTCCAAAGCCAAAAGGACTGTATGCAAATGGGTGAGCATTTCCATAGTAGAGTGGATCAGTTTTTTCAACAATCCACCTTTCAGGAATAAATTCTTTAGATCTTGGAAATTGTTCTTCCATTTTGGAAATCGTTTGATGAAAGAATGTCACGTATGTCTGAAACAAAAATTAATAATGAACATAAATCAAATTAATAAACGATGAATACTATTTAGACAGCAAAAATAAGATTATAATATAATTGATATATACACATACTTCTTTAGGAATGTGATATCCCAAAATATTATACTCTTTACTTGTGAGTCTCATATTCCCTGGAACAACGGGCAATAATCTCATAGATTCTTTCAGAATTGCTTTAAGATATGGTCGTTTTTCTTCCTGTGATTTGATTTCTTCCCTCAATTTGATTTGTTTTTCTGGATTCACAGCTAGTAAATACAGAGTTGCAATTATTGTGTTTGCAGCCTATAAAAAGTTAAAACTAAGTTATGATTTCACATGATAGAGAGAGTAATTAATATTATTTGTGAGATATACACGATTTATTTCGTAGTTTCTTTTGTGTTTATATCATTCAAAATTCACAAAAAAGCAGAAATAGACGATAACGACATACCTAAATCGTAAGTAAATAAAATTAATTATAGCAGTTTTAGGCATAATTGTTTTTAAGTAATAATATCATCGTTATTGTATTTAATTATTGTCTTATGAACATATTATAATAAAATTTATAGTTTAAATTACCGTATCAACACCCGCCATTAGCATATCGCTAGCCATAATTACAGCTATGTCCTTGTCAATGTCAAGCAATTTTTGCAGTATACCTTTTTCTTCGTCGCTGTTCTTATTATTTACCTTCAACTGCTCAGTAGCTTTCTCGATGAAATATTTACTTAATCTGTAATTATTAATTCGACAGAGTTATAAAGTTCTCGCTCCAAATAAATATAATGAATAAACATTTACGTTATTTGGTCTTGATAGTGCTTCATAGCTCTTTTGAATCCTGGAGTAGATATGTAGCGCCAAAGACTTGGTTTAAAGTCCAACTCATCAGCTGACTGAAATATATCGTGAACTGTTTGTATTAGTTTCCTTGCCGGTGAGTCTTCTGGCAGGTTTGGATCAAGACAGTTAAGACGCCCACCAAGAGCGACTACTCCGATAGATTCCAGCGCCCATAAATTCATCTCTACATCCAATTTTCCTTCAAGCATATTCTTATCATTACGAATTAGTCTCATTCTAAAATACACCGTAAAATTAAAGTTATATAACACTTTTAATATTTTTTTTGTCTTTAGTTATTATTTTATTTGTTACCTTTCAACCATATCTTCAGCAACTTCATTCAAAATGTTACTGTATAATCTTATTGTTTTTGTTTGCAGCATAATTGGGTTTACCGTCGAACGGAACTTTTTCCAAGTGTGCCCGTGACTAGAATCAGGAGATTAAACAAAGAGTAAATAATTAAATCAAAAAGTTTCTAAATTTTTTGTTTGCTGAAGTTAATAATTGAAACAAAAAGAAATATAAATAAGAATTACTCTGTCACAAGTCCTGTTAGTTCATTAGGATCTCTTATCTTGTTATGTTCTTTTCTAAAGTATTCCAATGACATAAACCCAGGCCGAGTTGGCAACCAATTTTCTCCTCGAAGTATCTATAAATTCATTAACTTTGTTTCGTACACGAAGTTTGGTAAATATTTTTCGAAAAAATTATAGAAATTATTTTGGTCATAAATATGCATTATTTTATAAATACTATAAGTGTTTTATTGCCATAGTATTTTTATATAACCCCCGTAAATACAATGCAAATAATTCTTATAAGAAATAAAAAATACATAGAACCTAAATAAACATACCTGGGCAGACGCTTCCGGATCAAATAACATAACAATAGGAGGTGACCCGAAGTAGCCGTCCAATTTCATAATAGGTCCATAATTTTGAAATAGTGTGTCACCCATATCGTTTGTGAAATTTGCTAGGACCCCTAAAGTATTACCAATTTGTCAATCTCAATAATAAATATATTTTAGTATCACGAAAATAAAAAGTCTTGATTGTTCAATAGAAAAACTTATGTAACATGATAGTTATAGTCAATATTATAAATATATATTATGGAGTAGTAATCAATATTAAAATATTATTACTATAAGGTTTTTCATCATTCACCAGCTCACATATCAGTACTTTATATATACTTCTCGTTATTCGTTAAAAGATTTTCATTGCTTCGCATTACGTTATCATACCATGACAAACGATAAATTATAATCCTCTCTGTCACCAATGTTACTTTCGAACTGCCTTTTATATATTTATTTCTTACTTTATCAATTTCTGTCACATATCCATCTCACAATTCTCATTTCCGCCTCATACACTTGACTTTCTTTTATTGTATAAAATTTCTGTTTTAATCAAAGGAAAAAAAATCAAATGAAACATGAGTATTTACACAGTTAAACAATATTTATTTGAGTGCATAGTAAATAATTTTTGTCGTGATATTCACAAAGGCACAGCCGTTTTATCGATTGACGTTTATTTAACTTCACCGATTTCTTTGTCAATTATGAACCATTTTACATTACTTTTGAATATATTATACATTTATTTATAATCCTGAGGAGGACCGATGATCACTAAGCTAAGATCTGATTGATATTTTATATATATCTATAAATATATATTTTTTATTAAGCAGAAATCGTGCATAATTTCATTTCCAACTTTTTATAACTCTTGTTTTAATAAATACACTAGAAAAAAGTGTTTTATTTTATTACTATTTATATTATGTCTGCTATACTCACTCGATATCTTTTACGATTATCAAGTGTTTGTAACATGGTACGCAAAAAAAGTTGAACAGAAAAAAACCTGTAATACGAGTTGCTCAGTTCATCGAAATGCTGTAGAATGTTCCATGTAACTTATAATTAGTTTGAAAAAAACTTTGTTGTGAACATACGAAGTTATAAAATTTTTAGTAATATTTTATTATTGTCTGATAACAGTATTGTTAAACAAAATTATTAAACATTACTATAAATAGGATTTGAATAGTACATCTTTTATAATTATAAATATACGTAGTATAAAACATTATTTTACATATAATGTTTTAAATTTCACTAAAGACACACAATTATTACCAATTCTAACAGCGCCTGTTAAAATTGTGTTGTCTATTTTATGAATTTACGTACCTCCAGGAAGAAAATGATGCAATTGCCCTATCAAGGGCAAAGAAGAAGGACCAGGTATATCTAGCCATGATTTCAAATTCGATTTCTCGTCATTAGCGATTACTGTTTGATTGTTGGTTAAAATTGATCTGTAATTAATAAGTTTACAGCAATAGCAAATTGATTGTGCAATTTCTATATCCACTCTATTCTATTACGAAGGCACAAATATTTCGTTCAGATGTCATTATGGGTGAATTTTGTCGTTGTATTACCAGATTGCACTGAAGGCAAGATGCAAATTGAAACATATTTGATTTTAAAAGAAATATTGGCGATTAAAATATAAAATAGTTCGCGCCTTATGGAATCTATAAAGCAAAAATAGAATCTAAGTTGTTATTATTTCACAATTTATATAGTGTTATTACAAATCTATAATATCTTAGTTGAAGGTATTTGAATATAAAGCTTGTGACTGTTGTCAGTAGTACAGTTGATAACTCTCACGTATATATTTATAATATATACCTTATCGATATCACTTAAGTACATAAATATTTAATATTTTAATGTAACTAATGAATATTTAATTTACACTCATAATATTATTACACAACATATGAAAATAATACTGACCTTCTAGTTTGTTTGTTAATTCCTGATAGGAAAATAGATGATCTTCTAAAACTCTGCATATTTCTGTAAACACTCACTGTTATAAACACGATTTAACATCGACGTTCTTATACAGATAATGATAGCGATTTATACACAATCAGCGTTGACGTAACACATATCTGGATTCACGGATTGCGTTGGCGTCAAAATGAATAAAATATCTAACTTTGATTAAGGTCTCACGAATATAAAATATCGTGATAAGATTGTTTTATCAATATTTTTATATTGTTTATATAAAATAAATAAATTGTACTTTCTCAAATTATAATTATATAAAATGTATTATTGTTATTTTAATTTATTCTTATAATGATATATAGATAACGATGTTGTTGCTTGTTATAGTCATACATATCGAATTAAATATGTACACTGTACGTAATACTTTAAACAAAAAACATAATATATAGTATAAAGTACAAATTATTTTACACATCATTTATTGTAACAAATATTCAGAATTCAGTAATCGATTTTTTTATAATTAGTCGCTAAAAGCGAGGTGTTACAAATTGAAATAATAGAAACCATAAACATCTGACCTATGAATCGAATATAAATACAGAATTATTTGTAATTTATTTACTGATCTCTTTATACGCCTGATTTCAATATAAATTTTATTTAATAAAACTTGATTTAACAATAAATAAATCGTGTTCAATAAAAAATAATATTACAGCATTCTTAATAATTAACAAAAAAAGGTCAACTAATGAAACGACACAATATCAATGACAAAACAAAGTATAGCTAAATAATTTTAAAATGTTGTTTAAAACGGTAAAATTATGACACATCTTTAAAAATAAAGTGATATGGCGGAGTATGTAATTAAGTGTATTAAACTTAAATTTAGTTGGATCACCAAACCATTCCACTTTAAAGTTTTTTATAATCTTCGTTACAATTGTATCCAGTTCCAGAACTGCTATTCGACGAAATAAAAATTCAATTAATTCAGTTTACTATATTAAAATGTGTACAAATAAGAAGGAAATAATACAATTTTTACATTTAACTAAAATTATAATCAGTAGTCCATGATTTGTTTATTTGCTATTTAACTAGACGGAAACCTTTCACTACCAGTAGTGGTAGTGAAAGGTTTCCGTCAAACAAACAAAGACCATCTTTTATACTGTGGATAAGAAGAAAAAAAGTTGAAGTTAATAAAATTTTGCTTCAAGGATATTCTCTCGTACTATTTCAGCACAATGCTCACCGGTACAACTTCGGGCACTAAATCCAAAGGGGCCGTATGAAAAAGGATGAGCATTTCCATAATAAAGAGGATCTTTATCTACCATCCACCTCTCGGGCAAAAATTCATTCGGTCTTGGGTATTGTTTTTCTAGCATTTTTGAGTTTTTTTGACATCTAACGTAAAAATTATTGAACACAAAAAAGCCTTAGTTTTAAACATAATGTTTATAGAATTACTGAAAATAATCAAATGAATACCGGTGTGGTGGCTATTATTGAAATATATATTTAAAATGTGATAGTGAACTGATTTTTAAAAACGATGTCTTTATGTTAAGCATAATTATTATGTTAAATTTTTTGATTGGTACTTACATTTTTTGGGATATCATAGCCAAGTAAATTGTACTCTTTGGAAGTTATTCTTATATTACCCATCGCTACAGGTAGCATTCGCATAGACTCTTTTAGACAACCTTTGAGATATGATGTATCACAAGAATTTATTTTTTCTCACAATATTTGCTGTTGACTAAAGTTTTTTTACAGCAGATATAATGTTGTAGTATAGGAAATCTGTAAGATAATTAAATTAAATAATAAGCTAATGAATAATAATACTTTAAGCTTATCAAATTGGAATAGGATTATTTTCTGATTAGATCCTCGATATTTGGAATACAATAAAATAAATAATAATAAAAGTCGACTTCTTGTTTAATAAAAATGGTAATACAATTTTTGGTAGGTGGAGCAGAAAGTTAATAATTTAATTGTACCTCATTACCGGGCCAGCTCTTTTAGACAGATAAAGATTTCTAATAAAAGATAGACTTAAAACAAGTATTACATGCCTAAGTATAGGGACTCAGAAAGCTGGATGACAAAGTCATAAAGATCAAAGTCTGCATTCTTCAAAGATAGGTAGGAGATATTCAAATATTCATGGACAACGACACGATTTCCTACTTCCTGCTACTCAAAACTAAAAAAAAGAGGATAGTTATACTTAAAACAGTTATTTTAAGTTAAATATATCTATATATTTACTGTATCGACACCTCCGAACATGAAATCCCCAGCCATTATAACAGCAATTCTTTCGTCAATATCCAGTAGTTTTCCAGAACTCATTTTTCGACATCGTTCTTATTTTTATTTTCTTCTTTAATAACTGTCATTGCTTTTTAAATATATTTTAAATTACTCTGTATAAAATTAAAAGATTATATATTTTTTATCATATTATGGTATAGGATTAACACTCAATCTTTTATTTACACAGGAATCATAAAATTGTAATCTTTTTGTTTATTTGTTTGTAAGGCGGGTCGTTTTTTCGCACAATTTGGAAAAAATATTACTCAAATTTTAATAAAATTGTGGTATAGTAACAGTCTGTTCACGTCAATGCTAATGGAAGTAACAAAAGACCAATGCTACTTACATTTCTTGATCTTCATAAGGTTTCATAGCCTTTCTGAAATTTGCAGTTGAGATGTGTATCCAAAGACTTGGTTTAAAATCTAGTTAATGAACAATTTTAAAGAAATCGTGTATTATTTTAATCAGTTTTCTCAGAGGTAATCTTCTATTAGGTTAGGATTGAAGCAATTAAGTCTGATGCCTAGCGCAATAACGGTAATGGACTCAAGAGCCCATAAATTCATTTCGACATCAAAATTCCCATTAATCATGTTTTCTTTATTTCTTAGAGATTTCAACCAAAAGTTTTAAAATTTTATTTTGTTATGTTTAATTAAATTTTGTAAATAACTTTAAAAAAGCTAATCTTGCATAGTTGATAAATTAATCTAACAGCAAAAACAAATGAATAAATACGACACGAAGACTTTCGTTACTAAAATTAATTTAAAATAATATACTTTATTTTTTAATAATTAATTAATTTTATTTATATTTAAATTCACTAAAAGTAACAATAATAAAATACCTGCTTATCATTTCCTCTGCTATTTTATGGATCTTTGAAGTATAAAGTTTGATAGTTTTTGTTTGAAGTAGAATAGGATTCACCATGGATCTCAACTGCTTCCAGTTTTCCCCGGTACTAAAAAGTTAGTTTACTTTATTATATGTTTTTATATATCTTAGAGAAAAAAATAGTCAAAAAATATATATATTTGTTTTATTTCATATATTGCATATATTTACACGCGATAACGGGTGCAGTTCATGCCACATTAACTTCTTAAATGTTATATTATTTTAAATTTTGTTATTTTATTATTATCCATTCCATAATTTGATTATTAGATTTACTTTTAGTTTTTACTTTAAAAAATACAAAACAACGACGAGACATTTTTATCCAACTATAATCATTTTTTACTGATCGTAACATGCGTCGATTGATATCAGAAAACCGAAATTGATCTATTAGTTTTGAAAAACATGAATACTTATTAATTGGTTTCAAATCAATTGCATATTCATTTATGGAAAAGAGACCATAAAAAAATTACAAACATGTGTTATATGTGTCTAATATATAACACATTTTTTTAAAATATGTACAGAATTATAAAACGTAAGAATATTAAAAAAATGGATTTCGAAAGTCAGGTTGATTACAATAGCTTCCTCATATGCGACTGCGAATATTTAACGTGAATTAATTGCTCTTACTCATTTACAAGACCAGTTGGCTTTGAAGGATCCCTTTTATGTTTGCTATAATGTTTTCTGTAACACCCAAGTGACTGAAATCCAGGGCGATTAGGCATCCAATTTTCCCCTCGAAGGACCTAAATTTAATCACATTACATCGCTTTATGACAAATCCCTTTTAAAGTCATTCCATAAACAGCCTTTATTTAATACATGTGATTTTTTTGTTGCAATTTTTACAAAAATTCAAAAATTACTTAATTAAATGATCGTTGTAGCAATACCTCGCTTAAAAGTTCTATAGGAATAAGTTGTGTAATTCTATAAGATTTTTAATTGCTGTAATTCTAATTATACAATCGACATGTAAAAAACTCCACACATTCAACATAATAAGCATCTATATGTTACATAAAAATTTCTTAATAAATAACGTAGATCAATTTGGAAGAACCAATTTAAAAATGGTTCGAATAAAATCAAAGTTAAAACTTCTTACTCGTGCAGCGCTTTCTGCTTCGAATATAAAAATAATGGGCTGCCGTCCCAGAATGCCATCGAGTTTTACTATCGGTCCGTAGTTCTTGAACAAGTGGTTTTGAAATTCAAATCCGCTACACTCGAAAAGAGGACCTGGAATTGAGAATTTTAAGATTTAAAAATAACTAAAACACTTTTACTATGAAAGCTTTATACCATTTTATACTTTCGTAACACAAAATATTGCAACTTCTATTGCAATATTTAAAGTATTTGCTAATTTATTTTACTTTGCTTATTATAAAATATAATTTTAAAAATTTCTACAAAAATTAAACATTGTATTTATTTATTATTTGAGTTTAAAAATTTCATTTTTAAATTCAATTTTAAAGATAGCTTGTAACACACTTCCTGGTAAAACATGATGAATTTGACCAATAATAGGTAATGAGAATGGTCCCGGTATTTGTTTCCATGATTTGGTTTTCTTATTTTGATGTGATTGACCTTTTGACGATGATAAATTTCTGAAAATATAATATATATATTTACTTAGTCGGCTCATTGTAGTTTAATATATGTTTATAGAAAAAAAAGATATTTACTTATTTTTCATATTTGGAATTGGATTGAGGAAAAAATGGATTGGGAAAAGTGTAAAAAAAATTATAATACATGTGTTCAAGAATATATATCAATTATAACTGAAATAGCATTACAGTTAAATTTATGATATTAACGTAATATTCAGATGTATAAATATATTAAGTAAACATTACTCATTCTAAAACACTTGAAGTAATAGAATAATAATAATAATAATAATAATCTTGAAATAAATATTTTTATTATTAAACATTTTTTTTAATTATTTGAATAATATTACGTAAGTTGAATTAGAATCTATTGTTATCAATTTTCTTATAATAATAACATTTGTTGTTATTAAATATATAAAAACATCTATTATAATTTATTTGCTGTTCAAACAATGAGTACTGAACTTGACTTCTATAGTGAGACCCGCACGATACGGACCAATACGAAAATAGTATTTTATCGTCCAATCAGATTTCAGTTATAGTGGGAGTTTGGCCGATGAGGAATCGTGCGTCCACAGCTATGGCATTCACGTTTTGACTCTGAAAGTGTAAAATACTCTAAGTGAAAAGCGTCAATATAAGTGGATATTGTGAAACAACTTTAAATACATCGTTAACATTATTCTACCTACATATATTACCCTACGAGACTATCTTACACCGTACATTCTTATTTCTCATTATTTACATCATCTAAAACATAGTCATAATTGTAGACTAATGACCAGTTGATAACACTATACACCTCTAAAATAGGATATCTATACACCTCTATATAGACATCACTAGCAGTTTCAAATACTCTGTGACAAACGTTCGCAAGAGATGTGATTCATAAAATGTTTTGACTCCAATTTTTTATTTCAAATTAAAACTTTGTTACATATTAAAACTTTTTATGTACAAGGGAGATACGCGTTATTCATCAGTATATTAGGAACACTATTGTTTCAATTTAGTTAACATACCATAACATCTTTCAATTCATTTAAATATTACAGCCACCAAGTTTTGAACGTTTTAATATAGGTTCTGTTTCTATAACTCGAAAATGTTAAAGCTTCGTGTACATTAAATTTACGAGTCTGTGTCTATTCAACAAAATTTGAATAGAAAGCTTAATTTATTCAATGATATTGGGATAATCCTTTTCGTTTTATCAGCCAGGGAGATCATGAAGGGTCAACCTGTTTACCCTTTATAGTTGAATGATTTTGAAATATATACTTTATGGTATAGTGAATTCTTTATCTCTATCGTACCGTAATGTTAAATACATTAAAATCTGGTATGAACTTTAACAACTAAAAAATAATCCATGTTGAAATAGGCTTGTTAAATAAATGATATAAATTAAAGATTTATTGTTTTCCAGCTTTCGTGCATAGTATTTTTTATTTCTATTTTTTGTAATCATAAAACTATTTTACTTAGCAATTATATTCTATTCTTATGATGTGTCTTAAGTTCTCATTTATGAACACGCATTATCATTATGTTATATATACTAAAAATTGGGTATAGTAAACTGATTTTATGGATTACAGCTCGCGTATAATTTGGTTACACTTTTGATTTTAACCCGACGTTTGACTAAATAACTGACTTACTGACAGACACTTACATCTCGTCTACCCGTGAACACGATTACTGCAAAGTATTCGAAACGTGGGGTTAAAATAAAAAAGGTTACTAAATTATACGCGAGTTTTAATCCGTAAAAATAGTTTTATTTAAAATGTGTACTCGTGAAAATCTAAGAAAATACTATGATTTTATGAATTTGTTTTCACCATCATCCTGTACACTCAGAATATTGTCTAATACATTGAGAAGGGTAGTAGCAGAGCCTCTTCCTTTTTAAAATCCATACTGCATAATAGGAAAGCTGTTATTACATTCCATAGATCTTTAATTGAGAACAAACTAATTTTTCTAGAATTAATTAAATCTAATAGGCCGGAGGTAATTTAAATTGCAAAGGTTAATTTTTCTAGTAACTAGTTTAACAACTGCCTTTTCCATTACAGTGGAAAGGTACTGGACTTATGGACGTATATTTATGATAATGGTATTGGAATCTAAAGTGGTTTGTTTTTTAACCATTTGTTTTATTAAGATCAAAATGAAAACATTCATTATGCTAATTTTTATATGCTATTAGCATAATATAAAGATATTATGTAAAACACAAAATAACACTAAAATATGTTGTATTGCACTTTTAAGAAATCTTCTTTTTATTACATCCAATAATTGTTGTCACCAAACTCACTTTTATATTAGAAATAAGCTATAAATGGCTTATTTACAAATAATATTATTAACGTCAAGACAACGACAATGGCTTAAGAGAGTCGACACAACAGTCTAAGTATTTGTAATGATGTTGATATTTAAATATTCCTTATGTATTATTTGTGAATGTAATATATTTAATCAATATAGTAATATAGATAGTTAATCAATTAGGTTTTTACATAGGGTAGAAGGTTATGAAATTAAAATGTACTTTGTTAATTTTGGCTGGTTTGAAATAAATGATTATGATTACGATATGGGTCTATTGTCAAAGAAAAAAACTTTAGTTTTAGTAAATTATTTTTTTTTCAAATAATATATAAAAATGATTTTGATTTCAATTAATAAATTTATTTTTATTAGCCAATATTTTTAATGTTTTGTCGTCCCGGAAAAACGTGTTATTTTTTCAAAAAACTCAAAAAATGGTAGTTAAAGTAGATTTGATGATTATAAAAATAAAAATATTTATAAGAGAACGATAGTAATAAGTAATTCTTAAGACATTAGCCATGATATAAAGGTGAAATGAGTTTTAATCTGTAGAAAATTTGGAATAAATGGGGTTAAAACCTTGTTATGGTCCTATACTAAAACAAGACCTTCAGGCGATTTCTTTAAATTTCGAAGAAAGCCTGATGGCATAACGGAATAACATTTACGTTGTAATGGTATGACTAAAAGAGAGTTAATTTTGTATTTTCTTAGATTTTTACGAGTCCACATTTGAAATAAAACTATTTTTTACGGATTAAAGTCGCATATAATTTGGTTACGCTTTAATTTTAAGCTGCTGCAAATATAAAATTGTGATAATTAATAGATAAAGAGCAGAGTTCATTTTTTAACGTTTGCAAGTATGAGAAATTATTCTTAAAATAATAATTAACTCTAAATAATAATTAACATGTAAAAAAAATAATAAATAATTATGCCGTCGTTGGAACACTTTTACTACGTGCTGACATAGTATTTTTATTTTTTTGTGTATTTTATGATTTTTTATTTTTCTACGAGCTGAATTGTTTAATTTGACATTATACAATCTTTCACTATATTACAATAGTATATATCATAAAAATAAGGAAAATTGAGTTAAAATTTTTATATATTTTGTATTTCGTGATATAATTGTGAATTTTTAGTAATATTAAATTTAATTAAAGACTGAACACAGTAAATAGATAAGTAGAATAGTGTTAGAGTAACAAGTTCTAAGCAAATAATATAAAAAAGTTCAAATGAGTGTAGCTACTAACGTAATGCTTTTTATACTTCAATCAAACAAATTGCAGATATGTAGGTTTAAAACACATAATCTATAATTCTTTGTCTACATTTAGTTACAACAACATTTTACATTCTAAAAATCTTTACCTAAATAAATATTTCCTAAAAAAGGACTATTATCTTATTTATAAAATATTTTTACTTGCTATCTATAGTTCTATCTAACGATGACCTACTTTTATGATACATTAGGTGTTTTATATATCGACGACCTGCTTCTAATATTTTTTTTCTCATTTATTAGGTGTAGTCGTATTTATATGAAACCCTAAAAACTGGATGAGAATTTTACTTAACTTCTTCAATTATTGAAATAAACTAATAAATCTATTCGACTGATTTATAGCCCTTTGTTATTTGAATCGGCCAGCGCTCATAAATCAAAACAATTTAGCTAGGTTTACTGTTGCACAATGTTTATTAAACAATATTTTTTTAAGAAGTAATGATAGTTAATGTCGTTTATCTTTACTAAATATGTTGATTAATCACGGGGAATATCCACAGAGATATCGGCGATAACATATGATATGCCGGCCCAAAAAGCTGCACAATCAACCACGTTAGACATGTTTTGAACGGTCAGTGTATCGGCGTTAGTATGATGGTACCAAAAATATTGATCGTCTTGATTCAGAAGCGACGCTCCAGGTATTCCTTGATCGATAAATAGTGAAATATCCGAACTAATAGCACTGCTAGCCACTTTAAGTTTATTAATGGGTTTAAATAATTGTAAAATATATCTTATTATACATGTAGCTTTCTTAGAAGCTGCTACTTCTAATCCTAAAGGCTTAAATGTTCCTTCATCAGATTCCATTATAAAATTGATATCATCCAATTCATGCATATGTCTTCTCAAATATTCTGCTGCTCCAACTAAACCAAATTCTTCAGCTGTCCACAATATAGCTCTTATTGTTCTTCTAGGCCTTAAATTTAAATAATTTAATATCACGGGAACGAACCAACTTATCATCATGCCACCCCCATCATCAATAGCTCCCTGACCAACATCCCAACTATCTATATGGCCAGAGACTATAACCAATTTATCCGGATCCTCATACCCCTTCAAATCAATAATCACATTTCGTGACTTTTTTACTTTATGAGAATTTAACATTAACATTTTTATGATAACCTTTTCTCCACCGTCGAACATTCGCTGTATGAGGTCTGCATCTTCTATTGTAATAGCCGCAGCTGGAATCTTTTTCACGTTTGGATCGTACACTAAATCACCGGTATGAGGCGTATATAAGGAAAAAGGGGTAATACTTCTAATCAGAACAGCTACAGCACCTTTTTGTGATGCTTTTGTAGCACTATATCTTCTATATTTGGCGGTATCTCCATAAGTAGTAAATTTAGCATTAACAAGAACAATTTTTCCACTAAAATAATATTCATCAAAATCGTCTAGGTCGTCAAAACTATTTATAACAATTACTTCAGCCGTTATTCCAGTTGCAGGTGTTGATATACTTCGTCCTATACCTAGGATAGTAATATTTTGAGGTCGTGGATCTATCATCTTAGCATATTCCTTACCACGTATCCAATGAGGTACCTGTAATATTAATGAAATAACCACAACAAATATATTTTTGTACATAGAAATTATATCAAAAAAAGAATCTTTCATTCAGAATGTTACCTTAACATCTTCAGTTTTGACATCAAGAGAAGCACTGTTGATTGTAAGATTAATCATATGGTCAATAGCGTTTTCCAAAGT
The DNA here is from genome assembly GCA_959347395.1 of Mechanitis mazaeus. Classification (NCBI taxonomy): domain Eukaryota; kingdom Metazoa; phylum Arthropoda; class Insecta; order Lepidoptera; family Nymphalidae; genus Mechanitis; species Mechanitis mazaeus. The sequence continues at coordinate 14,109,273 of OY365743.1, forward strand.
TTTACTCCCCGATGGACGTGGACCAAACTTGTCAATAAAAGTGGTATATCTACGAAAGTTAATGCTTTTATGTTTTAAAACAAGAAAGTCTCCTCTCTTCTTTTTGGTTAGTATGAACAAAAGTAGCAGATAGTCACATTTTAGTTATTGCTTTCCCTAAACCATCTAAGGAATGTCAGGTTGCCATCATAGTAAAAAGTGGATCAGCGAAAAAGGATCTTCCATTTGTAAAATACAAAATAATTATAAGGAATAAGAAAGCAAATATATTAAGATAATTATATCATATTAAAAAAAATAGTTTTTATTTGTATTACTTACTTTTCATAAAAATCGTGAGATATAGTTGTACTTTTAATTATATGCTTTATTTGATTAACGATAGGCTTATAAAAAAGTAAATCTGCCGTCAATTCAATATCAAGGTCGCAATCATCACTTCTTTTATTAACAACACCCTCTAAAAAGTGTGTGAATAAAATAAATTTAAAGTATATTATTAAGAAGTTGTTTCTCATTTTACTTCATTAAAATATCTACAATAATAAAACAAACGTTAAGTAAAGACTTTTTATTTCCATTAAAGTGTGTACATAATTCATCTGTATCGAATCAATTTGAAAAACGACAATAAAATAAAGAAATAAGTTAAGAATATGAATTTGAGTCTTATTTTAATTTACATTATGTATGTTTTAATATGTCAAAATGGTAAAAGTAATTATGAATGTTTTAAAAGCATAATACATAAAACCAGGTATTGTAAATTAATATCCTCGATATATGTTAAATAACAAACTGTTCAAAATGGATATGGTACGTTAGATAAGGGTTTTACTATTTCACTAGCTGTTCGACCTGGCGTTACCCGCATGGCATTTAAAATGGAAAAAAACTACAAAAAACAAAGCATATATTTTAAACTGTTATACTGTTAACAATAATGCGTTGCTGTACCATTTAAAGTATTAATATAAAAGAAATCTTGGATTAAATAAAAACTTGGTAAAATATTTGATAAATATTCACTCTAAAATAAACATTACTTAATAAGTTTCATCTTTAGCGAAAATAGATAGGATAGATTGGCTCTTTAACACCAATCAGATTTGTGTTTCTTTCGGAAATGAGCAAGCCTGTCGATATTATTATTAGTATTATTAGTATTCGAAGAGTGGGTGTGCCTCTGTGGTGGTAAGAGGAGAGGGAACATAGATCTGTCTTTTGATCTCAATACTTTACAAATTAACAGAGCGTGATATTTGTATTTATAGGAATTACTGAATATCTAACTTACAATATATTGATATTGATAGTTTTAAATACTGTTATACTTAGTTATGCGGCAAATATTATCTACATAATTATAATTTCTTACTAACCAAACTACTTTACTATAGTTATTTTCATAACATACTATACTATTCTGAGAACGAGCTGCTAAAATAAATAATATTATAAACCTTATTATAAATAGATCGTTTTAAAAAATAGAGCTATCCATGCTCTAGTCCTTAGAGATTCTTTAAAACTTATGATTAAACAAATCATACATTAAGGCTCAAACACTATCGCTGGTTAGCACTATTTTATGAACATAATTATGTTTTAAAACGAAATACAATTATGTTCATAAAAGTATGAAAATAATTATGTTTTAATAAGAACATAATTATGTTCATAAAGCACCTATATTCTTATTACGCATAGTGATATACGTAAAATAAAAATGTGGAACAAATATTAAAACACTAAGCTCACGTTACCTGTTACTTAATTGAAAAAATAAATAAATGTTTTGTGAGGATTATTAAAAAGTGAATATATAGTGTATTAACTTTTTAACAATCCTTCAATGAATCTCGAAGCTCCACTCTTTAATCGAATAAAAATTAAACAAGTAACGTTTTTATGCTAACGAATACTACAGCAATTCCACGTATTTAGAAGATCTAGTTCAAGATTCATTAAATATTATGTATAATCTATATTGTAAATAATATTTTGCGGTAGTGGTGGTAGTGCGGTGATGGTGGGGATTGACAATCAAAAATAAAATAAAAAATAGATGATTATAAGTTATGTATAATAATTATGAAATTTATTAAGTATTCAATTATGCAGCAAAATATAAATAGTCCGATTTAATGATTTTATTACCTACCGAAAAATTAATTTTTACATTTAGTTATAGTGTTTGCTAGCGTAACGTTTTTAATTTTTAACGTCACATCAATATCGTTAAGCTGTTATATAAGTTGTATTTACTTAAAAACAAGAATTTCATCTGAAAACCCAAAATTTTAAACTACTAGTAGTAAGAATACACACTTCCGTTTTCATAATCGTAATTGAGAGTTTTATCAATTGGAGAAGTGTATAAACAGAATTTCAGATGAATTCAAATTTAAAAAAAAACATTATTCAAATAGTCGTTTACAATCAGTTTTGAATGAAATGAAAATGTTTGTGTAATCATTTCGTGATGAAGATACCACCAGCTCGGAATGCTGCTCTCGTCCAGACTTAATTAAAAAAAAGTATTGACTTACAAACCTGTTAACTTTATTAAGATAAATAAACCTATTTTTACGGGTTAAAACTCGCGTATAATTTGGTTACATTTTGATTTTAACCTGACGTTTAGAATACTGTGCAGTAATCGTGTTCACGGGTAGACGAGATGAAAGCGTCTGTCAGAAAGTCAGTTAACGTCGGGTTAAAATCAAAATGTAACCAAATTATACGCGAGTTTTAATCCGTAAAAATAGTTTTATTTTATTAAAATAAGTTTGAAACAAATCACAAAAAAAAAATCGATATTGCTATAGCAACACACTTGATTTAAGCCAACCTGAACTAAAATCAATTTTTTTATAATAAAGTAAAATATTTTCTATAGAGATCTAGAAGCAATGTTAGATCTTGAGTGTAGTCAACAGAAATAAAAAATACCAAATATGGCAAAAAAAGCTATCTTTAAAGCATGTATGAGATATATGTCATTTACTTTTTACGGTAGAATATACACCTATCTGATTTTGTTATCAAAATATAATGAATACTTATAACGTTGTCACTTTTTACTTTTTTTTCTTTTTGTATTAATTTTCTATATATCTTGTGTATAGTGAGATACAATTGCTAAGAAATATATATATGTTTAAACATATTTATAACATATATAGCTGATTTTGTTGTTATGAAATGTAATGTAGATTCGACATTCAAAAAATAAAGTTATAAATAAAAAAAGGCTAATTGATTGGTAAGAAAATAATTTCACATATATCATCATACTTGTTGATTTTTTAATTAATAATGGTGTTATGCAAATAAATCTTCATATGCATGAAATTTTCAATACTGAGGTACCATATTTATGTCAATTGTTTATAATATTTTTCATTACCATTATAGACAAAGACAATGTCAAAGTAAAAATAAAATATTCACATAGAGTGCACTTGTTAAACGTAATTCTCAAAGGGTGAAGAATCGGAATGAAATTTTAAGAAAACCCTTTTAACCTTAAATATCCATAAAATTACAATTATTCTAATCTTTAACTATTGAAGTCACTTGTGTCAAGAATAAAAAAAATAATTGATATTTGTTGTTTTATTACTATTTTTATTAACGGCCTTGTGTTCTTTACAATGCTCTAAAGTAAATTCCAAATATATTATAAATAAAAAAAATATATTATCTTCTTGTTTTGTTGATTAATATGTGAATATTTATTGTTATAAATAACAATATTTTTTAAACTTGAGTACCCCATAAAATGGTCAAAATTCTATAATTTATTATCCCAAGGTTTTGCTCAGAAATTGATAACATAATACTGAATAATAATTTGATCACAATTTAATCACAATTTTTTAATGTAAAAGTTAAATATTACAACTAAATTATAACAATAAATCCTGGAATAAATTATTAGCTTTTTAATTGTATCTCTTATTTATTGTTAACGATTACTCTCTCCAGACAACAAACGGGCTTTATATATTGCTGTGTATACTCTGTTATAAATGTCCTTTGGTGTTTTCTCATTAAATGTTGCACAATGGTTTAACGCTAATAATTTGTTGCTCAATGAAAAAAAAAGGCGTATATTCTAAGATTATCAAACAACTGTACTAACAAACCAATGTACAATTGTGAAGAATTAGGTTTGATACATTTTTACATTTTTATTGTAAAATTGCAATAGATTTCTCATATTTGCGATTAATTGTACAGACTTGGTTCAAAAAACACTCCCGTTAATTTTATAGTATCGTATCAAAAGGCATCCCATTATAGGGTAAATAATAGTATTTGAATGTAGAGGACAATAGAAGACTGTTCGATCAATCTATAAAAAAAAACCAACTGATTCGTTACAAAATATATTTAAAGAAATTACAATTATAACTGGAGAAAATCAACATATTTATAAAAATGTAATTTATGTTTATAATTTTTTTTTAAATACAAGGAAAAGAGGTGATTTACACTAAATTAAGACTTACTACGCCCACAACTAGGATACAGAAAATAGGTTATTCTTTCAAAGTTAATTGTATAAGTTTTTTTTTTATCAATTTGTTTTAAACTAATTTGTGTTTAAATAATTTTTAAATTAATTAATTATACAAAAAGTCTATTAAATATAATTATCCGGCAGTACTCTCGTACTCACTCGGAATTTACCCAACTAGTTTCGAACCCATTCGGGGTACATATTCATGAGCTCTGAGCATGGCGGAGTCGTGGCAGAGTCACGCAAAAATAGTTGGGCAAATTGCGATAGTAATAACGTGAGTGTAGCCGGATATTTATATTTAATAGTAATCATGGATCACCAAATTTTACATACAAAAATATAAAAAAAGTCCTATCACAGTATAAAGGATTACGTTAAGGACATTATAGTCTGAAAATAAATTATATTTTGGCGAAGCTGCAATACACCGCCCCCTCAAATATGACCTTGCGTTATATTGGCGCACCCTGAACAGGTGCTGCAATGACTTCTTATCTTGCAGGCCAAGTTTTTAATATTAATTGATTAAAATCATTAGGCCTTCCTATCGAATTGATTGCGTTGGTTCTAATACGAAAAATATTTATTAAATATTTGACTTTTGCGAATTAGTACTTACAATTCAAGAATACCTAGCTGAGTTTGTTCTGTTGTTTTTCTTAAATTAGGACGTGTTTGGAACCCTCGTGGCTTTAATTTTTAAATTAGAAAGTGTCCTTTTAAAAGGGATTATTTCGATAAGTATGGTATTAAAATAAGCCCTGTTAACACTTCGATTCAAAGTGCATAAATGATCACTAACTCAAAGTGGTAGAGAAATAAATAAATAAGGAAAATTCTCTTCAATTTATTTTTTGTTTCTATAAAAGATTTATCTGTTCCACATATCTTAAACTAGGATGATAGTCGTTGTATCGTGATACAAAACATCCTTGTCTAATTTTATATTTATCAGGCACCGCAAAGAGACGAGAGCTCTGAATTATTCAGGACTTGCCCTCGTCTCTGTATATGAGGAATACATTTATTTGAATGTGTGCTTTCTGATTGGTTTTCATAGGCATTCAGCAATTTATTTTGGTTTAACTTACAACAAAAGTGAATATAAGAATTTTTAAGATTATTCTGAAACTTTTTTAAAAAAATATACTATTTCTAAATGTTTAAAAAAGATGTATAGATGCTTTGTTATTAATTGTTTTTACTGAAAAAATTAAATGCAATATTATTTATACTATACATATTTTAGATTTAGACACTATCTGTAGACCACAAGTCAATAACAATTTAATATAAATTAGCTTTACATGTGTAACCATATTCCGTTCATTTACGTGAGTACACTTCCCCCCAAAACAAATAGCATGTTATATGCTAATGGAGTAGCATTATAATATCCATATTAAATGCATGGATTCAAAATTTACGTATTTTATAATTAGGTATAATATCATTATTTTTTTAGATAAGCGATTATAAAATTGAAATATTAGTATAATAAGACTATAAAGTCTGTTCATATAAATGAACATTGTGATTTTTGTATAGTATAGTCTCTCATATTGTCATCGTTACTTAATTTTATGTACATTTTCTATAGTATATAATACTTTCTCATATATCATTGTTAAATGATTGTCACTTGCAGCAAAAACTAGACTAAAATGATTTTGTCTGAAAGTTGTTTAATGTTCCATATCAAGTTTACTTCCTCTGCCATATTTTAGCTTAAACGAACTGGAACTAATGCATCTACAGTTATAGTTCTCAAAATGTTCCTAACGTGTATATAAATAATCTTAGAGTTAAATTTTAATTTACTATTATTTATATTATTTATATATTTTTATTTATTATTATTTCAACTAATTCTCCATAATAGAGAACCTTGTTTTGTGTTTTTGTTTTATAACAAAATTAATTGTGTTATACCATTTTAATCGTACTATTATTTAATATATGATTAAATTAATAAATAATAGTTTTTATACCAATTTACCTGAGAGTATACTTTAATGAAATACACAAGTATTATAATTTATTAGGTCTATAAAATGACCAATAGGTGGCTATTTAAAATATGATATTAGCAATTATGAATTTAGAACGTGTTTGAAATGTAAAACATTTACCAGTTATTGTTTTATTAAAAAATCTTACTTACATCATAATGTTTTTAATCAACATGGAAGTCTTGTACTTACAAATATAACATTATTATATTTACTTATTTAATGAATTATTTGTCAAAATACAAAACGTAAACAATTATATTCTCAATATCTTTCTTACGTTCTCGTTACATTTCAAAGTATTAGTATTTCCTACAAGTAAGAGAGTCCTAGGTTGACTCGGTTTGGTTCGATACAATTTATTTTTCAAATATATTTTTAGTAAATTATGCCCAAAGCAAGCGTAATAAGCTAAACTTAGCTCTGTATTGCGTTAGCTGATTCTATAGACAATTTATTAATTCAGATTCAGATTTAGAGGTACAACGATTCGCTTTTTTGGAGTGTTTGAGAAACAAACAGTTTTGAACTAGCTACATATTGTTTTTAATAAACTTATATTTACTCCTCAATCTTTTAAATAAATTGTTGCATGTAATTTTTACTATATTTAAGAGTATTATCCCAGTAGGTTATGCATTTTAATGTAGTCTACTATATAATTAATAGAAATCTAGATAAAAATGAGATCGTTTACGGCTTCCCACATGAATTAGTGTTTTAGATATAGTATTTGATATATTTTGTTTCTGTTCTTTTAGTGATTATCGAATAGTTAATATTTATTAAAATATCTGCAGCGATATAAGAATCAAAGTTTCATGTCACTGGATTCCATTTAAATAAATTCAGGTCATGGCTTCCTTTATTATAAAGCACTGATGTTGGAATTGCAAAATACATATTATTTCTTTGGCTGTTAATCCCATAGAAAATGAGTAATATTGTCTGAAATTATAATTGACGTCACAGATAAATTGTTTGATCCAGGTTTTGTGATACAAGTTATGTGATTATTAACACGTTATTGTTCACTTCCTCAATAGCAGTATTTTTTCGTTTTTGTGTAGTTTTTGTGAGGATTTGCTTGGAACCTTTTTTTATATGTAACTATTTGAAATGCATTATTCTGTGTACAAATTATATTTATGTTGAGTAACAGAAATGTTTATCAGAAAAATATAAATTGCAAACATGATGGAGTTATTTAAAACTTTTATTTTTTAAAATAAAAAGGATCTAAAAATAAATTAAATCGTATTATATTGTTTTTATTCAAATAAATTCTCAAGAATAATTTTTATTATTATTTTTTTTATCCTCACAAGAAGTAAGAAAAAGACGTTAAACAATCCAATAATTCTTTATTAGATATTTGTTATTAAATAAGATTTAATTGTCAATATGGAAAAGTAGAAGCTAAAAATTTGTTCTTATTACCGCTGATAAATCATTTTGCAATCATATTTTATACATACATTTATCATTTTACAATATTTCTTTTAAGTTGTAATTCTAGTTCTTTAAAAATAATAACGAGTTCATTACAAATATTAACGAGCATCCTATAAATCCTTAAAAATACTAACGAGTTTATAAACGGTTAAATAGATTTTCCGTTATTTAGAAAACTTAAAATAAAAAATAGAGAGATATTTCTGAGTTTCTCAAAGGAAGTAAAAATAATTAAGAGTTAAATCGACTTTCTTAATGAGTTTGTTGTATTTAGTTTGTAATGTCTATCAGTCTGAGATAACGGTTACGTTTAATTTCAAGAAATTCTAGAAATGAGCTTTTCCTTTCTTTCTTTCACAATTCAAATTAGTTTTCTTATGGAGGCAGGTGTCATTTTATAATCCGTGAAAATGACTTTTTAAATCGAGTTATATTAATAACGTTTATTTTAATCTTCTGTCTTATTAAAGACACTCCCTACTTTACCTACTATTACTTTTTTATTTAAATTTCATAATTTGGAATTAGAATATTTATATTAATAAAATATTTATAATAAATATAACAAAAATTGCATGTTTGTTGTCTGTGGTTTTTAAAAGCTTTCTTGTCCCAAGCAAACATAGATATGTTGTATCATTGTAACATACCAGTTGTCTATGCAAGGGAATAGAGAGATCTCTATTCCCTTGCATAGACAACTGGTTCATGTTTTTATCCATATTATCCATATTAGTATAAATATCTTTTCTGAAGTACTTTTTGATTGTATGTAAATTATAAATAATCATTTATATTTAGAGTAGTCGATTAACTATATTTATTAGGTAAATTCAGGCATTTTTATTAATATTACTGTCCTTTAAGTTACTAATGAGAAACGGTAATTATAAACTTTATATTTAATTTATGTATATTAATATCCAGTACGTTTTATATAAAATATAAAAATGTTCTTCAGAAAATATATTCATGAGTATTTTCAATTCGAAAATGACATCTGGCTTTTGAGGTATTGCAAGCGCTTGGCTGCACTCCAAGTCTATTGCAATCGATCCTGCATCTCGAAATCTCGTTAGAAATGTTTGGTTACTTGTGATCAATTTAAGCCTTTTTTAATGTTGTTTATAGGTTGATAAATAAAAAAATATATTATATTATTATAATATAACTACAAAATATAAATGTAATGAAAATGACAAAATCAGAAAAACACACAAAATATTTGGACTTTAAATTTCAATTCCACAAATTTACTTGAGGGATTCTCATAAAATTTGTCATCGGGTTGGCTTATTATCTAAATTATTATTACCTATATTATACAATACATTAACTCCGGAGAATTCATTTTCCCGCATATATATTATTAAAATGACAAGTAAAATCAAACAGCTTAGCTGTATTTAATTATTTTAGCTTGACGTATATTATATACGTATTCAATTCAATTTATTACATATTGAACGTCAGGACATGGCTAAACGGTGGCATACAAATATTGTACGCCATGGTATTGCCATGGATCACGAGCACCTGAATTTTTTGATTATGAATTAGTCTCCGGTCGCCCATTGAAATTTTTCTGTAGTACACATTTTCCAGAAGAAAAACAATAACAATAACTATCATTCATTTTTTCAGCTGTTTCTAAATTCAGTACCACTAAATGTTAAACCGAAATACACGATTCTAAATCTGTACATATGATCAATCTGTAATTGATTTCTGTATGTACATAAATGATATTTGGGAGAAATCATCAGTACACCTTTGGTAACGAATAATACCCAAAATAATAAGTTTAAGTTTGTTTGTCTGATTTTCTGTCCATTTGTGCGCACTATTCTTTGGTGATTGGCTTATCCGATATGATATGTTTTGATTGATTTATTTTTCCAATTGTCCTAAGTTGAAATAAAAAGTTTTTACTAAATATAAACACCCTCCGGCCTCTTTGGCCTCTCATTAAAGCCTCTACTTTCCCAAAGGTTATTTGGAAGGAGTCTCTTGATACCGTAAGTAAGTAAGTTAGTGTTCGTTAGTATCTTTCCTGGAATGTTTATTTAATAGTATGTAAATTTAATAGTAATTTAACTCTATCAACCCTTTTTTTACATTTGTATTAATTTTAAAATATATTTACTATTCAATCTAAATGCATCCAAGAAAATCATTTACTTATAAATTTTATATAGCCTAAAAAAAACATATTCCGCTAAACGCCTCGGGCAGTACTAACTGAAATAAATTGTAATTTTGAATTTCGTATCAAACACCACATATTTAATATCAAAGTTGACAAATGATCACTATTAAATAAATATATAGGATATGGATTGCCTAACTCAAAATTCTGTAATTTTCGCGTATGGTGTATTGTAAGTGTGGTGTGCTGGTTTGTCCTTCAAAGGACGGAAAAAAAAACCGGCCGCGTCACTGCCATATATTTGAAGATCTGTTAGAATGTAAAAGTCAGAAAACGTGAAATGTCATAAGTTGAACTTATATTCTATAAGTATATATATGAGTTCATACTGTAAGTTCATGTTGAAAATATAAAGAATGTATATTTAATAAATCATATAAACATTTTTACAAGTGGCGTTACTCGTTCAAATTCAACGCAAGATAAAAAGTTCTATATCAGCATATGGCATTTTGTAAGCTGGTATATTTATTTTTTTTCCTTTTTATTGAGTCTATAATTGTTTCTTGTATTTGTAGTGTGTCAGTGTTTTAAAATTGTTACTAAATGCAATTATTATGGGTGGTAAATTATAATTATATACATGTTTTAAGATTTTGTGATGTTGTTTAATCGGTCAAAAATTTAGTGTTTGCAAAGTGCGACGTCGCTCAATGAATGGCAACCACAGAATACCAGGGTTGAGAATGTTTACTATTCTCAATATAAGCTGAGTGGTCCACTAATTTGGACAACATTATTATAATATTATTATAAGTTTGTTCTTATTTTGTTCTTATATAATAAGATTTGATTTGATTTGATTTGATTTGATTTGATTTGATTTGATTTGATTTGATTTGATTTGATTTGATTTGATTTGATTTGATTTGATTTGATTTGATTTGATTTGATTTGATTTGATTTGATTTGATTTGATTTGATTTGATTTGATTTGATTTGATTTGATTTGATTTGATTTGATTTGATTTGATTTGATTTGATTTGATTTGATTTGATTTGATTCGATTTGATTTGATTTGCTAATTAATTTAATATTATGTGAAAATATATTGTTAGCGAAAGATGTGTCAGACTAGTTAGTGGAGGGGCGATGGTCTTAATAAAAATGACTGCGCACCTATTTTTTATTACAATTACCGTCAGATTTTGAGATATAGTGGAAGCTCTGTCCGTTTGTTCTGAGAAATACCTAAATTGTAAATTTATCTAGTTAGCCCTAAGTTTTGATATTGTTTTAATTGTTTTCGGTACTTAAGATTGATTTATTTTGTTAAATATAAAAATAGTTGTAGTGAAGTAAGTGTTTGATCTTTTTTTTGTTGTGAACCACCTCTGGTCCCTAAGAATATGTATATTTTTTCCAAAAACTTGAAATATTGAAATTTATGTTATAATTAATTGAAATATTGGAACCGTTCCGAAATTGAACGATATTGTAAATATTTTGTAAAGTATCTCTATGTCTTTGTATAAATATATATTTTTGTATAAAAGTACATATAAATCCCTAAAAACTTTATTTTTCTCTGTATATTAAAAGTGTTTTGATTTATGATTTCTTTATGTATGAGTCAAATACTTTATAATTAGATATAACATAAACTACACAAAATTCTATCAGTTAATTCAAGCATAAAAATATTTACAAAATACTCTACAATACACAATGAAGCTTGTGTCACATATTTACATAGTCAATGAACCGTAAGGAATGAGGGAAATATAAGTTTATACTTATACTAAATAGCGTTTAGAATATTCTACATTATATACATAATAAACTTCAATGATTTCTGTTCCTTCATATGTTTCACAGTATTTGATGACTTTAAAGATTTTTTCTGAATCGCTTAATGCGGATTATTAATTAGTTTAAGGTAGAAGGCACTTCAACTATACAGATTGTAACAAAGTATAAGTTTATTCAAAGTATTCAAAGGTAACAATGATAGTTCACATTTAAAATCTAAATATGGCTATACATATGTTGAATTAACATCTTTATTTCTTTCAGTGTCAAGATCAATGATTCATAAGTTCAACCTCTGGTTGGATTTTGTTAGAATAAATTGAAAAGGAGAAAGCTCTTAGGACACTATAATACACGGAGTCGTTGTCTGGCCCCTGAAGGCATTAAGATATTCAACCCACATACGTTTTTGTATGTTTTTTGAGACATAAATATTAACAATAAATATAAATATCTGGACATTGATTTATAATTTAAAATGTTTTCATATTTCTTCGAGCATTATTTTTATTCAGCTTCATAATTGTAAAAAAAATGTGGTATATCAATTTATTATATAACAACATTTACAATTAACCGTATTTATTTAGGGATTCCTTAATTTATATTTTTCCTGATTAAGGAAGTTTGTAATCACCTCGAGTTTCGAGATAGTTTTTTGTAATATGTGTGTGTGTGTATAAGTGTGTGTGTGTGTGTATGTGTGTATGTGTGTATGTATGTAAGTTTTTTTTTCCGCTAATGGCATATTATATATTAGTATATAAATATTGGATTATAAGGATTTATTATATCGTTATTATAACTCTTGAATATATTCATATGTAAAGTAGCTATTATATTCAACTATACTATTCAACTAGGGTACTAAGTCTACTACTACTACTAAGTCATCGCCGCAAAGGAGGCCTCGGAGCGGGACAGGGAGTCAGCCTCGTCCGCTGACCCGCTCCGTAGGGGGAGACTGGGTAGAAGGAGGCGGGAATACGCCCGCCGCTTCCTTCCCCAGTTGTAGGCCTGGTGAGGGGGGAGGGTGACCCCTCTTACCTAACATAGGCCTACGATTGGAGGGTGCTCTACGTTGCTCGGGGCACCCTCATTCGGGGGGTCTCGCCGGGGCGTCACGGTGTGTGCTAACGCGATCCCGTGACGTCCCATTACGGCGAAGAGGGCAACCGTTGGTTTTTTAGTGGGTAGCCTTAAGAATGGCAGCATCCTTTATGCTGCCGGGTAGTCCCACATAACCCCCCGGCCGTCACCCCCTGGGCCGACGGGGTACTCGTAACGGGTTTTTCCAACGGAAAAAAAAAAAAAAAAAAGGGTACTAACATCATATATGAGTACATTGTTAGTGCACAAATTTTTATATAAACATTTTAATTCGTAGTCAGATAGTGTATTTTTTTAAATATATTTTTCATAGACAAACAGACAGACAGATAATAAATTTTCTCGTAAACTGATTATTCAATTCACTTCGTTTAAGTACTAATGCGTATTCACGTAACTTAGAACTGATTTGTTTTACAGCGAAATCGAACTGACTTTTTAAAGTTTTTTTAAAAAAACTAAAACCCGATTTATAATACATTATATATTATTTTCCTTAAACAAAAAGTTGATATGATGGGGCTCGCACACATTACCTTTTATTATAAATTGATTATAATCCACCAAACAACCAAACACTGATCATGTGAATGATAAAGAAATTAAAAAAACTAAGGAAGGTTAAAAAAATATATATACTAATTACTTTATAAAAAATAAAGTACTTAATGCACACATTGTTTGTAATAATGTAGACAATATTGCCATAAACAATGTAATAATTATGAAAAGCATGTAGGATAAACTAATTAGTGTAGTCCTGCCATAATACACGATGCATAAATGATAAAGAAAATGGTTGTCATGTACTGTCTTCTCTTTCTATGAAGATAAATTTTTATCAGAGCATAATATGATGTCGCTGTCTCCATATTGCTCAAACCAATTACTTTGATGCGATAGTAAAGTTTCCTAGGTGGTGTTCCTTGGAATTGCATTAAGTTACATATGCATGTTCAATTTGGCTTGTAGTAGACAAAAGATGATTGTTATAATTTGAAATGTATATTGAGATAACTGTATTTTTTATTTATTTATTTATGTAAACATTTAATAATTCACTGAAATTCATAATGTAGAAGGAATAAATCATCAGCTAACACTTATATGGGTTTATATGAGTAATTTACTACTACTTCTAATGTTAAAAATAAATAAGATTAATAATAAGATTCGATGGATGAATATCATCGAAAAAAGTGCTCATGCATACATATCAATTATTAATTGACGATTTAACATAGTAAAAAATTATACAGTCAGTGTTGCATACTACATTAATAAGATCTGTCATTTATCATTTCTACCATTTCTCAGCATAACTTCATAACAATAAACACGAAGGTCAAGAGGCAAATTAAACCGCTGAGATTAAAGGTTTCATGAACAGAATGAATAAGAAATTAGAATCTGTTATAGATGTAACAAAAAGCTAAAAGTAAGTAATTAAGTTCAAGAAAAAAGTAACCAAACTTAATCTTTAATCAATAACATTTTTAACGTGTTTTGGACTTGCACGATTCCTTTAAAGTTTATTTAAAGCTTAGTTGAAATTAGTGAAAAAAAAACATTACTTTTTATTATTATTACTATCATATTCTTCATTAAATATTGTGTTTACAATAAGCTATACTTTAAAAAATATATAAGTATCCTGAATACTTGTAATGTACAATAGCACAGAATTACTGTTATGCCCTCAATTCATCCTGAAACATTGCCGGACATAAATAACACATTCAAATTAATTAAATTAAAATTCATCAAAGTTAATCTTTAACAAAAGCTTGCCGGATATCACTTAGAGATGATAAATGAAATGGGGATGTTATGACGTTAAAGTAAGGTTTGGAATAAATACAAAATGAAAGACGATTTAAAGTTTAATGACAAACTTCTTTCTACAAACAAGTCACTTGTTACTACAGAAAACAATGTCAGGATATCATTCTTAAAATAGCAGCAAATCAACAAAATAATAAATTTTCATTGTAAGTATATTGTAACTATTCCAACATTTATTTGTTTCAAATGATTAAAAACCCCAATTTAAACACTAAAAACCTACAACACCGATTTTTATATATAATAAACCTTGGAGAAATTCTCATTGGATATATATTTTTTTTAATATTTAAATATATAAATATAATAAACTGGATGGGAGGTTTTTTCATCATAAACTTTTTGAATAAACTCAACAGATTTTGATTATATTTACTTACTTACTTCCTTGTTTTTAGATTTAAATATTTGATTTGTATTCCATATAGTTATAAAAAAACAAAATAACTTTAAAAATAAAAACAGGAAGAGGAGACACAAAGTGTCACGCTGCTTTAAAGTCCTTCATGCCACGTTAAGTTTTTTAAAATTACATAATATATATATAATGTTTAATAAGTAGCTACCTACCTATGCTAAGATCATGAACAAGTAACTAAACTAAGGGAAATAATATAAAACAAATTGTAAAGCTAAAACATGAGCAACATTTTACCAACATTTCTTATAAAAACAGGCAATAATGGGAACGAGTTCTATCATAATAACTTCCTGATCAAGAAAAATATATATTTTTTTACATAAATAAGTATTGACAAACACCATACTTAAACAGATTGACTGACTGATGAACACACGTCGTGATACTCGTGAGTGTGCGACACACGATTATAACTAAGAATAACTAGATAAGAAATAAAAAAAATTAGAAAAGTATTACATTTTTTTTGTTATATCATATATATCTTTTTCACATAATTGAATTGAATACATTTTATTCCCATTAGAAACATACATTAAGTAAAAAATATTTATAGTTCCTTTTCATGACCAATGAGAAATTTTTTGTTTTAATTAAAAATATTTTGTAATAATTATTATTACGTATTGCTAACCAGTTTACTCAAGTT
Organism: Mechanitis mazaeus; assembly: GCA_959347395.1. NCBI lineage: Eukaryota > Metazoa > Arthropoda > Insecta > Lepidoptera > Nymphalidae > Mechanitis > Mechanitis mazaeus. Next base: position 14,125,261 of record OY365743.1, read on the forward strand.
AAATTTAACTGTTCTGTACTGTTCTGAGTGGTTCTGAGTTTACGGCGCGGTTCCACTATGTTTCGAGCACACGAATAAGTACTTCAGAAGGGTTCAAATCTAGTCTTGCCAATTCCTATAAATTTTATCGTTATAAAAAAAACACCGTCTACAAAACTTGGCGATAAAGCCTTGACTAAGTGTAAAGTATGATAATATTCCCTGGTTCATTAGTATATTCTAAAATATTTTATGAGACTTGACATAAGTTTCATAAATTATATTACTCAAATAGAACAATAGGGGTAAATTAACAACATTAGCAGATTTTAACTTAATAAACAAGTTGATTATGAATTCGCACAACGTGAAGCATGTTTTATCATTATTATAATGTATTATGAACCCTATCTTCAGAAGTAATAGTATTTCATTGTGTTTGTGGTTCTGGGTTAGTCATTTTTTTCTGTAGGAGGATGAAAATTATCTGTATATGTGGCGGTTTAGTGTTAAACAATTTTTTTTAGATATTGTTTTATTTTAAAGTCGCTCGCATCTGTTAGTATGTGAACACAAATACTAAAGATACTAAAGACTGCTTACGTTTGGGAAGAAAATATTAAATGAACCATGTATAAAGCCATGTATGTATGTGAACACAAATACTAAAGATACTAAAGACTGCTTACGTTTGGGAAGAAAATATTAAATGAACCATGTATAAAGCCATGTATAGATGCTAATTTAAAAATCTGAAAGGATTGAAAGGCCTCGTTTCACTAGCAGTATCGGATACTCTTTGTAAATAAACCAAATCGTAAGATATAAAACAGATTTTATTAACAATGTTTAAGTCGTTGCAATATCGAAATATTTAGTATGAGATCAATTCAGAGAAACAGGAATTTTTCAATATAATACAAGAATTGAACTACTAATTAATTGTATGAGATATAATATAACAATATCAAAACCTGTAATCTTCCTCATAGTGATCATTTCTCAATACAATTTATAGTAACTATTATGTAATGTTATTATTATTGGAGATCAAACTCTCCTTGTACAGGTTTGATTCTCATGTTTTAAAGAGATAGAACTCCCCAACAACAAGTCATTCATGTCTAAAATCTACATCGCCGCTCTCAGTGTACATTGATTCCAAATATAGTCATAATATAACTAATGAATGCCTTAAAACAAGATAAGGTTTTAAAATTTTCATAATCGTAATCTTGATATAACGGCTCTGAAAATCTTATAGAAACGGAAGTCTGTCTAGACAAATGGATGATTGTGCCAACGAAAATACAAAATAATAGAATTAAATTAAAACTAGTTTATGGAATTTATTTATTACTTATTATTATTTTTAATTTTTACTTACTGTTGTTATAATTTTAATTTTAACCAGGAGTTTCAAATGCATTTCAATTTTCTTTCAAATTTGAATAGAGAAGATTGTTGGATTTATAAAACACCTGGGACCCTCTTATGAAAAGCATAAAGTGACACGTCTGTGAACAAAATGTTAGATATATATATATATATATATATATTATTGTTATTGATATAATCCTCTCACATTACATATTTTTTAAATAAAATGTAATATCAGTTAAGGTCTTAATGGGCAATATTAAATATATACATTTTTGCTATAATTAAATAAATAAACTTCGAAAAGGCTTTGATTCTCTCAAAAACTCTGTTTTGCAATATGCAAAGGGGATTATAAAAAGTAATACAAACCGAAATAGTTCAGATTAAAGTAGATTAAAAAGTAAAGTTAAAGTACAATTAGTCAAGAAGAAACATGGCATGTGTATTCATTGATAAAAAACTCTACTTTCGGGGTTTGAGGATTTAAAGAAATCGAAGTTAAGTAAAAACATTTCCAATAGGGCCTATTTATTTGACATATATCAAGGAAATGCTATTTATTCTATTTGTGATGTAGCACCATGTTGCGTGGTGACAGTCGCCTGTATGACGTTAACATCAGTCAGTGCTACATGACTAGGGATGGACGTTATGTATTTTAATTTTATCGCTTACGATACTCGCAGAAAAATTTGTTATGAAAATTTGTGTGATAATTAGTTGTGCAATGTAACTACGTGAATAAACTAGTCTTTACTTATATAAAATAATCAAAATCGGGATTATGATTTTTTAATCCGTGATAAAACTTTTGATTTATTAGAAATTTGTGCGGCAGCCATTTTATTTATCCGTTCGAAGCCCGTGCGATACGAGTGCCAGCGCTAACTTTGAAATATATGTGCTGTTGTTTCGTTTATAAAATTAAAATTGAACTATATACAGATAATATACATCTTTTATGATAAAAAAACATCGACTATCCATCGAATCACTACATCCCATCACTAAATACGTCGCACATAACACAGCTTTTTTTTCTTTCCATTATATTTCAATTGTAAACTCGAACATTTTAGTATATAGTATCGTTTAATTTATTATATGTATATAATTTATTATATCTTACTAATTATATTTATTACATATTACTAATATTTTAGTACTGTGGTACAGCTACAATGCTAAGTCATAATTTGTAAGCAGCGGCAACTTTCAAGAGTTAAACGAAACATTATTGAAACTGTCACCCGCACCATGCAACAGTACAAAATGTACATTGGATTTTGTAAATGCAACTTCATTTTTACAAAAGCATTAATCATTTTGCTGAGTACATGGATTATAATAGTATGTAAGGGTCAAAGAAATCATAATAAAAAAAATTTTCGTCATACGTTGACTTTGCCTACTATTAATATTACATGGAATTTATTAAAACTCGTGTCTTGGCATATAAATTATTATGGTCAGTTTTATGCTTAATAGAAATATGGAGAAATATTTTTAGTCTTAGATATTGAATATCATCAAACATATAATTAGCACATTGTACGGATTGGCACAAAAGAGTAAAAAAACTGTTAGTAATATCAAAGATAAATGCTGATAAACTTAAATGAATAAGTATATATTAATATAAGGACATACATTCTGGTGTTTAGATAATAAAAATGAAGTCATTTGTGAAACAATAACTCATCCGTTAAAAGCTCCTTATTATTATTACCCAGTTAGCTTCACTGTTTATTATGCTAAAATATACGAGCTTTCATAAATATTGCTAGCATTAATGTCAGTTTCACGAAGCAAACTCGTCTTATGCAGATGGAGGGTGAGGGGAGTAGGCTTGGGTGGCAGGCACATTAGTTACAGCTAGATCGCCACCAACTTTCCATGAGATACTAGTCAGTGAATATATTTTAGGTGCAAATTAGCAAATACAATGAGACACTGATTAACGATGATTATTTTAATAAATTTGTGAAATTATCGTCTTTTAAAATTATAATTATTTTTAATAGTACGCTTATATAAACGTACTATTAAAAATATATCATGCATATATATATATATATATATGAGTTAGAATTTTATGTTACTTTATTTGAATGTATTAGTAATATACATTAATATTAATAATAGCATAAGTAGGCTTATATAATAATAGTATAAGTACGCTTATATAAACGTACTATTAAAAATATATCACGCATATATATATGCGTTAGAATTTTATATTACTTTATTTGAATGTATTAGTAATAATTATTATAAATACCTTTTAGTTAAGTTTGGTAAACTTAAGGTTAATATAGATATTACAAAAGCTTATTACATTTACTCTCCCCCCCCCCCCTCTAAGAAATAACCCATCATTTTATTTTCGCCATATCTTTTGGCATTATTAGTGCCATTTATATCCTAGTGATACTCTTTATGCTATTAATAATGGTTTTAGTGTTCATTTACTAATGTAAGATTAATATAGCAACACGCTTATGTTAAAAGTTTCAAGGAAATTTTTTTGATCAATACTTCATAAATATAGGGAATACATATTATTCATTGTGATTTCATAGCATAGATATATTAGCAAATATTTTAAATTAATAAAAAATACCAAAATAAATAAACAAACGAGAAAAAAAACTAAATCTTATCAATCAAATCATCTTTATGCTTAGAGTTAAATTTTGAAACTTGAGATAATAAATTTTACCTTCTTCAAAATAATTATTATGTAACTCGAATAAAACAATGAACTTGAAATACTAATAACATGTACTACGTAACAAGGGCGATTGAAAGCGGTTTTTTAGCTGAATTTCCTACAAACAATGACTATTTTCTATTATCGTTAATATTTTATATTTGAAACGTTACCATTCATGGATATTCGCTTAAACACTAATTACTATAAGTAGTTTTTTGTAATCTGATACGTATTGGTAAGATGCCAGTCTGTATCATATGGTATTGATATAATATTCTTAAAACAATAATATAATATATGAGATCTTTGAAGTAAACACTTTTATTTATCGTATCGTTGTTTAATGACTGTTCGAATCGTATATTGTATCTGATATTTACTATCTGTTGGAAATATATTGTCTATCTTGATAAGTCAAACATTTTTTTTCTTATGTGACAAATACAAATAAAATGTACTTTCAAACAATATTAAACAAAAAATATAGTTTTATTATGTTTATCCATCTTTTTTATATTTATAATTCCAAAATAATTAAAACAGTCTAATTCATGAATGCAAAGGGTAACATGTAAGGCGTATTACGTTATTCTTGTCAACCTCGAAATCTACATGTCTTAATTAGGGCGGCCGCATAGCAGATGGCGCCACAATTACTATAACTGGAGCAACATACTTTACCCATATTCTCAAATTTATGTTTAACTGTATAATTATACTTAATATGTATAATTATACTCTAGTAGATATTTTAATGAAAGGCGTTTTCTTTTTATTAATTAAATTTACATATTTTATTAAATTCTACTAACACTTATAATTTTTAAAAGAGATAGGTACTTTACTGTAAACTTTAAAAAATCAAAAAGTATAAATAAATAAAGAAAAAATAATAAAGTTATTTAAATTTGAAACAAGTGAAATTGTCAATTTCGACCTGAAAGGTCATAAAAATTAATTAAAATTGATTTTTAAACGAACTTACAGTTTCATCATACACAAAATTTTTTTCTTTATGTCACAATTTGTAATTGAACACAAGAGAAACTCAATAATAATACCAAGAAAATAAAATATTATATTTTTTGATCTTAATACTTGACAAAATTCCAATGATTTTGAATCAGTGTTTCGTTATATCTGGGATCGGATTTGTTGTGTAAAGTTGGAAACGACAAAGGATCTTAAGACACCCTCATAACAGTAGCCGTCGTCCGATCTTTGAAGGCTTATACAGTACTCTGAGAAATCCGGCTCTGTGAATTCCGAACCTCTGTCCTTAAGCCGAAATTCTCGTAAACGTATTTCTTTTTCATTTGATGTGACAAAATACGCATCGGTTGATAAATAATTAAATTGACTTTCATTCTTCTGCTCCTATTATTTTTATGAATCTTACGAATTTTTTTGCTTTACTATCATTATAACTATTAAAGATATTTGTTTTTCTATCGATATACGAGTATATTAATATATACCTTAATGAACTAAAAAAAACGTACAAAGGTTATTTAAAACTATTTGAAAATTTTATTTTAAGATTTTTTATTATATTAATAAAACCAAGAAGTTTCCGCCACCATACCGCATTGCTACGAGCTCATGAATAAGGGTTCGAAATGCGGCCGAAACTGGCAAATTCCGATAAATATATATCAAGAGTACAGATATTTATAGATATCAAGCCAAAGAGGACTCTTAGTCTAATAAGACCAGAAAAGAAGCCTCATTCTGTGTTTTCAATCTTTTTACTTTTATTGCGTTTATTAACCATATGTTGTGTTTTCATAATCACATAGATATGTTATTGACATATATATTTTATACTTAAAACAAAGCATTTTTTAAAAATATAATGACAAGGTATTGCAAAATTTTCTTACATTAATATTGACTGTTAGCAGTGTTTTTGTTATTCCGATGTCAGTTTAAGCTACAAACTTTGAACTCAGACTCGAATAATCTATCACCTTCTGTCATCACGTATATACGTATATGTCAAAATGTATAGAAATCCTTACATTTACTAAAAATTTTATTACTCAAAAAGCACCCTATATGCTGATTCTAATAACTAGTGTAATGTTTATATAATACTCAGCCAAGCGTTATTTTATTATTATTATATATATTAAAGTAATTTTTGTGTTTTCTACTTATATAGTAAGTATAGCCCTTATGAGTGTTTGCGTTTTCTCCTAAAAATTATCTTTTTCCGGAAACAGACCTGAAAGGTTGACCGGGGTAATAATTTATAAGCGTAGCAATCAATGATGTCCGAGTAAATAATCAGCCAAACAGAAAAATCTACTGTTTTAAGTTCTATATTGTATAATAAACATTAAACAATGAATTAAAAAAAAATAATATACGTTATTGCCATTTTTTAATATGTGTAGAAAGTTGTAAATACAATCTTAGAATCTATCAAAAAATGTTTCAGAAATAAATGCAACCTTAACTTTTATTTGCTACTCTAGTTTAGCTATACTTATATTGAACATACATCGTTAAGACCATACTCGTCGTAATAATGGCTGTCCGTAAGAGGTTGACCTTTTATGGAATGGTTGTAATGAGACAAGCCCTGAATCATTAGTCCCCATTTCGTTTGAAGGGGCAGTAAATAATCATATGTCTTTCGGGGTCAAACCAAGTAGTCGTATGCAATTTGATTAATTTGAGATTTAAATAAATAAAAAAAGGTTTTCATCTCTTTTTAAAGGAAAATTGGGTATTCCTTTAATATCATTTTCAAATAAGCTATATTGTTTTCTAAATATACTCGTTATTCCAGTTGGGAAACCATGATTTTAAATGAACCTACCTATCGAAATCAGAAAGAATTTCACAAATCCATTGGTTAAGTTCGAAGATCATTGCGTTGAAACAACAAAATATATAATATATTAATCTTTATCATTGATTATGCTTTTAATTAAGTAAATAAAAACCGTTTTAAATAAAAAAAATCAAAGACAGTGTAAACACTTAATAATTTATTACACGCTTGAATTTGTTAACGTTTTTGTAAAATCAATGTTATAACGCACGATAACTGTAAAATCATTTTGCATTTATAATTATAACAAAATATAATTTATTAATTTACATACAAAGTACAATTTATTTGTCTTGCTATATTTAACAGTGATGTATTCTATTTTATATACACATATTTCTACAAAGCAATTATTCACATTTTCTTAAATACGAACAAGCGTTTTAATAAATAACAACGAACCGTCTCACTGTACGTCCTTTTGATCTTTCTATTCTTTGATATTATATTACCTAAATTATTTTCTTAAACATTTTCGCTCTTGTACGTTTTATTTACATTTATATGTTTTATAGATTATAATCTAAAAATGAAAACAAGAATTATTTATGAAGATATTACTTGAGTATAAAATTATACTTATTTTATAAGAAAATAATGAAAAGCAATAATTTAATATTTTATGCTATAACAAATAAGTACATAAGTTAAAATATACAAATTACATAGACACACAATATTTTAAATAACGTATAACTAACATTGATTGATTAAATTAAATTAATTACTACAATAATCGATAACTTCACATGATAAATAAAAGTTATTGTTTTTGTGTTCTTATTAATAATTTCTATAAGCTGTCATAGAGAATGCAGGCTAGCATCAGTGTCACTTTCAGCTCCACCAAGCAGGAGACTCGTCTCACATGGGAGGGCGTGAGTGGGGGACTGGATCTCAGTGGGTGGCTGTCGCATTAGTCACAGCTCGATCGCAGCTGACCCCTTCCACGTGACTCCAGCCCTCAAAAGGTGGTAAAGTCGCAGCACGCACCATATACATAAACACTGAGGAATTACAATAATTAAAATATAATATATTATACATTCAATATTGCCTTTTATCATATTTTTTTTTTATTTAGTTTGTTATCAATATATTTTTTTAAATTACTTAGAAAGATATTTTAAACTTATTCAATTTCAATTAAATTATATCTACTTCATTTTTAATTTCCTTCATTAAAACTGCGTTTATTGAAATTATGTAAATGGAATTGCTAAAGTTAGCAAAATGTTTAGTGGTGGGGAAAATATTCTTGAATTCGAGTGGTACTTAATTATATACTTACATTCAAAAGAATTCTTGGCATTAGAAACGATATTTCCGCTTTACACATTGCGTCGAATTGCTAAAAAATATTAATTAAACAAATTAGAATATAATAATTACATAATTCACTGCAAGTTTCTTAAAAAACACTTGCGAAGTATTTTCCACTTGAAGCCTTATATACGATTTCTTATTTTCTTTACAAATATATTAATTTCCCCAAATTAAAAAAAAAAGATACATTGTGACATCTCGAGGTTTTCCCTTGTGTATTTTAGTGGTTTATATTTCAAAATCGTATATTTTTTGCAATTTCTAAGCCCTTAAATATCAATAAGCATATTTATAGGTGAATTTTAAACTTTTTTGAAACTTAAAGTAAAAAGATTTAAAAATCAGTAACCTTTTTTTGTGGTTATTTTTTCACAGCATTTAATTCGTTTTATTAATTTAAGCATTGATCATTGGTTTATCTTAAATTCGAATTCTATATTTATATTAAATAAACATTTTTTTGTCTCAATCAATTCTATTACATTAAATTGTAGTCTGTTAGATTGCTAATGGTAGGTGCTTCCTCTTTCCATGATATATATTTCATGTAGCAGTATAACACGTAAATAGGGTTATAAATACTTGGAACGTTTCAAGGGTATAGAACATAAGTTTTTGATCAATACTAAGACACCGTCAAGCAATTTGTCAGTATGTAAGTAGTTATTACATTTAATTGCTAGTTATCTATTAGTCAAAATGGTTTTATATTTTTATTGTCGTATTTTGTACAATGGTATGTATGTAGTATATCCATCCAGATGTACAATTATATTTATTGAGATCTAATTGAAAAAAAATAAGTCTTTGGTAAATGATGCAAGACTCAACTTTTAATAGTTTATTTAGAATATTTGTTTGAATTACTACATATGAAAAGTTATTTTTTGAGCGAAGCGAGCGGAGCGCTCTAATGGAAAGAATTTGCATTGGTTTTACAAAGTTGGCATTAAAACGGCTTAACGGTTCGGTTTCATTTTGCACACATACCATGCTGATATGTGTGGTGGTTTGTAAAAAAAAAATTTCAAAAAAATTCATTATCGTTTAGGAATAATGTCCAAAAAATCATCACTCCCATAGACTTCAATGTAAAAAAATTAGCGCCCAAAATTGAAGTCTCATTGCCGAATTTTTTTAATCGAATTGTACTGTCCCCCTGTTCAAATTTTTTTCCCACACCAAGACGAAATCTTCGGCTAAACTCGCGTTGCTCAACATGCAAACGGCACCCGCGATTTCGCAATCGCAGCGATTCGAAATTGAGGGTCTGGTGGCTTTCCTAGTGTATGTATGTTCTTATTTATTGAATATTGATAGGTTAGCTCCTTTCGTTGTAACACGCCCATATACACCCAAAACACACTCAATAGTTAATAGATTTTAAAATCAACAAAAAATTGCCCAATTAAGTTGAAACTTACTCTTATTAATTATTAAAATTTTAATTATTATATAACAAAAGTTATAGACTGCCACACAACTTTCTCTACCTATTTTACCCCATCGAAAATACAACAAATTTAACGATTAAAGCAAATAGGTGAACAAAAATATCTGATAATAAATAATAGATTATATTTACTTTATTGACGTGATCTCGAAGTATATTAGAGTAAACCATAGCCATCGCCTCTAATGCCATAAACGTCATGCACCCTACTACCCAAGGCACAAGAAAGGCTACATTTTCCTGTAAAAAACACACAGTTAAAATACATGAATATTATGTCCATTTAAACCACCACCTAAATACATAACAATAAACAAAAAGGAAATTACATAATATGAGAAGTATTAGAGATAAGATCTACAAACTAAATTGACAGTATTATTAATATAATACGAGTTTGAAGATGTTTATCAATTATATTTGAATGTGTGGGTGAACCTGAAGGTTTTGTCAAATGTTTTCTTCAAATTTTCTTTTCGGAAATTGCCGTTGTTGGGTGAACCAAGGCAGTATGCCCTGATTTACCCTATTCCGGATCGAGATAGAAGAATATTCCAATTAGTTAAAAGATGTTTATTAATTGATAGAATTTTACCATATTGTAAATTACATTTTGATCACTTAAATAAGACGATGACAAATTAATGAGCTTATTTTGTTTGATATTAAGAATTTCAATAAAATAAGTTCTGAAAAATATTAAAACAGTTTAAATATAGCACATAGTATTCATCAAGTTATAATGGAGAGATTTAAAGGGTTCCTTGAAAGGTGGGAGTCTAGTCTTTCTATCATTTTATAAATCACTTATGACAACAATATTGTAATAAATAAAAAAAAAAATAAGTTTGTTGTTAGTTTCATTAATGTAAGTCTTAAAATATAATAGATGACTTTGTTAACAACCGGACATTATACATTTTTGTTTCAAATTCAATTTCCGATTTTGATTATTTGTTTATTTAAAATATGTTCAAGTTTTTTGTTTTAAATGTAAACTATAATTTAAATAAAAAATGTAAATGTACAGCCCTCGGTCTCTGAGGTCATGAATCCAACGAACATCGCTAAGATAAGCTCTTTACTACAGCTATAATACTGATAAAGATATAAAATAAAATAAAAGCCTCTCGTAAAAGCTCACTTGACACTTGATCTCATTTTACACGACACTGAAGTATTGAAATAATTTTAGGCTGACTTTTTAAAATTGCACGTTCTGTAAAATATTTTATTAATCAAAGTCAAAGAGAATGAGTCTACTACGCTTTCCTTCTTAAAAAGCAATTTTTGCATTCAAATATTCATTTTAAATTTGAATAATATTATTTATAATTCCTAACAATTTTTTTAAAAGGGTTTTTTTAGCAGTAATGTAAAAAATATTAATAATTTAAAAGATTAATTATTATCTTTATAAGAAACTACAACGCAATTATATATCAAATAATACTAACTTTGTATATTCCGTAAAACAAAAATATGCTAAGCACGATCATAAACATCTGTGTTCCTATGATAGCAAAATATGCTATCTGTACACCTGAAACAAAAAAATGTATTAGTATTAAATAAATTGCATCATTGACAGCAAATAGATGTATCAACAAATTTAATATTGCATTAATTGGACTATCATTTGCCCCATACTGTAGGTTTACTTATTAAAACAAATTTGATTCGATTAAATCAAACGAGGTCCAAGGACTATGTAAACAAGAATTTTACTACGTCTGTTTCCACGAGCACGTAATCGATTCTGAAGTGAACAAACAAATCTAGCAAATCGATCACAACGATATCGAAAGTACTTTCCACGAGAACACGAGAATATATATAGCAGGATTATATCGGATCCCTTAGTAAATTGCGTTAGTTAACGCTTTATTGTTAGAATCGAACGGATCATTAATTTTAGTAATTAGAACCTTTGTCTATTTAATCTCGAATCCTTATTTATTTATTTATTATTTATTTTTCCAAAGGGGGAATAATAAATTTTAAAAATTTTACCAGAATTGCAATTTAACTTTATTTTTGAATGTAATTTTTTCATTATTCTTCATCCTCAATAAATTAACATTTTACAAGAAGTAGTAGGTAGATTTATTATACAATCATTATAAACCATTACTACCACAAGAGATAACCTACTAAGTTATAAAAGATTTTTCTTACCCTAAAGCCATGTTTTCAAACATAATGTTTCTGACATGATCATAAGTTGCTCAACATAGTGTACACAAATTAATTTGATAACATCTCTATTGCACCCATTAAAAGTGTATATAACGCTTACGTTACTTAATACCCTCCTTCTTGTGTTCTGTCTTAACACATAAATTTTATGACACTATGGTAAGACAATTTATTGCTGGCAATGAAATGGTTTAGCTTTGACAAATAGACATGTAAGGCTATAGACATTACAGAATTGGCTAATAATAATAGACAAGCCCTATGTCACATGATCTTGTCGAAATGTAAAATTAAAATGCATATCATAAAGTTCGCAGTTAAATGAACTTCAAACAATGTTTAAATGTACATTTAATAATAAAACTAGCATCAAACTTACATACTCTAATATTTGCATTAATATTTGTATGTGTTTGCGGTATTTTCAATATTAATGATGATTGCGACATATATATATTGAAATATTAATGATAAATAATTAAATTCTTCTACAAATATAAAAGACCATCATGAACGATTTCGCCTGGAGGGATTTTATCAACATTTTTCCGTACCTTGAAGTATTTAGGGTTACGTAGTTATCATGCCTACCACATTGGTAGCCGCGGGCAAGTGATTATAAGAAGGCCCAAAGCCACATAAAGACAACAAACTTCTGTCTTTACCCTATATCATCTACTACTCTATATATCACTATTTATCATCAAAATACCTGAAAAAACAGTAACTCAGGTGCTTAGAAGAAAAAATAGCTCTTTCTTTGATTTATTGATTAAATACCATACAAATACAGAATAATAATCACATTGTTATATAATTATGATCGTTTAAACTACATACTATAAACAATACATATAATTAACACGATTTAGTTAAATAGTTCTAATTAAAAGATTTAATTAAGTCTCACCGTAATAAACATCGTCAAGGTCTTTATACCTCTTAGCGTTGACGCCGATACGCCAACTGTACAACAGTACTACTAGTATAGATATATTCTGAAACAAAGAAAATATATTAGTTAGTGAACATATAAAGTTTTTACTAGTTTTTTTCAATTTTTTACCAACAGTTTTCTATAGTCATAAGCTATACTTATGACGCTTCTTATAAATTATTGCGACATAAATTTTAACAAACAATTGTCAAATATACATAATTTTGGTCTCAAAAGTTTTTAAAAGCTTTAATAAATGAAGAAAATGTGCAAAACATATACAAATTCTTTATGATTCGGTTTTAAATATTTTATGAGTGCAACCGAAATTTATTTTATATATTTCTCTTTTATTCAAGATCCTTTTTTATTTTACGACATAAGTAAAAGAAAATGAAAGACGAAATACGTTCTAGTAGAGATTTTATGACTAACGCTTTTAACTTACTTGAGGGATCAAGCAAGAAAGCCAGAAAAATATATAAGAACTCTGAGCAAGTTTCACAACTGAATTACTAGTTCAAAAACATAAAGTTATTTTAAAAGAATTATTCCTTGAAAATGGAATGTTATGCTGAGCCAAATTAAGTTATTTTACATAAAAACTTGTTATATTTCTTATAGGTTTGGATTTTTAAAAATATTTTTATAATAATATTTTTTATTGACAAATCGAAAGCTAATGAACAAAAAGCCATCACAAACAAGGGACCAAAAACAAAAAAATAAATTTTTGGAAAAATAATTTAAAAACTAATTTCTAATTGTATTATTTAAAAATTCAGAAAAACAAATTTATATTTCAATTTTAGTATCAAAATATATTTAAGCGCGTGGCGGGGGGAAAAATTGTATGCTTTGACAAAATTTAAAAGTTATTTAAAATTAGTATTTTAAAGTTGGCTATAATTAAAAAAAAATACTCTTTTAAAGTTATGAAGCGTTGAATAACAATCTTGTATCTATCTTGTAACATACACAAGATTCAACGTGAATAATAATCCATTCAGGCAATGGTATCCATTCGATGCGAAATTCCAAAGATCAAACACAGTATAACAAAATCTGATAGAATTTCACTTTTGATTTTATTCGTTTTGTAACAACAAATATAAATATATGTTTACGAATCGTTTGTTGTTTTTGTCTTTTTATAACAATAGTTCACTTTCTCTAAAGATAAAGAAAAATATTTTAGGAACGAATATTTTATCTAACAATAACAAAACGAGTGTTAAAAATAAGATGTAAAGATTTTTTACATTTTCGAGAAGGTAAAAAAATTAATAAATTATTTTTATTTGAAATGTGAATTGATTAAGAAGTATTCAATGCTTTAACCATGGCCATAGTAAAAACATATACATATTTCACCTAAATCCGGCAAGTAGCAAGACTTTCCTGATCCTTACTTCAATTAGCATAAATATCTCTAAAAATATTTACGTTTTTATAATTTCAAATAATGCAATAAATATGACGTAAGGATATATTTTTTATAAATTGAAAATGGTTTCAAGTCTATTGATCATGTATTCAGAAATACCGCGCATGACAATCCATCTCTAATGTTTTTATTCTACCAATGAAATCTTTTGAAACAACATGTTAAAATATATTTCTATAGACAGACCAGAGATGAAAATATTAACGTTAATTCATTAACTTAATATTTTCATACTATTACTTTAGTAAGTAAAAAAAAAATTGTGCATTGAAAGTTGAATTAACTTCATTTAATTATAACTTCGTGTACAAATTATACAGAATAAACGAGTCTACTTTTTAAAGTACGTCGTATTCATACAACTACGAATAACGCAAAATTTTATTTGCTTTTTTTTTTGCTGTTTTTAATACTATAAACTTCGTATTCGAGATTTCTCAAAATATATAGTTATAGCTCATAGATTACGTTTTGGACATTATCCATCAAACAAATTTCCATTTCTAACGAAAAAGACCGATTCAGCCAATTGTGATACCTGTGGTACGATGGATGATGTCCAACATTTATTAGTAGAATGTAGCTCTGAGGAAGCTCTTATGCAGAAATATTACATTAATATGATGTAGGTAGGTTTGCGAGCCTTCTTGGTCTACCGGCAACCGAAAGTTTTAAATCTAAAAAGAAATCTTAAAATTTTAAAGTACTTATTATAAACTGTTTATATACACTTACGTTGGTGTACGTGTTTTTTGTTTTTCTTTTTTGTATTTTATTTTTTTTTTTTATTTTTTGTTATTTGTATTTTTGATGACAATTAAATGTCGTTTTAATTGAAATTTTTATGATATGATGGGGCTGACATATCGGAATCGGATAAAAAACCCATAAAAATAAAGAAAAAAAAATAATAAAACTGCGTATTCGAGATTTCTAAATAGCTAATTGCTCAACCTGGAAGGTAGTGATATGAATCGACGTGTGTTATTTTGTCTTATTGTCAGCAAAAAGTGATTATAACTGCAAAAAAATATATCTTGTAGTTTTTTTTTGTTTTTTAATAAAATGTAAAAGAAGAAATAATAGCAAATTTATTGTTAAATTTATAGGTTTAGCGAGTGTTGATGAAAGTATTGTAAAAAAAAAACAAGAAATTTAATACACACTGCATGTTTTTTTAAAAACATATACATACATAAGGTACTTAATTTTTAGCTATCAAAATTTCAAAATATATATTTATTTGTGCTGATTGATTATTAGACTATCATAACAAATATTATAAATGCATATCTTGTTTTGTTTCATTTTTCTTCGTAAACTTTTATGCCTATGCGACTCAAACGATAATCGAGAAACGTTCTCATAAGTTATAGGGGATGGATAAAAGAACAGGGTTCCTTTCATTCCGAAAAAAATAATATTCCCGAAGGATAGAAAAGTAACTTTTATAACAATTGCCTTATTTTTTTGTTACTTATACAACCTTGAAGCCGCTGGCGAAACCTAGTTTACACCTTAACAACACTAGTGAGATTGGTCTTTGGAAATTTTATTCTTTCATATAAAGTTTACCGTATCCTAGAAAGTTCAATAAAAACGTGTCAAGTAAAGAATATAGTTAAACTAAATTGATTGCTTTTCAAAATCAATTCATTTTTTTTTAATTTTAATGGTTAAATATTTAACATTTTATGATTATTATTGTTTCAATAATGACAATAATGTTTATATAGTGCTGAATATTTTATAATGCGAAATAAGATTTGTTTATGAAAATTAGGTTTGCTTTTAACCTCAGTATGATTAATGTTAAGCATCACTGTAGTCAAAGATGTACCACACCTACTTAGAATGTACCTATTTATTTTAGATAACACTGACCCAACTAGAGAGTTTCAAAAGTTTTGTTTTCTCAGAATAAATGTTAAAGCAAAAAAACTTTATATGTGATCTTGGTACTTCCACCGTTAATTGGTGTCTTCCGGGGAATTTCTTGTTATTGATTTTAGAAGGGTGATGAGGGAGTTAGGTTGTGCAGACTAGCCACCTTGCGGCGATACTCAAAGCTCTGAAATTTAACCTTATTAATAATCGTTTCACCTAAACCTCGTTGATATTTTGCTGATCCGTGCCAGAAACATCAGCATGCACGATGGAATTCATGCTCTTTAGTGCAAGTTTTTCGGCTTGAAGTACAGACTTATGAGTATTTAGCATTTATAATTATGGAGAAAAATTTTATTTTAAATTCAATAATCCAAAAAGATAACATACATCTTATTTGGTTTAGTATAGTGGATTATCATTGTAAAGTTTCACAAATATTTAACATTTGACCTACATAAAAAAATAAAATTACTTCCACTATTTATTAAAATTCCTTCCATATACTTCCAATGTTCCCTATAAACAAACTTTATTTACCACCTGCAAGCTAATAAATAACAATATATAATATATCTTCGAATCTGTCTTTACAATATTTGCCTGTGACCTGCATAAATGTATATACATTTCTCCTACGTAAATAACCATGCCCTCATATCAGTTTATGATTTGAGTTTTGTTTACTCTTACCCTATTCAAATATGTCTATGATTCAGTACATACCTCTCTAACCTAACTAATGCTGCTGTTACGTTATACGATTTACTAAAGACTAGCCTAACAATGGTAGTAATATTGCATTTTGAAAAGGTATTATGGAGCTTATTGTCATATACAATAGTTTTTAACTATTTTAGAGTCAAAAAGTATTTAATAGTTTGTATAACAATTATGCAAACAAGCTATTGATAATGTAGTGGTTAAATGATACAGTTGTAATTGATAAAATTATAAGATGAATTAAAAAAATATAGGTATAACATTACAACGTCACCGCAAAATTAATGAAATATGTAGAATCGCGGGAACGAGGCAGACGATGTCTTTTTACAATAATTATTTATGTTCTTCATTTTCATTAATAATATTCGGATCTGCCTAACAGTAGAAATTCAATTAGTAAAGGTTATTAATATGTCAGAGGCGAGGGAGTAGATTAAACATATTGATGAAATATATGTACATTAGTTAACATAATTTAATTAATTATAATATATTTAATTCTGTATAATTTTCTCATGAATAGTTGGAAAAACATTTACCAGATAAAAGACCAAGCAAATATTAATACTAAAATTCAATTTTCTTGATTCCCTAAACACTTTCGACTCTTAGTGCCGTAGGCTATATTTAACTACTTAAATTAAATAAAATGATTTACTTGCTAGAGGATCCGCGTGCAACAGTTAGTGCAAAATAAAATTCTCACGAGGCAGTCTAAAGAAATAAATAAAAAAGTAATTAGGACTGTGATATAAAACGTCAATAAAACAAATGAAAATCAAAACTTATTAATTGAAAATTTTATATAAATTTTTTTTAAGTTCCAACTCAGATGACATTAGAATAAAAAAGTTTTTATCTTGATTGATAAAAGTCTTATAGAAGACTGAGATCCCTCAGACATCCGTCTTAAATTAAAAAATTATTTGGCTAAAACAAATTGTTCTCCCGAAAAATTCATAAAGAGGTCAATTTTAAATACAGATTATAATTGGTAGATGATTTTGAATATTTAAATAAAATTACAATGTAGAGCTGGTAATCTGGGAAGAAGAAAATTTTTGGTTAACTTGAGTAATATCTCTTTTGGGGACCCTCGAATTAATTTATTTAAATTCATGTTTCACAAATTTTTATAGGTTTTATTTTATTAAATGTAAATGAGGTTTTGTTTCATAAATTATTTGACAAAATTTAGAAGGGTGATAATTTTTGCGTAAGAAATTAGATGAATGTTTGGTATTTGTAAGTAATATTACGTGGTACCCTGCTTTGTAAATTCAAGTTATATTTTAGTTTGGAAATAATTATATTTAGAATTTTAAACGTCTACATAGTATATATAAGAATGTATAAAACTTCAATGTGTATCCCGATAATTCCTAATATGAAAACTGGTACCTCTTATTGTGTATGTCTCATAAAATGTTTAATTTTGGGAATGTGGTTTTCATTTTATTATGTCGATATAGATTGAATTGATATGAATATATATGCTTGGTAAGAATAAATAAACAATATAACAAAATAAATAGTCACTCAGCTGTGATGAAAAATGTTATATGTTTTTGAAGACATTATTATATTAAAAGTAATCAGTAAAATTAATTTATATTCATCAGTTTCTTTTCTATGTTTAATGTTTGTTTAATAAATGAAATAAATAAAATTATACTTAAAAGTAAAATATGTTTTGTATTTTAATTAAACACAAATATGTTCATTGCATCATAGATTTGTTATAGTTTTTTTAATGTGAAAAAGATCAAAATATGAAAAAAATAAAACATCTTTGATAATAATATAACTATTTTTTTAAAAATTAACTCATTAATTAAATAACATTATAGTGTATATACTCGTTATATATTTACCAATGTATAAAGGGCGCTTGCATATGCAGCATGTTTCACGTGTAGAGTTCTACAGCAAGACAAAGTCGTATCTTGCTCATGCGCCGTCCACGCTTTCATCTACAAAATATAGAAAATATTACTATACTAGTTTTACACACCCTCGTCAAAGTAATATATTAATTAGGAATGTAGGTTTAAGGTTTAACATTGTAAATAGTTTCACGTGCCTCTAAAACTGTCACTATTTTATACCCCTTTGTTTGTTTATAACTTACTAATTCTAGTTCATATTACCAGGCACATCTCTACTATGTTCTCGGCCAGATGGTTTTCTTTATAATATACTTAATATGTTGCTAAATATACTTATATGTTGATAAATAGATTTTTCCATATTTTTGTTTTAGAGTACAGTGAAGTATATTCCTAACTAAAATATTGTAAACATCATTTGATTCAGGATATGAACAGAGAGAACTGATTATTTTAATTAAGACTAAAATCCATAATCATGACTTTTATATTCATTTAAAAAGAAAACTATTGTATTCATAACATAAGTATTACAGCCGTTTATTAAACGCTGAAATACAAAATTATAAAAATTTAACAATTGCCCTAACTGCGTTAACTAATGACGATCAATCCTACCTTACAAAGAAATAAGAAAATAGATTGTTGACTGAATTTCTTTTCTGGACACTAAGGCATACACTAAACCCAACCAATTATTTTTGAATATACTTTTTCTAAATGTAATTGTAATTGTTGAATTTTTTTGTTGTAAAGGCTTTACAGTTGTAAATAAAAAAAAATCTAATACAAATATTCGATGAACTATAAATTTTCTTTGATACTTAGAACAAAGAAATAAAATCACTTTCGAAACAAAATATCCTTAAATATGATACCGTAACATACCAATAGGATTAGATTTCAACACTTTCATCAAAAACCATTACCTTTTAGTGGGTTCAGAGTAATGTTAAGGATATTTCATTTTATTCATTTTTTATTTTACTAAAGTTAACTTAATGCTAATAAATTTATTTATCTGATTTATGCTTAACTTTTTTTATAAATTTTTCATTGCTTGAACTAATTTTTTGAAGCTATTTTATGCGACTGTTTAAAAAACTTAAAATAAGACTTTATTTCTTATTTTATAAAAACTTTAAAAATATATTTAATGAAGTTTATAAAATTTTGAACATTGAAGTATAAACATAACGGAATGAGATAACTTCCCGTTGCCGCATAGCTTTATCAACGAGACGTCTCCTTTTAATATTTCACATAAGAAGAATTACTAATAAAGCTAAATCCTTTCTCAGAAATATTTATAATATTATATGATTATTATATTATCATATTTATAAAACAGTAATTGTATTATCCACATAAATAATAATTTTCCTCACTTTAATCACGTAGTATTAAAATTAATTACAACTTCTATAAATTTATTAATTACTCTGAAAGATGATTACTTGATTACCTTCGGGTAAGTGTTGAAGCAGCTGTATTTTCTGATTCACATACCATACTATGGAACTCACTCGATGTATTTATTCGCGAGTGTAATCGCTAACAGACGTGTGCTCGTCCTCGCGAGTGCCTTCCAACTGAAACTAAAAGGCCTGTACGGCATCCACAGCTACATCTTACTGAAAGCTGAAGTTTAAACATTGAGATATCGATAACGTTTATGAATAAGAAGAGCTTCTTGAACTGTTACTTTGTTATTTGTATATCGAACTCCAAGCTTTTATTATAATGTAGTTGTACGAAATACAACTATATTTTCTAAAACCAGCTTTACTGTTTTAGAAGTTTATGATTTTTATTAATGTCACTTATTGATTTATCAATAACAGTTTCTTAATTTATGGTTTGCTTTGTTGGTTAGTTGTCAAATTGATGCAATAAAATGTTGACAAAAAAGAGTAACAAAAATCAAAAAGTGTTGCAACATAAGACTTTTAAGACTTTTTTGTATCTTTAGTAAAAATAGGAACGAATTAAAATGTTTTATGCAACTTTTTACAAAAGTTTCAAAATTTATTATATTAAAACATCATTTTAAAACATCAAAACCAGACATCAAATTATACCATTTGCCTTGGAGAATCAGTTCACAATGCGCGCTATTATTTCCTAATAACTAACTCTGTTATATATTTCGCGCTGTGAGAAAATATAGATATATATTAGAACTCTATAAATTGGCAAATAGATCTATGTAAACATAAACTAATACTATTTATACAACTTAAAGTAAAAACATACTCACATCCTCCAGCCAACTGAAATGTGGTTTAAAAATTATATTTTTCAATCCACTTAGAGACGACAAACTTTGATTCAGCGGTCTTTTTAAGACTAATATAAAAATACAGTTTTATGAATAGATATAATATAATATTTATTGGTTGATATGGTCTGACTAAAAATTTAAATGCAAACGCATTTTTTTTATATAGGCTTGTCTTTCATGTAAAGCCAATATTTTTGCTAGTAAATAATAGCAACAGCTAAAAAGTTTTAAATTAATTGATTTAAATAGTACTCCTCGGAGCACAGCTTAAATATCTACTAAAGTCTTTGATTTTTCAAACATTTTATCAGTTCTAGACCTTTAGTTAATCAAAAATTTATCTTTTTATATCAATAACTGTTATATTTTATAGAATTATTTAAATATATATACTCGTATATTACATTCCTTAAAAGTTTGATATGTTCGAACTGTGCGATCTGCTGTCAAACATAGGACACCAAAAAAAAAATCATTTTACATGAACCCAATTGTGATAAAATAAGGATTTGTTATTTGGTTTGGAGCTAATAAGTTTATAATCAAAATTTTGTTTGCATTTTGTTTAAGTATTTAATTGTTTAACTTGTAGCTTTGATCATTTCAAATCTCGAAGAATAAATTGAGTTCCACACGGGCACACTTAGAGTGTGGATGGTAAAAAGTAGCAAATAGTTTTGTTTAGAATAGTTTGAAGACTTCTTGTGAAATTGCAAACATAAACTATTAGGCGTAAACTTATATGTATTGAGAGATTAATTATTAAAATAAATTCGAGGGTAAATAAAATATATCTCTCGAGGGTGTGACGAATGCACACGGATCGTATTAAAGTTACCTTTTAGGCGCTTTTGGTTCTAGACGTTTTGCGAAGTAATTAATATACTATTAATAGTTTCCAAAACATTAAATTTCGGGGTGATATTGAGTACTGGAATTGTTGGCTGGTGTGCGTGGAACAGGAGGTCAAGCTGCGGAAGACTTGAGTACCAAACCCTTATTTGTATCCCTTTGCTATACAGAAATAATAATTTATTCCATATCCTGGGGTACCCCAAACCCTTGACTAATACAGATTGACTAAGTGACTTCCTTCATTGTACCACACCTGAAGTGAGCAGGTAAGTCGCTGGTATATTGTAATCGCGTAGTATAGCAGCCGATGACGTGCCCGTTTTACAAGTAGTGTCGTAGGGTCCACCGAAACCCTTTGTACGATACAAGTTTTTTGCAAATGTGTATTATATACACTAAAAACATCTTCATCTACCCCTTGTTCATCCATGCGATAGCGGTGTTAACTGTTAACCGTTGTGATTCTTAGACACAATATTGAATATACCATTTATAGATCTTAACATTTAAAAAAAAAATTAAAACTTATAAGTATATTGATCACTTTTATGTTACAACCTTCTTCAAACGGCGCTTATAGAGTTAATGATGTTGAGACCACAGCTACATTCAAAAAATGTTTATTAAATTTGGTAAATATTTAATATGTAGTAGAGGATAATTGTAGAATTTAAATATTAAATTGAGGATATTTAAAGACTATGTACTACTACAAAGCAATATAATTTAGGTATTCTCGGAATGTCACCGTTACATTTCTATCCACTATTACATTTCTTTTACTACAGCCTGTCTGTTCTTATTAATTACGATGTTTTAAAAGCCATTCATTTTCTCTGAATTCGAAGACCACTAAACACCGGCCCCAGTAGAGTTCTAAAGTTTTGTTTTTCTCAGAATATATGCTAAAACAAAACGCTTTGTACAAGACCTTGGAACTTCCGCCATGAATTCCGCCGCCGATGTCTTCTTGTCAAGTTTCTCGTTCATACAATGTATAAAGTTTTTCAAAGGTACTTTCATGCTTATAGAACACTCTAGGGTACAGAATATTACGTGATATGTTAAAAGTGTTATAATCTAGATTCTATTTGTTCTTTACCATCATTCAACTGGTCTACCATCTCCACTGTCTGGTAGACTAAAGATTGTGTGTATTATTATAAGTATTTAATAGTCCGTTAATAATAGTAATAAAAGTTGGCATTTTCGGTAAAAAAATTGAAAAATATTTACAAATGCTTCAATAATAAATTTATTAATTTTATTATAATATATATAGGGGTAAATGGCTAAGTTCTCAATCAACAGCGCTTTAGAAATAGTATAAAATATATTAAGGTATATTATCTATGTAATTAAATGCACCAATTGTTATTCACCTATTAATAAAAATTAATTTATGTTTTTACTTGTATTTATTTAATTCTTTTAAGTTACGCTTTAAAAATGTCTGTTTTTATAAATAAAATAAATTTATCTAATCATATACAAATTTATTTTTTTAGCTAAACTAAAGTAAAATAAAAAATCGGACAGTTAAAATAAATTAGAGGGGGACGCATTGATTGGAACTGTTTTTTTAACACGATTTGTTTCATGGAAACCATGAACTTATAAAAAATCGCAATAACATAAAAACATTAGGTTAAAATTTAAATTTACATGATGAAGCATAATATCTTAAACCTTCCTTTGAAAAGTTTAATTCTAGCATTTTTAGACTATTTTTTTTTTTCGATGTCTATACTTACTACTTACTTACTATATCTTTATATCAGTATAAGTGTAGTATATCAGTAATAATAAAAAGTTTGTAAAGCAATATTACTACATCTATGCAAGTTATTAAAAATAGGGGTAAAGTTCAGTCTTGGATATTGTTTATTGCATTGTTTAGTTGGACACCTATATTGTTGTGTAACTGGACACAATAGGACGAATTTTAGATATAAATCCACTTCCATAAAATTTTATCATTTACAATTCCGAACCATGAGCCCGGAAACATTTGTTGTTTTAATAACTTAATCTTATTTTCACACCCCCTTAATCAATGCTATAGTGTATACTGTAACAGACGAAAATGAATAAATTTAATAGATATGACGAACTACTAAAATGATGTAAATATACGAGTAAACTGTATTGTAGTGTCACAAAATCCGAATTTTAGTCTACATACAATATTTAGTGAAAAACGTGAACTTAAAATTGTAACTTTTATTTTTTTATATAATCTTTTTTCGTAAAATATACCGCTTTCGTTCACCGGTAATATATTATGTTATAATTATGTTCACCATTGCCAATATTCGTAATTGTGCAATCTTTGCAGGAATTACCATTTGTTGGTTCTTCATCACTTTCGTCGCTTTCGTATCTGTGTCTGTGACGACGTCCTCCGTTTCTGGAAATATATTTAAAGATTTTCTTAACAAAGATACATTTATATTTTAGGCTATATCTCAAAAACTTTGATAATTCAAAATATTTATATAAAATTACTTTATTCTAAAAGATACAATAAAGCAAATTTTATGTACCTTGGCCTATTCAGAGAATTTTTAATATTTTATTTGTCTATATATTATTGTTGTTATCGAAATATATGTGAATTTATATTTTTATAACAAAGTATTTATTAAAAAAATAAATTATTATTATTTTATAGAAAATAAGGTTTTACTTACGATTCCGGTTTTTGTTTCTTAGGCTTACTTCTGTAATATATTATATTGTGATTCTTATATCCATTACCGATATTTGTATAACTGCAGTTTGTGCAGGACTTGATACTGTCACCTTCTGAACTTTCTTCGCTACTCGATAAATATTTGTGCCAAGATCTGTGTCTGTGTCTGTGTCTATACCAACAAATAACACAAAAAACATAACATTATTAACAAATTAACTTAAAAGTAAATACATGTATTTGTTATCTACTTTAGTTTGAAATAAATGAAACAACAACTTATATATTGTTTTGTTTGATTTAAATTTTTTACCTTGGTCTTGATTCGACTAACGATGACCAAATAAGAAGAGATAGTACAATAAACACAGTTTTATTCATTTTAAGGTTATGAACGATATTACTTAAATTCTAAGATCAAATGAAAAGATTTTATTCTGACCAGTTAGTATTTATTTTATTGTTCCAATATTGTTATCAACACTAGTTCAAGAAGGTCATGCATGATTAAATCCATATGTCTTCAGGGGAAAACCTATAGCTGATAACATATATTATTAATACATACAATTCAGACTAATCTAATACATACATAAAATCATACAAAAAATTTCGGACTAGTGAGGTATAAGACGGTAGAACTGTTTAACAAAGCTAATATATTATACCTTGTGCGCAGTAGCATGGTGCGGGTGACGTCTGTCAGTCCATCCCTAGTCATGTGGTGACTAGGGATGGACGTTATGCATTTCATTTTCATCGCTTACGATCCTTATATATCTGAATACTAATTTGCATAACGAATTAGAGTGATATTCAGAAATACTGCACAACTGATTGTGCAGTATACTTATATATAACTTATATTTACTTAAATATAATTATCAAAATCAGATTTATGATTTTTTATTCGTCACAACATTTTTGCTGTATAGCGCATCAGCGCGACGGAGGTTTTGTTTATTCGTACGAGACTATCAGTATGATTACTAACTTTCACTCTAATATGAGTTAAGATGAATAATATGTATATTTCCTTAGCAAACTTTTAGGGGTGGGCCTGAGTAGTGGAGTCGGACCGAGACTCCCTGATCCTGAGTTTCGACTTAAGTGTCGCTGAAGATGGAGGTGGTCTGGGTGGGGGGCAGGGGAGCCCTTCACATCATAACATGGCGGCTACCGGAGGGAGAGGGGCACGATTGGGTTCTGGGCGTGCCTCCCGCGAGTAGATGGCCGCTCACGCAGCCAGCCGTCGGAGCAACGCGTATGCATGAGAAAGCGATTCCCGTGGCGCTCCACTATGACGGTGAGATGGTGATCATCTGGCGTAGTGGGTAGCCTTAAAAATGGTATCATCCTCTATTCTGCCGAAAGTCCCACACAACCGGCCTCCTCCTTCCCCTAGGGGGACCGTGTAGCAATAAAATCTTGCAGACGAAAAAAAAATAAAAAATCGAATAAAGTCATGCCTCTATGGAGGCATAATTGTAATGACGTAACCTAAATAAACATAGCGACATATTCTGACACTACTCGTACTCATTTTTGGACCTTAATCATAATATCATTAATATCATTTTTACATGTTCGACTAGATTTATAGATACTTGTTCGACAATTGTATATTATAGCCCATGAAATGGTAAGTGCTGATAAAAATCTTTACTAGAGAATAATTCTTTATCTTTAATTGAGGTGAATTTCATGTTGAGGTGAGTTGAATTTGGTGTAACAATTGCTCTACTTTGAGCTAACTGATAACACATGTACGTTTTAAGTTTTTTCAATGATCATCATATGGTCCCTTACCGTAAGGGCTTCCGTGAATGTTTTTTTTTAACAATCTAAATTAACGCATGACTATATTTCATAACTGATGAACAGTGGAATTATAGTAATTCGTGGTAGCTTGTTAAGAGCCAATATAAGTTTACAAATGTTACTAATTGTGTGATTGTTTTTGTTGATGTTTTTTACAAAAATAAATTCTCTTTTTCTACAATGTGTAAAAAAACAACTATTTTATTTAAGCAAAACAACAACAATTTAATAACTTAATGGCAATTTCTAATACTCCGCAAAAAAAAAATTAAGGTTTTGTACTACTCATGTATTACTTACAACCCCTCCATTCAAGGTAAATTAAAAATATTAATTAATGTGAATATTAGAATAAAAATTCTTGAGTATAGAAAAATATTTTATTATTTTTTATTGATCGTCGTCTTTTTTTCCTTATAATTGAATACCAATAATATTTCTTTAAAAATACTCCTAGTTTTTCCTCTTTTATACAGTTTTTAGACCACACAAAAAAAATAAAAAAAATAATAGGAACCTACGTATTTATTTTATTAGTGTGTTATAATAAATATTTATTTACGTTTATTCAATATAAACTTATTTCAAATATTTATCAAATCAAATAAAAAAATGGTTTATTTAGTATTATTTATATTTTAGAATGTTAACTTATGTATATATCCTTCTTGTGGATGTTAAAAGTATTTCTATTGTCGTGACCATTTCCAAAACCTCTGATATCACCGGGACTGAAAGTAAAATATAATTTAAAATTTATGATAACGTATTCAAGTTATTTCATTTTACTATATAAAAAGGAGATTATTAAATATTTTATTTACTTACTTATTACGATTGTAATTAGTTTCATAATCATTTGGTCCCCCATTTATATGTATTTGCCTTCCATTAGGTCTAAAAGGTCTCTGATTATTATTAAATCCAAAACCTCCACCTCCTTGTGGTCCACCACCAAATCTGTTAAAGCCCTGATTGGATGTCGTTCTGTAACCACCATTCTCCTCGACTTCTTGATACATGGGTATTTGATTTCCATTAGGTCTAAAGGGTCTCTGGTTGTTATAATTTTCTTCACCTCTACCTCCTTGCGATCCATTATCGGCAAATCTATTATAGCCTTGATTATAGCCATCTCTAGATAACTGATTTTCATCCTCACCTTGTTCCTCAACTTCTTGATCCCTGCAGGGAATATTAATAATCATATCAATATGAGACGAACCCGAATTAAGTCAAGACTCGTGCAATTTTGGACTTCAAATTCACACTACAAAATATTCTAACAACCAACACTGAATAGGCCTATTCCAAAAATATATGCTAGCAGAGCATTGAAGTAATATTTTTTTTATATAAACTGACATTTAATTTTCACTGTTTCGTGCGGATTACCTAAAAATGTTTTATGAAAATATCTTGTCAGGACAAGTGAGCGAGCGTATAAATAAAACATTCAATTAAAAATCATTTCAATTGTAATCAATTCAATTAAAAAGTTCTAAGGTAATTGTGAAAAATTTGGCAATTGAATTTTATTTATACATTTGAAACTTTTGTATAGTGCCTATATTTTATTGACAAATTTAAAATTAATTATAGAGTTGTCTATAATTCAACTTACGTTTCCGAATGTCCTTGATATTGTTTGGAATGTGGAGAATAGTTATAATGTATTTCATTGCGATTTTTGTAACCATTACCAATATTAGTTTCACTGCAGCCAACACAAGACTCCATACTTTCTTCGCTACTTTCTTCGCTACTCCTGACAAATTTGCCCCAGAATCCGTATCCATATCTGTAAATAATTGCGTGCTATAAATGAATACTATTAACTTAATATTAAACTATTCATTTCCAATTTGAATTAAATATTTGCGTAACATAATTAATAATAAACAAATTGAAATCAACCCACTGCTGTCCTAAACAGACATTAATTGGTAAAAAAAATATATATATAGACCTAAATGTATTAATAAGATAAAATTATAATTTATAAAATATTATTCATAAATTAATTGCTGATGAATTTAGTAATATTTAAAAAATAGTTTTGTAAAAGATGTTTAAGAACGTATGAATTCAAGCTAAATCAATGAATATTATAGATAAAAAAATTGGCTGGTCTAAAATTATACATCATTCTTTAACTCTGGTTAAAAATTACATAACGCTTAAGTCTACTTTATTAAAAATACTATTACAAATTATAACTTGAAATTTAAATATTGAACATGTCAATACAATTGATATCATTATAACATTCAAAAATAAATTTAAAAATAATCATTTTAACTCTTTATTTTTTTAAATATTTATTTATTATTTTAACGTAACCTGAAATTGAAATTGATTGTAATAATTTATTGTCTCACCTTGGTTTTGATTCAATAAATTTTGAGGAAAGAAGTACCGATAATAAAATAATATATATTTTATTCATTTTAAAATTTGTTGCAACTCTGTATTCTCTCTAGCATGATCAAAACAAACTGATAACAATTCACTGGGAAAAATATTTTATAGCTATATTTTGAGCAGATACATACAAGGTGTTCTGAAAATTCCAGATTTGCGTGAGAAAAGATGTACTTATAATGAAACTATTTTTTACAATATCTTGAGCTAACTTAATAATTAATGCCAGTTATATGAGAAAAAAAACTGTCAATACTCACTAATCTCTAATCTAATTCCTCATGCTTTAGTCCATGTCAGAATTGCGTATGTTTGGTATTTTTAAGCCTACGGCCCAGCTTCTGTATATATAAAAATAAATGCCTACTCGTCTATAAAAATAATTTAATAATATTAAATAATAAATGTCATATACGAATAAACTGCAGTGATGTTAAGATTTAAAACAACCCATATATAAGTTAAGGTTAAAAGTTATCTGTAATTCGTTAAGTGAAATTTTACTTGAATTCTATATAGTTCTTTCAACCAATAATTTGGAATAATAATTTGTATTGTAAATGTTGACTAAAATTTCACCACCATCAGAAAGGATATTTTCATCTTTACAGAAAAGGTTAAAAAAATCAGTGATTTAATATTACTTAATTTGGAACAAGTTAAATAATTTATTAAAAAACTTACTTATAATGTATTATATGACATTAGTCAGACAATCTTAATGATTTAATGACTAATTAAGTTAGTCTAATCATGGCCTAATAATAATAATAAGTCTCTATGTTTGAGAGCCTAGTTAGAATAAATATTATGTATAAAGATTTTAGATTAAGCAAAACCTAGATCAAATATTGATGTTGGTCATATAAGGTGTTTTAGAGATGTAAAAAAATTACCATTAGTGTAAAAGGTTTTATGAAAAGACATTATTTTTTGCAGAGTAGAATCGATGTGTTTCGTGTATTAAAAAGTGTAGCAAATAACCAAAATAATTATTGTTATATATGTTTATCCAGCTGTACACATATAGTTTTGGAAATAGACCGACTTGTTCATGCAGTTATACCATATAGCGAGCTTTTTACAGGATCTGATACTATATTGTAAGGCTTTAGTTAAGATCTTTAGACGTAATTCCGATTGACAAAACTTTTTCATTTCCACTTATGTAATATTTACTCTTACCATTAAATTTGTTTTTAATTAATTTTATTAAAAATGTTATTCATCATAAATGTGGGAACACATTATAGCAATAAAGTATTTGTTTTGTTTTGCAATCTGACTGGAAACCCCTGCAATAAATAATTATATTATTATCAGTTGGAAATTTTAATGCGCAAAAAAATAATTTAGTTATCTTTCAATGTCCAAGATCGGTTGGGTTTGCAAAACATTTATTATATCGCTTGTGTTACAGACCAATAAGTAGTTCAAAATAATCTCGTTTTCTGCGTCATTCTGTTTGTTAGGTGTGTCTATTAGTATACTTTTCTCTTGGTTTTAAATCATGAAACAGATTACCTCGCCGTTTAAGAATCAATTAGTCTTTGCGAAAGTTTATACGTAGTAAATATTCCATATGACTGTCAGGTCATCCTAAGGTTGCCTAAAGTTATATTTTAGAAATATTCACTAATCACAGATTTAAAATTTGGTTCTAAAATTCCATAAGTTTGAGAACAATATGTGAATTTTTAAATTTTTATTTTTATTTTTATTTAAAAAGATTAGAAATATTACTTTTTAAATTAATTATATTCGTCATCTCAAGCATTTTAGATATACTTTAAATGTATATTACAATTTATAAGCAAAACACTTCAGAATATCACAGGCTTTACTTTTATTTATTTCAGGGTACAAATTCATTGATATTGATTGATATGATATAAGTATCTTAAACTGACTGACTGACGTATATATATTCTGGAAAGTAAAATAATCTCGTGAGTTTAATTCTAGTGGTGGTAACTGTAGCATAATACATCTCCTGCATAGTAAAAATCATAATTGTGATTTTTTTATATGAATCGCCTTATAAGTGTCTATTATTATTATTTTAAATTTAAACAAATCAAACTTATATTAAATACATAGTACTCATTTTTATTTCTAAATTAAGATAATAAGGATGCAATTTGTATATTATAAAACTTTCGGCTTTTTATCTTATATTATATAATGAATGAATGAAAACTAATTCTATTGTGGCAAAATATTTGGTTTTAAGTATTATGTAGCAAAGTGTTGATCAAAAAAGTATCTTTAAACTTCATATTATAATTAATTATAATAATTATTTGCAGAAAATTAGGTACCAAGTAAAAGATGTTTAGAACTTTGTTACTGCGCTTATTCTATAAATTTGCAAATTTACATAAACTTTAATCTAATTTTAACACAATTCTATAATTATATAATTCTATAATTAAAAAATTTATTGACGCTATACCGGTATATTTTACTGGTAAAGATTTTACACCGGGAAGTAATATATTAAATATCTTAAAACACATACCACAACTATTATTTTGAAGTTATATCTTTATTTCTTCAACTACTTTTCTGGTTGCATAGCATTTTTTAGATATAGATGACCAGCAGTTCTGAAAAGACTTTTATGCCCTTTCACAAGTATACTATCTTTAATAATATATATTGATGTAAGAGTTAGGATTCCCATTTGTTAAAATGGTAGACGACAGCTTTCAGTCAGAAGTCAAAGTTGAGTTTTTAATTTAACATATTATATACATAACATTTTAATTTAGCTTCATTTCGATGAACTCTAAGAATACATTTTATAATAAAGCTCTAGAACTTCTTATAAATTAAAACTTTAATTTCAACTTTAATGTTCTTAACCTGATTTTTTTTGTTCACATAACATAATAATTTGTTTTATTTCATTTCATTTATTTCATGGCAACTTTTAATAAATTCAAATAATGTATTATGAACATCATAATTGTTCTACATTGTCCGAATTAGGTACAACTATACGAATTACTCAAGAATTAAATTATAGTAATTTAGTTATTTGTCTAAATATTTCTTTATTTATTTACCTTTTTTTCTTAATAAATTATAATAAAATCTCATTATGCATTTACAGTAAAATAAAATAATGGTATAAATATTTTATTTTCATTTTGAAAATATATAAAATAAAAATCTTTGATAATACGAATTCATAGTATATTATTCTAATTAATATATATAATTTTTTTATGAATATTAAAAGTGTTGAAATTGTGGTGCCCGTTTCCGAAGTCTCCCATTTCATAAGACCTGAAAATATTATAAAAACATCTATATATTATTTCGAATAGCCACCACAGTAATTGACTATTATTTTAAAACCGAAAGCACTAAAAATATAGCAAGTGAATTGTAATATAAAAGAATAATTATTAAAATGTTATATTTTATATACCTTTGGCGATTAAAATTCGTTTCGTAATCATTATTGGGCATTCTATTCCTTCCTTCTGCTTCCGCTAAATTCGGTCTAAAAGGTTTTTGCTTATAGCCATAGCCGCCGAAACTATTGTCTCTATTATATTGACTTAAATCTGGTTGAAAAGGCCTTGGGTATGGTAAATTTCTAGTTGTTTCTTCATCGTCCGATTCATTACTGTCTAAATTATTATCCGAGTAAGAATTAAAAGCTGGTCTTGGTCCCATTCTATTATTAATACAATAAATTAAAAAATTATATAAACGACAATCTATTATATAGACGAATATTAAAAATATGTTCTACATTTTTAGTCCTGAAGTCATTGAAAAATAATAAAAACAAACTAAATAAATTGAATATGAATGAATTGAGTTCCTACCTGCGAGGTTTTGACTCCGTGTAGACTGACAAGATTAGCAAAGAAAATAATATTACCAGTATATTATTCATTTTTGTACTATACTTGCTCTGTAATTTATGACAGACGATACACTAAAATAAACTGATAATATCAAGTTTTTATTATATTTAAGTCATTAGCGATAAGGATTTAAAGTTGGTTCGTTCGTTGAACTATATTAATATGAGTCAAGACATTTTTGGTACTTAGAAATAAGGATGATTGCAAGAGTTAACCTAGTTAGTTATATTAACCTTCAGTTAACAAAACTCGTTTTCAGTAATTAATATGCCGAGGTTAGGTTATGGTGACACTCTCTGAAATGACGTTTTAATGCAATATACATTAAAAATATAGACATATTCTAAATTATTAAATGGTTGGATGAAGTCATAAAAATAGTAAAAATAAAGTTCTAATATCACAAATAAAAACTGCTTTAAAACTCTTAAGCATATACGATACGAGTGTATAATCTTTGGTAAAACCAAGTAGTCTTCTTTCAGGGTTTGTATTTTTGAAATGAGGCTGAGATATGCCCTTTTAGGGTACCAATATATTTAAGTCTATAATCAAATATTTATTTTATATTGCAAAAAAAAGAATATTCTAGTCTTCATATAATTCCTTCTACATGCTTCATAGACAATCGAAATGTCTAATCCTCGTTTAATTCTTTAGATGACGTTTCAAAAACTAAAATATACAATATAACAAAGTGCAATCTAGATGTTGCTATTTATAAGTTAAAACTTTTCTTTTATATTCTTATACTTTAAGTTGACCCCTCTGTAACATTTAGTTAAAATGGGGTAACCTTTATTTGTAATTGCCTGCCGCAAAATGGAACTTACAAAATTAAGCTGCTAGTTAAGTCATTCAGAAGGTTCATAAGTTTGCCATACGACCGTTTTAAATTCCATCATTTATTATATTTGCATTTTAAAATCTCATCAAATTGTAAATAATAACAACTAATCTATAATAAAAATTTTAAAACCAAAATTAATTGGAATTAAAATTAATTTATAGCCTCTCCTTGTTTTTTTTTAATATTATTAAAAATATACAGATATTTATAAAAGCCATTAAAAATTTTTGTATATATGATTATAAAAATCACTTCTGAAACGATTTTGGTAAAATTGGGTGTGAGGATGTCCTACCTTATTCAAAATATAAAATACTTTAAACAACGGAAAGGTACTGAAACACAGGAATTATTTGGACAAGTAAATATACGAGTTTCATACAAATTTCGTATATTGATGGATAGTTTAAAACATTTGTTTTATCTATATTCTGGTTATCAATATTAAGTTAAACAAATTACATTGAAATACAAAATTTACCAACCACTGCATCAGATTTATGTATTGGATATGCGAATTCTTATGTCTAAACAAGTTTTTAATAATGTTTTTATAATGTCATATATTAAATTCAATTTACATTACTCAAACTTACATATAAGCAAATGTATACATGCAAAAAAATATAAAAAAAAATATGGAGAATACTTAACAAACTTCAAATAATGTGTGTATATGTTTTTCTTTTTATTTAAGCAGTGTTAATGTATGTTTTTTTTTACAATAAAGTCGAGTAAGTGACCACAATGAGACCATAACAATTACAGTATATATTTTTTTATTTATAACAACTTATTTCTATTCTGGAAAAATAATTTATCACTTATCAAGGGATAAATACAATTAGCATAATATTGAGTTATTGAAAATACGATGGATTACGCATTACAGCTACTGGTTAATTTTTTTTTCAGATTCAGCATAATATATTTCGTTATGATTCTTATATCCGTTGCCAATGTTTGTGATTGAACAATTAGTGCACCCATTTTCATCTTCGTTACTTTCACTAGAACTTTCATCGCTCATTTTAAATCTGTGTCTATATCTGAAAAATAATAATATTGTATGAATAAATTTAACATTTTATGATCGAACTCCTTCAGTATGGAATACTTGGTTTTAGATTCATTCATGAAACCCGCAGGTTTTTTAAATGAAAACAATACAATCATACAGCTTTTTTTAATTTATCAGGATCATTTGCCCAATGGAACTGAGATAACCCCCCATTTTCATACTCTTAAAGTGTATCCTAAAGTGTAAGTGTATATATAAAGTGTAAGTTTTATATCCCCTGGAAATAATAATGTATACAGTGTATGTATACAAATAATAACATGTAATTCAAAAAATATATTTTGCACACTCTTGTCCATACATATAAACGAAACAACATCGAAACGTTATATATATAGTTAAAAACTGTTAAGTGTTTAGTAAATGCCAGATAATTCCAAACAATACTTTTCAAGTTTTACTCTTTTAGCCTGTTTGTCTGTATGTGTTTTATCGCATTTGAAGCTATATGCGAAAGATGATATTTGTGGTACTTCTTTAAAAAATCCAGTTACAAACGTAAATTCCAGTTAAGATAGCATTTCATTGAAAAAAAAATGCTTTTATAAAATCTTTCTAAGAATAAATTGTAGGAGGTGGTTTTCCAAAAACATTGAAATAATTCTGTCATATTTTTTGGTTAGATAGTCAAATGTAAAATGTGACGCTTAATATTTTTTATTCTTAACAATGTTGTCTTATTTCTGTTTAAATATTTTGATAGTATTTTACTCCATAGACAGTTAGGGCAAGTAACTTTCCCATTTTTTTTTTATTTTTAAGTTAGCATTAGCATTAAAGTTAACCTTCGATTAAAAGTATTTACCAGATACAATAACACTTTGAAATTTTAATACAATAAATATTCTACACCAACGATGTCGCTGGGGATCTTGTAGTTAAATATTAAACAATTAAGATACAATTCCTTTTGTTGTTCCATCTAGACTCGAATATTGTATTATAAATGTAATGTCTATTTAAAAGCTTTTAAAATTGATGTACATTGTTCTCACCTTGGACTTGGTTTTGATTCAGTAAGCGTTAAAAAAACCATAATTGACATTAAAAGTATCACTGATTTATTCATTCTGGGGATTTAAAAACGAGCTTTACTAAAACTACAACGTATATATTATTGAACGATCACGGCGAGACTCAATACATTTAATTCTTATTTTAAAACTTATCGTATCGGGAGCAAAAGTTATCTTCTCGCAGTACTCTTCGACTTCCTTATCTAATAAACGGAATAAAAAAATGGCATTTTATTTATTTTGAAATAAAAAGAGTGAATAAATAAATAAAAAATGAACAAATCTTATAATTAAACAGTCTTCACTAAAAATAGAACAGTTTATAATTGATCTTTGACTATACAATTCTACCCTAATGACTCCTTTTTAATAGAAATATTTAAATTAAGATTTTAATATCCTTTTTTAAATCAACATTATATAAAATTAATATTATAGTACACTATCGAGTATTTACAAATAAGAGCACATATGGAATTAAAATCCTTCCTCTATATAATAAGTACTTCTATATATTTAGTTATGTAGATATTATTTACACCCATCAGTTTGAAAAATAAAGTTTCATCAAAATAGTTGGCATCACTAACTAACCAACGCCTTTTTTTTTTTTTTTCCTTTGGAAAAAACCCGTTACGGGTACTCCGTCGGCCCAGAGGGGTGACGGCCGGGGGGTTATGTGGGACTACTACTACTACTACTACTAACCTAACCAATACCTAGAAATTCACATCTGCTTAATATTGCAGTGTTCGTCGTCTGAGCCACACTCTAGTATACTACTAACTACAATACCTACCTGCTGCGTTCCTAATATTAGATGCTAAAAATAAAAACAATTTGACAATTTAATAAAAAATATAATAAGTTCATTATTATGATTATTTCGATTATAAAAAAAATGTTTTTACTTGTAATTTCTGTTATTATTTATTTGTAATTTAAGAAATGTAAAAGTAAAGAAAGAAAATCTAATAATTATTATTATTTAATATATTTTTTTTTACCTTGTACTTTTTAAATCACCACTGCCACTGGCTTAAATTGTCATTTTAGCACAAATGTTTATTTGATTTTAAAAAACGGTTGCCATTTTGTAACCTTAAAACCATATTCATCAAAGAAATAACTGCTATCTGTGTTATTATTATTACGTTTGTTGTCAGTACTGTAAACAAATATATACAAATAGAGTGAAAAAAATGGGAAAATGACATAAAAATAAAATAACTTTTATAACATTTTATCTGATTTTGTTCTTTTTTTACTAAATTAGGATTTATTCTAGGAATAAAAATAAAAGGTTTTCTTACTAAGGAAGATTATTAGCTAAAACCAAAATTGTGAGTGCAATGAGACTAAATAAAAATAGTTTCATTCTTAATTTTAATAAACACTACTGTTATAAAGTTAAAACAGAACTAAACTATTTTAAATAAAGTATGATATTTTATATTTTTTATTACAATAGTGAGTCAAGAGGTCACGAGACAGTAACAGTAATCAGAAGTTTTTGCAGTTACATGTATATTTTTATTATTTGTCACCCGAATTTCAGCAACGTTGCAACGTTGCAACGGTTGCAAAGTGGGTAATTAAAATTGAAAATAAATATTTTTCTTTATCAGTGTGATTATCATTTTTCTTAAATTTCAACATATACATCAAAAAGTGCTACCATATCATAAACGACACCACATAAAAAAAATATTAAATGTGTATTTGGGAATTGTCTAAAACAGAACAAGATGCAATTTAGTTTTTTAGAAGCGAAATATTTTGTTTAAAAAACAAAAAAAAGCCTACCTAACATAACCTAATCAAACTTATTTTGACAATAATTCTGATAGATTGACAGTAAACAAAAATTCCGTGTGAAGAATAACAGTCCCATGACCAATGGCCGTTGAATAAGCATTGGTATTAATACGAGTAACCATAGCAACGTACGCCATGTTTGATTAAAATTAGCCAAAGTTTTCTGTTAGCTTATACGATATTTTAAAACGTTTACTCTAGGAATAACTAAAAATAATTATTCAACACAAAAATAATCAAAACATTAATCAACATTAATTTTACAAAGATTACAAGTTTTTACTGAAATTTTTACACGTTTCATATTATATTTAATATACCAAGGACCTGACGTATCAGCATGTAATAAATTTTCAAATAATCTAAACATTAATAAGAAATCTATGATATTTAGAAATTTATGATCAGTCCTTTAACGGTGTCAATGTTAGCCTTCTCATAAAAAAGTTCGATTTCCCGACGACAAAACATTTATTTTTATATAGAACAGTTACATCTATGTAGGTAATGGAATGGTAGGTAATGCCCGTAATGGAAAACGTCTTAGGGATAATGTATCCTCAGATATGTAGCTTGCATGTCCTATAATAAATTATAAAATAATATGTTAGGCAACAACCTCATAGCAAGTGTAGCAGTGTAATGACTTAAGATATTTACCATTTTGATATAAGAAAGGCTTAAAGTTCGCTTTTGACTCATACTGTAAGAGCATTAAAATTGTACTGTACTGAAAATTAATTGTAATAGTACTGTAAATTTACTTTAAAGTAATGTAATTAATAAAGCCTATGGCTACTGTAAAAATATTTGAATAAAATATGTTTATAATTATCATGGATATTTTTTTTTATTAGATTATTCTATAATCAATACAATGAATTCAATAATATACATTTTCATCCTTGCCTGATACTATAGATATGGAAGTAACATCTATCTATGTGACCGTTTTTTATATGTTAAGCTGTTTGTGCTGAAATTTGATAAAGATAGTCTAAAATCTGGGTCATAGAACTTTTTAGCACCACACGGACACAAAGCAAAGCAACAGGCAGACAAAGCCGCGGCCGAAAACAAGTACTTAATAGTTTTATTATTGCGATTCGTGTTTGTTCATATAAAACACAAACCTACGAACCAATGAAATATATTTAATTATCTGTTGTAATAGTAAAGGAATAGTAAGGAAGTGTATGATTAATGTTTCATAAATGATTTTTAAATCTGATAGAGCCTAGTTGTGGTTGTTTGATTGAAATTCATGCACTAGATGGACTGAAACATTACCACCTCTCTAACAAAAAATTAAATAATTTTTAAACGGATTCTCAACGGCCAGTGACAGCCATAACTTTCTAACCCTTTCTTTTTCTTTTCATATCTGCTTTATTGCTATTTCCGTGAACTAGTTCACGAAGGGTTACAACGCATATTTTAAATACATATTGCCACATAATGACCACATTACTTAAGATGGATGATATTCTAGTTTTTTTAAAAAAAAAAAGACGACTTCATGTTTTAAAACATACATTAAAATTATTTTCAAATATGGGGGTCCTTTTTTATAACTTAAAGAGATTAAAATGATAAATACCATACCTTACCTTAAGTACTAAATAAGGATATAATATTAAGAATTTGTATCTATATAAGAACATATAATATTTACTCAGTTAACAATCACTTTAAATTGTTTTTAGTTTTAACGTAGAACTTTAGTAATTAATTATACCCAATTTCAAAAAACCCAGTATTGCTAATAGTGTTAACTGTGACTCTTTAACCCCTTGTCATAACTTTGATAATAAACATAACATTACTATACCACTACATTATTATTGAAGTGATAACAAAAACCCATCATTAATAAGACAATTAAACATATTTTTTTTATTTATATACATTAAACAAATGTACAACAATTTTTAATTGAACTGAATAATTAATTAAGTAATTATATTAAAATACCCCTTCTCTTTGCACTCCATGGAAGCAACTCAAAATTTATGTATTTATTACTGTACATTTTTTTTACTGTACAATTTACACCGAACCAGTTATTGTTATTTGACATTTTTGCACTCCGATAGTTTTCGACATGAAGTGAATCACTGTTTTTCCTAAAGGGAGAAGAACACAAGTCATTTCTACTTGAATTTTGGACTCAGAAAGGATTCTATTCTTTAAATTTTCCTCAATATTATTGATGTTACCAAAATTAATCATTAATAGTGATCATCTTACTAATTATTCTACCATTAATAATATTAACGATCATACATGATGATGTTTACATCATCTATCAACACATAAACGGTTAACAAACCCATTTATGTTTTTTTGTGTAATAATGATTAAACTATTTCTTGTGCTTTCAAACAGACTTTTCCAAAATTAAAAAAAACTTAATTATAGTAAATTAATGTAGAATTATAATAATAAAGTTTTAATCTTTATAATCACGTTGCTGGGAACAGAGTCGACAGTTGATGATGTTAAAAAAGGTTTTTCATTACATTGGTGCAATAGTTTCGTATGAGGACAAACAATTAAATAAAGTGAA
This sequence comes from Mechanitis mazaeus, assembly GCA_959347395.1. Taxonomy (NCBI): domain Eukaryota; kingdom Metazoa; phylum Arthropoda; class Insecta; order Lepidoptera; family Nymphalidae; genus Mechanitis; species Mechanitis mazaeus. The sequence goes on from OY365743.1 coordinate 14,165,345, forward strand.
AAGCAGATTAACGAGACCAACAAATCAGGCAAATAATAAAAATATCTTCAAATATGATAATTAAAACTTTTACAATTTAATTTTATATAAAAAAATAGCATACCTGGCCAACGTTGTTTTGCCTTGTACCTTTACAAACAGTTAAAGAAATTATTTGTTCATATTGCCATTAAAAAAAGGGTTGCTAGTAGAATTATGAAAATTTATGTTTATGTGTATTTTTTAATATCGAACCATAAAAAATGTTCACAATATAAAAAACATATTTTGTGGTCGACCAGAGTTATCATTTCCGGATTAGTTTGCATAAAAACACAACAATTTTATATATTAGATTTATGTACTAAATGTTCATAAAACGTTTATTTCATTGAATAGTGTTTAAAAACAACATTATTTAAAGAAAAAATTTAAAAATATATATATCTTTGATAAGTGATTTTATTTGTAATTACTGATATTGTGTGGGAGTTTTTTTTTAATTCTATTCAAAGCAATACTAAACTCTTTGTCAATTTTTTTTTATATAAGTAAACGCCTAGTTAATGTTTGGTTTGTATTTCATAAGGTGCAATGGACATATTTTTTCTCGAATAAAGAAACTAGGTAAATTTGGAAAACGCATTTAAATATACCCAAAATAAAAATTAAGATCCCGTCATCCTTAAACAAATTTATAGATTTTCCGGAAGTGAAAAAGATAAATCAAGTTAATAAGAAAAATACACTCCATTAGAGATCACGAGAAAAACAAAAAAAAGGTGTTTTTTAAATATAATAGAAACTTATATTTAAAAAACACAGCACAGTTATAAACTATAATATGGGATAATAATTATAAAAAACTGCTAATTTAATTTCGTTTAAGATATTTGGTTTCTTTTGGAATAAAAATATACTTTCATGCTTTTATAGAACAATTTAATATACTATAATATTATTTTACTTCATTAAACCTTAGATAATTGTAACAATACAAACACTGAAATAGAGTGTGTGATATATATTCTACTATAAGGAGCCGGAGTGTTTTAACGGGAAATAACTTAAGTATAAAATAAATATCTAATATCAGTTCATTAATCTTAACATTTATTTTTCAATAAAGCATAATACGGATATAACATATCATTTTTCGATATTGATGACATTTTTATTGTACTCCCCGTTTCCAAAGTCAGTGGCGTAGCAATTTGGACAACTTGACTCTCTGAAAATTAAGCAAAGATTACATCACCTGGAGACAATTAAAATCATCTTATTTTTTTATTTCTTATACCTGCTTAGATCGTTAAGATATTGAAAAAAAAATACATCCATATACCAAATTAGAACAATAATTTTATACTAGTTGGCTGAAGTTTTCAATGAATAACTACACAAATATTTATTTTATGTTTGGTAAAATTGCAAAATATAAGATTTATGTCTATAAAAAAGCTATAATATAATAAATTTAGAAAGTATTTGTTTATTTCTCGGTTCATTATATTGTTTGTTTAATACCTGTAGGGATAACGTCCGTAGAATCCGCCATTATTTTGATTATAGCCTCCATTTCCTCCGTAAATTATAAAAAAATGGTTAATAGGACAGTTTTATTTTTTTGTATACATCCTAAAAAAGTTTGTTCAATTCGAAGATGTTTCCGTTCAGTTGGAGAAATGTTGCATCGTATTTGAGAAATTCAGTTTTTAAGTAATGATTTATTTCTTAACACTTTATACGGTTTTTATTACCTGCCAGGATATTGTCCGTTGGACATGTTGTCGTTATTTTGATACTGGCCTCCACCCCTCCGTTGATTGCCTCTGTTACAAAAATAATAAAGTTAATAATTAGTACGTGTTTTAGGCGAGGATGCGTAACTGGTTATTAAATTAAACCCAAGATCATGTTACAATAGTTCTTTAACAAAATAAAGTATTTTTATCTAGAACCTAATAAATATTGAATAAAATAATTATTACCTGCCAGGATATTGTCTATTAAAACCGCCACCATTATTTTGATAATGACCTCTGTTTCCTCCTTGGTTGCCACTGTGATATGACAAAAAAAAATTATAAATATAATAAGAATTTTTTAATTATAAAGGGAATGTTATAAAGCCTGTTGTAATTTAAGAGAAGTAATTTAAAAAAAATCAAAATAACTAGTGTAAAGTAAAATTATACCCTTTTATTTGAAGATCAGTACATAGATAGATAGATAAATAGATATTGATAACAAATGAAACCAAACTTTTTTTTGTTGCTTAGTTATATTTATTATGTTGGTATTACCTCCCAGGATAATTTCCATTGAAACCTTCACCATTATTTTGATTATAACCTCCATTTCCGCCTTGATTGCCACTACAATAACACAAATAATACGAATAAATATAAAAAATATATATTCTAAAGGGTAAATTAAATTTGCTTATTGATTTTACTTAAAGGTTTTAAACAAATGAATATATCTTTGTTTCGGTAAAATCATTTTCCTTTTGAATATCAGTGCATAGTTTAACAATAACATTTGATAAATAATGAATTTTAAAATTTAATAAAAATTGTTTTTATTGGCTTGTAGATATATTATGTTGGTATTACCTGCCAGGATAATTTACATTGAAACCAGCACCATTCTCATTATGACCATCATTCCCGCCTTGGTTGTAACTACGATATTATAAAAGAAATTAATACAGTATTTATAACAAAAGTTAAGGATAAAGTTGTTATTTAACTGATTTTAAATTTAATTTGGGGAAATAAATGTAACATGGGAATTTATATTAAAGGACTACCTTTTATTGTTGCCACGATTATTACGACCAGGATTTGGTCTCTGTTCTGTTTCTGCGTTCTCATCATACGGTGTCGATGAATCAGACTGTTGATTTGACTGATAAGACTTTGGTACAGATGGTTTTGGTCCTAGGCTTTGTTGGTAATTGTTAAGTAACCTTTGACGATTTGGACGCTGTTTTTGTTGTTGTTGTTGTTCATATACCGGTGGAGATTCTGACCCAATGCTATCTTCTTTTGCAGGTTCTTCAACGTTGTCAGCATCATCAGTAGATGAAGCATCATTAATAGAACCGTCACGAATATCAACTGCACCATCGTCGTCATCGTATTCTGAATATAACGGTGAAAGTTGTCCACAACTATCTCCTATGCTGAAAGAGTATAAGTACTGTTTTTAAAACAGTAATATTTTGCGGTAGGTTACTGTTTCTTGTAGTAGTTTTATGACAGTTTACTCACAAACTGTCGCAAAATAATTCAATGTAAAAAATATCCTGGCCCTTAACTATTACCAATAAATATATTTTAATATTATTAATCGAGCTGTACATTCATAACGTTATATAAAAACATGTTGAATGTGGAAAAAATTGAGATTGACGTATGATTCCCAAAAAAAATCTTATTTTTAGGAGACAGACAGTTTCAAAAATACAGAATTTCATTTCTATTTTTTTTTATTGAAAAAGAAATACATTTTTTTACAAAAGGAAATATACATTTTAAAAATACCTGTAATAATAGAAGGTTTTGTAATCACTAAATCCTATTAAAAAATGCAATTTTACTCCAACATTTTTTTACGCTTATAATAAGAAAAAAAAATTAAATTTATCCCTTTAAATGAATATTCTTTACTGTGCATGTAAAACCGACGACAAAAACTATTACATCTACAAATGTAAAGCTAATGTAAAGTATGTATAATTAATTATTCTTACCAAGGAAGACTTTTTGTCAATGCTAGCAAAGCTAGCGCAGAAAAGATATATAAAAATGACTTCATATTAAATTATAGATCTATCAACAAGTACCCACACTCAGTTACTTTATTTTATAATAACTGATTAAAAATTATACTTATTTCACTTTATATAGAGTCAACAATTTAAATGATAAGAAAAATGATATGGTACTTAAGTTTAATTGTGATATTAATTCAAGTTTTCCAGTTTCAAAATACCCAGATATAGTCAATGTCTTTCAGACTTTGTGCTTATACTTAAAATAATAAAAATAATAATAAGAGAAATACGTTATAAAAATATTTTACAATAAAGTCCACTCTATTTACACTAAACTTCTGAAAAATAATTATTTGATTGCTCCAATTTGATCCTTAATTGTTAAATATCGTTACTTAAATGAAATACTCAAAAAAATACATTAATTTATTATCAATTAAACCTTGTATTGATTATTTAATATAATAAAAGGAAATAGATTAAAATAGAAGTTTACCTCAAGTGACCGGTCAAGTGTCACTTGAAGTAAACCCTATTAAGCTTCCACAGAATAAGATTAATATTAAAATTATAATATATTATATATATGCATTTCTGTGTGGGAGTATTTGTGTATTTTTCAAGTGTGCATTTGTATATGTTTTGTTCCTGGAAATATGGATATAGATCAAAACTTTCATCGATGGACATCAAATAAAGGTTGACTGAATTTAGAGATTTGTTTTCTTCAGACCAAGCAACAAAAGGTTTTTAGGAGAAGTTGTTAGAAGTAGTTTATTTTTGATAATATTATTCGTAAAAGCGATAATTATATTTCTAGGTACATTTATAGCTCTATTTTACGTTAACCAGTCTGGCCTTTGTTTGCCTCAATATTAATATTTTAGCAGATACATTTAGGAGGAATTCGAAGATCCTAGAATTATTTAAAATTATAGTTTTAATTATATAATGACGTTAAAAAAGAAAATGTGTCATCACATCTTTTTTTGTTTCCATATCTACATTTTATCTCTTTAAAAAAATATATTATTAGAATAAAAAATACCTACCAAAAAAAAAAACATTTATTCAATAGACTACAATTAGTCAACCGAGGAATTATTAATATTTTCGTAGTATCGTTTTACAAAAAAAAAACACCTGAAAGTTAATAAAATAGTACAATGTATTATTTTTTTTTGGTTTGAATAATTTTTTGCAATCTACAAATCAATAATATACAAGAGGTGTCTATTTTAGTATTTTCCTAAACTGTTTTGGAAAATAAAACACAACACCAACATCTCGTCTTACCGCGTACATGTTTGCTGCAAAGCATTCGAAACGTCGGGTTAAATTAAAAAAATTAAAAAATAAACGCGAGTTATATCCGTAAAATAGTTTTTTTGAAAATAAAATTGTAAAATTGATAAAATTATGTAGTCTACATTATAGAAGTTTCAAAAAGGCGACACTGATATGGACTAAAATAAACTAAAGGATTTCATATCCTTAAGAACGAAACTATATAAAAATTATATAAAATTTACATTTTTAAAGTATTAAATATTAACTTTATGTATTTCAGTTATTTTTGTAATTGTATTGTAACAACACGTTAAGGTATCGTACACTTGTTTTGTGACTATCAAGTTTTAACAAACTTGAATAGTTTTTTCTCTCTTTAAAATTTTAAAATCTTTAATCTCTTTAAAATCTTGTTTTACGGTCTGAACTAAAAAATGTGATTATAGATCAATAAACAGAGAATTTATTAAAGGATTAACAAGCTAAATGTCTGCGAGTCCTATCACATTAACTTCGTGGTTAAGAAAAACGTTATAGTATTTTATAACACGCATCGATTGCTACCACACCGATCAATTATTTTATTAGAAATAGTGAATACGCAATTTTTCGTATTTTTGAAAAAAACCTAAAAACCACTTGGTCGATTTCGCAGGAAAACTAATCAGTACTAATTTACGTAAATACGCTTCGATTATCAAAACGAAAGTATCGAAACGAGTTTCAAAACAAATTGCTTGATCAGGTTGCGAGAAAAACGCTACGAAAAAACGCTAACTACAGACGTAAACACATACATACTATTAATGTTTAGAATTACTCAGGACACCTAAACGTAAGGGTCAATAGAAAAAAAAATCGAATATCAGTGTAATTGCAATAACTTCTTTAATCAGAAATTTAAATTAAAGAGTTCTGTATTTATATAATATTGTTTATTATTATTAGTGACATGTAGTCCACCTATAGTTACATAGTATTTTTCTTATTTTTTTTCAATGTTGATTGTATTGTTATTGTATTGTCCGTTTCCAAAGCCTGTTGCGTAACAGTTCGGACAGTCTGAATATCTGCAAATTTAAAACAAAATACTCATTCCTGATAAAATTTTAAACATTAATAATTATCAAAAAATAAAATAAAATAATTAAGCTATAAAGATCCCATTAGTAATAATAGTAGTATTTCGTATCAGTAATAGTCTTTATGCTTTAACAGCTTAAGTTTACTTAAAACTATTCATTTTTATTTATATTTTCAAAATATTTCCAATGTTGCATTGTTTTCTTGGATATTATAAAAGCAATTAGTACTTATTAATAGCGGTAAAACTTATTTATAAGCTTACTGGTAGTCTCCGTAGTCTCTTTTGATCCTAGGGTTATTGGAATCTTCATTGGCAAAGATGATTTTGTCATTATTCAGCTGAGACAAGTCTCCACATAGCTCTCCCGTGCTAAAAAAAAATAAAGTAAATATTTAGTTTCAAATAGTTTTTGATATTCACGAAAGTTTAAGCTGTTTGTACAAATATGACACCAGTAAATACTTAATTATAAATTTGTTATATTTTAATTTACCCATTTATCAAAATCTTATTCTTACCAGGGTTTAGTGTGTGCCATGGCTAATACTACTAGGATTACAAAAGAAAATATGATTAGCTTCATATTGAAATATTTTGATAAACAAGCAAATTAACCATACAAAGTCCGAACTGATTTGAATGAATAGATGGTGAATTTACATTTTTATACTCCGTCTGTAAGGTCTTTGAAAAGATCAGGAGACAGTTAAAAACCCCTGTTATTGTTAAAAGTATCGACGAGCCTATAAATAGTTCAAAGGTGCCAGTTATAATTTATACTTATCTTAATTAGTAACAAGTAAATTAGGAAAAGTAGTTTGTCATATTTTTGTAATTTTAATATTTATGAAACTGTTTTTCAATTAAAATAAAACTATTTATACGGATTAAAACTCGCGTATAATTTGGTTACATTTTATTTTTAACCTGACGTTTCGAATGCTTTGCAGCAATCGTGTTCACGGGGAGACGAGATGTAAGTGTCTGTCAGAAAGTCAGTTAATTAATCATCTACCTCCAACGGTTCCTTAGTTTGCGGGCATAGAGTTCCGGATGTAGACAAAACACACTAACTGTGTCCTGAGATCACAGACGTGAGACTTTACAGTATTTATGAGTGGGTCCCAGGTGTTAGAAAGGCTCTAATCATTTTCTCTATTGAAATTAGGATATTTTTTAATTTCAATAGCCACGCGAATCATTCTTGGTATGTAGCGGGGTCCCCTAGCGAGGATTTTTGGTTTATCAAATCTAATATAATGTTTGGGCTTGTTTATGGTATGTTCACACACTGCAGACTTCGATGTACGCCTATTCTTGATATCCAATATGTGTTCCCTAATTCTTCGTTTGACCAATGTATGACAAACCACAATCGCAATCAAGTTTATATACCCCGGCACATTTTAAAGGAACATTACTTTTAATAGATCTCAAGAATTGGCTCACTTTTCAATGAGGTTTGTAAATAGTTTTAATAGAAACCTTTTTTAAGATAATACCAATTCTGTCAGTAACTGCCTTAACATATGGAAGTAGCACCGGTTGTATTTCGTTTGTGAGTGGCTTGATGTGGCTTCTGCGATGCTGCCGAGGGACCGGCAAGTGGTTATTAATTAAGACACGCTTGACATGCTGGACCTCCCCCTTTGGGTGTTCAGCATCGCAGATGTGATGGGCTCTCTGAAACAAAGATTTGCCAACGGTAGCTAACTTGCTAGGGTGGGGGTGGGATTTACCATTGAGATATCTATCTATATGTGTGGGTTTCCTATAAACAGTGTGTCCTAATGTATTGTCAGTGTTCTTGATGATAAGAATAATTAGACTCTAATTCCGTAGTAAATTGTATTTTATTATTAATGGAATTAAGATTTATTTAGAAATTAGATGTTTGAACAACAGGCAGAACTGTGAAGGTGTCGTCTACACACCGTTTAAAGATTCAAGCCTTTTTGTAGAATCTCAACGGTTGGTTTATCCAAACTTTGCTTTGACAACCGATATAGGTGTTGCTATTATTGGTTGAGTCAGCTTTGTTTGAATTGAGTTTTGATTTGACATTACGTTATAATTTATCGAATTTATTTATTTGTTTCCGTTTAAATTCGTTATATTTATTATTATTTGCATGTTCGTTAGTTAGTTCCGTTTATTCCTCGCTGGGCACTCAAGCGTCTGGATCGGGAGATGGCCAAGGAGGCGGCCATAGTCCAAGGCTGGGCCTACCCCGATCTCCCTAGCGAGGAGGCTGACATCGAGGTGATGGCGCACCGCATGCGCGAAGCTCTTACTTGCATTTGCGATGCGGCCATGCCTAGGGTGGGGTCCAGGCCCCGGCGACGCAGTGTCTACTGGTGGTCGCCCGAAATTGCCGAACTTCGGGTTACCTGTTGCAGGGCTCGCAGGGCCTTCGTACGGTGTCGCCGCCGTCACGGCTACGATCCGCAAACGGAGGCCTCACTGCGGAGCTGTTACCGCGAAGCGAAGGCAGCTCTGCGGATGGCGATCCGACAGGCAAAGGACCAAGCTCGGGAGGAAATCCTGGCCAGTTTCGACAGGGACCCATGGGGGCGCCCGTATCGAGTGGCGCGGAATAAACTTCGCGTTTCCAGCGCCCCGGTCATGGAGTCCTTACAGCCGGATTTCCTCGAGCGGCTGGTGGAGGGATTATTCCCGAGCTCCACCGGCCATTCTCCTCCGATGATGTGCCCCCCAACAAGGGGAGGGGATGGTTCTGATCAGTCCGTGGGATCTATCCCACCTATCACGGAGGTCGAGTTGGAAATTGCCTTAGGTCGCCTGCGAACCCGCAGTAAGGCTCCGGGGCCGGACGGTGTTCCGGGGCAAGTTCTGTGTATCGCCCTGGAATATCTGAGGGATAGGTTTCGAGAACTGTTCAATCTGTGCTTGAGTATTGGACAGTTCCCAAAGGCCTGGAAGTCGGGAAGATTGTGCCTATTGCGGAAGGAGGGACGTCCTGACGACAGTCCTTCTGCTTACAGGCCAATTGTGTTGTTGGATGAGACGGGAAAGCTCTTCGAGAGAATCCTCTCTGCCCGTCTCATCACACACCTCGACGAGGTAGGTCCCGGTCTTTCAGATGCCCAGTTCGGCTTCAGGGCAGGTCGATCAACGATCGATGCCCTGAAGGCTCTGAAAGACGAGACCCAAGAGGCAGTATCCGAGGGGGACGTCGTCCTGGCCGTATCGCTGGATATCGCCAACGCCTTTAATAGCTTGCCGTTCGAGACTGTGGTCGAGGCGCTCCGGTATCATGGAGTGCCTCCCTACCTCCAACGGCTGTTGAAGGCGTACCTGCAGGACAGAGAGGTTCTGTGGGAGGGCAATGTCCGGCGGGTCTACCGGCGTGGTGTTGGCTGTGGGGTTCCACAGGGCTCTGTGCTCGGGTCTGTTTTGTGGAACCTCGGCTACGATTGGCTGCTCCGATGTCCTCTTCTCCCGCGAATGAGGGTGTACTGTTATGCAGATGACACCCTCGTAACTGCTAGGGGTAGGAGCTTTGCGGAGGCAGCCAGACTGGCAACAGTCGGTGCTACGCTGGTGGCGGACCGTATAGGGCTGCTGGGACTTAGGGTCTCGGTCACAAAGACTGAGGCCTTGTTGTTCCATGGCCCTCGCCGGGGTCCCCCTCGTCGGGCATCCATCTACGTCCAGGGTTCGGAGGTGGTGGTTAAGGCCCAGATAAAATATCTGGGCCTTACCCTGGATGGTAGATGGCGCTTCAGGGCCCACTTCTCCTCGTTGGCCCCGAAGCTCGTTTCCACCGCTGCAGCGTTAGGTAGACTTTTGCCCAACGTCGGAGGGCCGAGCGCTCCGTGCCGACGTTTATATGCCGGCATTGTGAGGAGCATGGCCCTCTACGGTGCCCCCATATGGTCGGGAGCTCTCACTCGCGATTCTAAGGCCCTCTTGCAACAATCGCAGAGGACCATCGCGGTGAGAGTGATCAGGGGGTACCGTACGGTATCATTTACTGCGGCGACACTGTTGGCAAGCGACCCTCCTTGGGAGCTCCAGGCCGAGGTCCTCGCCGCAGTGTACTGGCACCGGGCTGAGGCCCGGGCCAGGGGCGTCACGCCTGATGCTGCAAGGATCAGGATCGGAGCACACAAGACCCTGATCCAACGATGGAGACGCATGCTGGAGTCCCCAGCAGCCGGCTTGTACACTGTAGAGGCCATTCGACCACACCTTGAGCAGTGGATAGACCGGCGGCACGGGACACTGACGTTCCGCCTTGTGCAGATACTTTCGGGGCACGGCTGCTTCGGCGAGTATCTGCACAGGGTGGCAAGGAGAGAGGCGACCCCTGGCTGTCACCACTGTGATGAGCCCACGGATTTGGCTCGTCACACTCTGGAGGAATGTGTGGCGTGGGACCGCCAGCGTGAAGAGCTGGCCGTCGTGGTTGATAGCAGGGTCTCACTGTCTAGTGTCATACCCAAGATGCTGGGCAGTGAGACCGTTTGGGTCGCCATGGTCTCCTTCTGCGAGCAAGTCATTGCCGCGAAGGAGGCCGCGGAGCGGATCAGGGAGCTTGCCTCTACCGCTGATCCGCTCCGTCGTGGGAGACTAGGTAGACGAATGCGTGATTATGCCCGCCGCTTCGTTACATAGTCTGCAGTGCCTCGGTGGGAGGGGAGGGTGACCTCTCTCACATCCTATAGGCCTGCGTCGTGAGGGTGCCCTAAGTTGCTCGGAGCACCCTCATATGGAGGGTTACCGCCGGGGCGTCACGGTGAGTGTTAACGCGATCCCGTGACGTCCCACTATGGCGATGAGGGCAACCGTTGGTTTTTTAGTGGGTAGCCTTAAAAATGGCAGCGTCCTCTATGCTGCCGGGTAGTCCCACATAACCCCCCGGCCATCACCTTCTTGGCCGACGGGGTATCCGTAACGGATTTTTCCAACGAACAAAAAAAAAAAAAAAAAAAAAAATAAAAAAAAGTTAGTTCCGTTTAAATTCGTTATATTTATTATTATTTGCATGTTCGTTAGTTACATCAAAACATTTTTGCCAATCTGTCTTAGGTAATTTAAATTGTAACTCTTTGTTCAGGATATCAATATGATCATTTAATTGACGTGCATCCGAACGATGTTGTCTAATAAGATGACTAAGTAATCTTTTACTTGCCTGGCGGAGTATCCTATCGCAATGCTTGATATCCTTCTTAGGTGAAAATTTAACACATACCGGTATAAGGTCATGAACCCGGCATCTTTTTAAGAAGTTCAGAGATGTTATATGTCTTGCATAGTCTTCAGGTACTCCAACTGGCGGATAATATTTGATGTTTCCAGTCAATACTGGTTCACATATTATTTTCTTAGACTTTCACGAGTACACATTTGAAATAAAACTATAAAAATTATACGCGAGTTTTAGTCCGTAAAAATAGTGTTATTTCAAATGTGTATTCGTGAGAGTCTAAGAAAATACTATGGTTTTTCAATTATTTTTTATTTATATTTAATAATTCCAATATACATATACGTAGATATCATAACTAACTATAGAAATTTTCACCTCGTAATTAATGCAAAAAAGATTGGATAGATTTTATTATAACTCAGGATGGATAAATTTTAATATACTTTTTACTTCATACACTTTTTTCGACAATAAAATTCTCTAAATTCTCTAAAAAGTTTAAACTTCTTACAAAAACCTTAAAAAATACTCTCAAAAATTTCTTTCAAAATTTGCACGGGAAAACCAAAAACTATTTTGGGTTGTACAAAAGCAGCTGAATGCAAAGTCTTAATAGCTATAACTAAGTTAATAATCTATAATATTGAATCTGATTTATATCTAAGGAATTAAAACTAAGCCACGTTAAAATAAAAGGCTAAGAGTTATGTTCCAAGGATAAATTACAAAATCCTGTCGTATATGTGAAGAAACCTGCATATAACATTTTATTAACAGTATATTTTTTACCACATACATTGCCATTTTTGAATTGTTCTATAAGAATATTTTGTTTCACTTTATGTTATTAATTTTTTTTGTCCGTTTAATATAATAATTTTACCATCAAATGGGTTTTTTTTAATATATCTGTTATCTGGGAAACTTGGAGAGCATAAATATCTCTTTATCATTTTATTCATAATAAAAGTATTTTGACCTTTTGGCACTAAGCCGTTTCATATTGCAATATAAATAGTCGTACTTTAAAATTAAGTTAAGTTACAACTCATGCCTGTTCTTGGTTACATCTCGTGTGATTAACAGTTTTGTGAGGATTTCAATATTTCACTATGAAGATATTCTTGTTATCTCTTATTAGCATATTTTTTGTAGTAGCTTTGGCTGACACCAAAACTTGGTAAGTATATATAAAATTATATTTTAATTTTTTTTTAATTACAATAATAGACAATTTTATATAATATTTTTTTTTTGCAGTACCGGGTCAAGATGTAAGCGCATGACTAACATTATTGCCAAACTATACAATGATTATGATTATGGCTATAGTGGAGGAAACGGCGGTGGTGCCAATTATAACCAAAACGGGTAAGCAGTGTTTATTTAAAAAAGTGTTGCTTTTGTAAATTTGTCACATTGCTTGGTAAAAATGTTGTTGAGCAAAGTCATAATATTACTTAATTTTTTTAGAGAATCTGACTGCCCCAATTGCTACGCTACTGGATTTGGAAACGGCGAATACAATCACAACACAATAAACATCGAAAAGAAATAATCTAAAATTTAATATTTAATTAATATAACATGAATAAAATAAATGTACTGTACATGAATAAAATAAATTTTTATGTAAATGAAATATTACTTTTACATAATCATTGTTTCTCTCATTCTTGTGTCATCCAATAGATGATAAACAATTAACTACGATAAACGATTGCATTATGTCTATGTATATTTACAAAGGAACGATTATATTAAAACCCTTTTTTAATTTATATAATAAAACACTAGACAAATCATGCTTTTGATACAGATTGAATTCAAAGTTATATCTTAAAAAACAATTATACAATTGATAAAATAGTGTCTATGTTTCATAACTATACTATGTATGTACGAGTGTATGTCGTATGTGGCGAGTACCAGGGGTCACGTTCGCCAGTAGGGGATCCATTAAAGATTCACTGATCAGTTACCGCTTGATTCAAGTCGGGCAGCCTCCGAACAATAAGGTACTAGGTCAATCAAAGCATGACGATGCCCGGTTCAAAGTTTTACATGAAAAACGCATGAGGCGCCACCAAAAGACCTCTTCCCGACCACCAGGGAAACGTCCATCTGTCGCATGTGCGGCTTAAATCATCTGTCAAAGATGTAAAGGCCATGTAGTTTTATATATATCCGAAATCTCCTGAAACCTTTGGAGGTTGACGGATAAAAAATGTTTTTGTGACATTAAGTTCACCTTGTAAAATAAGAAAAGTTAAAAAATAAATAAAATAGCAACAAATTACGTCGGTCACAACCAGAGTCTCCCATTTATACTTATTGTTTGATAATTGTTAACTAAATTACAAGCTACGTGTCATTTGCTCAGTTGGAGTTAACAGGGTATATAATAAATAAATTTATAATTAAAATAATTACAGAGAAACAAGTTGAGCTAACCAGAGTTTCAGATATCTGAGTATTACATTCTCGGACTATAAAGGACCATCGTCTTATCATCGATTCCACGATGTATGCATACACATATATATGATCATAAATATAAAATTGCAGAACGAATTGCAATATTAATTGTTTAAATTCATATCGCATTGATTATAATGGCCGTATTTGTTCGCACAAAAATATTGAAAGTTGTGACGTTACTGAAATAGTGATCACAAAAAAAAAATGGTCCTGGCGGAATTTGTTTTGTGGTTTTTCTCAGAACAGGGCGTGTTTTGAACTCTGATAGCCTTAACTTTTAATTGGAGGGTATCCAAAAGGGCTTATTTCGATAAGTAGGATATAAAAGTTGGCCCTCCTGAGTCTTCAAATTAACGTACACAAATGATTCACTGATTTGGATTCAAAGTGGAAAATATATAAATAAATAAATAATAAAAGTGAGATAAGTGTTTTATTCTCGGAGTGGAAATTCTAACAGGTAAAACCAGTCATTTTCTAAAATCTTATGCACATTTTAAGTTTTACGGAAAATCACCAAGCAATGTTTTGGTTATAATTTAAATAAAAACAAAATATAACATGTCTTGTATTTTATGTCTTAACATCATCATTTTAATAAGAATTTTAAATATTACATATAATTGCCTCATTTCACATTTCATATTAAAAAGTGACTGATATAAAATGTTTATAGACAAATAGATTAAAATTTATTTTTAACTTTGTAAAGTCACGTTACTGTATTAATATGTCAATAATTTATAACGGATATTTGTTATTGTGATAGGCTAGCGATAAATATTGTCTCCACACTCGATGGCAAGTGGTACTGTCAAACAAATAATATGCTTTCAACCATAACTGCTATTACAAAGATTATCTTTTAAAGTATATAACATTTATACAAAATACATATAAAAAGTATAATAAACATTAATATATATTTATAAAATTATTTCTATATTATTATAAAAATCTTATTGAGGGTTCATTCTTTATTATCGATTCAGCGATACATTGCAGTTTTTATTTTTGTTACAATATTGAATGTATTGTTATTGTATTCTTCATTTCCATAGTCTATAAAGTTACTTCAGGCTTTTAGACTGTCTGTCTGACTTACAAAAAATTAAAATATATAACAAAAAGTCATCAAACCCTTCCGAAATATAAAAAATAGTTAAGGTAAATAGATCCCAAAAAGTAATCTGTATGCATATCATTCATCTGCCAGTGTTTGAAGTAAACTATTGAAGTAATTTGATATTTCTATAATATCATATTATTGAACAGTTTATGTTCATTGTCCTGATCTTATATAATTGATGGAGTTCTCTTTGGCCAAAAACTATTCTGTCGTGATCCACCAGAGACAATTCCCCACAAAGGTCCCCAATGCTACGAAAACATAGTAAACATTATTAATTAAATTTAATAAATGTTTTGGAACATAAACACTTATTAGTAACGAGACAGATGGACTTTTTGACATTCGGGAGATTAGACACATCCCCCGTTTAAGCTAGTTCTTCGTATATTACAGTGTGAGGCTGTATTCACATTTTTTTTAATTTATTTTAAATTTATTTATTTTAATATTCAAATAGAATATAATTTATGCATTTCATTCTTACCAGGGTTTCGTGTATGTCATGGCTAATAGCATTAGAATTATAAAGGAATATACGATTAACTTCATAGTTAATATGTTTGATCAGCAGATAAACAAATAAAGCAACGTCTTAAATGATTTAAATAGTACAGCTTGTGATTTTATTTATTTATACTATTTCTTTGGAGTTATCAGAAAGTCAATATATATATTTAAACAACACTGGGATTTCGTTAAACTGCGTTGTCATTATTTATTCTGATAACCTTACATTTAATATTTTTATTTTTTAAACAAAACACGCTTATATACACTCACATATATATATACACACACACACACACACACACACACACACACATACCGACAGACACACACATAAACTCGCACGCAGACACATATATATATATATATATATATATATATACATATATATGATTTTAAAAAGTGTCTACAGTTACTCAGGACATCTGAAAACGTAAAGATATTACAAAAGATCTGATTCCGAAAATCGGGTTAATTACAACTTCCTTTATACGGAAGTTAATAATCCTGGTCCGGTATTAATATTTTATGACTTTACATAGAAAATTCTTTCATTGATAATTGTGTATAAAATACTGTATAATGAAATTGACACACCCCAAACTAAACTTATCCGCTCCTGTTTCTGCCTGAACAAAATTTTCAAGAATCCTAAAAAATACTTTTTTTTATTTGATTGGCAAACGTCTAATAATATAAATCTGTAAAGTTACCTACAGTTGTAAATTTTTGAAGATTCAAAATTTATTTTAATGGGGTAACAAATATAGGTAATTTCGAAAAAGGTAGTTCTTCTTTAACAAAACTTTTAGTGATAGCATATGATTGCAATTCAGGCTGAAATTTTATATTAATGATCAAGTAATATATTATTTTTCAAGACATTTCAAGACATTCATTTAATGAATATATTCAAATGCATCGTGGAATCGCTGATAAGACGATAGTGCTTCATTATGCGAGAATGTAATAATCATATTTTTGAAACTCTTCTTTGCTTAACTACTTTCTCTGTCATTATTTTGATTATAATTTCATTTATTGCATACACAGCTATCTCCGACTTTGACTAAGTGGCTTGTAGCTTGTCCCTCAGATAATAATTATCAAATATTAAGTCAAGAAATTTGTAGTTTTTAGGGATCCTCCGGTTATGACCGGCGTAATTTGATGCTAATTTGTATTTATTTATTTTTACAATATTCTCACAATATACAAATTAATACACAAAGGGCGAACATAGTGCCACAAAGCCACTTTCTACCAGAGAAACTCTTGATATTCAGGAGATTCGGAAATCTGACCACGTATTCGTGATTATTTTTATGCTGGCGAAGTTCAAAGTTATGTCGTTATTAAGAAACCGAGTTATATATATACAGAGTTATAATAATATTCAGTTATATAAATCTATAATATATATATATATATATACATATACTCGTATATGTCTGAACATATACTCGTATAAAAAAGACATACATATATTAAAAAAGAAATAAAAATAAAAAATTGGCATCAACTGTAATAAGTATAATATGCAATTATTTAATAAAAATTATGAAACGTTAACACTATATTTCAAAAGTATCAGTATAAATATCTATTCTAATCATCATTTTTGCTCTTTTTTGGCATTTAATTATCGCGGTTTATTTGGGTTAATTTGTCATAATTTGCAAACATTTTAATATTTATTTATTTTTACAAAATGTAGTAGTACATAATAGGAGTACGTGGTTAACCAAAACTTTTTACTTCCTATAATTAAAGTGAAAAGTGTTATTATTATAAAAATTTAAATCCAAAAAAAAGGTTTTAAATAGTTTAAAAATGTTTTCAGTAACTTCATCGCTAAAACATTCTTCAACTGATTCGTAATTTGCACAAATAAACAGAGTTTGAAACAGATCACACAAATGAAAGAATGTTAGTAGATTATATAGGAGTGAAAACTAATTATATAAATTAACATTTAAGGTCGGTGCTAATAAACAGCATAATAACTACCGAAGAAGGAAGTGCTCTTCTCAAATCATGGAAAGAGATTCCAGGACCCTCTTCCTTGCCCTTTATAGGACAAGCACTACAATTCTTGCCAGGAGGTAGGTTAATTATTTAATATATTTGACACCATCAAATAAGTTCATATCATATGGAAAGTTACAAAGATGCCTTTGAGAAACAAATATCGCTGAAAAGTAGAACTCAAACACGTCTGAATCGTAACTAAAGTAGATACCGGAACAAAACGACTTTAGTGGTAAAAGGAAGGCTTTTACCTCTAAGGTCGTTTTGTTCCGGTTCAAACAACATAACCTGCAGCCAATTGATAATAACTTACCAATGGAATTTGTTTTTTTTTCTTATAAATTACTAAGAATGTAAATACCTTATTGTGGAACTCGAGGTAACAGTATAGAAGGTTTCGGTTTTGGTACTTGTTAAGTTATTCATAAATCCCACTGTATTATAAATTATGCTGGCTTGGTTTATTTTATTTGAAAGACCCAACCTGATAAGACCACTGTAAATTGTGCCTAAATAAATAAATGGATTTAATTCATTTCTATTAAATAGCTATTTAATAAATTTAATAAGCTTGAACGCTAAAACGATATATTACATTTTTAATTTCATTCAAGTACACGATAATATATATAAGAATTAATTTGGTGTTACTTGTAATGGACTCTAGTTTTTGTAATTTTAAAGTTTCTGTTTCTAATTTTAAACAGATTACTTAAGAAGTAATCAGTCTTATAAGTACAGTGTTTTCGAAAATATTATAAAAATGTCTTTTATATTACGATAAAATGCTGTTTTATATCAGAATATAATAAAAATTATCTTATCTTAAAATCTCAAAACAATATTTTTATGATTAACGTGTACATTTGAAATACATACTGAATAATGTTTAATCGTTAAATGCTAACATTTGACCTCGATACAATATAATTTCACTTTTCTCTACCAAATTCCGTTTTATGAAGTTCTACAATATGTCATTAAAACACATTTAATTTAATAATAATTGCAATCTAGGATTGCAATTTTATATAAAGTGAGTGTATAATATTTCCCTAGATTTTTATTCTTCTTTTTCTGTAGCTTCTAAACAGAAAAAAATTTCAAGACTGGTAACGCATATCTTTATTGCTAAGGACGGTAGGACTCGACTATCAGATAGACGTTATTCTATTAAGTATTCCTATTATTATGTTAAAAATATTAAGATTAAAAAACTAATATATCATGATTATAATATCATATACGGAAGAGATAATCATAAAAGATATATCATTTATATATTCAGTAATATTTTTGACTTTAAAACTACTTCCAAATTGTAAATTTGGGGACCAAAGCATTGTTAAATCATCATTCACATCTTAAACAACATGTTACTCCCTTTAGTTTTTAAGTTATAGTATAAATACGTGTATGTAAGTTATGTTAATTTAGTCACAGGTCTTGTCAAAACTTATAATATTTCGAACCAAAGGCTAAGATCGACTTATAATAACTTGATAATACGATTCTTTTAATACTTTAAGGATTTTTATACAATAAGCTCCAGCCTTTGATGGGTCTTTTATTTTCAAAGCATGGACCAATAGTAAGACTTGATTCAATATGGGGTTCGGATCCGCAAATATTTTTATTTGATGCTGAAGCATCGGCTTTAGTAAGTAAACAGAAAATTAAAAAATAATTACTTTTTAACTAAATGCTTGCAATTAAATAATAAAGAATGAACAGATTCTTCGCAGTGAAAACTGGACGCCTATAAGAGCGGGTTTAGGATCACTAGATTACTTTAGACGGAAAAATCAAAAAACAGAAAACTCTGCCCTTGGTCTTCTATCTGAGTAAGTTAAATATTTAACTATAAAAA
The DNA here is from genome assembly GCA_959347395.1 of Mechanitis mazaeus. Lineage (NCBI taxonomy): Eukaryota > Metazoa > Arthropoda > Insecta > Lepidoptera > Nymphalidae > Mechanitis > Mechanitis mazaeus. The sequence goes on from OY365743.1 coordinate 14,184,685, forward strand.
GTTATCGTCACTATCGTAATTTTGTATAATGCTCATGTTAAGTAGTCAACGAAGTATATATATGTTACATAATACTATAGAAGAAGTACTTTCTCTTAAATAAATCAAGTTACACTTATGTATCATAGACAGATCAAAGTTGCAACCATGTAATAATGATAATTCTTAAATATTTATTTGTATAAAATTTTAGTCACAATGAAGCCTGGAAAAAATTTTGATCAACCGTCAATCCTATAATGTTGCAATCAAAAACCATAAAAATGTACAGGGGCATCCTTACAAGGTATATTTTTTTTAAATGAATGTCATGAAGAGATAACTATTCACTCATAATGCATATCACATAAACATTATTCATATTCCAGAATAGGAAACAAACGAAACGATAAGAATATGATTGAAGAAAATTTTGATTATGAAATGAATTTATGGGCTCTTGAATCTATATGCGTTTTGGCTCTCGGTGGTTGCCTAAATTACTTGACACGGGAACTACCTGAAGACTCTCCAGAACGAGAGTTAGTAGAAGTAGTCCACGATATTTCAAATTATCTGAAGAGTTAAAACCGAGTTTATGGAGATATATCTCCACACCAACATTCCAAAAAGCAATGAAATGTTACGAAACTCAATTACGGTATGTACGAGTATCTTCTTATTTATTTATTTTTGTAGTAAATAATATGCACTTATAAATCTCACAAATATGACCATAAACTAATAATACCTCATATCTGCATACTTTTGCTCAGACTAAGCAAGTACTTTATAAGAAGAGCCATAAAACATATGAATAATAAAAATAATGACGACGAAAAGAGTATTTTACAAAAGTTTCTTGAAATTGATGAAGATTTTGCGGCTATAATGGCTGCAGATATGTTTGCTGGTGTAGACACGGTAGGTTTAATTTTTTTTTTTTTGTAAAAAAAATACTTGTGATAAAATAAAATCTGTAATAATTATGTTATAGGCAGCCAACCACATAACATCTACATTCTATTTACTCGCCGTAAACCAAGACAAGTAAGACAAATCGAGGGAAGAAATCATGTCGAATCAAGACAAACGACAGTATATGAAAGCCTGCTTGAAAGAATCTTTGAGATTGAGGCCAGTAGTAACGGGTAACAAAAGAGTGACTACAAAAGAATACAATATATTGGGATACAAAATACCGAAAAATGTAAATGTGCTTTACTTTAATTTGGTATATGCCGGAAAATCAATGAGTTATTAATTAATTACTATTTTTCTTGATTAAGGCGCATGTGTCATTTGGGCATCAGTGCTTATCATTAATGGAAGACCAATACCCTAGACCAAAAGAGTACATTCCTGAAAGATAGATCGTTGATAAGGCTGACCCTTTATATCATGGAAATGCTGAACTTTTAGCTTATAGCCCCTTTGGATTTGGAGCCCGTAGCTGCATAGGTAATTTTTGTTCTATATATAATATGAAAAACTGATAATAATGTTGACTTATTCTTATACTGTCTAAATAAGTTTTATTTTACAATTTGGTAATTGTATTTTGCTACAGGCCGTCAGATTGCGGAATTAGAAACTGAAACTTTCTTGTCAAAAGTTATTAAAAACTTCAGAATTGAATGGGTTGGCCCGCCATTAAACGTACGTCACAGTATCATTAACTACAATATGCCACCATTTAACTTCGTGTTTAAAGGTATCAAATAACGTTTTTGTTTTTGTTCAGGAAAATATATTCAAGATAGTCTTGATTTCAGTTCGTCCAAATGTGTTTTTAAAAACGAATTAAAATTAAATTAAAACTACGTGTAGCCGAGTTGGAGGCTTTATTCTACTAACTCCTAATACAAAAGAAATCTTAATGCTAAGCTTATGCCTATGGGAACGGATGTAATGTCATCCCTTGATATCTTAAATGCTAACACAGCATTAGTGCACCTGCACTTAATCTAAAACTGAGCGGTTAGGTCCACGCATAACTCCTCCCTCCTTAAGGGTGAAATTATCTGGATTATCGTTTTTACAATTTTCCTGATAATTTCGCGAACATAAAATGTGAACAATTGTTTTTCTTGAAATAATACTTAAAGTTAATACAAAGCTTAACACTAAAATTACTGTTAATCCAATATACCAATAAGAGCTGTGTATGTCCGTTTCACTTTTAACACTGTACATTAATTCACTATGCTTTAAAGCATGCGACATATATTTTAGCTCATCCAGGTTAACATTTTTCCGTACTAAGATCACTCGGAAGTTGAGGTAAGTTCACGATGGGTATCGGTTCGACCTCAATATTCATGACGATAGGATGGTGGTGATGAAGACGGATGCCATCTATTTCAACCTCGCAGGGCTCGTTCAGAGTCATCTGATATGTGCCAAAAATAGGGAATCTTGTTATATCTTCTCCACATCTCTGTATAATAGTATTTTTTGATTGGCTGTAGATAATCCAATTTTGTTCATCAATATGCTGTAACTTAAGCGTCTCGATTAATATGGGTTGTTGCAAACAGCGAGTGGCATTATCGAAGATAATTAGTTGCTCCAGACATGAAAGTTCAGCATGCAGGGCTCTGTTGTCGTCGGTACAGAGAAACTCATCTCCACCGGCTAGTGCACGGCATGCTTTCGCTATTGGTATAGTTTTCGTTCCTTTCGCCATAAGGAAAGGATAAGTAGGAAAAATTGTGAATGTGAGGTTCAATTGTTTGCGATAAATAGGTAAGGAATGTACTTTGTAATAATTGTAAGTGACATTATCGATAAGAGGAATCTCCATTATGAACGTTAACTGGTTTTTCTTAATATAAGATTTAACAGTAATACTCTCTTCAATTTTTACTAAATTAGATTCTAAAGGTGGATATAACACATTACCGTAACTAGATACAGATCTTAGATAATACAATAACTCGGTGAAATTTATAACACTTTGGTGTAGAACCGACAACTTACTAAGAGCTAAGACGGTTTCGATTTCGCTTAATTTAATATATATTGCACGACAATTACTAATGAACAAATTAAACAATCTTAATATGTATGTACCATATACCCAATTCCATTGCTCTGATAATTCTCTAAGCATTGCTTCAATCATATTAACTCTTTCTCCTAATTTTATAATATTACTGTTAATCAAATCCGTACTGTTACTAAGTCCGTCTACAATTTTAGAGACTAATGTGATTTTATTAGAGATAACTATTTGATTTTTGCTTAATTGAGAAATAAGTTTATCATACTTGATAACGTCGCCATGGTCTAAGTTTCCAGTCACTATCTTTATCAAAGATCCTAATGGATTTATTAATCCTCGTTTCAATCTTTGCGGAACAAGTTGACTATACTTGTCGAGCGTGATAAATTTTAGATATTCTACATGTTTTTTCAGAATAATAAACTCTTGGGGGTATGATCTATTTCCATGCAATAAATTTGACAGGGTTTTAAATTCGGTATTAATATACGTTGGATCTGTATAGATTTGTTCTAAATTTAAAACTTTTATTATTGTCCAATGATCGATTTGTAAGTACGCATTTCCTTTCTTAACTGGTAATATTCCAGGGTTTCCTTCAAGGGTTTGCAGATGAAGGGCCAGCGTTGGAGCGGCTATGAATGTCAACCACCACCTGCGAAGGGCGTTTTATATTTTTAATTGGAACCCTTGTTTGTCTTTCTCCTATCTGCACGGGGACTTTATTTCTTTCTGTGGGACCTATTACTTTGGCTTTAGTATATTTTGCTTTATCTTTACTATTTCTAGTGTTAACTACTTTTGGGAAAATATTGTCACCTGTATCAAACTGAATTTCCTTTTCTCCTCCACGCTTCTGCCTTATTTTTTCTTTCTGATTTAACATCTTTTCGGCCAAATGCTCGTAAAGGTATTTAGTTCGTTTAGCGTGATCTTTCACAAGTTGTTGCGTGTACTTTGTTTCAAAATCTATATTGAATGGATTATCTGAATCTGTGTGACCAAATGTAACTTCAAAAGGTGTAAGGTCGATTGTAGTGTGAATGGTGTGATTATAAGCGAGAATTGAATACATCATTACTGAGGCGGCATCGGTACACTTCCTCTCATATTTAGCTAGTCTGTAAATTTCTATTAAAGTTGAATGGAAGCGTTCAACGAGGCCCATCGAATTTGGGTTTCTGGGAGTACCTATATGTAAGCCAATTTTATGTAGGTATTTGCTTTCGATACTAAAAATGTCTATAAAAAGTTCTTGGAAAGGAGCATCCTGAGTTTGAGTTAATTGTAAGAATGGTTTTATTGGTTTACGGTCATATTTTTTTTTTACATGATTCGCAGGCATTTATTACTGCTGTTACGGTCTCTTGCATTTTTTTCCAATAATAGTTCCTACGCAGTCTGACTAAAGTTTCTTTTATTCCACGGTGGCATTGTTTTCCATTATGGTATTTAAGGATTATTTCTCGTTGTTCTGTTTCATCTTCTACACTTACAACTCGTTATGTACATTCTACTCATTTTACTAGATCTTTCTTAAATAACTGTATAACTAATCTACTAAACTGTCGCTTATGTTCATTGTCGTTAAAGTATATAAAATATTTTACTTTAGGTTTAATTTACTCTTTTAAAAATTGTTTTACCAATTCATCGTTATCAATAGGCATATAAACTTCCAAAATTTTTTGCTTATTGTTTGATAAATTTTTAACTTTAATTTCATTTTTAAATCAAGAAAACACTAAAATTTGATTAGGTTTTGAATCTATGGCTTCATTTAAAATAGGGATTCCAATGGGTTCTAAATCAGCAGAGGAATGTATTGTTTGTGAGTTATTAGATTCAGAGGGTAACCTAAAAGGGTGTTCAGGGGATGAACTCGTGAGATTTTCTAATTGTCGTACTGTGCTTGCTACAGATAGTGTTTCTGATTTATCAGTGGCCGTCATAGTCTTGCTTTGGTCAGAAATTGTAATAGTCGAGGAGTCATTACGGTTTAACCTACTTTCTACATGTCTCTCTAGCTCCTTAACTATTTCATCAAGTTTTAATTGATATTCTTCGTCTGGGTTAACTACCATAGAGTCATCGTCGGATTCAAGAGTGTTAACTTTGATTCTAGAGAGAGCGTCAGCGTTAGTATTTTGTTTAGCCTTTTTATAAATGATATCGTAGTCATAGTCTTGCAATTTTAATCTCCAGCGTGTGAGTTTACTATTTGGGTCCTTAAAAGAATGAAGCCATGCCAACGGAGGGTGATCGGTATATATGTAGATTTTTTTCCATAAAAGTACGGTCTGAAATGTTTTAATGCCCAAACGATACCTAAAAGTTCCTTATCTATAGTGCTATAACAAGTCTCAGTATCGCTGAGCGTACGACTCGCATATGCAATGGGTTTGTCGCTGCCTACTTGACCTTGGGATAGAACTGCGCCAAGGGCAACATTAGAAGCGTCTGTAGTTAATAAGAATGATTTTGAGTGATCCGGATATTGTAGAAGAGGGGCATTTGTTAGGAACTCTTTGCATTTATTAAATGCGTCTATGTATTTCTGATCGATGATAATTTTATAACGTTTTTTAAGACATGCTGTCAAAGGTTGAGTAATTTTGGCAAAGTCTTTGATGAATCTGCGAAAATATCCTACAAGACCTAAGAAACTCTTTATTTCCGTTATGGTTTTTGGCAATGGGTACTTAATTATTGCTTTTATTTTATCATCGTTCAGTTGTAACCCGTTTTTAGTTATTTTGTGTCCCAAATAGAGTACTTCCTTCCTTAAAAATTCTGATTTGTCGAGTTGTATTTTTAAATTAGTTTGTCGGAATCTTTCAAAGACTGTACGGAGTTTGTGGATGTGTTCATCTAGACTGACTGAGAAAATGATGACATCGTCAAGGTAAACCATGCAATGGATACCTTGTAAGTCTCTAAGGACATTGTCCATAGCGCGTTGGAATGTAGCGGGAGCTGTTTTTAACCCAAAAGGCATTCTTAAAAATTCAAAATGTCCATGTTGAGTGCTAAAGGCAGTCTTTTGTCTGTCATCTTTTTTGATCTGGAGTTGGTGATAACCACTAGCAAGATCTAAAGTGCTGAAGTAAGTGCTTTTCCCAAGTTTGTCAAATAAATCTGTTATATTTGGTAACGGATATTTGTCATCAATGGTTAAATCGTTAAGTCGTCTAAAGTCAATGACCATTCGGTATTTTGGTTGTCCAGATGCGTCGAGTTTTTTTGGTACTAAGTGTACAGGCGCATTCCATGGAGAATGAGATTCCTGTATCACATTATCATGAAGTAATTTTTTAGCTTGTTTATTTATTTCCTCTGTCTGAACAGGAGGCTTGTCTGTATGGTCTAACATAAATTGGGTCTTCATTCTTTGTTCTTATTTCATGTTTTACCTGATTTGAGAAAGATAAAGGTATATCTTCACAATAAAATATATAATATAATATATATATCCTTATATTCCATACAGAGATTCTGAATTTTACATCGTTCCTCGGCATTCACGTGATCTAATCTAAGTTTTTGTAAATTCTGTTCTAGTATGTGATCAATCTCAATGTCATTTTTATTTCCGGTAAAATTTAAGTTAATATCAGTATCGTCAAATGTAGTCACCACGAAAGGTAACGTCACAGTTAAATCCATGTATTTGTTAGTTGCATTCTGAATTATAGTTGTAGCATATCCATTTACACAATTTACTACTGCAATAGGCATACGAATGCCTGGACAAAATTCGGTGAAGTTAACGATCGCTTGACCTGAATATTGATCTGTAGGGATCTTAACGCATTGTTCACATCGGGGTTCAAGTTTCATATGATATCTTAAATTGTTAATTATTGGAATGCAAGATGTTTTAGTTTTTAGTAGAAGTCGTTTCAAGTCTATAATTGCGTCTAGTTGTTTCAGTAAGTCGTTACCAATTAATCCCTCAACGAGTGTCAACGTCATACAAGTAAAATTTATGGTTTTCGTTGCTATTAAAAGTCGGTAATGATGGTAGATTAATTAATTCATCGTGATGGCTGGTAGCGTGTGTGCTCACAACCTGAAACGGTTCGTATGTAATATATTCGAAAAAGTAATGATAAGCTAGACAGGGACTGATGGTTGCTTCGGTGGGTACCTGCACAGGATAGCACGAAGGGAGGCGACCCCCTCCTGCCATCACTGTGACGAGTCCGTCGACTCGGCTCGTCACACCTTGGCGGAGTGCGCTGCCTGGGACCACCAGCGCACTGAGCTGGTGGGCGTGATTGGCAGGGACCTCTCGCTGCCGCGCGTTATCAGCGCGATGGTCAGCAGTGAGAGGTGCTGGGTCGCAATGGCCTCCTTCTGCGAGCAAGTCATAGCCGCAAAGGAGGCCGCGGAGCGGGTCAGGGAGTCAGCCTCGTCCACTGACCCGCTCCGTCGGGGAAGACTGGGTAGAAGGAGGCGGGAATACGCCCGCCGCTTCCTTCCCCAGTTGTAGGCCTGGTGAGAGGGGAGGGTGACCCCTCTTACCTAACATAGGCCTGCGATGGGAGGGTGCTCTACGTTGCTCGGGGCACCCTCATTCGGGGGGTCTCGCCGGGGCGTCACGGTGTGTGCTAACGCGATCCCGTGACGTCCCATTACGGCAAAGAGGGCAACCGTTGGTTTTTTAGTGGGTAGCCTTAAAAATGGCAGCATCCTCTATGCTGCCGGGTAGTCCCACATAACCCCCCGGCCGTCACCCCCCTGGGCCGACGGGGTACCCGTAACGGGTTTTTCCAACGGAAAAAAAAAAAAAAAAAAAAAAAAAGACAGGGACTGATGAATGAGCGTGTTCTTCATGTGTCTATCATCATTTTTGCTGATATTTCCGGTAATACTATATTAGGTAATTTTAAATTACCATCGCAATTTAGTTCTATAAGTTCGGGGGTTTGTTGAAGGCCGGTATATGAAAATTTTCATGTTCTGTGTTCTGTGTGTCATTTTCAGCGTCAGTGTTATCGTATTGCTGATTGTCTTCAGCCTGATAACATTCGTCGTTTATAGTGTCTTAATTAATGTCATAGTCAAAATCGTCAAAATCATACTCGTTACAATTTTTAATATTATCGTCTGTCATTTCGTTAAGTCTAAAGCCTTGTGGTGCTGTTTGAGGGGGCGGTCTTAAAGGATCTGTCCTCATAGAAACGTCTGTGTTCTGAAAGTGTGGCTTTTGATTTGGGGGTGTCTTATAGCCAAATTGCTGGAGAGTCATTGGTTTATATCCGAATGCTTGACCAAACTGAGGTCGGTAACCAAAGGGTTGACTCTGATTATTTTGTGGCCGGTAAACAATTTGTGGTGGTCGATAATTGATTTGAGGAGGCCGATAGCCAAATTTTCGGGGTTGGTTCCCGAATTGAGAAGGCCGAAAACCAAACTGATTTGGACGGAAACTATGATTTTGGTTTTGGGTATTACCAAAAATTTGTTTTGTTCTATTAAAGGATGGAGTCAAATTAGGTTTGTATCCTGAAGGATGTGATATCATATTGGGGTTTGGTTGTTGTTGCATTGGCTTAGAAAACATATTACCATACATTTTATTTTTTAAAGTGTATTGATCGTGGAAATTCACCTCTTCGAGGACGATACTCAGTGCAGCTTCTAAGGTAGATGGTACTTTCAAGCGCACTATTCGTACCATGTGTTCTAGTAAATTATATAAAAAGACGTTAAGTGCCGTGTGATTATAAATGGCAATTTTGGCTGCTTTTAATTCTGAATTTGACAATGTATTTACTTTAGATATTAAAATTGAACGAACTGGAGCCTTATGCCATAATTTTTTGCTTAACTTGTCTTGTCTTGTGTGACGTCACACGACTTTTTAACGTATTTCGTTCTTGTCGCAGATAAGACGACAAAAATGGAATTCTGTACGCCACACGTTAGGTTATCTATGCCTAGTTTTCGTTTTCACGTATTCGTTCATAAATCTTTCTACCGGTTTCATCGGAAAGTTACGATATTTAATTTTGGTATGCATTTTGTTATTAATTTAAAAATACAGACTACGAAAACCAAACACCATTAATTTCATTAAATTTCATATAAAAGTAACTATTTAAAACGCCGAAATTTTTAGTAACAGTAAATAATTTCCTATTCAACCGTTTTACGAGTAAATTTAATTTCTACTCCTGTCAATTTTTTGATTTAGTCAATGTCAAGTATTTTCGTAGTTTCGGCATCAAAGTAAATATTATTTTGAATTGTTAGCTTCGATTTAATCTGACAAAAGAAATATGGAAGCGATATGGCGAAGACGCCTTATAAGACGCTGGCGTCAACGACGCGCGGTTATAGAAACCCGGATTCTCCGAGATTCTGCAGACCCATTGGCACTTTGTCCCCGGCAGTTCCAACAGTGCTTTCGTATAACCAAAGCACTGTTTACCTACCTTTGTGCATTGTTGGCGGAGAAACTGAAGGCTCCGCGAAGGAATACATTTGTTCCCGTAGCTCCAGCATGTCAAGCATTTTTTAGTTAACAACTTGCCTGTCCCTCGCCAGCGTCGTCAGTCACATCAAGCCGCTCACAGCCAAAAGACAACCGGTCCTACATCCATATGTTAAGGGAGTTACTGACAAATTGATAATATCTTAAAAAGGGTTTCTACTAAAACTATTTACAAACCTCTTAGAAAAGTGAGCCAATTCTTCAGACTTATTAAAAGTAATATTAGTGTGTTTTGTCTACATCCGGAACTCTATGCCTGCAGACTAAGGACCGTTGGAGGTAGATGACTAATTAACTAGCTTACTGACAGACACTTACATCTCGTCTACCCCTGACCACAATTGCTGCAAAGCATTCAAAATGTCGGGTTAAAATTAATTCAAATGTGTACTAGTCAAAATTTAAGAAATTACTATAGTAGTTAATAATTTATTTAAAAGAATTCATTCTATAAAGTGAGTGAATTCATGTCAATGATACTGACTGTATCCTCATTTTTGGGTTTACAGTGAAAATTAAATGTGTTGGCATAAATATAAATTAAGACCACTTTACTGAAATAACAAAAAAAATATACTAGTTTTTCATTGGTTATTTAAAATTAAATAATAAAAATGTGTAAGTTTGTCTTGCCTGTACTTAATGTGTATGTGTATCTAATGGCCAATATGTAAATATTTTGAATTTTAAGTAGTGTTGAATTGGATATGATCAAGTATTTAATATCTAAATTAAATGAAAATAAAAATTATATGAAAGTGGCGCCGCGCCTGCGCCTTCTCTATTGTATTTGTCCAGCGCTGTAAATTTAAGTTGATACTAATTATTATTGTGACTGTAACAATAGAATATATTTGTACATAGTAATTTGGACATTAAAAAGTATAATTATCTTTATGGTTCAAGAATAAATGAGAAATATGTATGAGTATTTCTCTGTTATCTCATTCTTGACCCATACACATTATACACAAAAATTACTGTTGTTAGTCATTTGAAAAATATTATGTAACCTAAATTAGGGAATGATAATAAAATATTCTTTGTTTTAAATATTTTATTTTTCTAATAACCTATCTAAATTGTTTTTTATGTCTTGAAGAACATCCACCATCCTGCAAAAAAGTAAATGATTTTATGAAATATGGCATGCATGCAGTGATTTATGAAATATGGGATGCATGCAGCTATATATTTAGGCATCCTATTTAATCTCATGTTTTTAGTTTATTGGTTATTTATTCAACAAATGGTTAATTACATTGTTATTCTATTTTAGTCCCATCAGTGCCTTTATTTAGATAATGTTGATACTGTGCAAACTCCATTCCATATGCAAGATAATAATTTGACACACAAATGCAACACAAAATCAAAGCTTAAAACCTAATAGCTAAGCAGCACAATAGATAAGCAGAATATTTCTATAGTAATATAATTATTTTGAAGCTGTGCTTAAAATACATCCTTGGCAATATAAGTTATCTCTCTCAGTAGGAGTCTGTCAGGTTACTGCTATGATTCTTGATTCATTTTGCAGGAATGTAATTTTGCTGTCGGGATCTCTATCTCTAGATATAAATCATCCAATAAATCTGTGAACACCTATATAAATATGAAAAAATTCTTAGTAATATAAAGCTTACTGAATTTCTATCATAAATGTGCAAAACGAATTTTGCAAACATAACAAAATTAATGTTTTATTATTTGTTATGTTTATGTACCTATATAAATGTTTGCTAATCATGTCTGTAACAATACAATAAAGACAATATTTTTAAAAAATATTGGCTACATATTTTTTGCTAGATCATTTACAATTACTGAAGAATTTACCTATTGCAAATAATATTTCTGTCTTTCTTAGCTTTTAATTTTCCCTCCTCAATTTTCATCATTTTCAGATCAAAGTTGTCTGTAACAAGATAAAAATTAGTTTAAATAGTAAATAAAGTAATAAGTAATAATAGTAAATATAGTAAGTAGTAGTATCGTGAATTCTTACCAACAATTGGCCTTGTCCGTTTCCTGCTGCTTTTCGGAGGGGGAATCGGTTGAGCGAGAACCTCTTTAGGCATGGGAGCTGCAGCTGTTGCAGCAGGAGCCGGGTATAGAACCAGAGGAGGGCTGGCTGTCTTGGTGTCAATCTTAACAAAACAGTGGTTTCATGCAACTGATTTACAGAAAGCAATTTCAAATATGTATAATATGAACTTGATACAAGGTAATAAAAAAAGCAGACAGGCTCTCGAGGAGAAAAACAAATGTGGAAACATCTTGAATTTGTAAGTACATAGTAGGTATGTATGTACATAGATACTTACCTCAGTCACCACCACCTCCTCCATACCAAAAGTATTTTATAAACCACTCTTAGCTTCATAATAAAACAAAAGTAATAAACATTGTGTATCTTTGGCAGAACCAACGTATCTTAAAATAAGGTGCTTTTAAAACTCACAATTATAATAATCTTTTACAAAAATTAACTTTAAAAGACAATAATAGAACCTAACCTCAACTTTCCTCAATTATTGTCACAACTACTTAGAAATTGCTATAGATATTGTCTTGTCTTGGCTCGTTACGCGGGAACTTTGCTCAAGACAAGTTAAACGTGAAATGTCTTATGTTTGCTTACGTCACTGCAGTTACGAAAATTTAAAATGGCGTACGTAATGCCGTTGACGAACTTGTCACGAAATTTACGTGTCTTAGGTGGGACAATGGCATATGGCATAAGGCCCCTGATTGTATTCTATTGCAAAATTTAAGATAAGTTTCTCCAGGTCTAATTTTTAAAGTTTCTAACTCAATGCTTATACTTTCTTCGGTACGTGGATCACCAAAATGTTGTTGTAATACATTTTCAAGTTATGACCAGGTCGTTATATCACCCCGTTCTGATAACAAGGCGGAAGCATCGCCTATAAGTCGACTTGTTACAACTTGGTATATATACAAATTTTGTTCATCGTTACCACGGAACCTATCAATCACATATTCGCACTTTCTCAAAAATAAATTTAATTGTCTATTGTCTCCGCTAAAAAGAGGAATAAGTTTTAATATTCCATCGGGAACAGTTACTATTTGATTTTATTCTTCCATGACTATAGAGTTATAACTTTTTAGAATGGGTATTAGGTATTTCAAACTTATAACTTAAGTGACACAATTAATATAATAAAACACAATATAATACTACTGTTAGTATTAAAATAAGGGTCGTCTTAATTTAAAAATTATATATGACTTTTATATATAACTGTATACTTTTTTAAACACTTGTTAAACTTGTTACTTTTCTAATAATTAATAATTTTCTTATTCGTACAATCGATTTTGAGATGTACTTTTAATTATAAAAATTTAATTTAATTATATATTTAATTTCAGTTCTAGGGATTTATAGATCTATGGAACTTTAATAATAACAACGTATCTTTTTACTATGACTTAATTCTAAGAACCAGATAACGTACTAATGAGCGAAGTCTTATCTCAATAAGTACAAATTAGAAAGGATTTTAACTTTCAAGCAAAGATTTTGATTTGCGAAATATATAGGAATTTTGGGCAAGGATGACGAAAAGTTTTACTCACCAACCAGCCGTTACTCCCATATTCACACTTTAGTTTCACCGACAAGACAAATTTATTTGATTTCGGAACCACTCCAGCTTCAATCGCACCGCGTCATGAATTTCTGGTGAATTTGGACACCTGAAGGATACGATTACGGTACTGCTGTTATGAGCGGATCCTGCCCGCAGCGCCAGTCTTGATTTCAGTTCGTCAAAATGTGTTTTTAAAAACTAATTAAAATTAAATTAAAACTACGTGTAGCCGATTTGGAGGCTTTATTCTAACTAGCTCCTAATACAAAAGAAATCTTAATGCTAAGCTTATGTCTATGGGAACGGATGTAATGTTATCCCTCGATATCTTAAATGCTAACATAGCATTAGTGCACCTGCACTTAATCTAAAACTGAGGGATTAGGTCCACGCATAACTTGATTGTATTTATGTACATTTTTACAACTTGACTTTTGTTTAAAACAAATAAATAAACTACGAAAATTAAATATATAATTTAAGTAATATTTTCTGTTATTTTAACAAACGAATGCCTTTATTTTTTTTTGTAATTTAAATTCCTATTATTGACAAAACCTAGGAGTGACACCTCTTTCCCGTACCTTATTACATACCTTAACATCGTTCCCTAACCTCGTGCGCAGAAAATACACAAATTCAATCCGCCATACTTGTCATCGTCAGACGTTTCTTCACACGGTGATATCCCTTACGTCCTGGAACATACTTGAACAACTCTTTGATTTTGTTTTTAGATTCAAATGTGTATTTTTTGTGATGGATTTGGTGTCAATAAAAGAATAATGATTAAAATAAATAATTGCAGCAATAGTTTTATTCGTTGATATTGTACGGTCATTGGGTCCATACACTTAAAATGTCTGTTACATTTGCGTCACTTTATATCTAAATTCATGTACTTACGACTGATAAATATGATAAAGACTATACATTGGATTGTCTTTTTGATTATTTGCTATTCGTTAATATAATTTCGTTTTGCGTAGATGAATAAACCAGATCACGTCTTAAATATTTAATTGTTTCAAATTTTTCCTTTTTGATTTTTTATATTAAAATGCAGACTGTGAAGAGATCAGCCTTCAATTTGGCGGCTATAAATAAGGTGTGCTCAAGGTTTGTGTGAATTTATGTATAACATTTAATGAAAATAACATCTACTTTGTAGCATAAGTAAAACTCATCAAAAATGTCTAGGTACGTTTTAGGGTATTATTGTATTATTATTGTATATTGATTTTTATTATATTAACTTTTTTGGGTCGCTATTGATTCTTTTTATTGAGTTTCGATGTATAAATAAGGAATATAATTTAAATTTTGATGATAAAAAGAAAATTAATTGTCAATGAGGATTGGTTTAAAACTGAGTGAAAAAATCAACCAGACGTCCCAAAAATTTTCTTATAAGCTCTCTAAATATTTGAATAGATTTTAATTGTTTTACCAGTAATAAGTGTTCAATTTTTTTACTACAAAGCTATGAAAACAATTTATTTTAACTTTTTTTTGTTATGTTTTTATTGTTATATATTTATGTAAGAAGTGTAACAAATTCTCAATCACAATTGAGAATTTGTTACACTTCTTACCTCTATCTGTTTTACATTATACCACTTCTATTAAAACTATATAGAAAATTCAAGACATTGTTGACCTATAAAAAATCGTAAAAGTTAAAAAATAATAATAATTACTAATTGTTATACATAATGTTTCCGATCAGATTGATAATGCTGACAACCAAAGTCGTAGAAATGCTTTATTGTTCGATGGCATTTAAGAAAGACGGTGAACCATTTGAATTCCAATAAAATTACTCAGTTCAAATACTCATGGAACTATCAGATGTCTCATTATTATCTATCCAGCATTACCATAGACTCGGGATAAGAGGGCTAGGCCTTTTATTGTTCGCTTTAATAATTTTATGTAAGAGAACTGCTGCTGCTCGACGGAACATTAACTTACAAAAAAAAATTTTAAATCAGGTCGAAGCTTGTTTGAACCTCTTTACCAGATCACTTCTGATAGTGCCCATGGCACTAAGGCCTGGACACTTTTTGATAAGCCAAGTTCAAGTAATTTTGCCGGACTATAATTTCATAAAAGAAAATATTAGTAGTTTACATCGCTGGCAATTTACGCAAAAGCTTGTACAGCATTTTTGGCGTAGATGGTCGCAGGAGTATTTAACTACCTTGCTACAAAGAAATAAATGGTCTAAGACTACACCTGAGCCTATTTATGGAGATGTTGTTCGGGTCAAGAAAGATGATATCCCTCCATCTTTTAGGAATTGGCTTTTAGGAATTATGTCGGAAACTCACCCTGGTTCAGATAAATTTATCCGAGTTGTTACTCTTAAGTATAAGAATGGTAAAATTATATTGGTAAAAGAGACCTGTGTGCAAGTTATGGATATTACCAACAACTAAGGAATGATCTTTTTGTTTTTTCTTTACAAATCTGTTTTTTAATAATTTTTAACATAAAGTAAAACATGAGGTTGGCTTGCTTGCATTTTACTTCTATAGTAAGTTTTTCAAAATTTATTGATTACTATTATTTTGAGCAGACTTAAGTACTATTCTAGTTATTCAGTACGTCCTTGACTTATGAAGGACTTATCCTTGGTGGGCGATATGTTAATTCTGATAAGTTTACTTGTTTCGTTCACTATAATATGTCAACATACGGCGTTAGTAAAATATTGGTAAAATTTGTATCACGCAAGCATGTTCTAAACTGTATAGTTCACAGGTTTTTTGTATTTCGAATAAAAATTGAGTATTTGAAATATAGTATCGCGTAATTTAATTAATAAAAATATAACGTAGACACTTTTATTTTAAAATTTTGCTAAAATTAAAATATTCGCCGTCTAGGACAGCTAAAACGGTGGCTGGGGTAGCTGGAACAAAATCTAAGGGCGTAAGAGTACGTGGTGAAACAAAATGTAGGAATTAAAGTAAAAAGTATTATTTTAAAATTTATATCCTAAAAATTCAACTGTTAGTAAAAAAAAAAATTAATGGGTTACAATTGTTTTAAGTAAGACAGTAGCTAAAATATTCTTGAACTAATTCGTGATTTTAATTTGAAACCGTTCATAGAAATGGAAGAATGTTAGCAGATCGTATAAGAGTAAAAACTAATGATTTAAATTAACATGACAGGTCGGTGGCAATGAACAGCGTAATTACTGCAGAAGAGGAAAATGCTCATCTCAAATCATGGAAAGAGATACCAGGACCCTCTTCTTTGCCTTTTATAGGACAAGTACTACACTTCTTGCCAGGAGGTAGGTTAATTATTTAATATATTTGACACCATCAAATAGGTTCATAGCATGTCGAAAGTTAACAAGATGCTTTTGAGAAACAAAAATGGCTGAAAAGTAGAACTCACACACATCTGAATCGCAACAATAATAGATACCTTCCTTTTACCACAAAGAAGGTCGCTTTGTTCCAGTTGAAATAACATAACCTGCACTCAACTGATTATACCTAACTTATAGAGTTGGTTATTTTTCTTATAAATTACTTAGAAATGTATAAGAAAAACAACCAAATCTATTAGTTAGGTATAATCACCATGTACCTTATTCTGGAACTCGAGGTAATAGTACAGAAGGTTTACTTTTGGTACTAGTTAAGTTATTAAGTCCCGCTGTATTGTAAATTGGCGTAGATGGTAGCTGTGGTACCTTGGGCAAAATTTAAGGGGATGGGTAATTCAGATTCGTTTTTAGACCTCCAAAAAACATGTTTTCGGCACTTTTTTTTAAAATTTTGAACAAATTTAAATTTTCGTACTGTGGGGCGGCTTAGAGAGTTGCTGAGTTGGGTGCAGCAACTTAAAAAAACTTACCTTTAAGTAGGTTTCAGATACAGAACTTTTTGTGTGCCTGTGTAATAATAAAACGATTCTTTTACTCCTTTTAGGATTTTTATATAATAAGTTCGAGCCTTTGATGGGTCTTTTATTTTCAAAGCATGGACCAATAGTAAGACTTGATTCAATGTGGGGTTCGGATCCGCAAATATTTTTATTTGATGCTGAAGCAGCGGCTTTAGTAAGTAAACAGAAAATTAAAAAATAATTAGTTTTATACTAAATGCTTGTAAATAAATAATAATGAATTAACAGATTCTTCGCAATGAAAACTGGATGCCTATACGGCCAGGTTTTGGTTCCCTAGATTACTATAGACGAAAAAATCAAAAAACAGAAAACTCTGCCCTTGGTCTTCTAACTGAGTAAGTTAAATATTAATCATATCACTAATTTTAAAAAAAATATAGTCTCTGTCTCTGTTTTGTAAAATACTCATGTAAATATATAGTTCTAAAAGGATCTACGCTTATTTCCTTCAATTACACTTCAATTGTTACGATATTCAACTATTTTATTCACACAAAACCACAAACGTTCGGTAGCAATGTCGAGAATAGAATACCCACATTATCATATCATTTTAAAACGCCGAGAAGCATTTCTTCATTCCTATTCTGCCAAATTTAAATAATGAACTGTAACTAACTAAATCTTATATTAATGTATGATGTGATAATGAGTGTATATTACATAGTATTTAATAACTAATAAATACATCTTAATATATACAGTATCTCGGCTAATTAACCTTACAACTCGGCCATCTTATCTAAGTGGGTCCTCCCACTTGCCCGTATTATTTTAGATATAAAACAAAAGTCGGGATAACAATACTAACTTAATCAAGCTTGACAATCAATTATAATATATAGAAAATACATAAAATAAGCCGAGAAAACTAAATGACAACCCGTGACACAGTTTTCGACGCAACATTAATAATTTCTGAAAACTTATAAAAAAAAATCATATAAATTAATTAATTTCAAATTAAGTATAACTGCCTAAAAATATTATAGTCTATATCAATACATTTCGCTTCAATCTAATCATTGTTCAACAACATAATTCATAAGTCCTAATTATTTTACTATATCATACATATATCATGTTCAATTAAATATTCGTTTTACATAATTATCTAGATCACAAATCTTTATCATAATTCAATTTGATGAACATAGTAACTTCTACAATCGTATTCTATTCCTATTTCTTGCGTGATTAATCAGTCTAAGGTCATTTGTTATCATGGTGCAATTCATTGTCTGCACTGACCAGTCATGACAAATTTACGCTCAAGTCATACTAATTATCTTAGAATCATATGTGCGACATCAATTTTTTAATGTCATTCATTATGTCCACTGATTGCTCATATTTTTAAGTATACATAAAAAAGTCAACATTCTTAGTAATGACACACACAACATGTTATCACAATCTATCGGAAAAATTTGATGAACAGAAAATAATTAACGTAAATAATAAAACCATTATTTCTGGCATTGCACACGTATATTTACAGATCAGAGAGTTTTTATTGTTATTTTGAATTTTTTTATTCGTTCTCTAAAATTTCTAACCTTCTGGACCCCCACTCTAATCGCTGTCAGTGCTATCACTGGTGTTATCTTTAAAAGTCACCCAGGGATGAATTTTATCTAACGCGACAACATTCTCATACCTCTTGTTACCTCTTTTTGTTAATGGAGTATCTTCAACGAGATATCTGTCGTGGGGTAATATCTTAACGAATCTATAGGGACATTGAAATTTAAGGATGAGTTTTTGTTTTTTACCGACGTGATCTTTATCTATTACGGTTCTTTCTATCCTAATCAAATCACCTACATCATATTGCCTCCCACAAGTTCTATGTTTATCAAACTGTTTCTTAGCATACACCTGTTATTTTCTATTCTCTCCCTAGCATCTGAAATCAAATTATCTAATGCATCACCCTTAATTCGTTCAGTGGTTTCAAAAGGTTTTCAGCCACATTCATCAGTCGGCATCCAAATAGTAACTCTGATGGGCTTTTCCCTGTTGTTTTGTTTACAGTGGTATTAATACCTAACTGGCCTTCTCCGATATAGTTGTCCCATATATTTTCACTTCCGCCATGATATTTTGCACTTAGGGCATCAGATATGGTCGCTCTTCGGGTAACCACTGCATTCAGAAAATGCTTTATTTTTAATCTTTCAGTAAAATCTCTACCCAGCAGCATAGAGAATGCTGCCATTTTTAAGGCTACCCACTAAAAAACCAACGGTTGCCCTCTGCGCCGTAATGGGACGTCACGGTATTGTGTTAGCACACATCGTGACACCCCGGCGAGACCCCTCTTCCCATGAGGGTACCCCGAGCAACGTAGAGCACCCTTCCATCGTAGGCAATGTTAGGTAAGAGGGGTCACTCTCCCCCCTCACCAGGCACTACAACTGGGGAAGGAAGCGACAGGCGTATTCCTGCCTCCTTTTACTCAGTCTCCCCCTAGGGAGCGGGTCAGCTTACTCGTGGCTTACGTGGCTGACTCCCTGACCCGCTCCGCGGCCTCCTTTGCGGCGATAACTTGCTCGCAGAAGGAGGCCATTGCGACTCAGCACCTCTCACTGCTGACCATCGCGCTGATAACGCGCGGCAGCGAGAGGTCCCTGCCAAATAATACGCTACAAGCCTAAGTAAACCATATTTATCCCTTTGTAGAAGAATTCCAGCTATACCTAATTTTGATGCATCTGTGTGCATTTCAGTTTCTAAAGGGTTACATAAAGTCAATATTGGACGTTTAACTAACTTTGCTGTCAATATTTCTAACGATTCTGACTGCTCAACCGTCCATTTCCAATCAAATTTGGAATCCTATTGACTGATCTACTAAGATTAGTAGATCAGTCAATAGGCGGGCGATAAGTGCAAAGTCTTTAACAAATTTGACGAAAGAAACTAGCCAACCCAATAAACTGCCTAACATCATGCATGTTCCGCGGAGTTGGGAAGTTATCAATAGCTAACGTCTTTCGCGTTCCTGGACGTATCCCTTGACCACTCACATGGAATCCTAAAGAAGCGGCATTTCTTAATTTTTAAGATAAGTCCTGCATCTTTTAAAAGTTGAAGTACCTCTTTCAGTCTTCTCATTCCTTGATCAAAAGATTCTGAAGGATTCAACCCTCTTTGTTGGATCTTCTGCTGACTACACATCCCGCAAACTACCAGGTCACTGTCGAGGTTCCCCTGGGGTCCTCCGATCATTGCTTGGTACGGAGTCTAGTGGGTGTATTGTGTTGGGATGGAATACGGTCTTTTCTTGCATTCTACCCATGGGGGCCGATTTGTTTCCCTTCCGATGATCCCAGTGACTGCGCTGCGGCTGAAGCTGATGTGATACTACAGGGCATGGAACTATTTGTATCAAGCTCTGTGGTACCACTTGGTGGCAGATCGCGGCCTTGGTTTGATGCATCTGTCAGGGCTGCAGATGCCGGCAAACGGGAGGCGTACCAAGCTTGGGCTAATGCGATAGTCACCAAGGATCCGAACTCTAGAGTTCTGAAGAGGAAATATAATCGTGCCTCCAGATTCTTCAAACGGCAAATCGCTAGAGCAAAGTTCAAGCATGTCGTCAAAATTGGGGATCAGTTGGCAAGGTACCCACCAGGCACGCGCAAGTTCTGGGCCCTTTCTAAAGCCACTCTGGGTAACTTTTGCCGGCCGTCCCTACCGCCATTGCACACGGGGAATGATTCTCTGGCCCATACGGCAAAAGAGAAAGCCGATCTCTTGGGCACTCTTTTTGCCTCAAACTCGACTTTGAACGACCAAGGGAAAACACCGCCTACCATCCAGCGGTGTCAGAGTTCAATGCCGGAAATAATTTTCCGGTAAAAAACCATTCGTCGTTCTCTACTTTCCTTGGATGTTCATAAGTCGAGTGGGCCGGACGGTATTTCCCCATTGGTGCTACGAACGTGTGCCCCTGAGTTGACTCCAGTGCTAACGCGTTTATTTCGGCACTCCTATCTCAAAGGCGTAGTCCCGGTCTCGTGGAAGTGTGCCTTTGTCCATCCGATCCCTAAAAAAGGTGATAGCTCGGATCCGGCTAACTACAGACCTATCGCCATCACCTCTCTTCTCTCCAAAATAATGGAGAATATCATACACCGTCAGCTCCTCGCGTACCTCGAGGATCACCAGTTGATCAATGACCGGCAATATGGCTTTCGCCATGGTCGATCGGCTGGTGATCTTCTGTTATATCTCACACACCGTTGGGCTGCGGTTATTGAAAGCAAGGGAGAGGGTCTGGCAGTTGGTCTGGATATGGCGAAAGCCTTCGATCGTGTATGGCACAAGGGGCTTCTTTCGAAGCTTCCTTCCTATGGGCTTCCCGAGAGTTTATGCAAGTGGATCACCAGCTTTCTCACTGGGCGGAGCATACGGGTCGTTCTTGAGGGTTTTTGCTCGGACCCCAAGCCCTTGAACGCTGGTGTACCCCAAGCTACGTGCTATCTCCATCCCTGTTACTCCTGCATATCAATAATATGTTAAATATTACCAGCGCACATTGTTATGCGGATGACAGCACTGGGGATGCGGGATATTCCGGCCGTACAGGTCTCTCTCGGGAAAACGTCAACGAGTACCAAAAGAAACTTGAGTCTTCCATAGAGACCTCCTTGAGTATGATCTCAGAATGGGGAGAACTGAACCTCGTTCAGTTTAATCCCAAAAGTCAAGATTGCGCGTTCACCACTAAAAAAAAACACATTTGTCTTATCGCCGCTCTTCGAGAGCACACCCCTTAACGACTCGCCAAGTATCAGGATACTGGGACTCGACATTTCGGGTGACTGCCAGTTTCGTGGCCATTTGGAGAGCAAGGCCAAGTTGGCTTCAATGAAATTGGGTGTCATCAATAGAGCAAGGCTGTATTTCAATCCTAGCCTACGACTTGCGCTCTATAAGGCGGAGGTCCGGCCACATATGGAGTGTTGCTCTCATCTCTGGTTCGGATCACCCCAATATCAGCTTCTACCTTTTGACCGGTCAAAAGGTAGAAGGCCAAAAGGAGAACCGTACGGATTGTGGTGGACCCAGTGCTCTGTGAACGGCTGGACTCTTTGGCACTGTGTAGAGACGTGGCTTCCTTGTGCGTCTTTTATTGCATTTACAACGGAGAATGTTCCGAAGAGCTATTTGATCTGATGCCTGCCGCCGAACTTCATCACCGCACAGCACGTCACCGCCTGTATTACCATCCCTACCACCTGGATACGTGGCGTTCATCCACTGTGCGGTTTTCAGGGCCCTTTTTTCCACGTACCACTAACATGTGGAACGAACTTCCTTGGGCGGTGTTTCCAGATCGATACGATATGGGTACCTTAAAAAAAGTCGTATATTCCTTTCTCCAAGGTCGGCAACGCTCTTGCGAATCATCGAATGTTGCAAGAGTTCATGAGCGGCGGTGATCACATTTCATCTGTGACCCGCACGCTCGTTTGCCCTCCTCCCATAAAAAACAATTAACACATCATCCATATAAACATTTATGTAATTAACTTTCGATAATATTTTATTTATAGTGCGTTCAAAAACTGACGAAGCATTAGCTAATCCAAAGAGCATGCGTTTAAATTGGTACTGTCCATCGGGTGACACAAATACGGTTTTATCCTGTGACTTTACCGCTACTGGGATCTATTAATCGCCTGATGCAAGATCGAAACTTGTGAATAAAGAATTACCAACTAATATGTCCAGCTGATCATCAATCAGCGGTAATGAGTAGTGCTCTTTTTTGGTTTTGTTATTCAAAGCCCGATAATCAACATATAATCTGCGTTCGCCTGTCTTTTTCTTTACTAATAATACCGGGCTAGTATAAGGTGAGTTGGACTCACATACTATATCCGCATTGATAATCTCCTTAATTATGGATTAAAATCCATAATTAAGGAGTAGTAGAAATCCGGGTAGTTCACTACCCGGTGTTCCTGAAAAGAGAGTCTGTACGGGTGGTAAACTACATGCTGCGTATACTTCAAATCGATTTCCATTTGAACTATTATACATTAGTCAACCCTAAGTCATTTAAGTTTTCTGAAAAACAGGTGTCATGACTTTTAAGTAACCCTTTAAGTATGCTAATTGCATCCTCGTTAAGTTGCTTCCCGTAATTAATTATTAAACTTGTACCAGAGTTATTAAAATCTAATAAATTTATGCTTAAGTGATCTCTGATACAAAGAGCCCGTTTAACAAGTAAACTTTAACGAATCGTATTATTACTAAAATTTTGCACCAGTATTTTACCCTCCGCAATCTATATTATACTCACCCGGCATCAAATAATATTCGTTTTTCAACGTGCCCTGTATAGACCCACTAACGCGAACCGAACCCGAATACTTATTTTTGGAAATACATGATAACGTAAACATCTTCTTAGGAGGTAAAATAACATCTGTTTTCAAACTTATTTGGAATTTAACTGTACGGTCTCGGGTAAACATTAAGGAATTTGTAGTTTTAATAATGGTTAAACTGGGTTTCTCAGTGAAACTATTCCCAATAAACTGAATATTTTATAATAATTTCGTCAACAATATACGCATTGACTTCTTCCACAATATCCTGAATTTCAATCATGACGTTAGAGACACCCAAAGGCAGCACTATACTATTACCTATACCCCTCATGGTTGGTAAATTATTATCAGTCCACGCGATTCCTAACCTAACTGCTTTACTCTGTCGAATTAACGTAAATTGACTACCTAAATCCACATAAATATGGTCTGGCTCTTAACCATAGGATCGAAATCAGGAATCACATTACCCAGGCTAGGAAATCTGTTGCCCTGGGGTCGGTTTTTGATTAAAACTTCTACTAATGAGGCCAGAAACGTTTGTGGGTCATTGTTAAAAACATGAGTAGTACTCACATGACCAGAAGCTGGAGATGTATGACGCTAGGTGCTAGAGTCTAAGCGTCTACTGCCGTATCGTCTGCTGTGTCTGCTATCAGAGCCCAGCGTTGGCGGCGACGTCGATGGCCAGAAAGTGGAGATGCATGACGCTCGCTGCTCGAGTCTCATCGTCCACTGCGGCCTCTCCTGCTGTGTCTGCCATCAGAGCCCCGGTTAAGGCATGGACGTCGATTGCCAGACAATGCCATACACCTCGTATGACGCTCGTTGCTAGATTCTATCTATCTGCATATCTATTCTATCTATCTGTCTGCAATCCGAGTCCCAGCTGAGGCAACGTCGATCCTGTCGCTTAGAACTGCTGCTTCGACTGCGATATCGGCCACGGCTGCGACCCCGATTCGATGGATCACGACGTCTCGTAAACTGTTCACGCATTCCGCTTCGGTCACGGCGAAGTTTACGCTGCTTGCACTTGCTCTTGTCACTGACTTTATCCATTGCTACTCAGATAATTTACCGATAATACCCGTGTAACACTTACAACACAAGGTTTTTTTTTATCGGTAACATTTAGTTAAAATTGTGGGCGCAATAGTCTTATCCAACTTCTAAGATAAAAGGATCTATGCTTATTTCCTTCAATTACACTTCAGTTGTTACGATATTCAACTATTTTATTCACACACAACCACAACTGTTCAGTACCAATGTCGAGAATAGAAGAGCCACATTATAACATCATTTTAAAACGTCAAGAAGCCATTGTTCATTCCTATTCTTCCAAACTTAAATAATGAACTGAAACGAACTAAATCTTATATTAATGTATGATTTGATAATGAGTGTATATAACATAGTATTTCATAACTAATAAATACATCTTAATATATATAGTATAATAAACCTTACAGATCAAAGTTGCAACCATGTTAAAATGTATAATTCTTAATTATTTAATTGTATAAAATTTTAGTCACAATGAAGCCTGGAAAAAATTTAGATCAACCGTCAATCATATAATGTTGCAACCAAAAAGCATAAAAATGTACAGTGGCATCCTTGAAGAAGTTGCTGAAGATATGGTTACAAGGTATATTGTTTAATTGAATATGATAAAAAGATCACTTATTACACATATCACATAAATATTGTTCATATTCCAGAATGAGAAACAAACGAAACGATAAGAATATGATTGGCGAAAATTTTGACATTGAAATGAACTTATGGGCTCTTGAATCTATATGTGTTGTGGCTCTAGGTGGTCGCCTAAATTGCTTGACACGGGAACTACCTGAAGATTCTCCAGAAAGAGAATTAATACAAGTAGTTCACGATATTTTCAAAGTAGTTGAAGAGCTAGACTTAAAACCTAGTTTATGGAGATATATCTCAACACCAACGTTCCAAAAAGCTATGAAATGTTACGAAACTCAATTACGGTATGTACGAGTATCTTCTTATTTATTTATTTTTGTAGTAAATAATATTTAATTATAAATCACACAAATATGCCCATAAGTTAATAATACCTCATATCTGCATATTTTTGTTCAGATTGAGCAAATACTTCATAAGAAGAGGTATGGAACATATGAACAATAAAAATAATGACGACGAAAAGAGTATTTTACAAAAGTTACTTGAAATTGATGAAGATATTGCGGTTGTTATGGCTACAGATATGTTGATTGCTGGTGTGGACACGGTAGTTTCCAAAATTTTTATATAGATAAATATTTCTAAAATAATAAAACATATAAAAATTACGTTTTAGGCAGCCAATAACATAACATCTACATTCTATTTACTCGCCGTAAACCAAGACAAGCAAGACAAATTGAGGGAAGAAATCATGTCGAATCAAGACAAACGCCCATATTTGAAAGCCTGCTTGAAAGAATCTTTGAGATTGATGCCAGTAGTATCGGGTAACCTGAGAGTGACAACAAAGGAATACAATATAATGGGATACAAAATACCGAAAAATGTAAATGTGATTTATTGAATTTTTTATTACATTTGTATGTGCTGAAAAACAATGAATTATTAATTAATTACTGTTTTTCTATAATAAGGCGCATGTGATATTTGGGCACCAATGCTTATCATTAATGGAAAAACAATACCCTAGACCAAAAGAGTATATCCCTGAAAGATGGATCGTTGATAAGGCTGACCCTTTATATCATGGAAATGCTGATCCTTTAGCTTATAGCCCCTTTGGATTTGGAGCCCGTAGCTGCGTAGGTAATTTTTGTTCTATATATAATATGAAAAACTGATAATGATGTTGACTTATTATTTTACTATCTAAATAATGTTTATATTATAACTTGATAATTTTATTTTGCTACAGGCCGTCGGATTGTAGGATTAGAAATGGAAAGCTTCTTGTCAAAAGTTATGAAAAATTTCAGAATTGAATGGTTTGGCCCGTCATTAAAAGTACGTCACAGTGTCGTTAACTACGATATGCCACCATTTAACTTCGTGTTTAAAGATATCAAATAACGTTTTTGTTTCTATTAAGGAAAATATATTCAAGATTTTATATACGTGACCATTATTACTTCTTGACTTTGGTTTAAAATAAATAAATAAATTACGAAAATTAAATATAAAAATTAAGCAATGTTTTGTGTTATTACAACAAACGAATGCCTCTATTTTTTCTTGTTATTTAAATTCCTATTATTGACAAAAACTTAGGAGTGACACCACTTTCCCTAACCTTATTACATACCTTAACCTTTTACTCTAACCTCTGCCATATTAGGTTTTCTTGTCACATTTACCTTTCTGAATTCGCAATGTTTGCCTGTAATGAGCGCGAAAAATAATAATTTGAACAGGTATAGGAGAGATTCTAAGGATTAAAAATTTTAAAAAGAATTTTGAAAAAAATAGTTATTTTTATTTTTTCGGGAAAATGATGAAATACAATAGAAATAGTATTTTCTTAGATTGTCACGAGTACACATTTGAAATAAAAATATTTTTTATGGATTAAAACTCGCGTATAATTTGGTTACATTTTAATTTTAACCCGACGTTTCGAATGATTTGCAGCAATCGTGTTCACGGGTAGACGAGATGTAAGTGTCTCTCAGTAAGTCAGTTAATTAGTTACTGACAGAAATGGTAAAATCTTGAAAAAGGTTTCTATTATAACTATTTACAAAACTTCATAGAATAGTAACCAAATTATACGCGATCCATAAAAAATATATATTTTTTTAAATAAAAATCTCTCACATTAATGGGAGATTTAGATTTATATAAAAATATAAGTTAATATTGCACGAATTTATATTCTTGCATGTTTTCAGTAAATTGTATTTTATATTGTCAAAAAAAATCATTGAATGAATTGACAAATAATTACTATCTAGATACATATTGTCTGTGTGCCTAGGAGAGGACTTTTATAAGATGTCATGACTCATATTAACCTACACATTACCCCTGGGTAATATTAAACGGCCAATACCTCAAGATACTTATTCTCACTCTTAGTGCACTTCAACAAGATTCAAAGATAGAACTTTAAGCTCGCACCTATACCATACCACCAAGAAACAACAAAGCCGCATTTGCTCTTTCTGACGTTCACATAGCAAACTGTGGGTTACTTCTACTGAAAACAGATCTGTCCAGGTATGGTATTGAGGTTTTTTTGGAAAGTTCCGATCACGGTTTACTGAAATCTGTGTTAAGTTATTCCCCACCAGGCTTCGACCCACATGTCTTTAGGTGAGTATGGGTATATAAATACAAGTCAGCAGATTCAATTGACTATTTCTCTTCTTACAATCTCTCGAGTTGCGCTGATGCTATAACCGATTTCGAAATCAAAACAAATCTCAAGAAGTATTGCTTAAATAAAAAATAAAATAAACAATATGAAGTGATTTTCGTAAACTTATATTTTTTTGTGTCCTATTTTCATTACCATAAACCTCAGATAGGTATTTAATTAAAGTAAAAACATAGAAACTGATTAGCATATGATATAATATATGTTAGCTTTAAATATATAAGGTCATATTTTATTTAAAAAATATAATATCTAAATTTTGAACTTGGTTCAAATATAAAAATAATAAACATTACAATTATTTTAATACAATTACCATATCACTATATACTCTTTTCGGTTTCTTTTTCTGTAGTTTAATTTCTGCCGTGAGTCCATTGCCCACACACCTTTTCTAATATCTATAATATATTAAATCATCAGGGCAGTTATAATTTTTTCAATAAAAAATTTAAAAACAGCAAAGAATCTGACGCTGTAAAGAAATCTCTTTCGTACCGATTCTAAGGTTAGTAATATAATGGTTTAGCATTTATTGAGGAACAAATAGAAAACCAAATTCTTAATAGCGATTTGATCTTAACTGCTGATATATATGCACAATGAAAATATTAAGATTGTAAAAAGTTTAGTAACTTTCATAGTTCTTACGTAAAATCAATTTATCATTTAGATTTTATATAAATAAACAAGAGCTTTACTTTAAATAAATGTTTTATACAAAAAAATATTTTATTTATATCGAACTAAATAAAAGAATTTCAGATTACTTCTTTTCGATATTTATTGTATTTTGATTGTAGTCACCGTTTCCAAAATTGGTAGCGTAGCAATTGGGACAGTCTGATTCTCTAAAACCATATAAATTATATTAGCAACTTTTTAACGATATTTTTACTAACATGGTGACAAGTATTCTCTAATAACATATTGACTACCCGTTTTGGTTAAAATTGGTACCACCGCCGTTTCCTCCACCATATCCATAATCATAATCATTGTACAGTTTGGCAATGACCTTGGTCATGCGCTTACATCTCGATCCGGTGCTGCAGAAATTAATATTATAGTTTATAATAATATACAATCATAATTTAAATCTTTACTTTATATGCTTACCAAATTTTGGTATCTGCCAGAGCAAGTACAAGTAAAAGGCTAATAAGAGAAAACCAAACTAATTTCATGGTGAAATTTCAACTGATTAAACTATAAAACACATGAGCTACCAGCAAGAGCAAGTTGTGTTCGAGCCTTAACTTTTAAGTCCCCTTATATATAATATCATATGGAATGGCCAAATGCCAAGAGGTCAAAAGATAACTTTTGTAAATAGTGTAATGATAAATAAATTGTGTTTAAATAACCCGATATCTTTGCTCCCCGAATTTCCCAAATACTAGATATAATTTATTTTTTTACACATTAATAACAAAGTAATTATTATTAATTGCCCATGAGAACGTATCTCTAGTAAAAAATATATTTATTTGGTGGTTATGTTGTATGCGACTTTCGTATGGATTAAACAACCATACAATAAAATGTCTGCCAAAATGATTTATTTCTTTTACAATAAAATAATAAACACATAAACATCACTTAAATAAACAAATTCATCAAGATTTTGCCATGATGAAATGATTTAATACTTAATCAATTATAAATTCAGATTTTTTTCTCGTTACTATTGTCTTTTAACTATTTATAACCATTTCTAGAACGTACTTCAAAGTCGGCATTAGTGGTGTGGTAGGAGGAGGAGCGTATACGTTTTAAAAATACATGTAGACCGCAAGTCCCAAACATTGTTTGCTCTCCTCTTTGTGTAAAGCATTGGGTCCGGCAACCGTACTGTTAACCTATGCAATTCCAAGAAGCTGCTCTGTATCTAAAATTGATACAGATTTTGATTAGCTGTCGAAACCGTTGACATAAGTTTTTGACCCACGATATAATAGTACTTTCGTTTAAAACATGAATTTTGACCAAAACATAATGAAATAAAGTGGACATATCCCCCCTTTTTGTAATAAGCTTTTACACAGAACACACGGTGATCACCGGTAAAAGGCTATACAGCGACCATTTATATACGATTATTATATTTTGTCTAAATTTTATAATGGTTTTGTTACAATAGAACAACAGAACATAAATGGGTGCTGCTTGTAGTGTCTAGTAATTTTGCTGCCCATTCTTTTTTTTCTGCAATTTTAATTAAATAAGTTAATTTGGCCTTCGCATTGCATTATCGATATAGTTTAAGTTGGTGGTAAATGCTCACTAAACTGCTTAAAGATAAATATATATATTTATAAATAATATAAAAACATCACTTGGAGAATAAAACCATACTAAAGGTAATGTTTAAACATATTCAATATATAAGAATGAAATAATGAAACACGATCTTAAATGCAACTAGCAAATTTATCAAAATGTAAATTGAAAATTTTGTATTTTCGGATTGGTAAATACACCTTCACATTACATACATCACTTAACAAATATCGGGTATATTTAGTAATAATATATTTCATTTAATTATTATCATTTAAATATATTTTCACATGAACTTAAAACAAGTGAATCAATTAAAACCGTGTATCCGACAACTTGCAAATTTTCAATGTCTTGAAATACTCTATTACATTTGACTAGAAAATGAGTAGTCAACGAAAAGCTGTTTCAATTAAAGTACATTCAAGTACTTGAACGCATAAGTAATGCGGCCTGCGCCAACATTTTACGTATTGTAAATTAATAGATAGGAATTAGGCAGTATCTTTGTATAAGTACCTATTTGTTTAAAAAGTATGTATAAAAAATAAATAAGTGTTTTATCTAAAAAAACTGGCTCTAGCTAATAAAAAATAGACAATATTTCTTAACTAAAAAGTTAAATTTATAGTAAGAATTCCAGAGAGATTGCTGTGATATATAATATATGCATTAATTCTATTTTCATTGTTCTAAATTTGTCAAAATCATATTATATAACATATTCAAGTTTCCAAGCACTTTAGTGCATGAAATGATTAGTTCCTTATTTGCCCAAATACAGTTTAAATTATATAAAAAAATATATAGAGTAATTTTAATAAAATTATAATCATCGTTTATAAATAGTTATGTTTAAATAAAACTTAATTATAAAAAGAAATAAATAAATAAATAAATAGAAAAAATAAAAAAAGCTCTTGTTTTACTAACTTTTAAGAAATCAAACATAATGAAATCATGAAAGACTACAATAATCTTAAATATTTTATTAAAAAGAAATTAAACTTAAACTTAAACAATCAAATGGATGAATCACATCCTAAGAGATATCCAACAGATACACAAAATAATAAATCTTATGCTTCTAAAACATCACAATAATACTCAGAGCCGATATTGTTATGACTTGTGACCATAATGGATTATGTTAGTATTTTTGCGACCGTTGCCAATGTTGGTGATCGTACATCCATTGCAGTTGTCGTAGTCTCCCTCCTCACTTTCTGATGAGTAGTGACGTCTAAGAATAGAAATATATATAAATAAATTACAAAAACTGACCAAACTCTTGACTCACACTTTTCACCGGTATTGTATGTAGCTTATTAATAATTTTACCTAGGTTTTGCTTGTGACGTGCTGAACAAAGCGAAGATAACAAACACAATAAGAAATATACTTTTAAAATTCATTTTCTAAAAATATTTTTATTCACAAACTGATTGAAATGTTTGAACTTTGGAGACAGTTGCTTACTGGTGAATAAGTAACTTATCAAGTCGTTTTATACTTACACGACTATAAAGGTCAGGTTGATATGTGCGATAATTTAAATACATGTGTGAATACTACATTTGTAATTTAAAATCATGATTAAATAATAACTCATAAAAATAGACGTTCATAGACAACGTTTTAAATACTGAGAAAGAGTATGTAAATAATATTATTATATTATAAGATAATTATTATTTTATTTATTCTATTCATAGCTTTCATATCCATGAACCATTTTAGGGACATCATATGACGGCATGAATATGAAAATAATTAATTTAATCTCAATGATAAACTTTAAGTAAATATTCCGTAGTAGTTTAATTTCAACATACTTATTTTATTCACTAATACTGGATCGTAAATAAAACAAACTATATATATTTTAAACTATCGAAATTACTATTTTTACAAAATTTTACCGTTCGTTTTGATCGGTCACTTGTAACTAGATTTACTATAGAGCATTTAAGAAAACCGTGACAAAGTATAATATAAAAATATTAAAACTATAAAACAAAATATTTAAGAGGCCAAACCATTAGAAAGATAAATATCTGTAATAATTTAAAAAACTGAATGGTGTGTATTATTGTTTGTATCCATTGTTTGAACGCGACATACTCGTATTATTAGCTTTTAATGCGTTTAACATATACGCATGTGATATTCTAATCAAAATCAGTTTACAAAAGTGATTTAAGAATTGTAATAATGTTTATATATTATAATTATTAGATTTATTAGAAGTACTTTTAAAAGTTAAACATCATCATCAGTTGTAGGTGCCTTTTACAAAAACAGCATAAGCTAATAATGGTGACTCTTTTTCAATAGTATATACTAATGTTTCGAATCTTCAAAGCCTCTCTGTAGTATAGGCAACAGTTATTCAATATAACAAATTATGACATCCATTTTTAAAAAGTAAAGCGTACGTAAAGTTATTTTTGTAGAATTACAACCTTATAATAATATAATACGTTTACAAAAGACGGGTCAAAAACTTAGTGTTAATAAGATTATATTGGGTTTATTTTTATTGCTCGGTCAGTGGTCGCACTTTATCTTATATTTCTGGGAATACCACATGCAGCTGATTTAATAATTTAATTACAATATTTTATATTCCAACATACATATTGTCATAAACAAATAGATATTTTCTATGT
Organism: Mechanitis mazaeus; assembly: GCA_959347395.1. Lineage (NCBI taxonomy): Eukaryota > Metazoa > Arthropoda > Insecta > Lepidoptera > Nymphalidae > Mechanitis > Mechanitis mazaeus. Next base: position 14,217,421 of record OY365743.1, read on the forward strand.
TCCCACATAATATGTAATTGCTTAAGACAGTTATTATATTCCCATGCATCGTGGAATCGCTGAATTGATGATTGTGTATTAATCCCAGAATACAATTATCGAAAATGTAAAACCCTGGTTTGTTAAACTCGTTTTTTCTGTAACTCTTTAATTACACTCTTGTCTCCAACTTTGAGCAAGTGACAAGTAGCTTGTGACTTAGTTAATAATTATTAAGTCTTAAATCAGTAAATTTAATTTTTTTTACATCCTCCGTTTGTTACCGTTGTAACTGGTGCAGTCGGTAGGAAAGGCGAAAATTAATTCAATGAATTTATTTAATTTAAGTCAATCGCATCTACACCAAGAGGAGTCTCTTTGCAGCAAGAGGAGTTTCTAAAAATCAAAAAAACCAATGATCCAATTCTTTAAAGCACTTTAGAACGACACTAAAGTTGCTTCCTTTTAATCCTTAATTATTCATTTTCAATCCATTGCAATCTAGAAACTGGGTTAGATATTAATAAGAGACAGAATAATTTCGATCTTAATAAAGATCTATATAAATGGCTGATTCAGAAAATATTGTACAAGATTTTCGATTAATCTCAGAATTTTACAGGAATCGTTTATTCTGACCAGGTTTATTAGGTTATGAATTTGTGATCAATTAGTTAAAGAGTTTTTACTAATAAGTCAAATCGAGAATTAAAAAACTTAGCATTAATATTTATTAATATAATACCATTTGGTATTTGAAATGAAGTAACATGTCCCGGCGCCCGAATGATTAATTTCATAAAGTTGAGCGGATATCCCGTGATGCTTTAGAAAATAATTCCGTAAACCAGAGAGATGAGACCTCATCACACAACTAGTTAACTCTGTTAGTCAAGGTTCCGCAAGATACCCCATCACCCAATAATGTGATCTCCGAGATGTTATGTGGATTACCCGGCAGCCTAGGACGCTGCCGTTTCTAATCACTAAAAAACCAACGATTGCCCACATCCGTCTACCTAGTTTTCCACAACGGAACGGATCAGAGGTAGATGCAAGTTAACGGATCGGCTCCGCGACCTCTTTCGCGGATATGACTAGTTCCTATAAGGAGACCATGGCGACCCAAACGGTCTCGCTGTCCAGCATCTCTGGTATGAATAACACTAGATAGTGATACTTGACGCACACTCTTTCAGAATGTGATGTGGCCGAGTCCGCCAGCCTGCCACAACGGTGACAGTCAGGGGGTGCCTCTCTCCTCAACACCTTGTGTAGTAACTTGCTGAAGCAGCAGTAGCATGTCCCGAGATCATCTGCTCAAAGCGAAACGTTACTGTCCCGTGCCGCCGATCTATTCATTGTTCAAAGTTGAGCCGAATGGCCTCTACAGTTTGCAAGCTGACGGCCGCAGACTCCATCACTCGATCACCATCCTGATCCGCCTCAAGTGCGCCACCACTAGTCAAGACTTCAGCCCGATGCCAGTACACCGCGGCAAGAACCTCCGCCTGGAGCTGCCAGGAAGGGTTGCACAGTATACGGTGTCGTACGATAACCCCTGATCATCACGGTGGTTCGCTGTGATTTTGAATTTGAATTGGATTGTTGTAAGAGGACATTAGAAATACAAGTGAGAGCTTCCAATAAAATTAGGGCACCGTAAAGGGCCATGCTCCTCCCGATGTGGGCGTAAAAACGTCGGCATGGAACGCTCAGCCCTTCAATGTTGGGCAGAAGACTACCTAAGGCTGCTGCGGTGGAAACGAGACTCATGATCAATGAGAAAAAGTGAGCTCGAAAGGGCCATCTACCATCCAGAGTGGGGCCCAAATACTTCATCTGAATTTTAACCACCACCTCCGACCCTAGAGTTAGATGGATGTCCGATGAGGGCTATGGAACAACAGGGCAACAATTTTTGTGACCGAAACCTTAAGTCTTAGCATCCCTTTAGAGTCTACTTAATATTCATTAATATTATTTAAAATTATACCTCCGAATAATACTTTAAATAATATTAGCTTTAAATTAATTTGAACTTTGAAATTAACGCCTGAAACTTAAGTACTATGATATAATTATTTTACGTTTATCATTGACATTATATATGTTATATTCATATTAGTGCCGTCATAAAACTAGGAAAGCTAAAAATTTTATAAATAAAATAACCATAATATTTGTTATATTATTTTTATTAGTACTTAAAACGTTGTGTATTAACGTCTATTTTTATGAATTATTATTTAATTATAATGTAAAATTACAAATGTAGTATTCACACATATATTTAAATTATCTCACAAATCAACCTGACCCCTATGGTCGTGTAAGTATAAAACAACTTGCTAACTCAGTTATTCACCAGTAAGCAATTGTCTTTAAAGTTTAAACATTTCAATCAGTTTGTGAATAAAAATATTGAATCTTTTTGAAAAATGAATTTTAAAAGTGTATTTCTTATTGTGTTTGTTTTCTTCGCTTTGATCAGTACGTCTCAAGCAAAACCTAGGTAAAATTATTAATAAGCTACATACAATACCGATGAAAATTGAATCAAAAGAATCAAAAAGTTGGTCAGTTTTTGTGATTTATTAATATATATTTCTATTCTTAGACGTCACTATTCATCAGAAAGTATGGAGGGAGACTACGACAACTGCAATGGATGTACGATCAAAAACATCGGTAACGGCCGTAAAAATACTAACATAATCCATTATGGTCGTAAATCATAAGAAAATGTCGACTCTGAGTATTTTGATCTTTTAGAAACATAAGTTTTATTATTTTATGTATCTGTTGGATATCTCCTAGGATGTGCTTCATCCATTTGATTGTTTAAGCTTAATTTCCTTTTAATAAAATATTTGAGATAAAGTGTAGTCTTTTTATGATAACATCAATTCATCATTTCTGAATTTCTTAAAGTATGTAACCAGAAAATTTATTTATTTCTCGAACTAAGCTATAAGTAAGTTTATTTTACTTATCATTTATAAACGGTGATTACTATTATAATGTCTCTATTTTGTTTTAACTGTATCAATACACGTATTTATTTTTTTCAAATATGTTTATATAATAAAACAGTTCATGAACAAAATAGTAATAGGAACCTTAAATATGCTAAACAGTTGACAATTATTATGTAAGGTTTTCGAATAAATTAAGAACGATATAAATAGAATGTGAATAGCAATGGTCTCGGATTTATATAGATAATATGTTGGCGTCGGTAGCATTAGTTGTGCGTCCAATTAGTTGAGTGTACTGAAATTGAAACAGCTTCTTGCTAACTACTTCATTCCTATTCAAACGTGGTAAGGTATTAAAGCTTTCATACATTGAAAATTTTAGAATTGCCAGAAAAATAATTTTAATCAAAATAAATGAATTAATTTAAAAGCAATTGCTTGTATTTGATGTCCAAATGATTAATATTTCAATTGAATATTCTTGATTTAGCTATAACTAATGAACCCTACATTCTTTAAGTAATCCTTATAATGTACACATTTAAAATATCATTAAAATAATACAAAAAAAAATAATTACGTTGGTAATGACAGCATCATGGCCAGAGTGGAGATCCACTCTACATATTTTATATATTGAACATGGTTAAAGATTAGCTTAGAGTTAGGCCTTTTTGATAATATATATTTCTGATTGATATTTTTTTTTTTTTGTATTTATAATTATATATCGTATTCTCTTAGATTTTCACGAGTACACGTTTGAAATAAAACAATTTTTCACGGATTAAAACTAGCGTATAATTTGGTTACATTTTAATTTTAACCCGACGTTTCTAATGCTTTGCAGCAATCGTGTTCACGGGTAGACGAGATGTAAATGTGCGTCAGTAAGTCAGATAATTAGTCATCTGCCTACAACGGTTCCTTAGTTTTCGGGCACAGAGTTCCGTATGTAGACAAAACACACTAACTGTATCCTGAGGTCTGACAGTGTGGTCACAGACGTGAGACTTTACAGTATTTATGAGTGGGTCCCAGGTGTTAGAAAGGCTCCAACCAACAATCAATCAATAGAGAAATTGAAATAAGGATTTTTTTTAATTTCAATAGCCTCGCGAATCATTCTTGGTATATAGCGGGGTTCCCTAGCGAGGATTTTTGGTTTATCAAATCTAATATAATGGTTGGGCTTGTCTATGGTATGCAGACTTCAATGTCCACCTATTCTTAATATCCAATATGTGTTCCCTAACTCTTTTACCGATGCTCCTCTTCTTTTGACAAATGTATGACAAACCACAATCACAGTCAAGTTTATATGCCGCGCCACATTGTAAAGAAATATTACTTTTATAGGTCTCTTTTATTAGGTACATAGTTTTAATAGAATCTTTTTTAAGATATTACCTTTGTTAAAATTAAAATGTAACCAAATTATACGCGAGTTTTAATCCGTAAAAAATAATTTTATATCAAATAATTATATATTTATTTATTTCCTTTCGTCTTTGACTCATTATCAGTGATGTACGTAAGGTACGGCAAATATAAGTATACGGCTGTTTTGAGCTTATTATTATTAATTACAAAGATTTAGAACCATAACGAATAATTCGATAGGAAGAATTAATTAAGTTATTTGATTACAATTGAAAAAAAGTCCCTAGCATAAACTTTTATTACAATGTTAACATACATGCAGTGTGTTATTATTCGATGTTTTATTTATCTCTACCGCATACAAACTACAGACAAAATATAACTAGGAGCGCGAACCAAACCGCAATTATGACTCGTTACGCTTGCAAAATTTCGGTATGTGGTAGCATATTGAGCGAAGCGAAGTGCAAACAGCACCGAAGATGCATTTACAAAACGTCGACGCATTCTGTCCTCAATTATTTTTTAAGATGAAACATTTTATGTTTTCTTTTTTTTTTAATTTTTCATTTATTTAATACCAGATTGATGTCTATCAGTGCGCAAAATTTGGAAATTTTCGGATTACTATTTTTAATTGCTGCTGGCACTAAGGACGCAGAAAATAGAGAGAGCTTCAATTGTTATTAACATATTGTTAATAAGGTGATATTGGGTTCGTTTATCTTTCGGTCAATGGACGCACTTTATCTTATATTTGCGGGAATACCATATTCAGCTAATTTAATCACAGTAAATTATTTTCAAAATGTTTTGTACTGAATTACATGAGATAATATTCTTTATCTTCTAACGAATGATTGCACACAATGCGTATTCTGTACCTTGAACATAATTCAATTATTATTTATTTACATTATACTTTCATTTTTGTAGTAATCTACTTTATCTTAATAACGTCTAATAAAGATTTAAGTTTGCCTTAAATGACAGTATGTTGTACCAAAGTAAAAATTTTTAATAACAACAGAAATCCGTGTGTAGGAGTATTACGTATGTTTTAAATGTTAAGAAGTTTTTTTTATGGTGTGCGTATGTGCTAGCCTAATGATTTTGAAAAAAGACATAAAAAAAAGACAACCAGCTTCAACTGAATATCATTTTCGCCGCGTGTATGTATCTATAAATTTAAGGAATCATTAAATTTTATGTAATTATTTCTGCGGTTTCATTTGGTAATCTAATGACTTTAATTATAATTTCATTAAAATATATTTTATTTAATTATACAATCTTGAATCTTGATTGTGGGAAAAGAACTGTTTAAAAGCCAAAATGACTTGTTTATTTTTTAAAACTGTATAAGGGTATTTTTTGAATGCTATTATAAACAACCGCATTTTTGTTCGCCTTTATAATACAAGGTTGAATAAATAGATAACTGATTCATAATAAATTTGCGATTTCTTATAGTTAAGTAATGTAACAGGCAACGTTTATTTTAAGCATGTTCTACCGACAAACTTAGTTTTGTACGTTACAATTTCTTTAGTAAAGCGAAGATAATTACACAAGATGTGGTAGATATATTTTTTGTGTCATGCGACATACACTATTTGCGTAATCGAGATCAACAAGCTTTTTGACAGAAAACGTATGTATGGCTTTAATTTTATAATAAAATCGCCATATTTATTCTCATATATTTCTTTTCTGTAATGTTTTTTGCCTAAAAATATCACTTATGTTTGATCTGTTTTGTATTCCTTTTGGGCTTTGTTGAGATGTACAAGGCTTTCGGTGAGTCCTTTGTATTTTCCAAAAATTTTTTGGTTCTAAACGTGATTTGATCAAAGTCCTAATAGATGAATTCATTTTTAATTAAGAATTATATATTGTTCAAAAAGAAAATCTAGATATAACGTATATACATTTAAGTGTCTTTAAGTGTTTTTCGTTATGCTACACCATGACCAATAATCTTCTATCAGCCATAGGAGTCCTTAAATTCATTTGAGCAATCATACATTTAATATATTAGCTAATAATAAATGGAGTTAAATTAAAGACAAATTCAATAAAATAACTTAAGGATAAATTTAAAGAGGTTTTTTTTTCCTATTGATTATTGTTAAATCATAATAATTGAAATTTTGCTATTTCTAATAATAGGAGTAAATACTCCAGAGGACTATTATAATTATATAATCGATCTCTTTTTATACACGATCATGACTGTCCATATTTTGGTTGGAATTTTCTTCATTTCCTAAGTTCTGTTTATTATATAAAAGTATCAAAATATAAGTTACACATACTTTCAGAGTAAATTACTTGGCAAAGGTTCTATTCATGATTATAAAAAGGCATCTTAGACTGCTCGAGTTATTTTTGTTCAATAAACAAAGATCGAGGACCTGGAAATTCGACTTTCCTCTTTATATAAAAAATTTTAAGCTGTCACTTTCAAACTAATAATCACCATCATTGATTCTAAACATATACTAGATATTATTTATAACAACATTTAGTTTAATGTATTACGTGTCATATTTGTATTTTTTCTCATTCCATCACTAAACCTATGATGAAATATATATAAAAGTTTTGACTTTTAGCTCACCAACGCCCAAGCCAAACTCTATAAACTAGAAATCTAAAATTTTCATTCAAAGAAGAAGGGATTTTTAGAGATTACATTTCTAAGGGATTTTGAAACATACTTACTTCACTACACTTTTTAGATTTAAGTATACTAAGATTTTTATATTGCTTTCTGTCCAAAATATAAAAGTACATATTCCTACACCGGTTTTTAAATATCAGTTTTAGATATTTTATAATATGGTATAAAAATAATATTTTTTGTTAAATTTGATTAGTTATAAATAAATAAAATTGATTAGTTATTCATATCCCAAATTTATACATATTATGTTGTAATGAGATAGATTCCTAAACATATCAAGCAAAGTCAAGTAAATGTAGACATAGTTATAAAATCACGAACACAAACCCTGATTTGAAGGATTTAAATCTAAACTGCAAATACAAAAAAGACATTTTTTCAAATACTGATTATTTTATTTTAATGAAATCAAAATTTAAAAAAAGTACAAGTATATTACCACCTAATATTTTAATTTTCATTACAACTTTTATATTTCATAAAAAATAACCTGTAATATTGATCTATGGTATATAAATTAGGCAGTTACGCAAATTACAGTACAAATTGATTGGAAAGCCAAAAAAGTTTAACTCAAATTAAATTTAATAATAAACTTGTCTTCTCATTGGAATGGTTTCTGTTATTAAAATTGCTTTGTAGTTCTTGATATTATATTAGAAAACTTTTTTAATATAAAATAAGTTATTCTTAGTTTATATTTATATCATTCTATTTAATTAGACATTATAATATTTAATTATTGCAGACTAATATTGTCACATGGATGAGTATGAAATAAAAAAGCAACATTTATAATTTCCATTTATAATAAATTTAAACACTTGTAAGTTATTGAAATCATTTAATAAATAATAGGTTTTGATTTTTCATCCTTTTCATATTAAATAAGATACTAGATAAATAGGTACTACTTTTAATAATATTTAATAAAAATAAAAACTAAGCTAATGTTTAATTTGGAACTTTCAGTATACAAATACTTAAAAATGTTTTGAAAATCCCTCAAGTTCAGTTTGCATATTTTTTTATTTTATCGAGGTATGTCAATAGAAATGTCAGCTATAATATATGCCACAGCCGCCCAAAAAGCGGCACAAAGGTCGAGTTCTTCAGGACTTTCTACGTTCATTGTATCTCCTTCAGTGTGATGGAACCAGAAATATTTTTCATTTGCATTATGCAGACTAGCCCCCGGAATGCCAGTTCTTATAATAACGCTTATATCTGATCCAGGACTGTCTTGTTCAACTAGAGTTGAGGCATTAATTGACTCAAATAATTTTAATATCTCTGCAATTATACACCTAGCTTCTTGAGTACCTCCTACAGCTAACCCACGTGGAGCAAATGTACCTTCATCAGATTCCATTATAAAGTTAATGTTATGACTTTCATTTCTATGTTTTTCCTCATATGCGATGGCACCAACAAGCCCTAATTCTTCAGCTGTCCAAAATATCGACCTGATTGTTCTTTTTGGTACTAAATTAAGACGTTTAAGAATAACAGGTGCAGCCCAACTAACAAATAAGCCACCTCCGTCATCCATAGCACCTTGGCCGACGTCCCAACTATCTATGTGTCCTGATACAATAACCAATTTTTCGGGATTTAAAGTGCCTTTCAAATCGATAAGAGTATTTCTAGAAATTTTAGTTTCATATGAAGATACCATTTTTATATTTAGCAAAATTTTCTCACCTCGATTAAAAAGTCTTCTTATAAGATCAGCATCTTCAAGAGATATAGCTGCAGAGGGAATTTGCTTCACACTGTCACTAATAGATTGTGACCCAGTATGTGGCGAATTAATAGAAAATGGTGCAATAGATCTTACTAACGATGCAACTGCTCCTTTTTCAGAAGCTCTAATGGCTCCTTGTGATCTATATTCAACTGTTTCACCATAAGTTGTAAAAATAGGATCATACAAAACTATTTTACCTTCTACATCCTCATACGGTATTTCTGATAAATCCTTAAAACTTTTTACAACAATTACTTCCGCTGTTATTCCTTCTAGTGGTGTTGAAGCACTGCGTCCCAATCCTAGTATTTCAATATTTTTTACCCGTGGTTCTAACATAGTTAGCTTTTCTGTACCCCTTATCCAATGAGGTACCTGTCGAAAATTCATACAATTGTAACTTATATATTAATCACACTCATTTGATTTCATACAGGATTTGCATGAAATAAGAGAATTGTAAAGCACATATTAACAAAGACAAATGATCAGAAAATTTATTCACTACTGGCTTTAATTACCTCTAGCTCCTCTGTTACGATGTCTTTTATATCCTCGTCCCTAGTTAGTTGAATCATGTAATCTATAGAATCCTCAAGTACTTGGGATCCCGATGGTCGGGCACCAAAAGTATCCACAAATTTTGATAATCTGCAATAAAATGAAACGCCCATGAAACATTTTTTTAAAAAAAAATCTATTTTAGTTATATAAACGAAAATTTAACGTACTCGTCGTAAGTTTTACTTTGGAAATCACCATCAATTACATACTGTAATATCTGGTCCTTTACATTTTTATAAGAAGCAATTTCTTTTATCAATTTATCTCCTAATAAACTATGGCAAATGTTATCACTTTCTGGAATGATTTTAGAGTCACATAAATAACAGATAAAAAGGGCTCCAAAGATATAAGTCAAAACACTCATTTTTGCTGAAGCTACACACATACTGTTTCATTTGGTATGAAGTCTTGCTTTTTGTTTAAAAGTTATCTTATCGTTTGGGGAACAATCGACAGCTGTCTAAGTATTTTAGATATTATTATTATTATTCACTCAAGATATTCAATAGACACTTGAGGTTCATGGCAAAATTTGGAGTGTCTGTAACTTATATGATATGGAATAGCTATCTTAATTCTTGTCAAAATATAAGATAAAAAATGTTTTCATAGTCAAAAAAATAGACAGTATAGATACAAAATTTAAAAATTTCAATATGTTGACTTTTTCATTCATTTATTTAAAATTTTGTTTATATTTTAACTACATAATCCTAAAGGAAATGCTGTACTTGACAAACATTGATGATTTTATATAAATTAACCTGAATTTGATTTATAATAATATAATAAATATATAAACAATTCAATTAGTAATCATTCTACATTTAAACAAAAATGAGAAACTAAATAGAAATAAGTTTGTTATCACTTACTCATCATAAGTCTTTCCTTTAAAACGACCGGTCACTGTGTACTGTATAATATTTTTAACCACGGTATCATAAGATGCTATTTCATCCGCTAGAGGCCCAATGTCACAAGAATTCGATTGAGAGTGTATTTTTTGTATCTTAGGACTACTTTGTACACCAATAAGAATTGTCATGAGTAAACACACCTTAACGAAAGCGAACATGTTTCGATTATTTACTTCAATGCTCGATACGACCGTACTTCAAGTGTAATCGTACACGAATGGTTATCCAATTGTACTCATGTGAGTTGTTTCCCATAACAGGAAGTGTATTGTTTGTTTAAGGTCAAAAGTAAGTCAATACTACTCGTATTATTATATTTTTTGTTAACTCTGTGTAAAATAATTAAGAAGCTAAGTATCTTAACACGTTCGTTTTTTTTTTTATGGAGTTAGTATTTTAACATGTATTGATATGAGATGAGAAATTTATATGAAAATTTAGTCATAATCAACCAAAAAGTAAAATCATATATTGTTTTATTATTCATTTTGCTTCGGCATACTGATAAGATTATAAAATATATACTTTACATTGCAACATCCATTTGCTCTTCAATCAATAGCGATCAAAGCGAATAAAAACAATAATATAAATAAAGTAATATAAATGAAAATTACTAATATTTATTTATGATAATAGAATATTATATATAGTATATGTTTCTTTCTTTTATAATAAGCAAATAAATTTAATAAAAAAGAAAAACGAAAATAACACTTTTCAGTTGTGTTGTGTTAAAAACATTAAACATATTTTAATTAAATTATATTAAACAATTAGTACATTTATAGAAATATATATATAACATATAACACACACATGTACAGATCAATATATATACAAGAGTACCACTACAGTATTTTATCGCGATAAATCTTGATGTAAAATAATAATATCTAACAGAACATTGTTGTATATGTGTTTTTTCGATTCTTGTGTAGATTAGGTTATCTTTCAACAGACGTCTTCATAAAATTTAAGAATCAGTCCTATATTGCATTATATTGCATAATAATATTGCTTTCAGAAATGTTCACTAGCTGACATTAATTATTATATAAACAAGGCCTAGTCAATTATAACTAGGAGCGCCAACCAGTGTTAGCACATAGAGGGAAGCGAGGTGCAAACAGCATCAAAGTTGCATTTACAAAACGTCGACGTAGTTGATTACAGAGCTTCAACTATTTTACAAGAAAAATAAAATAAAAAAAAATCTAAAAAAAAAGAAGAAATTCTAAAAGCTGTTAAAAAAATTCGGCACGCGCATATTATTCTAGAGCAAAATTTCGGCTCGAAGAATGTTTCTCATTTAGGTCTATGTGATTTTAGTTTTTCCGTGAATTCACAACGACATCGAACATGTGAATTTTTTTTAAACCACCACCAAACCGATCAGTCTGTCAGTGTGCAAAATTTCGAAATTTTCAGATATACCGTTTTTAAAGGACGCTTGCAAAAAGGATGAGGAAAAGTCTCTCATAGAGAGCTTCGCTCAATAAAGTTTTTATATAATAATACTTTTTATTATAATCTTTTCAAATAGTATTAAAAAAAATTATATTTTGGAAATGAAATCAGATTATTTAAGGTAAGATGTAACATATTTCATAAGTTGTTGCAGATAACGGTATTAGCATATACTACAGAAAAATGTAATAAGCTTCAAATATTATCCAAAATTGCTTATCGACCCCAGGAAAATGCAATTTTACTCGCATTTGTCATATTTTTCAGTTATAGATAGAAGTGCGATTCAATAAAATATAAAGTAGATATTTCAAATCGGACAGTAGTTTCAGATTTAATAATAATGAAGAAGAATTTTACATAACTATACAATCCTTACACCCAACATTAGAATATGATATTAAAAATATAATAAATATTAGAATAATGCTTTGACGCTTATTTTTATCAGGAGTTCCAAAAGTGTGTTCTTTTGTAGTCCACGCGGCCAGAATCGGTATTAGCTTGTCGTCTTTATATAATTTTTATCTTTTACAAATATTTTGTTATCGTAAAAATTCAATTCTTAGATTTGTACCGTGACATTTTGTTTTATGTATTGTACGATACTATAACAATAGAATGTATTTTTTTTTAGTATATATAATATTTTCAATATTTTTATTAATATTAAGATTATATAACAAATACATAAGCGTTTAATGTTTTCTAAGATTTACACGAGTACTACAAATTTCAATAAAACTATTTTTCGGATATAACTCGCGTTTATTATTACATTTTTATATTTAACCCGACGTTTCGGATGCTTTGCAGCAAACGTGTTTGCGGTAAGACGGGATGATGGTGTATGTCAGTCAGTCAGTATATTTGTCACCTACCTCCAACGGTTCCTGAGTTTACGGGCAAAGAGTTCAGGATGCACACAAAACGCACTAACTGTGTCTATGGGCTTGGTAGTCTGTTTACGGACATGGGATTTAATATTTTTCATGATAGGATCCCAGGTGTTCGATAGATTCCAACCATCTTCTCTATTAAAATTAGGATGTTTTTTAATTTCAATAGCCTCGCGAATCATTTTTGGTATATATCTGTGTTCACGAGCGAGGATCTTTGGTTTATCAAAGCGCAGAAAGTGGTTGGGCTTGTCTATTGTGTGTTCACACACTGCCGACTTCGACGTACGCCTATTTTTTTAATCTGAGATGTGTTCCTTAATTCTAGTACCGATGCTCCTCTTTGTTTTACCAATGTATGATAAGCCACAATCACAATTAAGTTTGTATACACCGGCACATTGCAAATTATTCTTAACTGGTCTCAAGAATTGGCTCACTTTTTTATGTGGTTTTAAATTGTTCTTATTGAAACCTTCTTCAATATGTTGTCTATTTTGTCAGTAACCCCTTCACATATGGTAGAAGTGCTGGTCGCCACTCAACTGTGGGTGGCTCAACGCTGGCTAGGCACGGGCAGTCTGTTGTTGATAAGAGCATGCTTGACATGCTGCAACTCGTCCTTTAGATGTTCAGCGTCGCAAAGGTTACGTGCTCTCTGAAACAAAGATTTTCCAACGGTAGCTAACTGACAAGGGTGGTGGTGGTATTGACTATTAAGATACCTATCAGTGTGTGTGTGTTTCCTATACATAGTGTGACCTAATGTATTGTCAGGATTCTTGATAACTAAGATATCAAGGAAAGCCAGGGAATTATTAGCCTGCAATTTCACTGTAAACTGTATTTTTGTATTAATGGAATTAAAGTGTTCTAGAAAAGCAGTTGTTTGATTGTTAGGTAGTATTGTGAAAGTGTCATCTACGTACCGCTTATAGATCTTAGGTGAGACCGGTGCAGAGCGAAGAGCCCTTGCCTCGAAGTCCTCCATGTAAATGTCAGCAACAAGGGGAGACACAGGTGATCCCATTGCTATACCATCAACTTGCACATAGAATTCATAATTCCACATCAAATAGCCAGATGTAAGACAATGCTTAAGTAGTTCTGCATATTCTATAGGCATGTTGTTATATTGTTAATGCCATAAAACACCTTAAATTAACAAACAGTGACACTATGGTTAATTTTGATGTACAGTCATTATTTACAAGTTTACCTGTGTTTGACTGCATTGAAATTATCAAGAGAAGGTTAGAGGATAACAACATGCCTATAGAATATGCAGAACTACTTAAGCATTGCCTTACATATGGCTATTTGAAGTGGAATTATGAAACGCTGAACATCTAAAGGACGAGTTGCAGCATGTCAAGCATGCTCTTATCAACAAGCTGCCCGTGCCTAGCCCAGCTATTAAATCCCATGTCCGTGAACAGACTGCCAAGCCCATAGACACAGTTAGTGCGTTTTGTGTGCATCCTGAACTCTTTGCCCGTAAACTCAGGAACCGTTGGAGGTAGGTGACAAATAAACTGACTGACTGTCATACACCATCATCCCGTCTTACCGCAAACACGTTTGCTGCAAAGCATCCGATCCGTTGGGTTAAATATAAAAATGTAATAATAAACGCGAGTTATATCAGAAAAATAGTTTTATTGAAACATAAGCGTTTTCTTTGTGGAAGTTTGTATATAGATTTCTGTTGAGACCTCACATCGACTGAAAGTTTTATAAGACTGTCTTTATATTTTATTTACGTTCTTAATCAATATTGAACGGCAGACAGAATTGAAAACTATTTTATATCCGTTTTCAAACGTAAGGAAATAAAAATATATAAATTATAAATGTGATTCTTATAAAATAAAGTTGCGTTATTTAATACTTAATTTTAAATACAAAACTTGTACGAGTTGGTTACAAAGCTTAACTTTTTACAGCCAGACATTATCTGTAAAACGAGCTTAACTTAATACGGTAGCTTGCTTAAATTAGTCGCTAGAGAGGTAGCGAGGATATTGTTTAAAACATGACAGGAAAAGAACAGTAATTTAATAATATGAAGGTATACATACAATAATACGAAATACCCGACGGTTTATTGTAAATCTAGAAAATAATTTATAGTTCAGTCTCCAAACAAAATAAACTTATAATAGTTATTAAAAAAAATGTTGTTATAAAAATATTTCTTAATAACGATGTCTAACAATGTATACCAATTTTGTTTTGTTACGGATTATTTTTAGAATGGTAATTTTTTGAATAGCTGTTGAGGTGGGGCGCTATATTGAAAAATACTGACGGAGAACGGATCTTATGGTGCCGCTGAGATAGCAAGTTGAAACAAGAAAGTCGGGAAACAGTATGGCTAACCCAGCCGGGCGCTGGTAGGTCCGTTTCTTAGGATCCTGGTCTCGGTGGAGGGGGTCGTGATTGAAAACACTAGAGTACTGTATGTAGACGCGATAGCGAACCAGCCAGAATTACACAATCTCTTCAATAGTTCTAGAGTTCCTTTTTCTTCAGTTTCTTTTCTTCAGAGTTCCTTTTTTCTTGAGAGTTCCTTATTCTTCGTAGCCGTCGGAACTAATATCGGTAGCTCCATACAGCCGGGTGTAGCACCGCACATATACCGTAAAAAGAGCCGCGGTTAATCGACTCATTTTACTTACATTTTTCACTATGGCTGATCCGCTTTTTCGCTTATATTTATTTATCTTACATTAATAATTCCTCATGATCAAATTGATCGTCTCAATCAAATCTATCTAAAGGTATATAATACAATAAGTGAATAATTATAAACCTAAAAAAAATATTTAAAAAAATATAATATTATAAAAAAACAACGGTACTTTCAACATACTGAAATTCGTTATTATCTGAAAACTATTCATCTCACAACTATAATCTGTACACATTTAGTCTTTTACTTAATCGCAAAAGAGAAATAAAGGAAAATCTAATTTCAATTTTACGTGATCACGTAATAAATGCAAGTCCGGGACAGAGATGCTAACATCTTGCCATCTCTGTCATACCCATTAGTTTGACAATAGACTGCTGCCTAACGAGAGACTAGTCCTGTAACTATAAACTACAAAGTGTGGGACAGAGATGCTAACATCTTATTATCTCTGTCACACCCATTAGTTTCACAAAAGAATGATTCATAACCAGACATTAGTTTTCTGACTTTGTATGTACCTAATTGAACTATGATTAAATACTAATACAAGATTGATTGATTAAAATAATAAATAATCAGAGCAGACATTAAAATTATTTGTCGTCGACAATAACCATTTTGCATGATAAAAGATAAGTCTGTGTTTGTTTATAACCTTTAGGTATGTACAGTATATTAGGTATATATAAATGTTAAAAAAACTCCTTATTATAACATGTAAATCAATATAAATAGTAATGATCGTATTATTGGAGTATTATAAATATTTATTGTATAAATACATATACGTTATAAGTCTTATTACACATAATACTTACTACCATTATTACTTAAAAAAGTCGTCGTTATATCTATATCTAATTTTTTGAACATTTTACGCAAACGAACAATTTGCTTAAAACGTAAAAAAAAGTTAAAGCATCGAATCTAAATTCTGCTCGTGAGCGATTACGTCGTAAACTCCCTTAAGTGGGATATTCTGGTTGAATTACACATGCAATAAAATACTGAGGGTGAATAAATGAAACAATTCCGAGGGTAAGCGTCTCTTTACGATTATTCGTCTGAGACAAGGAGCTGAGAGAAACGCGAGATGGATCGCAAATATCGTAGTTATCTTGACGTGTATGTCCTGTAGGGATTTTGAAGGGTCGGGGTAACCAGCCGCATCATTTTTGTGAATGTGGAACGATTATTATTATTCTATTGATATAATATATTTATTTGTTTTTAACTTTTCATTTTAGAATAATGTAACCAAACATTTAAATTAAACCAACTACTATTTTTGTGAATAAACATTGGACAATTACATATCACTTTAAACGTGTTAATAGAATAATATATTTGACCAAATTGCTTTATTTATTATCATCACTAATTTTAAATTATTAGCTGCCTTCTATATTAATGGACCAAAAATGACATTTGTATGATTTATTCATTCTTTTAAGAAAAGTAAATAATGTATTATTTACAGTTCTGTTTAAGAAAATAATGCTATAAGTTAAATGAGTCGCAAAATATTATCGTATTTTTGAAGCGATACTTAAGAAAATTTTCGATAATTCCTAAAGGAAATGTTACGCTGGCTTTGAATAATATGAAAACGCTTTCAGCCAAATGGATTTCAAATCTCGAGACACTTAAAATATTAAAAATGTTATAGATTTTTAAGTACTCTTTTCGCACTTTTATATATAAAACATAAAATTGTTTTTTTTTAATGAAGTTATATCTGACAACGAAAGCTTATATTCGACAAATTAGTAACTTAAGTGGTATATTTAGGTACATGTATATAAATTCATAAATGTATTTTATACTTCTGATGTACGAGAAAATATCTCTATACAATCATATTAAATGTATCACTTTTATTTTAAAATTAAAGATTCTAGAAAAAGAGAGACACTAATTATGATTTTATTTGTTTTATAGGCTAAAAGAACGCTTTTGAGCCGTTATGGCAAAACGTTCTTCAAAACTTTTTTACCGTAGTAAGCGACATAATTGCATCATATCATTCAATGTAACAATTTTCTACAATATTTAATGAGAATCATTCTATTCCTTTGAGTTATCACTTAAGTTTGTTTCAAAGTTGCTGTATTTAATATAGTGTAAGCATAAAAAAAAACAAGTCATGAGAAAATATAAGGTTATATATTGAAATTTAAGAAAAAATACATAGCTTAATTAACAATAAATATCACAGGTACTTTTAAATCAAGCAGAGGTTTTATTGGCCTGGACTGACCGACTGACGACAAAAGCCAGTATAAGCATAAATCCATGTCTGGGTGTCTACCCAAATATACCTTTTATGATTCGAGACTTTTAATAGGCGATCAAATATTGCTATAATTAATGAATCAAAACCAAAACAAATTCGTAGATAAAAAAATAATATACTAATGGTACTGTTCCCTCGAAAATAAACATCTCAAAGGGATTACATATTTAAAATAATCATGAATTACAAAACAAGAAACGAACCTGTTGAACTGAGAGCGTAAGGTATAACAGTAAAATCGGAATATAAGATACTTTAAGAAACTGGGCTCTCAAGAACTAAGACAGTTAATTTCTAAGACGATTCTTAATTTCTTTAAAGGCGAAATTAGTAACTTTGTTTCAAATTTGGTAGGGTAGGGAGAGGAACGTAAACAGTGAAGGTTAGTGTTTATGTCCATTTTAAAGGGCTGTAACACCTGCACCTTGATGGCAGTTGTTGGGCCCTATTTGCCCTAAGCTCCCTGCAACGGAATCCGGCATCCGGTCCGGCATCCAACCGCTGTATCTATGGGTTGCTAAGAAGCTCGAACTCTATAAAAGATGATCATTTTATAATATATAGATACACAATATCTACAGCTTTATAATTAAAAAAAAAATGCTTTATTATAAAGAAAACAAGGTTTTTTAGTATATTATAAGAAAAACGAAAAACTGAGCTGTATCAAAATTTGCCAAGATTTTCATTACACGAAACGCTGAAATTTAATTATCCGAAAGGTTTATTTAATTATACAAAATTGTGACAGTTTAAATGGACTCACTTAATCAAGTCAGTTAAGCTAATTGTCAAGAAAATAAATATTTGAACGTGAACTCTCCAATTATTTAGTAGGATTCCAAATTATATCTATATTTCTGTCTAAATAATTATATTACAATTTAATTTTAAAGTTATCTATTTATATTTTGTTTAGGATAAATGTTACATGGTCTGATTTATCAACCATGTTAGCCATTAGTTTCTTGATCATTAAAACATACATTTATAACACATTTATTTTTTTATAAGAAAACTAAATAAACTGCATTTGTTACATAGATAACTTCATGATATTATTATGGCAAATGGCAAACCAGCAAATATAACAAGACGATATTGTAAATTAAGAACTGAGATTGGTGGGTGATTGCTGGAGCCGCAGCTGTACACGCTAAAACTTCTGGACCTCTGTTACCTCTTCTGTTGAACAATATACATTTACCAAAGAATAAAAAGTGTGTAAACTTATATTTTGTCATTATGAATGTCTCTTTGTTCATAAGAAATATGAACAAAGAGACGTCAGCGACGCTTGTCGTAAATATTTTTAATACCCGCTTCTGATTTGATATATATAATAATTGTATGTCCAGCAAGATTTATATTACAAATAATTTGTATAGAATTTTCTTAAATTTTCACGAGTACACATTTGAAATACAAATTTTTATTTCAATTTGTATAGAATTGATTTTTTTTGATAATTTTTGTAACAAATTTAATTTTTCATTAATTTTGTTTTTATTTTTGAAGATAATGTAAGATATACTATCAAATTATCTTATAATCAAATGATGAAACGGATTTATTAAAAAATAAATAACCAGGGAATTAATATGATAGGGCTTGCACCCAAAGAGTGAAATATACATATATATAAAATAACCTCTTTGTTCTTCATAGTTCAAAACTAAAAGTTATCATTAGTTTTAAGAATTCATAGTCATGAAACACTCCTTACATGATTTGAAATATTGAAATGCACCTTATTGCCGGGAATATTAGGGAATAAGGTGCATTTTACTTTTATTCTCGAAGCGTAGTACCAGCTATCCTCTGACCGTCACGTACCAAATGCAAGGGATCCAGCTCTTTATTTTACAGCTTGAATTTAAAGTGTAAATTATTGCTAAAATAACAAATAATATTATAGAAAACACAATTATCATTATTATTCAAAAATGTATCGATTTAACCCTAATATTATTATTTTTTATTATTTTCAATGTTTGTGCTTATAAACAAGTTAGGTTACTTTACATTACGTTACGTTACGTTCCGTTACGTTACGTTACACGGTACTTTACGTTAAAAGGAAAGATAAGTAATAAAACTCAATTTATTGAATTCATACAAAATTTATTTTATAATCCATTCTAGAACTATTTTAACTTCAAACTTCAATATAACCAACTTACTTAAGGATTGTAGCAAAGTTGTATAATTTGTTGAAATAAGTGGAAGTACTTTTCGGTGCATAGTAAAGTGTTTTAAAGTTATTCATGATTAAAATGAAGTAAAATGATTCATAATATTAGTACTAACTATATTACTAAGTTTATTAATAATAACGAATTATTGTACAATATTAAACGTAAGTTTGCATAAATGTATATTTACGTATTAGTACATGTTATTCCTTTATTCCCACGTTTAAATTGGAAACTATGAGTATGGTAATTAAAAGTCAATAGATTAGTCCAATGTACATAACAAATAATAAAAAATGTTAGCATTTTAGTATAAAAATAAAGTTTATAACTGAGTATTAAAAAATACGACAAAACTTGTGATCCCATCAAATTAGGCAACATACTGTAAGTTAACTTGGTTAAAACTTTTTATAAAAGCAAAACCAAGTACCAACTTCGTAAACAAACTTGATTTTTAAGATGACAGAAAAATAAAAAATTGTATATTTTTTTTATAACTTAATTATGGTAAGAAGGTAATAGTGAGGTGTTATTTTAGTATATATGAGTGACAATTGACAAATACATAGTAGCTTTAAATCAATTACTTAAATTTTTATATTACAGAACGGAATTACTAGAAATTAATGGACGTAAATAATCTATACATTACAACCAAATTTATTGTTAAATATACGTATACTAAAATAGTCTTAAAGAAATTTTTTACGTATTCGGTACATGGCACCACATTTTTCTTCTTATTATCTTACGGGGACAATACAAAATGATTTAAGCCAAAATTATAATACAAGAACATTTGAAGTATTTTAAATTGAATGTAGTGTCTTTTATTATTTACTTTTCACTAACCAAAATTCTCTCATTTTCATGAAAACTCAAAAATATTTCGTCTATAAATATATTAATTAAAAAAATTTATGTAGAAATATTGTATACATTTTATAAGATAGATTGCTTATAATTTCAGTAAAGACCGAAGATGTATTAAGGGCGGTACGGATGAAGTCTAGCAATAGTCAATATAATCGCAGTTAGCGTGTTCCAAACAATGTATGTATTTCAAAGTTTGATGATGTTATAATCAAGTAAATACTATGTAAACTATTTACTGTTCGAGCAAATATTCAATCAATTAAAAGTAGACAATGAGGAATATTGATGAGAAGTATATATTTACATTTCATTTATTTCATGTTGATAGGTTGATGATATACAAATTTGTAACTTAAGAAAGATTTTTTATACATTTCCCTTTTACTTTAACATATATCAATAATTTAGGTAATCTTTCAATTAAAATTAAAATATAATAATATAACAATAAATTGTTTTATATATTTAAAAGTATATTCAAAAAGTATTGTAACATAATAGCAATAGTGTTAAATAGTGACTTTTCTATGCCTTGTTACCCTAGATGTTAGATACGTGATTGGATATTGGATTTCTAACATTCGACAATTAAATTACCGTTGTCGAAGTTTCATTTTCGGTATTAACAATGTAAAAATAATACTTATCCAGTATCAATGACCATCAACATTATGTTGTCAACATCTATTAGTTATAAATGTTAGTTTGTGATATAGTAATAATAGATTTTTTTGGTCCTCTTTTATTTATTAATATATTTGATCCACAAAAATATCTCTTATACTAAAATAATATATTAGATAAATCTCTTAAAGACAACGAGGATGATTGATGAGAAATGTATGTCTACATTTCATTTATTTCAGATAGGTTAATGATATGTTTTTAAAATTCTTTTACTTTTAAAAAGGTATATTATTATCTCTGAGTATTTTTATTTTGGTAAACATATATTTCCATTAATTAATTACATTAAATGTGATTGAAGTAGGCACAAATTATATAATATGGCGTGTTCTGCTTAAACGGTTTAAATTAAAATATAAAATGTTTAGAAAATATATTAATTAATTTTAGGTCTATAGTAAAATCAGTACCACAATATGTATAAGTTTTGTTTCTCAGCAAAAAATAATAACTTTAACATAAAAATAAAAAAAAATGTAAGGAATTATGTTTGTTTATTGTCTATTGCTGGGGAATAGACGTTTGCGGACAGCAGCTCGTTTGTTATGTAAAAATACGTATTCACCCTAATTTCGTAAAAGAGAAAATCATAAGTTATTGGTATATTAGTTTATATATACCACAAAATAACTTAAATTTATGCGATTCATTATATAAAAAATAAATATTCAATCAATTACAAATCATAATGATTATTTATAGAATTGTGTAAAACTCATTCCGTATTTGTCTAGTAACGATAACACAGGTGTTATGTACTGACCGAAATTATTTAACAGCGCAGAAGGTTATGGTTGTGTTAAGTTACTAGTAAAAACTTAATTCTTATTTTATAATTATAATGTTACATTCAAACATGAATAGGCTATTTTTAAGAAGATTTATTTCTTCGCGGTGGGCAGATATCAGGTAAAATATTACTATAAAATGTCTCTAACACACGCACATTAGTACTACTGTAGTACACGAAACTTTACTTTCGATGTCGAGATGAAACTGGCCCGTTTGTATCCAATGTGGATAGAGTGCAAAGAAATATAACACTAAATTAAATTTTTTTATTGACATTATTAAAGATTCCAATAAAATATAAAGTCATGGAAAGAGATACCTGGTCCTTCTTCACTGCGTATTATTGGACAATTACACCACTTTTTGCCTGGCGGTACGTTTATTATATGTTAAATTACTATTATTTAGTCCGTACACTTTATATAGACAAATTATAACAATACAGGTTTTCTTTACCAAAGCAATGGCTACGAATTTCAAGATAAGTTATATAAGAAATACGGTCCCATAGTAAGGTTAGACAGCATTTTTGCTGGGAGACCAGGAATTTTCGTGTATGATCCGGATTGTATCGCAACGGTAATTTTTTCTTATATTTTTATTTAATTTGTTAATATACACTATATTACGTTACGACATATTTGATAAATGTAATTATATCACATTTTGATAGATTTTGATAGTTCTTATAATATTGTTATAGTATTTGTGAATGTGTCTAACAAGATAAAGTATGAAAATTTTAAGAAATCATAAAACATTTGGTTTTATATGAGTATTTATAAATACATTCTATTGACGCAGGTGCTGCGTGGAGAAAATTGGTTACCAGTGCGGCCTGGTTTCCAAATTTTATATTATTATAGAAATTTCTACAATCAACCCAAAGGAGGAGCTCCGGGTCCTACGGGTTTGATTAGCTAGTATATATTATCTTTTTTTTTATTTAACATGAAATGCAAAGAAATAATGCAAAGAATTATAAAAACATTTAATACTGTAAGTTTTTTATATAAATTATATGTAGTTTAGCTCATATGGTTCGCTAGTTAATATTTTTAAAATGTTTGTAAGTTGTTATGTTTCAACGAGAATAAAATATTTTCCAAGTCATGGTGAGAAATGGAAACCAACGCGGTCCATGGTGAACCCAATCGTAATGCAGTCTAATACCATAAAACTTTACAGTGAAGCAATTGATGAAGTGGCTCAAGATTTAATCAAAAGGTACTACTATATTTAAAACTATGTCATATACATTTATCACAGGATATAATAATATTAAACACAAATTTTAGTTTTAAATTCTCTTTAAGGTTATAACAAGTATTAAATAATGTTGTAATAAAAATTCCCATTTTAAATAAATAAACTTTTTATGAAAACCAATCCGCTATAAAAATAAACGTGGTATTTTTTGCAGAATTAAGATATTAAGAGATGAAAATGGCATTATAAAAGAAAATCTCGACTATTTAATGAACCTTTGGCCTCTTGAATCTGTCAGGGTAGTGGTGTTAGGTGGTCTGAATGCTTTCAATGAAGATTTAGCACAAGAATCCCCAGCACGTTTTCTTATCAATTATGTTCACGAATTCTTTGCCAGCGCTGAAGATTTGGACTACAAGCCAAGTCTATAGAGATATAGATAGTAATATTGACAGGTAAGATAAATAATATTAATACTTAATACAGAAACAATTATAATAAACTACTGATTGTAGCAAAATAATAAGTTGGAAAATAATAAGTAAAAATGTTCACTTAACTCGTCTTTTTATACAGAATTACTCGCAGTTTAGTAATAAAAGCTAAAAATGAATAAAAATGAAAGGGTGAACGAAGCGACGACCAAAAGGGCGTTTTAGAAAAATTGCAAGACGTAGACGAAAAAATTGCCCTCATTATGGAAAGCGATTTGCTGTTCACTGGCGTCGATACGGTAAGATTGAAAAATTATGCTCGTCAACATTGTGTTTTATGTGCTGCATAAACCACAATATTTGAGACCATAAAAACTGATTACCGTCTTTCTGACGCAAAAGCGTTAAGCGCATTATTGAAGCTTATTTATAGACATCATATTTATTAATGAAGTTAGGCTTATTTTTTTACTTAAACATGAATTTTGGGGTTGTTCTTGTCGTAAATATTTTTCATTTAAATTTTTTAATAATAAAACACAATAAGCTGAATGTATAAATATATTATACAAATTGCAAATTTTAAAAACACATTTCTGTGTTCTTTTTAAAATTTTCGTATAATTAAAACTAAATATATTTTTTTCATCATATAATTTTTTCGATATTTACTATAACTTTTTTTTTTTTTTTTATGGAAAAGGAGGGCAAACGAGCATGCGGGTCACTGATAAAATGTGGTCACCGCCGCCCATGAACTCTTGCAACATCCGAAGACTCACAAGAGCGTTGCCGGCCTTGGAGATATGAATAGACGCCTTTTTTGAAGGTACCCATGTCGTATCGATCTGGAAACACCGCCGAAGGAAGTTCATTCCACATCTTAGTGGTACGTGGAAGAAAAGTCCTTGAAAACCGCACAGTAGAAGATCGCCACGCATCCAGGTGGTTTGGATGGAAATGCAGGCGGTGACGTGCTGTGCGGTGATGGAATTCGGCGGCAGGCATCAGATCAAATAGCTCTTCGGAACACTCCCCGTTGTAAATGCGATAGAAGACGCACAAAGAAGCCACGTCTCTACGCAATGCCAAAGAGTCCAGCCGTTCACAGAGCACCGGGTCCCCGACAATCCGTACGGCTCTCCGTTGTACGCGGTCAAAAGGTAGAAGCTGATATTGGGGTGATCCGGACCAGAGATGAGAGCAGTACTCCATATGTGGCCGAACCTGCGCCTTATAAAGCGCAAGTCTATGGCCAGGATTGAAATACTGTCTCGCTCTATTGATCACACCCAATTTCATCGAGGCCAACTTGGCCTTGCTCTCCAAGTGACCACGAAACTGACAGTCGCTCGAAATGTCGAGTCCCAGTACTTTGATACTTGGCGAGGCATCGAGAGGTGTGCTATCGAAGAGCGGCGATACGACAAATGGGGTTTCCTTAGTGGTAAACGCGCAAACCTGTGTCTTTTGGGGATTAAACTGAACGAGGTTCAGTTTACCCCATTCTGAGACCGTCCTCAGGGAGGTCTCTATAGAAGACACAAGTTTCTTTCGGCACTCGTCGACGTTTTCCCGAGAGAGACCTGCACGGCCGGAATATACCGCATCCCCAGTGCTGTCATCCGCATAACAATGTATGTTGGAAATGTCCAACATATCATTGATGTGCAAGAGGAACAGGGTTGGGGATAGCACGCAGCCTTGGGGTACACCAGCATTCACGGGCTTGGGGTC
Source organism: Mechanitis mazaeus (assembly GCA_959347395.1). NCBI lineage: Eukaryota > Metazoa > Arthropoda > Insecta > Lepidoptera > Nymphalidae > Mechanitis > Mechanitis mazaeus. The sequence continues at coordinate 14,242,986 of OY365743.1, forward strand.
CGAGCAAAAACCGTCGAGAACGACCTGTATGCTCCGCCCAGTGAGGAAGCTGGTGATCCACTTGCATAAACTCTCGGGAAGCCCATAGGAAGGAAGCTTCGAAAGAAGCCCCTTGTGCCATACACGATCGAAGGCTTTCGCTATATCCAGACTAACTGCCAGACCTTCTCCCTTGCTTTCAATAACCGCAGCCCAACGTTGTGTAAGATATAACAGGAGGTCACCAGCCGATCGACCATGGCGAAAGCCATATTGTCGGTCATTGATCAACTGGTGATCCTCAAGGTACGCGAGGAGCTGTCGGTTTATGATGTTCTCCATTATTTTGGAGAGAAGAGAGGTGATGGCGATAGGTCTGTAGTTAGCTGGGTCCGAGCTATCACCTTTTTTAGGGATCGGATGGACAAAAGCACACTTCCATGAGACCGGGACTACGCCTTTGAAATAGGAGTACCGAAATAGACGCGTTAGCACTGGAGTCAACTCAGGGGCACATGTTCGTAGCACGATTGGGGAAATGCCATCCGGCCCACTCGACTTATGAACATTCAAGGAAATTAGAGACCGTCGAATGGTTTTTTGCCCGAAAATTATTTCCGGCATTGAACTCTGACACCGCTGGATAGTAGGCGGTGTTTTCCCTTGGTCGTTCAAGGTCGAGTTTGAGGCAAAAAGAGTGCCCAAGAGATCGGCTTTCTCTTTTGCCGTATGGGCCAGAGAATCATTCCCCGAGTGCAGTGGCGGTAGGGATGGCTGGCAAAAGTTACCCAAAGTGGCTTTAGAAAGCGCCCAGAACTTGCGCGTGCCTGGTGGGTACCTTGTCAACTGATCCCCAATTTTGACGACATGCCTAAACCTTGCTCTAGCAATTTGCCGTTTGAAGAATCTGGAGGCACGATTGTATTTCCTCTTCAGAACTCTAGAGTTCGGATCCTTGATGACTAACGCATTAACCCAAGCCTGATACGCCTGACGTTTTCCGGCTGCTGCAGCCCTGACAGACGCATCAAACCAAGGCCGCGATCTGCCACCAAGTGGTACCACAGAGCTAGGTACAAATAGTTCCATGCCCTGTAGTATCACATCAGCTTCAGCCGCAGCGCAGTCACTGGGATCATCGGAAGAGAAACAAATCGGCCCCCATGGGTAGGATGCAAAGAAAGACCGCATTCCATCCCAATCCGCTGACTTGTAGTGCCAAACGCGTCGGGTCGCAGGTCTTGTGCGAGCCGGACGTTGAATGGGCACTACACTCCGTACCAAGCAATGATCGGAGGACCCAAGGGGAGCCTCGACAATGACATGGTACTTTCCGGGATGTGTAGTCAGCAGAAGATCCAACAAAGAGGGCATGTGGCTGTCCACGTCCGGTAGACGAGTGTGCGTCTGAACCAACTGGGACAGACCATTTGCCAGAGCAAAGTCAAACACAGATCTCCCCGCGAAGTCAGTGGAACGCGACCCTAGCTACTCGGCATTGTGCGCGTTGAAGTCCCCAAGGACTATGACCTCAGCGGAGGGAATCTGTGATAGCAGGTCGTCAATCTTCGCCTGTACATGGCCCAAGAGTTGTTCTGTTTCTGCATTACCACTATGGGATCTGTATAGGCACGCGTAGACTCTGACATGATCGTCCATGTCCACGCGCAGCCAGAGGAGAGACAGATCCCGACCTTCAAAAATCTCGAGGCGACGGTAGCAGATATCCTCCCTTACGAACACAGATACCCCGGCGTGGGGTATAAAATGATGCTCTAATTTATACCCGGGGTATGAAAGGTACGCTGTGTCGCTAGGTTTGGATATCTGCGTCTCCGTCAAAAACAACAAGGCCGGCTGCGCCGTCTCAAGATGATAATGGACGGCGTTTAGGTTGGAGTGAAGTCCCCGGATGTTGCAAAAGTCCACATTCAGGGTGGACCGGGGTGCCGCTGTGTTACCTCGTCGTTTGCCCTCAAAAAACACGAAATGCGATTCTTTGCCCGCCCCAGATACGACGGGCGGCCCGAGCAAAATCGAAGAATCGTTTCCCCGATTTTGCTCGGGGAGGGATTCTCCGGCTTCATTAAAGCCGGTACCCTCCTGGGGTATATTTATTGAAGTAACCGCATTCATGTTTGGCAGGGAGGAGGGGGGAGGGGGGGGTTGGGCTTCCGGAAACTCTCACTCACCGACGGAACATAACCAAATGAATTTGGTTACTATACGTCGATCTTCTGTGAGAGGGTGGTCCTTCCCCGGTCGAGCCAGCCCAATACAAGCTGCAGTCAAATGACAACAGCTAGGCTCTACCACCTGTAAGACCTGTAATAACTAGTTGTTATCCGCTACTTCCTCAGATTAGATCCTTCTATATTAGTATTTTTGAGGTATATATACTGTAATTTATAGTACCACTGCACCCTGCTAAAATAGTAATTTTAGCATTGTAAAATAGTGACTATAATTATAATTTTGCCGGCTTATTATTTTTAATTCGATTTATAATCTGACCAACTCTATTCAAAGTCTGTTAACTCACTCTATTCAAATCTCAACAAAATCTGTATATAAACCGCTGCTTATTTGTATCGGTAAGCATTAGTTACAATTTTATCTTGGTGCACCGAGAGCTGCATCAGTGGACTGTCTCCTACCTCCGTCACTGCCATTATTTAGTTTGTACCGTTACTTTAACGGTGTATTGACTTATACCAAATCTATGATTAATTTATATAATACCCCTGTGATTTATATCTAATGTCAGGACCTTATTCCGACATTTATATATTGATACTTATATACGAACGTTATTTTACAAAATATATTTTAAATAAAACATAAAGTCCATTTTATTGCCTTACACAATAGACTGCTTAGTAAAATATTTTTATATTTATTTAAAGTATTCTTATTAATTATTAATAATTTGGGCAAAGGAATGTGTAAATTTGTTGTGTAAGTAGTTGTTTTACTTAACTTTATAATTTTGAAACACGGTTAAGACTCTTGAGATAATTTCATTAACCGTATCCAAAAGAGATTCAAAATTTAATTGTAAGAGTAATTGAAAACATTTAAAGCGTAGAGATTTCCAATAAGGACCAATTTTAAAATAATAACTGTTATTTCCTAATTTTAACTTATATTCAATATCAATAACATCAAAATTTGAAATATGCAGCATTTGTAATATTTTTATTTTTAGGCTTTTTCTTGTCGGAAGATTATTATCGATTTTAATACATTTGAACACTGTACATATAAAATTACACAAATATCCGAATTCGTACAATTTACGCCGTCTGAGCCGCATGTAATAGCATTTTTTTTTTATATTACAACTTTAAAAACTTTATTGAACTGTGTAAACGCTTACACGCATTAATTATGTCAGGCCGGCAGGCAAGACTCAAAAAAAAACGAAATTACTTAAAATGAATTTATTAATTAAATTACAATTATTAAGGTAGATGACAATTGTTCGATGTGAGAATCAAAAGTGATTCAATTTGTTGAATAGATGCGGCTTGTTGACTCGTTCCCACACTTCACTACCAGCGGAGTCAGCAATGCTTCGTTGTTACCAGGCTGATGCAATAGTAGTTGACAATCACAATGGACTTTACTTAATTTGCATATTCCGTATAAAGCATGTTCTTAACACATTAATAAACAAACTGCGTAAAGATAAAATAACATAAACATCATAATTAGTTCATTAAAGTAAAGAAAAATAAATGACGTAATCAATTCTTAGATGTTATTGATCAAGGAATATAAATTTATTTAAATTAACATACTTTCAAGCATATTATATACAGAAAAGTAACATATGCAAAACAAAAGAAAATTTTATATTTAATAATTATGTAATTTTTTTATTTATATATAAGATATCTAAACCTAAGGTTGGCAAACAACCCGGAGAAGCAGAATAAACTGAGAGAAGAAGTTCAATCTGGCGAACGAAAGAACACTTACCTTAAGGCCTGCATCAAGGAATCTCTGAGACTATTACCAGTAACCGGAGGTAACATCAGAAAATCTTCAAAGGATTATAATCTTCTGGGATACTTGCTACCCAAAGACGTAAATGTCAACTTTTGATTTATACTAAAAGTTAATACCGTATCAATAACTATTCTAATTGATTGTTAAAAGTAACAGTTAGCTATAACCGTAATTTTGACACGCAGCTAACACTGGTCTACTTTTAAAGTTTAGCATAATCCTTCTTTTAAACTTTATAAGAGGCTCAAATAAAATAAAAGAATTATTTGAGTCTCTTTCCATTTAAATATAGCATTAATAACATAAATTATTACATTTATTACTTCGACTAATGAAATAAGAACCGAACGCATTCGAAATGATACGATACTGCTTTGACATATTTTCGGTAAAAAAATTAATAATGCATGCGAGACAGTTTTGAGAGGATGATTCTAGAAATAATTTAATTTAATTTTGAGTTTTAATTTTGGTTTAACAAGGTATTAAACCTTATTCACATTTATTGTTATTATGTTTTGAATATTCTACTCTACTTACTTTTTCTATTAAAATAAACCCTTTAATCTTATAATAAACAAAAAATAAAGATCTGATGAATGGATTACTAAACTAAATTAACAGAGGAATATTAAATGTCATTACAGATATTTGTAGTATATCCACACCAGTATCTCGCAAAGATGGACAGTCAATATCGAAACGCCAATGAGTTTATTCCTGAAAGATGGATAGTTGGAAAGAATGACCCCTTGTACCATGGAAATGCTCATCCATTTGCGTACAGTCCATTTGGATATGGGGCAAGAGTATGCATAGTTAATTATAGTTAATAAAATATGTAGAAAGACGTTCATAGATACAGATATCCGACTGTATTTTCGTTAAATTTATTGGAATATGCCCAACTAGTTTCGAACCTCTCAGTAGGGCTACTGATAGGCTAAATAAAGGCTTATTTATATGCTTATATGGATCATGGTGGAATCGTGACGTAAATTAACGTAAGCACAATAGATATATAATATATAATAGTAATCATGGATCACGATAGTCTTATTGTAAAAAAGAGATTAAAAAGTGTCATTAGCATGTTGTTATAAATATATTTTTTTAGGTTGTATAGCTGAGATGTAGCTAGAAACTCTTCTTCCAAGATTATTATTTTAAGGGACCATTTCATTTAGTTTTTAAAGATATTTAATTAATTGTAATCGTTTCCATTTTATAGTATATATTTTTATTTTATTTTAATATGTTTATTTGTTAAATAACAATAGTTTTCATTTAAACCTGTTTATCACAATTTAATGACAATTTATAAAGTTTATTGAAAAAAAAAACAAACATTCAGAAACGAATTCCAATTAAACTAAAACTAAAAGTTTATTAGAGTAATTGTTATGATTAAATAAAAAAATATCTTTTTAAGTAGTTCAAAAATATCATATCTCTAATAATACAAATACTTCATTAAATAGTCTAGTACAGAATGCATTTCATTTCCTCTTCACAACGACATGCTTTATCAGAGAGAATTTACACACAATATTGAATTTATAAAGTTCTATTAAAATACGATTCTATTCTTTCTGCATATGGTTTAAATCCATGTGTATGGTTCTTTAAAATGTTAATTAAAAGCTAACTCAAAAAATTAAAAACTTAAAAAGTAGCATCGTCATGTTTTTATTGGTGTTATATTATTGAAAAAAGATATTTTCTGTCAATAAGTAACAACTCAGTTGTGGTTTTTTTGATTAAATATTTTAAAAGAATATTCCCCTCCCCAATTTTTTTCACTACTGCTAGAAATTAAATTTAGTTTTACTTTTACAGTTATATTCATACAAACCATATCGAGGCTTTTAAAATTTATCGAAATAAAAATAAAATTTTGTTTGTTAGAGTAAAATTAAATAATAATAATGATTGCTTTCAAACTTACCGTGACCCTACCTCGTAATTGCGCAACCCGGCCTATAACGCTGCCGCAAGTAGTGACTCTTTAGGGAGCGGTTTGATGCAGCCGCTTTAAGAAATAAGAATAATTAAAACATCTTCTATACAATCTACTCAATCTACATCTTGTTAATGTAATAGTACATATAACAATATATTTTCGAAAAACTCAGTTTTTTCGAAAAACTCAGTTTTTCCTTCCGATCTGTCTGTCTGTATGTGTGTCTGTGTGTCTGTGTGTCTGTGCGTGTGTGTCGAATTTTATTTTTCGAATTTTGAAAAACTAAAGATATATTTGGAATCAGCATCTAAATGTAAGATTCACTTTTCAAAATTATGTTGATTATCCAACGGGAAAGTGGTCAGATCGGCCGCCAAAGTTACCGAAAAATGGAAAAAAAAATTCGAATTTTTAAATTTTTTAAAATCCTATCATAAACTACATAAAAAAAAATAAAAAAAGCAATAGAAGTTGTTTTGTTTGTTAATTAATTTGCGAGCTATAATTTGCCGATTAGGAGTTTTTCATAGCGGCAAGCTCGATTGCCGCGTGTCAGATGTTTACTATTAACTTTTAATATATTTAAACTGTTAATAAATTTAAGGCTTCAACCAGTAAAGAAGTTTTTTCTAAAAATGTACATTTTACCTTGAATGAATTACCTAATGTTTTCTAAGATTTACACGAGTACTACACATTTTAATAAAACTATTTTATGGATATAATAATGGAGTAAAATGGTGAGCATTTTACTGTCTGAACAGACATCATAATCACCTTTTACCGCGAAATGTTTGCTGCAAAGCATTCGAAATGTTGGGTTTAAATTTTAAAAAATGTAAAAATAACCGCGAGTTATATCCGTCAAATAGTTTTATTGATATGAATTACCTATTTTATGAAACCTAGTCGTGGGCAAAGCTAGTTTATTTATTTTTGATTTGTTAATTTTGTTTAATTTATTTCTTAGCGATTTTCTTGGCTTAATGTTGTAGATTGCTTGAGCATTACTTTTCTGTAGTTCAACAATGGAATACAAATTCTCTTGTTTGCGGTGATTGTTTGAGTCTTATTGATTTTAGATTTTAGATCGCCTTCGGGCCCACGTTGAGCTGAGCTGAGTAGCAGACTGGAGACTGTAAGTTAGCCGCTGCCCAAAGACTAACTCTAAATTAGCCCTTGTACGGCAGAGGACCTCGGCAGGTGCAATAGTCGGGGTCAGTACAAAATACGACAACCACAAAGCAACCCCCCCCCCGCTTCCCCCCGATAACTAGTACAGGTATTTTTGAATCTAAAATATTTATTTTTTAAGACGTAATGCTCTAGTTATAAAATAATGGAATAATTAATTAAAATATGGCATAAATGTCAAAGAAAAAGGAGTGAGATGTATACTTATACAAAAATAAAATTTAAGAGAATTGAAGGAAAAATAGAGGAATACATAAAGCACTAGAAAAATAAGACAAAAGGGACAACAGTCAGAAATGTATATAAAAGTATATTATGTTAAGTACAACATCTTATCACTAGGAAAACTTAAAAAAAAGGATAATGTATAGAAATCATTATAAGACAAGAGTGAAATAGAATGAACTTAAAAGGTACGAAAAACTAGTAGTAATATTATAAGTTATATTTTCATGAATATAACACCGAATCTGGGCACATATCAAACAACACCTTTATTGCTTGAATTGTACGTGAGTAAAATGGCTGAGGTGCACAAAGGTTTCGTCTACAGCACTCCGTCGCATTATGGAAATTGGTCTCTCTAAAGATGTTCATCTCTTACTACGTATTTACACATGAGCTGCAAAAAGTGTGAATATATTTTATTCTGTTGAATATTGGATGTAAACCTGAGAAACAGATTTAGCTATAGCAATTGCAGATTGCAAAGTATTCAAAATATTTTAAACAACCTTTCTAAAGTGCAAAGTTATTATTCTATGTTAATTTATTAGGATTATATAGGATGACTATGAACACTACATTTATGTAAAAAATATCTTAAAACATTAACGAATTTTACTAAATAACACGCTCGGCGTGTCGGCGCGGTCGGTGTGAAGTCGGCGGTGTTTTATCTCGATATTAATTACTTTAAGAAAAGCAACTACTTATTTTTCAAAGAATGCTTCTTTCGTTCTTTAGGTTTTGCCAACCATTGTTTAGGGTGGTTATCATTTTTTAATAAAAATGTTAACTTATTTGTTTTTTCTTTTGAGGCAAGAATTTAAAATTTAATTTTCTACCCAATTAATTATCAATTCGAAGTTTCTGTATTTCAGAGATACATAACCTATAGTATTAATTCCACAAGTATTCTCAGTACACTTGCTAAAATAGATATTAATTAACGAAACGAGTTCGCTTCTCTTTCCACAAAATTCATATCTTAAAAGCAGACGAATTTCCCACATGCCGTGCACTTACATGTTGAGGAGATTATTACGAAAACGTCTTTGCAGGAACTGCGCTCACCGTGTTATTGAGCTCCAGGTGATTGAGGGGACTTGTCTCGCACGTTTATAACATATTTTGCATATTAATAAATAGTAATAATTATAACTCTTAAACAAAATTTTTAATTTAAGTTATTTTTTTTTATATTTTTTAGCCAAGTTATTAATTTGAAATTGATCTCTCATGTTAAATATAAATTAAATATTACATATTGTAGACTTTTATTATGAATGTTGTGTGAAATAACTTCCTAAGAGAGGTTTCATATTTTTTTTCATTATATGTATCTAACCTGTAACCTGTCTAAATATATTATCTGACTTATAAAAAAAATATTTGTTGTGTTTTAGTGTAGTCGAGAAATATAGGATTTACTATCTTGTGTCTATGTCAATCTTGTTACTATGTAAATATCTAAAAAAATATATTCAAAAAAAAACTGAACAATAGCTTGAAAGTAGTATGTCGAAATAATATTTTAGAGGTCATTTGTTCTTCGGTTATGACCGACTTTTAGCTTATACAATGCTATATGTACATATATAGTATAATTTAACTATAATGTGCCCATAAACGTATCCTTTAATAAAAGTGCACTCATCTTTATACTCGATTGGCAATTTTTGTAAGTTTTGACAAACAATGGAAATTTATACAGCTTGTAAAAAATATTAACTGTGTGTTGATGTGGTGTGGTGTAAATGTAAAGACGAAATTAAAAATTTATCTGCTGTAAAAATATGTAATTATAAATTTCAAGATATTAATAATGTCAGAGGTGTTGTTGTCATTTCCGGCATGACGAAAACTAGTTCTACGATGACTGTTAAATCTAAATGTATATAAATAATAAGTACAACCTACTAAAAAATAACGCGTCGAATGTAAATTGTTAATATTTCTAAGTCAGTCGCGAAATACAATTGCATGCAGAAGGACGTTTGTTTTATTAATTTCATTCTCCAATAATACGTAGAAAAACTCAATTTATCAAAAGAACCTTATTACATTACCAATGACTATAAATAACCTACGAACTACATCATTAGCTCTTTTACATCCTAGCGGTCATGTTTTGACTTTGTTAAAGATATTATTCTTATATTCTCATAATACCTATTTTGTGTTTATGTTTTTGCAAAAGGACATATAAATTATCTTAAAAAAAAAAGAAAAAGCAAAACAACAGTTAAAAGTTATTTTACTTATTTAAAAAAAGGTAAAATTAATATAACATACTATTTTAATACGTTTAATATTAAGTATAGATAGGTGAAAATCTATATTGAATCCGTTTCTGTCAGGAAATTTTATACCACTATGTTCTTAACTGTAATAGGATTTTCCATAAAGCGTAGTATGTGATTAAATTATAGGGTCTGCCATAAACTTTATATAAAAGCTTTTTTTTGTTCTGAATGTTTTAGTGAATAATCTATATCATGTAGATTGTATATATATGATATAGATAAAAAGTAGTAGTAGTTTTTAACCCATAAATATATTATAAGATTTCTGTTAAAAAATGCCCTGCCTCCATATATAATGTAACATAACTAAAGTTATTTAGTTTTTTTAAATAACTCTTTGATTCTTCTGTAATACAAAATGTGTAGGACAATTCAGGTTATAATATTTTTTTTTTATCAAAGTGATTGGCAGAAAGTAATGGTTTTTTATCATTATATAGTAGGTAACTTTTGACACGTTAATATTTAATCTGATCTTTTTAAGTTACGGTTTTTTTAATTAAATTTATAAAGTAGAAACTGTGTCTAGAACTGATATATATATATATAAAAAAAAACAGAAATACATTAACTGTTACTGACTAGTGTTCTCTGTATTATTTATCATATTTTTACAACAATAACTACAATAAAACACGAAAACCCTCAACCTATATAACTATTATTATAAATGTTGTTTTTTACAAATTTTGAAATTGTTAAAAAATAGCAATTTTGAAACATTTGCTATTTTTAAGTATAGTACCTAGAGAGAACATCATAAATAAATAACGAAAGATAACTTTTATTACATTTTTTCCTACTTTACCGCTTCATCCCCTAGAGAAATAAATGTCGAAACATTTAAATGTTAACTTACTTTATTTTAAATTGAATATTTTGTCAAGTCACTAACTAAAACACGAAACGTGTAACAATATTTTTACAATAGTTTTAATAAAAGGGGACTTATTTATAAAATCTTTTATTATCTCTCTCATCCCCTTAAATACGAAAAAGATATGTTAAAGAAAATGCTCTTTATAAAATAAAAATTAGTTTTAGCTCATTGATTGTAAAATGTCTTGATTGCAATTGATGATTGATATTTAATAAAACTGTATTATTTCAAAAAGTTGTTTCAAGTTTTATTAAGTCACAAAAAGTAAAAAGATGTCAAACATTTTATAGCTCTATTATATATAAAATTATTAAAGTGAATACCCATAATATTTAACTAGGAACGTCGTTGAACGAACTAATATCATAAAACTTTACAGTTTACATAAAACGCTTAGTACCGTTAACGTAAGTATTTGATATAACAATAAAGTAAATAGTCAATTTACTTCACCAACCATTTTCAGTTACTAGACCTTCAGTGTTTAATAAAATAACAAAGTTAATTCCTTCAGTCGGCAATCAAAAAATATATTATTTATATTATAAGTCTATTTTTAGTTATTTCGTCATCATTGTAAAATTACATTTATTAAAATTTACATTGAACAATAAAAAAAGGCTAAAGCAGGTAAGTTAATTTATAACTTTAAATATGAAAGACTAAAAATTGTAATAAAATTCAACTCTTTCAACTTCAAGACTCAACTGAAGTTCTATTAGTTACTGACAAAAAAATATATTTTATTTCATAGGTGATACAGAAACAAATTTTGTATATTTTTTATACTACCTTTGCCAAATATTGTATCAGTTTTAGAATTTTAAATCAACTAATACAAACAGAAATAAAATTAATTAATACAACTATGTTTAGAATTGTAAAATTAGAACCTCGTAGCACTCGCAGATTGTCGACAAGGCTTCAGCAAAAACAAAAGTTTGAGTCGACTATGCAGTGGCCTTTAAGAAATAAAACTTTACTTAAAAAATAATGTTCGTTTACTGCAATGAAAAAAATAAGCCACCAGCGCGAACCAAACCTCAATTTTGATTCGCTGCGCTCGCAAAATTTCGGTATGTGTTAGCATATTGAGCGAAGCGAGGCGCAAACAGCACTGAGGTTGCATTTATAAAACGTCGACGCATTCTGTCCTCACCTATTTCTTTTTTAAGCTAAATTCTCGCATGAAAAATATTTCCTATTGTCTATATGATTTTTGTTTCTTTTGTGATTATTCAACCTTCAATGATATCTATCAGTGAACGATGTCTATCAGTGTGCAAAATTTGGAAATTTTCAGATATACCATTTTTGATTGATGCTTGTACAAAGGATACAACAAGCTTCGCTAAATTAAATTTTCGTTAAGAAATATGGTATACTTTTTCGTTTAAAATGATATTCTGATATCAACGTTTTTCTTAGAAAAACAATTACAACCACTCGTCCTCTCAACTTGTAGTAAGATTATGGACACATTAGATTTTTGCAATAATAATTTATTACAATATAAAAACATCGATTACATTTCATATAAGTTTTGTCAGTCTAACATACGAAAAAACTAATATTATGGTGAAGAATGATCTGTATATTGAAAAATTGTTTAAATAAAAGAAACAAAACGTATTTATACCTAGAATAACCAGGATCTTAATCTAAATTCAAACACCAGTAACAAGGGTTCTCGAAACTTTACAATAACCCCTGGGAAGCCCTAGAGTAATGAAGTTAAATCTACTGACAATCAGTTCATTTCTATCAATATTGATAAACATGGAACTTAAATCTGCCAGCGGAGAAGTCAATTTATAATAGTCATTATATTACTTCAGATTTTATTCCTCGCTTAAAATAAAATAAAAAAATATTTAAATTACTAAAGAAATTAAAATTTGAGAGATTGGTCAGTGAATGACCTCAGCAGGTTTCGTAAAATCCTAGAATTTTATGAGATATTTTGTAATATTTAAACAAAATCGATAACTCAAACTTTTAATAAATTTTAATGTTTATATATTGAAACAATTAGTTAATTATAATCCCTAATAATATTTATGTATTATTTTACTGAAAGGTATCGTAAAATTTTATATCATTATTCGTAGCTGTAATCTTCTTCCCAAATTTTGACCAAGTTTCTTGTTAGTACGGGTTTTAGAACGTAATATAACATCCTTAGAAAGTCCTAAAGAGTAAAGAGTCGTGATAACGTGTCTGTCAATCTTTCTAAATGTACAACATGGATTCGTATAGAATTTTGCGTGACCAAAAATTTGAAAAAGCGTATTATTTTTTCCGCGGGAAAATTATGCTCACCGAGGGTGGGAAGGATATCCACTTCTTGATACTTTAGTTATTAGGTCGAATATTAGTCCACCGTTCCAAGCGGATGAAGAAGTGGATGTAAAATTTTATTAGGAATAAAATTTATTTCGATCAAATATGACAACTATTTTGTAGGATAAAAACCTGATGTACCTGGACAGTACTTTGTTTCAAAACCGTGAGTTTATATTAACATAAGCATTAGTAAATAATAATAATGTAGTCTTTATAGTTTCTATTCTTTTAGAATTTCAAATTATTTAATTGAGAATCCCACACCTTCGTTATATTATAAAAGCTGAAAGTAAAAGCCAAAGTCAAAGCTCCTTACATATGTAAGAAATCCACTAATAAAATTGAAAAAATAAATATTCGATAACACCTATAATAAATCAGAAAGTAAGAAATAGTATAAACTTTACCGTATTTAGAAGACCATAGAGTGTACGATACAATTGCCTTAAATATTAACTTCTTAATCATAAATATCCTATATAATAAAATTTTTTGACTTATTCTAAATAAAAAATATGGTTCCAGCTATTAAACATATTGTAATGGTAAAGGTTTTCAGTATTAGTAATTTTGCTAGTATAAATAAGTAATAACTACGAAAAACAAATTGGCATTGTTACATACTTTCGGGCACAAGTTCTAATTTCGAAAAAAACGTAATGTTAGTATATTTTGTTTAAAAATTATAATTATTATAACATATTATATATTTTAATCTATTAATACCTGATTAATTAGTACGCTTCAGTGCTTGTAATGCTCGTGGCAGCTCTCAACCAACCGTGTAAATAATTATAATTAAAATATTAATATTTCATTTATAATGTCGTTACAAATAAAATAATGACAATAAATACATTATGCGTATATTTTTATTATTTTTTTAAATATTTAAATGTAAATCGATGTTTCAATAATGAAATGAAATGAGTGAAAATGTAAAGTTTTTATATATAAAATTCATTACATTTCCACTCTAAAAAAGGAGTATGTTTATAAATACAAAAAAGTAAACATAAGTTAATACTATATTAATAGTTAAAATAATACTATAATAATATTTAAAAGAATAATAGTTAAAATAAAAGTAAACATAAGTATGTTAACTTTTATTTATTTGTAATAAACCTTTCATTTAAATAACTTTGGAAGCTATGAAATGTATAATGAAATGTATCTATGTCACGGTTATTAATCTAAGATTTATTGTAATAATGCAATTAATATTCCACCCAGAGACCTGCATTTTCAGTAAGAACTAACAATCCACTTGGCAATATAACAGCTGATATTAAATTTTATAAAGTTATTTTAAAATGGAGTGTTTTGCTTTTGTTCTCTGTAACGTAAAAGGTTATTAATTTAAAATTGTCTACATTGAAGCTACACTTTGATGTGAATTAAGCAATGATGTGACAAAATGAGACACAAAGCTTATAGTAATTTTACGTTTACCGTTTACAATAAAACAGGTACGTCCATGGTATATTACAATTTAAAAAAATATGAAATAGTAACCTCATATATTCCATGTAAAATATGCCTTTACAGTAATATTTCTTCTACACAATAATCTCAGATCAACTTCGGTCCAGCGTATGTAGCTTCACTTCATAATTAGAATATAATAAATTGAATAGTGCTTGCATAAGTTTATAAAAGTCAATGTAGAGGGTAGATCGAGTCAGTTGTCTTGCAACAGTCGCGAAATACAGAACAGATGGAAACGCTGTCCCAGTGCTGTGAATAAGTACGTGAAAGGTAATAACTGTTTCTTTGTTCGATATCATCCTGACTGTACGTCCTTTTACAGTTGTTTAATTTATGACCGGCAAGATACAATCGGATTATGAACTTATTCATTTTATGACCTCACTTATTTTTATAATAATATGAAAAGTAAAAGTCGTCATTAAGCATCGCGTAATATACTTTTCGTCATAACATTGAACATACGATTATTAGATTATTAAATATTTTGATCATTCAGAAAATATTGCAATTGATAAGTTCGAGGAAATACTCATCGTCATGTCGTAAAGAACAATGACGCAAGCTATAAAATTTTATATTATTTGTTGAATATAATATTCCCATTTTTTTGTTCTTCATTTTCTTTTCTAAATAAATATTTTAATACTATAAACTATTTTTAACATTTTACATTTTAATGGTAATATTATGTCACTTTCCGCCAAAGAGCACAAAATTTTGAAATATAAATTACATTACCCATTTTTGTTTGAACATAACAAATGTAAAATAATTATACAAAGTATTTTGTAGAATAAAACTATTTGTTAATACATGCTCATACTACGAAGTTAAATAAATTGCTTTTATTTTAACACAAAGAAAAATAGTTTTAGAGAGTTGAAGGAACGTACCACAATTTTTCAATCTGAATAGTTGTAGAAAAAGTAAACCCACACTCTTTCAGCATGGTAAGTTGTTACAAGAATTATCAATAAAAGACATAAAGAGAGATCTACATAAAAGTAATAAGATCTAACTATAAAAATGGTTAATGAGGATATTTAATCATATAAATAGATATAACGAGAATTTGGCTTGTATTTCTGATCAAAATACAAACAAAACGTACGTGAAGTGCTTATAGATAATTAGTATTGTGTGATTGTTGGTGGTTGGTGATCAAGCAGAAGAATAATTTCATCACTAATTTGATGTTAGAAAATATAACAGACATTAGTCAAATATACGGACATAATAACGTCATAAAATCTGACGTGTGTTATTGACATTACCAATTAGTGTTGCCAATATTAAAATTAAAATCTACTATTTTCAACATTATATTCCAATTTACGCAGACATAATTGCATAGCAATATAATGAAAGGTCAATTTCAAATATTATTTGAGAAAATGAAAATTGAGATGCAAAACCAAAATTTTGAATTGAAAGACTCTATCACAAAAAGTATTATGGCTGAAATAGATAAAAAATTTACTTCGGAAGTTGAATAAAACAAAAATCTAAGTTGAATAAAAACAGTAAAATTAGAAAAAGAAGTTGAGTTTCTGAAAAGAGAAGACAAGAAAAATAAAATTATAGTATTTGGCCTGCAAGAAAAAAAAACGTCAACCTACAAACATGTTAAAAACATTTCAGGAAATTTAGAAGCAAGATCTAAATATTACTATAGAGAGTTACGAAATCAATAAAATGCACCGCTTAGGAAAGAAAAACGGAGACGAGAACAAACCAAGGCCTGTGCTGAGTTTATTTAGAAACAATTGGAAAAAGAACGAAATTATTAAAAACAAAAAGAATCTGAATAAAATCAAGATCAGTGAAGATTACTCAAAAGAAGTGTTATAAAAAAGAAAAATATTACAATCCAAACTTGCTGAAGAAAGGAAACAAGGCACTATTGCATATCTAAAATATGATAAATTAATTATAATAGAAAATAAAAACAATCAAGATAAAAGAAAAAGAGAACATCGACCTCACCCTCCGTCTACAATAATCAACATAAAAAAAATTACAAACTATATCTTCAATAATGTCAAATAGAACAAATGGTTTTGATGAGATGCGGTACAGATCCCACTCTCTTTCCACTATATCTTCAGGAAAACAAGTACAATTAAAAATCGGCAAACGGAAACCGGAACCAACCGAAGAAACTGACACCATCGATACAAAAACATACGAATCTTCCCAATCCGACTGGTCCTCGTGGGGGAAAAGACCACAACCCTCCAACATTAATTAATAACAACGACAATATCAACACTAATATCAACAATAACAACAACAAAAACCATAAAATAAATAAAAACTTATATCGCAGCGCTCAATACGCTCACTCTGAAAAATAAAGAAAATCTAACAAAACTTATGTACGCTTTAAAATAACTCAAATGGGATACTATCGACCTCAGTGAAGTAAGGAGAATGGGCGAAAATATGGGCGAAAATATCGTACCCAGATTACATATTTTATTATATAGGTGAGACGCCGAGCCTCCATGGCGTAGGATTTATTATTAAAAAACATGTAATAGATTACGTCGAAGAATTTGTGGGAATATCCGAGCGCATTGCAATAATGAATTTGAAAGTACCTGGATATGAAGATCATTGGTCAATAGTACAAATATATTCACCTACTTAACAATCGAGCCTCGATACTATAAATACATTCTACTTAGATCTGAATGAAGCGATTCACAAGCACGGACATAAAAACTTGATATTGATGGGAGACTGCAATGGTCAACTTGGTGATAGGCGCCCCGAAGAGAAAAAGTGTTAGGACCTTACACATACAGTTATAGATCCAGAAGTAGAAATGGAGAATATATCATGAATTTCACACTAGCAAATAACTTATCTATCTTAAATACTATGTTCAAGAAAAAGAAAGAGAAAGGGTGGACCTGGATCTCGCCGGATGGAAAAACAAAAAACAAAATGGGTTTTGTAATGACCAACAGAACCATGTACTTTACTAACTTACCGTTATCAAGAATCTGAATTTTAACACGTACCATAAACTAATCAGAACAGAACTAATATCAAATCAACCAAAAAAGCCTAGACCAAGACACAGTTTAAGAGTTGCAAAGCTTGGAAAACACCAAATAAAACCAATAACAATCGCTTTAAAAGATAAATTCACAGACTACAAAACTATGATAAAAGAAGTAGGAACACAAGAGAAATACAACTGGATAGAAAATATAATAGAAACCCAAATACAACGATTTGCAAATACTAACACTGAACCGGGAAAATGGCTAACGACAAATACTACACAACTAATAGACGAAAGATTCCACCTAATACACGCTAAAGACATATTGGACAGAAGAAAACAGTTAAGAGATATCAGTAAAAAATAAAGGAGAGCATAAGAAACGACAGAAAACTGAACAGACAGGAGATTATAGAAAAGTACATAAGCAAAACGGGTGGAGCAAAACAATCATATAAAGAATTGAAGATTTCAAGGAATTAGATAGTTAAAATAAAGAATCAACGTGGAAAATGGAAGCATTCCAGAACAGGCATATTAAATATAACAACATCTTATTACAAGGGATTGAACGAAAATGCCACAAAAGAAAAAGAAACAGTTTTAACAGATACTTCAAACATTCCTGACATTCTCCAAAACGATTATATTAAAACGGATCGAAAGAAGTTAGACGAAAACTAATCCATTGAGCAGGCGGAATTTCGTAAAAATTACTCGGTACTTGGCAATGTTCATGTAGTTCGCCTAATTTTAGAAAAATGTAACGAATACCAACTTACATACTACAAAGCTTTCATTAATTATAACAAAACTTTTGATTCTCTTCTACATGAAACCATATGGGAAGCATTAATAGAACAGGGAATCGAGTATAAATATATTAGACTAAAAAAAAATGTGTACAGCCATAGTACTGCCAGAATACAGCTAGAAAAGAAAAGTCAACCATTCAAAGTGGAAAAAGGCGTGAGGCAAGAAGACCCCTTATCTTTAAAACTATTCTCGGCAATATTAGAATCAATTTTCGGACAGCTCAACTGGGAAATTTTTGGGATCAATGTAAATGGCACACCACTTACGCATTAAGGATTCGCGGACGACATAGTACTATTCGCCAAAACACCTGAAGACATTACTACAATGATAGAAGACCTAGCGATAGAAATCGAGAGGGTAGGATTAAAACTTAACCCAGAAAAGACTAGAATGATGACAAATGGAGACAAAACCAGGACACAAATAAGAAATACTGAAATCAACTACACTGATGAATATATCTATCTTGAACAAGTCATAACCCAAAAAGAACCTATGCGTGAGGAAGTAAAAAGAAGAATTACGAACAGCTGGAGAAGGTATTGGAGCCTAAGGGAGATTATGAAGGACAAACAACTTCATATAAATATTAAAAGTAAGTTATTGAACACCTGTATACTACCAGTCCTTATGTATGGAGGCCAATCATGGACTTTGACTCAAGAAATGTCAAAAAGACTAGCAATTACCCAATTTGCTATGGAGAGGAGCATGTTAAATACCAAGTGTTCAGACAGAATAAAAAATCAAATCATAAGGAATAAAACAAGAACTAAAAATGTAGTATGAAAATTACAAGACTTAAATGGAGATGGGCAGGACCCATAATAAGAGGTCATGACAAATGGAGTAAGAAAATAACAATGTGGTATCCCAGAGATTGTAAAAGGAATAGAGGCAGACCGGTGAAAAGGTGGGATGATGATATAAGAGGAGTGACAAGAGTGATGTGGAACAGAGTGGCAAACGAAAGAACAGAATGGAAACGGTTGCAGGAGGCCTTTGCCAATAGGCACACAGATTTACAGAGAATAAGAAAACTAGATATAATATAAAGCAGAGATGGGTTCTGGAGCGGTTGTGTAAATTTATTCCAACGAATGTGCATAATTGTTTTGGAGTATATCTTTGTTTATGTTTATAAACAAAAATATATTATAACTTTGGAATCTATTTCTGTGATTATGTTATATTCAATATTTATCTGAATAAAGGCTATTACATTACATTATAACTAAAATAATGTGTAAATATTAACTTCATTTTGAAAATGCGTCGTAGGCTTATTTCTTTTTTAGTTCTCAAAAGTTGATAATCAACGTAGCACTTATTAAAATTAATTTTAGTATATAAATAAATATATCTTACAAATATTGTAAATCTTTAAATCGTATTCTTATACGAATTTATTGTTAAAATTTTGAGATTAAACGGATCGTTAACACGGATGATGGAGATGATATAATTGAGATCTAAGGAAAAAGGGTGAAATATTATTCTAATACATTCTTCCATTCTTTTAAAAAATAATATTATTCGTAAAACACAAAAGCATAAGACTCAAACCAATATACATAAATAAGTAAATAAGTAAGTCATAAAGTATTTATCTGCATGGTGATAAAAAAAGGCTCCCGCAGTTTCAGCAAACATTGAACGTTGTTTTAATAAAACTTTCTGTATATATTTATTTACAACTCTATTATGGCAACAGGCATAAAAGTGTGATACTTTTATGGAATTATTTTTCACAGTTTTTAGATGATACAAATAAAAAACCTTAAAACTTTTATTACATGCTACAATATACACTATTAAATACAGATAAAATAAAAAAAATAAAAATTTCAAATGTACTATCACTTACAGACTATTATTAAAAAGACCATTCATACTTTCAAAAATTCTTTATTGAGCTAAGCAATGTCGTTGAAGTTTACAGTTTCCATATAAATGATAAAGCTTCGAGTAATTTATAAAGACAGAGATTAAGTTGTCAGTACATTAATTTCATTCGTCTTGATATCTTCGATGTTTATATTAAAATAATCTCTTTTTAGAAGCTTTAAGTCAAATGTAATGTTCGTAACATAGAAAAATAATGTTCACAAAATACAATCTGAAGAGTAAAATCTAATCACATACTATTCAAATCAAAGTTATTTCAACATTTATTTGTGAAATCAAGAGTGAAGCCAAATTTGATGTCTTTATTGGTATATAATATTATGATATCATTACCATCCTTTCCCTAAAAAAAATTTAATACCAATGCGACTAAACATGCAAATAAACAGTCTGTGTGTAACTGTTAAAAGGATTAAGTAATAGCCATACAGGTTCTAGTTAAGTGAATACGACCGTAAAAGAATCCCAACTATTCGAACATTTTCCTAAATAATTCGCATATTTTCCCAATTATCCGAATAGTTGGGAGTGGGATCAGTGTCGTAGACGTAGAATTAATATATACCACCTTCGTTAATGACTTGATTACTACAACAATGCCGCGCTTCACTTTAAACTTGAAATAATTATTTGTATTGGTATTTTTATTGAAATGCCATTTAATTATTTGTGAGTGAAGAGAATTGAAGGACACGGTTTCTATTTAATATTAACGTTCATCTTTATACGAATATATAATTATTTTACCAGAAAAAGTTTAGTGTATTTCATTCAAATATACTAAAAATAATATCATTAAAAAAGGATATAAAATTATTAGATGCACATCTCTTTTTTTTTCCGATGGAAAAACCCGTTACGGGTAACCCGTCGGCCCAGGGGGGAGACGGCCGGGGGGTGATGTGGGACTACCCGGCAGCATAGAGGATGCGGCCATTTTTAAGGCTACCCACTAAAAAACCAACGGTTGCCCTCTTCGCCGTAATGAGACGTCAAGGGATCGCGTTAACACACACCGTGACGCCCCGGCGAGAAGATGCACATCCCTAGTTATCTATAATTAACGATGATAATAAAATGAGATGCTTTAAATTCATCTCGTCAATCACTTAACTAACAAGTTTAACCCTAACAAACATCGTCAAAGCGATAAATTTAATTTAAATAATTAATAGGACATTAATGGTCCTTTTTGCTGTAGTGAATGCCATTTTGTTTTTTTTTTATCCACTAGCAATTTATAATTCAAGAATAATATAATAGAAAACCTTAAAATAAAATACAGCATCTACATTGTGACTTGATTTCTTTATAAATCGCTGCTTTCGTAACACCTGACATTAAACGATTTAGCTTAGAATTGCTTCGAACTTCTGAACTTTTATTTAAACGCATTAGCATAATAACGAGGGGGGAATATTCCAGGTAATTGAGTTCATAAAATCTCAAACGGTGTATAATATAGCCTATGGAAACAAAAAAACAAAATAATGTAAGATTTTTTATGAATGTAGATTTATTATATTATTGATTCACATTTAACGACGTTACATTAATAGAAACTTAATAGAATCAAGATCATACAGGTCCAGTATGTCGACAGATGTGGTGCTACTTAGTGGTAATAGTATCGGCACGAGGCTAGACAAATATAAGAAGTACAATTATTAATGTGAGAGAACCGGAAGCCCTCTTTCTTCCTCTTTATTATTGCACTTCTATTTATATCTCTATTGTCGTTGCTCTCTATCCGTTTACAAGTTTACCGTTGCATTAAAAAAAACATATTCGTTTGAACGTAGTCTTTATTTTAAAAAAATCTCTATATCTTCAGCTGGTAGCAAAAGTATGAATCATATCAAATCAAAATAATTCTCTACCACCAAAGCTATACCAAATAGAAAATGTAAGGTTTCAAAAATCTCATTTATTTAAGCTCCTTCTCGTCTATTGTGTTCACTCAAGAAGCTGAGAGCTATAATATGACACATTTCTTTTATAGTTTACACTTAAAAGGTTTAAGAAATGTACGAGATTATTACTAACATTGAGTTCATGGTAAATTAAAAAGTCATGTATTGTAAATTAATACACATAAAGGTCCATCACATTTATAAAAAGCATATGGTATTATAAACAAATTTAAAAAATTCTAAATGAACATTTAAATACTTATACAATCATATGGAAATAAACTTTGTTTTTAATTATTTTTTATAAACTTAGATAACTTTCATCTTTCTTATTTTTTCTTTACAATAAAAAATTTATAAGTAAATTAATTTTTTATTGTAAAGATAAGAAAATTAATAATCTGTGTTTCTACCGGTAATACGAATCACACAATCACCGCGATTTGTAAAACGTAATACGAGGTCATCAAATACATTTTGAGGAATGGCCGCCCATGTGTTTTTGAAAAAAATAATTGTTTGTAAGTATTCACGGTATTTATAATCGACAGGGCTCTTCTTTGAAGTCATGCCATGCGTGTTGAATTGAATTTAGATCTGGTGATTGAGCAGGAAACGACAGAACGATGATGCGAGCTTCGGCAAGAATGTGTTTTGCAACTCTAGCTGTGGACGTGCATTGTTGTGCATTGTATTGAATCACCCAACCGGCCTGGCAAATGGACGACTACATCTGAAACAATTCTCTCCCCGTAAATTTGAGCATTACGGTTGCCCTGATCCAAATAAGCGAAAGCCTTGCAAACTCAAGTAGAAGAAAAAGTGACAAGATATAAGATTTTATGATTTCCTATTAAATGGGACAATTAATTAATTAATTTGGATTTTTTAAAAGTCGATACTCGATACATATATTTATTTATTAATTCTTTATTGCCCAAAAAGGTACAATCGGCGGACTTAACGCTAAAAAGCATTCTCTACCAGTCAACCTGAGAATGCAGTAAAAAAGAAAAAAAAACATTGGGGCGCTTAAAGTAATAAGTAAAAAAGAAAAACAATTTAAACAATAACAAAAAAAAAACAGCATAAAAATTCAAATTTAACAAAATAAAACAAATGTACACATGAAAGACAGAAGTTGCGTGTAAATGTTACATACATATTTATAATAAATAAAATATACCTACACAAATATAGATAATAAACATAATTAAATAATAAAAACAATTCTAATACATACCATATATAAGATGCTACATAAATAGATATATATATATATATACATGAATATAGATAAACTGCTTTCATATAAAAAAAAAATATGAATAAATAGACAATTTAATTATAGGACTGTGGATTTTTACTAAGGAAAAGGTTAACTGATTTTTTAAATACTACTCTGCTGGGTGACCGTCTAATAGTTTCAGGGAGGGTGTTCCAGAGTTTAGTCGAGTGAACTGTGAAAGAGTTAGAGAGAAACCCGGTACGGTGAGAAGGGATAAAGAGATTGAGGTTAGAGGATGAGCGAAGATGCAGGTTATGAGTATTTCCCAGTAATTGAAATTTGCATTTCAAATACTGGGGACAAAGGGGATCGTTAAGAATAGTGTACAATTGACATAAATATCTAGAAGATCTTCGCTCACGTATGGGAAGCCATTGAAGCTTAAAACGGTGAAGAGATATATGATCATATTTGCGAAGATCGAAGACAAAGCGAATGCAGTTGTTAAGAAGACGATCCAATTTGTTTAAATTGCATTCGGAGATTTTGGAGCAGCATACATCAGCATAGTCAATGAGAGGAAGAATCAGTGATTGCACTAGCATAGTTTTAGTCCTAATGGGAAGAAATCTCTTGTGTCGATATAATGTACGAAGTGAATTAGTTACATTTCGGCTTACTTCAGAAACATGGACATCCCAACTTAACGTGGAGTCAATGTTGAGGCCGAGATTTTTAACAGCAGAGGAAAAAGGGATGATAATGTTGTCATAAGACAGTGACATTAAATTGATAGATTCCAATTTAAGTAGCTGCCGCTGACTACCTAATGTTATTGCCTGACATTTCAAAGGATTAACATTAATTCCGAATTTTGAGCACCAATCGTGTATATGTCGCAGATCTTTATTTAGCGTGGCAATTTCACTATTAATGTTGTCAGGCTTAACATGTGCGTAAATTTGTAAGTCGTCTGCATACAGATGGTAAGAGGATTTTAAATCTGTGGTAATGAAGTTAATAAATAGGGAAAATAAAAGTGGAGAAAGTATACCGCCTTGTGGAACACCAGCGTTTAGGTCACACCATGCTGACAAATTATTGTCTATGCGTACCGCTTGCTGACGACCACGAAGATAGCTTGAGAACCAATTTAGCTCTTTGGAAGAGATATTAAGGTGAGAGAGGAGAGCAAGAAGAATGTCATGATCAACTGCGTTAAAAGCGTTGGAGAAGTCGATTAGAACTAACACAGTTAATTGACCACCCTCCATTGCATCTCTGACATCCTCAATAACCTTAAGAAGAGCAGTGCTTGTGCTATGGCCAGGACGAAATCCAGATTGAAACTCAGAGAGAATTTTGTTTCCATGTGCATAGGTAGAAAGTTGTTTATACACTGTTGCTTCCAGGACCTTGGAAAGGTATGGCAAGATAGAGATAGGTCGTAAATCGCTTGGAGTGGTAGGGTTACGAGTTTTTGGAATAGGAATTATGTGCGCTTTACGCCACACTGACGGGAATATACAGGTGGAAAGCGAGGTATTAATAATATATGTTAAAGTAGGAACAAGAACGTCAATTAAAGTGACGATCATAAGTCTAGTAATTTCATCCTCACCGGCAGCATTCGATTTAATCGAAAGCACTGTCTTTTTAATTTCTTCCTCGGAAACTAAAGAAAATTTAAAAGGTGTATAGTTGCGTGTAGGCATGGAAGATATAAGAGAGAGGGTGTACTGCTTTGCATTAATATTAATAGAAGGAACTGTTAAGAAATGGTTATTTAACACATCTGGGTTAAACACACTTAAATTGGGTTTGTCTCTAGAACTGTGGAGACCAAATTTGTCGAGAAACTTCCATATCAGAGCCGAAGACGAATTAGATATATTAACGTGGATATATCGGCGTTTAGCAGCTCTTACCATCTGATTGCAACGGTTTCTCAACTTTTTGTAGTGGTTCCAGTGTATCTCACATCGCTTCTGCTTAAATATACGAAAAGCTTTGTCCCGTTTTTTCATCGCTGCTCTAATCTGATCCGATATCCAAGGTGAAGGAGAGTGACGTACTTTAATAGGTATTACTGGAACATGCTTGTTATAAATGTATAAAATATCTTTATTAAAATATGCAACCATATCGTTACAGTTAGTCGTATTTAAAACATTCGACCAAATAATGTTCGTTGCATCCTCAATGAGATTCACAAGATTTAATTTGGAGAAACTTCGCATGTGCAACACTGTGGGTTTAAGTTTCGGAGGCTTAAGAAAATAATAGATATATAATAGGTCATGTCTAGAAAAGATAGAAGCGGCTATTTGGCCATGTTTGATCACCTTGTTTTTACAAGACACAAGGATCAAATCGATCCAAGTATCGGGAGAATCAATGTTGGTATGAGTGGGATTTAAAGGTAGGATAAATAGTGAAACCGAGTGAAGGATATATTTAAGTTTACGGGAAGAAGGAGAGTCTATAAGGAGGTTGGTATTGAAATCTCCCATGACTATGTGATTTACATACTCTGAAGTAAGATTTTCAAGAGTTGATTCTAAATCAGAGAAATAGTTAGTAGTAGGAGGACAATACACAACCCCTAGAACAGCCTTAATACCCTTGAAATCAATTTCAATAAATAAGAATTCCGCAGAGGCTGAATATGTAGAATTAGACGAAATTAAAATTTTGTAAGGTATATCAAAACGCAAGTAAATAGCCACACCACCTCCCCTCTTATCATTGCGATCAGAACGGATTAGTACATATCCAGGTAGGGGATATAAAGAAAAATTTAAATTAGATTTTAACCAGCTTTCGGAAATAAGAATAGCATGAAAAATATTATTATCAGAAAATGTGTCATGAAAATCAAAAAAGTGTTGAGGGATACTTTGCGCGTTGATATGGCAACAGTTAAAATAATCTCTATTGAACCTAAGTTCACTTAAGAGCTCATCACGCAGAGAAGGAACTGAAAAATCAGAGTCTAAGGAGCAAATGGAATTGGAACTGCAAGCAGAATAATATGAATTACTTACATCCGACATTATAAATAAAGAATAAGTACTTAAAGAAAAAAAAAATTATATATATATTAATAAAAGATAAATAAAATATAATATAATAAATATAAAGAAGTAAATGAATATGATATATAATAAAATTTAATATATATTAATCAAAACAAAATACCTGCACAATCCGTCTTATGACATAGAAGACCAAAAGACAATAGAAAAAAAAAAACAAAAATAAAATAATAACAGAGGAATTATAACCAAGCCAACTGTAACTACCATTAACTAGATAAAACAAAAAAAAGTGTTTATTTATAAACACAAATTTGTACCACCTGTTATATTACCATAGACTATGTAATCATTTATTATAAATTTAATATAAATTTAATTATTAGTAGTGTAATTCAACCATATTTTACTACACGCCTCTAAAAAAAATCGCATTGTAGAACGATTTCATTCGACAATATTTGCAAATTTAAGGATCTTAAAACTAGTAAAGAAAAGTGAACCTATAATTAATTTAATGTTATTTGCAGTCTTAGCTTACAATAGTTTTACAAACTGTAGACTTAATTATTGAACACTTTGACCCTCGTGACCCCATAATTTTTAACTTGACTAAGTATTTGTTACAACAATACATACAAGACCATAGAGAAATAATGATTAAAGTATACGATCTAATTAACAAGACTTCAGTACAGCACAGAACAATATTAACTGAAAATCGCAATAAAAATCTTGAGCCTGTAAAAGAATACACCCCTAACAAACAAGTTTTTATTAGAAACCCAAGTAGGCAAAAATTGGCTTCACGTTACACACAGGACACCGTCCTTGCTGACTTTCCTATATATATTTATACTAAAAAGAGACGCAGTCTAGTAGCTAAATCACGACTTAAAAGACACCCTAAAGAACACGTATTGTTAGAGGATACTTCTAATGTCACTCCAACTGACGCGAGGACAAGAAGTAATGATTAATTCGTTAGAATCAGGTCCCGGCCTACTCCCCTTTTAAACTAGGCGATACAAAAATTATATTTTATTATCATTCATTTTTAAATTATATAGACCTTGATGTTATTAACAACCAAACCCTATTAGTTAAACCTCAAATATATATGGTTAGGCGACAGTTAGATAATATTACATATCTTTATGAACCTCACCTTAATTACCTTTATTCTAAAGTAAATAATTTAATTACCTTTTTGAAAAGTTTTGATCATAATTATAGTAAAAGAGGACTCGTTGATGGCCTTGGTTCTGTCATTAAAAGTATATCTGGTAATTTGGATTATACTGATGCCATCAAATATGACAATGCAATTCAATCTCTTCAAAGTAACGAATTAAAATTACAATCGAAACTAAACGAGCATATTAGTTTAACGAAAGAATGGTCGTTA
Organism: Mechanitis mazaeus; assembly: GCA_959347395.1. Lineage (NCBI taxonomy): Eukaryota > Metazoa > Arthropoda > Insecta > Lepidoptera > Nymphalidae > Mechanitis > Mechanitis mazaeus. The sequence continues at coordinate 14,270,714 of OY365743.1, forward strand.
TGTAACTCTAAAACTATAGACAATATAGTTAAAAATCAAAATAATATAACTAGAGTACTGAACTCTATTATTAATAAAATTAATATTAAAGAACTTTATGCCCATATGGCCCAGTATCTATTAATTTTCGGTGATAATATAGATACCTTATCAGAGGAACTAAGAAAACTAGAAAGTTCTCTAGGTTTTATACGTGCATCGAGCACGCCTCATTCTATTATTAGTATTGTAGACCTTGATAAAATATTAAGAAAGCTAAGGATTTTATATTCAAAGAATGAAATCCTAAGTTTAGAACTTAGTTATTATTATGATATAATTAAATTAGGTTATTTTTATATCGGTAATCAAATAGTTATAGTTTTAAAAGTACCGATCGCCGTACCCCTGTCCTATGATCTTTACCGATTATCAATTGTTCCTAATAAATATAATCAAGTCCTTATTCCCAACCTACCTTTTATAGCAATTTCTAGTAATAATTCTATGTACATGGAGGCTGAATGCCCGAAGTCCAATTCTCTGTACCTTTGTGAACAAGAAACTATCTATGCACTTCGAGATGGACCTGACTGCATCAGAAATCTGATTGAAAAGCAAGAACTTGATTCAACCTGCAAACTAACATCCGTAATTCTTAATAATGAAGCGCTGGAACAACTGGATGAAAAGCACTATATGAGTTTCCCTACACCCATGAAAATTAAAATATCTTGTGGTCAAGATTTGTACAAGACACTTCACGGCAGCTTTCTACTGGAAATCCCGCTTAAGTGCTATGTCAAGACACCTGCAATCACAGTTGTAAATTCAAACGACTATATAAAAGGATACGCTATAAGGATAATAGATTTACCTAACCTTGGAAACCAAGTGCAAACAAATATATCTCCTATAATACTGAACTCAATAAACCTTCAAAAGCTTCATTTAATAAATTCAAAAATGTCTCTACAAACTCCAGTTAATTTAACTCAACTTGAAGATCATAGCGTATTATATCATACGACGATTCCTGTATACTTAATGCTTTTTGGAGCAAGCATACTTTGCATTTATCTGGCGTACAGAAGATTCCGTTTGCAACACATTAAAAGAAGTAACGCGACTGAAAATAAGAATATTGAAGATAAAAGTGAAGTTCATCCCCACGAAATAAGGGTGGATCCCAGCAACATCGCAGCAACTCTCTCAAGGAATAGTTGCTGATCTGCGGAGGGAGGTGTTATATTACCATAGACTATGTAATCATTTATTAGATATTTCTTATATACTTGGAACCGTGGAAACGCTGATTAAGCACAGGTGCATTGTATCATGTTAAAATCCTAGAATGTAAATCTGAAACCCTTGTTTGTTACACTTACTGTATTCCTTTAATTATTAATTCATTTTATTCATTCTTGTCTCCAACTTTGAGCAGGGATCACGTAGTTTGTAAATTAAATATAAGTATTAAATTTTAAGTTAATAAATTTGTATTTTTTTGGATCCTCCGGTTGTGACCGACGTAATTCACCATAAAACAAATCATATTAAAAAATATATACAAAACCAACAAAAAAAAAAAAAAATAATAATAAAAGTAAATTATTCTAACATTACAAAAAAAACTAACCACCACAAAAATTAACAAAATACGCTATTAAAGAAAAAAAAGTTATAATAATAACCATGCAAATAAACTAAATTGTTTTAATAATTAGAATTCTAAATATTATACAACAACTCAATTTATAGTGAAAAAAAAAAAATAATAATAATAATAAAACATTGTAATATTTAAAAATAATAAAAAAAATAAAAATAAAAAGAATCACATTAAAAGCATTAAGGATAACACATTGTGCAGTCTATGAACAAGAGATTAGTTTAATTAAAATAAAACTGTGGCTGTCTGGCATAAACCATTGTCTGAAAGCAAAATAACGACAATCTTATGACAACTGACAAATGTTATTGTTTTGTATTGATTGTAACTAAATTAGATTCTTTTATATTATTACAATAAATTATACTGTGTTGTGTTTATTTGAGATAAAAAAAAATGAATAAGGAAATAAATACCAGTTAAATTTAAGGTTATAGAACTTAGTTACTCTTAAGTTAATGGATTGTGTGTTATAAATCAAAAAGATAAAGTTAAAAGAAAAGACTATATGAAAAAGAAGCAACACGCAGACCTACTAGCTATCTACTTCTTCTTAGCTGGAACTCGCTTAACACGACTAGACTCAGTTCTTAAAAGTCCAGTTGCTGGTTGTGAAGGCTTGGCAGGATTAACATCGGCACTCGGAACCTCCTGTAGTATGGTCTCCAGTTCATCTTGAGAGTAAATTCTCTGAATATTACCGGATGGTAATTTGATGACGATGACACCATTATGTGTCCAAACATTACGAATACCAAGATGCCTGCGGGCCGACAAGAACCAACTCTGTCTCTGCCTGGTGAGAAATTCAGCTAACACAAAGTTGGTTCCTTTTAGCAGGGACTTCTTGCGCCAAAGGGTTGCCTTAGTATCCTCATCACTGAACTTAATGAGAATAGGTCGGCATTTATTATCAGAAGCATTTCCTAGACGTGTACAGGATTTCATAGAAGCCGTCTTGAAATTATTAAGCAGTAACTTGTCTTGAAATTAAGAAACAACTTGTGATGGAAGATCCTCGTTTTGCTTCTCTGGAACACCGGATAATAGCAAGTGCTTCCTTCTATGCCTTGTCTCAGCCACGTCTACAGTTTTCAAGACTTCTGCTAGTTGCCGCTGAAGTAATGTCAGTATGTTCCACACCTGCTGCTTAAAGTTTGAGAACTCCTCGCTCTATCTGAACATTGTTATATTTCCAGAGTGAGATGCTTTCAGTTGAGCTTCAAACTCTGACATTCTTGCCAGTAATTGAGAATTGACTGACCTTTGTACTTCTGCAATTGAATCCAAAGTAGCCATGGTGCAAGCAATGAAGAGTAACGAAGATTTATAGAAAGTAGCAAGCAGCTTATCAATTTTTGTGTAAAAGTTAACGTCACAAGACGGGTATGTGCAGGACAAATTTAAATTGCACTCATAGGGCCACTATTAGTTGTTGTGATTAAAAAAAAAAACTTTTGCGTAATTATAATTATCAGATTTGGACCGAAAGTTATTTACTAATTAGTTATTTAATTATATTGATTAACACAGCACAAAGTAAGTGTACACTTATTTACGCCTACCCACATATGTCGCCGCATTCTTATTATATATGTTAATATGGTTTTGAGTAACAAGTTAACTTAATAAATCTATTTAAGATAAGTTTGTATAATGATTAAAATGATTAATGACGGAGCATAATTATGACAACAAATAATTGTTGTCATAATTAAGCTCCTTCAAATATTTTTGTAAATAGATGACATTTTGACTACGCAGCGAAATAGCTGCTGGTTTGAAATTAAGATCAGACCAGCTTCCAATTTGCATTCTGAAGTTTTATTTATAAATTATCGAATAAATATTTGTATTTAAAACCATTCAGTTTAAATATTTTGTTTGAAAGTTGTTTTTGATTAAATTTACTTGGCGTACCAGCGTTACCATCTAAGTATTGTTTTACATACCACCATTCATTTTCAAATTGTTTCAAATTGACTACCAGTTTATGTTTTAAGGGTTATCCTTTTAAAGATTATTTAAACATGATCATTGGGCTAATGTTTGTATCTGGTCATGGCTGACCCTAGTAATTTGTTTGTAAAGTTGTGCAGTTCAGATGTGTTCAGCGCCTCTGGTGTCATATTGGAGAACTATTAAACTCAACCAATCACTGCTAAAAGGGGCGCGGACACGTCTGAATGAAGCGCTCGGTGGAAGATAGATCCAATTTGGTTCCAGCGTTCAACTGGTAAGGTTGTCTTGAAATCTCGATAACTATTATTACTTGGATATTTGATTGTTACTTTAATTCAATTTGTAATTCTCTTAAAATAAGTGATTATATTTTCTGTGTTTATTTTATCATAAATTTATTGAGTTTTATCATCGAAAAACTTAAATTGTGGACAAAGTATGAACGAATGCGGTGGTCCTGAAGGGATCAACGATTCCGGTGTTTTAAAAATATTAATTTTTTTAATTGTTAATCTGAAATATACAATTTATTAATAAATTTACTATAATGGCGTATTATATCGGATTTAAGATTTGTTAAAAGGTAAGTTGTGTAAATTTGACTTCAAATCCTCGAGTTAAAGCACAGTTGAAAAAGTGATCTTATTGTTAAAATTTTGGCCTCCTGAAACTTTTAATAACGCGTGTGACCTCCACGACCCCTAATCATAGCTCGGCAACGACGTGGCATGCTTCTAATGATCCTTCCAATATTTTCTTGCAGAATTCTCTACCATTCTTCCATAAATGCTTTAGCGAGCTGCTGCATATATCCCATACGTGTTCTATGGAATTTAGGTCGGGGCTCATAGAAAGCCACTCGATTACACGTATTTCATGACGTTGTTTGTAATCCGATGTGATGGCAGCTGTATGTGGTTTGGCATTATCATGCATTAATATGGACTATGGACCAATACCATACACTGCGAGCAAGATGTGATCCTCAAGAACGTTATCAATGTAAGCTTGAGGTCCGTGCGCTCTTCGATACAAACATCGCCCCAAATTATCACCGAACCATAACCAAATTTGTCATACTCCTGAACTGCTGCTGCACTATATCGTTCACCAGGGCGCCTGTAGACACGTAGACGACCATCGCAACGTGTCAGATGGAATCTTGATTCATCAGTAAATAGCACTGGTTTCCAGTGACGTAATTGCCAATTAACGTGGTTTTGGGAGAATTCTAAACGAGCTTGTCTGTGCTGCCCTGTTACACTCCTACGTCATTTCCTAAATACCGCATAGTATGGCCCACTTCAAACAACGCGACGGCTCGGGTGACTTCAATTTCAGTCAAATTTCTCATGATGTCCAAAATTTACAATAATTTCCCTCACTGCCTATAAACAAAATACTCGAACAAAACTCGTAAATGAGTTTTTTGTGTTTGAAAACTTAGAAAAATGCTATAGCGCCATTTTGTATTTGCGTCTATATAGACTTTTAATAACCATACTATGAACCGCAAAACAAAATAACGATGTTCTTTTGTTTTTTTTTTGTTTTTCAATTGTCTATTTAAATTTTATAATGGCCAGTTGTAATTAAAACCTTATGCAAAAAGTTTGGTACTATTACAATATCTTGTTCCCCTAATTGTTTTGAGCAGTATAGAAAAAAATGTTGATAAGGATTTAAAGCCGCGCGCATCACTGTAGGGCCCCGTTGTGTATCTAAATTATAAACTATTCAGCAACAATATTTACTTAATGAAAAGTACGATATTCTCTAATATTTATAAATTTTGCTACAGAAATCGGTTTAAATAAGTTTATAAATGGTAATTTGCTTAGTTTTATTTTGCTCATAAAAATTATAATGTGTTATTATTTGCTTAATGATAAAAGTTATACAATTAAGCCATTCTACAAAACTTATTACAAACTTAAAGAGTTTTAATAACTTCAGCCGATGAAAAGTATATTATAATTTCAAACATTCGCATAATATTAATAATCGTAATAACTTAATGAATATTTTTATTATTTTAAGACAAAATATTTATAATATATAAAAAGTAATATAAGTCAATTTGCGGGTTATTAATTTTATTTTGGTATCGCATTTTATAAATGTTTTTTTTATTTTATTTTAAAATCCCTATTTATTTTTGAAGTAAAACGATATAAAAGTTATATAACATTAATTTTAATTTATATATATTTCTTTTTACATGTATTTTTGTGTAGTCTAGAGATATTGACTACTGTGTGTGCGAGCGTGAGTGTGTTCCGTAAAAATTTTTTATTTTTAGAAATTTTATTTGTCCAGAGAATAGCTTGCAAGTAAAATGATAAAATAACATTTTAGAGGCAATTTATTCTTTGGTTACGAGCGACTTTCAGCTTATACGATGCTACATGTATACATAGTATAATTTAACCATAGTACGTTCATGTACGTGTCCGATTGTCATAAAAGCGCTCTTATTTTTAAAGTCCATCAGTTATTTTTATTTTGATAGGATGCTATAAGTTTTATAAAACTATTAGACCAACTTTAGTTTTAGTTTGTAAAAAAATATGGACTACGTTTGGACATGGTGTCATGTAAACTTTATATATAATAATAAATTTAAATGTATTTGTATTACTAATTTGTTAAAACCACGGTTTTTTATTTATGAGATAAACATTAAAACACTTGACCAAAAACAGTTTCCAATGTTACAATAAAAAACATCATAAAATTAGGAAAAAAGATGCACAGCGTTAACAATAATTAGAGAATAAATAATAATAAATGAATGGGAAGACTACAACTACTAAATAACAATAAAATAATAAAATAAATAAAATTAAACAATCACAATTCAATTATAATTCATCAACTTATTATTGACATTTAATTTAAATTTATTAAGAGAGAGATGAAATATGTAAAAAATTAATAAATAATTTGTTGTACTGGGCACAACTTCTATTAATAAATGAATTATTGTCTAGCTAAAGTTAATGTCTTTTTTATCAATAATGACAATACAACGATGATATTACTATGACTTGAAGTTGTTTTGAGATGTTCTATGGATTTATTTCGTAACCAGAAAGAATAATATATCTTTATAAATTCAATATGCTGTCGTATTACAAAAGTGAATTCCCTCCGATAAAGCTAGTCGTTATAAAGAGGAAATGAAAAGCCTTCTAGCTGGTTTATAAAATATTTGTACTTTATTCATATGATATCTTTGAAGGCTTATTGAAATTTATTTATTTATTTACTCATAACAATAATTCTTATATACTTTTAAAAAAATGCTTCTTATTCGAATGTGTTTTCTAACTTTGTCTGGAAAAATATTAGAGTTGATTTTAATTATTAGTCAAATTTCATAGATTTATTAATATTTTAAAGAGTCAGTCTGTTAAAAATATGCGCCATTACCTTTCGAATGTTCCATTATCAAAATCCCTGGATAGAGGATTATATTGGCTATATGTATGTTTAAGAAAATCCATATTGAATACGATTCTATCACGAAATTCTATACCACTATGTTCTTAACAGTAACCGGGTTTTGTATGAAAGGTAGGATGTGATTAGATTTTAGGATGTTGCATTTGGGGTCTGTTAGACCTTACATATAATTTGATAAGTGTGTATATTTTCTATCTTTGGATGCTTGTTCGTCAATCATTAAATATTTTCATGATCCTTTCATGGTCCTTCAAAAAATATTTTACTTTCAAAATCAATGACTAAATAAATTTGTTCTATTGCTTTGCTATTCAGTGCACCAAAAAATATTAAACATATACGAGTATTCAACGTACATGAAATTACACCATCACCTTTACATTGCTATTTATTCTAAAAAACTATGACAAAGGCTGTGTTTCATTAATTTGTTGAGGAGTTATAAACTTATCATATGAATATATAATATCAACATCCATGTCATACATAGTTTACACAAAGTTATTATATGTAATCACAATATAGATGAAACTGTAGATACATCTAAATGATTTTCATACTAGAATTTTCCGTGGGAACAATACTTCCTTTAGATACTCTCCACTTAAAGTAATATTAGGAAAAAATGGCTTTTTGCAATAATATGACATACTTTAGTTAATATCAGAGCTGAATTTTCCACATTAGATTAGATTTAACAAAGGAATATATTGGATATAGGTGTTGTCATTTTTATAATATATATATATAATTGAGCAAAGCGAGAAGAGCGAGCGGAGAGACTTTTCTTTTCTCTATGAGAGACTTTTCTGCATCCTTTGTACAAGCATCAATCAAAAACGGTATATCAGAAAATTTCCCAATTTTGTACACTGACAGTATGGTGGTGGTTTTAAAAGAAATGTTTTTCAAATATTCCATGTCATTGAGGAATCACTGAAAAACTAAAATTCCATAGACTTCAATGGAAAAAAATTTTCAAGCGAAATTTTCAAATTATAGTTAAGACATTAAGCATTTATTTAACATTTAATATAATATCTTGTTATGAACTATTAATCATAAAGTAAACATACAGTTTTAAACAACTTTAATATAAACAATTTAAACAATTGTAAATTTTAACAAATACTGAATTTTAAATCTTAAAGTTATTAAAATGAATCAGGGCTTTTTAGTCAAAATGCTATTCGAAGGGAAGATAGAAAGTAAATTAATTGTTTGATGAAAATCGGTTAAATAAGGTAAAGTTTTTGTAAATGACATAGTCACCTGACGAAAGCAGTTTTGCCCTCGTTTGCTTTTTTTTTCCAATGAATTATATAACGTTATATTTGATAAAGATTCCTTTATTTTCTAATGAATTACATAAAGTAATATTTGATAAAGATACTCACATTTTATATAGTTATTATTATAAAATTATATAGTATTTTTGAATAATTTGCTACATCTTACGTATAGATGAAGTCGCGGGCAACTGCTAGTTATTTTATATATCCTTATTTATTTATAATAATAATAATTATTTTATTTTTACATACAAAATAAAATGTTGTATTTACAATTTTTACGAATTTATCTTGCGTATAATCGTATAGTTGATTAGACTTTAAATAACTATCTAAAAATAAGGGTAACATTAGTATTTAGTAGGTATTTTTGGTAGGTATCTTTTCGCCCCTTTGACTGTTTTTCTTTCAACTTCACCTTCTATAGAAGGTTTTTTGGACCGAGGTTATTCGTCTGTGTATTCAGTTTAACTATCGCCTAAGTTGATCGTACTTTCGCCATTTTTTGTACAGATTTTGTTTCAGCAACTTTGTTCTGTTAGATCGTTCATCATCAGTGGTATATCTTAAAGTGTTTCGGGAGTTTCGACAATGTCATCAGCAAACTTCAGCAGAGTCAGTAAAAGCTCTATCTACTTTTAAGAGAGGGTCTCCTTGTATGGTTCCTTTTCGCTGAATCGCTCGCTTTTCTTTAAGTGTTAAAATAGATTTAATTTAAAATAGATGAATTACTTATACATGAATTTACCATCGAAATATATTTCGTGGTAATTATTTGTATATATAAAAAGTAATTTGGTTTAAAACTATAATGGTATCTTTCTACAATCTACTCTTTAAAAGCTTAAGACTAGATGGTTTTTTCATATCTTTTTTTTTCTATTATATAAAATAAGCATAACATATAATAACCAATAATAACAATTTTATAAAATGTTCGTTTTGCAGTAAAGTTGACGACGAAATGTGTTCTTGGAAGACGTTTAGGGATAATCACTGCTTTAACAAGTTAAGTTCAGAAAGGAAATATATTTCCTTCGTCGTTTCTGAACTTAACTTGTTATTATTGCAATAACACACAAATACCATTGTCGTTATGTAAATAACTTAAAATATGACTGAAAATATTTGGAATAATTTTTGTTGTCTTGTTTTTAGAAGTCAATAATAATAAAACTATAAACTACTAATAGTTCTTCTTTACTCAGTAATTTAAGATTTATAAATTAATAAGGTGTTATAAAAGAAAAACAAATAACTAAACACCAGAGTTATATTTTCCACTACAAAATGCAGAATAAATAATATTATTATATTAATTCAACGTTTGTCTATTTGTTTATAATTAGAACCGTATTGAAGTCAAATCTTTAAAATAAGGTTGTTTTACTCAAAGTTTGTAATTTTGAAACACGATTAAGACTCTTGAGATAATCTCCACGATTGTTTAATCAACGTGCCTTTGTCAAAATGAAATACTAAAAGAAATAGAAAAATTTAAAGCGATAAAGAGATTTTAAATGAAAACCCATTTTCAAGTAATAACTAAAGTTTCCTGGTTTTAAGGCCACTTATCTTTTATCCTTGATATTAATATCTAATCTTTACAATTTCTTAATTTTTTTTAAGCATTTTCGTTTCAGAATTTATTAATCGATTTTAATCAATTTTTAATTTTCCAAATCGAATCCATGCAACCAGCGTTACTAAGTTACTTTTATAAAAATATCACAAGTGAGCCTATGTTTCGAACATGTCTTAGGACAGTCGGCGTCTGGGAGGCGACCCCCTCCTACCATCACTGTGACGAGTCCGTCGACTCGGCTCGTCACACCTTGGCGGAGTGCGCTGTCTGGGACCACCAGCGCACTGAGCTGGTGGGCGTGATTGGCAGGGACCTCTCGCTGCCGCGCGTTATCAGCGCGATGGTCAGCAGTGAGAGGTGCTGGGTCGCAATGGCCTCCTTCTGCGAGCAAGTCATAGCCGCAAAGGAGGCCGCGGAGCGGGTCAGGGAGTCAGCCTCGTCCACTGACCCGCTCCGTCGGGGAAGACTGGGTAGAAGGAGGCGGGAATACGCCCGCCGCTTCCTTCCCCAGTTGTAGGCCTGGTGAGAGGGGAGGGTGACCCCTCTTACCTAACATAGGCATGCGATGGAAGGGTGCTCTACGTTGCTCGGGGCACCCTCATTCGGGGGGTCTCGCCGGGGCGTCACGGTGTGTGCTAACGCGATCCCGTGACGTCCCATTACGGCAAAGAGGGCAACCGTTGGTTTTTTAGTGGGTAGCCTTAAAAATGGCAGCATCCTCTATGCTGCCGGGTAGTCCCACATAACCCCCCGGCCGTCACCCCCCTGGGCCGACGGGGTACCCGTAACGGGTTTTTCCAACGGAAAAAAAAAAAAAAAAAAAAAAAAAAAGGACAGTCGGCGTCTATTAAAGTAACTGATTACTTTCCCACGAAATCGATCAAACAGTATTTGGATTTTAGTATTAAATCTATTTCGAGTTTTCTAAAAAATAAGGCTTGTTATAAAAAGAGTTTATTTAATTTGAACGGTAATTTTATTCATGTTTTATTTCGTATATTTGAAGTTACAGTTTCTCGTTCATATATTTTATTCAAAATAAAATGTTTATATTACGAATACACGAATACACACTACATGACACACACATTAAAGCTGCAGATAAAATGTAAAGGTATATTTTGTAATTCATTGGAATTCAAGAAATTATTAAAGGAACTGTGGATATTATGGACTCCTTACGGATATCATAATATCCTCACAGTTTATTCTACAAAGGTTGAACTAAATATTATATCCGGAGAGCTGCATTATGATTAAGATGCGAGAATCCACTCTGTGATATGACAGCTTATATTGAATTTCATCAAGTTATATTAAAATGGGGTGTTATGATCGTGTTCTCGGCAATGTGAAAGGAGTCATATTTAAAACTATATGCCTTAAATCGTATAATATTAGTACATCTGCATACTTTAGTGTTTCTTTTGTGTTTCAAAAAGTTTCATGAGGTTCTGTGCTGCTGTGTTATTATATATACATTGAAAAAACATTGGATAAAATGTTTAAGTACTGTATAAAACATCTCATAAGAATCGACAACAAGAAGGTAATCTGTCAAAACATAATTTATTATCATATACAAGTTATACGAACGAACCAACGAACGCAACAAAAAAAGTGCGTTATAAAATAGAAATTAACCTTCCCTTTTCTTCACAAATGTTAAATCAATTATCATCGGATATGTCACTTCTACTAAAAAAAAATGAAAGAAGAACTTAATCTGCAAACGTTAACTATAACGGAAAATGTTACAATTACAGTAATTAAGCAAGTCGATGAAAAAATTAAACCATTAATAGAAGAAAACGAAAAATTGAAAATCGAAATCTTAAAATTAAATAAGAAAATAGAATATTTAGAGATAAATGTAAAAAAAATCTACTGATACACGGGCTCCCCAAACAATAAGGTGAAACTAACAAGAAGAACTTAAAATCCTCGTAACTACAACAATAAATAATATATATATCATTCTGAAAGATGAAGAAATAAACCGAGTACAAAGACTAGGAACTCTCAGAACTCAAGAAACTCTTTTAGAACTAGAAAAATCATATATATTCTTTATTACAATCATTAGAAAACATAAAATACGACATTATAGGCATTTCCGAAATGCGAAGATTTGGTGAAAGAATAGAGGAACATGACCGCAACTTGCTAAAAGAAGAAACCGCAGTTCATAGAGGAGTAGGATTTATAATAAAAATATCACCCTAGAGATATAAATATGTACAGGAATTGATCGGGATATCTGACAGACTAGCTATATTAAACATAAAACAACCGGGATATAGAAAATCATGGTCTATAATACAGGCATATGCACCGACCGAATAAGCAGACGACGAAAATAAAATAACAATATCGGATTTTGACTACTTATGTATTTAAGAATAAACTTAAATATGTAGTTAGATATTGATTTAGGTCAGCGATTTATAGTTATTAATAAATATATAGAAAGTAAATAGTAAATATTAAATATAGAAAGTAAAAATTAATCTTTCAAAGAACATACTTTATAATTATAAATTACGTAACCCCATTCTGTAAACGCGGAAATGTAAAGTAATATTTTTTTTTTATAATATAATTATTTAATAACACAAGCTCGTGGCACGTAGCGAGTAAAAAATAAATTGCTTTCTAACTCATAAAAAACAAGCGGTACTGGAGTGAGTCACATCACATTCACTTCCTGCTCAAGGAAATTTTATATTGTTATAATATTTTTTATATAAAATTCGGAATAGAATCGATACTTACACTCGAGTCATAAAATCAACTTAACTTATATAAAGATTTTTATACAACTAATAAATTTTCCAATCAATTTAACACTTTATTTTTTACATTTTCGTAAAAAACAAATTGTTATATAAGAGATATATTTCTATATTTTTCTTTTCCAATTGTGATCTCTTTTTGGTGTCATATGACATTTGGAACTGCTAATACCATAATTATGCAATTAATTTAAAAAAATCATGAATAATTAGTTTGGATTTCGCTATAAAACTAATCGGCTCTAAGATACATGAATACGCATCATTGACACCAGAACCACCCCGACTGCCTTATTAGTTTTTAACAATTAGCGATGTCACTGGAAAACTAATCAGCAAGATCAAAATATTTTTAAATAGTCTTGTTTTTGAATATTTGTCTCTCAAAACAGTCATATTATTAACCACTGATACAAATTTATTGTTACAAATATAACTGTATAAATATTAACTGTAAAATAAAAATCAAACCACTCTTTATGGTATTTAACATAAGAACCAAACTTAAAAATAACATTCCATATAATTATATTTCAATGTTTTGTATATTTCTATATTAATTAAGAGATGTCTTGTTCGTACTATATAATATTTTAAAATAATTAAAGCTGATAAATGTTTACTTGCTATGTTGCTATCGGATGGGAATTGAGTATTAACAGAACTAGAATCATGTTAAAATTAAAAAGGAGAAAAAGATTTTCAGTTAAACTAGTGTTATTAATATTTTTATAATAAGATAATAAAGTAAATTATTAATTCATTATAATTTAATAAGGTGTTCCTTTAATTTTCTCAAGTACTTTTATGTTAATGAAACAAAATTAAGAAAGAAAAAAAATGTTGTACAGAACCAGATAAAACAGCTTTTATAACAACTACAATGCTGAACAATATTAATTAGGTAAATATTAAATTTTATCCGTTATCTTTTAAATCCAAGGATTCTGTTAAAAAGATATTAAAAAATAGTTTAACCTAATATCACCCACTCTCCTTAAACTAAGACAAAGTTATTTAAATAAATTACTAAATCTATTGTTCATTATATACCGTGCTTATTACAGATTTATGCCTAAACAAACATCATATGGTATTGCTTTTCCCCGACACAAGGGATGTAAACGTGCCAAAATATTTGCATAAACAACAGATTGTACTACATGCATAGTTAACAGTATCTTTAAGAGTATATTTTATATCATGGTAATACGATATGGGATATATAATATTCTTAAAGATATGCTTCTTTCGTCGCGTTTCGGAAAAAAATTCGGGGTGAATTTTTACAACTAAAATGATATCACAAAATATATTATATATATATGGTGGTTTACATTTTTCGACATACTATTAATTATAATATTTATTTAATAATTAATGACGATATCAAAGAAAATAAAGAGTTATGTAACCATCTTTCCATAGAAATAATTTATTTACATAGACATTTTATCGAGAGCAATAAATAAAGTTAGTAAAGACGCTCATATCATGCCGACGCTCGCCGCAACGTTTGACTAGCTGCGAAGGGAGAATAATTTATAATTGTATTTTGAAACCGACTCGAAGGAGCCTCCACGACTTACGTAACGGAGCTTGGTTAGGTATTTTCTGCAATTCTTAAACATACTGCAAGTTGAAAATGACTGCTTTTTGGACTTCCTTGTATTGCAATATATGCAGTTTTTTTAGTTTTAGAACCCCTATTGTGTTTTAGTTTTATAACCCCTATAAAAAGTATAATAGTGAAGGTAATTCCTCTAGCATCAAAGTTATTTCCCTATAAACAAAAAAACAGAGTTAGTCAAAGGAGAAACAGGTTGAAGTTTAAAATACTTTTTATTACATTAGACCTTTAACTTTGGTTTATTTGGATTAGAATGTATAGGATATTCTTAAAATAAAATCATCATGCAAAGTCATTATGTGAAATGAAATAATTATTTGAAACTATTGTGACAAAAGGAAGCCTTTTTCTACATAGATGTGAAGAGGGTTAAGATAGAGTCACACTGATTATAAGACGAGCTATTAAGTCTGTAATATAATCCTTACTGTTCTCGTCTAACAGCGCTGTTGTTGTTCTGAATAATCTGCATCTATCTTTACTATGTTAATAACTGTTGTATTATAACGTTAAGCTCATATATCTGTCGTGTAACTAACATTTTAATGAAAATAAGCAAGGTCCTTTCGGTATTTTAAATATCTTTTTATAATATAGGTATGGGTGCAAAACTTATTATATAAAATTATAACAAACTTTTATAAATTGCATGAAAATATATTGTACGTCAAGATGCAGCTTTCTAAATATTATACGCCACATATTGAACATATACATTTTTTTTATTTGAATGCTTTATTAAAATCTACTGAATTTGTCTAAAAAAGTATGAAATGTCTTAGCACTGAATATACACGTCTGTGATATATGAGTAACGCTATTTTCTGAGTCCTTGTTTCTCTTAAACGTTTTAGGAGAAACAATCAACCTTCTATATACATTGACAATGTGCCTTCCAGTTACATAGAATGTACAATGTCCAATGATATACCCAAAGTAGTCGATATTTTTTTTACAAATATTATTTTTGGGCTAAATAGCCCAACAATTAACAATTATATAACAATAATCAATCCTTAACAATTGTAAAAGACTAGCTAAATATCTAGTCTTTTACAATTGTTAAGGATTGATTTACTTCACGATCAACATTGAACTTATTTTTATTTTTAATTTATAAGTGTAATCTACAAATAATATATAACGATTTAACAAAAAAATTGAGAAATTGATCATCTTCGCTTCTATAAAAATTAACTTGATATAATGCCTGAACATTTAACTAGAAAACCTCGAAAAATTATATTCTTAAAATTTATTTCTGATAATACATATTATTATAAGTTGACTTCAGAACACCTAGAAACTCATTAGACCGAGTAACAAATTCAGTGATCTAATCCACAGGCAACTTTTTGTGACTACATTCAAATTAGTTCTTAACTTGTTAAAACTACACTTACTAGTTTTTTCAGTTATAAATGATTTGTAATCTTATTCACAATGGCGATAAATTTTAATTCACGGAAAGCAAGTTTTTTAAAACAATTAAAGACTAAAGTTTTTCTTTTTATGAGATCTAGTAATAACAAGAGTTTTAAATTTTAACTATTTAAATTGTGAAGTGACTCTCTAGTTTCATATATCCTGTTTCATACTTGTAGTCTTTTATATGTTATAAAGAAAGATTAAGGATTTATACTTTAAATAAATATACAAGTATATAGCTACAGTGATATAAACCGTCTGTTCGTCAGATAGCTGTTAAGAGGGTTAAGTAATAGTCATACAGGTTGTAGTTAAGTGAATATACGTCTGTAATAGAATCCTAACTATTCACATATTTATAATAAATGAGGTCGGCGAGGACTTAATAACTAGCACCTTCAGTAATGAATCTATTTCTACAACAATGCGTTGCTTTAGATATTTAATAATTATCTAATTTTAAATTAAAACTTTAAATTTAAAATAATGGATTATTTAGATTTTTGTTGCTTTATATCAAAAGATTAAGAGCGATCTCTGGAGAAGTATCTGTATTCCTAGAATAATTTTTAAAAATACTAAAGAAAGTAAAAATATATATTTTTTATGTTAATTATATGTTTAAAAAAATAGGAATTAAGTGCAGAGCCGAAACTTATCTAAGATGTCAAATATGAAGTTGTTATGTTTTTCTTACTCTATTATCACGTACATACCTGTTTAATAAATGAACAAAGCTGTTAATCTAGCAGAGCTAGTAAAGCTCATAAACATGTGCCATGGCGTGACCGAAATTTTCCTTTGCTTATTATAATTCTTGACATCTAAAGTCAAATACGTTTCATAACAGTATTCATTATTTTCAATGTAGATATATTAAAGCCCTTCTTGTTGTGGATTTGTCAAAGTGTTTTTATTTAGTTCTGCGAGTTTTTAGAAATCTTATTCAGTTATAATAAAGTAGTTTTAATTAAATTTGTCTCAAATGTACTGAACAAAGTAACTTAAGCAAAGTCAAAACTTTCGTCGCTACCTGCTTAAAGCGTTCTATAAATATTTAAGGTTTTGTATGTTTCAAAATTAAACTCACTTTTCTCACTGAAATTTATTTTTGACTTGAGTATAATGAAATAATATTTAAACGTTTATTTAGTTCCAATATTAAATTTTTTTAAGTAAATATTCATTTTCAATATTTCGGAGACTATCTGCTATACACTATATGTATCAATATAATAACTCAGAACTTATTATATACAGCTTTAATAGGCACATTGTAATGTATGGGAAATTTCTGATAAAATTAGTGAATTAATTGTATCGGTTAGTCTATTAATTTAATAGAGAAATAAAAATATACAATATAAAATCAGTATTATTAAATATCTTAGAGAGAATTGCTTCTATTTAACACATATATAGACACACAAGTAGACCTAGGTTAAACTTGTTAAACTTGTAAAATCCTTCGCATCAGGAGTCAATAAAAATAACTTATTAATTCAAATCAGAAGAATCGATATTTTTGTTTTGAAAGACAAAGATTTCTAATTAATAAACTTTGTATTTTCATTGAAACGAGTAAATAATTATTTATCAAGAACCACTTTGGTAAATTTTAACCAAACTAAAGTTTTTTTTAAAGGGAAACAAAACAACAAGGTATATGTGGATAACTACTAATGATGAAAAATTATGATAATAAAATAGGGACGATTCTTTAAATTAATCTCGTTAACTGCTCCAGAAATCGGTTTAACCCAAATTTAACCCGAAAAGACATCTTCAAAGCGATAAAATTGATTTGAATAATTAATCGGGTCCTTTTCGCTGTACCAAATGAGATTGTATATTCTCTCTACATGAAGTTTACCTACATTCAGTTTTGAATTCTTTGTAAATCGCTGCTTTGGTAACACTTGTCATTAAGCTTCTTAACTTAGAGTTGCTTCTAACTACAGAACTTTTAATTAAGAGCATTAGCATAATAAAACACCAGGAGAGTATTGAACGTAATCGAGTTAATGAAACTGTGTATATATATATATATATATATAATATGTGTATATTATATATATACTTTAAAAATTCATTCAATAATTTATATGAGAATTTTGTTAATATTATAACGCACATATTCCGTTCAATTACATTGCAATATTATGATAGAACCTAGAATCAAGATATATATGACTGCAAATGATATAGGTCCAGTACGTGGACAGGGGTATTATTTTCTAGTAGAAGATCGGTGAACTATAAGAAGTGAATTTAGTACTGTGAGAAAGCAGGAATCCCTTTTTGCTTTTGTTTATCTACTATTTCTCTTAATCTCTCTTGTCGTTTCCTTCCTTTCGTATATATTTTAAAAAGCCTTTAAACCTAGTTTTTTTATTATAACAAAATCTATAACGTTAGCTGGCACTAAAATTATGAATCTGCAAATCAAAATACTCATCTATTAAAAAGCTATACCACAAATAAAATGTAAGTTTTCAAAAATCTCATTAGCGTCTTTTGTGTTCACTCAAGCAGCTGAGTGCTATAAGGTGTCAAGTTTCTATTGTAGTGTACACTTGAAAGATTTAAGAAATGTATGACATAATTGCTAACATTGATACAAATTTCGTTTTAAAAATTGTTCATAATTTTTTAAAACGAAATTATTTAACCAAGATATTTTATAATTTTTTTTGTCATTTAATATTTTTTACATTTCGTGAACTCAAAGAGTGTGAAGTTTGCTCTATCGATGTAATAACATTCTGTGTATCACTAGTAGACCCAGTCGTGTGTTGGCGAGGGTAAATTTTAGGTTTATTAGTATTATCATACTATCCAATGCAATGAAATTTTTATTTAAGAATAATAGATATTTAAACTTGAGGTAAGAATTTTGAAACTTTTAAAAGGAAAAGTAATAAGAATTGATAACATAAAATGGTTTTGTATTTTCTTGCTTTAAAAAAATGAGTCAAATGATAAGTATAATTATATATTCTACAATTATCGTAAAATAACTTTATTGGTTCTTATACATTAAAAAAATCTTACAATAATTTAACCCTAAGACACTGGAAATAAAAGTTGTAATTTTTATTTCATGTAGTCTCAGAGATTATTTATATTTTTCTAATATTTTTTTTTATTTGGAATTAAAATAAAAAATACATCTGATGTTGGTAAGAAGAAACTTGATGTTGCTAATTTGTCCAGATCGACCCACATAACTACTGCGAACTTTCCCAACCCATTTAATCAGAGATTGCCTTCTGTAAATGGCTTTACTAACAGACACCCAATTTGTAACCATTTTGTCACTATAGTATCACTACTATGTTGTACTTCAAGATTGGACTTTGACTGTAGAATATTTATTATCGATTATTGAAAGAGCTTATATATCGATCAAATTCTGAAAATTATATTGACAATAAACGTTGAATACTTGAATCACTAGGGGTCGATCACTAGGGGACAGGTTCTCGGGCAACAGATTAACCTTCGCAATGTTTCAAGGACATCAGAATAGATTTTTAAATACAATAATATAAACAATTTTCACAAATAGTAATTAAATGTCTTTGAATGTGATTTTCCTTTGACAATTCCTTTTCTTATATTTATTATTTTCTAAATACAATTTAGAGCCAGTTTGAACTTTATTATATTCAAAAAAGTTCTTAATAACTTAACGATGTAACTACAATTAACGATGCCGAGGAGAAGACGACCTGACTTAGGTCGTTTCAGGCAATCAAATGTGCGAAGAGCTACCTCAGAGACAGATCAAGAAAATAGTCGTATTGCTATGTCAGAATTGCGTTATTTTGTGAGTGATAATGAAGTAGATAGGCTTAGAATGCAAGAAATTCGTGCACATCAAACACAATAACAGCAAGCACGACATAATGAAATTGAGCGAATCCGCAAATGGAGTGCTCCTGTCGTTCTTAAACGAGCTGCATTCCACTATGATACGGCAATTGATTATTGTGCCGACAAATCGGTAACAATTGGGTAAATGAAAACAATTTGTAAATATTGTAAGGCGTTGAAATACACTCATGAATCTACTTTATTATGTTGCGCTGGAGGCAAAGTAAAATTGCCACAATTGGTCCCACCACCAGATCCTTTACGATCTTTAGTTTCTGGGTTTGGAAATATTTCTAAGCACTTCTTGGCCAACATTCAGAAATATAACAGCTGTTTCTAGATGACATCATTTAGCGCTACACATATTATACAGGACAATTTCATGCCCTCTTTCAAGGTATTTTACCAGAATATTTTTTTATAATATTCAATATGTACTAAAATATATATATATCGAAAATAAATAATCGACAAACTTTTAAAAATTACAGATACAAGGACAAATTTATCACTTACTGGGGACATTGTTACCAGTACCTGATGCAGATTATCATTTTTACAAATTTATTTTATGGGCAATTCAGTTGCGGAAGTAGATAATCGTTGTGTTCACAATCCAACAGTGAAAAAAACCATTGTTCATGATTTACAAATGTTTCTTCATCAGAATAACAATTTAGTAAACATGTTTACAATAGTATTGGATCGGATGCCATCTGACAGCCATAATATTATCATTCGAGCTGACAAAACACCTACCGGTAAACACACATAGAGGTTTAATTCACCTACCATTGAAGAAGTGGCTGTTGTAATTGTGGGAGAAAATTTACAATCTAGTGATATTGTGCTTCATCGTCGGAATAGTGATTTATAAAAGTGTATCTGAAACACACAGGAGTTATGATGTTTTACAATATTCTTTAATCTTTTGGCAGGGGGAGGATGGATACCATTTTAATATCAAAATGGTAATTCAAGTAACAGGTAAATAAATTGAACAAGATTAAATTATATTTTTTAAAACAATTCAACTAAGTAACAAATTAAACATTTATCATTTTTGATTGCAGGTGCTGAAACCAACAAAAAAGTTAGTTAGTGCTTTCTAAAAAGTTAGTGCATTTCTATTCATACAGACTCATCCGTCAAGGTGAAGTAAATCATATTTTAATGTGTCGAAAGACTTTTTCATCAGTTTGCAGTTGACATGTAAAAATTGAGACTGAACGGTTGACATACATCCGTTTGAACCAACGAACATTGAACGAGTTTTATTAAAATGTGTACATGTGTAGTACTAATGGAAGAAATACAATTTGGGGATGTTTTAATTATCTATATATTTTTATAGTGTGCAATGTTAACAGAGACAAGTAATAATTTCAGATTTTTTATTTTTATGTCACTTTAACTAGGGGAGCAACCAGACCCTCAATTTTGACTCACTGCGACCGCGAAATCTCGGGTGCCGTTTACATATTGAGCGAAGCGAGCAGTGGAAGAAGAAATCATTTATTCAAGCACTCTATAACACTAATGTATATGCGGTAATCGAGAAATATTTATTTTAATTTTTTTTTTCGTCTTAATCGGAAGAGTCGTTTCGACGCCAACCCCGGACATTCAATCAGAAAAATCTCACAAAGAGCGCTCCGCTCGCCTCGCTCGCTTGGCTCAATAAGCAACCATATTTTAATTTGACATAGCCAGAAGTGTCTGTATATATAAGTATATAAGTTTTATTAAGAACAAAGTTATATAGTAAAAGTAAGTTGTTCATTATGAAAATCATATAACATATATGTAGCGATATGATATTGAAGTAATCGCGTGGAAGTTTTAAGTACAGTTAAATTAGTTTGTTAAAGTTCTCTATGTGGGTCTCAGGGGTCACTGCGTGTTCGAAGTCAAAGATCCAATTAAAGTTTGTTCTGGCTCCATCTCAGTATTATCGATAAGTGTCGCGAGTATCTGAAGTGTCTCAATAACTTGTCTCACTAAATTCTAACAACTGTTTTGTTTAATAATATTAAAATTGGGTTATAAATTGAAATTGAGTCGAATTTGTATATGCAAGAGTTTTATTTGTAAATAAAACCAAATCTTAAAACCGTTCATACCTTTTAATTACATTATACTTTAGATAAAATATAAATAATACCAAATTATGAAACTTAAATTATTCAACATTAAATAAAACATTTTTTTATTACAACATTTTTATTTTAAGTAACTTTATTATTATAATGAAATTTATTATTTTATGAAGAGATTTATTATTATTAAAAATATTTAAATAATATATTTATTTTAAGTATAATAGTGAGTAAATATCCATGGTTCTGATTTTCAGTACTATATGTACGTTGTACTTTTGTTATAGACGTAATTATATTTCGATAATAATATTCTCTGATGTAGTAATGTAACATCAGTTAAATACAATAATACTTTCATACATTTAATGCCAGAAGTATAAAATATTGGAGTTCACATTTATTTTACAATTGGCGCTGTATGACAAAAAAAACATACATATTCAACAGAAAATCCTTAGTTCTGGCTCCCATTTTCTTTTTTGCTTAGGTCGCATTAATTTCAGGTTTAAAAGGTATATCACACAATTAATATTTGTTATCTTTAGAAATTAATTCCAGCTCTTTTAGATCAGCAGTTAGTCATTAGAGAACTATTTCAAAAAGTATTTAATAAGGTCAATCTAATTGATTAGTGAAATTTCATGAGGATTTGTGAAGCCCTAATACGCTATTATGTTATTACGCTTACCAAAATTTTCTGAGGATCTGTGAATTTTGTTATATGCTACAGGAGCGCTCGTTGTCGTCGTTATGCATATTCAATATTTACCTGAAGGTATCTTATAATATGTTTATCACACCGTTTACAGAAAGGTTTAAGTTTGTATTTTATAATGTGTTTCTATTTATAATTCAACATATATTTTATATACTATACAAGATTAATATTTATTATATAAACATATATTCTATTTTTTGAAGTACTATCTGTCAACAATATTATTTAATGTTGTACATACAGAATATTTGTATAACATATAATTAGTTTTTCAGAAATTTATTAAGAAAGTGCTAATAAATAATTATTTTCGTGTAATTTTTAACAGCTAAGTATTCAAATTAAATTCGGATATTGGTAAAAAGACAATCCTATACTTTTGTTAAAACCATCAGTTAATTAGTATGTAATTAGATTTATAATACAATTTCTATTTGTCACCAGAATTCATTGCGGTGCGCGGTGACAGAACGTAAAGCACCCTCAGTGAACATAAAACGTTCTCTCGCGTATAACGAATTACAGATTAAAACAAGGGTATTTGACGGAATTCGGCTCTAGTATTTGAATTTTCCTAGGTTTCGACAAGTTTAGAAAATAATTGGAATCCATGGTGTAAGATCTATATATATATATATAATAAAATTGTAAGTAATAATTATTTAAAAATATCTTTTCGTTTAAAATGTCCGAGATACTTTTTAACTTAATATATTTTAGTCATATAGGATAATTTCTAAATACTCCCAATATTGTATATAGTTCAGTTTATAAAACAAAAAAAATAAGAGTAAAATTCTCAAACGAATTCCTAAAAGTTATTCTAAGATTATGCAAAGTTTTAACATTACTCATAACTTCTTAAGTTTCTTCGAGAGTACTTTGAAAATCTTTGGTTAATTTTAGTCTCTGCTCTTCGCTTATTTCTCTTTGTTCTACCAGTGGAATGACTATGAATCGGCCTCGCTTAATATTCTAATATTTATATTTACAAGTGTAATAAAGTGGTATTCATTATTGGGGACTTATTAAATTGAAAGAATTTTAGATGTGATTTTATAAAAATCTTTCTTAGGTTTTTTATTTTAGATGAACAATATTTTGTCTAATGTAATATACTCTACATTTGTTGCATTCGTAAACGTTTCCTAAAAAAAAGTAATTATATAATAAAAACAAAAAAATAGGTATGGATCGACAGATGAGTATTTCCCTTAGTTATATAAATTCCATACAATTACAGTTTTCATAGACCGTAGCAATTGACTTAGCAATGGCCAGAAGGGGAACCGGCCTCGGGATATTTTCTAGAAAATTCCTCATAAAACCGATCATAATTGAATGAAACTACGAGAAAAATACTTCTATAATTTTATGTGCATTTTAGTAATGAATTTCAGTATGTATACAAGCTGTAATAAAGCAAGATTTTTTTTTATTTTGCAATAAAATTTTTTTCCGTAGTGGTTTAGTACTGTGGGTATTAAAATAATTTCAATTAAATATCAATTGAAAATACGTTGCATGAATGAATATAAATATTTTACATGAATTTTAATTTATATCAATTTTTAGCTTTTTGCATTCCTTCTCAATATAAATTTTAATAAATTTCAAGTACATTTTACTAAAATTTATCTTTGATTGTTAATTTATTTTAGTAACGAGGTACTGGTTGTCAGTTTAATGATTTTAAAGAGTAACCACTTCATAGAAGTTCTAGAAGTTCTCCACAGATCAATGATATACCTAGAAAGTGGTATCGAGTATAAGTTATAGATAATATATTTTTGCCTCAGTTAGAGATAACTTGAAAAATTAATGTATATTAAAAGTAGGAGCTTTCGAAGTGAAACGATATTGACATGTAAATAAATAAAAATGAAAGAACAATGATACGTTTAAGGTTTCGTTAAAGATATCATTGTACTTACTAAAAGAAGTTACTTAAATAAAGGCTTATTAAAACGTAGGTATAGTATAGAAAGTAAGTATAGTAAAGGCCAATATACCTTATATTGGGCTACTTCCGATAATAATTTTCTTTACAGAAACTTTTGTTAAAATTTTGTTTTTGGCACATACATACAGACCAACCATATAGACGACTTGCTGCGTCGCGTTTAGCGTCTGTACTCATGACCGTCTCCGGTACATCCAATCCTCGGATCATGAATAATAGAACTCATATTTCTTTATTTAGCAACTAAAGAGATGTGTTTTATTTAAAAGTTGAACTAAGATATTAATTTCAGAATTTCCATCTCAAGAAATTAAGGCTCTTCAGCAACTCTTATAAATAAAGCTATCTGTACTAAATGAATGTAGAAATAGATACCATGATTTTCAAACACAGGCCATGAGTCACCCTCCTCTTATAACTCTTAAAACGAAAATCAAAAATATCTAAATCGGGAAATCGTAATGCAATATTGTTATAGATACGACACATTCGAACCAAGGGATTGTAAAACGATGTGTTGTTTTTATACACGTTCAATCTGAACACTCTTGGAGCCTTGCATCGATGCGGAGTGTTAATATTAGTATGTGCTAAGAGGTCAGCACAATCCAAACGGGAATGGACAATTTTATACAAAGTTGTTAAGAAAGCGATTTTACGTCGAGCGTTAAGGGGAATTACCTTGAAATATGTTGATCTTTCTACGCACCCATTCAGAGTACGTGAAAAACCAAATCGCCTACAAATATCCCCTAGAGAATATGTTTTTGAATTGCTTCAATGCGGTTGGAATGTATATCATAATATGGAGACCAAATAATAGAACCATATTCTAACCGGCTCCTTACAATACTATAATATAAATTTAATATTTTTTTCGGATTTTTAAAGTCTCGGAGTTTCTTAAAACAAATCCAAACATCTTTCCAGCTTCTTTGATAATGTAATTGTAATGTTCTCTAAACGTTAGCTTTCTATCGATGAATAAACCAAGAACCTTTACCTTCCTTCTTACTTACCTTTATCCTTTATCTTCCGTTCTATCATACTATTATTAATTTAATAATCAAAGTTTAACCCCATTTTACTAAATTTTATGTAGACATGGAGTAAGTAGACTCCGTCATTAGAGGTCGACACGACATGTGTACTTTAAGAAAAAAGTCCTAGTAGTTTCAAAGAATGCCTTTGTTGTATAGATTTTACTGACCTCGTGGCAGGTGTGAGTGTGGTCATCACGTATATATGATATATTCAATGTTATTAATAGCATTTAAACCAATCATCCTACAACTTTGTATCTCACTATGCATATAATTCTAGATTTTATAAGCTATGCAAGAATCATGATATGAGAATATGAAATTTACTTGTATGCCAGTTGTTAAAGAGAATTTTTAGATTTGTATTCAAAACTTGTAGTATAATTTTACATTTAACCTGTGTATGGTATAAGACATAGTTATTAATCATATGAGGTTATTTCTCTTTGCACGAAACTCATATGTCTGTAGCAGACGAATACCGCTGCGTAATGGCACTTACGTACTCCAGAGCCTATTATGAAAACCCACAAGCATTGTGTTATTAAGCTTCGAATGGGAGTCGTTTAACAGGTTTATAAGTTAAGAACCTTTATATAATAAGTAAATTAAATTAAATTAAAACTATATATAGTAATATAAATCAATTTGCGAGTTATTAATTTGATTTACCTACGACTACTTTTAATTGTAACTAATTTATTTCAATTTAATATAAAACCTGACAAGTGACATGAAAACAAGTGAAAGTTTTAGTTTTATGTATGTGAAAATATTTTATTGTTTGTTTTTTTTTTTGCACTCTAAAGAAATAGTGTCTACTGTGTGTGCGAGTATGTGTGTGTGTCCCGTAAATATCTTTGATATTTATAAATTTTATTTATCCGAAAAATAGCTTGAAGGTAGGATGAAACAGTAACATTTTAGAGGCCATTTATTCTTCGGTTACGAGCAACTTTTAGCTTATACGATACAACATGTATACAATTTAACTATAGTGTCTGAATTTTTATCATAAAAGAGTATTTTTTTAAATTTCATCAGCTATTTTTATTTTTATAGGATAGATTTTCATTAATAGAGAAATCATAGTTTTTTATGTAACATTTACGGTTTTTTTATATGGTGTCGTGGTAATATAACTAAAAGGTAAAACTAAATTTCATTTTTTCATGTCATTTTTCATTTTTTCAATTTTAAAATACAATATATTATATAATTTTTGCGTATCAAGATCACAGGTCACTATTTCTAGAGAGGAAATCTTTCTATTGCAATATAATTTTATTTCAGAAATTTACTTCTATCCCTGAATGTCATATAAAAGACAACAAAGCTAAACGATTACTAATTATAATAATGTCATCATTTAGCTTTTAAAAATCATACACATGGATTAATTCTAATACTCAAATAAAATAACTGCATTTTAATATATCTTTATAAATTAAACATTGGCTCTCGTATTACAAAAATGGATTATCACTGATAAAGCGCGTCTTTATAAAGAGAATATTAAATAAAAAAACTGAAAATTTATTTAGTAATAACAATAACTGTGGCATATTTTTAATAAAAATTTTTGTATCTTTATTTAATTATTTTTAAGTAAACGTCATTATTTGCAACTGGTTTTTCTTGAATACGTTTCTCTGAATCGTATCTTGTATTATCTTTTAAATAAATGTATTGTGAGAGTAAACACAAAAAATAATAGAAATATATCTTTCATAACGGAAACGAATACATTTATTTAGATATGAAGGAATGCAATATTAAATGGTTCTATCAAATAATTTATTAACCTCTGATACATAGTTGGAGGATCCCCTTTCCATTTTAGTTTCCGTGGTACAATTGGCCAACATTCTCAACTATCTATTACTCAGGAATAATCGCAATGGTTCATGGATATTGACTTTCATATTTGCGAGGGACGACTGTATAAATACTACAAACATCTATTGTGCTATTTAATATTCAACTATTAATTAAGTTTAGTAATCCATTCCTTAGATCTTTGTTTTGTTTACTAAGATTAAAGAGCTAATTTCAATAAGACTTATTTCTATAAAACTAAGACTAGACAAGACTAATGCTTATTTCTATAAAACTAAGATTAAGGAGCTTATTTTTATAAGAGACACAATTTTTTTTTTACAAAACACTAAATAATTTGAAATCGGTTAAAATACAGATTCAAAAACAATAAAAATTCATAATATATTGTTTTAAAAATACATCATTCAAAACATTGCAAGTCAACAAGTGTTAGCCGCGTGTCATAGCTGAGGTTATTGTTCTCAGTTAATTCTAACACAGAAACATCGAGCTCGCTCAATTAGAGCAAATTAACTTTACCAGTAGTTTTGAAACTTGTTAAAGTGTTTTTGAATGGTTTGAAAATGTTGAGATATAAAAATATTAATAAGGCCCTTATTAAATAAAACTCAATTATTTCACTGAATTATTACGCTTGATATGTCAATTAGAATAATGAATGATATATTTTACACCTAACGTTATTATTCACATTTATGGATATTTTGTTCCAGAAGTTTATACTCCTTTAAAAATAACCTGATTTATATTTATATTTTTGAAACTTATTTTATATAATAAAAGAAAAAAATATATAAAACTATTTTAATGTTTTAAAAAGGTAAAATTTTCTTTAAATCTTCTTTTTTTACCTTCCTCAAAAGCATAATTTATATTTAATACAGGAGACAGTGGGTGATGGTGAATAATTTCAATCAGTTAACCTGTTTGCTCATTTGCCCGTCTTTTAAAATAAAAAAAAATAACAACAAATTATGACTAACTTTTATGAAATTCATAAGATTTCGTTTTATTCGTTTCGAAAAATACAAATGTTGCCGATAAAAATGATAAAACAAGAACATCTTGTTCTTGTTTTATCATTTTTGAAGACGTATGAAGACGACCAAGAAAATAACACACAAATTGTTATTTGTCAACCAACCCTTATGCCATGTTTGCCATAAAGCGGTTTAGTACGATGCAGCGACAGAATATGACTCAAAAGTTCCCACTTGTGAATCATTTGTATTGTCTTGTGTATTGTCGCAATACTAAGGGTTCTTTCTACTTCAACCCGTACTTCTGGATTGATTTTCCAGTGAGATATAATAAAAGATTAGTAACAGATTGAAAACATTTTCATTGTTGTGATAACATCTTGTAGAGTATTTAATTTAAAACTATCTCATAAACTTTACTTAAGAGCATGAGCAATATAACTAAAAATGACAAAATGAAAATGATAAAATGATAAAATATTCGTGTATATAGATTTCATTTTAATAAAATAAAATAAATATTTTATTAAAATTGATTGTATTTATTATTTTTTTATATGTCACAAAATAAATCTCATTTGTTAGAAAATAAATTACTAAAGTTAATTCTAAATCTATTGATAGTATTTTTATTATAATGTTATAAATTTAACAGTTAACCTATTAATAACTGATTAATCATTACAGTTCAGTGCTTATTAAGCTCGTATAACAACTCAATGAACCGTGTAAAGGTTAACTTTTAATTAGAATATCAACATTTTATTTTATAAAATAATATACATTTATATTTATTATGGATATTTACAAAATCAAGTTTCGTTGGTAAATTTACAAGTTATATTGCACTGGTTTAAATTCTAATAAACTTGAACAATCAGATTATAAAATTATTATTGAATGAACTTGCTTATTATTATATTATTACGATAACGATACTTTGTCACTAAAATAATATTCCAAGATGAGGTAGTGGAAAATCTCAACCACATATCATAATTGTTACAATCTATAAAGGCTCATCGTACTTACTGAATGTGATGATCAACATATTTAGCTTCATATTTCACTAGTTTTATATCTTCAACTAATTTATGTATCTAGGAGGTTTTATTTCAGGTTCTTAGTTTAATTCATTCATTTAATTTTAATTCAGGTTAACAGATTAATATAGGTACATTTGTTTTTTTAAAGGTTATATTTATTTATTTTGTTTTTTGTTATTTTTATATTTTAAATATTTTAGTATAACTAAAGTGTTTAAATTTTTACAATATGACAAAATCCTAAGTAAAAATATTAATAATTCATAATAATTTATTATATTTCTTCATTATATATTCAAATAGAAGCGCTGGTTGCAGCTTGTCCATAATTTAAACAAAAGAATTAATTTGTTTCCGTTACTTTTTTTCATGAAACTAGGAAACATTGAATTATTAACAAATATATATGTTTTTTAGGTATAAAGAAATATCTTAAAACATCAGTTTGTATTTCAATTGCAATGTTGTACATACATAATTATGAAACAGACAACAGACTACTTTAATAAAAGTTAAGTTAACTTTTATTAAACAGACTTCGTTTTAAGAAAACTCTTTAAGGATTTCCTATTAAAAGGATATGAAGAGAGTATATGATAGTAGCTTATGCCTTCAATAAAAAAAATACTTAAGCTCATTCAAGCCTCACTTATGTCGTCTTTAAATAACTAACTAAATCTATTGACATAGTTTATTATATGAAGAGACTTATTTTCACTTTAATGCCTAAACAACCATAATCTTGTATTGCTATTCAAAGACACAAGGGTTTCGAACTTGCCAAAATATTTGCATAACAGCAGACTGTAGTATATACATAGTTAACAGTATCTGTAAGCCCCTTGTGGATTTATATCTATAAATATGTAGAAATAGATTTTATCATAAGTAACGCTCATGTAATATGATATAAAACAATCATATTCATTTATTCAAAGTACGTTTATAGTTTATACTACAGAGGGTAACTATGGGTATGATTCAATTTAAGTAACCCTTCTCTCATTAATACTTATCAATTGTATTTAAAAAATAACACATTAATTTATGGGTTTTCCTTAATACCGCACTTTGAACTTGTCTTCTTATACGGTGATACTTATATGTTGATACATGTTGTAAGTTATTTCTTTTTTTTTTGTTAAAGGAGGGAAAAAGAGCGCGCAGATCACAGATAAAATCCTGATCCAACGGTGGAGAGGCTTGTTGGAGTCCCCAGCATCCGGTTTGTACACTGTAGGGGCCATTCGGCCCCACCTTGAGCAGTGGATAGACCGGCGGCACGGGACACTGACGTTCCGCCTTGTGCAGATGCTCTCGGGGCACGGCTGCTTTGGCGAGTATCTGCACAGGGTTTAAGGAGAGAGGCGACCCCTGGCTGTCACCACTGTGATGAGCCGGCGGATTTGGCTCGTCACACTCTGGAGGAAAGTGTAGAGTTCGACCGCTAGCGCGAAAAGCTGACGGTCGCGGTTGATAACAATGTCTCACTGTCATACCCCAGATGCTGGATAGTGAGACCGTTTGGGTCGCCATGGTCTCCTTCTGCGAGCAAGTCATTGCCGCGAAGGAGGCCGCGGAGCGGATCAGGGAGCTTACCTCTACCGCTGATCCGCTCCGTCGTGGGAGACTAGGTAGACGAATGCCGGATTATGCGCGCCGCTTCCTTAAGTAGTCTGCAGTGCTTCCGTGGGAAGGGAGGGTGACCTCTATCACGTCACATAGGACTGGGTCGTGAGGGTGCCCTAAGTTGCTCGGAGCACCCTCATATAGGGGGTACCGTCGGGGCGACACGGTGAGTGTTAACGCGATCCCGTGACGTCCGACTAGGGCGATGAGGGCAACCGTTGGTTTTTAGTGGGTAGCCTTAAAAATTACAGCGTCACATAATATTTATTACATTAAAGAAAAATATATAAAACTTATATAATAACTTGATAACAGCTAAATTTGGCCATTAAATAATTCTTTAGAATCTTAATTATTAAACAATGGAGGAGTTGAGGTAAAGCTGAAATCTCGTGCAACAACAATTTAAATTTAAAAATAATTGAAAATTTTCTAATATATTAGTTAATTACAAGGTTTTTAAAATAAATTTTTCATAATTTAAATTTTGAAAATGTGTGACGTTATATAATGTATGTTTTAAAAATATTAATTTTACTTCAAGTCATACAATTAAAGTTGTCACAAACTCCATGAATATCGGTTAGCATAATTATTTACAGAGTTCAATCTCATATTCAGTGTGTTCTTATAGTTTGAGAGAACTTTGGAGGGTCTGGATTAATGAAAGGTGTCACAACACACTTTACAAACTAGTTTATATACGAACTACACAGATATAGTTTACAATTAGTCTGAGAGCTGGTAAATTAACTATAAAATCTGAGAAGCAATATTGCGACATGAGAGCAAAATGGCAGCAATAACTCTAGAAATAAGCTAAAGTATTAAGCATTTTTTTATGATAAAAATATTAAATATTTAAGATATTACATAATATAGGTCGTAGATTTACGGCAGTTTAATTTGAATCGATACCCTATTATAGAAACGTCAGTTTGAATACATACAGATATATCTAACATCAACAGTTGTATGTACTTGATATATGATAAGCGTACATTGAATATTAAAAAAGACCTTTAATTCTATTCTTTCTTATATTAAATTAGTATGATTTAGTCATATTCAACACTAAAACTTATTATATAAATTTACAATATATTTGTTTTACTGTAGCGCTAGGATGTTATATTTTGTTTAAGTTCTGTTAAACAGGATGGAGTTTGTAAGAGGGTAATATAAAATTCAATATGATAATTATAAAACATATTTGTTCTTCAAACACAAACTAACACAAACTTCCTCAAGTATTTTCTTTTAATGTGCAATAAGAAATAAAGTGCTTTTCATTTCAACATGTAAGGAAAATAAGCTTTAGAGTTGTGAAAGAACATGGTCACTCTTTCAGTACAAGTTGTTATAAGAATTGTAAATAAAAGCCAAAGCTGCATTTACGTTTAGAAAACTAATAAAAAAGTCACTTACCTTTTATTTAAGTAAAAAAGGAAAATGTTTATTTTTAAAATATATTTCAAATTTTCTTTCAGACATCTATATGGAGCATTTTGAGGCGGGAGCCCTTTCTCTGCACCAGCTATTCCTAAGATCTTTAAACGGTATTTAGATGACACCTTCACAGTTCTGCCTATTGATCAAACATCTAATTTCTTAAAACACCTTAATTCCATTAATAAAAAAATACAATTTACTATGGAATTAGAATCAAATAATTCATTAGCTTTCCTTGATATTCTTACCATCAAGAACCCTGACAATACATTAGGACACACTGTTTACAGGAAACCCATACATACAGATGGCTATCTCAATGGTAAATCCCACCACCATCCTAGCCAGTTGCTTACCGTTGGCAAATCTTTGTTTCAGAGAGTCCATCACATCTGCGCTGCTGAACACCTAGAGGGGGAGCTCCAGAATGTCAAGCATGCCTTTGTTGTCCCTCGCCAGCGTCGCAGAAGCCACATCAAGCCACTCACAGTCGAAAGACAACCGGTCCTACTTCCATATGTTAAGGGAGTTACTGACAGAATTGGTAATATCTTTAAAAAGGTTTCTATTAAAACTATTTACAAACCTCATAGAAAAGTAAGCCAATTCTTGAGACCTATTAAATGCCTTTACAATGTGCCGGGGCATATAAACTTGACCGCGATTGTGGTTTGTCATACATCGGTCAAACAAAGAGGAGCATCGGTACAAGAGTTAGGGAACACATATTGGATATCAAGAATAGGCGTACATCGAAGTCTGCAGCGTGTGAACATACCATAGACAAGCCCAACCATTATATTAGATTTGATAAACCACAAATCCTCGCTAGGGAACCCCGCTATATACCAAGAATGATTCGCGAGGCTATTGAAATTAAAAATATCCTTATTTCAATTTTTCTATTGATTGATTGATGGTTGGAGCCTTTCTAACACCTGGGACCCACTCATAAATACTGTAAAGTCTCACGTCTGGGACCGCACTGTCAGACCTCAGGATACATTTAGTGCGTTTTATCTACATCCGGAACTCTATGCCCGCAAACTAAGGAACCGTTGGAGGTAGATGATTAATTAGCTGACTTTCTGACAGACACATACATCTCGTCTATCCGTGAACACGATTACTGCAGAGTATTCAAAACGATTTGATTTTAACCCGTAAAATCAAAAATGTAACCAAATTATACGCGAGTTTTAATCCGTAAAAATAGTTTTATTATAAATCTATAAATAGTAATCTTATAGTTTTTGTATTACTGCAACTTTTATAATAAATTATTTATATTAAACAGTGACATGTGATATATTTGAAGTATAAGTTAAAAGTTTTAACCGCAATTATAATAATGTAAATATATTCTTACAAATTACATTCTCTTATAAATCTGTCTAATTAATGAATAAATCAAAAAAGAGTACAAGTCATAATACCAATATTTATAAAAATTACTAAGTATAATTGTATATTATCTGTATTGTGATAATAAAACAGAGCTCCAGCAGTTTCAGGTAAATAGTTTTAAAACTATATATATATTATTAATTATAAGTAGAAGAAGCTCATTAGACCTAAGTAGTAAATGCAATGAACTAACTCACTGAAACTTGTGACTAAATAGTCATAAGAAGTTTCAGTAAGTTAGTTTGTAAATAAATGCAAATGAGTTCTTTGCTTGTTAAAAGTTATTCTAATGATCACTTATTAACTTTCCGATGAAAGAAGTTATTATATATGTATCTGTGTGTGTATGTCTTTTTAGTTTATTTAAAGAATTTAATAGACTGTAGTCCCTTTTCTTTTTATTAACACTATAATAGTAACAGAATTAATTTTAATAAAATATCATTGTTAGGAACATTTATGATATCTACAATTGATAACAAGAGTTCTAAACTTTACTGCCCTGAACATCGTCCGAAAGATGAAGCTAATTTCTATTGAAGCGAGCTTCTGAAATAAGTTGCTCATATTAATTAGATGTATTTATTTATATATAAACTACTAACTATATTTTTTCCGCGCACTGTATAAGAGTAATTGTGAAAACTCTCTACTTTCATATGTAATAAGTCTTTAATATGTAATGTGGTATAATAAGGATTTATACTTCAAATAAATATACAAATATATAGCTACAGTGATATTAAACCGTCTGTTCGTCAGATAGCTGTTAAGAGGGTTAAGTAATAGTCATACAGGTTGTAGTTAAGTGAATATATGTCTGTAATAGAATCCAAACTATTCACATATTTATAATAAATGAGGTCGGCGAGGACTTAATAACTAGCACCTTCAGTAATGAATCTATTTCTACAACAATGCGTTGCTTTAGATATTTAATATATTGTGATGAGCTTAAATATTTTAAATTTAAGTAATATTAATTGATTATTTATTAAATGTAATTTATTTCTTAGTGAGTTCAGTGACACTTGAACTTTGCTAAGCTATCAAATATGAAAGTGTTTATAACATTGTAGTGTTGTTTCCTAACTTATTGTTTAGTATATATATTATATGGTTATTGTGAAATGTTCGCAATTCACGTTGGTTATTATAATTCTTGAAATTCACGAAAAAAATATCAGAAGTCAAATTTGTTTCATAAGAGCACTCATTAGTGTTATTGTTTTAAAAATGTCTTAATTATGTGTACAATATATAATATTTCTTTTTAAAAATTTCAATTGGTATTTCGATACGTACTTCCATTTATTTATGAAAGTTCGGTGCATTTACTTTTTATAACGAAAAGATAAACTAAATGAGTATTAAATAAATAAATGACTAGAATTGATGTATGAATTTAGTTACGAGTTTTATTTTATAAATCAATAATATTCGGTATTTTTCGACAATCCTAAGCGATGTTCCTAAATTTGCACTTTATAATAATATTTAAATAAATAAAAACTTATTAAAGAATATCAAATATTCGGAGCAACAAAACATAAAGCAAAGGCAAAATTTTCAAAAGCAATAATTTTGTATATTTCAGAGTTAAGCTTAATTTTGTCAATCACTGAAAATTCTATTTCACTCGAGAATAACTAATGAAACAACATTTAAATGTTCTCTTCTAGTTTCAATATTATATTTTATTAAATGTTTATATCTATTAACTTTCTGAATACTTGCTATGTGACTTAGTGTATTAGTTTTATATAAGATCTGATTACGAACGTATAACAACTCTTATATATAACAAATTAACCTAAATGACCTCATTAATTATTACGATATTAATAGGATATTGAAGATACTTTTCGCTATAGTAAATGTCATTGTGTGTTCTTTCAATAAGTAATTCATATATAAGAATAATAAAGCAGAAAATATTAAAACAAAATACAGTACCTATATTCAGGCTTGAATTCTTTATTGATCGCTGCTTCGTAGCACCTGATATTAAGCGTCTTAACTTCGAACTTTAAAACTTTTATTTAAACAGATTAGCATAATAAAACACCAGGAGGTATTGAATGTAATTGAGTTGATAAAATCTTGAAATGTGCATAACTTATGTACCTATACGCTATGAAGAGGAAAATCAAACTCAATTAATATTTTATATTCTTCATTTGTTTTTTTTTTAATTAATATGATTTTATTTTCATTAAATTTCGGGCTATTGATCGAATCTAGAATAAAGAGTTATTAATAACTACAGTTGTATGTATCACTTTGTAGTATAAGAATCTCTTCCTTTTATAAATTTTTCTTCTGTTTATATCTTCCTATAACTGAGCTTGCGGTAAAATTATTATTCAGCAAGCCAAAATAATGGTCTACCATCAAGGTTACCTAAAAAACCTCAGAAAATTTAAGGTTTTAAAAACCTTATTTGTTTAAGCTCCTCGTCTATAGTGTTTACTCAAGCAGCTGAGTGCTATGAAGTAACACATGTCTACTATAGTTTACACTTAAAAGGTTTAAAATATGTACAAGATTATTACTAAAATTGTATTAAGTTCCATTTTAAAATTATTATAATAAAAAATATAAATTAAATTTCCATTTTTTTTAGTTTTTGAGACGAAACCAAATAAGCATAAAGTTTTATTTTATAATATTGATATTTTATAAATTTATTTATCTACTACGTTTAGTTCAGTTTTATGTTAAAATGCTTACTAAGGATTTGATTTCATGTCAACTAAAAAGAGGTATAGGCTGATGAAATTTATTAAAAACGATATTTACAATCAGTGAAACATTACGAAAAACTCCAAGTAACCCTCGTCACCGACAGTGACATATACATTATGTACAATTAAAAACTGTTTAATTTTAAAAACCTTATGTTATATTTACTTGTATCAACACACATCTTTAAGAACTTTGAGTAAAGTATTGAAATTATTGTACAAATGCTATGAAAACATTTTAAAAGCAGGTTTCAATATTTTATATATGATTATTTACTTTACATATATCTGGTATTTTCATAGTATTAATAGATATAATAGTAGTAAAGTATACTACACGTTTGATTCAAGAAGCAAATCTCATTTATTTTTCATTAACCCTCAACTGTCATTACAATATATTGTAACATACCTTTCAATCATAATAATAAACAAGTAGTAATGAAAAAAAAAACTTTTAAATTATGTTAATGTGTCCAAAATAAACATCATTAGCTTAAATATAAAATAATCAATTTTTATTGGTCGGAATTACAATTATATCTGTCCATAGCTCAGGGATTAGTATTTCAATAGAGAACTCTGAAGTAGTTGAAGAATGGGATCCTCTACTTGTTGGATAATGGGAATGTCGATCATCATTTACCATCGGATTAGCAAAAGCTCGGGCTAATATCTGATCGACATGACGACGATGCAGCTCTCCGTCTCCCGTTTTCACCATGTATGTAGAGGGACCTTCAGAGTCCTCTACCGTAGCCTTCTGCCACTTACATTCGTGTCCATACAAGTGTACTAGCACAGGCTGTCCGCAATAAAAAGCGTGTGATCGCCATCGCTATGGCGAGCGCTCCAGTTGTTCCTGAGCGCGGCTCGGTGCACTATCTGAATGTAGAGAGGACACGGCTGTCCTACACTTGCGCCCGTTCAACATCTCCGCTGGGGTTTTATTGTTCAGCTGTTTGAAACCGTCCGCAAGTAATACAAAGCCTTTGCCAATTTTTCACTCCATGGCAGGCTACAATTAACTATCTTCTTCAGTTTAGTTTTTTTTTTAAGTTTGCACGACTCGCTCTATTTGGCCATTAGATACTGGATGGTAACGTGTAGTAAACAAATGTTTAATTCCATTTTTATTCACAAATGTTTAAAGGCAGGTGTTACGACCCTATTGCGCAACAATAAACACTCTTTATCATATAAAAGGGCGTTTCTTTGGATCCAGAAAGGTTGAAGTTCGTGGTCGTCATTAACACTTGGCCATCCGTAAAGAACTTTAAATATAACTTTTTGTAATATATGGTATTTCTTAGTTTCTGTCGCAATCATTTTGGATGCTAATCATCCAAATTCCATCCTTCTAACCAGAAGAAGAACCGCTCTTCTAGTAACATTATTTCACTCATGCTTTTCTTCTCAAATTCTAGCGAAGTTTCACTATCATTCTACCTAGTTAATGTATTTGCATTTCCAATTGATTTACCAGGTCTAATATATTTAATAGAATACATATATCCATTAAATTTTTCATTCCACATTCTTGAAGATATTTGGTCCGGGATAGGCTTTTGTGGATTAAACAAGCCAACAAGCGGCTTGTGATCGGTGAAGTTAAAAAAATTTCCGTCCGGCCAAAATTTGATGGAACTTGGATACTCCGAACATGATTGAAAGTGCCTCAATTTAACCGTAACTTCTCTCATGAAGCTGTAGAGTACGTGAAGCCATCATAACTGGCCGCTCGGATCTATCCTCAATTACATGCGATATTACAGCTTCCAGTCCATACTCTGACGAGTCGCATGTTAAGTACGACAACCCTACATTACGACATTACGACACCGCGTTCGCCGAGACCACCCACTGCAGCACCGTTCCGGCAACCCTTGCGCAACATCGGATCACATCCATTCATCGTTTCCAGAAACTCTGTGTGTGTCTTATTGCTTAAGTTTAGATATAACATTATTTTATAATTTGTAATGAATTATTCACTCTATGTTACCACTTCAACACACGAAGTCGCACTTAGATTATTTATAATAAGTAAATTTGTGAGTTAAAATTAATTCACTTTTATATTAAATTCGGTTTTTTTTTGAGTTCTTCATCTGGAAACAACGTAAGTCGCATGTAAGTAACAATTCTTTATTTGCGTCATATCCAAACAGCGTTGTGTCAGAACTTAGAAGACATTTTGCGTTATTGAAAGCAGTTTGCTCTTGATCACCCCATCTCCACAAAGTTAGTTTCTAGCAAGTTTCTAACAAGTTCTTAGTTTCTAGCAAGCGATACAAGGGCTCTAACATTGTTGCTTTATCAAGTAGAAACTTTTCGTAAAAATTATATGATCCTAAGAATGCCCTCAGTGTTTTTTAAGCAAATACACATTTCTTAATATAGAGACGGAAACCCGAATCTTGTAGTTTCTCTAACACAGCATTTAATCGAAGATTATGTTCTTTCTTCATCTTTCCTGTCACAGCAACGTCATCAAGCAGACTTGCGACACCATCCAGACTTGCTAGCGCTATAGACATAAGTCTTTGAAAAATTCCAGGTACTGTACTCACTCCAAATGCTAAACAATTCACGTGGATAAATCCCATGGGAGTATTTAATGTCAAAAGCATAGCCGTTTGGTTATCTACTTACTTACTTTAAGCTACTTGTATATTTGTTTTAAATCTAATTAACTGAATACACAACCCCCACTGAGTTTGACTCCATTGACGTAGATAAGGGATATGCATCAATAGCTATTGACGCATTAACAGTAGAACGATAATCACCACAAATTCGTCCTTCTTAACAATTCTTTATGGCGTGGCCGTCTCTGAATACTAGTTAGGTGTTAAAACGCCATCATTTACCAAACGACATAACTCATCTTCTACTTCTTGCTTTAGCGGAAAAGGGACAGGGCGTGTTTTTAAGAAACGAGGCACTGCCCCTGGACTTACGTGTAGTGATACTTCAGGTCCGGTATCTTTTCCTAAACCTTCCTTAAATAATTCTGGAAACATCTTCTTAAATGAGGCTATTTTATCTTTAGACCAAGAAATACCCGTCACTTGAAGTCCCAAATTATCAAACCAGTTCCTGCCCAGCAAACTAGATCCGCTGCCAGCTACGACTATCAATTCACATTGAGCTTCCTTGTCCCCTAAAGCTACTCGTACATATTCTGCTCCTAGGACTTTCAAAGGAGCTCATGTCCAGGTTACAAGTTTAACATTAGTTAATCTCAGCGGGGGAGGTGTAGACCACAATTTCAGAAAAGTATCCTCGGATATGATTGTTCTTGAAGCGTCTGAATGAATTTCCATAACTAATTTAGCTCCCTCTATAACCATATCTGTTGTTCAAGGAACATGGTACGATTCAGAACATATATAAATACCATTCATATTCTCTGAGGCGGAAGTGCACGAACAGTGGGCTCCCCCGTTTCCGATTTGGTGTACTTTCCCTTGCTTTTTAGTACAAGCCAGCGCAATATGACCAAAACGTTTACAGTAATAACACCGCGTTTTAACGAATGGGCATCGTTAATTCTGTTTGTGAAGCCTTGTACAATATTCACAATCAACAGATTGATTTTTTTCAATATCCATTGACTCATTAATATTTAGTGGAGTTTGCTCAAACGCACTTATCTCTGGATATAAATCTGAGAAAGTAGCCTGGTAGTTAAGACAATACTGAACGACCCTCTTATAGGTAAGGTCCGTGGTCTTTAACACATCTCTGCGCAAGCGTTCTTCGCGTAATCCAAGCTGTCTGTCCAATCCAATCTAATCCATTCTAATCTGTCTCTCAACTGCCGCGTAAGATCTACGAAGTTACATTTCGTACCAAGTAAATTAATGGCACCAACATAATCTTGCACGCTTTCCTGTTGTAATTGTTTGCGCATATGAAACTTTCCCCATGTAAAATTTCACTAACTTTCGGTACATAGAATTGATCCAAAACACTAATTATCTCTTCAAAACTGGTATTGGTTGGTCGCGATGGTACCACAAGTGATGCTATAAGTGAATATGTGTCTTTTCCGCACTACGACAGATACAAAGCTCGCGACTTGGCGTCGTCATCCGCAACCCCTGCCACTTCAAGCACACATAATAACTATTCTTTATAATCACACCACTTGTCGGTTTTGGGATTAAAATGTCGGGAAAAACAAAATTTGAAAAATTTCTGTTGTCATTACGAAATATTATACACCAATCTCAATATATAGCAAGTAATACGTGGGATAATTTCAGAGCCCTTTTATTTGCGCTGGGTATTTATGAAAAAACAAATTGGTTTAGTATTTATATACTTTAATGTACAATGTAAATTATATAAACGATAAAACGTATTTATTGTATGTTGTGTCACATTTATATATTACAGAGTAATATTTAAAAGAAATGTCTAAAAGATTCAGTTGTTACATATTTTATAAATTGTAAGTAAATAGTAATTGTACTATCCAGTTTATATAAGCTGAATGTTATTTACCTGAACGTGTTGAGAACTCTTAAAGATGTAAACATTACGATACCGAGTTTCCTTAACCTAAGGTATTGAGTAAACACATTTCCATGAACAGATTCTCAAGAGGGTGTTGTGATACACCGAGAATATTGTATGAATAAGAAAATTTTATTTCTGTTACATAATAATATCTTATCGTTTCTATTTTATTCCTTTGCTATATTTATAAAATAAGAAAGAATTCGTAATTGCCTTAGAATATATTTCCATTTTCTTTCATATAGTCTAATGTGTTTGAAAATAGATTAATA
The DNA here is from genome assembly GCA_959347395.1 of Mechanitis mazaeus. Lineage (NCBI taxonomy): Eukaryota > Metazoa > Arthropoda > Insecta > Lepidoptera > Nymphalidae > Mechanitis > Mechanitis mazaeus. Next base: position 14,312,135 of record OY365743.1, read on the forward strand.
GAATTGGAATTCTGTACGATTTCTCAAATAGTTATTATTAGGTACATGAGTGAGTAATAGCCTATATCTTTTAAAGACTTTAATATTTTAAAATAATGTTATGTACATATGGTAAAAAAAGAACACGAATATTTATATTTTTTATACATTAACATTAGAAAGGCAATGTGTTGAATTTACTTTCAGAGCTTCGTCAGAGCTCGAAAATGAGTAAGACCAAAATATTAAATTAAAATGTTTAATGGTTTAGGGTCTCCGTAATATAATAAAGTTGATATATCCGTAAGTATTCATTTAATTTTTCTCTTTTATGTTACACTATATACTGATACTGTAGTATCAGTTACGCCTAATTAATTTTATAAACTTATTAAAATAATAAATATATTGGAATGAAATATATTCATACGAACTTCGAAAACACGTAAGTAACATTGGTGTTCTAGTTAAAAATCTACACAGTATGTTCATTTCTGGATGTCTAGAAGACCGAATAACATCAGGAGTTAGCACCATATTTACACAATTTACGTTTCGTCAAACTTGGATCCGATAACATCTTAGTAAATTTATTATTAAATAGTATATTTAGGACTACGTAAAGAAATCCAAATGATCTTTTATTTGTTACATACATTTATTTAATGGAAAACATAAAAAGATAAGAACATTTTACTTTTTCAGACGCTCTCAAAATTACGAGGAGAAAGGAAAGAAGGCTTTAACTTAAAAAATAAAAATTTTAATAATACGTAGCAATTTTAACGAAACCCATTCTGAAGGCTTTCCTTAGCCTTAATAATTGTAAATATGCAATAGCTATGAATATCACCAGCTTAGCTATTTTATTTTAATTTGTTATTTTATATATTGTCCCTCAACTACAAATATATATATATATATAGCTTAAATTATTAAAATATAAGTAAGTTCCATGGTGTCATATATATGAAAATAATGTAACATATATGTAGTGATATAACATGGAAGTTTTAAGTACAGTTAAATTAGTTAGCTAAAGTTCTCTATGTGGGTCTCAGGGGTCACTGCGTGTTCTAAGTCAAAGATCCAATTAAAGTTTAGTCTAGAATCATCTAAGTTTTATCGATGAGTGTCGCGAGTGTCTGACATATTTCAATAACTTGTCTAGTTACGAAATTCTATATTTTATTTTATAACATAATTGGCTGATTAGAAAATGACATTCATTCATTTTCACTAAATATATATTTAAATTTAAGTGTTGTATTGTCAAAGTCATAAGTCAAATGTACTATAATAATGAGATTTTCTTTATTGCAATTTATCTTAATAAGATGAACCGTTCACAGTTCATAAATTGAATTTTCAAATGTACTTTAGTAATGAGATACTGCAATTTATCGCAATAAAATTATATATTTTCATAAAAAAATTGATATTTATTGTGTGACAAATTTTTTACGGTTATCGAGGAATGGCTGGCAAACTTTGTTTTGTACACATAAGAAATTATTCGTATAAATAATAAAATTTGAAATTTCATTTTAAAGAGGTTGTTGTTAATTTCCTGATAAAGGAAGTCAGGTTACCTGAGTAATTCTATTAATCTTTCAAAAAGATATGTGTGTGTGTTTAGATTTTCAGTGAAATTCAAGAATAAATTTTTTACTTTTTTTTTTAAACTGAATATCACGTACTCGGGATATTAATAATTATTTGAGCCATTAAGGTGATCAATAGTTGCGTGTTAATTTAATCAAAATTAGAAAAAAAATGTCGTAGTTTTTATTTTTTTTTTTTGAACATGTAAAAATTAATTTAAATCAAATTTATTTAAAAATAATTGTGTATATTATTTTTATGAATAATATGATTTGACATAAATAGCTCATCATTTACTTCATCTATAAGTTCTTTTATCAGAATGTTTAAAAATAATGTAAAAATAACAAATCTGTCGTGCAATTCTGAATACAGTATTGTATTTATAAAACAATATCCACTAATTGTTCTAAGTTCGTCTTTTTTTTTACACAGTTCGCCTTTTTTTTTAAGTTAATGCTTGAGTACATTCCACCCGATGGAAAGTGGAAATATAGTCATAGGTGGTAAGGCACATTAACTTAGCAATCTATTCACTCTTCTCTTGAAGATACCCACATTGTATCCGGGCGGAAATACCGACGCTGGAAAGCTCATACCGACACAGGCCAGCTGAAAAAACAGGCGTCTTGTGATTACTATTTTTTAACAGAATAATATCATGAACCAGTCGTGCTTGTAGGATCACGTTCAAGTTTGAGCCATTAGATGCAATCACAAGTCGGATTAAAACAATTTATATAATATCTATTAACCCATGTTATTATAGAAGCATATTAATGTATTTAATTTATTTTTTACAATACAAATTCAAGCAGACAAAATGTAAGTCTTATGATTTTATCCCTAAACTATTTTTATATCTCGCTTTTCACTCATATTTTATAAAATATGTTTTATAAAGATAGTAATTTAGGTATTACTGATTAATACATTTCTATTGCTATAATAACTACTTCGATAGTCATTTTAAACTTATATTTATGTTTAAAAATTCGAGTATTATAAACCTTCATATGTTGTATACTCTACTCAGATACTCTAGAAAGTTCTATGTCTTACACTAGAAAGTTCTATGTCTTACACAATTAACCAATAATAATATAATAATTTATTGTGAATGTTGTAACAAGTGTCTTTATTAATTATATCAATTTATTTAAAAATGAATATTCGAAAGACTTTTTGGATATTTAATAAATGCTTTAAAATGTTGTAACATTAAATTACCAAAGAATAATCTAACGCAGATTACAAAACACAAAAAAAATAAAAATATGATATGATAACATTTTTAAAGTATAAGAAAAATAGATATATGTATAATAAATAATTGTTCATTAATAATTTTAGACTCCTTGAACCTTGGCTACATACATTTCAGTATTGGTTAAAAATTACTTGGAAACATGACTAGATATAGGAATAAAATAGAAATATGTATATGATATGGAATAACAATTCCAGATACGACATTAGACATAAAAAGGGACATCCAGTCTATATTAGTCTGAAGCTATTTGTGGGATCAGATGAATAAAATTACAGATATTTTTGTTTATTTGGGAAATTGTATAACTTATAAAATAAAGATAATAAATACACAAGCACAAGCACACGCACACGCACACGCACATACACACGCACACGCACACGCACACACACATACAATCTCACACTAAATTAAACAAAACACTAAAAAAATATTATACACATATAACTACAATATTTTATTTGGCAAGGTTTACTTAAAAAAATAACGATGATTTTACTTTTCATATACTTTATATTTAATAATCATATTTAAAGGCAGACGTGTTAGTAGCAAAGTAATGACCCTCAAAATAGATTCCTTATTACGTAATTTTGAGAAAAAAAAAGTTATTAAATTTAATTTAGTCTTGAACTCATTAGGTTGCTCACTATTAATATAAAAAACCATAAGGTGTATAAAACAACAATAACATATAAATATTAAACATGTTCCGTTAATAAGGCGCAGCTCATTAACATGATGCTTGGAGGTTATACTATAATTATTATTACCTGCAAAGCCATTTTCATAATAGTCTTCGCAATATGTAAGTGCACATTACGTGAAGCTACGAAGATATGAGTTTTGTGTAAGGAAAAGCGAACTCGTTCCATAAATGACTATGACATATAACATACTCATTTTAAGTGTGGAATTAATATTATACGTTATGCAGCTTTTAAATTTAAAACCGTAACTCTTAGACAGACTATAACCCTGAAACAGATATATTTCCCATTCACCGGACACTGTTGCGTCTTATATAATCCGACTTTATCCAATAATCAGATGAATAAAATATGTTCATACATATTGCGCTTCATGTGTGAATACGACGTAAGAAGTGAACATCTTTGGAGCGAACAATTTCCATAAAGCGACGGAATTCGCTGTTGTAGAAAATTACCCTTTGTTCACTTTAGCCATTTTGCTCACGTATAACTCAAGCAATAGAATAAAAGGTGATGTTTGATGTGTGCCTTGATTCAGGTTGTCTGCTTGATATTCATACACCTGTGAACTTCGTATATATTAGTACATGATTCATTTAGTACAGATACATTAGATACGGATAGCTTTCTTTATAAGTATTGTTGGAACGCCTTAGTTTTCGTATTTTATATACATATATAAACAAAACGCAGCACACTGGTCAAGTGGTGGCAGCACCGGGTTCTAACAGCCACTTGTCTTCGAGCCTCGCTGAATACTAGCACTACTCAACTAGGAACTGCTGTAAGTTTAGTTTATAGAAGACCTGACCTTGGGAGGTATTAAAGTATGATAAGTATTATCCCAAAAAAAAGGCAAAAGGTCTAATGCTCATATCTATTAGATATATGTATAAATTACAGAATTCTAAACATAGTTTTTATTAAATAAATCTTTTACAACTATACTAGGATTTCCGATGAGTTCTATATAAATGTGCTAAAAACAGATTGCTAAAGCAACCTACCTACTAAACTAACTACCTACCTACTCGATGCCATTGTGCATCTAAACCATCCAGTAACAATACTTACTTTATGCAAAGTGTTAAACCTAAAGAGTTTTGGTAACTTCAATAAAGGACAAGGGTTGTGATTTCAAAGTTCTAAAGGATGTTTACTATTACAGCAGTCGTATTCTATGCGACATGAAATTGTCGATTACTATTATTTTCTTATTTTAAATAATTTATAAATCTTGTTTAGAATAGTTGAAAGACTTCTTGTGAAATTGCAAACATAAACTGTCAGGCGTAAACTTATATGTATTGATAGATTAATTATAATAAATTCGAGGGTAAATAAAAAATATCTCTCGAGGGTGTGACGACTGCACGCGGATCGATTACAGTTACATTTTCGGCGCTTTTGGTTCTAGACGTTTTGCGAAGTAATTACTATCGGTATTAATAGTTTCTAAAATATTCAATTTCGTGGTGATATTGAGTAGTGGAATTGTTGGCTGCAGCGAAGAAGTGGTAGCTGCCTTCCACTCGAAGTGTGCGTGGAACATGAGGTCACGCTACAGAACACTTGAGTATCAAACCCTTATTTAAATCCCTTTGCTATATATAAATAATAATTTATTCCATACCCTGGGGAGCCCCCAATCCTTGTCTAATATAGACTGACTAAGTGACTTCCTTCATTTTACCACACCTGAAGTGAGCAGGTAAGTCGCTGATATATTGTAGTCGCGTACTACAGCAGCCGCTGACGCTGCCCGTTTTAGAAGTTGTGTCTTGGGGTCCACCAAAACCCTTTGTACGATACAAATCCATATCATATACCTTCTAAATATTATCCTTTTTTTATTTAGTTTATTAAGATGTTGATATTTTTGACCGAACCAAAAATATTATATATAACTTCTTACTGTTTATATTTATTTTTTGATAACTATCTTATATTTATTTTTTTCTTTTTGCACTTTTATTTTGACAAAAAATATTTTATATATAATTTATAATCCTTTTTATTATATTATTTATAATCCTTTTTAGGTGATGATACCAGGGCATGGCACTTCAGTGTCTAGTTCCTCGTACGATGCCCCGAGCAACGCTGTCCCTGATCACCGTAACGGAGTGGCAGAGCGTCTAAGAGACGCTAAACTTGACTTGATTTATTGTTTGCGATTTTGCTTTTCTCTGATCGTCAAAGTTCTTTTTAGAATATGACCGCCCTTTCTGGCGGTGATTGCCGACCACGATGATTTGGCTTTTCCTACTGATTCCGTTTTTCGTTTTTCGATATCGTTGTATTACATGCGGAGGAGGTGACCCCGTTTGCCCTCTCTTCTGCAACAGACCCTGTCAAGACCAAAGGCTTGAAAAAAACTTTTAAGGTTCCTGAACCTTTAAAATGTAAAAATTTGCAGACTCATGGGCTAAGATGTCGGAAAACGAGACCGTAAGTCGTTAGCGACCCATTTAGAGAGTCGCTTCGGCAGTGAGTGACGCGTCGGAGAGCGAATCAGATCGTGGTGTTATATGTTCAAAATACAACTCTGCTCGTTGCGAAAGCTCTGCAGTCACGGTGGGAATACGTTTAAATGGGCTCACAAAGGCGAAGGCCGACTTACAGGCGCTCACCCATGAGGCCGAAAAAGCTGATTTTGAGAAGGAATTGAGGGCGCGGGCCTTTCGCAAGGCTGCTGTGGCCCCAATTAGAAATTCAGACTTCGATAGTGACATCACGGATATGATGGTGGAGAGATATGACCCCATGTCTATGGGAGCGCAAGAGCAGTTACAGGGCATTGTACTGCCTCGGTTATGGAGGTAACCAAAAAATCTGCGCACTTTCAGGGGCCATGATTTAGGCACTTCGGGAATCGTTGAAGGAGTTTCTAGAAGTTGTATAGACACCGGCGAGTAAGATAGACTCAGATAAGACGGGTCGTCTCCGGGCCGACAACTCGCGCCTTTCTCCTGAAGTAGAGATCCTCCGGGGTGAGCTAAAAGCTCATAGGCTTGAACACAGATCCGTCTGGGAATCAATAATGTGTATTTAGAAATATCATTAAAATTGAATTAATGATATTTTCAGTAGTTTAAATAGTATTTCCATTGTTATAATCTAATTAAAACGTATTAATCGTATTTAATCGTAAGTATATGTACAGTGTTTTATTAATAATGGAAATTGTCAAAAGTTTATAGATTACTACTATTTTTATTTTCATGACATCAATTTAGACTTTAAATAAGCTCTCTATAAAACAACATCACTTTACGTTTTAACCCAATAGAAAAAGTACTATTTAATTAAGGTTAGTTATCATGCACATAGAACATCTCTCATCTCAACTTCACTCTTAGTAGTTATGTAGTATTGTTGTGTTTTGAAAGAACAAAAAACTGTGTAAAAGAAAATAAATATAAGAAATAGTTCTCTTACCTTTATTGACATAATATCTAAGGAATACTAATTAAACCTTTTTACGTAATATATTTCATACGATTCAAAGAATAAAGCGAAATTAAATCTCATTAAATGACTCTTTTAAATGAGTAAAATAAAGCATTCTTCATTTTAATTTTCCTTTTAAGGACGCGATGTTTGTCATTTTGAAGAAAGAATGATTAAAAACTCATTATTAAAAACGTTTATTGGAAAGAAAAAAAACTCCGAAAAAAAAGATGATACATTAATAAATAAAATATTATTACTCGAATTACGTTTGCGACAGCCAGAGGACTTAAAAAAAACCCGAAATGATTTTAAAATTAACTTTTAATCTAATTAAAACAAACTAAACCTATGAATGATGATTCCCCATCGAAGTGGGAATAAGGAATGGTCATTCTTACAAAATATCTTATACAATAAAACTTATGGGAACATTACGCAAATGCTGTATCGACAGAATATAATATTAAATACAAAGTAATAGGAATTCAACTTAGGCGCTTTCCATACAGTAACTTTATGTAACTCCTCCCCCCCCTGGAATGGCGACTATTTCAGTACTTTTAGTGAAAATGTTGCCGGAATGGTCTCGGGTTCGCCGGATGTTGGCAGGATCTCGAGCGATGGCTGGTGCTTCTTGTCATCTTTGTTACATTTCCATAAGTAACGTCGAGTTGCTATGATAGTTCCGAGTACACTTGCACTCAATAGTATACTGTAGAATGGTATTGTAGTATGGTATAAGGCGTGTTTTGGTACTTCGTTAATTTGAATAGGAGTCTGGATCATAAGTTGGTCCTGGATATTATATAATCCTTGGAGATCAATCGATTTTAAATGGATGCGAGTCGCTATCGTAGACTGCTTTACGGCGTCATAGGGTATTTTCATCAATTTGAGGGGTTGTCCTTTGATTTCATTATAATCATTTGCTATGGTGAATCGTTCCGATTTCAAACGACATCCAGCGGGAATTGTAGCCAGGTAACTACCTTGTAATGATGTGTAGTCCTTTCGATTACAAATTAGTTGTACTTTCGTTTGTTGAGGAAAGGACAAAGCGTAGTGTTGGTCATCGAGTTTCTCCATAGCTTCTTTAGTTAAGTTGACTGTAGTGAATTCACAGGTTTCTTGTAAGACTTGATTGGTGAGCAACTCCTGAATGCAATCTGATTTGGTGCGTAACTGATGATGAATTTCTTTCTCACAGAGATACCAGTTCTTTACCTTCGGGCATTCAGCCTCCATGTACACAAATGATATCTCGATTGTTGCAAGGAAAGGAAAAGGTGGGATAAGAGCATGGTTATGTTTATTCGGTACTACTGATAACTTATAAAAGTCATAAGTTTCTTTAGAATAAATTGGAAATTTAAATATAAAGACTATTTGTTTATTCAAAAAGAATGATCCTGGTTTAATAATGTTATAAAATTCCCTAAGTTCTATATCTAACACTTGATCTTCTGAGTAAATTGATTTTAACTTTAAAACCATAGATTCTAATACTACAATGTCTATAATAGAATGATGTGTACTAGAAGCATGGATAAACGCTAAACTATTTTCTATTCTTAATAATTCTAAAGATAAATCTTCTATATTTTCACTAACTAGTTCCAAAAGTTGAGCAAAATTTGCGTATTTTGTTAAACTTTCGTCACTTATAGTCTTATTTTGTAATATTAGTGCCAAAGTACTATTTATCCTATTCTGGTTATCTACGATCTGTCTAATAACGTTTCCGTGTTTTAACATCCACTCCTTGCTCAGACTAATATGACTGTTAAATTCAGATAATAATTTTATTTGATTATTTTCTAATACTTTAATTGCCTCATTATATTTCAACGCATCATCGTGATCTAAATTACCGGTTAAACTTTTTATCATAGAACCTAAACCGTTCATAAGACCTCTTTTTACTCTACTAGGTTCTAAAGATTGTAATTGTTTTAAAATATTGCCAAGCTTATTAGCGAGGTAGTTAATTTGAATTTCGTACAGGTTATAGGTTATATTACTCATGCGATTTTTACAGTCAAGCAGTTGAGTCTCTAATGAATGAATATTTGTCTCGATGTCATCCAATTTTATATACTGTATGAATGTATGATAGTGCGTAGTTAGTTTCATGGGTCCGAGTTTGAAAGGTAATAGTCCTGGTCCGTCATTAAGGCTCTCAAGTTTTATCTCCTGAGGTTGAGTCATTGGGAGAGTTGTTATCAAGAGGACCCTGTAACAAATTGGCTGTTTTAGGAACTCGTTTTAATCGTGATTTTGCTATGGGGCCACGTTTTTTTGAAGTGTAAATATGAATTGGTAAGTCGGCCACTACAGTATCATGAGTGTATCGTGGAGCGGTCTTTTGTCGACTAGCAAGTGGATTTCTTATAAAAACTGACTGTTGAGGTGCGTATTCCTTTTCAGGTTCACGATTTTTATTTCTTTTTTCTATTATTGCCGTACGATTTTCAAGTGAGACTGAATTGATCATAAAATATACTTGTTTCATTTTATCTCTATGAGCTTGGGTGTATTGTTGCAAGAGTTGTTTCGTTATATCTATATCCGTACAATCCCTAGGGTCGAAATGTCCAGTCAATAAGTCAAAAGGGCGACATCTAGTGAAACTATGTATGGAGCTGTTATATGCTATTATAGCATAGGGTATAAGGTTGATTATTGGTTCGTCTTTAGATTTTAATTTGAGAAGTCTTAGATGCTCCAAAATGGTTGAGTGGAATCGCTCTATGTTACCATTGTCATTAGGTGAATGTGCTAATATTCGGTGGTGATTAATTTTATGAAGTCGGGTAAATTCCATAAATAGCTGGTTAGTAAATTCAGTCCCATTGTCAGTAATTATAGTCATAGGTATGCCATGGTGAGTACTGTATTGTAATAAACCTTGTAGTATACTTAAAGCTGTGCCGTCACGAAGATGGTAAGCTTGACCGTATTTAGTAAAAACATCTATGAAAGTTATATACTTGTCATTTTGAATTGTGAACAAATCCATATGAACTATTTCGAATGGTTTAGTAGCGGGCGGAACAACATTAAACTGTGGTCTTAGTGGGTTTCGGTCGTATTTGGCTTGGCCACAAATAGTGCATTCGTTAATAAATTTCGTTATTTGTTCTCTCATTTTTGGCCAATAATACTTGTGAGACAAAGCTAGATAGCATTCGTTGATACCACGATGATTGGTTTTGCCATCGTGATAATGACAGATGATCTCTTGTTGACGTAAAAACTCTTTAACATTTTCTAATTCTTTCTTAGCTAGAACGAGATTAAAGGAGGAACTCTTGAATTTATCTTGCAAGATTGGGATTATTGAATACATAGCTAAAAGGGGATCTATCAAAATGGCTGTTTTAATTTTAGGACTAATATATTCTTTAACAGCATTTATCACATCCTCTTCTAGATTTGATTCGGATAATTGAATACTAATACGAGTATGAGTGTCAAAAGGCTTAGTAACAACGGGTCGTTTCTTAACGTCACTCACAAGTTTGAAAATAATTTGTCTGTTAAATCTATTAAGTGGTTCGTCGGTTATTGGGATTTCTAAGATTGGGTTTTCTGAGCTTGTGTGAACGGTCTCCGTAGAAGAGTTAGTTTGGGGGTGAATAGTTTCTGATGGATTACCAAGTAAAGAATTAAGCTCATCTATTTCCTCTATTAAAGATAATGCTTCTTTCGTGTGAACTTCGATACGGGAAAGGGCGTCTGCATTTGAGTTTAATTTGCCCTTTTTATACATAACGGTAAAGTCTTATTCACTCAGTTTAAGTTTCCAACGTGTCAGACGGGAATTTGGTTCTTTCATAGACATTAACCATTGTAAAGGTTTGTGGTCAGTGTAAATTTTGAATTTTTGTCCGAATAAGTAAGGTCTAAAATACTTGGTTGCCCATACTATTGCTAGAAGTTCTTTTTCTGTAGTACTATAGTTTAACTCATTGTCATTTAAAGTTCTTGAAGCGTAACAGATTGGCTTATCGGAGCCTATAGGGCCTTGAGAAAGAACGGCGCCTATGGCTACGTTTGAAGCATCAGTGGTCAAGACAAAGTCTCTTGTGAAGTCTGGGTATTGTAATATGGGGTCGTTAGTCAGTAAAGTCTTACATTTTTCGAAACAGTTAGTATATTCAGAGTCTAATATAATTTTACTGGATTTCTTTAAACATTTAGTCATGGGTTTCGTTAGGCGTGCAAAGTCGGGGATGAATTTCCTATAATAACCTATGAGTCCTAAAAATTGTTTAATCTCTTTACTAGTTTTGGGTAATGGATAATTTTCGATGGCTTTGATCTTATCAGGATTCGGTTTAATACCGTCTTTACTTATTATATGACCAAGATAGGCCGTTTCTAATTTTAAAAATTCTGATTTATCCATTTGAATTTTGAAGTTGGATTCTCGTAATCTATTAAAAACCTTTTCGAGATTAACTACATGTTCCTGAAGCGATGTACTGAATACTATAATATCATCAAGATATACTAAACATATTTCGTTTTGAAGGCCGCGGAGTACGTTATCCATTACGCGTTGAAACGTTGATGGAGAATTTTTTAAGCCCATGGGCATACGAAGAAATTCGAAATGCCCATGTTCGATATTAAATGCTGTTTTTGATGTATCATTGGGGTCCATCTCTACTTGATAAAAGCCACTGGCTAAATCAAGGGTGGTAAAATATTGACACTTCCCCAATTTATCAAGAACATCATTAATGTTGGGGATAGGATACTTATCATCTAACGTTTTCTCATTAAGTTTTCGGAAGTCTACTACTAAACGCCATTTTTGTTTTCCGGAAGCATCTATCTTCTTAGGAACCACCCATATAGGTGAGCTCCAAGCAGATTCGGAAGGTTTTATAATGCTCTGATCTAACATCTTTTCTATTTGGGATTTTACTTCCTGTCGGTGTATAAAGGGATATCGGTAGTTCTTAGCGTGTACAGGTACTTCATCGGTAGTTCTTATTCGGTGTTTTATTTTATTTGTGAACGTTAATCTTTCACCATCAATGTAAAATATGTCAGAAAAACGAGAACAAAGAGCTATGAGATTAGCCTTTTCCTCTGGGTTAAGGTGGTCCGTACGTAAGCGTGAAATAACGTCTTGTGTGCGAGTCTTTAGTTGTTGAGTACTCGTGCACTCAGCGTTAAATAAATCCGCGTGAGCCGGACGATCGAGCGAGAATATAATATCGTTTGATGTTGGATTTTCGATCTCTAAATAGCAACGATTATGTTTTACAGAAGTAATGCATTCGTGAATAATGCAATTACAAAGTATTTGTTCTCTAATATAAACATCGCCTTCTTCAATATTAACGGGAATACGGATAATTTTAGAAGTTTCCGCGGGGATGATATCTTCGTATAAATTAACATTACACGATTTATACATTCGAATAGGGTTTGACGCATTTTTTGTAAATAGTTTTTGTTCTTTTAAATCTATACGAGCTTCCCAGTTACTTAATAAATCTAAACCTATAAGTCCGTCAAAGTATTCATGAAACCGGTATACGAATAACTTAATACCATTAACATCGTTAAATTCTGCGAAACACGGCAAGCTAATAGAGTAATTGTTCCTACTTGTCGCGTGTATGTTGGTTACTTCAAAAGGATCAAATTTCAAGGGATAGTGAGCGAAATATTTCTCGACGGCTTCGGGACTAATAAAGGATTGATTAGCACCGGTATCTAATAAAAATTTTAATGGAGGATTCTCTATTTGTATATACGGAAGCTGTCTTTGCGTCTGAACATTTATTTCTATCTTGGTTTTTGTGATTTCGTAATCTCCTGAAAATCCTGTTGATGTTCTAATTGTGTTTGAGAGTCAAAAGAATTACTATCAGAAATCACATTTAAATTATTATTTAATTCATGAGAAAATCCGGGCGCAAACTCAGTATCGTAATAGTCAGTATAGTAATTGTACTCCGGCTCGTAACAATGGTCGTAATACGAGTCGTCATATGTCGCACATTCATTAACATTCATTTCTCTTGATTTAAAATTATTTAATTGCGAATTATAATTATTTAAAGGTAAAATTTTAGGTGAAAAGGGTTGGACACCACTCATGGTTTGATGGCCTTGAGATGGGTTATTTCGGGGTGGTAATCTAAAAATGTTACTGTGAGGGTTGTAATTTGGTGGAGGTGCAGCGAACATTCTTTGTGTATTAGTAGGCATGCGTGGTTGATTATGTCCATTTACCGGGAATTTAAAAGGTTGCGGTGGGGGTCCCATAGGGCGCTGATTTAACGGGGCTCGCCAGTTAGGTACAGGAGTGTTATAAGGTCTTGTAGGAGTAAATACTACTGGTTGTAACGCAGGGGTTGGTTTAGGGGTTGTTTGGACTTTAAGGGAGTCACGTTGTTGCAAATACATGACATTAAGCTCTTCTTGAACGAACTCAAGAGCTTTCTCAATCGTATCCGGGCGCATGCATCGTATACGGGATCCTAAGGGTTCTTTTAAACCACGTACATATGCCTGCATCGTAACTTTTTTGTAAAGCTCTCGTTTCGCTTGGACTGTGGTAGGTATGGTCTCATGCAAGGTCACATAAGTCATAATTGTGCTAAATAAAGTTTGGCAATGATTATAAAATTCCTGCGGTGTTCGATTGCACTGTGTTGCTATAGAGAGGTCATTATATAGAGCTGTCTCATCACGTTGATCTGAGAAATTATTAATGAGGGCTGTTCGAATGCCTAGCCAACTTTCTGGTATACCGTTTGAATTTATAGTGCATGCAGCGGTCCCTGTTATTTTATTTAAAATTCCGTTTATTAGACAAATATTAGAAAACTCGCTATCAGGGTTACTACTAAGATATTGCGTAGCTAAGGAATCGCAAATTTTAATGAAACGAGTAAGGACGTTAGGGTTACCATCAAATTCCGGGACTAAACGAAGGGCTTTAAAAATTTCGTCTGGGTTATACGGCGTCATTATTACTTTTTTTAACTTAAAGATTTCTAACTCTAAATTATCTAATCCTATGATATCTCTATTATTATCTGCTAATTGTCTGCGGGCCTGGCGCGATTCAGGCTCCCGCGAACTAAAGGCTCTGGGATGATAAATCTTGAGGTTTAAGATTCAAAGGAGCAACACGAGAATAATTCAGGTGTACTTACAAATATATCATTTCTTGGTTTTCTCCGTGAATCGATTTTTGGATTCTTCCTCTGGTCTGCAGCAGGTCCGTAGATTCAGGATATCCGGAACGGTGCTTGATAGCCAACCCGGGTGACTCGCGACGCGATTATCGATGTGAGATGTGGTCTTGAAGTCTCCCGCGAATATCCTACCGACTGCGCCAATTACGTTTGCGACAGCCAGAGGACTTAAAAAAAACCCGAAATGATTTTAAAATTAACTTTTAATCTAATTAAAACAAACTAAACCTATGAATGATGATTCCCCATCGGGAATAAGGAATGGTCATTCTTACAAAATATCTTATACAATAAAACTTATGGGAACATTACGCAAATGCTGTATCGACAGAATATAATATTAAATACAAAGTAATAGGAATTCAACTTAGGCGCTTTCCATACAGTAACTTTATGTAACTCTCGTTTCTGTTTTCACGCAGCCTTTATGGTGTGAGTTGAAAATATAAAATTAATAAATATAAATATTAAAAAAATAGTAAAATAGAAAAATAAAACGACATTTTAACTGCACACTTGCTTCCCGCCATGATTCTATAAAAAGTAAATGTATACAGTAAGTTAGGTTTCATTTTTATCGACTAAGCAGGAATTGCTAACGATAGAATTTCAATCTCTATACAATCGTTTACTTATTTGTTTTTGTTTTTATTATTAGAAGTATTGATATAAATTTTTTAAAAAAATCACGTTTTTAGTTAAAAGAGTGTATTTTAAACTTTTAATAAATCAATTTGGTTCTGATATAAAAAAAACAAGAGCCTTTGTTAAATCCAATTTCAAATTTACTATATAATTTAAAAGATTTTGTGTTCCTCTCTAACTATCAAAGAAATTAGTCAAATAATGATTTACAATTATACGAAATAATTACGATTTATTAATTGCATAAAAAGCACTTTAAAAAATATTATTATATGCAAATATTATTAATTATATTGTTTAAATTTATTAAAAAGTCAATTCGCTCATCGATAATACTTAGATGAGGCCAGAACAAACTTTAATTGGATCTTTGACTTAGAACACACAGTGACCCCTGAGACCCACATAGAGAACTTTAACAAACTAATTAAACTGTACTTAAAACTACCTCGAGATTACTTCAATATTATATCTCTTCATATATGTTATATCATAATCATAATGAAGATATTAAACCTTAAACCTAGTAACTAGGTTTTAAGACGCGAGTTATGGATAAGTTAATGAACAAATACTTTTGCCAAATCACTTTTTATTTATTTATATTAATTATGAATATCAACAGAAAAATACAAAATCCTTATACTGAAAATATTATTATTCTATCTAACAAAAAAATGTACACATTTCTTAAAGACATCTTTTAAATTGTTTCTCCTCCATTTAAACAAATGATTTTCCGCTTCAATTTCACTACACTTTCTGACTCTTGCCAGGTGTATCTAATGCAATGGATCTCAATTTAAATAAAACTAGTTTACGGATTAAAACTCGCGTATAATTTGGTAACATTTTAATTTTAACCTGGCGTTTCGAACACGATTGCTGCAAAGCATTAGCAAAGCAAAGCAAAGTAAAAATAGCTTTATTTCAAATGTGTACTCGTGAAAATCTAAGAAAATACTATCTCATTTTATTTTAAAAGACTGAGTAAGTAAGTATTTTAAATTATAATGATTTTAAAAATACTATTTTTTACTTCTTGGTATCATGTTCGAATTTTCTATGGTGGTTGTCGTGTTTGAGAATTAGCTTGATATTACAAATCACAAATATCTTTTTTAAGGTAAATACTTGTATTTCATAAATATCATTTAAAAATGTCTTCTGACGTATTTGGAACAACCATATTCTAAAAAGTCATCTAAAGACTACGATAAGTAGTTTGTAATAATGTTTAGAAAAAAAGCATTAACTTTTAATAAAAGTCATTAACTTAATTTTTATTACAATAATTTTTTTATTCTTATATGATTATAATATTGTATAAAAATTAAATTTTTTTATAAAAACCATACAGTAAAATGTGCTTGTGCTTTGAGATTAATGGAAAACTATTCAAACATTTGGTTCAATAAAAAAGGAAATTTCCCTTTCTGACTTTAATAAACCTACAGTACAGTACAGTCTAGGACAAGATTTTTCAGTATATCTTTAATTTTACTTTAACTTTTGTAGCAGCGTCACTATGAAAAACATATCTTTATTTTCTGTAAATCATTAATTAGTTGTCTGGACTCCCCAGGACGTAATCATAGAATGCTTAACCTGCAAAAAGTTTGTGTGAATTAAAAACAAAACTAAGTAAACTTAAGGATTGTCATAAAATCTGGTTACTTGAGGTTATTAATTTTTACTCGTTTTTTTGTAAATATAAACCAACAAGTGTTGTACCATTTTAAAATACTCATTAAACGCTTCAACTTTAAGTGTAATTTGCCATAGAGCTGCAGAATTTTTTTTTTAAGCAAGCCCTGTCAAAGTCGACAAATGTTAAAAATAATAAATTTTTATAGTACAACAGAAAGTCATATATCTAAGAAACTTGATGCATTTGTGTTGTTATTTTTGGTTGTGATTGCAGATATGTATTTTAGGATTTTGAGTACAAAATTTAAATGAAAAAAATACTAAATATTAACCACAGTAATGGAAAAATGGTTACAGTATGATCTAAATTCTGAGTTTTTCTAAAAACATAGGATGAAATTTTTTTTCTATTTTTCTCATGACTGATACCATCTATCCTATCACCCGGTCTGGGCTTGACGTCGAGTTTTGAGTATAAATATGATACAACATTTATCTTACAACTTACATTGTATGTTAAAGTATAAAAATAACAAACATTTTGATTTTCTCATAAATAACGAATAAATTGTATCTGAAATGTTCCGACCTTCTACAGGCTATTGATACGATGATACTAGCCGATATATATAAACAAAATAAACCTATAAAAAATGAGGAAACCTACTTTTAAATTTTTTTCCATTGCATTTAAATAATAATTTAAGTACCTGTCTCAAACTTCCTAAAGATAGGTATTGATACCAATTTAATATCATTAAAAAAAAAAAAAACAGTATATAATTTTACATGATGTATGTGACACTGTCGGTGACGAGACTTACTAGGAGTTTTTCATAAGTGCTTAGTGATTCTAAATATTGTTTTAATAAATCACATCAGCCTACAATACTTTGCTTTATATATGAAATCAAATCCTGAGTTAGATAAGCATTCTAACATATTTCTGAACTAAAAGTAAAAAATGTTGTGTTTTGAATAAATTTATAAGATATCACTATTTTTGTCTCAAATGATAGTAAATGATTTTAAAAACAAAACTAAATGCAATGTTAGTAATAATCTTTATCATTTCTTTAACCTATTAAGTTAGTGAACTACAATAGAGATGTGACATTTCATAGCGCTCAGCTGCTTGAGTGAACAACAATAGTCGTCAAGGAGCTTAAATAAATGAGATTTTTGAAACTTTGGTTTGGTGGTAGACAAATATTTTGATTTCTTGGTTCTGATATTTTTTTCTGCAGGCTGAGTTATAGAGATGTTATTACAAAAAGAGTAGTTACGATGTTATTTACGGCAAAAAAAAGAGGGATAAAAAAAGAATAGCAATAGATAACATAAAAGGATT
This sequence comes from Mechanitis mazaeus, assembly GCA_959347395.1. Classification (NCBI taxonomy): domain Eukaryota; kingdom Metazoa; phylum Arthropoda; class Insecta; order Lepidoptera; family Nymphalidae; genus Mechanitis; species Mechanitis mazaeus. The sequence continues at coordinate 14,330,036 of OY365743.1, forward strand.
CCTGCTTTCTCACAGCACTAAATGGACTTTCACACAAAGAAAATGATACTTCTACGAGAAAGTGATCCCTATGTACTGAACCTGTATAACCTTAAGTCACTTATATCTGATTCTAGGTTCATCAAAAGTTGGAATGTGCAGAAATAAAAACATATGTTTATATATTTTCAATATAAATTATAGAAAAATAAAAAAAAATATGTATAAAATATTAAAGGAGTTGGATTTTCCTAACCATAGCATACACGTTATTTACAGTTCAATGTCAGGTAAATGACATTTCTATAATATACTCAATTACATATGCATTAATAATCTATATTGTAAATCTTCAACGTCGACAAGTCGTTGTAGAAATAGATTAATTACTAATAACTATCAGCGTGTGGTGGATATTAACTCGAACAATTAGCCTCTTCACAAGTGAATTATATTTTGTAGGTAGATTTATTTTCTTCACAAATATAATGTCGAATACCTTTATCGTAACACTATATTTTAACAACGTTTTTCCTTTGATGGTTGATCAAGGAATGATGAGAATCCATGATTATGATTAAAATGTGAATATGAGATTCGTTGAAAACAACCAATATTTATTCTCATACTCATTCACTCATATTCATTCCTTAACCAATATAACATAAATACTATTATACATATATGTGACATTATATTTATATTATCTAACATTTCTGAAGGTGCTAGTTATTAAGTCCTCGCCGACCTCGATTATTATAAATATCTGGTTAGTTAGGAATCTATTACAGACATATATTCACTTAACTACAACCTGTATGACTGTTACTTAACCCTCTTAACAGCTATCTGACGAACAGACGGTTTAATATCACTGTAGCTATATATTTGTATATTTATTTTAGGTATAAGTCTTTATTAAAACATTAAAGACTGATTATACGTTTTACAGGTATATACGATATACGTTTTTAGGTATATTTATATATAAATATAAAACTAGCACTTTTCATTATTCCTTAATGTGATGTGCGACACCATCATCTCGTCTTACCGCGAACACGTTTTCTACAAAGCATTCGAAACGTCGGGTTAAATATAAAAATGTAATAATAAACGCGAGTTATATCAGAAAAATAGTTTTATTGAAATGTGTAGTACTCGTGTAAATCTTAGAAAACATTATTCCTTAATGTGCTGTAAAAATATTAAGTACATACGTTTATTACATTTATTACAAAAAAATAAGCAAATGAGTTAGTTAGTTAGTTATTAAGTGAGGTACATCTTATTTATATGACATAACTACTTTGGAAAAGTGAAATTAACTTCATTTTCTTTAATAGCATATCGATTCTCGTTCAACTGACGTAAATCTACGATCTATACTATGTAATATTTTAAAATATTTAATATTTTTTATCATAAAAAGATACTAATAATAATAATAAATAATCTTGATTGTTCACACGAATCAAATACAAATGGAATAAAAAAATTTAACAACAAAAAAATGGTACAAATTTGGCGGCATTATCCCTTCAAAAACAATCTGTTCCAGGCAACCAGTTAGGTTGCAAAGAAAGTATATATGAGATGTTGTGTGGGTATGTACATAAGAATAAAGATAGAAAGAAGGTAAACAAACATATATATATACATATATTACTACTTAAATACATATATAAATACATATCCCTATTTATACTATAAACATACATAGTATATTGTCTTATATTCACATAAATATATAATTATAAAATATATTTATGTGAATATGTGACAATATATCATGTTAAGATACTTAATACAAAGCCTATGTCGGGGATTATTGCTGCAATTTTTGTCCATGTTGTAATATTTTCAAAGAATCAATATTGCTTCTTAGATTTTATAATTATTTACCGTCTCTCAAACAAATCCTATAAAATATCCGTGTAATTCGTATATAAGCTAGTATGTAAAGTACGTTATGACACAGTTAATTAATACAGACCCTCAAAACTTATCCCAAACTATAACAACACACTGAATGCGATATTGGACCATGTAAATAGCTTAGCTAACAGATATCCAGTTTGAGAAAACTGTGATTATATTTCTAAAAACAAAATTAATATTTTAAAAATACTCTTGAAATGATGGTACTCTTTTCCATAATTTTTTTAAAAAAATTATTTAAAAAAACTTTGTACCTAACCACTGTATTAGTAAAATTTTAATAATTTTTTATATTGAATAGCTGTTACACGTGATTTCAAGTTCTACAGCCATATAACAATTATACTCCTTAAGAATTAATAAATATCAAAATTTGGCTCTTACATGTATTTTCAAAAAATAATATTTTATTTGATATCATAAATATTTGTACCTCTATCATTCTGTCTGAACAGAGACGTGCAGTATATTTTCATACAATTTATAAAAATTTCATATAAGTAACAGTTTGCACACGTACCTACTAGTATATTATAATACACTATGCTTTATAATAAACAACAATGAACTTTTTTTCTACAACAAAAACTTACTTATTGGTTACACCAACAGATGTATGAGCTTAACATTATAATATAACAGTATAATAACGTGGTAAAGATAGAAGCCGATTAATAAGAGAACAACGACGGCGCTGTTTTAAACTTGTTTTATATTATGTAACTGGTGTGAGTCTATCTTAACCTTCTTGATATCTTAAAATAATGTGGTTTCTTTGACTTCAAAATGCTTATCATATTCACACCATAAATTTACATGTTTATTTAATATTTAAGAATTTCTTAGACATTAAATCAAAGTTATATCTCCAAAGTATTAAATAGTATTTCAAACTTCAACCTGATCCCTGACAGTATCTACTTCCTTGTTTATATTATAAAGAGCAAACTTTGATGATAGAGGGATTACTCCACTGCCTTAAGTCAGACTTCCCAGAGGAACTTTATTAAAACTAAGAAAACTATATTTTGTATTAAACGTTTTCAACATCTTACTGTCCCTCTTCTTTATTATTATTCAGTGTAATATTTTAATTATATTATTACACCTCCTGAATCGAGTGACTCCGTTCTCGTGGACACATGTTCCAAGAAAAAAAATATTTTTTTGCTTAGCCGTGTCAAGGTACTCGTCACAGTGATGGCAGGACGGGATCGCCTCCCTTCGAGCTATCTTATGCAGATACTCACCGAAGCAGCCATGCCCGGTCACCTGCTAGTCATTTGGTGCTGACAGACGTCACCCGCACCATGCTACAGCGCACAAGGTATAGTATAGTAGTAGACTTAGATTTATATTGTAAAATGTCTCAACTAAAAATGCTTATCTCAATAAGTATGGTGTTAACATAGGATCTTCTGTCACTTTCATTTAACGTAATCAAGTTGGTCACTTGAGTACGTCAAATTGTACTGATTCACAATAAAAATAAATAAATAAATAAATTATATTCAACTGTTGGTACATTACTATGCCAAAGAATGTTATTAACAGAATTAAACAACGTCTACCGTGGTAAATTAAATAAATGTTCTCGACATAGCCAACAAATTTTAGGGTTCATCTACGATAAGTGAGTCTGAAACACGCGATGCCAAAATCAAAATAAAAGAAATGCAAGCACTTACAATGTATGTACCTAATATATATATATGTAATAATATCTTCGAGCTTTCAATTAACAAAGTTGAAAATAATAATTCACTTTTATTTTCCATCGCATTTAGATTTTTGAAATTAATTATTTTTGGTACTTAACCTGTTTCGGGGTACCTCAACAATTATTATAAATTATATAAGAAATTCTGAAATTCAACATGTATAATCAGAACTGTCTGGGAAACAATAATACACATTTACTTATATGTCCAATACTTTCAATATTTTCTGCAGTTAAACTGGAAAAATAAACTGGAAAAATGTGCTAAATAAATAATTGATAATTTTGATTTCGGTTTTGACATTACTTAAACATTTTGTCCGTGTCGTTTATTTCAAAACAATAGAATGGTTTTGGTTGAATTCTCATTGTCTTTTTATCCAAATAATTTTCTATAAGGTTAGTTATTTTCGACCATTGATTTATGAAATCTGCGAAATAGGCTATTGGTAGTACAAAAGCTATTAATATTCATACATAAAATAGTGACATTTTTTAGTAGTACTAAGACAAATATTATTTAATATATTAATAAAATATATTTTTAGCAGAAGAGACTTACAATCATCTTTTCTGAAGCAGGAACAAGGCGACAAGCTTACCCGTTTTCACCTCATGGCACGGATTGGAATGAAGTATTTGTGAGAGAGGGTGCATATAGAAGGTACCCCTTTACTAATTTAGTGATATACAGTGATTCACTTGTATGTAATTATTTTATTTTAAATAGTTTTTTTGTACGTATAAAAGCCAAAATAACAATATCTTATCTGAAGAGCATCTCTGAGATATCTATTATTAAAAAAATTGTGTTTATCGATAATTTTTTTTTTGATGGTTTACTTTTTCAATTTCTAAAGCTGACTGTAATTGTAAAACTTACAGGAAGGCAATATATTTCTTTATTAAGATCTTTAACATTAAAATAAAGACTTTAATCAATAACATATAGAATTATCAAGATGATGTAGGCGTAGTTAATAAATAAATATTCGCCAAACACAGTTCAGTTTGCTCTCCACAGTGCTGTCATATATTTAACAACAACATCGACGTAGATTTCATAACCCGCACTTCCATTGACTTTACTAATGCTTTCAATACCATAGACTTTGATATCTTACTCACGATATTGGGTAATCTTAACATATCTCTATCGGCAACTCGCTGGTTTCGTTGTTACTTACGTGGGCGCCGGCAACGTGTACGTTTAAATGATCTGTACTCTGATGGAGTGCAGTTAATGATGGAGTCTCGCAATTTGGCGTGTTATCTCCACTATTATTTTCAGTGTTTATAAACACTATTTGCTCTCAAATCAATTTTTTCTACCACCTGTATGCAGACGATCTTCAAATTTACCGGCAATCCTATTTTGATGATCTGGCTACCACAATTTTTAAAGTAAATGAAGATCTGGTGCGTATCTCTGTTTGGAGTAAGTGTTTTGGACTTACAATAAACACAACTAAATCTAAGGTCATAATCATGGGTAGTTCAAGGTTAATTGCGCGCATCTCCGAGTCCCAACTACCTCCCATCAGTTTTGAAGGGATCGTCGTTCCTTATAGTAATACCGTAAAAAATCTTGGTGTAATTCTAGACCAAAAGTTATCTTGGAATCAGCAGATTAGTGAGCTTAGTAGAAAGATGTTTGCTGACGTGCGAGGTTTGAGAAGATTACGCAATTTCTTCCAATCTCTACCAAAGTTGTCTTAACTCAATCTTTACTGTTTCCTATACTTGATTATGCAGATGCTTGCTATCCTGATTTACAAGAGGATCAGTTGAATAAGCTTGAGCACTTTCAAAATCTTTGCATAAGGTTCATATTTGGTATTCGCAAAAATGTCCATATTTCTCATTTTCGTAAAAAGCTCAAGTAGCCCTCAATTCGCTTTCGCAAGAACATTCATATGCTGCCTACTGTTTAATCCTTCTTTACTGCCTACTGTTTAATCCTTCCACTCCTCTCTACTTGAAAGATAGACTTTAATTTTTAAGTGACAGTCATATTCGTTCTCTTCGTTCCAAACAAAAAATTATCCTGAAAGTTCCTCCCCATTCCTCTTCTTATTACGAATTGCTAGTGTCAAGATGTGAATTATTAGCAAACAGAGAAGCAATTAAATTCGCTTTCTCTGTCTCTGTATGGGCCAGGGATCCGTCCGGCTTCTGCATTGCAGGCAGTGAGGGTTGACAGAAGTTCGACTCGATCGATTTGGCAAGAGACCAAAAAGCTCAACCGCCGGTTGGTCTTACAGAGCTCTTCGCCATTCTCAGCGATTCGATCGAGACGAGCCTTCCGTAACGCCTTTTTGTAAGAGTTGGCAGCTCGGTTAAAGGCTCTCTTCTTAGATCTTACATCCGGAGCTTTGCAGCTTCGAGCATCGGCCAAACTGAGGTATACCGAATGTTTTCGGCCTTCAGCAAGACCACATTCGGCATTAAACCATGGGCGAGCTTTGCCACCGATGGGTACGTCAGCAAACGGAATGTAATACTCCATTGATCCATGATGCGCCACATCGGTTATAGCATCTGCGCAGCTCGACGTATCCAAAGAAAAGAAGCAGACCTGCCGCCAAAGATAAGATACAAATAAATGCCGCATCTCATCCCAATCTGCTGACTTGTATTTCCATATTCGCCTGACACCATGCGGTTCGGTTCTGGTGGGATGGAATAAGTAAACACAGATTTCACCAGACAGTGATCGGAAGTTCCCAAGGGGGAGGAAACCTCAACACGATACCTGTCCAGATCACTTGTCAGCAGAAGGTCACGACAGTTGGCTGTATGGGACTCCACATCAGGAACCCTCGTCGCTTGCCTAGCCAGCTGAAAGAGGTTGAAAGACAACGCGATGTTCCGCGCCTCTCTTCCAGCATGGTCCGTCTTCTGGTACGGGCATAGTCATTCCCGATGACAGGCATTAAAGTCCCCGAGAAAGACGAGCTGCGCTGAATGGTATCAATGCATAGCCATATCAGCAACCTCACTGAGATACTCAAATAAACGAGTTGTCTCCTGATCACCGCTGTGCGAACGGTAGACACAGGAATACAGGATTTTTTCGATTCCTGTATCTACGAAAACCGCTATGGAAGGAAAAGTGTGGTCTTCAAGGTGACGGAGACGCTGGAGACAGGGGTCGTTCCGCGTGCACACACATACCCCGGCACGTGAGCAAAAGTTGTGCTTTAACGTGTAACCGGGATAATCCAGGTGTGCAGCACTCATATGACATTGAATCTGCGTCTCCGTCAAAAAGAGCGCGTCAAGAGCGGCTGCGCTGTCTCGAGGTGGTGGTGGACAGGTTCGAGATTTGAGTGCAAGCCTCGGATGTTACTGAGATGCACTAAAAGTGAGGAGGAGTGCAACCGCTGAAAAAACTCGTTCCTTTTTTTAAACTTTTTCATAAAATAAATATATAAGAGTGAATAGGATGGGCAATGGCAGTTGAACAATGCGCTACGTATCGAAACCGACATCGAAATTGGTGTTGACTGCGGGGACGCCCGAACCCCCCCAGGGATCGCCATAGGGCCTCTTCGTCTGGTCGCCAACCAGCACGATGGAGCCACCCTGGGATTTTTTGCAGCCGGCGGTGCAGCCTTTCGTGGGTGACTAACCTACTATTTGGGCCCCCAACTATCTGCGGGCGGCCAGCGGAAAGCCGTCGTTTCGTATCCCGCTACCCTCCTCGACTAGGCACCCGACACAACCAACATCAACTCGACGCCAAACCGGTTCGCCACCGTAACACAGCTGTTCAGAACCATTTCCCATGTACGACTTCATCGAGCAGCGTGCCGGAACACGACTAGGTCGCTTTGTGGCACGACTTTGCCCAATGGGTGGTAGCCTTGCCGGCGACCCGATGTTATGGTCTACCACCGAGAAATTCTAAATCTAATCTAATCTTAGTTTATAACTCGATATTTATTGTAATTAATTTATCTGTAGTTAAAACGTCTACGAGATTAATAATATTATATCACTACATATATGTTGTATCATTTACATAATGAAGATATTAAACCACGAAACTTTCTTATTACCTATAAGGAACGAAAGACGACTTTTACTAACTTTATACTCTTTAATACTTATATATATGAGTATATATATAAGTTGATAGATACTTAGTAGTATCTTATAAGTATCTACTACTTCTGGTAATGTTCTGGTTCTTAGATATAGTATTTATTATGGATAAAGATCAAAAAATTGAAAATTAGAAATTATTGTTAGTCTCTGTTAACATAATTTTTTTTTCCTCCTTTTTCAAATTCTTTCTAAATCTTAAGCAGTTTACTTAAACACATCTAAATTACAATTTATCTGTTCGTCCGTCCCTGTAATTAATGTGTTAATACTATTACTAATAAACGAAGTTAGCGTTGACTTAATCACCTTTACTTTTATTACTGTTTCATCCTATTATAAGTTTTATCTCACGCAAAAGTATCTTAATTTAGTTTACAAGACTAATGTAATTTGAAAATTCTTTAATATATTTTACAGTGATTTAATAATTAGTCTCATATTGTTTTTGTGTCACGTTCGTATGTTCTATGATACTGTTGGTGATTAGAAAATGACTTATCATTATTTTTTGTTTTCTTAAAGTAACACTTCAAAGCGATTATAGTGTCTGTTAGTTAAGAAATGTAACGAGATTTAATTCTTTCTTGTTCAAAATACAAAAATATTGCTATAAAGGCTTGCCTAATGCTACAAAAACATTCTCTATCAGTCAAACTTACGACGTACAGAAGAGATTGTTGGTAGGCGTGCAAAATAAATAAATAATATTATTAATAATAATAATAAAATTAATACATGATAAAAATAACTACTAAAGAATTCTTAACCTATATAATATATAAAATAATACATAACTATAATAATAATAATAATAATTTATATATATACTTTATTAATATTAATATATTTTTACATAGTAATCATTTTGTATTTGAGGGACAATATAGTTATATCTTTTTGTAAGCCCACATAGCTAAAGAGACTGGTGATACTCAACGCTATTGGATATATTAATTTAAGCCCTCAGGATGGGTTTCGTTCAAATTGCGACTTATTTAAATCTTTATTTTTTTCCTTTCTTCCTTCCTTTTCGTAATTTGGGAAGTATCTGAAAAAGTAAAGAGATTCTTTTCATGAGTCATTTAATGTTTTTCATTATATGGGAGAATGAAATATCTCTATAAATCATATATATCATATATCTGTAAGTCGTCTTGGTTCATAAATATACAATTTGATAATAAATTTACTAAGATGAATTAGATCTGTAACAATGTTCTGTTTTCGAATCTAAATTTATAAACCGTGTTTTAGAATTTCGTAAAAAGATATTTTACTCCGATATATTTGTATCAAGTTTATAAAATTAATAAGGCATAACGGATGCTGCAGTATCTTTATATTTTGCAACATAAAGGAGAAACAACCAAAAGAGGGATATACTTAGGGATACATCAATTTTAAAATATTACTTTAAAATTTTAAATATTCAGTCTTTAATTTTTTCTCTGTCTCATTTCTCAGAATGTAATATATGATTATTGGCTTTATATAAACACGTTTTATACTTTTACTTTTCTTCGAAGTCTGACAAATCTCTCAAAATAGATTCAGTACATTGCCAATATATTCTTATTGCATACAAAAGTATTTAAAAAAAAAAAAAAAACATTATTGTCACAAGTTTTTAAAAAAATAAAACATTATTTTCACAATGTTACATTCAAAACGTTTAATAAACGGCCTCTTAAATGATCCGAAAAACTGCAATATTAAACTAACATATATATTGGCTAGTTACAAAATTAAACATGAATTGAAACATTGTTTTCCTCAAAACATTGCATATCTGTTGCCCGCTAACTCCGTCTTTAAGGTAAGTAGGCTATGTTTCTAGTCAAATTAGTTTTGAAAATTAAATCGATATTAAATTCTTTCAATAATTACATCGATAATATACATTCTTCAGTCAAACTTCAATCTTAAAGTATAACATGGTAGTGGTATTAAACTGACAAAATGGTTACAAATTAGGTGTCTACTAGTTAAGTCATTCACAGTTAGTTAAGTAAAGGCAATCTCAGATTAAATGGATTGCTAAAGTTCGTAGTAGTTATGTGGGTCGATCTGGACAAATTAAAAATGAAGTTTCCCTTCACCAACATTCATTTTAAAACGAAATAACAAATACATTAAATGGATTTTTACTTTACAAATTGAATATTATAGAAATGTATAAAGTTATAAAACAAGGATATTTTATAATGATCTCTGAGCTTACTTGAAATAAAAATATAAATTTTTGTTTCCAATCTTTTTGGATTAAATTATTGATGCTAATATCTACCACCTCAAACACAGATGTAGAATTGCCTCTCAGTGTTCTATGGAATATTTTTTGGCGAATCTGCACGGGAATTACACCAATTAATTTCCCCCTACATATTCCATCATAATTTTTTCCGACCCACGACTTGTATCCAACCCTATATCGTAGATTCGGACTTCTTTCGGGCATACAAAGGCGTGCATTTTGCTCCGTCTTTATTGATTCACACAACGAAAGCTCGGAACAGTGTCAGTGTTTTTAAAGCATCTCACAACTTTCACAACATTTTCACAAGCTATAAAGAGGAAAGCAGTCAAGCATTAACTTAGACCTGACCAATAAAATATCATAAATATTATCAATTTTCTTTGCTTTATTATACTCAAATTCATCATTAATCTCATAATTTCGATACCTGATCGAATTGAAATATTGAAGTGGCATATAAGGTTTTTAAAATTTAACAGTATTTAAATTTACATAATGTGCGTGTGTCTCTCGATGACGAGGGTTATCTGAAATTTTTCATAATTGTTTTAATCCTAAATATTGTTTTTCATGAACCACATAAGCTTACAACTCTTTATTTGCATAATATCAAATCCAGTTTGAGCATTTCAACATAATACTTACAAAATGTAGCAAATATTATGTCATAAATAAATTATAAATTTTCAATATTATTAAAAAAATTGCGTTTAGTTGGTTTTTGGCTCAAAAAATAAAAAAAAAACAACTTTATAAACGAAACTTAAAGCGATGTTAGTAATAATCTCGTATATTTTTCAAGCAATTTAAATGTGAACGCCAATAGAAATCTTGTACATTATAGCAATCAACTAAATAAAATATTAAAAATACAAACCTATATTATACAATGAAATTTAAAATACCTCAAGGACCTTGCTTATTTTAATTAAAACAGACAGATGTGTGAGCTTGACATTATTAAAACAGTTATCAACGTGGTAAAGATAGATGCGGATTATTAAGAAAACAACGACAGCGCTATTAGACGAGAACGTTAAGGATTATATTACAGGCTTAATAGCTTGTCTTATAATCAGTGTGACTATCTTAACCCTTTTGACATCTACCTATAAATCGGCTTCCTTTCGACGTCACGATAGCTTTAAATACTTATTTTCACATCATAACTTTACATGATAATTTTGTATTTAACAATTTCATTTATATTTTAATTCAAAGTAATAAATTGTATTTTAAACTTCACCTTGATTTTTCTTTGACAGTAAATACTGAGTTGTTTATAAATATATTAGAAACAAACTTTGATGCTAGAGGAATTACCTTCATTACTTTAATTCAGACTACCTAGATAAATTATTTAGATAAGAAAATAGTATTGAGGGCTAAAAATTATAGTTTTCATCGTCTTTCTTTATTTATAGAAAACTCATCTTTCTTTATTTATAGAAAAATTAATTTAAAAAATCACAAAAAATAAGTCGTTCACTCGTATTTTGCTTTAGTTTTGCGATTAAAAAATAGATTGTTAATATTCTGGTTGCAGCTACACTGTTACTGTTTTATTAACAGCGAAGACCTTGTAAACTCCTTAAACAAATTTCATATTACATTTTTTATTTCTGAATATAATGAATAATTTAAAATAAATATGACGTTATCCTGGTTTTTCAAATTGTATTAAAATGTTTAGACATTTTATTCAAATTTTGAAAATATTTTACCTATATTTCATATATATAGTGTTAGTTTTTGTACACAACTTCATTAATTTAAGTATGTAATCAAAATAGAATATACATTCAGTGTAATATTTTATTTATATTATTACTACATCGCCTGTTTCAAGCGACTTGTGGAACATGTGTTAAAGACAGTGATCGAATACTGAACACAAGGAATATTATCTACACAAGTGCATTTAAATTACTTACCAAAACCTTTTTACTTAACTCGTGGAAGCTCTTCTGTCACTTTGTTTTAAAATCTAATTGTAAATTATACTGACTTCGCAGTTTGTTAAATCTTATCGACGATTGTCAACATGATATAAGCTAACTACTAACTTTTCTTACTGCTATCGTGAAGTAACAGCTGTAACAGCTAAAATCTGTTTATATGGTACAACTTTTTTTTTTTATATTTTCTTGAAAACAACTGAAAATTATATAAAGTATGGAAAAGGAAAAAAGAAAGGAAGTTTTTTTTTTAGGTTGCTTTCCTGTACATAAACACTTTTTTTAACTGTTAATTTATTTTTTTCTCCTTATAACATGTCTCTTTGACAAGATTAAGCTACAGTCCTTCACTTCTCTAAAGCTATTTTGCTTTATGTGTTAAAAAGAAAGGTAATTTATTTTCTTCCTTCGCATTACGATTTGGTTAATCCGCCATCAACACCCCGCCGCGGCCGGTCACCTCTTCAGAGTCCGCCTTGACTCGACTGATCGCGTCGATCGTCGAGCGGCCGGCCCGAAACCCAAACTGGCAGTCGGCCAGATCGGGACCACCGTAAGTCAGGTTCTCGATTATGGGGACAGCTACGATTTTTTCGAAGAGCTTGCCGGCTTCATCGAGCAGTATGATACGGCGGTAGACAGAGGGTGACTCTGCGGGGCGCCCGTCCTTCCTGAGTAGGACCAAGCTAAAGGTTTTCCACACCTCGGAAAATCGCCCCGACTCCAGGCATGCTTCAAAAAGCCCCCGGAGTCTGTCCCCTAGGACGATCAGAGCCTAGACTAAAACGCGACCGTGGATACCGTCCGGTCCGGGCGCGGTGTTATTCACCCGGAGCATATCCACTGCCGCATCTCACAATCTGTGAGCTCTGGCGCTCCGCTAACCTCCTCCTCCTTAGCGTGACCAGACCTAGTCGGTCGGGCCATAGTGGGGTGGATGTGATCCGCCCGGTGTCTAAATAGGGAGGAAACTATATCCGTCAGGAGGTGCTGGTCGAGAATCTGGCCCCGTCTTGACTGTCTCGATGGGGCAGCCCTCGGCCCTAAACACGAAAAAAAAAAACAGCAACAAAACCCAAAACAAGCGTCTTCCAGAAAACTTGACCGAAGAGGAGATGTCTGTTACCATTAAATAACGAAGAAAAGCGCAGAATCCGCTCGAGAACCATGTTGTCCTACAAGTATCTGCAAAGATGTGGCAGCGATTGACAACAGTGGGTAGAGTGTTTATAGATTTGCAGCAGGTGAAAGTGTACGACCAAACATCCCTAATCCAGTGCACGAAATGCCTAGAGTTAAAAAAAAACGCAATGTAGCTGTTGCACTACTGCAGCAGCTATATGTAAGCGGAATCAAGACGATGAAGTACAATGGAGTCAGAATCTTTTCAGTGCTCGGAACAACTAGATGGAACCATCAAAGCTGCCATAGCCGTGTTTGACCGAAGAAACTTTAAATTACACAATGCCCACAGTAAACAAGACAAGGGATTGTTATATTTTGAATCTCAAACTCCACTAGAGCCTTATATGGAAAAGTTAAAAACAATTCAAGGGGAATTAGGCCCAAATAGTGGGCGGCGACGCCAATGCTAAGAGCACGTGATGGGGAGTCTTAAAAGAAGACTATAGAGGAGAATGCATGGCTAGCACTTTAAAGGAAATGGGCCTTCTTATACTTAATGACGGTGAAATTCCAACCTTCGACACGATCAGAGGAGGTAAAAGATATTGCAGCTTTATAGATTTCACAGCCTATACATTGGATGTCCTTTATTTATTTATTTATTCTTTATTGTTCCAACATAAAAATGTTACAATGGGTGGACTTAATGCTAAATAGCATTCTCTAACAGTCAACCTTGGGGATGTGCAGAGACTTTAAAAGCGGTGCAATAAAGAGCGCAAAATTTTGAAAGGTTTGTAGGAAGTAATTATAAATATATAACATATAAGTAGTGGGAAAAATGTAAGCACAAAGAAGAAAAATAATAATAATAAAGAACTATAATAGATATATTCATAAGAAATATTGTTAGTAATACATTCTAACCTAAAAGTTTGTTCAAGAAGTGGCTATAAATTTTTTTTTTGAAAATAGGCCTTGTCCGTGATTTCCTGATGTCATTGGGGAGAGAATTCCAAAGTCGAATACACTGGAACGTGAAAGAATTGGATATAAAACCAGAGCGGTGCATAGGGAAAGCAAGGCGGAGAAAATTAGAAGAACGAAAAGACTTACCGTGAGAATCACTGAGGTATTGAAAATTACTTTTAAGGTAATCAGGGGAAAGAGGATTAAATAATATAGAAAAAAGAGAATTAAGTAAATGTGACTGTCTACGTTCACGAATTGGGAGCCATTTGAGCTGGCGGCGATAAACAGAAATATGGTCAAATTTACGGAGACAGAAGATGAATCGTATTGTATAATTAATAAGACGATCTAGTTTATTGAGAAGCTCCTCACTTATGTCAGAGTAGCACACATCAGCGTAATCAATAATAGGAAGAACAAGGGTTTCGATGAGATACTTTTTTGTAGTGATGGGTGATCCTTTACCATGTGGAAAAGTAGAAGTTAGAGGATAAACTTGTAAGCTCAGACCATAATGGAATATCATTTAATATTCGTCTACAGACCGTAAAAGGAAATACAGTGGAGAGAACTACCAGGTCATACAATACAAGAAAAGCAAACTGGGTAAATTTTCATGAGAAAATGACTCAGCTTATGCTTGAAAGACATCTAACAATAGTAGACCTGGGAGAAATAAATAAAAATAAAAATTAAATATTAAAATTACTTAATAAAATTACAAAAACAGTTATAGGCTTTAATAATCTTCTAACGTTTTCTAACGTACGCGTTATAGCTCTCGAGTTATTTAATAAATTTAATAAGTATTACGGAAATAAAATACTAGCATAAGTGGGTAAGTCTGACAATTAGTCAACATTAAAATTCGGAACGACTAATTTATGAACTGTGGTTTACTTAGCATGATTAATTAATTAATTATTATTATTATTACTTTCTTTTCCTAATAGTTCACTTATTATTATTATATTTGATTTCAATATTACTAATTTATTTATTTATTTTTCTTTTCGGGTTATAAACTGAAGAAGTAGGGATCTGTAAGATATACACATATATTTTAATTCAGTAATAATATATTTTAATAATTTATACGTGCATTTATATAAAATTTTTATATAACATATAATATTAACAAGTAATCAGTACTCAACATTGAAAAATAACTACAAATTATATTTATGGTCTTATTTATTATACTTTCAGTTTTTATTTTTCCTTATTTTGTTTTATTTTATTTTTAATTTTTAATATATTTTTTTTATTTTTTACTTTATATATCTAATTATTTAATTTAGTATTGGATAATGTATATGTTTAGATATTAAGGTGTATGTAATTAAGCA
Source organism: Mechanitis mazaeus (assembly GCA_959347395.1). Taxonomy (NCBI): domain Eukaryota; kingdom Metazoa; phylum Arthropoda; class Insecta; order Lepidoptera; family Nymphalidae; genus Mechanitis; species Mechanitis mazaeus. The sequence goes on from OY365743.1 coordinate 14,345,450, forward strand.
GTCATCAACGTTCGTTCACGTCGCGGCGCGGCGGCCACTGAAAACCAGCGCTAGGCTCACGTATCCCAGCAACAGCTGAGTGGTTTACCGTTTTAGACGTCATAGTTTTATTTTCTTTTAATACTTGTTAATTCTTTAGTCTTGTTTTCTTTTATTTAATTTTTTTTGGGTTACATTTATAGTTTTTTTTCTTTATGTTTATTTATGTGATGTCTAAATAAAGTTTTTTGAATTTGAATTTGAAATAAAAAAGAAATACAGTTGAAATAGAAACAAAAATAAAAGAATATATACAAATAATAAAACAACCCATTCGATGATACCATACCAAAAATTGGTTGTCCGACGAGCTCGCAAGAATGAAGAAACTAGTCGCCACGAAAAGCAGACGAATTAGATGCGCAGCTCCGTCCCGTAGAAACACTGTCGTCCAACGATACCTGCAAGAAACAGAAGGTAATGACAGCCGTAATAAAAGCACAAACCGAAAGTTGCAAAGATTTTTGTGGGAAGCAAACTAAGGAAGGGATGTGGGAAGGTATATATAGAAAAATAAAAAGAGCTACTATAAGAGAGGAAGACGAGTTGCTCCAAAAAGAAGGAATCATACTCAGCGCAAAGGAATCAGTGAATTTACTGGTTTAAACATTTTATCCTAAAGACCGAGAAGAAGAGGATGATGCGGAACACCAACAGATTAGGAAGCTAGTAGAAAAGGTAAACGAATGGCAACGAAGAACAGAGGATGTCCTCTTCAACCTAGTTCAAAACATTAAGAAAAAGCTTGAAGAAAAAAAAAAGCAGTGGTCTTGTTAGATATAGAGGGGGCATTCGACAGATCATGGTGGCCGGTTGTGAGAATCCGATTGGATAGAGGATAGAGGAAACTGCGTCCAGACATTTGCCGATGATGTCGCCCTCATCTTTGATGGAATTGAGAGAAAGGCTAATGATGTACTCGGTCGTGTTCGGAAGTGGGGAATCAGAAATAAGTTGAACTTAACTGCATCGGTGAGAAGGTGCTGGAAAAGGTTCGGAAAGCGGTGAATGCCAAAGACAGATGGGTGAAAGTCGAGAGAGTACGAAAGGCGAAGGATAGGAAGGTAATAATGGCATTCGACAGTAAAGAGTATAGGGATAAAGTCAGAGCTCGTCTAGAGGAAAAGGAGGTGGGATTAAAGGTTGAGGAAGCCAAGAATAAGAACCCGCTTTTGATTCTTAGAGGTGTCTTGTCCGTAAATTCGGACGAAGACATTATAAAAGCCTTTAAGAATCAAAACCGTTGGATTCTAAGCGGTCTTGAGGAAAGAGAGCGTTGCTTTGAAGTCAAGTATAGAAGAAGGACGAGAAACCCACACACCTGCCATGTGGTGGCTTCGGTCTCCCCGAAGGTGTGGCAGAGGGTGGTGGCAGCTGGTTATCTGCTTATTGATTTGCAGCTTATAAGGGTGCGCACATAATGCGTTTAGCGATGAGTGCCCTATAAGAAGATGGGACACCTTGGCGCGCTCCTCGGTGGCCTACTGCTAAGGGCAGCCAAGGTGAGAAGAGCAGGCATCTTATTCTGCAAGCAAACCTGCAGAGAAAGAAGCTTGCGACTGACGAGATGGTTATCGAGACGGGGAAGCGGGGATATCCAAGAGCCGTATGTTGGAAGTATCAAGCGACTCAAGGCGTATAGGGGTGTCAAGATTTTCCAGAGCACCAGCAATGAGATGGTAAAGTCAGCTATCGCTGTCTTCAACTCGCAGATATTGGTCACCCAACATCAAAACCTCAGCACACCTAACATCACGGTGGTGAGCGCTCAAGCCGGTGCCTGGAAGGTGGTCCTGGTATCCCTATACTTTGAGCCGGACCAACCCATTGAGACCTACCTCAAGCATGTTAGACGCGTCGGTAACGAGCTGGGTACTGACTTTCTCCTAATAGGCGGCGACGTTATCACCAGGAACACCTGGTGGGGGTACGAGAATTGATTCTAGGGGAGAGGTCATGGGCTTGCTGGACGAAATGGGACTGCACCTGCTAAAAACGGGTGACAGGCCTACTTTTGATACGTTTCGGGGCGCCAAACGATACACGAGCCACATTGATGTCACAGCCTGCTCAACCAAGCTTCTGGGTACGACTGAGAATTGGCACGTCGACAGCGGGATCACTACCTCCAATCATCTGGGGGTGCTATTCGAAATGAGTCTGGGTAGGTGCGACGCCGCTGAGGCACCCAGAACAACGCGACGCTTCAACACTAAAAAAGCAAATTGGGCCGAATTTCATGCGAAATTAGCTCAATTAATGTTGGAGAGCGGTTTAAATCTGGATAGCATCACTGGCGTTAGCAACTCCCAGAGTCTTGATGATCTCGTCGCCTCGTACACGGGGGTCATCACCGCAGCTTGTGGCTCGACCATACCCGCAAAAAAGGAAGTGAAACACAGCGGTCTGCCCTGGTGGTCGGACAGACTTGAGGCTCTAAAAAGGGAACTTAGGACCCTCAAAATCAGGATTTCTTGCGCTGCACAAGTGAGAAGGGCGGTGGTGGTACAGAGGTACCTTAAGAAGAAAGAAGATTATGAAGAAGAAGCAGCAAGAACACAGGTGGATAGTTGGAAAGAGTTTTGTCGGAAACAGGATCGGGAGAGTGTGTGGGATGGGGTTTATCGAGTGATTAGCCGAACGAAGAAGACAGAGGAGGACATCCCGCTAGAAATATACGGAAAATGTCTTAGCCCCGCAGAGTCGGCGAAATTACTGGCCGAAACGTTCTACCCGGAGGACAGGACGGATACTGACACCGCTGAACACCAACGAATAAGGCTCCTTGCGGAGCGTACAAATGTCTCGTGCACAGGAGAGCAGCTGCTCGATCCACCCTTTACTTGCACAGAACTGCGCTCCATCTTGAAAACATTCAACCCAAAGAAGGCACCGAGCGAGGATGGACTCACTGCATACATATGTTGCCACGTTGTAGAGGCGGATGTCGACTTGTTTTAAGCCATAACAAATAAATGTCTACCGCTGCACCACTTCCCGACGGTATGGAAACAGGCGATTGTCGTCATTCTGCGAAAGCCTGGAAAAGACAACTACAGATCTCCTAGATCCTATAGGCCATTCGGGCTCCTGCCCATTCTGAGCAAGATTCTTGAGATGTTGATGCGGAGGCTGAGATACCACATTTTGCCAAGACAACACGCTCGCCAGTACGGGTCCACACCCCAGAGGAGCACCGAGGACTCCCTCTATGACCTAATGACTTTTATTAAAGCTAAGTTGAAAGAAAAGAAAATTACAACAGTCGTATCATTGGACATAGAGGGAGCCTTCGATAGCGCCTGGTGGCCGAGGATCAAAAATCAACTGGCGGAGGAGAACTGCCCTATAAACCTGCGGGCACTCACGGATAGCTACCTGAGCGACGGAAGGGTTACGGTCCGTTATGCAGGAGTGGAACACAGCAGGGGAACACACAAAGGATGCGTGCAAGGCTCCATTGGCGGTCCCCTGCTGTGGAACCTCGTGCCGGACCCTCTTCTCAAGATGATTGAGGCTGAAGGTTGTTACGTCCAGGCTATCGCAGATGACGTCGTTCTAGTTTTTGTTGGGAACACTGGCAGTGAAATAGAGAGTAAGGCCAACAAAATTCTTGAGTTGATCAGCGGATGGGGAGCCAGGAACAAGCTGAAATTTGCTCCCAACAAGACTAACGCGAAGGTAATTACCAATAAACTAAAATATGATAACCCCCGGCTCATCATGGGAGGTCAACATATTGGTATAGAAAAGAAGGTCAAAATCCTGGGACTGACCATTGATGACAAACTTACGTTTAATGCCCATATCGACAACGTGTGCAAAAAGGCGATTACGATATACAAGCAGGTATCCAGGGCAGCCAGAATAATCTGGGGGCTTCAAACTGAAATCCTCAGGGTAATTTACTAGGGGGCCGTGGAGCCTGTCTTGCTGTATGCTGCCTGTGCCTGGGCACCGGCTACCGACAAGGCATGCGTCAGAGAGAGGTTGGAGGCGGTGCCGAGGGGGTTTCTCCAGAAGATATGTAAAGCAGATCGGACGGTGTCACTCAACTTTTACGGAGGAAATTAAAGAACTTTTACAAGCATGTGACTTAAAATTTCTTGATAGAAACACTTATGTGCAGCCGAGTCTGGTGAGTTTTAGATATATTAAAGTCAGCTCTCTCCAAGTACAAAAATGTATAGACCAGTTATCGTGCGAAAAAGCCCCGGGTTCGGATACGATCAGGGTAAAACATATTAAATATGTGAGTAAGCATTTAAGTAATGTTATTGCTAGCTTCAATAATTTGAGTTTAACCACAGGTATTTACCCCGATCAGCTGAAAAAAGCCATCATACGCCCCATTTACAAATCAGGGAATCACTTGGATTATTCTAACTACAGACCAATAGCCATATTGTCAACTATTGACAAAGTTGTAGAAAAAATTATTGTAGGCCAGATAAGCAATTTTTTAGAGAGTTATAATATATATGTTCGGACGCTCAACACGGTTTTCGAAAGGGGCGCAGCACTGTGACAGCCCTAACAGCCTTTGCTGATTACATTAATAGCTGTTTAGATTCCGGTGAGCAAGTGATAACGGTTTATATTGACTATAAAAAGGCCTTTGACACGCTGAACCACCATGCTTTGCTTAAGGCGATGGATGAATGCGTTATTCGTGGTCCCACGAAAAAATGGTTCAAAAATTACCTAAGTGATAGAAAGATGCAAACGGTTATTGCTGGTGTAACCGGTGAAGAGATGGACGTAAGTCTAGGTGTGCCGACCGGATCAGTTTATGGACCGTTGGGGTAACTGATGCATATAAACAGTGTATCTAACGTTGTAAACAACTGTAAGGTGTATATGTATGCCGATGACATGTGTTTGACCTATGCCTCAAAAGATTTATCTATTGTAAAAAATTACATACAAACGGATTTTGAAAACATCACTAAATGGGCACATGATAACGGTATATTAATAATTTTTGGAAAAATTAAATGCATGTATATACACTCGCCGTATAACAAAAAATTAAAAACAATAAGAAAAGAAGATCTCGAAATAATAGGGCATTCTTATGACTGTCTACATAGCAATAAAAAAAACTGTAACTGTAACAAATTAGAATACGTTAATATACACAAGTATTTAGTTTTAAAAATTGATAACAACTTTAGTTGGAAATCTCATGTAATAGATATTTGCAATAGGCTAAGATGTGTTCTGGGAAGGTTTTACCACGTGAGTAAAGTATTAAATAAAGAAACATTACGCATTGTATACTATGCCCTCGCTGACTCTATGGTCTTACCTATGGTCTTGTACGGGCGGACATTCACAACATACCTGAGGGGTTTAAAGCAACTGCAAATACGCTTGATCAAATTTTTAGTTAGTAAAAAGATAAAAGAAAAATGTCGTGGAGATTATGAAAAAAAAGCCCCGGGAGCCGAAGGATTTACTAAACTAGTCTTAAAAAACCTCCCCTTCCTTATCCAACACCATGGAACCCTATTTCTCAAGTACGCACACAAAATTGTAAATCGTACACAATAGAAACGGCAAAATAAAAAAATTATTGTATACTGGTATTATAATAATACCACTAAAAATAATCAAAGAAAAGAATAGTTAATATAGAAATTAGGTTAAATAAAATGTAAATAAAGTAAGACTAGATTTTTTAAGTAAATAATATTTTAGTGTTAGCATTTAAAACTATATTAGATTTTAAGGTAGATAAATAAGATAAAATATTAAGACATAATAATTGTAGCTCATATGCAAAATTGTAATTGTAAAAAACAGGAAAATAATAAGGCATAATTGTAAGTGTAAAAATATAGTAGAGAATATAAAATACAAAGTCAAAAGAAAACTAGACAGACCCAATCAGGACTTTAGCGCATCCTTCTCCTTAGAAAAAAATATAAATACCATTAAGAAAAACTTTGACAACGTCAAAGGTGCTAAGAAGTGAGATTTGGACCCACCAGAAAAAAAAAAGAAAAAACACTGGTGGAGCCACTGCTACATGTTTTCAATGTCTGCCTGGCTAATGCCATTTTTCCTGATAGGTGGAAACTCACCCGAGTAGTTCCAGTGCTAAAAGGAAAAGGAGGACCAGAGCCGAGGCTATCCTGTGTGCGATTGCAAAAGTGTTTGACAGCTTTGTGGAGTGGGGTCGCAGGAATAGATTACACTTCAACGCTGGAAAGTGTTCTTTGCTTTCTTTCAGTCGCGCGCGCGATCCTCAGCACTTTGCCTATCGCTTGGGGGACCAGCCTTTGAAGCGCGTCACAGAGGTGAAAGATCTAGGCGTTTGATTTGCCTTTGATCTCAACTTTCGAGGACATATAGCTGGGGTGTATAAAAAAGCGTACCGGAACCTGAGCTTAGTATTGAGGCATTCAATGCTTCATTTGCTACGTCAGCAGATAACTCAGGCTTTGGGACCAACTGGAGATGCGTCATAGAAGAGAATTCCTTTTATTGAGCGGTGTATCTGAAGATGTTCCTACTACATTAGTCACTGTGCTGAATAAACATATGGGGCTATGGCCCACAGGCTTGGTAAGCCCGGCAGTGGAGGCCCTCGCCCCATTTTATTCCATCCTTGTGATGTAGTTTTAAATAAAATTATCTTGAGCAAAAAAACATCTCTCAAGGGGTCTTTGCTTGTGGTTTCAGAATTTATTACAAAATATTGCCAAAAACTCTTTTTAGAAGCACGGAAACATTTCTCTTTGCACAATGACTAGTAATGGAGATATAATAATTAAATTACCTAATGGCAATGTGAAGAAGGTTATAAACAATGATGGCCTCTCTGTCATTGTAACAGAACATTGCCGGCCCCAACTTGATGGTTTGCCTTAGTCAGGACAGGTAATCTTAAAACCTATGGGTTCTGTTTTAGCCCCAGGCCCTAGCCAGAGCAGACCGGAGCAAGTCACAACATCTAAACGTGTTGTCAAGAGCAAGTAAATATTTTGGTTTGTTTAATATTATTAATTATTATTAGTTCTTTTTTTAATCATATTGTTGAATAGTACTCAAGTTGTTTTAGCTATACACTTTGTTTTTGTTTCTTTTGCTTTCTTTGCTTTCTATATATGTTATGAAATATGCCTCGCTGTTACTAGCTTTCTGTATATATTATGAATTATGGTTTAAAATTTTTGGTTAATTCATGCTGTCTTTGCTATACTTCACACACCCTGGTCATTATCACCACTCTTCCTTGCTTTACTTGCCTGCTTAGTTACTATCTGTTTACGCTTGCTTTGTATCTTAATATTGTTATTTATTCTTTTTTTGCTTGCATTTTATACATTTCGCATTTTATTTCTGTTCTTTACTTTTTCAATAATGCTTACTTGCTAATTTTTTTATTTTATATTTCCTCCAATATATTATTCTGGTATTACAATTATTATCATGATATAAATTTACTATTCTATTTATTATTTTAGTTATTTATTATTATTAAAGACTACTTTTTCATATATCCGAAATGTTTGTTTTGACATATTTCATACATCTTGTCAATTGTCAACGTCAGTTTCTGGTTGCATTCCACAGACGAAATATATCAACTTTAAACCTTATTGCATTGTGTATACTATGTGTTATAGTAATTTACAAATATATATGTATGCGTGCGTATGTGTGTATATAAGTATTTTTTATATTTGTTGATATATTTAATAAATAATTTTTATCTTAATATATGTTTTTAAGGGCATATAACATTTTCCTTAATATTTTTTTGTTATTACATTATTTGTAATTTTTATAGTTATTGTAAGTAATACCGTCGGTCACAACCGGAGGATCCAAAAAAATACAAATTTATTAATTTAAAATTTAATACTTATATTTAATTTACAAACTACGTGATCCTTGCTCAAAGTTGGAGACAAGAATGAATAAAATGAATTTATAATTAATGGAATACAGAAAGTGTAACAAACAAGGGTTTCAGATTTACATTCTGGGATTTTAACATGATACAATGCACCTGTGCTTAATCAGCGTTTCCACGGTTCGTGGGAATATAAGAAATGCTAATTTAACATTTTTTTTATTAATAAGTATATAAGAAATAATGAATGATCTAATGAACTAATAAATGATCATATAGTATATGGGAATATAACAAGGTATATTAATTATTATTATTATTATTATTTTTACACTTCTTTCCTATTCGTTTCCGTTTGAATCGGTGTATATATATATATTTTTAAGTTATATATGTGTTTTCATACACCATTACGATTCACTGTCGACCGGTAGGTTAAATTATAATTTAACATAGTTAAATTAAATATAATCATTAAGAAATTCTTATTAAAATTGGATTAGCCAATTATTTTAACTTGAAATATTGTTTTTTGTGTATTTTGAGACCTGTACTAATAAAATCATAATTGTTTGTTACTCACACAAATGTCGGAAAATAATGACTTCTCACATTTAAATAGTGACTCGGAAATCTCTTTCCCTCTTTGTGATCCTCAATTTAATTATATCACCACTCGTGACAATCTTTTACATAATTTAAATAAATTTCCTAAGAATTTTAATGTTTGTCACATTGCGCAAAGTGTACCCCAACACTTTTCCGATCTTCTGGATACGTTTACCTCCTCTCCTGTTCACGCTATTCTCATATCGGAAAGCTAGTTTAAGCCTACCTTTCGATCTATGGCCTATCACAATCCTGGATTTGTCTTAATCAGAAATGATCGCGTTGAAAAGGGTGGGTGTGGTGTTATTTTGTAGAATTTGAATCTCTTCTTTTCTCCAATTGTTTAAAGTACTCACATCACATAGTCATGGGTGACTTTAATACCGATATCTTAAGAATACTACTAGATCGAGACAATTAAATTCTATCATGACCTGTGTAAATTTCTCTGTTTTTCCGTTGGGTTCAACCCATGTAAATACAGATACTGCGAGCTCGTGGATAGATCTTATAATTGTATCTTCTACAAAGTCCGTCGTGTGCCATGGGCAGATATCGGCACCTGATTTTTCCAGACATAACTGAATTTTTCTTTCTTACAAACTCTTTCCTCCAAAAGTACCAGCTAAGATAGTGCTAAAGCGAAACTTTACAAAATTAAGTATTAATAACCTTTTATACGACGCATCCTTGATTGACTGGTCCATGGTAATCAATGAACAAAATATAAATGCTAAGGTTAAGTTATTGAACAGTAATATAGTAACCTTGTATGATAAGCATGCGCCTATTTATGCTGTTAAAATAAAGCGTTCACCGGCTCCTTGGATTACGGATGATATTCGTAAGGCCATAAACAGGCATGATCGGGCAATCTAGACATCTTCAAATCTAGAGTAATAGATATTTACTAGGCAAGTGTGCTTAACATCAGGCGGGCTCTAGTCACACGCTTTTTGTACAAAAAAAAAATCGAGGGTAACCTTAATTTCCTATACATGCGAATAATGAATTGTCTATTTTCTTACGAGCCACTTGTTACTATAATACTTATAACGGTATAACGATATATCGATGTTTTTCCATACTTTTAATAAAACGATGATAATATCTATGACAATATACATATATTTATTTATATAAAACTAGCTGGTGCTGCGACTTCGTCTTCTCCCAATTAAATAGACCTTTGATACACGCTTATAGTCTAATTTAAAAAGTAAGAATATATAAGTATCTCACTAAAATATTCACTGCTTTTAAAAGAATTAGAAATATGTATGTAAAACACCGGCGATACTTAATATATGATTCGACATATATTTTCACTTTAAAACAAAACCAGGCAAATACAATATATAAGTACATACGTACATGCATTATATACCTTATAAATTTGTACAATTGACAGATAACGTATTTGTTTTTTTTTTGGAGAACTTTAAATTTGTAAATTTCGGCTGTTTTATTAAAATCTATTTGTTTTATAATTTTAGGTTGTTGTTGATTTTGTTTCTTATTATATTTTAAAATTTATAAAGATAAAAGCGATTTAAAGAATTCTTATAAAAAGGTATGTATATAACTAAAAAGTAGTTAGTTTTAGTCGTTGATGTAATTATTAGACAAAAGTAATAGATTTTTTATATGTGATTCCCTATATTTTTTAAATATTGATTTATAGATAAGGGACAAGCTATCGTTTCAAAAGGAATGTAGTACAGTGAAATACTCACAAGTGATAAATAGATATCTAAGTATTCACTAAGTATTGGTAATGGTAGTCAGATATATGAAATAAAAGATATATATTGTTATACTTTCTTTTAATTAAGATTTATTGATTTTATAATATTTTGGTAAACTCGTCTATATGGCATATAAATCCCAACATCTGAAGTAATTTGCTAAATATGATCACAGCATTTAAGTTTTGTAGTTCAGTCTTAAATAAAAACTATTGATCTACCAGCCCATACGAGCGGTATAACCGAATCCTTGAGCACCGTATGCACCGTTGTAGGCACGGTTGTACATACCATATGCACCGTTGTAGGCACGGTTGTACATACCATATGCACCGTTGTACGCACGATTGTACATATTATATGCACCATTGTAAGCACCGTTGTACATGCTGTAGCCAGCATAAGGAGCAGGCATCGCACTATATGCAAAAGGAGTCGCGTATGTATTGTAGGCCATAGGAGAAGACATAGCTCCGTAGCCCTGTCCGGCAGCGTATGAGAAAGTATTGGCAACTGGAGCAGCTTGGGCCATGAATGCAGGGTCCTTGCGCACGACGGCGTTGAATCCAGACTGTGCATCAGCGGTGTAGTCGACTATGCGACGGGTGCCGTCTGATTCTAACAAGGAGTACTGTCCGACCACGTTGTCACCCATACGAGTTTCATGTTGGCTCTTCACATCTCCGGTGTTTGGATCCGAAACACCATATGAGAAGCTGTTGTAGTTAGCACCGTCGATGGCGCTGCATTCAGCTACTGCTACAAGCAGAGCAACGATTGCAACCTGGAACAAACATAACATATTTGTTTTTTGTTTTGATATCGGGGTATATTAAAGCACAATATGAAAGGGTTTACTTATAGATGTCGTAATAGAATATTATTAACGTTACCTTTGAAAACATGATGTATTGTTTGATGTTTAAGAAACAACTGACGACTGAGCTATGATAACGGACTTTATATAGTGCTTCTTTTTTTAAATATAACTTGTATACTATAAATTGTAAAAAGAAGGCAACAAGAAAAAGCGTTCTACTTATCCAACGTAACATTTCAACAAAAATTCATTTACAATCTACTCTATTTTTAGAATTAACAGTCGAAGTACGAACAGGACTTACATTTACAGATAACTAAATATAGTTGCAATAAATAAAACTAATGCTACAGATGTACAAGAATATAAATATCTAAATTTGATGTTTATTGTTTAGAAAAATTAATAACAATAAGGATGAATTCTTATTATTATTGTTTAAAAATTACATAAAAGTAAAGTCTAAAAGCGTTTAAAGTCACATTACGAAATAATACTGGATACAAACTCCAAAGTCCGGAAAGTCAAAGCAAGGTGACTATTTTGTTGGGCTTTTATCGAAAACATTTCGGAAAGTGTGCAACAGAGCTACACAACCTAATACACCCAGCTCGATTCAATCACCGAACAACCAGAAGCTCAGGGGGAAAACCCCGATTTACGGTTGAGGTTCCAAAGTCCCGCACGAAGCGTTTCGCGTCTGCTTTCCTTGTGCAGACGGCCAAAGGTTGGAAGTCTGCCGGAGTCGATATTTCCAGATAAATACAATCTAGACATCTTCAAATCTAGAGTAATAGATATTTACTAGGCAAGTATGCTTAACATCAGGCGGGCTCTAGTCACACGCTTTTTGTACAAAAAAAAAATCGAGGGTAACCTTAATTTCCCATACATGCGAATAATGAATTGTCTATTTTCTTACGAGCCACTTGTTACTATAATACTTATAACGGTATAACGATATATCGATGTTTTTCCATACTTTTAATAAAACGATGATAATATCTATGACAATATACATATATTTATTTATACAAAACTAGCTGGTGCTGCGACTTCGTCTTCTCCCAATTAAATAGACCTTTGATACACGCTTATAGTCTAATTTAAAAAGTAAGAATATATAAGTATCTCACTAAAATATTCACTGCTTTTAAAAGAATTAGAAATATGTATGTAAAACACCGGCGATACTTAATATATGATTCGACATATATTTTCACTTTAAAACAAAACCAGGCAAATACAATATATAAGTACATACGTACATGCATTATATACCTTATAAATTTGTACAATTGACAGATAACGTATTTGTTTTTTTTTTTGGAGAACTTTAAATTTGTAAATTTCGGGTGTTTTATTAAAATCTATTTGTTTTATAATTTTAGGTTGTTGTTGATTTTGTTTCTTATTATATTTTAAAATCTATAAAGATAAAAGCGATTTAAAGAATTCTTATAAAAAGGTATGTATATAACTAAAAAGTAGTTAGTTTTAGTCGTTGATGTAATTATTAGACAAAAGTAATAGATTTTTTATATGTGATTCCCTATATTTTTTAAATATTGATTTATAGATAAGGGACAAGCTATCGTTTCAAAAGGAATGTAGTACAGTGAAATACTCACAAGTGATAAATAGATATCTAAGTATTCACTAAGTATTGGTAATGGTAGTCAGATATATGAAATAAAAGATATATATTGTTATACTTTCTTTTAATTAAGATTTATTGATTTTATAATATTTTGGTAAACTCGTCTATATGGCATATAAATCCCAACATCTGAAGTAATTTGCTAAATATGATCACAGCATTTAAGTTTTGTAGTTCAGTCTTAAATAAAAACTATTGATCTACCAGCCCATACGAGCGGTATAACCGAATCCTTGAGCACCGTATGCACCGTTGTAGGCACGGTTGTACATACCATATGCACCGTTGTAGGCACGGTTGTACATACCATATGCACCGTTGTACGCACGATTGTACATATTATATGCACCATTGTAAGCACCGTTGTACATGCTGTAGCCAGCATAAGGAGCAGGCATCGCACTATATGCAAAAGGAGTCGCGTATGTATTGTAGGCCATAGGAGAAGACATAGCTCCGTAGCCCTGTCCGGCAGCGTATGAGAAAGTATTGGCAACTGGAGCAGCTTGGGCCATGAATGCAGGGTCCTTGCGCACGACGGCGTTGAATCCAGACTGTGCATCAGCGGTGTAGTCGACTATGCGACGGGTGCCGTCTGATTCTAACAAGGAGTACTGTCCGACCACGTTGTCACCCATACGAGTTTCATGTTGGCTCTTCACATCTCCGGTGTTTGGATCCGAAACACCATATGAGAAGCTGTTGTAGTTAGCACCGTCGATGGCGCTGCATTCAGCTACTGCTACAAGCAGAGCAACGATTGCAACCTGGAACAAACATAACATATTTGTTTTTTGTTTTGATATCGGGGTATATTAAAGCACAATATGAAAGGGTTTACTTATAGATGTCGTAATAGAATATTATTAACGTTACCTTTGAAAACATGATGTATTGTTTGATGTTTAAGAAACAACTGACGACTGAGCTATGATAACGGACTTTATATAGTGCTTCTTTTTTTAAATATAACTTGTATACTATAAATTGTAAAAAGAAGGCAACAAGAAAAAGCGTTCTACTTATCCAACGTAACATTTCAACAAAAATTCATTTACAATCTACTCTATTTTTAGAATTAACAGTCGAAGTACGAACAGGACTTACATTTACAGAAACTAAATATAGTTGCAATAAATAAAACTAATGCTACAGATGTATAAGAATATAAATATCTAAATTTGATGTTTATTGTTTAGAAAAATTAATAACAATAAGGATGAATTCTTATTATTATTGTTAAAAAATTACATAAAAGTAAAGTCTAAGAGCGTTTAAAGTCACATTACGAAATAATACTGGATACAAACTCCAAAGTCCGGAAAGTCAAAGCAAGGTGACTATTTTGTTGGGCTTTTATCGAAAACATTTCGGAAAGTGTGCAACAGAGCTACACAACCTAATACACCCAGCTCGATTCAATCACCGAACAACCAGAAGCTCAGGGGGAAAACCCCGATTTACGGTTGAGGTTCCAAAGTCCCGCACGAAGCGTTTCGCGTCTGCTTTCCTTGTGCAGACGGCCAAAGGTTGGAAGTCTGCCGGAGTCGATATTTCCAGATAAATACAATCTAGACATCTTCAAATCTAGAGTAATAGATATTTACTAGGCAAGTATGCTTAACATCAGGCGGGCTCTAGTCACACGCTTTTTGTACAAAAAAAAAATCGAGGGTAACCTTAATTTCCCATACATGCGAATAATGAATTGTCTATTTTCTTACGAGCCACTTGTTACTATAATACTTATAACGGTATAACGATATATCGATGTTTTTCCATACTTTTAATAAAACGATGATAATATCTATGACAATATACATATATTTATTTATACAAAACTAGCTGGTGCTGCGACTTCGTCTTCTCCCAATTAAATAGACCTTTGATACACGCTTATAGTCTAATTTAAAAAGTAAGAATATATAAGTATCTCACTAAAATATTCACTGCTTTTAAAAGAATTAGAAATATGTATGTAAAACACCGGCGATACTTAATATATGATTCGACATATATTTTCACTTTAAAACAAAACCAGGCAAATACAATATATAAGTACATACGTACATGCATTATATACCTTATAAATTTGTACAATTGACAGATAACGTATTTGTTTTTTTTTTTGGAGAACTTTAAATTTGTAAATTTCGGGTGTTTTATTAAAATCTATTTGTTTTATAATTTTAGGTTGTTGTTGATTTTGTTTCTTATTATATTTTAAAATCTATAAAGATAAAAGCGATTTAAAGAATTCTTATAAAAAGGTATGTATATAACTAAAAAGTAGTTAGTTTTAGTCGTTGATGTAATTATTAGACAAAAGTAATAGATTTTTTATATGTGATTCCCTATATTTTTTAAATATTGATTTATAGATAAGGGACAAGCTATCGTTTCAAAAGGAATGTAGTACAGTGAAATACTCACAAGTGATAAATAGATATCTAAGTATTCACTAAGTATTGGTAATGGTAGTCAGATATATGAAATAAAAGATATATATTGTTATACTTTCTTTTAATTAAGATTTATTGATTTTATAATATTTTGGTAAACTCGTCTATATGGCATATAAATCCCAACATCTGAAGTAATTTGCTAAATATGATCACAGCATTTAAGTTTTGTAGTTCAGTCTTAAATAAAAACTATTGATCTACCAGCCCATACGAGCGGTATAACCGAATCCTTGAGCACCGTATGCACCGTTGTAGGCACGGTTGTACATACCATATGCACCGTTGTAGGCACGGTTGTACATACCATATGCACCGTTGTACGCACGATTGTACATATTATATGCACCATTGTAAGCACCGTTGTACATGCTGTAGCCAGCATAAGGAGCAGGCATCGCACTATATGCAAAAGGAGTCGCGTATGTATTGTAGGCCATAGGAGAAGACATAGCTCCGTAGCCCTGTCCGGCAGCGTATGAGAAAGTATTGGCAACTGGAGCAGCTTGGGCCATGAATGCAGGGTCCTTGCGCACGACGGCGTTGAATCCAGACTGTGCATCAGCGGTGTAGTCGACTATGCGACGGGTGCCGTCTGATTCTAACAAGGAGTACTGTCCGACCACGTTGTCACCCATACGAGTTTCATGTTGGCTCTTCACATCTCCGGTGTTTGGATCCGAAACACCATATGAGAAGCTGTTGTAGTTAGCACCGTCGATGGCGCTGCATTCAGCTACTGCTACAAGCAGAGCAACGATTGCAACCTGGAACAAACATAACATATTTGTTTTTTGTTTTGATATCGGGGTATATTAAAGCACAATATGAAAGGGTTTACTTATAGATGTCGTAATAGAATATTATTAACGTTACCTTTGAAAACATGATGTATTGTTTGATGTTTAAGAAACAACTGACGACTGAGCTATGATAACGGACTTTATATAGTGCTTCTTTTTTTAAATATAACTTGTATACTATAAATTGTAAAAAGAAGGCAACAAGAAAAAGCGTTCTACTTATCCAACGTAACATTTCAACAAAAATTCATTTACAATCTACTCTATTTTTAGAATTAACAGTCGAAGTACGAACAGGACTTACATTTACAGATAACTAAATATAGTTGCAATAAATAAAACTAATGCTACAGATGTATAAGAATATAAATATCTAAATTTGATGTTTATTGTTTAGAAAAATTAATAACAATAAGGATGAATTCTTATTATTATTGTTTAAAAATTACATAAAAGTAAAGTCTAAAAGCGTTTAAAGTCACATTACGAAATAATACTGGATACAAACTCCAAAGTCCGGAAAGTCAAAGCAAGGTGACTATTTTGTTGGGCTTTTATCGAAAACATTTCGGAAAGTGTGCAACAGAGCTACACAACCTAATACACCCAGCTCGATTCAATCACCGAACAACCAGAAGCTCAGGGGGAAAACCCCGATTTACGGTTGAGGTTCCAAAGTCCCGCACGAAGCGTTTCGCGTCTGCTTTCCTTGTGCAGACGGCCAAAGGTTGGAAGTCTGCCGGAGTCGATATTTCCAGATAAATACAATCTAGACATCTTCAAATCTAGAGTAATAGATATTTACTAGGCAAGTATGCTTAACATCAGGCGGGCTCTAGTCACACGCTTTTTGTACAAAAAAAAAATCGAGGGTAACCTTAATTTCCCATACATGCGAATAATGAATTGTCTATTTTCTTACGAGCCACTTGTTACTATAATACTTATAACGGTATAACGATATATCGATGTTTTTCCATACTTTTAATAAAACGATGATAATATCTATGACAATATACATATATTTATTTATACAAAACTAGCTGGTGCTGCGACTTCGTCTTCTCCCAATTAAATAGACCTTTGATACACGCTTATAGTCTAATTTAAAAAGTAAGAATATATAAGTATCTCACTAAAATATTCACTGCTTTTAAAAGAATTAGAAATATGTATGTAAAACACCGGCGATACTTAATATATGATTCGACATATATTTTCACTTTAAAACAAAACCAGGCAAATACAATATATAAGTACATACGTACATGCATTATATACCTTATAAATTTGTACAATTGACAGATAACGTATTTGTTTTTTTTTTTGGAGAACTTTAAATTTGTAAATTTCGGGTG
Source organism: Mechanitis mazaeus (assembly GCA_959347395.1). Lineage (NCBI taxonomy): Eukaryota > Metazoa > Arthropoda > Insecta > Lepidoptera > Nymphalidae > Mechanitis > Mechanitis mazaeus. The sequence goes on from OY365743.1 coordinate 14,362,816, forward strand.
TTTTATTAAAATCTATTTGTTTTATAATTTTAGGTTGTTGTTGATTTTGTTTCTTATTATATTTTAAAATCTATAAAGATAAAAGCGATTTAAAGAATTCTTATAAAAAGGTATGTATATAACTAAAAAGTAGTTAGTTTTAGTCGTTGATGTAATTATTAGACAAAAGTAATAGATTTTTTATATGTGATTCCCTATATTTTTTAAATATTGATTTATAGATAAGGGACAAGCTATCGTTTCAAAAGGAATGTAGTACAGTGAAATACTCACAAGTGATAAATAGATATCTAAGTATTCACTAAGTATTGGTAATGGTAGTCAGATATATGAAATAAAAGATATATATTGTTATACTTTCTTTTAATTAAGATTTATTGATTTTATAATATTTTGGTAAACTCGTCTATATGGCATATAAATCCCAACATCTGAAGTAATTTGCTAAATATGATCACAGCATTTAAGTTTTGTAGTTCAGTCTTAAATAAAAACTATTGATCTACCAGCCCATACGAGCGGTATAACCGAATCCTTGAGCACCGTATGCACCGTTGTAGGCACGGTTGTACATACCATATGCACCGTTGTAGGCACGGTTGTACATACCATATGCACCGTTGTACGCACGATTGTACATATTATATGCACCATTGTAAGCACCGTTGTACATGCTGTAGCCAGCATAAGGAGCAGGCATCGCACTATATGCAAAAGGAGTCGCGTATGTATTGTAGGCCATAGGAGAAGACATAGCTCCGTAGCCCTGTCCGGCAGCGTATGAGAAAGTATTGGCAACTGGAGCAGCTTGGGCCATGAATGCAGGGTCCTTGCGCACGACGGCGTTGAATCCAGACTGTGCATCAGCGGTGTAGTCGACTATGCGACGGGTGCCGTCTGATTCTAACAAGGAGTACTGTCCGACCACGTTGTCACCCATACGAGTTTCATGTTGGCTCTTCACATCTCCGGTGTTTGGATCCGAAACACCATATGAGAAGCTGTTGTAGTTAGCACCGTCGATGGCGCTGCATTCAGCTACTGCTACAAGCAGAGCAACGATTGCAACCTGGAACAAACATAACATATTTGTTTTTTGTTTTGATATCGGGGTATATTAAAGCACAATATGAAAGGGTTTACTTATAGATGTCGTAATAGAATATTATTAACGTTACCTTTGAAAACATGATGTATTGTTTGATGTTTAAGAAACAACTGACGACTGAGCTATGATAACGGACTTTATATAGTGCTTCTTTTTTTAAATATAACTTGTATACTATAAATTGTAAAAAGAAGGCAACAAGAAAAAGCGTTCTACTTATCCAACGTAACATTTCAACAAAAATTCATTTACAATCTACTCTATTTTTAGAATTAACAGTCGAAGTACGAACAGGACTTACATTTACAGATAACTAAATATAGTTGCAATAAATAAAACTAATGCTACAGATGTATAAGAATATAAATATCTAAATTTGATGTTTATTGTTTAGAAAAATTAATAACAATAAGGATGAATTCTTATTATTATTGTTTAAAAATTACATAAAAGTAAAGTCTAAAAGCGTTTAAAGTCACATTACGAAATAATACTGGATACAAACTCCAAAGTCCGGAAAGTCAAAGCAAGGTGACTATTTTGTTGGGCTTTTATCGAAAACATTTCGGAAAGTGTGCAACAGAGCTACACAACCTAATACACCCAGCTCGATTCAATCACCGAACAACCAGAAGCTCAGGGGGAAAACCCCGATTTACGGTTGAGGTTCCAAAGTCCCGCACGAAGCGTTTCGCGTCTGCTTTCCTTGTGCAGACGGCCAAAGGTTGGAAGTCTGCCGGAGTCGATATTTCCAGATAAATACAATCTAGACATCTTCAAATCTAGAGTAATAGATATTTACTAGGCAAGTATGCTTAACATCAGGCGGGCTCTAGTCACACGCTTTTTGTACAAAAAAAAAATCGAGGGTAACCTTAATTTCCCATACATGCGAATAATGAATTGTCTATTTTCTTACGAGCCACTTGTTACTATAATACTTATAACGGTATAACGATATATCGATGTTTTTCCATACTTTTAATAAAACGATGATAATATCTATGACAATATACATATATTTATTTATACAAAACTAGCTGGTGCTGCGACTTCGTCTTCTCCCAATTAAATAGACCTTTGATACACGCTTATAGTCTAATTTAAAAAGTAAGAATATATAAGTATCTCACTAAAATATTCACTGCTTTTAAAAGAATTAGAAATATGTATGTAAAACACCGGCGATACTTAATATATGATTCGACATATATTTTCACTTTAAAACAAAACCAGGCAAATACAATATATAAGTACATACGTACATGCATTATATACCTTATAAATTTGTACAATTGACAGATAACGTATTTGTTTTTTTTTTTGGAGAACTTTAAATTTGTAAATTTCGGGTGTTTTATTAAAATCTATTTGTTTTATAATTTTAGGTTGTTGTTGATTTTGTTTCTTATTATATTTTAAAATCTATAAAGATAAAAGCGATTTAAAGAATTCTTATAAAAAGGTATGTATATAACTAAAAAGTAGTTAGTTTTAGTCGTTGATGTAATTATTAGACAAAAGTAATAGATTTTTTATATGTGATTCCCTATATTTTTTAAATATTGATTTATAGATAAGGGACAAGCTATCGTTTCAAAAGGAATGTAGTACAGTGAAATACTCACAAGTGATAAATAGATATCTAAGTATTCACTAAGTATTGGTAATGGTAGTCAGATATATGAAATAAAAGATATATATTGTTATACTTTCTTTTAATTAAGATTTATTGATTTTATAATATTTTGGTAAACTCGTCTATATGGCATATAAATCCCAACATCTGAAGTAATTTGCTAAATATGATCACAGCATTTAAGTTTTGTAGTTCAGTCTTAAATAAAAACTATTGATCTACCAGCCCATACGAGCGGTATAACCGAATCCTTGAGCACCGTATGCACCGTTGTAGGCACGGTTGTACATACCATATGCACCGTTGTACGCACGATTGTACATATTATATGCACCATTGTAAGCACCGTTGTACATGCTGTAGCCAGCATAAGGAGCAGGCATCGCACTATATGCAAAAGGAGTCGCGTATGTATTGTAGGCCATAGGAGAAGACATAGCTCCGTAGCCCTGTCCGGCAGCGTATGAGAAAGTATTGGCAACTGGAGCAGCTTGGGCCATGAATGCAGGGTCCTTGCGCACGACGGCGTTGAATCCAGACTGTGCATCAGCGGTGTAGTCGACTATGCGACGGGTGCCGTCTGATTCTAACAAGGAGTACTGTCCGACCACGTTGTCACCCATACGAGTTTCATGTTGGCTCTTCACATCTCCGGTGTTTGGATCCGAAACACCATATGAGAAGCTGTTGTAGTTAGCACCGTCGATGGCGCTGCATTCAGCTACTGCTACAAGCAGAGCAACGATTGCAACCTGGAACAAACATAACATATTTGTTTTTTGTTTTTATATCGGGGTATATTAAAGCACAATATGAAAGGGTTTACTTATAGATGTCGTAATAGAATATTATTAACGTTACCTTTGAAAACATGATGTATTGTTTGATGTTTAAGAAACAACTGACGACTGAGCTATGATAACGGACTTTATATAGTGCTTCTTTTTTTAAATATAACTTGTATACTATAAATTGTAAAAAGAAGGCAACAAGAAAAAGCGTTCTACATATCCAACGTAACATTTCAACAAAAATTCATTTACAATCTACTCTATTTTTAGAATTAACAGTCGAAGTACGAACAGGACTTACATTTACAGATAACTAAATATAGTTGCAATAAATAAAACTAATGCTACAGATGTATAAGAATATAAATATCTAAATTTGATGTTTATTGTTTAGAAAAATTAATAACAATAAGGATGAATTCTTATTATTATTGTTTAAAAATTACATAAAAGTAAAGTCTAAGAGCGTTTAAAGTCACATTACGAAATAATACTGGATACAAACTCCAAAGTCCGGAAAGTCAAAGCAAGGTGACTATTTTGTTGGGCTTTTATCGAAAACATTTCGGAAAGTGTGCCACAGAGCTACACAACCTAATACACCCAGCTCGATTCAATCACCGAACAACCAGAAGCTCAGGGGGAAAACCCCGATTTACGGTTGAGGTTCCAAAGTCCCGCACGAAGCGTTTCGCGTCTGCTTTCCTTGTGCAGACGGCCAAAGGTTGGAAGTCTGCCGGAGTCGGTATTTCCAGATAAATACAATCTAGACATCTTCAAATCTAGAGTAATAGATATTTACTAGGCAAGTATGCTTAACATCAGGCGGGCTCTAGTCACACGCTTTTTGTACAAAAAAAAAATCGAGGGTAACCTTAATTTCCCATACATGCGAATAATGAATTGTCTATTTTCTTACGAGCCACTAGTTACTATAATACTTATAACGGTATAACGATATATCGATGTTTTTCCATACTTTTAATAAAACGATGATAATATCTATGGCAATATACATATATTTATTTATACAAAACTAGCTGGTGCTGCGACTTCGTCTTCTCCCAATTAAATAGACCTTTGATGCACGCTTATAGTCTAATTTAAAAAGTAAGAATATATAAGTATCTCACTAAAATATTCACTGCTTTTAAAAGAATTAGAAATATGTATGTAAAACACCGGCGATACTTAATATATGATTCGACATATATTTTCACTTTAAAACAAAACCAGGCAAATACATTATATAAGTACATACGTACATGCATTATATACCTTATAAATTTGTACAATTGACAGATAACGTATTTGTTTTTTTTTTGGAGAACTTTAAATTTGTAAATTTCGGGTGTTTTATTAAAATCTATTTGTTTTATAATTTTAGGTTGTTGTTGATTTTGTTTCTTATTATATTTTAAAATCTATAAAGATAAAAGCGATTTAAAGAATTCTTATAAAAAGGTATGTATATAACTAAAAAGTAGTTAGTTTTAGTCGTTGATGTAATTATTAGACAAAAGTAATAGATTTTTTATATGTGATTCCCTATATTTTTTAAGTATTGATTTATAGATAAGGGACAAGCTATCGTTTCAAAAGGAATGTAGTACAGTGAAATACTCACAAGTGATAAATAGATATCTAAGTATTCACTAAGTATTGGTAGTGGTAGTCAGATATATGAAATAAAAAATATATATTCTTATACTTTCTTTTAATTAAGATTTATTGATTTTATAATATTTTGGTAAACTCGTCTATATGGCATATAAATCCCAACATCTGAAGTAATTTGCTAAATATGATCACAGCATTTAAGTTTTGTAGTTCAGTCTTAAATAAAAACTATTGATCTACCAGCCCATACGAGCGGTATAACCGAATCCTTGAGCACCGTCTGCACCGTTGTAGGCACGGTTGTACATACCATATGCACCGTTGTACGCACGATTGTACATATTATATGCACCATTGTAAGCACCGTTGTACATGCTGTAGCCAGCATAAGGAGCAGGCATCGCACTATATGCAAAAGGAGTCGCGTATGTATTGTAGGCCATAGGAGAAGACATAGCTCCGTAGCCCTGTCCGGCAGCGTATGAGAAAGTATTGGCAACTGGAGCAGCTTGGGCCATGAATGCAGGGTCCTTGCGCACGACGGCGTAGAATCCAGACTGTGCATCTGCGGTGTAGTCGACTATGCGACGGGTGCCGTCTGATTCTAACAAGGAGTACTGTCCGACCACGTTGTCACCCATACGAGTTTCATGTTGGCTCTTCACATCTCCGGTGTTTGGATCCGAAACACCATATGAGAAGCTGTTGTAGTTAGCACCGTCGATGGCGCTGCATTCAGCTACTGCTACAAGCAGAGCAACGATTGCAACCTGGAACAAACATAACATATTTGTTTTTTGTTTTGATATCGGGGTATATTAAAGCACAATATGAAAGGGTTTACTTATAGATGTCGTAATAGAATATTATTAACGTTACCTTTGAAAACATGATGTATTGTTTGATGTTTAAGAAACAACTGACGACTGAGCTATGATAACGGACTTTATATAGTGCTTCTTTTTTTAAATATAACTTGTATACTATAAATTGTAAAAAGAAGGCAACAAGAAAAAGCGTTCTATTTATCCAACGTAACATTTCAACAAAAATTCATTTACAATCTACTCTATTTTTAGAATTAACAGTCGAAGTACGAACAGGACTTACATTTACAGATAACTAAATATAGTTGCAATAAATAAAACTAATGCTACAGATGTATAAGAATATAAATATCTAAATTTGATGTTTATTGTTTAGAAAAATTAATAACAATAAGGATGAATTCTTATTATTATTGTTTAAAAATTACATAAAAGTAAAGTCTAAGAGCGTTTAAAGTCACATTACGAAATAATACTGGATACAAACTCCAAAGTCCGGAAAGTCAAAGCAAGGTGACTATTTTGTTGGGCTTTTATCGAAAACATTTCGGAAAGTGTGCAACAGAGCTACACAACCTAATACACCCAGCTCGATTCAATCACCGAACAACCAGAAGCTCAGGGGGAAAACCCCGATTTACGGTTGAGGTTCCAAAGTCCCGCACGAAGCGTTTCGCGTCTGCTTTCCTTGTGCAGACGGCCAAAGGTTGGAAGTCTGCCGGAGTCGGTATTTCCAGATAAATACAATCTAGACATCTTCAAATCTAGAGTAATAGATATTTACTAGGCAAGTATGCTTAACATCAGGCGGGCTCTAGTCACACGCTTTTTGTACAAAAAAAAAATCGAGGGTAACCTTAATTTCCCATACATGCGAATAATGAATTGTCTATTTTCTTACGAGCCACTAGTTACTATAATACTTATAACGGTATAACGATATATCGATGTTTTTCCATACTTTTAATAAAACGATGATAATATCTATGACAATATACATATATTTATTTATACAAAACTAGCTGGTGCTGCGACTTCGTCTTCTCCCAATTAAATAGACCTTTGATACACGCTTATAGTCTAATTTAAAAAGTAAGAATATATAAGTATCTCACTAAAATATTCACTGCTTTTAAAAGAATTAGAAATATGTATGTAAAACACCGGCGATACTTAATATATGATTCGACATATATTTTCACTTTAAAACAAAACCAGGCAAATACAATATATAAGTACATACGTACATGCATTATATACCTTATAAATTTGTACAATTGACAGATAACGTATTTGTTTTTTTTTTTGGAGAACTTTAAATTTGTTAATTTCGGGTGTTTTATTAAAATCTATTTGTTTTATAATTTTAGGTTGTTGTTGATTTTGTTTCTTATTATATTTTAAAATCTATAAAGATAAAAGCGATTTAAAGAATTCTTATAAAAAGGTATGTATATAACTAAAAAGTAGTTAGTTTTAGTCGTTGATGTAATTATTAGACAAAAGTAATAGATTTTTTATATGTGATTCCCTATATTTTTTAAATATTGATTTATAGATAAGGGACAAGCTATCGTTTCAAAAGGAATGTAGTACAGTGAAATACTCACAAGTGATAAATAGATATCTAAGTATTCACTAAGTATTGGTAATGGTAGTCAGATATATGAAATAAAAGATATATATTCTTATACTTTCTTTTAATTAAGATTTATTTATTTTATAATATTTTGGTAAACTCGTCTATATGGCATATAAATCCCAACATCTGAAGTAATTTGTTAAATATGATCACAGCATTTAAGTTTTGTAGTTCAGTCTTAAATAAAAACTATTGATCTACCAGCCCATACGAGCGGTATAACCGAATCCTTGAGCACCGTATGCACCGTTGTAGGCACGGTTGTACATACCATATGCACCGTTGTACGCACGATTGTACATATTATATGCACCATTGTAAGCACCGTTGTACATGCTGTAGCCAGCATAAGGAGCAGGCATCGCACTATATGCAAAAGGAGTCGCGTATGTATTGTAGGCCATAGGAGAAGACATAGCTCCGTAGCCCTGTCCGGCGGCGTATGAGAAAGTATTGGCAACTGGAGCAGCTTGGGCCATGAATGCAGGGTCCTTGCGCACGACGGCGTTGAATCCAGACTGTGCATCAGCGGTGTAGTCGACTATGCGACGGGTGCCGTCTGATTCTAACAAGGAGTACTGTCCGACCACGTTGTCACCCATACGAGTTTCATGTTGGCTCTTCACATCTCCGGTGTTTGGATCCGAAACACCATATGAGAAGCTGTTGTAGTTAGCACCGTCGATGGCGCTGCATTCAGCTACTGCTACAAGCAGAGCAACGATTGCAACCTGGAACAAACATAACATATTTGTTTTTTGTTTTTATATCGGGGTATATTAAAGCACAATATGAAAGGGTTTACTTATAGATGTCGTAATAGAATATTATTAACGTTACCTTTGAAAACATGATGTATTGTTTGATGTTTAAGAAACAACTGACGACTGAGCTATGATAACGGACTTTATATAGTGCTTCTTTTTTTAAATATAACTTGTATACTATAAATTGTAAAAAGAAGGCAACAAGAAAAAGCGTTCTACATATCCAACGTAACATTTCAACAAAAATTCATTTACAATCTACTCTATTTTTAGAATTAACAGTCGAAGTACGAACAGGACTTACATTTACAGATAACTAAATATAGTTGCAATAAATAAAACTAATGCTACAGATGTATAAGAATATAAATATCTAAATTTGATGTTTATTGTTTAGAAAAATTAATAACAATAAGGATGAATTCTTATTATTATTGTTTAAAAATTACATAAAAGTAAAGTCTAAGAGCGTTTAAAGTCACATTACGAAATAATACTGGATACAAACTCCAAAGTCCGGAAAGTCAAAGCAAGGTGACTATTTTGTTGGGCTTTTATCGAAAACATTTCGGAAAGTGTGCAACAGAGCTACACAACCTAATACACCCAGCTCGATTCAATCACCGAACAACCAGAAGCTCAGGGGGAAAACCCCGATTTACGGTTGAGGTTCCAAAGTCCCGCACGAAGCGTTTCGCGTCTGCTTTCCTTGTGCAGACGGCCAAAGGTTGGAAGTCTGCCGGAGTCGATATTTCCAGATAAATACAATCTAGACATCTTCAAATCTAGAGTAATAGATATTTACTAGGCAAGTATGCTTAACATCAGGCGGGCTCTAGTCACACGCTTTTTGTACAAAAAAAAAATCGAGGGTAACCTTAATTTCCCATACATGCGAATAATGAATTGTCTATTTTCTTACGAGCCACTTGTTACTATAATACTTATAACGGTATAACGATATATCGATGTTTTTCCATACTTTTAATAAAACGATGATAATATCTATGACAATATACATATATTTATTTATACAAAACTAGCTGGTGCTGCGACTTCGTCTTCTCCCAATTAAATAGACCTTTGATACACGCTTATAGTCTAATTTAAAAAGTAAGAATATATAAGTATCTCACTAAAATATTCACTGCTTTTAAAAGAATTAGAAATATGTATGTAAAACACCGGCGAAACTTAATATATGATTCGACATATATTTTCACTTTAAAACAAAACCAGGCAAATACAATATATAAGTACATACGTACATGCATTATATACCTTATAAATTTGTACAATTGACAGATAACGTATTTGTTTTTTTTTTGGAGAACTTTAAATTTGTAAATTTCGGGTGTTTTATTAAAATCTATTTGTTTTATAATTTTAGGTTGTTGTTGATTTTGTTTCTTATTATATTTTAAAATCTATAAAGATAAAAGCGATTTAAAGAATTCTTATAAAAAGGTATGTATATAACTAAAAAGTAGTTAGTTTTAGTCGTTGATGTAATTATTAGACAAAAGTAATAGATTTTTTATATGTGATTCCCTATATTTTTTAAATATTGATTTATAGATAAGGGACAAGCTATCGTTTCAAAAGGAATGTAGTACAGTGAAATACTCACAAGTGATAAATAGATATCTAAGTATTCACTAAGTATTGGTAATGGTAGTCAGATATATGAAATAAAAGATATATATTGTTATACTTTCTTTTAATTAAGATTTATTGATTTTATAATATTTTGGTAAACTCGTCTATATGGCATATAAATCCCAACATCTGAAGTAATTTGCTAAATATGATCACAGCATTTAAGTTTTGTAGTTCAGTCTTAAATAAAAACTATTGATCTACCAGCCCATACGAGCGGTATAACCGAATCCTTGAGCACCGTATGCACCGTTGTAGGCACGGTTGTACATACCATATGCACCGTTGTAGGCACGATTGTACATACCATATGCACCGTTGTACGCACGATTGTACATATTATATGCACCATTGTAAGCACCGTTGTACATGCTGTAGCCAGCATAAGGAGCAGGCATCGCACTATATGCAAAAGGAGTCGCGTATGTATTGTAGGCCATAGGAGAAGACATAGCTCCGTAGCCCTGTCCGGCAGCGTATGAGAAAGTATTGGCAACTGGAGCAGCTTGGGCCATGAATGCAGGGTCCTTGCGCACGACGGCGTTGAATCCAGACTGTGCATCAGCGGTGTAGTCGACTATGCGACGGGTGCCGTCTGATTCTAACAAGGAGTACTGTCCGACCACGTTGTCACCCATACGAGTTTCATGTTGGCTCTTCACATCTCCGGTGTTTGGATCCGAAACACCATATGAGAAGCTGTTGTAGTTAGCACCGTCGATGGCGCTGCATTCAGCTACTGCTACAAGCAGAGCAACGATTGCAACCTGGAACAAACATAACATATTTGTTTTTTGTTTTGATATCGGGGTATATTAAAGCACAATATGAAAGGGTTTACTTATAGATGTCGTAATAGAATATTATTAACGTTACCTTTGAAAACATGATGTATTGTTTGATGTTTAAGAAACAACTGACGACTGAGCTATGATAACGGACTTTATATAGTGCTTCTTTTTTTAAATATAACTTGTATACTATAAATTGTAAAAAGAAGGCAACAAGAAAAAGCGTTCTATTTATCCAACGTAACATTTCAACAAAAATTCATTTACAATCTACTCTATTTTTAGAATTAACAGTCGAAGTACGAACAGGACTTACATTTACAGATAACTAAATATAGTTGCAATAAATAAAACTAATGCTACAGATGTATAAGAATATAAATATCTAAATTTGATGTTTATTGTTTAGAAAAATTAATAACAATAAGGATGAATTCTTATTATTATTGTTTAAAAATTACATAAAAGTAAAGTCTAAGAGCGTTTAAAGTCACATTACGAAATAATACTGGATACAAACTCCAAAGTCCGGAAAGTCAAAGCAAGGTGACTATTTTGTTGGGCTTTTATCGAAAACATTTCGGAAAGTGTGCAACAGAGCTACACAACCTAATACACCCAGCTCGATTCAATCACCGAACAACCAGAAGCTCAGGGGGAAAACCCCGATTTACGGTTGAGGTTCCAAAGTCCCGCACGAAGCGTTTCGCGTCTGCTTTCCTTGTGCAGACGGCCAAAGGTTGGAAGTCTGCCGGAGTCGGTATTTCCAGATAAATACAATCTAGACATCTTCAAATCTAGAGTAATAGATATTTACTAGGCAAGTATGCTTAACATCAGGCGGGCTCTAGTCACACGCTTTTTGTACAAAAAAAAAATCGAGGGTAACCTTAATTTCCCATACATGCGAATAATGAATTGTCTATTTTCTTACGAGCCACTAGTTACTATAATACTTATAACGGTATAACGATATATCGATGTTTTTCCATACTTTTAATAAAACGATGATAATATCTATGACAATATACATATATTTATTTATACAAAACTAGCTGGTGCTGCGACTTCGTCTTCTCCCAATTAAATAGACCTTTGATACACGCTTATAGTCTAATTTAAAAAGTAAGAATATATAAGTATCTCACTAAAATATTCACTGCTTTTAAAAGAATTAGAAATATGTATGTAAAACACCGGCGATACTTAATATATGATTCGACATATATTTTCACTTTAAAACAAAACCAGGCAAATACAATATATAAGTACATACGTACATGCATTATATACCTTATAAATTTGTACAATTGACAGATAACGTATTTGTTTTTTTTTTTGGAGAACTTTAAATTTGTTAATTTCGGGTGTTTTATTAAAATCTATTTGTTTTATAATTTTAGGTTGTTGTTGATTTTGTTTCTTATTATATTTTAAAATCTATAAAGATAAAAGCGATTTAAAGAATTCTTATAAAAAGGTATGTATATAACTAAAAAGTAGTTAGTTTTAGTCGTTGATGTAATTATTAGACAAAAGTAATAGATTTTTTATATGTGATTCCCTATATTTTTTAAATATTGATTTATAGATAAGGGACAAGCTATCGTTTCAAAAGGAATGTAGTACAGTGAAATACTCACAAGTGATAAATAGATATCTAAGTATTCACTAAGTATTGGTAATGGTAGTCAGATATATGAAATAAAAGATATATATTCTTATACTTTCTTTTAATTAAGATTTATTTATTTTATAATATTTTGGTAAACTCGTCTATATGGCATATAAATCCCAACATCTGAAGTAATTTGTTAAATATGATCACAGCATTTAAGTTTTGTAGTTCAGTCTTAAATAAAAACTATTGATCTACCAGCCCATACGAGCGGTATAACCGAATCCTTGAGCACCGTATGCACCGTTGTAGGCACGGTTGTACATACCATATGCACCGTTGTACGCACGATTGTACATATTATATGCACCATTGTAAGCACCGTTGTACATGCTGTAGCCAGCATAAGGAGCAGGCATCGCACTATATGCAAAAGGAGTCGCGTATGTATTGTAGGCCATAGGAGAAGACATAGCTCCGTAGCCCTGTCCGGCGGCGTATGAGAAAGTATTGGCAACTGGAGCAGCTTGGGCCATGAATGCAGGGTCCTTGCGCACGACGGCGTTGAATCCAGACTGTGCATCAGCGGTGTAGTCGACTATGCGACGGGTGCCGTCTGATTCTAACAAGGAGTACTGTCCGACCACGTTGTCACCCATACGAGTTTCATGTTGGCTCTTCACATCTCCGGTGTTTGGATCCGAAACACCATATGAGAAGCTGTTGTAGTTAGCACCGTCGATGGCGCTGCATTCAGCTACTGCTACAAGCAGAGCAACGATTGCAACCTGGAACAAACATAACATATTTGTTTTTTGTTTTTATATCGGGGTATATTAAAGCACAATATGAAAGGGTTTACTTATAGATGTCGTAATAGAATATTATTAACGTTACCTTTGAAAACATGATGTATTGTTTGATGTTTAAGAAACAACTGACGACTGAGCTATGATAACGGACTTTATATAGTGCTTCTTTTTTTAAATATAACTTGTATACTATAAATTGTAAAAAGAAGGCAACAAGAAAAAGCGTTCTACATATCCAACGTAACATTTCAACAAAAATTCATTTACAATCTACTCTATTTTTAGAATTAACAGTCGAAGTACGAACAGGACTTACATTTACAGATAACTAAATATAGTTGCAATAAATAAAACTAATGCTACAGATGTATAAGAATATAAATATCTAAATTTGATGTTTATTGTTTAGAAAAATTAATAACAATAAGGATGAATTCTTATTATTATTGTTTAAAAATTACATAAAAGTAAAGTCTAAGAGCGTTTAAAGTCACATTACGAAATAATACTGGATACAAACTCCAAAGTCCGGAAAGTCAAAGCAAGGTGACTATTTTGTTGGGCTTTTATCGAAAACATTTCGGAAAGTGTGCAACAGAGCTACACAACCTAATACACCCAGCTCGATTCAATCACCGAACAACCAGAAGCTCAGGGGGAAAACCCCGATTTACGGTTGAGGTTCCAAAGTCCCGCACGAAGCGTTTCGCGTCTGCTTTCCTTGTGCAGACGGCCAAAGGTTGGAAGTCTGCCGGAGTCGATATTTCCAGATAAATACAATCTAGACATCTTCAAATCTAGAGTAATAGATATTTACTAGGCAAGTATGCTTAACATCAGGCGGGCTCTAGTCACACGCTTTTTGTACAAAAAAAAAATCGAGGGTAACCTTAATTTCCCATACATGCGAATAATGAATTGTCTATTTTCTTACGAGCCACTTGTTACTATAATACTTATAACGGTATAACGATATATCGATGTTTTTCCATACTTTTAATAAAACGATGATAATATCTATGACAATATACATATATTTATTTATACAAAACTAGCTGGTGCTGCGACTTCGTCTTCTCCCAATTAAATAGACCTTTGATACACGCTTATAGTCTAATTTAAAAAGTAAGAATATATAAGTATCTCACTAAAATATTCACTGCTTTTAAAAGAATTAGAAATATGTATGTAAAACACCGGCGAAACTTAATATATGATTCGACATATATTTTCACTTTAAAACAAAACCAGGCAAATACAATATATAAGTACATACGTACATGCATTATATACCTTATAAATTTGTACAATTGACAGATAACGTATTTGTTTTTTTTTTGGAGAACTTTAAATTTGTAAATTTCGGGTGTTTTATTAAAATCTATTTGTTTTATAATTTTAGGTTGTTGTTGATTTTGTTTCTTATTATATTTTAAAATCTATAAAGATAAAAGCGATTTAAAGAATTCTTATAAAAAGGTATGTATATAACTAAAAAGTAGTTAGTTTTAGTCGTTGATGTAATTATTAGACAAAAGTAATAGATTTTTTATATGTGATTCCCTATATTTTTTAAATATTGATTTATAGATAAGGGACAAGCTATCGTTTCAAAAGGAATGTAGTACAGTGAAATACTCACAAGTGATAAATAGATATCTAAGTATTCACTAAGTATTGGTAATGGTAGTCAGATATATGAAATAAAAGATATATATTGTTATACTTTCTTTTAATTAAGATTTATTGATTTTATAATATTTTGGTAAACTCGTCTATATGGCATATAAATCCCAACATCTGAAGTAATTTGCTAAATATGATCACAGCATTTAAGTTTTGTAGTTCAGTCTTAAATAAAAACTATTGATCTACCAGCCCATACGAGCGGTATAACCGAATCCTTGAGCACCGTATGCACCGTTGTAGGCACGGTTGTACATACCATATGCACCGTTGTAGGCACGATTGTACATACCATATGCACCGTTGTACGCACGATTGTACATATTATATGCACCATTGTAAGCACCGTTGTACATGCTGTAGCCAGCATAAGGAGCAGGCATCGCACTATATGCAAAAGGAGTCGCGTATGTATTGTAGGCCATAGGAGAAGACATAGCTCCGTAGCCCTGTCCGGCAGCGTATGAGAAAGTATTGGCAACTGGAGCAGCTTGGGCCATGAATGCAGGGTCCTTGCGCACGACGGCGTTGAATCCAGACTGTGCATCAGCGGTGTAGTCGACTATGCGACGGGTGCCGTCTGATTCTAACAAGGAGTACTGTCCGACCACGTTGTCACCCATACGAGTTTCATGTTGGCTCTTCACATCTCCGGTGTTTGGATCCGAAACACCATATGAGAAGCTGTTGTAGTTAGCACCGTCGATGGCGCTGCATTCAGCTACTGCTACAAGCAGAGCAACGATTGCAACCTGGAACAAACATAACATATTTGTTTTTTGTTTTGATATCGGGGTATATTAAAGCACAATATGAAAGGGTTTACTTATAGATGTCGTAATAGAATATTATTAACGTTACCTTTGAAAACATGATGTATTGTTTGATGTTTAAGAAACAACTGACGACTGAGCTATGATAACGGACTTTATATAGTGCTTCTTTTTTTAAATATAACTTGTATACTATAAATTGTAAAAAGAAGGCAACAAGAAAAAGCGTTCTACTTATCCAACGTAACATTTCAACAAAAATTCATTTACAATCTACTCTATTTTTAGAATTAACAGTCGAAGTACGAACAGGACTTACATTTACAGAAACTAAATATAGTTGCAATAAATAAAACTAATGCTACAGATGTATAAGAATATAAATATCTAAATTTGATGTTTATTGTTTAGAAAAATTAATAACAATAAGGATGAATTCTTATTATTATTGTTTAAAAATTACATAAAAGTAAAGTCTAAGAGCGTTTAAAGTCACATTACGAAATAATACTGGATACAAACTCCAAAGTCCGGAAAGTCAAAGCAAGGTGACTATTTTGTTGGGCTTTTATCGAAAACATTTCGGAAAGTGTGCAACAGAGCTACACAACCTAATACACCCAGCTCGATTCAATCACCGAACAACCAGAAGCTCAGGGGGAAAACCCCGATTTACGGTTGAGGTTCCAAAGTCCCGCACGAAGCGTTTCGCGTCTGCTTTCCTTGTGCAGACGGCCAAAGGTTGGAAGTCTGCCGGAGTCGATATTTCCAGATAAATACAATCTAGACATCTTCAAATCTAGAGTAATAGATATTTACTAGGCAAGTATGCTTAACATCAGGCGGGCTCTAGTCACACGCTTTTTGTACAAAAAAAAAATCGAGGGTAACCTTAATTTCCCATACATGCGAATAATGAATTGTCTAATTTCTTACGAGCCACTTGTTACTATAATACTTATAACGGTATAACGATATATCGATGTTTTTCCATACTTTTAATAAAACGATGATAATATCTATGACAATATACATATATTTATTTATACAAAACTAGCTGGTGCTGCGACTTCGTCTTCTCCCAATTAAATAGACCTTTGATACACGCTTATAGTCTAATTTAAAAAGTAAGAATATATAAGTATCTCACTAAAATATTCACTGCTTTTAAAAGAATTAGAAATATGTATGTAAAACACCGGCGATACTTAATATATGATTCGACATATATTTTCACTTTAAAACAAAACCAGGCAAATACAATATATAAGTACATACGTACATGCATTATATACCTTATAAATTTGTACAATTGACAGATAACGTATTTGTTTTTTTTTTTGGAGAACTTTAAATTTGTTAATTTCGGGTGTTTTATTAAAATATATTTGTTTTATAATTTTAGGTTGTTGTTGATTTTGTTTCTTATTATATTTTAAAATCTATAAAGATAAAAGCGATTTAAAGAATTCTTATAAAAAGGTATGTATATAACTAAAAAGTAGTTAGTTTTAGTCGTTGATGTAATTATTAGACAAAAGTAATAGATTTTTTATATGTGATTCCCTATATTTTTTAAATATTGATTTATAGATAAGGGACAAGCTATCGTTTCAAAAGGAATGTAGTACAGTGAAATACTCACAAGTGATAAATAGATATCTAAGTATTCACTAAGTATTGGTAATGGTAGTCAGATATATGAAATAAAAGATATATATTGTTATACTTTCTTTTAATTAAGATTTATTGATTTTATAATATTTTGGTAAACTCGTCTATATGGCATATAAATCCCAACATCTGAAGTAATTTGCTAAATATGATCACAGCATTTAAGTTTTGTAGTTCAGTCTTAAATAAAAACTATTGATCTACCAGCCCATACGAGCGGTATAACCGAATCCTTGAGCACCGTATGCACCGTTGTAGGCACGGTTGTACATACCATATGCACCGTTGTAGGCACGGTTGTACATACCATATGCACCGTTGTACGCACGATTGTACATATTATATGCACCATTGTAAGCACCGTTGTACATGCTGTAGCCAGCATAAGGAGCAGGCATCGCACTATATGCAAAAGGAGTCGCGTATGTATTGTAGGCCATAGGAGAAGACATAGCTCCGTAGCCCTGTCCGGCAGCGTATGAGAAAGTATTGGCAACTGGAGCAGCTTGGGCCATGAATGCAGGGTCCTTGCGCACGACGGCGTTGAATCCAGACTGTGCATCAGCGGTGTAGTCGACTATGCGACGGGTGCCGTCTGATTCTAACAAGGAGTACTGTCCGACCACGTTGTCACCCATACGAGTTTCATGTTGGCTCTTCACATCTCCGGTGTTTGGATCCGAAACACCATATGAGAAGCTGTTGTAGTTAGCACCGTCGATGGCGCTGCATTCAGCTACTGCTACAAGCAGAGCAACGATTGCAACCTGGAACAAACATAACATATTTGTTTTTTGTTTTGATATCGGGGTATATTAAAGCACAATATGAAAGGGTTTACTTATAGATGTCGTAATAGAATATTATTAACGTTACCTTTGAAAACATGATGTATTGTTTGATGTTTAAGAAACAACTGACGACTGAGCTATGATAACGGACTTTATATAGTGCTTCTTTTTTTAAATATAACTTGTATACTATAAATTGTAAAAAGAAGGCAACAAGAAAAAGCGTTCTACTTATCCAACGTAACATTTCAACAAAAATTCATTTACAATCTACTCTATTTTTAGAATTAACAGTCGAAGTACGAACAGGACTTACATTTACAGAAACTAAATATAGTTGCAATAAATAAAACTAATGCTACAGATGTATAAGAATATAAATATCTAAATTTGATGTTTATTGTTTAGAAAAATTAATAACAATAAGGATGAATTCTTATTATTATTGTTTAAAAATTACATAAAAGTAAAGTCTAAAAGCGTTTAAAGTCACATTACGAAATAATACTGGATACAAACTCCAAAGTCCGGAAAGTCAAAGCAAGGTGACTATTTTGTTGGGCTTTTATCGAAAACATTTCGGAAAGTGTGCAACAGAGCTACACAACCTAATACACCCAGCTCGATTCAATCACCGAACAACCAGAAGCTCAGGGGGAAAACCCCGATTTACGGTTGAGGTTCCAAAGTCCCGCACGAAGCGTTTCGCGTCTGCTTTCCTTGTGCAGACGGCCAAAGGTTGGAAGTCTGCCGGAGTCGATATTTCCAGATAAATACAATCTAGACATCTTCAAATCTAGAGTAATAGATATTTACTAGGCAAGTATGCTTAACATCAGGCGGGCTCTAGTCACACGCTTTTTGTACAAAAAAAAAATCGAGGGTAACCTTAATTTCCCATACATGCGAATAATGAATTGTCTATTTTCTTACGAGCCACTTGTTACTATAATACTTATAACGGTATAACGATATATCGATGTTTTTCCATACTTTTAATAAAACGATGATAATATCTATGACAATATACATATATTTATTTATACAAAACTAGCTGGTGCTGCGACTTCGTCTTCTCCCAATTAAATAGACCTTTGATACACGCTTATAGTCTAATTTAAAAAGTAAGAATATATAAGTATCTCACTAAAATATTCACTGCTTTTAAAAGAATTAGAAATATGTATGTAAAACACCGGCGAAACTTAATATATGATTCGACATATATTTTCACTTTAAAACAAAACCAGGCAAATACAATATATAAGTACATACGTACATGCATTATATACCTTATAAATTTGTACAATTGACAGATAACGTATTTGTTTTTTTTTTGGAGAACTTTAAATTTGTAAATTTCGGGTGTTTTATTAAAATCTATTTGTTTTATAATTTTAGGTTGTTGTTGATTTTGTTTCTTATTATATTTTAAAATCTATAAAGATAAAAGCGATTTAAAGAATTCTTATAAAAAGGTATGTATATAACTAAAAAGTAGTTAGTTTTAGTCGTTGATGTAATTATTAGACAAAAGTAATAGATTTTTTATATGTGATTCCCTATATTTTTTAAATATTGATTTATAGATAAGGGACAAGCTATCGTTTCAAAAGGAATGTAGTACAGTGAAATACTCACAAGTGATAAATAGATATCTAAGTATTCACTAAGTATTGGTAATGGTAGTCAGATATATGAAATAAAAGATATATATTGTTATACTTTCTTTTAATTAAGATTTATTGATTTTATAATATTTTGGTAAACTCGTCTATATGGCATATAAATCCCAACATCTGAAGTAATTTGCTAAATATGATCACAGCATTTAAGTTTTGTAGTTCAGTCTTAAATAAAAACTATTGATCTACCAGCCCATACGAGCGGTATAACCGAATCCTTGAGCACCGTATGCACCGTTGTAGGCACGGTTGTACATACCATATGCACCGTTGTAGGCACGGTTGTACATACCATATGCACCGTTGTACGCACGATTGTACATATTATATGCACCATTGTAAGCACCGTTGTACATGCTGTAGCCAGCATAAGGAGCAGGCATCGCACTATATGCAAAAGGAGTCGCGTATGTATTGTAGGCCATAGGAGAAGACATAGCTCCGTAGCCCTGTCCGGCAGCGTATGAGAAAGTATTGGCAACTGGAGCAGCTTGGGCCATGAATGCAGGGTCCTTGCGCACGACGGCGTTGAATCCAGACTGTGCATCAGCGGTGTAGTCGACTATGCGACGGGTGCCGTCTGATTCTAACAAGGAGTACTGTCCGACCACGTTGTCACCCATACGAGTTTCATGTTGGCTCTTCACATCTCCGGTGTTTGGATCCGAAACACCATATGAGAAGCTGTTGTAGTTAGCACCGTCGATGGCGCTGCATTCAGCTACTGCTACAAGCAGAGCAACGATTGCAACCTGGAACAAACATAACATATTTGTTTTTTGTTTTGATATCGGGGTATATTAAAGCACAATATGAAAGGGTTTACTTATAGATGTCGTAATAGAATATTATTAACGTTACCTTTGAAAACATGATGTATTGTTTGATGTTTAAGAAACAACTGACGACTGAGCTATGATAACGGACTTTATATAGTGCTTCTTTTTTTAAATATAACTTGTATACTATAAATTGTAAAAAGAAGGCAACAAGAAAAAGCGTTCTACTTATCCAACGTAACATTTCAACAAAAATTCATTTACAATCTACTCTATTTTTAGAATTAACAGTCGAAGTACGAACAGGACTTACATTTACAGAAACTAAATATAGTTGCAATAAATAAAACTAATGCTACAGATGTATAAGAATATAAATATCTAAATTTGATGTTTATTGTTTAGAAAAATTAATAACAATAAGGATGAATTCTTATCATTATTGTTTAAAAATTACATAAAAGTAAAGTCTAAGAGCGTTTAAAGTCACATTACGAAATAATACTGGATACAAACTCCAAAGTCCGGAAAGTCAAAGCAAGGTGACTATTTTGTTGGGCTTTTATCGAAAACATTTCGGAAAGTGTGCAACAGAGCTACACAACCTAATACACCCAGCTCGATTCAATCACCGAACAACCAGAAGCTCAGGGGGAAAACCCCGATTTACGGTTGAGGTTCCAAAGTCCCGCACGAAGCGTTTCGCGTCTGCTTTCCTTGTGCAGACGGCCAAAGGTTGGAAGTCTGCCGGAGTCGATATTTCCAGATAAATACAATCTAGACATCTTCAAATCTAGAGTAATAGATATTTACTAGGCAAGTATGCTTAACATCAGGCGGGCTCTAATCACACGCTTTTTGTACAAAAAAAAAATCGAGGGTAACCTTAATTTCCCATACATGCGAATAATGAATTGTCTAATTTCTTACGAGCCACTTGTTACTATAATACTTATAACGGTATAACGATATATCGATGTTTTTCCATACTTTTAATAAAACGATGATAATATCTATGACAATATACATATATTTATTTATACAAAACTAGCTGGTGCTGCGACTTCGTCTTCTCCCAATTAAATAGACCTTTGATACACGCTTATAGTCTAATTTAAAAAGTAAGAATATATAAGTATCTCACTAAAATATTCACTGCTTTTAAAAGAATTAGAAATATGTATGTAAAACACCGGCGATACTTAATATATGATTCGACATATATTTTCACTTTAAAACAAAACCAGGCAAATACAATATATAAGTACATACGTACATGCATTATATACCTTATAAATTTGTACAATTGACAGATAACGTATTTGTTTTTTTTTTTGGAGAACTTTAAATTTGTAAATTTCGGGTGTTTTATTAAAATCTATTTGTTTTATAATTTTAGGTTGTTGTTGATTTTGTTTCTTATTATATTTTAAAATCTATAAAGATAAAAGCGATTTAAAGAATTCTTATAAAAAGGTATGTATATAACTAAAAAGTAGTTAGTTTTAGTCGTTGATGTAATTATTAGACAAAAGTAATAGATTTTTTATATGTGATTCCCTATATTTTTTAAATATTGATTTATAGATAAGGGACAAGCTATCGTTTCAAAAGGAATGTAGTACAGTGAAATACTCACAAGTGATAAATAGATATCTAAGTATTCACTAAGTATTGGTAATGGTAGTCAGATATATGAAATAAAAGATATATATTGTTATACTTTCTTTTAATTAAGATTTATTGATTTTATAATATTTTGGTAAACTCGTCTATATGGCATATAAATCCCAACATCTGAAGTAATTTGCTAAATATGATCACAGCATTTAAGTTTTGTAGTTCAGTCTTAAATAAAAACTATTGATCTACCAGCCCATACGAGCGGTATAACCGAATCCTTGAGCACCGTATGCACCGTTGTAGGCACGGTTGTACATACCATATGCACCGTTGTAGGCACGGTTGTACATACCATATGCACCGTTGTACGCACGATTGTACATATTATATGCACCATTGTAAGCACCGTTGTACATGCTGTAGCCAGCATAAGGAGCAGGCATCGCACTATATGCAAAAGGAGTCGCGTATGTATTGTAGGCCATAGGAGAAGACATAGCTCCGTAGCCCTGTCCGGCAGCGTATGAGAAAGTATTGGCAACTGGAGCAGCTTGGGCCATGAATGCAGGGTCCTTGCGCACGACGGCGTTGAATCCAGACTGTGCATCAGCGGTGTAGTCGACTATGCGACGGGTGCCGTCTGATTCTAACAAGGAGTACTGTCCGACCACGTTGTCACCCATACGAGTTTCATGTTGGCTCTTCACATCTCCGGTGTTTGGATCCGAAACACCATATGAGAAGCTGTTGTAGTTAGCACCGTCGATGGCGCTGCATTCAGCTACTGCTACAAGCAGAGCAACGATTGCAACCTGGAACAAACATAACATATTTGTTTTTTGTTTTGATATCGGGGTATATTAAAGCACAATATGAAAGGGTTTACTTATAGATGTCGTAATAGAATATTATTAACGTTACCTTTGAAAACATGATGTATTGTTTGATGTTTAAGAAACAACTGACGACTGAGCTATGATAACGGACTTTATATAGTGCTTCTTTTTTTAAATATAACTTGTATACTATAAATTGTAAAAAGAAGGCAACAAGAAAAAGCGTTCTACTTATCCAACGTAACATTTCAACAAAAATTCATTTACAATCTACTCTATTTTTAGAATTAACAGTCGAAGTACGAACAGGACTTACATTTACAGAAACTAAATATAGTTGCAATAAATAAAACTAATGCTACAGATGTATAAGAATATAAATATCTAAATTTGATGTTTATTGTTTAGAAAAATTAATAACAATAAGGATGAATTCTTATTATTATTGTTAAAAAATTACATAAAAGTAAAGTCTAAGAGCGTTTAAAGTCACATTACGAAATAATACTGGATACAAACTCCAAAGTCCGGAAAGTCAAAGCAAGGTGACTATTTTGTTGGGCTTTTATCGAAAACATTTCGGAAAGTGTGCAACAGAGCTACACAACCTAATACACCCAGCTCGATTCAATCACCGAACAACCAGAAGCTCAGGGGGAAAACCCCGATTTACGGTTGAGGTTCCAAAGTCCCGCACGAAGCGTTTCGCGTCTGCTTTCCTTGTGCAGACGGCCAAAGGTTGGAAGTCTGCCGGAGTCGGTATTTCCAGATAAATACAATCTAGACATCTTCAAATCTAGAGTAATAGATATTTACTAGGCAAGTATGTTTAACATCAGGCGGGCTCTAGTCACACGCTTTTTGTACAAAAAAAAAATCGAGGGTAACCTTAATTTCCCATACATGCGAATAATGAATTGTCTATTTTCTTACGAGCCACTTGTTACTATAATACTTATAACGGTATAACGATATATCGATGTTTTTCCATACTTTTAATAAAACGATGATAATATCTATGACAATATACATATATTTATTTATACAAAACTAGCTGGTGCTGCGACTTCGTCTTCTCCCAATTAAATAGACCTTTGATACACGCTTATAGTCTAATTTAAAAAGTAAGAATATATAAGTATCTCACTAAAATCTTCATTGCTTTTAAAAGAATTAGAAATATGTATTGAAAATGATTATTATAATTATATTAATTGTTGTAAATATAATAGTAGTGTAAGAATAATATTCGCCAAACAGAACAATAAGTGGCTTTTTAACTATTTCATCGAAATTATTTCTAACATCTTGTGTCTCGAATTTTTTCTGAGACGTTATAGAATCAAGGTTAATATTAGTCAAATTTTAAGTAGTAGTACGCGATTTAGTTTTTAGTGAATTTTACTTGAAATGGTTGTAATTTTATTATTTTTGAGTATTTTGATATTAACCTTGAATTTTTATAAAAGGCTATACAATGCACAGGTAATTTTAATATTCCCGTTCTTTGTATTATTACTTCAATAGTTATAAATTCATTGCAATCTGTAGATAATTTAGACGGATTTGATATAACATATATTATTTATTATTAAGTAATTGTTGCCAAATATGTTGATTACTACTAATAAAGTTCGTTTTACAAATATAAGGTACAGAAAGTAATGCTTTTGATTTTATTTCCGATTCACAAGTCGAAGTCATTGAAATGGAATACACATTTAAATTATCACAAACATAATTAGTTCTATATATAATCTTACACCTTGTTAAACTATCTAATTTACAATAAAAAGACCTATCTCTTGTGATAGCTATATATTTATTTGACGGAATTATGGCGACATAAGTGCTATTAGTTATACATATACATTTATTATACATGAACTGGATAGGGAATGTTATGATGTAAATTAAAATTTTTTGAACTTACGAGTTACTTTTAATAAAAAAACAATTCTGTTTTCTTATAATAACTAGCTATTTCGGAGCCATTTATTAATGTATATATGTTTTCTTGAGATAAACTTATAGAAAATTGATGATATTCAGCTAATAATCTATAATTTCAATCTATAATCTGTAAACAATTGTTTTGGAGTTATTATTGACGGATATAAAATATTAGTTTTACTCAACAAACTTCAATTTATAACATCTTCTATTTTAAAATACAAAGTTAACAAACGGCTCTCTAACATATTTAATATATCATTAATTTTCGTTTTTAGTAACATGTAATCTGAGATTACAGTTTAATTTTGCTGTGTGATAGTATAGATATCTAACGCGTGTGTGATAGTATGATATGATGATATGATAACGCTATCGATAGATATCGATAGCGTTATTTAGCTGTTGTTCATTGACACTTATTTTATTTAAGGTGTCTCTTAAAGAGGAAAATGTGGACATTGTAACAAGGATGTTTTGTTTTAATAATTTTGGTAATTTAGTTTGGTCATTCTCTATAAGTTTTATAGCATCACTATACTTCATAGCATCTTCTTTGTCCAAATAAATGTTTGAATATAGTACCTACTCCACCAAACCAAGCTGATCTTTAAGATCTGGACTCAATTAAATGTGTTATAGATTCAATTTCACGAACTATGTTGTTGTATCTTATTGACGGAAAAAGACCTACGACGGAAAAAGACTGCTCTCAATTGCCTTCTTTTTATAACTCGAATGGTTCAACGCATCCCCAACCCAACATAAGCCCTGGATCTAAGCAAAAGCCAAGTAAAAGCGGACGGAATACAAATCAGCTACCCCGCCCGAAAACAAGCATGCACGAAATCTGTACTTAGGTCTTGCTCAAGCAGAATCCTCTCCAAGACGAAACCACCACAGCCTATTCAAGCATGATCCAGCGTACGCGACTCCCCTGTCAAAACCCCAGTAATGACTGTTTTACCCATAAACAGCGCCAAGTCAACTTTCCACCGCCCGAGACCTATTTCTTTTAAAAAAGGTACGAGTTTTGTTAATCAAAACAAATTTTATACAAGTTGTAAGAATAAAATAATGGTTGTCTCTAAATGAGTCAAATGGCATAAATGTCTGTGGCATAACATTCACTATAAAAAATATTTATTGGAACTTACCAAGTTCCGTATTTAATCTAATTATATTAGTCATAACTTGTTCTCCTTTATACCCAGCACCGTATAATTTTATACAGACAAGTGTAACATTATTATGTAATATTTTTATCTATAAAGTCATATATTTACTAGAAGGTTCCCCAGTTTTATATTTAACTCAAAGACGAATATAAAAATAAAAAAATACTTTTGAAATGAAAACATAAATATGTTCACGAAAAAAAGATAGTTTGACTGTCGCCCATTAAAATAGTTTAAGTATATTCAATTAAATATGTTAAAAACATCTTTGGCCAGAAGCGCTCAAACCTACAATAAGAAACACTTTCGCGTACCGACCTTGTACCGAAAGTTAAGAGTATCGAGTTTTTGTGTAAAAAACATATTTCAAGTTCTGTATCCTTTGTACGTTTATAAATAATTATTGTGACAAAAAAAACAATGAAATATCAGTTTATTTATATCTCATAAATAAATAAGTACTTATACTTATTTTTAAATAAAGCTATTTAAAATTTTTAAAAACTTTTAGGTTAAATCTTTTTTATTATTCTTATAGTGAGTATTAATACTATCATGAAAATTACACTTTATATTTTAGATATACATTATATTCAGATAACAAATTACACTTACATATGATAAATCGTCGATATAAACAACTAACATATTTTAGATTCACTGATCAGATTTGTAACTTTGGCTTTAAGAAAAAATTATTAAGGATATCTGTCCATCTCTATCTAAGTTTTTATCAAAATTTAGAATGGATTTTTATAATTAAATTAGTCTAGTTGCTACCTCAATAATGTCTGCACATAAAAAAGGATATTAAGAGTACGAAGTTTCAATCCGTGGACGAGCAAAATCGCAAGCAAAAGCTAGTGGTATAGTAGAATTATATAGTATTAAGCGACATTTAGGATAATAGGCGCAAGGACGTCCAGCTGTACCGATTATGATTGTTCATAACGATGAAACAGGTTTTTCACGGAAATAGAAGCCTATATACTATTTTATAATTTACACCTTCCGTTGATATTTAAAATAATGTTTAAGAATGAACGGAATGTGTCTAATATTATTATAATAAATAATAAAAAAACAGCATAATATGTTGTGTTGAGTGCTATGCCATGCCGCTTTCGTTGTAATTTTCTAAATTATTTATCTATAATTAAAAAATAGTTATAGTTTTATAATTTATATCGTAAAAATTAAATAAATATTCTAACAAAAAATATTTTGAAAAAATATATAATTAAGAAGGTATAGATATAAATCGGAAAATTAGAGGAAGAACATTGATTGTTATTTTATATAGTGACTTCGTCAACCATAATATCCTTAAAAGTTATCGTAAATATGTTTTTCTATTACGATAAAATTAGTAGGTTGATGAAGGTGATATAAATTTAAAAATCTTTTAGAAAACAATAATCTAACTTCCTTCAAAAATAACTAACAAATATTTGATCCAAACCGAAGTACCCAAAATATTTGTATATTAATAACAAAATAAATTTTAAAAAATCTGTTTATCCTAAGGTATTTGAATAGTTGTTAATCCGTCGCCTGCCCCACATTTTATACTTCAAGGCGATCTTGAGAAATTATATTGGATATTTGCATTGTAACCTAGAATAAGCTCATTTCGCGAATTGAAATTATATTTAATATTAATTAACCATCGTACTATTTAAAGGAATTACTATTGAAATTACAGATATCTTAAATATATTTCTAATTATTTGTAACTTTTGTATGTAACCGCGTTCTTGATTAAAGAGTGTCAATAAAACTCAATCTTGCATTTACAATTGGTTCTACATGTTTAAGGCTTTTCCCAAAATATATAAACACTCACATAGATACGATTGTTACAAGGTTCAATGCTCTACTTAGTAAATCTTTTAATTTGAAGATTAAGCTCTTTGTATATATTTTGAAGAGACGGGCATTACTTGGAACTCGAATGTATTTAATGTGAGAATTAAATAAACAACCAAACCATTTTAATTACAGTGAAAAAAATATAATACAAAGAAAGCGTTATTAAGCAATTTTGCTACTATTAACTTCCATATAAAAATTCGGTAATATATTCTTGAGAACAATAAGTGTACGTGGCATGATAGCAAATACGAAACCTAAATGTTTAATATTTTTTTTGAACCAGACGCCATGTGCAGTCTGCTTCTGGCACACAATAGTATCTTATTATTCATATCTTAATAAAATTTGCACAAATACGGAGGAGATAAAAATTTACTCAATAAAACTTGCATGTTTTTATTGGCATCAAGCGCAGCGGAACAAATGAACACTAATATTACTATAATAATATTGTTTGAGTCCCGCCTGGAGTTTCGTTACATACTTGTGGAGTTTAAATAAGTCTATTTAAAAAAATCTACTTTTTATTTGCACCCACATACGTTTTGTTTGTATTTGAAATATAAATATCTTTTAACAGCAATCTTTTACTAATCTATAAATAAACATCGGAAACGAAAAAAAAAATAATAAAAAATAATTTTTATATATTACTTCATATTTCACAACATTACAAAGAAATTGATAAGCTTTTTATATATTTAAAAACGAATTGTGTGACAAGAATATATCTTTTTCAAATATAAAAATTATTAATATGAAATGAACAATCTAATCGACTTTTCCTTATATTAAATTCTTTAAATTAATATAATGGATCATATTTAATGAAGGTATAGCTTTATATCATAAAATATGGTACATTGTTCAGACTTAACGATGTACATTATACTCTAGCGTGTATTAACAGCCAAGTCATTTCTTTATACTTTCCTTACTAAACGACCTTGCGTTTCCGGATCCATAGTTATTAGTGTACGCGTTTTTAAAGATCAACTTAAGGCACGCCCTCGTATGTGCGATCCATATAAAAGCTCTGTCTTATTACTCTGCATTCATTGTACGAGATTCACTTGTCTAAACAGCAATGGCAGCTAAGGTAATGTAAAGTTTACCGTATTTTATGATTTAATATATTTTTTTAGTTTGTATATGGCATTATATTTTGATTTTAGTGGTAATAAACGCGTGTACAGTGAAATATAAAAAGAAACCATTAATTTTCCAATCAGTTTTTAAAATATTATGATGTATATTAAGATCACCCTCAGTAGTCGCATCATTTCATTTGTATGAAGCGTAAACAAATTATACATTATTATACATTATTAACGTTTTGTTTAAGTTTATGCGGGTTGAGTAATAAGACTAAATATTGTACAAATAAATTATTTTTCAAATATTCTTCAAAATAACATTATTATTTTTCAGTTGGTTGTAGTACTTGCCGCGTTGGTCGCTGTAGCTCACTGCTCAGTGATACCAGTTGCGCAAGCAGACGCTGACTATACGAGCTTTGCTTACGATGTGGCCGATCCTTACACCGGAGACTTCAAGAGCCAGGTTGAAACCCGTGTAGGTGGCAATGTCCAGGGACAATATTCTCTACTGGACGCTGATGGAACCAAACGTACTGTTGACTACACTGCTGACGATATCAACGGTTTTAATGCAGTAGTCCGCAAAGATCCGGCTGTTATTGCCGCCGCTCCAGCTGTCGCTGCTGTTGCTCCCGCTGTGGTAGCTGAAAGCCCCGTTGCTGCGCCCACTGTCTATTCGGCGTCTGCTCCTGCGGTAATTTCGTCAAATGCCATCCCTGCCCCAGCAGTTTATTCTGCAGCTGCACCCTCAGTCGTTGCTACCGGTACTGTTGCTGCGCCAGCTGTTTACTCCGCAGCTGCACCTGCAGTCGTTGCTGCCCATGCCGTGGCCGCCCCAGCTGTCTACGCTGCAGCTGCCCCCGCAGTTATTGCCACCCGTACTGTTGCTGCCCCTGCTATCTACTCTTCTGGTCACGCAGTATACGCAGCCTCTGCTCCTGCGATCATCGCTAAGTCGTATGGCGTTCCTTCCTACTACGCCGCATCCAGTCCTTTGGTAGCCCAAGCTTACTCATCTCCTTTATACTCTGCTGGACACGGTCTCTATGCCACCCGCACCTACGCCTCACCTTACTATTCATCCTACGGAATACACTCCGCCCCCCTCAACTACTGGTAATTCTCAAAAAAGCCATTATAGGCAAGCTTAGTTCATATACTAAATGCGAAATGACTTGTAAATATTTCTATAATGTACATATGCTTACACTATATTGAATAAACGATCAATCTTTATACAACTGTTTTATTAAACATATTTATTGTTTATTTTCTTTGTTATATATAATAATAATTATTAATATTTATAGTGCAATACGTGACAACGCAGAATATCTTGGTCATTATCCTTCCAGCAGTAGTGTCAGCATTACATGTTAATTTATTTGATCATATTGGTTTTCTCTTAAATCAGATATATATATATATATATATATATATATATATATATATATATATATATATATATATATTTATGCAATAAATATTTGTATAATAGGACAATCTTAATATTTGTGTATATTTTTAGTTACTCATTAATGTAGTTATCTATTGAACAATAATTACTGCCACCTATTACTTAAGTACTTGTTACCGTTGGCTATTTTTTATTTATACTGTTTAGTCATATACTCAAAACTTTTTTATCTTAAAACAGCTGAAACAAATAGCTTCCAAAAACTGAGGAAAAAATAATTATGATTAAAACTTTGGTTTCCAACACGTTATTTACATCTTATCTCCTTATTATTGTATTATTGTATTCTTAGGGACCAGAGGTGGTTAGCAACAAAAAAAAGATCAAACACTACAACTATTTTTATATTTAACAAAATAAATCAATCTTAAGTACCGAAAACAATTAAAACAATATCAAAACTTAGGGCTAACTAGATAAATTTACAATTTAGGTATTTCAATGAACAAACGGACAGAGCTTCCACTATATCTCAAAATCTGACGGTAATTGTGTTAAAAAATGGGTGCGCAGTCATTTTTATTAAGATCATCACCCCTCCACTAACTAGTCTGACACATGTTTAGCTAACAGTATTTTATTTCAAAATACATTTAATTATTTTATTATAAGGTAATTTGATACTTTTTATTTATCTTCTACAATTACTTAATAAAAACAAAAAGAAACTACGACACATTATAAACACTTTTTACTGACATTAACACAAGTCGATTAATTGCAGTAGGAATTAGGAAATCAATAATTAAATATGATATAATATTTGATTTATAAGAAAAAATTAAGACTGTAAGAACTCTTTAGAACTTTAAAGTAATATAAACATTTTGTAAGCTCAACTCACTTTACAACCTCTGTAAAAACCGTTTGCAGAAAGATTCAGTTTTATCAAATCTCTAAAAGTTTATATTATTAAAAACTACAACAATAAAAAAAGAATAATACTTATAATAATTAATATTCACATTATTGCCAAACTGCATTTTTAAAAATGTAATCAAATCATTGACTACTCTAACTTTTCATTATAAATATTCTGGTAAATCTTTATTATATAAAGACGAGTGCGTACGACCGAAGGCGCGACAGAAATGATAAGTTGAAGTAGTTAGTATTGAAATTGTTTTATCTTAAAAATAGTTTGGGTGTTTATTTAAATGTAAAAGTATATATTGATATGATTATATTTTAAAACTTATAATGGAGTTGTAATAAGTAATCGACATAGATACCAAATCACAAATTTTTGAACAATTTGTCTGTCTGTATGTATGTATGTATGTACACGCATAACGCAAAACCTACGAGTCGGGTTTTTATCGAAATATGAATATCGAAATAGGGCTAACGCTGTAGGTTAGAGTGTGAGAGGGACAGCCTGCCTGTCGCTCCCGTTATGCTTGAGATAAAGGAAACCCACACAGACTGGCGCCGTCAACGTCAACGTTACGTAACGAAGCGGTCAAACCCTCCCATGAGAAGTTACCGCTTCAAAAGATAAAAAATATCTTTTTACACTTATTATTATATTTGTTCTATATCTTTGAAAATCACTGGCCTCTGTATACCTGCTTAAGGGTCAGGATTCTATATAATGTAGCAGGTATAAGCAATAAACATCACTTTTTATCACACAGTCGGTCCATTGAAAATAACCATCAAGAAATTCCATAGCTAATTTTAAAATTATAATATATATTATTAAGCTAATTTTGAAATTATAACTTCTCATAGTATTAAGTATTTAACACAGCCTTAATAAATTCAATAATATATTTCAGAATAAATAATAATTAATCTATGATGCTAATTCACAATTGCTTAGGGGTTTCTAACTTGACTTATTTCAAAATCATTGTAAGTAAATAATGTCTCATCTCCGAACTAAAAATTCTAATAACAACAACAAAAAAAAAAGCTTAAAATTGACTTATTTTTAAATAATGTGTATAAAACTCTTTGATAGATTTAACTTGCGTTTATTATTACATTTTTAATGTTTTTTATTATTCATACGTGTATATTGAATCTTTCTAATTGTAACAATAATACTATTAGATATATAGTAGTTCGTAGTAGGAAGTTCAAAAGATTCTGTTGGTACATACTAAGCGCATATGTTTAACTTCTCGCAAGTGTGGATCGACGAATTAAAAATATCTAAAAAGCAAAAATCGCACGTCTTATATTTCCGCAATTATTTAGGAATGCCTAATTACAACATAAATTTATAGCTCTTATTTTAAATATCAACTGGTACCCATTAAAATGACGAGAAACATATATAAAGCCTAAAATTAATAATATTTTTATTCAGTTGTCAGTAACACTTGTGGAAGTAGCAATGGCATCCAAAGTAAGTTTCAACAACTGGTCGGCTTACTTTTTATTTTATTTATTTTATTATCATAAATGAATGAATACTTATTTTAATACATACGTTTTATTATTATTGCAGATTATCGTAGTACTCGCAGCCCTAGTGGCTCTATCCCAGAGCTCAGTGGTGCCAGTAGTGAATGTAGACAGTGAGGTGTCTAGTTTTGGGTACGATGTTGCTGATCCTAACACCGGTGATTATAAAAGCCAAGTAGAAACCCGCTCAGGAGGTGTTGTGCAAGGACAATACTCTCTTGTGGACCCCGATGGCACAAGACGTGTAGTTGATTACAGTGCTGATGATGTCAACGGATTCAACGCTGTCGTGCGCAAGGACCCAATTGTGGCCGTTGCTCAAGGTGTCGTCGTTTCCTCACCTAACATTATTGATACCTATGCTGCTAAGCTCAAACCTTCTGTAGTCGCTGCTCACTCTGTTTCTGCTCCAGTTGTCTACTCTGCATCTGGTCCTGCAGTGATTTCCCGTTCATATGCTGCCCCCTCAGTATACGCTTCTGAGAATCCGTCTTTAGTATATGCACCTTCCGTGTACTCTATTCCTTCCGTGAACCCTTCGCAATCATTATACTCCATCTCATCCGTACATGGCCATCTCGCCTCTCCATACTATTCTCCTTATGGATACGAAGCTTCTTCCCTTTACTACTAGTAAAATATAAAATATAAGCTGTTTACATTTAAATACCGTGTCGCATTTAATTTGTACATATTTTGTGAATGTAGTCATGATATTTAATACAATAATAAAATATACACTTATTATAACTGTTTTTTATTAAAAGTTTTTCTGTTAAAGATATATTTCACTGATCTAGACATCTCAAATATGAATAAGGGAGTTAGATTAAAAAAAACCCGTTCTGTCCTCCCATTTACTTTTATTAAGCAAATATACTCCCATGTAACAATATATGTAAATATTAATAGTCGTTTATTCGGCATAAAGAGAATATATTAAAAAAGATTCTAATATACATTTTTTTTGTATGCAGCGTGTGGGTCAGATAAAATGTGATCACCGCCGACCACGAATTCTTGCAAGAATCTGAAGACTCACAAAAGTGTTTCCGGCCTTGGAGGTATGAGTATACGCCTTTTTTGAAGGTACCCATGTCTTATCGATCTGGAAACACCGCTGAAGGAAGTTCATTCCACATCTTAGTGGAAGAAAGTCCTTAAAATAACAATTCCAATAATTTAAAAACATTTACCGAGGAGGTTAGTTGACTTGTATTGGATATTATAAACATAAATATATACAACTGTGTATAACTCTACTACAAATATATAAATGTCAATGAGGACTTCAAGCGTATCAAACAATGGACTGGAGCATTTGGTCTCTTGATAAATCTCAAGCTCTGATTATAGGAAGCAGGCAACTGCGTAGTCAGATTGATTTTAATACATTTCTTCCTATTCCATATGACACAACTACAATCTCACGTTCTGATACAGGTAAAAATCTGGGTTTAACTATTAAATGCAAATTGCCTTGATCCTCGCATATAAACGAAGTAGGTAAACGTCTTCACTCACTTCACTCCTTGAGGCCCACTCCCAAACTTTCTCACCTTTCAAACAAAAATACTTTTAGCCCAATCTCTATTACTAACTACTCTCGACTACGCTCATGTTTGCTACCTACATTAAATAGACAAATTAAATCGTCTTCAGACTTTTTGTATTCGCTTTATATACGGACTACATAAATTCTATCATATATCCGACTTCCGACGACAATTAAAGTGCCTCCCTGTCTGTTTTCGCCGAAATATGCATAGCTTAACAACACGTTTTAATATTTTGAAAAACTGGGCCAATTTACTTACGTGACCGTTTTAAATTAGCAACACCGCACGACAGACCGTCTCGTTTGTATGTGATATATAAACCTGATTCCTTCACAGCACAAGCAGCGCGATTATGGAATTCGCTACTTCCTGCTTGTATGTGCTTGTGCTTCCGATTTCATGTGTTTCTTGGTCTATGTTTATCACTTATAAGTACACTTTAAATACAGTTATTGAAAAGATTGAAGCGTAAGACATTTTTAAAGAAGTTTTTGGACTGTTACGGTCGTGGACGTCGCCATTTGACTGATCATGAAATGCAGACACTAATAGGAATGCTTCAACCGGAAGAAATCTGTCCCAGGTGTCAATAGAAGCGTAATTTGTCGTCTCTGGCAGCATTACATCACAACAGGGGATCCACCTGAGCATCACCCAGGACGAGGAAGGAGCACAACTACAAGATACGACCGTTTCCTGCAACTCACCGACGTCAACCGCTGCTAACCGCCCGGAAGATAGGTTCAAAGCGATGTTCAAAGTGATCAAACGCTGTTCTGCATGAGTACGGCCTACGAGCACGACGTTCAATAAAGTGCCCACCTTTAAACCACAGGAATCGCGCTCTGCAAAACGAATGGTGTAGAGAGCGCGTCACATGGACCCAGGAGCAATG
Organism: Mechanitis mazaeus; assembly: GCA_959347395.1. Lineage (NCBI taxonomy): Eukaryota > Metazoa > Arthropoda > Insecta > Lepidoptera > Nymphalidae > Mechanitis > Mechanitis mazaeus. The sequence continues at coordinate 14,398,389 of OY365743.1, forward strand.
AGACAAAATTTTGTTTTGCGACGAGTCTTGGTTAGGTTTGAAACCCGATACCAGAAGAGTAAGGGTGTACCGTCGTCCTGGAAATACTGAAAGGCTAAGATGTGTGCATGAATTGCACCCTTTCAGTAGTTCCACTGTGATGGTCTGAGAGGGTATAATGAAGAACGGAAGAACTGAGCTCGTTTGTATAGATGGCAGTATTAATGCCGAAAATTACATGGATGATGTTCTTAGAACTCATGTCCACCCATTCGCACAAAGTCTTGGCTCAGATGTTAGTCTGATGTATTACAATGCACGTCCGCATACAGCTCGTAGGAATAGAGAGTACTTGGCAACAGAAAATATCTGTGTATTGGCGTGGCCTGCACAATCACCGGACTTAATCCCATTGAGCAGGTATGGGACATGCTCTAGAGAAGTGCTCTTCACAACCTGGACAGAGGTTCAACAGCACAACAGCTGAAAGAACTCTTGAAATTCCATTTGGAGCGTTTGCCACAGGATCAAATAAACAAACTTATAAATTCGATGAAAAATGGTTGCCATCAAGTTTTAATCAAAAGAGGAGGCGACACTTTGTATTAATTAACAAATTCCTAAAAAAACCGTGTTTTAATTTTGTAACAATATAAAAGTTAACTTCAATATGACAACATCATATGACACACATATTGTTAATCATTGTAATTAATTAACCAATTGAATTAAAAGTATTTTTTTTTTCTTGCATAAAAAATCATTTCTTTTCAAATAAAACTATTTTTTTACGGATTAAAACTCGCGTATAATTTGGTTACATTTTTATTTTAACCCGACGTTTCTAATGCTTTGCAGCACGGTACACGGGTAGACGAGATGTAAGTGTCTGTCAGTAAGTCAGTTCATTAGTTATCTACCTCCAACGGTTCCTTAGTTTGCGGACATAGAGTTCTGGATGTAGACAAAACGCACTAACTGTATCTGTAGGTCTGCCAGTGCGGTCACAGACGTGAGACTTTACAGTATTTATGAGCGGGTCCCAGATGTTGCAAATCAAAATGTTATACTTATTTTTTAATTTTATCTGTTAGTGCTGTTATTAGTTAAATGTTATATTTTAATAATAATGTAATCTACTACTCTTGTTTCCTAATCTATTTACACTGTCATGGGTAACTGGAAGAGATCTCTTGATACAGATAAGTTATCTAATTATTATTTTATAAAGTATATATTTTAAAAAAAATCTGGTGCATAAATAAATAAATAATAAAGATTACATATTCAAACATAACAAACTTGTTAAAATAATTAATATTAATTAAAACCTGTCTTAATTTAGCATAAAAGTGACGAAAGAATATTTTTTTTATTTACAACAAGGCCATCAGGTCGTTTATTCTGCATGTCTAATAAATAAAAAAAATAGGATTCAAGCATTTTCGAACTTCATCAATCATTGAGAAAAAAATACAAACGACCCTTTAGACGACGACTTTGTTCAGATTTTTATTTGCATTTTTATATATTAATATAATAAAAAGAAACACTATTCTTGTAAATTATCTATTATTATCTCTCCCTACAATTTATACATATCCATAATTTTCTAATACGTTTTCCAGTTGTGATACAAATATTTTGTTTTTATTTTTAAGATTAGATTTTTTTTTGAGTAAAGTTAAGTATCTGATTTGTTTCTTTAAGAACAATATTTATAAACACGTATTTACTATAGCTTGATGCCCTAGACTTCAATTGTTCCCTCCAATATAGACATTTACAAGTCTAATCTGTACAGTATATGTATTAACTACTACACGACGTCTACTGTTATTGCACGCCGGCGCGGCATTAACTTTACCGGTTCTTTTTTTTTTTTTTTTTTTTTTTTTTCCGTTGGAAAAACCCGTTACGGGTACCCCGTCGGCCCAGGGGGGTGACGGCCGGGGGGTTATATGGGACTACCCGGCAGCATAGAGGATGCTGCCATTTTTAAGGCTACCCACTAAAAAACCAACGGTTGCCCTCTTTGCCGTAATGGGACGTCACGGGATCGCGTTAGCACACACCGTGACGCCCCGGCGAGACCCCCCGAATGAGGGTGCCCCGAGCAACGTAGAGCACCCTCCCATCGCAGGCCTATGTTAGGTAAGAGGGGTCACCCTCCCCTCTCACCAGGCCTACAACTGTGGAAGGAAGCGGCGGGCGTATTCCCGCCTCCTTCTACCCAGTCTTCCCCGACGGAGCGGGTCAGTGGACGAGGCTGACTCCCTGACCCGCTCCGCGGCCTCCTTTGCGGCTATGACTTGCTCGCAGAAGGAGGCCATTGCGACCCAGCACCTCTCACTGCTGACCATCGCGTTGATAACGCGCGGCAGCGAGAGGTCCCTGCCAATCACGCCCACCAGCTCAGTGCGCTGGTGGTCCCAGGCAGCGCACTCCGCCAAGGTGTGACGAGCCGAGTCGACGGACTCGTCACAGTGATGGCAGGAGGGGGTCGCCTCCCTTCGTGCTATCCTGTGCAGGTACCCACCGAAGCAACCATGCCCGGTCAGCACCTGCACAAGACGGAACGTAAGCGTTCCGTGCCGCCGATTGATCCAGTGGTCGAAGTGAGGGCGGACCGCCCCCACTGTGGTCATACCGGCGGCAGGGGACTCTAAGTCCCTGTTCCACCGTCGCATCAGGGCTCGGTGAGCTAGAGCCCTGATTCGCGCCACCTCGGGCCTTACCCCCGTGGCCAAGGCTTCTGCCCGGTGCCAGTACACGGCTGCGAGCACCTCCGCCTGTAGCTCCCAGGGCGGATCGCTCGCCAGGAGTGTAGCCGCCGTGAAGGACACCGTACGGTACCCCCTGATCATCCTCACCGCTAGGACCCTTTGCGTTCTTCGCAACAGGGTCCTTGAGTGAGCGGTGAGGGACTCCGACCATATGGGGGCACCGTATAGGGCCATGCTCCCCACGATGCCGGCATATAGGCGCCGGCATGGAGCCTGCGGCCCACCGACGTTAGGCAGAAGCCTTCCCAAGGCAGCTGCGGTGGAAACCAACTTCGGGGCGAGAAGGGAGAAGTGCGCCCCGAAGTTCCACCTTCCGTCCAGGGTGAGGCCCAGATACTTCATCTGGGCCTTCACCACCACCTCCGAACCCTGGACGGAGATGGACGCCCGACGAGGGGGACCTCGCCGAGGGCCGTGGAACAGGATGGCCTCCGTTTTAGTGATGGAGACCTCCAAACCCAGCAGCCCTATGCGGTCCGCAACAAGCGTTGCACCGACGGTAGCAAGACGGGCCGCTTCCGCAAAGCTCCCTCTCCGTGCTGTGACGAGGGTGTCATCGGCGTAACAAAACACCCTCATCCGGGGAAGGAGAGGACAGCGGAGCAGCCAGTCATAGTCCAGGTTCCACAGGATCGGTCCCAAAACGGACCCCTGTGGAACCCCTCGGCTCACGGCACGTCGGTACATCCGCCGGTCGCCGCGCTCCCACAGGACCTCTCTGTCCTACAGGTAGGCCCCCAACAGTCTCCGGAGACAGGGAGGCACTCCATGGAACCGGAGCGCCTCGACCAATGTCTCGAACGGAAGACTGTTGAAGGCGTTAGCGACGTCCAGCGAAACCGCCAAGACGACGTCCCCCTCGCGAACAGCCTCCTGGGTCACATCTCTCAGAGCTCTCAGGGCATCTATCGTAGAACGACCCGCCCTGAAGCCGAACTGAGCTTCTGAGAGATCCGGACCCACCTCCTCGAGGTGGCAGGTGAGACGGGCAGAGAGGATTCTCTCGAAGAGTTTACCCGTCTCATCCAGCAACACGATCGGCCTATATGCGGAAGTAGAGTCGGCAGAACGACCCCCCTTCCGCAACAGGCACAACCTGCCCTCTTTCCAGGCTTTCGGGAACTGTCCAGTGCGCAAGCAGAGGTTGAACAGTTCCCGAAGCCTGCCACCCAAGTATTCCAGGGCGATGAACAGCACTCGCCCCGGAATACCGTCTGGCCCCGGCGCAGTGCTGCAGGCTCGTAGGCGACTCGACGCGACCTCCAGCTCGGCCTCCGTGATGTCTGGGACAGAGCCAACCCCCCCACCGTGAAAAGGGGGAGCCATCACGGGAGGCGTGTGGCCGGTGGGGTCCGGGAAAAGATCCCCCACCAGCCTTTCGAGGAAATCCGGCTCCAGGGACTCCATGACCGGGGCGCACGCGGCGCGGAGTTTGTTCCGCGCCACGCGATACGTTCGCCCCCATGGGTCCCTGTCGAGACCTGCCAGGATTTCCTCCCGAGCCAGGTCCTTCGCCTTTCGAATCGCCAAACGCAGAGCTGTTCTCGCATCACGGTAACAGCTCCGCAGCCGGGCCTCCAGATCCGGGTCAAAGCCGTGACGTCGGCGACACCGGACGAAGGCCCTACGAGCCCTGCAGCAGGCCGCCCGAAGTTCGGCTAATTCGGGCGACCACCAGTAGACACCTCTACGCCGCCGGGGCCTAGACACCACCCTCGGCATGGCCCCATCGCAGACCCGAGACAGGGCTTCGCGCATGCGGCCCGCCATCGCCTCCACGTCGGTTTCCTCGCTGGGAAGATCGGGAAAGGCCCAGCCCTGTACGATGGCTGCCTCCGCAGCCATTTCCCGATCCAGCCGTTGGATTGCCCAGCGAGGAAATCGACTTCCTCCCCGCGGTGGCCTGGCCAGATCCGGTCGGACGGTGGAGATCTCAAATCGGATGTATTGGTGATCCGATAGAGTCTCCACCTCCTTCTCGACTCTCCAGTCGTGGACCAAACGTGCGACAGCTGGGGTGGCGAACGAGACGTCCACCACGGAGCTCCCTTGCGGCCGCACGCAGGTCGGTTCGGTCCCCCTATTGAGGAGGGACAGACCGGAGAGGAGCGACCAGATCTGAACGGCCCTGCCCCTAGCGTCCGTGTGGCGGTTCCCCCAGGCCACGGATTTAGCGTTCAGGTCGCCGAGGACGATTGTTTTCCCCGACGCCTGTCTGCTGATCGCCTCCCTGACGGAATCCAGGAAGATCTCGAACTCCGCCAGGCTGCGATTGGGAGAGAAGTACGTGCCGACAACCACGTACTCCCCCCACCGCGCCACTACTAAACCCGGGCCAGTCTCCAGTGTGGAGAGAGGGGGACCGGGACTTGATCCCACAACCACCGCCACGGAGCCGTTTATGTCCCCCGACCAATTGGGAATTGGGGGGACATAGTAGGGCTCACAGGCCACCGCGATATCTACCTCCCACTCCGCCATGGCCTGCAGGAAAAGGTCCTGAGCCCCAGCGGAGTGGTTGAGGTTCGCTTGAAGGAAGCCATGTCGCAGACTGTTCATTGCGACATGGCCTCAACAGGCGCCTGGGGGCGCACGTCTTTTGGAGCCGACGGGGAGGAGCGGGCTACTTTCCGTCCTTTGGACGGAGCCTTACATGCCCGACTCCCCAGCTCGTGTCCCGCTGGCAGGCCTCGCTCTGCGCAGACCGCGCACCGCAGCACTCCGGTGCAGCTGGCACGATCGTGACCCGCCAAGCCGCACCGGAAGCAGATTTTGCTGCGGTCGACGTTGGAGGGGCAGACCGCATGCGTGTGTCCAAGCTCCATGCACCCGAAGCACCGCAGCGGTCGCACCTCCAGGAGCTCCACTTTCGCCGGACTCCAACCGACGAGCAGCCGCTCCGCCCCCAGCAGGATCCTCGCCGCATCTACTGTGCACCGGGCAAAGGTGGCGCCCATGGTCACGGCGCCCCAGCGAATCTCCCCGACGTGGAGAGACTCCCTGGAGCACCCGGTGATGCGGCAGATCGCGACTGCCACCTTCTCTGAGGTTGCAGAGTCGTCCAAGCCCTTGATTCTGAGGCCAACCCTCTGCTGGGCTCGGGCGACGTCTGCAACCCCATCCAAGGCGGAGCGGAGGCTCGCCTCCAACGCCCCCGCCTTGTCGGCCGACGCCTTCGGCAGCTCCAGGAGCCTCGCTCCGGTGGCCGAACGCCGAATTACGAGCCCGCCCTCGAGCCCGATCTCGCCGAGATTAACTCTTTCGGCGGCGCGCTCGAGGACGTGCGCGTAAGTTATACCTTTGGAGGCCGCCTCGTCCTGGAGCTTAATAATAACCGCAGGTGACCGAGGCGGCGGCAGTTTAGGCTTCGGCCGGGAACGGCTCTTGCGCCTTTTCGCCCTGGGCCCCCGCCTTCTGCGGCCTCTGCCTTTCTTAGGCGGCTGCGGAGGCTCAGGGGCTGCTGCTTGGCGGGCTGTTGATTTGCCCACAGGATCCGGGGCCGGCGGGCGGGGGGCATTCTTTTCGCGCCTGCCCCGCCGCACGACCGTGGTCCAGGCCTCCTCAGTAACGGCAGCCTTCTGTGGAGGAGCCTGAGGAGGAGGCCGAGACACCACAGGTCTCGTCCCTAGAACGGGTGATCCTGAAAGCACGCTTTTTACGGGCTTTTTTGCCGCTGCCGCAGTTGCCGCCGCCTCTCTACGGCGATCTGCCGCTAAGGGCGGCCGAAGGCTCTTCTCGGGGAGGAGGCGATCTTCGATGCCTGCAAGGCGGGCGTTTAACATAACGCCCACCGAGGTAATCAGGGATCGCCTCAACTCCTCCAGGGTCTCTGATTTGAGGGAGGGCACCTCAGGAGCTGCGGCTTTGGCCGCAGATGCCCTCATCTCAGAAAACTCCTTCCTGTGAGCCTTCAGCTCGCTCTTAAGGGCCTCCACCTCCCTGTGGAGACGCGCATTGTCCGCACGGATGCGGCGCGTCTCCTCAGGCTCGCTGCGGCTGGCCAAGGCCTGCACGACTTCGAGCATGCCGCTCGAAGCCTCCCTCAGAACTTTACCGGTTCTTATTACAACCCCATCATTTAACATTATACAGTATACATAGATGATGATGATATTATTTTTTAGCCTAACTTAATCTTATAACATTTGTTTTGCTTTTGACATAGAAATCGTTTTTCGACGGAGATATTAATATAAGATATATGGTCGTACACTTCTTTGTGAAGGCAAAAATAATATATATTTTTTCTACACATTTATTCTTCTATTTTAACCCGTCTATGCAAATCTTGCCATAATATAAATTTTAAGCCAACTTTATTTAAATTCATTGTTATTAATTATTGACTATCTATATTTACCAAAAATACAAAGCAAAATACAAAGCAGTCAGACAAATCTAACCTTTTTAAAAGTGAAAGAATTTTCAAAGTCGAATCATTACTAATAGAGATTGCCTCGAACATACAAGCTGTACTTCATTAAAATACAATAATAGAACGCTGTTCATTTCAATATTAATTAAAGTAAGATTTTAAATCGACGAAAAAACATTTTAGTTAGATTTTTTTTTATTTACTTTAGAAATTTACCACTGAACGTACTTGTTTTATTGTATAATGCAGCAAAACGAGCAATCGTTGCCCTTATGGTAAAAATGATGTTATCACAAAGTGGCAAATACCATGAACCCCTTGGAAAACTATTAGGGATGAAGAAGGAAGTTTCTGTCTCTCTAACTTATCCTATACAATTATAGGTAGGTATAAGAGCTACTTTAGGATTCATTTAATATTAGATTCAGGGGAATTATTCACGTCATTAAAATCTTAATAAAAGATTTATGAAGATTAAACCCACGTCGTCTTTTCGATCAGGTTGTGTCACCTTACAATGATCTTCAATGAGGGAGTAGTAACGAGTAGTAATCCCATCCCATCCCATCCCATCAAGACATGCCATCCCAACTGCAGTCATCTGACTAAAGCTGCAATAAAAAATAACGATTTAATTTAATACAAATAATTTTTTGTAAAATTTTGTTTTACCTTCAGAAAATATTGTATCTTAATCCATTAAACATCATAATGCAATAGTGAACTGAAAAACATAAAAGCTCTTTAACTATTTTCTCAATTTTAAAACCATATTTTAAGACGATATTTCCTTTGAGGATTTTGTCGAATTTTCGGACTTTTCTCTGAATGTGATTTTTTAAAATATTGTCTCAATTTTTAAATATCATGATTTACATGATTTATATGTTTTTTTTTAATTTATATTGACGTTTTAACAAATTATAATTAAAAATTACTGAATTATTAACATTTATATTAATTCAAATTATTAATACTAAAAACTATAAAAATTTACAATAAATAACAGTTTATATATTTCCGTAACTATTTAGGAATGCCTAATTATAACATAAATTTATTGCTCTAATTTTAAATGTCAACTAGTATCTATTAAAATGACGAGAAGCGAGAAACATATATAAAGCTTAAAATTATAATATTTTTATTAACTTGTCAGTAACACTTGTTGAAGCAGCAATGGCATCCAAAGTAAGTTTCAATATAAACTTTTTTTCTAATGAATTTACTTACATTTTTAGTAAATGTTATTAAGTTTTATACCATTATACTTTACCTACATTATATGTGATAGAAATGGAAAAGAAATCATTTCTAAATACTCCTTGGACAGTCAGTAATACTAATATATAAACATCTTCTTGCAGATCATCTTAACATTTACCGCCCTAGTGGCTGTGGCTCGCAGTTCAGTGCTGCCAGTTGTGAAAGTGAACAGTGATATATCTAGCTTCGCTTACGATGTCGCGGATCCCAACACTGGTGACTACAAAAATCAGGTTGAGACCCGCTCTGGAGGAGTTGTGAAGGGACAATACTCTCTAGTAGATCCCGATGGTACAAAGCGCGTGGTCGACTATACAGCTGACGATGTAAATGGATTTAATGCAGTTGTTCGCAAGGACCCAATAGTCGCACCAGCTCTTGTGGCCGTTTCACCCAATGTCATTTCCACCTCCCCAGCTGCAGAGGTGCCTAATGTTGTCTCGTCTATCGTTAAGCCTATCGTCCACTCCGCTGCTGCGCCTGCAGTGATTTCTCATTCATACGCTGTCCCACCCGTTTATTCTTCGGTATACTCTGATGCTTCCATATATGGTGCACCTTCCGTGTACTCCGCTGCTAGAATATACTCTGCACCCTCAGTTTATTCAGTGCCAGCAGTTTATGGTAGTTATGAGTCTCCTTATTATTCTGCTTACGGATACTGAGCTTCTCCCTTAAATTATTAGTAAAACATAGTTTTCTGTCTCTGCTTTTTTCTGTACATATAATGTTTATTTTTTATTCATATAAGATTACCCTTTATAAAATGTTATGATTATTTAATAAAAGAAAATATAAAAATAAATATTTTATTTATATAGTAAAAAGTTCCTTCCTTTTCCCTATAGTTTATACCGATTTAAGTAATTATAAAATGTATCAGCGTCAGCGATGGCGATAGCCATTAGGGAGTCATCATTTAGACTCGATTGTGACAATCGATGATCGACAATTTCAGTGTCGCAAAAAAACAATATATATCAACACTATTTTATTTTTCTTCTACTACTGCACATAACATAAATCCTACCTCTATAACAAACAGTCACCCACCAAGACAAGCAAACTAAGTCTGCGCCTCTAGGAAAAATGACCGTTTGCTAAAACGACCCTTTCCACTTGCTATTACAAATCAGTTGACGTAACAACGTTTACCCTGCTATTAAGTATTCAATTGACGAATTTTAATTAAAACAATATCGTTGTTTGCGACAAATATGTATTATTTTATAGCCGTGATGATTCTGATATATGTTTCTCAATAACACTAAAGAAACACAAAGTAAATTCATGATAGTAATTAACATTAAAATATTGAAAATAATTTAATATTTCTTCTAATATTTAAGTTAGACTTCTTACATTTACAATGGACTTTTTGCAGTAACTAGTATCAAATATATTATATTATTCATATATTTACTTTTATACTCTCATATTAATCATAGCATGTATCAGGTTTTTGATATAACCACGATTTGCACATGAAATACGAGCAGTTACATCAACAGCATTCTGTTCCAGTAGAGTAAATCGTGGAAACTGCGACTCTTTACAGCAAAAATGAAAGATAGTGCAAGCGGCAATAAGAGACGGAGAAATGGCCGCTAAAGTTGGAGTAGCAGCTACTACGGCAGCAGCTACAATATCAGGTTCTTTGCGCATGACGGCTTTAAAACTGTTGAGAACGTCAGAGGCACGAACTAACGGTACGCTTTTTACCATCAGCGTCGAGAAGAGAGTACTGTTCCTGTACGTTGCTACCAACGCAAGCCTCCACCTGACTCTTGTAGTCTCCAGTGCAAGGGTAAGCCACCTCGTAAGCAAAGCCGGTATAATCGGCGTCTAATAAGCTACAGGCACTACTATGCAGTAAGTACGGTAAAAAACAAAAACCGATGGTATATAATATAGATATCATTTTATTTATTTTGTTAAGTTTTGTTCCAAGTAGTTTCATAATTGTAATTAATTCACTCCATAATTAATATCTCACTCAATGATATCTCTTGAGTATTTTGGAATAAAAGGCTATCATAGCATAAACTTAAAAAAAATTAAGAGCACGAAAGTATAAAACAAGAAAAGATAAAGATGTCATAAAAAAAGCTAAAGATGCAATTTGATACCTTATAAGGCAGACATCATATTCATCATATTCTTCATTTATGGTATATTAGCTATGGCAAGTGTTTGAAAAAAAAGTGCAACATCACTCTAATTTGATATTACCATTATTTTTATAATAATTTATTGTTGCGACATTCAAAAAACCTTTAAAGCAAATTTATATAATGACAAATAAAATACACCCACTTGTTGGCTAAGTGTCGTGCACTTTACCGTATGATATAATTGCTTCCTATTTCATTTCCATACGTTGAATAAGAACTTTCTGAAACTAATATAGGTATGAAAGTTCTGTTAAGGACCACGCAGGTGTTAATTTAAAATTTATTATAGGTAATTTGAACTTTAGTGCCTTAAGAGATTATTAAATTCCATTGTTTAAGTGCATAAATATTAATTACAAATCAACTCTACTAATGTTACAATAATTATCAATATTATGAAAAAAAATTTTCGTTTTATTTTAACAAACATAATAAGGTAACTATTAATATTTAATCTATGCAAAATTTATTACATTTATTCGGAGGTAAATATAACGCCTATTTAACGCCTATTTATTGAATTGAGGCAAAAGATGATATTTAAGAGATAATTATTATTAACGAACGCTTATCGATTGCGTATTTTTTTCTGCTTGATTTATTTCACCAATTAGCAAAGTGTAAGTACTTTATAGACGGAGTTTAATTTATAGTGGTTATGATAGATTGAGAAACGAAAGCCGGAGCGTTAAAATAAAACAATTGTTTATATATTTTAGCAACATTTTTTTATTAATTTAAGAATTCCACATTGGAACAATTTATTTCCATATAACTATACCTATGTTAGATTGTAGGTACGTGACGTGGATTGTATTATGCAATATATATTTATAATTAGTGCACATGGACTATTATAGTACCTGTATCAAAGTTCGATTTGTACAGTTTTTCACAAAAAATGCTTGGTGTGGTGTGGATTTAATCCATCCAAAATAAAGACTTAATGTTAAATATTGTATGTTCATAGGAAATGTTTCAATCATTATAAAATGAAATCTTCAGAAATATTATTATCTAAATGTGTATATTGTTAAGATATAAAAAATCCAACACCACAACATGCAGAGGAAGTAAGAAGCAGATAGAAGTCAGAACATAAGCTATACAGTAAATACCAGATTTTTAACTGGAGTCAAGTTCGGTAGAGCCTACTTCATACCAAATTTCCTCCCTTTAAGTCGACACGCTTGAAATCGAAGCAAACATAACATTTACATACTACAATAATAACATTAACCTAACAAAAAAAATCGACAAATGTTACCACACTAAAAAATTCGCTAGAATGAGGTAAATTATTATTAATGTTTAGATTACACAATCGATTAATTTTCTAAGTTTAACGAGCCGCGTGCCCTCAAATAGATAAATTCGTATCGAGCCTCTGAAGTTTCCAAATCCAGAGACGAAGGTGACACGCGCGACTCCATGCGCCGCATGGTCATACCAATTGCCAAATATCTTGATACGCCGAACGCCAATAAGTATTTGTAGATAATCTATCATTTTATGTATGTACACTCAACCCGCTTTCACACCATTACTACACTTTTCCTACATTATTCTAGAGTATTGTACAAAAAAATGAAGTCAACTAATAAAATATCTAATGTAAAATCACAAGTAGTGCTATTCTTACTGTTAAGGAATTTTAATATTTTTTTCCATATATATAAAAAAGTCGCTTAAAAAAATCACAGACAATCACTTTCCCTTTATAGACAAATACCACCGACGACTGATTAGTTCACTCACTAAGCAATCATTAGTTAGCTACGTACAAAATCCTACTTAGTTTTACAACCTTGATGGTTTACATTACATCTTACAATCGATACTATCATCCTAGTCCTGCACTCAGACGAGTACGTATACCCTCGCTTCTCGCGAATAACTATCCGACTTACCAAATTATTAGGGTTTATATTTTTACAAAATTGAGGCTTCGAACTGAATCTTATCAAAATTTAAACTAATAGTTTAATCGTAAGGTATATTGCAATCCGTCTCATCCAATCCAACAGGCGGGTTGCAGTACATATACATCATAGAAAACATTTATTTTTGTACTCTATTCAGATAAACTTACTTTAAATAAGATCGGCAGATGCTCCAAAAAATATAACTTTTGGCAACATTTACATAAAATCCATTACATATTTTTAAATTATATTTGTACTGAGAGTAACTATAAGACTTGAATTTTGTACTATAGTTCTTATAGAAAATACGGTGCTCGATATTTCAGCTATATTTTAATTTGAACAATACACTTATGACACCAAGATTACAAAGTGACATCAAGAAGATTCAACATAATGAGACGACTTTCAAAGATGACATGAAGTTATGTTAAGTACATTTATCAAATCCAGTAAAATATATAGAATTATGCATATTTTTAATATCAATTTAACTGGAAATCGTTTAAAATAATTTATACGTCATGTCAGGATAAATTGTAATTAAATCATATGAAATATATTTTAATTTGTCGAAATGGCTCTGTTTTATTTAGGTAATGAATGAGTGTCGATTCGATGGGACAATGAATTTAAAATGAGCTTACATCACTTTATACTTAAATTTAAACGAGAGAACATCTATAACTTTCAATAATTATCAAATTCGTAGAGATTAATTCACTCAGGACGCTTGCGAGAACTAGTGCATTCTTAAAATATATTAGACATCAAATTATTATCTAAAAAAGTCCAGTTAATATTAGTGCAACTAGACAAATGTTATTTCTTAAATAATGACTTAAAATTACAATAAACGTTAACACGATGGACGGGTGTAACTTGTCGATAAATAAAAAAAAGCTATAGGAACAAAAAGGAAAACGTAAACAAAACAAAAAAATATATATTTTTGTTACAATTTTTTAATTTGCAGAAACCTAACAAACAATAAGTTTTCATTTTTCATTTTCTTAAAACATAGTAACATCTATGCAACACATGAAATAACTGGGAAAAATTAATAATAATAAAATTATGAAAAAAAAAATTTATACTCCGGAGAGTGGAAAAGGTACAATTAGATTACGCTGAATGACTCGGGGCCGATCTCTCGCTTGTTGTGTTATAACATGAGGTAGAACATCAATGAGATTATTAATAACTAACCTAATTAACACTTACTTAATACATAGGACCAACAACTCAGCTCAAAGGTAACTTTGAAATGCGCTCCGAATCTTCTATACTCGCCCCTCACATCTCACTTGAGCATGTCACTGAGTTGAAAGCACTGACTACCTTGCAGAGATTCAATTAACGTGAACTACAATAAACCTTTGAAACAATCTGAACGTCCAATGATATTATTTACATTCATTCATTACATAAAATTGATCCACAAACGTTCAGTCCCATTATATATTATAACATCTCAATGACACTTATATAACCTGTTACTACACATATATAAACGTTAATTTAATACTTGCATGTAGTCATAGAATTTCGAGTGACTAAACTTGAATCCTGAGGTAGTAGATTTGTACTTTAATTTTTTTTATTTTTTTATTTTCTCTTAACAACTAAGTTACATTATATCATCATATAAAAATCTATTTAAAAGCTTACTTATTACTAAATTATATTCCTCGAGGTAGATTACCTTACATACTAAGAGAGCCGTGCGGCGCTTAACATTCAACTAAACATCTTTCGTTGAGTCTCGACCAGCGAAATTATAACAAAATTTCAGTATTGAATGTAAAGTGACCGCGAAGCCCGTGTGACGGCAGAGGGTCACCATACCCGTAACAATCTTTGGCTTTACCATCACGACATATCGCGATTTACATAAAAAGAACTTACACAGTAACATATAAAATAAAATAACCTTAACGAGAAATGAGCTCAAACAGGAGCCATTAAATTCAAGAAATTGATTATTTGTAAATGCAGTTTTGAGCCAGTGAAGTAAGCTACAACGTAGGATTTAAAATACTTCTCGCCGTAAATACGCAGAGTAATGCTAGAAACCGTGTCTTTATTTCATTCACTTGCTCAAACCAATGTTCTGAACCGTTTTTACTATTTAAAATCCCTCATTCCGTAACATTAGATATCAACTTTGAACTTCAATATCTGTACAAAGTATATGAACATTTTCTAGTTATAGTTACGATCACAAAAGCGAGAGAGATCGACCGAAGTCAAGGGATTGCGAAACATCGACTTGGTGAACTCCTTATCTCTCCGACACATTATACCTATTAGGGACCTCTAGTAACTTGTCATCTTATATTAATTTTAACAATTCCACTTAATTTAGAGATAATTTCAAATATTCCACAGCTAGTACACAACATTTTGAACAATCAAATACGAATTATGAACAAAATTTTGATGACCCACAGCGGTCATAATGGATTTAAATTGACTTATGATTTTGTGATTTTTTATTTGTACCTTATAGATATAAAAAGAAAATGTATTATTATAATGGCGATCCCTTAGTGTCAACTGTTCAGAGAATCCTTTTATACCCCTTACTTAAAAATAAACGCGACGAAATCGACAAAAACTTAAAACGTGGTGCATTAATGCTATTCCCTTTTTGTATCACAAAAAAAAAACATTTAATGTCAAAAAAATCACATTTATGAATTTAAAATTCATTAGAAAAGAAATGATAAAACTGAATAACCACTTAATTTCAACCTCCCTACTTAATTTTTCAAATATAGTAAAATAATTTTAACAATTTATGATTGAAGTAGCGAAAACACTAACAATAGTACTTAACATAAGAATGCCAAAAATATGTAACATAATAATAATTATAGTTATCGCTAAAAAACCAACAAAATCTTAATTAATTATCCCGTTTGAATTCCATCTGATATATCCCAATTACGGTAAAGGCATACAAAGGTATTCCAAGTTAAATTACATGTAAAGTAATAAAAAATGAAAGCAACCCTTGCAAGAAAAGCTGTTAAAGTGGACAAAACGTCTAATTGGAAACCTTTGCTGCCTCCTGTGCCATTATTTCTTATATATTTGTCAAACACAGTGTTTGTGATAAATACCAATTAAGCAATCTTCTTCCAGAAAAACAACGATTTTATTTTTGACCAGATTTGAATATTTCGATTACTTGCAGGCCACAGTCATATACTTTTATCTTTCAAACTAACAGAGCTCTTTCTTACCTTACAAAACGGCAAATGGAAGTTAATTTGGCAAAAAAATTAAGCATAAAATCGACCTCACTACAACCCTTTTATGATGTAGAGGTTAATGTTTATATTGAAAATAGAATGTTTATTATTATACAGATATTTAATAGTAGGTTTAAGAAAATTTAAAGAAAAATATATATTTTACTATAAGGTTTGAAAATACTTAAAAAAAACAATTACTATCTAGATCGACACTTAAAGGACTGCACTTTTGTATTCTGTAAATGCAATAATATAAAATGAGGTATAACGTCTTTGCGAACCACGAAAATACAGAAACTAGTTTAAAAAAATCACTGAGCCTTTATATAGCATTTATCAAAAAAATATAAATTTAATATAAATTAAAATATAAAAATAATAAATATGAATGCAACTCATTCCTAAATATCAGGAACGAAACACGCAGTCGCTACATTCACACTTAACAAAAAATAAATAAATAATAGATGTGAACTTAAAGTTGAGGTTATTTGGCACTGTCCCATTTGCTTTGAGTTAAAATTGCATATCGGAATCTAATTTTACGTATATTCAATGTGATTGATTTGAGCGCCGACGGTGTCACGACAATAATTATAATACAAGAACACCGCCACCCGCTCTTATACTAAATATTTTTTTTTAATTATCAACTGGTTGCACTTGAAATGACTAGTTATATAAAAGTATTAAGTGGCCTTTTTCTAAACTAATAAGATAAAACAACAAACGGAATGTTAAAATCGACACCATCGCGTAAAAACATATAATAATTTGGTCTCAATGTTTAACATCCGCAGGCGAGCCTGGAACGACGACGGTAAGAATTGTAAACACATTCATGCCAATCTTACATGCAAATTTATACCACGTTTTACCTACCTACTTATGCATCTAGGGCAAATTGTACTTTGTACAAACTAAAACCAATCCACTGTACAGTACAAAACTGCTCTTGAACTTCAGCATTCTCGCATGTATTTTATTCTTAAAATGACAAAGTGGCAAAAACCAAAATAATATACAGAGCCTGTCCTATTGTATCACAGATGTGTTCAAATAATATAACTAAAACCAGTTAAATAGTCTATTGTTATAATGTTTATTGAATAATAAGTAAAAAATTGTAATAGTATAGAATTAATTTGCCACCATGCAACGTCAAACGCGTGTCTCAACCTAGGCCAAGGCGAATATTCTCCTATTATTTACATACACTAAGCCTATGACCATCAGTCTCAACATCATTTCTAAGATTCCCTAGCTCAGGTAATATAATATAAGCTATGTCTACTCGACCGAGAGCTCGAAATAAATCGTCTATAAAAGGTAACTTTATCTCACAGTTAAATTAAGGTACGTAAACGCGTCGAGGGTGCAAGAAAGGTACAAAATGTTTAAAACACACAGTACCGGATAGAGACGAGCACTGAGCAACCATTCAAAGTCACACGGAAAATATTAATTTAAGTAACAATTATCGTACAATTCCAAAATCTTAAAAATTTCTTAAGATCAATTTTGAGGTAGACACTGTTACACAATATGCATCAACGAGGTAATTTATTGTACGCATGTTACAAGAGTAAAATGACAGCCCGGGCACCCGAAGAGTTATCTGGCGTCGATCGACTGTCAGCAGAAAGAGGCAGTCAGTCGAGGCTCAGCGGGCAGCCCGCGCTCGTCGGAAACAGCAGAGGTAGATCGGTTGATAAAAGTTAAATAATAAAGGGCAGGTTTACTGCGTATGGTTTGGCAGAGGGCCTTGCGGGAGGTGCGGCGTAACCTGGTGACGGTGCTCCCGCGCGATGTGGCGCCTCACGGTGTTGTTGCGAGTGAAGGTGCGCGAGCAATGCGGGCACGGCACGCGAATGCCCTGGTGCCGCTGTCGGATGTGAGCGCGCAGATTCGTCTCGTATCCGTAAAGTCTCTCGCAGTATGGACACTTTAATTTTTTACCTGAAATTTTAGGATGTCTTTTTAATTATATCCATAGTCACTATGTAATATAAATCCGTACTTTTTAATCTACACTAATAGTATGCATAAGATATTTAAGTATAAAGTAATTTTTATATAAGTATTTAAATATTACCATCGGCAGTTGCAATTCCACCAGATTTGCTTGTAATCAGTTTCGCGGGCCATATATCGGGGCTGGGTTTAGGCGGTACGGGTGAGGTCTCATGTGGTTTCTCGTGATAGTTGCTGGTCGGTATCGGTACAACAGGTGGCGGAGAGTTGTTATAACTGCTAGCGTGATAGTCGTTCTCACTCTTCACCCGCAAATCTGAAATTTGACGCGATCCTATAGGAATGTAATTGAAATGAGAATGATGTACTGTTGAATAAAAAAATCACAAGTATTATTTGTAACTAATGAATAAGATAAGAACAGATTCAATAAAATATATATTGAAGATTTTGTTACCTTCAGCCCCTTGATCATTAGAGAGACGGTCAATCATTTCATCATTCACAGAAGCGGCTCGTTCGTATCCATTATTTTTTACTGGGTTGGCGAGACTGGATGTATCCGGAGGTGTTTCTTCAAATCTGCCACCGGCCCCAGGTGACGAACGGGTGTCGGGCTCGTCAGCAACACTGCCGCAGTGTGAAGAAGATGAACTCTGCCTGAAAGTTATGAATAGATGAATATCATTCTACAATATTTTAAAACTTAATATTTAGCTTTAAACTGAAATTTGTATTTCATCAACATTTTCTAGTTTAAACAATACATTTATATAAAACTTGACATTATAGATACCTGTAATTCCTAGCATGTGGACTTTGAGACGGCGACGGTTTTGGTTGCTGTGGTCTACGGTGAGAAGACGAATGTATGGGCAAGTGAGCTGGTGGCGCATAGCGACCCATACTGCCGCTACCACTGTGTAGAGGCATTCCATATTGGGTCATTCCAATTGGAGCGAAGGTGGCTCCATGTGTCTGTGGGGGAGCTGCATCCTGAACTTCGCAGTTTCCTGACCCAGACACAGGGCTTGTCTTAATACGGGTCTGGTGACGATCTGATGATTGCTGAGTTTGCTGTTTCACCCAAGCATCTTGAGACATTTCCATGGATAAACCTTTAACCTGTAAATGAGAATAATTCTTTTTTGTTTTAACTTTCAGGCTAAGTTGACAACAATAAAGTAGATATCTCTTTTATGCAACGAATGCATCTTTAGATTTATATTACATTAACACCAAATAACTTTCTGATGCAATGTTATATTTTAAGAATTTAAAAGTTGGAGACTAAATACTAGCTTTTATTTCGTGGATAAATCCAGTTTATAAATTCCTTTAATCCAAGAAACAACCGATACAGCCCTCAATATCGTAAAAGCAAAAATTTTAATGCCTACGAGTAACTATTAGTTAGAATAATAAGAATTTGACGTTTCATAACAAATGCTCATAGAAATCCTTGTAATAATTGAAAAAAAAGTCAACCAAAACGAAATGAAAGTATTGCTTTTAAAAAGCTTAATTGTAACGAAAACATTATGATATTGCTAGAAAATTTCGTTCTTTATTTTTATTACATACCTGCAAGTTCTCTCCGCTTTTCAAGAAGCTAGAGAGAGCATCCTGACTGACATGCACTTCTCCCTTGTACATGAACTCGAGAAGAGCCTGCATATTGTCTGCTGTGGTCGCCTCGAGAAACACAAAGCAGGCGCCTGCATGGCTTGGGGGCGCCGTATCGAACAGCTCTTGGAAGTGTTTGCTGCATGCTGCCAGAATAACTTTATGTGCCTTAAACTGACGACCTAAAAAAGGTGGACAACATTGGGAATAAATAAAAACTCATAAAATTTAGAATATAAAAATAAGAAGTTTTTTCCTCAAGCGTACCGAGATCTACCGAGATCAACCGTTAACAAGACTGAGATGAAACTGAGATGACCACCGGGCAAGGTATCAATTCAACGAAGTGGGATCATTAGAGAATGCCGTTCGCAAAAAAATATATATGATGTTTTACAAATACACACATAGAACACTTGAGGATGTAGAAAAAAAATTAGTCTCGTGACTTGGGTTAAATATAAAACTATTTTTTTGTATTAGCAATTTAATTAATAATATTTGTTTACCCGGTGTGATATACCTATTTGAACACGCCGCCGCCTATCCACAATGCTTCGAGCTCGAGAATAAAGACTCCGAACGGTATCAAAACTAGCAGGATAATTTCCCAAATTAAGGAAATTGTTTTTAAAAAGAGGCAAACATGTAATGGTCCTTTTTACCTAAAAATTGTAAGCCCTTTCTAAGGAGTCCTAATAAACAATGTTAACATAGCAACTGATCACTAGAAGTAATAAGAGATCGCCTCCATCTGGCTCGTAACGTCACAGCGCTGTTCATAATACAGCTGACCTTGTAGCTACTAGTCGTTCATTTAGGCAGTGTATAGGTAAATAAAGGGCTTAACGATTATTATTACATCAAAAAAATATTTTTGTACCACCATTACTTAAATATATACGTTAAGATATATTTTGCCGTTCAGACATACTACTTGAGTTTTTACTTCTAATTTAAATGATGCTATCATTGAATTAATTAAATGCATTACATATAGTACTGCAAGTTACTAGTAACGAATCAAATAAATTCGAAAATAAATAAATAATAATAATAATAATAAATAAAATAAAATAAAAACTAGTCGTAAGTATGTAAATGCCCTTAGTATTGGCGCTTACAACGTTCTGGTCCTACTTCAGCGTACAGATTAAGGTAAACACTTCCTTGTTCATTCTTATTCATTTATTGCGATCAATTCTTGCACTTGACTCTTGTTGATCACTAAATATGTTTTTATAAATTCCTGAAAAGCTTTACAATTTTATATAAAACTTAATTTATTATTTATTATACAAACATTTTTATTCGTTTTCCATAACTATAGTTTATAATTGAACTATAAAACTATTTTAAAAAAAGTACTTAGTTTCTTCAACAGATTGTCTCATTTATAAAATGTTTTAAGTTGAAAATAATTGGAACCGTTTTTTTTACCTTTTTAAAACCTTGGCATTGCCTCGCCTTAAAACTTCCTTAATATAATTAACTTATCTATTCAATAATCCAAACTGTGTTTGTATTTGAAATGTTAGACTCAGATATATTACTATAATATCAATGAATAGTTTTAATAGTGAGTTTAGAATTGTTTATTTATTTGCGTTTAAGTATTAGTTTATTAGTAAAATAATAAATACTAAAGAATACTTGTTTTTGTTCGTTCTCATCAACGTGCTTATATCACACGTTCTTAAAGAGGCAACGAGCGAGGTTCAAGATCAAGTGGACGAATTTGAAATATTTCGCTTTGCGGCGAGACCTTTTCTTTATGTACGACTTCTATTAGATAGTTCTTTTATAAGAATATTCATCTCTTTTTGGTGAAAATATCTAAAGTGATTACGTCCTTATTCTGTCTATCAAATATATTTTTATTTGTTTATTGTCTAATTCATTTCAAAATGACAAGAAGATATATGTCACTTAACCAAAAAATAGTGCGGTATATTTAATAAAATTATCGAAATATTAAGAGTATAAATTACTATTGGCTTGATTATTTTTAAAATGGTACCGGGTGCAGTCGTCAACTCAACAATATTCCAAAACCAAATATGGATGTGATCAAGAATCTTGTTGACCCTGTGAGAAGGGAAAAAGTCCTTTAGAATTTTAATTATTACGAATAAAATTTAGATCTTTTATAATTAAGATGTTTTGTAAAACTGAGGACCATAATTTAATAAATAAAATGTCTACTATCATAAGTTACTTAGTTAAAGAAACCTTAAAAAATTAGATATTCCTCCTTTAAATTAATTCAAATCTGAAGATTATATTTATTACATAACAAAAAATAATAACACCTGTAAAATATATTCATTATATCTGTAATAACAACTTTAAATACGCATTTTTATTCCTCCAACTAAGGTCATGTTTTTAACATGAAACAATGACTGACCTAGGCCTAGAATATTAAGTTTTATCGTTTAGATTGAGATCTCGAAATTGTTTCAAGGACTAATAGACCTACATTTTATATTTCTTAATACTAAGTATGAAATAATAATTTTAGTTTTTATGATTCTGCTTACGCACTTCACTTATATCTGTATTTTGTAATGTTAATTCTGTACTTTTGCAAGGTTAGGTGGTTATGTTACCAATAATAGGTCAAAAATACCGAGAGTTTGACAAAATTTACTAAAGCAAATGCAATGCATCATCTTCAATGTGGTGACCGCGCATGCGCCCACTAATGCGGCGACGCGGGGAGCGGGGCGAAGTAAGGAGGAAATGGATGCTCGACATTGGTCGGCGCGGGCGCAGCTTGCAACACCGACATTGGCCCCATTTGAAGACCTACTAATGCTTATCTAGCGTACTGCTTTTTGGGATGTTTATGGAACAAAAATAACAATTTCGACCTATTTCATTTTAAAATAGCATGGTTTTTAAAAATAGACTTTTTATTTAAAATTTTCTTAATTTATTATTTTAATTATGTTTGACGAAATAATAATTAGGTATAACTTTTCCCCGCTTTTAGTCATTGAATAAATTTTGAAAAATGGAATTAACGGAATTGCAAATCTAGTGACCAGATTTTATTATTCATGTGCTTAACAAAGATTTGAAAAGCTATCTTTAAAATAGCTCAAGGTTCTGTTATTTTCCGTGAAACCCTCAAGAACTCAATGAACTTGAATTAATCTTCCATATTACAAAATATTATAATAAACATAAGTTGTCTTTTGATGAAGTAGCAATATTATAAATATTTAACAGTATCAATGTACTTTCGTCTCTTAGAATGTATTTTGGTAAAAAAAAATCTATTACCCTCTCTTTATTTTCCTTGTAATACTAATATTATTATTTGAAAATCCTTTTTGATAAGTTTTAGTGTTTTTCATCCTAATGCTTATGAGATCATCTTGATCATCTCAAAATCTACATAAGCACTATTAAGAGGCTGAAATATGATTATAAATATTAAATTTATAGATAAATTAATATTTCAAGAATTAATTAAATAACAAAACGCAAAATAAGATTACCTCAGCGGGGTTAAATAATTGTTTTATTGTTATATAAAGACTTGTATATTTTAAGTGTTAATTCGTAAGTGACGCCGACAGTTATAATGGTAATTATAATAATAATTTATATTTATAATTATAAAATAACACGTGTGTAAGAAACATATACAATTTTTGTTATTGTAAAAATGTTGCACTTAAGCTACTGCTTTAGTTCTTATTAGATAAGTTTAAAATAAGAATTGTTATTTAAATACAAAAACACAGTTTAAAAGTTACACAAAAAAAGCGCTTTACATCCGTAGTGAATTCAAAATTGAACAGGAAAAAAAATATAAAACAAAGCCAAAATATAATTAAAAATATTCTAAGCAATTTTAACATGATATCGCACCTAAAAGCTCGATAGAACAAAGACTCCTATGCCGTAATTCTGGCAATAACACTTAACATTTCATTATCTAATAGCCTAAAAGTAAAATTTGTTTCATTTACACGACACAAGGAAACCTGCAGAAGTAGAACAAAGCCCTCGGTTGAAAATTTGTCAGGTTGTATGTGTGTGTGAACACGATGCAAGTGAGAGCGGTAGGGAACTTGAATAACCCCGTTTCCAAGCACCCACACCACTATACTTTACACCTAATTCAGTAGGGTTGTAGCTACAGCTTTTAAAGTTATCCATTTTCGAATTTCAATTTATAATTTTAAAATGAGTTAAAAACAATAATGATAATATTTAAATAAAAAAGTAAAAAAAAAAAATTATCTATTAAAAAGATTTACTATTTTTTCCAATACAAGCAAATATAGCTCTTGCGTTTTGCAGATAGTGTTTTCTTCATTAAAAATAAAAGCCCTGATGTAAAACGTATAACATCCAAAAAAAGAGACAAAAATCAAATCTCGAGGAAATAGGCAGCCAGTCGCTAACCCTATTCCGGCGAGACGTCTGTGTGCGCCCCCATTTCAAGGTCGGTACGGGTTGATGCGGGAGCAAGACAGCAACACACCCCCGACGAAAGTGCAAGCGAAATGCGGGAGAAAATCAATCTTGCACGAAGTGGGGAGGAGGCCGCTGAAAAACTAGGTGAACCGTTTCGGATTTTCGGCCTGTACGTGCGTGAAATCGCAATGTCGGTTAATGTGCAACGAGCTTTATATTTCTGAGACTATGATGGTTGCTTTTAAGGTTTTACGTTTAATTTATTTGAATTATTTTCTTTGTCGTTTGCTGCAACTGCTTCAACTCTTATTTGTACTTAGGTATCTGGATTGCAACGTATTAAATTATACTTTTTATGAGTATACTTTTATGAGTGAATACACAAGAAAATAAGTATGAAAACAGTGATCATTAACAGTTCTACTCTTTATAACATTTAAAAGTAATTAACATATTCGAATTAGACTTCGTTCAAACATCCGTTTCATAGTTCCACATGAGCAAATTCACATACAAGCAACACTTCAAAGAACATGAATTCAACCCTTTAACACACCCTAACGAGTAGTGGCGTCCCCTAGGGGGGTTAGATTAGGACCAAATGCACAACTACACGATTTGGGCGGTTATGTTCTACGTATAATGCACTTAAATATAGCTGGGGTGCGGTATAGCCACCCTACCTCCCTCTTAGCCTCAAACACCTTGATTTGTGGTGGAAACGAAAACTACGTAACGTTAAAATTAGTTACATACGCGTATTTCTGTAATGTACATAAGGAAAATTAGTTTTGTATATTATTTATCTTTGTTGGAGTCAACTCTGCCATATACTCCAGTTAGTTTAAAAGTTATATATAAACAGAAAGCTGCCGTGTCGTAGTAGGCATTGGAACATGCAACTATCTGATGACAATAAAAATGACATTTCCGTTTTTAATTATTGGAAAAATGTAAATTTACTTAATATCTCAACCCTTATTTATCAGTATTTTTAAGTCAATAAGTGCATTAGGAAGTAAAAAAAGGAGATTAAGATATATAACACGTAATTTTCAAAAAAAGTTATAATGAAATATAAATATGTTCAGGTATCTCTTATAATAATTGATTACAATATCTACCATTCGCCCAGAGATTATACACAATAATATACCATATTTTCTATAAACCTCGTGTAAAATAGATTTTGCTTAAATAATTGTTATTTAATTTTTAAATTTAGACATTTGTGGCACTTGATTATTTTAAGGAATCCGATACTTGACTTTCAGCATGAAAGAATTAAAAAGATATAATATTTTAAAATAGTATTCTTAACCATTAATGAATAGAATCAAGCGAGGAAACATAGAGGATAGCCTCTAGTATATTAGTAACATCTTCTCTATTACAAACTGTTATTTCTTACGGCAGAGTCGATGCCGATAACTTGCAATTTTCTCTTCCTTAAAAGTATGTTTCAATATCGCTTTACATACAATTTAAAAATAGTACAAAATATAAGTAATTACTATGAATTACAACATATAGTATAGTATATATAAATTATTGAACGATTCTTTTTCTATATATAGAAGATATATTGATACAAAGGTAATCGTAATCAAAAATTGCAATGTCGATAATATCATTTGCCTTGAACGAATCAAGGGTAGTGAAGTAGTCAGCTGGTAAGGGGGTGGGGGTGGGGGGGTGACATATATAGCCGGGTCGATACGACCGGCGCCGATGCGTTTGGCGTTCATTTTAAACGCACCTAGTTTAGAGTTTGCTTGATGCTATTTTAACTGTTGATTTTACTTATTATACAATTCATTTATATCTAACATTAACAAATAATGATTGGAAAGATATCGAACGAAACATTATGTTATAACGGGCTTTATATAATGTTTGCGATTTTCAAATAACCAAAAAATACACTTCATAAAACAGGAAAATCTCTAGAAGAAAAGTCAAGTTGATACCAAGTAACGGTGAGAATCAACCATGCATAAAATGAGATCGAGTCGTCCCAGTGATAAGTGGCTCCAACGCACCCCTTATTAGAACCGAGATACGCTTTAACTAATTCGGGAAACCGTTATTTTGATGAAGGAAATGTAATATTTACATGCACTGCGATAAAAACCTTCAAAATGTATTCAATACCAAATAAGCAGTTGTATCATTTATTCCTCAAATAAAACAAATAATAAAAAAATAAAATGAAAATATAAGTTATTGTAGAGTCGAACAAAGGCTAACTTCTCAAAAACCTCACAATTCAAGTCTAGTTTCGAACCACCGCAAGACTTTTAAAATCGTTTGTATATAAATAAATAATAAGAAGCTTTTATTAGGTTTTAAAACCCTCTTGATGCTTTAGTAGGATATTTCATTATATATTTTATTATAAGTGAATAATAATGAAAACAAGTGATAATTTTGAACTATTATAATATATAAAATACCATTGAGCTGTAGCTAGTACAGCGCGGCCGTCACCTAGATATTATAGATTTAGACGCAGGGCGCATGCGATTCACCTATCCATGCAATCAATAAATACATCGGGGTTGAACCAATTATACACTTCGTCGCAATTATATATGCAAGCTTTGGCTTATATTTACTGATGATTTAAACATATTTCCAATCTTCCATATTTTTTCATTTGAAACTTTGGAAAAGAAGAGACTAATAATCTGATAATTACGATTGTTATTATATAATCTGTACTAATAAAAAAGAGATGAAATGAAATTGAATCTACTTAGCTCCATATAGATATTTTTTTTGCGATTGATAGCGTATTCATTGAAGGGAGTTGAATTATAACATCACACTACATCTCGTTAACCAATATAACGAACCTTTTAATGATAATGACCTATGCTGATACACCAAATTCTTGCAAGAGTTCAATAAGGGCCTTACCACTATCTGTTGAAGTAATATTACATCAATCTTATTTCCCCCTTTACCAAAACATCTAAAAAATAATACTGTTGTATTCAAGTGACTGCGAAAACCAATTTTTTAAATATTATTATCTTCTAAAAAAACTTAAACGTCTCAGAAAGTAAAGTTATTATTATAAAACAAAACTTTTTTTTGTTTCAAAACAGTTACGACAGTTTAAGAGTGAAATAAAACTATTTGTGAAAATCTAAGAAAATACTATTTTAAGAGTGATATATCATGGCAGTTGTCACCTGTAGTTTCCTACGAGTACTGCTCTTCTGTATACCGTGACCGAAGTTGCAGGAAATAGTAGTGCGAAACCATTATTACACATACAAATAATATCATATTTCTATTTATTAAAGCTTACAGATAACTAGTTATGATAATATTTTACACGAGGACGCCAAAATGTTTACGTTTCTGTGATAGTAAGTGCATCCGTCATTTGTTTTTTTATAAATCCCCAAACATGATAACATTCGCGAACTGATAAAAAATTGGCACGTGTAACTCGACAGTTCATTACACCGACATTATCACATAAATATGCATTTATCGTCATATGACTGTTAGTAATCAAATGTAGAATTTTCGATAACATTTAGAACTTACGACTTATTATGAATATCTATAAATAATGATGACATCTACGTCTGTGTATATGTGTCTTGTCTGATTTGGAAGGTTTATACGTACTGTACTTATTAATTACTTTCAAAAAGAAAATAAATGTATATTTATTATTATTTTATTAACGGGAATTAAGACGCGATAGAGGTATTACATACCTCTCAATTACCTGAAGTCTCGGCCAGATTGCACTAGTCGTGGTCACAGGGAGGGCTCAGTCAGCCTGTGACCACGGCCGGTGCAACCTTTGCTAACAAATTTACAAAATATTGATATTACTTTATATTGAAACTACGAGCAAGGTTGACTCACCGCCCGCCCCGTCAACCAAGCTTCTTAGTAAAACTGACTGACCTGGGTTTTCTTAGTTTATACATAATAAAAGTAATCTTGAAAGATAAAATTATATATCTGTATAAATTTTACTAAGATCATTAAGTTTTTAACATCTTGCAGTCTAAATAATCAGTGAGATGTTGTATGTTATATCGATGATAGAAAAATATAATTCATATTTGCCGCATTTAAATCAATTCATTAACCCTGTCGCAGTCTTGTCATGGTAAATTAAATCTTAATAACTTACAATTAAGTTCTATATCATTAATTAAGTTCTTGTTTAAACTTTTTATCTCTGTTATAGACCGGGTTACTTATACATCTTTGTTAGAAAAAAATAATCTATAATTGATGAGATAATTTTTGTAGTTTTGTTTTGTAACGACGCATATTCCAATACTCACTTTATTATGATTCCGAATGCTATGATATCATAATGACTTTTAAATTATTGTTTCATAAATTTTAAATTTTACAAATTGCAATTAAAGAGGCACATTTTAAATTTTAAATATGAAGAAGAAGTTCCCGTGTTTATTTTTGATAAGTCTGAGATGTATCTTTCTATATATTAGAAAAAATACATTTGGTACTTATTCATTGCTAAAAACTAATTATTGATTTTATTTTTTGTTAATTTTTAAGGCTTATATTGCACGGTTGTTGCACGGTTCCGAAGAGTGAAGATAAACCCGTAGAAACGCCATGGATGAGTATCCATTTAACTTATTTAAAATATATCAATTTTCCATCATGGACTACTGAAAAATAAAATTTAAAAACATGTATGTGTTATATAAAGAAGAATGTTTCTAACATTATAGAATCGAGATATGAAGTCAATCAATTAACACTCGATGCTAATATCGTTTGTTTGCAAAATCTATTCTAATGACCTCGACAATGTTTCTGCGATAAGGCCATTTATATACAGCCAGGCAGAGAGGTTAAATTAAGTATAAAATTTATCATCTATTAAAAATTTGAAAAAAAATATTAAACCGTAATCTGTCGAATTCCCAGACAGATTTCAAAATATATTTCCTTTGGTAGCCCACTTATAGAAAAAAATCATAAATACTAACAATTAAAAGATTCTTTTAGCATAAATAGCAGAGTATTTGAAATACATTGCAGATACGGACAATAGTATATAAGGTATACGGACAATTCAATAAGTAGGTACCGGACTTATGTCTAACGCCCTTTTACTTAATGTGGACAGAGTCGCAAGGAACGACACAAGTCAAGAAAGACTTGTCTATTATTTAAATGATTCATTCTTTCTTCGATTCATGCACCGCATTCCCAGGTGTTGTTTTGTTTTTTTGTTTAATATTATTATATAAAATATAGAATTCACATTTACTTTTAATTGTGTTTTTTTTTAAATTAACTGTTACTGTATGATCTTTGACCTACTTACATTTTATTTTTAAATAACAATAAAGGTTTTTCAGAAAATTAATGGATAAAAGTGGATGCATCATATTAATTATTACGATTACAATTAAAAACGTATAAAACTATGTTTAAACAAATACGCAAGCAATCTCTATTTATTAAATTGGTTCGTCTTAGAAGTTAATCTTAATTGATATATAGGAAAAACCGGTCGTTGAATAAAACATTAAACAGAATAAAAATGATACAGAAGAATAAATATACGAATATTTTTGAATAAAGTTAATTATTAAAATAAAATGAAAAGTCAGAGATATGATAACAAATATAAGGATATTGAAACGCCGATACCAAGCTCAAGATGATGTCACTGAGTTTATAGTACAAATACAAATATAGTTTAGTTACATAATTTTGCAGCTATCCTAATAGCTTATTAGTATGTACTGTACGGTTTCGATCGCTTACATCCCTGATATAGTTTCAGAGTGGTTGTACAAGCTTTTATAAACTTACAGCTTGAGCTATAGTCCTATTTTGGACGAGCCTTGAAAAAAACATACATAAAATATGCAGATAATACTGTTTGTTGCAGGGTCGCGAATAGATATTTTGAAGGTATAACGTCACGTCTGAAGTCCAAATCGCGAAAATAGCTTTTAATTATAATAGGAAAAACCGTCGTTGAAATATATTTCTTGAAACATTTACGATTGTACAATACAACAAAATATTAGAAATAAAAGATAATGTGGGTCAAGTATCAATGACAAACTATGACAAACGAATATTAAAATTTATAGACAAAATTCCAATCAATATTCCGAGGTAAATTAAAATAGAAAATCTTAAACTTATTTTAAGGATTAAATGAATTATAACGTATATATTAAGTACAAGGTTAATAAACAATTCATACCTCCAAATTTTCATATTATTATTATTTATAATTCAATTCACGTTCTCGCATACAAATTAGTGATTTATCTTAATATTATAAACTCCATGATATAAATGATAAAATTTGAATTCACTCACCTTCGCAGTAAAGAGTGACGTCTGCGAGACTCTCTGAGTTCCAGAGGTTCGCGAACGAAGTGGCCAGGTTGGAGCCGAAGCTGTTCCATTTGAGGCAGTACTGCTGCTGCTGGGAGTCCATGCCCGGGCCGCCTCGGATACCTGCCCTGTAGGAAGAAGATTTTATTAAAATAAATATACCTACTTTTATTTATTTAAAACTAAAACATAAGCAGTAGTAATAATTATCATATCAAACCTAAGTAAAAACATACAAAAATCCAAATGATAAACATACGAATATGTAATTTTTTTTTCGCAATATAAATATTCCAATATGTAATTTATCAATCTTAAAAAAATATAACTATTCCATGGCATTCCATACAAATTTTAATGCAACATCTTTTTTTATAAACAATATTTGAGTATAATTCAATACAATTTTGTTTTAAAATACATAAATAGCCCTGAGGTAACACTGAAAACGTCATGTTTAATGCAAGAACCTACTGATAGTTCCCACGTACTCCTCATTAATTAGTAAATCGTGTTCCACTTAATAGATATTTAGAGGCGAATATCGATCTGTATTTGTGAAAACCCAAATCAATTATTTAACAGCACAACTACGTCGATAAACCCGAAGGAAGGCTGTTATATTATTTTATGTATTTAAATTGTAGTTATAAATAAAAAATATATAGGTAATAATTCTAACAACATCCTCCGTTTAAGCTTAACATTATGACTATCTGTTAATTTATTAAGTAATAAAATTTCAAATGAATGAATGAGTACGCAAATAAAACTGGCAACACATTTAATAACAATTGTTTCTCTCACATTAAATAACATAAAAAACGTTAATAAAACTTTACCTGTTTCGGGAGCGCCGTAAAACCGACCTGTCTATATAATTTTGGACCATTTGGCCCAAATGTCAGCACGAGCTCAGTCGATACGGTATCGATTTGATTCCCAGCACTCCTCTACAGCCTAACTGTACATTTGCATGCGTGCACGTATACCCTACCAATATTTATGGAGCCTTCGTGGCTTATTATGTCTATTTGTTTTGCGTGTAGGGGGGAGGCCAGGCTATGCTGGCGTTGGAGGAATTTCGGCTACGACCCGGTTCCGGAATGCAGCACACGCGCAAGCGTACTAGCGTGGGGGGCAGAGGGGGGACTGCACCGAGTTGCGCAAAGTGCCGGCAGCGGCCACTCGCCAGGGCGTCATAGAATAATAATGTAGATATATTACTACCAGCATGTTTTATTACTTTTAAAATGTTTTGATTTTAATTTTTATTTCATTGAAGCTTGTAACGTGACTATAAGTTTTTAGATAATTAAAAATGAAATAACCTACTCTATGCACAAACAAGTGAGTGTACTCCAAGTATAAACAACAAAATAAATTCATTAACAAAATCTGATTCGGGAATGGAAAACAATTTCGCATCTAGATGTACCAATGTCCGCTCTTTATTTGGGTTAACACGCTTCGCGAACCGCGAAACTCATCGCTACCATTCCCTATTCAAATTTTATAGATTCGTAAATAGGAAAACTTTGGATATACAAAATATATTACTATTTTTATCGTTTACAGATCATATACATAAGATCAGTTACTACAACACTTCATTGTATTAAGCATATATTAGAAATGAGATGAGATTAGAAATACAAAACCGCTTAACATAACAAAAAACTGTAATATATGAATAAGTGCACCAAACTGTTCACTATTCTTTGCGTCATGCAGTCGACCCATTTAGCTTGTGTCACAATATCGTGATAAGTACTGCATGCGTCATAGTTAAGATTTACTGCTGTTGAATTAGACCGTGGCATTTAACCTGAACGAGAATATAAGTTTTCTATACAAGTATATACGTAAATATATTAAATAAGCTGGTACTCACAATAAAATATAAAGTCAGTCTCAATTTTAATTTTAATTTTAAATTAAAGAAAAAAATAACAAGTTCAAAGAGACTTTCAATGATGAATGGAGAACAGATGCATATTTAACAATAACTACATAAAAAGTTAATTAAATTCCATATTAATAGTAAAGACTTAATTATTATTTGGCAGAGAGTTGAGAAGAGCCTATTTAGGCGACAGAAACTCAACGGGCTTGTTTTGTTATATTAATTTAAATTTCCGAACATTATGGAGATTTAAAATACTACCTTCATAACAGTACATATAATAACAGTATTCTGTCATATACATATAGTTACTAAATGTAAAGTTGTTAGCTATAAGGAATGACATGACAAAAGCCGTGTCACGTTTCTCCCCCTTCATCTCCCTGATTACGTCACATCAGGTTGGAATAACGTCTCGGTATATCGTTATTGTTTATTCATATCGAATTGCATGTGAAAGTTCACATTGGAACTAGTATTGATTTCGTTTAATGAACAAACTTACTTTTACTTAATTACAGCTTCGAAATTTATATACTTATACATTTTTTGTATTTTTTAAAACCCAATTTGCCAAATTTTTTTTGTCAGTTCTGTGTTTTAAATTTTGTGAAAAAAACGAGACAAGTTAAAAGATAAATGCGACAGGAATAAATTTTGGGAATAAATTTTTAATGTGTTAAAAAATAGTGACAATGGCAAACGGCCAGTTGTAAATATTGAGTCTATTCACAAAAAGCAACGGGTATAAGCTTTAGCCTTGAATTAGAAACTGAAAGTACTACATTATCGCCTTCTAATAAAATAAAATTAAGCTTTTTGTCACACGCGACACTCATAAAAACTATACTTTAATCTCTTATCAGTAATTTCTACTAACTAACACTTATTTCAAGCTATTTCCAGCTGTTTAACTGATTGGATTTTTTAACGTTCAAAGCAACTTCAGGTGACAAGGGCTTTTTTAAGATGTCAATTATTCTTTTCCACTTCGGAAAGTATTCTATTTTCTAAGTAGAAAACAGAATATTTTAGGAAAATCTTCTTTCAAGTCTTAGTCAAGTGTTAGTCAACACTTTAGTAGAAGTTGAACGCAAATAAACAAATTGTATTTTTTTTTTTAAATATTACCATCTTATATGTATAAAAAGTAAGTATTAATAAAAGATTTCTTTTAATAAAATATATGAACACAAACAAATAATTTAAGTGTTATTTGATTCAGTGATATAATTTCAAATATAATGTAACCGTAGTTTCGTAACAAACTGATGCTATTTCAAATAAAATGCATTCGGCTTGATATCACAATTTAGATGCCGTTAGACGGAAACGGTTGTGTAATGAGTTAGAAATCACACTAATAATGATTTAAGGTTATTCTAAATTGGAATAACAACAATGCAAACAAATTAATGTGGT
Source organism: Mechanitis mazaeus (assembly GCA_959347395.1). Classification (NCBI taxonomy): domain Eukaryota; kingdom Metazoa; phylum Arthropoda; class Insecta; order Lepidoptera; family Nymphalidae; genus Mechanitis; species Mechanitis mazaeus. The sequence continues at coordinate 14,431,903 of OY365743.1, forward strand.
TTTCCTCTATATAAAATACGTATATCTATTGAATTAGAACTTGCAAGTAAAACTTTTAAAACAATATAAAACTATAAAAATAAACAACAATACGTACAATGGGAGTTCCTTCTTTAATACAAACTGGAAAATAAAAAATATATTAAACTTCTCTGCCTGGAATAATTCATTTAATCGGTTTTTCTTGCCTTTCTCTGTCTTGGACCTCAAACATAGTTATAGCTTAAAATAGTAGTAGTAAATCACATAAAATGACGAAATTTAAACAGACAATCGTAATTTTATTATAAAGATTTCAATACATAAAGATAATATCGACAGCGCAGTCTTAACTTTATAGGAAATAACTGGCTTCCTTAATGCGTCACGGCGGCCCTCTAAGGGCGTAGTACGCTTACGTAATCTATGTCGAAACGTATGCAGACCTGTTTTCTAAATTTCGAACAAGTCTTCGATGCAGTTGTAACTTATCGTACATACGGTTTTCTATCTCATATGTTACCATATTTAAAGGTGTGTCTGTAATTCAACACAGCAGAAGTGAAACTTCAAAAAAATTGTCGTCTACCATAGATAAAGATGAATATAGAGAAATATAGAGAATATATGTATTACGATATTTATAAGGTTTATTATTTGTAAAAAGATATTTTTTTATTTTGAAATTTATTATAACATTACATATAATACTACATGACATTACTATTATTCAGTTTTCATATTTTTACTTTAAACAAATTCGTATCACTAGAGGCTTATGATAACTAAAACAGGAAACAAAATAAAAAAATCAATCAAAAATACTTCTACTTTGTTTATGACTTTATTAATAAAATAGGCATTATATCTGTTTCTTCATCGTTCGTATTTACTGTTGGTCAATATTCATATGAAAACAATTCTACAAAGTTTCACATCAAAAAGTGTTTTTTAATACATTGTAGCTTTTAAGTCTAACAATGAAACCCTTTTTTTCTTATATGATTCCTAAGATATCAAAATATAAAATTGATTTAAATTATATCTTCAATAAACTTTCTAGTATTTTGAAGCTTTTCCCGCGTAACCAAGGAGAGGGAGGGGGGGGCGCCGAAAATTAGAAAGTTGCAACGCGTTGCAATGCGCTCACGCACTCGTAGGTTTCACAAACCGTCTATACTGACAACGTGTACTGCAGGTAATACATAAATATGTAGTGAACGTCCAGATCTGGCAGACTTTACCAAATCACCGTTTCTGCTGTGAAGTGAAACTATTAAATATTATTATACTAATGACATATAAACTTATAAATTATTAATAACTAGGTCGAATATATAATAAGTCACTGTACTTTAAAATTAAATACGGAAAGAAGTGAGATAAATTATTAATGAAATTGGCTGCGTAGAAGTATTAAAGTAATATTTCTGAGCCGTTTGAAAATTAAAAGTCAACAATGAACATATAGACGGTGACCACATCATGTATAAGTCGTCGATAGTACCTTTAATTTTAAATCACGTGTAATTCGGCCTACCGTGAGAAAAGTAGAGATAACCGCGCCTAATACAACTAACAACATGCGACGTGCAATATGAACGCCTTTCACTTTGCTGCAGCCTGCAGGTTCTTCTACAATGACTAAAATATCACCGAAACGGTACTTTAACAGACAGACGGTTCTGCTATATAATGCTATAACTAAATGTTGCTGTCGCTAAAAATATATAACTACAACATATTTGAACTTGAAAAATAGAAGATATGCAAGGGACATGTGATTGAATCCTCTGGGTCAACAAACGTACCTGGAATTTACGTACTTTGTTATACTTTAATTTAGTGTTATAAAATTAATATTGTTGAAGATTTTTGTGCTAGTATAATATTATTATTTTGATGATAAGTTATTCAGTTTTGTTAAGACTAGTGTCAAATCTCTCACAATCAGAATAGAATAATAGACTGGTAATTAGTTTGGTTTTTTAGTTATTTCAATTTGATCAATGATTCACTTCATGTCATTGAAGTTAGCTTAGATCTAGGTCAAGGTGAATAAAAAAGGGGGGTACGTTATCATGACCCTATTTCTAATATAAGCGACGTATAAAAGTACATTAGTAAAATATCTGAACAAAATATTATTTGTATCAGTTTGAATAAATATGAATATATCCTCTGACCGACGACAGTTAATTTACGAATAATAAGTATTACAAAATGAAGAGAGGATAACTTTATGTTTATTTATAAGAAGATTATATTATTGAGGCGAGTTCAAAATACTGGTCTCTTTGTAGCTGTTATACAGGATGTTAGCGATTGTGTTCGTCCTTGGCCGATTTATAAAACCTGTTTTATTATTTTGCCTACATATTTTAAAACATTTTCAATTTCACATTTCATGTATTGTGTATAGCTTTACATTGCAGTAAGGGTAGTCTTTTACAAAACTACTCTTTTTTTACCACTTTCTCACTAAACATATGTGTTATCGAAGAGAATTCCACAACTTTTAAGTTAGATCTATCAAAAAGGTCTTCATTAGTAATGGATGTTATAAATATAAAAAAAATCTACTCGCTTGTACTTTTTTATTTGTCGATAAAAGGTCGCTCAATGAAAACCGAAATCCTAAATAGTTCGCTTTGATTAGAACACAACAACAAGTACATAATACAAACACTTCTAATAGTTTTCTAGTTTATGGTATTTTACATAAAGAAATCATTCACAACCTGGTTGATATTATCTGAGTAGTAAAAGACGGCACAGTGTGTCTTTCATAAACTTAGAAAACGAAACATTTATCAAGAGACCTCAGAAAATAATTGTTAGGTGCCATGAAAAAGACTCGTTTAATAATACTTTATAAAAAGACTTCACATTTTATTGAAAATGAACTTCTAAAAATAATTGAGCTAAGCGAAGCTCTTTACTACTCAAATTTTCAACTCTTTGTTACCCTACTCCTCCTTCAATTTACGAGCTACACGCACGAAATTTTGTACACATACGTATATTGTGAAAAATTCGGTCTGGATTGAAAATCAGCCGAATCGTAATTGTAATTTTCGAGATAAATAATAAAATGTGTCCCATATAGTTAACTTATAAAACGTTTTTGTTTCGCACGCGCAACCTTTCCTACTACACTACTTCAGAGGCCACTCACGTGCTTTCACCTCAGTCGTGTGAGACGTAAATTAATTATAAATTTACTAAAAACAAGTATTGACACCAAATCATAATGTTTATCCATAAATAAATATCAATATTTAACTCTAGACATTGATGCACTCGACTGCGTCGCAAAAACTACAATTACGATTCGACTGATTTTCAATCCAGACCGAGTTTTGCTCATTATGCGCATGTGTCCAAAATTTCGTGCGTGTAGCTCGTCAATTGAAGGAGGAGTAGGTTAACAAAGAGTTGAAAATTTGGGTAGTAAAGAGCTTCGCTTCGCTCAGCTCAATACTTTCGTAGCAATGAAAATTTCTTTTTACGAAAAAATAACATGAGACCTATTATTAAATTTAAATTTTACTCAAACCAAAGTGTTTTTCTTATGATGTTTAAATTACAATTATGTTATTAATTTTTATTGTTTAATTTAATAATTTTCAACTTCAAAGAATATAACATATTTTACGTAATTAAGAGCAGTGTTTTAGAAACATTTAACATTACATAACTGTAGCGCCTCGAAGGTCCTCGAAGTTGTCCTTGCAACTTCCCCCCTTCGGCCCTTGCCCCTTCCCTTGAGAACCAGTGAAAATGAACATTGTAGAAACGTTTGAAAACCTTGAAATTCTACGCCTGGAAAGTTTTACTTTTTAAAATATTTGCGAACTTATGGCTTAATGGAATATTTCTTAATGTTATTCTGAAAAACCGGTTATAATTAATAAGTAGTTCCCATTACTATTGCACTAATATAGACAACTACGATAAATATCTTAAAATATACAGTCTACATGTTGTTATCCTTTCTTTAAATCAAATGCATATTTATGTTTGTTTTAATTTTAAAAGTTAATATAAAAAAGCCTTTTGAATTCTACTATTTCTTATTAAAATCAGCAGTTGCGTTTTTGTTAACCAATGAAGAAGTAACGTCGTTTGAAAAGTGACCTAACACTTATCCTTATCGTTTCATATAAAAATGGTTCTCTAATCATGTCTATAAAGTGTAATGAAATAATAATACAAGGTTATCGGACTGCAGAGTTGCCACGTGTTTATAATTATTGATATCTAACTTTATATACCACAATTTTGTGGGGTTTTAGTGTTTTTAAAATAATATATAACCAGAGATATACATTAATTATTACGTTACTAGAATTTACAAAATTACTAAGTAAGTACAATTTTTTTATTATTATTATATAAACCTTTAAGATAATTAATAAGCTGATAATCTGTATTCAGAAGAATGGAACAATTTTCATTATTGTCTTTTAAATACAAAGATCTGACTGGAATTTCTACAACGCACCATAATATTTATTATACACTAACATAAGTTTCGAATGCGCGCCGGTGTCATCAAGCTCTTCTCCTATTGGTTGATATTCGGCAGTCGCATACGCAATTGGTACTTTAAAAAAATTGTAGGCGATTTAAATTGTGTGAGACCTTCGTACCTACTCGCCTGCGCAGAAGCGCAATAGGTACAATAATTCCATGAAATAAAATATTATTTTAGTTAGTGTTTCAAAACGATTTTTTCCTCAAATGTGTGGTCCAGCATGAGATATAATCAACAAATTCGAATTAAGGAGTCCATTATTAATTTTATTCTAACTTCAAATGCATTATAAGACTAACATGACACATTTATTATTAGCGTCTCAATTACAGTGGCCCACCTCAACTGAGGCTCGTTTTTAACAATGTGAACTAGAAGCGACAGTGCGTACAGCGTAGTGCGTGCAAGTAGTTGTGAGTGTTACGTCGCAGCTCGCAGTCGCCACTCGCCAGTGTGCGGTGAGTGCGACCGCGGTAGGTGCTAATAGCCCACGGGGCCACATTGACAGTTTCTATGCAAATGTTAATGCGTCGAAAGACCAGTTTTCGTCTCACAGAGCGGTTCCGGGCTTACCTACTTGCGCGGTCTATTCACGCCCATAATTATTACCGAACTTTTGCTCCTAAACTGGATTCCTCGGTGAATTCATTAAAAGCATGTTTTATGACTCCACAGGACCTAAATTGACGGTCGTTGAAATGAATTCATTGAGCTAATATCGGACAACAAAGTACGTTGTTAGAATGAAAATTCTGAAACCGGTCCGAGAATGTTGCAAAAACTTTAGTGATGCAATATAAGTGTATAAAAAAGAGGAAATACGGTTGTCTCATTATCAAGTTCAATAGCCCCAAAGCGACAGCACGTGTATGCAAAATCAGGAAGGCTATTGTATATTGCGCAAAAATGTCCTTTCAATGTAACAATTTAAGGCATAATCTGCTTTATTCCCTCATTTACTTAATATTTATCACATGCTACGAAATGTCAACACAAATTTGTCAAAGACTACATACTTTGATTTCAACCCAAGATTGACTCCCAAATAAGGCCAGATACTTTTCATTTGACCTTCTCGCAAGCTAGTAACTAAAAGCCGGAAGATATTACAGCAACGATACTTTCCTCGATTCCATGAATGTCAAATTCCACTGTTCTTGTGATTATTTAAAACAAAACCATAAATGCTCTAATCGAGCTATGCACAAATATCATAGTTTGTTTGTATCACTGTCGTAACACTAGCGCGATGCTGCGGGCGATGTCCGTGTTCACTTCCGCATATTGCAGCGCGCGCTGGCGCCGATCGCCGTAGTGCGCTGTGCGCAATGTCTCAAGTAAGCCCGCGCTCCTAACCACCGGGAGCCTCGCTCGCGAATGCGACCGCCGAAAACTCCTCACACCGTTCGAATGCAGAAAATTCGGACGCGCCGAGTGGGGGACGCTCTACGACTATACGAAACTTGCGAGTTGTGCGCGTACGTGCAGCGCTTCGCTATGAAAAAAACCAAGGTTAACGCGCGCTGCCAAAAAAAGACGCACGCAAAATGAAAAAAGACGGCTAGAGCGGCGCCCCTCGCGGGCGTCGATGGCGGTGCAGCCGATTCTGCACACGCGTCTATCGCATTCGTAGTTTTTCCATGAGTTAGTCTCAAGGTTTTGCTAATTTCTATTATTTCAGTTCAAAGGCGACACGTGGCCTCGAATATAAATGTTTACTGCAATTGGACTAACAATGCATGATAAACACCAGTCATAACAATACGTTGATTGCGGAAAATCATAATATGAATAGAAGCAAGGATTTCTAGTTTCAATGCCTCGTGACTAAAAGCTTGGCAAGTCATTTCAGAAATGCGATATTGGTAGCGTTCCCATTTTTACGAATTTAACTTCCTAATAGATTTATAACTGTACTATTTTCAAACTTTCTTGATAAATAATACCACAATATAATCTTAATTAAAAGTATGAATATAATAGCATAAAGGTCATTCCTAATAATAAATATTTTTACGCATAGCTATTTCAAACGAAACGACACGAAGACTCGTTGCAATGACATAATAATTGTACCAAATCGATCGATTCAAATAACAATGATGCAGCAGTCGAGCCGAGCACAGGATATAAAATTAAATGACCTTCATTTTGTACATTAGTTCCTTAATCGTTACTATAGCATACTCTGAAACATATATTCCACACGTGTCACGATGAATGTGTTTGTCTATTGTAAAATATAAAAAATATTTAAACCGCTAAATATGTCGCTCGTGTATACAATCATCTCAACATTAATAATTTAAATGTCCTACAAATCCGATACATTCAATAAAAATAAATGACAAAGGATACGTAATAGATTTATATCGACTTGAATCAAAAGTGCAACTCATAAAAGAACAATAACAAATTCAATAGACTACGTCGTTATCAAAATTGACAAGGCCACCTGAATTATGATAGGAGTATTTCATTAGAACCATCCTAGTTCAATAATATTGAATTATATATATGTGCAATAAAATTATGTAATTATTTTCACGTCCAAATAATGATATTAAGATGCAGTTTATTCAATGTCAGCTTGAACTTAACTAATATTTTAAAAGTTCGTTTTATGAATGAAAAAGATCCTCATGACTATGTTATAATATAATAGAAGCTTGTTTGTTTCTTTTGTTTTTGCAACGAAGTAATCGATCGACATAGGTACTTAGAAGCCCCTGAAATGAGTAGAGTCCCTTTTATACCAGAAATCCCTCATTAGAAAATATCTACACCAATAATGCCACGAAAAAACAAAGTACACATTATTTTTTAATTTATTCTACTATTATTCTTAAACAGAGAGACTAATTAAGAACTAATAAAATATAAAAAACCTAAAAAAAATCTAAAACTTAAAAAGAACGTCAAAACATCCCAGTTTTTATCATATGATGAGATTTAATGCATCTGACTCTAAAAAATATATTTATTATAAAGGGCTTAGATTCTTAAATAGTAATCTAATCTATTTTATCAGCACACAGTATCATCGCGCTATCATATAATATCAACGTTATGTTCACAAAATAGTTTTCTTTGTAATTATTTTGCCTTTATAACAATTGGCATTAAATGAGTGAAGTGAAAGAGTAGAAGCGGACCGGAGAAGACATCGATTGAGTTTTTGAATAATAATTTTGTATTTTGTTAGCAAGTCTCCACTAAGTTGACGTATGACAGAGCGTGAAAGAAATTGACATAATATGCCAACGTATTAATTCTTTTAAAGGCAGATGGACGGCAATTTGTAAAGATGTAACTGAGTTTAGTATTATTTAAGTTAAGAGCTCTGTATGAAGTAAGTTTTGCCAACGTTTCGTACTAGAAGCGAGAGCCGACCTCATCCCTGACTCGCTGCGCTAGCAAAATCTAGGTGTCATCATATTGAGCGAAGCGAGGTGCAAACAGCACCGAAGTGGCATTTACAAAACGCTGACGCATTCTGTCGTCAAGTATTAAGAAAAAATTCTAAAAACTATAAAAATAAATCTGCACGCGTATGTTATTGTAAAATTAAATTTTCCCGCGATAAATTTTTCCCATTGAAGTGATGGGATTTTAGGTTTTCTGTAATTATTCCTCAATGATATCAAACATTTGTTTTTTTTTAAAACTACAACCAGAGTGATGTCTAGCAGTCTGAAAAATTTGGAAATATTCGGATACACCGTTTTGATTGATGTTTACACAAAGAATGCAGAAAAGTCTCTCATAGAGAGCTTTGCTCAATAAGTACTTTCTTTTATATTTAAAAGGTTTTTTTTACTTACTACAAGGAAAACCAATTGGAATACTATTTAGAACCCATTAAAAAATACCTTAGCCTAAAAAAAAATACGGCTCCCGTAAATTAATTTCCTCCATAAATTTTTAAGAGATCGTTATTTCACAAGTGGCGCCAACTACCGGCGTTATTAATTCTTTAATTAATATATAAAATTGATTACTTATCATATATATTTTTACATTAATAAGAAGCTTTGCTTCTATAAATAAGTAAATATTCATAAAAAATAAGGAACTCAGATGCGCATGGCAATGCGCAGTTCATTATTTAACATATCACAACCAAAGTAATATTACCTTGGGTTACCGTTCAAGAGTGATTTTCAAAAATAATTTTATTTTAGGTTGAGAAGGTTATTATCAATTTAGTAATTACATATGACCCTTACATGAAATAAGTGAAACTTAATATTTGAAGATATTAACTAATACATGGTTTACATCTGGGTAAATATTCACGCATGCGCAGAGCTGCTCAATGCCAAACTCCTGCATCTCACTTGATAAATGGGATAGAGACTGCTGTTATTAATAAATTAATTCAATTCTTCTATTTAATTTCAATTTACTTGAACTTTACAATTAATATTAGAAACAAAAATAAAATGTCAAAAAATCTTATAAAAATTTATTTATATTCAATAGATTTAAAAATTTTTGGGAGGGATATATTTTTATTATACGTTTTAAAAGGATGATATTATTTAAATACGTATTAATTTTATTTACAATAAATCATTTTAGTTACATTTGTTGGAAAACTATGTAAGAAGTTTCTATTTTTATCTTATCACCCGCACTGTGTTTCAGACAGCTAATATAATGGGTCTCAGATGTATGTACAGTTGTAATCTAGTCACCAATTTTTTTATACTTTAAATTAAATTTGTGTCCCAAATTAATTTGCTTCCACCAACAAAGGACTAGTTAAAACATAAATTGTAACTAAAATCAGCAAAAACAAAAAATACACAGAAGATAATAAACACACAAAACATAAAAATACAATAATCTAAACATTCACCATACACACACAATAAAAAACACAAATAACACAAAAAAATCACAAATACACTTCTTCACACGACTGAAACATACAAAACCGGAAAATACAACACAAAACATAGAATGCAACATGAAATGCAACTTACGTGTAGTAAATGTCCGTCAATAGCCCATTAGCGGGGGCCTAGTGCTAGGCAGGTACCGCCGGAACGCAGCGCTACGGACGCGCGATATCTAGGAAGTACGGGCGAACTGTCAACGCTACGGAAACGGGGCGGCGGCGAGCCAGGCCTGGCGCGCAAGCGCGGGCCGCCCGTCAACAGCCCTGCAGCTAACCACCCCCAACCCCCAACCTACCCTTTAAATCGAACGTCATATCCCGCTCGCACCCCGCTCCTGCCCTGTAATATCTGAAAAGCGCTGACTACCCCCACCAGCCCCTAAAAAATGCATTGCGTAACGGTTTCGAATGTTTGCACGATCAATTATCCACCTTGGTTGGGACAATACTGAAAGTGAAAACCTTAGTCGATTACCGTAACCTATAAGTTTATATTTATTTGATTTATCTATAAGGCATAACTACAGGAAATTAAAATTAAAATTTAAGATTACATAATTATAACTATAAAAACATGTTCAATTTCAACCACGATGACAGCTACGCACAGCATGCAGTAGTTATATATACTAGGTCCACGCAAGCGGGGTTCGCCTCGCGGTGCAACGCGCGCGAAAAAAAAAAGTTTGTATATGTTAACTGTATGGGACACATTTTATCAATTATCTCGAAAACAACAATTACGATTCGGCTGATTTTCAATCCAGACCGAGTTTTGCTCATTATGCGCATGTGTGCAAAATTTCGTGCGTGTAGCTCGTAAATTGAAGGAAAAGTAGGGAACAAAGAGTTGAAAATTTGGGTAGTAAAGAGCTTCCCTTCGCTCAGCTCAATAATTATCACCGACTTACATTGCAGAAAGTGCACACTTAAACAATAAAAACATTAACAATCTAATATATCCGTACTATAAGTCTATTAATAATAATAAGAATAAAAAAAGAAAACAATAGTAGTAATAACAAAATAATAAACTAATAAATAAAATCAAATTTACAGAATACGGAAGTATCTATGCTTTAAGTGGCATTACATTTACTTAAATAAACAGACAGACTTTGTGCGTTGGTGTCCAAATTTTTACAATTTCATTATGAGCTCGACACATTCTAAACACTGGATCATTATAAGAAACGTTATTGCGACATAAAGGTACATGGAATGGATGTTGCGTGCGAGTGCTTCCTATTTTTAGTGAAAAATGGCTCAGAAAGTCATTAGTGTCCCATTTGACATTGATGATTTTGTGAAGTGTAGCAAAATCTTGATTCTTACGTCTCAAGGCATTTTAAGCCAAAGAACTAAAGCCGGGATTCATAAGTAGACAGTTTACGTCTCATACCGAATCTAGTACACAGATACCTAAGAAAGTCTTTCTGAACGGATTCGATCCTTTCAATATGTTTCTTAAAAAAGGGAGACCAAATAACTGAACAGTACTCTAGAATACTCTTAAATAGGTGCGACATATAAAGTAACGACACTAGCAGGATTTTCAAAGGGTTTGGTTATTCTTAGAATAAACGCCACGATCTGGTTAGTTCTTGAAAACTTTATATCATAATGGTGAGTAAAAGCTAGCTTGCTGTACAAAAAAAAATCCAAGATCCTTAATGACATCAACTCTTTGTAATGCTATGTTGTTGAGTTTATAAGAATGCAAGATTAGGGGATAAGAAAATAAGAGGAAGCGCCTTTTAGTAAATGATATAATATGACATTTTTCTATATTTAATAACATATTATTCCTAGTGCTCCATAACTCCAGCTGGTCAATACTGCTTTAGAGGTCATGACAGTGGTTATGATTTCTTATTTCGGGATAAGATCTTTAAGTCATCAGCATAAGCAATACATCCGAACGAGATGGTTTACAAATACACAAAAAGCAAAGGATCAAGGTTAGAGCCCTGAGGGATACCTGATAGAGCTTCAAATGGCATAGAATCAAAACCATAAATGGTGACTAATTGAAAACGATTGGTGATATATGATTTAAGCCCACGTAAAAGTGAGCCATGTATACCCAGGTGGTGTGTTTTGATTAGCAAAATGTTGTGATCAATTTTATCAAACGCCTTTGTGAAATCTGTATATAAGGAATCCATCTGCGTACGACGTAAGGGCATCATTTAGATAGTGCGTGTAAGTAAGGAGATTAGAAGTCATAGATCGTCCAGATACGAAACCATGCTGCCTGTCACTTTCAATCAAGGCTTTTAGAAAAAATATCATGTGTTTTGTTAATAATGCTCTCAAAATTTTTGCAAAACAGCTACTAAATACAAAATACTAATAGACCTGCAGTTTTTACGTCAGATTTACTACCTTTTTTATATACAGGCAGAATGTGAGCAGTTTTCCTAAGTCCTGGAAAAATACCTGATGATAAATATCATTATTTATTAAAAACTCAATAAAAATCTTCATAAAAATTCATAATTTCAGTAGTGAAAGTATAACAAGTTAATTGCTACTTATTGCACTTAGTCTTTATATGAATTATAAATTTTATGCATATTTAAATGTAATTGTACATTATTGCAGCGGCTGTCAAAATGGCCCTTGATAGAAAAACGTGTAAATGCGGGCAGAAACAAAACCGAGGTACGCTTACGTAACGCCATCGAAGTCCAGTTGCGGCCAAGGATTGTACTAGTATAAGTACTTGTCTCAAATTATGCGTGGAAATTTAAACTAAAAAGTAAAACTACAACACAACAATAAAACACTAATAATTTTTTTTTTTTTTGAACAGCTTGCCTACGTCGGTATTTCCATCCAGATACAGTGTGGGTGTCTTCAAGAGAAGACTGAATAGGTTGCTAAGTTAATGTGCCTTACCACCTATGGCTACATTTCCACTTTTCATCAGGTGGAATGTAGTCAAGCATTGACTTAGACTGTGACTTAGACCGTGCAATTAAAACTCATCAATGTAGCCTCTTATTGCATATTCGCAAAATTAAACCTCAAAATTTAAAATAACTTAAGAATGAAAAGTTCTTTAACAGGAACTAATTTGGATCCAGCGACCTCTATAGTACATCCATATCGGTGTGCCATTCAGTTGTAATGTTATTTTATTATTTTTTAATATATATATACATATTTCACAGTAAAGTCACAGTTATCTCTCTACTTCTACATAAACTCCAAAACTATGACATCTCCAATAGATAGTGTTAATTCTGCGGAAGATATAGGTATATATGTGTATAATCAATTATGATTTTATAGATGCTGGCTAAAATATAACGATTATTTTTGAATAGGTTCACAAAAATCTTGAGTGAAATAAATTCATTAGAATATATGATAGATTTGCCAAAATCCACGTCGACGAAGCTAGTTTTATAATATGAAACATGTTCAAAGTTGTTAATATCGCTGTTGTTAAGATGCATGCATTTATTGACACCTACAGCTTCTAACATATTTTGTGTGATTAATTATATATATCTAGTTATTTGTATTTATCGATACTAGCGACAGGTTTGAATAATAAAAGTTAAAAATAGAGAAAAAGAAGGATTCCCTTAATTTAGAAAAAAATATAGCTTTTATTAGACTTAATGACATTTATAAATTTGTGCAGAAATCAATAATAATATGAATAATTAAGTCTTTTGTATGTAGACCAAAGAAACAGCAGTCTATGTATGTTAAGCTTTAAACAGCAGTTTTGTAGGAGGATGATTCAAAAATATTTGACAGCAATTTGCAAGAAAAGTGATCTATCTCTGTCTGTATCTATTAATTACAAGATCTACCAATCTACATTTTTTTTTATATTTGAAAAGGTAACATATATCATGTAGCAACATCCTCTGGTCATTATCCCAATTTACTTGTGATTTGCTCACCATGTACTATTTTACAACAGTTTTCAGTAATCATTCATAACGACAACTGAACGTCTTGATAACACACAGTATATTAAATATAAACGATACAACAAAGCATGGTGAAAAAACCAGGTCACTATGGCTGTGGAACGAATGCAGCTGGTGTTCTCTTTTTAAAATAGCCCCAGCACCAAAAGTGGGTCAAATAGACATCGATGTGCCGGGGTTCACCCGATTTATGCATTTGAGCAATTTTTATTGATATTTTAAATGTAATTGGCTTGTAGTGATTATTTGTATTGTTTTAAATTAGAATAAATTCGAATTAATAAAACGAGTACTACTGTATAACATCAATATATATATATATATATATATATATATATATATATATATATATATGTCTATACTTCACTCTGTTGTTTTTATGATGCTTTTTTTAATGTTTTTAAAGAGTTTTTAAAACTATTTTTTATTTTCATACATTATTTATGCGATTCATTCATTAATCTAATATAAAAACTATTATGAAATCAATTTGTAATTTATTATGTTTGCTTTTTTAGGAAAAATTTATTTATTATTTTATAATTAGTGTAAATATAATTAAAAACGAACTGAACATTAATTTATATAAAATTAAAATCTCAACACGCTATGACCAAGTTTAAAAACACTAATCTCACTTCCTATATTTATGCAGAAAATGTAAATTACAATATTAATAATATATTTGATATTGGGTTTTGTTTGTCAATAGTTATTATTTGTCGTAAATAATGTTACGTGTTCTTTAATATTATTTTTAACATATTTTATTCACTATGGTATCCACTTATGTAGCAGCACGGCATCTGGTAACTATCGTCTGAAATAATTCACTTTATGTAGGTCAATAAACATTTTGTAGCAATGTTTTATTAAACATAGCTACAAAATGTATTAAATTCTTTAGAACTTCATACATATATAGCTATCCCCTCTCTGCTGAAGGAGTTGTTGATCTGCTATTAGTCGTAAAGGTTGTGGATTCTTTTATAGTGCAAGACAAACTAAAAAATAACGGAATGGTTTTTGATATTTCATCTTAACATAAAATAACTTCATAATATGTTATGGTTTAATAAAAATGACTTTTTATTATTTAATAAACTCCTTAACGGATAAGTTATTGTACAGAGCATGGTTACATACACAATGTTAGGTATGTGTGTTTTGTCCAAGCGCAACCATGTATTTTAATATGTAACCAACCTTTCTTTAGAGATACGAACAAAATATTTCTTAGAAATATTTATTTATGTAAGCATTCTTATTAACATTTACACAAGTTACTTTAATTGTATTCCAGAATATGTATTCTTAAAAACCACTTAATTATATTAATTGATTGCTAACTATTTCCGACTTTCCAGATATCTTTCATGATTTACTTACTATTATATAGATTTAGTAAACAAATTGTAATGCCCTAATTGACTATGAAGAAAAATCGGACAGCGCCACAAACTCTAATCATTAGACGAATCGGCCGACAATTATTAATTATGAAGCTTTTGAATCCAATGACAATTTAGACGCAAATAAGCAGCATTTTATACAAGTCTATAAATTAGAACGCAGGTGGAGCAGACCTGTGAGACTGTGTGACTGAACACACAAACAAACACACCGACGTCTTGCTTTCACTATCACTGACATTGTTTGTGTTGACACAAGTCAAGTCGACAGAGCTGTGCCCCTTCAGACTTAAGCACTTGAAATTAATTGTTTTGTTACATTCACTAACATATTTTAATTTATCATATTATTTTTTTTTTTTTTTTGTTTATTATATTATTTAATTAAAATAATAAAATTTACTGAAAATACTATTTATGGCGAATCTAGTTTCTTATTTACTAGATTGTTATCATTATAATTACAAAAACTAAAATTGATAATAGTATTATATATTTTATCTCTACGACTCCTTTTTAAACACATAATGCAGTAGATACCTACCCGCTTAAGATTATTATGAAATTACCTTTGTGTAAAACAATAGTAATATTGAGTTAATAACTCGAATGCAAATCATTGTTTAAATAGCTTTACGCACACAAACATAAAATAAAAACCGCAATTTGAATACTAAATACAAGTTATATCTCTTAACAAGTGAGTGTTTGGTGTGCAAAATATATATTTTTCCCATTATACACCTTATTACAAGGTAATAAGCACCATTAAGATCGTAGGCGAGCGAGCGAGGTTGCGGCGGGAGGCGAGAGGGGGCGCTAGTGCGCAAATACGATGACTGCATACAATGACTGCCAAAGATCGCATCTAGGGGACAACTTAGCGGCACGTGTAAGCGCAGTGCCGAATTGGGGCGCTGACCCGTTCAATGCATTCAGGTTTATCTAATTGCTCCACAGCTATTACTACTAGAAATTCACACTTCATTTTTATAGCAATAGAAATAGTGAAAACATCTTAATGTTTTATAAAATTTACAAATTTTATTGCTTTGCGGTTAACCAAACAGAGACCCATATCAAGAAAATGAAAAAAAGTTCTAATACGTCCCTGTAATCGCATTGTACGATAACGTCATTCACACACACAAGCGAACGACTACCAAAATTTGTAGATGTATTTTTTCTAGTTTGTTGCTGTGTGCATCACAGCGTTTTGTGCGATGGTTATATCGAGTTTGCGAAAGAGGAAGAGAGATGCATATAACTTATATAACGCATTATTTTTATAATTAACAAACAAAATTCGAGAGATACGGCCGTGCGACCCTGGAATCGGCCAGTGACCTTAGCGCACGAAATTTGCACAGATCAAATGTGGGCGACCTCGAGCGACTAGTTGCAGGTTCACACACACATACATACATCTTGCAGGGAAAATTCTCGACTTCCGCGTAAACCTGACGCTTTCATGCAATCGATACCAACTCACGGTTCTACTGAAAACGAAAGCCTTCTTTCTATTTATTGTTTCAGTATTGTACAATATTCTGTTATATTTTTATAACGTTGTTTTGTCTCAAGGCGATTTAAAATACTTTAAAGACTTACATACATCATTTTATAATACATGAACCAAAACATTGCAGATAAATCTTACATGTAAGATATTTGCTACTAAAAACAGTAAAAAACAAATTTAAAAACTAGAAGTTACACGTGTCAACAAACGATGCTTTTTATAATTTTACATTCTCGTAATTACAAACTTGTATCTGAAAGAACTTGTTTCAATATTCTATTATGCGAATTTTATCCGCATCATATCGTTTTTAGTTATGTTACAACAATATGCGTATCATTCATTAATAGCTTATCCAAGAGGTAATGATAATACTAAATTAATGACATATGATTTCGATATCTACTCTTAAGGCACATTTAACCTCTCTGTTTTGAAAAGGGCTCCTAGACTGAAAACGGAAAATAACTTTTAAAAATATATTAAATCTATTATAATTCTTATTAGACACTGAGCTGGGGTCCTCTAAGAAACTATCTGCCTGTAAGCTGCTGTTTTTAACAAGCGTCCTAGGAGTTAAAATATATAAATATAAAATATATATTCTTTTAATAATCTGCCGTTTTTAATTTATTAGCGACAGGAAATCAACGCATTTTCTGAGAAATAATTATAATGTTAAAAGTCGTTAATTTGCTATTCAATTATTTATGACTATCAACGGACGATGACATTTTATATTTTATTAATATCTTTATCTCAAATCCTGGTGTATTAAATTTCGCAGGTGTATTAAGTATTACCCTCTAACCTACCGCCGGATATTTTAATATCGCATAGAGCCTACTCTTACTGGGATTGTAAGGTTGTATTCATCATTATAAGGAAAGACAAGACTTTAGACCAAAACAATAAAAATATTATTTTATTATTTAGTTCGTGTAAAACTTATCAAAGGTAAATGATTTGTAATCAGTAAATTACGTCCCTGACAAGGAGCTACCAAATACAAGAAATATATAGTTAAAGTTCCCTCTCAACGGAGGTGGCGCGGTTATCGTTTGTTATATTTATACAAATAATTTATCTAAAATTGTTTTTATTCTTTATAATATAATAAATATTAAAAGTACTATGAATAGTTCAATCAAGTTCTCAGTTGAAACATAAATAAATATTATTACAGGATTTCAATTCATTAAAAACTGTTTTCAAAATAATAATATTATTCAATAGTATTGGACATTATAGCTTTGAATTATTTTGTAAAGTTACATAAAATTTGAAATGTTTCATTAAAATAAAATGGAAATTGCTTCGCTTTTAAATCTCAACGTTCTTATTACTTTAACTTCTTCCTTTATACATTCCTTCCATTATAAAGGATTATAATTAACAATAGAAATTTATTTTTATTATTTCTCAAATATACTTTGTTTGTAATTATTACGAAATGAAGAAAACTACTTTTATAAGACACTTAACGTCATTAAAAACATACTATTTCCATAATACCTGATTATTAAAAATATTGTTAAAATAAAAACAGGTGCTTATTTTTTATGATATTTTATTAAATATATAAAATAGCCTCATGTATATTGAATACAAATTAACATTTCCGAAGTATTAAAACAAATTAGGAACATTAGCGAATAGGTTTGTATAAAACACGCTTTTGTTTGTAGAAAAAGAGTTATAGTAATAAATGTATATTTAAAATATAAATTACACGGTTGAGTCAATAAGCCTATTACATTGAAAAGGTTAAATCATTTATTTAGACTGTGGTTCTGTACGAGTTACTAAGATAAGTACTGAAGGATTTTCTCTAGTTATATCCGGAAAAAATGGAACTTCTGAAGTTAATATAACATTGAATTATTGCCTAATTATATCTCAGCCTAATGTGAATGGAAACAAGCCGCATACTAGAAACATGAACTTGCTTTCGACCATGAACCCGGTGGGTTGTGGCTGACGTCACCGCTCAAAAGCGACCGACCAATTGCATAAGTTTGGGAGTTTTTTACACGTGGATACAAATTATAGCTACGTTTAAATACATCAACTGTCAGCTGATAGGTTGATATAACAATGTTATAATGATTAGTTCTTAATTATCACTTTTCAATTAATTAAAATAATAATTAAATGTTGTTGACACTTTTATTGTAACCCTTTGTATCGCGTCTCAAACAGAACATAACATTTTACTATTGAATAATCGATTAGAAGACTCTAATAGTATTTTATTATATTATTACTTGATATATATTTTAATTTAAAACTTTCACCATAATTTTATCTAAAAATTTACTTTTAGAAAGTAATGTTTAAAAATAAATTAAAAAATATATATTTTAAATTACTAATAATATTTACAATACCATATCCATATTTCGTGGTTCATAAATAAATCTTTTGTGATGAACTAATCCTAGCCGCCCACTTAATATTTACAGTGATCACGGTTTTAATTATCACCGTATTCATTGCGGAGAGATGAATAATTGTGGATTTTTCTATCAAATAAATAAATTACTACATTTGTTTATTTTTCATATAAGATTATGTCAAAAATTTAGTCACTTTGCTCTAAAATATTAAACATCTTTTAAATATTAGATACTATTTAAAGAAAGATAAAGAGTATTGATTTATACTCTTTATATTAATATTTATTTATGATGGAATTAAAAAGAGATCGTAAACATGAAGGCGATTACTTCTTTATTCGTAAAGACACGTGGGAGGTCTCGGTCATCTTACAAAATAAAGCATCAAACATACTAACCTACCCAGTGTTACTGATCAAACGATTTCATTATTTAAACTTAGGAATATTTCTATTTCATCAAATACTATTACTGAGTTCAATTATTATACTTTATGGAGAATGAGATGTTTAATATTATTATTTTATATACCAATAATCCAAGTTCCAATGTGTACTATCCCTTATCCATTAATGCTATTTGATGATTACATAAGGAACTCGATACTCACTCGATGGTCATGGCTCCGTAAGGTCAATCGATTCTTATCTCCTACTGAATGTAACATTGTCACTAACAAGGTATTATGTATTATCAAATGAGGAAGTCACGTTTACCTAAATGCAGATAACTTCATTTTTATTTTCATCATACATAAATCGAAAACCATAGTCCATATATGACTGTTCTTTTACACACCGACGTAGTACGTTACATTTTCTATCAGTCTATATCTTTTATTTCGATAGCGCATGCTTTTTATATTCATTTTATTTTAATATCTTGCTATTAAAATCAAATCGACATCAAAAACTTAGGTCTAAAAAACCAATAATAGTTCTGCATATTGCAATTCGCTAATAAATAGAAAATATAAATCAAAATGATGAAAGCATGAAAATAATAATGTAAGGAATTGAAAACGTAAGGGCATTTTTACAAAGACTAGTAACAAAATGAATTTCTGTGACCATAACATAATGGACCAACATCTGACATACTAATCAGTCATTCTGGTCCAGTTAATCTACTTTAAAGGTGTTCTTCCTAGAATAGTTAAAATATGTCTATTGATTACTTAATTATTTTACAATATTTACACATGCACAAAAAACAAATGTACTTATATATTTAAAATATATGATTTAAATATTACATTTTCATTTATTAATTCTTCACTTAAATATTAAACACATCCTAATAAATGTAGGTCTTATATTTAACCTATGAGTTGTTATACGATACTATTATTGACTATTCGTTTAAATAAATGGTAGAGGTCGTTCACGGCACTGTTGAATAAATATATATTAAACAACCAAAACAGTTTTGAATATTTCTTCTCTATAATCAATAAGTCTTGTTAATTTGAAACCTACCCGAGTCTAACGTTGCTATGACAACGAGCCCTTTACTGGAGTTTCTCAGGGCCATGTTCCTCTGAAAATGTAAGGGCAAATGTAGAATGCAATATTTTATTAATTTATTCGATTTTAAAAAATCAGTAATAGCAATAAAAATATACACAACAAAAACTCTATATATTTGGGTCGAGCAATTTCACATAATCGATTTAAAAAAATATGAATTATGATGCAATAATAATTGAAGCACCAATTATTCTAATTAATTTAAATGTCCCTCTGGACTCCTCCTCTTTCTCCTCTTTAAGATTTATTGAGGTCGGTTCTTTTACTGTGTAACGATGATCGGTCTAATGACCCATGTTCCGTATATCTGATTATTTCTTCACAATGTGAAATCCTCACCTTTACGAGACAGTCGAACCTTGAACCTAATATCTTTTCAGCAAAGTTAATAGAACGTTATTGTTTTACTAGAACTGGGATGCCAGTAGTTACGGCTTTAGTTCCATTTAATCACTTTTTTAAAAAGAAGGGATAATACCAACAGTATGTCATTGCTTTCTACATGTAATTTAGTTGTATACTAACCTTTATAATAGAAGAATATCTAGAAATTTAATGTGGTCTTCCAGTCTCTTGACTGCGGCAAATAGACTGGCTCTGTAATCGACTGCTTACTTTGAATTTTGAACTAAATTACTCGAAACTGTAACAGCCATCGTATTATATTTGTTTACTACAAGAGATATGTATTGCTGTTGTCATTAAAATAAAATGTATTTTGTTATAATTGAAATGAACATATATATGTATATGAATATTAATTTAGTTTCAATGTAAGTTATAATTAATAGTTATATATATATATATATATATATATAGAACATTATTTAAAAATAAAGCCCGTTTTAAAAACAAACATTTTCGTTAAAAGGTGTAAAGAAATAGATCCAACACCAGTGATAGAGTTAAAATATAATTAATTGTAATAATTAATTATAACAATTAATGTCGATAGTACACAATAATAAATTTAAAATATAATATATATGTTTGTTTTTATAACGGGCATTATTTTTAAATAATCTTCTATTTGTAATAATGCATCAGATCATTTATTACTTGAAGATAAAAAATTTGAATTTAGCACATTAGCAAAACATATGTTAAACTAAACTTAACTATTATTTGACACAATCATTAAATGTTTTTTTAAAATAGTAATGTTTTTTGGACAGTGTTTTATGCTATATATACGATTTTTAATCAAACTATCGTTCTTTATCAACATTATTAACATTATAGTATTATAGTATAAAACAAAATCTTATTTAAAATTCTTATAATCTATATTAAGAATATATATATATAAAAGTGTTAAAAAAGTATGTTTGTACAACAACATGTATGTGCTATCTTGAGAGAGAGAGTTACAATCAATAATTATAATTGGGTGGTTGTTAGTTTCCCCTCACTTAAAACGGGGCTCACATCATTACAGCGCTCAGTATTCATAATTTAGTTTATTGGCCGGTTTTACAAAAGGGTGCTAGAAGAAAGTAAGCTTCAGTTCAGAACAATGAAATAGTTGAAGGTAGATTGTTTCCAAAGTAACAAACTTTAAAATTAATATAGTCACAGAAAAAGTGAATTGAAAATTCCGAAATCGCATAATATGATTCCTAATCAGCCAAAATTTCTCTACTACTGAATACTAATAATAGTCAATATTATTCACTACAATAATAGATGTCATTATATTTTCATCAACTAGTGTAAATTATAACGTCCTAGATGACAGTTCGAAAGACGAAATGATTGTCGAATATGAATTATTGGAGCGGATTGAGGGTGTGGGAGGACCGCGCTCAGAAATAGCAAACTGCGACTTCACGCTACAGACTATGTACTTCCCTGCCAGGGGCGGACTTGCGCTTACTATAATAATACTAATTATAAACCTGTGTCATATATGTAGTTACATCGTGTTATTATGTGAAATAAAACTTTAAGGGCCCTTTAAATTTATTTCCTTATAAAAGCGAGCAGCACCTTTGTTAATAGACTGATTCATACGGAAATTAAGAATCTATATTCCGAGAATCCTTCCGAGGTCCATAAGATTGTTCTCGGAACAGGCCAAGGTCTTTATCCTTGAGTTTATATTTTTATTTCTCCAACGGGAAACAATTATATACTGCTGAGATGGCAGTGGCCTCGGTCGTTTTAATTTAAAGAAGATAAACTGCACTATCTATCCAATACTTTTTTTATTTAATATACTATTTGGTATTAAAAATATAGAAATTTTATACTTTGCTTAAAAATTTCAAAGAACAATAATAGTTTATTAAATCTCACCTCAAAGAAACTATTTATATTACAAATTGCTATATGATTTGATTTCTATTTATAATTAATGATTCAATTTCGGAATAAAATGAGCCTATATGAAATCTAAAATTGATACCTGTTCTTAGGTAGAGATTTAGTCGCCATTGAGGGATTGAAAAGAGCTTGAAATGAGCGGAGCGGGGTGGGAGAGGGTGGTGGGTCTCTTCGCAACGCGCCTACACGATCGCCATGACTACGAGTGCGGCCCTGGGTGGCCTTGCAATGGTGTGGGGAGGGCATTACCCTGTGCACGCTATCAGTTCGCGTTTGCCAACATTTTTGGAGACGCGTTTTTCGCGTTAATGTACACTCTAACCCAGTTCAGAGACGGTTCAGATTTTATGACAAGGCTTAGCGATTAGCAACTGGACGTTTTCCAATGTAGGCTTGTAGATGAAAGAAACATTTGCGTTCCTTACGTAAGCTGATAATTATACGCTTATTACGCTTATTTCATCAACCAAATTATTAAACAAAAGAGCACTTTATTTATATACAAAAGTTCTTTAAAACAGTCAGTGAATTTAAAGACCGTTGCATTCGGGCTCATGATCTGAGTTTAATTTTTTGCTGTTACTTCGTCGCTTTGTCTATTATTGAGCTCCATTACTTCTAATGTAACCTGGTATTGCTAATGTATTTTCTATGTATTTACCGTAAATAGAATTACTAGGATTAATACATAAAACTTATTGAAGAAATTTTCAACATGAAGTTGGCTTTCAATCCCAGAACCTTCATTATTATGAACATAGAAAATTCACAAAAGAATATCAAAAGAGAAATAACCTATATAGCCTTGGCTGCGTACCGACGAAACCTATATCTAGGCGACAATGAAGCCTACACAATAGCGAGGAAACCTTATAATAGACTGGATACCGAACACACGTACATACCAATATACTCCTTATTGCTCGTACATGAAAGCGTATTATCGTTTTAAAATTATTTTAGATTACGCGACGTAAACAATAAGTTTTATAGTCGACCATCAGCTGTTAGCAGTACGTAAGAAATACATAAAATACATCTCGACTGAATATGCTCGAAATATTAAAAAACGATATCATATTACCCGTATTATTTTTTATAGTTGACATATAAAAAAATATTTTTCATCAAAAAAAGTAAAAACATGTCATAAGTAATAGTGTGTTTGTTAGGCATTTGTTTAAATTTGTATCGTAACGACAAACGTATCTTGTATCTCTTTATAAAATGTTCTTGCACATTGTTTTTTATATTTGATAGCGTCATCTTTTAAGATGAGTAAATAAAGATCTTTTAAGATCTCTATTTACTTTTTATCATTTTTATTAAATTTTTTTTCTTTATATTATTTATACTATTTTATTTTTTTTATTTTATTGTAATTATACTAAGTACTAATTGTTAATATTTCCCGTGAAAATGAGACAATTTTCATTAAGTGAGGGTATCCTATATGTTATTATTAAAAAGCCAACGCCACTTTGTATTTCATCTCGTTGTTTAGTTTCATTGAAAGTAGTATTTTCTCGACAAAATAAGTGAATTCTTTCATAAGTGAATGATGCAGTGCTAAAATGTTGTTTTGTAATTATAATCCAAATTAAGATTATGTCTTTCCCCGTGATGACAGAATTTTACTGAGTAAAAAAAAAATATTTTGTAGTTTTTCGTATCGTGTCAACCAACACACGAACAGAAAATCAATTTTTAATCGAATAAATTTTTAATCGAATCGAATTTAATGTTTCGAACACATAGTAATTATATTTTCCAAGAGATTTTTAATATACAGTTCCTCTCATTACTATTTTAATATATGTGGAGCTTCTAGTAAATATTGTATAGGAGTAAATATATTAAACATTGTTATTAGTATTATAAAACTAGAGAATTTCCGTTCGTGCCTTCCATCAGTTTCCCCCAGACGAAGCATGACCTCAATTTCCCAGCTCGGAGGCTTTATCGCTATAAGTTATGCATATAAGCCAGTCGCTAGAAGGCATTCTAGCCGAAACCTAGCAATTCCTTTTACATTTTTATAATAGAATCACATATTTTTATGTATTCTAACTTTGGAATGGCTGAAAGCAATGAATTTCACTAGTTTATGATACGAACAAGTACCTCATAAAAATGTATTGTTGTTATTACTTTTCGCTCATTACTTGAAAAATAAAATAATAAAAGAATTAAATATGGCCATCTGTTGGAATGATGATGATGATGATGTGAAAGACGAGTATGAGACCTCCCTTTTTACGTAAGAATCGTTAAAACTAAGAGCAAAAGAGCAAAATATCATATCAATCTTTACTCTACACTTTTAAATAAACAAAAAACTACATAAAATATAAAATTAATAGTAATCATTAAAACTCACAAGGCTGATTTGTAACTTCCATATAAAATAAAAATAATATTTTTTGGAGCACAGGGTCAGTTTGTTATTTCTACGTCAAGTGTCTCTCTGTGGACACGCAGTCAGAGTCAGGGTGAAAAACTTTATTCAGGGTGAAATTAATATAGAAATATTTTAATAGAAAACTCTTTTGATTTAAATATTTTCAACGACAAGTTTGGTTTCTTTGAGCTACTTTCATTTCATCATTTCTGTGTAACATTGTATTGTGTCTAAGTTTCAGTTTCAGTTCCAGTAACAAGTAATAAGTAATAAGTTAGTAATAGTAATAAATTTTCCAATTCGCTCTAGTTTTCTTGAGCATTTAAGAAAAGCCTTTCAAAAAGTAACCACGGCATTTATTACTTCTCACAAAGTGTAAATCAGTTTCGTCAGAGAAATATTGCATATGCTTAATATGGTTAATTTTTTTTTAAATTAGGGTGTAAAGATTTTTATAATGTTAACAATAGGATTTACCAATAAATCTTATATTAAAATTATTGAAAATTAATGAAATACTATACTTATAAACTTATGTATTATGCGTAAAACATCGATATCTACAGTTGTTTTAATATTTGGTGAAGGTGAAGTTCAATTAGGACTGACATCAGCTCTATTGATTTCAGACGCCTGCCTTTCTCCCGGGCAAGTACAAACACTATTCATCTGATTAAATTATTGTCGTTATAATTAGATAACGAAAAAACTATATCGTTGCAACGAGATAATTTTAATTGTCTTATATTTTACAATATTGTTATTTTTAATTAAAACTAGTACGACACTCCTGCATTCCGCTGGTGTCATTTTCAATGTGTAGTTCGTAGTTGTTATGAAAAAATTTGACAGACAAGTTTTGTAATTAAAAGTTATATTTTTTATTACAATTTACTATAACAGTACTACCCCGGTTTCCGTTGATTTTATATGTTCTTTTTTTATTATCTTTACCCAAAAAAAAGCCTTGACACCTAATAATTAAGAAAATAACACACAATAGTTTCAAGCCCTAATACGATCTACTGTGGTATGTATGACTACTACGAGTTTTTATTAACATAATATAAAATGAAGCAATAATTCTAAATTGACTTGTGTCATCTTAATGTATCATTATTTTAGAATATAACTATAAAGATCCAAACGATTTCTTTCCCATCTTGCGCTCTTGCTGTGATAATTGACACAGTATCCTATCAACTTATATAGTAACGATAAAGTCCAACAAAAGCTTCCATCCATTTACCAGATAAATAGATAAATGGTCCTTTCTTAAACATGTATTCAAAATTAAGACGTAGTAGAAATTAAGAAATAGATCTGAAAGTTTCAGTAGGTTTTTCGCTAGGCTCGCATTGTCCTCAATTGAAATGTTTTCCCCCCCTGGGGGGAGAAGCCTGGCCACTCAGACCCGAACACGTGTAGGCTGATAGGTTGGAGGTCACACAAATTTAAAAGTGAATTTTAACTAAATGCTATATATTTAAAAACTCATTCCATGTCATTAATAATACTTTTTATTTTTTATATTTATATAATTTATTAACATTTTCCATCAGCATAATAAAAGTGTTACAATCGCATAATTTAGAGTACATTAATATTATATTAACCAACACATGAAGTTATTTTACTAAATTTTATATTCAATGATTTTTACATACCTGTAATTAATATTTATAACCATAAATTCATATTATTTTAATACAAAAATACTATAGTTAATTAGAGACAAAATTGCATTCAAATGAAAAATTCAACGTTTTTTATTTAATTTTAAAAGCTAGGAGCAACTTATACAAACATTTCCTCTTTAATTATTAAAGATTACAAAAGAAATACTGTTTCTGATGACGTGAAGCTGTACAATTGTATACAAAATAAGCTAAGTAGAAAGTATTATTATTAGGAAAAATAATATTAATATTACTTTTGTCACGAATTGCTATTCTCAGGTACAGACAATTTAATTGATCTAGCAATAGACTAACAAACATTAAGATCAGATTTCGCATATTATTTTTAACTATATTACGACTTTAAAGTTGAAATAAAACTATTGAATTTTAAAATAGTTTAGATTTAGTTTAGTTACCTATTTTTCATGTTTTATTAATATTTATAAAAAACATTAAACACGCGGCAATCGAGCTTGCCGCTATGAAAAACTCCTAATCGGCAAATTATAACTCGCAAATTAATTAACAAACAAAACAACTTCTATTGCTTTTTTTATTTTTTTTATGTAGTTTATGATAGGATTTTAAAAAAATTAAAAATTCGAATTTTTTTTTCCATTTTTCGGTAACTTCGGCGGCCGATCTGACCACCTTCCCGTTGGACAATCAACATAATTTTGAAAAGTGAATCTTACATTTAGATGCTGATTCCAAATATATCTTTAGTTTTTCAAAATTCGAAAAATAAAATTCGACACACACACAGACACACAGACACACAGACACACGGACACACAGACACACAGACACACAGACACACAGACGCACAGACACACAGACACACATACAGACAGACAGATCGGAAGGAAAAACTGAGTTTTTCGATAAACGATATTAAAGCCTCTATTGAATGGTAAACAAGATTTTTACATTCTATATTTTCAATTTCATAATTTTCATTAACCCAGTAAAATTGTTCAGTATTCTTGGAAACTCAAAAACTTATAATTCATTTGGACCTTCGGAGGGACGGAGGTGTGAATTCGTCTAGACGGTCCTATAGGATGTATCTTGGTAAGGGCGCGCGGCCTTGAACTTTCAGATGACTTAAACAAATGAGCCCCATCACTTTTATGTTACCTTGCAACCCTAAGTAGGTTGTATCATTACAAATTAAGGAAATATGTTTTGATGATTTTTTTGTAACAAAAGAGAAAATTTAAAAAATATAGGAGGATCACTTTTTAAATGAATTTTAAAAATCTTTTTTCAGGTAACAGGATTATATAAATCTTGACAGAACTATACATCAACCCAAGCGATAGACGTCACCAAACTACTAACAATAACACCACTCAAATATAAGCCTAAAATACGAAAATAAGTTCAGCGAGTTCCTAAACAAAAAGTAACTGAAATAAACAAGGTCGGGGAATCAACGCCGTCGCCGCCGCCATAAAGACCGACGGCCGTCCTTGAAATTGGGGGGTTCTTACAAATTGGGTTATTACAGTGCGTGTGGGCGTGGGTGGATGACGAGATGAGGAAAAGAGAGGTAGGATCCGGGGTTAAGTTTGGGCGGTTGTTAAAGAGAGAAGGGAAATCGGGTGGGCGTACCTCCGCTTTGCCTCCTCGACACACCTCTCCAGGAAGACGCCCGCTCCAGACTGGGGTTTCGGCGCCGATCATTATAATTACTCTCCAAGGTGAGCTGAGCACCGGCAGCCTAATCCAGGGAAAGCAACTCTATTGGGACCTCAGCCCACAATCCTAATACGGTCACGGAACATTGAGGCACTTACCCGTCTGTCTATCGTTGCTTATCAAACAGTCAATTAAATGCTTATACGATTTAAACGTTTGTTAAAGTGAAATGAGAAAACTTTATAAATAGTCAAATATTAAAAAGAAACAGTTAATTTAGAAAATCATTATTACGTACATATAGTACTATTGCAAAATAATGCTATATTCATATAAAAAGTACCTAGCAAATACATAGATATGGTGCGGTATTAAATATCTATAAGTTGTAAATGAAATTCAAAGTTAATGCAATTGAGAAGTGCTTAGCTTTCAGGTTCCTTAAAACAGTATTGTCAAGAGCCGAAACGCTTTATCTACTAAGGATAGGGTTATTTTGTAAATCGTAAGAACTCTTTTTATTTAAATAACCATTAGTTTAAAATATTTAAATATAGATTAGTAAATTTATGTATTTTATATTGACCTCGGTATATTTTTTTACGAGAGAAAATTAATCTCGTCACCAAAATAAAGAAGTATTTTTGTCACTAAATATATATTTTATAAATAAGTTTTAATAATTCGTTTCATAAAAACTTACAAATTGATGTGTTTGGTAATCATCAATTCAAAAATTACAAAATCACCCTTACAAAATATTATTTAAAAAAAACTATAATTTTTCAAGGTTTAGTTTCAATAACAATAATATTACTTATTGTAGTCCTAATTTTAAGTTATTCAGCTCAAACAAACTTACCGAACAATTAATAACGTGGGTTCTAGGATCATCAATATTATTTAGTGTGGCAGTCGAAGAATATTAATCTGTATTACGAATTAATCTATTAATTTAGTAAACTTTGATTGTCTTAATATAAACGAAGAAAACATTATAAACAAACAAAAATATGAATAAAATTACAAAAAAAAATTAAATTATTTATAACACATTATTTTATCTGCAAAATGGGTTACTAATAATTTTCAAAAAGATAATATAGTAATTGAGTTTCTTTAAAAAGATTATGTAAATAATCTATATACAAAACTTCCAAAGCAATAGTTCGTTGACCGCGAATGACAATAGTTCGCATTAGAATGCTATATAACCAAGCCCTAATAAGCTATCACATCTTTGAAAATCTCAAATTTTAATTCTATAAGATAAAATAATGAAAGAAATAATAAAGAGTTTGTTATAACATTTTAAAAGATATTTTTTAGAACAGTAATAATAGAATGATAAATAAATCATTCAAAGTAGACATGAAGCAAAGGTTTTAATTTCAATATCAATGCTGTAAACCTTGAATTTCGTCGTCGAGCCTACATTCCGATAAGCGATGACGTAAGCCAGAGGTCGCTGCGTGCGCCTAGCAACACGTGCTCGTACATTCTATGTCAATGCAATATTTGTCTTAATTACATTTGTACTTGTTCTTTATCAAACATTGAAGGCCCGAACTTTTAATTGCAAGATAACTCTAAATTATAGAATAATTTTTGTATTTCAACTGATTATGTATTTTCATAGAAATAAAATATTAAAAAAAAATAGCCTACTAGAGAAAGAAATTAATATAGCGTAATAGAAATATTAATTATTTTGCTAGATTATTACAGATTGCCTGCCACGAAAATAGACGGTACATTGCCTACTAGGCAGTGTTCCGTGTTATCGTTCGCAATTCACGTTTCATCGAGTTTCAAATCACAACCATTTTAAGAAGTTTCAGTTTCAACTTTATTTCTTAAATAATTTTTATCCGTCTTCAGTGAACTAAATTTTGATTGTGACGTGGGTCAAAGTAAAGTCTAGTGATTTAGTTACGTCCAAACAGTTTTATAATTAATATGTTTTATTTAAACGTCGCTGACGGAGCACAGCTATCTTATCTCGTTGTAATTTTCTACATTGATACTAATAAAATCTTATATATGATATCGTAATAACGCATCTATCACGAGGTTACTGACCGCACATTTTAGTCTTTATCGTGACTTTATTTTGTGCAATGTCCACAGCCTAGCAACGTGCCACCGAACTTGATAATAAACTCAATATTTACACGAACACTTATGTATTAGACTACAATGGATTCTCACTAGCACATCTTTTTAAAAATGTCTGAGCTATTCAGTTTGTTATATCTGGTACGTTCATTATTTAAGTCTCGTCACTCGCTGGATGCACCTGCCTGTGTTCGTAAACTTTACACCTTATAATTACGGTAGATATTTTTAATACCTATCGTCGTATCATCTGCTAGTAATAATAGCTTTAATAATAAATTGTAGTGAAGGAGTTGTTTCAAAAAAATTTTACACAAATATATCATATAAACAGAAAAACACACAACAATTACCTCTAGAAACAAACAGTACTCAAGCAGAACTATTTTTACTTCCACAGCTCAAATGTATACAAAAGCTGTAAAAATACTATGATTACGAACTGTTATATTTAGCGCCGCTATTCCCAAGGAACCCTAAATTCTCCACCTGCGGTAATATAATGGTTATTATTTTTACCTAGTACAGTTGTGGAGACTTGAATTATATTAAAGGTAATCAAATATTAATTGTTGAAAAGGTCTAAATCAAATTTACTTTCTTTATTATAATACAATAAAAATAAATGATATAATTTAATGGTTTTTGAAAAACTAAAAATATTGTAAGTAAAATCCAATAATTTGTAGTAAGAGACACAAAAATGGTATTACTTTAAAACGAACTGCGGTCAGCATTCTATAGTACCTATTTAGTACGGCACGGGCCACGCTGGCGGCGTTCTTGAAAACTATCCTTGGCAACAACAAGCATTTGTTACTCAAAGTTCAGTCAACTGTCGAATTGCAATGCGGTTCTTTGTCTGTTATTCCTAGACTATAATTTAGTCATCGCTAAGAAATACACGAGTGAGTGCCACATGTAAAAACTCCGTCAAGCACGCCTGCCGGTCTGCCATTTTGAGAGACGATAGTATTTTACTCTGAGATTATAAGAGAGCGAATGAATTAGGAATATATAAAGTGGTGTTCTCGTTGAATTAATTATTTTTTTTCTATAACAATAGAACAAATTTTTAGAGAATACAAAACATATATATATATATAAGTTTTAGCAATTTTTTTGACATACCAATAGCGTACATATCTATGTACTACATAGACATATTTTCTACATATAAATATAGAAACAGAATTACATCAACAAATATTAAATACAAGGACTAAATTAATATATGTATTATTTATATATATCATAATAGTTATTTTGATTTTCATCTTATTTAAAGTCGCTGAATTCTAATTAACATAACCCCTTTCTAATTTCGTTAGAGGACCGGCCAAAACATAGGAATGAAAATAAACCGGGGCTGAGTTCGATAGCCGGGAGCGTTCTCACGCGCATCGTTTTCGCCTGCGCTTGCGCAAACCAGACACTGTGAAGGTTCTATTATTAATAAATTTATATAAATAATAATAATAAGTACACTTCCAATAAATTATAGTTTTTAATAAACATATTTTTTTATTAATCTACATAAAAAATTACACTCTTCATTTATTATATCACTTTTATCAATGGCTAATTTGAAAATCTACGTTAAAACAGTTTAATTATTTATAAGATATTAACAAAGTATATTTATTATTAGAAGCTACGCAATTCAATTAAGTGTAAAAAAACAATTAACAAAAATTAGAATTCATTCATGAATAAACACGTCATGTTATTAATTCAAAAATCATAATTAATTTTATAATTTTAACTGGATTTATATACATTTATAAGTACGTTGTATAATGATTAATAACTAAAGACATAATTGACACTTTGCCAGAGCCTCGAAACGCATTGCTACACTGAGCTACGGTGCATCGTTGCATCGTAGATGCAGCTACGATATCTACAAAAAACCGTAGAATTGCTACGAAACTGCATGTGCAAAATATTTGCAAGGAAATCAAAATACCCGACACCACTTTTAAGAATAGATCTAGGAAAAAAAGAGAAGCCGATAATGAGAGTGAGCATATTATAATAATTAATGATTTTGAATTCTGAATTAAATTATATTTTTAATAAAAGTGAATGTTGAGACAAATTTATACTATATATTAAAATTACATAGCATTTTCTTAGATTTTCACTAGTACTTGAAATAAAACTATTTTTACGGATTAAACTCGCATATAATTTGATTACATTTTAATTTTAACCCGACGTTTCGAATGCTTTGCAGCAATCGTGTTCACGGGTAGACAAGATGTAAGTGTCTGTCAGTAATTCCAATTACATTTCTCTCAAAACATGACATATCTTATAATTTCGCAAAATACTTAATTTTTACTCCTTGCATTAGGAAATTATTTATACAAAAACTATGTGTAAATTTTATGTAATATTTATATTCTCTGTTATTAGACAAATTAAAACCTTTTAAAATATCAGGCCAGATGTCGGTGTCAATGACTGCTAGTGTGTATGTCGCGCCACATGTTTCTCTGTATTAAGGTTTATTATTAATCTGATATATATATTTACACTATATATCCGGCTACTCATGTCCTTACTTGCTTCGTTACAGCCTCAAACAATAACAGATAACAGAGAACTTTACACTATCGTCATATACAAAGATCACTTTAATTAAATTATGATTATATATTTTAAAACTAGTTTTTAAGGGATGTAAACTCTTAAACTCAACCGAAATCAACTCATTATATTCATACAACATATAAATGTACTAACAAAGCACTTTATTTAATAATTAAATATATCTAAAACAGTTCCATAAAAAAAAAACAAAAGAATGGCAGCAGTAGTTTGAATGTCAGTTTCAATATCATAACATTCCTTGACCCATTTTAAACGTGACCCTTCATAATCTAATTCATCTTACAAAGGCATTGAGTTCTACACGTACAAGTTTTAATATAATTGATTATGTGCGTTAGTTATAATCGAAGATATTTTTGATTCTAAAATATAATATGTATAATACTTATACATATCATATTCTAAAATATAAAAAGTATCTACTCTAAATCTCTAAAAACATTTGAGACTAAAAATAGGTTTTGTTTTTTTCATTGAATTCTTAAAAAAATATTTAATAAAACCGTCGAATAATTTAAAATTTACAAAATGAAATATTTTGTATTTAATATAATGAACAAATATTCTATTTTATCCTATTTAATAGCAAAATTATCCATTTTAATTAAAAACTTTAATCATTCTATAATATATCTATTAAGGAAATACTGAGGAGTACACTCCACGAGAACATTGGAGCGAGGGTACATGAGGGTAACCTCGTAAAGAATTGTAAAACATTCGTCGTATTTTTGATTCCCTTCTGGTATTATATGATACCGGTCTCAAACTGGTTGTCTGTCCTTGGAGCACAAAGATTTCCGCATGTGGCCCCGCGCTAGCATGAATGACTTCATTTTGTCCCACAACTCATCTAATGTTACAAACCAAATCGTATACGTAAACAAATTAAAAGTCATATCTTCAGCGTGCATACTAAATATATTTTATAATGATTTTAAGTAAATGCTAATTTTTTTTAGAAATATAAAATAATATAATTCCAGTTCGAAATTATCAATTTAAAATCATATTTGTCACACTTAGGGAAAAAGATTTCTCCGTAGTCAGAGATAAGTTCATTCAATGCATTTTTTTTACTTTTCTAATGTGTAATTTTGTTTCCGCTTAATCCGGTACATAAATAAATTAATACATATATATACATCACAAAATAAATTTGTTTGTAAAGATATTACATAATAAAAACGACATAATCTTTAAATTGATATAAATATCCATTAGTAATCATGTCCTTTGATAGTGAATTCAAAGGAACGTATTTTTACTTTGGTATTTCAAAACTTGTCCTTTCCTAGTCTTCTCTCACGTCTTTTGTTGTGTATAAATTCCTAACCAGTTCTTGATAAAAAAGGAACACGAGGTCTTTAGGTTAACGCACCGCAAATAACCAGAAATTTTATACAGGTATTCAGACTTTAAATTAATGCATTTATTTATTATTCTTAGCACTCGTGTTAATTGGGCAAGAAAACAAGCAATATTTTTGTCGTTGAATGTGTAGCATTCGTTCGTCTGTTATTCTGTATCATAGCATTTTTTTATCGGTACAGATAACTCTAAGCGAGTCACGTAAAATAAAAATCCAGAGAGATTTGAACTTCGCAGACTTAGGTCGATGACGACAGGTGTCGGCGAAGCGGAAAAGTTGCCAAATTACACAAAATGACCGCTCAATTTGAACACGGGCCAAGTAAAATCAAACATTAGAATTCTAATTTAAAAATTATGCAGTTTTATCTGAATATATTTTTATAGTTCACTTGGCGTTATCATGTCGTTACAACGTGAGGACTTAAACAATCTTATAAACCTATAAAATATAAATAATAATCTGGAATGTTTTATTTACATCTCGCAGTCAAAGTTCACAATAAAATTATTAACTTTAAGGATTTTTGTTTTATTGTAAACAAAAATCTGTTAAATAATATAATAGTATTTTGCATTCACCGAGCGATTGATTCTAATGCTTATTTTGATATATTCAGATAATTTCTTTCATCCATGCACTCATTTTAATAGCATACCACATACTAATTATTTAAAATTCCAGAAAACGCACATGATATGCACGCAACGTGTCAGCCGTATGCGGCAATAAATTCATTGTGTAATGGCATGTTTTAAATTGGATCGCCCTCCCAGTAGCGCCCCGCGCATCGCCGCCATTATCTAACCTCGCTCTATGCTCCGCGTACTATTCAGTTCTGAAACGCATCTTTAAAACGCACAATATTCTTTAAAGATGTCGAAACTAGCACCATCTATTAGAACTTTTGTATAACTTCCATGCACACTCTTTGTTTTTATGTGTGAGCTGGAGACACGTACAATTTATTGTTATTGTTATAAAATTGTGCGTGACGTGAGGCGTAGTTCTGGCACCGCGGAAATGTAAATGCAAGTTAAGGTCATTGCAGACGTATTGTTCATTATACTTTTGGTTTTTGTGTTATATAATTTATACAACCGCAAGCTAATAAGCCATATAGAATCTTTTGTTACTATATTTAAATATTAAAACAAAAACCAATAAAAAATATTAAGAATATCGTAATATTTATCAAGTCTTATATCATAATTATAGGTATACTATATTACCTATAACTACATATCGTTGTAGCTTATCAATTTTCTTCAAGGCGACAATATATTATATTTTTCAAAGCTTGCTCAAATGAAGTATACTCCACTTAACAAAGAAAGCATTATAAAAACTATGCTTTAATCAACGCACGCTACTAAAAACTAAATGCCATATTTATTTTGCCTCAACCATAGTTGAGCTGATCAAGGATTATTTTGTATGTGTGAATCATGCGTTAAATATGTACTATGTTACATAGTTTGAATGTGTGCGTGTAGTGACGCTACGGACACAGCTGAACAAAACGCAGCGCCTACTAACGGAATGGCCATGAAAATATTTACATAACTACATGTACTAAGGGAATATTTCGAGGTCGAATGAATGTTCGTTATAAATTAACTTAGGTTAATTATTTAGTTTAATTAGTCTTACGGTTCGTGCGACTCAATTTTGTTTATTAATAAGTTGTACTTCTGTATACAATTTATACAACATTTTTATTAGTTGCAACAAAAAGTCTTCTTTTTGTTTCTACATCTCGTGTAAGGGTTGTAAAATGTTATTAATACAATTCAAAGTATAATTTTCTTATTTTCATTACTCACTTTAAGCGATTGGTTGACTAGGTAATTGGCGTTTAAATTTGAGTTTAAGTTATTATAATTTATAAACACATTCTAAATATTAAAATGTTACATTTAGCTTAACTCAATGCCTGGAAAAATCTATTACTGCTTTTGGCAACTGCCATTTTCTTCACAAGAAAGTTTTCAATACAGAATTACTCTACAAAACTATCAAAGCTAAAACGAGTTTTGTGTGAATATCTCTATAATTTTACCCTTTGAGGTAATCGATTTGAGGTTTTTACAAAAAGATCAATCAACTGGTAACACTTAATAATGAAAATAATCGCAGAAATTTAAGTAAAACAATATTGTTTTATCGATATGTTTCTACAAAAGAAGAAAAGAGATTGTTTTAATAGTACTATAACGGATTTTAGAACGGCCTCAAGAACTTTGATTAGATATATAAGGGTTATGGGGTCTGTAAAAGTTTGAATAAATAATCATCTGTCATTTACAATTTCTTACAAATAAAGAATATTTTGTAATAACAGAGAATTTTCATAATTATGTTAATGTTTAATCGTAAGTTTTTTGGAAGGTAATGAAAATAAAGCATAAATATCACGCACTAGCGCCATCTAGTATACTATAATATAAATCAATTCTCTTTTCTGCACTTCGTTACAAACTCTACACTCTTTGATCAACTGACACTCTTAAGTTATGGTTGCAATTAGTATTCCGAATGCAGGTTCTTTCTACAATAACCATTTAATAAAAAAATAACAAGTAAAAAGTACAAGTAGTAGAACAAGTAAATTTTTCAATTTTTATTGTCCCACAAGCAGGTGCTGAAGTGCCATGGTACAGAAAGTACCGTGTGTTTCGTATTATTTACGAAATCTACATTTATAACTGTAGAGATAAAACTATATTTTTCTTAAAAGAGTTATATTCAGCATCTATGTGTAAACCTTTGTATAAATTTAACGACGTAGAAGTAGAAAATCGTATATTTATATGACAATAAAAATCTGACTTGGCATTATCAATATAATGAAATATAAAATGTTTTGTATGAATGTTAACGTCATTCTAAATCTATTCCTAATTAAATAAAAAAAGGAAAGCTGTTTTCATTTTTATTTTTTTTATACAGACTTTTACACCTATATAATACAAATATTTTATATTAACACGATTAAATGGAAATATTTTCTATGGCAATTTTTCATATTTCTTTTGACACTTGACATTTTGACAAACCTTGATTTTGACGTTTTCTTCAATCAGGCATACGCGACTCGCAAAAATAAAAAGCAATTCTATTGCGTAAATTATTTTCCTAAAATGACTACTGTAGCTCGGGCGGGGCATCTGGCTCCTTATTTCAAAGCGACATGTTCTCTTTCATCAAATGGTCTAAAGCCTGTCGCAGCAGTCGCTGTCCCAGCTGAAAAACTGGTTGTCCAACCTCTGCCTAAGACTTCAACAGTGCAGTCACTACACGGAGCTCTCCCTATACAAAGCTTAAAAATCAGACACGGAAATCTTGGTAAGATTAATAACAAACAATAAAAGTTTATTAATAAACGCTTAGTGTTGGAAAATCTTGTTACATAACATGTCATTTGCAGCCCCAACTCAAGTACGTTTTGCGCATACTGACATTGCATATCCCGACTTCTCCGCGTACCGTCGCAAAGAGACCCAGGACCCGCGGTCTAACTCCAATGAGAACATCGATCAGCGCCAGTCTTTCACTTATCTTATTGCCGGAGGTTAGTTTCGAATACTTTCTATGCTATAATATATTATCAAGGGAATTAATAAAACGTAATATGCACTATTCTTTTTTTACATAAAATACAAATATTTTAAAAGACCTTCATAAATAATTAGTCTATTTCTATTAAATTAATAGTTATAATGTTTTTATGTTAAAATGATAACCAAACAACATGCAATAAAACTATTGCTTTTTTGTTAATATATTTATCGTATTACTATTTTATATTATAGAACAGCGGTGAAATATCTGTTATCATTTAATCTAGCAAATATAAATATCACTTGTTGTTTTAAAATTATTAAGTGTATTTAATAAAAACTTCAAAATATACCAATCCACTATTGTGTATAAACTATTAATATAAAATTAAACTGCATTAATATCTTTAACTTGTAAATGCACATTATGCACATATGATTTCCAGAAATGGTCTTCAGTTTATTCTCTTGTATTATACTGCATTGTTCTTACTAACAATGCTATATTTATTTACGGGGCTAGAATAAAACCCTCCCTTTTAATAAAAAAATATGGTCAGTTGTTTAGGTTTGAAATTTTTAATTAACTATCAATTTATAAACAGTATTTTATACAACACAAAATAAATTTAAGTAAAATAACAGTTAAAATAATGTTTTGGTTATATTTGTTTTTAGAAAAAATATTGGGATTTTTCGTTTACCATGTTTAAATTGAGATAGTCTTGTGCAATATGTGAATGTATTGTCATATGTCATATGACAACATATTCATTAAAGTTTTATACAATATGCAGGTACATGTACATAATTATGTAAATTTGGAACACACACTCACTTTCAGTGAATGAAAAGGATATTAAATGTTATGTATTTATTATTGTTTTACCGTCAAGTTTTTTCTGTTGCAGCTGGCAGTATAGCTGGTGCCTATGCCGCTAAGTCTGTGGTCACGCAATTTGTATCTTCAATGGCGGCCGCCGCCGATGTCTTAGCTTTAGCTAAGATTGAAATCAAACTTGGAGATATCCCAGAAGGAAAGTCTGTTACTTTCAAGTGGCGTGGAAAACCACTCTTCATCCGTCATAGGTAACCTAATTCATATTTATGTTACGAGTTATTTTATATTTTGAATAAAAAAATTTTGATACACTGATAAACATTTTGAATATTTAATATTCATATGAATATTAATATTTTACATGTTGGGTAGTGCCCAAGTACTGACACATCTGTTTTAGTTTTTTTTGAATAGTTTAATGGTAATAATGACTATGAAAGTTAGGTAGATAGTTCTTTTTATTTAAATTATTCTTAAAGTTAATTTATTTTATAAATAACCTTAATGAAATATACATCCTCTGTAACCATTTAAAAGAGGTTAAAATGCTTTATTACTCTTATTACTCTTACTAACTTTAATGTTAGTTCAACTAAATAGTTTATTCAAAAAAAAACAATTTCTTTCATAACTTTTCATAACTTGAGACCCAAACCAGATGCTCGGTCGCTTTTCCTATTGTTGTAGCATTTAAAAAATTTGTTATATTTATTATTTTAATCTTATAATGTCTACCTCCACTTGTTCTGAATAATGAACCTACACATTTTATATAGATATTTTGAAATTTATTATTTTTGTCAAAATGTTTTCGAATTCTTTGATATATTAAAATATAATATTAAATAGAATAATTACAAAGCATAATCTTTCCAACAAACCCAATCGTAAAAAAAATATATTAATATTAACCACATGTCCATCCAGGACGTCCGGCGAGATTTCAACCGAGGCAGCGGTCCCCATCGATCAGCTGCGGGACCCACAACACGACAACCAACGCACTCAGGACCCCAAGTGGCTGGTGGTCATCGGAGTGTGCACTCACCTTGGCTGCGTGCCCGTCGCCAACGCGGGGGACTTCGGGGGCTACTACTGTCCCTGCCACGGCTCGCACTACGACGCCTCCGGACGCATCCGCAAAGGCCCCGCCCCCCTCAACCTCGAAGTACCCCCCCACACCTTCATGGAGGGCGGCCTGCTAGTTGTAGGATAAACGATTATTAAGTAGACAATTTATTTATACGCTACATCAGTGCTGTAGCCAGCAATCAATAAATGTTATTATAATTTTATTTGTTTTTTATTTAGTAGCCTGCAGTTTTCGTCGTCGAGATTCTTATGAAACGTTTAATGTTGTTATAAATAATATAATAATAAATAGTAAAAACATTTTACAAAAGTTTTAATTTTAACGTTAAAGTAATTAATAATGTGGTTTTAATATTTAAAATGTAGCTTATGAAAGATTTTAGTTTTATATTTTAAGATCCTAGTGGGCCGGTGGTACCCGAAAAAACACATTCTCAAGTTGGAGACCTAACAAACTGTCTTCAAATTATGTGTAACTAAACATCTTAATTATATATCTAAATAAAATCATCCACCCGTTTTAATTGCAACTTGATAGTAAATAAATATAATATATATATACGCAATATCAGAGTAGACAGTTTGTTCAAATGATTTCTTTTGTTTTAACAGTTTCATATTAAAATTTATATTTTAATAATCTTAATTTAGAATGTTGAAAAATGCTTATATAGACATTAAATAATATTCACTTAGCACTCTATCGAATAGGATACTATCATGGCCTTTTTTCGAGATAAATGACATATTGGAATAGTTTTTAATTAACTATTCATTGGTTAAAAATAGTGATTTCAAGTGTTACACTAATTGTACCAAAAGGGTACTAAGTCGGTTCGCCTCTAAATCTGGAAGTAAGACGACCTTTTATTTACATACACTATTTACAGCTGCATTAGAAAATGTTTGCAAGCTTCTGAGAAGATTTGACGTCAACATTAACCGCGACTACATCACCTTATTTTTGAAGATGAAATCGTATTCATGACCCAGTCTCTGTTAGAACTTGACACAATGCTCGATGATCTCAGTAGAGTGTCACAACAATTTGGTATCCATATGAACATGGACAAGGCGAAAATTATGTCTAATTACTATGCAATTGTGTAAAAGGTTTACTTACACCTTTTACTGGACATTGTTGACAAATATGTATAACTGAGACAACTAGTCCAACGTTCAGAGAACGGTCAATAGAGGGACCAAACTCGTATAGGCAAATTTCGGGAAGATACGAAGCATATTTTGTCTACTCTTTTTACGCTTATTTTATACTAACATCGAAATTGATTTTTCACTCAATACTTTCGGCAATGTTGATGTTGAATCATCTAAATTCTAAGCGATCTGATGTCTCATGCTAGGTGTGTATTTGTTATTAACTTTTATATTTGAATAGAGATATTTATAATATTACATTATGTTATTAAACTGTTTGTTACTTCCATGCCCGGATATTGAAACTTGGAAAATTCTGCAACTCTGGTGTAAAAAAATCCTCGATCATTGCCACATACCGCTGCGAAGTATACTGTTACTTACTGTTACAGCACGACCATGTTTATTCTCAAAAAAGTATGGTCTATATTGCCCTGCGCTCTCATAGCCGCCCAAACTGTGACTTTAGGGCTATGTAAAGTTTGTTACCTTTGATGTTTGTCACGTGCGTTTACGCTCCTCCAGTAGAAACAATTTTGGCTATTGACATGTCCGTTGATACAAAAGTGAGCCTCATAAAAACATAACACGTTGTTAAATGAAGTAAAGCGGTTCATCGTTTCATTCACGAACTTTAGTCTATTGGTAGGATCAGTATCTTTTAATTCCTGTACTATTTCTTATCATTTTTTAAAATGCTCTGTAACGTTGATGTATTTTTCTAATTCACTGGAACGCTTACGAATGGATTGAGTAGGAGTTCCCTCGCACCCGGCGCACCATTCCTTCGCGCCATTGGACTTTTATTCGAAATTTAAATTTCATAGGACTTATGGGACATTGTATTTTTATTGTGATTTTTTTTTATTAAATCTTAGTTCGACTTTTCCCACTAGATAGTGTTGAGCAAGGGAGCCTTACATGTACACCGTGGTAGCCATTTAAAATGAAATTATATAGGCGTAGTTTAAGTATTAATAATTAAAGTCTTTTTAGAAAAATCAAGTCATTCTTGAGAAAAGTATTCCATACGTATTATAGCTACATAAAAGTTATGGTGGTTTAAAAAGAGTTGTATTCACGCCAGCACTTAAATATGTGTGACAAAGTTAAAGTTATGAAAATAAGAACGATTTTATTTGATATGAGAAAAGAAAATGCAAAAATTCGATTTGTAATTGTTTTAATATCTTTACCGTTTTGTTTTGCTTCATGTATGCTTTAGACGGTTACAATCTACGTAACATCTAATATAGACTACTAAAATTTACATACATTTACAAGATTTATAACTGGGATTCAATTTTATAAGAATTTAATTTTTAGTTGCATTAAGGAATAAATAGATTTAAAAACATTGAATACAATTATAAAAATATAAACCAAATAGCAAATAATTATATAACATCGTTAGGCCTAGAGCAATACAAAATTAATTATTTTTAATGTCTATTAATAGTTTATAATTTATAACATGTCTATGAACGGGAATTAAATTTTGATGTTTTATTATTCCTTTCTTTTAATATTTTACCTGTAGGAAAAAATAATATAATTGTACGTAATAAGAAATCCCAGTCCTTAAAAAGTTTAAGATAAATTACACTTTTTATGAACATCGAAATCTATGACTAAATATTAAGTAACCGATTTAATTATCAAACTAAATGAATATTTACATAAGGATGGAAAGTTACATATTTGGCAAAATAATTTAATTAAATCTAAATTATTCTATGACAATGAATGAAATGGGAAACAAAAACAAATCCAAGCACAATAACCTTCGAAAATCAAATACTGGCCACACAATATCAGCTCTCAATTATTATTAAAAAAATTTTGAAAGTATATTCCAACTTAATTAAAAAATTTCGCAACAGTATTAATTCGAGTACATGTATACTTTTTAGAAATAAAACTATTAAAGTATTAAAAATACATTAAACTAAACAGAAAGAGAAGAAAGAATCTACAAACACCTAAGGGTATATGAAATATCCCTGAGCGTGGTCCCTACAATCAATTAACATGTACACCGACGCTGAGAACAACAATACACCTAGAACGTCACTGTCGTTTAATAATTATGTATTGAGAATAATTGTCATTTTTAGCTCAAGGCGACAAAAGCGACAAAATCTCTTTTTTTTTAATTTTATATTACTGTCTCTTTTTTATGCATGACCAGTATTTAATATTTACATTGAAATTTGAAGCTTACAGAAAATAAATAGTAA
Organism: Mechanitis mazaeus; assembly: GCA_959347395.1. Taxonomy (NCBI): domain Eukaryota; kingdom Metazoa; phylum Arthropoda; class Insecta; order Lepidoptera; family Nymphalidae; genus Mechanitis; species Mechanitis mazaeus. Next base: position 14,475,201 of record OY365743.1, read on the forward strand.
TAGTATTCATAAACCCTAAGCTCCTTTCTAAGCCACAGCTAGTGTTTTTTGTACGTGGCCTTCACTCTTTTACTATCTATAAATGATTCAGTGATCTGTTCATATGGCACAGGAAAATAAATCGATTGTCTGTGGAATGTCAAACAAATCAGATGATATGACAGTCATAAAATTGAGCCGTGTTATGTAACAGTGTGTCAACGTTAACTCAAATTATATTATACCGTGTCTCGTATATGTCAACTACTTTTACTTATTTACTTAATCAGAATTAAGAATATTCCTTTGTAATGGCAACATGCTATATGCATAAATTATTTTTCGTTATTTTGGCTCATTATTGCATAACACAACTCATTATTGCTGTATGTGTAAGTTTTAATTAAACAAAATACATCAGAACAATGTTTCAACATGTATATAATACTTTCTCATACGATAACATTCATAGCACATTTATTTTGAACACAGATTATTTTCAAATTCAAATTGTAGACATATTTCTATTATACGGAAAAATATATAAACATCTATTACATATACGTGACAAAATATTTTTTTTAGCATTTATTTTCGAAACAGTTTTAAAACGTTACTAGTATATTAAATATATTTAGTGTGAATATATCCGATCGCCGGGACAATGTAAATAGTTAATTCGGGTGATCGTTTGTGCGACACATAAAAGATAATTTAAAAAAACGCGTTTCACTATCCGTCAAAGGTCATAGAGTATTGTCAAGTCTTCGTCCGAGGAGGTCCGTCACGGTCCACCCGCGAAACATTCACACAACCTCGGAAGCTCGTCGGCGATCCAGACGCGGTACTGTTTGAGCGTTCCGAAATTGAATTGTGCCTCAATTGTACGGTAGCGGAGCCGAGTCGGGGCATCGAGAGAGAGAGGAAGGAGGGAGCGGGGAGCGAGGAGGGAGGAGCTAGCAGTCCGCGGTGTAGACGGGCGCCAGGTCGAGGGTGAGGTGGCGCAGCGCGCGGTCGCGAGAAGCGGAGCGGGAGGCGCGGGAGGATTTGATGATCTGCAGCACCATGGCCTTGCAGTCGTGGCACACCGCCATCTGCACCCCGCGGAGGCGCTCCGCCGCGCAGGCGCCCGCCGAGCCGCGACCGTAGCGCGCTCTGGGGAGGGGCGTATTGTAAATAGTATATTCGAAGTAGTGTGATAAAAATCCAAAAAAAGTTTATTTGTGTAATTTCATAGAGTCGTGAGGTACGGCGGGTTACCCACCTGCGGTCCACGGTGGAGAAGGCGGAGAGCGGCGTGGCGACGCAGGGCATGCTCCCGGGCCCCTCGCCGGGCCCCGCGCCGCCGTACCCGAGGGCGGAGGCCCCGCGCGAGCCGGGGGCGGAGGCGCCGCGACGCGCGCTCGGGCTGCTGGGCGCGGAACCCACGCTGTTGTCTACCGACGCCTGGGGACGTGTCGTTATCGCCTCAGTATATATCATACGAAGATAATAATCTTTTCGGTTCCTTTCGACCGAAAATTATCGAACACAATCGATGTACTGTATATATTTGTAAAATGGTAACCGGGACTCGAAATCTTGTAAGCTATATTTTGTAATTGTTTTTCGTCTGAACTAAAACTGGTCCTAGCCAGTGTCAGCGGTGTGTCCACTCACGGCGTGGTCGGGCAGCACGAGACGCGCCATGAGCGAGCGCGCGCCGGCCGGCTCGTCCTCGGGCGACGGCAGCAGCGACGGCGACAGCAGCGCCACCGGCACGTGCGCGAAGTGCTCCGTCGGGATGCGCATCTGAGGTACGACAGCGCCATTATTGGAATGTACTTTTATTGCGTTTTATTTCATGGGGACAATTTTTATTTGCTCTCATCGGTTCCGTCGGTCATTTGTTACCTTTGAACAACATTTTTGACACACAGTCTTCTTGCAAAGTTTGCACTTCTGACCCCACGGGCCGAATATACCGAAACGCGTCTTCAAGCAGAGGAAGCACACCTTACCGAAAAAAAAAAACAACAATTATAGAAACAGATTATAGACAATAGAAGAGGAAAAAAAATATTAATAAAGATAAATAAATCGTCCCTTAATATATAATAAGTATAATACTACTACAATAGTAAATGACATGTCGGCGTACCCTCCGTTTCTCGACGTCCTCCTTGACGCGCCCCTCCACGGGCAGCACCTCCAGCTCCGCCTTCGTCAGCACGGAGCGGATGTGAACGATCTCCTCCAGCGTCAGGGACAGACGGTCGTCAGATATTATCGCGTCCTGCCACTGTTTCTGTTAAATGATATTATAATTATTAATTGTTGACTATATTACAACGAGTTCAGTGATGTGATGATTTTAAATAAACTAAGATGTATGAGAAAATCAATATCCTATTGTAGTTATAACTATTTCTAACTATTCTAGTATAAAAAAATATCTACATTCTATTTAATAAATAAAAAAAACTAACTAGTCTTCTAATATTGTGTAAGTTGTGTGCGCTACAGTACGTTATATACCAACGGTGACTTGTATTTTCTACATCAAGCTCACACTCACATTCAAACATTAAATAAATCATGCAATTTTCGAAGAAAAAACAACAGCGGCTCAAATCTTGTGCTAATATTTTACCTGAAAAACTCGCGAAATTACTTAAAAATTAAAAATAAACTTATTAATTTTATTAAAATTATTTGTTCACTATCTCAACGTCTCTGCAGAGGTTTAAACAGAATTATTTTTATTAAAAGTGATAAATAGTTCATAACTATCTTCACAGTTTACTTATATCCTAGAAACCATCACGTCACGACAGGCGACAACGCTAAAAAGTTAGCAAATTCTCTAAAGTAATAAAATGGTACCCTTAAATTCAAACAGCACTAATTGTTAATACCAAGCTATACAAACTCACATGCGGGCTGGTGGGGCTGTCACTAACCGACTTGATGAGCTCGTCTTGCAGCGAGGCGCGCGACCACGACAGCTCGTTGAGTTGCGCGTCGTCGCTGCTGAGGGATGCGCCTGCGCACGACGCGCGGGAGCCCGGCCTGAGGAGGACGATATGACAACTTTAGCCTCTGACTTCTAGATTACACCACATTCGCTTTAAGTTTTTTCGTATTGATTTAATTATTTTTATCATTTAACTTATAAAATAAAAATCCACTAATTTCCTTCAGTAATACGTCCAGTATAAGTTCTAAAAATTGTAAAATATATATAACAATCAGTATCTTCTAAATATTATTTGTAATTGAAAAGATTGTTTACTAAAACAAAATAAGTCATATGTCACAATCACAAAGTACCTGGAGTGTGGCAGCGACTGCGCTCCGTCCAGGGGCGGACACACGTGCGTCACGGTGTGACGGCGCATGGAGGCTCGGCGCGAGGGACACTGTGTCGCCAGGTCGTAGGCTGCAATAATACTACTGTGAATATATGGCTTAGTTTTGTAATATCAGTATCTTTTATGAATATTGTCTTTCTATAGACGGTTGATGTTGTTTCGACATGACTTTACTTTTAAGTTTGCTGATTTAAATCATTGAGTGATGTTTTTGTGTGCTTTTCGGGTAAACAAAGTTGAAAAAATATATTTATAAGGCGTCTAATGAATGTAAGCTTTTAGATTATAATTTCAAAAATATTTAAATAGCACAACATTAAAGCGATATCAATAACATCAAATATAACCTAAAAGATGATTATAAAGAGATAGTGCAGAATGCCTAGAGTTTTCTTTTTTTTTTTTGTCAATATTCCTTGTTTTCTATTGCTACTTCAAAACTACTTATGTATGAAATGATAAAATTATAATAATAGCCGTAACAGATGTATGAATTATCATTAATAATTCCTATAATTAATAAATGTATACTAGTAAAAACTATCTAAGCAAATCTTCTCTGTGGGTCAAGACAACCGTTACTGTCCAACACCGTCAAAGAATTCTGGGTTATGTTTCAGACGTCTCGACTTTAAATGACCTTGATATAAGAATAAAACATATAAAACTGAAAGTTACTATGTTAAATGTATTTTATAACAGTTAATAAGAAAGAGAAAATATATATTTTGTTGGTATACCCAAAAAGATAATAACTAAAAACTGGAAATTTAAAAGAAAGTGCAAAAATATTTATTCTGTTAATTAGTTATTTATTAGATAAAAATGTTCCTTAGAGGACACAAGCTAATAAAACAAATAATAATGAAGCTACATATTAGTCAACTAAATATTAATAAACCACCGATTACTATTTTGTAAATATAATTTCGACAACTATAAACTATATTAACGATTGAACATTTTTACTTCAAACTCACCAGACATTATAATATAAAATAGCTCAAAGCGTAAGCATGACGTATTGAAAAATAAAGGCTAGCACACAAGCACGACATGACAAGCGTTCATACATTCGAGGGTCTCGTCGCAAAACTGGTGATACTCGTCGTGCGAGATGCGCGCGCGCGGCGGCGCCCGCGGCGTCTCCACCGACTCTATGCCATATATAAAGTGCATTATCCTTACATTTAGGCGTCTGGGTAATAACTAGATTTAATGTGATTTTATATAAAAACTCTAGAGTTACTTGGATGTGATAATATTGTGGCATTCAAGAACTGTAGCTATTGGGACCTAAAAATAAGTTTCTTTTGTCAATCTTGCAGAAGCAAGGCTCGCGATTGTGAACGAAGCCAACCGCCACAAAACTACCTTCACTTTTCTCAAGCTGCGTGTATGCCCCGAGTCACTGTGTTATAATCATTGTTAATTGCCTCCTTTACTCACCGGTTCTCTTCCATGGCTTCGGTGGGGTTTGTTTGACTGTATGCCTGGGGAAGGGCTGAGGGGGGCATGTCTCTGGACTAACGCAAGTTTCCGTGTCATCTTCGTCTTCGTCGTCCTGTAAATTGTCGAAAATTACTTGTACCGAATATAAATCAGTAACTGAGGTTAGTTAAAGTGTATTAAAATCTTTTACAGGTAGGAATTAATATTTCTTATTGTTTGAAATTACAAACAGACAACCTTTTTCTTTATATTGATCAACGTCAAAGTCGCACTGCGCACGACCTACATCCAAATAATCCATATTGTCACATTCCTTCATGCCATCCGTATAACTTACTACTACTTACTATATGAATGTTTTAACAGTCAACATCCTATCACATATAATAAATTATAGGTATAATTATGAATAATTATACCTATAATTTATTGAAAATAACACTTTGGGCGTTCAAGTCATATATACAAGTTTGACTGAAATGAGACAATTTATTTGTTTTTATTAAATCCTATGTTTTTGTTCTTTGTCTATGTAAAATAGACTGTAAAGTAACAAATCATGTTACAACAAACGAACCGTACATATAAAGTACTACGTAATGGAGAAATGGATTTCAAAAATTCATTACGAGAAAGTGTGTCAGGAGAGAAAATGCAATGTGTAACGCTTCATTACGAAAATTGATAGCAGCAGGATCACATTTCATCTGCGTTACAGAACTATACGACACTGAAATAAATTTCACTCTAGGAACATAACTTCAACATCACAAAAAAATATAATTTTGATAAAAATTGAGAATAGTTAATAATCTTCAATTTATGTAAAAAAACTAAAATTATATTTTGATATAGATGAGCATATCTTCTTGCCGCTGCGACACTGTCAGTTATTTCAGACGTTTTATTCAATAAGACCAGCAAACACAATGAAATGGGCCGGCGCCGCATCACGCGATAGACGCACGCATACGAACAGAAAACAAATACTTTATTTCAAGAATTTTATTCTCGTTAGTTTAAATTAATTTGTAAAAACTAAATTATTTATTTGCAATAGAAATGTTAAAAGAAAGATCTAACGAATTTCTGTTCACGACACGGAACCTAACAGATAATTAAAATGATTACTAAAAACATGTACAGTATCATGTTTTGTTTTAGCAGTAGATATTTTAAAAATATAAACTTAAATAATTAATAACAATAAGCTGAGAATCCTTGAGTTTTCCATGAGACATTACATACGCGAATAATCAGTTCATATTTTATTCAGGTATATACATTAACATTACAAAGCAGAAGAGTGTTTGTTTGTGATGTCGAAGGCGTTGTTCTTCGAAACTATCAGATACATTAGAACAATTCTTTCTGGTTATAACAGGCAAGTTTACTGGAAGGCAAGAGCTGCTGTCTATCATTACGCCCCTGCTCTCAGTTATCCTAATAGAATTTTTTTTCCGCGGGTGAAACTGCGAGTAAAAGCTAGTATTTTATATAATCAATTCAATAGCCGTCTCGTTGTTACATTTATTACATTACCGATACAGCAGTTGCAAAACAGGCCTCTCCCAGTCTTACTTACGTTATTTAATGATCGAAAGGTCGACGAGGAAGTTTATGATCAATTTGCTACATCTATACATGGTGTTGCAAGTCAGACAAAAGTAGGTGCGCCAGTATGATACATCGGGCGGAATTTGTTATGTATGTAAAGTGCTGTAGTGTTTCTAAGTACATTTTTTAGGTTTATGGTGAACTATATTAGACTAGTTACTTTAAAAATATATTCCATCATTCTAAATATTAAGTACCAATTAGTAAGACAGCAAGTTATTCATGTTTGATCTCGATTTCAAACGTTACGTAGCTAATGACTTTTAATCGATTATGTAATAAAATCGATAAAACAGTGATTACATCACCTAACACTCGATCTTTGTTTGATCAAAACTTCGTTACCATCATGCCACGTCCAGTTTAATGACGTCGAGGGCGATGACGTCATCAATGCGGTCAGTGCGGACTGCGTCAGATACGATATATGAACAGAATGTGTTATTCATAATAAATAATATAACTATTTATTTCACACTGTTTAATAATTTCGACGTATAACAAACATTGACTATTCTAAATTCACAGTCCTTATTTATTTTAACCGTAAATCACACTGCAAATTAAATAAAAATGTTAGCTCGTGTCAAGCAGCCTGTAGGGCCATTACACTTCATAACCTAAAAAGTTGCAGAAACAAGAAATCGAATCCGACGCTAACTTCCGTGAAAATAGCTGATAAAAACAACATTTCAAAGTTCAACTCGTTTAACAACCGGTACTGAATAAATAGTCTTTTACGTGATCTACAAACTGCAGCCCATAGCGCTAACTCATTTACCAATGAAACTAACATTCGCTAATTGACAACGAATACAAATTTTTTTCATTGTTTTAAAATTCTATCCCTAAAGAGGGTAAAACTAATATGATTTTTTGAGACTAATTTTATTGTTTACTATAGAAATTTCCTTTCGCTATCACATGTTTATAGACATTAGCTAAAAATCAAAAATGATTTTAATCACGTAACATAAAAATTTGATTCAAAACAAAACTTTTTTTGCTAGAATAATATAATTATCATTTTGCTATAAGTTCAAATAAACTTAATGTCACTCATTTTTAAATTTAAATATTGCCTCAGTGTTCAGTGAGCCAGTAGTAAATAACCTCGTCACTAGGATTTGTAGATAAAGAGAGCTAATAATTATATATTTATGCTGAAAATACCTCTATTTTACGAACAATTCATATTATACCTACTGTTTTTAGAGCAAATAAATGGTAAAAAAAAATACATTTATTCAATTTTAACAATCAAACCAACACTTTAATTAAATTTAAATAGTTCATCTTAAAATCTACATTTTACCAGATTATTAAGGAATAATAAATCTTTTATTTTTTTTACAACAAAGCCATTATTTTAGGGCTTCGATGCTGATATTTGTTTTAACAAAAATGCTACATATTTAAATATAAATAAAGTGTTAAATCGTGTATCAATAACATGTAGGTTACTAAAACCTTGCAAGAAATGTTTGCTCAAGTGTGTCTGCTTTCTACATTATATTAATACCGTTAGGTTACATTATTAGTGTTCTTCTTAAAATTCTTAGTATTTTATTGCAAAATATTTTGTTTGTCTTGCGAAATATTTTAAGAACTCTTAAATTTTGTATGCACGTTGTGTTTGTTGTTTTGTTTTAAATTATTTTGTTTAGTCTGTATACGAGATACGTCAGAGATAGATTTTAATTTGTCGACAAACTGTTGTCGGCTCTTCATCTCCTATCGCCTGCACCCAGTGCCTACTTATTGAGTCCTTTTTCCTGGTTTTACTTAAACTTATATCTCCAAAATAATTTGGTGTTATTCTATCAACAAACAAATTTTTCTAAAAGTCCATGTCCTTGAGGACTGATAGATAAAAATAAAAATATGGACTTCAATGAGAAAATTTTTTTGTACAATGACATGCGTGTGCTATTTTTTTTTTAATTTAAAACTTTTTCTTGTTTTTTAGATTTTTTTTATCTTGAAAAATAGTTGACGACAGAATGCGTCGACGTTTTGTAAATGCCACTTTGGTGCTGTTTGCACCTCGCTTCGCTCAATATGATAACAAATACCTAGATTTTGCGAGCGCAGCGAATCAAAATTGAGGTCTGGTTCGCGCTTCTAGTTGTTTATTGACACTTAAAATTAGTGACAGTCACGTTTTATAATATTAAAAAAACTACATTCAGTAAGTTTTGTTAAATGAATACACAAATAAACTAAACTAAAAATTCAAAACCTGAAACTTTAGGCCACAGCTTTATTTACTTAAGACGTACGATAAATTTTAAAAGTATATATTTACGTACTGGTTCTGCCTCATTATTATTTAATGTTACTGAACTATCATGACATATATTCATTGGGTCTTAGTTTTTTGTAGTTCTTTTTATCTCTTTTTAATATAAGCTGCTGTTTTGTCACGTCGTCGTTGTTAAAAGTTTTAAAAGGTATTTTAAATTGAATTTTCTATTATAAAACTGAATTGGTTACTTCACGGAAGAACGGTTAAAGGTTCATTGACAGGAGGATGTTAGTTTCCTTTGAGGTTTCAATGTTAACTAAAAGTAGATTTATTTATATCAATAACAAAAAGAAACTTGAAATTGCTAAGGCTATTAGAAATGTAGGCTTGTTACTTGAATCACACGAATCACAAGTATTTTTGCTATTAATTTTAACTACCTTAGCTGCCAGTACCGTTGCTTGTTTACTATAATTTGATATGAAATCAGTAATCGTTAGTTTCATTCGAAGCAATCTCGATAAAATTGCAATATTAAGAGTTATTGATGAGATAGCAGCTATGCGCGCGCGCTTTCAATCCTTTCATATAAGTATCACTAGAGTACTAAATCGCTTTTTTTATGTTTTAACACATTATTTTTGGGGTCAAATATTGCTTAGTAAAATGTATAGTGTAATGAAAAAATAAAAAATATAAACTCACCTCAAGATTGTCAAAATCAACTTTGATGAGTCGTCGTTGTGGGGGAGCGTGGGGCGTGACGTCACCGCGCCGGGGCTCGCCTCCCCCCGGCCCGCTGCCCGACCCGCTCGTCGCTGAAGGTTGATAATATAATTAAATCAGTTATCTAACCGTATCAATATTTACTATACTTGAATATTAAACTTCCAATTAATTTATTTTTAATACTACAGTTAATATAGAAACCTACAATAAATGTTAATATTGACTAATATAATTATATTCTTTCTAGTTGCATGTTCAAATCTTTTACAACCATGTATTTAAGCTTTTCACTTTCACTGTTTGTTTTGTAAATTGCAACATTTTATTAATTCAAAATTAAATAATCTAGTCAGGTCAAACTATAGAACCTAAGCTGGGGACAAAATTCATAGCATCAAGTAAAATTCATAGTTCGGTGTTGATAATATTTGTGTGGTTTTAACGTATAAGTAGATGTCGTAGGTAGCAGGTAGATCAGATGTAACGATTTAAACCAATTCCCCCAATAAATGTCATTAACGTATTTAATTAGATATAATAATAATGCTAGTGTAATAACTATTTGTTTGTTTGCTTGTTTCTTTTTTAATTCTCAAGAACAACTAATAATTAATTAATCGACTGCATATACATTTAAGCATAAGTCGCTAAAAATAAAAACAACGCAACCCGACACGTCTAAATAGGGGCCAAATGATTCAAAACAAAACATCGCGAAGTGAAGCAATTTGTAAAAGTACAGGAAACAATGGTTAATAACCAACGTGTTGACATTCGCTATTTTTGTTGTTCTCACAATAACATAAATATTAAACCAAACAATTGTATTCTATTCTCTCTATTTACGTTGAGTTGTAATTAAAATACGTGCTTCGTATTTGTAATCGTATTTCCCAAGTGTTATGCAATTAGGAATCTACATTCATTCTATATATTTTTTATAACTTATGTCTAAAATTTGTTTTTTGTAGGCATAAAGAAATATAAAAAATATAATCTCAAAAAACTTTTAATATTTAGAATGTGCTCAGCGACCTGTTATTTCAGTTTCTTGTAATATAAACTTTAAGTACGCCTGTGTCAGAACGGCAGGCGTACTCTCGAGATACATACGAAAAACTTCTGGTTGCTTTGTGCACAAGTTGGTACAAACTAGGAATTCTGTTTGTAATATATATTTTAAAATTAGCTCTTTTAAATATGTATATGAAAGGACAGTCGTTTCTTAGTCATCGCTTACTCTAAGTAAATATTGGTCGTAACTATAAACGCATTGAACATTCATATACTTGATAAGTGCTGTTCTACATGACTGCTAGTCACGGCAGCTCATTAGCCAACTGCCGTGTTGAGGGAAAAACTGTGTTATTTAAGACCTGTATCTAGAGCCAGTAGACGGTAGAGCCTAGTTTATCCGCAGTGCAGTTACGAAACGAAAATAGTTTCTATCATACTTGAAAATTAACGTCTACAATTCTATTTTAAGCTTATAAATATTAGATAATATTACGAAGATTTGTAGATATGAAAGTTGTTATCAAGAATTGTTATAATCCCTTGAGCATGAAGTCATATAAGGGCGAGATATTAAGATCAAAATAGAAACTACTTGTTCTATCTCTCGGGGAGTATACAACGGCAAATTTGAAAGAGGCTATTTACTTTGGAACTGAAATATATAGTGAATTCGTGAATCTATAGTATTAATTTTATTGAGAGAAAATGTTTGTTTGTCTAAACGCACTACTCTTGGAAACTACTGAATAGAATTTTAACAATCTGATTATAAAAGCATCATGAGAAGCAAAGATTTATTCTATTTGTCATTATGCTACTATGCTTAGTTATTGTAGTCTCTTAGCCTAAATAGTAAATAAAACCGTTTGTCCGCAATAGGAACCAGTTAGTAGAGTAACGGCTAGTTACAATAATATTAGGTACCTTTTGCTTGTAATTTTTTTACCACTATATAGAAATGTCTTTAGTATATAAAAACTTTTACCTTGTAAGTGTACATTAACAACAATTATATTATATTTATACTATGAAAGAATTTTCAGCGTCATGTTAAAATATAAATTTTTGCAAAATCATTTAAACTGAGTGAGAATGTTTAACGACTCCAGTTTATAAGACGCATGAATACAATCTTTTGAAGGTTAACTATTTTCATTATGAAAGGATCGCAGTTTGAACTATGACATTTGATGCGAAGCTGATTTTAATTAAAGTTTTTATGTTAAAATCAGTAAAGGTTATCATTGCTATATGTTACATATTTAAAAATACCTATAATTATTATTTAACATATACTGTAGCCGTATGCTGCATAGAAATATTATGTGTATATTAATTTACTTTAGCTAACACCCTTACTTTTAAAAATATTCCAACCCAGTAGAACTTACCGGTCTGTCACTTTCTCACTAACGAGTCACGTCAAAGGTGTGATAGTGACAAAACAGAGATTATGTTGAACTGGATATAAATATTTTCATTGGTAAGAGGGTTAGTGATTTACAAGCAACTCATTAATGTTGTCATTTTAACACCATAATATTTATTTCAGGGAAAAAAAGACAAACTGAACATAGTCAGTTTAACTCTCAATACCCAATGTATAAATATATATATACTTAAATACATAATTAATAATTATTCAATACATGCTTTTAATTATGTCAATATAATAGGCAATATAATTAAAAGCATGTTTAAAAGCCTGAAGTTCGGTAACATTTTCAATGTCAGTCAGTTCGCCGCGAATCAGTTTGTTTCGACTTGAAACAACAATTTATCACAGAAACACTACCTACTGTAAATAAGAGCATCATCAATTATTGATTCACTGCAGACATTTTTATTTGATTCTATTTAGTTTCTTGATGATATTATTTATTTTGTGTATACTTATATATTTTTAACCTGGGATCATATTTCTTTGGAATTCCTTGTCTTCTTGTTAACAATATTCTAAACTACTTAATACAGTAATAATAGTTTGGCAAAAAATTAATAAAAGTATAATAATAATATATAATTTAAGCTGAGTAAAGCATATTTATAAATCATTACATGAACTTAGGTAAATAATATTTTTTTTTTTGGTAAAAAATTTTTCTTATTAAAATATTTAAAGCGTCAGTTTCATAATAAATTAATCCGAAGGCTACATTTGATGTTTTGTAGTATAATATGCTTAAATAAAAGTAATTAGAATTTATTTAAAAAATGTTATAGAAAATAGCAAAATTAGGTCATTAAATTAGGGTAGTCTCAGGATAAGTAAATCAACAAGAGAAAACAAAATACTTTTCACAATAGACTAAATATAGTTGGAACATAAAAAGATAACAAGTACATAACAATTAAAACCAAATTAGAAAAAGTGAAGAGAAAATAAAAAATGTAACGCTCATTTAAAAAGAACGTGAAGTGTTTTGCAATTTTATAATAGTTACTCGACATAGCTGTGGCAACGCTGCCCCAGTATGCTTTGTCTTGAGCGACGTCCAGCGCCGGCTCATCCGGGCTCCTGACGGGTTCCACGAGCCCGGAGACCGGCCTCGTGCCCAGCAGCAACGCCGCCGGTGACACCCTCGAGCGACGCACTTTGACTGATGGCACCGACTTCTTACGAAAATCGACCGCGCGACAACTTTTACAATAATTTTATAACCAATAGATATAATCCAAGTACGATTTTTCTAATAACTATACTTGAATAATGAAGTTCTAATTTCAACGTCAATTTTCACGGATACGATTTATATTTTAGATAAATAGAGCGGCAAAATTTTAAAACATAGCATAAAATAAAACGTTTATTTTTCAAATTATTCACGCTACGCTGCACAGATGACGTATCTTGACAAGACTTGACGGCATTGACCTGTGATTTATAAGTTTCGTATACCACAATGCAATAACATATGATCACACTGCGTCACACACTACGCGCCTCGGATATATCTAACAGATAGGAAACGCAATACAGAGAAGCGATAATTGCAAATTAATTAAATTCATCTGATTGCCACAAAAGTTATTTGAGCGGAAAAGCGATGTAAATAGAAGACGCGTGTTTAGCTCGTGGCGCCCGCCGCCATATTGGTTTACCTAAGGGTTGGTTTATTTACGCATGCGCATTAGACCCAACGAGTACTCGGTTAAATGTCACTACTAGTACGTCACTAAATATCTTTCGTGAATACTGAGTACTGCGTGGGAATGAAAGGTCTTTTGCTTCAATGGAAACCAAAATAAAATAATAATATTTTAACTTATCTAATGATCACAAAGGTAAGGCTTTCTTAATTTATTTTTTATGAATTATATACAGCGGAATGACGTCACGTTTGACCCAAATTTTGAAACTTTCGGACCTAGGTCAATTTTTGAGAGCATCATTGTACCGTTTATTGTTCAATGTTACCTACTAAGCTTTAGGTTCTTAATACAGATGATACCTGACCTACAAATTCTGATTGTTTTAATATATATATATATCTATTAATTGAAACAATAATGTTACTTTATTTAGGCTCTCTTGGGAAAATATTGACTAACTTCTTGCTTCTGGCATAACAGAGCATTGTCTCAGTATTACAGTCAGACGGTGAGCTGAGAAAAATATTTATCTTTTATCTAACGGAAGCGCTATACAAAAAGTTATATTACTAATTCTCATGAATATGTTACATCTATGTATTACAGAAAGTTTTTTACATCAGATATGTATGATTAGATATATTTTGGGAAAATTTTGCAATCATCAGATAATATTTTTTATAATATTAGGTAATAAAATAATTTAATCTGTTGGTCGAGTTTTTGTTATAACTGTCAAAATATAATATGTGGATTCAAAATATGCTTTATGTAATATAAAAATTATTTAAAATCTTACTTTACTATATTTACAAAATATTAAATACCTATATAATTGTCCGTAGGTGGAATCCATAATAGCCTCCCTGTGAAAACTTCTTTCACAGTATAAGTGTGAGGTACGAAAATAAAATCCTGTCCTTTATTTCCAATTCGATCAGACGGCCTCGGTTTTTGTCTTTTCATTCCGCTGTGCCATTGGCGTTGTATAACAAAATAAATCATATCATGGCTCAAATATCTCAAATTAATTCAAGTAGATGTAATTATGTAACTCAATTGAATTTTTACAAACTTAGAGTTTTAGAAATATAAACAATAGGCCTCAATTTTTGGATTGAATTGTGCTTAAATAATAAAAAAATACGCCATGTACATAAAAGTATGCAAAAGTTATTCATATATCACATTTAAATAAAGAATGCCATTTTGGCCTTCTTTTTACAAAAGTCGAATATTTTAAGAGTAGGACTCGACGGCCTCGTCAAGTTTGGCATTTACGGTTGATTGTAATTGCATCTGAGATGTTTATGAACACGATATAATAATATAGACTATATTATTATTACACTATTATATTATTTTAATTAATGATTTTTTTATTATATTATTTACGCAGTCATTAATTGCCCAATAATTTTTACAATTTGCAGTGATTTCAAATATTTATGTTTTTTATACACTGTAATGAAATTAACTTTTTATTCAAATGAATATCAATCGTCCAATCTGACAAGATGAATATGAAAGAAGCGTTAAAAATTACAAAATTTGTATATTCTAAATTACATTTACTAAATGTACCTATATATTTAAATATACAGAAAATTGAAATATGAAATGAATGATAAAAAAGTAAAAAAACAACAAAATAGATTTTTATCAACTGGTCTGCACTTTAATTTTTTTTATATTAAAATCGTATGTTGAAATTATATCTGCGATTCAACTCAAGAATGACGCGATGCAATGAGAGGTGATTTAAGATGTTGTAAGTACATCAGTAAGAGCAGCCTCTCAATGTGCACTTGAGATAACAAAACAACGGCGAACATACCACTACCGAACATTTAGGGAATGTTTCCGAGCCAATAACATACTGACCGTACATCACGAATTGTAACTTCTTTTTTAAAACATGTAGTTCTGAGAATGTTATAATTTACTACTCAGGTCACGTTTGCGAAGGCAATCGGTTTTTATTTACATAATTTTACCGCACACATATAAGAAGGAGCAAACATTGGATTAAATGTAATTCAAACTTTACTCAAATTGAAACAGAAAAATCGGAAAGGATTTCGAAATCAAAAATAATATTAGAATATAAAGAACAAAAAAAAAGTAATGCTTTTCTAGATTTTTTTCGTGAGAATAAATATTTTCGAAATTTTTTATAATGCATTTTTGCAGAAAATATCGAATGTTTTAAAAATCCCTTCATAAAATTTTAAGTAGATTTAGACCCTAGGTTATCTGCAAAACATTTTACAACCAGTAACTGGTGCTAGAGTGTCCTATTTGAGTACATTTCAAAATATTGAGTAAGCAATTTGATCAAAAGTCACGATCACAGTGAACGCACCATTATACTTATACTTATTAACTCTGTCATAATATATTATAATATGACCAAATCAAGTTCATTATAATTTATTAATTTGGATACATATTACATTTATTTCATATTTTGCAAAAAAAGAGCAAGGGCCTTGAAGTAGTATTAGATCTACTTTAAATGTCACTTGTAGGTATTTTAAAGTTATTTTACTCGAATGGAAATTATCCATTGTGACATAAAACATACTAAAGAAAACTGTTAACTTATTATTTCTAAAGCGACAATTTTTTGACGATTTTTTATTAAAACTGCGTATTTTATATTGTATATATCAATATTAACATTGACTTAAATATAGTCGAACATTTGGAATAATTAGCAGCCTGTCATCTACGCTATGATTAATTATGTAATAAATTATAGACCCGTTAGGTAAGATTCAATGTAAAATGATTTTAGGAAATCCTAGTTAGTAGAAGCAGAATTATTATCTCTATAATAAACGTGCGAATTGTTTTTGACAGTTGGCAGCCATTAGCGCCACAGATAAAAACCAAAAACACAGCCACTGGCGCTCATCCAATTTAGATTTATCCTTGACCCGATGCTTTTGTCTGAAGACGTCTAGAGAAGACCTAAGCTTTATAAATTAACCCTGAAAAATGAAAGTCAAGACAATTTTCACATTCCAAGGTAAATATTCGAATGTATTTTTATATACGATATGTCTGCCGTGTTATTGATTTGAAAGTATAATATTGTATATTGTAATTAATACATTTTAAGAAACGACGCTGTGTGACGAAAAAACTGATGAGGTAATTATAAAACAATGCAGATATTATGCAAAATTAATGGACCAATATAAGGCTATTACGAAGTAGAACAACTTAGCATTTGAAAAGTCGTGACAGTTTTAGTTCCATATCCTTACGAAACAACAGAAATAAATTTACAACCTTCCTTCACAGAAATATAATTCTTAAGAGCGTTAAAGTTATATATATAGTTTTTATTTATTGTTTGTAGTTGCCATCGGTAATTTAAAATAAAACTCTTTAAAACGTATATAAATAATAACATATTTTATATTTTATCGGTATAAATATATTTGAAAAAATATATTTATATATAAAATATTTTTTTCATAGATCATAACAATCAAAACAATTAAAATCTACAAATACATACGTATACAAAAAAAATAGACAGGAACTTGTAACTATGACCTCCACTCTAAGCACATTTTTATGTGAGCATACTTTATATTAATAATTTTATTATATTATGATCATTTTGCATTTATTACACTATAAGAAGTTTACACTTCTTACTTATTTATAAAAAAAAATCACGAAAAACATGGTTGTGTGATAATAGCATTACAAAAATATAGTATTATTAATCGATATATAATTAATATATGATATCATCATACAATGTTTTCCTTCAATTATTAACTTTTTATTTTGTTATTTTTGTGTGTGTAGATATAGATCATATGGCTTAAATTGGTTTTTATAAACTAACCACAATCACGTGACTGTGGTAAATATTAAATTAGCGGTTAATCATCAAATTGATAATCCGACAATGAAGGTAATAAAGTTATTTGAAATTATCAAAAGATACACCTACATTTACTTTTGATGAACAAACATCGTAACGCGAAAGGTGTTTACTTTAAAAAAGAATTAGATCCAGACCATCAGGTTATTTTGGAGTTTGAGAAATGTAAAGAAGTGTAGACACCTCTTTATTTATACTTGTATCTCCAACTTTAAGCTTTAACAAACTGCTCACGATTAGTTGTAAGGAAAAATAAAGCTAACGGCCTCAACATCTATATGAAGGTCAGACTGTACGTGAAAGGAAAAACCTAAGATCCGTATTGCAAAGCCCTAAATAAACAAAATGAGGTGGATGAGATATGTACTTTCTAAGGGTTTCGCAATAAGGTGATGGCAGATTTCTGAGAATTTTTATCACATATTTATAAAATTTTTTAGAGTTTTAATTAGTACTACAACAGTATTTTTTTGTTTATATTTTAAAGAAATTATAATTGAAGTTAAGAAGACAAAATGACAGTTTATATTAATATAAGCATCATAGGATTCCTCTAATTCAAGTTTGAATTTATATTTTAAAATAAAAAATAGCATGACAATAGTTTGACCTAAATTGATTATGGATATATCAGTACCAACGGCTTTTATAAAAATATAAATCTGTACAATGTGTACTATTACAACTAAAATGTTTTACATCTAACTGACATTCTTCTTGTAATCACAAACTCAGTATCACGAGATAGAGAGATAAAGTCTGATTCTCATGTTCAGCTCCATTCATTCACCTTGCATAACATGTTTATTTCATGTTTTTTACTTTGCTTTTATTCTTAGTTACGCCATCAGTTTAAGTATTTATTAAAGAATGTGTGTTTAAGACTGAATGTGTCTAATTCCTTATCAATGATCTTAACTTAAAATATTTATTTAAATTTGAATACTTACGACTAATATCCATGGCAAGGGTGTTCGCGACACAGACTCCCATCATTAAAGTTGCCACTATAGCAGACTTGCTGTGATTTTACAAAATAAACTCTAATTTTATGTTGCTTAGATTGAATATAATTCGAAACACAATTTTTCACTGACTAAACTTTCCCACGGAACCAATAAAGTTAATATCATTAATCTTGTTTACAATGATACTGGTTGGAATTGAAGCCTTAAAACAGTCACTTAATTTAATTACGATATTAGTCCATTTAATATTTAATAACAGGCAAAATAAAAATAACATAAATATTAATTTATTAACACATTTTTATCGTGAGTCAAAATAGTTATTCTATACAGATAAGACAACTGAACACAGAACCGACCGGCAGTAATGACGCACGCAGACTGACGCGAGCAAAATTGTTACAGTTCTTAACTTGAGATTCTCAAAGTATGTAGCGGTGATAGCAAGAAATTTTAAATATTTAAATATAAGAAGCACTAATCGAAAGGGTCTGATTTAATAAATAACTATTAATTTCAAAACATTAATTCTTAATCGTGTACTTCTTACCAAAATTTAGTGAAACCGAACATTACGTAAATATTAAATCAAAAATAAGAATAAAAAAGAGATAATTAAAGTTTCTGTATCTCAGATGAAGACCAGGTTTCGTAACCCAATCTTTATTGTTTTTCCACTACATTGTCGACACTCGTTCATTTTTCCATCAAAGCGGAAAATAAGAGAAATTCTTTAAGATAAAAACACCTCCACCTTGAGAAGCACTGGAGTTACTTGATTAAATATTTACTACGCGATTACAATAGCCATGTGTAACAAGTATAGTAATTTAATGTTATACAAACTTGAATTTATTTTTCTATTTACCCTTATTTATAACAACTTCATTTTAGAACAACCGGTAAAACGGGTTTCTATACAAGTAGACTTTTATTTAATAATTTTTTAATCTGGCAATACACCGAGAATAACCTGATGCGACTATGACTTTTTTTTCTTCTTTTACATTCGAAAAATAAAGAATTTTTTACATTGTTTCACATGTTAATATTGTGCATATTATAAAGACTAAAAGGCACGTCGTCAATCTGGAACGCTCTAACTCCATGAGTCCGTGGATCAATACATAGGTCTTCCTTATGACCTAGACATTTGGGAGATGGTCGGTGACGTAACAGCCGCCACAGATCTAGAGGCTGAGGCTGTATCTATTATAACTGAATTTCATACATTAAGTACCTACTGGCAAAGAAGATGGTTAAAGCAAGTACCTGCTTTTATAAGAATATATATAAATTAAACTAATAAAATATATCTAATTAAAATAAACAAGAAAATCGTTGATTAATTCTCATTGTGTAAAAATAGACTTCTTTTGTTTCCTCTGGCAACAAAATACTCGCGTAGACTTACTTTTATATGAACATATTGCTTTTGTGATTAAAAGCCAATCTATTTTAGTTTTGATAAAGATTTTATAAAAAAATTGTAACAATAGCTTACAATTTTAATTTTTATGGATCAAAAACACTGAAAATACATTGTTTTCGTTTAACTCTTATAAATTAAAATGATAGTTTTGTATAAAGTTGTAATATTACAATTTTGTATTTAACACAGACTCATTGAGTCGTGTAGGTTTAAATACAAAATAAAAGTAGAAATATTAAATATTAAATAAAAGTAGAAATTAAGGCTCTACTTGAAATTTATTATCCACAATGTTTAAACTTTTTAAAAGTTATATTACTTAAGATGAGACATTCATTTATAAATAAATGTAGTACAAGATCTTGACCTTAAGGAATCTTCAGACGGCAGCCAACATGAATAATCTTTTAATATTTTATAAAATTAAATAATAAATAAAAATAAATGGCCAGTGATCACATCATAAGATAGCAATAATACTAATAATAATAGCAAAGCAATACAACGGAACCCTTATCTAGACTGTATCTTCCGTCCGTCTGTACAGAACCTTTATTGTATATAATGATGCTAATGCAATGATACAAATTGAAAATACAAGACCAAAGTTAGGCTATCTACATTTTACATTAGTTTTATCGAGATCGAAGAAATAAACTATTATCTGTTCTTCTGATAATGCCTATATACCAACAAAATGTACATAATATTACTAAAACGAACAAAATTGTTTATATCAAAATAAGCTGGCAGATTGACTTGTGATTGACAAACGATTTTTCATTTGAATAAGTAAATTTAGTATTAGTTAATTGGTATTGAGTTTCTTGATGACGCGTTTCAAAAAAAAAGGTTAACAGACATTGAGTTGTTACAATTCTATATTTATAAAAAGAGACGAAATACAGCCACTACTCTTCTTCCAGCAAAGTAATTTTGAAAACCGAAATAAACACATTCAAAACCGTTGCCCCAGCCGGGGTAGACCTCGGGTTTACAATAAATATCTGTACTAAAGGTAAACTTTCGCTTTTTATACTTTACAACAATTAATGACTATACTTCAAATGTATTTATAAGTATTATACATCAAAGCAAAGTAAAAGAGTACCTCACATGAAAGATCGCTTGCGAAATATTAACCATCCTCTATCAAAGTGCCCAATGAAAAGAAGGTCGTCTAAGGTTTTAAAAGTGAACACAAATTATATTCATTGTTCGTGTTGTAAGTAGATCACGGGAGCGCGGGTGACGCAACACTGCAGTGCCTTATGATGTGTGAAGATAAGAGGTGACGAGCAGAGTTACTTTCGGAATTCATGATTTATACATGATATATGTCAAAACATTATTATTTTTGTATTAAAACTTTTGTAATCCATATTAATTATCCGGCTGTATTAACGTTAATTTTATTGGAATTTAATCGACTAGTTTGGAACCCATACGGGGTATGGTCCCTGTATTTATGAGTTCGGAACATTGTGGAATCGTGGCGAGAACTCCTCAATTAACTCCGGATGGGTTTGAAACAAGTCAAGCAAATTCCGATAAAATTAATGTGAGTAAAGTAACAGTAATATAATAAAATTAGCAAGTTAACATGAAATATGAGGTTTGTTTATTCAATTTGCTTACAGTCTTCTTGAACTATTAATATGAAGCAGATCGACTGTTTATTTATTGTACACATTGAGGTACAAATGTCTTCCAATAACTTTTAAATGTTTTTCAGCTACGTCAACAATAGTACTAATTATAGGTATATATAGGTATACTAGGTCCACGCAAGCGGGGTTGGCCTCGATACCCAGCGCGCGCGAAACAAAACCGTTCTATATGTTTACTATATGGGACACATTTTATCAATTATCTGGAAAACTACAATTACGATTCGGCTGATTTTCAATGCAGACCGGGGTTTGTTCATTATGCGCATGTGTGCAAAATTTCGTGCGTGTAGCTCGTTTGAAAGAGGAGTAGGGTAACAAAGAGTTGAAAATTTTAGTAAAGAGCTTCGCTTCGCTTCGCTCAGCTCAATAAACAACATTTAACCTTACACTAAAATATATTATTTCCCCAAATATATCCTGTCTACAAATAGTTAACAAGGTTCTAATAGATCAAGCATAATAATAAATTTTCTTATTTATTTCAGGTCAGCGGTGAATGATTTTTACAAGCGTTATAGTTCAATACTCTCTTTACTTTGATGAAGCTGTAAATGCCTGTCAAAAGTAAATAGCAATAACACGAGCCGATGTAATAAATTTATTTAAAACATTTTAACACATTTACACATGTGTATAAAAGTGTTAAAAATTTACAGCAATCTATTAAGAATTTGATTTATACTCATTATAGTTCAGAATATATGAGACGTGATCATTTCGGGGATGTAGAAGGGAAAGGATTGGGAATCTGAAACAAAAGGTGTAAAGATGAGTCCAGGATTAGAATAAACTATAAGAGTCCATATTTTTTTTTTAAGCGATCAGGAAAATTATTTTTTTAACAGGAAAATTAATACATTATGATATACAGATTATTAATGGTTTTAGACCTTTAAAATTAAAATAATTATCATAAATCCTAAGATTTAAATTAGATTGTAATAACAAACTCGCAGAACTACCTAAATCTTCAAAACTATTATATCAGCATTGAAATAATAAAAAAACGAACGCGAAAAAAATTGAACGCCTCAGATAATGGAATATACTCACATAACCTCCTGGAGTAGGGCGTGGGTCTCAGCGGCCGCCCCACCTGGATGGAGGCCAGCAGCTGCTCTCGCGGGGTCACTTCGCGGCGCGCCGGTGCCAGCTTGCGCTCTGACGCCTGGAGGGAGGAAAGGGGTTTAACTTTTCTGGTTTTTAGTTATAAGATACTATGCGATATTATTTAATAAATATATATCTTTAATAGTCATTTAGTATCAATACTACAGGTACATTATGTAGTAGCATCCATTAACAAGTATTCGTTATAAGAACCTAAAGAGTGCTTCATTTTTGTAATACATTAGTTTTATTTCTTTTTCTAATATCAATTTCCTTTATTTGGTAGTTTCAAGTCGTTATAAATAAACTTGTTAAAGAAATCTTACCTTCTTAAGTGGAGGTCTACTTCTAATAAATTCGAGTATCATCGCATGCGCATCCTTCTTCACACTGAAACAATAGCAGTATTATAACAATTACACATTTCGTGACCAGTCTTATGTAAGTGTCTCCTTCATCCTTGTCTATTGCAGGTCAAACATCACACCGTGAGAAGAACATCACTGGCTTTAAATTATATGAGATAAATAGTAGAACATTCAGATTTCTCTGCAAAGATATTAAAATTTATTTTGGTATCACGAAAACAACATCAGTAAATCGGAATTTATAATATCTGTGGCTGGTAAACCAGCTTCTTATTAAGATATAAAAATGATTTTTTTTCTCGCTTACTTATAGTGTTAGTGAAATAATTTTTGTATAAAAATAATAACTTTGACAAACTATAAACCACTGATTTTTAAATATATAATATCTAAAATAAATTGTTACTTTTTAATGTGTTAATTTGTCTTAGCAGTAATCCTTACTTTTGAGGTATCGCTCCATCGACTTTTCTTAAAGTGTAACGCCGTGATCTTATGTCGTCCATGAGGATCTCATATGGAGTCAATTCATATTCTATTGGCGTCCTTGAGTAATTCACCTTTTTTAGTTTCACTCCCATTCGCAACTCCCCAATCACCTGCATCCAAAACCGCGCCTGGAATTATTTAATCGCAATTACTCACTATAAGACATTGCTATTAATAACTGAAAGGAAATCTAAACACTAATGTTTGTATTCATTTCGTATTCATTACGCAAACACATCAATCTAGCAATTCCACCGATATTATAAATATGTCCGTCTCTAAGACATGTTTATTATTATTACAAATTCATTCTAAAATATTCAACATAAAATACTATACAACAAATCAATACTACTGCTATCTTATATACATTCATACATACTTGCAATGCTCTCCAAATTCTTCGGTTCGACTAAAATTAAGAAAAAATGGGTTTTAAAATTTGTTTAACAACCCTTCATTTTCATACACCCGTGTTACTGTTACTGTTATAATATTACACAAAAAACAATATATCTGAAATACAATATTAGTATTTCTTCACCAAAACGTCATAAATGAGCTTCATAATATTACTAAAACTCATCTACCCTCGACTTAACGTAGCAGTTTTACTTAAGAATACCCCACATAAAAAAAAACATTAAAATAGTTATAAGTAACAAAATAATATTTAAAAACTTTACTCGATCCAAAAATAAATTCTGAGTCATGGTCGCAATATGCCTGGACCTAAAGAGTTCGGGAGCTCGTGGTCTGCATGTCATCACGGCCTATCACACGCGTCGGTTAGCACCAACATGCCCTTATAATATTAGCTACCAGAATCGTGATAAAATGTTGAGCAACTTATTAAATACCAATTTCTACTATGATAGGTATATAAACTAATAATTAGATTACACCTCCGCTAATTAAAATAAATAAATAAAATAATAACAGCAGATGATTTTCTTGCTGTACTGTCAACGTTACTATATTTTCTATACTATTATACTAAAAAAAAATATTTCTGGTCAGGAAAAACAGGTTCCCGAGAAACGTTACAGTCTACAGTTAATGGTAATATGCAAGGAAAACCGCGGGCAAAGCTATAAAAAAACGGTTCAAATTTCGCTTTAACTGGTATTACTAGTTTGTATAGTTTGTATCTTCACGGTCTACTGATGTATATTCTATAAACCCTTAAATAAAGAATCATTTGAACAAAGTGCCTATAATTGTAATAGTAATAATAAATATATTCCAACTGACGCCTGAGACACATGATAATCAATTAACTTAAAGCTGGGCGCAGGTTGTTCACACGAACACTATATAATTAATTCAAAGCTAAATTCCTAGAGTGTAGGCCGCTATTGATATTAACGTCAGACCAGCCTGCCCCAGTCTACAACACTTGCGAAATGTTCAATCATGGCTAATATTAAATTAATTACAAAATATTTCATTAATTTATACATATAAGATTAAAAAAAACATATTGTGAAATGCAAGGTACGCTGCTGATTTGCAGCAGCGTACATTATTATAATTTTTTATCAAATGCATGTAATATTTACTAATAATACTAGGAGACGTGTTTTTGAGATGTCAATCCACGAACTAATAACCGAAAGATTGAACTTTTTTTTTATACAACTTTTATTAAAAGATAACCTTTTCAAGGATAGTTATTTTAGGCTCTTTTTTAATTAAAATGAGAAGTTGTTGGTAATCAAAGTAATATGTTAAGTAAATTTACACCACCTAAAGAAATATAATATCAGATAAGATCATAAATACAAAATGTCTGCGGTCAACAAATATAAAATTAATATTCATACGAAAAGGCCAATCGGGAGTCCCAATCCTATTACAATCTCTTTGGTAGGTACATGTTATTTTCAGTCAGATGTATGCCGCCCACCACATAGCAAAGTAGGCAAGTATCTATTACTAATATATGTACATATATTCAGGTATTGTCTGCGTCGCTCAACTGACAGTTTTACAAAATTAATTATCATGTACTAAATGTCTTATGACGGAACATAGCTTCCCACGATTTAGCATTAAAATAATAATTAATGGGATATCTAACGACACACATTTAAACAGAGATGAGTCTGTCGTTCACTATAAAAAATAATAAGTACAAAAAATTAAATAAATAAGAAATAGCCCTCACTAAAAACACCGAGAGAGACCTAGTTCGAAATCAATTCCAAAACATAAATAAAATCAATAAAAACAACAGCCTACTTAACCCAATCAAAATACAGAGAAACCTAATTCCAAAAACATAAAAAAATCAACCAGATTAAAGAAAATAAAGTATAAAAAGCACTTACCCAATCTGAAAATTGCAGCGTGTCCAGGTGTGTGGCGGAGTCCTCGGCCGCGCCCAGGTCCCTGGCGCCGGAGACCCTGACCCGCGCCAGGAACGAGGCCAGCTCCAGCGCCTCGGCGACCAGCGCCCGGCACACCGCGCGGTAGTGAGCCGCCGCCGCCTCGCGAGCTATGCGCCCGCCGCCGCCGCAGTGCCATATACAGCGCTGGGGGTTTTAATGATCAAGATATTGTGTTTATCGTATTGTTATTTACTACTTTAATATTCAGGCAATGGTTACTGATATCTTACTACAATTTTCAAATGTTAAAAGAGCAGGTACCGTCTTACATGTGTGTAGCATTAAGAATCTGGTTTGATTAATCAAAGTTATTTAGATGTAAAGAAGTTAAAATCAAAGATAAAGAACACAGAAACATCCGGCCTAATTTCAGGCGTCGTCCTTAAGGCGTAGACGTAATTTTACTTTATTCCTAACGGTAAGTAATTCTTGTAATACTCTGCCAGGACATAAATAGAATCAGGTAAGTATTTGTGTAAAGAAATACAATTTTCTCAAACGTGCTAGGAAATTTTATCTTTATTTTGACAACCTTCTTGGAGATAATCATAATTGCGGGACTGAATTGTCTCCTAGGTTACCATGTTTCGGAGTTTTAATAATAATTTACTTGGTAGCTGTCGTAGCTATGATATTCTATATAAGTTTTGCCGGTGGCTGCAGTGTGTACTGTTTATTTGTAAGTAAATTTACATTATTAAAGGTATATTATAATATTTCATGTCTTTTCACTGTCATTGAAGGTATCAAATATATGACACTATATAAAAAGATTGAATATTTAAATCTTATCATGTTTCATAATCTGCGGCTGTATTTAGGTATATTGTAATCTTTGACGTCACAGATGACTGATAATGCTATAGATTTTTTCTTTGTTTTTAATCTTAAGAATATCTTGACAAACATGTAAAATTGCTATGTACTTATATAAAATAAATAACTGTAACTGAACAACTATAACTCTTCAATATTAAATGTAAGTCATCTTCACAGTAACAGTACTGAGAATTCTTCGTCCGCAGCTCGTAATGTGCTCTGTGCCACGTTCAGAGGTTATACTACCACAAAATGTTATTTACAGATTCGATCTACAATTTAAAATATTTAAAAATAGGAAGTTTATTTACATAAAAATCTTATATTTATTTAAAATTTGTTAATTTTTTTAAAAATATTTGTAAGTAATAAATAACATATATCTTTATTATATACTAATATTTAAAGAATTAAGTGAGTTTGTATGTTCGAGTTGTGTAATCTCCGGTTCCGCTAATCTGTTTTTTAAATTCTTTCACTGTCAGGAGCTCAGTATATTATCTCTCAAAGTATTTTCATTTTAGTAATTAATATTGTCAATAATTAATACCAATAAGGATATAATAATTGTCATTGATTCTAAAACGATTTGAATAAAAAAAAATTTAACCTGTAAGTTATATATAATTCGTTACTTTTAGCTTAACTATAAAGCTTACTTTTACTAAAAGCAAAAAGGTTAAACTTTATAAGACTAAATTACAATAACAAATGGTTATAACAAAATAAAACTGTCATGGAGATAATTATTATTTTTCCAATATGTAATTTATCATTTAAATTATAATTGAAGTTGGTCAGAATATAATTAAAACAATAGGCCGGTAAAATTATTGGTGTCGGTGGCCGTGCGAGAATAGGCTCGTTGATGGGGGACTGCATATTATATACCTACATATGTCGTTACTTTATACTAAATTATACATCTTTACCGAAGGATCTTTTGGATAGCAAACAAAGTGACGGAGAACCAGCAAGTAACATAGATTACTATTATTTATAAACCTATATTATTATACAACATATCTTAAACACTATTCTTGTTAAACAATCAACGGTTTTACAGTTTACTGTCTTAGTTAATAACAAATGGTGGTTCTCAAGGATAGCTTTAAAAAACATCTAATCAATCTATAACTAGATAAAATTACTAAACACTGATTTAATCCAACAGTATTATTAATTTAATTAAAATATTTTCAAACCTTATTTCAACCCTGAATATATTTCTTATTGAGCTCAAATTTGATACTCTCCTTTATGTAGTTCCGTTGACAAGGACAATATATATAAAATATTGTTATCAATTCAAATGACCGCCGCAACGAAACAGCGGATTACATATTTGTATTTAACTCACGCAATACGAGTATCAAATGGCAAGGCTTGATTTATAAAAAAACAAAAGAATATAATAAAAAAAAAAAAAAAACATTTTAGCCACCGTGACAAAAAAGTTAAGCGCGTATTTTGGTAAAACCCATCCATTATGGCACAATGAAAGGGCTTAAAAAGTAGAATACGATACAAAACTTTTTTTTAATAACTTGTATTTATTAAACATTACGTAACACATTACTTTATAGGAACGCTGCTGAAGTCGTCGCTCTTAAACTGATTAACACACACATATATAATTGTAGATAAACATGAACAACACACACACACAGAAACAAATATTACTCCGCCAATTTTCACACGTTAGCCACGCCTTCAAGAAAGTAAATTACTTGTAATACAACCATGAGATAACAGATTATCCGCATCACTGGCGTCGAATTAAGAACCCATAAATGGATCTGTTACAATCACCACAGATATAATCTGCTGTTAAATAATATTATATTATAGACGGTCAGGGGTCAATAGAGATTTCTACAAATTTTACCTATAACTTTGTCTATTTACATACTAGCGGTTTTTAATGTTCATAATTTTGATCAGGATGGTGTTAGAGAGGTTTGTGTTCAACAAAGGGTGGATAAAATAAAAATTACAATAAAATAATAATAAGAATTCATTAATAAAAATATTCCTTACAATACAATATTTACATATTATTATATATTTTAAATTTATTTTTATGTTATCTACCCTAATTCCAACATAGACAATTTAATGCATACTTTATAATGAACAATAATAATTAATTAGAACTATATTTAATAATTATAAATGATTATATATTTTATGCATATTTTACAACAAAATCATGAACTGGAAAGTATATTGTTATATTACTTTTAAGCTCATTTAAAAGGCGGTCCTATTACAGATATATCTATTATAAAAGCTATTAGAATATAACTCGTCACATAAAAATTATCACATGTAACAATTAATGCAAATTTATTACATTAAAAATATTCCCAGCGTTCTAAAATGTTTTTAATTGAAAATAAAGCAGTTACTTTCACCCGTCCAGTACGAGACAGCTAAGAGTTTATGTAAATAGTAGAGCCGTTATCAAATATCGTAAAATTATAATCATTTAACAAGGAAATCCGTTTATTGACTATAAACCCGATGATCCCATAAGTGTATGAGCAGAGAAAGTCATGTCACTATGTGATGCAACACATCAGGACAAACAAACTAGTGTTGTATTTTAAATTGATCTAAAAATCACAAGATAAGAAACATTTTAAGTGGTACTTATACCATTACATCGCATACTAGACAATTAGTTTCAAAATTATGAATATAATCTATATGTATATTTCTATTTCAAAGCTCCCGTCCAAATCTTCGATTATAAAACTATATATTTTACAAGTATATAATGAATATGTATTACACTGTATCCATTTTGATAAGGTTCGTGCTCGTCTCCTGAGTGAAAGTATGAGTTCTAAAAAATATATCACTTCTTCTTCTTACTAAAATAAGTGTTCTTATGTAATGTGTAGTTAAATTCATTTAAATAAAAATCTTGCACTTTGATATCGTACTAAATAAAAAAAAATACATTATTATTATATAACTAATTTTATTTAAGTCCATTAAGACTTTACCCATTTAAAAGATATAACTAATACTTACAGCCTATACTAGACGTACCTCGATAACGTCCTTCAGCAGGAACCGCCGGACGCGTCTTCTCCTCGGCGCCGGCTCCGAGTCTCTCTCTATACCCTCGTCGTCTGTGTCCGCTCGACCGCCCTCCGACGTCTCCGAGCCTTCTGATAGACCACCGAACTCTTCATCGTCATCTGAAACAGTTTGAATTAACTCTATTATACTGTAGTTTATATTATAACTAAAGGTCTTACGATCTTACAATCCTCTTCAGGGGGACACGCAAACTGACTAACTGTCATTAATATTTAAATCAAAATATCGTTACTATTGGTAATTGTAAAATATAGATTTTGTTTAAAAATTTATTGACCAATAACAAATTCCCGCGCTGATCCACGAATATATTAAGCGTCGATATAAGTTAAGTGCTAAATCCGTCAATCATAAACAAGTCATATAAATTATACGTAATGTTCAAAGCCTCGCAAAGTTATTACAGGACCATTACAACCTACCGTTAAGCTCCTGTATATGATTAAAGCTGACGTTTTACAAGACAAAGCCTTCGTTAAACTGCCAGCGAGTAACAGACAACAATATACAATCTAATCCTGACGACCTTGGCGACCACGTGTGGTCCAATTGCGTGTCGCAAGTCGCTTCAGTCACGCTCCGGTACACCGAGACCCCCTTCACACGTAACGGAGTCCATCATGAATCATAGACGAGATTTTACACTAACCACGTAACTGACCAAAACTGGGCGAATAACTCAATTCGAGTTATAAATTACTAGTTCTGAAATTTAATTTGTTTATTTTTTTAATATATAATATTTTCTCATATTAAAGATTCTCTTTATATGGAATGATGCGGATGTTGTGTAAAACATTATTTTATCTGTTACGTAACAAAAAGGAAATTAAATTAAGAACAAAGCAAAAAAAAAAACAATATTTATTAAATTATTGTCGATTTAATCAAACAAACAAATAAATAAATAAATAAATAAACAACAATAACGTATTAACTTAAATTGGATAAAATGAAAATGACAAATGTTTACATATAAGCAAAGACGAGATCATAAGCACTAAGCTATGGTAGTTAAATGATAAGATAAAAGTAAATATCAAATCACGTCCAATTCCAATCAGATGAAATAATGATTCTGGACGTTAGTTAAATCATCAAAACCAATACTAACAAAGGACTACATGCGGCTGGTTTCGCCACAGCTGTCGTAGAGCGGCGCCGGTTGGATACGATCTTGTGGATTGTGTAAACGATTATTTAACACTTAACATCACCTTTGATCTGACTTACAATGACACATCTAGTATATATTGTTAGTGATCTTATTGACGTCTCTTATATTAAAACAATTTGGTTTTGCTTACATTATACTTGCTTACATTTTGCTTGAATTATCATACATATTAGCAGTTTTCTAAGGTAATAAAAATTTTTACTTTCTTCTACTCTCTAAAATCTTTATTGATATTTTATGCTATTTTTTATATCTGACATTAAAACTAAATTAAATTAGATAAGCTTGTTATAGGTTTCTTTTTATTGTTGCAATGATCTCGTGGCTCTAATATGGGCGTTGAGTAATATTGTACACTGGCTTCTTGTATAAACACGGGGATATGTCAATTGTTTGCTAATAGAACTATATTTGATAATGACTAATACATCCGAAATCTCTTTGTCTAATATTCTGTGTACATTAGCACTCAATCTTATTTGACACAAGTAATAAATTTGCTTTCCATTGGCGAGACATAATCTTACCAGAGAACTATATTAGATATTATTGAGAGGTCATACGGCACGACATTGTATTATGAAATCCATCCTCAAACAAGACGTCCAAGCCGTTATATCGATATAATAATAAATAATTAAAACAAATTGAAGGGATTTACTTTCTCTCTCTCTCTCTCTATCGTTTATTTACATTATATTATATTATATTGTAACTCATTAGACTCACTAGTTTTATAGAACTTGTGAACTTTTAGGGTTATGTTACTAACTGAGATATCGTATCGTTACTCGCCTTCGTTTCAAATCCTGCTCGTGGTTCATTAGCTTTTAAGCAAATAAAAAAGTATGAAATACTGCAAAAACAATAAAAACATCAGCTGTGTCGCAGAACATCATGGTGTAACACACGCAGCTAACGAAGTTATCCCGTTAGGGGTCTATGGGAACAAGTGCTGCAACAAGCAACGGTTAGTGTTAACGACTACTTATTCTCTCCCACGATGTATTGCCGTCTAATAAATTACCTCATACGTATCGACTATTTTGCTACAGATAATACATTTACCGTTCATGTATTACTGTGGTTGTAACGTGAAATTTCATTACAGCCTTATCTAGAAAATAATAGACGTATATACAATACGTATGATCACTGCAAGCTATATGATTCAGATCACCAAATAAACTATCATCACCCAGGAGTGTTCCATCTATCAATCTATCTAAACAAAGAAGCCGTGATCCGTCCGTCTGTACACGCTATTAATAATAATTTACAACATTGTGTATATCAACACTTATATGGCCCTTGGAGGCGCCACTTTCTCCATGACCTAACGACCTTATAGGAGACTGATATTTTCTATCACAACACTGAGTTTAAGGTAACTGTTATGTTTGAAAAAAATTATAGAATGTATTTTTCATAATAAATTTAAACCCTAATTTTAAAACCCACACCACGACCAACGAGTACCTTTATTGTAATACAATTCAAATGTTACTTTTAAATAGAATACACCGGAGTTATATCATAAGTTTTATTTATATTAAAACAAGATATCAATATCTTAACCTAAAAACAAATAACATTAAAGATATATGGATGATAATACAAGACGAACCAGTTTGAGATCAGCTGATATGAAAGTCAAGGTTTTGGGCATTACAAGTTGTGAAGGACAAGTAGCGGCGGCTGAGGCAGCAAGTTTACTCTGAATGCGGTAAGTGGGTTAGGGACATCGAAACCGCAGTGTACGGGTCCACTTCCACTGACAATTTATAACCAGCACTTGTGAAAATACGAGGAAGGTTTAAAAGTCTGACGTCCAACTAGTAGCAAGTAAATTATAGATATTCTTTTAAAGTATAAGTAATTATGTCGAATGATTACTTTCAGAAAAGTTTAAGTTATAGGGAATAAATTATACCAAAACATAAAAACAATCTGTTTTTTTTTAAGTAATATTTTGATATGCGTCGGCCTAAATCAAAAGTTTACTCCGTTACGTCAATGTCTTCAAATAATAAAAACTGTTTGTATATATTTTTAAAAACATGTTAAAGTTAAAATATATTTAAAAAACAAAAACACAGTAAAAGATCTAAATAATAAAAATTTGTTAAGTAAAATATCTAAAAAAATAATTATAAATAAATTATATAAACCGTTAAAGTATTGCACACACGACTATTGTAAATTATAATTATTATAATATGGGACCTACATACTCGGGGGACTCGTGTGATTTCTAATGAAAAGTTATTTAACTCCCCTTAGTATTAGGACATTGTAAGAAATCATAATTAAGAACATGTGGAGAAAGTAGTTGCAAAGACAAATAATAACTTTAAATTACAGTAATATAAACTGTTTAAGTATCAACACTAATATAATTCTAGGTGTATAAGAAGAAATAGTGTTAACAAACTGTGTAAGATAATCTTAACTTAAATTGGATGCGCATGCGCAAGTCAAAGGTATGAAATGAATATACCTTTCGTATATCATGACAGTGGCAATGTTCACAGCTAAAACAATAACACCTACGATAAAAGTGACACATTATTACAAGGCCTGATGAAACAGCGACAGGACATTATTTACATAAGCTTAGGTAACCAAATTACTCGTGGGGCAACTTTGACAATCATATTAATAGCAAAGTGTCATAAGACTTGAACTTTTGAACACTTTTGAACTCTAACCTCGTCTCGTAATTTTATAGTTTAATTTTTGTTTTCGATTGCGACATCAAAAATATCTTATTTAAATGTAGAAGTGTTGATTTTGCAACATCTATCAAATATAAAATATGTAATAGCAATGACGTAGTATATAAACATACAAACTAGTTGCTGGCAGCATCTTCACCCGTGCTATATTTAAACAAACAGTTCCGATTTTTTTCAATTACATATAACTTATATTACATTTTGGAAATTTTTAATTCTTTAATTTTTTTCTGAGTTGACTTTATATAAGTAAGCTGAGCTATATTAGTGTGAAGTTTTAACATAATTAGTTTCGTAGTTTTGCTAGAAATAGTTGAAAACATCCATCCTCAACCCTTTTGATCAACAATTGATATCTACGAAATCTATCTGGTCCAAGAGCATGTACATATTTTTATATTAACAAAACACAAACGATACGAAACCTATACACCGTAGGCAATATTTAGCAGCAGATAATACGGTGACCACAATCTCATGCTTCATTCAAGTGGGAATGTATTGATGGGGAGCCATTTTAAACGAAAACTCCACAGATTAATATTTCTGAAAAGACATAAACCCTATTTGAACCAAAGAACGAATTCTAAGAGCCATAGACGAGTAAACGGAACTTAACGGACCATGCAAAATTTACTACGAAATCACCGAAACATCAACTCGTTAAGATGAACATGCAAAACATTCTCAGTCGCAAAGCCGACCATGGAAACAACATATCTGAAATCTGATCAATGTTGTACTCGCTTTAAAAAAAAATTATGTAGTCACATGTCTGTTACAGAACAACCAATATATATATATATATGTATATATATATATATATATATATATATATATATATATTTATTTATCATTGGAGCTACTTAAGTATATTATTAAGACAACAAGTATTATTTTCGGTAGGTCAATGTTACAACTTTCCAAGGTTTAACGGTTAAGTCAAGAAACAAAGTAGTATTAATGTAATTAAACAAAATATATTTGATTTATATTCAAATTTGTTTTATAATGTTAAATGTTCCACTGTTCAAAAGCCGTGGGAATATCGTGAAGATACTTAGATCTTCATATAAAAGCGGCGATAAAAGATTCGAGCAAACTTTCTTCTTTCTTGTTGAAGATGACCTTGCAGGTTACTGGGTGACGGTACTTTTTAAAAGTTAGGTGTCATCTCGAATTCAGATGTTAATCTTATTGTTAGCTTTTCTAGCTGAGCTCGATTAACTTTAGGTTGTATACATCTGGCTCGACCGGGGAAGACCAAACTTTGCAACGGCGCAATATTTCTATATCTTTTGTTTGAGGGGTCCGGATGATCAAAAACTCTTCACACAATCATCTTATAAATTAGTCTCAGTTTTTACAGATATCCACGAGCCTATCTCATTTGCCTTTTAACGATTCAAAAAAACCCTTATAAAAAAGTAATGGAACAAAAAGAAATTAAAAATGGCTCGTCCAACATTATCAGATTTTAAAGCATTTTCAATAAATATTGGCAAAGAACAATTTAAGCTTATCAGTGAATAAAGGCTGGAACATCCAGGTTTAGATACAACGACCATATCAATTATATAATCCACGACCACCTGTCAACGACCGACTGACCTGCATTAGCATATTACGCACGATCACATTGTGATTTAATCACTGGTGTCAATGGATTCAATAGGAATATAAATACATTCACTGACAGTCATGAAGGTAGAAAATAAAACGATATAAAGAACATTATGAACTGATTTATAATTTTAAACAATAAGGAAGCTGGGGATTTATAAAGACATAAATATTACTGAAAAAATCTTTTATTAATGAAAAGTGTTACTGGTTTTTCCTAGACTTTATCAAATGTATGATGAAGTCTTGTGGCAAAGCATTCCAATCCTCCTTAAGCTCCTATTTTTGTAATTCCTGAAGTTTGGCCGGAGCAATATTTCGACCTCATATTTTACTTTTTAATCCTTCCTTCGTCCGGGCTACGGGCTGGCCACTCCATCGCGGGAATATCCACCTCTTGCAAGTATTGCAAGTATTCTCGTACTATGGCAGCGGTATGGCGTCTTGCATTGTCATGCATACAGAGAAATTTATCGCAACTGGAATCCCCAAATAGTACAACGTGGTCTTTAAGATATACCGCTGATCCTCTACATACCGCTGAATTGTTAATTCTCTTGCTTATCGACTAAAATTGTCTTCAGCAATGAAGACAACCTCAGTCTTCGTTTCGAGAGAAATGCTTCCCCAGAAAATTCACAATAAACCGCCATATGACACACGTTCTGGAATGCAAATCTGGGAATATCTCTCTGTGGGTTTTCTATAGACCTTTACCCGTCCCGCATTGCTACAAAGACACATTCCTGGACTGATCGGAAAACAGGAATGCTCTCCATTAATCGACTACATAATTTTGTTACAAATCAAAGTAATATCCTTTTTCTTCAGAATAATGTAACTGTAATCACAAGATATCCTTTAAGTGTTGAGATGCAAATGATGACTTATTTCAAGACATGCCTTTTTATACCTGTAATTAGTCTCGCAAACTGCATCATTGTGAAAGTTTGAAAAAAAATATATCATATTAAAAACATTTGAATTATTTTAAATGGAAAGCAAACAAACAATATTTTTTTAAATGTTCACTCGTGCGCCTACATTACACCAGATTGTAATATTATTATCAACTATAATTAACTAAATGACGGTAACCTCAAGTATGCAGGGTGTCCAATAATTCCGGGACGTCCCGGTGAGTGCTAAAGCAATCCCTGGCCGTTCCACTCAGGCGATGATGATAATGTTGATGATGATTAATTTTTAGTGTGTAGCTTTAAACATGGCAGCATATGCAATTCTGCCGTTTAGTCCCACATAATCTCCCGGTCATCACCTTATTGTACGGGCTATACGTAACGGATTTCTCCAACCAATCATAAAAAAAATCCAATAATTAAAATAATTAATTATTAATTACCTTTTAGGTCTGTTGCGAATGACATAATAAGAAAAATCAAATACCCATGCTCTATTAAACATACGAACGTAAAGTAAATTTAACACTAATTAGTTTATAAACTACAAGCACGTATTAGATCTTTTAATCAAATATTACAAATCAAGAAAGTAATTTACATTTTTAGGTCGTATTTAGTTTTTTCGTAAAGACCTTTAATTTCAAACTGGTTGCAGGAATTACTTTAAGTTATTGGTTAATTGTGATTGGCGTAATAATCAAAATATGCATCGAAAAATGTGCATCGAAGTTCAATCATATAGAACAGAATCAGAAATAGTGACAACTCAATTTAGATTGAACAGATCCGTGAGAGTTAGAAAGGGTGGTGAAATGCAGGCGGAACGGATTGTCTCGACTCATTGTGAACTAACACTATGGGAGGGGCTCGAATAGCTGTTGGAGCAAAGGTCGCTGATAAACGACAATATCTAAAATGTCACAAAGACCTCATAGGACTTTATTGCTGAATTGTAATTATTTCGAGAAAACTATAGTCACAAATATGATATTTGAATTACTGACAATGAATTCTATTATTTTAAAGACATCTGTTTTTATCAAGATCGATAATATATAATTATATATTATCGAACCAGAAATGTTTCGGTGTATCTTATCATTAAAAGAACATCACCTGATGAACGGAGCACATATAAAGAAAAGTAACATTTGAAATAAAACTATTTTTACGGATTAAAACTCGCACATAACAACTCGTGTATAACAAGCGTATCTGTCCCACAGACACTAACATCTCGTCTACCCGTGAACACGATTGCTGCAAAGTATTCGAAACGTCGGGTTAAAATTAAAATGTAACCAAATTATACGCGAGTTTTAATCCGTAAACATAGTTTTATTTCAGATATGTACTCGTAAAAGTCTAAGAAAAATAACATTGCCTAAAAAAACAGTTTACAGCAAAGTTTGAGGTAAGTGTATGTAAATTATGTAATTTTCTCGCTATTGTATTTGCAGCACGATTGATAGGATACTAAGGTCTAGCTCCCGTTCCATCAGCCGCTATGTACATTATAATAAGTTTCTCATCCAATTATTGTTGCAATCCATTGATAATGTTAGGGCTTATCTTCATGGAAGTGTCTTTAATGATATCATTTGTAGATGTTATATAGCTATCCTCTATTATTAGATAACCGGGAATGGTTTTGTTTCTAATTGTATTAGTGCTTATTAAGGGTTTAGTGTTATTAAACATAAGCGCAAGATAGATGATAGATGCGTCATAAAAAAAAAATAACATTAACCAATCGAACATCAATGAAGTTGAATTAGAAAAATTCCCATGGATATAATGTTCTATACGGAAGAAAGAAGCAACGAGAAAAATACACTTTTTACCGTGAGCCAGCAGCACCCATTGTTTTAGAAAAGTTATATCGAATTGTATAAATTTTCTCTCTAGGTTAAATAACTAGTAAGAAATAAAACTTAATCATAATTTTCTTCAAAATAACATCAATCAAAAACACGTCGTTTCTCAAATTTAAGTCGTCTTTATTCAACACTGTATTTTGAAGGTACAATTTAATCTTATCCACGAAGAAGGATTGAAAGATTTAAAATTATTAAAATGAAAAGAAAACCAAAACATCGTATTCAGGTAATATAAAATAATATGGTGAATTAATGTTTGAAATTGGTTTTATTAAATGTTTTCTTATCCATGTAATGGGAAGTCATCCATTCGATTCAAAATCTGTATTAGTTCAAATTATTGGTGAATCCATGACCATCGAGCTAATTCACGTCGACCATCTAACGGGACACCATAAAGGTTACGCTTACACAAAACTTGTTTGCACGCACGTCTGTTCATCAAAATCACAGCACGAGATATAAAATAACAATTTACAATAATAATAATGTCAAATATTATTTATTTATTAAAGCTACTTTTATAATAAACACGCTTTACTTATTCATAATAATATAAAAATCTATCATTAGCCAACAGATATGTGACTTTTTAAAAAGCTATCGAAAGTAATTTAGTTTGACATTTAAAAGTTTAAGAGGTCTGTCAGTTACGTGTCAGTAGCTGGTTAAGTTTTCATTTCTTTTGCTGCATTCACACTAATTTCGAAATAAACTCACCTTTTAAAGTCCATTTTCAATTGTAGTTCAATAAATCATCTAACTTTTGTATTCTGCGCCGCGACATTAATAGCGACAAAAATGGGAAAGTATTGTCTGTGCTTTAAAATGGCGATTATGATCTATAATGCGTTTTCACTCACGCTAATCCAGTTAAGTAAAATTTGTTAATGGAATAGACCTCCATCTTAAAAGTAAATGATTTCTTATTGTTCTTGTGTTACCTGTAATATTTCCAGTCATCTCAGTGATGAGACCTTCGAGGTCAGGTGAAATGAGCCGCTCCTCATCCTCCCCGTGGGTGTAGTCCAGCGCGTGGTACACCACTATCGCCAAGTTAATCACCAACTGAAATAATCAAACATTGTCATTGTTATATTATTCAAATACATTTATATTTCATAACATTTAACATTTCCCTAAGATGTTACAACTTTTATTACTTCTTACTAAATCCATTCTTGTTTATTCAGCATGACTATCATGGGCATTGAACGGAACGGCTGATGCCAGTCTATTGTTGATACACATATTACCAAACTAATAATATAGCAGAATAAAAGCTTAAAATTACGGCGCTTTAAAAAGATCTTAGACATTTATAATTTGTAAAAGTCGCAATGTTTTAAGCGCTTGATTTAACACAAATATAAAACTTCAAAATTCTCAGTGTTCTTGAAGAGTGGCCTCGCAATTTCTAATTAACACTGTTGTGGTAACAAGATTGATGAAAGAAATTAATGCATTACGAATCTATTACAATAGATGCTAAAATTTAAATAACAGGTGGTAGATGGTAGGTGGGACATTATTTCGACTATGAAATAATACAAAATACTTTAGATATGTAAGTTAAGTTCGTCTCTCAATATCTGCAAATACGGAAATTAGGAAAGTCGTTGCAACACTCGAACTGTGTCAGGATGTAGAGGTAGATAGGAAATTTAAGCAAGTGGCGATTACCAACAGCTAATACACTACAGTATTCCCGAGACGGCGGCGCTGCAGTGGTCAGCCCAGTCCATATACCAACTGCAATTTGCTAACTTTGGCCAGGCTGAACAATATAATATTTTTCACAGGAATTCCGCATGGAGTAATGCTTAACACAAGGCTAACCCAGGGTAAAGAGATTAACAAATATTTTGAACAGTGCCCTAAATGCAACATCAGCTGACACCTCGCCACACACAGCTAGGAATGTTACGGTTCTAATAGACAATGACAGGCATATCATTATCGAACCTGCAAATAACCAAACAGCGCGGCGCTTATCGAGTTCATTGTATGCAAATCACGTGCAATATGATGTTGCATTGTGTTGCGCAACTTAACGCGACTGCGAGAGCAATAGCAACATCCGATCTGCCGTAAGCTGAACAATGAGCGTTGCGTGTGTCTGCTCTATTAGTATTTCTAAGGTCACTAAAAGTATTTTATTAAGTATAGTGAAATATACGACTCATTTCACAGTACTACTTTTTATTATTACTAACAAACTACTACCTATCTAAGATTATTTTGACGACACTAATGTTATTAAAAACACTGTCGTTTTCGCGCCGTTTCTTTGCATAGTTATTATATAATGAATAATCTTCAAATAACTATAATAATAACTTTATTATCATAAAAGTAAATCAAGATTATGCTAATGTAAACTAGTCTAGAAAGTTAACTTAATAAGAACTGATTATCACGTCAGTGTTCAATAATCATAAATATTTAATGTTACGAAAAGAGATTTATCACATTTATTTGGCCTTTAGATCTTTAAACGAGTACGAATAATAACCACCTACATAAAACTCTTTAAACTGAAAATTTAAATCAACATTTCAAAATGTTATAAAAAATCATAAATTCCAAATCCGAGACGCCACTTACAGCTGCCATTAAATATTATTA
This sequence comes from Mechanitis mazaeus, assembly GCA_959347395.1. Lineage (NCBI taxonomy): Eukaryota > Metazoa > Arthropoda > Insecta > Lepidoptera > Nymphalidae > Mechanitis > Mechanitis mazaeus. The sequence goes on from OY365743.1 coordinate 14,515,934, forward strand.
AAACGTTGTCACGAACATATTTCAAGAACTTTGATCTCTTTCTTATGAAAGACGTGTGTTATCTATCACGCTTTAGTTACTAAACCAGAGCTCTATTTTTCTATAATTATTTATTAAGCATTTTATTATTAAGAAAAAGAAAATAAATTAAACAATTTTTGTCATGAGTCACGTCTTCTGTTACATCTCCTTGAAAATCCATTTAATTAATCAAAGTTCATCTAGAAACGACGTATCAAATCTGACAGAAGTAAAAGTCTCCGTGCTATTTATACATCTAGAGCTTATCGCACAGATCGGCACAGAGAGGTGTGTGTAATGAGGTCACTAGACCTATATTCAATTGTACTAAGATGAACTATGATAACCCGTTCTCTAGTTACCCGCGGGTCACTGTCGTACTGCCGTGGAACTGAGGGTCTCAATAGCCCTTTATGGTTCGAAGAGAAAGTACTAAGGGTTAACAAATTGTATTACGATTGGAATGACTGTAAATGAAAAGATTGATCTTCCTATTTTATAATAATTTTATAATTAATAAATCGTCATAAATATATTTGTGTGATATGTAGTCTCGTTAGGGGAATAAGCAATAGGCATAACAAAGTCGTAAAAGTCGATAAGCGACTGAACCAAGGTTATTGACATTGAAATATTACGTGACTCGTGAAAAATACTTGTAAAAAAGTCACTAAGTAAGAAATATACAAATGAAAAAGTTCTGATCGAGTTACGCTTCGTAATTTCTTTGACGCATTTGTAAACAAAGTTTTGATGTAATAGTTTTTTATCTACGATGAAAATAATATGGTTATATGATTATTATTTAGTTTATTATTATTACAGTGTTGTAAAACATTTGAAGTTACTGTTTTGCGCTTCTATTTATTGATTTATTCTCTTAATATCATTTATTGTTTTATTTGAACAATGATTCATTTCATTTGCCGCGAGTCCTTCCACCATCACCACCGCCATGATATATATATAATTATACCTACGAGATATATTTAATTTTTTAAATAGACATTCTCATGTAATTAACGAACAGATGAAGTAATTTATAAGTAGCTTACGATAATTCAATTAATTTTTCATAGATTAATACAAATTAAAATAACTTATTTGCATATATTATTATTGTTATATTTCGTATATTTAATATTAAATTCTTATTCAGTATTTATTTACCATTTTCGCTCGCAGTCCGTAACTCCCGAGCAATTTAATCGAATTACTTCACACGCGTTTTGATTAAACTTCATTGTATTCGGTAAATTTATTAAATCATTTATATATAGTTTAACGAATCGAATGAGAAACGATTACAACATGACATACTGTTATACGATTGAGTTGTAAAGTAATAATCGATCAGCAGAATTTAATTCACATAAATATTCAACTACCTTGAAACTTAATAAATTTAATACTGGGAGCGCGAACCAGACCTCAATTTTGACTCGTTGCGCTAGCAAAATGTAGGTATGTGTTAGCATATTGAGCGAAGCGAGCTTCAAACAATACCGAATCTGCATTTACGAAACGTCGGTGCATTCTGTCCTCAACTATTATTCAATATAAAAAAAAATCTAAAAATTTTGTAAACTTTTTTTAAAACCACCACCAGACTGATGTTTATCAGTGAACAAAATTTGGAAAGTATCGGATATACCGTTTTTGATTGATGCTAGCACAAAGGATTCTGAAAAGTTTCTCATAGAGAGCTTCGCTCTATTATTAATAATAACATGGGTATAATTGTAAGTACCAGATAGTTAATAAGAGATAGTTAGTGAAATAATAGAATTCATAACTGAATATGCACCTGCAAGACGTTATAAATTAAACAAACTGACAGTTTGTTAAATTAACATCTGTAAATGCGTTCTCGTTAACGGATTGCTTATTTCTGTTATCTTTAACAGTTAAAATGCGTATATACATAACTACTAAATACAGCTACAGAGCTAACGCTTTACAGAGAGTTACAGTTTACAGTGGACCCTTTTCTAATCTAACGAAAATGAAGTCACATTTTCGTTATTAAAAAGGCGTTTGATTAATTATAATTTCTTCATTTAAAACATTTATACTTTTTACGGTTTACAGATTTTAATAAAAATTATGAGCAAAAAAAAAATCATATGAAATTAGGTTATCGGCAAAATCTATAGCACCGACAGCATTGTATGAGGTCTAGGAAACACAATCAATAATAATGTATGTTGCCAATAAATCTCAATATGTGTCCTTCCTACACCGCTATCGTACATTTAACGAGCCATTCATTCTGTTGCGCAACTCCAGCGCCATCTATCGAATAGAAAGCTTATGTAAATAGACTGGGACCGTTTGGCGCCGGCCGGGGCTTCCTTATTCAAATTAACTGCTAATCAAATGTCTGATTGAATTTAATGTTTCACTTCCAAATTGACTTTTAGCCAACTGAGATAAAGATTTCAACATATTTAGGTGACTGATGTATACTAACGGAAATTCACAAATCAATTATTACTCGCTGCATGCAAGCTTTGGGATTGTGTTTGTACTGTTATTTGTGACTTTATGTTTTAAGACATGAATTATCAAATAATCTTGTTATTATAATTTAAATTTGTTAAAATATTGTAGATATTTTAAATATATCAAGTTATGGCGAGATGTGGTGGAGCGTGTTAAGAGGTGCTTGTCTCTAGATACAATACCAAATAACAAGTAAATTAACATATTTACACTATAAAGTCCAGTGCCGGGTGTTGCATAAGGAATTATGCACCTCGGAAATAGGCTTCAGCCGCTCCAATTAATCATAATGATAGTGCTGACATTATTGGCTCTTATACAGTGTAACAGCAGCTAAGACATGAAGAACACAACTTTTCAGAAAAAGATCATATTGTGATATACGGTTTCCAATTTTTAATTGACGGAAAAACGATAAATCTAAAATACTTTATAGCCCAGTATTATATACACACATTAGTATTAGTACAGTATTAGTACACAGTTTACAAATATGTTTTAAATACATTAGAAAATATCTATTAAGAGAGTAAGGTTTATTATGAAGATCGCCGAGATTATCGTTTCATTCGTTAAAATTAGAACGGTCTTCTGGCAATTTTTCGCGAGAAAAAACACGTTAGGTACGGTTCCCTTCAACTCCTCAAGCAGACGGTTACCATTAACCGGAGACAAATAAAATGTTATTTTATTCCTCCTATAAAAAAAATATGAAGACGGAAATATTGTTATTTTATATGATGGTTTGTGCATTATTACATTACAAATTTTATTCATATAATATACATCGTAAAATTATAAACCAAAGCCCGGACATACAGTTCAATGGCTATGAGGGACAGGTGTCGTCGCAGACATGCAGTCAGACATACGTATAATTGAATTCCGACAATAGCTGAAGGATAGCATGTTGTGAAATGAATAGGGTATTGTATGAGCAGTAGTATGATGCAGTACACCGAGGAGATGTAGTCACGACTGCGACGCGACGGCCGACATGAGAAAACCGTATAATATTGTTACACACTAAAATGAAAAATTAATAGAATCAACTTATAACTTGTTTAGATTATAATAAAGGATAACTTATAATTCGTTAAATATAGTAATAACAATTATCTACTACTTGTTGTAAGTAGTAATTATTGGTTAATGTTAATAACCCTGTGTCACTCTGTGTGTTCTATCCATTACATTGTAATATATGACGTGGACTACAAATAAGTCAGATCAATTGTTTATAAAGTTCAACAAAGTTGAACAGATTAAAACAATATATCAGATCAAAATTAAGGTGTTTCATATTACAGTTCGCAATCTGGAAACTATACTGCATTTCTCGGGAATATGAGTATGAATTCCCACGTTTTGAGTTACGCAACAATGCTTTGGGGAAAGGAGAGTGTGAGAACGGAATTACATTATGATTTTCGTATAACTAAATAAAATTGGATCCTTAGTAAAAGTTGAACATACCTTAAACGAAGTATTTTATAAGGTCGAAACTACATACTTAAAACTTTATATAAAAACACACAGGAAAACTAAAATAATGTTGCTAGCACTAATTTGAATTCCTTCCCTTGTGAATTCCTTCTCTCGGGCGCTCATCAGACTGCGGCATCCTGAGAATTTCCCTTTTTACACCACTGGAAAGTTGTTGATGTTCTTTTTGCAGATCAGGTATTTTATATAAAATGATTTTATTATAATAATATTATTTCGATCATTAACTAATTGCAACATCATCGCTTAAAATAACACTAACTTTTTACGAATACGAGATACGAGAAATAGAAATGTTTTATATTAAAATAATAATCAATTTATGCAAAATCGCAGAGTCGATGTCATTAGTGATTTCATAATAATGCCTATCGAATAAAATGTATTAAAATAGTTTTTTGATATTTCGCGAGAGATATCGATTATATAAATGATAGTTATATATGGATTGCGCAAACTATCGTTTTCCACTCGTTAGAAAGCTTCTTTTTATATTATAATGGCTTGGAATATTATTATTTCAAAACGATTGCATTGTTTATAATTTTAGTGTCGAAGCTTTATTGGATTACATATTGTAAAATTTTATTTGCAAAAGATTAAAACTGAAAGTATACATTCCAAAAGCTTTGTCAATAGCCTTTCGTAGCAGCTTACTATAATTAGGCATATTTTTAATATTAAAATTTTATATATTAATACGTTGCACTATTCCACAGCCGAATACAAACTTCCAATGTATTAATTATCAACAACAGATGATTAAACTACACTTAAAAGCTCTGATTAGAATTATTGATACTATTAATAAAATCAGTAAACGTGACGTCATAGATCACTAAAATTATTAATAATAAAATTATTTTACAGTAGAAAATAAGAAAAAACAAGAACAAAAAAGTTTAAAAATAAAATTTATTTATTTATAACTTTTCCACTTTGAATCCATATCAGTGATCACTCTTGTATGTCAATTATAAGAGTCAGGACAGCCTATTTTGATACCATACTTATCGAAATAAGCCCTCCTGGACACTCTCCAACTTAAGAGTTACGGCTACGAGGATTCCAAACGCGCCCTGGTCTGAGAAGAACCACACAACAAACTCAGCCGGGTATTTTTTTTTTGAGATCATTGTTTCAACAACAAACGTCAAAAAAAAACATTTTTTAAAGAACAACAAGCACCAACGTAATCAATCTAATATTAACTAATATTAATGAATAAATATAGCAATTTGACTGCAACACAACCAGCCACCGCAAGCAGTACCCCTTCACGAGTACCACTCGACGGCATGAGGTTGGGCCATCGAGAGGTGGTTATAGTTGCTATGATTTCTAGTGAAGTTTCTTGATAACAAAGGTCCGGTTACATTTAGACATTGAAAATCAATACACGAATAATCGTTACATTTAATAAACCACCAGCTCGTTCGCTGATTTTGTACTAGCGAAAGTTTACTGTCGCTTTCTAGCCTAAAATGTAAAGTGTTGATCGAAATATATCAAAGCTTTAGGGCTGTCAGACTTCACGAATGAGATAATAATAGATTATTGTTAAATATAAACAATAAAGTTTGCACAACTTGCCTCAACTAAAACAATACAAATTATTGAAAAATAATTATTTATGGAATGTAAATAAACATCTGACCTTTAAGATATTTCACAGATGTTTTAATACATATATAATTTTTAAAACAACATGTGTACATTTCACTTTTTAAATAGTTGTAATTATACGTAATATATTGAATAACATTTATAAAAACATTTGTTGGCTTGTAATTTATTAAATTTGAGTAAAATATTATTGTATTTTGTCAGCCCTGCTGGTGACTGATCGATATGGAGTCGCTCGCAGCCATTACTGTAATGTAATGGACGAGTTGAATTACTTGTCATAAAACAGTCAATAAGTTGATATATAATAGGTAGTATGTTCACCTGAAACGTATTTTTTACAAAAGGATCCGTTGATTCCGATTCATTAATTACAAAACTAGAGCTAGTATATTGAAGATTTCATTTTAAATTGTATATTTTTGACATTCACTAATATAAACTATTTATCTTCCCATACATAACACCTACACAGGCTTTAATACCTTAAAGTTATAGATGGACAGACAGTGATGTCAGCGTCACCTTTAAATTACAGTATCTTTTATCCGCGGTCTAAAAAAACAACAAATTGTTTCTTCTGAAAGGACTTAAAGAGTGGCACAATCTTTCAGTAAAGAGCATCCATTCAAACTTTTCATTTTTATGTAAAGAAGGGAGACAAAACACTTCCATGCGCACTAGATCTATACGACAATATTTATTATTTATAATACAGTTTAAAAATTATTGTTATAAATGAAACAAATCAACCCAAGGCAGGTGACATCATTCATTGCTGATAAGACGCAAGGCAACACATTATAGAAAATCCTTGATCTAGAGTCAGACGCACGGACCCCGACAGACCCCGACCCTTGCTATCAATTAACCGATTACTTGTACTTATACTTTAAATAAAACTATTAATATTTGAGTATAACTCTAATATGACCTAACTTATCAAAAAAATAATTATACTTATATAATATATATACATTCATCATCCACAAATTCAAATGATGGTTGATTTTCAATTTATTTGGCAATCTCATCCGGTAAAAGAAAAAGTGCATGAAGACTACTTCTCATTATGATAATTCTCGTAACTATGACGAGTACCAGCGGTCATTGGCATCTAATACACGACGATCTTACGCGGATAATGTAATTCCTTAGTGCAATGAGTTACATTATTAAACCTCAGCGTGAGCTCGGCCACCACAGCATCACCTGCGGCCATATTTTACTAATTATCTCATAAGAAGAAAGTTCGCGAACAATACATATTCGTAATATTACGTATCATGCTTTCAATCCTAATAAAAAGGTTGCATTAATTTAAACAAATTCCGACTCTATTCTCATGAAATTAAATACTATTACCTATTAATGAAATGTAATAATTTAAATATAATTAAAACTTTCGATTTAATAAGAATAGATTTGTTGTCTGCTGTCTGTGTGTCAATTCGCTCCGATCGCCTGAGTGTAAATAAAATAATGAAATCAACACAACAGTAGAGAGTACAAATGAGTTTGCAATTAAGACCCGAGAGTAACAAACATGTATAAAATTAAAAACAAAAAACATTAAAAACTTAACTCTATTTATATAAGAGATTATATAATTAATAAATTAATTTTATATATTGCATTTATTTATGGGTAATTTATTTTTTTTTAATTTTTTATGTCTGTATATTCGAGCAAAACATACTACTGAACTAAATGTGATTTAGTTTTAGTTTTTAAAAAGCTTTAATTTTATAACAGTCATTATATTTTAATTCAACAAGTAGAAGTTCACTTATTATCTGAAAACTATGAACAAAAGTTATTCGCAAAATATACTTATATAATTGTATTATAATGGATAGATTGAGGGTGTAATATATACGTAGATAGATATATAATATCTGCTGATATACTTACATATCTAATTTGTTCGAGTGTTGCAAAATGTGACTTGTATTGAAAATGTTTGTATTGTTTCAACGTAAGATATTATCTTAAAGTGTCTATAAAGTATTATATTATTTTAATACATTGTTAGTTATTTTAGTACATAATATAAAAATAAAGCACGGCTCAACATGCGCCAAGCTATCGAAAGTAAACACGAGACACCAAAGGACGGAGAAATTTTACTCCATTCAGATCTCCGACGAGAACTTTCGACACATTAACAAAACAATATTGAAAAGCAACCATCGTAAACTTTTACTTTATTATTATAAAAAATATAAAATGTTTGTTGAAATATAATTTAATGTAGGAAATAATAGATACCTCAGGTTCTTTTAAAAAAGTAAAATATAATATAAAAAAAAAAAATTCGTGAGGATAAATTGAAGTATTCAATTAAATAAATCCTTCAATCCAATTTTGGCACAATTAGAAAAACACCGTTAAAAGTTTCACTGTGAAAATAATACGTTAATAAAATTTTAATAATACGTAAACAGGTTTAATTATAAAAACAATTAGGTACTGCTGCAAACTAAGTACATTATTAGGCATCATCATGAGAAGATAAAAAAAATAGACACATTCAATGACGTGTAATCAAATCACATGTTTTTATTCGCCGTGATTGATGGAGGTGGGACGGCAGGTCGAGAGAGAACAGGTTCTGTAAAGTCGGCTCTCCACCACAAGACAAATTATAACTTACTATTATAGCCTTAGAAATCTTGTCGATACAATAAAATTGTTATCGACACTCTTTAAGCTACAAGGGAACATAATGCAGGAGATATTGCTTTAACTGTCTCTATATAAAATTATTGTTTTGTCAGATCGTATATTGACAATGATCTTTCACTTTAAACACTATATTATATATATATTTATTTCATAAAAGTTACATCTTGTACAATAAGACTTGTTCCTTGTGATGAAAAAAAAATTGTAAAATCTTAAAAAGTATAGCATTTCACTTTAGCTAACACACACGCTTTATATTAAAGGTTCATTTATATTAAAGTACCGATAAAAAAACCAAAGATGTAACACATAGATCTGGTGTATATTTTTGTCATGATCATTACGATGTACAATGCTGAGATGAAAGTGATTGAGTTCGTTTTCTTTGAAGCGCCTCATGTTATGTCCGAGTATTGACAGTTAGCGAAGCTTTTAGAATGTCAATTTCACTTGCATCAATTATCGCGAACTTTCAAAACAAAATGTTATTTGGTATTTTGATTTTTTTATAATAAATTAAACCACTTGTGTATAAAAAATATATAATCGCTTTCTTTTATGTTAGGTCCATTGACATGAGCTTAAATGTTTGTAAATTGGGCTCGGGTCGTAAAAAAGTAATAAGATTTTTGTAGAAAATTAAAACAAAACATCGCTTTGTAGAAAGACTAATAGTTATTCTTATTTAAAAATCTGTCTTTCAATCGGAGACAATATAAGCAAAAAAATTCAATTGTTATATCAAAAGTTCACAATATGATTTAACATTATAAATGTATATTTGATGATACTAAAAACTAATACAACGCGTGCTCAAGTACAGGTCGGGCAAATGACTTGTTCTACAGCTTACATACACTTGCCATTGTCTCTGGCCATGCGTTATTGATGAGACCACTACCATATGTAGTTTATTTGTATTTACACATCGAGTGCATTCATTCTATTTACTAAATGAATTATTTACCTTGGGGCCAAATTTAAGTGGCATCTGACAAATAAATGGTATAACGGATAAATTGTTCGAAACCGTTATGGTTGAGAAATGTAGTATTTAATTTTAGTAATATTTTAGCATGTGTTAGCATACATTACTTACTTCATGAATATTCGGGTTAATTAACTTTAATATTGCATTCATTTTCTACTATCACTTTTTTGACAGGAACTGCACTTTCTTTTTTAAACATCATCCTTTCTCACCTTCATAAAAATATTATAAAAATTGCTTTACGTGTGTTTTGTGAACATTTTACTCTCGCTCGTGGAATTCAGCGTGATCTGGGTTTCGGGGACACGCGAATTCTTCTGTGTGACATTTTTAACTTAAAATATATTATTTTTAATTGTTTCAATAATCAAATTCCATTATGGATAAACATATTTCATGTTTATTTTTTTTAAACTTTAAAATAATTAAATGTATTTTGAGTATATTATTTACTAAACACTCCAATAATAAACATCGCACATAACATACAGGTGTGAATAGTATCGCGACGGTCGTGCGCGGGCTCACGCGGCGGAAGCGCGAGGGCTCGGCGCTCAACGAATTGTGACCCGTTACTAGCTGCAGTTTATTGACATCGTAACATACATTATATTCATATCAACATACATATAAACAAGTTTTTGATAATATACTAACTTTCTCATAAAGAGAGTACACAAATATGTTATTTTTATTAAACATGTTGTTTTAAATAGCTCTGCTGATGTCATTGCGTAATAAAACATAGCTTTTTTAAATTGTTTACGACAAAAGAATTATAGTATGAAAGTTAGATAACTTTACAATAATACCAATAAAACAACAAGACATAATATAACCAATCTATTTTACTATATATATGCAACTAATGGGTACAGGTGTAATCTCGATCAACGAATATAATCTCGCACGCGCACAGCGGAAGTGCGCAGGCGCAGGGCGCGAGAGCTGCTCCCGCGATAGTTTATTGACATTGTGACATACATTATTTAACATACATATGTGTGTCATTGTTGTATGAGATTTATTGATCTCTTAAAAGATTGACAAACATTTGTTTTTTTATTTACGCAGTATTGTTTTTACTCATAGTATATAACTTATTAACTGTTTCATTTTTAAATAATATAACACAATAAATATATTTTTCTTTTTTGTAAAGTACGTAACAAATTTGCATTAAATATTAATGTAGAAGTATCGAACTATAATGTTATATATTATGATAAATAATCTAAATAACCTAAAGACAAAAATGTTAAATAAAAACTTTAAAACAAGCAAAAATCATATTTTAAAACCTCCTATGGGCTGATATAGTTTAGTTTTAATACTCCGAGGCAGATGTAACTTTACCATCTAGGAACAACGATTGTGTGCAAATTCTTCATAAGATATTACTTACTATAAATAAAATACGCGTCTCTCCAGCTATTGAAAATACTATTTTTATTTATTGTAATACATTGAAAATTATATAAGTAAATATAACATGTAGATATATATACAATCTAAAAAATGTGTATTATTTGGGGCATCAGGAGAATGTTATTCTAAATTTCAATATTCGTTAGAATAAAAAAATTACAGCTCAGATATTGAAACTAATAAGTTATTTAGGCGAGAAACTAAACGACAGCCGAGGGATGAGAACTGATTCTAACAGATAGTGGGTTCGAGTGCACAGCTGACCGTTTTGATAATGTTTCATTCGATAGTTACATAAACAATTTACGTCAACAGAACACAACTAGAATTTTTAAAAATAATTCAAAATATACATATATCCCCATTATGAAAATTAAAACAGAATAAGAATACTAATTGTTTCCTATGTACTTCCGACATTTCTACATCTGTTATAAAGCCTATAATTCTTCTCAAGGTTTCATTTAGAATAAACCTATATATCTAATTTGCTGCGGTCACTTTAAAAATATTTTTAAAGAGTTATTCGTGTCTTTGTAGTCGTTTAATGCTCGTTGGAGTCAAATGATTACACAATACTCAAAGCAGACCATAACCGTATCATCACTAAAATTCACCGCATAAAAGAATAATAATATTTATTAAGATTTTTGACTCTGACTATATTAAAAAATAGTTTCTATGCTATTATTACTGAATAGATATTGATGTAGTTCTTATAAATATACATTATATTTAACAAAAAATGATTTAGGTAATTACGTAACTTATTAAATAAATAACAAATAAATTGTATATGCTCTGGAGAAACTCTATAATATTAGTAATATGAATGTTACATATATTATCTATTACATCAAAATAAGAAAGTAGAAATTGCATTAATTAATGTGTTAATATATATATATTTTAAATGCATTGAACACTTTTTGTTCTGACGAACTCCAAGAACCATCTTCAGTATTTTTTAAATCAATAACATCTTATAAGGTGCCAGGCGTAGGTGTAAGATAGTATAGTTAGTCAATACAAACAAGCATAAGGAAGCAATAAAGCCATTTACATGAAAGGAGGTAACTAGAAACTTCTTAAAGAGTTTCTAAGTTTGTTGAAACTTTTTGTAGAATCAGGTTATTAAAATATAATTCAAAATCTAAGTCAATAACGCGTATATGTAATTTTAAGGAAGATAAAGAAAAAAGAAAAACTGATCTCATATATTTGACGAAAATATATTATATATTATATATATTGACAAATCAATGTTAAGACATTTTGAAAAGATAGAGGGGATAAATAAAATAGAAATAAAATAAAACGAATAATCACTACTTAATATAGTTTTTAGCAAAGTCCTCTGGTATGTAATTTTTCTTAATTCTCAAATAAGCTATCTATATCTGAGAAACTTAAGTCATGAGTCAATTATATATAAAAAGTATATTTGTATGTAACATTCTTGAACGAGTAAAGCTATAGATATCCGTCTCAAGGATGGGAAGAGGTAACGTAATAGAGAATAAAATAATATAGATAACATCAAAAAATTAATAACATCAGCGGCGGCACATGCTGCTTACATTCCACAGCCTCAACAGTCACCTGCCGCCGCAAAAACTATAATGGATATCATTACTGTACGCGTGCTATTATGTCCAGTTACAAAACAAACGACGTTAAAGAACACCCGCCAACAGACAGTCGCTCTCGTCTAGTTCCTTAACTTAGTTTTGCCAAAATTATTAAGATGATTGTCGAACTTTCCAAGAATCAAATAAGATGGATAATCAAAGATCCATTGAATTTAATTCTATTATATACTAATATTATAAAACGAACCAGTTTGTTCGTTTAAGCGAGCTAGCGGGCTAGGCTTGTGGCTTCGAAACTACCGAAATGGATTTGAAAAACTCGTACTGATTACGGTTCTCTAGTACTGTGGCATGTACATGAGGAAGCCTAGGCTATAGATTATCTATCTACTACGCTACTGCGCTTAGTTGTGTTAATAGTAAATAAAATTATTCGCACGTGTAAACCCGCGAGTAGCATCTAGTTATATTTTTAATTATTAACAACACTAATTGACTAATTGTTTTTATTTCTATTATTATCTGAAGAATAAAAATGTTGATACTCTTAACATAAAATTCAATAATATAAAGAGGAATATACATGAAAGTTTATAAAAAAAAAAACAAATAATTACAGCCCTATTAGTGGATAAGGTTAGTTTATAGCTGGCAGTACAGAAGTCACGACAGAAAACCGCAATGCAGTTAAGCTTATAGGTGTTAAAGATAATAGTAATTATTTAAGATGTATCCAGCCGGGACATTAATGTTTCCCACGTTTCGCAAATTAACGATAAACTCTGAGCAGACAAAGGAGCAAAAACAGATGCCTTCGACGATAACAAGGCGACCATCGACAACAACACCGCCGATAGAAAGCGCATACTATCTTTACAACTCGCCGACGCATACAACTACATTTGGAATATCTGAATAAATGTATAAAAAGAGAAACTAATGTATATAGATAAATATATAATTAAGAAACGTAATGTAACAACAGAATATTAGTGTTCTCTGTGACCATAAACTTATTATAAATGTTTCTCAAAGATTGCGTTTTTTGTTGGTGATATGGGACATGGATGATATCTTTGATATAACTAAGCTACAAACCGCTCCAACGTATTTTAACGGTCGCCACGCCTAACCGGTTTTTGCCAATCAGAGCTAAATCGTAGTATCAATGGACGCAACAGGTATTTATTGAATGTATAACGATTTGAAGTTTAACGGAAAATATTAAAAAACCTAACCGGCACAAAACTTGATTGACAATGACTTACCGACTTTTTAAATAAAGGAAATCCAGTTTTGTTTATTAAAATAAGAATTAAATAAATTAATACTACATTCTTTAACTAAAATACTATAAGTAATAACGAACGGGTAACGTTCTAATGAGCCTCGGGAATATCTTCATCTAACATTGTTCAATTTTCACTGTTACAATCTCTAATGAAGCAAGCAGTGCCGCTATAAATTTTACATTTAACGACCACGCGGTAATCTAGATTAATAAAAGACGATCTACTTATATCAAACTGTGAGAGCCCAGCGGCGACATTCATATACGATGCGGTCCCATTACATACAAATTGAATTATTTATCTACTACTAAACATATTTTGTGGTTGCGTTCAGTGTAAGTATAATAGGAAATATTGCAGTCCATTGGTCACACGATCCCAGTTACAGAAGCAGTAGACACGTGGGCACCGCCGCAGCGTCGACCGCGGAAGAGATTCATCTTTCATCTTGCCCCATAAATAGCCGAGACAAGACTTCCAGGTATCGAAATCAATAAGCTCTGAAATGTTCTATGTATGGGCTAAGATTTCATAAATATATTATATTATCTTTCATAGCTTTCATAAATATATTTTATATTTCATGGATTTCATAGATATATTTGTAGTTCTAATGCAATTATAAAGCGAATAAATGTTTCTGTTGAATTAATGTGATTTTTATAATCAGCTACCACCAACTGAAATTTTATTATAATCAAACCAAGAGTTTTGTTTAATTGAATTACGTACAAATTAGTATGTGATTTCGCTCGAAGATCCTCGAAAATAATTTTCTAAATATATATTGAACGATCTTCGATCCTACCAAATTTTAACAAAATATGAGTTATGTTCGAACGACAATGAAAAAGTTTTGTAAAAGCTAATTAGTTATATCATTTAAAATTAGAATATTAATAAAACGTGTTTTCTTAACTAAATCTGAGACAGAAGTTATTTTTAAACATTAAACAAATTAAAAGCAATATATGTAATGACTAATAATGGTACGAAATAAGCAGACCTGGATCCCGCGACTCGTGGAATCTACAATTCGGCAGCTTTAGTTCTATGTAGTTCTGGTAACGTTCGTCTGGCTGCTTTTTGTGTTAAAAAAAAAATAAGGCAAAAAAACAAATTTAAGAACTACTGTTCTAATTGCTGTCTCATAAATTGAATACTTAGATATAGGTTTTTTTATACTTAATGTAAAAATTACATGTAGAAACTTGGTTTGTATACAAAAAATTTCGGTTATAATTTTTTTTTCTAATCACAAACATCGAAAAGCAATAAAATACCTGATGACGAGGGTGCGTCGTCGACCGTTAGACTTGATGAGACAAGTGCTAATAGGTGACCCCGATCTGACGAACAACTGTACCAATGATAATTATAGACAACCAACTGAAATGGTATCAAATATAATAATGAATATAATAATTAATAATGAAGAATGGTATCAAATGTAATAATTATCAAATATTTGCCTAATACGTGCCATAGCACGAGTGACTGAGGGGTTGAAAAATGTTAAACAGATATTTATTGATAAGAAACTTTACCAAATTGAGTTCAATTTACTTTTATACGTTTAAGAATTATGTGTATAATATTTCTTTTAGTAGTTACAGACAATAATTTCATATTGTAATTTGAGTTTTAACCTAGTATGGCGGGTGATAAAAAGGATAATTATGGTTTCTAATCAAAACTAAGCAAGCCATAGATATCTTATCTCATAGAATAGTGCAATCCTAAATCCCCAAACACTTGAGGTGATAATTATGGCTAATATTTAAAAGCTATTGAGATATCTCTGTAAAGGTATCTTGACAGGCGGCGATCGCGCACGTGCTCAGGACATGCTCCGTGTAATCGATAATAATACCATAAGAACGTTCCAATAGATTACCTACTCTACTCGTACGTCGCCATGCTTTGATTTAATCGTATCTGATCGCATCATGTTCAAGCGATAAAGCGCAATTCCCAGAAAAGGGTATTTTACATTTCTGTAACAAAGATATATAGAATCTAATAAATTATAACAATTTACCAAAGAACAAAATGGTTATAAAATATGTACATGTGCTTATTTATGACATTTTTTGTGAGTTTATAGACAAAAAGTACAAACAGCATCCTTTTTTGTTGTAAATAGTTATATAAAGAAACGACAGATAACATACAGTGTTGATATTTTTTTCCAGCGCGTGTTAAGTCATTTCTACAGTGCCTACGGAGCGCTGAACTTTCGAGCGCCAATAAAAAGCGAGCAATTGGCCTTGACCGTGCAGCGCGCGCTCACTTCACGCACCAAGTCATTGTACGACGGTGTAGTTTAACTTTACCAAAATAACGTACCAAGATTTCCCTAACCTACCACAAGAATTTTGAGTTGTATGAATCGCCCTGCTCAGTTATTATTTTAAAGATTTAACTAATATTTTACCTGTATGTATATGATATCAAATATTATATTGAACCGTCAATATATTATTGTGAGAAACAGTATTAAAACACAGTTTCTCGTAATATAACATTTCTTTACGCATAAAGTGAGTCATGTTTAAAGTCAGGTATATCTCTCAATATAATTTAATTGTAGAAAGTTATAAAAGTAGGAGCTTCACCAGTGAGAGGTCTTGCGGAGTGTTAAGAATTAGAAAACCATTTATTTAAGTAATAAGCCTGTACGTGATAGCAATCATGCACACAGTCAAAAGACCGAAATCCAGAACAAGGTCAAGAATTATCTCAGAGGAGCTGTGAGCGGACAATGGACTACCATTCGTAGCGTGGACCGTGGGAGTGATATTTGAGACACTTAGACAAATGTACAATAGTAAAACCAAAGTATCTACAAAGTGACAAAGTAAATAATGTTCTTTCATCGAACGAATAACACTCTTAGGGCGACTTGCCTAAAGCATAAATTGGCGAATCAGCCACTAATGACAATAGCAATGATATAATGGTGGATGTAAGATTCAGAGATACCAGAAACGGTATTCATGTACATAAACTCAATTGTGCTAAAACTGAGTGTCTGTGCCAAATGTTAGTTGCTTCGTGTACCTTATACATTATCGAAATTAATAAACGTGAAAAGAAAGGAATACATTTTTTTGTGAACCTTTTAGCGGTAACATAACAAAATTATTAAGTTTTTCTGTCAGTCTGTTTGATGGTAGGGTAATGCAATCTAACTGTTAGCATGATTACTATAACCTAGAATCTATTAGAAGTTCTATCATCTAGTAACGGTTCTCCTGACACCGTCGTATCTGCAAGGTATATAGCCTTGTGCAGTTTATGAACTCATAATAGATTTTAAAGCCTATAACTCATAACCAGCAACAATCATCTCAATAAAGTTGTACGAAACGAACATGGTATAGTCATAACTAACAATATGATTTTCTTTAAATTGATTGCATCACACCGACATTTACAAACTAAAGAAATATAATTAATTCAATCTTACTATAAAGTAATTTTTTAATTTTTCACGTTGGTATATTATGATAAATAATCAAACAAAGCTGTATCGTTCTTTAAACTCAAAGACACCCCTGGAGTCTTATTCGCTACGACCAGACGGACACTTAACTTACCGCGTTTAAATACACATCCTCGTGTGTTACGTGCTGCCAAAAACTGTCCATACACAATTTATTGTGTCATACAGACCACGATTAATCAATTCCACACCACAGAGCGTTTATGAATACCGTTTAAATTTTGAGCGAGATGTGCCGTCACTCATTATTTTCAAAACTCTCTTCTCATGGCGAATAAGGCTCCAGGTTAAAGATGCAATAAATTTAACTTGGACTCAATATAAAGTCCTTACATATAAAACACGTCTAGTATCTTTTTTCCTCAGGGCACATGCCTTCAGCACTAGTTTTCCCTATATAAAAGTATATAAATTAAGCCTTTCCTTTGAAAATCAATAGTCATGAACACATTACTCATATAATAATGTTAGTGAGGCGTTAGATTGGAGTTTGAGACATCATCATAATTAATGTTGGAAGAAATATTTGTCCCTGAGATATCCCTGAGATATAACGCTGTAAGAACCCTTTACTGGCAATTTAAACGTCATTAAGGACCGCCAGCCGTGGGACAAACCTGCTAAATTATCTAACCAATTAAATACTTGTCTCAAATCTTTAGACTTAACATTGTGTAGTTACTTGTATTCTCACGGACTCACTAATCTGTATAATCTTGTTACAATTTTACAGTTAATACCACAAATGTTATCCACAGTTGGTACGAGTCATTAAGAACTCAGAATTATTTACGTGTTAGTCGTAATCATAGAAACCTATTAAGCGTATAGAATATCAAAAAAAGTATATTAATGTCATTTAGACGTGCCATTGTTTTACAGGATGCAATTACAACGAGGAAACCATCGTAGCGGATGTAACTTACATAATGTTTGTGTAATCCAGCACAATGTCAAATTTAGATAAATAATTAGTTACACAAAAGAATTGGAACATTAGAATACTGAGAAATTAGACATGCGAATTGATTATTAGATAAGAAAAAAATCAACTTAAAAGCAATTGAAAATAACATTTGATAAGAAATAAAGATTACAACATCACAAATTACAATCTGACGCGTTGCTAATAGCAAGTGCACTTGATGTTTAATAAGGCTTCTATGTCAGAGTTAATACACAGACCAGTCGCAGCTACGTTTAATATACACTCGATAATTTACTTACTAAAATCTTCTTGAATAAAACGACAAATGGATGTCATTTATCATTTTTGTATTTTAACAAATAACTAATTTATATTCAAATTATCTAAGACATACCTTTTTAGTTGTCGAAGCTCGAAACTAGAAATACTAATTTTACATATAATATATTTTCATATTCTACTAAGGTATTTCAAGACAATAAAATAAATCATCATTTAACAATTTAATAAATCATTCATCCGGGCAATGGCTTTTTATGTTACTGTGTCGCTTATACTTTCTCAAAACTTGTATCTCACACAGAATAAAATAAATTTATGACTAACAGTTAATTTATTGCAAATAAAGTTTGTAAGGAGGCGGCCACAAGCGACAAAGCTACCAAATAAATATCATAATTCGATATGGTTAGTAATGATCGATTTACTTTCGCCCAACGATTGATATCGCGAGAAGTAGCCAAGCTGGTGTGCGATCTTGTTGTTTCCTTTGTAGGTCCTGCTCTCGACAAAACAACACTACCATTTTATAATGCTGCCGACATGTTCCTTTAGTCTGAACAGGAATGCACTCTTGTGTTAGGTTAGGTTACATTTCATTCACCGCGAGCTATGTGATTGAACTTTGATTGTACGTATCCTTGAGAACTAGTTGCAGACACGAATGCAGAATCGTCTCATACAGTCTTGACCAATTATAAATATAAATTGTAAAATATCGTATTATTATATAATTTTAATTCGGTTAGTTGCAAGCGAAAACAAGACTGCAGATCACATTTCCGTAACATCATAGTCTATGAAATATATAACTTTTTAAATATAAAAGTTGATGGTTTATAGTATAGTAGTAGGAGGTATATAAATTTATTAGAGCAATAGATTCAAAGATCAATAGGCCTCTAAATCTTAGAGGAACAGCAGGTTAAAGCGTTTGAACCTTACGAACTCTCTGCCAATAATCGTTAAACATAAATAAAAGTCATGAAGACAATAAAACACCATCACGTGGTAGGTCTATAAATAAGCAGACATTGCATCGGTGAGTTTTTCCCACAACTGAGCGTCTCTCCATCACGCTGACGAATGAACATCGAAACTGCACTGATAATGCTCTGTGAAAACCCATGTTCTACAAATTATATTGTGTTCTGAATATTAATGTAATTGCATTTTATTTTTATTAGTCTCCAGATATAAAATTAAAAATATATATATATTTTTAATTTAACCGAAATAAAAATCAATCAAACATTATTACAGTACGAAGTAATTCAATAAATCTGTCCTGAAACATGAAATTGTTACAGATCGTAAATCTCAGCCGCACGGATTGAAGAAGGTCGATGCAACGGGTGTGTGGTCAGATCGTAAATTTTGATGAGGAGCTTGCGGGAGCACACGACACACGCCACGAAATGAACTTGCTTCAGTGGTTAAACGACTACGGTTTTATAGTTAGAGTACGTACTGCTGCTTGTAACATCATTTTATTAGTATCATTAATAAAATGTTTTAAATTAAATCTTTGCAAAAATTGTTAGGTATATAAGACGATAACAATTACTAATTACACCAAGCCTTAATTGGAAGTATAGAATGTGGTGTTATCTTTTAAATGTTATGTTATGTGTGTATTTATCATCAATTCATAGCATCTAGGGAGGGACCAACCAAACCCTCATTTTATTCTTTAACAGTATTATGAAATAAAGATATTGCAAGCTTAATAATTCAATTATTTTATATTGTCTCAATTTAAATTTAAAAGCTATACTGCATATAAGTATACATTAGTTACAACTTTTTAAAAGTTTCATTATTTGGTCATAGTTATACGTAACAATCCACAAAGCCGTTTCACTCTGGAACCACTCGTTAAGGAGTTCATAATATAACAACACCAAGACATCAAAGAACCATTTCAAACTTACCTCATGCTCTGATTTCACTTTTTCTCTGCTGCTGTCATCTGTAACAGAATATTAATAAGTTAGTGTTATTTAACATATAACAAAAATAACTAGAGTTTCTTATACTATAACTATGCATTTCAATAATATAACAATTTGACATGGTTCAGTGCAAATTCAGTGCAATTTCTCGAAGGCAATGCCCTTTACGAAGATTATTTCATTGTGGTGTGACGTGATTGTAATTTGAACAAAAATGTTGTGTACGGTTGACTCAGCATCCCGACATCAAGTAGAGATCATGTTATAACAAATCAACATATTATATTTATAAAATTAATTAAAATTACATCGTTAATGTAAAAGTCAATTCTGATTAAAATTTATTGTGTTTTCATAACATCGATGCTTACTAAATAAAAACATTTTAAAAAAGTAATTATTGTTATTAACTTAACCTCAATGAAATCCTTTTTAAAAGCGCAGTTGAGCTCAAATACGCACTCAGCAGGATTTATTTCATTGTTAAATATTTGTCCAGTGCGTTCACCCTCTGAGAGTGACATAACAATTCCGCATAACACTACATATGGCACATTGAGATTTTAACAAAAAGATATGAGAAAGAATAGCATAATGACAAAGATATTTTCTGTATTTAACTAGACATAATATGTTAATAATTCTGTAAGCTTTTAAAACAGTTTCTTTGCATAATTATCGTATATGAGTATCTTGAAGTGAAACACGTCAAAATACAAAACTAGCGACGTTTAAAAGTTCAATGCACTTTATGTTATGCTCTTATTTCTGCATGAAGTAAAAAGTAAAAGAAAGGAATAAAATGAATTTTGACCTCCAATTATTTATTATTTAAAATTAAAATATTGTTTAAAAACCTTCATACTTTGTTGAATAGAAAAAAAAAACAAGTTTTATGCAACATTAAAAACCAACGAGAAGGATTTTCAAGTGACAACTAACTACGAGAGTCGTCTCTTCAGATCCTGAAGGTAGGCACTAGGTACTTGCAGAATCCTTTACAAATACTATGTTAAAACTATAAGTTAGACATGTTAAATGATGGTTTTACGTTGTAGTGCTATAATAATACAATAACAAAAACCATATTTTATATATTTATCACAAGTTTTATAATAATTTGATTGGTATATGGTTATTTGTATATTGGTATATTGGTATATGGGAGGTGAAACGAACTTGAGACGCTAAATGACGAGTGTCGTGGACGCTCTTTACAATACGAGAGGACTCAAGATAGCTTTTGAGCAAGGATTGTTTACATTTTAAAGGAGAGATATTTTAAACGCAGCTATAAAAAGTTCGTCTTAAAGTTTAATTGTGTTGGACTAAAATTTCCTTGTGAACTGTGGTTTTTATATTACTTATATTAAATAAAATTACATGAGACATTATGAGTCAATCATTTGTACATATTACAAAAACAAATTAATCTTATCACTTCGGCGAAACAGAATTTTTAGCCTACGCAACTTACGTGACGTCTCTATTGTTTTCCAAAACAGAACAATTCGGTGTCTGGTTTCGTTAAGCAAGTGATTTAATGCTTGCAACTAGTTTTTATGGGAGTCTGCATCCTGTGGAGATTACAACATCGAGTTATGGGTTGTAATTATAGAGCGAACTGAGCCATCAGCGTTACACGATGGCGGATACTGTCATAATATACAAATATACATATGCATTTGTTTCATTTGTGAATGGAGAGAACTTCTAGTAGAATTTTAAATGATAAGTATAATTCAAGTATAGATAACAATAATCTATTTCTCCTTTCTAATCTTGTGAGTGTAATAGAAGGGCAGTACGATAAGGAATTAAACATATAAGTTAAATAAGGTCACATGGATGTTTGCATCAATGATTGTAAAATTGAATGATAAATGACACTCATCTTAAAAGTGTTCCTGTCTAGTGCCTCGTTATCTTGTTTTAAAATTAAACAACTCTATGCACAACTTTACCTTGATGATGTCTTATCACTTCATATCTGTGTTCGTATTGTTTATGTGCACTGTTTAGTAATCTCATTTGCAAGTACCTACAATACTAGGTTAGTTTAGTGCTTCAACAGACCAAAGGCAAATATTATTCAAAGATTATGTTTCTCGGTTAATGGCTGGTAATGTTTCACATGACACAAAATGAGTTTCATAATTTACATGTAACCGGTTTCATAGATTACATATAAAAGTACGTATAACAAAGACTTATTTGTCTATAAAAATGTAATTAAATGTATGAATTAAGTTCTTACGAGCGTAATAAAGTTATATTAATATAATTGTTGTGGTGTTCGGTTGTGGCCAGACCTAGCCACTTGTTATTAAACAACCAGAACCTAAACGGCT
This sequence comes from Mechanitis mazaeus, assembly GCA_959347395.1. Taxonomy (NCBI): domain Eukaryota; kingdom Metazoa; phylum Arthropoda; class Insecta; order Lepidoptera; family Nymphalidae; genus Mechanitis; species Mechanitis mazaeus. Next base: position 14,538,604 of record OY365743.1, read on the forward strand.
TATTGTTTCGATCGCGTTTTACAAACTCACGTGATATGAACATTTAACCAAAACATCATAATAGCAGTACTAGTATGAAATACAGCGCTACTGTCCGTCTGTATGAGTGCTACATGTCTACCTCAAAATCTACTATATGTATAGATTTTCGTGTCGTTATTTAGATGTAAATTATAAAATTATTATGTGAATCATATTAATAAATATCGAGAAGAAATCCGTGAAAAAAGCAATGAAAGGTACTCGAAGCCTTTTATTGACAAGTGTTTGATGTTTATTTATTATTAGCTTAAAAACTCAAAACAGTGTCAAACCGTATCAGGTTGTTTCAACACAATAAATAAATAAATAAGGCTTTAAGATGATAAAAGATTGTGTGTGTCACATTGACCATACGCTGCTCTAAGTCAGAATGTATATTGTTTCACCATGTGACCCAATTCTGGATCCGATGCTGATAAGATAGTAATTACTGTTTACTCGAGGGCAACATGCAAGACTTGAACGACCTTGCTAACAATTTATTGATTTTTCTCCAACTTTTATAACTTTTTAACGTACCTTATTAAATTTTCTGTTTTAGTATTTTGATGATAATCTATATATTTTATGTAAAAATATTTTATATGATAAATGTAATATTGAGGACATTTTACTGTACCATATTATATTATATTTATATTTAATATATTTATAGCTGTCGGTTACATGTCCCGAAAGGCTTCATTGAAGGGGGAATGTGAAAAGGGATAAAAATAAGTTAGGACCGTAAATAGCCTCCCTTAATATACGTCACTGCGTCAAGATCGCATATCAGCTGCCGATATGATGGTAGCTATCAGTTAATTATAAATTGATAAGATATATTAAATATTTGGCAATACTTGCTAATCTTTTCATAAAGTAACTACATTATTTGTTACTATATACTATTAATTTTAAACGATAGTGAAAATTGTTTATACACACAAGACATCTCCCCTATTGGTTAGCGTGTTAAAAGCCGCATGCAGTAAGTTTCATGCGTCTATAACTATATTATTTAAAATGTAAAGAAATTAATAATAATATGAATTCTTTTAATATATGTATATTTATCGTATGTAAAGGTACAATTAGACATTTTCTTTCAATTATACAACCGCTTATTACAAATAATAGATGATATGTATTAGTCGTTGAATATTGCTATTCATTCAGTAGCAGAAGAGTCGAGAGCTAAGTGACAGGCGGTGGTATATAGGCCTCGCCCGGGGCTGAATGCTTTCACGAAAGCTGTCGGCCGCTAAAATTGCGCTTTTCATTTCCTCTCTTGGAAAATATATAAAAGTATGCATAGTCACTTTTAAATATGGGTTAGGGTCGTAAATGTCAAAAATAAAGAGAAGAGATGAAAAAATATTTAAGTGTTTTATAAACCAACAAAACTAGGTCTTATTAATAGTTTCTTAACCGCGTCGCTCTAAAAATATTTTATATTGCTTATAAAAATAGTTGATCTTAGGCGCCCTAACATTACTTGTGATTCCGCAACATAGAGAATCGGTAAAGGGCATGCAATTTATCTGGCGATCCGTTCTGTGCTTTAAGTTAATGAGAGCTGGGATAAGTCACGAAAAACTGACGCCTCTAGCGATCGTGTGCGGAGTTGACCAACTGAGGCACTTTACCATATTACCCCTGAACATTGCCCATTTAGATTTCTATTGCACAGAGTTACAGTATAACCACTCTGCGTTTTTTGCACAAAAAGCCAGCTATTTTTATAAAACGTAAGAAACGAAGAAAACACTAGGACTAGGTTTGAAAACCAGAAAATAATAAGACCTGTACCCACTGATAAGATTTTTAATTTTTATATGTTATAATATATGAAAAATAACATACGGATGTATATAGCATTACAAGAATGTACTTTATTTCTTAATATTAATGTACATACAGACAACATGAGATACGAGGTGACCTAAGTATCTTTATTTGTAAATTTCTCCAGTAAATAATTAAATTATACAAAACTATAATATATATAATCATGAATTCTCCTGTCTTAATTATACTCCTAAAGACATAACAAAAATTGTAAATAACCTGCTTCTGAACATTAGGTATATTTTAAGACTTTTAATGGGGGTATAAAAAGCAAACGACGTAAGTACTAAATAACCATTTTATTTTATCTGTTCGTCTGTGAGTGAATCTAAGTGACGGATTTTGATGAAATTTGGTATGGTGATAGCTGAGTGTCTTGGTTAACATTTATAGTTACTGCAGGAAACTGTCTGACTCCTACAGAAAAATACAAATTACCTGTCCTACCACTTAATATATTTTTGAAGATTAGATTAAAATTACTACAGAAAAAATAAACAACATGTATATAAATTAGTTTTGAAATCCAAAAATAGATGGCGCCACAGGTTTTTTTAAAAATAGCTATTTTTGTGTCTTTCGAAAATATATAAGCAAATGACATCACCGGCGCTTTTCCTAAATAATGTGCAATTTGAAAACTTATAATATTTTCTATCGGTAATTACTACGCTACTCGTAAGAAACTAAAACGCTCAGTTAATACGTACAAGTTCTGTTGTGGCCGGCTTTGGCTTTATCCGCGCAAAACTTTCCCGTATTAAAGAAATATTAAGGAAAATAACAGGTATCGTACCTTAAAAAATATTTACGCGATAAAGTCCCGATATATATCTCAATAATGTGTAAAAAGCGTGAAAGTTTAAAAACAATAAATATTAAGAAGTTTGTAAAAATCATTACTGTGTTAGTATCATTAAAAAAATGTGCTTTCTAATAATAAATAAAAGAGCAAGGGTTACGATGTGTTCAAGACAGTTCCTTGAGGCTTCTTCTTCCAGCGCAAATACTTGCAAAGTAAAAAAATCATTGTAATTAGTATCTACGAGCTTTTAACTTGTAAAAGTCAATTATACAAAAAAAAATATTTAGTCAACTTTTCACCGGCGTTAAATCAATACGACAAGCGAATGACGTCGCGGGCACATCTATAATAATGTAATAAACTAATAAACTCTTAATTCTAATAGTTTCGATAAAAGTAAATCCACACCATACTTGCCATTCACTCGGCTATCTCCATGAGTGTCAAAGCGAGATAATGGCTATTGAGTGATAGCCATTATGTATAGATAATTAAAACCACCACAAATATTGCGACATATTATAACAAGTGTTTATTATGCGATAATTTAAATAATAACGGTAATAATTCAATTAATATTCCAAAACAAAAACGTCTATGTAAACATTGAAAATGTATTATCGGTTATTTTATCTAATAAGTACTAAGTAGTGTTTCAGATCTCATTCCTCAATCACACTGATAATTTTCTAGAGACACTTATCAGGCATACATCGTATATTTATAATCACTACTTTCACATGATAAACGAATGCGACATTGACATTAAATAAAGGGAGGGCACAGCTCATTTATGAAAACTATAATTATCATGTTTAATAACATCATTAGTACATTATTTTATATGTTGTCACGATACATATCTAATAATTCTGGATACGTTTCAATAAATAATATTAATAAATAAATGACGTCACTCAATATAAATAGACAGTATAATGATAATTCCACGAATTCAAAACAAAAGCTTCGTAAATAATAAGGACGTCGAGAAAGCGATATCGCAAAAAAAACATCACGACATTTCTAACGCACATTGTTTGACCGAAAACTAAAGTAATAACCGTTTAGAAAGTATTAACATTAGTGAGGTCAAGAGTTCGCGATCGCAGTTCTGCTGCCGATGACGCGCTTTACATCAAAGTATCTTTAACATCATAAGTTAGCTTACATTTAGCACGGCTAGACTAGCTTGGTAATGGTACCTCTTTGTTTGTCATCATGTTAGGTCATCGTTCAGTAACATGGTGAAGGCAGATCACTACAAAACTACAAAGGGGACTATTATGTTGATTGTTAGTTGCATAATGTACCAATTGAGAATTTCGTCAATGACTTTATCTTCTATATGAAGACTGTCCTATAAAAACAATCACATTGTTTAGTCAGAACCATCAATAACGTTGCCAAATTCACCTTAGAAAGTAACATCAAAAATACCTCACCATCAAGGGGTATATACTCAAAGAATTTCGGCCATTACACCGAATTGGTCTGCGGTCATTATTTAAGATGCGATAAGCCAAAACATTCTGTTACAGAACAGACAATAGATCGTAAATAAAAAAACTGGCATGTAATTTAGTTTCGCCATTCCATAAGATCACATGATTACTTTCAATGGTTAGCTTCAATCGGCTACATAATATGAAATCAGTCAATTTAATAAATATCACAGACCGAGTAAGTGAAAACATTACATTAACAATTCTCACATTCATTTGTCGGATGTCTTCAATTGTAATCATTTAGATTTAAGATAAACCAACTAGAGTTAACTTTGATTTCCGACTCGAACAAAGCGAGTAGAAAGTATTTTTATTTTTAAATAAGTTATCTCATCTGTTATTTTAATGAAAAAATTACGGGAATATTCGAGTATTGCAATTGTTCGTGCGTAAAACGAAAATACTTGTTTTTGGAATTCACCTTCACGATTGTTAAATACTTGTACAAATTAAAATATATCATAAACAATATCCAACATGTATGCCAAAAACTTTATAATTAACTATGATGGAAAAAGAAATATTAACTTAAACATCATTTTCACTCCTCCATAAAAATAAAATTGCAAGCAAACTCATGAATAGATGAATAGTAATATATTTATAAACACATTATATTTGTAAAATTGCAAGAGAATTACTACATATGGTGAAATTACTATCGCTTTTGAACTAAACTATATAGTTTATTTAGTATAAGTAATTACTTAATGAAGAGAAAACTTTAGAAACCCAAGTTTTTCAAGCTCAAGAGCCGCGAGCTGCGAGCACTAGAGATCTGTTCTAAATACTTTACAATTTAATACTACACCTATTAGAATATCTTACTGTTTTAATAAATGTCACATTACACCTACTTTGTATAAGTAATTGCTTTTAACACATTTAAAATTCATGCCCTTGTATTTCTGTTAGTTTTAGTAGTTTCTTGTTAATATCCTGCCTGTCGTCTTGATATGGACGGACAATGCAATATGTCTATTTTGAAATATAGTAAGTGATTTGCGAAAGGACCCGCCGCCGGCCTGACGTCAACCCTCCTTGAGGTATCTGGATTTTGGATAAGTGGTTTAGTAATAATTATTAATAAATATTAATTCAAAATTGTGTTTTTCAAATGTTAAAATTATTTTATTACAAGACATGACTTTCACAAACTTCAAAATAAAGTGTTTAGTTTATTTTAAAATTCAATCAACTTGAAAAATCTTTATTATTTATTTAATTAAAGAAAGTAACAACACATTAAGTTATTGAACAGTTAACAGATGTAGTTATGGAGTGTAGGTACTGGTTATAATATAGATAAATAGTAATAGGTTCTAATATATATAGTTTCTTTAATTTTTCTACATTAAATCAATACATCAAGTGACGATCAAACGAACAATTTACACTGAAGATAACACATACTTTTTAGTACATTTTAAGTGGTAGTTATTGGAGAGAAGGCCGTATATACATTTTTAAAACATATATATAATTTTCGTTTATAAAACAAAGTAAACAACGTCCAAAATTTATGTCTAATATAAGACATTACTATAATATTGATAACATAAGTGTCGTTTACTATTAAAAAAAACATGTGTTTAAGCAAAATAAACCTTTATAGTACAATATCAATATCGGAATTGTGAGAAGTCATATCTTATGACAAGTTCGCGTGTATCACAAATGAAAATGAACTATTAAATATTTTAAGATAAATCAAGATACGTGAACAGTTTTTAAGCTTTTACTGTTAATATTCTAAAAGACATTAATTTTGATAATTAAACCATACTTTTAGTTCACTTCTCAATCGATTATCCCGTGATGCTTAATTTGACTCTTACATAATTGTCAGTTGGTCCAAAACTACAAAGGATGCAACAGATATAAGGAAGTCTATAATGAAGTCTAATGTACAGTCGGTGGTCGGGGTGTCTGCGGGTCGTGGGGCGGAACGCCCTTGCGAACGTTCCCATGGGATCCCTTTGTTATGACCATTAATTATTTATGGAACCTGTGTAACCGTAAAATTAAGTGTATAAATTTTATATAAAAATTCTAATAAGTATTTTCTTTATAAAAACGCACAATAAGTACCTATATAAGTATGTCTTACATTTTGTAGACTTCACATATTTCTCCCAAATAAAAACATAATATAGTTAACATTAAAACAAGATACATGTTCGGTAAAACGCTTTAAATATTCGTTTAAAAAAATGTATACTTATATAAAAGTACTTTCAGAATTGACTCTATATATTTTTTTATTGCCTCCAAAAAGTCAGAATAATCGATTATTATAACATGAAAATATTATATTTTTTGGTTATCTGAATCATTTAAAGGATTGACTTTGTCACGTCAAAACGTATGTAAATCTTACAGTTTGTATATTAAAATAATACTACGGTACTAAAAACGCAAAAATATCAAAACATAGCGGTAAGTGTAGCATGCACCGCTCGTCATGATAGAAGGGCAGCGGAAGAAACGATTCATCTCGGAGACAAAACGATGAACCGTTATCCGGCTCTCAATGTTAACTCGATAGAAAGTACACAAGTAGAACAAAAATTAACTTAATTAAGGCTTATTTCTCTCTAAAATACATTTCAATTATTAATGACTTTTGAAAATATATCAATATATGAGAAAGTTAATTTAAATTTGTAAAAACGGCTAGATAAGAATAAAAGCGTTCAGTTTTACTGGAATCTATGTTTATTTGAAAATAAAATATGAATTTATAAAATTTTTCAATGTTTAAAATTAAAAAAAAAATAAATTAAATTACTATATCCCAATGATATAAACACATCGACTTGACCAGTCAGCGTTACGCAAGACGAGGCAAGTCGGGCACAACCCGACGACGCGGACGGTCGGTGTATTACAAGCACTTGCGTTCCGTTGACGTAACGATCGCTATAAATCTTCGACACTGATTCCGAATTTGAACTTCAAATTTTACGGAACATCGACCACAGTAATTATCCGTCCGATAAATCTTTTTTTTTTTTACGGAAAACAATACCATCAAGTTCGCTTTATAACAACACTAGGTACTCCGTAACCTTTTTTAGATTTGAAGGTTTAAATCTAATGAAGTACTATATTAATATATATAAGAAATCTAAGTTATTTCAAGTTGTTAAGTTACCTTAAAAAGTAATTGTTTTTTATCAAAAATAGTTGTACTTATTTTATAAGTAATTACGACTGTAAAACTTTTTGAAGCACACTCAAGGTTAATTGCTGCCTGCGTCAGAGTCGCAACCCCTTACGCAACGCTACAGTCAGTTGGTAGTTACCCATCGCTCAGACGCCGTTAACGACCGTTCAGTTTGTTTAGTTGACATTGACATTCTAATGAATATCTTCGCGAGATGCTGACTCATTTGTACAAAGTAGACAGAATTGACGTTTATGAGAGAAATTGCAAGTAATGCCTTTCATAAAATGGCATCATTTACAAATTAGTTTGAGAAGGATTTATATTTCACTAATATATCCGTTTTATACCGTCTCAAAAGTTAAAACAAGCCCGCAGTTGGCAAATTACCAAGATATCCTATTTGGCTGACCTCTTTACTTTTAAAGCCAACTTTATTACCCTCAAGAAGCCAGAATGATAGATCATAAATATACGATTTTTTACGATATTAAATAACCTTCTACTTACAACACAAGCAGAGACAAAAATATTACATTATAACATATTTGATAGGAATCATTCGGTATTTTTCTAAAATTACCGCATATCTCGCAAAATCAACTGAAGAAAAAATTATTTTCTTTGCTGGTTTTTCCATCCTTTATCAACTAGCTGTTATTTCTGATAATGATTCTTAGGACTGGGCGGCAAACAAGCTGTTATTCCCCCATGTTGGTAATTGGTGCGATCACCTAACGTACGTCTACGATAAGGACAATTTCGAAGTTAGTTTCTTAAAGAATGAGGAGAGTTGCAGAAAAGAGTATACCGTAGTTATTGTAGCTACTTCCCCAGTCGAGGGAAAGAATAGAACAACTTTCAAAAGATTACGGCTACCTAGCTGTACCTTCCCATCAAATAAAGATAGTTACAATAAACATATTCATAGTCGACTCAGTTCAGCAGCGAGTATTAAGCTCATAAAATCATACAAACATGAGTTCAAGCCTGTGGTCTCGTCCTATCCGGTATCAAATAACGCCGACCTCACGTGTCTCGACATCCTCAACCACAACAATTATATTTACCTCGTTACTCTTTTATTAAGTTAATAGAGGACTTTATATTACGAAGATTTTTTTGTCACAACTCTATATTTGGATACAGTCCAAATTTTAAAACTAAGTTAAGTCACCTTGATATTTCAAATGCTTGTATATTTACTTATATAAAAATAAATATATATAATTAGTTATTAACTTATAATTTCCTAATAAGATGTATTCGCTACTGTCGCTCTGTTGACAGCTAAATTAAAGATATTATCAGCAATCAGTAATACTTCTCAATGGCTCAATTATTGCGGTCTCATCTGGTTTGTACTTATCCAGTTACGGTCTCTCCGAAACTCGCGTGACTTCTCGCGCCGCTTTGTCACGTTTAATGACTTTATATTATTGTTTCATATCAATTAACAGTTTATACAAATACAAATTCAAATATAGACGTTGAAAAGTACATCTCATTCCATTCATAAAACCAGATTAATCGAAAAAAAAACTTATTATTTTTAACATTCAGTAAAGATAACAAGAATGAAACTGTTTCAACGATAGATAAACGGGTAATACGATAATGACTGTAACTTACACCTTTACAGCTTATCAGGAATTTAATAAAAATATATATTACGTTATAAAAAAGCGACATCCGAGATTAAACAAATGTGTGAAGCATATCAATTGTCAAAGCGTCCGCCCACTGTCCGTCACCACGAGGCCGCAGTCCTACGCCCCAGTTAGTAGAAAGGAATCTATTGTAACGCTCTGAATCACGACTTTGTTGGTGGAAGTTGCGCGGGAGCACCCTCTGCACACTGCACCCTGCACGCACTGAACGAGCTTGGCACAAGTATACAATAAAACACTAATCTTATTAGGTATTAGTGTTATCACAGGTATAAGATTCTTTTAAGTTGCTTTGATTCAGATTGTTCAAATCTTAAATCATGATAACAGTGCAAATCTTAAAACTCAAACAAACTTGCCGACTTTTTATAACCTATGACGAAAATACACTTTTATAAACCTTTCGCTCTTATCATATATTTTTTTTTATTACTATAGATTATCAAAGACTATTTATAAACAAATATTTAAAATATATATATATATATATTTCTAATATTTTATATAAACATAAACGTGCGTTTAATAAATTTTAATAAAAGGAATAAATACGTTGTGCCTACATCGACGTTTCATATATGTTGCGCGTGCGCATATTCGCTGTGTTCAAGGCCGTCTGTCATGTGTCAATGAATACTTGAATATGACACCAGTGCATCAAGGATATACCAAAGATACAATTGCACATTATAAGGTTAACATTACGACACAAATTATCATATATTTTTATTGGATTCTTTTAATATTTATATAAGTAAAAACATTTCTTTGATCTCCCCCTAAAGATAATATCTTCGATCTATTTAGAAAGTGTCAAGTCTGAGAATGACGTACAATATTATATCAAGAAAATCAATCATCACAAGAGACAACCTGCCATCTGTATCGATGATAAGGATTATTAAGGGAGGAAATGAAAAATAATAAAAATATTTTTATTGAAAAGAGTACTTAATATAAATTTTGGTGGTAATGGTGTTTATGATTATGATAAAATTATGTCATGGCTCTTCTTTGTCAAAACAGCATTTAGTAGTTCATATGCAACATATACTTGCCTACAAACTCACGAGTACAAAATATTGTGTATTTGTTTTCATTATAAAAAATAAATAGAAATAAAAAAATTAAAAAAATTTAATCAGCGGAATGTTGACATATCAGATGGTAACTACACATAAACTGTACGCTGTATCAACTCATGTGGTTTCTATAAATAAAAAACATTCCCTTAGTAGCCATCGTCTGATATACGTATAGCGATGAGTTCAATGGAAGCTAATTGGAGGTTTTTTGACGTCATCTATTTCCAGGCTTTTCTTTTTCATCTCTTTTTTTGTTAGTATTTGCTTCTTTAACAGCTTGTCTCTATTACCTCTTTCCTTTGTATGTTCTTCTTAATAAGAGGCAATAAATATAATTGTCGTTGAGAAATAATAGCTATAACAAACTTTGTAACACGCTTGACGGGCTTTTTAAGGGATACGGAATATAACTTAAATATTAATTATCTATGATAACGATATTAAAATTTCCGTCATGCCATTAAATCTAAAACAGACGAGTCGACTGAAAGTCTTCCCACGACTACGATTAACATGTTTACATTAAGAAAGTCCGAGGCAGAGCAATAAGACGATACATGTATGCAGCTAAATGCATGTTACGAAACTTAAAACTATCATCTCCCTATAACAAAACAGGTTGTATTATAAATTATAACAAACCCGGAGGGCTCTTGAATTTTACCACTGATTAAGATAAGTGCCGTCATGTTAAAATGTTAACGCAATACCACTTTACATTCATTGTTAAAACTCGTACAGACGATCATTATAAAATAAACCTTACTGCTTCTGTAGCAGCGACAGGTAAGTTGATTGATGTTATAATATAGTACATTATATAGAGAGTGAAATCCATCGATATTTCACAATGAAAACATCACTTGTCCAACTAAATTACAAACGTAATAAGATTTAAGATGAAAACCGATCGTTAAATAAAATAGATCATTAAATGGTATTTAGAGTTCCTTCTGTTAATTATTTCTTCAGCTTTCTAATGTGTTTAGTGTTGAAGGAGTCTTTAGGAATTACTTTATATATGTTTTAATATCTACTTAGTTAAAATAAATAGTAGTAAATGTGTATTTCTAATTCATATCGATATTCAGATATATCGAAATATTGATAACCTTTTAGCTTTATCATCAAGATTTAAGATATCATTCCGAAAGATTTTACTCTCTCGTCATCAACATCAATAAAATATTCTAAAAGAAAAAAAATAAATATGCGACAAAATTAAAGTGAAATGCTTGAAAATATTACCATATTTGTAAATATTCTCAATTTTCGCGCCTGGAATCCTGAATATTCATAAATATAACCTACATTTTGATCTAAAAACTACCCTATTACCCACTAACAATTGATTTATCAAAATTGAACCATGAAATAAACCATGAAAAAACTTTGTAATATTCTTCGTAACATGTAAGTAAAAATAAGGACATGGGAAAACATAATAATTTTGAAATCAAAGTCATAACACTTCAATTCAATATACAATGTAAGCCAGGGACGTAATACAAATAAAGTAAATATAATTGTTTTAAATATCTACAAATCCATCAATAATTCATTAAAACTGAGAGCGGTCAGCACGTTGTTAGTTCTTACGAGGCCGGTTCATTGAACGTGTTACTCAACGTGTTCCGGTCAAAGAAATGAATACTCAATAATACAATACTTAAATAAATACAGTGAAAGAAAAAAAACTGTTTAAAAAATCGAAATATCTCAGCAGACCAGGCGACTGCGCGAGGTTTGCTAACATTAATTTTAAATATTAATATATCTTCATCTACGTAATGTAAATGTTTATCAAAATAATATCAATCCAATTAAAATATAAGATATAACGTGAACTTTAGCAATGGATATTAAAACTAGTCATATATCGGTAATGACAATTAAAATTTCAGTGAAATGACATTTTTTTATAAATACATCTAAACTTTTAAGTAAACAAATACATTGTGTTATTAATTTTTCTTTTAATTTATTTTCTTATGTTTATTATGTAACCGTATTTAAATAGACAATCTTATCTCATACAAAGGTCGATTGTTTTTATCTAATGATAAATTTATGAACGAGTGTATGAAAAAGAGTCATCATATTTAATAATTATTCATACATATTTTATGTACTTGCATCTTAAAATGTAACACCCCCACACTTTTTTTATATATATTGCGTTGATATTTAACTACCGGATATTTTTCTATGTAATGAAGTAAAACTAATGAAATAAACGTTTTTGCCGACTCAAACTCACAGAAATGAGATAGTTAGGACATGATAAATAATATTCAAATAACCGATAACGATGTTTAGACTCATAGATTAAAAAATTAAAATGATTATCAAAATATATTCGATATAATTGATTCATATTTTTAGCTGTTTTCTCGGGCCAAATGAAAAAATGGCAGGAAAGTTCTGTGGCACTTGTAAATACTAAACTTTAGGAGCTGCAGTGTTAATGTTCGTGTTCATATTGGCATTCCTCGCTGCACCGGCGCGGCGCGAGCCAACACTCAGATGGTAAAAGAATGCAGAGCGGTAACTAAGGCCAGTCGCCAATTATTTGTCACCTTTACTTTTGTAGCATAACTGACGATGAAAAGTGAAATATCTTATAAATGTACGCTGGCAGCTGCGTACTATTATGTATTATTAAACTGATGATATGCATATAAATTATAATTGATGAATTTGTCGACGCACAAAGTACAGGCAAGCTGCATTGTACTGAAATAACTGTAACCCGTTTAAATAGACTAAGAAGTTTAAAAATAAATGTTTTTTGCCTAATAGCACAATACGTTTTCGGATCGTATTCTACAGGTGACACATACCTACAGTTGCTGACAATTACAAATTAGAAAAATGAAATGTAGCATTGTTATCTGCCGGATGTGACGTCACTACAGTAACGAGGGAGCCTCCATCGTGAACATATCGATCGAGCGACCTTGAGGTTGCAAGGACCCACCCTCATCCAGCCGGTGTGACGCCTACTCGCTGTTTATTTATGGAAGCCTGGTATTCACGTGTCGCATAGAGAACCGTTCCTAGCTGTATTATTTATTAAATAACATTTTATTTTAGTACTCATATACTTACTTACTTAAAAAAATTAATAACCACAGTTGTATAGCTTTTTGCTTAAAGATCCAATTTGGGAATTCTCAAAAAATAGAAAACATAAAACAAAAGTTTGTGTTACAAATATTACGCTTGGATTTTTTTTTAGGATTTAATATAAAGTAGATTAATTATTTAGTGTCCTCGTCTTCATGTATAGGTTTTTATTCAATAACTAACTGTTAATAGGTTTTTATTAAGTATATGATAATTCATTGAATATAAAATTGAATAATCTTTAATAAATATTAAAATAGATATAACATCTCACAAACTCTAAACAACCTATTACTATTTTATTGCCTCACTAACCTACCTGCAGACTCTTCGCGTATTCCAGGAAATCCGTAAGCGTTCAGGTAGATTGAAAACGTATACACTAGTCAACTGTAACTGGTTTAAAATTTACGTATACACCAAAAAGAAGTCGGACCCATTGTCCCCCACGTTTTTTGGACGGAAGCAGTTCTTTGAAAGGCAATTTTGTTTATTGATGGCCGCCAAAGAAATTTTTATGTAAATTGATTACATTTCAAAGATCGAAAGCTGAGAAATGCGGTCACTTTACTAGGAAGGAATTTACAAAAAATATATACATATATATTGAATATATATCAAATGTGATGTTTATTTAATTACGTATCAAATTCAATAAAAAAATAATAATGAAATTAATGAAACGTCTGAAATGACTTTATCCGGAACAGCGTGAGTTTCACATCTTTCATAGACACATAGAACAATAGGTCTCCACCGGAGTGCCATTTCATTTCCGTTAATACATGTCATGTGTTATAAATCAACAATTATACTACATTGCATCTATCTAACGAGCAAAAGAAAAGTTTTTTTACTATTGATAGTTAGTTATATAACAACCTTAGACTCCAATAAAATAGAGAAAGATAATGTAGCTATAATGAGATCTTTCATGAGAAACAGTAAATAACAACAACAAAAACCCAACGGAAGAGACATTGAAAAGCGGGTCGCTACCTTTGTCTTATGCATTAGATTGTGACTCGTGTAATCAGCTGACAAGCGAGGGAAGCCATTGTGTACGGATTTAGATTGATCTCACTACAGGTGCATGATGATAAGCTGACGATATTTAATTTAACTGCCCTTAAAGCAGTATTTGAGGTTTCTTTAAACTAATCAAGGCCGTATTATTCACACACTAATGAGTGTTATCTACGATGTATTTCCCTTTCGTTAATTTTTCGGTATTACGCCACGTTTTTGATAAGGTAATACATCTGTGCTAATCAAAGTTTGTAAAGAAGAATCTGTATTATTTAGAAAATTTAATTTATATTTTGAAATATATAAGTAGTTGCCCCAAAAATTTAAGCCGAAATTAGCAACAAAATTTTTCGCCAAAACTTGTAGTTTTTGACCACTTCTCATCCATTTGCTGCAGTATGTTTTCAACGAGAAAGGATTAACACATTTAATTGTGTTAGTATAGCTAACATAAATAAAAAAGGAATGAAATCTGATAATTATAAAATATTAAATCAAATATCGTGGTCATAATAAGTCAATAATTTATTTTTTTTTATTACTCATAATTCGGTTGGATTCAACCTATTTTCGACTAGACTGACCCAGAATAGGATTTTATACTAAAATGGGAAAACTAACCGCAGAATTCATTTTATTAACTATTAAGCTTTATATGTACAAAATTAGTTTTATTTATTTGAAGGTTTACAAACATTCAGTAATACTGTACAAATTTATTTTTGGTTTTGTAATAGTTCGGTCGAAATTTTATATATTTTTAATTTCGCTGTCTAACAATCGTTCCTTGCGAACATATTTTACTTAACTTTTTACTACGACCTCATAATAAAACATTTAAATATACGTCTTATCGATATTCAAAATCTTATAATATATATGTACCCATTTCACATTATTTATAAAAGTTTACAGTACCTACTCCGTTATAACTCGGTATGTAATAAATAAGATTATGTTCAATTGAACCTTCAACATTAACTTGACTTAAAGAGATATATTACATATAATTATAATACAGAATTATTTATATTGCATTAGAAAATATAATAGTCAATGTTTCCATCCCTGGAACAAGCTAGGAGTCGAATGAAGCAAGGCGTTTAAATATATATGGAGCAAATCAGTTCTCACATTATGATCATATATCAGGCTATACATTTCACAAGGCAGTCGGTTAATAAATTCATTTAGCGGCAAAATAGGTCAGTACATAATAAAATGCATATAAACTATAAAGCTGTAGGACCGCTCGAATTGCATCCGTAAATAATAGTAAAGACGACGTCAGCAGATCGGTGCCACCGCGCCGCCTAGATACATGGAAATGATCATCTGACACCCGTTTATGGAAATTAGATATTATAAGCAATATGAAAATATCTGGGCCGTTTATAAGTGTTATAAATCTAATATAAAGTTGACAATTATTATTTGTAACAAACAATTACGATTTTATTACCAAATTTTATGACCAAATATACATATATAATCTCAAATAATATTGTTTTATATAATAATACGTGACATTGTTATGACCATAGTGTGATCGGTTTTATTTTGAAATATTTAAGACCCTTTCATGTTATATCTAAACATTTCGCCAATACATGTAATTTAATCAATTATTTTTTAATTATTATTAATTCATTATTAAACACATTTTTTTAAATAAAAAAACCCAACATTCAAAAATAAAGATAAAACGTACAATTCCTTTCATGACTATCTCGCTATCTTTATCAAATTACAGAGTGTCATCATTATATTATGTAGGTATTAAATGATGATATAAATTATTAATGAAATAAACGACTGCCAGACCACGCTGGGGTCAAACCCCGACTACACCCGAGACTCGAGTCATAGTCGAGTTTCAGGACTAGTAGTCGCCATCTATTTAAATAATAAATATAATACAGCATCATGATACATTAATGAATGACAATGATACGACAATAGCATTTTTTTAGTAAAATAAAAGATAACGTAGGTACCAATCACAAGGTCGTTACCTACCGCCATTTTACTTTTATTTTGACAGTTAGTTTGCGACATTAATATACCGAAAATCTGTCGTATGTATTGATGATTCTTTAATATATATACATTATAAATATTACATAGTAAGTATACATGTATTATATATCTTAGTGTTCATGGCAATTAAATAATAACAATATTTTTAACACTTCAAATTTGTTTAGATTCATAAAATACCATTAAGCACTTATTAACTTAGCTAATTAATTATTAATATTTTTTTTTAATTTATGTAAATTTTTTAGCCTTCATTATATTTCATAGGTAATCTTAAAAAATTTGCATACTAACCTATCAACAAATACAGCTTGGTATATAAAGGCCTAATTATATGAATGTTGCCTTATACCTAATTGACTGATAAATCTTAGTAACTCACCCCCTATATGCAGCAGCGTGCCAGGGTGTACGGTGCCGTCTTTATGGAGCAACACATGACCAAGCTCAATAGGCAGGTAATATGCAGTCCCATCGTCTAAACACTTTTGGTAACACTTTGAAGCTTGGTAAAATAAAGCCCAGGCATGTTCCTCACTTATATTAGAGTTAAAAGCCTGAAGAATTTGCTGCAAATTAAGGCAGTCGGCTGAGTTTAAGGCGATGTCAGTCCCGCCGGGCGCGCCGGCTGATCCCTTTCGCATCATCACGCTAACCGGCACTATGACCCATTCTTATTCCTACCATATGAAACACAGTTCACAACACTATTTATGTCACTAAATCACCGGGCAATGGGTTTACTGTGTTTAATATTTTTCAGCACTGAAAATTTTATAAATTTTTACACAAACATAATAAAAGCGTGTTCTGTCACATCCCCCGAAACGTCAGTGTCACTGTTGCGTTCAGTAAAGTGGGTGGTGTGGTAATTTCAATGTTTTCCACGCGTTAACACGCCGTGATCGGGAGAGCGCGTGCGCGATTTTGTAGCAAACGAGCGCATTCACATGCGTTCTTATCGGCGGTTCGAGCCGAACTAGGCAGAAAGCAGCGCCAGCCGACGCGGAACTACCGGCCGCTGAGTGCGCTTAGCTCGCTTCAGGCTTCAGCGCCAGTGAGGATGTGCGAATATGTGGAAGTTATTAGCTGCAACGTCCAAACCTTTACTCCGTATTCCTTAGGAATGTGTAAACTACCGAATGCGTATATTATGAAAATAACTAAAAATAAAAATAATAATATAGCATTTCAAAAGTTCCTAATTTATACAAAATGAAATAATAATTATGTATTTATTTTTAGTCGTTCTCTCTAAATTGAAAAGTTACATAATAAAAAGGGTATTAATGTTAAGAATACTATACCTAAACGTAATATTTAAAAATTTTAACATTAACTTTAACTTTTATGGCATAATATTTGTAGAAAGTACTTTTTCTTTATTTTATTAACACTAATTAATTAAATAAAGCTTATTAATTTACAATAAATCACTATATCTTATACTTTTTATCTTTTTTTTTTTTACTTTTGAGATGTACTGAGGATTCTAGACCCTTAAAAAAAGGTGTGTGTATGTATGTTGTTTTTTTTTCGGATACATTTTCACGAGCTGTAATGATACAATAGACTTCGTTTTAGTACAAAGGATGAATATTCACGTAAATTGGAGCTGATTAGTTCCATCCATTCAGCAAGATCGACTTTACTATTTTATAGTTTTGTTCAAAAAACTAAATAGAATTTATTGCCAATATATAAAAAACTAATTGCCGCGATTGCAGTGTTTGTAGTAGGTATGTAGCGTCAGTGAAAACAGATTGCTAATGGAAATTTTTAAAATTTTTTAAGAATGTGTAAAAACTAAATAGTATGAAACTTATTTTTAAATTTTAAAAGTTATGTAATATGCTGTATCTACAATAAGTGGTTTTAATGACTTTAGTACAAGTAATGATGGGTTGGCTTGTAATAAAAAATATATAGTAATATATTATTACCAGTTAATGTGACGGGGCTCGCACTCGTTACCGCGTGTTATTTTTGATAATAAAAGGATATCAATTATTTAATAAAATTATTTACACTTTGTTTTTTTTTTGCATTACAGTACAGAGTTGAGCAGTACAGTAATTGTTGATGATTTTCCAGACTCCAATAATGTTATGACGTAATAAATGTACGTGTCGGATAATATAGTTTAAGCTTTCACCATTATAAGATGTACACAAGTTTCAAATTCAAAATATCTTTATTCAAATAGGCATTTACAAGCACTTTTGAATCGCCGATTATCTAAGTATAAAAATGTAAGTGTTTAATGTGTAATTCATGAGTAAGCTACCACCAGTTCGGAATGCTGTTCTGCTCAGAAGAACTGGTCAAAAACTCAATAGTTGCTATTTTTAAATAAAATTTAACAATGTTTGGCTTATACATCATAATAACAACCCTGCAAACGAATCAACAAACCAAGTTCCACACATTTTGATCGACTAAGTACTGTTGAATGCTGTAGTAAGATTTATTCAATAATATACTTTTAATTTTAGATTTCAATCTAAGAAAGGGAAGGTCTAAGATATTTTGTGGAATCTTATTATAAGTATATGAATATTCTTAACTCTATGAAAGAATTTTTAACATTTGGAGAATTTAGGCATTACGAGATTTGTCTTATATTTTGTATTTATCGTGTCTGTCACTATTTTTAATATAAGTTTTTAAATATTAACAAATAAATAATATTCTATTAAATATGTATTGAGAGGCGACCGTAAGAATACCAATTTCTTTAAAAAAATCTCTCAGGCAATCCCTGGCTTTTAAGTATGAATATCCCGCACGGCTCTTTTTTGTAAAATTAATAAAGATTTAATTTTGGCAGCACTGCCCCATAATAAAATGCCATAAGACAAAATAGAATGAAAGTAACTAAAATATACCGTTTGGTAAAGATTGGTTGAACGGTTGAACGTTTGATTTCGATATTATAATAATTTAACTTTTTGACACTTTTGAGTTTCTTGAACAGCAAACCACTAGCAACACGTCAGAAAAAGTGAAATGCATAAGTTAAGTAGATGCAATATTATTTTGTAGATGTTCTAACGAAATAGTTGAGAAAGGTTTTTGAAATAGAGTATTACTTTAAGATACGGTGGAAATTCCCTTTGTCTGCTGTAGGGGTGAAATACTTTCTTTTTGTCTCTGTGTAAAATCGGTTACGGATGGCAAAAAAGATTATGGCCGATAGGTGAAACTATCTGGTTAGACTGTATTTTCACGTAGTGTAGTTGTAGTGGGTAACACTAAAAAACCAAAAGTTTATTATTCTAATAATTTTTCGTTAAGAGACTTGACTTAATTTAATTTCTTATCACATATTAAGTCTGACTGACTCAGAGTCAATAGTTGCTGAAATTACAAACACTAATACATCAGCTGTCGAATTCAATTAATTATTACCTTAAAGGTCTC
This sequence comes from Mechanitis mazaeus, assembly GCA_959347395.1. Lineage (NCBI taxonomy): Eukaryota > Metazoa > Arthropoda > Insecta > Lepidoptera > Nymphalidae > Mechanitis > Mechanitis mazaeus. Next base: position 14,558,334 of record OY365743.1, read on the forward strand.
CATATTTTTAATAACATACAGGTAATAAATTATTCTTGTTTTTTTTTTAATTCATTATCTAGCATCTTAACAATGTAGGCTACATTGTTAAGATGCTAGATAATGGAGATATGTATGCGGAGATATATTTATATATAGTACATGTATAAAATCAATATACTTATTTTGATTAAATTCAACATTTCTCGTTATCTTTTTATTCTAATACATACTAGTAGGATCTGATGATCCTATCACTTCTTTCTTTTCTTTTTTATATACCGTCTTGGTATTGAAGTAAGGAAAAGTTAAAAGACATTATGGATATAATATTATATAAGATAATTCTTTTTTACGCGTACTTATCTTTTACGCAAGTTAACCTGAAAATGAAGTGTGAAATAAAAAATTAAATGTTTTAAATATTTATTTCATACATTTTTTATACTTAACAGTCTCTATAATACTCCGAATAATTTTCCTCATTTTACCAAATACAAATACATGTTATTTATTTCAGCCGCAAATGAACATGAAAATGTAACCTATATTTTATGTTAAAATGTAATATTATAAGAACAAGTAATTTAAGTAAGTACTATTAATTAGAGCAGTGAATACCTGGAATTATTTAATATTAAGCATTTAAAACTGAACTTTATATATCTTATAGTCTAAATTTGATCACTAAAATATAGTTTGACCAAATAATTTAATAAAATAATACTTTATATAAAAAAAAGTTTCTGTTGTGGATTTAAAAAAAAAAAGAGAAAAGATCAAAAAAATAACTGCAACAATTTGTTAAAAAAGTTCTTAAATGTTGTACATTAAACAAAGATTAATCAATCAAATAAATTGTGTAGAATCACTAAATTTCAGTTAATTATTATTTTCGTTTAGGTTCTTTGTTTTAATATTTTAAGATTATTACAATACTCTATAGTATGGAATGTAATAATATGAATGATTGTATTTTTGTACCTTTTGCAACATATTTTTTGGTTTAGAATCATCAAAAATTACAACCTGGTCTGTCCTATTTATTTAATGGCAATACTTTAATTCTTAAGCAATGATAGATCAGTTCCAATTTCAATATTCATATCCTTTAATAATTATTTCTTCTTCAAGCTCCACAGAGGATCCAGGAAGTTTAGGGGATCCTTCATATCTCCACTCTTCAACCCGGGGGATTGTTTCATCTCCTCGAAGGACTCTCGGGAGAACTTCGTTTTAACAGAGGAGAGGGAGGGTGTGGAGGAGGAGGGGGAAGGGACAGGTACGGGGGGGAGGACTGACGCACCCGTCGCTACTGATACTGCTTCACCGTTGAACATTGTTGTACCTAGGTGAAATTAGAAAGTGTAATAAATTACAATAGGAATCTTCTTTAGGATATATATTCTTTATTGCACTTTAAAATATATACCAATGTCGGCAAGGGCGAACTTATCTCCATAATAGATCTCTGCCAGTAGACACAAGGTAGAGAGAAACAATGTTTTTTCTGGACCCAACTATTGCAAGAGTAATTACGTAGAAAAAAATAAAATAAACATATAGCTATAAGCCCGTTCTTACTAATACATACATTAACCATTTCTTATATAAAATACCTAACTATACTCATATGTAAATAAATATATACATACATACATACATACATACATACAAATCAACATACATATGTACATACATTAAGAGTACAGCAGCTATGAGGTTCGTGACTTCGAAGTAAAAATGATTTTGCAAAATTAATAAAAAGTCCATACGATATAGACCATAGATGGATTGCAGCAAGGTCTTTGTAAAGATGTTTGATAGTCTCATGCTGCCCAGTCAGCCCAAAATGTCGACAGATTTGTAAATCGTTTGCATACAGATGGAATTCAGAAGAGATAGCATTTGAAATTGAAATTATTAATAAAAATAGAATAAAGTAAGGGAAAGAGTACACCGCCTTGTGGGACACCAGCAGTCAACCAATTCGATGCGTTATAATCGGTCGTTACTGACTTGTTCAGATATATATGAGAGAAACCGGTCAATGAAAGTAGGTGAAATAATAATTGTAAGAAGAGTGCCAAGAAGTATCTCACGGTCTACAGCGCCGAAAGCGCTACTGAAGTCTAACAAAATCATTGCAGAGAGCTCGGTGTTATTCATCGGAAGTTATTGAAACAGCTTTCTCATTGACCTTATAGAATAAAAAATAACTCTATAGATATCGTTTGTGCATGATTTTGTCTCATAAATGAAAGATAATGTCAATAAACCTTACCGGAACATAGAACTCCTTGCACATAGAACAGAACGGTCCTGTAGGCATCGGCCAAGTATTTGGTATCTTCTAGCACATTCGTTCCTTTCTCGCACAGACCGATGCAAACCGCATCTAACATATCTACGAAAGAAAAAAAATATATTTAGGTGGTCTCCTACAAAACATTTTTATTGGCAAAATTAATGAAATAAAAAAGATAGCATTTAGGTAAAAATAAACACATCGAAGATCAAGGACCACAACAAGCGCTTGGGGCCTTCACAAGATATTCTCCGGAGGATTCAGGGAAATGTGTTTTTCCGCGGGGGGTTCCCACTAGGTCCTACCGCCCAGGCGCAGCTGTCCCGCGCGCAGCTGGCACGCGGCGCCCAGCAGCAGCGCCAACAGCGCGCCACGCCCGCCGCCCCCCGCCCCGCCCCGCGCCCCGCCCCGCGCGCCGCCCTGCAGGCACGCGCCCAGCAGCTGGTTGCTGAGGCGGGCCTCGTACGTCAGCCCCAGGACCTTGTCCGCCAGGAGCACCAGCGGAGAGCACACGATCCTGTGGACCGATTATTAGGGGTATCTCTTGGAATTTCAGAAAAATAGACCTCGTTCGGTCGAGGCATTCGAGGCGTTCAGTTTCTCGGGTCGAGAGAGAGAATCTTAAAAATCTACCAGTATTGCGGTACAAGATATACCGACGACTCACTACGTAAGATAAATTTCCTTTGTCTATATTTAATTCCATCATCTCATTGTTATTAATTGAAGAATTTTCAGATAGTAGTCTAAACTTTTTAATGTATGGCCGTTATAAACTCAGTTTCATTCCGTATTTTTAAAATTTGTGACGTTTTAATTAATTATATTATTAATGCGTAGGTCTTTTAATGACAGAACTGAAACTACTCACTTGGCAGGGAACACATTGATCTGATAATGAGTCACTTTGGCGACATTCTTGCCCGAAGTAATGGTAAGTTTCCGTTCCGTCCAGTGCACGGTGCAGGCGACGTCCTCCAGAGTCACCTTGAGGCCGTCCGCTAAGTCTATGGACTGTCCCATTGCCGTCGGCCAGTACGCTTTCCCTTGCATCTAAAACCGACAAATTAATAATTTATATGTAACCATAAATTATCGAAAAACACATTAAATACCTTCAGAACAAAAAATATACTTACCTCAATTTCACTTAAAAGACACACAATGCAGCGTATTTTATATTCCAACATAGTTTTCCAAAAAGTGGTATATTCGTATTCTTCGGGACAATTAGATAGTATCAAAGGTATACACCAAGGAGCCAGTTGCTAGAATAAAATATTATGTCAAAAGAATTGTATTACAATTACACATAATTTAAATAGTTCTATACAGGACCGAATGATAAGGTGTAATGCCCAAATGATAAGCCGAATGTTATTATTTTCATATAACCTACAGGTGTGAATTTCTAAGTCCGTCATCTAAATTATTTATAGTGCTATAAATAGATATATATAAAACAGAAAAATCGTCAATATTAATAAATAATGCTCCAATAGATTACGAGGATATTTTTTATATCGTAAATATCTAACTTTTAAATAAGATCTTCGAATGTATATAAGATTGATTTTGATCTCGGTTTAAAATGTTGTAATCCTGCTTACCTTGTAGTAGAAGGCGTCGATACAGGCGCGGCAGTCCGTGCCGCGGGAAGGGGACTCGCTCACAGACTTAGACCTCCTCATGGTTTCCTGTCACGAAGTAATTGATGATTGTGTTGAGGTTATCAGTTATGTATATTATATATAGAGATATAAAAGAAAACTAGCTTACCTGAGCCTCTTGCAAATTCTTCCATTTAGAATCGAGGACGGTCAAGCCACTCGGTGTTTTGTCGGTGAATGAATCGATTAATTTCTGGAGATCTTTTACCTCCTGTGTAAATTGATTTAGGAGACTGGGATCCGAGAATATATCTCTTTTCGCAGGCCTTTCTATTACTTCTTCTTTTGGTAGTTGCAAATCTACTGGATTTACTTTTGTGACTACGGTAGGCTTAAAGATTGCTTTCTCAGAAATTTGGGGCACTTTAATTTCGGGTTTCAATGTTTTTTGGTCTATGGAAAAATCGAGACCCGATAGGAGATCGAAAGATGTCTGCTCAGGTTTTGGTTCCTCTACTTTAACGACGGTGGGTTTGGATTCTGCAACTTCTATGGGAGAATTTTCAACTGGGGGTTTTTGACCCGAATGTTCGGTAGATGGCGAATTGTTAGATGATTCAGTTGCATTTTCCTTTGCAGTTGATACTGGAAAGGAAAAATAAAAATCACAACATTTTTAAAACCATTTATTCAATAAAATTGAAACATTCTACTACTAATATAACATTTCTACGTAGTCAATAATAATGTAACATATTCAATGAATATAACATTCTTAAATCGTAATACAACTACTTACCTTGATTGGTAGAAAATGAAACGCTCGTATACTGTGGCTGACCGGATTGCATATATGTTGCATTGTTCACATTAGCACCATAATTCGTTACCTCTGAAGAAGGATACGATTGATTTACAGGTTGGTTTAAAAATTCATTAGCCTGGTTAGTAGTAGTGAGATAACCGTAAGGTAAATTGTAATAAGTCTGCGCATTGCATTCCTGTGAAGGATTAATTTGTGGATTCTCTGATGGGGACTGTACAGTCTGGCAAACTCCAGCACTCGTATAAACTCCGGGAGCATTCCAATTTGACTCTTTAGCGCCCGACTGAGGGTCGACATTGGCTTGGCCATAATTATTATACGAATTTTGTGAACCGTAATTGTAGTCATAGTTCCCCGTTGTAGAATTATACATGTATCCGGGATGGTTTTGATAATTTCCTCCATAGTTAGCGCTTGTATCATCAGTATACTGTGTGGGTGGTTGATAAGTTTGATCGGCCACATAATTCACTGTTGGATTATAGTTTTGATGGTTCTGCAAATTTGTAACGGCGTGGCCAGTGACATGGGACTTGATAGGTCTGTCCATTGAGTCCATTTGTGATAGATTTGGATCGATATATGAAGTAGAATCTGTAGGAATATTATAAGATTGTCCCACACTGTATGCCGTTACGCTTACGTTTGTGGTGGAGGTCATAGAGCTTTCTGCGTTAGTGTAAACATAGCCCTGTGATAAACTTTGGTATGCATTTGAATAAGGATATTGAGACTCTGGATTGTAGCCTGATATGCTGGGCATAGCACCAGTAGAGTTTGGACTTGAACTCGGCACATTTTGTATGGAATTAGCGACATATTGCAACGGGTTTACAGCGCCATGCATGGGATTGGCAACACTTTGCATAGAATTTGGCATATTTTGCATTGGATTAGCAACACTTTGCATAGAATTTGGCATATTTTGCATTGGATTAGCAACACTTTGTATGGGATTAAAAACGTTTTGCGTGAGGTTTGGTACATTTTGATTTTGAGTACTATAGTTTTGCATTGAACCTGCAACATTTTGCATCGGATTGGCTAAACCTTGCACTGGTGTTCCAACATTTTGCATCGGATTCGATATATTTTGAATCGGAGTACAAATATTTTGCATGGGATTTTGTACACTTTGAACAGTATTGCCCACATTTGAAACATTAGAAGCAAAGTTCTGATTCGGAATAGAACAAGGCACCACAGGTTGCATACTTGTCATATTAGATGCGAAATTCTGACTCGGGATAGGGCTGGGGGCTGCAGGCGGCATGTTGGGCGCAGGTTGAGGAGTGGATACATTTGATACACCTTGTCCATACTGGTTCATAGGATCATAACCGTAATGTACGTTATTATCTGATGGTAGTTGGGACTGGACAATGTTTGTATTAGAGTTTTGTCCGGCGTTACTGTATGTCGCCAAGTTCGATGTGTACGCCTGCGGGTATTGAACACTGTAGAGTGTTTGTGAATATTCACCTCCATAGTTAGGTTGTGAGTCAACTTTTTGTCCAGTTATCTGCATTTGAGCGAAACTTGCGTTGAAATCCTGGTTCAGTTGGTTATATTGCATAGCCGAGTCGGGTGTCGAGGGCATTTGGTTGTACGTATGACTGGAGTTTGGGTCGGAGTAGTTATATTGATTAGAATAGTGGTTCATATTTCCTTGATTGTTTTGCATATTAAGGTTTTGAGAATCTGTTACAACAGTAGAGTTGTTGTGTGTCGCCGAGTAATAGGGATTTGTAAAAGTTTGTGGATCGGGCATTTGGGACGAGTATTGAGACGGCGTATATGACGTGTAACTGTAGGTATCGTCTGGTTTGCTAAACTTGTTCATAGGGTAATTGTAACCAGTGGATGACGCATAAGAGTCGTTTTCGGAAGGCGTATACGGATTCGCATATCTTGAGTATGGATTATGCATATTCTGCATTCCTTGCGGCAGGACCACTCCATCTGGAAGATTCGGTAAAGACAGTTCCGTCGCTGCAACAATATTAATTTTCTATATACAAATGTTATTTATACAAAAAAAATTTAATAACTTCTTGTAAATACCTTCAGATCCTACAGGTGTCGGACGAACCGATGTTGGATATATTGTCTCAGGATAGAACGATTCGGTCGGTGAGGGTTCTATTTGAGCTGTGAAGAAGTACGTGTGATCTTTATATGACGCGTGTTACATAATAATTGAACGCTACTATTCGATTAATCCTAATTACCTTGAGGAGGAGGCGTGTTTCTAGCGAGCGCCCTGTTCTTCATATATGGCAAATAGTCTTTCAATTTTAGAGTTCCCCCACCGCTCGGAGTGGGGGGCACATCGACAGCCTTAGCTGGAGTAGATGTCGTTACTGACGGTACTATGGAAAGAAAGAATATTTAATAACTTTGTTACTTTTAAAATTTACATTTTACCTGGTTGCTGTTAATGAAGGACAGGATATAATCGAAAAGAAGATTATCTTTGATATAGTGTTATTAATAACCGATATAGACTATAAATAATTCTTTAAAAAATATGAAATTTCTAACTAAATGCAACTAGTACTCTCTCCCCCGTCCCACCAAAGTCAGCCAGGTGTCGGGACACGTGACGCGTTCAATACGCCTTGAAACTGGTACTCTCCCCCAACACCACCCACGTCCCCCCTCACCAGTATTCGGCCACGACTAACGTACTCTCTTCGCTCTGCCCCCCCCTCCCCCCTCCCCCCCTCACCTGCGTGCGCGGCCACTAGTCCCGCGCGCTCCTCCCGCTGCACCTGACACACTGACTTCAGACGCGCTTGCAGCCCGCACACGTTGTGGGAGAGCTTGCGGTAGAATTCTAGGCCCTTCTGCGACTTTCCCAGCAGCTCGGCGTGAGTGTCGTACGACGTCACCAGCGCTGGTAAGTTCGACGTTAATTGAATTAAAATAGCAAGGACACTCCACTGTCATGGCGTATCCATCAGGTTTACTTTTTTATTTTGATTTCAAACTAAATACATATATTAATATATGTTACATATTAAAAAAGTATTAACCATTTATAAGACCCTCGCGCTTTCTTAATACGTCGGACAACAGACGCCTCGAATCACCGTATGAAGCATACAGCGACGTAAGCTTATTAATTATATTTTCCTGAGCGGCCAAGTTCTGTTCGATTATTTTCACCTATAACGACAACATATATTATAATTCTATATTTTTAGTCTAATGGAAAAGGGTATATTAGAGATTAGATATTTAAAGTATGAATTTCAACATTCACTACAATAATTATAATAATAAGCAGAAGTATAATGTCATCATCTCGATCAAACTGACAGCAACGTCAGCGTGATTCACAGACTATGTACTGTACTCACCGTGGGCGTGTGCTTCTCTATCTCCTGGCGGAAGATCTCCTCGGGCGGATCCTGTCGAGCCAGCAGCTGTGAGGTGACGTCATCGTCGGCGAGGCTCGTCCGCAGCTGCTGCAGCAGACTGTCGCGCTGCGTCTGCATCTCACGCGCTTTGCCCACCACGCGACGCATCTCACACATCGTGTCGCGGTCCAGACCTTCTAAGAAAACAGATAATTTGCAATTATGTTGGATAAAAATAAAATTCAAATAAATATTCTACAATGAAGAAGTAATGAAACAGAAAAAAATCACATGAGGACCCCATGGAAGATAACAGTCAAATGTAACACCTAAACTTACAACGAAATTACTGTATGGACTAATGTTGCTGTTTAAAACCAAAGCCTGCAGCTGTAAGGAATCCACCACGAGTACCAATAATTATTGCCGGAGTTTTGGACGGTTTGACACTGACACCATGATTTTCGCATCACCTAGCTATGATCTTCAGATTAGAATTAATCCTACTGATAGCATATACAAATACTATTACACTAGTATTTGTATATATTTGGAGATCGTCTGCAGACAAGTTGTAGAAAGAGGATTGAGTTTGAGCTATTATATTTATAAACAAAGAAAACAGCATTGGCGATAACACGCCATCTTGCGAAACACCAGCAATAACTTGAGACCCGGTTGAGTGTAAATTTCCTACGGAAACTTTTTGCCAGCACCCATGCAACTAACTTTAAAACCAGTCGGATGCCCCAAGAGATACTTATCCTCTGCTATCTTGACAGAGCAGAGCAGAGCAGTAGTCGTACTGACCAGGACAGAAAGAGGAAAATACCCAGTTGTTACTAAATATTTCATTTCTTCGATAATGGTATAATCTGAGCGTTTTTACATATGGATGTGAAACTGTTACTTCTAATGGAATTATTAAAGATGGAAGTTATAACGGAAGTTATTATAGGAAGAATGGGTGTGGTGGCACCTTAAAACAAGCACAGTATGAACCAACAGCATCAGATTTTATCGGCAAAATGTTAACATCACTTTCGGAAAAATGTCCTAAAGAGAAAACTGAAATATCAGGAGTATGGTAAGCTGAAATTTATTTTTTTGTTCTTACCTTTGTTTCATCGTTAACGGAATTTAAAAAATGCTGATTTAAACAACTTAAATATAAATTATCAACTTCTTAACCACTGTTGAAATAAAAATATAAAAGCAGATAAGTCTGTCACTTATCAGATTAAATCTAATATTGAAATTTTTTTTTTTAAATAATTAAAGTAAATGAGATAAAAATTTTAATTTTAATTACCAAAATAACAAAAAAGACAACAAGTAACCATTTACAAGTATATCTTTATTGGATAGTTACAGCGGCACATTATCCGACTTCTCTCTTATTGTATAATGTTTTTACTTTCAAATGAAAAAAATATTATCTTGTCACTAGGAAACTGGATTTTTTTATTTGGTCATAAAATCAAAAGCAAAATGAGTTTGAATTTAATTTCTAATGTTCAAATAATCCCATTTTACAAATAATGGACTAATAAAACCCACAAAAAAATTGTCTTAATGACGTTTATTATAAAATATACATATGCATATACATAAATTGTAAATAAAAAAATGTTAACTTACCTATGTTATCAATACTGGGTATCTTACTCTGCAGGACATCCAATGGTTGAGAGAGAAGCCTCAAGTTAGCAATATGTAGTGTCATTGCCTTGTGTAACACCTGGTTGCTCTCATTAGTACGCGTGTGTGCTTCTTGGTACTTATGATATTCTCGAGATATCTCAGTCTGGACAATAGATGGTGGACGTGGTCCCATTTGCTTTTGATACTCTTTTTCATTTAGAGTTTCCTCCTGAAATATTATACAAGAAGTGTTATAACTTCTATTTTATGACTTAAAATGCTTTTTAATCATGATGCACAACTTATTTATTATTCTAATGAGGCATGTGTGGCCCTTATGATAGATACATCACATTATATCCAATACTAAATGTTGGTTGGCCCCTATTGAAGAAAGCCCATGTTTTTTTAATATACCATAAATTATAAAGGTTTTAACAAAAACGTCTGCCTACCTGTATGAGTGATCTAATTTCATTAAGTGAATGCTCCACATCACTGATGATTTCAGCTAGATTGTTCATTGAGTCCACAAGTTGTTGAATGATTTCTGTCTTTGCATTCATAGCAGCACACCTATCTACTATTTCTTGTGGAATTCTATATAACAAGTTATATATTGTAAATTATATTAAAAAACCTTTAAATAGGACAAAGAAATATTTTATTACTTAGTTCTGTAATATATACATAGTTCATCTACAGATTCAGTTTTTTAATAAGAAGAAAAGAGTTAATCTTTGTGTTTTTATTAAGGTCAATGACTTGTTCCACTCTTCTGATAAGATAATAAAAAAAATGCTAAAAAAAATACTTTTACTTAGCAATAAAAATAATATTTATGCTTAGTAACATACTTCTGATCAGAATCCACAACATCCAGTTGATCTAGCTGGAGGGAGGACATAAATTCAGTCAATTCAGTGTTTTTGGCGTCTGTCTGTGCTACTACATGTCGTAACAACTTAGCCTTCTCCTCTGAGTATAAGGATGATGCCTCGTGCGCTCCCATTGGGACTAGTCGGGAAAATATGTCTTGTCCTGATACCTGGAATTATAATTAACTCTATTTCAATACTTTTAATAAGAAATGTAATTTTTTATAAAGAAAAATATATGATATAATTCGGTATCTATGCCAGTAACCTACCACTGTTTAGTTAAATAATAAGGTGTACTGTATGATAATTGCCATTTAAAAAATCCATGTTATAATTACCTCAGGATCATTAAAATTGATTGCCACAGCATTCACCAAGCAAACCGGTTTCAGATCTGTCAACATGTCTTTCTCTGGGACTTCCTCATGATATATAAATTCATTCTCATTTTTAGCTGCTTTACGTTTTCCTTCCACTACATCATTAGTGAATGTCAGTGCCTCTTGAGTTATTTGAACTGGCTCAATATATTTAGCTAGTTTTCGTGCTTCAGCAAGTTTTTCCACTGCTTGTTGGTAGAAAGCAACTCTTTCACCCATTTTCTGTTGCTCTTCAGCATTTATGCCTGAAAGAAGTTTAATTATTTCGTAATTACTATTTTTCTTATCATTAACCATGCCAGACATGGGCAAATAGATCATCTCAGTTCAGGACCTTTTCTGTTCAATTATGTATTGTCAAACTTCAAATATCTGAAAAATTAAATAAACATTACTCAAGTTTGTAAGGAAATCACATACCTTGGTATAAGCAAACAATACACCCAATATAAAAAGCTTTAAAAGACAAGTAGCGATGCCAGTAGTTATATAGTTTGGTTCCAATAATCTCATGAATATTATCGGTCCCAGTGGATGGTCCCAGCAGGGCCAGTGAGTTTTTGTAGAAATAGAGCACTTGAGTTGCTACAGCTCCTACAGACCAGAGATAGAAAAATGTTAAAAATATAACTATATAATCTAAAGACATGATTACAGACTGGGACAAGATAAACCAATTACTTTTGAACTCAAACTTGTGAAAAATAACCTCACTTCTCCTAAGCCTGTTACTAACACATATAAACATTAATATTATAAGTTTATTTGCACATATCCTACTTATCCTACACATCCAAATAAAACAATAAAATATTTAATAAAACTTACCCACAACATTTGGTTTTCTTGTATCTTGTATGCTCTTATCCAAAATGCATTCTTGAGCCTGAGCAAAGCAAATCTCTTGTAGCAACCTGAGTATATCTGAAGACACATCGGCTCCAGGAGGTTGTGGATACTGTTCCCTTAAATGTTGAAAAGCCCAAGCTGCATGTTGGTAATGTTGGCAAGCCGATTTTAGACTATCTCCTGAAGTACGAGGTTCAGATGACCCAAGCTCAGTATGCATAGCTCCAATATTATATAAGATACAAGCCATTTCAAACTTTACTCCAGTAAGTGAACAACTCATGTTTGCATACAAGTCTTTCCTAAAATAATTAGTGCATTATTAAGTTATAACTAATCAGAATTGGATAAGCCATTTCACAATAACATGACTTTATTTATAAGTACATAAATCAATACTACATAACTAATTTAATTACTGCTATTACCATGCGAAAGTGCAAGCTGCTGGTTGACCTTTTGCCATTGGAAAACGACTTTGCATAGCTCGGAGCTGGCAAAAATATCTAATGAGAGCACTAAGACCTGCAGAGTCGATAGTAGGCCTAACGGCAGTCGATCGTAGGCCCTCCAGTTGGTGTATCTCGTTTCCATAGCTTTCAGGATCTTCTCTATATATCTCTGCTATATACTGCAAGTATTTTAGAAGTCAGACAAAGCACATATAATAATCGTCAGATAAAAAAACAAATTAGTCACCTGTTTAAGTTTGGGCCCAAAATGCGTAGTTTCGGGGCTCACTTTCAATTCGAAACTGATTAACGGTAGTTTTGGAACCGCCTCCATATTTTTAGTTGCCTCTTAAATGTATTTGAAGGAAAATTCTATATGTAATTTCATCACAAATTCACTTTTTCCAATAGCACTGTCATTTTTGTTTAGATGGCTGATAAATTGATACTAAATGGCAATGACAGTAACTTCTTCAATACACACACTCAAAGATATATAGACTCACAGAGTACTATAAATATAAACTATAGAAAAGTTTATCATATATTTTATTTATACATATATTCCTGATAATATTTATGCTGTACCTCCTTGTCCAATATAATTTATCATTATTATATTTTATGACTTTAGTCTAATAAATATTAAAGATACGATCTATATCTTGAAAGTTGAAACTAAAATATTTTCCTACACCGAGTACATATCGTCTTGTTTTAATGAATCTTATACTCAGACATTACAAATTCAGCGTAAACAAAATATATAAAATAAATTTATATATATCTAAAATTGAAATATTGATCTAATGTTAAAAAATTCACTTAGAATACAAAAATTGTGAATTAAATTTTAATATCTAATTTTAAATATTCAAAGTTTCTTATCCTACATCATGAAATACTGACTGTCAAATTCAGAAATAAATTCTGAGAAACAAATAACGTTTTGTCAAAAGTCAATTGTCAAATTTAGATGTTAGCGTCGCATACTTTAATTCTTGATAATAATAAGTTATTTTATAAGTAATTTGAATATTAATTAACTTATATTTATTCGTTGGTAATCTGGCCTTGCTAGAAGGTAATATGAAGTTAAAAAAACCGAAGACGGATACCGAAGTAAGTATTTATTACAGATTTATTGTTGGAATTCAGAATTTATATTTTGTTAATGTGTATATGTATTAAACTCATTTTGATTTTTTTATTCAATATTTATTTTTTTTCCAAATCGTGTAAATCAATTGAATAATTGAATTCGCTGTAAATGCAAGGGAAAACCGAAATAATTTTTAATAATAATATTCAATGATGTCGATAGTTGTAATTTTTAATATTGAACTGTTTAATTATCTGGCTAAAGTTTCTTCTTTTTCCAAGTTTAGTATGTATGGCTAAAGTGATTTAAATCATTTAATTTAAGTATATAAAAAATATAATTTAGAAAATCTCTATAATAACAGTTATAAGCTTATTGAAATTTTAAATTAATATGTATTGAAATTTCGTGAATATGTTAAAACTACTATCTGCATCAATTGTACAATATCTTTGCATGTCCAAGATTCGAGTTCTGTAGTTCAAGTATATATGAGCTTTAGGTTTGTTTGTTTGCCATAGTGGGGTAAGCTCTAAAATTTTTTTAAAAATCTGGAGTTATAGAATGGACATATTCTGTCTTTATAGTCTTTACTACCTATAATAGTAGGATAGGGAAAGGAACCCTTTTGTCTGTCTGTGTGCAGTAGGTGCCAAAGTTGGTACATTATTGGTTCAAATATATATCATTGAACCAGTCCACCATCCAAAGTCAAGAGTTGTTCATATCCAGATACAGACAACTTTTGACTTAATATGTTTGAAACTTTAGTTGGGTAGCCAATAATAATAATAATAACTAACTTTTTATAATGACCAAAAAGACTCATGGTTACTGGAAGCCACAAGGGTAAAGCTGCAGGCAGAATCTTGTGAAACACTAGTATCATTCTAGGAGTGAGACTTCTGTTTGAATTTTTGGACCAACCTTCTTTAAACACTTTACTGTAAATATACTATTCTGTACTAAATGTTTCCCATATGACTTCTAACACTTATTGTGGCAACACAAGTATGGTCCTCTATCTACAAGTGTTTCACTGTTGCTATTGCCTCCTCTCATAATAACCAAAAGTTTTATTATAAAGTACAATACTGTCAATTGAATGAACAAAATTTTAATTATTAAATACAATTGAAAAATAATTTTGTATTTCTGTAAACAATATAAGGCAAAAGTACTAATGCTAGACACATTAAGGACAAACTTTATTCTCAAATAGCTAATCCATTTATAAAAATATTGAAATAAACAGTAGCCAATAATCTTAAATATAAGACCAAATCATACCTGTAGTAAATCAGTTGCCTTAAGAAAAATGCTAAGAATATCGTGCAATCATTTGTTGTCAACTGAAGCAATTTTAAAATTTGTTTCTGACAATGTATGTAAGCTTTTAGATTACGATGGGTGTCTTTAACAATAGTAGCAATAGCAATTTAAATGATTAGTTTTCTTATTAGAAAAGATTCTTAGTAAAAAGTCATCCTTTAGTTGAATGTCGAGCATTAGTGCTTTTACCTTAAATAGAAATATTTTTCTGTCACACTATGTATGCACATGTAATAGATATTAAAAGTGTTTGCAATGCCGTAGGACATGAGTCCTATGTGTAAATAGGTTAATGTGGTCATCCAGATGTAGATCTTTTAAATTTGACAGCTTTAAATGATGAAACTATTTTTTTAAAGGAAACTTCTCCTATTCCACCTCAAGCGGAGATTATTGAAGCTGATTTATATAAACGATCATATTTTGGTCCTGATGTTCCAACTCTCGAATTGGAATGTTGGGAAGAGGAGCTGTCAGAAGCCCAATTAAAGGCTTATCAGACTGCTACTGATGAGTATCAAAGTATTCAAAACAAGCTTGATGTTATTGTGAAAGATACGGGGGGAGAAATTGTATACAATGGCGATCAGTTTACAGCCTACCAATTGCTTGGCAAGTAAGTAGTATGTTGTATGTTATAATTATCTTTAATTTAATTTTTTTTTAATATAATCCTGCTTATGTAAAACATTTTGACTTAAATATTGTATATTATTATTAATTTTGTAATAACATATTTAATTACCAACTTAGTTGAATATTTTTTTGATATATTTTGCTATTTAATTGCAACTAGAATTGTTAGTATAATAATATATAGTTGTAGTTATTTTTACTATTTTATTTATCCACATTATATTTTTTAATTTCCTGTAACAAAAAACTGTCAAATTACAACTATTTGAAATACTGATTATAAAATATCTTAGTGTCAAGATGACTATAATATATAATCAATTTTAGACAACCAGTTCTTAAGGATTTGGAAAGACAGAGTGCAGAAATTATTAGGTCTCGCTCACGCTCACTTTCAGTGTGTAAAGATACTAAGGAAGTTAAAGGAAAAAGAGGTAATCAATAACAACACAAATTGCTTATTTTTTAAGTAAAAAACAAAATTTTCGGCTTTATATTTTGTATTAAAGGTAGATTTTTTTTTAATTTGAGCCCTCAATAATTTTCACTATTTCCCACTTTTTCTGACTTATCTAATATTCCATTTTAAACATTAGGTCGGCCAAGAAAAAATCGAGAGGAAGATCGTGACTACTCTCCATCATCAGATAGAACAAAATCTCCAGAAATGCGACATAAGAAGAAAAAGAAGGATAAGAGGAAATATGATGAGAAAGAAACAAAAACTAAGGATAAAACTTTGGCCCCGTCCAGTAAGTGCAATAAAAATATATAATTGTACCTTTAACAAGCAGTTACTTGCAGTACCCAAACCACCCGCAGCCGAACGATTTCATTTATTAAGATAATAAATAAGTAGTTTCGAAAATTAGCGCGTTCAACCAAAAATATTAGTATAGTTTAATTATCTTCCAGATGTCCACAGTGTTGTAACTAATGTGCGACCGTCCGAAGCGACCGCCGTGGGCGGCTTGCTCACGGGCAGCGCTACCAAGACGACGACTATAGTAGACCTCACCAAGGAGGATGGAAACAAGAACGTACCGGATTCTAGAGAAGTGTCCTTCAATAAACTACAAGGTATAAAAATTAAGTATTTAAAATAGGTTCATATGAACATTTTAGGACCCGATATAAACACTGTAGGTTTTGCGTTTAGTGTATAAGTGTATATCTTTACCGTCTTAGTGAAACATATGTTTGACTACAGAACAGGTGTGGCATTCGACCTCCAATTGTTAAAGTGACGAGGGCTTTTATGACGAGTACCTTCGACGTATACGTACAAGGCCAGGTGTCTGCAGTGCAATGTGATTGCAGGCAAGACGTTCCCCTCGCTGGTGGTGGTGGCGCGGCCCTACCTGCGCTCCAAGGAGGCGGGCGCTCCGTCGGACCGCGCGTCGCTGGACAGCAAGGTCAAGGCCGTGCTCATCCACACGCCCATGAAGTTCACGGAGTGGCTCATCCAGCAGGGCCTCGTGCGCTCCGACCAGTGGTGCGCTCTGCACCACGGGAACAAGCTCAAGCTGGGTCGGTACACGGACGGATATATCTATTTGTCTATATGTTAGATACGCTGCTATCGTATTGTGCTTCTTGCAGGAATGTATTCCGACGTATCTAAGTTCCCGTACTCCGGCGGTTACGTGTGGATATCCGAGTGTTGTCCGACTCGTTTCGTCTCCGTGTTCTGCAGCTCGATTTTCGAGGGAGCCACGTTCCCTCCTAGCGTTCTCCTGAAGCTCATATACCACTGGGCTTGTCAGACCAACGTTCAAAATGTCGTACAGTGGGTGAAAGTTGACAATTTGTATGTGAAGGGGCTATTCACATGGTTAAGGGCGGTGTGTACGTCGGCTATTCATCAGCACATGGGGCTGCTCGGCGGTCAGGGCAAGAAGGTGGAGGTAGGAGTAATATCACTGGGAACTACCAGTCATGACGGAACACAACGACAAGTGAAAGTTGAAGTGTTGGGTGTATTGGATCCGGTCGAGAAATTGGTAAGTCGTTTTTAATTGGTAAGCCTAGCTATTATTGCCTTGGAATTTTTCATTCAGTGTTCGTGAAGTACGTATTCGCTGGAGGGATTTTTTTCCGACTTAAATTACAGAATCTTGAGAATCCTTTTAAAAAAACAAATTAGTATATCAGTCAAAGTCTAATTTACTGGAGTCCTTTTTAATTATTGTTTATACCGTTTCAGAATTATTTAAGCAGTTTAAAAAAGACCTGCTTAATTTCATACTTATTTTATATCATAAAAGTAATTTGCCTACCATTAACTGTTTTTTCTTTATTTAGATTCGTCTCCGCGCGGTAGAACCTCTGGCAGAATATGAAAAGAATTACAAAAAGCGTTTCCAAAAAATTTTAGAGCCACTCACCTCTTGGGTTCATCCCTCCTCTATCATTCTAACAGATTTAACAGTCGACAAGGGAACCCTTGTTTCTATGGGCTTCAAGACTGTTCACCAATCGTCTTCGCATTCCGACCAACCAGTAAAGTACAGCAACGCAAATATAATGGAATATTTGAGACGCATTGTGCCGAGAATGTTCCAAAATACACTATCGCTCCTTTCGAGACAGATCATACAGCAGTTTCTCGATGAACTGGTGTGGAGAGAAAAGTAAGGATAAACAATTATTTACCGATACAAATATGACTTATTTTGTTATATTGAAATATTGTACAGGTTCGGCGTGTCTCCTGGACAGGCGTTCGACAACATCGTGTCCCACATCTCAGAGCAGACAAAGTTAGACGCTAAAGACCCCATCACTATACGACTCTACAAAATCGCGTCTAACCCCTTCAAAAACTGGAAGTACCCCACCAAGGTACAAATTTAGTGTTTCATTATTCTTTATAGTTTATTTTTAATTAAATATAATTTAATATATCATAAAATGTTATTCTTCAGAAGAAAGATAGATCAGAAGAATCTTTGGAGTCGGAAGGTCGAGGAAAGCGTGGGAGAAAGAAAAAGGATCCATCGCCCTCCCCGCCGCCTAAGAAGAAGAGGAAGGATAAGACATACATAGAGGATGATGAAGACGATGAGGAGGTGAGGAGTAGTATCTTATTTAATATGCATCTCAGAGAGAGGTGTCAAAAAACATGCGATATTATCCGATAATTTTTTTTGATGAAATAGTCTTTCCTAAAAATATTTATCTTTCTTTCGTTATTTCAGATCCCGCTAGCTATTCGCCGAACTAAAATAAAGCTAGAAAAAAATAAGGACTCCGACTCATCCGGTCGACGTCGTAAAGCGCGCACTTACCTGGACGACGACCTCGACGACGTACCTTTGAAGAACATCAAGAAGGAGACCAGACCAGAGGAAACAGTGTCTCTGGAGCGCTACTACTACGGAAAGACGACAGAAGGGGAGCCCGACAATATTGCCATTGCCGTCGAGGTAGGTTTTAAAAAAGTTTTCTTTTTTAAGTTTCACTACATCTTTAGGATCCACAAAATATAAAAAATATATATTTTGTAATCCTAATTTCACCTCTTTTTCTCCAATATATTTATAATTATTACCAATATTTGTTCAAACAATGTGATGTGAAAGAAATCTTCTTCGGAAGATATCAGACATTCAACACATAAAATCGCGAAAGTGATACATAATTTGGGTTTAAATTATCGTGATTCAAATTAAGACAAACATCTCGATCATCGGTCAAACTCTCCATTTAATAACAAATACCGAGCTTTTATAGTTTTAAAGCGACGGTGGCACTCGACTTTAAAAGATTTATTGAGGTAAACGACCTCTTTTCAAATCATTTAACTAAAATCAGATAAATAGTTCAACGATAGAGATTACGCTTAAAGCGGCCAATAATAATAATAATAATATAACGCGTTTGCGTAATCTTTAAAAATACAATACGGGAAATATTAAAAGTAAACGAGCCACTACAATTAGAAACTCGCAAGTTAGTCATAATAATAATCAAAATTAAAATATAATTTCCTATATCGAAAATGCAATAACTTTTCGGAAGTTTTAACTTCGCGGCGTGCGACTCGCCAATCCGAGCGACCGATATAGCTACGTAAATTTTAAACGATCCAAAGATCTCGAATAAATAAAATCGTTCATCTCCGACGCACCTCAGTGTCCCGTGTGCCACGTGGTGTTCGACGAGGCGGGGCCGCTGGCGGAGCACCTCGCGGCGCACGCGGGCGGAGTCCCGGCCGCCGCCCCCTGCCCCTACTGCCTGGCGCCCCACGGCTCGCGGGAGGAGCTCGACGACCACCTCCGGTGCGCCCACCCCGTCGACACCAAGTCGCCCGAGCTGTTCACCTACGCCTGCCTCATATGCGAGGTGCGCCCGTCCGCCGGCGCGGCCGACTCCGACCGCGCCGCGTGTGAGTGCGGTTCGCGGCCGCGCCGACGCTGACCGTGTCGTGTGCAGGTGCGGTTCGCGGCCGTGCTGACGCTGGCGGCGCACATGCAGAAGGCGCACGCGCCGCGCGAGCTGCCCTACGCGTGTGGCGCCTGCGGCTTCCGCGCCTCCGCGCACCGCGCGCTGCTCGACCACCTGCGCGACACACACCGCCGCGCCGCCGCGCTCGCCTGCCCGCACTGCCTCAAGGTGGGCCGCCCCGCACTGCACTGCGCACTGTGCACTCGCAGGCCACGGACCAACTCACGATCGTGGTTGCAGATGATTCCGGTGTACGCGGACGGCTTCGAGCTTTCGGCCAACGTCCTCCTGTATATCGACCACCTCGGGCGGCACCGGGACGGGGACCTCGAGATCAAGTGCTCCAGATGCGTGCTCAGATTCGTCCATCTCGGTGAGTGTCCGCCGAGGACGTCATCGATCGGTACGTCGATGCGGACGCCAGTACGATTTCCTTTTCAGGACAACTGAGGGAGCACCAGATCCGCGATCACGATTCCCGCCCGGATGTCCTCCCGCTGTGCTCGACGGAGCATCTGATCAACCTGCCCAAGGTGAGAGCTCCTCGTCGTCGTCTCGTATTCCGTTAAAGAAGTTATTGAGATCCGCGGGCATCACGTCCTCATCGCATCTTTCAGAACAAGGCGCGTCCGCCCATCAAGGACATAGCGAGTCACGCCATCGGCGACACGTACGAGGACGTGACCCTGGTGCTGCCCGACGGACTACTGTGCCGAGAGTGCGACACGCCGCTGGATAGCGACAAGCACTTCCTGTGAGAGCACGCCATTTACTCGACTGACTGACTCGATATACGTGTACCGTTGCTAGGAAAACATCCCAAGCGGTCTTCACATCAAATAGAATTTTAAAAAATGATTAACCGAATTGATTTACTAAAAGATGATTGTCATTTATTAGAATTAAAATCGAAATATTGTTATAAAGCATATTTAAACCTGTCCGGTGCAGAGGGCGCACGTCGTGCAGCAAGTGTCCGTACGCGACGTCGTGCTACCGCGCCATGCTGCAGCACAGCGGCTGCTGCGGCGGCGCCAGCGCGCTGCAGGCCGCACTGCACACCGCGCCGCCGGCCGCAGCCGCCGCCCAGCTGCACTGCGTGTGTGGCTACAACACGCACAGCGGTAGGACTCACACCATGATGCACGAGATGGCATATTCCTTTATAAAAATATCTCCAGAAACTGATCATATTGACATTTATAGATGTGGGGCGATCGG
This sequence comes from Mechanitis mazaeus, assembly GCA_959347395.1. NCBI lineage: Eukaryota > Metazoa > Arthropoda > Insecta > Lepidoptera > Nymphalidae > Mechanitis > Mechanitis mazaeus. The sequence goes on from OY365743.1 coordinate 14,579,368, forward strand.
CGAGGAAAGCACAATTTAAATAAAAAAACAGTAACAATTATAGAGATTAATTTAAATAAATATAATGTTGTCAGGCACGGACATGCTGTCTCACCTTTTAGCAACACAGCATTCCAGCGCATATTTCAGTGAAGAATTGGCGCGAGCTAACGCTGTGAGAGACGAACTCAAACCTGTTGATGATGTGGAGCCGGTGAATACTAACATTGTTTATATTATCATTAATTATTAATAAATTTAACATAATGAAATGATTGTATAATAAATACAATAAGCTAATGGCATTCGCTTTTACAATATTCATCCAAATCAAAGTTTCTTTCCTTCCTCCTGGGCTGACAGATTGGATGCATCTAATGGAAATAAAAATATTGATTTTATAGCTTGTGGAGAACATTGCAGCTATTCCAGATTATGCACCACCATCGGTGATCAATACTCAGCTGTCTTTGGATGATCTGGCACCACCTTCTGTATTGCAACCTGATCAGGTGTGTTTTATGGTACATGTTTGAATAGTTTCAATATACTTATGAAAATGATTAACAAAATAATTAAATGTCATAATCGAAACTTATAACTTCTCTAAGCATGATCAAGAACTCCTTAAAGACACCTATGACCGCCCCCTGGCTACTCCGCGCCACGAGGAACCACACTATACTCTTGGGGATTTTGAGCCACTACCTCAAGAGCCCCCGCCACAACCAGACTTTGAACAATTATAAACTTGTTAATCTTAAATAGGTGTAGTGTAATAATCTATTCCATGTTCAGTAAAGAGTTGTTTAGATATTAGTTTAGATATTATGTACACAATGATTATTCTACTTTTAAAACTTTATTATAAATGAGTCCATACATTTTGTTATATACACACTTATATAAAACACAGGTTTTGTTGCAATATTCCTGTTCTCGGTAATGTTTAGGTTTATGATTAATAAACAATTTTATGAGATCATCTTGGCTTTCTTCTTTTCTTCTTAAAATGTAGTATAACTTTATTAATCACTCCATAGTCCGCAATGTTACCATCATCATTGTCTAAAGTCAAACTATCGTAATTCAAGTTATAAGTCTTCCAAATATACTTCCATGATATTTTTGTTTGATTTGCTGTTCTTTGTTGATATATTTCAAAGTGTCTTGCTATTGCCTTCTTCAGTTCCCTTACTGTTGAATTTTGAGGAACCTATAAAATTGTAATAAACTATATAACCACAACAATGAAGCTACAGCAACATCTTCTATCTATCTATCTCTCTACTGGAGAGAATTTGCATTGGTTTTAGAAAGTTGGCATTAAAACGGCTTAACAGTTCGGTTTCAAATTTTGCACACATACCATGCTGATATGTGTGGTGGTTTGTAAAAAAAAAATTCAAAAAAAATCATTGTCATTGAGTAATAATGTCCAAAAAACTTCACTCCCATAGACTTCAATGTAAAAAAATTAGCACAAGTGTGAGGTCTACAATTATGACATCCAACACCAAAACGAAGCCTTCCGTTTGACTCGCTTAGCTCAACATGCACATGGTCCCTGAGATTTCGCGATCACAGTGAGTCGAAATTGAGGGTCTGGTGGGGTTCCTAGTTTTATTACCAGGATTAAACTTTAATAGTACTAAATTATTCTAGTGCTTTCAGTAGTTATTTTGAGATAGATACATTTAGTATTAAAAGAAAGGTGAGAACAACCCCCTATAAATGGATCAATTTCATATCATTGTGCACATCATTGTACAGTAAAACAACGCCAACCTTATCTTTTGGCATTTTCAAAATAATTTATATAAATTAGAGTGAAACAAACCATACATAATAAATTTTGTATAAAGAAAATTATATCTACTTTCTAGTTATTATATACTTACTATAACTTTTAGAGGTTGTTCATCTTCTCTTGCAATAGTTACAGTAATGGATTGACCATGTTCAAGGGCTGTCTGCAATAAAAACATAAATTCATTACATTTTGAACCAGAACATGCACATGATGTAGTTTCACGTCTTACCAAGGACAAGATCTCTTCAAGTATTATATCAGATGGCAAATCCGATAACAAAGAGTCTGATTTAAATAAGTTGGACATTGTTGATTTGGTAATATCGACAAGTTCATCGTGAGATATGGTATTTGCAATACTTCTTAAATTATCCATTATTATGGATACATTACATTTTTTTTAACTTTTGCCTTAGCATTGGAGTTTGGATAAAAAAAATATTAATGATTAATATTACTAAACTGAATAAAACTTTCTTTTATTGATATTTATTGTTTGCTTCCCTGTGTTTACTACTTTGAAAGTGACAACAATCAAAGTCAATTGTCTATGCTTGATTTTTATAGTGTAGAAACAAGGATAACCAATGATAGTACTTTATTAAAAAAAAACTAAATTGTTTGGTTCCTGAAAAGAGAGCTTTTATTTTAAGCCAGCCCATAACAATTAGAAGTGTATCAGATTTTTCACAACTTTATACAAAACATAACCTTGAATTTTAGCTTCATGAAAACTACCTGAGGGTGATTACTTGTACGACATCCGCTTGCATCACGTTTTGAGAGTAATATATGTTATCTGTAATATACAATAAATTTAAGAATGAACTCTTTGTAATCTGTGAGCGCTAGTTTGGATTTTGAGGTTAAGTTGTACTCTATTCAAAAGTTTATCAAATTTGTAAATTTTTTCAAGAAAACACCTAATAATAACAAAACTTAAGATGGATTCATTATCTACGGGATCACTCAGTGGCGCACAAAAAGAAGAGTTAATGGACCAAGTTAAACAACAAATTGCAATCGCTAATGCCCAAGAACTTTTAACCAAAATGTCTGAGAAATGTTTTAAAAAGTGTATTAATAAGCCGGGAACAGCTTTAGACAATTCCGAACAGAAATGTATAGCAATGTGTATGGACAGGTACATGGATGCTTGGAACCTTGTCTCTAGGACCTACAGAACTCGCATTCAAAGAGAACGAAACATGTGAATCTCTTGATCTAAGTTAAACTTTTGTTGTGCTGTAAATATAGAGGGAATAGAACGAAAGCACGTTATAAATTGTGAGTTGCGTCTAACAGTTGTTGCATAAAATAAAAATGTTTTAGGTTGTTATTTTGTTTATTCTTGACAAATACCCTATTTATTTTAGATAAAAACAACCAAAAGTAAATAACATTAAGTTAAGTGTATATGGTGATAATAAAACAAATCTTTCAGTACATTTTTTTTTAATGTAGAAGTTATATTACTTATGTATAACTAATGATGAACTTAGAACCATAGATTCTAGAGAAATTATTAAAATTAAGCTAGTCGAAGTGTGGGCTTGACTAATTGTTTATAAAACTACAAACTAGTTTTATATTGCTTTTGATATTTAATTTATTCAGACGCTTTATTTAAAGAACCTTAAGTATATCTACTTAACATCTTTTACACTTTCTTTTGTTCTATTATAAAATTTCTATCTCTTGAGGCAGTTACATTTAATAGTGTTAAAAGACAACAGAGATTTATAAAAACAAAAGAAAATCTCTAGTTAAGTTATTGGGTGCTTAAGAAATGAAAAACGTTAAGGTTTTTAACTAATATTAATATTATATTTTAAATAAAGAACTTTCTTCCAGTACAATCACAATCTACCCTACAAGGTAAATGTCTTAAAACAAAAATAAAATTAATTATCAATATTTTCTTTGAAGATTTTCTTTCGATACATATACAGTTTTTTAATCCACATCTCTTTCAGTTCTTCGTGGCTAGGTAATTCCTGAAACAATTTCAGTATAAATTTTTACTGTTTAGCAACAATATAAAAACATTAAATTGAAGATATAGTTGGTATTATTAAGCAAATTCTAGTAAAATTGAACAAAATATAACACAATTTATTAATAGTAACATCACTGAACTATGTTATCTGCAATTACAGATCACTCTCTTTTTTCTTAGTTAACTTTTTTCAAGTTTACATGAGTTTAATTTATAAAATCTTGTAAAGGTCTTTAGGCATATGTTAGATTGTTCCTTCTTAGAATGTCTATATAAAATTTTAAATTTAGTTTAATTAATAATTGTCACATTATTGTCACAAATCAGCCATTTGAGGTATGAACATATAACATTCAGATAAAACTTCCAAAATCAACACAGAAAGTAAAGTTACTTACGTCAAAATTTATAATTGAATCATCAACATGAATCTTGACATCAGCCTCAGGGACCTTGACAGTCTCGGTATTTAGGTCAATAACAATATTCTGCGGTTTCTTGTTTCTTGAAGAAGTGAATGGCTTTGACATGAAAGAGTCGCTATTAATTTCTGCTAGCAAATTCCTATCATGTATTGTTGGCATATCTTCTTTTATTTCAATATCTTTATATTCATAAGTGGGTATTTTAGTCATAGTGAGACCAACCGCCTCTGCGGCTTTAATGGCTTTCTCAATTTTTGTTTCAGTATCATCTAGGTTGGGTTTTCTAGATTCTGGAAAAAATGTTATTAGTTTGTTGTGTATATAAAATATTAATTTGATAGACTATATAACTAACTAATGAATAAATTTCCGAATCAAGATTACTAGAATATAGATTGTAGAGAAATTAATCGGCAATAAATACCTATATCAAAAGAATCTTTACTATTGGTAGAATGTGATCTTTTCCTATGTTTTTTACTGCCCTTGTTGTGTTTAGACCGGCTTCGAGAGCTGGATCTAGAATGAGACTTATCTCGAAAATATTTGGATGGTTTAGATTTTGAGCGCGAATTAGATCGTCTTTTAGATTTGCTTTCATAACGCTCCTTTGAAATGCTTCTAGAATAACTACGCCTTCTATTTTTCGAACGCGAAGCAGATCTTTTTCTTCTGTAGTTGCTTTCAGATCGATCCCTTGACCGCGAACGGCGTTTATGTTTGCTTTTACTTTTTTTTCGTTCGTAGGAAGATTCCGAACTATACGATACGCTTCTTCTATCTCGATGTTTACTTTTTTCACGAGGCATTTATGAAAACTATTAACCTAATTATTAATCATACAGTTATATATTTTTTATTTAAAAAAATAACAGTATAATCTAATAACAACTAAAAGTCATCCGAGTGCCGTCCGATTGTCAAAATCAATTTCTTTTAATCCTTATCTGACATTTGTGAAATATTTACCGTAGAGTCAATGCGTGAAATGAAATAAAATTTCGAGACTCATGAAAATTCCTGAGTACATAGTATGCCCCAGATCTAACTTAATATTTAAAGAAAGTTCTTGTTTTTATGGAATATAAAATGGAGTTAAAAATTTTAGAAATAAATTTAAAGAAGTTAATATTTTCACGGAGCAAAATCTATACATATTAATAATACATACATTAGAGTAATACAATACACATTAAATCGAAGTCTTTAATATAAAATTAAGAATTATCTTCTTGAGCACATTTTACGGTTCTATAGGGTAAGGTAAAAATATGGTAATAGTTACAAATGTAATTAAATAGAATAGAAGCCCAGACTTCAATCTTGTTTTTATGGCAACGATGATAATCAAATGAAATAGTGATAGGAATATAAAATATAATTATTATAGGTCATCTTGGATAAGTTTACAAAATCATTTTTATCGATTGAATCCACATGAAGTGTTTTGCAGTAATTGAGGACAAGGGAGGACGAGAGAAATTGATAAATATATTACTGTCTGTGAGTCTGTTTTTTGTACACTGAATATTTACATGGTTTTTCTAAGATATGGCATTAAGCAATAAAACAGTATTAAGGGACTTCCCATGTTGTGTGTTGATATAAGTGTTTTACTATTAATTTGGGTCTAAAGGTATACCTAGAAATACAATAAAGAATAGTAACAATAACTTTGTCGTTAATAATTAAATGCTATTTGGGGATCATTTTAATTTGTTATTTTTAAGCAATAGGTTATTTGTCACATTTAAGCTTAAATTTTCGAACCATTTAAAAAAATTATAATTGAAGCAAATAGTCTTGTTGTACCAACATACTAAAACATAATATTATGCATTAATCATTACACTTCAATTATTATTCTTAGTGTAATTAAAAAACAAAGATCATTAATAATATATAATCTAAATATGGGTGTGTGTTATCACTATTATTTAATTTTTGATATATTTTATGACATCTGAAAAATATGCGTGTGCAGGAACGACACAGGGCAGCGACCACAATCAGTCGGCCTCGATGACGGAATGTGTGAAATTTTAAGATGGTGATGAACAGTGTTTTCTTAATTGTAATTTTAGAAATGAATATTGGTGGTCTACTTCTTTGTTAATAAAATAATAATATGCCATGTGATAGGACTGCTTATAGCGTAGTTCAATTCTCAATAGCGTAACGAACTTAGAAGTGTTGAACGTGTTTAATCGGATCATTGACATTGTTTCGTTATAAATTTTATACCATCGTGATTGTTATGTTTGTGCTTGCATTATGCGCTTTTGTAACGCCTAGTAAATGGATTAGGCATTTCTGATGTTTTCGAAACCATGGAGAGACAGGAGCGAACATATGCCAAAATGGAGGCTACGGATACCGTAGACACTATGCAGGTAAGATCAAAACGATAATAATTGCCGGCTATCCACAATTTGTTTATCGCGCACATGGTTTAAAAATAACTTGTAAAACAAATATTACTGATATTAAACGTCTTTTTATACATTTGATTTAAAAAAATTTAATAACAACTTATTAAATTAACTTTTTTAATCAAATTTGATAATAATTCAATCAGATGTTTTAAGTATATTATTTAATATGTGATAGAGTCACCTTTTACATCGCTAAACAAATCAAGGTAAAGAGTGGGTGAAGTAGACTGCCCACACTTGTGAGGAATAAATTATTGTTATTAGAACATTGTTAGGTGCCTTGCATGCCATATCAGATGCCTTTGTATAGCTTTTGAGGTGGAATTGATTGTTAATTTTATTAACATGTCTTATAGTATGATAATTTGTATAATAAATCAAATTAACTAAAAGAAAATATAAGAATTTATACTTTATACTATATACATATTATCAAAGAAAATGTAATAAACTAAGATATACATTTACTTGAAACTTGTAGTAAATAATGTAAAAATTGACAATAGTAAGTGAAAAGTAAAAAGTATTGTCATAATAATGTCAAGTCATAATAATGCTAAAAATGAATCAGAATGAGAAATGTTATTACTATGTAAGTACTTAATAACTTCTATTAATCATAAAATATGTCTTTATCATATCTTTTAAAAAAACATCAAAGATAAACAAGCAAAGAGATATAATAATATGTCTATTTTAAACTTATTTTATTATTTATTTTTTATTTATGTACCAAGAATAATAGAAATTAATAAACAGAAAATAAAACATAATGTACAAAGGATCAACTTATCTCTTTAAGAGATCTCTGCCAGTTGCCCTTAAACTTTTTATTTCAGCACTTAAAATCTATTTATATTGGTACATTCTTAGAATTTTTATTTAGCACACATTTTTTTTTACCTAGATTGTACACGATTAGTATTAGATTTAAGTATATTATTAAAAAAAAAAAGACTTTTTTAATGTTTTGGATGAATACACAATGATAATGGTCAATGACAAGTTGTGTTTTTATAACACTCATTACATCCATTTTAAAACAATACAAATAATCCACATCCAACACCGCACTTTTAAGGTTACAGTGAATAATCAAACTCAAGTATTACTAGTAATGGATACAATTTAAGTTTTTTTAAGTACTTAAAACACAATATACCATAAAACATATTTAGACAATATTTCACTATATTGTTTTATTCTTACCAGTTTTTATGCTTGAAAATATATCTGGCAGTCATAAATACTGTTTACTTATTAAAATTATATTTTAAAAATATTTTAGTGTCGCACGCATAAACAAATGTAGTAATGCCACCATATTATAATTCTGATCCTAATAATAGCTTCAGATATATACAAATAATTAAAGTAATCAAATATTAGCACTCTGTCTACTGTTGTGAACTAAATGTAGAGATGAATGGACATGCTGTAACTATCATAGTGCAATTAAAATTCATAAGAATATTTCTTTTAAAATTTCTATCATTGCCTTTTGTATTGTCAAAAATTAATGGCCTAATTCAAAGAAATAATATTTATCTTAGTAACAGTATATATTGTGTAGTTTAAATGAACATAATATTTATCAATAAACTCAAACAAAGAATCCACACCGGTGGTAGGGGGGCGCGTAACGGCGAGATAGGCTGCGCGCAGGCAGTTAAAACGCGTCGGGCGTGTAGAACGCCGCGCGCGGAGCAACAGTGATGTCACTGTGAGTTCCCAGTGGTACTGTGTAGAGTGAGTGGTAATAATGGTAGCGATGGTGGCCTCAGCGTCTGGATACGGCACTTTGCGTCGATTTCTAAGCGCCCCTGACGGCCAAGATGTAGAAAGCACAGGTGTTGTCCCGAGCGCCTCGATCGCGGTCTCGGTAAGCTATTGCGATTTGAAAACTGTTACATTGAATAGCGTTATGTGCTTGGAATTCTGATCGGGCCAGGTGTTGAAAAGGTGTAAATACCTATGTATTTTAACTAGTCCCATATATTATTAATAGATATCTTTGCTAAGTACGTAACTTATCTTTCCTGTACTTTTTATTATTTTAATTGAACCAACTTAGTTTTCTATATATATTACGTATAATGAATTCCTAAGTATTACAAATTTGCTGTCTTTAAGTTAAATACCAAATGCTTTTAGTTGGTATTAAAATCGACATTAAGAATTCATTATTTGCTAAGATAAGTTATATCGGTACACATAATATCAGGAACGACAAAATAATGAAATAGATTTTTAAATTTTCTAATTTTAAAATAATTTTAAGCAATAAAAGCTTAGAAAGTCAAGCGTTATTTCTAACAATCATTACAATAGCTATTAAAATGACATTGACGCTAAAAGCTAGAGCTCTCCATGTGTTTCTGAGGGTTAAAATTTTCAACGCACAAGTTAAAAATTACAGGCAATATATTTTTAACCTCACTTCCATGTTGCTGACGAAAATTGTCGTGACGTTTTCTGAACTTTTCGGAAGTTAAAAAAGAGTATACTTAAACCGTGTGGTGAGGGGTCAATAACCGGACTTTCCTTTTTAATATTCATCTTTGCGATATTAAAGCTATTGAGATTCCGTCCTTGGCCTCGCAATATGATTTAGTAGAATATATTTCATGATGTCATCCTCATATGATCGGGATTAGCCAGGATGGTACGGCCAAGGTTAGGTCGTCAGACCGTGGCGATTTCTTGAGACTCACGGCTCGTTGCCGGCCGACGAAAGAAACATAAATCGGCATCGTTACCATCGACCAGATAACTAGCTTTTGCAACCTCAAAAGTATACTTGACTGGACATAAGTTAAATTTTGACGTAGCGTCATACAATATATATATATATTAAAATAAAACCTTATAAATTTTTTCTAATCTCCCATTCTCTTAAATGTATAAATTTATAGTAAAAAGTTCGTTATAGATCTTAATTTGTATATTCCTCTTAGTGCTTATAAATTCAGTTTCATTGACGTTTATTTAGTCCAATCTTTAAAAAAGAAAAATTTTAATTTTGAATTTTACTTGAATCCAATTTAATCATGACTTGGATTAAGTTAAATGAAGATGCAATAAAACATTTAAATGAAGATGCAAAGTACAGTAAAGGTGGAGTTACAAATGAGTTCATAATCATTAGGTACTAAGATCTGTGTACTTGAGTCATTACGGTTTAATAGATTCGATCGACTTGTGTTTACTTCATTAAAATGACTGTCGTGTATCTGATATATAACCTTGCTATAAAATGCTGATTTACCACTAGTTTCCTTTACCTTTTTAAAGTTATATAAAATATATAGATATCCGGAGGACATTTTAAGTTACTTCCGTTGGCACTATACTATAGTATTCTATATTAAGATTTATTGTTACACAGAGTTCATGGAATTAATTTATATTTATGCTAGTTTATTACGTTAATTCATTCCTATGTTAAACATGTCATTAATGATTGTGTCATTTGTTGATGTTATAATTACGTCTTTTACTTCTCTCTGATTCGTTATGGTCATTGTGACTAATTTCCTCTGGCTTGAACACAATGTTCTAAGTTCACATTTTAATACATCGAATAGTAAAGTGAATGAGTAACTCTATTAATTTGTTAACATTTTGTGTGTATTACATTTCGACCTTCGTATACAAGATAATTCAACAAGGCAAGGTCGCAATCTCTTTGCCCTTGAGTAACAAAAATTGTTTTCTTTCATGGTAATTGAAATCCTGTCTAAGCAGGTTGTCTGGTTTTAAGTTTTTCACCTTTATGGGCAATATTTTAACGACTTCAAAAAAATGAAGTTTTTTAATTTTTCTTCTTAATAGTGACATATGCACAAATTATTATTTTACAAATATTTTTTTTTTATCGAAATACTTGTAATCTAGATACTTATGTATTAGTTAATCGAAACGCTAAAAACTTATTTGAAAAATTCGTTGGAACATAACATCGAGCTGGAAAGTTAATTAAATTTAAATGCTCAAGAAAGACCAAAGACATGTTATTATCCAAAAGTCAAGAGAACAATTTAAATTTATCTATAAATAAATATGGCATAGCCGTTGCGACAGACGGACGAACTGCTCCGAGCATACTTCCGCCCACAGGCGTCTTATAAGGTGTGGTGGACCTTGTTGCTTATTTGTAGGCATACTTACATCTGATGGTTTTATATTTTGGTATTAAAGCAAAAAAGCATTATATACTTTAATTAATTTGAATAATTAGCTACCTTAACTACTAACATGTAAATAAAAAAATAAAAAAAGTTGTTTCCTAATCAAGATCAATATCCTCATCGTTGACGTGTATTTTCCCTAAAGAGATACATGAGGAGCTGGGATCCACCAAAGATATCATAAGTAGTCAAAGAGTCATATAGTAGTTATAGAGTGCAAAAGTAATACCGTGTTAAGCACTGTTTTTACTATGTCATTTAAACAAAACTCTCTATTTTTAAGTATATTCGACGTTAACATCTCTGGATACGTAGCACAATTTAAATACTACCTATAAATATTAATTTATCCTATGATTAATTATAAATTAAAAATGACATGTAAATTTATCTGCAAATGTTATTTCATTTATAACGAGGAGTGTTAATGTAAAATACACAGAAAGCTATCCTGATAGTCTGATAGTATCCTTGTAAAAAGGTCAGCTGAGTTAAAGTGCCAACCTCTGTCAAGCAGTGCTTGATTGTTTTATGTCCTTTTGATTGCTTGTTGCCTTGGTTTTGTTTGAGATGCTGGCGTAATATTACCTAAGTTAGGTTGTAAATATTTTCGTACGTTTTTAGGTTAGTAAAAATTATGTTAAAATATCTGCATATTTTTAATATTCATCTCTAAACTATAATTTTAACTTTTGATTTATGTTATTTTGTGCTCTTAGGAACCGCGTGTGGGGTATCCTAACAAACAAAAACAAGTTATTTGTTATTATGTCATAAACCATTTTCCACTGTGTGTGGTACTTGCTATTGTATACTGTTTAAGTTAAAACCTATGATTAATTTACGTAGCTATAATTACAAAAAAAAAAAAATATATATGACGTATTACTATGACACAAGCGGGGGCTGTCAAATTCAGCGGATCCCAAACTTGGTTTATGGGTTTTTTATAACATAGCTTTATCTTAACTGTAATTAATTCATTATTAATCTTTGAATTCGTCATTTTACAGTTCAATAGTACTAATTTTGAATTGCCTCTATTATTTTGCTAATTAAAATGTTATTGTCATACTGGATTAAAAATTTAAAATACGTTAGAATTTGATTCAATTCATATGTTAAAGTAAATGTGAATTACAGATAAATATTATCGTGGCGGAGATTCTGTATAACGGTTATTTTTAATAACTAACCTCCCAAGACCCTGTTCTAAGTATATTGCATATAAAACATATTGTATAAAAAAAAAGTAGACGGCCTAACCAATACCTGATTATAAGATGTTTCGAAATTATATATATTTTTAATGATAACTTATACATTAAACTCTTTATATAGGTATCTTTTAAAGCAATGTCACCATCAAATCGAGATGGGTGTGGGCGATAAAAGTTCTCGTTCGCCTACTTAGCACTGACCTAGAAATGTACTATTTTTCCGAAGAACTGAAAACAGTTTTTATTCAAGATGTATTGGAGACCTTAAGCAAAAATTTCATGTTACATTAGGAAAATATTGTAAAGTATATGAAAAATACATTTGTATTATTTAAATGAATTATAATAATTTTTCTCGTTTGTAACGTAATTAAGGAAAAGCATAGCTCGTATGTTTTTTTCATTTACAATTGCTTTTTCTCAACACCTTAGAAGAATACTCCTACATCTTGTAAACCAGTGACGAGTTAGTTAAACTTTTTATTAAATATTCTCGTTTCGGACTAAACATTATATAGACCCCATTGATTTCGCATTTACTTGAATATAGATGTTTTATTTTATTTTTTATTTTAATCAATGTAATGTAATTAAAGGCGAAAAAATTGCTATAATACGACGTGCGTTGCATTAAAGGTTTAATATAAACTATTGAAATATATAACAAAAATATTTGCAAGAAACCGACAAGACAGTTAAATAAAAGTTAAAATAATCTAGTAAATTTAATTCGTAAATATTAGGAATATTAGGATGGGAGCAGAAGTGAGAAGCGCTGACGCAACTGTATATAAATATACATATAAGTTTTCTTTATATAAGACTACACTTTACATTACCTTTCGAGGGTGAGCAGTCGAAGTCGCGGATAGCAGCTAATTTAAAATTAAAGTAAAAGTAAACAGTGATATTTCTATATTGATTTCGTGAACATAACTGGTATGAATGGGGCATACTCTCATTGTAGTATTTATTAACTGTTTCTATTATAATGCTAGACGTCAGCTGGCTCACGTAACATTAATAAAAAATAAAATAACATAGCCTCTGTTAAATAATAATAACAAGAATGTGTTTCAATTGTGTCGCTCGTAATGACGTAAGATGTTATCAACTTTCGACACATATCTTATCTACTATGGAACAAATGAAAACAAGAACAAAATACCTTTCTCCTATACTATCACTAAGAACTTTGAGTCAATTAAATAAGCTGGATTTAGATATCTTTTTAATAAAACGTTGGTTTCTTAATTCTTGGAGACGATACATTACTTTTTCAAAAGAAATATATGTTATGAAATATATTGATTAATATTTGTAAGTATTTTAGTAACCTTTCCATTTTTAATACCTTGGTATTGACCACGTTTCGTATCTTGAGTTGCAACAAGACACACGTTTTTGTCGCCATATTAACACAGTACACTTGAAAGTGAAGCGTGATCGAGTAAAATAAAGATTTACTAACTTTCATCGTTGTTATTGTCTCACTATGAAGAACAAAGTACCTACATATACTCCATCAGCTAAAAGATAAAATAAAAAGGCTATCAAATAATACAGTAAAGTTTAGAAGAACTTAGTTATTATAACGCTTTATTGATATAATTAAGACTGATGAAACTTTCTCCTCAAATTCAGTCTATTGAGAGCCTCCGCTCCGTCTCCGCCAAGCCATTGTGAGCAGCCTCTGTGGGAACTTTTGAAAAGCATGCATGAATAACTGCCCTATACGATGCAATTTCTCCGCAGCACACACTGAAAGATATACTCTTAGGAATATCTTCTACAAGGAATTTTAAACAGAATTTTATTTCCTTCAAAAATTAATGAAAGTTAGGCTTGAAAATATTTATATTATAATGTTTATATTATGTAGTATTGACAACTAAAAATACGACGGTAATGGTTTGTTAAGTATTTAAATACAGACATTTTAAATATTAAGTAAATATTAAATTTATTAAATATAATGAATTTGAAATTTTATACCTTGTTTACATTGAGCACAATTTTCAAAGGAGCCAAGCTCTATATTTATATAAAGTATTTATTTATAAATAAATTAAATATTAAAACCGTTGTCACATATTTTGGGGCTTTAAAAAAAAGTCAAAATAAATAAAATCTACTGTTTGTGTATGTGTGTGTGGGCTATAATAGTAGTTAAAAGTCGTTAGTGGTTCTTGACTTCCTTCAACTTCTTGAGACATGTCTTACCGGTTGTCGGGACGCGAACGATTCCTACCATTGTTCATAATCGAATCGACTTGTATTTGATGTATCAACTTACAATCCGTGCTTTGCATTTATAAAACAATTCTTTGATATGTTTTTAAAAAAGACTTTATTCGATCAAGTCTGTCGATATTGAAGGTTTGTATTAAAGGTACTAATATTAAATATGATGTAACCAACGATTACTCCGTCCGTAAACAATTCATGGTAGTCGCCTAGTTATTGATCGGTAGTGCCATTTATATCTATATTACTTATTATGAAATCTTTATATTGGTGGACGGCTATTAAAAAGTTCTCACGAACAAAAATATCTCTCACTTTCACTAAGATCTTGACTGTGCTGTCCATGTAGGTCATTATTAAGAGCTAAGAGGTTATGATCGCCTCAAATATATCGGAGCTAATAGATTAAATGAAAGTACCAAAATTTAATGGAAAAAAGTTATTGGAATAATTTATCAATATTTATTATTTTGGTTTTTGTGTGTATTTTTTAAAACATGTCTCACATACAGAAAACAGTTTTTGAAGTTCCTGCAACTACAGTTGCAAAGTTGGATTGGATTCTTAAGTTTATTATTAAAATACTGTTCAATTATGACTTCATCAGACCTTATTAGCCTGCTTGACGTATGTGTTATATTTGAACTCGATAATTCGAATATACAAACGAGGATATAAATTTGAAGCTAATATTTATTCAAATGGTACTCTGTTGTCAATTCATATTTAGGGTATCTAAATGAGTCAGGTAAGAGGTAATCTCTCATTTCCTGTACAGCAAAGTTAATTGTGTTGTCATCAGTTCCACCAACCGTGAAAGTTACTAGGTTTTGCTTTGAATCAGCAGATTTGGCCTTGCTTATTGTATTTTTCATGTAAAATATGGTGCGAAACCGTCAAATGATGTTCAAAGATTAGGAAGTAAAGCATTCTAAGTTTTCTTGGTTTTTTTTTATATGAGATAAATTGTTTATCTATTATGGAAACTTGTTGAATATAATCTTTTCCTCCATTCTAAATATAGAAAAAAATCTCGTTCACTGGATTACAGCCGCGACATTCCAATCAACGTGCTTAGACTCAACTCAAAGGTATGACTAAATTTGGAGTGTATGATGAATAATGGATTTAAATTATAATGTTCGTTACCAAGAAAAGATATTTTTTGTTTTCACAATCTTCGCTCTCTTCCATATTTGGGGTGACGCATAAATCACTTCTTGTTCCGTTCTTTACAATTGTATTGAATATGGTGTCGATTTGTTTGAAAATATTTGACCTCTCAACAAGGGCTGACAGTTTTAATAGATCATTATCCTTTTAGATTTTTGAATCAGATAGTATAAGTATTGCAACTATCATACCTGTTATTTATCAGTAAATTGTTTTTTTTTATAAAAATTTATATTTTTAATGTTTTCGGTTATGTATTGACTGAATTTAAAATAAACTTAAATCTAACTTGAACTTTATTAGTGCAGGAAGTAAAAGCATTTCAGGTTGAACTTTGTAAATTTGTTACAAGTTCTGCCTGGAGGCTGCGTAGGCGCGACCTCACTGCGCGTGGGATGCAGGTGCCAACGCACCTTTCCACTTCCACGCATCGGTCGGTTCGGTCGATGCGATCCGATAATGACTCAACTGGACTCGATTGTTTCGAGAACCATGAACTCTTCCAAAGATGTGATTACACGGTTATGAAGCTATGAAGGCAATCTAGCGAATTGAATTGTGAGATGCGATTGTTTGCCCTGGCTTTGGCAATTTGAAAATTATTATCTATCTCATGGTTTATTATTATTTTACAGTGGGATCTACCTCGTGAAGCTTAAGTTATTTTTAATTTACCTACTTATTTTGCAAGCTTACTTTTCTATTTCATTACATGTTTTGGTATTTCTTTAATTGAGCTATAGGTGATTGTGTAACTTAATACTAAATAATACTACCAGGATACCTTATACCAACGGCTATTATGTGGCCAGTAATGGGGGTAGCTAAGTCTATTGTGTTAATCAAAAGAACAATGGTTTTATTATTGTAGTGCTTGTCAACAGAGGTATAACAAATACAGCCAAGCTTAATTTCCAATGTTAAGTTACTAAAAGGATAAAGCTAAACTAAATAAGAGTTTTAGTACTAAGAGAGTGAAATTCGAATGTCGGATGGCGATTCCGCTAATTAACCGGCAATTAACTAATATGAATTCAGTAGAGAGTGGCCTAACCGCTCTACTTCTTATATATGTTATTAAACATACTGGAAGAAAGTAAATACAGTACATCTTTTATAATTGAATATAATCATAACGAACAAGCAACTATACTAGGTAAATGTTAAAAATTTCCAAATTATACTATTTGGTGTAGACATAAGTTTAATTTTATACATTTATTCATTAGTTTTATTATATATATATTCAGATAATGTAGTGTAGAATGTAGAGTAAATAATTATATTTTTTTATTAAAAATCTCATTGATATTGATTTGAGAAGATTACCAAATTAAAATGAAATTGTAATAAATTTCTCGGTCGCAGTGGACACCGTTACTCGTAATAACCACAGATCTTTCGTTTCTATTTTAATAGCATCTATTTTAAGATTAAATTTTTGTTCGACATGATTTCTTCCGGCATCTGATTTTATAGACTGTATAGTCAGTTGTTTATGATGTTCCTCTTTGATCGAGTACTTCAAGTGGCTTCCTATTTGGGAGTGTCTCCATAATGACCTATTTTTAAATGACTCGGTATGCGATGGCACGCGTCCGACCTTAAAATTATTATTACTGCTGTTATCTTTTGTAATACTTAAAACTTAATATTATAGGTAGGTACATACATCAGTCTGTCATTTACCGTCAATTACTGTTTTAACCATTTTTTTGATAAACAATGTAACAATAATACCAGCTTATGCAATAATACTTATTTATTAGTCTATTTTTTCTTATAATTTGAATTTTTATTAGGGTACCAAAGTATCGGTGAAATTGTATATTTAATATTACTTAGGTTATATCGCATATAATGTGGAATTTTTATTAGCTTTTCATGTCATGTTAAATGAACGCGAAGTAAAGAAATAAGTTTCTTTTCAGACATTTTTAGGGTTAGATATACTAATCAATTATTATAAAAGAACTTTACAGTCACAATTTCAACTTGTATGTTGATATCACAATAAATATATAACACGTTACCAATAAATACATTTAATAAATTTGCAGTGAATTTAATTTATTATGAATAACATTATATACTATCGTGATTTATGGCGGACAATATATTTATTCTAAATATTATAACATCTATATATAAATTCCACATTTCTTAATACTTTATATATTTAATTGATTGTCAAATAGATTATCAAAAGCAATACCCACCTTTTGTTATTGGAAGTGTTGTCTGTTGTGTTTAATACAAACAGAATTAATATCTTCCACTATTTACCTTCTTGGGTAAAGTAAAAATATATTTGCATAGTCATTATTTTCAAAGGTTTAATATTTATGGGGATTTTTTTATTTGATAGTAATTAAATATATATTGACAAGGACACTTATACAATGATCTGAACTCGGCATAACTATTTTATAATAGTGTAAACTTGTTACTGTGTTTACAACACGTGTTAACTATTTATTCGACTAGAAAGTTTCGGTAAAAGTCGTCTAAATATAAGCATATTTGTCATATACCATTTGCCATTGTATCATACTTAAGTCTAATTATTTATCAATTTCAACACAAGAAGCGGACGTTGCCATAATGTAGAGCTTCACAATAATTGTCACAATTGAAAACGACAGGTTTCAATGGCGATTTAAATATTTTCAAAGTCGTTATAGAGCTGTCAAAAACCTTTTCTCACATTAACGGTACGTCACTCTTGTTCTTATTTGTGTTTCAACACTAATACAACTTACTCAAGTTGTAGATTAAGTAAAACTTAACTGAAATTGTGAATATAAGTGAATATTTTAAAAATATAAGCTAAGTAATTCGTTTTTGTTTATTGCAGTCAAAGCAGCGAGCGTCGATTAAATGGCTATTGTCGAAGGCATTCAATAACCGCGTACCGGATAATCTGCAAGAACCATTCTACAGGGACCATGAAGTAAGTTGTTTTATGAATTATTAATATGTTATGGTGCAACACTTTCAAATCTCTGACATAATAACCTATATGACTATTACCTCATTCGATTTTGTTTAAAAACATCGAATTTAGTTCTACGAGACCACCTATGAATAGTTTAATAATAAACATATATTTCTTAATACTCAGTATGATGTGCTCCGACATGAAAGAAACGTTTTTATTATATCTATTAGACGCTCTTATGATTTGAGGTGAACGATCCTACACGATATTTTACAATATACAATAACTTATTAATATATTTGTATATATTATTTTGTCAATAATATATTACATATATAACTGTAAAATACGTTTAAATCATAGCACACTGTATATGTAAATTTGCTATCAAATTAATGTGGATTAAACATATTTGTAACTAGAAATGATAAATAGTCTCCTTACGATTACGTTTAGGGGTATAACAGAAGTAAGCTTTAGAATTAAAACCTCTAGTAGGTAACCAATATCACCGCTACTATTTTAACATTTAGATTTGTGGCTTATGCGGTTATATTAATACGACACCTCATTAAGGAACTTTATGTACTTGTATATACTTGTATTCTGTATTTTGTAGTGTTTGTACACATCACAAATATGAAAAACTTATCATTTTGAATTAACAAGGGATAATATTTAATATATCTTTTGAATTCTTAAATTGTAATAAATACACTCACAAATAATATGCAAAAGCATATTTAAGCATACAGTAATTTACTATTAATTTCTTTACTCCTATTAACTTAATTTCAAGAACTTTTGACTTTTAATGCTGATCAGACGTTGCGCTTGAAATCCTTTGGTTGGTTAAAACCTATTTAAATAAATATTGGTTTACTTAAAATAAATATTCTGTATTCTTCCAAGTCATTTGCTCCGTTGTCCTTGAAAATAAAGCTGGTTATTCGCAAAGTCGAAGCACTTCTGTAGCTGTATTGATCCATTCAGTTATATGGGGTAGCCCAGCACGCGAGCTGTTCAGTCTGAATAGCGTGCTATTGGGAGCGCCCTGTGACCACCACATCAGTTATTTGTGTTAAAACTAAACACGTACCGTGGAGTCCACCCTGGGTACGGCCACCATGTTACTTTTAAACAGTGTTGTTAATCAAATTAGTATTTACTATCAGTATTGTGTAATCGTTCTGATTTGGTTCACTTATTATATCCATAAAAAAACGATAAACACTTACTATTTGAACGTAATTGTTACATAATTATAATGCAATATAAATACACATATGCTATAATATTGTTTTTATGCAATTAGTTGTTATCAATTCATGTTTCTAGTATTATGAATAAATAATTTTACTATCATTAGATTTTATATTATCGGTGATGATGCTACACTGTGGACTTATAAAAGTATTGATTAAATTTAATGTCACTAGTGAATCAATTCCATCTGGAATTTATGAAACGAAAGGTTCGAAGAGTTTATATTTTCATATAGTATAAATACTCCTTTTGGAAGATATAATGTGTTCAGTTTGTCAACATTTTTTGAACTGTTTGTGATGAAAATAGTCTCTAATGAACGTATAAACTAATAACAGCACAAACTGGAGTTCGCTTTAAAATAAGTTCCAATTCGCTTTCCTTTTCTGATCATGAAGCGTATAGAGGCGAGATTGGGACGCAGGTAGACATTTGAGAAAGCAAATATAGCAGCGCCGTCCCGTAAAAATAGTCGGTACCATATCCGTCTGCGGGAAACGACACGAAAAAGAACTTTTGTTCTTTTCCATTTCTTTAAATAAATAAGTTATAAGCAATAATGACTGTTAAAATATTTAATAACATAAAAATATATTTAACTTATAACAAAACATCAGTTTAAAACATTTTATATAAATTAATTATTAAGTATGTCTCAAATAGCTGTAGGTACACTCACAATAATTGAATTAAAATTTAGTTTATGACAGAGGTTCCCACGACCACGACCGTTATATTTTTAAATTAAATGAGTCAGCGGCAAAAATTACCGCTTCGATTGATTCAACAATTTACGTACATATATTTTTATTTATTATGATTTATGATCCCCTTTTAAATAGTAAACTGTTAAACAAAATAACACACAAACAAACTGATATAAGTTGTTAAGTTTAAATAAATATTTCATAAAAAGTCAACATGTCCTTGATGGACGTGAACGTCCATGGACGTGGTTTTAACCTTTGAGAAACCGCTCCGTCGCTCTGTCAAATGAGCTAAAAACTCTCGCTTGATGAATCTAGCATTCTATAAAAGCGACATCTGATACACTTTTTTAAAAAAATCTTTTAATTTCGCAATAAGAAATAACATTAGTATAATGTACAAGACGCCACCACCGATATATGTTTTGTAATGTTCAATCGTGGTTATCCAGATTAAAAAAGGCAAAAACCCTACCGTTTCACTCCCTGACCTGTAGCCAGCAGCTGCCGTCTTAAAATTTGTCGCCTTGCTTTGTCTTTTTGTCAACCATGTAGGTACCCAACAACACTCATGTATAACTAGAATTAATATGAATAGCTCTTGGTGTGGTTTTATAGTATATTTTTTTTATAAAACGAATGTTCTTTTTATAAAATTACATTTATGTAAAAAAATCTTTTTATAATATAAAAAAATATTCAAATATAATTCTAGTTTAGTTTCGAGTTTAAATAAAACATTATATTATGAATATTAACATTATATATATATATCATATGAAGTAAATTATGAATTTAAATTATAATTGGCTCGCTTGGTCTATCGGTTTTGCGTGTTTATATTCCGTTGATATCAATTAAATGAAGCAATAACGAATAAATTAATCGTTCGAGTTGAAGTATATTGTATTTATTGATTTCATAACTAAGTATGCACAAATTTTAATAATTTTAAAGGAAAAGTGAAAGTTGCCGAGGTCGTATTTATATTCAGTATTCAGAAGCTAGAAAACTGCCTCACGGTCATTGGTATGGGATAGGACTGTCTCACGCTATAGAATATTTTATATTTCATAGTTATGAAAGAACACGCGTTCCTCTTAAAACCGGTCTTAAAACATGTTCTTTGATTATGATTTATTAAAATTAACGTATAATTGTTATTTGTTAATCATGAACATAACATTATCATTTCGAAAATGTATAGATTGTTATGGGGAATGCTAATATATATATGGGTGTGAGTATCTTCAATGTTGTAACACCAAGGATTGCCATTACAATTACGAGGATCTAATAAAACGGAAAGTAAAAATTCAAAGTCAAGTATGAAAAAGAGTAAAATTATTTAGATATGAAATATTAATGCCGTCACCAACAACCACACCCTCGAGGTCAGCCAGCACTCCTTCAAGTCTGTGATGCAACTTTAGACCCACCCTAAATTATAACGTCATTACGTACATATTACCGTCCACTAAAATGTCTAACGTGATTCCTATAGGTTTTTTTTAAGTTTGTACTATTCAGTTATTTGATATGATACACTAGCATTCAACAGTAACCATTTCTAGAATCTAATATAACCTACGTGTTCAAGACAGCTGTTACTGGCTTTTTTTGGAAACCAACTAATACTTAGAATGACTTTCTTTAATTACAAATATAACATGTCGATATAAAAATAACTGGAGTAGGGGCTTAATTGAAACCGAATTGCAATATTAAGCAAAAATGTATTACCGTCGATGTTTTTCTAATTTATAAAATTCTAATTTATGAGCTACGACTATGTTTATTACATCTTTTTAAATAGACGTATACTTTATCAACTTGCGCTTTCTTATGGCTCATGTGACAAATATGAAAGTATGTTTATTTTGTAGTTGTCATAAGAAGTTAACGCATCAAAGAAAACAGTTGCGTAAACTTACCTAAGAACTTTTTGTTGCATTAAATAGGAATATACCATTTTAAATATTATCAATATGTAACTAGTTTTTCAATTATCAAGTGACTCGGTGTTACTCGCAGTTCAACTCCCATATAAACGGATTTATTTATTGTTAGAGTAAACTAAGACAAGTAATGGCTTTCGTTATCTACCTGCCTATCATAACCAGAAAGAATGTTCACATGTTTTCAAACAAACAAACGGCTTTAGTTTTATATTATTAAGTAAAGATAGGATATAGTTGGTATGTACAGTAGTAGGATGGCAGATTTCTAAACTTATTATCGATGTAGGGTTCAAAAGTAATCTGCTATGCCAATTATAAGTAGATTAGAGATAATATAGGATGCGAATGAATTTATAATTGTACATACATTATAGTTCTCGCGATGTTTATTATTACAAAATGTTTATATAATGATACAGAATGTGGAATCTGATGTCGTTTTGGAGGAAAATTGTCATTCTATAGTAGTTTGAGGATATAAATTATAATAATATTTGTATAACATATGGATAAATGTAAGTTTCGATGCGATTCCTTCAAATGTTTTTTTTTCATTTTCAGGACCAAGAACATTTAAAGCCACCGATTGTGGGCGGGCTGGCCAACGCGGAGCTGTACTGCCTCGCGTTGGCCAACATGTACTCCGACCCGAATTACCACAGCCTCAACCACTGGAACATCCTGCAGACCCTGACGCGGAAGGGCGTACAGGTGCTCGACCCGCCGGACTGCACGCTCACCGAGACCGTGCTCATACAGACCAACCCGATCAAAATGGTATTTAATAAAATAAAATTGTAAAAGGTTCGCCAGGAGGTAGAGATGTAACTCTACTCTCCTCTCTATGTCGTCCGATTTATTGGATTAAGATATAGAGTCGTGCGCCGGTGTCGCCGTCACCATCGAGAAGACAAATCTATCCGTTTATAGTAGAATGTTCGATTCTGAAAAAAAAAATAAAAGTATTTTTTTTCAGTTTCCGTTCCAGTGAGCGGCATAACCTAAAATGGGCACTAATATTGTAAATATCCTGTCCTCAGAGCGCGCACCTAGCCGTGATAGAGGCCGTGATGTGCCTGTACACGCGGGAGGTGGTGACGCCGGAGCGCGTGTCGGCGGCGGTGCTGCGGCTGGGCGGCGGCGCGGCGGCGGGCGGCGCGGGCGGGGCGGGCGGGCCCGAGGACGGGCTGCTGTGCTGGATCAACGCAGCCTGCGCGGCCTTCGACCGGGCCGAGGTATCCACTCGCGCGGAGATAATCGCTTCCGGTCAAACGTGAAATATAACTCCCGCGAACGCTCGTGCCGCAGGAGAGCCCGTGTCCCGTGGGCGGCGTGTCGTCGCTGTCGGAGCTGTGCGACGGCTCGTCGCTGGCGGCGCTAGTGTCGCTGTACTGCCCGGCGGCGCTGCCGCGCGGCGCGCTGCGGCCGCCGCGGGGAGGGGGCGCGCACCCGCACGACGCGCTGCACAACCTGCGACTCGTCAGGGACTTCTGCGAGCCGCACCACGTGTTCCACCTGGCGCCCGAGGACGTGGCCTGCCTGAGGGGGTCGGTGCTTTCGCTACCTCTGCTGGACTACAAATTATAAATATAAATACATAAATACGATTCCCGGTACTTCTTGGGATATTGTATTAATTATTTTTTTATTTGTTAATTTTGACGTTACTATCGGAGTGGTTGGATGTTTCGTGCCGAATTTGGACCTAGAATATTGGAAGATGTTTTATTTTGGGAGATGAATAGATTAGATTTTATATTTGTAATTTTAATATTTCAGATCCATGCGTCAAAACTTAGTAGCGATGCTCGCGGATTTATTCAACGTGCTCGAGGTGCACCCCGTCAACTCTGTTAAATATCCCGGAAGCGGTGAGTACGGGCCCGCGGGTCCCATTACTGCGACGACATGAATCAATATTGCATGCTGGAACTCTAATGGGAGTATGTGGTCATAATATCGGGATACTATGCCCGCTGATTAATTTTAAGATACATATACGGTGCGGTGAAGTAACGCTTTTGTAACGCAAATATTTAGATGATATTGGGGGCTTATAGAATATATTTATGAGTACGAGTACCGCACACGACGTGACGTGTTGCATTTATTTGAAATCATTGTCATATTCACAATTTGTCACGTTCGATGTGTTGAGGTAAGTTTTGTACCTATTTACTGTATATGACCTACTTTATTATTCTTTACCATGAAGTAAAGAACTCATTTAACGGAATGTTGTGCTTACATTTTTTTATCGATTGGCTGTAATAAATGTTAATTGCCCGCAACAGACTAACCGTTTCAAAATTACCCAATTTTAAATATCATACTTTCATTTATTGGCCCCACTTGAACATTTTCATACCAAAAAGCATAGATGAATATAAAAAACGGAACGACGATATGGAAGCACTACCCTCGACGATAAGCGCTCGGGGGTCTCACCGCTCACCGGCCCGGGCGCGGGACATCCTCGCACCGGCCGGGCGCTATATTCGTCGCTCCCCACTGTCACATATTATGAGATTTTTTTTATTAGTATAAGTTGACACGGGTGGTTCTACGAATCTAAAATGCAACAGTGTTGCACAGCTCGACCATCTACGAGTATGTGACCCGGTGGTCCGCCCTAGGCCGTAGGCTAGACCCGTAGCGGGGGGTGTGAGGGGGGTGTCTGACGCTGTGTGTGCGCCGCAGAGGGCGGGGCGGCGCGCGGCGAGGTCAACGCCCTCGGCGTGCGCGTGCGGCGCGGGCTGCCGGCGCCGCCGCCCGCCGCCATCCCGCGCCTGCGGGACACAGACACGGGCACAGGTACACGGCGGGACACCACGACGGACACACGATCGCTGATTTGTTTTTTATATAATTTGCATCCCGCGGGACCGATGGCTACGGCTTACGGAAGTATTTTATTTCATTTTTAATCAATCGTCACTAAAAATATTCATTTTTGTTTGTTTGTGTGTATGTGGCCGTAACGATTCGAATATCGCGTTATTTTGTAAATTTATTCTTTGTTGCCATATTAATTTTAGAAGCTCCCCCGAGATTTTAGCTACGAAAGTATGTTTATATGTATATATTATAATGTCGCATAACCTCCTAACGCTTTCCGTTTACGCCCCGCCTTGCTTTGCATGTTTAGAGCTTTACGCGACGCGACGCTCTTGTGAGTCTTCGGACGTTGCAAGAATTCATGGGTGGCGATGATCACATTTTATCAGTGACCCGCATTGCTCGTTTGCCCTCCTTTTCATAAAAAAAAACAAAAAACGCCCCCGTGAGTTCGGGCCTTCCTGAATATTTTTTACCTTATATTTCCGCCTGCGGGTAGTTGAAAAGAAGTAGCAGATATATCGATATCTCGATGTTCTTTGCCAGCGTTGTTGATTATTGAGTTTTAGCTTTTATATTTATTCCTTTTTAAATTTTGTTTCCTTAGATTTGTTTGTTTAAAAACAGTTTTTTTTGTTATTTTGTTTAAAAACATGTTTTATTAATGTTTTGTTTAAAGGAAATGAAAATTTCATAATTGATGTTCACAAATATTCAATTTCGATCGCAGTCGGACTTCTATCGACCGACCCCACCTATACTAGTATATTTTTATATGGATTGAAACGAATATCATAATTGAATGTATACAATAACCCAGTAGCGTGGCAAAGTAAGTCTTATTCCGTGGTGTGACGGCCCGCAGTCCCCCGCTCCCCGGCGGCGCGGCCCGGCGGCAGCGCGCGCTCCTCGTGCTCCACGCCCGAGCGCCGCAGCTGCAGCCCGCAGCGGGAGGAGTTCGTGGTGCACAGCAGGAGGGCGCCGCCCACGCTGGCCGCCATGGCCAGGAGGGACGAGGACGCCCGTGAGTGCACCCAGCTCGATTATTGCGAATGCGATATTTAAAACTAACTGAACGGTAAAGATGTTTATGATACGTGACCCCGGCTCCTTCGGCATATCGTTCAGTAATATAGTAGCACACCTGGCACTAAATGCAAATGCGGACGGTACCAATGAAAACTGAGATAGGTTCCGTTCGAGGCAAAACATATCGGCTCTTGGCGCCAGTAGCGAGCGGACGAGTGTCTGTAGCTGTGTGTTGTTGCAGCGAGCGCGGGTCGTCCGTCGCGCGCGTGTCGCGAGGGCAGCTTCGCGGGCCGCCGCTCGCGCCGCTCGTCCGTGTCGGACGACTCGCAGCTCACGGTCGAGAACTTCGGCGGCTCGCAGGACCGGCTGCACTTCGCGGGAAGGAACCCCGAGAAGGAGCTGGCCACCGTGGGTCCCGCCGCCGTCAGGAAGACGTCCGCGCCCGCCGGTCCGGACACCCTCATATTACCTCTTTGTAAATTACCGAGGGTCGGATCCCGGAATCGATTCTGAGATCTCCATTTTTTTGTTTATATAGCAAAATTACAAGACAATTATTAATAGAATGATAGACTTAGCGAGGCAAATATGCAGAAAAATGGTAATCGACTGAGATTCCTCGATTCGAATCGCATAGATAAAAATACTGAATAAATGTCGAAACACCGATATACGTATATATTTATTTGTGTAACGATTTCTCTTCCAGCTCCGATGGACCACAACCCCCCCCTCCGTTCCTCCCGCCAGGACGTCCGAGGCTCCATACAGTTCTTCCACGGCGACTACACGAACGGACGGGACGAGCGACCCACGGAGCGCCAACACTCGCAGCCCAACGAGCACGCGCAGGTCTCCCAACCTATCGCACGACAGCTGAGCAGTGATGCCATATCGTTATCAAAAAACTTGGGATTCGATTACAAGGGCGGCGGCGATGGGTTCTATTTAAACGAAAGGGACGCCCCCGATGGTGACGTTTCTAAAACGAGCTTTAAAGACCTCAGTAAAATTAGAAGTAATGGTGATCAACCAGGTAGGATTATTTTCTATATTATAATAATACTTACCGTGATATATATCAGAAAAGGTGTTGTTGCGATCGAGTTTTCAATCAATCGTATGCCCTACTGAATAAATCATATACTTAAGATTGGTTCAGTATTGACCTCGATATATTTTTATATGCGCTTATGTTTATTGTTGCAAAACTCGCTCTTTGTGTAGTTACTTTAATATATAAGATATTTCAATGAACCAATAGCCATAAAGGACTAGAGGTCAATAAAATTAATGTTTTCAGTTTGTGCAATGTTTCACACGCTTTGTATGTACGCAGACTGCTTGGTTGTGACCACATATTCCCATTAAAATAATTTTAACATTAAAAAGTATTCTAAACAGTCAATAATGAAAATTGTCTGTCGTTGTCCTCTTAACGCAATGAAGAATTAACATGCTTTTGTCCTAAGACAGCTCGAGTCCTTTAGCTAGTCCCGTAGAGAAACATTACTACTCAAACCCAGACTCATGAACACCTACTGTTTTCAGCAGCAGCCGCGCTCGGCCGCAAGTCATCCTTCAGCTCCCCCCCCGCAGCCACTACCACTTGGCAGCAGCACTTCATGCAACACGACCAGCCTAGTTAGTATCGCTTGTTACTGTTGCGTTTTGTTTTTAATTATTTCATTTGAATTTGTTATTATTACTATATATTAAGTTGCTTTTTGTTTGCGGAATATAAAAACATTATTCTTTTCAGTGTTTTAATTTAAATGTGATGTTTTTTTATATTAATTATGCCATCTATACGGAAGGAAAATGGTATTTGGTTTGGTAATAATTGTAAGCGTTACAAAATCTTTACTCACCCCACCGTGCGTGTAATATTATGGACTCCTCCACACACTATTCTATCTAAAAACTAAAATAAAGATGGCGACGACGTCTCCGACGACGTGACGTCACCGAGCGGTGGCGCCATGGCGGTGCAGCTCAACAACATACGATTGAAGCTGGAGGAAAAGAGACGGAGAATAGAACAGGATAAAAGACGTATGGAAATGGCGGTGAATAGGCAGAGACAGCAGCTAGGTCAGCAGGCCTTCCTGCAGGCCGTCACCAGGGTGAGTGTTGGATTCAGTTTGTTGGAATGTGTGGGAGAGGAATTGTGTTTTTTTTTAATTTCTCTGTTTTATTGTTTATACCATGATCAAGAAAACATAAATTGTTATATTTGTTTCATGGTTGTTAGACATATTGTGTGGATTGGGGAAATAGAATGTGTGGTAGATATGACATATATAGTTTTTATTGTAAGCGATATTCTGGAACTATGTACACTTTAGAAAAATGTAAGAAACACTAACCCATCCTGTTTATTATTGTTTAAAATACTGGACACCCCATAGTTACCGAGTTTCTTCATATTTTGTGTTTAAACAAAATAAAAAAAATGTGGTGGCCGGCGTAAAATATATTTTTCTATTTTATTAGGATACGTTTTTGCAATACCAGTTGGCCTCCTTGGTGAGTGGCCGTATTTGCAGATATTATTTAGACATAGATTTTTTATCTAAATTTAGTTATTTTGAGTACCGGTTCAATTAAATTCACGCTTATTCGGCTTTCATTCGGATTTTGCAATAGTTTTTCTATCGCATTCAGTCATAAAAAATCGTCAAAGTTTATATATCTTATAAGTTAACAATTTTTTTTTCAAATATTTGATTCAACAACAAATTAATATATACGTCCATCATGTAGACAGGTACAGCTTTTTAACTACAGATCATAACAGTACACAAATATTTTGCGGCGCAAACACCATTTACTATATCTTAAGTTTATTATTTTTTTTGTCAGCCATATGTGAATTACTTCACTCGTGACTCATCGCACTAACACAAATATTTCACAAACCGCATGCCTGTGATTAAATATTCACTAAAATAAATAATAATTGTGGTATTTTAATTACTTTCACCGAAATGTAAACCGTACGCTGTGTCGTAGTTCACATCATGTTATATATAATAGATATCATGAAAGTAATCTCGTAAACATATCATAACAATTACCAGTACTTATTCTATAAATACTAGGTATGAGGTATTTATAAAAACTTATTAATTAATTACAATCATGAATCATTCACTTGAACATAGTTAGTTAAAAATCCGAGGTTCACCCAACACACTGTAGTACCGTCAGCCAGTAGTCGGTCGCATGTAACGGTGGCGGCGCACGTGTTGCAGGGCAAGGGAGCGCGCGCTGCCGCCGACGAGGCGCCCGCTGACACACACCAGGTGAGGACACGGGGGAGGGGGGCACCTCACAGACTTGTACTAATAATCATTTTAATGACTGCTGAGAGAGATGACTACCTACATAGACAAATCTGTAAGCTGGATGCGTGGGAGGAGGCCGTGAAACATGAATCTAAATAATTGACACTTGAAGTGTTGTTGATACTTGATTGCGAGTTGTAGATTATTTAATAACATCTTGTGCATGATTCTTTTGTTAACTGCATGATAAACACGGCAATATGAAAAAATATATTTGTTTTCAGAAAGTATAGTTAAATCCTAACTTTAAACTAGCTGTAAGCTTGTTTGCATCTGACGGTCCCATTATTTAGTGTTTTTTGGACGTCGTTTTCTATATCTCCTTTATTTTACAATGTTTGTGTTTAGGATAGCAATATTTTAATTACCTTATTAGTAATTTTCGTGGCTTGTAGCTTGAGTTTTTAAATACATCCCTTAGGATTTTAAATATACAACCCTTTTAATATTTTTTATGTTTTAGTAGGACTAATAATAAAACGTAAACCTGTTGACGTAATAATCTGTTAATATAATTATTATATAGGAAATGGTGGTGGAAGCACCGAACACGGCCGTGGACAACGTGGCATTGGAGCAGTATCAACAGTCAATCGCTAAGTAAGGTTCCCTTATTTATTAACATAAGTTTTTTACTTTATTTTTACTTTAATTTTGATTTGATATGCGTCCTTTCTATCTTTCACAAAAATTTAAATTGTAAAAGATGCAATAATTTCAATGTTCCAATGTCTTGATGTTGAATGAAGCGGCGCGAAAAAGCCAGTGACTAATATTTACAGAATGAACTCCAGCCTGCAGGAAATACAAAGTGACATCGCACGCCTCGCCAGCCAGCAGACACAACTTCAGCAGCAGCAACAACAGCAAGTACAACAGCAGCAACAGCAGCACCAGCAGCAATTACAGCAACAGCAGCAGCAACAACAACAGCAATTACAGCAGCAGCTACAGCAACAACAGCAGCAATTGCAACAACAGCAACAGCAGTTATTACAGCAACAGCAACAAGCGAAGCAACTGTTTCAACAGCATCAGCCACCACCGTCGCCATTCCAACACCATATCCAGCAAAACATTCCACAATTGGTAATGATTATAAATTTACTACTGTTAATTTACATGGGTGGCGGAAGAGCTTTCCATCAGCCAAGCTTTACACTTTCTATGCTACATACGTTAGATCTTAATCTATTTCGATGCTTCCATATTAAAGGAAATAACCGAAATAAACCTGCAGATAAAAAAGTACTTAATAAAACTATATTATAGAGATAACAAAACTTAAAGAACTAATAACAATAAATATATTTTTAACTCAATCAATTTTAACACAACACATACATAAGTCACGCATGCACTGGATTGCAGCACAGCCAATTCAGCTCACAGCACAATGTGTCGCGACCGATCAACACCTTCGGCTCCACACCGCACATACCGAGAGACTTCTACGCGTCCAACCAGATGGGAGGCAACCAGTTGACCAACATGTTGACCAACCAGTTGGGCAACCAGTTAGGCAACCAATCGCCGCAGCCGTTCCAGTATCAGTTTAGGGATATCGATCAAGACTTTGGAAGACAGCAGTTCTATCTGCACGATAGTCCACCGCCACCGCAACGACGCACGTGGGCGCAGCACGCACAGCTGCAGCACGAGGCGAGCGAGCCCAGGGGCTGGCAGGTACACTACACGGGCACGGCGGGGCGAGCCGGACGAGGGCTCGGAGACGGGCTCTCGTATCGCATCCATAGTTTAATGTGCATATATAAACGTTTATAAATATTAATTAAAAGAATTTAAAAATTTATTAGTCACTAGCAATATAAAAAACACCGTCGCTAACCAATTTTTTAGATATACATAAATTTATCTGCATAAGTCACATATTATAGAATTTGAATATAAAATGTAACGTTTGTCTCGGTCGAATTTCAGCTTCATCAGCAAAACGCCCAGCAGGCACAGTACCAGCGGCCGCCGGAGCCGGCGGCGCGCTCGTGGAAGTCTCCCTCGCCGCAGCCCCCCCCGCCCGCGCAGGCGCCCCCCGAGCGCACCTGGACCCCCCAGGGCTCGGCCGCCCTCGAGCGCGAGCCCTTCCAGGTGCACTACAACTCGGACCGCTACCAAAACGGTACCGACCCCTTGCGCGAGGGCGCCCACCTCAGCTACACGGTGGCGTCGCCGCCGCCCGCCAGCCCGCGGCGCGCGCGCACCCCGCAGCGCCAGGGCTCGCAGCCCGTGCAGGCGCCGCCGCCCGCCGACATGGAGCCTCAGAACATCTCCTTCATCGGCAACGCCGAGGACGACGCCCTCCGCCAGGGCATCAACAGACTGAACATCTCCTCCGGGACTCGCACCTACCGCATCCCGTCGCCGACGAGACCGTCTCTCGGTCGGAACTCGTTCCGGCGGCTCGAGCGCGAGGAGCCCAACGAGAAGGGCTTCTACATATCCTTCGACAACGAGCAGCCCAAGCGACCGAAACCGCCGCTGAGAGCGAAACGGGGCTCCCCGCGGAAGGACCGGAGCGAGTATTCCAGTCCCG
Organism: Mechanitis mazaeus; assembly: GCA_959347395.1. NCBI lineage: Eukaryota > Metazoa > Arthropoda > Insecta > Lepidoptera > Nymphalidae > Mechanitis > Mechanitis mazaeus. The sequence continues at coordinate 14,611,492 of OY365743.1, forward strand.
AGCGGAGTCCTGACGACGCGTGGAGCGAGCGCGTGTCGGAGCGCGCATCGGCCGGCGGGGCGGGCATCGGGGCGGGCGGCGCGACGGGCGGCGTGGCGGACGGCGTGGCGGGCTGCCTGGCGGGCGGCGTGACGGGGGCCGTGGCGGGCGAGGCGCGGGGGCCAAGCGCGGAACCCGCCGCGCTCGTTATCGGAGAGCTGAACCCCGACCCCGTGAGCATCCGTTTCTGTCGATAGCCTTCGGCGACGTAAGTTGCGTAAGACGCCGGACGATCACGTGTCGCGGCCCGTTTCAGAACTCCGCGGAGGAGATGGAGCGCAAGAAGGAGCGCATCATGCTGCTGTCGCTGCAGCGGCGGCAGCGCGCGGACGAGTCGCGCGCGCGCGCGGAGGCGGCGGCGGCGGCGCGGCGCGCGCGGGACGAGGCGGAGGCCGAGCGCAAGGCGGCGCGCAAGGAGGAGCAGGCGCGCCGCCGGGAGGCCATCCTGCAGCAGTACAAGCTCAAGAAGGCCATCGAGGAGGCCGAGCGGGAGGTACGTTGGAATGACTTTTCGAGAACTTTTCTTCCACGTACCTCTAAGATGTGGAATGAACTTCCTTCGGCGGTGTTTCCAGATAGATACGACACGGGTACCTTCTAAAAGGTCGTATACTCTTACCTCCAAGGCCGGCAACGCTCTTGTGCGTCTTCGGATGTTGCAAGAGTTCATGGGCGGCGGTGATCACATTTGACCCGTGACCCGCACGCCCGTTTGCCCTGATTTTCAATAAAAAAAAAAAAAAGAATGCTTGATCAATCGTGGGGTTTGCTTCACAACAGTTTTAAATGGAAATAAATAGATTGCTCCTTTATCGTTAGCTATTATTTTTGTCCGAAATTCCAGGGTAAAGTTCTCGATAAATCGGAGTTCATGGACGTGATCAAGCACGGGGGCGGAGCGCCCGCGCCGACCGGTCCCAGGTTGCGAGGCAAGCAGGGCTCCCGCGCCCGCCCCAAGACCATACACGTTGATAGCGGTGCTCTACAGGCCGCCGAGGGCATGCTGGGGTCTAAACAGCCCTCGTCTACTAACCTCACTGGTATATACGCTACTATTACAGAAATAATATGTTTAAATTAAATTTCTAGGTATATTAAGATTCCGTACTTTATTAATAAATAAAATGTCGGAATAAATATACACTGAACACGGCGTCCATGAACTACACAAACACAACAACCTAAAGCTAGCATGCGATGTGGCTACGGGTTATTTTTTTTTTACTTATAACCAAATATCGTATAAAATTATGTTGCATATAATTTTATTTTTTAAGCAAATCGCACGATGCACTAAATGTTTAAAATTAGGCTTATATAATTGCAGCTTGAACTGTTACTATAATTATTTTAAATGTAATAATTTATACTGTAAAAATATATATTCAAAATGAGATTATGACAAATGATAATTGCTTTATTATTACACATTAATTTGCTACATGCTACAAGCACTGCATTCTATTTTTTGCTACCGTTTCCATACCGTGTGCCATACACGTATACTGTATTGAATAACGCAGTCGAAAAGCGTGTGGTGTCAAAAGCAGTGCGGCTTTAACTCTCAGTACAGTATACGTGTGCATGTGTGTGTGCAGGCACCATGCGGCGCGACTACTACCGCGGCTCGCAGGACCACCTGGACAGGGCCACCTTGTACAGAGGTACGTTTAGTTCAGACTCGGTGCTACAAATGCCAATAAGAAAATTAAACTATCTAGTTTTACAGAGTCTATAAGGCCGCCGTCATTGAACTGAATTCTGTATATTATGATTTAGTTTTATCCCGAGATAACACTGTCCCCGCTACTTTGCACGCTAGTGATGTATCAGTGTCTAGTACCTCGTTTTTATCGTTGTTTGCTTTTTAATTAAACTTTTACACGTAGTATTTTTAATTAAGACAATTTTAATATTTTTGAAATTGAGGCTACTAAGACGGTTCAGGTCCCAGTCGTCCAACACTAATAGCCCCGTGTCCTCAGAGTCGCCCGTGGAGGAGCGCGGCGGCGTGTCCCCTTGCAGCGCTTCAAGCGGCGCGCTGGGGCGGCGCGGCTCGTGCAAGACGTCGCGAGGTCAGTGACCCCCGCCACTAACACTCGCGCTTTGCTTCGCGGCTCCGGCTGTGCTCCGGCTGTTGAAACCGAGAGCGTCACGCTCTCGGTTTCAACTCTTATCAAGTCGAGCGTGCCACTCGCTTGTCAGTAGACCGTTTCAAACTATGTAAAACGTCAATTCAATATTACTATATATAGAAACGATTTACTGACATAGGATTGAGCTTTGAGGACAAAAAATATTTTTTGACATAGATATTTAACATACACTGGTGTTACATATACAAATATTTTATGTCCTCGGTTCTTACATGTAGTTTTTGATATTTTTTGTAACAAGGAACTGCATAACACCTTTCAAATAAATTGTTTTTTTTTTTTGGTCTGAATGAACACGTGTTGAGGATGGTCATATGGCTCAAAATCCGCTAGTCGGTAAAGCTTCTTTGATTTTATTTGTAGACGCTTGAACCTTTATTTATTTAGTATTTAATTATTATTATATGTGTATGATTGCATAGATTGGCTAGATACACTCCAATGCAAAATTATTATGCTTCATATACCCCTTATTTGGCCAAATTAGTTAGTTTGCAAACCTTAAATAATGACAGAGAGAGGTTTTCATTAGCTTTTGTCCAAATTAAAAATCCCCTCTAGACCTTCCGCGCATTTATCATAATTGGTTCCAGTATTGTATAGTGTACTTGTAATACTTGAACGGTTAATCGTGAATGCGTACTCGCGAATGAGTTACTTTTGTTTTGCAATGTATCCACGGAGCCTGCCTGACCGTGCGTGTGCGCAGACGCATGATGACACTAGGACACATTTCAGAGCGTGTGAATGATGAACCACAGTCGACTCGTGGAAGGTCTAAATATTCCACTTACCAGAATAACTTTAAGGCGGGGAGGAAATCTAGCTCTCTTATGAACTTGTGCGGTAAGACACATTTCAATAAACACCGATGTACTCTGTACAGGCTTCTCACGGTAGACGGTTCTAGCTTCTGGCGTTGGGTTCTTTTCCGTTGCAGCATAAGAGGATCTTAGTCACTGTCTTTTTAAAATTATTAAGGGGCAATAATGATTTATAGTTATTTTTATTTTATTTTTTGGAGTCACCTACTATAGAGACGATGAAGTGATGTAGATCCATTTATTGCGAACTCTGTCTTGTGCACATTATTTTTATTTGGATCCTAGTATGTCGTATCTGTCGCCGCTGTGAGGTTGTGGTTTATTTAACGCAGGTAATGTTTTTATTTTATTTATGTAATGCATGTTCTTGTTTTAATTTCCTGGTGTTGGTATGACATCGTTTTGTTTATCTGTCGTTACATGTAGGTCAGATTCTGCCAAAAAAAAAAAAAAAATACATTTATTAATTTTTTGAAATATATATTTTGCTGTAAGTCTTTTTATTTTCTGATAAAAAGAGTCAAAAATAAAGACTCGATTTTGTATATTTTTCCACATCTGTTTGTTGATTATAATTATGATTATAGTTTGTTATATTTGCCCATCTTTTGAAAAACATTGATAAAAAAAAATAATTTTATATTATTAAAGTAGTTGTGTATTCGCTTTTTATGGTAGTGCCTCTATATTTTTTGTTCGCGACTCGTATTCAGTATGACTGCCTTGCCGATTGTATTCGAACGCTGAATGTCCTAGATTATTGTTTGTACACAATTTAAAATAAAAAAAAATGTTGTCAAATGCTTTACATCATTTTGGTTTAAATAATATTAGAGGCATTTAGGTTTATATTTTTTTTTGCAGCCAAATATTAGCCATGATATCAATAGAATTTTAAATATATTTCTAAACCTTTTAGCTAATCTTGAAGTATGCTAGTCCTAGCCTTTAATCTACACTAACGGGGAAACTAACACGTGGTCTTCGGCTCCTAGCTATAGTTATTAAAATTTTTATATCCCTCAATTTTTTATGACTCACTATAGTTCTAAACGTATATCGTCCTCCATATAAATCTCTCTTGTACGTGAATATAAAAAAGTTTCTTATAGATATGCTATCAATGAAAAATTTTGAGAGAGTTAACATTTTACACCTTAGTATTTTTAAATTTAGCTAGCTACGATAATAAGCCCATCCTAATGTAAAACATAGCAATAGAATAACTGGGTTCCGATTCGATGCCGCCCAGTTTACCATGAGTCGATTCCCCCGAGTGCAAAGTGAGACCCCGGAGAGATCCCGGCCCGGATCCACCTAAAACGTGGAACGGATCTGCCCGGGGCCGGGTCGCTCTATCCCCGGGCCGGGAGGCCCACTGACCCCCCCCGTGTACAGACTCGGGGCTGGGGCGCGCCACCCCCCCCCGGCGGGCGGCCTCCCCGGGCGCGCGCGCGCTGTGCTCGCCGGCCTCGGGCCCCGGCTCGCTGCCCGGCGCGCTGCCCGGAGCCATCGGCCGCCGCCGCGCGCACGACGACGCCTCCGACGTCTCCTCCACGCACTCCTCCATCGTCGACTACTCCGGTAGGTACACTGGGTAGCTAGGTCGCGGGTGTTCGACCCCGTCGCGGTACTTTAGCGATGTCGTGCCAACCACCGTCCCGATTTGAGGCATGGTTTGATTCGAGTTTCGGAGTTACCCGCTCCGACGGAATTCGCTCCCGCTCGAAGTTCGCTTTCTCACAGAGATTTTCATATTAACACCATCGCGGCACACCGTCGATTCGACACGGCGACCCCCTCCGAGTTTGCGCATCGTCGTAGATATATCTCCTACGATGCGCAATCTCGAATAATAAAAGTACATTATCCGTTTGCGAGATGTTTTCTCAGATTAGACAGTAGAATAGAGTAGCGGGCCGCCGAGTCGCACTCTAGCGGGTGCGAGAAGTAACCGTGGCTTCGCCTCAGGTCCTCGGCTGTACAAGCAGCCGGCCACGAAGTCCAACCGCGGCATCATGCTGAACGCCGTGGAGTACTGCGTGTTCCCGGGCGCCGTGAACGCGGAGGCCAAGCGGCGCGTGCTGGAGGAGGTCGCCCGCAGCGAGAGCAAGCACTTCCTGGTGCTGTTCCGCGACGCTGGCTGTCAGTTCAGGGCGCTGTACAGCTACTGTCCCGACTCGGACAGCGTGGCCAAGCTGTACGGCACGGGGCCCAGGCACGTCAACGACAGGATGTTCGATAAATTCTTTAAGTGAGCGGTTGCCGTATTCATGTTTGTTATTTAGATACTTACGTAGATTTAAATTCATAAATATTTTTATTACTAAATATTAGACAAAGCTCTGTAGAAAGGTTAATTTACTAAGATCAGATTTTCATCGCAGATACAATTCGGGTAGTAAATGCTTCTCCCAGGTGCACACGAAGCACCTCACCGTCACGATCGACGCCTTCACGATACACAACTCGCTCTGGCAGGGAAAGAAGGTGCAGCTGCCCAGCAAGAAGGACATGGCGCTCGTGATATAGCCAGCCGTCGTCCGAACGTGCTTTGGACGAGGTCACTACATGTTAAAAAATCCACAAAGTCTAGTCGCCGGCGGTAGTCGAGTCAAGCCTTGTTACTCCTTATTTAAACGCTTCGATAGGAAGTGAAGCCAGTGTTTAACGGTTAGTTCGCTTCTCGAGGCGGGAACCGTTTATTTTATTTTTAATTGAGGTTGTAAGCTGCATTTACCTTAGTCTTAATGCACACAGATTAAAAAGGTTCAAAGCTGCTTTTAATCTCTGCCACTAAGACGGTCTCGTGAATGCGGTGTGTCGTCGTTCAGAAACGTCGCACTGAAGGTCAGGAGGCCAATATTTGCGACGCTTTTGAATCGAGAGTGCGACTGGTTTGAGGTCTGTGTCGTGTACAGATATGGATAGGAGGGACGGAAACTCGAATCTTATAGATAATTAAACGGCCGTGAGACCTAACTGGAATGTTTTAGAAAAAATATATATTGGCTTTGAGGCGTCCTTTATCGATTTTAACGTGTTTTAGCGTAATCATTGCTTAAGTAAATTTGGCTTTAATAATCGTATCTTTATGCGAACACATTCTAGTTAGGTTGCGGTTGTGGTCGGCGCTTATGTCTCGATTGGTCCCAAAACCGTTTATATTGCGTTATTAATAAGAGTAACTTTTGACTTATTTGATGTATTTTGCTATTCATCATATAAATTACAACTAATTCCGAAAGTCTCTTATTTAAATAAGAATACAGATTAATTGTGATATCGAGCTGATAACCAAAATATCTTAGCAATTTTATAGTGTTATTTTTTGTTTTGTGGTTTTGGAGACTTTCGTGAGTAGCTGTTATTGCTAAATTCATTTTTACTCTGCAGTGGCCAGTCGTGTATTAGCTGTTCACACTGATGTACAAATAATGTTTTTTTTTAAAAGCTAATAATGCGTTTTCATTTTCTTTTATTATGTTATGTTAAATGTTTATTAAAGTCTTGGCTTAATTAATATTTTCAATCGAGGATATCCACATCTAATAATTCATAATCTATGGCATAAATTTGTACCGTAGTGTGAAGAGAAAATTCAAAGTATGTATGCGTTTAGTTCGATACGGTACGATCAGTGTACGCAATGATTGCCATATGTATTAGTGAGATGGTCGATACGTTCCAAGTAATGTCTCAAACGAAAACAATTTATTCGAAGTTTTATTACTGCCCCTAAGTCTTCTGACCACCCTCGCCCCGCTACGCGCTCTATTTTAACGTTTACGCGCTTCAGTCACTGCCATTTTATTAATACTCAAAATAATTAACACAGTTTATATTATTGTTTTAGAAGTTTTTGGGTAACTCGACGACAAAACAAAAACGAAACATTTCTGAAACGTCGTCGAGGACACTCCAAGTTACATATAAGACTTGACTAAATGCAATAGCGATTTGGAATAAAACGTGTCAAAACACGCGCGGGGAGGGAGGCCTTGGAGTGGGGGGTGGCATGCTCTTTGTATTCAGGAATAACAAATTCACAAACTAATATTTGCTTACTCGTTATGTTAACTCTTTAGTGATTATATCAATTGACTGGAAATATGATTTTAAGATGAGTATGTATTGACCTTCATTTACGTTGATTTGAATCCAATTTTACTGCTTGTATAGCTATAATAAGACGAGGCACACTTACGTGGTAATTGTACTGCCTTATTCTGTAAATAATTGTTTTCTTTTTTGTATACAGCTATTTATTAAAACGATGTTAAACAAAAATTGATGTACGTCATTATTCATTGTTCAATGATTGGTCATCAATTATATACTACCGAAAGTGTATGGTATGCAAATATATTGTATTATTAAAAAGCATAACGAAATAATATTGAATTTCATATTAAACAGTTGTTTTAATTAATTATCTGAGTTTTATCATTACGTTAACTAATTTTTACCTCCTTTTTAAATCCTTGTAAAAACATGTTAATTGTTTGCATATATCAATAATGGCCATGCATAATTCAAAGACTCTTAAGACAGAAGTATTTATTATTTTAAATTTTACAATCGACTATAAAATATGCAGAATATGTTCTGGTAGCTTTACTTGCCCCTAAGCGATAGTTCTGGTATTGTATTTTGCAAAATCTCTTCAACTCCCGACATTCACTGACTGACTGACTCTTTTATTATTAAAATTAAATCTACTTAACAACAAATAGTGAATTAGGTGTTTATAGTATAAGAAATTATTCTAGTGATAAATGACGATTCGAACATTTTTTTTTTTGCAGCCAAGTATACGAACTATTTCTCTTTCTTTTTTTAGCTGCTAGTAAAGTTTTTAATTAGAAATATTTCTATTGGTGGTTAACATATCCATATGTATGGGCCCTTCATAATAAAGTATAATTTGCCATAGATTCGTCTATAAATTGTCTAAACTACTTAACCTATTAAATACTAATATAATAAATAATCTAACTCTTTCTTTTCGTAAGACATTTATATATATTTTTATTTTACTAAAATTTCTACAATTCATTCTTTTTGAGGTGTTAGTTGATTGCTCTTTTTCTAAAAACTTGAAGGACTCTTAAATTATTGTAATATTAAAGGATTCTAAAATTATTGTAATATTGTTAATAAACTTTTAAGCTTTGCCAGCTTGGAAACTTCATGGTAGGACACAAACCAGGGCCAGTGATCAGGGGCGTTTATGAAAACGGATAAGCAATTTGAGACGCAATATCGGCTTCCTGACGTCACTTTAATAATCGACTTGGCAAAAAAATAAGTAGTCTAAATAATCTCTATCTCAGTCCTTATTAGATAGAGTAAATTTAATGTACTGCAGTCTTATCCAGTCTAGAATATATAATACTTGTCTAATCAAATTTCTAAAATTCTTTCAAAACCCTTTCCGTTACAGTCCATTGTAACAGAATTGAGTTACCAACGGCATTCGTTGAGCGAAGACAATTTAACATTTTAACTTTATTTTGTGTCAGACATTTATTTAACAGTTAAGATTTATACGAAGTGTAAACGAGTGGAAAGAGTATAATAGCGAAATCCCTCCATGACTTCTTTGGGCTCGAGCTACTACATCTTGACTTTTCTAGCATTCTCATCAGTTTATTTCTAGAGCATACTTCTTACTATGCCATTTGCTCTCCTTTTCCATAAAAAAAAATCTTATTCCATGCCGTCTTCGGAAGTATGTTCTAGAATCGTAGGAAATCGTACTTAAGTTCGTTTCTAATTTGGTTTGGAGAGGATCGTATACAGAAGCGGTAAGCGTGTATGCGTATTTTAAAAGGGTCACTTTAAACCTACGTCTGGCTCGCAAGTCCCAGGCACTGCTTACATCCCTCTCTTTGCAACGCGACAGTTCCGTCACTTGAACGATCAATCCATGGCATGCTAAGAACCTGTCCGAAATTGTCTATAATTATATTAATAAATATTCATAAATTTATACTAAAACTCGACTGGTTATTTAGATATTTATCTACGTTAGAGGAGATATTGCGCTCCGTGGACAATACTCACGGTGTTTGCAAATTAATTTCTTATTATATTCTAGGGATATTCTTTTTCAAAAAGGATTTTACGAGGTAAAAAAACAAAAGATAAAAAAAATTGTAACTTTTTAATTCTAAAACAATATTTTATTCACATAGATTTGTTCAATCAACTAAATAAAACGTTATTAACTATGAATTGAAATTAATTTCACATCAATAACAAAAAGAGTAATTGAAATACTTATGGTAATCATTTATTTTAAAATATTCCCTAATAAATTATGAAAACGAAATATTTATAATAAAGTTTGAGCAACAGTCATCTATAGAGATATTTAAGTATTGAAATATTTTATAATGACTTTGAATGTAAAGTTTATTAAAACTAACTTTTAAAATAGGACGGGAGATTCTTATTGCAAAGTCCCGAGAACCAAATTACAATTTTCAATATCGATCAATAATACTTAGTGCTACGTAAAAGTTATATCAATAGACATATTATTCTTCAGATTTTGTTTAAAAATATTTATATTATAGATAAAAAACCGATTTTAAAATGATAAATAAGCCGTAATGCTAGTGTCTAATTTCCAATGATAAATGGCGGTATAAAATACAAAATTGTTAGTATTCGTTGTTATGTAATACTATCAAAGAAAGTACATAATAATTTCTTTTTATTTCAGGATTTAAGACAAAATATTTATAGTAATCTAAAAGTAGTCAATTATCTTCAATAATACAAATGTCATTGCTCAACCCAGTATGGGAGCCTTAGTTGTAATAGTTACAAAAGTGTGTGCGAATTCACACTTATAAAGAAATCTTATCGAATGTCAGACAATAGTGAAATAGTGAGTGACTGGAGCCGTGTTGTTTGTTTCAGCCGTCTTCTGCAGAGTCAGCTGGTGCACTGCAGGGGAGCTGGACGACTCCTGCAAGTTATATTTACATTGCAAAACGTTGTATCAACTAATAAAAACAATATGCAAATAATCAACTAACCTCTTCATCGTCATAACCATTTATCTCAACGGGAATGGTCTGTCCATCCTGCGTTATCACCTGAAATTATTAAATATTACATTACCGAATACCCTAACCGATTTCTATTGATCCAGTAAGTGATAATATAAGTACCTGTAGCGACTTCCCGTCAATGGAGGTGATGGCCAACTTGGTTCCGTCCGCCATCGTGAAGTGCAGCGGGTTGCCTCGCTCGTCCGTTACCTCACCACAGATTAAATATTAATCTGTTTAATTAATAATCTACATCGATTGAATATTAAGATAGTTATTGACCCTTGAGTAGTCTAAAGTCAAATCTTTCACTTACAGGTATACTCTCTCCACCGATGACCCCCTGCTCGGATTCCTCCTCCTCGATCTCCTCTATCTTTTCCTGCACGAGGTTCAAATGATTTTCGAGTTGAACCTGTTCGTCTTCTAGTTCCAGCGGCTGATCCTGTATCTCCAGATGTTCCTCCTCTAGCTGCGGACACTCCGAGACCGACTCTAGTTGCAGCTGTTGCACCGGTTGCGGAACCAGTAGGGACGGTCTGGCGTATAGCTCACATGTCGTTACTACTTTGTTTTCTTCTATATTAACCGTCTATAATGTGTATAAATTTATATTAATAATAAAATTGTCGTGTTGAAAGAGGTCATATAATAATCATATTCGGGTTACCCGTTCCGGATCCAGTATATGAAACGCGGGCGAGTTGGAATCTTCGGTGTCGTAAGCGACGTATATAACCCTCTCTTCGCTCGTTTCGTCTTCGGAAAGCTTGGGTTCTTCCAGTCGTATCGGTTGTTGGTTCTTGTCGTTCACTAGCAGGCTTATTTGTTTGTGGACCTGAAGGCGTCGGAGAGTCTTTAGATGAAAAATTTAAGTGCTATCATTTAAAATAATAGGAATGTTTTAGAAAGTTCATGGAAACCTTTATAGAGAAGTTTATATAAGATTCATCGTCCGATGCCTCACTAACGTCCTAGTGAGTTCGTCGTGTACATGTTTGAAACACAATATCTAGTATGTGCGGTGCGTCAAGAGCAAGTAATGGTGCAGTGGTACCTTGTTCCTGAGGGCTCTCCGCGGCACGCAGTCGTCGCGCCTCACATGCGCCGCCCACACGCTGCGGGAGGACATGCTGCAGACAACACACATTATGACATGCTAATGCGATTATTCGACTTTTGAATTCATAAAGTCATTTAATCTATATTTTGTGGTTATATAGAAAACATAAACATATTTAATAAGATATTGGTATCTTTGATTAAATTATTGATATTTAAATAAATTAAAAAAGAGATATCGACACAGTTTAAAAATAAGGAAATGATGATGAAATCGCGGTGGACTGTAATTTGTGGGTTCACTGTGTGTGTGTGTGTGTGTCTGTTTCTGTGTGTGTCTGTCTCTGTGTGTGTCTGTTTCTGTGTGTGACTGTCTGTGTCTGTGTCCGTACCGCTTGCCGCAGCGGGCGCAGGCGTGCGCTCTCTCGTAGTGCCTCCGCGCGTGCAGACGGTGCTGCGAGGAGGTGGTGAAGCGCCTCGGGCAGAGCGCGCACTGGTAGGGCTTCTCGCCCGTGTGGATGCGCTCGTGCTCCGACAGGTTGCCCTTCTGGCTGAAGCTCTTGCCGCACACGCCGCAAGTGAAGGGCTTCACGCCTGCGAGGAGCGAGGGCATCAGATCGATCGAGGCGCGACGAGGACGGCGCTCCCCCCGCCGACTCACCGGTGTGCCATCGCATGTGCAGGGTGAGGCTGGTCTTGTGGGCGAACCTGTGCTTGCATATTTCACAGGAAAACTTCTTGACGCCGGAATGTAGAAGGTGATGATTGAGGAGGTTAGCCTTAGTCTTGAAGGTGGCGGTGCAGACCTGAAACCGGCGAGTTTCGTCGTAGAGTATTCGCCGAGCGGGCGCGGGCGGGGCGGGGGGAACCGACCTTGCAGGTGAAGGGTCGCGCCTGCGAGTGCACGAGCTGGTGGCGCTGCAGCAGCTGCTTGTGGCGGAAGTGCTTCCCGCAGGCGCCGCAGACGTACCGCTGCTCGGCGTGCTCGGCCTGCTTGTGGTACACCACGGAGGAGGGGTGGTTGAGCACCTTCCCGCACAGGTCGCAGGCGTAGCCGGCGTGCGCGCGCGCGCGGCGGTGCGCCAGGCGGTGCAGCGCCAGCGAGCGCGGGTACGAGAAGCGCGCGCCGCACTCCGCGCACGCGTGCGAGCGCTCGCCGAGGTGCGCCGCCTTTATGTGGAGCGACTTGCTCTGGCGGGTGCCGAACGTTTTGTCGCAGTGGTTGCACTTTATTTTTACTTTCCCCTTCGTGTCGTTGAGCCGGTCGCCGTCGGTCGAGGGCGCCCCCGCGCCGGCTGAGGAAGACGTAGACGAATCGTTATTCGTTTAAATAAAAATGGACACCGGGGGTCGCGATCCGGTCGGGTCCGCCTCTCGAGCGTCTCGATATAAATTTCGAGTTCGATACTCCCGAGTACGTGTCGATTTCTATTCATCGCGAGAGCGATACGTTTACAGATAATGGAAATTAAATTTTAAGAATTCGTAGCCGACCCCCCCTCCGCCGCTCCCCCGGCCTCGATTTGCGGTCCGAAATAAATAAGGCTCGAACGTTATTACTTCCTACCGTTTTCTCGATTATTTCTCTCGGGTTCCATTAGATTCTCTACCTCCTCGCTCTTTACTATTTCTATTTCGTTTTCGTCACACTTTAGTGGGTCGATATCGCTCAGATCGGGCAGCGCTCGAGGAATCTGCGAACCGCCGGTTCCGTCCGAGCTGTCGCACGGAGTATTTGCGGCGATGTCGAACTTAGTTTCGTGCGTATCCTGCAAATATTAAAAAGAAAACCGCCTCCATCGTACGATCTTCTCGATTATCGTTTATTTATTTTTATATATTTAAAAAAACCACAATCGACCCTACACATATTGGCCATAAAAATAACTAACAAACCATATTTTTTGATAATTCCACATCGTTCCGATGAGGTACGATCGTTCGACCGGTATGTTCACTTATCTTCTGATGCTCGGAGAACAACAGCTTGGTGGCGAATGTCTCCCCACACCCGCACTTGTAGAGAACCGGCCCGTGTTGTGCGATGTGGGACATGTAGCGACCGGTTGACGAAAATTCCATGCCACAAATGGCACACTCTTCTCTCCTTTGCCGCATGCGACCTTCGACATATTTTAAGTTTTTGACAAATTTATGTAATACTAAATAGTGCCACTGACTCGATCTACTCCTGACGAAATGTTACCTACATTTCGTCGGGACTAGTTTGGATAATTTTGAAAATATTGTATAACCTTGAAATTCATTGAATCGAAATGAATTGAATTTGGTAGAATCGATTTAATAATTTAAGGTTGTATATTAATTTACCTTTAGGTCTTCCCCTCCCCTTTCCCTTCACAACTACAACGAGTTCACCGGAAGCTTCTAAGTGGCCTATGACCTGTGGTTCTTTATTTACTGGTACTTTATTTTCTTGAATCATGTCAGCCTTTGTATTTTGATCACTTTCAATATCATCTATAACTCCTTCTTCTATAAATATTCTTTCTAATTCCTTACCCTACAAACATAAATATAATAAAATAGTTACTTTGCTTTAGTTGTCTCGGTTAAAATTATTTATTACTAAAATACTGAAATCTTTCCTTAATCAATGATTTATTTATTAAACTATTACATATTTATAAAACACAAAATAATATCAATTTAGTACCTGAACAGCCTCCCTAAACCTGGTTGGTGTTTTCCTTCTTCTTTTTCCTGAACGTTCTTCATCTTCCTTTTCATATCTAGCCTCTGATTCAGGCTTGACAATTTCCTGGTCAAGTTCTTCAGGACTTTTATGTTTTTTCGGGGGACGACCCCGCTTACGTTTGGGTTTATCGAGACCACTGACTTGTAGTGATATTGGATGCTCGACTTGATATACTCCATTGCTAGTATTGACTGAAAAGGTTTAAAAATATTTAATTTCTTAGTCTTTCATATTTTTTTTATATTAGTAAAAGTCATCCTCACTTACTTTCATATATAATTTTCTCGGATATAACTTCAGTAACTTGTTTAGTAGACCTGCTAAGGACACTCTTTTTATATTCTTTTTCTCGTTGGTAAAGCTCCCGTAGAATTTTCTGAAATTATGATTATTATGGTATAGCTGAAATTTATTGAAAATAATGTAATCATGGCACATAATATTTTTCTTTGTTATGCAACTGACCTGACCACTTATAATTAAATTTAAAAACTCGACAGTGGCTTCAAGCTGAATGGTACATCCAGGACAAATAGTTCGTGGTAGCTCACCATCATCCGAAACCTGTTATTAAACAAAAAATAAATATAGGAAGAGGGTTTTCTATTTAAGTAGTTACTAAATTTGAAATAATAAAACATTTCAACTTCAAAATTTGTAATAGTTAAAATATAGAAAATTACAAATTGGAATATAAATGTCAAATACTGGCGCGAGAAATCAAGTAGAAGTATTTTCAACATTTATATGCTTTAAATGGCATATGTAAATTGTTGTTAACTTAAGTAATAATATTATTCACCATGTAGCATCTGTTTTTTTTTTAATTCTGTTTTAGGGAACGTCTACATATGTGTCAGGAAACAAATATTCCGTAATAAAAAATAAAGAAATGAAATGTTCTTATTTTATAAAAAGATGTCAGCCATATTGGTTAAATTGAGAGTCAAAACAACCACAAATTATTTCCGAAAACTTTACCTTTATTGGCAAATATGCGTTTATTATTTCACATAAGCTTTGGTTATTTTCTTCACATGAATATAATAAAGTTCCGTTGTCGTTTTCTTCACCACATAATCTACATACTGTAGAATTATAAAGAAACACTTCCATCTTTACATCATATAATATTGGGCGCCATCTATTTCCGCAATATTTGACATTTCGCAAAAATTTATTCTATTTTTCTGTCCTCCAGCAACTCGGAGCAGGCTAAGATTGGACACTATACCTTTATTTATAAAGTATTTCTTAATTTTCGTATTTTTCTTATCTGCACAAAAAACGAGGCGAGTGTACAATAATAAAATAATAACAGAGCAATAATAACTTTATTTATATTATATAAATAAATTATATACATATAAATAAAGTGAAAGTATCAGTAGACTTAATTTTTTTTTAAAAATTATTTACTCTAAATAGCTCAGTTATAAAATTATTCAACAAATACAAATCTATGCCATTAATTAATAGTAAAGAAAAAATCTTGATTTGGTAATGAAATTATACCGTAAACCCAATTATCGTTTTATAGCGCGTCTTTTATTTAAAAAAAAATATTTTTACCCTTAATACTTTGAGAAATAGAAGTCTTACTCAATTTCCGAAACTAAAGTAAGTTAGTTTATGAAAAGGTGCACGCCTTAAAGCGTTAATTTTATTGTATGAAAGTCTCATCAAAGTATATTTTCTTATTATGCAGAAAGGTTCGTAATACATTAAAATAAGAACATGAATTCGGAAATATGATAGTCCAACTTATTTTTGTTGAGGAAGAGAACAGTTTAAATATTTTTTATGTCTTTACAGTAAACTTCACTTCAACTACAATTGCTAACTACTAATTAACTTATTTTATTATTCTATGCCTGTCACTTTTTAGCAATTATTTGACATGTCTCCCTTCGATACTCGTTAACCTCAATATTCTAGTAACAATATCAATAAAATGGGATTAGATGCTTACATTATTGATATTATATTATACTATTGTTTTGTCTCCCGTTTTTCTAAAATGAAATGAATGTAGTAAGTCTTTTGAAATCATTAGATTAAATGTCTGGTAAAAAATTAGTATAGCAACAAAAGAAAAAAAATCTTCAGCATGTGGCAACACTGATTCCTTTCTTTCTTTTAAAGGCCTTTCCGGTTTAGTTCCTGGGGCTAGGAGCCGTTGTTTCGGTTTTTATTATTTTTAATCGCCTGTAATCCTACAAAATGAGAATCTATAAGGATATTATTACCGGTAATTGTGTTTATTATATTAAACGTGGTTATTTTGCTCTTATATTTTATAAAACTATCATACATCACAGTTGTGAATTTGACATTTGTGGAACCTATGTTTCTTATGTATTTTTTCTTTAAACGTTTGCCACATCGACAATTAAGGTTATTAAGTTTTATGAGAAAATGTGTAAGCATGTAATCTTTCAGGTGACGAGATGTTCTCGGACACGTACAAAATGAAACTGGTTGATGAAGTGATTTACGAAGTCACCGGTAAATTGGAGACAAGAACAGAGGGCGACATCAAACTGGATGGTTTCAATCCTTCGGCCGAAGAAGCTGACGATGGCACAGACTCTGCCGTCGTGAGTGGTGTAGACATTGTCTTGAACCACAGGCTTTGTGAAACTTATGCTTTCGGAGACAAGAAGTCATACACCCTTTACCTTAAAGACTACATGAAAAAGTGAGTGCAGTGATTTATACAAATAACATGGGACTATTTGATATATGTCTGAGTGTCTTGAGTTATTCACATTTTTTTATGGTGATTCATATTATAGTTTTTTGATGAATATTGCTGTGGCTTTTAAGGTGTAATTTAATAGATTGTACATTTCATCTTAAATCTTTGTTTCTACCACATAGCCAAGTGAAAAGAATTCTTAACTTTGTTTATTGATTTTTTATCAGTTTATCTTTGTAGTCTTATCAATGTCAATGTCATACCAAAGCAATAGCTTTTAATGATTTACATTTAATGTGCATAACAATTATCAAAATAATAAAGAACATCCAGGTTTTCTGACATTTAAATAAGTGACAAGTTTAAAAGTGAAAATTTACACATTTAAATTGAAATAGACTAAGGTGACAGATTCCATATGGTGAATATTAAAGTACTTGATAGTATTATAATTTATAGAACACATGTACAATCAAAAACTGTACACACATTTTTGTATTATCATAAAAGGATTTCTAAGACAAACATTATTATATATAAATATCTTTCTGTATTTACAAATACTATTGGAATCATAAATAAAAATTTTGTAAATAATATTGTAAGAAAATTATTGTAATATTATTTTTAAAACTGTGGGACTTTTAGTTGTCTAAAGACTTTTTGTTTCTTGAAATCTTAAATGATAAAAGTTCATATGTAGGTGCATCAACTAATACCAGAAGTTGATATTCTATTATCAAGTCCTGGAGCGATTGATGCAATAATAAAAAGCTTTTGTGAAAAAATATTCATTATTATAATGTTTGTTCATGAAAGGGAGCTAACAGTTTATAATTATTTAAGAAATTAAAAATATATTTGTATATTCTATATGATATATAATGTGGGTGACTAAAAAATTATTTTCTTATTTCAGATTAGTAGCAAAATTAGAAGAGAAATCCCCAGACCAAGTAGATGTTTTTAAGACTAACATGAACAAAGTAATGAAAGACATTCTCAGTAGGTTTAAGGATCTACAGTTTTTCACTGGAGAGTCAATGGATTGCGATGGCATGGTAGCCATGCTAGAGTACCGGGATATCAATGAAGTTTCTACTCCAGTCATGATGTTCTTCAAACACGGTCTTGAAGAGGAGAAGTTTTAATCCCATAAGTGATAATAACTAATAACAACACCAGAGCCTAAACACTTTTTTTATTTATTTACACAAATCATGTCCGCTCAGCAGTTATCGGCTTCGGCTATTCCCCATCAAAGGCTGAACTTTTGTAAAAGATGAATGTTGCATATTATTAAAATAAATAATTTAATGAACAACTGATTACATGTCTTATTATTTTCATAATGCACTTGTTTTTTAAGTTAAATTTTTTTATTGGTGCTTTTGTTTGGAGTTATGCAGTCTAAAAAAAAAAGTATTTCTTATTCCTCTTTATTTACTATGAAAATTGCTAAGATTGTTATTTAAAATATGTTGATGATAATGGTTTGATATTGTAATCTCATAATGCTATAAATATTAAAAAATCAACAGATTCAATCATTACCAATAGTCAGAATTAATTCATATTCAACGCCACGCGACTGACTTATTAAATATTCTTAATATTCATATGATTCACAGCGGGCGTGGCCACATGGTCTCACGCTATTGTAGCAAAATAGTGAATGATGCTGATAAATTTACAAGTTAGTCATAAAGATCTTATGAAGAGATTTTTACAAGGATGAACAATAGCTCGTTTCATTAAAAACATTTTTTCATTAATTCAATAGCGAACAAGACTTCAATTTTTTTTTTTTTGGGTGAAATAATTAAATTAATTAAAGTGATATATTTAAAATTAAATAATGGGAAAGACACAACAAAAACAGTTTTTGAGGTATGTTTTATTTATCGAGTTTGTATGTAGATAATAACTACAATAAAGTATAGAAGTGACTGATGATCTATTACAATGTGAATATCCTAATCACAATTTCTCATATGTATTAATTGTTTTTGTATACTCTTTAGGCATTCCCTAGGCACTAACACATGCCTATATTGCTTTAGTCTTTAAATTCTCCATTCGTATTTACAAACTAAACACTTCTAATTTGAAAACAAGTAGGAGAAACACTTTAATTGAAAAACCAATGAGGGGTCATTCAACTCACCAGAGGTCAATATACAATAATTGTTTAAATCAAATAAAATAATTTATTATGAAATATTTCTTATACATTATTAATTAATGAAGCTAGGTGAAAATAATATATTCATTAATATTTGCATATAATACAAAGACTAATAACATTATTAAGGTTTTTAGGCTCTAGTTGAGACTTACCACCTTAAAAAGTAACGAAACTACGATGAGACAAATTCTGTTTAACGTGTTTGTCATTTGAATCTAGTATTAAATTATATTACCCCCCATTTGGTGTTGCATGTTTACCAAAAGCATATTTATATAAAATAAAATATTTATATGTTTTATACATTATCTTTCTTAAATGCTCACTACAAAACAGGCGATTTGAATAGAGATGAGATGATTATAATGACTATATTTAAATATCGAATAATGATATCAATATGATAAAAATTTTGGTCTAAAATATAAAGATGTAAGGGTTAGAACAAATTCACGTGATTCGAAGTGAAAAGTTGTATGTACACTGACTAAGTAACATTACTTGTGTTCGTTGTTAAGAAATTAAAGAAGTTTTCAAGACTTGTGGAAATAGTATGATATATTTTTGATATTATTATATTTACAACAGAAGTGTACAATGTTTTGAAAAAAAAAAGTAATATTTTAATCTGTTCAAAATGAAACAAAAATAGAACTTGAGCATTATGAAATATTTTGTGTCGATATTTGAAAATGTGCTTCGTACCTATATTTACGAATTTAGTGTAAGTAGTATATTAACATTCTTAATTTATAGAATGATACCTGATGTTAAAGATATTAGTTAATATGAAATAATATATTAACCAGGAAGTAAGAAATAATCGTGATAATTTTAGAAGAACAAGATCTTAATAAATTTTATAAATATCTCAATATAATATAAATATATTTACATTGGTTAATCACTAAATATTCTTTTTATATTGGTGTCTTATTCAACGCACGCTTAATTTAATTACTTATAATTAAAATAAGACATTAAAAAGATTTCTTATGGAATGGTTTTTTGTACAAAATCAAATACACCTCCACCGCACTGATGACTGGTGGATGAAATTGTAAATTATTGATATACAATCTCGTAATATAACCGGGGAGTGGTTTGCGCGTTCTCCCGTTTTAAAACTTATCTCGACTAGTCTGTACATTGTACGATTTGTGGTCGTTCGCATCATCAGAACATGAAAGGCCAGATCGTTGTTAAATAAAAGTATTCAAATTAGAAACAGTGAGCTTAATTAAAAAATTCCGCGACTACGCGACGTTTTAAACGATTTCTGAATGATATCTAGATTAAGATACAAGTAACGATGATACGACTCAACCTTACATAATATGAAAGTCTCACTTTCAAACTCTCCACTTCCCATTTCATTGAAAAATAGATCCATAACTACTTAACTATAATATTAATTTACAAATAAGGTACTCTCTTAAACCAAATGCGTTATGCGTTACTGAATAGTTCTCACTGGTCGCACGTACACCGGACCCGAAACACTAATGTTCTAGAGCACTACGTCCATCACATAAGTCAATCCATAGGAAAAATAATGGAATGAAGATTTATTGCTAGAATTACAAGATCACAAACAGTTGAAAGAGTTCGTCACTGCACTCAACAGTTGAACGTGTTGGAACGACTGCACGAGCGCGGGAAGTCTTCCGGCCTCCCGTAGCTCTCCGGTATGATGGAGTATTCAGGCTCGCTGTAGTCCGGAACATCACGTTCATATTCCCGGTTCCGCTCCCGCTCCCGGTCTCGGTCTCGAGGGAAACCTATAACAGTTTCGGAATTGCGCATGTAGCCGTTCTCCTGCTTCCTCGAGTAGCGAGTGTCGATATTACGTTGAAAATTTTCAGGATGACAGACGACTCCATTGCAGTTGTTCTTTTTGTCCGGTAAGGATCGCAAGGAACCATTGTTAAGGTGATGTGCGGGCGCTCCATTGTTGAGTGTCAGGGGTTGGTGCGGGCGTCCGTCGCCTCCGATGTATGTGAAGCCGTTGGCGGGCATGGTGCCGCCGCCTCCCGAGCGTTGCGGCCGCCGCGTGGAGCCCTGGCCGCCGGACATGAAGAATACGCTGGGGGAGGCGTAAAGCTCTAGCTACAGTTCCGTCACCGGAATTGGCCTGAGGCCGGGCGCGTGCGGCGGCGCCGGATACTGCGAGGGGTGAATACCCCGCACGATGCAGTCTTCCTCAGTTGAAATGGGCTTGTGATATTCTAAATTTTTGCGACCTTTGTTCCATTTGTAATCTTTGAGCTTTTCTTGCATGCTCTTGCGGTATCTGTATAATATCAGGATCAGTGCCGCGATAACAGCTACACATGCGAAAACTACTATATAAATTATTGTTTGTTGTCGCGTATCATATAAAACGCATTCCAAGTCTTCGGCTGTTAGAGTTTTCAGATACTTGTCTTTTAAGTTCTCGGGGCTGGCGCATTGGAGTTGGGTAAAATTACTCTTATCATTTAAAAGTTGCTGTAGCCACAGGATTTGGCAGTTGCAAACGATCGGATTATCAGTTAAATCAAGTTGTTTTAATTCCTTTCCTATAAATACACTCTCACTCAGTCCTTTTATAGCGTTATCTCTTAATGATACATGCCGGAGTTTGGGCAGCCCTAAAAGAGTACAATCATCTATGGTTGACAATTCTTTATTGTTTGTCAAAATAACTGATTCTAAGTTAATATTATCTTCAAAAGCGCCTTTTTCTACACGTTTAAGTTGAGTCGCGCCCGTTACGTCTATGAGTTTAAGATTTTTTAATCCTTTAAAAGAATGACTTTCTAAAATAAGAAAATCATTTTGACCTATATACAATTCTTCTAGTCTCGTTAAACCTGATAGCTGTTGAGTAGGCACAACACTTAATCGGTTCCCGAACAGGTTAAGGCTTCTTAATCCTGGGAGACCCCTAAATGCATAATCGCTTATGTTGAAGAGTCCAGCTCCATTGAGGTCCAATACTGCGAGTCTATTAAGACCAGCGAAAGCATCGTCAGGTAAAACAGAAAACGCATTGAGGCCTACATGTAACTCAGCAAGACTTCCTAATAGGCTAAAAGACGTGGTTGGGACTGAGCTCAATTCGTTGTCATCCAAATACAAAATTCTCAAAGCGGAAAGACCGGAAAAAGCTTTTTGTTCTATTTTTGATATTCTGTTTTGACCTAAATTTAATTCCTCCAATCTTGGTAATGTAGAAAATACGCCATTTGTAAGCTCTTCCAAAAAGTTGCGTTTCAGATTGAGTACAGTCAATGAATTGAGCCCTTGGAACGTGGTGTTAGTGACTGATGATATTTTGTTATGATTGAGATGGAGCTCTTGTAATTTTCGCTGATATTGAAAATTCTTCTTTGGTATACTAACAAGATGATTCTGTGACAGATCTAAGTGTTGTAGTTCTGTATAAAATTGCATAGAGCTGTCGATTGTCTTGATTTTGTTATTGCGGATGATGAGCCTTTGTATGGAAGGGTTGAGTGCGATGGGAAGGACATCGAGTCGGCTTTCCTCGCAGACCACGACCAGGGTGTCGTCATTGCAGTTGCAGCCGCCGGGACAGTTTGCGAGGGCAGAGGCACCGCTACCCCACATTAGCAGTTGGAGGCAAATGAGCAGAATCTGTAATTGAGAAAAATAAAATTATAAATCTAAATGTCTTTGACCTTATTATCATCATATTATTCATTGTCTATCAAGTATAAAAATACACAATATATTATTAAAAATAATATTATGTCGTCGTGTCGTCGAAATAATATTATGGTTTTCATTATCGATATTTTTTAAAGATGTGACTATAAAATTATTGACAAGAAAGAAAATAAAACAAAAATATGTTGCGAGGTTGTTTGAAGAACAAAAAGGAGTCTGAATGCTATTGGAATTTTGTGCAGTTTTAATTTATTAAAATCCACTTCACCGTGACGCCCGGGGCAGCTTCTTTGCTTCAAAGACTAGCACTTTTATTACGTTTCCTCTTTTGCAACAATTAGCAAAGACAGCCAAGCGGCTCTGAGATTCATCTCGAGTTTCGCGAAAGACTTTAACTCTGTTACGATGTGATTTCTGCTAGATACAATATCAACAGTCTCTTTGTAGAGTACAACAACGTTAAAATACACGACAACAACTAATTAAATTGTTTCTTCTTTAAATACTTTTGTGTCGTATAAGTATTTTAATTTATAAAATGACAATGCAGGTAATGTTTTCAAGTTAAATTTCCTCTATAAAATAATAATCTTTACGCATTTAAACATTATTACATTTTATCCTGGAGTAAAATCTGTGATAGCAAAAACCAGATCTTTCCAGTCCTTTCTTGCAATTTTCCTATTCACCAGTCCTTTCTTGCAATTTTCCTATTCAGCGCTTTTAAATTTCTGAATTGAAACGAGTATCAAATTGTAGGAATTGTAGGCGCTTTAGGCTTCGGGTACAAATCATAATCAAAACTAGATATGCAGGTCATTCAGAGACAGTGCTGTTCGTTTTGCAATGTCCCGGTGAAATTTCCGCTAAAATCCAATAAACGGGTATGTTCGAAACGTTGTGCACGAATTTTGTCTTGTTTTGTAAATGGTGCTGTCTTTTTTGGAAAAACGTGTGGATATCTATTATTGAAGCGTTATTTCGATATTTAGTATAAGTATATATTAAATTACAATGGAAATACCCTTATATCATAAATACATATTAAAATGGTATTGTTCTATACAAAATTATATACTAATATTTTGATATCCAAAATATTAAAAATGTTTAAAAACTTTATTAAGATAAATGAAATTGCCTATGTTTATTTATGTAACAGTAAATAAAACAATATTAAAATGATGCAATTCATTCGTTTTTATGTCGCATTCATAGTAATAAATGGTAGTTTTTTACTTATGAAAGATCGTAAGTAGCACTCAGGTAAGCAAAAAAATTATTTCCCTAACGATTAAGGTTACTATAAATCTTTTCAAGGTTATCCATTAATTACCAGACGCACCTTGAATATGAACACCATATTATTTTTCATGCTGATTGCCAATAAAAATATTATAGCTGATAAAAGCAATCACTTTTTATAGGTAACATCACAATATATCCAAAAAAAAATTCAGTCGATCTGCGTTTTGTTGTAGTGTGAAGTACCGCAGTGTGGGATAGTTATGCAAATTGTGGTCGGGCCTTATGGAAATCTCTTAGCCAAGCAGAGAAGGGTTGCAAAGGGAAGCTTTTATATATTATATAATATTATATTTTTTAAATAATAAAATAATAACAATAACACAGTTAAATGATGCGGACGTTATGTCGTCTCCAAAACCGATTCACATTCTGATGAAGGAATCTTTTATATCAAAAAGTCAGCTATTCAAATTAGCCTTAATTCCATGACTGTGTTGATTAAAAATGCGAGGAGCGGCTCTTCAACGGACAGACTTCTGAATTACAAATTTCGGAAATTAGTATATCCGGACTAAGGTTAAAACCGTCTCGATAACGAGAAATGACTCGGTAATATTTATATTTATAGACAGTTAAAAAAACTCATTCCATTATTAAAAAAATCATAAAATCATTTGTTACTTTATTTTAATCCGCACAATAGATTTAGGGAATCAACATAAATAAGTCTTTTAAATGTAATTGTATGTATACACAACTTATCAGTCGTTAGATAAATCATTAATATTTTAGGTACAATATATAATCGCTATGTTTTCGTCTGCAACTTTTAAATCAATTATTTTTTTGCGATACTGAATTGAAAATATTACTTTTTGTTTTCAATATCTAAACCCGAGCCCAAACTAAAATCAATTTTTATCGATACGTTTTCATCGCAGTATGAGAGCAACCGAAGCGTGCGACAGCACGCCTTCACGCGCTATTACAGTCGGTACGCTTTGCGAATATTTGCGCAACAAGCGCCCATACAACATGGTATTTATTTATCCACAGCGGTCAGGAAGACGGGGGTCAAGTTAGTTTAGTCGATGGATTTAGCGGCGACAAACGTTCGGAAAATGAGTGGCATTATGCAGATTCCGTACCTGAATGCGTCGATGCGGCGAGTCCGCGCCGATTAATACCAGCTGTTAATTTTACGCGTGATTTGTCGAAAATAGACAAATACAGTGAGCGGACGTGGATTTAATAGCGACTGCGACTACGAGACTGATTGTAGCGCCCTCTATAACCTTATCAATATTTTCATCGAGATTTATTGATGCCGTATGGTAATTGGTAAACGTGCAGGCACAGAGCAGAGAGAAATAGACGCAATCGCAACATATAAATCTAATTCCTATAACACAAAGTGTGGCACCAAGAATGTACGCAGGAGAATAAGCACTTTTCCAAGTATTAATTAAAAATTTATAGAAGAATTTATCACGATACTTATTTTTAATAAGCATATTCCTTTAGAAAAATTAGATACTAGTATATAATAAAACGTAACAGAGAGTGTTACTGACATAATGTTTTTATTAATAATATTATGTGTGTTAAGTACTCTATAAAATTCATGAATATTTAAAGAGGTAACATTATTTGTATAAATATTTTCTCGTGTAATTTACAGTTTACATCTGTTTATTGGATAAAGTTTTATAAGTAGATATTGTAAAATCTGTGCATTTGAAGAGATTTAATAATTATAATACAATAATGATATACAAACAGTATTTATAGATAAAAATTTATCGAGTATTTGATCATTCGTGTGAATAGTTTTCTATTAAAGCAGTATACTGACCGATTGTATTACTTCTTAAGTTCTATATTTGTTCATAAAATACAAGCTCGCAAGATCTGTTCTATAGTTAAAAACAGGCATTGCTTAAAGGCTGTACAATATTTACTATTATACGGCATAGCTTCGTGGGGTGGAACGTACTTGGAGAGTTGTACTACTCCCATCACTTACCTCTCCCCCTATTGCGGTACTATACTGACTTTCTGGAATAACTTCTGGAATACTAGTTATTTCCTAAATATTTTAAACTATTCTACATTTAAATAATTAGAAAATTTATACGAAAGAATTTGTATGTAAATAACTTCTCTTGCGAACTGTTATTGTCAGCTGTCATTATATTTATATTCCTTGTATCCTGTCTAATTATTCGCGTTTGAAATATTCACTCCCTACTTTATGACAAGTATAAACGGATTGTGTGAAGAATTGTGGATAATAACAATTAACTCTTTCTTATGTCATTCGAAAAAAAACTTTGAAAAAAGAATCCAACCTACCATAAAGACATTGTAAGTGAGAGAACCGATGATCCTTCTCCCGAACCGCTGTGACGCCATCTGAAAGGCGAAAACGTACTGTTGTTAATATTGTATAATTACAAAATAACACATTTATAGAACAATACCTGTGACACATAAAGCTACATAATGTCTAAGTACACATGCACTCGATAATTCCCACAAATTGCCAGTCGGTTTGAATTGTCTATGCTTGCCTCCAGTGTATAATTTCACTTATGAATACCTCAGTTTCATATTCAAGTGCCAGCCTACGACTTTGTTGAGCTTTGAGAAGAATGTTACTATTGTAGTTGTTTCAAACAAATATTTTCTTATATTATTATCTATAATGTAACGCATTAGTTATAGAGAACTGTTACAATGATCATAAAAATACTTTAAAAAGGAGTTCACTTTGGCTTTAAAGTCGTGTAATCAATCACTTTTATACAGTAATTGGCATGTTATTAGCATTATAAATTAATAAAAGGCGCTTGAACAGACAGAACTTCCCATAGTTGTCTGTCAGTAGTCATGTGTCGAGTTCCCAGCGAGCCGGCTATTAGCCGGCTACAGGGTGTGTTTATAACAATTTCATTAGCTATCGTATTCGCGTAATGACCCACTGAGCAAACCAACGACTTTCTTATCTATCATTTGTATTAATTTAAAATCTTTTTTTATTTCATAATTATTACTTTGCAAATAGAATAAATAAAAATATTAAAAACGGCCTAGTACTTTAAAATGTTTGAATAGTATTATTTATTTTAAGGTGACGGTCATATTTAACTGAAGAACTTTTGGAGTCGAAACTTTTAGTAGTTTGGTTTGTTTGCGGGCGCTTGCGACCGCCCGTGGTCGTTACGTGCCATTCTACTCCCAAAGTAATTTGTGATGTCAAAATGCTCTGGTATTCCTGTAGACGGTATTTACAAATACGAAACAAAAAGCTGCTAATGACCGTCCAGTTTAACTAAACTTCTCACTCCATTTCATTATTAATATAATAATTATAGCCAAAGAAATTATAACTTAACATTTATGAGGAAATCTTTTGTCTGTCTCAGACGACATCATATCATTGTAATGTCGACTCATTTTCCTCATGAGTTTTTCTAAATAACGCTAAAAAAAGCTCGGTTGTCCCTCAAGAGGTCTCGTCGGGAACAGTGAGCGTTGTAATAATGTAAATGACTAATGTTTTTTGTTTTGAATAAATATTATTGTAAATAAACGACTTGAAATGATCAGACCTATACGTGGGAGTGATAAGTGTAATTTTGTTTTTTTCTCATATGACAGGTTTATATAACAATAAGGCGTTCATATTTGTGGGTCGATGTTCAGAACCGTTTCAAAGATTGCGCCCGAAGGAAGGTTCGCTACGCTGTTGTCAACACACTACATTTGTCCGTTTGTCTGATAAAATCGAAGCTGCATTTTATCTCGCACAACAAAAGTCGCAGTACACGTGGAAGTTCCAGGCGCTGGCGAACAAACAACCGCACTCTAACAAAAATATACACTGAGATTTAAAAGTTGAGGAAATAAGATTTTAAAACCGATCTTTGAAACGTAAATTTTAAGTTTTCTGTATAAAATGTTGGTTTTTAACGAAAAAGAGACACAGTTGTTAACTATAATAATGTTATCATTTGAACAATATATATTTTGAAGTTTATTGCAAGCATGCTGTTAGTTAATAGTCTTGATTTGATCCAAAGATTGCGTTCAACTTAGATAAACTTGATACACTAAAAAGTCCCTCGACGACTCCGGCCCCATATAAGTAAGTTCAGCTGCCCTCGGGCTGTGAGCCGTACTCACGGCTCGGGAGATTTTTATGGCCTCACTTCTTGCTAATGATATAAAGTTTTATCATGTATTTTAAAGTTACGTTTTAGTATTACTCTAGTAGTTAATTAATAATAATGTATCTTTAATTATTTTATATATTTACAGTAATGGCATTCTCAATATTTCATTGCGAACGAAAGAAAGGGACATTACATCGCTGGGAAGCACGGAAAACTATTTCTTTTCCTATTCTCGTATAACCCATTACAAAGAAACAAAGGAGAGATCGTGGAGCTGGGCGTAATCACGGGATCACGTGACATATCAACATTCTACTTATTTTATCGCGCCATTCGCGTTTTACTTCGCGCCCGAGAATCCGCAAATTAAGGACGGATCCCGGGTGGTATGATCCCTAATTTTCAGATACATTGTTGGAAATAAATAGGGGCTTAGGGGCGGTTCGTAAATATCCCTGCGTCACGGCACCGCTAGCACTAGGCCCCGAGATAAGAAGCCTACTGAAATTGCCCTTAGCGGGATTCTTACACCGCCTTCAGTTACAAGCGTAAGCGATTTTGGCAGTTTTATGTTGTTATTCAATTAGCTGTACCAAAATGTGTCATCTTATGTTAAATTAGTAATACGGTTTCCATTGTTTTAAATTATATAACACAAATAAATGTTATCTGAGTACAGAAACCTTCACAACTAATAATCGCATGACATAGATGGTCGTAGTCGTTGGGTTGAAACAAAGAGACCTGCGGGTGTAACGCTGAGTGCGTGCGCGCAGATTGACTATTGTCTGTAAAATTTACGCCTCGGGGGAAAGTTAACCTCGACTTTAACGAAAAACTCATAATAACGTTGAAGCAAAACTTTATTATTATAAGGTATATTTTGCGACGACAATGTGGAAGTTTACTTGATATTTAAGTTTATATTATGTTTGTATGTAAATAGCTTAGGATATTAATTTTTAATTAAATGACAATATATTTTGTATATTATACAAACGCCCTCGCAATTACAAATAATATGTTATCCTCACTGAACAAAAGATAAATATTATGTGTATGTTTTGGTATTCTTTTATTAATATGCGTCACAGATGTTAGTTCGATGGAGCTCAAAGACATACTGCATATGTTGTAATAAAACTGAGGTTAGATATGTTACGGCAAAAATTCTTAAATAGAAAATTCCTTAAGGAGCTTATTCGATATGAAATCGTCTAACAGAGAGGTACAATGTTGTGGCGCGACTTGCTGGCGAGAGCGGTGTGAACAAATATTAATAAGGTCAAGTTATGAAACTTTATATACATTTTATATTTAATATAGCTTTCGAGGCTTATTAATTTAAATATAAAACTCTATTCAATTTATCCATTAACTTGCCTGAAATTAAATTATAGGCGCAGACGAAGAGAAATTAGCACAAAGCTATCGGGGATATTTAAGTCTGTACTTCATTCCCAAAGGCTCTGATTTGAACCGGAAACGTTCCAAATGGATGCCTGAAATCGTTTAAAATTTTGTAACTTTTAATTGTATTTATCGCCCTTCACCCCTTAAATGTTTCGCGTCGATGCTTGCCTTAGAACTCTTACAAAGTTGAGTTGACACTTTTGTTAGTTGTCGTCTTTGGGGTCAGTGACCCTTTAAGTGGATTGGTCAGAGGATATAATGAGGATGGTACCGCACTATAATGTGAAATTATTATTTCGCTATTTTTTAGGCTTTTTATTAGGAATAAATTGTTAATAAAAAATAATATGTACATATGTGTGTCTTCATACAGTTGATAGGTGTACTTTTGAAAAATGTGACACTTCTTAATTTATAATATTTGAATGAGCTCACAGTGTGTATGTTCATTGTAAATAGAGATATCGATTGTTTTGACAGATGCCATCACGCACCTCCCTCACCGAGGGTGCTGTGTAGGGTCTTAAGTGATTACTAAGTGTTAGGGCGACGTTCTTGACTCAACCTTTGTTCAAAATATATCTTGTATTGAGCTTACACAAGACTCTATGTACTGAATATTGTATTGACAATGTATGGAGTACAGTCGCCACTCTTAAAATTGGTAAAGATAAACAAAAAAATTACAAGTTTTATTGTTGTTTACAAAGTATTTGCATCAGTAAATAAGCCGTGGTCGACTGCAGCAGGTAACTAACAAACGTTGGAAAACCGATCTGAGATATACTCGTAAGACGTCCTCTCGGGACTGACTACTATACTTACAGTATAAAATAATATAGTTCACTAGCAATACGAAAAATTCATAAAAATTTTAATGAAAAAAAAATGTTATATATATATCTTTAAGTTTTCGTAATCCATAAATTCTATTCATACACGCTCCAAAATGGGTTCAGAACGAGTCCGGCCAATTTTCATAATATTGACGTGAGTGCTGCTGTATAATTACATATAATAATAATAATATTCTAAACTTGCTTTACTAAACATCATTATCATCTTTAATATTTTAGTAAAGAAAACCTCTCCAACTATAATAGTGCACTACCTCAGGTCTTGTATATTCCAGGCTGGTCCCGGACTCCCTGGAGGCAGCGGCCAGCGCGCCCCGAGGTTACTTTATGGACTCTTTATATACTCTTTATTTTCAATATTTGTATTTTATAGATAAAAGCTTTTCTTAAGTAAAGTATAATGCATTTTTCTTGCATATTTAATACTTTTAAGATACTGTTTCATTTTAATTACGCATTTAAACTATAATGAAATTAATAAATAGGATACAGTTTAAAAATAATAAGTAGTCGGATAAAAACTATTTTCTATAGGTTACTTGTTCAACCTTGGCTATATATTATCGAATTGTAGGCTAAACTCAATAATTGTGATATATCGCCTCTTATCCGGCCGGGTGTAACGGCAGACGGCTCTAATGGCTTCAGAACCTTCACGTTACAAGTGGCTAAAGTCATATGAGAATGGCTTTTCGAAATGAATGTCTTTGAACGATAACGTATTTGTTTTCCGCAAAGAATCGTTATATTAGCGTAACTAAATAACTTAAACGTAACATTAGATACGATGTAATAATTTCAATTGTTATGGTCACTGTAGGTATGTTTTGAAATATTCCCAATACTAAATAGATAGATTAGATACAGTTTTATTAATTTCACTATGTATAAGAGATATTTATTTAAAACTGACATAAACCCTTGAAAATCCTGTTTACATCATTACCAGAATAAATACCGGATTTAGGATAAATTATTATTAATGAGATAGCTTCGGTTAATTTATATTAAATATAAACGTAATTCATTGCTATAATAATATTTTTATTAATATGATTACTGTAATATAATAAATATATTATAATACAATTGTACCTTGTTCTTAAATGTATCATATATTATATTGTTATTTATTTTTAATCGTCATACGTCAGCACGTAAGGAGTGCGTCGTACTAAGCGGCTCTTTGAACGTACAGTTAAATATAAACTGAAACTTTTCATTGAGGTCTAACATGTAGGTCAGATGATGTGAAACAGGTTAAGTGCCTTGATGATGCACATTCATGGAATTGTATAATTCATACATTTATAAATTCTTTAGTAATTTAGAGATTTCCAGCTAATGGTTTTTGAAAAGGTTTTTTGAAATAGTTAAAAAAAATTAACATTTTAGTAAAGTACTGTTGCCGTATGCAGGCCGATCAATATACTCCACCTTATTTCAATAGTTTCCAACAACGTAAACAATCTGCCATGTTGATATTGTCTTAGCTTCGAAGAACTAACCACTGCAGGGAAGTTAATTTTCAGATGTATTCGAAATATGCTATTATTATAATCATGATTTTTCCGACGGATTTGTTTCACATACAAAAAGGTGAAATTTCACCAGGAATATAGTTTTGAAACCGGAATAAGATATATCTATACTAATATTATGAAGGGGAAAAGTTTTTTTTGTTTTTTTTTAATCGCGCTAATCTTTGAAAGGATGAATTTGATATTTTGGTTCTGATTTTGATAAAAATATTCATAAGGAAATATAAAGGCTATATATTAATACGCTACTGATCTTAGTTATCCTAATAGTAAATAAAATTAATGTCCGCGCTTAGAAACGCTAATAAAAACTAGTTGTTTATTAAGATATTATGGAAATTGACCAAAAAATACCGATAGGTAGTAATTAGTAATTAAATCACTGTTTTCTGAAAGCTCTCTCTCCTATATAAAGCACTAGAGTAACACGAAAACGTGTGGTGGAACTGATTTAATCATTTTACGTCTTAGGATTAAAATTCAAAGACAATTTTTATTGTTGATTTAATAGTAATAAACATTTGATAAGTAGTTCCAATGAAAAAACAAGATATGTATTTGAGTATTTAGAAATACAACCTTCGAGCGCTTGTAGTGAAGGTGTAAGGATCAACGAGTGAGTTGTTCTTGAAGATTTCATTTTAACATTTATTACGGTTTTTATAAAATTATTTACATTTTAGCGGCTCTTTTTAAACAGAGTAATATTGTTTAAGATGCGATCTATTTTTATTAGAAGGCATGTGATAGTAAATAAGATAGTTGTCATATTCGTTATGTCTGTCTCAATATAAATATACAATAATACAAACAATAATTAATTAAAAATGATTATAAAATCCATAACCATAATTTCAAATTCCTATGACTAGATATGTTAAAACATATAATATATATGCGACCCTAATGAGTATTACAAGCTCCTAATTTCCCTAACCACGTATTCAAATATGTTTTAGTATTAACGAGTTAAAACCTAACTATTACTGATTAGTATTTATTCACCAAATGCATAATATGTATTCAACGAAACAATATTTAAGTTAATTATGTAAAACAAGGGAAACTACATTTGCTTTTATTTATTTTGTACATTTATTGCTCTATACATATATTTATTTTAAAACATAAATACGGGACTATAGATAAAGAGCCGTAAAAAGAATTGAAGTTTCCTGTTTTTATTGTAATTGAGTACATACATTTTACGGTGGTTTTAAATCGGCGGGTTGTAGTGATGTTATCACTGATAACTGATATCAGGCCGGTTGGATTTTCCAATTCATATGCAAATCTGTTTACGGGACGGCTTGTTTAAAATATTTGTATCGTTTTGTTGCGTCACTCAATTTTAGTACTTTACTTTTATTGTGCAGTATGTTTTATATTATTTTTTATATGTTTGTTTTAAATTATTGTATAAACAAAAACAAAATTCATATTTTACGATTCAGGTATTTTTTCTTGGCTGTTGAAGGAAAATTTCTTAAAATGTTTTATTTCTCCTCGGGGAAATCAGAGGTGAGGAATCTTAATTTTTATAAAAGTTTTCGTTTCAGAGGAATATAATCTCTATTACGTAGACAATAAGGTGGTTAGAAGTAAAGGATTTCGTCGAACCTCGAGCGTAATGACCCATTGAGTTTCATTGCGAAGAAAAAACTAATGAACATTTGTTACAAGGATACAACATGAGAAAAATTATTAGTCTTATTTGTATTTAAACTTTGGTGATTCATTATTCTTGTTTTTGATACACTTGGCTTTTCTTATAATAATTTAATTACAATATTTGAGACTAGCATCGACCACACGGCCGTCCTTACTCGCTAGCTGAGGGCATGGCTTCTACATGAAGTGAACAAGTATATGTAGTAGATGCGGGTAAAGACAATATCTACATAATTTCTAATTAATAGCTGAAATATATTTTGGTTTATCTGTATTATTGTAAAAAAAAGTTCCCCGGCCTCGTCTGTTCGTCTGTATGAACGCAGTAAGTTCAAAAAGAATCAAATGTTTTTTGCACGGTTTCTAGATAGTGTGAATCCAGCAGGTGCTGCGGGCGGAAGCTAGTTTCAATATTAAATGGTAAAAAGTAATCAATGAATAAAGTGCAATCCATTCCTATAACAATCAATCAATATTCTGAAATATTTTTTATTCTGAATTTGAATTTTAGACGATTTGGTACAATAATGTCGGTTCTAATTTCAAGCCTGGATACACATATGAGTTTAATAAATCTTCCATCAGAGAAGAAACATTTGAATCTAAAAAACACAAACTAATTCATTTTTATAACTCGAATGTAATACAAGAACAAACGAAATCACAGCTTGATTCCGTGTTTAGACTTTTTAAATTATTTCTTTTTGATGGAGACAATTTACTGAAAGTATCAGATCACGAGCCTCGAGAATTTGAGAGAATGTGCAAAATAACATTTTCTTATTACTTCATATGAACCCAACCGAGCCTTCCCCCCCCACTCTGCGCAAAAAGTTATTGCCTCGATACAAACACTGGCCGCTTGTTTGTGTCTAGCAATTCCGATGAATCGGTATACTCGTATGATACCAAAATATTCAGAACACTTCTTTTGAGAATGTGGAAGAAATTGCTTTTATTTATATTTTATTGAACTGCAATATACTATTATACAATTTTTTGTTAGCTGCGCTTCATTGCATTTAATCGATATATAATGTAGTGTTAAACTATATAAGTCTCGACAATTAATTAGTTCACAGACAATTTCATTAGGCTAAGGTAAGATAACAGAGGGAGCAACGCGTTCAATTACCCGACCGACGGGTAACCGCATTGTTAATGTTATTAATGGCCGAATTCCGCAAAGACAATACCGGGATCCGAAGTAATATTTGTCCGAATTTCGGTTATTTAGTGGTTTTCAGTATTCGGCGTTCGGCATTCTGGCCAAAGCTAGCGGTTTTAAAATTAATATTTACCGCTCTCGGCTGGGTACTTAAGTTCGCTATGGATTTGGCGGATTTTGTTCGCGGCTTTTAAGATTATTCTCTGAAATATAAGTGTATCCGTTAATGGATTGCTCTTTGAGATGGCGCGTCTGCAACAAAAGAGTTTTATAATTATGATTATACCTCCGTAACAGACGACAAAAAACGTAGGTGTCGTCGAGGTCTTTAAAAGGTCAGTCTTACGAATAAAATTACATTATTCCTCACTAAAGCTTATCATAAAAATATTTTTCTGCCTCTGTAAACAAATCTTATTTATTCTAACGCTATATTTTGTCGATTTTCCTTAAACGTATATTGGATAAGTAATTTAATATTTACCAAACTCCAAAATTAATATGAGCCGGTCGTGAAAATAATATTCAGAATAAGAGAGAATCTAATATTATTTGGACGGTGCTATGTTATCCGTGTAAATAATAAAGATTCAGTCAAAATGAGCTATTTATTATACATAAATAATCAACTATAATGAAGAGTAATGCAAATATTATTTTGGTTTCAAGAAGAGTTGCGAAGAACGGGACATTTAAAGACGGGTGTTTTAGACTGCTAAAACCAACGTCTCTCGTCTATTAAGTGATGTAATAGAGACGGCATCTAAAACCCAACTGATTTGAATACTACACGGCATTTAATTAGACTCTTAATTTTAATGATTATAATGTGGTATATTTAAACCGGTCGAGTTATAATTAATTCCACGTGCAACACTGGATATGCGCTTGCATCGTATACATGAATACTAAATTGCCTAAGAGATAAAATGGTAATTCAGACCAGATGCATACATATTCTGGAATTAAATTAGAGGTCAGATAACGCCTTGGTGATATGAAATGGGATGAGTTGATTTAATATACGATTTACATTTAAGTATTCAAATTAATATCTGATTTGTACGGCTCGAGTGTTAAGTGATTTGTGATATTTTACCATTAGTCGGCCATTTTGTTGAGCTTACCAAATACCATATATTTAAAAGAAATGTATGTCAAACTATACATTAATTATTAAATGATATGATATAATAAAGTAAATGATTAGATTATGTACGTTTATTTTATTGAAAAAAGAAATAAATTTGTCAAAAGCCTTATAAATATAAAATAGCGAGTGGTACGTATTTTAAATGTGAGATGTCTATTCTCAGCTTAGATTCACATGTGGCGCTATTTATTACGAAGGCTTTCTCGGCAGGTTTACAAGAGAAATGTTGTTCCAACTTTATTTGTTGTTTGTCGGTGCACTAAGGATTGCATATGCATTAGCCTCCCTGAATACATTGAGTAAACTATTAAATATTGAACCATTTTATCAAAATATTAAAGTGGGTTACCATAAAATATTACAAAAAGCTTTTAAATAAAAATAAATAATTTCTTTTTTTTTTCGTGATGTGTAAGTGCTGACATTTCCAAACTCACAACAGCGGCAATTCATCAAAACCGCAGAAAAGTTTTACATTTTCGTTCGCTTAATTTTCTCACCAAAGTTACATTACAAATTAATAAAATATGCTGGAAATGACGTCACATTATATATTACATTCATTGATAAATGAGTCAAAGATACTATATCATAACACATTTATAAGTTAAGTTAATACGATAGATTACGTACGGGATATTTCTATAAAGATCATGGAAAACCTCGTACGGGAAGTGATGCACATAAATATGTTTAATCATTTTATAATTTCTATAGTTTAGTAGTTTTAGGTTACGGCTTACAATCGTGTGAGAGGGACGGGGAGCAGAGGGCTACATAATAAAACTTAAGCTGGCACCGAGACATGAGAACTACTAAAAAATACAAATAATAAAATAATAGTGAACGAACTTTAAAAAATTGCAAATATTAACATATATAATATTATAACTTGTCTGGTTCGTACATTTCGTACATTCTCCGAAAATTGTACACGTGTTAACAGTATATTTATAAAATGAATGACATCGAAAATGTTTATCTCTTGCAAAGGTTTTTCACAGTAACTAACAAGCATAGTAAGAGAAAATCATTTTTGCTGACCCATTTTGAATATCGACTACAATACAGAGTTTTGTTAATGTTTTTTTATTGCTAGCTCTTACCGTTGGTTTTGCTTGCTTGTGCCTTGTAATTTTTATTTTTCGGTGCAATATCTTGTAAAAAATTGCAAACAAATCGACACATTATATCTAAAGAATTGTTCAAGATAAGTAACATATAAAATATTAAAACAATGTGTAGTATTCTGAAGACGGGATAATATATAATATGTATGCTAAAATCGACCGAAAATTGTAGCGCTTGCATCTGACGACGGCAATATTACAATTTATACAAACTTGGTATTCTAGAATGTTTGATATCTTTGTAATAGGACTCATAAATATAAATTTACACGCCTAATTTGAACCTTACGATCATGTAATAAGGAATTTTCATATTTATTAGAGAAGTTTTCCGCGCCTACAATATAATGCGATCGTTACTCCTCACGAAATATTCTCGGATGTCTAACATTAAAAGTTTTAGCTCCTTTTTATTTTAAGATACACTGCATAAGTAATTACATGCTTTTTATATACATTTATCATTATAAATAAAATCAGATCATAATGTCAAGTAAATAACTTATTTTTAATAAATGTATGAATTAATAATCTGAATACAGTATAGCGACAGGGCCTCGCTGTTTTTTAGCTCGTAACCTACATATGCAGCTGTTGACATTAACTAAGAATTAAGATGTATTATACAAAAAAAAAACAACTTGAAGTTAGCTTAAATAATATTTTGTTATTTTAAGAAATAATAAACTTAATACTCATTTCATACAGTTTATATAATAGTAGATAAAAGCTCTCATTGTGTATAGTTTAATGAGTAGTGCTGAGTGACTCAAATTAGAAACTTAGTTAGAATATCCTGTTCTTCGAGGATATTTTGTAAAATTGGCTTTACATTATCAGATAATAGCTCTCAGCTATTCAAAACATATTTGTACTACAGATACAAATGTTAAGGAAACCTTGATTGATATCAGGACTCGTAATTCTATGTCATGTACCTGCGTAATGGCAGCATTCAATGCGCTAGAGCTTTCAACGCAATCCGCACGTTTACCCAATATTTTTCTAATAACCACATTATTGTAAGGGTATAAGAGTTAAAATCCTTTTTAAATGTCGTCAAACAAAACGCCGCTGTCTGTAGTTCCGCTAATGAGTTGGTCAATTACGCGTATTAACTGTCCGTTTGATTTTCAACAAAGACCTATTAATTTTATTAGAGATTACATTCTCAAGGAGTAAGTAACAATGACTATCGGGTGATAGTAATTAAACAACTGGTAATTAAATTAATAATAATAACAAATATTCAAATCCCCGGTATCAGTCGGATTAATTAAAAATAAAACGTCAATCCAGCACATGATGCATCAAATAAATCGCCACAGGACAATGGCCTCCAATAATCGAAAATTGTTAATCCTCTCGCAACACCATTCTATTTTAGAATCCGCGCGGAAACTGCATCGGCTTTTTGCGTTCTGTAACACTTTAATAAATTTTACTTAATAGCTGGCTTTTTCGCACCTGAACCGGGCGTTTTAAAACGAATTTACCGCCTCTTTGTTAGCTACGTGTCTGTTAATTCGTTTACTCTCTGCGAGGAGCGCACTAATGGGAGCTTTTCTTGCAATTAGCCGCAATTAAGATGCTTCGTAAGGAAATGGCGGTATTCTCTGCCAATGTTGTCTAATAATCGATGTATTGCGAGTTTGTTTATAACCTTACTGAGATTTACTTTTAAATCTTTAAGATATAATAAACAATTATATATTTATGAACAGTCTTAATGAAGTGACATTATCTGCTACCGTTATTGTAGTGAAATAATTAACATATCTAATAATATATCAGTGTCGTTATCTGGTCCAGTCACCGTCAGAGGCTGGGTGGTCCGACCACCTCGGTGAAGTGATTTACATCGTCGTAATAAACTCCTTACTTTTTGAGGACTTGTCATCATTTGAAACAATGGCAGCATATTCAGATCAAACTGGTATTTTCCGTTTTTATGTTATCTAAACTTGTACATCAACAAGTACAATATTTTAAATGTTTTTATTAGAGTTATATATCTGATCATAAAATAAAGAGTAAAATTATGGAACAATATTTTCTAGAATAATAAAAGTACCCAAAATCTATCGTTTAAATAAGTCGAAAGTATACAATCTTGATAAAAATATCTAAGTGCTTTTACATGTCACTCGGAATGATTTCCAATCTCTCGATAGTTTTTATCAATTTTCTTTTCGGCTTCTATCGAAGGCGCATTTCAATTCAACAAGCCTCGCCTCTCACCCCTCGGAGGAGAACAAAAGACCACTTGAAAGCTTAAGAGCTCTTTACTTCCAAGTAAATATCAATATTGTTGTATATAAAAGTATAAACATGTGTCTATTTCTTGATTTGGTCTTCACATTTTCTCTATAATATAAATAAATATTCTTTATTGTCAATTCTACCACCATTGTAGTTCTGATGGTAGTAAGTAGTAAATACTGATAGTGGCTACCTTCGATCGATCAAACGGACCAAACAAACGAGCCCTGCAGCCCAGGAACGTATTATCTTTCTTACGAGCCAATCCCCTTCCAAATAATGCATTTCTAAGTTACGAGCGATCGATAGTATTAATACTTACTAGCTTCATTGGTATAATTTTATTAATTTACCTTAATAAATATAATTTTACTAGACTTCTAGTTTGCATTCTTTATTGGAATAAAACTGTATAATAAATTTAACTCGCATTTATTATTATTACATTTTCAATTACAACTCGACGTTTTGACCCCCGTTTAGTAAGCGTGTTCATACTGGTGAAATTGTTAGAAAACATTATGGATTCCCTTTGATAATTCATTTGATATATAATGTCTCACTCTATTTAGTAAGTTGGAATATATACTTAAATAAAACTTGTACCTAGTTATTTGTCTAGATGTATTATATATCTGTATCGCTAAGCTCGTGTGTTGTGGCAGCGGATAATGATTGTGATTTATGCGGGTGCAAGCCGCAATCACGCGCCATTGTAGCGGCTAAGACACGGTGAGGGATTACAACTAGCCGATTATACCATTACCTTATTTTATATATGGAAAGAATTATTCTGTACCGACTATAAACTTCATCTTTTATTTTACAATAAAAAATATTAATTTTAATTAATCACACAAAGCAAGTCTTTTAATACCTATAGTAATGCTATAAAACGACAACGTTTGTTTGTTTGTTTAAACGCGCTAATGTTCGAAAGTACCAGATGTGTTTGAAAAATTTTTTCTGATCATGATAGGCGGGTTCATGAGGAAGGCTATAGGCATTACGGTACTTCTGTTACTTATAATAATAGTAAATATAATCGTTTGTCCGCGGGTGAAGCCGCGAGTAACAGCTAGTTCATTATATTTAAAACGTATAAATATCTAAACGTCAATGTAGTCTGGTATATAATGTGACATAACACACGGGCGGTCAGTCGTGAGGCGCGCACCGCAGCTCGCAGGAGTGAGCGCGTGTTGCGGTCGCATACGTCACCTACAGATATCTGTTACATACTTGCCCTTTTATACTAACAATAATAAATATCATTAATATTTTTCAACATAAATAACATCGCCTAAAATAAATGATTTTATTCGAGTGGACCCTATTGCTTTATTATGCTAAAGAATGAAGGATTGTTATTTGAAACATTTCAATTCCTGAGCAATTTGAATTTCAACTGCTATAGACGAATTAAATTCTTTTTCCCTTAGCGAAGCGAATACCAAAAATTTATGAAATAAGAATTGGAATTATAAAGGATTCATTCTTGTAAAATAAATTGAAACAAATTAATTATATAACAGACCTAGGTTAGTTCTAGTGAACTCACTCATATACTGTACATAAATAAATAAAGTAATTAATATTATATGTAATCAATCAGCTGTACTCACGTAATTACTGCCGGAATTGGCTCAACTAGTTTAAAATCCAGCTCTCTGAGCGTGGCAGAATCGCAGCGTGAACTCAGCTAGCAGAGCCAAATTATTTATAACAGTAATCTTGGATCACGAAAGTTAAAATATAAAAACCGTAATTAACTATTGATCAAATAAAAGAAAAATTATGTAAACACTTAGAGTCTCTAAATTATTCTATAATTTCAATATTCGTCGTCTCCAGCTAAAGTGAATCCATTTGGTTAGATCATTCCGGTCAATTTCTTTTACGTCAAGCGGATATTTTTTCCAGTTTCAATTCAAGCGATCAATTAGACAAGGTTTAATGGATTCAGATGTCAGCGGGCGGTGATCGATCACCCGGAATAAGTACATTAAGCACTAGTTAGATGTTAGGTGGTGCCACTGACGCGGTCCTCGCTGATCGATGGCCGCCAAAAATCATCCTTACCTTTTTATTTTTCAAAAGGAGGTTGAACTAAACAGTTTTGGCCTAATATATTAAGGTAATAAATATTCTTAGACTTATGTTTTAACATTATAAAGTTTCTATATAAGCTATATTTGTGTTAAATTGTCAGTAGTAGATGTCGAACAATATTGTTTTAATCCAAACAAAAAACGAGCTTCAATGAAGTAAATAACCATGTTATAAATACACGAGCAGGTTCGTTGTTGCGGGATCGTTACACAAAAATTCGGTTAACGGAAATCGATATTATTCAATTCATAAAACATAAATAATGTTGTTTGAATATTGCATATTGTAGCGTGTGCGACGGTAATGGGGATAAAGTTTAACGGAGCGAATAACAATAGCTTAAAATTATAATGAAATAGGTAGGTCGGTTTCGTGCAACGATCGGGTAAGTGATGCAGTCACGGAAATGTCAGTGATTAAAAAACCCTAAAAAAGTAAATCAAACAGGGAGTGGGGTGTATTTGCTTTGAAGTCTACGCTTCTTTACCATAACGTCGCCTACTTTGACAGAAATTAACGTCTGTTACAAAACATCCAAAGCGCACGTAAACGAAACTTAATTTGTGTTGCCACCAGTAAGCATTTTGCCGATGTTATAAAAACGGTATTCCGAAAAATTATCTTGCCAATTAAATTTATATATTTTTTATTGTTTTTTGATGCATTGTTGAAGTTCAAATTATCCTGCAACTTTTATCCAGGGAAAAGAATTGAGTGCAGATAAAATGAAGACGGTATTTCTGAGATGAATGATAGTATCCTTAATCTCTTTTGTAGAATAAAAATATATGGTAAGAAGAAATATAAAACATATATTTTTATTATTTTATTATTATAATATAAAAACAGTAAAAGTAAAACACGCAAAATAATAAGTGAATACAAATCTTCACTTTTAAAAGGTCTTAACATATAAAAGTCGGGCAAAATCGGAGCGCGGCGAGATAAGCCGACAGTTTGATATATTTACATGGCAATTTGGGTGCACTATTACCATTACGAGAACTGTAACAATGCTAGTTGTCTGTTTGTTTTGGTACTGGTACCATTTATCGCAGCAATTAAATGGATATTCTTTATAAGAAGACAGAAGTTAAGCGTGTGATTTAATTGTTATTTTCTTTAGTGTCAGTTTTTACTCGTCTCATTTGGTACATTTTCTATAACATATTTAAAAGTCTTGAAGTCTATAAAAGTATCATCACATAAATTCTCTAACATACATTAAGAGAAGCATTAGCAGGGTTGATTCAAAATTTGGTTGGGTTGGGAGAGGATCGGATACAGTGCCGGTGTTTTATCATTTTAAAGGAGCCCCTTTAAACCTACATCTGGGTCATAAGTACCAGGCTCTGCTTGAATACCAGCGCGACGGGGCCCGCAGCCGCACGACAAATCGATGGCATGCTAATAAGCTTTTTCTTTATTTAATATTGTTTCATGTAAGTATTATTCTGCCAAATTATATGTAGCAAAATTTGTTTTATTAAAATTGTCAATCGTTCTTTCGTCGCATCATGCGCGCGCTAAACAACAAAATGTGCTTAATAATGTTGTGAAATCTCGGAGAGGCAGAGCTCAGGGCGACCTGAGCGAAGGAGACGAGAACAAGGATTGTAATCTAGGATTTAGAATTTGAATTACCTGTTTTATCTAAATTTTTAGTATTCTAATAATTGTGTATATGGAAAAAAGCTTGCATGATTTTTTATACAAATTTTCATCAAATATTCTTTTAAGTATTATGCGACTGAGTATAATAAATGTTATAAAGAAGTACAAAGAGTCATTTTAATATTATCTTATATCTGTAATATTGTTTTTATTACAATATATATTGAAGATAATAAATAAATTTTAAATGCCAGGGGTGGTATATTATAGTATTAAAACGAGCTGACATCGCTGCAGGAAATGCACTCGACTAAGACAGATGGAGAGCATTAATGACGAGGGCAATAGACAAAGAGGACGACTTTGAATAAATCACGTGAAAATACCTTCTTCATTTTTATAAAACAAAGCTTCTCATGCAAATAAATTAATCTCCTTACACAAATAAAAATATATATAAATTCGATGTTTAAACAGCTGTCCGTTACAAATTGAGATTATAAGCTTGTATTTATGTAAATGCGGATCCAAGTTTTAAAGCTATAAACTCAGTTCGGAACTGACTTCCAACATTACAGCTCGTGTTCCTTGAATACTGTTCTAAACTTTAAGGTTATTTGAATTGACCTGGAGCTTAGTGCACTCCCTTTCAAGTAAGTTAAATGGATAATAAAATTAACAATTTGTCTTTGTGTAGTACATATAGTATATTAAAACAGATACTTTACTGGTTTTATTATAGAAAATATATAAAATATATAGAAAGTAAATTGAGTACAATTCGTGTGAAGCCCAAGTTGGTTCTGTCTATAGCCAGCGGGTTTACGGCAGAGTATTTACACTGCTCGGTCTAAGCTGCTGTACATTTTGATGATAGGTTTTTCTGGTTTTTTATATTTAAAATTCTTGATATAATTTTTGAAAAACATTCTTTTTTTTAAATAAATACATTAAGTATTTTAGATATATCCAATGAAATAAATTTCAAGGTTCGTTTTGGAAATTATTATTCAAGTCATTATCTAAAATAAATAAGACTCATATTACAGTTTTACGTTACTTTATTGTATCATAAATACATATTCAATAGAAACTACCAACCATGTACGTAACCATATAAAACTCTTACTCAATATTTCTTTGATATATTTAAGTGTTATTTCAATTATTGCTCGTCTGGGTTTGTGTTGTCTAAAAATAACACACATTTATTTAATAAATATTTAAGATTTGTGTTTTGGTCTGAAATCCGAATAAAATTTTTGTTTTGTCAGAAATAAGAACTGTCGACGTCATTTTAAAGAAAGAAGCTTTACAGGGATGAATTTAAACAATTTACTTACATAGTTATATATAATTATCACGTAAATACTATCGGGGTTTGCTCGAGTAGTTTTAAACCATTCGGGATTCTTATTCAGGAATTCGGAGCATGGCGGGAGCGCGGCGTGAATTAATTTTAAAATAATTATCTTGTTAACTATAACTACTGATGATTAATTTTATAAAAAGCATGATTTTTCAAGACAGAACAAGAAATTCAGTTCCAATGGGTCATGGCCGCCCAAATAATCGGGATTACACGACCGTCCGTTTGATATCATTGTTATCAGATTGCATTGTACAGAGTACAAAGAACATCGACAAAACGCTTA
Source organism: Mechanitis mazaeus (assembly GCA_959347395.1). Taxonomy (NCBI): domain Eukaryota; kingdom Metazoa; phylum Arthropoda; class Insecta; order Lepidoptera; family Nymphalidae; genus Mechanitis; species Mechanitis mazaeus. The sequence continues at coordinate 14,655,925 of OY365743.1, forward strand.
AGTTTATATCTATTATTTTATTAATCATATTTTATTATCAATTCCCTTACAGAGATTTTTTACGGTAACTCAATTCGCAGAGCGACGGGACGGTTCTCCAGACGTCGCGGGTTTTCAATCCTGCTTGTATGGATACATTTTAAATTCTATATTTAAAAAAATATTTCTCTAGCCTCTAGTAAGTAGAATAGCAATCAGCGCATATACTAAACTTATTAAAGAAGTTTCTTTTTATTTCTTGTAGTTACATATAAACGAAAAGAAATCTTTATCTAAACTTAACAAGTTTACGAAATTGTGTTGTCGATAACGATTAATATTAGCAAGTAGCTAAGTTATAATAAAATGCTGGCCCTCACTTATAAAGACAGATGACCACTCCCATTTCGGAGTTACGTTTCTCTAGAACGGGGTTAAAAGGGTTTTTAGAGCAATAATTAATTGGGGTGTCCATTTTAGGGAATAACGTTGTATTTTGTCAGAGTTTAATGATGATAAGTATTTGCAAGCTAAATTTACTTTAATGGAGCAATACGAGAGCTAATTAATGTCTTTAGTCCTTATGAAACATAAAGAGACATCAAAGACGAAGACGTCATATTCAATATTAATCAAACTGATAGCAGTGTGGTTTTACAATGCCGTTAAATCACAATTTCCGTATGTTTGTACCTACCGGTTTAGATTAGGATTTAATAAACTACCTTTGATTGAGGTCGGCCGATAGATATTACGAGGAGCAAATCTCTAGCTCAATTACCTCGCTCTTTGATCTCCTAAGAAAGCCCACAAGCGGTACTGGCTTTGATTGCTCGCTTGGGCAGCGGTTGACCTAATTCTATGTCAAAACTGCATACAATGATTGAAACTTGTTATTGTTAGCTTGTTAGAATGAAATATAATATTCTAAAATCAAGCACTTTAAAACGTCCGTAGTTCAAAATCTTCCTTAATGTCTGAAGTGGATAATTTATTTAGAATGTAACGTTGCTGGCAAGAGTTCTTAAACAACCTCAAACTTATTTATCATTTTTGCAGAAAGCCAATTTAGCTCACGAAATAATAGCGCTCTAAAAAGAAATTTTGCGAGCTTTGAATTTCATCAAGTCGCGAAATAGCATCGGGGGTGGCACGTTTACAGCGCCAAAGGGTTCCTGGGAGATTGTAATAAAGTAATTTATCCACTTCCGATAACGGGCAATAATCCAGGGTACGTTCGACGAGTATGAGGAATAAATAGAGTTTCGTTGAGGCGGATTTGGCGCGTGGTGGCGACGATAAGCGAACCAAGGACGCGTGCGGCGGAGGAGCGAGCTGCCTATATTGACTTGATAATGGATACGGCGCAGAGTATTAGATTGTATCACTATAACACTCAGCACTACATTGAGTTCCTCAACACTAGCGCACAATAATTAACTGTATATTCATTCATTCGTGCACATTCAAATGCTGATGACACCTTGTGGTTTATTATGTTTATATAAAATCGGGGCAAACTGTTTTACATGTGTTTACAATAGACACAAATTTGCGGTCAATTGATGGCACTCGCTTGTATGGCTTCCTTAAATGATTAATTTTGTGGTGTAGTATTTTTTAGAATAATAAAGTAAACCGTTCCTAAATTAACAATACCGTACATATACGTTGAGGCACAGAATGGTATATTATTTAACTATATCAAAATGTATCTTTCTTACTGTCAGTGGACTGTAGTAGACTTCCTTACTGGCAGTACAACAGCAAACCTGCTGTTCGTGTAATTTTAGAGATCAGATATTAATTTGTAGATATTAGAAAGTCCACTTTAATGCATTCGAATAGGGCTTAATTTAGTTTATTTATGCTTTGCACTCGAGCAGTAAGTGCGTCCGGGAACGATAACGATAATTCGCAACGCCATTATTAGCGTTCTCGTGGAGGAAGAGATCTCTTTGGATTTATTTGATGGCCATCGGCTCCGTCACTTTAACATTGAAACCTGTGTATTAATATTCATGTACATATTTGTTGTACTTTGAAGTTATGCTCATTTTAGAAAGTGAAGATATATTAATTTTTCCATAAGATATTGAAGAAATCTGCACCTTTGTGACCAAGTTTTGGCCTATTAATGCATAGCAGCGCATACGATCTTAGAAAAGAGCGCGAGTGTACTTAAAACTAGCGTTCCTTGAAGTCGAGAGACTGGAAGCATGTCACAGAATTTCTTATTATTCATATATACGTTAACATTACTATTATATGCAACACTGTTACATATATATCCGGCTGTACTTAAGTAAATACTATCTGAATTCGCATGGATTCACGCCGCGACTCCGTCTTTCTCAGACTTTATGAATAAGGATCCGGAATGGCGTCGAAACCAGTTGGGCAACAGTTGGATATTAATAAACTTTTTGATGTTTTTTAACAATTTAAATTAATATTAAATCTGTTCAGATTTCTCCTTCTTTATTATCACCTCTAACCTTAATATACAGATATAACGTTAATAAATATCATTTGTACAGACAATAAGTAAAGTTCGTAATGTGTGACAGCACAATACATGATTAGTTCTTCAATTTCTAGCAGTGGCATCGAGTAATTACATCGATTTATAGTTGCGTCGTACAATCACAAACAATAAACTCTTCTTTATCTACAACACGACATTTACAACCTGTTCAGAAACACAGCGACAAGCAACTAAACTATTCTAATCATAGAATACTAGTATTGCTTTTGTTGTCAACTTTCTGCGCATACAAGAACACTATAAATATTTATTTTTCATCATTTTTTATGTTAACTGTACTTAATCTACTAACGACGGCCACAGCGGCAGAGTACTTCTGAGAACGATTATGGTGGTCGTATCTTGAGAAACGTTAAGATATTTAAAATTAACGTTGTTCTCAACTTCATGTATATCTAAGAAAATATTGTTTTGCATTTATGAGCATTGAAGACATTTATATATTTGTCGAGTCAACGCGAACCCGCCATGCTACAAGTTCATGAAAAAGAGCCGCAGGCGGATTCGAAACTAGAACTGAAAATTCCGATATATTTAACGTGGGTGCAGCCGGAGAGTTCTATATCAGTCTTCATACCAAAAAATATTTTTTTATTGGTAAATAAATGTGTTGAATATTTTTACCATTGGAATATTAGTTTGTATGTATGTTGTCGTTATTTTTAAGTATGTACTTGTACTATAGTTATATAGGAAGCATTCAACGCGGCGACTGCAGCACTTTTATACGACAGCGTAAAATGAATTTATATGAGACGTTCCGCTGTCGTCTGTGAAAAGTACGCAATATCTTTATATGTGAAATTCGCGATTCACTCCAGATATAATGTTCGCATTAAATAAAATAGGGCCATTTAAAAATTTACATTGGTGTGTGCCGTGTCTGATTAAACTGTTTAATTCCCCAAAGTTATGTGCCGTATTATTTTAATTAATCCGCCAAAAATCCGCGATACTGCGTAGGGGATTAGTTATGGGCATTTTGTAGGCGGTTATGTTATGTTTGCGAATTACTGATGTTATCTTAATAGAACGGCGGGTAGATTTACCGTCCTTCGGGCACAGATTCAGTAACATGTGGCGAATCCGTCCGCTCGGAAACAATTATGTTATCTGAATAGTAAAAACTTAATTATGATTGTAATTAAGATAAGGTTAGTTTTATTGTCCTCAGTACAAAGTACAGCTTAATTTGTACCGATGTACACTTTTGAAGATCATCTATTAAATGTAACATTATTAAGAATGTATACATAAAAACAACATTATATAAATAGCTTATTGTACATTTATTCAGATATTCTTTATTGATCATTAAAAAGTTCAAAATATTGTAATACAACTCGTTAAAAATAATAACATCTTTAAAAAGATCCCGTTGAATGGATTACTTGAACTTTTCTCCTAAAAAGTTTCTAAACGACAAAAGCTTTTGACAGGAGTTCGGGTTGATAACAATACAAGGTCGCGTGTCTCATTGACCTCGCATCTACTCCGGGCACCCGACGCTATATACGCTACAATTCGCCATCTTTTAAAAAGACACAACAAAACCTCTGTAATGTGATCAGCTGATTTATGTAACTAGTTGTTATAATTCATTGCTGCCTTAAACACGCACATTTGTCGCGACGATAAGGGCTGGCGTGTTTTGTGGCCGAACCCACTCGTGCCCTTAGGATTGACCCAATTTTCAGGCTTACTGTTTCACGCCATATTATATTGACATAAGTAGCTCTGAAAAATGAACGTTATATTGTATTTTATATACTGCAACGTGGACATATAATACGGGGATAATGCCGCCTTTTTATCACGAATTACATACAAAAGTATAATAAAAGTAAAACACAAACTGTTTAATTTTTTTTGTTATTATTGCTACGTTGTATTAGGATTTATTTTATTTATTAACGATAAACAAATGAATTAATTGCCTCGTTCATTTATTCATTCTGTTTATTTAATTTTTAATAAAATATTTAAAGTTAATTTTTTAAAAAATTTTACGTTCACTGGAGTCTCACTAATTAATCGCTTCTAGTAATTAAGATCCAAAAGAGATAACGAGAAAAGTCGTGTGAACTGTTTATACGATTCCGGACACATGTACGAGAGCCGAGAGGGATTTATTACCTCCAGCTGATTACGGACTTGTTTTATGAATGTCATCACCCTTATTACTATCAACATAAGAATCATTTAGTACACTGACAATTTGTCAAGAGAGACATTCCTAATATGAATTTTCTCACAGTATCGAATGTTAATATATTAGCGAGTATCGAATAAGTCGATTGTATCTTAACGATACATCGATTGTACATCGAATTAATGTTTTATATTTTAATTCATTACCGTACAGCCGATAACGTTCTGCTTCTCAATATTACAAGAAATAGCTAAGATAGATATGATATTGCTTTAGTGCTTTTACCGCTGGAATGTAGTTTCATCGTTAATTTTAATGTATAATAGTATTAGGAAATTAATTATACTTATACTATATTTAAAAGTTGTCTTCAATTCAACCGGTTCTGATGCAAAATGTTCAATTTAATGTCGTGTCGTATGGTGTAAATAGCCAACAGACTGAGCTATTAATCAAATCGTATATATTGGTCGCCGCAACCGCAATCGTACTCCAACCGGACCGACTTGATTGCCTTAGTAAATATTGAAGATGCTTGATATGCTGCGATTGAGACAGGATATCGTATGGTGTAAATAATTATATCGCAATATGTAATTAATTATCACAACATCAATATCTAGGCCTCCTTGATCATAAAATTAAAAAGATTTCATTTCCTATTTTAATATAAAAAAAAAAGTAAATAGACAAACTAACTAATTGTTGCGAACACCAAATATAAATGATATTCTTAATTAATTATTCCTTTCATGATATTTAAACTTTGAGCTTGGCTCTAATTATTACAACTTTATTAGATTTCAACTTTGATTCATGAAAATCAGTTTAATTTACAAATTGAGATGAAGGAATGGCAGTAGCTCCAAATGAACTTCAATTAAACTAATTGTAGGCGAATGGAAATTTATTAATTGTGTTTAAAGAATCGTATGGTGTGTATGATGTATGGTCGGTCGTCAGAACAGCAGTGAGCGGTGTCTATTGATACAATCGACGTCAGCCGTGTACCTACTTAACCCGGTCATTTCAACGAACATAACGCTTAAATTACGACTAAGAAATAATTATTATAAATATTTTCCTTTCACATTAAAGTAACTTGAACAACAGATATTGTCAGAAACAGACGACGTCAAATGTAAGAATTAAGGTCTGCGTTTAACATTTGTTTGATTATACAAAATTATTAAAATTTATTAATATAATGTTTATGATTATATTTTTAATTATTGAATAAAATTGATGGGATTGCAATACAAATATAAATATCTAAACGAGTTGCAATATATCAGTAACTGAGAAATATCATCGTTTTCACCAAAACGGCAATCAATCAGGTCATCCATCGAGGTCCCGGAGCACAGCTTAGCACAGCGTACATACAGCTATAATCAATTTGAAGATATTGACGTTTTCATTTAGACTTTGCGTGCTATAGTTTTAATTGATTTTAATGGTTTTATTTGTATTTAAACTTTCGTGACTATACTAGACTGTACTCACATTTGTCTTGACTAGTTTCGAACCCATTTGGGGTCCTTATTCACGAGATCTGAGCATGGCAGAATCTGCCATGCTCAAACTAGTCTGGCAAATACCGATAGTAATAACATTAAAACAGACCGATATTGTATTTAATGGTTTAATGTGTTTATCGTTTATATTAGCTTAACAAAACAGAGGATTGCGCATTACGATACAAAGGAACGGTTTACTATGGTGTTGTTATTGTTGTTGTAAAAGAAATACGTTCCCGTATAAAAGTAGGTAACATGCACTAAAGGTTAAATATCGGCTTGGCTAATGATTGGAAGCCGCAGCCAGCTCGAATGTAACCGACAATCCGAGGACCGCAACTGCTCTAGCGGCCGACCGCTTTTCTATTAATACCTCTTTGATATTATTTTGTTGATTAGGGAGCCAAGTTTGATGATTGGAGTTCAAACGACATTTGATTAGCGAATAACATTTTAAAGCTTTCTATTAATGTATAATTTTATAACTCTAAATTAGTAATCGCTAAACGAGAAGGAAATTAAGTAGTTTATTCAATCCTTTTTCGAATGTGGCTCGATAGGATTGCCTCACCTAATTGCGTACACGCCACACTACACTACCCTCAGCTATCGACTATATCCCTGCGATTGATTAATAGAACTTGTCGGGACGGGATAGCTTAATTGAAAAGTCAACGTCTTGCCTTGTCTGCCAGATTACTCGATATGCTGGAGTCATTTATTATTTCATCCTGAACCTTTGTCGGCTATTAGTACGTACGTGTAATCTTATATAATTCAATATATTTTGTTTATATTAATTCAGATATGATGGCGCCTTAATTGAATATTTAAATCTTCCTTAATAAAATTCAGCGAAATGTATGTTTTCGGACTAAATAGTCCTATAAAATTTATCTTCATTTAAATATTTTTGACCTAATAATATTTACAAAGGCAACACTCGTTAGCTTAAAATTTAGTTTAAACGTGAAAAATGTGCGGTTTTATATCGTCGCCGTAATGCTCTTTCTGGTGCAGCACAATGCACTATCAGACATTGTTCACATCATTTGTTACAATAAGATTGCACGAATTTTCATAAAACGATCCCGCAGAGATAATAGCTAACTACTACTATTTATTTGTTTTATATTGCCCAATGAAGTAAATGCTGATTTAACTTAATTTTTTTATAAGAAAAATAAGTTTTGTACCTCTATAATTAAAATAACAGTAAGGATAGACAAAGACAAAATTAATAAAGTATAAATGATTGTTAAAAAGCTAAAGAAGTTATATTCTTAGTTTAAGCATTTCAAATTATTAAGTTAAATCTTTATTTAATGTATAAAAGCATTTTAAATTTAATAGTGTACCAATTAGTTAAGATAACCGTTAGTAATTACCTGTATCTTCAGTTAAGTATTGTATAATTAGGACTTACTTTAAGTTGTAACTAATATTTAAGATAAAAAATTACAATAGTAACACTTTTTTTTTCATACACTTTTGTTTTCATAATAAAAAATTGCAGTTACGGCCCCTCCCTGTCGGAACGCCTTTATTACGAACAAGGGTTAAATAGGAAATACAGAAAAAAGTTTATTTTACTCGGTTTTAAACGCATAAATTACAAGAATACACGCAAGCTAAGCAATAAAGGGATCTTTATGATGCACGTAACGGAAGTTACTTGCAGTTCCTCACGAGTCACGACGTTGGCCAGGACAATATGCCATCGGTTTCTGGCATTTCTGGTTTGGCCACATCGGTCAAGCTGAATAATTTGGCATTCGCCAGCATGCAGCGGCGGTTTCCGGTTCCACAGACTCTACACATGTTCCAATTCATGTTGTGTAAAATCAAATATTTTACAGTAATAACGCATTATTCTTGTTACGTTCAAGCAATATTTTCTCTTTTTATTTTATTTATTTATATATATTGTACATAATTATAATTTCTGATTCTAGTTAACTGTACATTTACAGATTATTGATAAATCCAAATGAGATATTTTGAAACAATGTATAGTGATCGGTGGTACAACGCACGGACGGACAACAAACGTTTGTTCTTACAGCGAGCATCAGTTTGCTTTCGCAACACAAAACGTGGAGGACTCCAAAGACAATGTTTACAAATGGAACGACGAGATGCCTCGGAACAGTTACACTGAACGACGACACAAGTTTTTAGTGTCTCAAATAAACACACGGAGAGAATGTTACATACTTTGTCAAGTTAATGAACAAACTATTAATTCAATACATAATTACTTACAATAAATTAAGCTTAAGATACAAAGTATATTTATCAAAAATATATTTAAATATGTTAATCATTTTTAAAAAATAAATTTAATTATTCTTTTCTTTTAAAAAAGAACTGGCAATCGACACAGAAATGTACATGAAATATGGAATTTTTATTAAAAAAAAAAATTGAAACGACAATATAACAAGTTATCATTTTATCGTCGCGGCAAGAGTGCTCCAAATGAATTTAAGATGCCTACTTAGCATGAGAAAATAATAAAAGAACGTAATTTGACGTCTGATGCGGCAGCGTTTGGTAAAAAAAAACACATAAAACCGCCTCACACGACCCTAATTGCGGAACCAATGATGCGTCTAAAATAATCTTTTCATTCTATTGAATACGTGCGTGACACGTTATTTATATTTAAATATGATTTATAATTTAATATTATTTGTTACTTCAAGTTAATTTTATTTATATAACATAACAATTTAACCTCTTCCTTTGAATGTCACGCGTCACATGCTTTAGCTCTGTCTTGTTATAACATCACCTATTGCGTTTATTGGCACTTGGTCGTAACATTTACGTGTAACCTGCAACAATAGCGCTTAATTGATATACTTACTTTGATTAAATTTATTAAAAAGTGTAATATATAATACGTCGTTGCCGTAATCAATTTATCTCTCAATAAAGTGATAAATAACAATTTATCGAAATATAAAATTTTAAAAAGTTATAAATCTCTTATTTATAGTCGAGTCATCGGTAGTGTCGAAACGTCGGAATATAAAGCTAGTACACATCGATGGAGGTCATTAGTTTGATTTATAGTACTTTTATAGCTTCAGATAAGGTCACGTTTCGACGAGTGAACGCAATAATATTTTTTCGTATATATATCAGCTTTCCTTTTAAATTAATAAACTTAAGATTACCAGATTTAATGAAAATAGACAGTCTATCATTATTATAACCTTATTAAATATATCTATAGAGAATCATTAGTATCTGTATAGTATTAGAAATATTTGAAGGTATCTTAAATACTGAATTTGGCACAAAACTGAAGCGTAAATCGTTCCAGACGATTACTCATATCTCAGTTCTGTTCAATTACAGAGCTCCTCGACTCCTCGAAGAGGAATTGGAATACACGTTCTTCCGTTACTCGTCCGATAATCTTATCCTAAAAGTCCATCGTTTTCCTTTAACACAACATTTTTCTCCATCCAATTCATTCTCCTAAGTACTTCTAACTAAAGGTTCCTTTTTAGAACACGTACGTCTAGAACTTTATAATAGTCATAGCTTATGAGGTTGCAGTTTGAGTTACTGAAATAACTGAACATTTATATTATTATGTTTTAATCATTACCACTTTACATGAGCCCGAAAAAGTAACATGGATGTTTAATGAAACATTAAAACAAAATATATCATTAATGATACAAACATTGCCTTAACTGTATTTACATTTATTTATTGACAGTGACCAAATATTAAAACATACAAACTACCTTAACAACCTGACTTTTAAAAAACAATTCGATGGCAACACCCTCGCGTGTGGAAACGAACTCATTTTGATTTGGTTACATTATTAATAACCGGCTTTCAAACTAGAGTCACGCCAAATAGAAATAGAACCCTATTACGTTTATTTAATTCTACAATATGTTAAGGACCGCAACTGAAAGTATTAGTTTCATGTTCATTTTATTTGATGTTGGTTAAATTGGAGATACAAATCCTCGATTATAAATAGTTAGGTTGTATTCGCTTCCTTAATTCGCTACGCTATGCTGCAGCACGGAGACATTAAATTTCGACAATTTTAAACGATGAAACATTGCCAACCCACTCCCTGCACAATGAATGTTTGTTGCAAATAAAGTGAATAAGCAAAGCACACTAAGCAGCCATTTTGTTCACGCTCTGCAGAGTACACACGGCCGTACTGAAGCCTGGAGGGGAGGGAAGAGGGGGGGGTGTTCTAAACTCGTCACGCTTTTGTTTAATCTTTAAAAAGTTGGATATTTAATTAAGAGTATATTTATATTTTTTTATATTAAACTTAGCTAATTTTAGTTCAGTTTACTTATATAGGTTTCTATCTGAGTTAAGAACAATGATAAGCGACAATATAAAAAGCATGTACCTATGTAGAAACAAGGAATATATGAAAAGGAGTTGCCAGTTTTCAGTTAACCTTTTTAATGAAGTAGTCAACGGACAGTGTCAGGAGCGCGGGTGTGCGGGGGTGTGGGGGGTGTCGCACCCCTCATTATAATAAGCACACTCATATTTCGTGTTTTGATCCGAGCGCCGCAATTAGGACGTCACGTAGTGGCGTGCCACAAGAGAGGATTTAATAACCGCACCTCACGATACAATACGCGGGACCCCGCCCTATAGAGACAAGAAATTTTAATTATAGTGTTACTGGCGACACGTATGTCCAATACAATAATTCAATTAATGTTTTAATTAATTTTTTAAGTAATTTGTAAGTGTGTCTAGTAAGAGTCATTATTTATATTAAACAAATATGAACGAGAACGAAAAGGTCGTATGTAGATTTTTCCGTCCAATCGGTGGTGCGTAAACGATTGCTATTATGAATTAAAATTGTTATTCTTGAAGCACGTTCGTAATACCGGCCGCTATTACTCATAGTCGGAACACTTTATTTAATTTGCGACACGCGGAAACCGTACAACGTAAGAACCGTAAGAAACGTAAGAAGAGAGCCTTTAACCGAGCTGCCAAGTCTTACAAAAAGGCGTTGCGGAAGGCTCGTCTCGATCGAATCGCTAAGAATGGCGAAGAGCTCTCTGTCAGACCAACCGGCAGTCGAGCTTTTTGGTCTCTTGCCAAATCGATCGAGTCGAACTTCTGTAAACTCTCACTGCCTGCAATGCAGAAGCCGGACGGATCCCTGGCCCATACAGCGACAGAGAAAGCGAATTTACTTGCTTCTCTGTTTGCTAATAATTCACATCTTGACACTAGCAATGCGTCTCCAGCACATCTTCCTCACTGCGGTATTTCGATGCCTGAAATCCGCATCACAAACAGAGAGGTACGGAGAACATTGTGTCGTTTGGATGTGAATAAAGCCAGTGGTCCTGATGGTATACCAGCCATTCTGCTTAAAACATGCGCAGCTGAGTTGTCTCCTATATTAACACGTCTGTATCGCCTCTCTTTCGAGACTGGAATAGTGCCGAAATCCTGGAAGCTTGCCAACGTGCAACCAGTGCCCAAAAAAGGCAGACGTGCCGATCCTGCCAATTACAGACCGATTGCAATCACCTCCATACTCTGCAAGATTATGGAGCGTGTATTGAACTCGCGCCTTTTAGCATACCTAGAAGGTAACGATCTCCTCAGTGACCGACAGTACGGGTTTCGCCGAAATAGGTCCACTGGGGACCTTTTAGTGTATGCTACTCACATTTTAGGCGAGGCTATCGAGAAGAACGGAGAAGCGGTCGCCGTCTCTCTGGACGTCTCGAAGGCCTTTGACAGGGTCTGGCATGCGAGCCTTATAAGCAAGCTTTCAGCGTACGGTATTTCTCCTGGTCTGATCGGCTGGGTTACGGACTTCCTGAACCTTAGAACTATCCGAGTTATTGTTGAAGGTTGCTCGTCGGAGCCCTTAACAATAAATGCCGGGGTTCCTCAGGGGTCCGTTCTTTCTGCAACTCTTTTTCTGCTGCATATAAACGATCTGCTGAAGCCCGGAATCTATGGGTACGCAGACGACAGCACAGTTGTAGAAAGATATCTGCCAAGCACTCGTGCTAGTAGAGAACAAGTACAGTCAGAAAGAGAAGCCATGGTGCAACGTTTGAGTGACAAACTTCAGGCAGTCTCTGCATGGGGCAGTGCCAATCTTGTCACATTCAACGCCACCAAAACGCAGACGTGTTTGTTCACCGCCAAAAGGAGCCCTTTCACCTTGGCTCCTTCTTTTCAGAATGTATCTTTGGAATACAGTGACCGGCTTCAGTTGTTAGGCTTAGAGATTTCCTCGAACCTCAACTATGGTCGGTGCATTGAGTCCAGAGCAAGAGCAGCTGCAGGAAAGCTTGCCATTCTTGCGAAGGTCCGACAGTACTTTACACCGGGACAGCTACTTGTATTATACAAAGCACAGATCCGGTCGTGTGTGGAGTACTGTGGTCACATATTTGCTGGTGCCGCAAAGTTTCATCTAGCGGCTCTGGACTCAATCGAGAGGCGAGCAAAAAGGCTTATTGGCGACCAAGACTTGGTTGACGCCAATCTTCAAAGCCTTGAACACAGGCGGAGAATTGCTGGCCTCTCAGTATTCTATAGGATACATTTTGGAGAGTGTGCACAGGAATTACATGACGTAATTCCCCCATCCCCCTTCTACCAACGGACATCCCGACGCACGGCGAGTATCCATCCATACGTTGTGGACATTCCACCTGTCCGAACGAAGCGCTTTGCTTCGTCTTTCTTTATTCGCACGGCGAAGGACTGGAACAGCTTGCCTGCGTCGGTATTTCCATCTGAATACAATGTGGGTGTCTTCAAGAGAAGAGTGAATAGGTTACTGAGTTAATGCGCCTTACCATCTATGACTACATTTCCACTTTCCATCAGGTGGAATGTAGTCAAGCGTTAACTCAGACAGTGTAAAAAAAAAAAAAAAAAAAAAAAAGAAACCGTACAACACCCTCGTAATGTTCACATGCTATAACATCCCTTGTGCTATACATCTTAAGGGTTTAATGCTAATGTTTCTGTGACAGGCTGTAGGAAGCGAAATAACTGGATAACCGAATGGACGCTTCGTAAATAATTTGATTTGCTTTTGTAAACAAACAAACCAACACTCGTAACGGGACGTGAGTTAAGTAAGGAGTAAATTTATCTATATTAAATTTTAAGTGTTGAAGAATTAATTATATTAAATTTTCAGTTTTAAGGGGTTTATTATATTAGTATGACATGATGAAAAGATCAACTATTTATTTAACATATTGTACACTATAAAAGCTCCTCTGGCGCCTGTACACAATGAAGAATGATGTTTAGTGTGATGGAATACATCAATTGCATAACTCCGTCCCAAAACGCAAAGACGTGAGTAAAATTCAAAGTGAGTTATAAATCTTTTTATCTAACATTTAGATATTTGCAATTCCCACAAATGACCTGTGTAAAGCGATCTACGGGAGGTGCAATAACTCGATTTGCGAATAAATGGCTTGGAAGTTGATGTAGAGTATCATTCATTGGAAAACTCGCGTTAGAAGTGCAAATTTTCATTCCACGTATCCACTGCTACATCGGTTACGCGTATAAGTCCCCATCGTGATATAAAAGCCGCAATAAAAGAGGATTAAAGCAGATTTCCCGCAAACGATTTTAAATGTTTGCTGGCATCTCGGTATCCGACTGATTTTTTGTTTCGAATGCGACCTCTGACTGTGCGATTCACTCCATTTCTACTTTTGAACATTGCGAATCAAATGAATAATGACAGCTTAAATGTCAAAATGGTTATTGATAGGCAACTTCGAGTTTACTTTTGCGGATGTCAGATTAAAAACTACCAATCTGGCTTACTTTATGAACGAATCAAAACGGTCAGATCAAACACGAGTATCCATTTATCAACATAACACTTTTTGATAACAGCAGATAAAATATGTATTGTATTATATTTGCTTTTGTATCTAGCCTTTAATAAAGAGCAAATTCATGAATACAATTCCCAATCTTGGAAACTTGTAGAGTTCTTGACCGTACCCCTAATCTTATGGAGCGCAACTGCGGTATCGCTCGGTCCGAAGCCAATTAGTGGAGATAGGTTCTGTTTAGACGAGAGACTCGAAGAGAACTTAACTAGTGCGCCCAACTGTTTTCGTGAGGGGTTGAGAGGATTCAAAATCACTTGGGTTTGTTAGCCTGATGGTGGAGCGATTCACTAACGAATACAGTGAGCTACTATCGCAAATTGCCGTCGGACTTTAGGCCTCATTGAAAACATTTTAACACTACGAAAATATTTATTGAACTGAGCATGTACCTAACAAATAATACTTTTATACCAACAATAAAAACATTAATATCGATGGACAACATAGAGAATTCCATCAATAGTTTTAATATTTAGATATCATTTATTACACGAAAAATAATGCGATAAAAATATTAAAACAAATGTTTGAAGCTCTGTTCAATGTGACTTTTGGAAATTAATGGATCTACAAAGTCAGTAGTGACAATTTATTTTATGCGAACTTTTGCACTAAGAATCTAAGCACGTTTTAATTCGTAAGTTTTCGTCTGATGAGTGCCTCCTCGTGAGTCTACACCCCAAGGGGTGAAATCGTGACGGGACTCTTGATGAAGACAATAAAAACCTTGAAGGTGGGCGGTTCTTCCAGGAAATTAGCTGTCACATTACATAGCTATTAACGCTTCGTTATGTTCCGAGCTGATAAACTCAAATGTGACTCTGATCGAAGTTTCGCAGCGGGTTTGGATTTCGTGCCGGTAATTTATCACGTCACGATGACTGTTTGTTTTCTCGGTATTTAGGGCGTGATGTTATGGCACACTGCCCCACTGTAATACAACATTTTATGTTTACCGGTTTAATTTGAGATATTTGATAAACAAAACTGAGTTTATATAGCATTTCTTGTTGAGGTTATGTAAACTTTGTAAAGAGTTGACTAATTATTAATTACTAATTAGTAATTCATAGTAGATATATTAAATATTGTCTGTTAATTAGTATATGTAATGTCTCAGTGGTAGCTCGCAGGCACTTCAGGACAGCTCGCAGGCCATAATTCATTGCTGTAATTAAACGGAATTGCAAACCGTACCGGCTACATCACCTCGGGCAAATTAAGTTTACGCGAGCTAATTATGAGTAATGAGTTGTTTCTCGAGCACTTCAATATTCCGTCTGCCCCTGACGGCTGTCGTAAATTTTTATTTTTCACTCCTACTTTGCGATTTCTCTTGGAACGTAGCTTTATCCAATTAGTTTCCTGGTAGTTACTCGTAATTGGTTTGAGTACACGTAAATGTTAGTGTAGTTATTTTGTCTTTATATTAGTTACTGAGGTAAGTATAACCAAGGTAAGTAGATTATGAAGGGATTTATTAAGTGAGCTAATATTATTTTGGGCTCAGTACATGTTAGGAAAGCTGCTGTTGATACTAATAATATTTTATGAACATAGCTAAATGATCATCTGATTAAAAAAAAATAGATGGTCTAAAATTCCAAAATCTATGTAGAATATGAATCATCACACTGACAAAGTCGGTGTGCAACGCGACGTTTTTGGAATGCAAGAGTTGGAACTTAAAAAACAACGGCGGCCATTTGTGAAGTTCGTTAGAGACCAGACCCACATAGAGGTGCAATTAGAACAAAAGTGATAAAAAAAGTTACAAGTGACCGCTCGGAGCAATCGACTCCAATCGAGTGCTATCGTTTTGTACAATTTTTAAACCGTTGCCAACTATGGATACAAATTAAAAGTGATACTGTATTATCTTTTAATGAATACAAATATATAACTGACCGTAATATTTTGCTTCCAGTTTGTTAAAAGTTTGTAGATGAAATCAGTTAAAGTCATTTTATATAATCGTGTTATTAGCTAGAGTAACCGCAGTCGCTAATTAGAGAGTGAGTTAGTGAAGTTGTAATTTAAATGAACGCGGAGTAAAGTGTTTCACTCACCGCTGGTATTCTATAGCTTGTGCTGTACTGCTTCTGCGAGCTCCTTATTGTATCCTGAAAACAAAAGACAAATAATATCAGAAATGGCTTGTTTCTACAAAAATTGGAACATTCTTTGAAAATGTTTCACAATGGCTTTTTTGATAAGACATATTTTACAATAATAGAAAATATATGAATTATTTTAGAGTTATCTTAATTTAGTAAATACATATATTATTACTCATTTGTTTCAAATATTTGTAGGGAAGATGTTTTGTAAAAAAAATCGTTTAACTTAAAGTTACAATACTTGATGCACGTCGCTGATTTGCCTGAAAGGAGTGCATCCTGTTAGTTCAAATACACACATATATATATATATATATATACACCTTTACATAGTAAACGGCGTTTTTCCTCGCAATAGTGTTGTAAGTTGTTAAAACTGTATTAATTAATACGGAGGGCATGCGCCAACACAGGCTGGAGTCTCGCAAACCGTACACAAAGAACGCATCTTGATTGTAACTTATGAGCTTACCGAGTACAGTTGTTTGCACACTGTATTTACAGATATTAAAATATAAATCTTTATAAGGTAGTAGTAGAACGTAGATTTATGTGGATAGAAATATACTTCATGCGATTTTAATGATTATCGTTTAGTATGATTCTTCTGAACGTAATATAATATGAGAGTTAATTAGGCAAATATTTTTGTGTTGTTTTAGTACAATCAAGATGAAAGCTATAGAGAGTAATAAGTGGGTACATTGGGGCCGCGATACAATCTAGGTAGACGTGAGAGCAGCGCAATTTGCAGTAAATAAGGATATCGGTTTAGCGCTATTATCCGCGATAGAGCGGCCCTCGTAAACACGCCTCTCTTAATGAGATACGCACTGCGCTGCCAACTTGACGTGTGATTTATTATTGCATACGCCCTTAGTTCAACTTAACTTATTTTCGTCTTTAATTACTTCAGGTGTTACGTTAACAATGCTCTTTTATTTAATGTTCAAACAAAATGTATTTCTATCAAATATATAGAGGAAGATCTAAACCGTAACGAGAGCGAGCATGTTGTGGATGTAAATTGTCAACGTTACTTTAAGTTGTGGAGCTCCCTGTTATTAAAAGCGGGAAACATGTACAATTTACTATAATGCACTTATACTGCATAGCATTGCAGTTCGCTTAACAGAAACGCGCTAAGTTTTGTTCTAATGCGGATTATACAGTTGATCCTCGAGTGGATAAATACAAGGCGTTCCCGTCACCCGCCCGCCGCCGCCGCCAGACCTGACGGGGCCAGGGGGGACGTCCGAGATGGTTTCTAATTACGACTGAGACCGTTATGCAAATCGGGGGCCGAGGCGAGGTCCATGTCTCTAATAAACATGCGCTCTTGCGGTCACACCGCCAAATTACTCGCCTTCTATTCTCTCCACGGGCAATAAAACCACTTTTGGTGAAGTCCCTACTCTTTACAATTAGTGCCCTTTGATTAAAGTAATACTATGACGATTGCTTCGCTTTCTTCATATAACACTACGAAATAAACTAACTACATTTATGCTGGCTCTTTATTAAGAGGAGCTCGTTTAGAGCTAGTAACAGAAGCCAAGCTATTTCGTTGGCAGATGCGTTCCGGTAAATTGAACGACGGTCTGAGGAAATCGCCAGGTCGTGCCGTGACTGTGTCCGTTCTGAAACTGGGCTAAATGCACCGCTTAGTCGTTCCTATTCATTCAGTAATTTTTCCCAGAAAGCTGTCCCGCCGACAGACTCTGGCTTTAAACGAGAAATTGACAAAACTTTTTAATTACTGGATAAAAAAATGTCGATAGCATTTTTTATTTGATATGGCGTCAAATAAAACGTTTAAATGCCAATGTTTTGCAGAGTTTGCATTCCGAAAGCTAACATGGCGGACGTTCAACTGTTCAAATATATTCATTTTTCACACGTGCTGAAATATTTCCGTTTACATTGGAACAATCAGCGTACATTTTATTCGTATCTTCTCGTAACAAGGGGTTTCACTAAGCGGCACTGCGACGGAGGGTTATTCGCACGTGTTTCGGAACCGTTGCATTTCGATGTGCGTTTGCAAGGAAGTCGTTACCGGTGTCGCTCTGAACCAAAAAGAAGCAAATACTGTATCGTCTGCATTTCTAAACTGTAAGGACTTATCTTTAAATATTCAGTTTGATTAAAGTACGAAAGTAGTAAAACAGTGAATATTAAACACATTTATTTCTATTAAATATATATAATTTATAGTTAAAAGTCAAATGTGAATAGAAAAGTGTTTATAAATCGTCCGTCGTTGGATAGTTTTAATTAACAGTATCTAGCCTGATACCTTGTGCCTATAAATCTCTCATATCAAATGACCTGCGCTCCTTTAATTAATAAAATTTAAATTCATGTATTCACCGTAAGAGATATTCTAATGTTATCTTTAAATTTAATTGCGTTTTAGCGTTGGAGAGTAATATAATTAAGGGTAAAAGGAGGAATGGATATAATAAACTTAATAGCTTTAAAAGTTTATATTTAACTAGCTATTGCTCGCGGTTCGAACTGCGAAAGAAAATTTTATTCAGTATTAGGGTAACTAGGAGAGCTAGCGTAATGTTTGATAGCCTGCTTAACATAACCAGACATAATTTTCCAAATCCATCCGGTACTTTCGAAGATTACAGCGTTCAACCAAACAAAAAACAAACTTTTCCGTTTTATAATATTAGTATAAATATTAATAATTGTATTTAAGTATATGTAACAATAAAACTATATAATATGAACAGACACTAAACTGTGGTTAGTTATTCACACAGCGCATGTGTAAACCGACAAATTTAATATAATGCTATTAATTACTAAATGGGAAAACATATATTGACTGGAACAGTCATTAAACAATCGTTAGCAAATAGTTTAATGTATGCGCTTCTGTATTATATTTAAAGTTATTATTTAAATTTTTTTGTTATTTCGAAAACTACATATTACTCTATGACTAAAGTTGTCTTTTCTATTTTTTATTTTATATTCGGATTTTGCTTCTGAAGTCAACTGAAAATATACCTAGATGTGTTGATCTCAAGGAAGAATTTTAAGATTTTTTTTTGCTAATTTTCAAGTTTTAAAAATCTTTGTTCAAATTTGCATCAGGGTTTTAAATTTTCAATAAAACTTTATAGAACTGTAGCGACCTGTCAAAGCATTTAAAGCAGAATCCTGCCAAAATGGACAAAATGTTTAACCACGACTGGAAATTACAAGTTTTACGACAATTATTTAAATAAAAATATAATAATACAATTATTTAAATAAAAATATAATGAATTAATTATTATAACATTGTTAAACGTTGACCATATCATGGTGTAAATAATTGTATCAAAATTTTTGGGTCAAAGCCAAGTTAAGGTATGTTTAGTGTGTACTTTCACCTACATATGACCCTTTTTTCTATATCTACTATTTTATAATTTATAAAACATATATATGTGTCTCGAGTATGTGACATCAGTGGCTAAAATTAGTTGTATATTTCTTTATTAGAACACTCTGCAAGAATGACGGATGATAAATAATTCTTGGCGACTTTGTATCGACGAAATAGTAAACAATGCAGAGGAAATAAATGATTCCAGTGATAAATTACTAGCAGTAAGAGAAATAACGTCGTTCGTTCCCTTTGTCCGATTGATTGCAGATAATTGCGCATCAGACAGGAGTCGGAAAATTACCTTTTACGACTGCCCAATATCCTGTAAGACCTCTGCATTTATTGTCCTCATTATGGCCAAATTTGCTGGATAAACTGAGTAATTCGCAATCAGAATTAAATATATATACATATAAACATTCATACATGTATATATACATACATTTCATCAATATAATTAGTGTTTATATACTTGTATATATTTTTTCCTTGTTGTTGAAGGGACTGCACTGAATTGAATCCCTCTGAGTCACTACAGCTACCATTACCCTCGATCTTCGCACTTCAATTAATCATCCTGACTGAGCGAATCTAATGAAATTATATATTAATGTACCATAGATACATGCACTGAGGCCATTCATTAACATCTTGAGAAATTCATATTTAGTAAGAAACTAATCGAATTATTTTTATTTTATATGAATTACGAAAACGTGATTTGTCTAGCTATCTAATATATATTAAAGGAACTATTAAATATATCAAAAATACTGAAAAAACTAGTCCTGAAGTAACTAGGCTTGATGAAAGTAAAGCCATGACACAAAGAGAAAGTTCTTAAAGTAAATAAA
This sequence comes from Mechanitis mazaeus, assembly GCA_959347395.1. Classification (NCBI taxonomy): domain Eukaryota; kingdom Metazoa; phylum Arthropoda; class Insecta; order Lepidoptera; family Nymphalidae; genus Mechanitis; species Mechanitis mazaeus. The sequence continues at coordinate 14,676,423 of OY365743.1, forward strand.
TCATTCCGTCCTTACCATAATGTATCGTACACAGATCCAATAACAGATTCGATTAACGTCTTACAATAACTTGCAAAGTTTTAAAGCCCTGTCTTGAATCCTCGCCAAGAGTTCATGAAAACCAGTCTTACGTACATTTAACGTACATTTCAGATCCTCTGAAGCTATTTTCCGTTGGCTTACCATTGGAACTCCGGCTTGTAGAATTATTAGACGTGTGCTTTGTTCGTGTGCATTCGATTATATTATTTAACGGTCATTTTCGAATGTATTATATTATAGAACTAAGGAATTTGTTTGTCTGGATGGTTATAATCTTCGAAACTACTTGATGGTTTTGCAAAATTGTTTCTGATATGACAAGCAGGATCAGGAAGAAGGCCATAGGCTATCTGGCATTACGCTACTGCTTTTAATTGTCTGAATAATAAATAAAACCGTTTTTTCCACGGGTGGAACCGCGAGTAATAGCTAGTGTATTATATATATCTCAAAGACCGTCCACATTAAATTAATCACATAATTTGGTTGTATGTGTATTCTATGTAACATTATTATTAACATCAGTTGTGTTTAAATTTTTTTTTACAATATTAAATGAGAGAAAAGAATATAATATATATATATTATCAAACATCTTGAATACACTTTACATTGTTGAATTCTAATAGTATTTTATAAAATGTTATAAAGCTTGTCAGTCTGTTCGTAGACAATTTTTCACCGTTTCACCGTACCTCATCATTCATGTATGCTGTTAGCATTGCCAGAGCTAGGAAAAACTTTAAATCTTAAAACTGAAGGAGTTTTCTTAAGAATTTTAAAATGCTCCAAGTTACTGATATTGCGCTGCATTTTATAGTGCGTTTAAAACGACCACTATAATATTATGTTTAGTTATAGTCATTATTTAAGTTTTTTTTGTAAATATATAGAATAATATATTAATAATTTTTTACATTATATATAAATAATATTTTAAAATTAAATTTTGCATTAATAAATATTGTAGTTTATTATTTACATAAACACATTTTGCAGTAATTTTAATACAAAAATGTTAAAGTTTCACGGTTACGAATAGCTTACATTTTTGATTCTGGTGCTATTAAATATTCCATTCGTTTCATAATTATTCGTATTAATACAAATAAATAAAGTGTATATATAAATGAATTAATTTAAATGTTGCCATGTTGTGTTTGTAAGTGCGGTATTTGGCAATTAAAAGAGATAAGTGAAAATGTCATCTAATTTATTATTTATTGCACCATGAAATGCACTTTATCAAATGAATGTGCTGTGGTTTGTGATATTAATAATTAGATAATATTGATTTCATTATCATATTATGTACTTAATTATATTTATAAAGATATACTCATTCTTAATTCACTAATAACTTTAAAAAGACATAACATGGCTAACAATATGATAAAATTAAGAGATAATAATTTTTTTTAGTTTAAAAAAGAAAAGTGTGTATCGAGAAAAGTTATTACAAAAGCGTCTGTTTTCTATTTAATGATTCTTTTGAAATAGGAATTGTTCAATGATAAGTAAAAGAACATCAATTTCAAACACAAAAAAAGGCAAATAAGATGTTTCAGTTTAATAAAACAAAAAAAATAAAAAGACAATCAATAGATATGTAGTAAATAATTGAGAAACTATTAAAAGGATTTGTATTAAAACATTCTACATGTAACTTAAAATAAAAAAAGCTCTATAAACCGAGACACATCGTATAGAAGTGAGCTCGTGCCACTATTAAGGTAATACCATCTAACACCGGGCGACCGATTCCTGCGACGATATCCTTATAATTTCTTTTTGAAACCCGAATAAATCCACATTGGGGAAGTTAAATTACGTGTGGTGAGAGCGTATCGCGATTGTATCTAGACGGAAATAAATCCGGAGACTTTGCTGACGCCATATTGGATTCGGGAAGTATTCTCTTAAGTTTCATTAAGCGATAGAGATACGCGCAGATACGATGTCTAACTACGATATAAATCGGCACGGGACTCGGTAAACTTTGGAACACTTGATTTACTGCAAGAATTTGGTTTGCGTAAAACACTAACTCAATTAAATTGTTATTTTAGCTACATGTTGAAATGCAGATACATACAATATATAGTTACGACATGAAAAAAAAATTCTTTTTAAATAGTTGGATTATATCCATAAGAAAGAGGTTTCACATATTTATCTCGACAGAGAATCAAATTTCGGATTTTGAATGTAAAGACAAATTTCTGGCACAATTTTGTTACTTTAACATATGAGTGCAAGCTACCTGGAAATCTAGTAAATACTTGCCAAAATCTAATCCATCTATTATGTAGGGTATTCGCAACAGAATTTGGCTTTGACCCAGTTGTATTTTCATCTTCAATAATGTAGTTACAATTGAAGCTTGTTATTTAAATAATAATATATATTTAATCCGGTGTAAAGCATGGTCTTTATCAAAAAGACTTGGAAAAGTTCAGGAGTTTCGTACTAAGACATACAGGATCTAATTAAAATTGGCAACGAACGGGAAACCACATAATATGATATAGCGTCATCGTCATATTGTTTGGTCGCAGAACAGCGTAACTTAGTTAGTTCTGGTCTGAAAGTTTGTCACAGTTAGTTATAGTTCCGCCGCGATGCAGCTTGAGCCAAAGTGTAGTGTTAATTATTAATCCATATTATATTGTTAATAAAGTTTGTAGAAACTTACATTTTTCTGTTTGAAAATGTACGTTAGTTTTAATTCCCGAGGACTCGGTTATTAAAACATGTTTTTTTTAATAAAGCTAACCGTATATAACGTTTGCCTTTTTCGCGGCACAATGAAACACGAAGAGAGCGAGGCAATTATGTAAGACCAGGAAATTAAGAAAAGCCCATTTGTTAAGAAGGATGTTTTTCAAAGAAAATGAAAATACAGAATTCATTTATTTTTCGAGTAAAAAATATATTTAAGTTTATTCGTATACTCTAATCTTCAGTAACACAAATATATTCACCGAATCTTTTGTCCTTAAAATAGCTTCTTCACGAAATCCTTGTCGTGGGTTACCTCATTAAAAACCAACCCTTGGTCCCAAGGTAGTATCGTGTGACGATCGGGAGCCAAAATTGAAACGCTCATAAACCTGATCCCAAATACCCTTACTACAAAATACTCGCTTTCAATTACAACTCTATAAAGCCCATCTAACCCCTAATGTGCTTGGTCGTTAATTGAACAAATTAATCAAATAGTCAAAGCTTCAGATATTGCAATCAAGATTTCTAATCAGTTAGATTTGATTATAAGACACCACTAAAATACTACAAATAACAATAGCTTTGATACAAACTGAAGTGCGGATATATTTAGATTGTACGCAGATTCATTTGTAACGTGTAAGTAATCCATAAATTCATTGAAATAGATTGGAGCAGAAACAAATCAAGCTTCTAATGTTATTATTCAGAATAAACAAGATGAAAATTAGAATTCAATTCTGGGATTTTGCTTCAGAATTGAAGAATTATCGTTAAGTAAGCGGATCAGGTAAATAGAGATACTAATTTAGCTCGTAATTGGATGGAATTAATAAGATCGGGTTGAAGATTAAATCTAAATAATGTTAAGGAATTAAAAATTTAAGATTCTTACTACTTAACAGAGTTATAAATTATGAATATTTAATTTCAATTAACTTAATTCATTTTAAATTAATTGAAATAAATTATTTTGAGTCCTGAGTGTAAATAGTTTTCCAGGTGTGAACGGAGCTAATGTGATTACAGGTACTATAATAGAGGTGACAGCATAAAACAATTCAGTGCTTTTCAATTACGCTAACACATAAAATGTTACTGCTCCGACACATCGTAAAACGACACGGGAGGTTTACGGTGTGTCATCACAAGAGCTATGTGTCAAAAACAAAAAACTATATTTTAGTTAGATTGGACGCAAAAAAAGGTTAAGCTTTTTAACTAAATACTCAAAGTAGATCATTACGTTTGCTTAGTATTGTTACAGTTTCAGCAAACTAATTTTTGCTAACAGGATTGTTAATGGCCCCGTGTTCACCTTAAGTTAACAAACAAAGTTTCGTGGTCATCCCAGATGCTACAAGCTTTCAACAGCTTAGGACACGTTCTAAATCAAGAGCATCACAACTTTGTCCAACTTACTGGTAACTTGGACGAGTGCATATACCTATAAATTCTTGCACACTAGTATACAATTTCGATTCTTAGTATCCTTAACATAGAACTTATTATTGTTTACACTAGTATCATCAAATCTGAAAACCAACGTTTCACCCATTTGGGGAAAAGCAACCAAGTTCTTGATGCATTAGTGAGTATTTTTAAACCTATTATCCAAGCGCGGTCTAAGTTGTTATACATAAATATAACTAAGTTTCCTGAACAACTTTCTTAATTCCTTTACTTATTGCAAGTAGTCCAACTTGTGTGCGGTGCTTGAGGAAGGAATAAAGAAAGAAAAGTTGGTAATATTTTCAAACTATTATTATAGAATAGACTTGCACTATGCATGTAGGAGAGTGATTATTCAATTGGCAGACATTGCCAATATAAAAGTAAATAACATAGTAGATTAGCGTCTAATGTACATTTGATCTAATAAAATTGATATTGAAATAATCGCTTAACCCTTGGCCCACATCGACCCCACAAGGTGTGGGGTCAATAATGGAAGGTCAAATATTTGAGCCGACCTGCGGGCATGGCGTGTTTGCTCTTTACCAAGATTTGCACGTTATACCTACAGCGTACCTGCGACATCCTGCGACGGCTTTGTCATGGTGAAATTGGATGGATAGTATATAAAGATTATTTTAAGAAGTAACTGATATTTTGGAAATGTCTGACAATGTTTTGGAAATTTTGAGTTTATGAGTATTTTCTTATAAACATAGGCAACTTAATAAACATAGTCATAGTCAGTTCTTTAAAAAAATTCTTTGTTATCACGAATATCTTTTTTTCCTTTCTGGAACAAAAAAATAACAATTTCATTTTGCAATAAATTTGTGCACGGGGTAAACCGGTAAAAGTTTAGGCAACAGCACAGGCCAGTGGAGTGTCGGCGACAGCTAGATAGCTCTAGAATGTCGGGAGCATGCAGGTGTCGCGGGTGAAATACATTCACTGAATAAAACTGGGGTATTTTTATAAACATTGCCGCGAATAACTAAGCATGCTTCCGAAATGCAATTCGGTTGATTTATTATATTAGTTAGTGGGTTTGGATCCCGTCTAAAATCGTTTTACTCAATAATCTCATAACGTTTGCGGTGTAATAGGTTTGCAAATGGGGAATTTCTTTGTAAGAACATGTTCCAAAATTGTACAAAAAGTTATTAACATAATAATCTACTTGTAGGTCAGGTAGCTGACACTGCTGTGACACTTAACACACACTAACATTACTCATTGGTTACATGAGACAGTAGATCAATAGTGTTATCTCGAGCTATTACGAGAGATTTACTAGTCATGGAATGTCTTTATGTACCTAATAAATTATTAATTAATTTCTACAATTATATACTAGGTAATATATATTTAAGAAAATTACGGGGATTAATATTATACTGTATCTATTTATGTATCTATGCTAATATTAATAATGTTTAAAATCTTATAAGGGCCCTCGATGTTCAAAATATAGTGTTCAAGCTTAACATAAACAAGCGTCGGGTGAAAAAGAGATATTCTCTGAATTGGAATACGTCATGTACGGACTGCGAGGTTCTATATCGCTGTGAGGGTGACTATTAGGCGCTTCAATGATTACATTTACCAGTTATTCTATCTTTTATCAGATAAATCGCTTGAGACAAAGACATGAAAAAAATATTAATAAACAGACTGAATGAAAGCTCCCTGTACTATTAAGTGACGAGTGATGGCTGGGCATTCGTTTAACTTTATTTTTTCCTGATTAAGAACAGTTTGTCCTTTTTCGAGTTATGGTTTATCTCTTTATAAAATTCCATCGTTCGTCCTAACATCCAAGTATATAAACTTTCACAATAATAATGTTAGTCTCTAATTATTCCGCTGTACTCACGTTAATACTACCTTCATTCATGAGCTGTGAGCATCGCGGAATCGCGGCGTGAACTAATAGTTCACCATTATAGCAGTTAATTCGCCCAGTAAAACCTATTCGCCCAGTGCGTATAAAACATTTGCCGGCACTATGGCTTACAGATGATATAAAAAAACTACAACAGAAAAAGAATATTGCAAAAGCGAAATATAGGAAAAACCCAAATGATCACTACAAAAATAAATATATTAAAGCTAGAAATCACTGCAACAGGATGTGTAGAGATAGTCAACGTCGCCACATCTACAAATCTGTTCTTGAAAAAGATGATACAACTAAAGTTTGGCATTTCCTTCAATCTCTTGGAGTTGGTCGAGCCAAAACTAACGTAAATCCTTCTAATATAAACTTTAATGAGCTCAATAAGCTTTTTTCTTGCAGTCCTACTATTAAAAGTGAAATTAAAATAAAAACTAAAAGTCAAATTGAGGCTCTCTCCACTCCCAATAATCCTGTTTTAGATTTTTGTCAATTTACCTGTTGTGATGTTAAGCAGAATATACTCGCGGTAAACTCTAATGCTGTTGGCTCAGATTGTATTAGCCGTAAGATGATTTTACCCATCCTTGATATCATAGTTCCCGTCATTACATCTCTTCTAAATTTTTCCCTTAATGCTAGCCAATTTCCTACTTGTTGGAAAGATGCTTACGTTATTCCTTTGCCAAAAAAAGTCAATCCTTCAAATTTATCAGATTACCGACCTATTTCTATCCTTCCTTTCTTATCCAAAATCCTTGAACGTCTTGTTCACAAGCAATTAAGTTCTTTCCTTTATAAGAATAATCTTTTAAATCCTTGTCAATCCGGTTTCCGCCCTTGTCATAGTACGGCTACTGCTCTAGTCAAAATAACTGAGGATATTAGAAAGGGTATGGACAAACGTCAAGTCACGGTACTGACACTACTAGATTTCAGTAATGCCTTCAATACAGTGGATTTTGACATTTTACTGGCAGTTTTAATTTCTCTTAACATATCTCCAAAGGCAATTGACTGGTTTCATTCTTACTTGTATGGTCGCCGGCAGCGAGTTCAAATACGTGAATTCTATTCAGATTGGGCAAGTGTTGCTGCTGGTGTGCCGCAAGGTGGCGTGTTGTCTCCTCTATTATTTTCCGTTTTTATAAACTCTGTCTGTAGTCAAATATCTTCTCTCTACCACCTGTATGCTGATGATTTGCAAATTTATCGTCAATGCTCTTTATCGGATATTTCAGATTGTGTACTAAAATTAAATAAGGATTTGGATCGAGTATGCCTTTGGAGCAAAAGTTACGGTCTAAAAATGAATCCAACTAAGACTCAGGCTATAATAATTGGAAGTCCAAGACAGGTAGCTCATATTAAATCGCTCAGTTTACCGCCTGTGATCCTCGACGGATCACAGATTTCATTTAGTAGCAGCGTAAGAAATTTAGGTATAATTATAGACTCTTGCTTATCTTGGGGGCCGCAAATATCTGAGATAAGTAAAAAGATGTTCGCCTCAGTAGGGTCTCTCAGACGTTTGCGTTATTTTCTTCCTATTCCCACCAAAATTCTGCTAGCACAATCTTTATTATTACCCATTCTTGACTATGCCGACACTTGTTATCTCGATTTACGAGAAGACCAATTAAACAAACTTGAGCGCCTTCAAAATCTCTGTATACGTTTCATATTCGGTCTTCGTAAATATGACCATATTTCTAAGTTTCGTAGTAAGCTCAAGTGGCTCCCTATCCGTCTTCGCAGGAATGCTCATATTCTTAACCTTCTTTACTGTATACTGTTCAATCCTTCGACTCCTATTTATTTGAAATCTAGATTTGAATACTTATCTCATACCCATAACCGAAGTTTACGCTCCCAAGAAAAACTTATCCTTAAGATGCCTTCCCATTCTTCTTCATATTATACACATTCCTTCACCATAACATCAATTCGTTTATGGAATTCACTGCCATTACATATACGACAAGCCAAATCTTTAGATAGTTTTAAAAACTTCGTGAGGGAATACTTTCTTGCTAATAGATAAAGTCCTTCTTATATTTATATTGATATTGTATTTATTTGTATGTTTATTTAATATTTCAATGTAGTTAATTAGAGTTTTGTATTAATTTTTGTTTGCTTATTAGTATGTACACCTCCTTCCCTGTTCTTATTATTATTATTATTGTTTTTCTTTATTTCCGTACCCTAAGGTTTGCCTGGAAGAGATCGCTTTATAGCGATAAGGCCACCTATGTTTGTACGTCATTTTAAAATGTAAATTTGTCTTTTGTTTTTTTGTCTTTCTTTAATTGGTGTACAATAAAAAGCATATTATTATTATTATTATTATTAATTATATATAATAGTAACCATAGATCACGAAAGTTCAAATACAAAAATAATATGTTTCAGCTTAATATACAGATTAAATAAACATTTTAAGTTTAAAATAAGTTCCTTATTACGAATTACTTCAGTTCTGCAAAATTTTTGATTATCAACCCGTTTGTAAATCGGGAGCCGGTTTTTCGTGAATGTTTGTATTTAAGTTGATAATGTAAATCAATTCGTGATGGTAAATACTGTGCCGTTGACCTAGTTGTGGGACTCAGTCTGATTGAAAACCACAAAGCAAAATGTAACTTTTACATACGATTAATTCTATTGCTCTGTCATTTTAAATTGTAGTCATTACCTACATTATTGATAACTCAATCATATTTATTGGCACAAATAATTAAAACAAATATTAAAATATCACAAATGAAGTGGGTACTTTTTGAAATTTTAAGTGCGCATGCCTCAAATACAGAACAACAAATACCTTCAGAAAAGATCAACGAAACGTAAAAGAAAGCGGCAGTTACAGTTCTTCCGGTCGGTGCTTTGCCTCGGCATTATGAACGCTCCAAGAAATATGCTGTTGATATTTTTTTACTACGTTCCTAGGTTACTGGGGAAGGATGTACCTGTGATAATGATTATTTAATAATAAGCCGTTGTTTGTTGAAAAATTGGATAAAAGCAAGGTTAATAATAAATATCAAACCAACTATATAATTATTTAAAACATAGCCCATATTAGCAATAATAATATAATGGCAGTAGAAATAAAGATACATTGTAATCCAGAGTGTAAGTAATAGGAAATTGTTTAATCCCAGGGGTAAAATGATTTGAGACAATCGCGGGGAGGCAACCCGCCGAGCAGAAATCGCAAGGATCAACTTGGTAACAATACTCAACTACCACTTGTCAACTCGTAATCTCACTCAAAATCCTCTCGGAACTGGTTTTTAATCTCAACGAACGAGTCCTAACAGGTATATTGTAAACGCTCCAGAAAATAGGAGTCGTTTTTTCCGGTCCCGCTAATAATGGTTTTTGTTTCAATTAGAGCGAGGTCCGCTGGTCATTGTGAACGAAAAAGAATTAAAAACAATTGAATCGCACTTCCCGTTTCAAGAAAACTTTTGCATAAAATCTTCATTAGTGGAAATGTTTTCATTTAATTTTTTGTTTTCAAACCGGGAACACAGTACTAACTTCGTGTTTGTATGAATAAGACATTGAATTGTTTAAAAATTAACGAGAACGTTTTGGGATAAACATGTTATTTACATACGCACTGTTTAAATGACTTTGATATCCTAACACGTCGTAAGCAATGAGGGGTGTACTGTAACATCATTAATTCCACAATTTAAATATTCCGTTTGTTCTGAGTTGCAATCTCCCAGTTCCAAGGTCCAAAAACAGGGTGGTACAGCCTGTTGCCGCCCTCATTTGCATGCCCATTGATTATTCAATCAGCACCGCCAACTGCGCAAGTGGACATAGTGGAATTGATTCCAATGCTAATGGAAATTATAATACGTCTTCATCTTCCAATACTAAAACTAAATGACTACAACACCTGTGTGTGAGTTGATTGATCAACAACAGTGCTCACTATGTTTAATAACATCGCATTGTAAAATACTTTCATCTTATAGCAATGAGTGGTGGTGACGTCATCCATACTCTTAAATTTAAGCGACAAATAAAGTTTTTTATTTGTATTTATTTGAAGTTTCATAGTTTTGATTGAAGTACAGGTGTCCTCATCTATTAATTTAAATAGTAAAGGACAGCGTCGCTCGAGATTATCTCACCGAGAACCGAATGCCCAAGCGGATCCTTTTAAGGAATTAGCTTTAAGCAGTTATTACAATTGCAAGAATCTCATTTCAGGAAATGGAAGGTGCGTCACAAGGAAAATTGATTAAAATATATTTGTTGCTATGTGTCTCTGTTCATGTTTGTCTGTATTAAAGTTCGATTGTATTGTATGTTATTTGTGTAAAGTGTTTCTGTACAATTTTAGTACCACCACTACCACCCGATAAAAATAATCGATAAAAACTGACTTATGAATGCCAAAAAAATATTATTTACATTAATATTAGCATTTGTTTTTAACTCGTTTAAAGTATAACTAATCACGACATGGAACGAGAGGTTTCAATTAACTAAAAATATCTATTTTCTTTATGAAGTAAATCTTGAATCTGGGAGCGCAAAATTTTATTTTATTCCAAGTCATTACAGTTTGATTTGGTAAATCCGAAGTTTGACGCGAGACTTCGAAATCCCGGGATTTATTTGAAATAGGATGGTTCTAGTGTAACGTTATACATTGCTTTAAAAAGTGTATATTTATCGGATACAAAGAAACTTCTTTTTCACACTAAGTTTTATTTTCTTTAATTTTGTTACCGTCTAGACGGATGTGCTTATTAACATAGTGAAGAAAAACTTTAGTTTTACCTAGACCAACTGCAGTCTGAGTCTCGTTTAATTAGAAGGAGAGACGTAGATTGCTCCAGTAAACACTCTTTACAAAATGTAGAATGATCTATATTTTTTCTACGTATTTTCAATCTAAAGTTTTTTGTATTTTTTGCATTGATTTGTTATAAACTATTTTATAAAAGATTTAAATCGTACAATTTCAATCAATACTCTTCATCAGCTCAAGAAAAACAATGATCATTTCGGTTCTAATTTCAAATTCAAATTGTCAACCGTCGTCCCGCACTCAAACACCAATAGAGAAGAAGATCGCTTTGATTCCTGAGGAGCCCCGCCCAATCAACGCGCAATATAGATGAACGCGTTTTTTCAATCACCTCTCCGGTACACTTGCGAAGAAATGGCCACTTCATGAAAAATGTATAGAGCGGGGACCGAGGTGTTTCCACGGGGGCGCATAACAGACCGAATGACATTAGTTTATGGCCTAGAGCCAGAGCACTAAAACGCTTCTCGGCTTTTGTGGACGGTTCAGATAATGTTTTTATATCATAAATCGAATGTTCCTTTGATGACCGCATAGTGTTGATTTTTATGGCTTTATTTTATGAAAGTCTTAAATAAGTTAATAGATATACAATAGGTGTGAGTTTCATTGGAACTATTGCGCTTAGCTGGCTTTTATGGTCGACATTATAAGTTATATTTACAAAAAAAAACTATATATTTTAAATTTCATTTAATATTTTTATTTCAGAGGTAAGAGAGTTATGAAAATTTTTGTGATGAAATTCAGTTATTACATAGTTATAATATCTGTAGGTATTTCATTAACTACACGGAACAGACAGTGCCTACGTGTTTTATACAACAATTAACTGAACTTTCACAATATGAAAAAACCTAACATACAGTCCGCTTCACCGATACGCAAACTTTAGACGAGAACTTTAATCATACATCAGCCTTTATGGGCAAAGTGAGGCGAAAATGAAAAATAGAATTCCCCTTTTCGAAAATAATGGAGTGGCCGCGGAGTCTCTCGCAGAGTCGTTAGCGAAATTCGAAACTTGGATCGAATGTTCGGTATTTCGAAATGATTAATGTGCTTACTGTTTATGAAAGCGGAGTTCTGCTGTTACTTAGCGGATTTTAAACGTTTAAACTTATTTTATTAAGCACAAGTCCGAAACTACACACGTCATTTAAAGTTACCACACTCTAAACGAAAGTAGTTTAATAGTATTATATATGATGATTTGAAATTTATTGAATTATTATCATTTGTGGCGTATACGGAGCAATATAGTTAATCTAAATGCGACAATATTTGTAAAGGAGTAGAAACCATTTGTGTAGGTGTGGGCACAATGACGGTGTTGTCTTCACAAATATTGAAATAGTATGATTGGGGAACCGAGTTGTTTGTATTGACTACTTTAATGAAATCGACGTGGTGTTTACTTGTATTCACAAGTTCAAACCATTAAGCAATACAATCAATACAAATTGACATCCGCGGTTGAAATCATAAAGTAAATATTACTATAAAATAAAAGTAGAAAAATATATATATAGTGATGCTCCTAAAATCTTTAGTATAAATTAGAGAATAATGAAAACCTACTCAAATGTCGATTCAATTACCAGTGTACGGGCAGGTGGCGTGCCGGTGACAGCTCGTAGTCTATTCAATAGAAATATTGAGTATGTATTACATGACCAGTGTTGATGGTATTCGAATCTGCAGGCTGTCGAAATAAACATTAACGTATGTAGGTCTCGATAATTTGGACGCAATGTTACAACTATTTAATGATACAATTGGAATTAAAGCCGAATACATTTAACGTTCGCTGAATAAAGCGCGCTTCGCAGTCGCTCGCTAAATTCAAATAATTGATGCGCTGATATTGTTAAGTATGGTTAAGTGATATAAGATAAATTATGATCACTTCCACACGAAGGGAAAGAACTATTTTAATTATACCAAAATGAAATTAAAAGATGATACAATGATTATTTTCTTAATTGAATTACTTATAATTATCTAACGACAAGCACATGTCTTCTTATTATGAGAGTATAATAGAATCAATAGAAATCTTAAATTAACAACGTCAATCTGGGAGTGTAAGGGTTATATAACCCTTACACTTCCAGTTTGAGAGGATTAAAATATATATTAAAATAAATATTTTAGAAACTTTTTTTTAAGTTCTTTAAAATTCTTGAAAATATTATTAAAAAATCATCAATATTCATCACATGGTTATTTGTCTGGAATTCTAAGTTCTCACCGATATAAATAATTACGCAGGACGATAAAAGTTATTTACTGTAAATATTTAGCCTTCATTAAAAGTTAGTTTCCACACCGCTCGAGGAGTCGGTCGTATAATTGAAATTAGAAAAACATTAAATATATTTAAATTAAAAGCCCATTGAAAGTAAACACCGCACTCTATTTACCAGTGGGACCGTTCGTAAAAAGGCGAGGCGATGCAATATCGAGTTCTGTCAAAGCACAAGCGCGAAAGTTGAAAAAAGAAAGAAAACGGGACCGATAGTGGCCATTAAAATATCATTGAATTTCAAAAGAAGTCCCGAAACCCGATAGTCGGGACTCGCGGTCGCGAAACAGACTCCATCTCTATAGATATGCACGTTGCATCCGACTGAGCTTTAAGAGAGATATTTTAAGATTGTGATGTCAAAAGCGCGGTTTTAATTTGAAACTTATTGAAAAATCAAACATAAATAATTGGATTACCCTCTAATTTTAAAATATGATGATGAAATATACTAAAGATTGTTTTTGTTGTTTACGTTATTACGTTAATAGTTTCATATAATGAATAGTTTTTCTACTACATACACTATAATTAAATCCCTCTATATTAATGATATAATCACAGAACGAGAAACATTTTCAAAGTACAATTATTTCTGTATCATAATGTGCTCTGTTTTCTCGTTTATTTTAATCACTGAGAAAAAAAAATAACGCCTGACCTAGAATCAGTTGATAAGTTGAACTAAATACTAACGTACTCGCTGTTTCATGTTTTAATAATAAATAGGTTACCCTCTTTCAAACATTTATATTTTGTACTAGCTGTGCCTCGCGGTTTCACCCGCGTATAATCTTACTACTTTATACTATAGCTTTCTTCAAACTGCCTATAATAATTAGACAAATAACATTTCATTTTTTTTATTATTAAACTTTTAAGGAAATAAAATATATTAGGAAACTCTGATTTAGTTTTTGTAACTTGAGTTGGGATCTCAAGCTAACAAGATAGCGAAAACAAATTAATATAAGTTATTCTTTGTATTAAAGTAAACAAATATTTGAATAATTAAATCGAAGTAAAAATGTAGCGAAAATAAAGTCAATCAAATTATATATTTATAAAATGATAGTGCAACCAAAATAGAACGTCGTGTGTCCTCGCCGGAGGCACTCCGGGCTAATTGCAAACCACACCTGCCCAGTTTATAATTCACCCAGGGGGTGGGAGATCGGTGGAAGTAATCTTTATTCAATTTCAAGCCTCTCCAAAGATTTAGTTGTAACATTATAATACTATAAATAATGTAATAAAAACACAATACATTTGAGTAAATGTAAATAATATATTTTAAAGTAATTAATATAAAATAAATATAAAACAATTCAGAATACAAATGAAACTATTAAAGTATAATAAGCGAGGGTAGTTCTAACTGCGTAATCACATGGTCGAGGGCTACCATTGTGATGGGAAAGCATTTGGTCGTGATAATCGAATAATAAATAGAGGACGGCGCACGTGCGTTTGTATGTATTTTTATATAAACCGTGAAGCATTCATGTTGACGAGTTTTTAAAGCAATAAGTGGAAATTAATGTTTCTTTTTCTTAGAACAAATATTATTATTATAACATTTAATCGGATATGAGAACGGATTAAAAGGTTTTTAACGAAAATTTTAAACAAATTTGTGGCATAATCATTTTTATTTTGCATAATTAGAAACGTAACGTATATTGGAAGGAAATCTAGATGTCGCTTTCGTTCTATTAAAGATGATTATATATAGAATGCTGTATTAAAGCAGATATCAACACGATAGCTCAATTATCAACCGTCGGGTGTTCTTCAGAGGATGCAGAATTGACTCCTTTCCATGTTTGATCTTTTCACTATAAATTTATTTCAAAATCTTGTCGTTATTGTAACTTATTTAAAGTTAGATACAAAATTCGATTAATCTTTACAGACACAAAAAATACCAGACGCCTTAGTCTTTTTGTTATTTGTACTTAATATGGTATGAGTATTCTAAGTAAAACGTCTCAAAGCAGAATATTCAATATTTGCAATAAATAAACTGTTTGTATTCTCGATACAAAAAGGATTCAAATGTATTGACAGAAGCGTTCCCTTACAAGTTGCGTTTTAGTCTGAGTACAACTCAAATATGGCTTTAATGGCGTCTGTTTTAAACTATTTTAAATTTTTTTTTTAGATATTATTGTTTTATATATTACGTTTTCACAAAGATGTTAAAGTTTGTGAGCTTTATGTTATATATATTATACTTTAAAAAAATGCAAATTATAAACGGGATAAAAAATCAATATTAAGTACAAAGAAGATATATATATATATTGTGTTAACGTAAGTTATAATGTTTTTTATATTAGTACCGGTATAGTATATTTTCTCTGTATCGGACATATAAACTCTTATTAAAATAGCTTCCTGTACGTCTATTTACGAGAACCCTATAAAAACTAAAGGATCTGATCTCGTTAGATAATCGCCAAATAGCCATATAAAAATAAAGAAAGTAAATGTCAAGATAAAATGTGCCGACAATTAAGTTAAACGATCTTGGGGACAAACACAGGAATCCCATTTAACCGACAACGAAGACCTAGTTTGCTCGTCTAAGTGAATTAAATTGTACGAGTACTTCATTTTAAGTTTTAAAGCTAATATATAAAGTTACGTTTAGTTATTTGTTGACAAATGGAGAAAAAATCAAAGCCCTCTAATATTTTTGTCTGTTTGTTCGCAGCAAATCAGAAACTGTAATAATTGTTCAATTATTTATCTTCCAGTCAATCTCCGGACCACACAAAGGCATTCGACAGATCGTGTGAAGTGTTCACAGCACAATAGTTGCACGTGGATCAGTCCCCATGTAGGGTCTCATGGCCTGGGACTGTAATAGATGATATTATTACATATCGTCCACGTGCCTAATAAATAGAAATTTCCGCCTGATTGCAGAATATTTTTAAAAGGAAACAGAAATACTCGCTCAAATTACACAAATTCTATCTCTTAAAAACAATTGAAATTACAATTCCGAATGAATAAACAATATACACACGTTTACAATTATTTTTTATGACATCAAAGAAGATTACTTCACGATTCTTTTTATTCAACATTAAATATAAATATGTACTCTGTTTCATAATCTCTCGCTCCCGGCGGAAACACAAATCCTTTTAGTCGAAGACATTTCATCTTAGAACAAGCGAAGATTACGTCAGAACTTGTGTAAAGCGTTAAAAACGAACCGGAGTTACCTTAACTAAAGTTTAAGCCATTGTTTAGGAGGGATTACGAGGCGCTTATCAGCTGCGGCCGGAGCTTTTTTATATCTCTTAGTTTCAATTAAGCATCACTTAATTACAACTAGCGTATAATAGACGGGGGAGAAGTAAATGTTTGCCAAGGTCAGGAGATAATTAACTCCAAGCCACTTTTTAATAGTTTTCCTTCAAAACTAATTTTACTTGGTCGGTATATTATATTTTAAAGTATTAATAAGTGTAAATAGTAAAGGGGACCTCGGATTGTAACAAATACCATGAAACTGTAATTAAATTCACATTGCTAATTTATTTCGCGAATTAATTTAATAGTACACAAGTAATGGCCCTCAATTGTCTAAATATAAAGGCATCCAAGCGTTTATCTTAAGAGGAAATGCTGAGAACTTCGAATGGGTTGCTTTTAAATATATTGTGATTCATTACTGTTACTCTCAATGAATGGACCTAATACCTGACTCATAATTTCGCTTTTGTTGCTCCGTCGTCGACTAGAAGAGAATGAATTACAAGCGGTTCTACCTTTAAAGACGGCTGAGGCATTTGAACGTCCACTCTCACTATTGCTTTATAACCATGTACATCGATGAGAATGCAGTCTTAATTATTAAAGGATTCTTTCAAAATTATTTGACTTTATATATTAAATATTTCACCATAACAAACGCTAATCACTTTAATTATACGTATAGCTGCCCGCGACTTCCTGTTCCTCGCTCGACAGACTTATGTTATAGATATATATAGTACAGTGATTAAATTATATTCTAAGATGTAATTATTAGTAAGAATATGTGTATATATTCCTGTGAGCGCATACTATTTACGCCCGGCTAGAGAGAGCGACAACCGTTACATATTATAGCGTTTAGATATTAAGCTTAGATGTGTCGAGGACTTAAGAACTTAAAAGTTATCGATATTTTTGCTATAGACTTTATTCCCTTATTTTAAAACGTTCTTGTAAGACACGACAAGTTATAAATATTTTTCCGAATTAATACGACCATCAGACAATTAAAAGCTTTAACACCAGTTACAATGGCGAGCGATCCCGACGTAACGATACGGCGTCTCTATTAAACGAATACCGAACTCATTGCAATTGTGATAAAAAAACAAG
This sequence comes from Mechanitis mazaeus, assembly GCA_959347395.1. Taxonomy (NCBI): domain Eukaryota; kingdom Metazoa; phylum Arthropoda; class Insecta; order Lepidoptera; family Nymphalidae; genus Mechanitis; species Mechanitis mazaeus. Next base: position 14,694,084 of record OY365743.1, read on the forward strand.
TGTTGTCTCCAATACAATCAGCATTACACGCGAAGCAGCTGCGGAACCCTAAATTACGAGCAGCTTAGATGTAACGAAGGGAGCCTTACTCACAACAAATGGATTCTATCAATTTGAGTGTGTAAAAACTTTTTGTTTATCGAAGAAAAGAATGAAATTCGGCAAACATCGATATCGGAATTACTTTCAAAGATAATCAGGGTTTAAGCAACAAATTTATTGTACTGATTATGTTAAATGTCTTACTATTGACTGGGAGATTCAATCATTATATATTTGTTAGAAAATAACGAAACAAAATTCGTTATCAAGAACAAAATTGTTCTTATCAAAAGGTTTCAATTATTTTTAAAATGTACAAGTGTATAAGCGAAACAAAGATCTATCCAGAATTAATTATTGAATTTCCTCCTTTATATCGGCAACAGATAAAAAGTATACGAATTGACAGTTTAATCTTGCGAATTGGGAGTGCGGCTGAGCGGGATCCTTGCAGTTCAGAGGGGCAACAAAAGAGAAAAAGAAATCTTTCTCAGTTCATTGGAACAGAAACTTGTCCTGGCCCGTGATGAATAGGGCTGTGGTCAGTGCTTTCCATAGTAATTGGAATTCGGCCAGACTCATGTTTCTATTTATTTTATTGTCTTATATAGCATGAGAACGAAATCTTATTGCATTTTTTAATTAATTTGCGTTCTAGAACAGGCAGAATGTTCTTTGATGATATATACGATAACATAAAGATCATTCTTCTTTGATAAAAAAATTGAACTAATTATTAGAATATTTAACAAACGAGATTTCGGCGCGACCTGAATGTCAAACTTTCTTTTAGTACAATGTAATTCGTTTTATGATTAACTTTGTACAGATAACGGTCTCACGACCCTACACTTCGCGAAAGTTCATCTACATTGTTTTCCATTGTTGTTCTGATACAAACAAATCGATCGTGAATTTTATCGGAATTTCAACTATTGTTTTTGTGATTAAACCTTCTATCTGTAACTGAATCTTAATTGTACATTGAATTTGCGTTATTTACTTTATGCTGATGCTGGTAGTGTTTTTACGTAACAATATCTAGCGACAATATATATATTTAAAAATGTTTACTAATTAAAAATAAAATACATCTTTTATGTGTGCTATGATGTTGAAATTAGGGCGATTCAATCGCTGAATGGGTTTGATTATGGTATTATCAAGTTGATTATTCGAATGAAATCCAACTGGCACCTCGTGCTCACATCTGTTCATCGTCTGGAAATATTCCAGTCAATGACTTTAGATGATATAATATAATTTATTTCGTTTTGTGTAACTTGGAAAAGGAGAGAAATCTTTATTTTTCTATAGAGATTACTCGTATATACACACTGTTGAATTACAAAATAAGTGTCCGACATGTATCGAAACAACGGCTAAAAATCTGGAAATTACTGGCAATATCGTCGTACTGGTTATGACGCGAAAACCATAGTTTACCTCAATAAAACATTCAAAAGGATTCACCGATCCGTTCGATAAAAAACCTTTCATGTAAATCGACCCGTAACGTTGCACTTTAAACTCTCTCCGTTTTTTAACGTGTTTCATTCAGTCATTCAGTCATTCAGGCAGCTTTCGATTCTTTATTCAATTAACTAGAAGCGAGGTCTGACACACCGCACCGGTGGGTTGTTTATCGAGTAATGTTTACTCGTAGGGATGCGTGTGTATCGTTTATGCACGTGTTGATATTACAATAACAACGCGATCAAAGACCTTGTCTGATGCGCTGTCTAAACTTTGATTAAATTACAATTCGCTGGATAGTGTACAATTATTTTAGGGTGGCATCTAACTAGTTTTGTTTAAATTCAATGTGTCCGTAAAAAAGATTTATCCGTTTCAAATCTTATTGTTCATGTAAAAATTTTTAAAAGTCTGATAAGAAAAAAGTAAAGTATACTTTAATGGTAGCTTCAAATACAAGAGGGTGAGATTTAAGATGCACTCAAACGAACTTTACTCACTCGTCTTAGGTTTCTCGCAAAGCGGCAACTAAATAAATAAGAGCTTCATCGAATATGGGTTGAATAATGTTGCCAACTATAAAATGTTACTGAAAATATTTATCATAAAATAATGATTAGTAATAGATTCGGTAGTATGTAGGTGTATTTTGACTGTTAGGTTTGTAATGGAAAAAGTAAGTAATGGTTATGATAAAATAGTTTAGCCGAAAGGGACTTCTTTGTATAAGAGCAAAACCCATAAATGTTATAATAACGTAAGCGGATACAATAAAGTTTTAGACTAATAAAACCGTAAAAACCCTATAATGACGCCACGGCTCGTACAATCACGCAATGTGTCAGGTAGAGCTGAGCGCTGGGGCCGACAAAAAGGGGAAGCACGAAACGCACTGAACCCACGACCCTTGCATTTAGCTCCCCCGAGAATACGTAGTTTGCACAAAACATTCATATTTACATTTATTATGTACAAATATATGTTTTTTGGATACTTTATTGCGCCGGTCACATCGGCTGCCGACACGCACCAGTCACGTACATTGGGGAGAATCGATACTCTACGGAAAGAAAATGTAAACTTAAATAATAAATAAAATACTGATTTTTATGTATTTATGGAACATGGCCTTTTTCACACAGAATTAGTAGATATCGTAGATACATATTGTAAGTGTTAAGAGGTCCTTTATATTCTTAACGTTGGATAACAATAATAATAGTTGTTTCTTTAAAATTATAATAATAATTAAGATATTTTTTATTATTTAAAATTAAGGTTAAAAAAAATAAATTCATTTTCATAAATGAGAAAATAAAGAATTTTAATATATAAAAACCATACAATCATAAGTTGATATTAAAAGAAAACAGTTGTAAACAAATACAGTGTTAAACAAATACAGGAAATCTTTTTGTAATCTTTGAAATATTTATAACTATATTTTTGAAGTTTTAGATTAGAGCTAGTTTGAACTATATTAGTATTACATTTCACAGGAATATACGATGCAGATTACACGAACACACACAGACAAACTCTTATTTTATTGTACCCATAGTCAAAATTATCGGGTAATACTACCAGGAGCACATAAGGGCCGAAGAGTTGCAACTTGGGGAGCGCTATTTTGGCAGATGCGTGCTCCCTAGAGTCCGACCACAGACACATTTTCGGTATAATACGCGGCCTAATAAAAGTTAATGAAAATATTCATTTCATTATTTCGTAATACTAAAATTGTATTATATTATAAAATTAAATTTCTCTTGGACATATGTTTAAAAGTTATTTTTAATAATAACTTACCATTGCCAAGTTGATGAGTTGTGTAATTTTACAATACTAATAATATTTTTTTTAATACACTCGTAGCATACTTGTTTCGTCTGCCTCTTCTACATTTAAGAAACTCTTTAGCCAAGCCTAAGATTCCTAAGCTTCATTTAAACATCGATTCGCTTGACGTTACTTACGACTATTGTGGCAAGGGGACGATTTCAGTGAAAGAGTGGAGGGTCCTTAATGAAGGGATGAGGACGTTTTTATGGACAATTTGATGGCACCGGCCGATAGTTCGACATCTAACATACACAAAGTTGTTTTGGGTAAGAGGAATGGAGATATGAGGCCCTTTATACTAAAAGAATTATAAATTTTACAAATAGAAGCCATGGTCCAAAATAAGGAAAAAGTTTTTTAATTCAAACAGTCTAAATAAAAATATAATTTCCATAGCAGTCAAAAGTAATAAGTATAATTATATTCTTCCTGTAAAACTTAAAGCAGAAGAATACTGCCTTATTTTCCGGGATTGAAATTACTGTTTTCGTTTTAAAAGCTGTAAAGCTTCATTTGTTCTACAAAAGTTAACAATGCGAGTATCTGAGTGCAGTAAACAGTGGGATGTAGGGAAGGGGGTTGTTTGTGAATTTAAGTGTTCTTTGGACAATATTACTAAGACAATAGAAATGTAGGCTTGTGTTACATGAGTATACGTCATATAGTGCTCATTTGCAATGTTTTGTTTATAGAAAATTCTGTTTGTTAAAAATAATTATTACTTTTCGTATTCAATAGCAGGAATGTGAAAAATTCAGTCACCTAAGAAAACATGATAAATATTATATCTTCGTTTTCTTTGTATACAATAAGTTTACTAAATACCGCTTATCAGTATTTAAGTAGCGACCAAATATTAAATGATATTCCTATGTGTTGAAGAGCTTTTCTATTTAACATTATTAGTTCAACTTGAATACCGCAATCAAATAAATGTATTTCATTTATCTCAGTCATCAAACAATTTTTGAAATGTCTTCAGAAAATAGCATAGAATATATTTTAATAGATCCTTATTTTAACAAATTTATACAAATGTTTAATCTGCATTTAAAAAGCGGTTACAAATTCATTTTAATTATTAAGTATAAATAGTTATGTAATAATCAATGACAATGTAGAAGTCAAGTTTTTCATGGTGTTAGTGTTGTCAGTTTACGGCGGCTTTCACTATGAAACTATAAATTACTCAGACGAATTATTCGTTTGATGGCATAGCTGTTATCTGAATATATCTGTGAACCCCAACCCCCTTCATTCATCAACCTGATAAGAAATAACTCCAAACCTATACCGCCCTTAAATAACCCCAAAAGGTACACTTATTATTATATGATACGGTACGTTATTAGAAAGTGGGTTTTGATATTAATCAAAATTAAGCAATTTTAAGGACATATATTTCATAATTTTAAGTAATATAAATTATACCCTTAATTACCATAGGACGGTGAGTGAGAGTCCCGCGCACCGGAACGATAAACCATTTACATTATTTTAATTGGGATAGAATAAAACTTACAGAATTATAAATTGCAATTTCCTTTCCGAGACAACGTCCGACATAAGGCTTTCTACAGATGGAGTTTGAAGCAATGGAATGTAGGCAGGGTATGTAAGCAGGGCGAGGGGAAGATAGGGTGCCCGAGTGCCGAAACAAACACAGAGCTAAGAATGCTTTTCAGTTGTTTGTTCGTTTAATGCTTTGTTGTCAGCTAATTCCAGCTTCTGATAACATCGTTGATGTTCCGATGTAATGTACGTTTTAACAATATTTTGTTAATTTAAAGTTTGAAAATAATTTAATAAATATATCCATGAGCGACATGAATATAAAAATATTGGAACAACAAAAAGTCCGTAAGTCTGACACCGTCTCCCTTTGGCTTCTTATCCGCTATGTAAATTGTTGTAATAAATTCAAGCAGGAGGCTACGGAAAACCGCCTTGAACTTAGGTACGCGTCAAGGTCCAAAACTCGCGTTAGCAACACAGGAAGGAAAACCCCAAAGTTTGTTCGGAAAAAAAACCGGAAAAGCTTGAAAATTAAAGCCCGACGTTCGGTTTCCGGCGGTCGAGGGTCCGGCGTAAATATTATTCCGAGCTTCCTTTCATTCCTTTTGTTTTAGAGTTTATTATTCGCAGCCCACCTTTAAGGTGCGTGACTTAAGATTGCGCGGAAATAATAAAAGAAATCATCTAGTGAAAGGGCAGCTATTTAGCTAAAACTTAAAATTTTTTAAACAATAATGAGACTAAAACAAGATTCCGAAACTTCGGCCGTTCGATATAAGAGAACTAAAGGGACTCTTTTAATTTACGTATTCTACTTCAGACTGTTTCGAAACGGCAAGGTCCTTTTGTAATTGACAAATTTTAGGGAATACCAAAAGTTTTCCCGTTCCAGCGGAATGAAATCTCGTCGAATAATTAGTTGGTTCGATTTCGAATGACAAGCGTTTCGATGGATTTTGAGAGTATTGTAGAGAGGGCTTTATTCTTAGGAATGCGTCGATGTTTCTTATGAAAAATGTTCTCTTCAGTTTGCGCGTAAAACAGGTTTTTTTTTTAATTTTCGTAGAGTGATTGCTGGGGAGAGCCGCGGGCAGATGGCACGATATTGAAGATTCTAGTTTTATGAGCTGGTCCTTGCAGGCTTGCGAAATCGTAAAAAGTAAAACGCAAACCTTGCTACGGCCCAAGGGTTTAATATTTAATATCAGCTAAGATCCGAGAAAAGGCTTTTCAATACTTTAGTATCTTACCATTGAAGTCATCAGGCCGGACAGTAACCAGTGCTTGAAATCGACATCAGATTTCTGTGAAAATAAATATAACTAATAGTGAAACAATAATTAAATTTTATAATACTAAATAAAGTATAGGTTAAAAAACTTAAAATTATTTTTTTCTTAGGGTAATAATATATTTGTAAATCGTGGTATATTTGTCAATACCGGAAACGCTTTGTCAGCGCAATCGCTTGGAATAGTAGCACCTGGTCTTTGTAAATGACGTAACATATGAGACGGTGATTTATTAAATTGACATAATACCAAGAAAAATTAATAAAGGCCATATAGAGTCTAACTTTCGGTTTATAAAAGAAAAGATACTAATAAATATAGATAATTCGTGTTTTTTATTAATTTTAATAACATTTGGTTACTTTATTATTAGATTCTATGGATACTATGTCATAATTATATATTAGGGTTCTTAGAATTATTAAAATTGCTTTTACAACGGACGTCACTTTAACTTGAAGCGATACAGCTTCTGAAGTGGACACCGGTAGTTTAGTAACTCTAAAGGAGTTTATGTTTCTTAGTCTATTTCTTTACAGGTTTTATTTTTCTCCTAATTCAATTGGATGCGGGTTACGAGACAACAATAGATTCCCCCGGGACCTCACTGAACTATATTGTTTGGGATCCAGAACAGTAATTTCAGCTACAGAAGCTATGCGATTGTCCTACAGCTGAGGAAATTGCACCTTAATATTTACTTTATTATTTTAAGTCCAAAAATATAAATTTGATTAGATGTTTAAAATTATTATGACACTGTACTATCTTTTAGACCTTCATAACATAACAAAAAGTAGCAAAATCGAAGAGTAATGGTAATCTATCAAGTCTAACATCGCATAGAATAATTATATTATTTGTTACATCAAAACATGAAACATATAAAGTAAACCAATTTGATAATTCATCAGAGTGGCTTTAACGACACCTTTATGACGTTCCATTCACAAAAACATAAATTGCAGTTATGAGTCGCGTTATAAATATATAAGCGAACACGTCGGAGCACGGGCGGCCGTAACTCACGGAGCCGCCCGGCTCGGACGTGTCCGCACCTTTTTGTTACATTTCGTGGACAGAGATGCCTGTGGTTTTAGGCTTTTAATATTATATGAGTGTGGTGTTCTGGAGTGTTTAGTCTCAAATTTGAAAATTCATCTGAAACTGTGTGCCTTCTGCCTGATTAAATATTATACGAATTAAATCGTCTAACGAATTAATTGACATAAACATTATATATATTATCCTATAAAATAAGGTTTTGTAAGGTGTGTAATTTAAAAATACAAAAGTATAAAGTTCTTAGAGAGTAATGAATGCAAAGAGACAAGTCACATAGTATTCAGCTGGCTGTCGTAAGTTTCTATTAGCTTACACAGCGTTTGCATTACAAAGTAAGCTGGACAGCTTAAGTGAGGTGTAGTTTTCACTGCGATGCAATTCCAAGCGAGGTCTTAGAGATTTCAAGTCTAATTAACCCTTTAAAATTTAAATGTACAATTCTCGAGATATTATACATTCACACATCTTTTTGTGTAGTAAAATATATCTTGTAAACTAGATGACGCTGTGCGCTTATTTATATATTTTAATACAATTATACTTTGTTATTATTAACAAATATATATCATCTTTAATAACGGTACATTTCTTGGCGTGTATTAAATGTCACGTTACCACCTTTGAATGTAAGCGTAAATGAGCTATTGAAGCTTGCGAAGACCGCGTTTAAAGAAGAATTCCTTCACTAATCACCTCGCTTCACATAACGTTGCGCTCTGGAGTCATAACAGTAAATACGAAGCATTTTGTTCCTCATACATTAAACAGCCTGATTTATATATCTTAAGCCGTCACTTCAAACAAATATACACCTCTCCCGATGCGGACGAGAGTGAAAAATGATCTTTCCCAGAGTAAAAGAGAAGCCACAGCTGTAAATAAAGACTGTAACGTATCCTGCACACAAATAATCACACGCGTAATTAATTATAAATGTATACGGAGCTTTGAGACTTAGCTGAGGTGTCTTTGATCGTTCAGACGGTACACACCATAGAGTAAATATCAGTAGATAATGGCGTATATGATCTGGAGGCGACAATTATATTATATATATAGTTAAAGCGTTTTCGTATATTTGAATACAATTGTCTTAATACTTACGTTATAATGATATTCAAAACCACTCAGATATTCACAAGTTTCGAAGCTTCAGACAAAGGACGAGGCTAAGCGGGGAACTGGTAAGCCATAATCTATTAAGCAATAATAGGAGTAGTAGAAGCAAGGTGCGGCGGGGTGTTCTAACTCACGACTAATTGGCGGCGAACAAAGGCACCCAGACAAAGCTGTATGCGACCCGTCTAATGGAGCCGAAGACATCTTTACAGAACGGTTTATAGTTGGAGCTGAGGCATTTTCCTTTCCTAAGACACTGCCAAAGGATAAAAGCGCTGGATAAAATCTGAAATACCTCTCATAATTTTATACAACTTGCTATTCTTATTTAAAATAAATCCTAGATAAATTTAACTACTGAACAGACTATTTTATCATTTATTTTGAACTTAGTAAAGGAGAAGTATAATACATAGAGATGTATTCTATATGAAGATGTGGCATTAAAAAGATATGGTTTGATTCATATATAGTTGCCAATATGTTTTTAGCATATCAATGCGTTCGGAGTACAGCTCGGACATGAGGCGCCGTCCTGCGAGACGACCGCGAATTTGCAATCGAGCTATAAATACAAGCTTCACTAATGCGGCTGACATAGAAATATTGCGTTTGCCAAGAACCGTGGATAACGAGTGCCTGCCAAGATACAAGTATCAACGACACCGCCGTTAGAGTATTTGTAACGATACTTTCAGTCCAATATACAAAACATTATTTCTACAACACCTTTTCAATGCTAAATAAAAATATATTTTTAAATAATTTTATTTCAACATTTAAATGTAATAAATAATAACTTCGTCTATCTTTTAGACCTTCAGTATCTACAGAACAGATTTAGCCTTCTATTGTATGTTTCAGCTTTTGAAAAAATATAAAAGTTATAAGTAAGATTCCACTATGATGAATCAATATTATTAAATATTATCTGGTCTTTCAATAGTTATCGCGTAACCCTATAAGTGGCGTTGTAGTTGAGTTAGTACGATCGCTCGCTTGAGGGAATCCGTGAGCTATTGCTAGAGTAATTAAAATAAATACAATAAAATCTCACAGTCAAGTATCAATTTAATAATCTATAAAATAAAAAGATGTCAAATAAGTAAGCATAATACGAATCTTTCACAAGAATAAACTTATCATGTTTCGTTCCTATCGTATCGTTCAGAAAAACAATACTGTAGCCTAGTGCAAACTAGCTGTTCTCTCTACAAGCAAAGTGCACAAAACAAAACACAAAAATAATAGAGTCTCTTCCGGAATTTTTAATTTACGCGCCAACACAGCGTTCCAATATCCAGAAAATAGCTCGGTCCGGATTCGCTAAAATAATGCAAGACTGAAAAATCACTAAAAAAACTAACAAATTAACGAGTCGTACTGTTTTTAATTAGCGACAGAAACATATCTGCGTGCTATAAATAGCTTATAACAAACAATGCATCATTTGCATGCGCCTTGCATATTCGCACTGTATTATGGCCTACTCTTTTACATTTTCCATCTCGACTTTTAACTCGAGCCTCCTTCCACTGCATGCTCCGGATCATTCAGTGATTCTATTATCTCGAACCCTATCCTCGGGCATTATAGCTCATATCATTCACCATTTAAAATGGCGGGCGGGTCGCGGCCGTTGTTCGAAATTTTATGCATTACCCGTCCCGTAGGTATTCCCAACTGTCTAATGCAGAGGCCACCGCCACGTCAAAATATCGTTATGCATTCAGCGAGCGTTGTTGTGAAACGGTTTTGACAGGAGGGATGGCATAATAGCGAGATATTCGATGACAGTATGCAGATTGAGTCGAGATGCTTGCGTTATTTCGTTGTCTCAAATATACTGTCCTCTGCACTTTGTCTGCGGTTAGAATTTAATATAACTGGAATTGTCTTTATGGATTACGAAAATGTATTTTGGGAGATTTGAGTGAGATCTCAGGTGAGTATATACCAAAAACAATTAAAAGGTCGCTCTATATAACGTCTTTTATTTTCAGAATTCTCAGAGTCTTACAATATATTGTCTTGGATTAGCCGAGTTTTTTCTTTGAAGTGAAGGTTCCTTTACAGTCGTCAAAACAATCGGAGAGCCAAAGTATGTAACAGTTTAAAGGCACGGAATACTTAATGCCAGTGGTAAATACCCACTTGATAATTTTATATGATAAAAATACTCTGAATAATTTGTGATTTATGAATAATCCTATTATATAACAATATTTTCTTTTAAACAGCACACCATTCTAAGATTTAAATTACAAGTTAAATACCTACTAGATAATTAGTTCCTTACAACTATTTCAAAACTATCAATCTTGAAGAGACATAAAATACAAATGAAAAATGTATGTAGTTTTTGATCTCTATATCGCAGAATGTTTATTGTAAATCCTCGTGATTGTGTAGTTTATTTTCGTTTGGTGGAGTCTAAAACCAGTTTATTTCACAGTTTCCTCGCGACCGTAATATTTCGTCTCCACCGCCCGTCCTTTATTGATCTATTCAATCGTTCGTATGAAATTATTTCTTGTGATGTATTTGGGAAATCGTGTTGCGATTCCTAAGTACCATTTTATTGTAAGTAAATATACATATTTTTATGAAGGCCATCAAAGTGTCTTTTTATATTCTTATTCAATTCGCTTGCCAAATTCAGAGCTATTTATTTTTTCAAAGCATGTTCAATTGTGCATGAACAGGGCATCAGGACCGTATTTTTAAATAATACATACATATATATATTAATTATTTTTGTTTTAATTTTTTGTATTCAATCTTGTGTGATCTATGATTATTTTTACTCACGTAAATATTATTTGAATTCGTTCGACCAGTTAATCGTGATCTCTGGGCATGGCGGAGAGCAGTTCACGCCGCGATTCTAAAACAAAACTAGGTCGCCAAATTCTTGCGTATAATTTTATATAATAGTAGTTATGGATCAGGAAAGTCTGAATACAAAAATAAAACTATCAGATGATGAGTGTAAAGATAAGCTAAAGTAGTTATCGCGGCGTGAACAGTTCGCGCTATACTATTCATGCTATATTATGTCGATAGTAATTATGTGAATAGAGCCAGATAATAATATACAATTGCATTTGTCGTAGTTTAATAAAAAACACAGCAAAGACTATTTCAATAATCCAGTGTCCATTACTTGCAGTGTCGGTAAGGAGTGAGGAGTATATCTGTGGTAATAGCAGTAATAGACATGTTCCGTGCTCTATAATGTACTTTACGTGTTCACCAGGAGGTGTATTACTGCAGAGGAATGCACTCCTCCACACCACCTGAGTCTGGTTTCACTCTTAGTTTATATACTCACATGATATTGTTGATATTCTACACATTAGTAATGAATTTGATATCCATTTCAAAGTTATTCCAAATTAATAATAAAAATATTTATAACCACATACTCTCTGTTTGATCATTTTAAAGCCTTAGAGGTAGATCGTTACTGAGAAAGTGACAAAACAGAAGATAAGTTGTTTATAAGGGTGTAAATATTTTTGTTAGATAGGTCGAATATGCTTTTAATCTAATTAAATTATCATGAACAGATCGAGTTAAATGTGAAGGAAAGAAAAAAATTAAATAATTACAATTATTTTTAAGTAAATTAAATCCTGTAAATCAGTTATTTATAGGATAATTTAAATGCAAATAATAAGTTAAAATATTTACCGTGCTGAAACAAATCCGACACGCAATCGAACAAAGCGTCGATATCGATAATTCACTGCGAGCGTCACTATAAATCAAGGGACTCGGGTAGATAGTGATGCCCACGTACGCTAACAAGATACTCGATAAATATTCTAATCTTAGTCGATTTGTTCATTGACTATGTTTATTTGACAGAGGGAGTATTTCTGATAGGATCATCACCAGTAACTAATTATTATGATATCGTATCGTATAGTAAATGTAAAACTATTATTATCTACTTTAGCTAAAGGGATGTGAAAATAGTGATAACTAAAATATTCAGTCAATAGTTTGTGATGTTTATACTACCTGTGTTTCCCATAATAAGTTACGTGCAGATATATAGCTAGCTTACTTGTTATTTCCTGCGCTGACATATTTTGATACAAATACTTTATCACCTCAATTATCATAACAACAGCACGTGTGTAGAATGTAATATATTATGAAAGTGAAGTTTATTATAATAATGTTCCCATAACAGAATATTTTAATGTTGTTTTATAAATCTCGACGATTTCACTCAATTTATGCGTATCATGGTTTCCAATGGGGATATCATGTTAAGTGTAAACGACACTTTATTTATTGCACCAATAAAAAGTAAGAATATCTTAAATTATATATAAAAGGAGGATTACATCGACGTCCATAGACATTTATATCCGTCAGAAAAGTGCTGGGTTTATGAAATATTTGATTGAATCATGAATTGAACTAAAAGTAAAGGTATTACATATATATAATTATCTGGCTGTACTCACGTTTATTTTATCGGAATTTGTTCTATTAGTATCTTTCGGGGCCACCGTTCATGAGCTCTGAGCATGGTGATCAGCAGATAAAGCCCCGATTCAGAAACGAAACCAGTCCAGCAAATTCCGATAGAATACGCGTGAGTACAACCGAATAATTACATAAAATAATAAATATGGATCACACAAATAAATTATCAGATGAAGTCTAAAGACAAGCTTAAGTAGTAATCGACAAACCTAAATATTATTAGAATCTTGTCCGTCAACAATTTAGAACTGAAATGAAATTGTCGGTGGCACAGAATAATACATTTATGAAACTTGTGTGTGCTCCCGCGCTGGGATCATTTATTCTGTAACCAGGTTTTTATTAGTAATAAGTGTCTCAGTTCTCGTTTGGTATTAATGGTAATTTTTGGTAATCTCTGACTTCATTTTGTAAATTAAATGCAGATATTGAATTGTGTATTTATGTGTATGCGATTTAGTAAAGCTTTTTTAAAATATAACATGATAAAAAATCATGTAATTGTGTGTAAGTTAATTATTTCTATATATATAGATTCTGAAAACGTACAAAATAATCTAGAATATTTTTCTCAGAACACTGTAATAATTTATTTTTTTATTTTTTTATAAAACCGCATTTATTTAATATCAAATTTAATAAATTATTATGACCAGAACAAGCGACAGTAGTATTGTGATATAAACATTTTTATGTCGGTTTTATAATTTGGTCTAGACGATCGTAAGTTCGCAGTAAAGATACGCATAATTCTTTAAAATTGCTTTTATTGTACACACAAATGCAAGTCTTAAGGCGACCGTGTATGAGCTATAATAGTGCAAATAGAACATAGAAATATTCCGCTGTCGGCTGAAATGTACCAATAAAAGTTGTTGTTTCCACACCATCGTACGTCGAATATTAAAAAAAAGATGAAAATTGGCTTCACGCCAGCAGGCAGCCGCGCGGGGAGCGTGAAAGCGCTTGATCGGTTACTATCAACGTGTAGGACCACGTTTTAACATTTATACTGAGTGATTGAAATATATCCTATGCCGGTTATTACAAATACAATTCCAAAAGTTTTTTAAAAATATTAGACAGCATCAACCAGACTTGTGATTGGTTGTCATCCAACAACCAATCAGATGAAGCGGGGTTTGACAGAAGATATAATTTTTTATTAATGAAAGAGATTAGGGATGGGGTAGATACCCATTACACTAGGGATGTTGCAACGGAACAAACTTTGCTTTTTTTATGTAATAATTGATGATTATAGTTAGCTTATTTGTTTGTCTTTCACAATAATGATCTTTTAGAAGCCGTATACTATTTTGTTGAAAATAATCAAAAGTTTTTGTTTTCTCTGCACTTTTTAAATAACCCAACATTAAATGCAAAATGTTTTTAAATACTTCACATGTTTCATAATAGTTATTTCGGACATCAATTGAAGCCGTTATTTGTGATAGTAGCGGAACAGACTTAAATGTTACTATCTCGCCAAATCCCGGAGATTGGAAGTAACTAGATTTTTATTGAACTTTCCTTATGTTCGTTGCTTTCTCTGTGACAATATATAATAGTTAAATGTATTTTTATTTAAACGGACATGAAAAAAAAAAGTGGAATAAATTTTTGTTATTACGTCGCCTTAACAGACTTTAACTATTGACCCTTAATAAAAATTAAAAAAAAAAGACAAAGCACGTCCTAAGGTACCTATTATCTGAACCTTAACGGATTTAGGATTCAGTCAGAGGGTAAGTGTCTGACGCAGACACACCCTTGATTGATACCGAGATAAGATCTATCACATATATTATTATATATACGTACATTGTATATTCTATTTGTTGTGCAGCCACACGCAGACAGACAGATAGCTGTTAAAAAATGGGCATATTTAAATAATAAACTGTAAGTTAGAACAGTCTGTTCATTTGCTATAGTTATATATTAATATGTATAATGTTTGTTAGGGAGCCTATTACGCGTCTAGTATATATTCATATATATATATATATATAATTGTGTGGCTGTTGCTTTATCAGTGTATGACTTGTGGTTCTAGGACAGTCAGCTGTGAGTACGGTCGGTGCGACCTGGTCAGTGGTCACAGCTGGTCGAAACCTCAGGCTATTAAAATATTTGTTACATACCTATTTATTAGTGCGGGATAAAAAATAATATATTTTAGTGTAAATTTAAGTTTAAAATGATTCTAAGTATATATAATATTGCTTATAATTATTATTATAGATATTCTATAGCTGTTCTAAAATCATCGCTTACACAATTGTGGAGACAAATCTTAACATTTGTGAGATATTGTTGTTATTATCACGAAATATAAACATAATTATATGAATAAATATAGAAGAAGTCCAAGTCACAGCCACGAATATAAGACAAAAGACTCTTTTTAATAAACCAGGATTTTTTGAATTTACATACAGCTTTGTATGTTTGTTCGCAACAAAAGCACACGTCGTTACGCTTTACATTTCGTACTTATTTCCTGCTTAGAATACTAACATGGCATATATTCATTTTAGATCTTCCTGCTATTGTTATAAGGATTAAATTTGATCACACATTAAAATTCATACGAAGAAATGCATCTGCTATTGTCTGCTGTACAAACATACGTGCAAATTTGGTTACGAAAGAATATTATTACCGACTACACCGCATAGTTGTTTAATTGTCTTGTTATATAAAGAAATAACAATTATTACAATTCGTGTTATTAATTATTATTATCATCATCATGGTCATCTTTTAATTGCAAAACTATATTAATATAAGTCGGTTTTCATTTACGTTCTTACGTATAATCCTCATTCATAAATGTTAGTAAATGAATTACGGTATACTTGACCTCATACGAACCTAGATAAATAGCTTACTCATCACTCTTAGGAAATACCACCTCAGAGCATTCAAGAGCTAAAAGAAATTATAAGGCATATAATAATAATCAAGCAGCATTCACAAATATATATATATATATATATAACATTAAGTAATTATTACAGTAATAAAATACTATTGAAAAAACAGTAACTAATCTCAGAAGAGATTTTCAGTGCTGATGCTTCCACAGAGAAGCACACAATTTACAAATAAGATAAGAAAAAATGAATAAAATTAATTCGATAAATATTGTAAAATTAAACAAAAAATAGAATATAATGACATGAGAACATGACGTCTTTCATAGTTCACATACGTCACATCATGTAAAAAGTTCAAGCTCTGATCTTGGCCTAATAAAGGAGTGTAATATTCGCGAAGGTGACAGCGAGGGGACAATGGCTCAGTGTGACCTCAATTGAACCCCTAATAAGTAATTTCCCAAGTGATTAATCGTAGGTATCGAGTGCAATCGATTCGCTATTTAAAGTAGGTCACTTGTCTGCAGAACTGTTTAGTTCTATTAATTATGAATTCTTTCTGCTTGTAGTTAGTTTATTTGATTGTTCGTGAACTACCACTCCGTGGAAAATGTGGAAAGTTTCCTCGTAATTAATTTTTCATTTGCATAATTTATTTATTATGAAGTAGGAATCTTTCTTTGTTAGCTGAATTTGGTTAAATAAATTATACAGATTTTAATAAAGTTTATCTCAAAGATAAACCGCTTTCAGCATTTTTTAAATAGACAAAGTTCAGTGTGCTGGATATGAAACAAACTGAAATTCGTACATCCTATAGAATATTAGGTTTACTAGTTGATACTCGCTACTACTCTTTATTATTAAGATAAATAAGATCAATAATGCTAGATAGCGTACACCCTTCCTATGACCTTGTCTATCATAAGCAGAATTTTTTTTTAAATCCATCGTGTAGTTTTGAAGATAACGGCGCCTAAACGAACACACATTTGCGCTTTATATAATGTTGGTATTTATATGACAATAAATATTAGTAAGTAATGCATCTTAATAAAAGTCAGTCAGTAAATAATACAGATATGAATCCTTCAAGCATTATTCCCACTACTAATGCCTACGCATAATTTGATTCGACTTTGTAAATAAAACAACTTCCGAGTGGGAGGAGACCGTTAATCAATCAGAGTGCAATCATGTGAAATCATATTGCAAAATCAATTTATTAGTTCAATACATGGTGTTGTATAAATAATATTATCGTTTGTACTGACCTATATCTATTAGTACAATACGAACGTATTGACATTAAACACTGAGCTAATATTATATAATAACACAGGCGAGCAGCCACAACTTCATAATTTCACTAAAATGTATTAGACAAATCCATTTTGTTATAATATCGAAAAGAAAATAAATTGCCAACCCTAATTTATAATTATCTGAAAAAATAAGTTATTGTATTTTATAAATACATTATATAAATACAAACAAAAGCCATAAATCGGTTCTTTATCGACACACCACAATTATTTACAATTAATATAATATTATTCTTGGCTCTCAGTAGGCTTTTCTATCTGATTTATCGCATTATCCAATAGGAGCGCGGTCGATAGCATCGAGTTAGCGGTTATCAACAAAGACTACGTCATTTATTATCTTTAAATTGCGGATATTTTGTAGATACAATCAATGTATATGTAGCTATGATCGGTATCAGGGCGAAGGTATGCGGTGAGCCGTCTTGACTTTTACTTACAGTTCAAATAAAAAGCTAACAATGCAGAAATACAAAAAAACTGGGCTTTGGTTTAAATCTCAACAAATATTAACAAAATATTAGATATAATAAAATAAAATGAAACAAAGATTCACAAGTCTATTGAATTTCAAATTAAAACTTCACTTCATGTAATATTAACGCGCGGAAGGCTCCGGGCACACTGTATATTCAAATGGAATGCGCCGGCGCAAACACCACGTAAAAGGTCACCAGTGTGCACTCTGCACTTTATGTAAGCGGAGAACTTGTGTACTTTACGACTCTTTTAAGACACACGACACAAGATGTAGCGATCACTAGACGACCAAGTTCTTTGTAAAAAAAAAATAGATCTCTTTCAAAAAGTGAATTTGGATATTTTTTTTTTTTGCCTTTTCTTCTTTGTTTCTTGCAAGCCTACTGACGTCCTCTCCTGCACTTCTAAGGTTGGTTGGTAGACAATGTCTTTGTGGCATTAAGCCTGCCTTTTGTACATTATTTTCTATGTTTTTCAATAAAGAATTAATAAATAAATAAAGTATGAACATAATTATTAATAATATTAATATAAATCGCTTAAAGCTCTATGTTCAGAGCACTTCGTACAAACATACCAAACCGTAACTTAATACGCAGGTGTATAGAATCCGGCAGTGCATGTAGCCGCAGAATCCACTCTCGTATATTTAAAAGTAAAAATAAACTAAGATAAGCAAATGGCAGGAATAAATAAGAATTATCTAGATGACTATCATCAGACCGTGTTCAGTCTTCTATGGAACTCGTACACTTTATTCTCTTATTGAAGATAAGACGTTATTGATAAGATAGGAAGAGAAGTAAAATCGGATAGTCTCATGATAATAATATGTATGAACTGAATGCCGGCTTTTTATCTTAATAATTGTGATTCATTATTATTAACCAACTGAAAATCCTTATAAAGTTGTTTTAAATAATTCTCATATAAAGGTTTGAGTTCAAAGATAGGGTCTATTAACTAAATATTTATTTATACTTTGAAAATAATATCTTTTTGTATAGTAATAGAATAGAACGTAACAAAGAGAACTTATCCTTTACTTAAGGGTTTCATGAATAATATAATTTGTTATTGATATCTATATTAAGAAACACCCACGTGTTACTGAAACAGGAAAGTGCACTCAGGTAAATAGTAAACAAAAACAAAATGGCATCTTTATTCAAGTCTCGTTGTGGAATGCACGTGCGCATAGTTTAAGCGCGCCCGTGGCCGGCGCGAATCGAGCGGTCTCACTCTTCGCACGCGCTTTTATGAAACAGTAGAGTGCGATAAGTGAATGTGTAATTGTAGTTATTCAATAGCGATTTAATTTCATATTATACATTATATCAACGTATTATAGTCTCTTAAAAACACACAATTTTATGTAAATGAAAGTTACGACTATATAAATGTAAAAGGAAACATGAATAAAATATTTATGCTACCGGAATAAGTACCGCCAGATTTCTTACAAATACGTAGTTTATATTTAAACGTACCGTAGAACATTGAATGTATCAATGGATAAAATAAACGTTGAATAACATTATACCAAGTGCTCTCAAAGGATTTCAATATACCTTTTCTCTTTTCAACTTTCATAGTTTTACTTTTTTGTTATCAATTCAAGGTTTGCCCTTTAAAAGGAATGTTAAGACCTGAGGCTGTGAAGGGATGAAAAAGAAACGAAATCTTCACATTCTCAATAATGTGTATTTTTAAAATAACAAAAATTGTGTCGCTCTGTAACAGTTTAGTAATAAATTATTTTTCATAAGAAACATTTTGGTTTATACTTCACATCATATTAATTTAATATTTTAGTTCATAATGACAAACTGTTGCTTAATATGAGAAGCAGATTATTGGCAGTATCTTAATTAAATAAAAATGACTACCTTAAATATCCATCGAGGTCGCTTCAGTGATAACATCGACCTGTAAAAAGCAACAAAAGTTACAAAAAAAAATAAATTTAACAATAAATTGTTTCATGACTCATCAGTTAGAAAAGTATAAAAAGGAAATCGTTCAACCACAAAAAAGCTCGCAAAACACATTTAGCGGCATTAATTAAGAATTTTCCAGTATATAGCGTCAGTTACGCATTTTGAGGGTAACATTGAGCGCGTGATGAATAGCCGGAGTTGCGTCGAGTCATTCTTTTATATTGCAAGTGTTATTTTTGCGCTAATGAGATCGCGTCTAATGGCTAACCCTTGAGCTTTTACACGCAAAATGATGTCTGCAAAGACAACCCGGGGGTTTAAGAAGCTTTTATTTTATAAAAGGGTGCTGATAGTCAAAGGGAATATATAGGTGACAATTTTTTATCTTATTCAGACGCAGAAGAAATTAAATGTTTTGAAAGCATTTACTTTATTTTGCTTATTACCTCTTTGATAGCTTCTTTGTAGTACTTATTTGTATATAGTAATGACAGTGGGGTGTTTCTCACCTAAGTTACATTTGTTTTTAGGAAGTACTAATAACCGAAATAAGTTTCATTATGTATTTTATGATCACTTGATTTTATTGAGAAAGAAAAGATAAGGTAACATATTGCAGCAAAAATGTACAACTTTAGACAAAATTTATTTAGTCAAAAAGTGAGTTAAATTTTGAATAGTATTTAAATACGTCGTTACGTTTGTCAGCAACCTAAGCTAGGAACGAGGGTCGTTTGAAAATATGAAGTCACTGTGAAAATTATGTTGGTAAAACACTCCTCAGTTAATTACTCTATACTTATTCGTCAATATGAACCTTGAGAACCGGACATAAGGACGTGAATAGCGTGAATCATTAACACGTAAACATTCCCACTTCGGCGACTGTACGCAACTCTTGTACCCTACTTTAATGTTTGCACTGTTATGTATGAGTAAAATCTAGAATACTATAAATGGTAGGTTTTAATGACGAAAGCTCCTCTTTAACTGGTTTCTAGTTTTTATTTTATTGAGAGTTACTTAAAATTAAAACTACTAATTTGATTCCTGTTTCTGATGTATGTATGTCTAATGTCTATTATTAAACAGGTATAACCAATCTTATTTTTTTATCACTCCAGCAAGTCATAAAAACTCCAGGAGTGCGTTTTTAAATTTCACGTGCAAACATTTTTCGCAATAATTAATATTTTTATATCCACGGGGACTTGAAAAACTCTGACCCGCACAGAACTAGGTCTCCTGTAACGAGCTGGTAACATATTAAAATACGAGTGGTGTACGAGTCCTTGCAAATCAAATACAACTCAACAACTTCATATTCTGTATATTTCACATTTTATTAAAGTTGCTTTTAATTATTGATGTACAAGTAACTAGTTTCAATATTACATTTTAATTTAATATAAATTAAAATAAATCAACAGAAATCTCAACTTGTGGAAGTAGAATATGCCTACAAAGTTTCAAACTATATAGTAGGTACAACATTAGGGAAGGGCAAAGGGCTGACCGCAACCGCACATTCTTGCAAAGTGTATTAAGTCTCATTTTACACGCAAAGGGCCTGTCCAACTTAGTAGGAAGTTTGCGCGCCAATGATGACCTATAATTACTGCGCCCTTTAGAATACCCTTCAGTAAATAGGTTCTTAACAGTAATAATACTGCTCATGGCACTTCAAAACTTTAAGGAACCCCAAATCTAAATCTACTATGTGAATTTTAGGGAAACATTCCGACTAATATACTTCAAAACAAACACAGAAAAGAGATTCATGAGTCTCCTCGTAATAAAATTAAAAGTCACAGCAGAATACGTGAATATTTATCAAATATAACGATGCCACAAATACGTGAGAAATAGAACCTCTTCGTAACAACCAAAGGTAATATTTACAATAAACATTAGCTTAATATCACCAGAACCTCACACGGCTTGTTATTAGAAAGCCTTTGAAAGTGATCGACAAAGTTCAATTAATAACATGTTCAAACTAGTCCACAATAACACCTACACGAACTTAATTCAGTCCCACTTGTTAAAACACTGTAGCTTTATATTTTACAAATACGATGCGGTCGGGTTGTTTAGCGAGGGCTTGCACATTTTGTGTCGTTTAGTTTTACTAATTATTATCATTTGTTCAAACATTTTTGTTGTGGTAATTTTGTATCAAGTGCTTTTAACGTTAGTAAAACCTCTATAATTAATTTAAAACTGTACTATTTGTATGAGAAACTTAATAACTTACGAGACTAGAGTGGTAGTTGAGATTATTTGATACGACGCAAGCATGGGCGCGTTTCGCCTGTCAATAACTAACACGCGGTGTTGGCAGCTTTTTGTAAATTGCGAATCTTGTCTGTCTTCTTGACATTTACTTGGCACAGATTATACAAAACTTAATATTAATAAAATATTATATAGCTATAAAAACTTAAATATTGTGAATTAATGGAGTCATTGAATTAAACTTAAGAGACATTTGCTATCCGTGTCTATAATAAAGTAAAATATAGTTTGGTTTATAAAAAATAACAGTTATTAATAAACGAAAGTGCAAATTATAAGCACCTCCACCACAATTAAAGCCTTCATGATACTCTAATTGGCAATTTCATTTATAATTTTAAGTCCAAATGAATTTTGACTACTTGTTTAATTAATTTATTATTAATGTAATACATGCTACATGGACAATGGGATCAATAAATTACAAGAGCATACCATGGAGTATGTGAGCCTGTAGTGGAATACCACAAATCATTCTTTGTTTTATCTTGATCAGCTTCAAAGGCATCTGGACGTTTCTCCAAGTTACAAGCTTAATAACAAACTAAATACAGTAAAACAATATCACATTTCACAACAACCAGAGCTGTGCTCCCGGCACCTTGTTATGAATTTAACAATGCAGCAGTATTGATAGATAATTTACAACTATTCAGTTTCGTATTTTAGCTAATTCCTCTAACTGGGCTATGCAAGCGAAATCTTATTAAAAATAAAATTCATTCTTTAGGTTTTATTAAACTTTTTATACACACAGTGTGTTAATTTAATAATGTTTTTACTTTTTGTTAAGTATAGATGCATAAGTCTCTACACGCTAACTCTTTCTCTCTGGCCATCAAACCGGTCCACAGCTTGCACCTGGCGTATTCATGTATTTACTAAATAACGCAGCAGCTTGTTCGACGAGTTTTTTTAAAGTATAAATTAAATGCCATTCATGCGTACTGTCATTAATATACGTCTATATATAACAGAACTCGCTCTGAGACGTTTCAATTTCGCTGAGATTTGTTTGTATCCTGTTCTAGGACTTACTATTTATTTATTAGCTGTGACTCGTAGTTCCACGCGCGGATTGGTGAACTTATTTACTATAAAAATAAGTAAAAGTAGTAGCCTAATGCTATATAACCTGTAGCATTCGTCAATAAACTATTACAATCGTCAGAAATCCTGTAGTTTCGATCATTAGCGCTTTCAACCAAACAAATAAATGTTTGAGTTTCACAATATTAGTATAAACATATGATAATCATGGTAGTAATTATAGGAAAAACTCGCCATACCGTAATACCAAAACACCGATATAACCGTAATCACACAAAATCTGATACAAGCCAATGCTAATTGAATCTGCGATCAGATCAATATGACGACATTACTCATAATTAGCTCATTGGGAGTCCTCACTATTGGAATATTTCTACGAGTTTTCGTTCATTTATGTATTGAACCCAAAACCGCTATGAATATTTATTTATTAGTAATTATTAGTGTTGTATCAATATACACCTTATTTATTATATACAGTGACTTTTGTTTTATGTTAATAATAATTGAAGCCTGTAAAGTATCGATTATTATTATTTTAAGGAAGGCTTTAGGTAGGCCATGTTGATTATGATTACATGTTTTTTTATATTTACACAGTTCACTCTATATATTCGTAGGTCTATAGTAATTATTGTCACATGTGTTCCTGGATGACTCTAGTCGTTCAGTTTAATATATTCCAGCGGGCGCGTCAGAAGTACTATTTACAGTTCAAAGTGTTCTTTACCACCCAGATATAAACAGCTTTACACTGCTGGCGGATGTCTATACACATCACATCACTACACTATAGTACATTTGCCGCGATTCGAAAACACGAATACGCAGTTACCTTATATAAAGATATTCCAAAAATTCAGAGCTCATCTTACGAGTTCCGAGATTGCATACGAACATATCGAATGAAAACAGACAGAGATAGAGGAAGATTTTAAATTTGAATATACAGTGTCCATTTAAATATAATTTTCTTTTTTTAATAAATAAGGTTAGTGTTTCTCGTGTGTAGTTAGTATTAAGATATTGGGTTATGATAAAAATGTTTTTTTTTTTTTTTTTTTTTAATAAAAACCTATATTTTTATTATAATAAAGCTTATGTTGTATCAGACAGGAATATATGATTTCAATTCCCGTAAGGCAACACATGAATATTTTTTGGTTCTGTAAGATGAAGTCTCGCGGGTCGCACACTGTACACATGACAAGTGAAGATGATCCCTTACCTAGTCTCAAACCTGACTACAAATATATATTATACTTCGTCATTATTTATTCAGTGACGACGAACTATAGTTTTAAGTTAATAATCATACAATATACGATTACAAACATAGTTTAAACCGTGGTATTTTGTGTATTTATTATTATAATCCAATCCTCAGTTATAATTTAATTTATGAAGCACAGTACAGATATTACCTACACCCGTTCATAATTTACCACACACCAGGCATGTATAAAAAAAGGCAGTACATAATATCTTCCGAGCGATAGATAGATAGAATACAACAAAAATTCTATATCAAAAATGTCTCACCGCATCAATCGAACCGTTCCCAACAGAGCGCTACTTTTTATATCACGGGAAAGTTCCCAGGAGTCAGAAATATCCGTGAAGAATGTAATAGAGAGAGCGTCAAGAAAAAACAATAATTCAACAACAAATCTCCAGAAAAATATTTCCGCGGGTCGACCGTAAGAGGAATTAAAGAAGGGAAGAATTATAATAAATAAATATTTTATAACAATATTATAGTATACTAAGATAATTAAAAAACAGATTCCATATATTCTATAGAAATGCCGATAGGTTTTTAATAAGAAAGTGAAATTAATTTAATTTTGTTTTTTTTTTCAGCATTACTGAAACAAATATTAAAAAATTATCATTACGAGTAAATAAATAATTTATTCAAATAGTTTATAAAGAAATAAAATATAATATTATAATTATTTATTTCTAAGTTCACAATTTTTTAGCACTGTTTTTAAAATTAAAAGAGTTTTAATTAAATTAATTCGGGGAATGGGCCGACTTTGATGAAGGTAATTATTAATGTTACTTGTAATTAAGTTATTTGATAAAGATTTATAAAATATATTACATCTTAATAAATATAACATGAAAATTTGTTTGTTTCGTTCTAAGCTGGATCAGACCAACGGATTAACACATTTTATCGCCGGAAAAATATCATCCCGGGGAATATACAAACAAGTGAGCAAAGAAGCGGGACGAAGGTAAAGAGAAGCATCTGGACATAAGCCGTAATACCAATCTACTTAAAATTATTACATAAAGTATAGCTATTTCATATCAGAAGCGTTTAAGCCCCACGGGGCTCGTAATGGTACAAACGTACAGAAGTACAGTATACTATCGGTACAACTGATAAAAAAGGGTCAGTGGGTATTGCAGACGATAATTACAGCTTAAGGTCTCGCTGACGGTAAGCGGATTATGACGTCTGCGCCCAGGGTGACGATGATTAACACTGCGTTTATGGGATACAG
This sequence comes from Mechanitis mazaeus, assembly GCA_959347395.1. Taxonomy (NCBI): domain Eukaryota; kingdom Metazoa; phylum Arthropoda; class Insecta; order Lepidoptera; family Nymphalidae; genus Mechanitis; species Mechanitis mazaeus. Next base: position 14,719,441 of record OY365743.1, read on the forward strand.
TTCACACATCGGCCTGCGCTTCTGTTATCATGAGTCGACAGTAACTATGTCAAAATAAACATTTACAAATATATCAGTTATTTATACATTTCTTAGGATTTGAAACTAGTCATTAAAAATAATATTGCTCACGATTGTACAATATTTTCATGGATTTACTTTTATCGCTCTAAAACATTTTGAAACATTTTCTGGCCTTACAACTATTTTAAGAAAAAATTAAAGCATTTAAGTTTCGTTTAATTTTTTCTTAAAATAGTTTTAACAAACTTCTAACTTTTTTAAAATATCAGTGTGTAAAAGATGCACTTACAACTAGGTACAGTAGACAAATTGCACTTGCGAAATTATTTGGTTGAAATAATTATATTAAAACCGTCACCCTACAGCAGGTGTTGTAGGGAGCAAATCCGTCATAAATAAATCAGATTTGACACTTTGAAGCGACGTTAAACAATTTAGGAGATAAATTTGATAAAAATTTGAGCCTCCACCTCGTTCTTAGTCACGCACCGTTTACAAAACTTCGTCTTGTAAATGTCGTTAACGTAAATTGGTGTCATACTTTTAATATCTGATACTTCATTTATTGGAAAGCGGTTTCGTTGAAACGATTTTGTGGCAACGCTTTAAAATATGGAAGAGAAAGCAGTTTAGTTTATAATTTTTATAAACGAACGTTTTTATTACTAAACTAAATGATAAACACACCATGGTCAGAATAGAGCCTGGCAAATATTTTTAGTGAAATATATCTACGCTTTGATTAGTTTCATACCATTCATACCTTCGGTATGTGAAATGTCTGATACATCTGCACAATAGCACAGCGCTTTGACTGACCTAAAAACTGAAAATAGGTTAACATTCAGTAGTTTTATTGGTGCTCACTGCGAGTAGTTTTTTCCTCTGGCCTAATAGCCCATTGTTGATAAGTTATGAGAGGTAACAACATCGACGATGCTGCAAGGGCGAAGGTTCTTTATAGGGGTAGCGGTCTGAATAGATCGTAACGTCAGGTTTCAGGAAATCCGTAGTCTGATGGAGTCCTTGGAAGATAACTCTTAAAGTTACCTGATTTACTGATGGCGTAAACTACAAAAGTTTCGTGCTTAAGTTAGCAATGTTAAAAAAAATAGTAAAGCTATTGATCGTCGACTCATGTCATAGTCAAAAGAGCTTTTTGAGAGAATAATAATGTCAATTTAAATATATTATAGAATAAAATAAAGTAAATAGTGTCACTGGCTCCAGTTAGACTATTTACATTAAATAATACAATTGATACTGTTTAAATTTGCCACAGAGTATTATTTCCCCATAAATCAACCCGTCCCCGGGTCACCGCGGCCCTATCACACAGACTACATGAGCAACCAGTCCCAAGTGATTAATTGATTAGCCGGAGGTTCGTTTGTAAGTAATTTTCATGATTTATTAGATAACTTTAAGTATTAACTCACTGGTTACATATCGGAAGCCAAAACTCAAGCAAGCAAATTTCCACTCCGGCGGTTTTTAAATACAGTTACAGTGGTGGAAGTAATTAAGCAGTAAAAGGAGCTTTTAAATTGAATTAATTAATTGGAGCAAAGGGTATACGTGATGACGTAGTAAATGGCGCGTGTAAGAAATTTGATGAAATATACTCTATATTAAAGAAAATTAATTTGTTTTCATACCAGGTTGACTTCTGGTTGAAAAGCAATTATATGTTATACGCATTTTAAATTAAGCTTTTATATATATTAATATTAAGTATACGTAATACACTGTTATTTGTTGGTTCCAAATATTAGTACTTAGTAGACCTTTTGCCTTTGACCTCAACGTTTATAAATGCGGGTCAGAAATCCGCAATTATTTTTTCTCATTAAAAGTAGAATTGAATCTAAATTGTAACTTGAAACGGGAATCGGCATCAATGGCCAATGTCAATAACATCGTTTACAAAGGAACTGAAATTCGGTGAATCAATTTCAAAACCTTTAATTGGCCCTTTCCAGTAAAGGCTTTTTGATGTACCTCCCTTGCGATTTAAGAAAATGGAGGGAAAGGTACGACAAAGAATTTAATTGATTCCAGAGAAGAATGTCTTTTCAAGACGGAATCTCGAGCCTTTCTATATCTCTATTATTGGAATAGTTTTACCGGGAAACGGTTTTTATAGTGTTATTTTTCAGATCTACTTGTATTTAAAATTTATATTTTATTTCTTAACTAAACGTTTTTTAAAAATACTTTTTTGCTACTAATTTTATTATAATAAAATAAGACTTTTATGATATTTACGGGACGCTATTTAAAGTCCATTAAATTAGAAACAATATGTACAATGAGATGAGGAGTAAGGAGACAGTGAGTGTATCGGGTAAGCTGCAAACGGACTCATCCATTTCAAAGTTGGAGTGCGGCGGCGAGGGGAAACGCTTAAAGCATCCGTAATCAAATTTCACTCGAGTCTTTAAGGGTTAGAACCGGCGACTTTGAGCCTCCCTAATAAATTATATTGCCGACAAAACTGCTTCCGAGTACGATACAGTTCGTTGACTCATCTAATTGGTCCAAATTCGAGACCCGGCTTTATAATTGGTCGGATTCATCCTGCATGAGCCACAAAATGAGTACATATTCGAACACGGCCAGATTAGAAGTGTCAAGAAACCGCAACACTAATATACCCCTCAAACATACCTAATAAGTTTCGACTTGAAGCTAATGAAGATCCGTAAAGACGCGAAAACAAATTTCAAAGTTTTAGGGTTTTGACTTAAAGTTTATAGGACCTCAAATTCGAATATAGGCTCTTGTTAATTAACGCGCCTCGCAAGTCCAGAGATAATTTCTTGAGGTTACACTGGGTCATGTAAAATGTTAATATTATATATTTACTTGATTTCGAATATTTAAAATTATATGGAATGAATTTAATTTCAATATTAATTAGTGTAGCATACTAAGTAATTTGAGTTAATACACGAACAGGTATAATCAAAGCTAGATCGTCTAAATCCATCCATCCTAAACTCTAGACAAAATTAATGATCCGTTTTAGAGCCAGCTTTATCAATCCGGTATTCAATTCGTAACGCTCCTGTGATTGAGTTGGGAGTCACATAAGTTTACGTAAGCCGTGAGGCCGCGTAGGGCCTGCTCGTCATCAGTATTATTAGCACGTACGTTCCTTGTAAATTTTAATTACTGACATCCCCGTAATGACACGAGTACATGCACGTTCGAGTACCGAAACTAAGTTTAACAATCACAGTTTGTTCGCTAAAACAAATTTCTTAACCAAGTGAATTCTCCAAGATTCCCAATTAAACGAGCGACAATCTGGAGTTCTCCAACGCGACAAGTTCCGAATCTTGAAAAGAATTCCTTTCTAATTAGTATAAGTTAATGCAGTCGTAGGTACAGTCCCAGGCGTGTAAGACGCCAACTTTTAATTACTGCTACATCTCAATGTCAATCAGGAATGTTTTGGTTGCTTTTTACCCGAATCCCGATAAATCTTCGCCGCTGTTATTCTCAGATTAACGGCGACCAGCTGTTGTGGGAATGATGTTTTTGCTTAGCGGGTTGCAACCACAAGATTAATTTATTGCGACTAATTTACTTTACTAGCCTACTTTCAACATATAGGATATGAATAGTTATATACAACTAAATATACTATTCTACAATAATCTGTTTTGTAATAGTGGTACAGAAGGCAGGTCATTACGCGCCTATCTGTTTGACAAATATATTTTATTCAATCCATGACTAAAAGACTTTTCTCTCTAATAGTTTTAGTGAAATTTTATTTTTATTCCAAAGCGATACGCCATAGGGATTCTTGTTGATAATATTTCCAAGCGACATCTCGCCCATCACCTTGTACGGAACTCATTACATGCAAATCGCGATATCTCCGCCCCCGCTGCGGTGCTATCGAGGGTAAGATGCGTTAGTTGGTCGCTCTCGTCCCTCTTATGCGGCAGTTTAGAGACATTGTGATAATAAGTCCGAGCCCGTCTGAACTTAGATTATCCTTGTCTCAACGAAGCGGCAGATAGAGTAGAGATACACCGCACAATTAATATAATAAGCGGTTAGTATTCAGCGTTTTATGTTGAACTTTGCGAAATGCGTGGCTTACATAAAGTCTCAAAGCTACATTCCATTCTATACGGTCCACTGAACTGTATAAAAACATTCTTTAGGCGAGGTCTCCGGTACAAAATTAAATAATTAATATAAGATTTTAAAATGAGGTAAATACACCTTGATCTTTTAAATAAACCCCACGCGATTAGACACACTGACCTCCAATGGCTTCTATCTTAAAAGCCAATTACTTTTTGAGTATGGTATTATCGTACTTATAAGCTTTATGAGTGAAGTTGAATCAGAATCATGAATCATTGATACTATCTTTTCAAAGATGTTAATTTCGCAAATCATTGTGCCGTTAAGTGAGAACCGGTCATGTGATTCAGTGAAAATATCTGTACACTCACTAAATCTTACTGAATAATTGATTCGGTTTAATAACATAACTTAAAGATATGAGAAATTACAATTATTGATACTCTTAAATAACTCAGTCTATTTGGTTTCCCAACGACATTAACATTCAAAAATATTACAATATTTTTACATTTTGCATATTAAGTATATGATTAAATTTTCTAACTTCGTTTTTCTACTTTATTATAATTTCCTTGAATATGGCAAAACCAATTTGATTATTCAATTGAGGCTTTCGTGATCACTCATGAATATCGAATGTTATTTCTGTAGTTTCGGGTACTCTGATATATTAAGCTCTTTTTACACATTCAAGTTGATCACAGTGTATTTGTAATTTATAAGAAATTATAATTAATGTGAAGCAAGAGCAAGAAGTAAGGATAAATGTAAGTACATTATTTCTCTCAACTTGATTGTTTTGATACCCTTTTTCCTGCAGTCAAAATGGCTCATTTCCAATGTGTGACCGAAGATTAAATATAAACTTACGCTGTTTGCTTTCGCTAACTGTGATGTCCCTGGGGTGACAACTTCGCAGACGACAATTTGTCAGCTTTCCGTTGCCGGCGATCGAGTTTAGACTATTTTTGTTATAAAAGGACACGGTTATGGCGACTTTCGTATGATATTCTGCGGTTATCCCGCGGCCAGCCGCTGACCGGCTTCGATACATCGTACATTATATATTTGATTTAACACTAACATTGTCTTTATTCAAAAGAACTTCAACGAGTAATAAAACATTAAAGAAATATTTTATTATATATTTCGTGATCTTCATACTTCGATAATCAGTTTAAAAATATAGTTCCACTGGAACCGCTAAAATAGCAAATATTTAACCATTTAGATTATTGGTAGTAAATATTGAGAAACATATATAAAATGAATTAAGATTTACCTGATTACCTGATTAAGATTTTATTTTGTATTAATCTATGTTTCCATAACGTACGCGTATGTAATCTTACGCTTTTGTGAACAGGCCAATACAAATATATAAAGGGAAAAACGGGTTTCAGAAGAAATATTACTTATTTCTTTTAGTCGACGACGCGGTAATCACATTTGCTTTGTTCGTTTTGGTCCTTTCATTCGCTTAATCGTGTTATTTCGGGTACTTGGAGCAATCTTGTCGCAGCGTCGCGGGGCTGACCGATGATTTATTAGTGCTTCGTCAATCAAAAATTACTTTTCTATTAACTACTTATTTTTACACATTTTTAATGTACATAAACATATAAGATATTTTAAAACTTGCAAGTTTCAAAATCATTAACACCTTGCCGTTATCACTGAATTAACACTATCATTATAATCACACTGGACTATAAGTACAGAACTCTATACACAATTATCAAGAAAAACATAAAATAAGAACTTTGTCATAAAACAACACACCATATGAGACGGAGTTAATTAAATTAATATTGTCTTTGTTGTCACCACAAAACTATGCCGGTGAAGTCACAGGCAATCACAAGTCAAGTTTAATTTGCTCTTTCGCTTGTCAACAATAACTTATACCACAGACGTCGAAACAGGAAACCGCCGAGGAAGGAAACAAGTCGGCGAAAGACGCTCAAGATAGTTGGGGAAATGCGTGAAAACCGAAATACAATACATCTAATTTTGTTTGGCCTATTTTAGCCAATAAATGAGAAAGCGATGAGCGTTCACAGATTGAGAAAATGGTTGTATTTCACCTAATTTATAGGATTACGAGATTCCTTACACGTGTGTATCAAAGTGACGATACATCGTGCTCCGGTGATTAAGCAACTCCATTACTGTTTACAATATCTTCAAGCACTGACTAAAAAAGTTGTATTTTGGTTTATTATTTTATTACAGTGCAAGTTATCATTAATCGTAAGTCGTATCGTAATCGTAAGTCGTATTATATTACGATATAATACGTAACATACACATTTATATATACGAAGGTGCATTCTCATCTCATGACGTCATCGTGCTACGGTTGATACAACCATGTGACTCGACAATTACTGTTTTATTTGCAACACGTGAGTTTATATTTAACTATGTTATAATAATTTCAGACATTCAAGAGTTATTGTATTATTTGCGACGGGTGCATTTAGTAACAATATGCAACTTGTGAAACTGTTAGCATATTTTTTTGTATTTAGACTTATGATTCATAATTACTATTACACACAATTATCCGGCTGTACTAATGTGAATAATATTTCAATTTGCTCGACTAGTTTGAACCATCGCGGTCCTTAATTATGAGTTCGGGGCGCAGTGGAATCGCGGCGTGAAATGTGAAACTATTTGAAATAGTGAATAACATACTTATACGTAAATACAGGCGGATTTATGTGCATTTATGTGTATGAAAAGTAGGATTTCAACAGAAATAGTTTTAATATAAACTAAAAATATTATAATTAATTGTCTTTTAGTTATTGAACAAAAACACGATGTAAAACCAATTCTCCGAATATGGTAACAAGGAAATAGAAAAAATCACATCTAAATTTTAAATGTGTCTGAGTCCCACTCACGTGACGTCATAGCACTAGGAAACTATGAATTACTGTGAATGAAGTGTGCCTTTCGCTCGCGTGTTTAATGAACACAATTCATAGTAAATAATGTGAATTTGTCTTGTTCCCGGTTATTTACAAGTGATCGCGTCGACGTCGGCTTTATTCGTTTTATAGTTATTTATTACGTTGATAATTCATACAAATGAGGCTTTGTGAATAAATGATATAATAAACTTTTAATAATATTAAAATACTGTTTTGTTCGCTAACAATAATATATCATATTTCACTTGACCGAGACGAATTATTCAAGTTTTATATGATGTTGCCAAATACCAGCAGATTGTACACAAACAGCCAACCTAAGAACAATAAACTACAGAGAAAATAACATATTTTCTAAATGTTTATCTATGTTATGTTGTCCTCCTAATCTAATTTATATTCTGTCGCTGTTCATTTATTCGTGTCTCGATGACGCTACGAGTTTTTTTGGGTCTTTGTTAAGACGCTATTAAATGGCAAAGGCAGTGACATCAGCTCTCAAGGACGTTTGAATATTTATCTTAAAAACTAACAAAATTATACTTATAATGAAAACAAAGTTTACGAAAGAAGCGATAACATTTAAATTTTTAAATTGTTAATATACCTGCTCGGGCATTGCCTGCAGTGCTTTAGTTTTAAAATTTTAAAAAGTAGCGTTAGTTTTAATCTTTGTTATAAGTAACGTTAATAGCGAGTTACATAAACAAAACACAAAACCGTCCAGAAATTAGCATAGCAAGCTATAAGTGGCAATATACCGAAATGACAACAAAAAGCAGTAAAAAGCAGTAGTAATATCACCGGAGATAGCCCGCGTAAAAATTTAAATTAGATGCAAAAAATACATAACGTTGCACGGCACTAATGGTGCTGGCAGCTTTTAAATATTTTTGTCCAGAATGGGGTTAGGTTCGTCTCTATCCAGCCGCGGCATTGTTTAAGAGGTTTAACATTACCTTTTCGCTGTGATGCTTTTGTTTTAATATGTAAATTTACATTACAAACGCTGGAGTTACGATAAATGTGAGCTCTTTATTAAACCTCGTCTTAACCGGGAGGAGATTATAGTGAAGTATGATGAAGGGAAAAATAATTCCATTTTAATAGGAAAAAGTGGAATTCTGTGTAAATCCACTGACCTATTAAGATAATGTTGTTCAAAAGGATGGAAATATTCCTGGTACTGGAGGGCACTTGCCCCTACAACTCAATTAATTAAAATTAAAATATTTTCATATTGACCCGCATTAGCAATAATGTTAGCATATATCTCACCGACTATATCATCTACATTAATTTATTCAAGTGAGATATATGAGTTCAAAAAAAAAGGAATTTCCAGTAATAGGTAGGTACATTTGAAAAGCAGAATTCCCTACAAAAACAGTACGCTACCCGAACCCAACATTCAACATTGATAGCTTCAATAAAAAGCAAATCAAAAGCCTATTCCGATATCGACATCGCATTGAAACTCATCCTAAGATACGATTGATTGAACGAATAAATTACAGTCTAAAAATATACACATGTTTCACATCCCTGCGATCTATGAGCCCTGTATCAGTTGGTATTTGAGCGTTTCATTCAGGGAGTAAACAAAGAGGCTTCGCTGGCTGACTTTTAGCCGGGTTAATTAGAATGTCAACGGCACTTATTAATCAAAATGACATGGGCGTTCAGCAAGCTTTTGTCTTTACAATATTTGTCCCTTTCGACGCGTTTGAGTTTCTGGCGCGCCATTTGAACAATTTTTTTCAGTAATTGTTTACTTTCGTAATAATTAATCATGCTTTTAGCGATTTTATATCTAAAATATTTTTTCAATTTGTCAAATAAATGTATCTTACGTTGCGCTACCATAATAATCTTTGAGAAAAACACCAACCGAGAAATTGTCACGTCAATATCAAACAATTTGTTAATATTGAAAATTGTATAGAGAAGACGCGTCACCTTACACAACCTGCTAATCTATCTCTATTATCGGCGATGGCGTTGCACATAATTACGTCACGGATCGCTCCCGCATCATACGAGCATGTGACGTCGAGGTGACGTCATCAATCACAGGGACATTAAATATATAAGGATACGAGAGGAGGGTGTGGTGTGGCGTTCTTCATTAGATGCATGTGAAAGACGTCGTCGGCACTAGGAATTAATTAAGCTTAAACTAATAACATGCCCGCCTTGCGCCTCATTACTGACTATGCTATGAATAAAGGGCAACAGACACCTACTTTAACTTATATATTACGAACGCGTTGTAAATGCTAATAATTTGTAAGTATTCATTTTATTTTGTAATCCATGGCACAGAGCACGGAAATTGAAGTAATTATGTCTAAAATCATATTAAAGTTCCGCTGTGAAACTAAATACATTTCTCGGTATTTAACGCCATTTAAAGACATTGTAGAAGGGAAGCAATCCAGCGGTTTGATAGTTTCAGAAGTTTCGAAGCGATACGCGCCGAAAGAAGTTTCTCGAACGTGAGGCGACTAAGTACTTAGTCTCGAAACGAAAGACTTTCGAGATAAATTCTGTGACGAAAGTATCTGAAGGTAACACGCGATTAAGATTACGTAACTCGGACGCAGAAGTTTTACACTTTTGTCATATCAGTTGTAAACTTTGAAACTTAAACAGTACAGGAACGAGAGACGTTAAACTCATATATTAAAAATATATTACCTAATTCAAACATAGTAGTAACATTATATAATATGAGCTATTAAATGGTAGTCAGAGGAGACTAGAGCTGCATGTACTGAAACACCGTAAAATATATTTAAGCTGGTCTTGCGTGCGTGATCCGATAGAACAGCACGCGAGGCGCATGCGCACAGCGTTCATTATTTACAAATGATTTTCAGAATCAGCCACATGCTCACCTGTTCAGGAACAAGAAAACATTAATAAACCTTCTCAAATAATGTCGGTTTTATCAAGTGCGTATTCTTTTAAAATTACAATTTAAAAATAAGTCCGTAATCTATATAAAGAAACAATATTTTTTACATCGATTCGCAATCATTTTAATTGCTACCAAAAAATAAATAATGATGTCATACGATTCGAGAATTCTCCTCCATATCTCATTTTAAAGATGAAAGAAACAAAAACAATTACACCGCGGCTTAATTCAGAGAATGGTAAAATAACACGTCCAATTAAGAAAGGCGATCGGAATGGAGAGCTTTTTTGTACTTGATTGAGAAGTTAAACAGATCTTGTAGCTTTATCGAATCGCCTTGGGCTTTTAATGAATATATATCAAAGATGAACAAACGATTTCACTTTATATATTTATTTTAAATTGAATTCAATAATGACAAAGTTATAATATAGTATCGTAAGATTATGTTATTATATTTTAATAATTCGAAGTATAACTTTCTTAATAAAATCCGGTAGAAATAAAGTATTGTATAAAAGGTTTAATATAGCGGCGGTATATCGTCAAAGTGTATCGATAAAGCCATATTAAGTATGCAAGTCAGAATCGAATCGAGTTTAATTCGATCGCATCGAGTCGATCGTTTTGCAATAAAATTTCAAATGTCAAGTGAACGTTGCGCCGAATTGCCATTTAAATAAATCTGAGAGATAAAGTCACATGAAAAATATACGATGGTAATTTCAGTAATCGTGATAATAATCTGTAATGAAATAATACCTTTCAGGACTTACTTATTTGTTTTAATTACAATGAAATGGTTAAACTAGAGGTAAATGTTCGAACAAGCGGCTACCAAATCCAAATTAAAATTTCTTGCTAACTCAAAACGAAAAGTTCAGTAAAAGTCTATATAGACTATGTAGGTTTTGGTGTTAGACAATATTTCTACTAAATATAGAAGTAATACAAAGTTTTCATACTGTCTAAGCCGTCATAGATCTAATATATGTTGCATATCACGTCTCACTTTAACTACACAAACAAACATTCATCACAAAAACTTTAGACTTGTTTTTAAATATTTCACAAAGTGACATCATTAATCATAGACCTAAATGTTATTATAAAAATAGATACAAGTGTAACAATAGAAGAAATGAAATAAAGCGCTCGTCTGATATCCTCACATCTCCGCGAATTGGTTCCGGACAAATTTAACTCAATAATTTCTGGTCGAAATATCACAAACAATGCGTCTCGCTCCCCGCCGGAAACGTTTTGGTGAACAACAAATTCTATCAGGAAATAGACGGACGTCAAAGCATTTTCATACAATATATTTATGTTAGAAGCTTTAGTAAAGTTAGGAAAGAGACATTGAAACTTCGCGACGATCGCTATTGATGATTATTAACAGACCGAAACTGAAAGAAACATACGGGATAAAGTACCTTTGAGACATGTCCAGTTTATTACAAGTCGATGCAGCTTTATACATGTAACATCGATAAATAATCAAGGAATTACAACAAAAATATAACGTATAAAAATATTTATTTTTTTAAATATATACTTACTGTAAGAAGTAAGAACCCTTATATATTTTTTAAGATACTAATATGAAGATGGTCCCAGGGGCGTATAAAAATGTAATATCTCTAAAATATGTTAAAGTTTTCACTCGGGTCAATATCAATTTTCTAAATAGAAAAACCTTAGAGGCTTTGATAGCGATCACGGCTCTAATACCGGTAATGGCTAAGACACGGGAGAGCTTCGGTTCTGAATCAAGAAGATTCGGTTCGATTTTCCGAATCGTTTGCACCGAGAGATAACGAAAATGACTTCAACTACCGGTTTATGTGCATCGAATACTGTCGTTCACCAGGAACCTTGTCAGATCGTTCAGGTCCAGAGCTGGCTGAAGCTTCTGTGAGTGAACCTTATATAATTAACGTTTATGATATCGTGGAGAAATTATGAATTTAGAAATTGAAAGCATTAACCTTAATAGTTAATTAAAAGGAATTATAAATGGTTATTCTGGTACTTTAAGCGACTATTATTATTATAAAAAAATATATTTATTTACTAGTAATGTTCTATTATTATTTCATTATATACGTACCAGAGGAAATATTAGCTCAGCAACAAGACTGTCATTCCCGCACTATCTGAAAAGTAAAACAGGAAATTATTGCAAAGTTTTAATTAAAAGAGGTTTCCTTATTTCTTGTTTAAATTTATTAATTAATTTTGCCGAAAAGGTCAATAGCTAAAAGACTCATCATTGTTCAGGTTGTCTTTAAGTCGTGTATTATATCTTGAGGTACAGCATGTCTTAATATTATATTATTATTGTTAATTTAATTTAATTTTAATACAGCTTAATTGTAGCTGGAAAATGTGTTGATAACAATATTTTTAACATATATCAAAGATTATTTTTAAAAGATTTTTAAATAATATACTAATATTGTATTTAGTAAAACTGCTGTCTACAATTTTACAATACGATTTTCATAAATTCGTTTGTTTATTTTAAAAGGGAAAATATTACAATAGTCAATACTAGTTTTGATGTTACTTCTAGACGAATAACACAAGGGAGATATGTAATTATTCATACATCTACTTAGACGGGAACAGCTAGTATTTAATAAGTAATACATGCTGTCTCCTGTGAGATAAAAATGTTAAGTAATTCGTCCCAGTAACTTGATGGTAAACAAATTATATAAAAGAAAAAATAACAACACAGAGGTAAAAAACATTAAACATTTCCAAGCATTCTTATTAGCGGAATGAATTAAATGATATATATGTATATATTAAAATATCTTGAGTTGAATAACCTTTTCAATTTTCCCCGACAACATCCCGGGCCGCGAACGCGTGGGAATGCGAGGTACAACGCGAATTATCTAGATTACATTGCCTTCCATGTTACAAAGGATGCATAATGAGTTTCGCAGTGCGTCGCAACTGTTTAAAAGTGTCACGGCAGAATGGACCTGTAAGGAACCGTACACACCTACACGATACAACATTAAGATATTGTCGGATTGTATATACTAATGTAACAATAATGCTATCTGCTTTAATTATTATAATTTTGATATATTCTATTGAGTAACTCTTACGTCACCGTGTCTACATTTTATAGCTGAACTTCTAGCTTCTAATTTTAAGTTTGGTGTGATCAGACCTTTACACGAACGATTAAGATGATGATATCATATTTATGTGTCATATTTGAATGGCTTTGTAATACATATTAGGTAAGAAATAAAGTCGATTTCATCTAACTTTAATGTAATCACCAACGGTGACTCAATGCAAGAATTTCAATTCGTGATTCGTCTGTTTCCGTGAGATTCGCGATAACACTCTGTTTTCAAGTTTGAATATTATGAAAGTAACAAAAAACACTTTACAGGGGTTATCTAACAATTTATATTATTAAGACAATTAGTCCATGTAGAAGAATAACAAATAAATGTTGAGTGTTAAACTATGAAAGTGTAAATTAAAAAAAAAATAATAAAAATCAAAGACAGTTTTAAATTTTAATTTACAATAAAAAAACTACTTCCTGGAAACGACTTTACATTTACAAGTCATTTACTAGTTAATTATCTGTGAAATTGTTGCCATCTGCATGTTGATGGCACGAAATCACCGCAAACCAACGAGCCGACTGAGTCACCTGTTGGGCAGATTAGGGGGTCCCTGGAGGAACCTTGGATACGGTCAGTTGGACGGACAAATCTAATCTTTTTAGAAATACAGACTGAAACATAAATTAACGATAACATACTTTATAGGAATTTCAGGAAATTAATTCTTGGTAACAATTAAAATACAAAGAAAAAACAGTTACCGTTGGAGCAGCAGATAGTGAATCCCTTGAGAAATTATTTGATTCGCTCAAATGTAACGGCAAATCTAAGTTGAAATGTACACTCAACTTGAAAATTACATAAACCAGAAAACATTAGATAATATTAGACTGTACGTACAAATAAATAATAAAATATAAATATAATAGCTGTTACCATGTCTAAAATGTTTTCTAAAATAATTATAATTCTTGACAGAGACATCCTTTGTTACAAACCAAACTTCGCGATCCCTGATAAATCCCGGTCAATCCCAGATATACCCGGGATTCGAACCGGACGCGGGACTAATGTCGCGGCCGCCGGGACAAATAGTCCGTTGGATTAGAGACGCCTTGATTAACTAAATGTCGTTTACTCTTGTTTTGTTATGCACCCCTGGTACTTATGATACAAAAGCTTGAAGCGTTGCAGGCATGCAAATTACGGTTTTAAATATAAATGTTATTTTTCGTAACGATTAAACAAATGTCGTTAATAAAATTTTTAAATTGCAGGTATAAATAACTTTTAATTAAGCCATATTTAACGGCACGAAAATGTTAGACGACTTAAAAAAAGTGAACGAGTCTCGTTCACTTGACCACGATCCAACCCCCTTAAATGTCTCCACCATAATTGGTATTAGTAACTTCTCATGGTGAACGACGGATGTTTGTAATCTGGTATACGGGCCGGTTAATGGCCGAATTAAATGAATGAACCGCTGAGGAAGAGCGATAGCACCCTGTGGGTTTGAGACAAACATTATATTATAACTTTATATCGTATAGATGTGTCTACTTCAGTAATCTTTACAATAATTATTGTTTGAACTATCTAAGATTAATAGGTATATGTTTCTTTACATTGTAATAACTACTCACTTATTATAGCATTTCTTGGAAGTCGAGTACTTATGTGCAATTATAATATTTCTAAGAAAAAATATATTTAACAAAAAGCTGTGTTTTGATGTGATATCGCTAAACATTCCAATGTTGCCTGGGAATCGAATCCAGGAAATCCGTCACTTGAAGCAGATACCGTTACAGTTGCATCACTGTGCGCAACGGCACAAGTTCACATACACTCAATTATATTAGAACCGGAACACAGAGATTGCTTTAATTCCATAATCATTGTACAGTATAATAGCAAGGACCATTTCACTGCACTGCTCGATATCTACAAAGTAATGGAGCTCAATTTATGATGGTCAAATCGTATGGAGAGAGCTATATCGGAGTCATCACTCATATTCTTTGCGGTGTCACGACCAGCCCGGGGCTTAATCCAATTTAAAATATATCCAGCCAATTTAAAAAGTTCGACTTATTTTAGAATGAGAATGTCGAGTGAGGTACTACTGAAATGTACAGGGTAGCGTCTTGAGAGCACGTGAGGGCGCATTGACCGTCCTATTTAAATATTCTACCTCTTTGAATATATTTTTAAAAGAACCGCTGCAACGTGCCGCCTCTTAATCATAAGCCTGTATTATATGTAATTAGCGAATCTTAATGTACGAGGCCGGATACTGTTTATTGTTCATCAAATTATTATATATATCCGTTTTTTTGGTTTGTAATATATTAATATGACAAATAAAGAATAATAAGTAAATGTTTCTAATATTTAAATTAAACTCAAACAGAATGTTGTTTGAAAACCAAACTTTAAAATAGTTGAAATGTTAGCAGTTGAAATGTACATACGTTTCAGAGTTAAATAGGCGAAAAAAACATTGGCTCGGAAACTATAGATGTTGCAGTGCCTTCACGGTCGGTTTCGCAGATTTCGACCGTGATGAATGACGTGGAAAAAAGTTAGGTTTTGTTTTGGAACAGGTATCTCGACGCATTAAGCAGATTGACGGCGAACCCGCGGCTAGGGCCCTCACTTACCGTTATTAAAACCTTTTAAAGATTCACTGCACGGCCGCTTTGAGGGGTTATCGGGGTTATCGCTGTTTCTTGTTTTTACAATTTTCTATTATGAAAAATAATACAGTTTCAACACAAAATGAAACTCAGTTAGAGTTTTATAATTAACGTACGTACGTTGGCTCCAAATTTTTATCACAAGTTCACCTGAAATAAAAGAGTATACGTAGAATAAAAACGTGTGTAATGAGGTCGTCTCTTCTCCACTCTTAACAGATACACTATCATTACTAATACAATTATGTACAGTAACTTTAGATTACTCCTTCCCTTGATCCAAATTTAATTAACATCTTTTGTTATGGAGATATCATGGCTTCCATTATTATATATTGAATAAAATGCTTCGTCACGCTTATAAATTGCTTAATGAAATCCCAGCAGTAGTTCTGATATAAATTAGTAAAATGATTAACTTTATAACGTGAATAGATAATTTCCACTCAGCATTATTATAAAACGTAAGCTTTTTCTTTCTTATCATTTAAATAATGTATCGGATACATTTTAATAAAGAATAAATTTCCAATTATGAGGAGAACTTAACGGCTGTTACATTATAACACAACAATACTAGTTTCTTTATTACATAATGTGAATGTGTTTACACGACTACCACTGTGACGTGATTTATATCTAACGTAATGTTCAATTTTATTTCAAGTATCAAAACCTTTATAGTTATACTATAGTTCTGTAGCCATTGTACTCTAACGAGCATGATTAATACTTCGCCTACGAGGTCTATTATACGATGTAAATTATTGTCTTTTAATGTAATTTTAATATTTATATAATCTGTGACTGTCCGCCATCTTTAACATATTTTGTTCAGTTCTACAGTTACATGTTTGTCACGTTATATTTTGTGTAATGTGTTTATTAAACTCGACAAAAATTATAAAATGTAAAAAAATATTTTAAGCTATTCTTTTACCTTATTGTAATCACTAGTTCGATGACCTTATAATAAATTAAAAATGATGGCCATTTGCAGCACATGTGGCTGAACTTGAGTAACAACGCGTTGAGATGAATTTTATCATTTTTTGTGTTGTTGAGTTTCATCTTGTCTTTACAGATACGACTGAAACTTTCTGCGAAGCACATTTTAATTAAAATATCTATTATAACTTCGAAATGGAACTCGCAAAAATAGATCCAAATCTGGTAAAAATAAATAATTAAATAAGGATTTCAACATTGATCTTCTCCTAAAATTAGTTTCAAAAACCACATTTCGTTATTTTATATAAAAAAATTAAAATTAAATTCTGATATTTAAATAAAAGATAGAAGCCGATGAAACGATTGAAAAACTTAGTATGATTGTAACAAACATTACCGTCACGATACAAACGATAATATCATACAGAATGTAAAATTCATCGCATCGAGCAGCGATACGGTAGCTCAAGTGGTAGAGCGACGAGACGGTAGTTCAGAGGTAGTGGGTTTGAATCCTACTCGTATTGATAAATTATTAATTCTATATTTCATATGACAGACTTCACAGACAGACTTATATGTAACAGGTTATATGATGTATGTTTGCATGAAAAACAACTATATTATATAAAGATGATATTTTAAAGTAAATGGTATTAAGATTGCAATGGATGCCACGTCATTGGGCAAGACTCCAATTCATTGAACACCAGGACCAATGTTTTTACATCAGATAGGATTTTAAAATACTTTAAAATATATACTTATAATATTATGTTTTATTATTTTGGATTTATGTTCATTGTTTTTGTATTCAACATCGTTGAAAGCTTTGATGATATTGAAATATATTTAATTAATTAATAATTTTGTTTGTGTTATTTGACTTGAATTTAAAAAGCTATATTAATATCTACAAACGAATTTCTATAACTTATATAATATGTTATCAATCTGTATTAATATCATAAAGCGAAAAAGATTGTTTGTTTGAACGCTAACTACTGAAACTATTGAATGAATTTGAAAAATTCTTTCTGTTTATGACAGACAGATTTATGAAGAAGGATATAGGTTACCTATAACATTACGCTACTATTCTTAATTATACAAAATAAAATTGTTCGTCCGCGGGTGGAACTGCGAGTAGTAGCTAGTGTTAGATAAAATAATATAAAACAACTGAGGGTAATCAGAGGTTGTATGTCTGTTTGTGTTTCAGATTCATCTAAAAACGTTGATAATTTTATTTTATCAAAGGGTGAAATGAAGCTTATCCTTAAATCGGATATTCTGTCAATTAGCGACCGGATTAATTACTTTGGAAATTTGCTTAATCTCGTCTTCCGGAAAATTCAGATGAAAAATGTAAGGCGTTAAACAAATTACAATGCGACTAATTTAGAAACTGTAATATTGTTCTGGATTTTTGTAGGTCAGTAGGAATGAAGAGCCGTGACCGTGATATAAGTATTTCTTATTTGGTTTAATATATAAAGCATATAATCTTGTGAATTAATAGTTTTATCTCTGTTCTAGTAAGCTTAGGTCATAACCTGATACTACTAGCCAGTTGTCGTTTGATATCATAAAACTAATTGGAATTCTATTGCAGATGAAATAAAGGTCATTTTATCGAGCAATTAACCTATAAGATCCGAGCGAGCTGAGCGCAGTGTTCAGTGCGAGGATTATGTGACGTGCTCTCTGCACAGAGAATTAAATGTTAGTGTTGGAACCTTGGCATTTGAAATGGGATTAGAACTATCGGCACATTTATATTAATTTATTTATATATAAATTGGGTTGTATTTATTTTTAATGTGTAAAAAATAAAAAATAATGAGAGATACTAATACACAAAAAAATATATGAATCGACCAAGCTGTTTCGGAGGTATTTAGATACAAACGCTAACACTAGCATTTTACATATATATTTACTTACTTAGGGTACTTTTATGAATATTATATTATTTGTAATCAAATCTCAAAAGTCCATAAAACCTCTGAATTTGTATATTTGTTGTTACATTGAATACAGTTTTATAAAAATAGTGCACAGTTCTTACCACGACGAGTACACCCGAGCTATTAATTATTAAAAGTCAACTGTATTGTGTAAAGAAACATATTTTAGTAGCAACGTGTTCCACCATATTAAAAATTATAATGTTTTGTGTGATAGTATTTCTTTGTAGTCACAATACGGCTTCCTCTTGGCCTGGATATTCGTTGACAAAGTTTTGGCTTTTTAGGTCAACATGGAGTAAACAAATATTGTACTTTACTAAATAGTTCATTTTATATAAAAAATATGTCCAGTGAAATTTAGTTTGAATCGCAACATATTGTTAAAAGCTCTGATGAGTTTTAGAGATATTTTATTTATAGATAGATTATCAATCAATTCGCTCCGGTGAGTCTGTCTGTGTGTTACAGGACATTGTCTTTTTAACACAATATTGTTTTTTACGTATAATGATTTTTTAATAAATTATTTCGTGTAAATTGGAAAATGGTTGTATATTTTAAAGACATATATTGTATGTAACCAAAAGTAAAACACAAAGTGTAAATACAATTAACACGTATTTTATTGAATAAGACACTTTTAAATTGAATAATCACTGGTATTATCTTGTTAAACGAACTCTCTGTAAGGCCGCGCCTACGATTATTAAACTTTGGACTTTCTATAATAAAACTGCGGGTATGCAAATATATACTTATTAGAGAACAAGTTCTTATTAAGGTTACTTCTTTTGTGTTAGAAACTTAATATTAAAGGTGAGACAAATAAAACATTCCATACATATATTTATAAAGCACCAAATTTAAATAACTACAAAACGAATAGAGGTGACCATAGAACAAAGACAAAGAGACAAACGCATCCACGTCGATCTAATGTGTCGACGTCTTTACAGTTAATTTGTTCACGCATCCGTCACGGGCCGGAGGCTGGAAATTATAAGAACAAAGCAGATGAACTGCATCAAATTAAGATGTACGTGTCTGAGAAAATTATAATTGACTGAAGGAAATAGTTGTCAGATGTTTTTAATAGATGAAGTTTTATATTATGCTCGATGGTTTGTTTGTCATATAACGGAAAAGTAAACAATTTTAATTAAGATTGTGACTTCTTTTCATCTTTATATCAACGGTTTTGTTTGTAATATAAAGGAATGTAGTGTACTTATTATACACTATATTGTTTAGCGTGTATTTCACTGTCTGTCTATACCTACTGTTTACTATAGCATATATTTATTTGTTTAGCAGTTTTATGATGTTTAAATATTCTATGATGTCAGAGAGACGTAAAAAACTAACTCACATTTATAACTGACTGTCTGTAAGTAAAATGTTATTACGTTCAAAGCATACAATACTGACATTAATATAAAATCACCAGTTAATGAGATAATGTGTATGTCAAATAAGATAAATTTAAACATTTTATATCGACGCACAGATGTCATAATAGTCATATTATAATTTAGGCCAACTTGTTTATTTTAATTATTTGAAGTAGACGATGAGTCAAGTTCTACTATTTTCTATTGATTTTTCGACATACCTATAATTTTTATAATAAAAATATTATTTATATATTAAATTCACCATAAAAGGTCAGCGTCGAGCCGGAGGCCGTCCCAAAAATCTTACAAAATCCCATACAATACGATTGTTTCCAAGTTTCGAAATTAATATACGAAAATATACAGAGTTGTTTGCCAAAGCTTATTACATTTTGAATCAAGGAAATATTCATATCAACAAAAATAATGGTCCGTTATTGAAAATCATTTATTCAACAAGCCCAATAAGAAGTATTGTTTTAATAAATAAAGCTAACAGGTGCTGCCTCAGCCTAATCAGGATTCGCTGAACGTTTCTATTTATTATTCCTATAGCGATGGTATACATCAAATGGAATTGTCTGTCTCAAATTAATCCGAGAACGTTATTTATACCCGATAGTAATTTCAGTGAATCACGACCAGTTACAAAACAGACAGATTTGATTGACAAAACCTGTCCGTAACTTTAAAAGTTTAGTTTTGTATGTTATTATTTTACTTATTGTACCTACACAGATAAATTATAAAAATTAAAAACAGTTAAAACAGTAAAAATAATAAATAAAAACTAAATCTCTCAGATCAGCCATGATTTCTGAACGCGACATTAAATTCAATTCGCGCTCCTATTCTGAATACTTAACCCGACCTCATCTAACGCAATCACTTGTGTAAACATGAAAATATGTTCAACAAACAGACCGATGCCAATACACGAGTTTACACGAACGCAACCGAACACGCCCGATCTGCGCGCTAGCAAACGAACAAGCCAATTAGGGACGGCCCGATAATGAGTTGTCAAAACAAGGATTTCATTACGCTATCCTAAAAATACGTTCCAGTTACCTCTCTCCCAATGATATAGAGTCGACTTTCAAGCGGCCAGATTCTGAACATTTTGTGAATTTAATGCCAAAGTTGAATTGTGAAAGTTCTGTTGCGCAACGTCGGATTTTAAAGTTTTACGCAAATCCGACAATTAGTGTGTATCCGTGTTTGCGGCGTGCCTAAATAATATCAAGCTTTTTAAATAGTTAAAGTTGATAATATTACCTAAATAACCTCTGTTCAACTTATAATTTATATGTTTAATATTTTTTATACACCTGTTACCGAGATTTCGGGGTGGCTATAATTCTTTTAAGTTATAAGACAGTTGTCTTAAACTACTTGAAACTTTGCTTGATAACAGAGTCGTAAAAAGCAACAATGGTCGTCTCGAGACCACTTAGACTTTAAAAATGGATGCTATGTAAATATATCTTTGTTTACCTTTAACATACACATAAAAGTTATGAATATCTAGATTGGAGAACTCTTATAAGATCCTTTATCATCGATGTAGTGGTCATATACAACGAGGGGTTATTACACGTTTTCGTATAGATCTGATCAAATATTTCTCATTTTTCTCTATCTTTTTCGGAGTTTTCTAAAAGACAATTATATAAAACCTCACATGCAATCGACTGAACGACTCATTAAACCTGAGTGAATGTTAATAATGTCTCTCATAAAATGTGCTGCAAAATTCGACTGAAACGCCATTACCGAAATGAAGTTCACGTTGCGTTCGGTTTGTGCTGAGTCTTAAATTTGTTTACGAATACAAATGAAAATCCAAAGAGATACGAGGATAAGTAAAATTCAGGTGCAAAAATATTTTTTAAAATGGAATACTCACTGAGATGAAAATCAGATAATGAAGGCCTCACCTGTGAACAAATAAATATTTATACGTTAGATTGAAAGCAGTCTTCGCTCAGGGCATCCTAAGTGGGTTTTCCATTGAATCCAATTTCTTTGTACATATCAAAAAAGTTGTAAAGCCTCCTCATTCATGTAAGAGCGGCGCTTTCAAACACATGAATGTGCGCCGCCTCTCACTATGACAGGCGAGAGGAAAAGTGGATTAAATAACATAATATACATTCTTTTCGGCGGTAATTTATACAAAGTAAATAGTAACCGATAACTCGTAGAGAGCCGAAGTACTTAGTTTCTAAAAGCATTTTAATCAATAGTAGGTAGTACGTAAGTAACAATTAAAAAGTTTTAAACTTAGCACGTGTTGGAACGAATTCAACGTAAACTTAGTTTCTGCTTTAACGGACTTCACTAAAAACTGGGTAACTAAAAATAGGTCTCCATTTTAAACCCTCAGAGCTCACAGGGCAGTACGACTGATGACGTTGGAAGCTATTCAAATGCAAGTTTAACGAGGCCAGATTTTTATAACTTCGTTTAGCTCGAGTACACTGTTCAAAATTTTATGCAATGAATTAGCTTTGAAAAGACGATTATCATTTCCATTTAAGTTATAAATCCTGAATTATCTATCTAGTATATATAATTAATTAATTCTGAATATATATATTATTATAAATAGTGCTGAAGATAATATTTAGCCCAGCGTTAGTTCATAGTAACGATATGCTCAATTTTAAAGTCGACCAAATCTTGCAGGTTCAATTATTTTTCAGGTGAAGCTGTCGCCGCGAGTGTACATAATTCAAGTGCGGATGCTATCAAACCGTCATAACTATCGATCTTCGGGTGCAGAGCGCTGCAGACCCGTCGCCACTCCAGCGGGTAATGGATGGCCTGGAACTGTGTACTCACAGGTTACGTGCCTTCATCGAACTTGACGTGACGGTTACGATTATCTTTGTAAATTGAATATACGCTACCAGATGTGTGTTTCATAATTCCAATAAAAATACTGTTTTAGTATGGAGATTTCCATGATTGATCACGGAGTGATTACTATTATATATAATTAGCTATTCTCACGTTAATTTTGTAAGAATTTGAGGGACTAGTTCCGAAGTCATCCATTGATTACTCATTACCATTTCGAAATCTCGGTGTGAACAGAGCACATTTGAGCAAATATCGATACAATTAACATTAGCCGGATATTTAATATTAAAGTAACCGTGTTTAAGTATGCGATTGCAATGCAGTTTTTGTTTTTGATGTCACTTTAAATTTAACCTTAGATTGCATATGACGGCCGAGTGTACGCGTATCTCCTTAACATAAATTCTGTAGTGTATTCTATTCACAGAAGACAGGACTTGTTACGAACATATAGTGCGCTTTTATAGCCTAAAGCTGTATAAATTACGACTCCGAGATGAAGTGTTTAATTACTTCAAATATTAAGGCTTCCCGTCCGCTTCGCATAAACCCAGAGTATAGTAATCTTAAATTTAATATGAATTATAATTATTTTATTTCTTCTGTTATATAATTAAATGCTCTGATTTCTTTAATTAAAATAAGTATGAAAGTAAATATAAAAGTATTACACATATATTAGTTAGTGGAGCAGACCGTCAGTTGTGTAGTATAGTATATGTAGTATATTTCAGTGTAAAAGTATTGGTACACTCCGTCGTAACATAATAGCGTGACGACGCTGTGGCGCCGCGCTACTGCTTTCACGACGTGCCAAAGACTATATTGGTTGAGTATTTAAAAGTTATTAACAAGATAATAGTTAAACCTGAACTATTTTCTTTAATTGTATCTTATTTATTTAAAATCTTTATTGTACAAAGAAAACGTACAAATGCAGGACTTAATGTTAAAAAATTCTTTACCAGTCAACCGACATAAACATAAAACATATTAAAAAAAATATAAAATTAAATTAAATTTTATACAAAAAAAAAAAAAATAATTCGCGACGTATCTCTAGTCACATTTAAAATGCACTTAGAAGTATGGTGCAGATATAATTTACAATACCCTAGTGCTTATTAAAAATTAACATAAAATGTAATATGAAGGGCGCGTCTGTCCCCTCATCGTTGGCAAGTATAACATTACCGCCACAGATTTGATTCGCTCCAGAGGCTCGGGCTCTCGTCAATAAGCTTGGGTTAACCGTGATACGAATAAAAATTATCTATTTGTTGGTAAATTCTAGTGAACTTCATAAGTGCTTGGAGCTCGCGAATTGAATGAGATGAATTCTATTTAATAGGATCCATTTATGTTTCAGCTTTTTTGTAAATTTGTTCATTGAATTTAAGGATTAGGGATGAGTGAGGATTAATTTTACTTTAGTACTTAGTTATTATAACAATAAATTATTTTTATATGTAAGTAATTAATCAGCTGTACTCACGTAAATAATGTCGGAATTTGCGAGACTAATTTTGAAACCATGCGGGATTCTTTTTCATGGCGGGATCGCGGCATGAACTCCGTGAATTAGGACTACGGGTTAAAAACTAACCACGCAATTTTCGATAGTCCTGACGTGAGTACGACCGTATAATTATATATAATAGTAATCATGGATCATAAAAATTTGAATACCAAAAAAAATTATTAATTTGTTTAACATTAAACAATGATATGAATAATGTAATGTTTTATTAGATACAAACGAGATGGAGCTCTTTATCATATTATCAATTAGCTACAAGCTCCCATCGCGGCCATTAATCTGACGAGTATGAAGCCTTCGACGTGACTAACATACTGACTGGATACACAAATTAGATTGAACAGCGCCACTTTAATTTATTCATTCCTAAATAACACTACAACAGATATTTATTTATTCGCCGTCTGCTTGAGAAAGAATTTATATATTTTCCAATTGCTTCAAAACATGATTAAACCAAAATAATACGAATGTGTACCATTGTATTGAATTATTTTTATTTTTTTAGGGCACAAAATGGCTCCCAATTATTAATTTATTGTTTTGCTTCAAATGCCCCATATAGTTATACAAGGTCTTTGTCTCTAACAGCCCCCTATAAAACAGTAAGTGGGTATTGTTCATTGACGGCAATCATCGTAAAAAGCTTGCATCTGTGGTTTTGCCACTTCGCTGAATTTTTATATTTAAAATGGCCGTTCATTGCGTGTTAGGTGGGTCCGGGCCCGCCGGAATATTAATGACGACTTATCAACTTTTTGTTTCCGTAATAAAATAAAGATGTTTTGAGAAACAATAATAAAAAGAAAGTTACAACATAAACTAATGTTTTAAAAAATATAAATTTTAAGACTAGAAACTATACTATACTAGACTAGACTAGAAACAAATTCATGCTCCACTTTCTGAATATACACATAAAGGGGTAGCACTCCCAGGAGGGTACACCACAGAAAGCTGGTTATGTTTCATAAGTTAATTAAAAGTTTGCTTCATTAAATCATACACTATCGCCTGCTCTCTTTGTTGTGCAATAGTTATACGTTTCAAAACAAATTTTCTCGTTCCTAATACGATAAACATCAAACTACCATGAACCTACGACATCAGTGAAGGTAGAGCTTCTAGAGACGTCGCACCGCTTTCCCTTTTAGCATAGTTTTCACGTCCCTTCGAATGGAAACATATCGCTAAATATAGACGATACAGTTATAATAATATTATTTCTATCGCGGCGGGTGGCTCTTTATCAATGTATCGTACTTTGCCTCGTACATTAGCGTTATAGAAGAAAACAAGGATTTCGCATTTCATTGTTCTCGTGTGGTTGCAGTGTGCCGCGCCCACATTAATCCTGTCAGGAAATGATTATATAATATATTAGTAATAAGTTATAGTTATTTATATATAATTAGGAAGTTATGGTCTAAGCTTATTGTGAGGATAAACGATATAATTATAAGCTGCAGTCTTTTCTCATTAAAATATTTTAAGCCTTATAGGGTCACGATGAAACAACACGGGGAAGTTATATAGTTGTGAACTGCATCTGTACCGTTGCAACTCATGGTAAGAAGGACATCTTGGAGAGAAAGATGGTTTAGAGAGCGGGCTTTTAAAACGGTTCTTAACAAATCAGTCAAATACTAAGTCGTTTATCTTGAGTTGTATTTAAATATAATTTAAAATTAAACACTTATAAATAGACATCTCAATAATGTTACTGTTATCCCCGCGGACGAAATTCGAGTTTGTATCGAATCCACTCAACTATCGGAAAAGTCATTTGGGACAAGTGCTCGATCGCACATTTATGTTTTAGCTTCGTGTTGGATGAAGTATGACTTCACAGTACTTAACTGACACGTTGTTGAGAGTTGTGTTACATTACTTTATATACAAAAGTATATAAAGTAATGCAATAATAAGAGTAATAAATATGGATTACTTCAAACAGAAATAACTCATTTAATCTATACTCATTATAAAGCTGAACAGTTTGTTTGTTTGGTTGAACGAGATCTTCAAATCTAGAGGAAGGATTTGAAAAATTCTATCTGATTATGAAAGACAGGTTAATGAGGAGAGAAGTAGGTTATCTACCATTATGCTGGTGCTTTTGATGATTATAATAAATTGTTCGTCGGTACAGCGGGTAAAGGCTAGTGTATACATGTTGTAGGTACAATATAAAATTCCAAAGGACGGAAAGTAGCCCGCTCCTCCCCGTCGGCTCCAAAAGACGTGCGCCCCCAGGCGCCTGTTGAGGCCATGTCGCAATGAACAGTCTGCGACATGGCTTCCTTCAAGCGAACCTCAACCACTCCGCTGGGGCTCAGGACCTTTTCCTGCAGGCCATGGCGGAGTGGGAGGTAGATATCGCGGTGGCCTGTGAGCCCTACTATGTCCCCCCAATTCCCAATTGGTCGGGGGACATAAACGGCTCCGTGGCGGTGGTTGTGGGATCAAGTCCCGGTCCCCCTCTCTCCACACTGGAGACTGGCCCGGGTTTAGTAGTGGCGCGGTGGGGGGAGTACGTGGTTGTCGGCACGTACTTCTCTCCCAATCGCAGCCTGGCGGAGTTCGAGATCTTCCTGGACTCCGTCAGGGAGGCGATCAGCAGACAGGCGTCGGGGAAAACAATCGTCCTCGGCGACCTGAACGCTAAATCCGTGGCCTGGGGGAACCGCCACACGGACGCTAGGGGCAGGGCCGTTCAGATCTGGTCGCTCCTCTCCGGTCTGTCCCTCCTCAATAGGGGGACCGAACCGACCTGCGTGCGGCCGCAAGGGAGCTCCGTGGTGGACGTCTCGTTCGCCACCCCAGCTGTCGCACGTTTGGTCCACGACTGGAGAGTCGAGAAGGAGGTGGAGACTCTATCGGATCACCAATACATCCGATTTGAGATCTCCACCGTCCGACCGGATCTGGCCAGGCCACCGCGGGGAGGAAGTCGATTTCCTCGCTGGGCAATCCAACGGCTGGATCGGGAAATGACTGCGGAGGCAGCCATCGTACAGGGCTGGGCCTTTCCCGATCTTCCCAGCGAGGAAACCGACGTGGAGGCGATGGCGGGCCGCATGCGCGAAGCCCTGTCTCGGGTCTGCGATGCGGCCATGCCGAGGGTGGTGTCTAGGCCCCGGCGGCGTAGAAGTGTCTACTGGTGGTCGCCCGAATTAGCCGAACTTCGGGCGGCCTGCTGCAGGGCTCGTAGGGCCTTCGTCCGGTGTCGCCGACGTCACGGCTTTGACCCGGATCTGGAGGCCCAGCTGCGGAGCTGTTACCGTGATGCGAGAACAGCTCTGCGTTTGGCGATTCGAAAGGCGAAGGACCTGGCTCGGGAGGAAATCCTGGCAGGTCTCGACAGGGACCCATGGGGGCGAACGTATCGCGTGGCGCGGAACAAACTCCGCGCCGCGTGCGCCCCGGTCATGGAGTCCCTGGAGCCGGATTTCCTCGAAAGGCTGGTGGGGGAACTTTTCCCGGACCCCACCGGCCACACGCCTCCCGTGATGGCTCCCCCTTTTCACGGTGGGGGGGTTGGCTCTGTCCCAGACATCACGGAGGCCGAGCTGGAGGTCGCGTCGAGTCGCCTACGAGCCTGCAGCACTGCGCCGGGGCCAGACGGTATTCCGGGGCGAGTGCTGTTCATCGCCCTGGAATACTTGGGTGGCAGGCTTCGGGAACTGTTCAACCTCTGCTTGCGCACTGGACAGTTCCCGAAAGCCTGGAAAGAGGGCAGGTTGTGCCTGTTGCGGAAGGGGGGTCGTTCTGCCGACTCTACTTCCGCATACAGGCCGATCGTGTTGCTGGATGAGACGGGTAAACTCTTCGAGAGAATCCTCTCTGCCCGTCTCACCTGCCACCTCGAGGAGGTGGGTCCGGATCTCTCAGAAGCTCAGTTCGGCTTCAGGGCGGGTCGTTCTACGATAGATGCCCTGAGAGCTCTGAGAGATGTGACCCAGGAGGCTGTTCGCGAGGGGGACGTCGTCTTGGCGGTTTCGCTGGACGTCGCTAACGCCTTCAACAGTCTTCCGTTCGAGACATTGGTCGAGGCGCTCCGGTTCCATGGAGTGCCTCCCTGTCTCCTGAGACTGTTGGGGGCCTACCTGCAGGACAGAGAGGTCCTGTGGGAGCGCGGCGACCGGCGGATGTACCGACGTGCCGTGAGCCGAGGGGTTCCACAGGGGTCCGTTTTGGGACCGATCCTGTGGAACCTGGGCTATGACTGGCTGCTCCGCTGTCCTCTCCTTCCCCGGATGAGGGTGTTTTGTTACGCCGATGACACCCTCGTCACAGCACGGGGAGGGAGCTTTGCGGAAGCGGCCCGTCTTGCTACCGTCGGTGCAACGCTTGTTGCGGACCGCATAGGGCTGCTGGGTTTGGAGGTCTCCGTCACTAAAACGGAGGCCATCCTGTTCCACGGCCCTCGGCGAGGTCCCCCTCGTCGGGCGTCCATCTCCGTCCAGGATTCGGAGGTGGTGGTGAAGGCCCAGATGAAGTATCTGGGCCTCACCCTGGACGGAAGGTGGAACTTCGGGGCGCACTTCTCCCTTCTCGCCCCGAAGTTGGTTTCCACCGCAGCTGCCTTGGGAAGGCTTCTGCCTAACGTCGGTGGGCCGCAGGCTCCATGCCGGCGCCTATATGCCGGCATCGTGAGGAGCATGGCCCTATACGGTGCCCCCATATGGTCGGAGTCCCTCACCGCTCACTCAAGGACCCTGTTGCGAAGAACGCAAAGGGTCCTAGCGGTGAGGATGATCAGGGGGTACCGTACGGTGTCCTTCACGGCGGCTACACTCCTGGCGAGCGATCCGCCCTGGGAGCTACAGGCGGAGGTGCTCGCAGCCGTGTACTGGCACCGGGCAGAAGCCTTGGCCACGGGGGTAAGGCCCGAGGTGGCGCGAATCAGGGCTCTAGCTCACCGAGCCCTGATGCGACGGTGGAACAGGGACTTAGAGTCCCCTGCCGCCGGTATGATCACAGTGGGGGCGGTCCGCCCTCACTTCGACCACTGGATCAATCGGCGGCACGGAACGCTTACGTTCCGTCTTGTGCAGGTGCTGACCGGGCATGGTTGCTTCGGTGGGTACCTGCACAGGATAGCACGAAGGGAGGCGGCCCCCTCCTGCCATCACTGTGACGAGTCCGTCGACTCGGCTCGTCACACCTTGGCGGAGTGCGCTGCCTGGGACCACCAGCGCACTGAGCTGGTGGGCGTGATTGGCAGGGACCTCTCGCTGCCGCGCGTTATCAGCGCGATGGTCAGCAGTGAGAGGTGCTGGGTCGCAATGGCCTCCTTCTGCGAGCAAGTCATAGCCGCAAAGGAGGCCGCGGAGCGGGTCAGGGAGTCAGCCTCGTCCACTGACCCGCTCCGTCGGGGAAGACTGGGTAGAAGGAGGCGGGAATACGCCCGCCGCTTCCTTCCCCAGTTGTAGGCCTGGTGAGAGGGGAGGGTGACCCCTCTTACCTAACATAGGCCTGCGATGGGAGGGTGCTCTACGTTGCTCGGGGCACCTTCATTCGGGGGGTCTCGCCGGGGCGTCACGGTGTGTGCTAACGCGATCCCGTGACGTCCCATTACGGCAAAGAGGGCAACCGTTGGTTTTTTAGTGGGTAGCCTTAAAAATGGCAGCATCCTCTATGCTGCCGGGTAGTCCCACATAACCCCCCGGCCGTCACCCCCCTGGGCCGACGGGGTACCCGTAACGGGTTTTTCCAACGGAAAAAAAAAATAAAAAAAAAAAAAAAAAGGTACAATATAAAATTACAATTTACATATGCAAGATCTTGAACATTTTTCTTCAGTAATATTATTACTAATAATATTTTATGTAAAACGAAAGTATATCATTAAAAAAATTAAAGAGTGATAAAATGTTAATATAACGTGAAGTATTATGTCTCCAATTAGTACAGTTTCAACAATAATTAATAGATATGAGGGTTATAAAACATTTTAATGATATAAATACTTATCTAGTTTTAAAATATTTATGTTTTTTTTTTTTAAAGCTTGATTTACTCTTAATTTTATTAATGTTAGTGAAATGATAATTTAAAACTACGAGTATGTTAAGTTATAGAGTCGATTCAAACTATGAACAATCTTATAATTAAATTTATCTGAATATTCAAATATATCAAAATGTTGTATATTTCTACTATTACTTAGTCTTTCGTAATTGCCTATTATTTATTATACGGCTGTTTTCAGCTTAATATTATCGGAACCCACCCGACTACTTTAGAACTAAGTCGGGATCTTTATTGTGGGTTCTGAGCATGGAGAAATCACGGCGTGAACTTAGTTCACAAAGCTGTATCAATAAAAAGGTATCTACAAATCTAGCATATTTTTTAATCAATTAAAATATTTAGATATATTATAAAAAAAGGAAAGTTTTTTTTTAATATAATATATCTAAATATTTTAATTGATTATTTTCTTAATTAGTTTTCATATCGATCTAATAAGTGATACCACGGCCTAGTTATTAAAAATCTGTATCAAGTCTCGTGGGAAAGTGTTCAGAAACACTGTATAGATAATGAAAGTATTTTTTTAAATAAATTGCTTTTATAAAGTAAAATTATTATAATCTAATACCAAAATGATTGAAGTTCTATAAACCAGTGCATCAATATATCAAGTCTGGTGACTTAGACGAGGTCCCGCCTCAGAGCGTCCTCTCACCTACTTCGGCCGACCCTTGTAATAATATTAGTTCTCTATTAAGTATTAATTGCTTTGGCGAATCTTTGGTACTTAAAGATTTTTACACGAATTTAATATTACACATCCATTTTGTTCGAAAATAATAAAAATAATAGTAAAATGCGAATATAATGACGTTGATATTTTTTATTTTATAATTTTAAACTGCTTTTTTCAAATCTGTTACAAGATCTGTTTAAGTTTGTGTGATAATAGTAACTTTTCAATTCAGTTTCCAGGAGATGAACAATGAAGGCACTGAGCCTCCAAACCCTGCTTAGATATGAACATATCAACGAGGCCCGTTAATTACCCGGCCGTAGTACAATACCGTGCGTTTGTACCGTATCATTTGCTGGGGAATTAATACCGGGTTAAATTATTTCGAACGCAGCGGTTGAGGGTTATTTCACACGAATCCACCCTAATAGCCTCGATTATAGCTAATAGCCGGCTTGTCTATAGCATTACAGTTTAGCCAATAACAAAATTACCAAGCGAATATAAATAAATACATCTAAACTAAATTTTTGGGTATAATTTCAGGTTTTTACCAATAAAGCACAGATTAGAGTCAAGACTAAATGAACAATCATTAACATCGGAGGATGATACCAGAAGATAAGTTAGATACATAACGAATAAACCTATATTAAAACATTTTAAATTCTTCTAAAAATGTAGAATACCAAATAATATAAAATTCCTGTGGGTTCATTATTTATTAAGGTAAGAAAACAAAGAATGATTTACCAGTCCCAGGGGTGAACCAGGGCTGTGGGTCAATTTGTCAATCCTTATTTTGGGACATCTGACAGTGCGTCCTGGGATCAGACTCACTAAAGAGGTAGTTAAAGATTTTTAAATTGTATTACACTAAATGGAGTTCAAAAATACAACAAAAATCTTTACGATATTTCGACCTTATGATTATACTAGCTTTTACTCGCGATTCCATCCGCAAGAGAATAATTTTATTAACTATTAAGATTAAAAACATGGATTCCACTAAAGGGTCAGGCAGTGATAATATTCCTCCTATATTTTATACTCGGTGCTCGGAGAATATAAGTAAACCATTATCTATAATCTTTAATAAATCTGTAAATGATTTTGCAACTTTTCCAGCTAAATGGAAAGAAGCTTTGATTGTACCACTTCATAAAAAGGGTTCAAGGAACAGAATTGAAAATTACCGTCCCATTTCAATTTTAAACACAATAGGAAAAATTTTTGAAAAAGCAATTAGTAATCGATTAACACCATTTATTTATAAATCTATACCACCTGAACAACACGGTTTTTCGAAAAGACGTTCAACATCTACAAATTTATCAGTATTCACAAATAATGTTTTAATATCACTGGATGAAAAGAAGCAGGTCGACGTTATTTATACTGATATTGAAAAGGCTTTCGACCGTGTGGACCACGATATCCTTTTGCAAAAACTACAGGCTCTCGGCATTCGTGGCGATCTTCACAGGTGGTTCTATTCATAAGTGGTAAGGAGAAGACAAGCTGTTGTTTTGGGAAGAGCTCGTAGTCATTATGTTTTCATAACATCCGGAGTCCCCCAGGGTTCCATACTGGGCCCCTTACTATACAACGCCTACGTATATGATATACGTACTGCTTTTAAATATGCAAAATTTTTAATGTTTGCTGACGACACAAAAATCTTTTTACCAATAACATCACTTGAAGATTGTCATAAAATGCAACATGATTTGAACAACCTAACAATTTACTATAAAAATAATAGAATTAATATAAATACTTCAAAATGTGAAAAAATAACCTTTTCTCGTAAAATAAATAAAATAGACTATACATATAAGGTGAATGACATGGCAATCCAAAAAGTTTCCACTGTTCGAGATCTCGGCATTCAGCTTGATTCAAAATTAATATTGAATGAGCATATACAATTAATCACGGATAAGGCATACATACAGCTGGGTTATATTAAGCGTGCATGCGAATCATTTCAAGATATTAATTGTATTAAGATTCTTTATTTCTCCTATGTTCGCAGTTTATTAGAATACGCGTGTGTAGTTTGGTCACCGCAATACGACATATATATAGATAAAATAGAAAACATCCAGAAGAAATTTATAAAATTCTTAAGTTATAAGGACCATAAATTATTTAATAACTATCTAGAAGCATGTAAGTATTATCACATCGACACATTAGAGATAAGGCGTAAACATTTTGAAATGATGATGTTATTTTCTCTACTGTCTAATAAAATTGATTGTAATGAACTTTTAGGTGCTCTCTACTTCAGAGTACCAAAGAAGCGAACTCGAAATACAAAACTATTTGCTCCCCGTCGTGTAAACACTAATTATGGCCAAAATTGTGTTATGAATCGTATTGCTTGTTGTTACAATGACTTATATTCCGAACTTGATCTTTTCAATATGAACAAAGTAGCTTTTAAAAATGCAATAAAAAGAATAGACTTAAAAATTCCTACATAATACTAATATATTTTATATGATACTTGTATATTTCATTATACACATTATAGTACGTACAACAAAAACACACACACACACACACACATAGACACACACACACACACACACACACACACACACATAGATACACACAAACACAAACGCACAGACATATTAAACACATTTTTTTTTAAAACTAATTTATGTATATTCAAGTGAAGCGCTTTTAGTATGTTAACTTTTTAATTTTTTATTATGTAAATCATAATAGTGTAATCCTTGTTGGTCTTAGTCATAAGCAAATATTGTTTAGATTTATAATTTTGTAACACTGTTGGATTACCAAAGAAAATAAATAAATAAATAAATAAATAAATATTGCCTTGCTTATGAACCTGCAAATCATAACCAGAAAAAAAAAATCAAATCCATCCCATAGTTTTCTAGATTAGCGCGTTCAACTAAACAAACAAACTGTTCATCTTTGTAATATTAGTATATATTAAAGGAGTCAACACAACTAGCCGCTGTGTACATGTTTGTCGAGCTCTGATAAAGGCCTGTGTACACGGCATAGCAACAGTGGCGCTCTGTCTCACGTGTGTTCCCAGGGTTACAATGGAGATGGGATAAAGCCTCTTGTCCCGGGCAGGATATTGTCTCAGATATATACAGAATATCGACATGGTAAGTGGCTAAGTTGTGTGTGAGGGAAATTGAACTTTAATAATATAGTAAAACGTTCAAATTGTAAAAATAAATTTATTAGTTATAAATTTATCATATCTGGTATGTTGTGAACAGACCAATTACTTTAATTGGTAAACTACTCATATGACTATTAAAGTAAATATGTTTTAGTTAATATGTTAAAGTTTATTGAATCAAGACTATAATACAGGTGAAACAAACCCTTGGGTCTTAGCGGGATCCCTCAAAGGGATGAAGTTCTTCAATAACCGAGAGGAATACTAGAGCACGATATTGAAAAGTATCTGAGAAACTTATTTGACTTGAGGTTTTTTATATTTTTTCTTTTATAAATTTGTTTCTATCTCTTCGATGTAACAGGAAGGAGCTTGAGATTTTAATAATCAAATCAAATTGATTACTATGGGATCTGGTAATGATATACATTTCAAATAAAACTATTTTTCGGATTAAAACTCGCGTATAATTAGGTTACATTTTTTATTTTAACTCGACGTTTCGAATACTTTGCAGTAATCGTGTTCACGGGTAGACGAGATACCCGTGAACCCGTGAAAATCAAAAATGTAACCAAATTATACGCGAGTTTTAATCCGTAAAAATAGTTTTATTTGAAATGTGTACTCATGAAAATCTAAGAAAATACTAAATGATATACATGTTTTAAAAAAAGGCTATAGCATTGATAATAATTAAATTAACATATATTAAGTTTTAAGTTATTTTTTTAACACACATCTGCTTTATCCCAAAGAAAAAAACAAAAAGTATAAAATTTTTCATAAAACTAATATTATATAAATAAAATAAATTAAAACTTGTTATTGTCATAGTAAGCAAATGAAAGTGATAACTTTTATAAATAGTACCGCGCGTTCAATACGGATATTAGAATATAAATTAAATTATTAGTATTGAAAGAAACTCTCTTTGTAATTGTTGATGACGTCACTTAAGATTTGGAAGCACTTTACTACTAACTTTTATTTTTATTTTCAGTACAAAAAAAAATATAAAATATATATTTTCTATTTCTCCTTTGTTTAAATAACTACGTGAGTATACATCAAGTATGTTGTAATTATAAGTATTTATATAAACAAAACAACCTTGTAATATTATATAGTAACAGATTATATAAACGTGTTAGGAACGTGAAGTGCTTTATTATAACTAACATATTTATATATAAAATCTATAATATACTTATAGGTCTGTGAGACGTTTCGCTTTTAAAATGCAATGATTTTAATAATGTACTAACATAATTACATTTTTATATGATGTATACATGACGTGGACATGACATAGTAAGATAACCTCGTGACCGTGGGTATTCTTGTGTTACGTAAATTTTATATTCTTAAAGGTCTCAATTATACACATAGTATATTAGAGCACACGTGTAATTTATCAATGTTAAACTTAACAAAAGATAACTATCTTTTATATGTAACATCGTAGAAGCCGTAAGAGGTAAAACTAATAAATATACACTATCAGTATGTATATATAAATTATTTTATTTATGTTAAACCTATCTTCCTGTTGCTCACAAGACGTTATATTCGCTGTACCTCGGTTACTCATTTTTGTTTCGCAATACTAGCTGTGATGGTATCGCTGTACTGTCTATCTCTCTATCGGCTCACTATCACTGTACTATCGGTCATCGACACGTGTAACGATTTCTGTGTCAGATACGATATGTTTACTTCATAAATATTGTCATCGCTTCATTCTTTGATGTTTTTATTTCTTAACATCTTTTTCTTTTCTTGATTACCTTAACAATGTTGAAGGTTAAAACACTTTATAAAAACAAATAACTTGACCCTTACAACTGTGCAAAAATAATTAATATTCATATAATTGTTTATTGTATTGAAGATTTTGTTTATTTGTTTGTTCTATTGAACGCTCTAAACTTCGAAACTACTTCAATAGAAACTATTTCAACAGACATGTTCATGAGGAAGGCTGCTTCTTATTAAAATAATAATAAATAAAGTCGTTCTCCTGCGAGTGGAACCACGAGTACTGTCTAGTTATGTATAAACTATTAATATTTAGTGATAAATACGTAATGTCATATTCGACTGAACTCCCGAGAGACTGATGCTGAAGAGTTGAGGAGCAGCTTGTAATATGTCGCTACTCTGTTGATAGAAACAGATTGCAGAAATCGATACAACATATCGACAACACCCGCCTCTACCTGTCACATGATGGTTTAAATGTTTTATTTCAGAGCCACGGCTGAGTACTTATGATATTGACAAATGGTTTAGATTTAAAGCGGATGGATTTAATCGGACCAATCGTTTTTGGTGAGGAATTACGAAAATTGTTATGTAGAATTGAGGAACAAAAGAATATTTAGTTTTCAATCAGATTTTAAAAACATAAAATAAAGATCGGATTTTATAAACATAATGCTCTTAAGTTTAGTATAATAAATAAATTGTGTATTATATATATGCTACTAAAAACATAATCCCAGTTAACCAAATTTGCTTCAGTATTACTCTAATAGTAGAATATATGACATATTGTAACTCAACGCATCAACATTAAACCATCCTAAATTTTCTCTTTATAACAGAATAACACACAAGCAATGTGTTATATTATATACTACATATACTGTAGAGACCTTTGCATAAATCTTCTCTGAAGCTAGCTTGTGTGTTGCGCTGTGTGTTTCTTTGCTTTGTTAAAAGCGCATTGATGTGACGTCACTGTTTTCATATTATGAATTTTTAAACGATTTTATTTAAGTCTTACTGTTATTATAGTTAGCTGTTTAATACATATGTAACATGTTTGTAAAAATAAACGTTTCGATTCAAGATAAATTACAATATATATACGAATTTAATTAAATGAGATAATGTACCAATTCTAAACTGAAACCGGACTTCAGTTTCCCATTACTGTGTAAGTACCAGCAGGACATTACTGCCTTAATTAAACAAGGTCACTTGAAGGCATCTTAAATGCAATGTCGTCTGATAATACATTACATTACTGTGCAATCTAATTTTACATTAGAACTATGTGGAAGTAAATTGTTTACATTTTCCATAGAATATAAAATGCGTCAAGAATTGTACACATATTATATAGTTTTATTTACATAATTATATGGTGTTGATGACACATTCTTTATAGTGGTAAACGTCCATAAGACTCATTGCTTCTAATATATATATAATATAATACGCCATGCTGTGTCACCACTCATCACTTATAAATACAATGTATACGACAACATGAATTACTTTTAGTTGACGTTGATCAAGCCGATGTTCAATTAAGCCAACACGCGGCACACAACACGTACCGTGCTTCCTTCGCTTACACGGCTCGCGATATTGGCTCACCGGAAATTTACGAGTTCAGCTATAACCACCAGTAACAGCCCATAACCGGTTATA
The DNA here is from genome assembly GCA_959347395.1 of Mechanitis mazaeus. NCBI lineage: Eukaryota > Metazoa > Arthropoda > Insecta > Lepidoptera > Nymphalidae > Mechanitis > Mechanitis mazaeus. The sequence continues at coordinate 14,757,321 of OY365743.1, forward strand.
ACTAGACATAACTGGATTATTGTCCGACATTATGCCAGTGCCGGGTTTTATTCCAGCTCATATATTATGTACGCCGAAAGGGAACATTTGCCTAAACATCGAAGGCTTTTAACGGATGACGTCACACACAGCATCGTTCGGTATGTATTTTATGTTCCATCAGAGAATAGGTTCCACATTCATATCAAAGTATTTTATATTACAATATTAAAAAAGACTAAGTATGCGATGTTTTTAAACAAAATTTGACCTTTCGGCGACGGTCTAAGGTATTGGCAATAGGAGTATATGAATGAACCCTTTCATTCAGGGCGACTATGTTAAAACAAATATATGTAGGAGCAAACAAAGAACACTCTTATTTGCTAACAAAATGATAAATATATTCTTAACATATAAAAAAAGTAACTTTTTCTATCCAATAACAATTCTCGGAAGGTAAGCCAATCGAAGTTCAAATACTCTATCCCGTAACCGTCGATCGATTATTGAACGACAGATGGCCAAACCAATCACCAGTAATGAGATCCTAGCATTGTGTGACGGTGTGATTGAACGACAAATGACACGGTGTTATAGATTGACTGAAATATGTGTCACCACATTAACGATACACGTAAACAATTAATATTTTTTATCTGTTCGTGATTTGTACTATTTTAAAACTATGTTATAAAGCGGAAAAGTTTGTTTGTTTAATCACGCTGATCTTCATGATAAACAGCTTCATGAGGAAGATTGTAGGTTATTTAACATTTTGCTACTTAATTATTCTAATATTAAATAAATTCGTTCGTCAACGGGTAGAACCGCGGGTAACAGCTAGTTTATTATAATGGTATTATTTCTGATTTTTATCTTAAGTCATTAAAGAAAGGTGTGAATTAAATGAATACGAATTAATAATAGAATTGAGTATTTTGTAAGCTATTTATAAAATGTCTATTTGAATGTATTAGTTTGAAAATTAATGTGCATTCCGAATGGAAGTAGCATTTCTAATTTAATAGCGGGGGAGTAGCGAAGTAGGATTGCTTTAGAGCTATCATAGTATGTTATTACAGGACTCACATATTTATTACGTTCTTTGATTATATGATAGTAGTGGAGATTAATTATACACAAAAATTGTAATTACTATGTAATTTACACAAGACAGAAGAGAATCTTCAGAAAAGTATACAAATACAGTTTACTGCTCCATACTCGTCTGTCTGATGACGAGGTTTATATTCACTTATAAAGGTTATAAAATAAGAATCAAACTAAACACAAACCTGCAACCATACAGATAATGTGGTCGTTTCTCTTTGTATTAACACAAAGTTTCAAAACACAATTACTGTAAAACTTTCACTTCCAAAAGTTTTTCATCCAAATTTTTAATAACAATCTGCGGTACAATTACAACTATCATTTTTATTATGTTATTCATAAAAAAAAAACTTATAAAACGTTTTTAAATATGTAAAATATTTTCTTCAACACAACCCACATCTTGTCTATTGTATATAATACATTGGTTGAGTTGTAACATCTCTTATCATCATCCCGTAATGTATAATTTTTTAACAGATCTTTGAAACCAACAAACATCCTGCAGGCTGGAGATGGATTCCTGGAATCATAACCCGATTATGCGGGTCGAAGATTACTTTATAATGTTACTTATAATGTGTACTATACTTAACACTAAAAATAGCAGAACAAATTTCTTCCATGGAGACATGTTAGATGTATTTTTCAGGATCATATATTGTCTTCAGGTGTAACATATGGAGCTAATATATCGTCAAAAGGGACCTCAGCAAAAAATTCCCGTCAATGTTATTCGATCGAAGTATTTATGCCCGCGATTTTTCGTCGCATGACGGTATGGCGATCATGGCCTATTTTTTATCGTCGTTCAACCTTTTTGCCGGTCAACGGACAAACATTTTTCACAGCGGCCCGTTTGATAGACACTGTATCGACGTAATTGGCCTTTGTACGTGAAAATTGTTGTTTAAACGTGGTCACCCGCACCGACGGCTCGCCACCACACAACAAAACTAGTTATGATTGATGATACCGACAGGTAACACTATATGACAAACATTTAAATGGTCACACCGAGATATTGTCGACAACTATGTGAAAATATATAAACTAAACTAATGGACTCATCCCGACCTCCTCAGTAATGAATTTACATTCACAGACAGAGTTTATATAATGAATTCGTCCTCATAATAAATAAACCATAGCAGACTAGTTTGAAATAAGTTAGAGTCATTAAATGTTGGTCGTACAATAGTTCAGGTGTGGGAGCGAGAGCAATCTTAGCGAGTCACATTGTTCGCACTCGGACGCGAGACAAATATTTATGTTCGCGAACACACGTCGTACCGCCTATCACCGATGAACTTGAACATGGAGCAACATGGACTCGGAATACTATAAAGTTTAATAAATAACTGCACTTCTCAATACTAAGTACATTAATTATTTCTTGCAAGTACCTGCTAAGCTGGCTCTGAGTAAACTTGTTTCTATTAGCTCCCTATCATTTACGAACTTTTGAAAGATCACAGTTACTTTACTATTGCAGTTAGTTTACCAATTTCTGATACTGTATACGGTATGGTCTATCATATAAATGCAAATAATTTATTTTAATAACTCTGTCCAACTTATTTCGAGCAATAGTTTTAATTGGAGTTCAAGATTTGATAACAGTTTCGGACCATTTCAGTGATAAAATATGACATTGACAATTTCGTTTTTTTAACTTTAACTAGAGATAAGGAACACATTTTAGTTATTGGGACTACATCACCAGTTACTCTATAATCAGACTGAGAATATAATTAATATTCTATAACCTAACTAAACCTAAAAAAAAACTACTCAAACAGTCCCTTCAAATACATCGTGAAATTTTTAAAACTAAAATCCAATTCCGATAGCAATTTTTACTTGTAACTGTTTCCGATACCATCGCGATTTAATTGATTCTCTGATATTGAATTTACGAATGGATTCAGATTTACAATTCATTAATATTCTTGTGATAATCGGTTAAAATTGGCTGATGTTTTTAATATAATGCAGTACATTATGATAAATGAAAACAACGTAATGAAAACAAGGAAGATAGAGAATCGACTTTATTATCCTAATTATGATCGAAATAAAAATTATATTTTGCTTGAAAAAAATATGAATTTTATTCGTAATTAAGAAAACTCAATACAATACGATTTCAAAAGACTTTGTGATAAACCGCGTTGGTGTTTCCTCGAACGATAGTATGAAATATAGGTTATGATTCTAGAACAAGCTGATATCTTGATAACGAAGTATGAATTAAGTACTTGTTTGTGAATTGTGTTGTTTTTACAAACATATATATTAATAAGGTCATATTAGTTATGAATAACATAAAATATAACAAGTATAATAACTTATTTCTAATTGAAGATTAGAAAAACCAAACGTTTCAAAGCAGATAAAAATATTATCATAAAAAGTATGAAAGTCTGTCAATCCAGGCGACACCGCAATAAATGCCACCCCTCGAGCGGGACACCCTTCACAAGAATAATACAATTACTATCCAGACAACCAGATAAGTAAAATACGAGCCCGTTAAACCGTAAAAAGTAATAATGGCGTTTCAAAGTCAACAATGGTTCGGATTATTTACATGGTTCATACGCCGCCATTTTAACACCCGGTCTACGTCACCCCAATATTAGAGTACTCTCAGTGACGTTGTAATATTAATTTTGATCCGTATAATAGTAGTTGATAAATTATATGAAAATTAATTTGTTAAACATAATTATAGCTCAAAATTAATAATATTTACTAGGTACTAATACTATCTAATAATATTCTCTCACCGGAATCGCTAACTTTAAATAAATATAAAAACAGTAAATAACATAAGTGGAATATTTTATAAATAATCAAGAAGTATTTAAAAATTCCGTTTATTTCCATACCTAATTTAGTTTTGCAATTAATCCCAACATTGGATGCACATTCACCATTCGGCCACCCCTGCTCTGTTCAGTTAAGTTTTCATAATATATGAACATTGGCGTCATCGTTGATACCAAGTGGCCATTGTTGTACAAAATTATAAGAAACATTTTGGTGGTTACTTTAAAAAATAAATGGAAGGAATGGAGTTCATTAATTTTAAACTTAAAACATATTAATTGCAGGCGGAGAATGTTAAAACTGTTCTTATTGGTCTCCCTTTGGTCAAACGTTGGTCGCGTCGTCTCGACCCCATTTCAATTAAATATTCAACCGCTGGCCGCTGCACAGAATAATTCTACTCCAAATCCGTGAGTTATAAAATGACACAGATGAAATTATTCTACATTATTATATATATAATTTTAATCATAAAAAGTTCAGTCCTGTATTTAGAGCAGATACATTGGTTTAAATCAAAATACAAGTGAATTTTGTAACCGTAATGGTAGTTAATGCACTAATGTGTGAACTGCCTGCGACAAATATGATGAATGAACAGAATTTGCAAACCTCCCGTCACTTAACTATTCTAAACCAAACTTGTTTCACTTATCTTACATAATTAAACGTTTGATTAGAAAAAACAAAGTTATTTAAAAAGTATGTATCGGATTAAAATTCTCAGATAAATAACAATATCCGTCTCTGAAAAAGATTTGTCCTATTTGTGAAGAATATCTAATCTTTTCAAATCTAAAGCGTAAAGTTTGTTTGTTTAAATGCGTTACTCTTCGAAACTCAATAGAGAATTGATTTTTTTTTTTTCTGATTTCAAGTTCATGAGGAAGGCTACAGCTCTATGCTATCAGCATCCTCATTTCTTAGGTATTATTAATCCAACATTTAAAACAAATATAGATTGATTTCTAGTTTCATCATTTCTTTGTATTGAACATCTTTATAATAATAGTGTATTCAACTTAAAAAGTTAAATTAATAGTAGTAATGCCTCAGGCTCGTTCATAATTTATAGATCAAGAACCAATGACGAAACAACGGACATAGTCCAACATGTGTAATTAGAGAGCGGTGTAATGTGTATATATATATATATATATATATCTTAGGGCGGGCGTGGTCGTACTGGCAGCGTACACTGTACCTTTATAATACATTGTTTCACTTTAACCCTTTCATTTGTATCTATTTTTTAAAATAGTAGCGACTGGAACACATTTCATAATTTTTTAACCGACTTGATTGATTGATTTATGTATTTGTATTTGAACATACATCCATATAATGTTTTCACACACCATCATCTCGTCTTACCGCGAACACGTTTGCTGCAAAGCATTCGGAACATCGGGTTAAATAAAAATAAATAATAATAAACGCGAGTTATATCCGTAAACTAGTTTCATTGAAATACATCCATATACACAAAAAGGTAAATCAAATTATTAAAAAAAATTCAAGCGTTAATTAATAATGACGAGTGTTTCATATTTGGTCACTTTTTTACAAATACTAAAACATTACAATAAATTTAAATTCACCTCCTGTATTTTCATATTTTATATACATTTTGTATATATTTAATTCACATGTAGGTCGAGCAAGTAATATAAATGATAAAAGGAATAAGTTTTGATAATTTAAATTACATAGCCGGTGAAGTTAATTTAAAACACGTTGAAGTTTTAAACTACTTGAATATCAATTGATCACGAAGTTCAGGAGGTGTTTAAATAATGCTTCTATTAATGGACATAATATTCATGACCGGCGAGTCTGGAGGGAAGAACTCCTCCAGCTATATATATGTAATAAACGTAGATGTACGTACTGTGAAGTGCAAGTAAAATCAGTGCAATAGTAGAAATATATTCGATATTTTTATTAAATATTTCAGAGTATTTAAAGAACTGTGTTCGTTAATACACTGATTGTATCCGAAAATGTACCAATTAAAATGAACAATAAAGAACACGTTGTATAATTGATGATATGAAACGACAATTTTTATATCATTGACTAGCTGTGAGTGCGACTTCGTCCGCCTTGAATTTAATAATTATAAAATAAGTGGCCTAAGTAACTTATTAGATCAGCATGTGACAATTTCGTCAAAATCAGTCAGGTCGTTACTTAGATTAAACAGAACAGACAAAAATTTTAAAAGAAACATATTTGCTATATGCATTTATTAGAGCGTATATTTTAATATTACCAACGGATACTCAAATTTCATTATTTTGTAAAGATAATAATATCTCTTGATAAATAATTAACATAAATTAATAAAGACAACTGAAAGGCTGTAAAGGTATCTCACGTATGAACTTCAAAAGTCATCAAACGAACCATAAACGGGTCATAATGACTTTAATAACGGGGCAGAGCGGGGCAGGTTATAAAATTTATTATGCTAATGCTAATTAGTACGAGCATTCCATTATGAATATATGTATATATATATATGTTATATAATACATATGTTACTCAATGTAAAAAAGTAAGTGTTTTCATATATACTGTTTAAATAATAGGAATTCATCATTTTCTATACAATAATTTTGTAAGATTTAAGAATGTTAGAGATGGGCCTACTACAGCTTGGCTGACTTGTCGAGAGGCCGAGTAGTCAGTCGGCCGAGACGATCACCTCTTTTTTATTTTATTTTTTTGGTGTGTTTATTGTTTTTTTTATTCATGTTCAATTATCAACTGTCGAAGTATTTTACTAGTACTGGACAAATAATACAAACAAACAAACAAAAAATATCGAAACAAAAAACAAATATGAATTCAAAATTGATCGATGTTGCGGGTTTATTAGCAATGCACCGCGACAGTAGAAAGCTAATTATGTAGGTAGGTAAGCAGGTAGGTGCCTAATATAACAAATTAGCACTCTATAAAAGTTTTCTTGTCTTTACTTCAATTCGCAATAGTCATTAACAATATGTAACAATAATATAAACACTATTGTTTGTTAGTAGTTTGATTTTATTAGACATTCATTACTCAATAATAATTTTATATACAGAGATGATTTTTCTCTGTGAATAAACACCAAGTTATTTATTCTAACTCAATGTTGTTACAAATTATCGATACAAATAAAAGGACAGTAATATTTTTATAAAACATATTCAAATAAAATGTATAAAAAACCATTATACATTCTATGCTCGCTCAAAATGAATTGTATGAATTGTGTATTTTTTGTAGTGTCTGTAAGGTCGTGTTTCGCTTGCAGCGCACGTCACGCACCGCATTGATAAGTAGGTGAGACGTGCGCGCACTCTTTGCATTCTCGCCTTTACTGCCACTCGATTAGACTTACGCTCCTAATGAAAATATGTCGACCTTTTATTTTATATACCACATAACTGACTTTAACATTGTTTGTTATAACTTATATTTAAATATAAGTTATATTATAAATATACAGATATAGATAAGTATATGACATTTAACATTATACATACGAAAAAACCAATAGAAGATCCAATAAAATTAGCGATACTCCAAGGGAGCCCGCATTTTCCTCTTTAAACAATGTTAGGTGGGTAATCCTATTTGCAGCGTTAAGCATATAATGGCTTTGAGTAGGTATTAATTATTAAATCTAATACAAGGTATAACTTACTACAATATAACCCGAGCGTATTAATTATAACTGTATAAATAATTATGCAAATAATTATTTGTACTATGATAATTATGCACTTAACATAGCTTGGCTTGTATCTTTTATTACGTCCTTTCTAATAGATGAGCACCAAAAATGCTTATATGTTATAACAAATATATTGACAGTTCATAATCGGTTCAATATTATAACTGATACTAAAAATCGATTGTCTCAAAAATTTATTAAATTTTCTTTTTACGCACACATGCAAAAGTTGTACTAATACAAATATACTTACCACTGATGTCGCTTAAGTGCGTCCGCGACACGAGCTAGTGCAAATATAGAACTAAGGTCCTCAGTATATTACTGAGGTTCTATGAATTAGCACCTACATGCCTACACATGTATTGTCGTCTTTTTCTAACCCGTTGGTATAAAGGAGAAAGAGTTATTGAAAACTGAAGTCGCTGCAGGTGCGTCGAAATGGCGACAAATATTAATTTTCGTTCGCACAATTTTCACCTTTATGTCATAAGTGTAAGGCGAGTAATAGTGTGAAGAGGAAGAAGTTAATTATCGAAGTGAGACTTTTGACACCGGCACTCATTATTGGGCGAGCATTAATCATTTAACATAACCGACTTAATATCTTGGAGGTTATGAGTTATAATGTAAGGTTTTCAGAAGATAAATGTTACGTCGTAGAATAATAACAGTTTATTTAATAGCCTGAGATATGACTGATTATGTATTATATATAACTTTGAGATATTTATTTATTTGCTTTAAGAAAAATTAATAAACATTAATTCTGTAAGATTTAATTAAATTCAAAATTATTATAATTTTATACATTTATTATGAGGTAGTAAATATTAAAATTTATTGAAGTGATTATCACTGATTTAATAACATAAGGTTTTAATTGAGAATAACTTTCTATATAAATTGTTTATATTATTTTAATAAAAAAATATTTATTTAGTGGGGTATACCTTTGTTATAAAAAATTTGGTTTCTTTATATGGAGCAAAAAAACAATAAAACACATATTATGCTCCTTTATTGACTATTTATGTCTTAATAATAAAATACTTGAATGTGAGGTACATTTTATTATTACTGCCATAAAGATGGTTGAAATCGCTTTAAGCAACCCCAAGTTAACAGCTCCAAAATAAAACTTAATTAAATTCATAGCGTGGCAACACTTAAACAGGCGTTTACATGCCATCTGCCGCGGTATTTACATATCGTTAGAAATATAAAATATAAACACGTTTACTGTGCTGACAATACAGCTTTAATTTAAAAAGTTCAACTGATTTATCTTTTTATATTTTTTTACTCCGCTAAAAATACGGAGTGTAAGGTATTAGTACAGCTCAAATACGTTTAATGTCGCATTTGATAAAACAATTTTATTAAAGGAGAAAAAACTTTATTAGTGCAAACAAGGTCTCTCCTGGGTCTAATAAAAATGTTTATTTTAAATTTAGAACTGACAACTATGACAGCTGTCCGACGGCCATTGTCCTCCAGCAAATGAACCGTTAAAAATACATTTACTCGTATGTTTTACGCATTCACCACATTTCAATTACTTATTTTAATAAACTAAAATAACCAAGAAAATCAATCCAATTTTTTTTAGTCCCATATTTCAGATATTATTTTTGTAATAGCTAATTCAATGAAGTAATCTTAGTCTCTTGGTGTTTAGTACAATATTGGATCGTGACATCGGTGTCTCACTTCACTGTTTACTTGAGCAGCACGTGTTCAGCTGTGGGTGTGGGAACACGAGCGATCATAAAAATATATCGGAAAGTCATGATCTGTTTGCCCTCAACGTTTTTTACCACTCACCTGCCAACTCCAAAATCGATAAAGTTAAGCGTTTAAGTAAAACCCATTAACCGATACATAAAAAAATTAACGAAAATATAACACATCACTTTTCGGTTCGAAATTTAATTTTGTAATATGTATTTTTATGGAGATAAAAATATTTGATTGTACATTTAAATGAAGTCATATATTTTATATGACGTTTAGAACGTAACAGCGGAGGAGGTTTTGTTCATTGTAATTAAATACATCATTTATGTTGGATTGTAGTATTTTTTTATTTATTTGACCAAATTAAATAGACTTTTGTATTTTAAAATAAATCAAGAGGCTGAAGAAAACTCTAAGTGCAAAGTTTTATCAACAGTCAGTATGTTTATAATCACGTCACATGAGTACAACCGACTTCTTGGTAATGTATTGAATAATGATCTCGAAATTGTTTATAAAAACAATCATAGCTAACAAACCAGTACTTGAGTCGGTCAGATGAAAGAACTAATAAGGTCAAGGAAATCCATAGTGAAACGGAAGTGGAAATCAAATATATAAATATTATATTACAATAAATAACCGGGACCCTTTCATGTTAATAAGTTTGGATGATGTGTAGTTACTGGAGCTCGTTTGATGACACAAGTACAAAACCCGTATTTCAGAACTAACCCAATCAGTAGACCTGCTCCAGGATTTCCTTAATATTCATCACTTAGTTGATACCTTAAAAAAGATGTAAAGGTTCTTTAAAACAAATATAAGTTATGTTATAAACCATTGCATACTTTGTTTAGTATGTAGGTAATGTTGAGGAAAATCATACAAAATATTTTAGTATTAAGCAGAGATACTTATCATCTGTTAGATTCTAAGGTTCCGAGAATAAACTTCGTTAAAACTAATAACATCATTAGACATCGTTCATTTAAACATAAAACTTCATATTTCAATTGTAGTTCACATATATTATAATACAGTTTAAGAATATAAAACTATCTTCTGATCTAATATTCCAGTCGTTCGTAAAACAAACTTTAAACTTCGGTCTGTATTAATAACGAAAGTCATCGATAATGAAAAACTAAAATGGTATAACAATAAATATATAACAAAAAAAATATACGTCTCACAGAATACTAAAAGATCATCCGCCAGAAACGTAAAGAGCAGCCAGTACGTCAAAATATTGTTCAGAGGAGTCAAATCACTATGAGATGCCCATAAACTGGACAACGGCCAAAATAATCAAGTAACGGAAAAGCGAAATGCGTATGATTGTTTATTTTATACTTTCATTGATTCTGGGGATAATAAAGTCTATATGTTTTAGGATTTCATTTATTACACAGGCAAAATTTATCTATCACCAATTTAGAAGCAATTGTAAAACTATTCTTGTATGTAGAATAATTTAAACTAATAACCTAATAAATTCTTGTTCAACTGAAACTAAGCATAAATGAAATAGATTTCTAAATTCCGTTCTATAATTATAATTTATAAGCAATGGCTCCTACTATGCAGTGACTGTTAGTATTCCACGATTCAATTGACCTTCATAGATGCTATTGATGATGTAGGTAGGAGTCCATTATTTTATGCATTGTTCCAACTGCCAGTGAATGAATGTAGATTATGATTGGTTGTATTGTTATAAATTAGAGGTTTATAGAAAAAAAAACAAAAGTAATTTAAGAACAACCTAGTTTTTCTAAGAGAATAAGATTTAAGTCAATCTGACAGGTTCCATTATTACTTTTTTCCCTATATAACTACTTAGCTACTGTACTAATACGTGTTTCAAAGCAATTTTTATAGTTAATAAAACATTCAACTATTGCAAAATAAAGCCTAAACGTGCACATGCTGACATACAATCGCTTACTAACAGTACGTAAATAATATATAAACTTTGATATTAGTATCAAGTTATCATTGATAAGATTGCTATATGTTAGTTTAGTGATTGTTGAATGTTATTCATTCTAGAACGACCAAAATGATTCATTTAACTAGAAGATATAGGAACATGTCACAAACATCTAGTCTCGAATGTCTAAGGTAAGCATCAGACTAGATATTTTATAATAATTTGTTAATTTATGCAAATGGATACTTAAATATTTTTAAGTTACTTTAAAAAAATTTTGAGTTGCTTTACAACATTTAACAAATGCTTAACTTAAAATATTAGCCGGGCTATGTAACGAACATTTCATAATTCGTTAGGTAATGTCGGAAATTTTCTTAAATTATAATATATTAAAAAAAAAGTGTAATCTTTGAATAGATAAGAAAATGTACATTATCCATTCAACAAAATTAACAATCATAATAACCTTGAAGACTTAGTCACAACGTTTAAACGCGAAAACAGCAAACAAGGATGAAGTATATTATTCTACAAAGCATTGAAATATTAAACTCACCTTTACAAAAGACTCCAGATGAAAGCACCAAAATTGTTTCCAATTCAGAAACACATTAGTTCACTTTGCAACGTTACACAGGATTGCACGCTCGTTGAGCACATCACATTTTTCACTCTTAATAAAACAAAAAACAAAGATCCAGTTAGTCTGAGCCGAAATACCCTTTAGGATATTATAACAAAAACAGACCAGGGAGTTTTTAAAATTCGTTCGTTCGTCGGTAAATACGTGCGCGCTGTTTGAAGTTACGCGACACATCTACACGCGACGCAGGCGGCCGAATGACTGAGCTAGTGAGGGGTCTGGGGAGCGAACGAACGAAAAGAGGGAGTGAACGCATTCGACGCATCTGACCGCTTGCGTGTTAACTTGCGAAATACAGTCGTAGAAAAATTTTAAATACCAACATTTTAAATGTATCCAAGGTAATATCTTATTTGTATAAATATTGAAATTAAAAAGAAAATTTTATAAGCCAAAATATTTGTAAATTTACAATAAAATTAACTCACTTCTAGGACTTATCTTTGATAAAATAATTAAAAAAAACTGCTTTAGCAGATAGCTATTTTTTACATAGCAAAACCTAATTACCACATAAAATCTAAAGAGGAATCTAAACATAATAAAAGAAACATAAATAAATACAACGTTATATTTTTTTGTCTCAATCTTATAAAATTAACCATTATCTATAATTTAGTTATACTTAATGTAATATTGAAAGTTAAGGATTTATTATATTATTCTTTAGAAACAAAAGAAAATATTAAAAATAAAATTTACTAATATTATACTTTTCATATATCAATCATAATCTAACATTATTATTGGAGATATATCACAAAATTGAACAGTGTGAATAAAATACACCGTTATATATATCAAGATTGCGCGCCAATTTTATTATGCACAGACAAATAAAACGGATAGTGACAATTTGTCACGCCGCGAAATGGTTCAGACGTATAATATATGTCTACAGAATAGACTACACGATATTGTCCTGTAGATACCTTTGAGATATAATAGAAGACTGACTTCTAATACTCATAAATCCAATGCTGTCTCTCTTGCTAATGAAATAGCTCATTCAAATTCAGGTCTTCGGGTTATTATGAATATTCAAAAATTCTGCAATACAACGTGTACGAAAATACTTTCTTAACAAATTTTGTATATTATTCTAGTATTATTATGCTTATGGGAAGTCCAAAGTACAGTATACTTATAACTTTAAAACTAATAACAACCTTCACAGGTAGTCAATTCTCCCCAAATAAAATCGAATCAGATCCCCGGTAGACCGGCGGCGCCTTACGCTTTGTCCACGTGATTTATGGTCTCAGCTACATGAGGTATTCGTAAATAAAGTAGACAAGTCACCGAGTGAGGATACTTCACTCGATAATTTAGTTTAGTTTAGATGGATTGGGTCCCATCACTATTACATTAAAACTCCGAGCGATCGATATCAAATAAATACTTTTTTTATCGAACATAATAATTCTAATAAAAGTTAGTCAATCAAGTGTACAATGTATGAGATTATTACAGCTCGTATGTAGCGCAAAGTTAAATTAAAAACAAATGTTTGTGTGTACATTGGAAAAAGTTTTAATAATAATTTCCTTTTAACATGTTCCAGCGAAGAGAGTTATTTTGTAGAAAGAATAAAGTAAATCTTTATAATAGGATTTTGTGAAATTCCGTCAAAGAAATACGTGTAACTAAGAAATTTGGCACGATTCGTTAATCCAAAGCTCAGAACTTGTCACAGTTGGTATGGGCCTGTGTTTGAGTTCAGTGTCTTATTTGTAAGGTAGATGTAAACAATTTGTTGTTTTTAAAGTTCTTAATAGTGCTTTTGATATAAAAGTTGACATTTAAAATGAAAAATTGATTTAATGCTGTATGGATGCTATTCTATTCTACAAGGATGCTCTTCCATATAAGTACATGTAAATATCTTAAATATATGAAAATGGAAACACTAATAACATTTTTGTTCGTATTTAATCTCCTTCATTCATGATATTAAAATGTTTTGTAGTATTTTAAATATTGTCACGTCTTTGAATTAAAAATATGATAAAACAAAACTTACTTAAAATAATTTATAAATGTTTTAAAACAGATAACCGACTCTTTATTATCAACTATGTAATTAGTCAATAAAAGGTGAAAACAGTATTGTGTATGTTATTATAACCCTATTACGTTAAAAAACAAGACACTTTGAAAGCCGTCTTAACCAAAGACGCTTGCAGGATGTAATCACATATTTATGGCATAGTTAGGAATTCTGGCTTCCATCCTCCGCTTCTTATCTTAAACTAAATCTCTACTTTGCGAACGAAAGACGGCTATTAGAACCTCACTGAGCATGAATGAAAATGTATTCTTTCAAAGAATTTATATTCCTCCGTTAAAATAAGCTTAAAATTTCTAATAATGAGAAAAGAGTTCCGAGAATTATTTTTTTTATATACATTTCGCTGGACAAGCTCTTACTGCTCGGAAATTTATTTCTATTCAGTGGAATATAATTATACTTCAATATTTCTATCCTTAACTTATGTTATACTTCTAAAATTATAAATAAATTGAAGTACTGTCAAGTTTTATATAGAAGGTATTATATTAATTTTTACATTTTGGTCCTAATCAACTTTACAATTCTAAGGAAAGCAGTAAGGAATATAAGAATCTATTGAACTTTTTTATATAACTCTATAAACCTATTTGATATCTTATATATGAAAGAACAACCCCTACCCTTATTCTCGAAATTATTTTTTCTATTAGATCGAAAGTTTTGCAAGAATCTATCAACTCTAAAGTGCAAGTATACTAATCTTATAATTATAATAAGCAACCAACACTCCTGAAGGTCTACCCAAGAATTTCCCGTGCGAGATCATTACAGCTGTACAGCTCTACAGCTTTACAGAATTACATAAATTGGTAGAGCAAGGCCACAAATTAATGATTTACAAATAGATACCCGTATCAAACAATCGAACAAACATTTTGGGGAACACACGAATACCGAATTGTCAAGATCTGTTTCCTAGATACCGAAGAAAACGTGCTCTGACAATACCACTAAATTAAACTTTGATCACTAAATTACTTACAGGAATGAACGACCCATGCGCAATAGCAATAAAGACTAAATTGCCGTAAACGATAATCTAGATACGGTAGTTTGGGTATCATTTGTTCATATAATTTCAATAAACGAGACTCCCCTCAGAACATAAATAATGCATGTCGAATTATATATGGAGTCCGTGATAAGGATCGATAATAATGGAACAATTCCACGGGTCGAAGGAAGTATACGAACATACAAATAATATATATACATACTTGTTATATAATAGTTATGTTTTGCAAATGTGGCTCTTAACATGGTCGTCATTATATTGGTTTGATTTTGGTTTTGGTTCCAAGTACTCAAAATTAAGATCTAATTTCTATCGTCTTCACAAAAATGCCTTTACTTTTAATATAAAAGTGTTAGGAAACAATTCAAACAAACTCTCTCTTACCTCAGCGAGACAAATTCGATCACTTTTACTTTCCTGAGCGAAACCAATTGTTATTTTAAAAAAGTAACTTTTGTTAGATAACATTAAATTAATTAATACCATTGCTGTTGTAAACTACAATTATAATATAATAAACAGTTTTAATTGAATGGAAGTTATTAAAAGAGTTTAAATCGAATACATCAATAATTTTAATTTATTTTAATGCGATTATAAATGTTCATACAAGTGATCTTTGCAAAGCATCCACGTGTGCCGAATGTGGCATTGAACGGGACAAAACCATTTACCGGGTCTCTGAGAACTGGGTATAATGCAAAACAAGAAGGTAGAAAAAAATAAGTAACCTTCATCGGTACATTGTACATCCTAAAGCTATTGATGTAAAGCATAAAATCTCGTGACGATAAAAGTTGATGTGTTTTCAGTCGGTTTATTCGGTTCTCATTGACGCCGCGTCGGACCGAGCTCGTAAAATAGAAACAGCGCGATATAAAAGAGTGACAGATAAATATCGAGATGAGGAACCGTTTTTATGAGACTTAAGATCCGAATATACTACAGAATTGTGCTACTTGACTTCTGCCGAAGAAGGCAAGTTTTGATTAGCTCTAAATAACTACTCCTGTAGTTACAAGTTTTTTATAACAAAGGTGTGATGTAACGATGACATAATTATGAACAAATTAAACAAAATGATTGCCTAATTGTAGATTCAATGGGCTTTTATTAAAAGTTTTGTCAAGAGAACGTTCCCATTGCCATTGAATTGTCTCTTGAAATGAAATTCGATCGTCTGGAGACGTGTGTCAGGATTTTAAAAGCAATGAAAGGAAACACAACTTTATTTTTGCAAAAAGAACGAAGCCCTATTCTATTTCCAGTTCCCTTATGAAATTTTCTTTCAATGGCACAATTCTGACTTTGATAACTAGTTGGAGTTTCGTTCAGTAAGTTTAAGCGCATCTTTTGAGCTATTAATTTGTTTCGGACCTAAAGCGAAGTTGGACGGTTTTTAAACAATAAGATACGCTACGGAAGAGTTCTACTACAGTCATTGAATAGTAATTTACATATTTGATTAAAATATATTCTTGGATCAGTGTGCGCCTTGGTGTGGATGAAATTAAAATGTAATAAAAATACCGATATCCTTAAAATGGTTTTTATTTAGTTTTCATTAAAAAATAAAAATTTAGCTAAATGATTCACATATTAAAAAAATATTTTTATTGATTATAATGTTATATCAAAGCTATAAATTCCTGTACAATGATAATTGCAAAAATAATACAATTATATCCATTAATGCTGTTTACAGACTAATCAACAAAACGAACAAAGAAAAGGAATGACTCGTAATTACCGATAATATATCACAGATACTGAGGAAAATATGTAATTATTATTGAATAAAAAAACGATACAGAAAATTTATTAGTGAATCCAATGAGCGGACGTTACCACAAAGTAGATTGCACAAAGCTGGCTAACGAGCGGCACCTGAACACTGAGCTGTTCATTAAAACTACTAAAACACTATTCACTTTGTTAATCTATTTATCGATACTACATCAAATTTGTTAAGGCCACTTTCTGCGACCTCTGATCCAAAATTGTTGAGACCCAATACTAAAAATAATCCATTAAAAGCGTTTGACTCAATAAATTTATCACAAATTCTGGAATGGACAAAAACAAATATAATAAATAAAAGTGTGAAATTATAATCTCTAAGCAATGGTCCATTGTTTCATAGGTTTCCATGATAAAAAACATTAAGCTGAATGCGTTCTGGTGCAAACAGGATAAGATTTGAAAGGTCTTTTGTTGTATTCCCGAGGTATTGAGGCACAGGCTCAGGTAGACGCGCTCTCTGCTTCTCAAAGGGCTCTGGGGTTTGCCCGGAAAGTGTGTTTTTTAGAACCACACAGAATTTCACTCGTGAAAGCCGTTTTGTTTCTTATTACATAGCAGTAAAGCTTATATTGTTTTCTTTTAATTTATGTTTTATATTCTAACAATAAAGATATTATAAATATACAACTTTATATTTGATTGATTAAAATAAAAGTATCTTTTGAATTTTTTTCTTCGAATATTAAGTGTTTTTTTTCTGAAATGTGTAAATGGTTGTACTAAAAAAGAGTATAAGTTTGTTTGTTCAACATTAGGCCCCTTTAGCTGTTTCTATAGTTATCAGTAAATATGTTTCTAAGCTACACCGTGTAAATAAAAAGATCAGGTTGATAAAGTACACTAAACTAAACTAAAAAAAAAAGTAAAAGTATCTTGTTACATTGGTTATTATTTTAGAAACAAACCAACAAACAGCTCACATTCCTCCCTGAACATATATATATATATAATATATATATATATATATATATATATATGATATATCAATTTATAAAGGTAGGTAACGACATGCTAGTCCAATTGGCAAAAGTTCCAGGAGCTCCAGAAGTCTTAAGTTCTATCAAAACCAACGTTATTGAAATAATTATTCAATATTTATTTTAAATAACAAAGAATGATCTTTTTAGTAGCTACATTGATTTTGCTTTAACAACATATAGGAGTAGATCTAAACAATTTATTGTATATTCACTCTTTAACTTTATATATTTTTAAATAAACTAGTATTGTTAAACAAGACTATCTTAAGAAAAGAAAAACTATAAGAGAACCGTCTACTCTGAAGATAATACCTTTACGACGTCCATCAGACTTGTGTCAATATTGAAACCAAACCTTTGTTTTAAATCAATTTCACTTTAACTTTCATACAATAAAATGCCAAATTATATTATATATAGCTTCGATAAGGATATCCGATAACTATAAAAAGTTTATCTTCTGTAATTAAAACGATTCTGACTTGTTAGGTAACCTGCTTTTTTATTATTAATTAGCGCAAGCCGATTTTTGACCTAGTGATTATTAGATGACAGCTGCATATCAAAAAGTCAGATATGGTCTCATTATAATGAGTTCCAGCCTAAGATATGCAGAAAAATATGGAGAATTAGATTAAAAAATTAATGAAAAAAGGAAAAAAAAACAATTTCATCCTTTTTTTCCGAATGTAGATAGGTGACTTGCAGTCTACAATTAATGGAAATCAAACCAAACCAGTCACAGATTTCGAAATTCCTTCAATTTCTGTTGAATGTACCCGAAATTTCGCCCGCGATTAGTTTTATATTATTAAGGTACTGTTAATTTAAAAATAATCGTTTAAAACGTCTTCACATTTAAAAGCAGTCGCTGTGCTCAGTGACCGTGAAAACCAGTAATCCGATATACCCATTAATCTACAACTTCATCTGTACATTAGCGATTTCTGAGTCTATAATGTTGGAAATATCTAACATTATGTCGTGGCGTCCTCGACACGATCACCGCCGGCGGGAACTGGCTAAGAAATGGGTTTTACTCCATTGATTAACGGGATTTTGATATTATACCTCGGATATTGTTGCGTAATAATTTAAGAGTAAGTCCTAACCATACGTTTACATGTTACTTTTACAATGCTATAAGAATAAAGTTATATTTTTATTTGACAATAATACTTAAATTATTTTGTTATAAACCATATTTCTTACATTACAATTCACGTTGCCATTTTGCCACGGTCGCAGCTTATGAATCATGGTCTCAAATGGTTTCGAAACAAGTTGATCAAATTCTGGTAGCAATTACGTGAGTACATCTGGATAAATATACGAAGTTATAATGGATCACGAAAGTTTAAATAGAAGAATTATTTGTATCAGTGTTGTTTTATTATATATAAACACAAATCATTTTAATATGTATATGATAGATGCTTCTCAACCGTTAAAGGTTTAGGATCTATATTTAGGTTTCACAAAAAAATTACTTGTTTGTATGATTTTGTATTTAATGTGTTTTTGTGAGACAGTGAGAACAAACCCCACCCCATAGAGGGTAGCGTGGCCGCGGGCTGCACCGTCCCGCGGGGAGACACGTTTGCCCTATGCAAATACGCGACCTCTACAATTGACTATTTCCCCATTCTCATATCCAATATGACCTATCATATTCAAATGTCTGTTTTAATCGTTTCTTGAGCATTTTGTTATTTGTCCAATTTATGAAATACAAATATCAAAATTCTTATTAAAAATAAGTTGTACCTTTTATTTTAGATATATTTACCGATATGTTACAATTCATATATTGTATTTTGTCTGTTATACTACTTCTTATAGAAATTAATCCGCAAAACAATATAGAAGGAATGACATTACATATGATCTTACTAATATAAGTTTAGTATCCTAGTGCTTAGATCGTAATTCTTCATATGCTGCAGTTTAAATAAAACTTAAATCTCATTTGGTAAAAATAAATATATACATTTAAGTGGATTTTGAAGTCATTTCGCTAATCGTTTAATTAAAAAAAGGAAAGGATGTACTATATACGTATAGCCTGCAGGCTCAACTTATTTTAAATTTAACAGAACTGGCCCGTTTAGTTACAAACCCTTCCGAAGTGAGAACCCCGCCAAGTTCACGCCGCGATTCCATATACAATATACAATTATGTTGGTTATATGATATACAATTATAATCATGAATCACGAAAGTCGTAATACAGAAATGTTTATGTTAAAAAAATTCAATTGTTCAACATTAATATGTCCATATTTAAAAGCAAAAAAACATCGTCATATAATTTGATTGTAAATTAATTTTGAATAAACACTTCATCGACAGAAGTTTTACATTATTAGATAAAGCTAAAAAAATCTTTTGAGAAGGTTAAGTATTGTTTCCTGGAGCTTCTCCACCAGTAGGGATTACTCTCGTTAGAGAATTTAGGAATACCATTAATTATATTCTGAAACATTATATGAAAAAGATATGTCTATAATTTTAAAATAATTAAGGTCTCTATATATAACTAAATCATTAGCAATTCAGTGATAAAGTTAAGTTGTTAATACTTGACGCTCTGCCAGCTCATTTTAGTTTCGTGTAAAAATTTGGTAACTTGTCAAAGTAGTTTGGCTTTATAAAGAGATGAGCACAACGAGTTGTATAAAATGTTTTAACTGTTATATGTATTATATATTATATAATACAGCAGTGTGCACACACAACGTATTACATTTTTATCTATTTCATTATTAAATTTATTTCAATTGCGTTTATAAAAGTAATAGGTATATCTTTATTTACTATCTCAAATTGCAATATAGTATATAATACTATCTATTACCCATCAGAACTAACACAAAAACGTCGTTACTTATGTAGAATATTTTGTTCTTGTCGAGAATCGAACCTGTAACCTATACTTTAAAACAATTTTATTTTGTTAGTGTATAATGTATCTGTATTAGAATATAGAGACCAAAACAAAACTTAGAGTTATTTAAAATTTCTTGTATATTTATTACATAATAAAAAAGCAACCAGTGACACTGATGTTAAAATTATTATCAAATCCAATATGTGTATAAATATCTTCCAGCTCTGTGTATGATCTTTAGTAGGAAGCAAGTATAAGCTGTTAAACGATTAATGGTGAGTTCATGGAATTTCTAAATATTTCCCGTAGGCACTAGACAAAGCGATCGTGAAGGCGATATTCCGACGCTGGTGTACTCTCGTGCCTGTGGCGAACTGTATCAAAACACAGGGCTGTATCAGAGCCATTTTGAGCGTATATATATTAATATTGACTATTATTATTAGTACAAAATAGTACACTAGCAAAATACATATTATATAAAAAAACTTAACTATTTTATAAAATATATTATATATTATGACTCCCTCTAAATAGGCTATAGTTGAACTCGACCATCTTTGATATTTGAATCTGATATTGTATTTTATTTTGTTATCGTCTTGCTGTATATATTCCGATTCAAGATTTCTTAAGTCAAGTACTCTAAAGCGGAGAGTCGGTTAAACCTTAACTCTCTACTCAATATAAAATCTCATATTCAAGATTGTAAATTATATTCTTTTTAAATCTTTATGTTTAAACTTTACATTTAACGTGTTTGTCAAATTCAGATAATTATTCATATTTAATCGGGTAGTTTCGGAAATTCACTGAAAATACAAACCAGTTTTAATTTTATACACTTGAATGAAATAGAAATAGACATACTACCCTATTTACAATAATCCCAGAAAAATCAAATAAAAATCTTGGAGAGGGCCATCTGATATTAAAGTCATTTTTTAAAATTTTCATATAGTGCAAGCGACGTCGCTGACAAAAGCTAGTATAATAATAAATTAGTTTTGCATTACGTCTACGATGGCAACCCTAATCAATCTTTAATTCAAAAGTGCCTTCAATATTCTTGAAGTTTGATTTAATATTAGTTTGGTAAGAAATATAATTTTAATAAATTACTTCTTGAATCTGTTCAACTATTATTATAATACAAAATTGAAATTTCATACAGTGGCTTATTCTCGATGATTATTAAATTTAATTATATAATTATAATTTATTTTAGCATTTCACAAATTTTTAGTTATACAAATATATAAAACACCCTGTTTGATGAAATATTGATGATTTTTTTAGTTAACTAATAACTTATCAAAGTGACGGAAAAAAGTTTTACAAAAATACATTTAAACGAAGTGATGCATTATTTTTTTTAATAATTTAATTATAATTACCTCCACACGCCTGGTTTATTAAAGGTTTTAAAAGAAAAATAACCTACTTTAAAAATGCAGTCACACACGCTCTGTTTACACTGCACTACCACTCTCATATAATTATGAAAAATACAGAATAATAAAACAATGTTTGTTACAATAAAAAAATACGACCTCATTTAAAAATTTATAATTTATTTAATGACTATAATTTTTTTAAACCAAATAATACGTGCACTAATTAGATAGTGTTGTTGCCTACCGTTATATATTCAGATTTTAAAATTTAGGTTAAAAAATGCATTCAACATTTAAGAATACACGAGATGAAGCGATTAACATAATACAAAAAGAAGTAGACACCGACACGAGCACGACACGAGCACGAGACGGGCCCACACCTTCATTAACAATACAATCAAGTTGACTAAGAGAAAATTTTAGATTTAGCTGAGTGGAGTGCAGTCTCACAATAGAGGTATAGTTATATAAATAATATCAATAAGACATTGTAATTAATTGATTCGAATATTATTAATTTAAAGGTTTTATATTTAATGGATAAATGAGAAATACCTCTTTTATTATGTGTCTTTTGTCGTTGTATTAATTTAAAAACGGATAGTTGTACAGAGAAGTTCTAGTAATAATCTGCATGTATACGCATTAATATATAAAATCAAAGCTGGAAATTTAAAAAAAAAATCAAAAATGTAAGCGAATTATACGCGAGTTTTAATACGTAAAAATAGTTTTATTTCAAATGTGTACTCGAGAAAATACTATGAACATGAAAAATTTGTTGATTATGCAATTAAAAATTATTGACATCGCAACCTTATCCTTAACATTATGTTCTCAAATTGTTCTTAATAAACCTAGAGGTTCAATTTGTTCGTCGTCAATTTCAAACATACATAAAGTCCCTAACATGTTCTTAGATTACACAAATCCAGTCGATATGACGAGTGTCGCGGCACTGCATGCGCAGAACAGACGAAGTTTGGGAATTGGCTGCACCGCACCGCTCACAAAAGTTTGACAGATTTATAAATTCCCGAATATCTCACTAGATCCAGTTTGAGCAGCCATTTGCATATTTGTGTTTGTTTAGAAACTGAATAATTTCTTGGGCTTTCTTTATATGATTTCAGTCTGAAACTAAAAGACTTTGTAATTAGTCTCGGAGAGTTCGTGTGTTTCAAGCTTTTATGTTAAATCGACGAATATTTTCTTACTATTATTCCAGAGTCATAATAAAAAGGGGTTGACCCAGTTTATAGGAAAACATCAGAAAAGATTTATCGTTTAAAAATCTAATTTACTTTTATACGTCATTACAAATTCGTCATCACCTCGCAGGCTATAATAAGGAGAAGTTTACTTTTCATCTCGCGCATATATGAAGAATTTATTGCATCGCAGACTTGAGATTGAATCACGTCGCATCGGATGCTGGATGTAGCGCGAAATTAGGTGTAATCGTCCCCAGAGCTGCCAGTGACATGCGCGCGGTGCGGTGCCGCCGTGCCGTGTCGTGCCCTTGAGAGCTGTTGACATTTAGAGCTCCAGCTTGATAACATGACAACATATATATTTATATTATAAAGTGGAAAACTTTGTTTGTTCAACTGCTTTAATCTTCGGATCTATTGGGTCGATTTGAAAAATTCTTTCTGTTTATGATAGACAGTTTCACGAGGAAGCCTCTATTACTCTACTGCTCTTCGTTATCCTAATATTAAATAAAATATTGAATCTGTCGTGGAGCCGTTATTTACAGCTAGCTATTAAATAAACCAACATGCTTCATTAGTTCCCATGGATGAGCATGTAACGAGATATGAGTATATTTAAAAATGTAAACACTTAAAAATAGAAACATAAGTCCAATGAAAACAATTCAATTATAAAAGGAACTCTAGACGATTAAAGTAAGATTCTTATTACAATAAACAGAAGCGTTCCGGTATTTGTGTTAAGAATAATTGACACCCAACACTAATATTTAGACGGTCAAAACAATTACTACCTTCCGGTGTGTACATAAGGTTTAATCTGGCTGGCTCGGCTCGGCGGAGGTTGTTTTACGCTCGGCCTGAAGTTTGACAATTTAAGCAGCTAATGCCGCTACAATGTGCTACAGCTTGTGACCTACTTTGATACGCACTTTAGATACACAGATTTTATTTTCAAATATCCATAGTTTTATTTATAAGCTAGCTGATGCCGCTTCCTCCTCTCTCCGACTCAAAAATGCAACTTTTCTCAAAAATGCTTGAAAATTAGAGCCTTACTTTGTCATGCAAGCAGCAGCCGCAAAATATTGTATGAAAATCCATATCTGTCGTGTTTTAACGTAATAAATTACTATGTAAACTCATATCTGTCGTGTAATTTAAAAATAAATGGAGCTTTTACTCAGAAACATGGCAACCAAGGAGATATTTTATCAAATGTTTTATTTAAATTTAATTAAAATGTTATTTTATTTTAGTATTCTTTGTCGAGAATTATTTGTGAAAAGTAAACAAGTCCTGGCCGCAATTGGACATAGATGATCTTACGTATGGTATTTGTCCATCAAAGATCCTTTTGTTGGCCACTGCTGTAATGTACTATTATCATGTAAGTATACAAATTAAAATACTTGATTTTATTACAATAATAGTTATTGATTTCTTTTATATTTCATATGGGATATGTTGATTTAATTACAAATTAACACCACAACCTATTTTAATAAAATTTGTCTTATAACCAGATATTTCGTTTCCCGTCGAAATGAGAAGATTTTACCAAGTTTAAATATAAACTTAATGTTATACTTTCCACTGAATGTAACTTTTAAAAAAAATATATAGATATATCTTTTAACCCTTTTATTGATTATTTACAACTATATCTACTTGAAATGAGGTTGATATAAATAAAAATATTTATATATTTCTGGTTCATACTTAATTTAATACGTCTCGTTGACAGACAGACATCTTTTAATTTATAGGTAAATCTATATTTAGTTTTGTTTCGTTCTTGAGTGTACTGCAATTTATTATAATTTAATATATAATCGGATTTGAATACGAGAGTTGCGGTCGGTACATGTTTAAAACGATTTCACAATATAATTGTTATAAATCCCTCGGCCATTTTGCAAGCGACCGCAATATCATTTGATGAGCTCGTTTCAATTATACTGTCGTTTTATTATACGCACGTAATTAATATTTTTATCTAAATGTTTAATTTATTGTTAGTACATTTTCATTACACTTCATATGTTGTACAATCTGCGGCTTTTATTAGACCAACAGATGTATTAATTTGTTTTACTCCGACCAAATATATAATAAGTAAATTCAATATATATTGTGTAAGTACTAAAAAATATTATTCTATAATATACAAGGAAAACAATAACAAGTTGATTGCAGACACGCTACAATATATTAAATTATTGAAGCTTTGAAAGCGGTGAAATGAAGGTAGTTTAAGAAAGACTCATTGCGACGAATGTTTGCACTGCACTCGAGCCAGTGCGAACGTGTAGCGCGAGCTGTGCTATGTACAGTTTGTATTTACCTGATATATGAAGAATATGTAATATGTATGTATATATATATATCACCATTACAATGAGAGTTATCTATATTGTATATTTATTATTATAACAACTGTGTAATTTCTTCATTACTAGTGTATTTCTGTAAATCATATTGTATTGAGATAATCTTATTAAAGTTTATCATCTTTGTTATCAATGATGTATAAATATTAATTGTTTTTATTTATGTGGTTAAGAATTTGTCTAATAAAAATAAAACTGAATATAAAAGTATCTGTTTTATTACTGTTATAGAAGATTTTCTAATTAAACAATGGTTTATATTATGAACCATTTTTATTATATAACCCACAAAAAAAAATTGTTGTACAATAAGTTGGTGAAAATTTTAAAATATTTGTGTTGAAATCCTAGTTACATATTGTTTTTATTGTATTCGTATAAATTATATTTTATGTGCGTACTCAAGTAAAAATCTTATAAAATATGATCACAGTAATCCTGAATACAATACCGTCTGTCTGTTCAGAGCAAAGATACCACACATTTGCAGAATCCGCAGAGAGAGTTGAAAAACTTAAATTGCCTGTTAGTTGCTTTTATCTTTGAGAAGTTAAAACTACGGAGCGAGTTGATCGGTTTTTGGATGCTGTTTCAAAGTTTAAATCATTGACCCAATGTTATAAGGAATTTGTCGCGTAATCCTTAGGTTTTGATTCTATAGCTGAAGAAATATACTTTTATAAGTAACAAATTTATTACAACAATAAATGATGTATAAATAGCATTACAAATCGTGTTTAATATGTATTATTTTATGAATAAACAAATTAAAACACTCCCCAAAGCAATAATTTCAGTTTAAAGTTGTTCCAAAGTAGCCTATATAAAATATAAGTAAAATATAAATAATTTAAATTATCATAAAAATGAGTAATATTTGTGATTTTTGACTTTTTATTGACGTTTATTTTATAATCTGTACCAGGCAGGTCTGTTTTCTACAGTCTGATAGCATATAAACATTTTTATTAACTCAATTTTCCAATATACGTCTTTAGTAAATTACCATAAAATACACGTATAGACAAAGAACGAACCAAAATCAGAGGCGAAAAAACGCACGCGTCCGCACTCCGTTATCCGAATTCGGGGCTTAATTCATCGGTTATTGGTCGTAATTCCAGATATTATTCTCGAATATTTTCGGGTTTTTTCGTCCAAAATACGTACGGACGCTCGTAAAAAGTCGGATGATCCGGACCATTGATGCCTCGCGCCGATATGAGATCCCGATTCGGGATTTTGAATTTGAAACTATTCATAAATGGGGATTTCGTGTTGATTTTAATAGCTTTCAGCTGTTTTTATGGATAAAGTAGTATCACTTCCTTCTATAGGTATTTATATAGTTTTTTTAAAGATATGTCATTATTATCCCCATGATCAGTCCTGGATAAAACCTCGGGGAAAACCAAGTGTCAATAATATCTTCTTTGTTAACAATATAGAATTTATATTACAAAATGTTGTATTATTCTAAACATGTTTTTTTAAAAATCAATGTTTAAAACATTGAAAATAAAATACAACTAAAAAAATATATTTTGAAGAGCTTTTAACATGTTTTAGTAATCAAACAAAATCTGTATTGCATAAATGAACTATAAAATATATTTAGATATGAAAAATAAAATATATATATACAATATTTTCTATTAATTTAATGTGCATGAGTTCATATAATTTTAAGTACATCTATAAAACAAAATCAGTAAAAGAGCATTACCTCTCACATTAATTTGTATTTAGGTATTTTAGTTTTAGTAAGTTTAAATTTAATTAGTTTTATAACTTTACTTGTGCACTGTTTAATTCTATTTATTTATGCATTCTCACTTCATGGGTTTGCTGGTAGAAATCTCTTACAGAGATAAGCTCGCCCTTTGTACTTGTGTCCATAAGCATGTTCTGTAATATATCTGGTGTACAATAAAGTGTTAAATAAATAAATAAATAATATATACCTATTTTGTGTAATCATTTTAATTTAAATTACGAGCTAGTATAATATATACTCTATAAAAGTGTGTGTTATAATATATACTCGAAAAAGTGTGTGTGTGCGTGCGTGCGTTTGTGTGTGTAATACGGGCTAGTCTCGAAGACACCTTATTAATAGTACTTAAGGATATGTGGTTTTTTATCGTTCGTATTTTCGCATAATGTTTTTAATTTAATAATTATGATAAATTTGATCTAGTGATATCAACATCCGTATCTTGTCTCAAATAATCTCGTCTTGTCTTGTCTTGTCTTGTCTGAACAGTTGCAATAATGTTTTATGTCTTTGTTTTTATACAATGTATGTGCTCATGTATTTATTTATAAATATATCTTTCTTACTGCCAAAAGATATCTTTATAAAGTATTGGAAATAAATAAATTAAGTACAAATTTAAGTAAGTTTGGTTTAATGTTATAAATATATTTAAAAGCATTAAACAATGTTCATATGTTGACAGGCCGGTTAAAATTTATGTATTATAAATTGAAAAACATTCTGGTTACATCTTACGATATATAAAAAGTTTATCTTAAAACATAAAGAGGTCAATGAAACTCGGTGAAAATTATTATTGTACTATTTCATGTATGGAGTCAGGAAAAGAGATCTTATTAAAGCCCAAAAATATTGCTTAATATTAATCTAAATGCAAAATTTTGATTTATTATCTGCTTATTTGTATATTCTCCTTCCTTGAAATATAACCAAAATAAATATAAGTTACGATATACTGAGAATTTCAATATAAATTTAATACACCAGAATATAGAGGGCTATATAACTGTGAATTAGAATTGGAATTAGAACTATATTATATAATTGAAAATAATATTAAGATTTTACGTACTACAAAAAAATTTTTTCGTGGTCGGTGTCACACTTGTAGTAAAACATGATATAAGTTATGAGTTACAACACTTTACAGCAGCTCTTTACAGAGATGCATTGAGGTACATTATATTTTATTATGTACATACCACCACCCTTCTGAGAATTTAAAGATATATATTGAAAAAATATTGTAAGCCAGTTATTATAATACTTAAATTTAAGTTTTTTAAAACAACTGATGCTGAGTAAACTCTTAGAATGGCATAATAGTATTTTGAGACCTATCTAAGGCGTTTGACTGTAGACTGTAGATTATGAAATTTTATTACTAATCCCAGTCATAGCATCTTGAACATGGCTCTTGATATAAAACTATTTTTTTACGGATTAAACTCGCGTTTAATTTGGTTACATTTTAATTTCAATTCGACGTTTCAAATGTTTTGCAGCAATCGTGTTCACGGGTAGACGAGATGTAAGCCCCTACCCTAAACTATGTTGCAGTTTTGCCATTTATTTAATTAGGCAACTAATAGATGTCAACACTGCTCGATTTGTGTATTTCAGCTATTTTTACAATCTCCTGTCACACGAATTTTTATGATGGTGTAGTGCAGCTGAAATTGAATCCATATTCGTCATTTAAAAAAGAGCTGTTTGGAAAATTTATAAATTGGGAGTTCGAAAAAACCTACGCAATATATTTAAAGATACTGGTATATTTAAGGTTACTTTTGAATATATTTTTAGCAATATTTTATATGTCAAAGAAAATAAATAGCGTTATTTGAAAAACAAAGAGGAAAAAACTTATAATACTAGACATAAAGGCAAATTGGTAACTGCGAGCTTTCGTCTTTTTAAAGGTAAAAAGGTCTTTCAGTAGCATAGGTATAAATGTGTAAAAAATAATTAATTAAAGTTAATATTAGAGTTAATTCGTGAAAAAAGTAATACTAATGTTTTATATTAGAATGTTTTTATGAAGCATATTATACTGTTAATGATTTTTTTATGACAAATATGTGGAACTAATTGCTGTTAGTACTGAGACCTATAGTTTGTTTTAAATTGTTATTTTAATGTAAATATGAATTTGTAAAGCTTGATTCAATAGTGCCAGTGAGAGCTTTATAGAAAAAATATACTTTGATTTGATTTGTTCTGATTTTAGAATCCTAATGGTGCTGTAGAGTGTGTAATATTTATTACAAAAGCTTGTTTGTCGTAACAAAAAATTATACTAATTGTACCGATATAACATTCTTTTTCCTTTCAGTTATTTCAATAATAATGTCTATAATAATAACGATTTACCACCTTACATAGAACCACTGCAGGTAATCCTGGCCATACTTATTTTAATGCCATTTTTTACATTTCTGAATAGAAAATTTCTGGGTGACGCTATCTTGTAAGTATACACTTTACAATACATTAAGCAAATGACACAAAGGTATCAGAATAACTGCTATTTAGAGAGTATTTATATTAGAAAATTCTATCCCTTTATGAACAAATAAATAATGTTATTGAGTGTAAAACCACAACATTTACGCAAAATAGTATCGTACGTGACCTGCTCCACCAAAAAAGGGATATAGTTTTATCATATAAGTGAAATAACTCGTTTATTCCAACAACATACAATTTAAGTCTATTTAATTTGGTACTTCAGAAAATATACATACACCTATGTATTTGTAAAATATTTATTTGTATATGGGCAAGTAAACGGTGAATACGAGAAACATATATAGCTTCTATAACATAAATGTGCTATGTTTTGAGTGTTGCATATAAATACAACCTCTGACTGTTATTGTTACAATATAATATATAGTTTCAGTAATGTAAGACCCTTACTTCTGTCTGTAAATCATTTATATAATAATTCTACCAACAATTAAAGTATAATTAAACTTAAAATAGAAAGTTCTCGCAACACGAAAACAAACTTTAATATTAATTAATTGGTCTCCCTCGAATATTTGAATAATTAATAGCACAACTAAAAGTATTTTATAAAATATCAATAATTATGTCTGGTCTGGATTTTATTTATTGTTCAGAGGACTATATCTTACGTATATATAATCTGATGTACATATATCTTCCTTAAATTAATAAAAGAAAAAACTATATAAACTGAATCAAAATTCATAACATCCACATTAAAACTGCATTTATAAAGTTTTTGTCTGCTCTACTCGCTGTAAAAGGTAGTTAAAAATTCGATTAATAGAGGAATTTACAAGTCATAATGCTCTTGAGAGTGCTATCAAAATGGGACGTGCGCTTTATGGACTTCAAGTACGATGTACGTGAGAATAGGTAGTAGTTTTCATCTTGGAACTATTCTTGATTATGTAAGAAATATGAGATGGGTTGAAGCTTTATTTTGTATATATGAATTGAAAACTTTGAATAATTTTAGTTAACTTAAGTCGATGTCAGGTATTAATTGTTGTTAGTAATATAAAGTTCTATAATTGAATGGTTTTAAGGGAAATTATCTTATCTGAATAATGGAGAACTTTTGAAGTTATGAGGTGCTAGATATATAAAAAAATTGTAAGACAAGGTTTGGTAGCGTAGAGGTTACTTTAGATAAATGTTTTTTTTTTATTTAGTGTCCGCGTGAATCCGATTTTTCAGCTGTAAGCGATTTTTCAGCTGTAAGCTTCAGTATACATTTTGTTGCATATACATACGGCCAATTATATAGTGTTAAATAAAATAAAAAAGAATCATTAAAGTGTATTGTAAGTATGTCTAAATATATATATATATATTTTGAAGTAACTTTTCGAAGTAAGCTTTTCAAAATTTCGCCAAGTTCTCAGAATGACGGACGTTAATGCACGACCACTCGAAGTCCGGTTCGGCCGAAGGTTTTGTCCATTTTTTGGTCGAAACCAAAAATTTCATAGGTCACTACTTCTAAACGAAGCTACATAAGTATAACTTTTTGAAAAAATAATAAAAACCTTATAATTCTAAAATATAAATAACTGTAAAATAACACGTCAGTGTTTTCAAATTATCATAGAAATGGAATGCCTGCTACTCGTAAGTTTCCCACGATTGGTCAAAACTCGACTCTTAATGTCGCAGGTGAGCACGCCGCGGCCGCACGGTCAGTCAGTCAGTCAGCGCTGCGCCAGACGGTTTACATATCGATTTTAATTTATTTGCTAGTTCAGCGTCCTTTAATGATGATTGCACTCATCGCTAACATTCGACGGGCTTCAATTACGTTAGTACTCGACTAATGCCGTGTAATCTGTGATTGTAAAGCGCATTACGCGACACGATACTGGTTTGTTATTATTTGTCGATGCCGATGACATTATATTAATATCCGGAATTAGACTCGTGTTTTATTTTGACACAGAATATTAGATTTTATTTGTTTGAAACAATATAATGAAATTAGGATATGATTGAACAGTGAACTTAATGACTTTGACACACTAATTAATGAATCGAATTTAACAATCGCGCATTAAATGGATTTTATTATTATTCGAGATTTCGAATATAGGTCAGATGAAATTAATATCATAAAAAATTTGTAGTTAATTAAACGAGCTCAAACAAAATATGTTCCAATTTAATACAAAAGTTATCACATTAAAACCATTATGAGAAACTTAAATGTTCAATGAACGTATACTTTATTGGTTATTTACGTACACGTACGTCCAGTAACACAGCTCACTGTGAAAAAAATAATACTAGCAAGCCATAGCCAACCTTATTTATATCAGTAGTAGACAGTATTTTTTATTATATCATAATATTACCACAAAACCCAATAAAACCATTTGTAACTGTAATGGCGGTCCCCACACATTATTTTATCAGTGAACAGGTGTGTTAATTACAATACCGTACAATGATCAGAATTTCAATTATTATTTCATAATAATAATACCATTTATTAATACTTATTATCCTTTATAAATTTTTAAAATTATCTGTATTAGAGACGAATTACATTTTATCGCTGCACATTACGTGTTTGGATAATAAGAAAAATCTGGACAGCGAGATAGTATAAATAGTGTCACTAAATAAATATATTTTTTGCCATTAATTTATTATATCCTCACAAAACAAAGCTCGGGTCCTATAAAATTTAATCTATCAAAAAATAAGGCTTGTATTCAATATGCTACGTATTTTATCAATCGAAGCCAACCTGAAGGTTAGAAGAAAAAAATCTGTCTGCCACACCCCTGAATTCAGCAATTTCGCAAATGATATATAATTTAAGAAATCGGTCAAGTTCGATTCCAATCTGGTATTAGTTAACCTAAAATTATACTCATAACCGGTTAAAACCGGTTATAACCGGTTTGAAAGAGATTGAAACAAAAATCTGATCTCCTACTTGTACCTCCCTGTTAAACTTTAAAAGTCATATAAACTCTTATTACTTAGGTTATTATTATTGGTCAATTAAAAGATACAGTGAATGGTTAAATATAAATGTTTTCTTTTAATATTTTGTGTAAGTAACCCTAAAAATTATTTTGCTGTCTATTGACCAGTGAAATGAAATGATTTAACGTATAACTGAGATTTATGGTTAAGGTCTAATCAAGGATAAATCCTAGACAAAAATTATTATCTTCTTTCTACAAAATCTTTCTGTATCTTCATCAACAACATATATAATATAATATATTATATGTTGACAAATTGAATATTCAGATCAATATATCTGTTGACGACGGACGATGCGACCGACCTCCGATTAGTTAAATGTTTTATAAGTCGCTGGTCATTTATACCCGTCATTAAACATGTAACGGTTATGTGGGGTCGAACTGGCCATGGAGTTATTACATACTAACGCCCTGAAATTGGCTTTGGCTGAACTTTTCTGCTTTATAATATTAGTAAACATACATATTTTTCGTTGTTGGATTAAAAGATTGTAATTTAACCCAATTCGGTGCTTCGCTACTGGTTGGTGGATTTTGTATCATAGGATGGCTTTTCTTCACAAAACCCCTAAAAATACAAGGATTTATTATGTGAATGTTTTTAAAAGCCAGGGAGAGAGCCGACGTTTGAAAGCGAGCATTGTGTGAGGTTCACCAGGCGTAGACTGTTAGTACCTGTAAATACTAACATTATAATTTTTAAGTAGCGTGGGGAATAAACTTAGACTCCATTATGCTTTACTTTCATCCCCGCCTTACATTTAGTAACACTGAGTACTTAACACTTTGTTTTAGACCAGGGGATAAAAACTCTCTCAACGAATTTTAAACATATTTTAAGTTTGTAGCTTTGGGTTTTCAATTATAATTCATTTTTATAGTATTAACTAAAGAGTAGCCTATATTTCATAAAAAAATAAATTATACTATTTGACTTTTAATAAGAAGTACATCTTAGTAGAGTTGAAGAGTAGAACTTAAAGTCTAAGACATTATTAACACATTAGAATATCAATAAAGTTAGGTTTTGATATTGTTAAACAGATATCATTAGCAGAGACATAACAATATGGATGCCCAGGGTTTGATAAGCCCCATATCCTTTAAGTGTTATTCTAATGAAGTAATATTATATGAACATTCGTCCCAAGATAACATTTTCAAATATTTAGATAAAAGGGATTATTATATATTATTATAACCAACACTTTGTTAAAACGACGATTTTAACCCATTGACCTAAATAGCTATATCCTTGTTTATACTCATTGCTACGGATTTCGGTGCTTTCTTTTAAGCTGGTTTTTTATATTAATTAGGAAAAACTACTTTACACAAAATGCCTTTTAAAATTAACGAATTTGAATGATAGTTTAATGTCGTAAGTGCAAATTTATTTAAAATATAGTTTTATGAGATTTTTAGATCTAAATCATAGTTCAGTTTATAGTTTACAAATAGTTCACAAGAATATTGTTGTAATCATATGTAAAAAGGCTAAATGACAGGGAAAACTATTACAATACTCCTAACCTAAAAAACTGTGCAGTATAATTCTTTGACACAGAGGCCACTTAAGTTCGCATATATATTATTTTCACGGTCCGCATAAAAACTTTGTGAACAGTAAACAGCACCTCGTAAGCGGGACTACGGAACGGCCATATTGTATGGAGTTTATAGATGTTCCGTCCCTTGTTTCGTCAGTTATTATAATTTGTTGGGTAAGAAATATTTTATGTTTCTTTGTGTGCTTCAAGTGTTGTTTTGTATGTATTATTTGACGGTTTAAATGCGTCTCGGTTTCATATATTCTCAATTGGTATATTGTCTGTAATACATTTATATGTTTTGGTCTATGTTTTGTTATAAAGGTCTTAAAATGGATTTAAATGTGATATAAGAAGATAGATACTTTTTATACTTATTAAAGCGATTACACTTCCTATGATATATGTTATTAAAGCTTTTACGGAAATAAATCCCTTATCTAAAATGTTTATTGTTATTACAACAGAATCCATAATCAGTAAGTTTGGAAAGCGTCGACACTGATATTTATTTGATAGCATCGCTTTAATAAGACGATAAACCAAGGAGTGGGGAAAAATTACGTCATTAAACTTCAAAATGTCCCTCGTTAGAGCGATCCCGAGCTGAACACCTGATAGCACCCGATCAGTGTGACACTAACCTTATGAGAAATTTGACTGCGGGAAAGTGACAGGGAAATGGGTGTTTTGAAATAATATTATTTTGTAACCACTTATTAATAATAATATGTTTTCTTTGGTTACACATGTTATTAAATTGCCAACAAGAGACTAACGGTTCAGAAACCCAGCTCGAAATGTTGGTTCAAATAGTCAACTAGATATAAAATTCAACTTCTCTTACATTAACTAAACCAACATCATGAACAATAATAAAAAAAATATGTAAAAAATAAATATATTTAAGTGTCTTTATCTTACATCATTCCGCCTAATTAGTAATTCTTCAGACAACTTATGCCGAAATGGGGTATATTTTTTTGTGGTTAGCGCTGCACCGTGCGCCCCGCTACCTGCGCTCTACACATCGGATGTAATTTGAGTCTTGATTTGTTTGACATCCCTGTAGATTGTAGGGTTCCGCTACGAAACTTCAGAGGTTTTACAAATTATTTTTTAAATCTCATTAACTGAGCTATATATACTATACAACATTTTGGTGATTCAGTTCTCTATGCTCAAAGCTCATGATTTAGGACCCCCAGTGGATTTCTAAGTAGTCGGGAAAATTCTGATTATATCTATGTGAGCACAGCGGAATATAATAACCTGGACTATTGTAAGATACATCAATAATGAATTTTTAAAAATATACTACAGTAAAATCAAAATAATAGGTTTGAAAAAAACAATACATATGTAGTTTAGCGTTAATTTAATTTAATTTCCGTTATTTTATACGGAACCTTTTTGTAAATAGCTTAACTATTATTTAATTCCAAATAATTAAAAAATATAACAAAAGACAAAAGATGGTAAACCGATTAAAGATGCTAAAT
Organism: Mechanitis mazaeus; assembly: GCA_959347395.1. Taxonomy (NCBI): domain Eukaryota; kingdom Metazoa; phylum Arthropoda; class Insecta; order Lepidoptera; family Nymphalidae; genus Mechanitis; species Mechanitis mazaeus. The sequence goes on from OY365743.1 coordinate 14,793,420, forward strand.
GAAACCTGACATGTTTTTTTATTACTATGGTCTTTGAGGTGCAGCGCCGTTTCAATGTGGTAATAAATAACTTTTTACCTTAAGAGTTATATTTCTCTTTTCAAAGACCCTAAAAAAAATTGTTCTATTTGTATAAGCTTTGAATTCGAAATACATAGGACTATTGGCCGAAAGCAGAGCTCGTCAAGACAAGCTAACGTTGTTTTGTTTGAGGAAGTGTGTCACGACGTCAGAGTTTCAGAGAGATTAGTTTTGGGTATCACAATGAGTAAAGACTTCAGTGCTTTAAAGTGAACTCTTCTTATAGAAATTGTTGTAAGAATTGAATATTATTTTGTAAAAAATAAATTAAAATCATAAATTACAGTTATAATAAGTATAATAGATCCTAAGGTATCTTGTTTTTTCGTTGAAAGATTGCGACGTTTATACTCCGTCGTTCAAGCTAGAATTAAACTTACGTATTCTGAAGGATGTAGTTCCTTTTCAAACACCTAGTCTAAAAGGTGGACTGCAGTTGTAGTAGTTCCTACATTGGATAGACTAAAGGAAAAATTTCGGAAATGGTCAAGGAACATATTAGAATTGTAATATAACCATCATCATAATCAGCGTCATCAGCATGGACTCGCCGCGATTTAAAACGCGAGTGTGTAAAACCCATTCATGACATATGTCGTAATACCCTCCATTTAAATAAAGTTAATAATAATACGAATAAAGAAGAAGAAGCGAGGGTCGTCGTAGAGCCTAGAGCCTTACGAAGAAGAACATCAGTTGGAATCGGTCCTCCTGTCACCACGGCTGGTGAATTTGTATCGGAAAATAGTCATTTCGGCTATTAGAGTTTTAAATGAGCTCAAGAAACAATTCTTTTAAAATACTAATTTAATTTAAATGAATACTAATTTGAATAAAACATAATATAGAATTCAGTGAAGATGTTTATTATATTTCGTAAACCAATTTACAAAGTGGTAATTAGACGTGTTGTGATGTATGGCCATTATAAAAGACTGATGAAAGAAGAGTGCATGCAAATGAGAATATTTATATGAAAGTATGTTGTAGGAGTGGATATAAAAATAACAATATATCAGGGGATGTTTGAAAGTCAGCACGGTGTTGGCATGTAACAAGAAGAGATGAGTCATTATGCGAGTTATGATGATGAACATGTATGAATATGTTATGCTAGAGGCAAGTCTAAAAAGAGATAGATGGATTCTGTAAGAGATGGCATTGAGGACGAAAGAATCTGAGACAAATACATATATTTTCCTTTTATAACAAGAGTGGGTGGACAACAAACTTATCGTACCAATCTTCCCTGAGGGTGTGAGCATGGTGATGACAGTGAAAGCGTAGAATCACTTTTGCATCAAGTTATGATATAACATATCATATGACGTTATTAGTCGTATAGAATTTACTAAAAATATATTTTAACTGTAGCTACTACATAAGTAGACGTTTTTACTTGTATATGTAATAATAATATTAGATCATAAAACACATGTTATGAGTATGATTTTCATACATTAAAATTTTGGCAATAAATCAACAATTCGTTCAGTTCCTCAGGCAATTTAGGTTTGTATTCGCAAAAACTTTCGTCTCTAACTTGTTTACGGGTTGTGTGAAAACAGACATTGCCTTATCTCTGTGAACTTGCAAAGTACAGTTTTGACGTTTCTATATAATGGCTGTTTTGGGAGTTTGTCCGGAATTATAAGGAAAAGCTGTATATGATTTTCTTATAATTTGATGGTACTATTTACGTCACTTTTCTTCATTATCATCGCTGATATATGTTTTGGTTATTGCCTTCACTCGACCTAGCCTTGCTTGATAAACAGAATGCTTTACAAAAGAATATTATATAAATAAATAGTTGTTTGTTTGTACATTTTATCATTTTGGTGATTTATTAGAAAGTATGAAAGATTACATGTTTTGACAAAAAGTTACTTACGTTCCTGGTGATCACTACAAAAAAATTGTATGTTACTAGCTTTAGCTGGCGATTTCGTCTGTCTTTGTATCCATATATATTTGTCTTTGTACTCCCTACTGCTGCACCCCCTCGCCTCTTATTCTCGTACGTCCAGAGACAGCGACAACAATGATTTTAGCAGAGCTTATTGTTTTTATATCGCATTATCTTCATCAGTTAACACGTTTTGAAAAGCAAACTTTCTTCATTTACATTTAATATATATTTCTTTCAATTCAGCTTATTTATTAAAGGCAGCGCATAATGTATTTTATCCATATTCAAATATTTTTTTTTGTGTTTAATTAAGTAAAATATGGATAGTTATCAAAAGAAGTAGAAAAACTCATGGATAGTGTGCCTTGATAACTGTAAAAGGTCTTTTTTAATCGGATCTCATTCGAGGCCCTGAGCATGACGGAATCGCGCCGTGAACGGTTAACGCTGCGATTCCGTCATATTTACACAGGACAAGTACTGTTTTATAATTCATGGATCAGTTTAAATAAAAAAATATATTCTTTAAATAAATAAATAAGTCTTTTGCATTTCTTATCATCTAATGAAATATAAAAGGTAACAAAAAGTTTTCTTTGCGTTTAAGAATATTTAAGGGGTAAGTTTTATAGCTTTATAGCTGTCATCGTCTAGCTTTAAAACATAGCAATTTCGAAAATCCCCTTTAACTTAAACTTTATTGCTTTCAGGTTTGGAATGAAAGGATTTTAAGGAGTCTAGAAGTATTCGTTGCATTCGTGCGGTCGACTCAAAGGCCGCTTCCGGCGAGTTAGGACACAGAAGGAAGACCACACTTATGTGGCTAGGAACACTTTCTCAGTAGCTTTGTGCTAACTCACTGATTAACAAATTGTTATGCTTATTAACCATTTTGAGGATTTTTTTTTTTTAAATTAATGGATTCTTTCGAACTGTAGGTGGGATATTAAAATATTATGAAAATATATTTTCCAAAAATTTTACTTGCGGTATCACTCATGTAAATAAGATCAGAGCAGTAGCATCAAGCTAGATAGACTTCTAAAGTTCTGTCTATCATAATCAGAAAGATTTTTTCAAATCGATCGGGTGCCTATTTTAGACGATTAGCGCGTTTAAACATACAAACTTTTTCTCTTTATATTATTAATATATTTTTAAAATAATATTTCCAGATTTGACAACTTGGTCACCCCACGTCTGAAAGAATTTTGTGTTTAATGACTGGCCATTGCGAGAGTTACCCAGATAAGCGGATTTGTACTACATTTTACTTCCTGTAAATATAAATCTGTCTGACATGTCATTGACATTTATATCTTTAAGATTAAATTAAAAATATTAAGTCAATTACTTTAATTTTAGAGAATAAAAACAAAGTGTCATATCAACGAAGGTTTTGTAGAAAAAACTGTAGTTTTTTTTCGAAGTTGACAAGTCTTTTAGGTTTATTAAAAATCGTTGTGTCGGCAAGAATTGGCAACAGTTGCTTATAACTGAGGGTTGGCGCTGGTTGAAAATTGCTCGACACCAGCTGCCAGCGCGAATGGGATAAAAGTCAATTAATAAACTACACTTGTTTATATTTTATACAATTTATTATTAATTAAAAAAAGGATATTTGTCTCTTTAAGCGGATTATTTTTTATATTCATGTAAGAGTATTTGTTGTTATTCTTTACTATTTGGAAAAGGTACTATTAAATATAAGTACGAGAATTAAGAAAATAACTTTAGTAAAGATTAAAATAGTTATATAAATTTTAGCAGCGCTAGATAAATACAAATGAATCTCTGTTGATTATTCAAATGTGAGCAGCACTTTAAATAACGACGATAAATTAAACCGCCAATACTGTTAGTTAAACGAATGAACATTAAACATTCTATTAAAACTATTACACCCAACCGTTTAACTAGCTTTTGCTCGCGGTTTCGTCTGCGACGACAAACATACCTTGGTTATAGCTCGCAACTATTTAACTTTTGAAATTAAAACATACTTGAAAGAATATACTTTTTATTACAGAAATTCATTATATTTTAGGGTATGACCATGTAAGAAATAAATTTAAGTATAACTTACCTCATATATAAGTGAAGTTAAGTTCCTGTAGGTATTGTCTTCACTAGGATACGGGAGACGTACTACAGCTGGGGAAAGCTCTTAACAGCTAGGTTGCAGGCGAAACAATTATATTTTATAACATATTGCGATACCCCTACTAATTGATTTATAATTGTTTGTAATTATTTGTTAAATTTTTTTTTTTATATCATCTAATATAGATTATTTAAGATTTTTAACATATATAGCAAAACATATCTGGAAAAGATTCTGTAACTGAGGTAATATATTATAATTCATTCTGGTAAATTATAAGGTACCTTGAAATATAAACCTTATTAAAACAAATGTACTGAAAAAATATATAAACAAGCAGAACTAGATTCTACTTTCACCAAATGTAAATTATCATCGTAGTAGGGAACTCATTCTCAGTTTCTCAACATGTAAGCGCTTAGTACTCGGGTCTTCAGTGAATTTTGTTAGTTGAAATAAAACACGTTTATATACATCCATACATTATAATTTAATATAAAATTATACATGTTAATGAACTGCTTACCATTTGGTTTTTATACAAATGTTCAGTAAATAATAAACGAAAAATGTATCTAGAATTTAATTTTAAGCAAACAAACAAAAAAAAATCTTACATGCATTGTCTTTTTACGAGAAATATAGTTTTTAAACTTTTAATTTTTTTATGGGACATAGTAGAAAACGAGCAGACAGTTCATCTGATGGCAAAAGCCCTTAGGTATCCGCTAATATATTAATGTCCACAACAGCAAATTGTACTCAGATTGCAAAGTAAGCAGATCAAAAATTGAGTGTTTTTTGTGAGTATTCACTATAAGAAACGTAGTTATAACTACTTTAATATTTTACGCTGATCTTCTTTTCCATAATAAAATAACGATACATATACGAAGGATACATATAAAAAAACTAGATATTTACCTTCAAACTACGTGTCTAAAATCATTATATAATTAAATGAAAATAGTTAGAGCTGTACAGATAGGTAGATGATAATTACGTTTTGCTGAGCCAGCAAATTATAATAAGATTAACAAATTGAACGCTGTTTGTTTAAGATTAAACCAAATTACCGCGATTTTATAAAATCCTTGTAATTAACGCTCTATAGTTAAATTAAATGTACAATCTTAACATAATACAAATAAAACGTTAATTCTTATTTATAAGTTTTTAAACTAATCTGGTATTTTTATATTAGTTTACTGATCATTTCGACTTAAAGAGGTAAAAAGCATCAAATATATGTGTAATAATAAAAAAAGTTATAAATGTCTCTAAAATATAAATAATAATTGTAATTCTTTTATATTTTTAATGAGCACGAAAAAAATTAGAAAGGAACATAAACATTGTTGTAGGAATGAGTTCCACTTTGAAAACAAAGCTGGTGTTTTAAACAAATGTTGGTCTTACAGTGCTTTGCTAACATCACACTAGCTCTCATTTGGAGCAACCACGCCGGCATTGTACACTCCGTATCAAGGAACAAACCTGACAAACTTGTGTCAAAGCGACTCCGAAACTTTGACTGAAATCCTGAATGTGGGACGCACAAGTCTGAGGGCCTATTTGTTTCATCCTAATGAAAAAGTTCTAATGTAACGAAAAAAGTTTATAAATTTGCAAAGAATAATAAATATACAAAATGCACTTTAGCATAAATATCTTTTAAGTGAACTTTTGCCTTAATTCCGTGGACTCCGCGTTTTAGAACGGAAATACCGCCTCTAAAAAGCGGTATTTCCGTTAAACACCCATTTACGTTCTAAATAAAAAGTTTATTACGTTTGCATTTAGATGACCGTTACCTAACTTTATCAAGTCCGTTTGAAATTGCTTTGAACAAAGTAAAACGCGGTCCGTATCCTAATCACACGGAGTGAAATTGCCTAAGGGTCTATTTAAACACAGCCTAGACTGGTCATTTGCATTTTGTAAAGCGATAGTCCTATTTGAGAGCATGCTGTTAACACTTGACTACTAATTCACCCTCAGGACATACTTTGCTATTATAATCTCACCTTATATGATTTTACATACATTTTTATGTTTTATACACGAATTTTTGCAATGTGTATTAACTTTATCTTCAGATTTTTATTACAATTTAATTTTAAGGTATATTATAAAGGTTCTAACATTAATAAAGGTTTAGTTGAATAAAATACATTCAATAGACAGGAGCAACCTAAACTTTTAATAATGTTTTTTGTGTGTTACATAGATAAAGGACTGAAATTTAAATTGCATCTCTATGGTTTGCTAATGGCACAGATAGGCATCTAACGCACCATTTTCACCAAAGGATAAAGAAACTGTTTTCTTAGGTCCTTTGCACACGATGATGTAGACTTCACGTCCAGTGGTAGCGCGTCAGTCGCATATTAAGTGCACTCCTAAAGAACTATGTTCACAGTCTGTTTATGTCGCCATACGAATACAAAATCAGTGTATTTTATTTTGTATTTTTATAATAAACACATATAATAAATATACATAAACAAAAAAGGAATATATTAATATTTTTGAAAGAGAAACAGTTTTCTTCATATTTTAAAAATAAAACGATTTATTCTTTAATAAAATACTACTATTTATAAATAAAAAACATAAATAGTAATTACTACAAAAAACCATGATTTAAAAATTCGTAAAATGCAACTTTTCAATGTAGTATAAAAGATATGAAAAATTAACACAACGCTACGAGCAGCTGTTTCGGTTTCCGTATTATTTCCCCATTCTCATTTTCAAATGTACGGTTCATTTTCGATATATTTTTTTTGTTGAAAAACATCGTCGGCAGAGATTTCGTTACCGCATATGGTTTAAATTCTGGCATTTTATTGTAATTTTTAATATTAAAGACACTGTCCGTATCATATTTGCTTTCGTCGGGTATTTAAACAAATATTTGACAGCAGATTCAAAAGTTGTGACTGTCTACAACGCTTTCAACCAATCAGAAATTTTTACACGGGATTTGACAGCTAATTATTACTTTTATTTTTATCAGTAAGTCTTTGAGATCTTTGTTAGTTTTACTCTTTTTGAAGAACAAGATCATAATGAATTAATCAGTGGTACGTATTGTTTAAGTCTATGTTTATAACTATTACTTGTTATGCGCTTTCTTTTATCTCCTATAGTTTGTGTGTTACAATTGTACATTGTTTTATTCATACTCGGATTCGATGTTCAATGTGTTATAAATATTGTTATAGCGTTGGTTACTTTGTAATAAAAAACTAAGTAAGTATTTATTAATAATACAATTTTAATAAAAATAACAAGTTTTCATATATAATATTTCCTATAAACTTTAACCTTTAACCGCTTTCGAATACGATGCCGTTAATATACCTCAAAACCAAATAAAATTAATATATTCGTAATATTTTGTTTTTCCATTTTAATGAGAACCAAAACAATGTACAGTTTTAAACGGTTCCGGAACCGCAGGAGCGGAAAATTGGTCGCCATTAAGAGGCTCTCAGTTTATTTTTTTCTACGGTTGGTAATTAAATGACAATTACTGGAGGGAAGTTGGTTAGCTCGGTCTTTATCTATCCATTGGTCCAAATTATCGTCATATATATATATTTATGTATATATGCATATCAAAGCAAAAAGCTCTCACTCATCACGAAATCTCGAAGACTACTGAACCAATAAATATTTGGTACGAAGGTACATTGTAACTAGGAGACGTACGATAGGAAAGGATTTTTAGAAATTCCGTCATAAAGGGGTGAAATAGTGGTTGCATCGCAAGCTTCGTAAATTTTTAATGATAGCCATAAAATATTATATTTAAATTTGTTGATAGTAAAAAATAATAATGCTTAATGCATAGTATTTTCTTAGATTTTCACGAGTACACTTTTGAAATAACCCTATTTTTACGGATTGAAACTCGCGTATAATTTGGTTACACTTTGATTTTAACCCGACGTATCGAATACTTTGCAGTAATCGTGTTTACGGGTAGACGAGATGTAAGTGTCTGTATAATTTTAACCAAATTATTTCAATCGGTAAAAATAGTTTTATTTCAAATGCTAAATGCATTTTTATGAGGGTTAAATAGGGCTTGCAAGTTTGTATGAAATGTGTGGTTTATCTTTTATATTATGCAAGCCGTCAATAAATGGATCTAACAATCATTTTAAATGTCGTTAGTGATTTGTCGTTCGCGTTTAATCACTTTGTGTGGTAATTGTGATTTGAAAATTAAAAGAAAAAGTTCTCGTTGTGTACTTCTTATCCACACACTACGTTGGCGAATTCGCGGACGAAAGATTGTAATAATTATATCGGTTACGAATAATTACTAAACAAAGGTTTAAGTTAACTATTGAAATAATAACTGATTAGAATATTGATGTTTTGTTTTTGAGAAGAAACTTCTCTAGAAAGATAAATACCTAGTATTAGCACAGTTCTTTTTGAAATCCTTTGTCTCAAACGAACCAGCTAATAAGTTCCACTTTGAACTACAATAAAAAATATAAAAAGCAAACAGCCGCGTAGAATGTTCATGAAACAATTATTAACTTTAATAGACAGCCGGCAATTTTCTTCAGACGTGGCATTTTTCCATTTACCCATATTTAGTATTCATTACAATGAGTACTTATTCATATACGGTATTCCTGACAGTCTCATTGCGGGGTCCTCGTACAATACGTACTTTAACGTGACGTGTAGTAAGAAATTGACTTTATTACTTATTTATGACTAATTCATGATCGAATATCAATGCATTTAAATTGGCGCGATCCATATTATATCTTCGGTCAGACCAAAAAATATATAATGATGCCTTCCATGTTTTATGCTCGGTTATGTATTTGCATATATTGATACATCATATCAGATATTTTATGGCACGTAACTTATCAACCCATAGTAAAACAGAAAATACAACACCTAGTAAGGAGCGCAATCGCTCTAGCAACTGGATGGACATAGAGATTTGAATCCTAAACATGTCGTAAAAAATTTAATTGAAATATGTGATATTATTATCAATTTCATGTTTAAATAAAATTAATTCCATTCCATTCTTTCAAAAAACCCTTAAAAAAAATTATTGACGATTTATAATATTTCATAACTTTAAAAATTAATTAAATTAGACAACAAATTAGATACTATTTTTAAAACATCGGGAATACGCGGTTTTCGGTTTATTAAAAAAAACAAAAAACTGCTTCGTTGATTTCGTTGGAGAGTTATCAGCTCTATGTTACGTGAATACGCAACGAGTGCTACTACAACGAAATCAATTGCATAATCAGATCGCGATAAAATCGCTTACGTACATACATAGACACACACACACACATACATTCAAGTTATTTTTGGGTCTAAAATTACTTGGGACACCTCAAAATTGAATAATTAAAAAAGAATTTAAAAAGACTTTAATATGTTAAAAGACAATTCTAAACATAAACCTATTAAATTTTATCTCTAGTGCTAAATTAAATCTTCATTTTAGCAAACACGACAACATAGAGAATAGACAACATTGTTTATGAGAACATAATATTTAGTGAGAAATGCCAAAGTCCATAGCAGCTATCTAGCACAAAATACTTAGTGACGTCATTTACTTAAAGGTAAGATAGCCTTAAACAATGAAGAGACTATTCACGACATACGATTTATTAGAGAATTATATAAAAAAATGCAGCAAAACAACTTGTAGATTGTTTAACTATTTCCCATGAGCGTCATTGTAAAGTTATGCGATTTAAACCGGACTCATCGAGGCCGCAGTCTACTATATTTATTGCCACTAATACATCTTAAAGAATCTTAGTGGCTTTTATTTTAGTTTCGTGTATGAGTAACGTTAATTTTACTCAGAACTGGCAATCAAATAGCGGTTGCCTTTAATTTTCTTTTAAACGTCGGTGGTTTATGTCTTTTCTGAATAAATCCAATAAAGCTTCGAAGACTAATGGCTTCGCTTAAGGCTAAATTATAACATTTTTGCTAATCTTTTGTCTGTTCGCTATTACATTAAGATAACATAGTTATCGAAATCAAATATTTATTCCTATTTTAAGACTAGCTGTTACTCGCGGTTCCACTTGCGATCGAACAAGTTAGTTTACTATTAAGATAGCTTTTTCAAGCAACTGACTTTTTTACACAGAAAGAGTTTTTTAAATTCATCCGGTAGTTTCGAAGATTAACCAAACAAATAAACAACTTTATTGCTTTAATAATTTAGTATAAATAAATAAAAAGAATACTGTGAATATTTTTATTTTTATTAAGACTATATATATTTTTAATTGTTATCTGTAGTTCAGATGAAACAAACAATACAGAAAAAACAAGTTTGTAATCACAGAGGAAAATATATAAAAAATAGTTTTTTTCCTTCTAGCGTACAATGCAACATAAAATAGAGTCAAAATTGTTTTATTTGCAGAAAAAAATATCAAAATAAGTTAAAATCCTAATCCAGTTGTATAAATATTATAATACAATGAGAATGACATTAAAACACTACAGATAAAGGTGACATATAATATGTGAAACGTCTTAAGCGATAACTCCGTTGTAATTAAGCGCCATGCACCAGTAACTAACTGCAAGCCTAGATTATACAATCAGACTCGACCTACATGTTCTAGAGGTTGATAAACACTTTACGTACATATATAACAAGACATTTGATAAATAATATCTGATATCTGACCTACAACAACTGATTACATTTAGCCAAATAATACTCCTATATAGGATATATATTTATATATAAACAAACTTTCCGTAGCTGAGAATCTTCGTGAAGCGATGGGATTCTCAGAATAAAAATCTGTAGATCAGAAAAAAAAAAAAGTAATTAATTGAATTATATCAACTCAATTAAACAAATTAAATAGATAGACATTAATTTATCGTTTTTATTCAATTTGAAAGATAATAAATTATACAAATAATATTATTAATTTATTATTTTTTATTTTCGTTATCGGCTTCGTTTCCTTGAAAGAAGCTTTTGATAAAATATAATGTGATTTCATCAACTTTTACTTTTGTCTTTACTCTCATTGGCTATGCCTTAAGGTTTGCAACTCAATCAGCTCGTGTCTCCTTCGAGTCATGCAATGACATTTAATATATATATATTTTAAAACTGATGAATCAGTATTTTATAAAAATTCATATAATACATACTTGTTGCATATTTTTAGGTCCCTTAATAAATTATTAGAGACTTATCCATAAAGTATCAGAATTAGCATAAACTCTTTATCGGTCGGTCCGTGCATAAAACACTCGTGAGCAATTTATGAGCACGACACGACCACGATCCGATGCGTGAGATTTATAGCGGTCGAGTGACTGAACGATATCTCTACGATACTATGAAATATATTTAAAAAAAAACAGGTATTTCATTACATTATATAATTTCTTTAGGACTTTAAATATTACATGTTAAACAGTACAATTTGTTACTTCAGAAATATTAGTGCTTTTACTACTAATTGCTTTTATATTATTACATTAGAACATATACGAATACTATACACTAACGTACATACTTTCTGTTTTCTTTGGGGTATCTTTAGTAATAACAACCAGATAGTAAGAATAGAATGAAAGAATGAGAAGTAAATAGTTGAGTTGTCTCTTTCTTTCGCACCTTGCAATCCTTTCACACACGACATACGTTAAAGACTTTGTAAAGCAAATAAACTAACTTCCAACTTAGCCGGCTCAAAGTGCCAAAACCACTTTCCAAATTCAGTTACAGAAGAGAAAAACTAGTCGCGAAATCCCTTCCGTTAACGAGAGTATTCAGCCATTGCAAAGTCCTGTAATGGGGACGTACAACCTATCTAATAAATAAATTTATATCTCCTATGTGACTAAAAATAAGGTCTATATTGGTATGAATCTATTTCTGTACAAAGTGTACAGTCGCCGGGTAAATTGTAAATGCTTTTATATGTTCAACAACCTGTAACATGTTTCAACAGTTTTCATACTGAGTGAAGTGTTCTTAACTATATCGTATTAAATGAATTTATTTATTGTCATTCAGATGATAAGCTCTTAAAAGCTCGATGAGGTAGAATAATTAAAGAAACTTTTGAATGATACAACAGAAATAGTTTTTATCAATTGAAAAAGAGAAAAAAATTGAAAGGAGGAAATCATATTACTTAAAAAAATCTTATCAAGAAGTAGTTAAAAGCCGCGTTTGATAAAAAAACACATTATTAAATGTAAATTTGACAAATAGATTTAAATAATTACATCGTTTTTCAATTACAATATATCTTGTTGAGTGTCTTGTTCCTGTATCACAATGTGGGTACATATGACCTCTTAAAGGGGCACATCCCATGCCCTCTTGGCGTGAGTGGTATTTCGTGTAAACAGCTTTGGCCTTTGGCGATTTGGATTAACGGTTATTTTTTACCCCTTTTCCCTTTGATGCGAATGTGCCTGAACGTGTTCGCAGGCTTTGGATCATCGATAGGTGCTATGAAAAGCCGGATTTTTGATGAAACGAAATACGAATGTTCTGGAGTAAAGTGAAATGGCCTTTACAAAAAGATCTTGGAGTGTGCCCGGGTCCATTAGATATATAATTAAGACTCGTTACTTTTTATATTAAAAATCTTAAAATGTTGGTAGTTTCTATATCAAAAACTAGAATAAAAATAAGTATAATTATATTTCACATAGTCGAGTTAAAATCTCTCTTTGTTTAGTGTATGTAAATTACCAGCCGTATTCTGTGATGGGAATTAGAAACATCTAAAAAAGCCCTTTAAAAACTCAATAAAAACTAACGGCACCACCCACAGTGACTTTGTCATTCAATGGGTACACTCGCGCATAAAAGTCATTTGTAATAAAGAAATAATATAAAAGGGTAATTTTATTACGCGCAATGCAAATGGGGCGAGGTTGAAATACAATTCAGCTGTCGTACTAATATATTACTATATAATTAGAAATATAATCAAAAAGTCGATCGTAATGTGTTTTGCGTCTTTATTGAGCGAAGCGACCGGATTGAGCGAAGCTCTCTATGAGAAACTTTTTTACGTCTTTTGTGCAAAAAGCAATCAAAAACAATAATACCGAAAATTTCCAATTTTTACACATAGATAGAATCAGTCTGGTGATAGTTTTAAAAAACAATTTCAAGTATTCGATGTCGTTGAGGAATAATCACGGAAAAACTAAAATCCCATAGACTTCAATGGGAAAAAATATTCGTTCCAAAATTTAGCTACACAATGAAAAAAAAATTAAAAAAAATAAAATAAAAAAATTTTAAAAATTGTTAAAAATAGAACAGAATGACGTCGACGTTTTGTAAATGCAACTTCGATGATGTTTGCATTTCGCTTCACTCAATATGTTAACATATACCGAAATTTTGCGAGCACAGCGAGTCTAAATTGAGGTCTGTTTCGCGCTCCTAGTTAGTTGCTACTATTATGACAAAAACTTTCTCTTTATCAGAACTTTCAAGCAAAAACAAAAACGGATCAGAACAACATACAATCAGCATTGCTAGTGATATTTCTAGTGATCGAATTATAACATTATAGTCTAGCGAGTATTGCAACAAAAATTCAATACACATTTTATTGAGTAAAAAACAATTTGTCTTTTATAAAATATATTTGTATCTACTATAACAGCTCCTAAATTCGTATTGTTATCAATTATTACCCTTAATAATTTATCAATTCAGTTAAATCATTCAGATTGCTCAAATCTGGAAGTGACATTTCGTAGAAAATGGTGTAACTTCATGAAATGATATTTAAAAAGATTTTATCTAAATATGATTGTAAAAACAATAATATTGTTGAGTGAATCTTAGGTTGCTGTAGTTTATGATACAATTACAACTGGGAGCAAATATTTGAGTTGAACATTTGTTTGTAAATATTTCAACATTGAAGCTAACGGTGTCAGTTCGAGCTGACCTAAGCGGACCCTTGTCAGAGCACAGATGCTGCTTATGAAACAATGTATATAGGAATTTTAATCTCGCCGTCTCGACTGAGATGAATAAGACATAAGTGAATAGCGATATGTCTTATTCTATGTAATATAATTTAATATTTATAAAAATTTTGCCTGTAACAAGTTGTTGAGCAAAACTTGTATCTGTTTGACGATTAATTGTAAAGGTAATACCAGATTTATCTGCGAAGTACGTTCATCGTCTCACGTAAAACCGTAAGGGAGCTATAACATGTTTTTTTATAGATATTGATAACGGTAGCGCTGTCCTCTCTAAATCTTTCACTTTCTTTCTGATTCGTCTCTTTAACTTTACTATTAAAATATTTTACCTACTGTTTCAGATCCAAGTTTGACGATTATTTTTTTCAATTGGTCTTCTAGTTGCCGTCTAGTCAAAAACAAAACAATATTTATATCCAAACTAATATATAAAATAGTTAATCTTGTGGTTATTTAATAATAATGTTAACACTGACTATGTTTATATATTATTAGTAACAATTTGCACCGCAGTTGAATTTACCTCAAGTAACTAAACGGTTAGACAACTATGTGTTCTGTACACACGACTGACCTTTGTCACTATGATTTATAATATTATATATGTATATCAGACATTCTCTATTTTTTTGGATGTTACTATTACATGTAGTTAAGACAAATAACATACATTATTGTAATATAAAAATTATATTAAAAAATAAATATTTCAGCTATATCCGTAAAAAAAACATTGATATAGAAATTTAAAAATTATGTATTTTTTTTTTCAAAAAGTTATATAAATGCAATGCAAATGTTTAAAAGGATTTTAAAATTATTTTATGTTTTTTTTTGTTTTATTATTTTTTATCAAAAAGGTTGTTTTTTATATTTTGTTAGTATTTACCTGATTGTCTTCAATTTTTTTACTGTAGAAGCATAGCAATGAGTAGACAGGTCACCGACAGCGGCTGTCAACCTGAAACAAACAATAACTGTAAGGTCCTAATATTTGTATTCTTTGATTATGAATATTGCTCTAATTAAAAATCATTTGTTTATTTAGTAGTAGGGCTAACGCTGTGACATCAGATGATTTGTAAGGGCGGTAAGTGGATTGAGTCATTTTTGTAAGTATAGTTCGGCCAATAGGCACTTCTTCTGCAGATGTGGACCTGGTCACTTGGTTTCTAAAGCGTGGTTAGCGTGCTATAGAGGTGAAGTTCTAGTACTGAGTATGGAAGCGTAGTGTAACAGTGTGGTTGTTATTGTTGTGGCTGCATACGTCATTATCTTAACTTAAAAACTTTAAGTATATAAATATATATTGTCTTTCAAAATGTATTCGATTTTTCCAGTTTTGTCCCAATATTAGAAATGCTGCAACTGCAAGTTATATTTAATATAAGAGATTTCTATTCTGTGACAAGACTCGTTGCAGGCTACACTCATACGTCAGATAGTCTGAAAAATAAATCTTTTAGCGATTTATATATTAACCGTTGCCCGTGGCTTCACCAGCATATATTCTATATACTATAGCTTATATAATTTTAAACGTTTATTCCGTAATTTCGTAGATTCATTATTCTAAACAAATCACTATTTACATCAATGACTCCATATTTAATACCATAATTGTTAGTATTATTAGAAAAGTGCTGATATATTTTCATTTCTGATACTTTTCTATAGACTGGCTAGTATCTAAAATTAGTTTTATTAAATGGAATTTGAGTAATCGAGTTAACCAACTTAAAATTAAAACTAAGATAATAAATGAGCTTATTAAATAATCAGAGAATTAAAAAATAATTCTATATTTGTAATTATAAAATTTTTTATGGTAATATTATTAAAAAAAACTTTTAAGATAATTCCATTAACTTTTTAAAAGAACCTGACCTGATAAAGATTATTATAAAAGTTAATTTCATAATAAATTATCCTTTGTCTTTCATTTATCAACCAGAAATTATATAATTATAATTATTTCAGTTGCGAAATTCTCTTATAATTTCTACAATAACTTTTGTTCCACTATCGAAATACGAAGAACATCTGAAACATTTTAAAGACGATACAACGATATATTATAGTTTAAAATATTAGTGAATGTCCGTGTAAGTTAGATATAGTCTTGTATTAAGTGAGCTATCGCTCGGTCGGTAAGTGCACATAGCTCTGTGAGCGTCTATCGGGATATACGGGAGTGCAGGCTCTGCAGGCTGTGCAGGCTGTGGAGGAATTAGGGATGTCTATACACTGGTTTATTATTTTTATTTGCTATATTTATTATTATTATGTTCATGCCTTATTGAACTAGCTTTTGATCTCGGATATACTTTTCAAATATATGTTATGTTTCTGACCTCAAAAATGATTCATTTTTATATATATTAAGAAACTAAATTTGTGGTTCTATTGATACTTTCAATCGAAAAGTATTTTCGTAACTTTCCTGGAAATTTCAAAGAAAAATACGAAGACAATTTTTACTCGTTTAATTTTATATGTAGTTTTATATATATTTATTCCTACTAAATATTTATTAAGAAAACATTTTAATATTAGTTAATTATATTAAATATTGTAACATTGTATGTTATTCCATACCAGTTTCTGGTGATGCAGCAGTGAACCCTCGAGACTTACATAGAGATGGTTTTACGAGTCCAGATAACTAACACACAGACATACATTCTGAAAATTTATAATATTTAAATATTTCTTTGCGGCTAAGTAGGACACATTATTTTCTTACGTATTTACAAGTATATCATCGGTTACGCGTTGCCATTTAAAAATTAGCTCGCTGATTAAACCTTTGATGATTGCAAAAAAGGTCCCAATTAAGAAGATTTTATTAAAAGATAAGCTAACCTTTTCCGTTTTATAGCGATAAAAAAAAGTAAAGCTTGCTTTTAAAGCGTGTAAAGACATTTATTTAATAAAGGTCACACCACCATTAATAATAAAGATAAACTGACTTTATACTCTATAAATAAAGTTAAATCAATTCCGCCTGTATTGCGAAAACCTGAATTATTTATTTTATGAATTTTATAAATCAAAATGACGATTTACATAAACTTCAACTAAATTATACTTATACTGTTTTTAAAATAACTTTGCATGAAAACTGATGTGAAGCAAATATTATGACGCGTTATATGCAAATATTATTGTAGCTCTTTTAAACTTTCGTGATCCATGTACACTATTATATAAAATAAATTCGCTGTACTTACGTAAATATTATCGGAATTTGTCTGTTTAGTTTCAAAACCTTTTTGGGTTATCTTTGTCTTATATACGAGATCTGAGCACGGCGGATTCGCGGCGTGAACTGAATAAGTATATTTAGAGTTTTATTTCTGTTAATGGAGCAACAAATCTTAAAATATTTTTTAATGTGACCCATTACACCCAGTTAATTGTAAAACGGTCACCGATACTTTATCACACAAGGCTTTGCTCTGATTATGACGAAATGTCAGAGAACAAGAAATCATTCAATACGAGTTCATAAATGTCATGTTTCATAAGCTGGCGACTATTTGATTAATCTCCGGTTAAATAGTAATTACTGTTGCTTAAACGCTGGTTATTATCGTGAAATGCCCTTGTAAGTGATATTTTTTGTGACATTTACGAAATTTCATGTAATTTCTACAGATAATTGTATATATTAAACAGTTAGGATTGCGTGTGGAGCGTAATGAAGCAATTTGTGCTGATGAAATGTTTTGAAATCAATATATATATTGATGTACAATTACATGCTGTTACAGTAAAGTACATAAAAACACAAATGTGGTCTAACATTATACAAACCAAACACTAAACACAATATAACAAAGGCTAAAGGCGGTAGTTATCGAGTCTTTGGTCAAATTTTAACTCTAAAATCGAAGTGATAAGTAGTAGTATATCTAGGTACTAAAATTTATCCGCAGCCGTCCTAACTGGGGCCGAACAATAGAAACTTGGACGACCAACTAATAAGCGGAACTGGGAATTAAGTGTTAAGTGTTATAATTTGAGGTGAACTTGTACTTGTTGGAGTGTGTGTTTGTTACTTCAGTATGCGATAACTATATTAGATAATACTGTAATATTACTTAACACTTTGTTTGTACATAACCATGTATGTTGCACAAAATATTAAATAGAGAAAAAGATTTAATAATTCTTTATGAGTCTACGCTCTATATATATATTAAAATTGAAAAGAAGAATGAAGCTTATCTAATGTCAAACTCAGAACTAGAAGTACGTTGCTGATTCCCAATTCAGAATTAATAAGATTATGGATAGCATACAAAGTCTACGAGCGAATGTAATACTATTAGTGTTTACTACTTTATATTCATAAAATAATTAGAAATTTATCAATCTGATGCATTAAACATAGTAACATATAAATACCACATATTTTTAGTCTGATAACTGTATAAAATCAACCCTCAGTTGTGTCATCACTAGTCCGTAGACGCGCTGAATGAAATTTTAACGCAATATTCTAATCGATGGGAGATTAAAAAACAATTATCTGAGAGCTCCCTACAGTGAGTTAAATAACATCGACCAGTCGAGCGCGACGGTGCAAGTGTATTGAAATTATTTTTGAATACATTTTAATTTATAAACATTAATAGCTAAGGGATGTTTTTTGTTACAGTAATACTAAGAATAATGTTATAGTGAAATAATTTTCTTAGGAATTAACTATGGTTTCGTCGAAAGAGCTATAATTTTGATCAAGTTCTATTTATTAATAATATGAAGCAAGATCAATGAAATTATAAAATAGTAAGCGAAAAGCCGTATTACTATTACTATTTCATAAATAGATACAAACACAGTGAGAAGGTTATAAATGTTTGAAGATTCGAGGTTATAAGATTTAGTTAGATGTAAGGATCAAGATGGTAACCGCAGACGTTTTATGAGCCTCACTGATGCACGTTCGAGGAAAAACTTTATTGCCTTATTATGTCTGAGCTACACGTATTTAAAAAATAATGTATTATTATTATATCATTACCTACATATTTTCAATTTTAATGTGCTCTTTATCGTTATTAAAACACACTACTTCTAGTTCTCTTTATGTATACATTTAATAATTTTGAAGATTTAAATGGATGCATATAAATGCATTTCAGTTACTAAAATTTTAAATCATATATATTTCACTGACAGACCTACGTGCAATATTAAAAGCGCCCATGTGTAGATCCGGCGTTATACTTTTATTGCGGCCATACGAAATTTCATACCGGGGTTCGTCCGCGTACCGTCACGCATGCCAGACCGCGTTCACAGCGACCACGTCCTTTACGTTAGATCGTATATTTTTAAAGGGACGACCCCGTTACGACCCAGAGACACAGATGTAGGTTTTAGAACTAAGCCCGTGTAACCGAACATCACGTCTTTTCGCGTAATCACTCTCGTTTGCCGAGTGGTTTAAACCAGGCATAGACTTATAACTAGTGCGGCAGAGGTTCATACATCCGTCATTAAAATTCGAAAATGTGATGTTCAACTTTACTAAAATAAGTTTAAAATGGTGCAGACATTGAATATCATTTCTGAATTTAAATATTGTTATTCGTTAATTTAAGCCAACGTTTATTTTAATATATTACGTGTTATTTTAAGCACATTGCTATTTTAGTTCAACGAACAATTTAGTATTCCACTTATTACGTCATAGCGTAGTATTTTACGTAAGTCGATTACAAACAGGAAGAATAATAATCAGAAGAATAATTTATATAATTTCTTAACTAAGCATCGGCTTCCTTTTACGAATTAATCGATGTGTAAACGTTTGCAAAACCAATTGGAAAATAATTTCCGCCGTGTTACCATTCAACAAACTTGAAGTAATCTCGTTAGCTCGGATGGAATCTACGAGCGAGTGAAGCTAAGATACCTGTTTTGTGACTTAATAATTATGAAGTTACGTTTCACTGATTCTTTAATACCTCTGAATAATATCTGTCAAATGATATTCAGATCATTATTTCTATATACTAACTATCATTTTATAAGTATTCTTACATTTTATAGAACAAATTGCCTACATTTAAAAAGATTGCTTTAAAGTAATTTGTGTCAAAACCTATCATTGAACATTGCTCTACATTTTGGTATTAATAACAAAAATATAATTTCAAAATATTTTCATAACAATCATATAGAAAATTTTAAGATTTGAGATTTCATGTAATCGTTAATATAAGATTATTTAAATACCATACATTAAATGATAGTGTCAAGAGCTTTTAACACTTAAAAGTTCTTCACATCACTAATGAGCTCATATTGACATCAAATTTGTAACAGTTTTCGTTCACTGAATTTATTAGTAAAGTAAATTATATTATATTATAGTGTAATGAGGCTGTACCTGAGAATAATAAATCGTCTCTATCTTACAAAGGCTTCTTTTAATTGTATAATGTGTTCTATTTACAGCTTGAATTGTATAATTAATTATACTTTTATGAATAACGACAAAGTCTATGAAGTCTATTTATAATAAAAGTATCTGAAATTTTTTTTTTAAAAAGATTAAGATACATACAATTTAGTATTTTGAGAAATTGAAATCAATGAACAAATATTAAAATATAATTATTATAATTTTGAATAATATAAATATATTATTTCTAATTAATACAACTTATTTTTTATGTTTAATAAATAAATAATTTTACTACTATAAAGCAGTTTAAATTTATTATAAACATAATATTAATATTATATGTATGTTAAAGTAATAATAACTATTAGCTTTAGCTAATATGTTTAGAATGCTTTGATATATATTTTATTGAATATATATTAACATATAATATTAGAAATTATCCCTGAGGTGACGAGTAAAACATATTAATAAATGACTAAGAACATATAACAATATAAATCTTTTGATCCTAAAGAGTTGTCACGTGTGGAAGTCGAACCTACCATCTTTAATTCATCTATAAGGATCACTTACATGTTGTTACTGTATTTTATTTAATTTCATAAGGATTTTAAAAGATTATGAATAATTCATTGTTAATATAAAAAAATTATAAATATAGCCAGAGGTCAATATGAACTATTAGCGTATGCTTTCCCAAGATTTCACTCGAAGAGTTTAACGTATGATCGAAAATATATATATATATATATATATTGAAAATGTACTCCTAATGGAATAACAACATAATATTTTTTCATAGGAAATTAATTTCAAATTATTCTACACACATCTTATTTAATATTTACTTCTAGAATTATCCTTTTTAAAACATTAAAATTTTTAAACGTATTATATAACTAAATTTATTACTCAAGTGTAGAACAAGATGTTATATATTTCTTTTCATTATTGTTATTGATTAAAAATGTTCGTGTGTTTTTAAAAATAAATAAGTTTGTTATCGACTGAACAAACATTAATTTTCAGCTAAATATAAAAACTTTATCCATTATAGAAACGATATGTCGTAAAGGTAATTAAAATTTAATATAAAACTCATTACGATAACACATATTTAACTCATAATATTTGCAATAATGTACACACGAACTATTATTGTTGCGGTTTTTTCAGTCGCCATTAAACTTGATGCAGGTATGTTTTCTTTATATATATCTATATATACCGGCCATGCCTGATTTTAGAGCAAACTAGTTTTGCCTAGGCTAAGCCAGTTCTTCCTAGGATAGGAATCATATGTTTAGTCTGACGTAACCCAATGTAAAAAAAAATATTTTTACTTTTAGCTTCGGCCAAACTAGTTGCTCTTTAAATCGCGTCTTTTCCGGTAACATATACACAATATAATATTAATACTCATAATAACCCTTAACTTGTTGTATTTATTATATACAGTTGAGGGCCCTTATTCGCTATGACAAGACGGACGTACCTTACCGCGTTACGAAAAATTCATATAAAGTTCGTGGAATCTTATTCTGTACATCAAATTACCATGTAGCATACAGAATACGATTGTAAAATTCCACACGACGGTGCGTTTAAGAATCGCTTTGAAATTTAGAGCACTTTGTGACGTTATTTGCGAAGAATATAGTACTTCGAATATTTCCCTGTACAAGCACATTATTAAAAAAATCTTTCAAAATGTCAAATAGTTTTCCAGAATCATAAAGTCAACATGTTACAATCTAACAATCTTGGTAACAACATGTTCTTAGCAAAAAATTGAAGCTTATGGTTCTTACCGACTTTTAACGAGAGTCCACAGAGCGACATTGTAGACTCTGTAAAAGGAAAATAAGTCTCAACGGCCCATGCATTTCTCGAAGGTGCTTTTAATACTATAATAATAACCAAAAGCGGATAACGACGCGGGTTTAGATTTAGGGATTAGGTTCAGTTGAGATTATTAAGTCGAAAGTCAAACAATCTTGGTAATATTATGGAATAGACTAAGTTTTAAACGGTTCGATAGTATTCATATTTTTTAATGAATTTCTATTATCAGCTGCCAACAATAACATATACTATGTAATTTTACTTTTACTTATTACTGCTTATAATTTGACAGAGTGACAGAGAAAGCGTTATTCCCTCACACAAACCATTATTTTTTTTTATTATAGTAATATGGTTTCATATGGTTCCTTGCTAACGTATTCTTTTTGTGACTGTACTTGTAGTAAGTATTCAGTCGTAAAATACATTGTATGGTGCATTGTGTGGTCACCCTTACCTTTTAATATTTTTACGACAATGTTGCTGTTTTGAGGAAATATATATTATATGTATGCTGCAAAATTAAACTGTAACTCTTATCTTTCATTTATAAAAACCATGCTATGTTTATACATAGGATGGTTTTTATAAGAACGCTTATGCGTTCATTTTAATTGTGTATCTTTCATTATATTAAGTATATTTAAATAACTTTATGTACGAGCTTACTAGGAAGTGAAGTATAAAATAGTTTATGATGGCGTTGTCGCCATATTTCTGTCATTTAGTTTATAGAAGACACAATTTATTAAAAATTTTGTTTTGTTTTCATCCGGAAAATAATTATTAAAATATTTTTATTCTAAAATATAACTAATGCCACTTGTTCGGTCTTTCTCAGTTCCACCGGAAGCTTGTTTCGCTAACTTCAGATGGGAGAACTGCGGGGGACCACCAGTCAGAGTCCTGTACTACTGGAAACCTGGTTCAAGGTGTGAAGTGGGCATATGGCGAGGATGTCTGCCTAATATGAATATGTTCAAAGATGAATATGAGTGTGTTGCAACATGTATTTTCACTGCAAGAGCCCAACCTCCAGATTACCATCAGTTGAATCCTCGAGAAAGCGGTGAAGTGAGTACAAGTTCTGTCCACATAACGGATATTGAAAGTACTACCGGTGAGGATGGTACCACGAACACCGAATCCGGCAGTAATAATGCCACTGTTACATCTAATTTAAATAGTACATCTAGCGATACCATTGCCAATTCAACTACCACTTGAATATCTAATAAAGTTTTTTTCAAATAATATTGAGTATATTTATTAAATAAATGTTTTAGTATTTAAAACTGTTTTATTTTTGTTCTGTACCTATAGAAGGTCAAAAACTTACATGTGGTACATTGTTCAGTAGATAGATTAATTTAGCCGTTCAGAGCTATCTGGCGCAGGCGTGCAAGATTTATGCGTACAACGACACCATATTGAAAAATAAAATACAGGCTGTACTCGCGATTATAAGACTTTTAATTCTTTATAGATTGAATTGTAGAATTAGATATAATAGCTGCTGTGTGATACTATGATTTTTTTAGCTTTATCTGGTCTGTGTGCGTATTAATACACCTAATAAATGAAATATATACATACGTATTAGTTTTAAATACAGCGAGTTACTGATGGGTTAACTTGCACTATCACAACCCATTTAAATTATTTTCTTAATCTATTTTCACTGTTCTTGGAAGCTCCACCCAGGATTTACCCATTATATCAACTTAGCTTGGTGATAATAGATGAAAAATGTCCCAACGTGGCTGGAGATTTTGCTTAGCATGCTTATGATTTATCGCAGTTTGAACAACGGGACGAGGCGATATGAGGTGGTTTATGTGTATACTTTGAAGCTAAGTTTAGTGGAGAATAAACGCTAGGACAATATAGTATAGTGTAGGACATTTTGATACCACTATGTATAAAATGTGGGTGTGAAGTGAAATGTAAAAGCTTACAACCATAACTAAGGTTTTATTACAAAATGATTTAGGACATGATATAGGATTTATTAAATCAAATAGTATCGATTGTTTTATATGACAGATCTGTAGGCCTGAAATTTACCGGTTCTTATCTCTTCTATAGTTAATCCTTTATGAAATTCAATTGCGTTTCCGACTTTCAAAGAGTGATACACACTGAAGTATAATATTTTTTTTTTATCTGAACTTTCTTATATTTTTGAGCAGTACACAGAATGACAAATGTATCTCATTTCGTCACAATAATTAGAACTCTTTCTTAGAAGATAATCAAAATATATATACATAAATATGTATCATAAAATTTGCTCTTATATAATTTCAATGCATTTTAATATTTTAGTATATTGTTTTAAATGTAATATATAACAGGATCTACACCGTCTACACCGTAGAACTCCTTGAGGAGTACCAAGTGATGCCAAACCATTTCTCACTTTCGGCAGCTGTCCTTTTGATATATTGTTATTGTATCATATACACCTTAACCATTCGTGCTGAACCCTTAATCTTTGACAGACATTCATATATTGGTAAGGGAACAGGGGTCCCAGTAAAGTGGCCATCTCGTTAGCAATATATGGAATTGTGGACATATTTCGCATACGAAGTACCCTGGGAATGTCTGAAGTGGGTTTATAGGTTATATTATATCCTGGAGCTAACATTATCATAGGAAAATATTGTTTTGTTTCAAATACATTTATGGTAAGAGTAACACGTTGGGATAAAATATTATTGTTGATGAACTGTTTCTGTGTAGAAATATTTCTGGGGGTTTTAGTCTTATATAATAATGAAGCAACTTAGAAGCCTGTTAGTTACCAAGCTGCGCTGATTCTGCAATTTGAAAACACCGACATTTCTGCTGAAAACAGATTTAAATTAGTTGCATAAAATATGTTATAAACTCCTAATAAAGTTTTAACCGATTGGCGCTTGCGATCGGAAAGTTTCCGAAGTGAACCGAAGTCCATTGCAGGTGCTTCGGTTGATAAATTGGTGCTAAAGTAAGGCGCTAAAGTTTTAGCGTTGCTGGATAAACTCTTAAAGCGATAAGCCTAGCTATACTGTGCGGACATATTCATTTAGAAATTGAAATACTCTTACACTGTTCTGTGTCCAGAGATTTTAATCACTTTGCTATCATGTTATACAGCTTGTGCAAAAAGGGATTTTGAAGCCATTTTAAGTTTTTTAACAAAATTAGAAATTTCTTTATGAAAAATTAATAATGATTTTAACAAAAAATTAAAAACACGTCTTAAAACTGATAGTTTTTAAAAAATTCTGACGATTTTTATACACATATATGAACACAAATAGTATAAAAAATAAAAAAACTGAAAAACTAATTTAGTATATTAAATTAATATACTAGTAAATATAAACGCATACGACGTTCATTAAGCGTCGCCAGAGTTGGGAGGACTCATATAATTTATTCATAAGTTTCGAGTTAAAAAGTTAGCTCGTTACCGTCTTAGTCTTGCCTTCGCTTTGACAAGGTGTCGACTTAATGGCATTTTCGGGGGTAACTATAAACTAGGCTTGATGTTTTAATAAATAATGGCTTCATAAGTGTATTTTAAAGTTTCCTGTATTATTATTATTATTATATAGCTTAGATTTAAGAAACAATTTTAAGTTCATATTCATTTCTTTCACATACTTTACGTATCTATCTTAAAAGAGTGTATAGTGGCTTAGTGGCGAATATTTAAAACATTAATTTATCTTGAGAATTAGCATTTAACGCACTTATAATTATAGATCTTACCTTTAAGAAACTATATTAGTTTATAGTATAATTATTTTACTTACATACCTATGTAAAAAACTTTGTTTAGAGCATTGGTATCAAATCAAATACACGGGTTCTAAGTTTGTTTTTTACAAATTCAACATCATCACAATCTGGGCACCTTCTCGACCATCCTGAACCTCACATACGCAAAGTCTATATACATTTTTCTCTTCTCTACATCACATTTGGTCCGCAATAAACATGATAAATGGGATATTATACAGAGTACTACATTTTCTACCGCTTGAAAGATTTTCTTACATTCTTGGAACATTGTATACAAGAAATGAATAACAGTAATTGAAAAAATAAATTGTATTCGATGGCTTGTTTCTGTAGTTTAACTTTTTTTTCACATAAATTTGATAAAACATAAATATGTTTCACAAATATGTATTCATATATAATTAATACTTTCCAAAATCGTAATAGGAATTAATTAAAATATTTTAATTAAAGCACATTAACTCTGATACTATTTCTGTGTAGACGCTGTGCGCATCCATCTCGTAAAGGCCTATGTACACATGAGGCTGTGATGTTACTACGGAGCTGGTACTAATTGGCTGAAACTTGCATAAAGCATATAGCCTATCGCGTCTAATGAACATCGTTCCAAGTGTTACTGAGAATCTGATGTTACTACACTTGCTTAATTAGGCATTGGCAAATTGTAGATAAAAACCTGAGTTATATTTACTTCATAAATTAATTAAATGTTGATAAACTTTTTAAATTGTTCTATAACTGATTACTATTGTATATAATATCAATATAAACACATCTATTGTAAAACTATCTGAATTTGCTCGACCAGTTTCGAATCCATTCGAGGTCCTTATTCAAGAGCTCTCAGCAATTCAGAATCGCGGCGCGAACTGAACACTCCGATTATTATATTTAATATTAATCATATATACAATAGTAAAATTATATATGGTAGTAATAGCGGATTATAATCATATACATCGTTTTAAAATCTCAGGTAATCCCGAAAGTAAGATAGAACTACATTTTAAAACACCGGGGCGGCTTCAGATAGCAAGAGATGCTTGCAATAAGCAATATCGATAGCTTCCAACTCGATTCTACATCGCAATTACATTACACGGACCATTGGACATTAACAGCGATTCTCGTTTAGTATGTATATGTGCAGTACTATGTCGAGTGGATCCGCTGCAAGAACAGTCTGTAACGAGACGGAACATCTCTCAAGTCTTATTTTACAAATTCCTGTAATACCTGACAGCTGAGAAAAGGTTCTTTATGCCAATTATAAAATTGTGGATCGTTCTCATTATATTACGTCATAGTATTTTTCTTCAATAACTAGACTATATTGTGTTGGATATATGTTACTTTATATTAAATTAATAAATATTATACGTAATTATATTTTAGGAGCTTTATTTTGTAAATTATTTCCTATAAGTTAAAAAATATATATGTGAGAGACAAGATAAAATAAGTTAAAATTTAACTCCCTTTGATATAGATATTACATTCGGGTATAACGTCGGTGTCTGGGCCTATGTTTGCTTTACATGTACGAGTACCCAAATAGATTTAGCTCTTATCAGCTCTAACATAAAGGCGTTAATCTAACAAAAATAGCAGAGCGCATGTAGAACAATTCAGTTGAAACATTATTGGGCGTTCAATTGAATTCCTTGTTTTGGCTCGTTTGTGGCGTCTGGTGAATGTTTGCAGAACCTCTGTTAAGCGTAGCTTTACTTAATCGATTTAGCTCACGATTATCAGACATGACTGATTTCTAGGTTCTATAATGGCTCTTTTCTCCTATTTTACGAATAACACGTTTGTCAATGTATATATCCTTATCGATAAATTCACTACGCGTATTAAAATATAATTTTTAAATGTTAATAACAGTTAAAACCATTTTAATGAGGGGAGAATAAATTAAACAAGTTAATCCTTGCGTGGTAATCGTATCGGGGAGGGGTTTCATCGGACGCGTGTCCGACGGTCACCCATGCGTCCGTGGGTAGCTCCTGGTTTGTGATTTAATGCACTTTATGAATCGTATTATATAAAAAATGATTTAAATTTGACACAAAAATTTGGACCTCTTAAATAAATATAATAAAAACAGTAGATGATTCAGGAATCAATACTTTTCGATTTTTTGATTTATGTCTGTTAATGAAAAAACAAAATAATTCCAGTCCATTGTATATTATTCTTAATACATAGCTCTTAATCTTCAATCCACATATAAATCTGTGTTGTTCCCGTTACAATTCTGTCTCACTTAAGATGTAGGTACAATAGCAATAGAGCATGACTGAGGCGCTGACAGAAGCAGCGGTCGAATACGAATACCATTAGTTTTGCTAACATTCTCGCTGTCATCGCTGTCAGTAACAAATAATGTGAATGTTTGATAACAAATTTATATATAGTTTAATTAAATTACATTGTCATATTTCATGTAAATTTTATCATTTTAATCTATCCATTAATATGTGTTTAGATTCTACTAACAAACAATTCGTCTATTTGGCTACTCTCAAAGAGGACGACGAATAATAAACTGACGAATCTCCTTCTCTCTTTTCCATTTTACGTGATGTTGGCTAAATATATCGTGCACTGATGAAAGATATATTTTAAAGAATTGAAATGACATCAAGTAATGAAAGCGCTATATTCTGGATAAACATCAAATACTATAAAATGTAGAAAATATATGCAGATACAGAAATACATTCTAATCTTTACATAGCATCGGGCGACACGGTTGGACGCGCATCGCTTGCTTACGCCTCCAGACATGGGGTGTGCACGAACCTTATGAATACAATCTATCTGGCGCATTTATCTGTAATTGGAATAAGGATCTTATTTTTTATATATATAAAGACCGTAATAGCCTTATAATCTGCGTGTGCAATATCCGTTATGCTGAGTATACATTTCGACATGTTTTACGTATGTTTTGTGTTTGTTATAAATTAGCTGTATAAAATTAGGGCAGGGTTTAAAACCTGTTCATTTAAAGTTACAGGGAAAATAAATATTTATAATGTAAAATTTATCTTAATCTTCTACTATATATAACCAATTTACATTTACTTTTATTAACTGATTGATATTTCAGTTAAATCTAAAATCAAGATATGTAACAGTAGATTTGTATGATATGTAACTGTTTACCAAAATGTATTTATATTTAGAAAAATAATTGTTTCTTAAATGTTATTTCTTCATCGTTATATATTTCCTAAGGTTGTAAAAAAGTGTCATCTGCATGATATTACTCGTATGTTTACAAATTCCATACATGTGCTTGCTTGCAGCGTTGCTCATGTGCTTTAGTTTGTATCTTATAGACTTATATTAAAAACTTAACAACATTAAAAATGTTTTAATAAAACTATTTTATAGATATAACTGGCGTTTAAACGACGAGATGATGGTGTCTGACACCAAAATGTAATAATAAACGCGAGTTATATCCGTAAAATAGTTTTATTGAAATGTGTAGCACTCGTGTAAATCTTAGAAAACATTAACATTAAAAATACTCAATTAGTTATTTAATTGAACTATAACTTAAAACATTAATTCCTCACAAATATTATCCGGCAAGACTTCATCCCGGGTTTGTGAGTTGTAAACAATAAATTACTTCAATTAATTTACTCTGGTAATCTATCGACCAATCTACCTCGGCTTGTTTCTTACGTTTTAATTAAGTTGTTATAAAGAAATTATTAATTAACGTCCAAGAGCTCCGGGTTGTATGGCATAATATGTTTCAATTTTTTATAATTTGGAAAATTATTTAATAATTCTGGAATAACATGTTGTTTATTATAATTATAATACTCATATAATTATTATATTAATACTTTCATGATCCATGATTACGATTCCATCATATCCAGAGCCATAATAATAAGAGCCCTGGACGGGTCTAAAACTTGTATAGTTCCGATGAAATTAAAGTAAGTTCAGCCAGATATACAGCTCTTATAAAATTGCTACAATATATAAGAGTACCCACATATATATCTACATATATGACTACATGTGCATATCTTGATTTATGTAAACAAAAAAGTTATTTCACATAAACGGAACTATAAAGTATTCATAACAGAATAAAATCTAGTCGATTTACGCTCAATCTTCATATAAAAGATATTCCAGAGGCAATCTCTGTCAGGAAACAAGTATTGTGTACGCAGCATCGAGTAGACACTCTACAGACAGCCTTCTAACTTACAATATCCGATCTTGGTAAACTTGTTTGTCTACACTTATAAATATAGTTTTAGAATTAATAAATACACATAGTTTTATAAATTAATAATTAAAATAAGGAACGGAGTAATTGTATTATACACTTCTGCTAGAATGATTGCATTGATGAATTCTTGATCTAATCTTATTTCTGAATAATTGTATTTTAATGGAATTTTCTCCAATAAAAGGGTAAAAGCGTTTGATATATATTTGTAAAAGAAATGGAGTTTGATTTGATTTTAAAATTGTCTATTAATGTACAGGAAGGTTGTTAGAGTGTTTGTACGTCGCTGGCCGATTAGGATTCACCAATCATAAGAATTAAAATGTAAACTGAATCAGCAAATCAAATTTGCTCAAAGTCTTCCTTAAAGCTTCAAGACAATGAAATATCGATACTAGAAGCGAGAAATTATTTCAGAGTTCAAATAATATATAAGAATAGAACTAATTTACTTTAGTAGAAATGTAAAGCTTAATCCATATTAAGTTTTTTGTTAAAATAACTATTTTTTTAAAGCAAACATGAATAAAATGTTTTATAATAAAATTATTATTTTAATTTGTAAATCGAAATTTTGTAAAATGAAAAACCAATTGATTAACAAAAATAAGATTGAGTATTTTTCTATACTTTTAGTTTCATGCTATAATTTATCATGAGATCTTACATCTGTATTTTTTTTTCGTTTAGTTAAATAAAATAGCTCTTCCAGATTAAAACAATGGACCCATCGTTTATTAGATATTCTGCAGACACTGTACAAATCAAATTGAAGTCCGAGTCAACAAAGCACAGTTCGTTTTCTTAATTTCCATTTACATTTAATAAAAAGCTCAATCGTTAGTCTCTTTATTAAAATTATACTGAATGTAGAAATACATTTTTTCAGGTCGAATGAATTTCTTTAAAGCTGAAAGAGTTAAAATAAAACGCACTCAGCTCTTACTTTGGTAAAGCTCGAGATCTTGTGCTCCACTAAACCATATATTTCATTTTATTGCGACGTAATTCAAGAAAAATAACATACAACTATATATTATATAAGTTGCAGTATTTTATTTTATAATATAGGTATTAAAATACTGTAGCTAACAGACTTTATTTCGAGCACGTACCAAAAATGTAACGTAGGTTGAGCCATCGTGCTCGAATTCCGAGCAGGCGTTAAGATGAAAGATTAGTGACTAGTGTCCTGGTGTCGTATTTCATTTTGGGCGGATTTATAGCGGCTTGAGCGGTGTCGCGTGACGAGTGCATAACTTATGAATACTGTACGATTTATTATCAGATATGTGTCTATACGACTTGTTGCGTCTGTCTTGTTATCATGATTGACTTGATTATATCGTGTGGGCTGGAGTATTTCATGGTCCTGTATTAAGTAATAATATCTATGTGTATGTTAGTTCGATAAAGGAAATGGTTTACTGTCTATTGCCTCTATCACAGAGAAGGTAATTAAGTACATAAGATCAGAAACGGCGTTTAATGTGCGTTTTACAAGAAATTTGAAAATTGATATAATTCTGTCTTTCCAAGATTCTAACAGTTCTGTATTAATTGCCTCCAATGCTCTCATTCAGTCTGTTCAGAAAACGGGTTGTTAAGTAGTAATAAGTTTGATGTTACATTTACATTCACAAATACAAACTATTTTAATTTTCTTTGTCTCTTTGCAAATATATCTTTGTTTCCTTTAAATTAATGAACTACGATTAATAATATGTGCGTATGTAATTTTTTAACATTTAATATATATACGTACTTTGAATAAACTAGATTTATTAAATATATTAGGTATAATTTATAAGTAGTGGTAGCACTGGTCGCGGCTAGATTTAGTTATAATTGTGTTAGGACTGTGTAAATGCGAGGAAGCCGAAGATCTAACAATGAACTAAGTTTAATACATGCCTTCAAAGGCAGATCTTGGCGTGTAGACTTAGACCAGTCGAAGGCCTGATCAAACTTGTGCTTCGACCTCGAATTAATTTCTACGCTATAACAGTTAGTTTGATATCTAACTCTAAAATTTTATTTATTTCATTGTAGTAAAAGGAATTTGAAAGAAATATTAAAAATAATAGGAAAACATAGAAAACCTACGCGTACATAGTTTAGATCTAGAAATGGATATACTAAATTTTTTTTTTCAATAAAAAAATGTACAAACAATATTTTTATATATACATATAAAATGAAAAATTTATCGATGCGAGAAGAATTCAAACTCTGGCGTTTTGTTCCATTTGGGATATTTATTTAAAATGTTAGCTTAACATGGCTGTATATATATTAAGAAACAATTTAAATCAAACAATATATTACTTTTCCTGTTCAAACAGTATTTATTTTCTTATAACTTAAAAATTGTGGTTAAGTCAATTCCACCACAGTCCTCCACAAATAAAAACACTTACAGCTACTTAACTTTTATCAGAAAATATGTATAAAATATAAAATGTTCAAAAGCTTTAAGTCGGTATTTCACAAACTAAATAAAACGTCTATCAAATTATCGGCTAATGCTGGCTTTGTTTTACTTTATCCAGAGTTTGCATACATTTTACACATGACTAGTTTTATTCATATTATAAATTATTTAAATTAAATAAATATTCTATCTTCTGTTTCAAAAAATACTGGCAAAAAAAATTAATGGAGCTCATTCGATAAAATGTACTGCGAATGATAAAATGTTTTAATCATAAAAATGTTCTCTTATTTTAAATACTAACTTTAATATTATACGGAATAATTCTAAAATCATTTACATAATTACTCAATTCATTTTAAGTATCAAAGGATTATAGTAGCTTGCCACTACTTTATACTTACCAACCTAGATCTAAGTAAAAATAAATAAAATAATTGTATATAATACAAAACTCTAAATCAGGTTCAGACATAACTTATACCCGTAGAATACATTTTCAACCTTAAATCTCTACTAAAATTACAAGTAAACAAATTTTATCCCAAACACGAACTGTACAAATTAATGTGTTCAGCATCCAGGAACTCATTAAGCCACAATCATTTAATGTTGTATACGATCTCACTCGTTGCATCATATTCATTTTTCGCCCCGGGTAAGTAATTTTTAGCGGGTTATTATTTTAGCGAGAACAATGGTCCCGGTACAGCGGTAATAGGCAGGTTGCTTAAATGGCTATCTTGGACTGTAGGTTTGTGGAACATGTTGCAAGAGATGGCGATAACTTTTCATTAATTTTAATTATTTATTCATACATATGATAAATTTGTAATACATATTAATATAATGTGAAGTTATTTTGTTTAAAATATTATACTAAGGACTATATACACGCATCCATAATTTTTTTTTTTAACGTTTTTTTCTATTATAATAATAATGTTTTAAACTTTATTACGTTAAGTCAAATTTACTGAAGTTTGGTTTGTAAATAGATTATAAAACTTTATAGAGCTTAGTACCAGATGCAGAAGAAATCGTAGGTATCTGTTGAAAAAGGTATCCTAATTTCGTAACCACAGTGTCATAAAATTGACAGCTCTGGATAAGTATTTCTATACTATACTTTAAATAATGCAACAGACAATCGTACTCTGATAATGTGTATATTTCGGCCACAGACCTACATTAGCTCTCCAAAACTATTAAAATCGCCAAAGTCTTCTAAAACGTTCTGCAATATAATTGTTGCGCACCTCTGCCCCAGCTACTTTCCGCTTCCATTGTACAGCACACTGTACTGCTGAAATCAAAGGTCACTATGCGCTTCATTGAATATTTACGAACAGACCGACCTTATTATTTGTTCAATTGCGTTATACTCTTAATGGCTTTTCCCTGCTGCTTGTTGTTTTCGCAGCATCATTGTTTTAACTGAATATGTTTTTGAAATTCTTCTCTTCTTATTGTTTCCGTGGTATTTTATGCCTTTATTGGAATAATTGTAATTATAGCATTACAAAAATTATATTCATTAACGACCTGAGAATGCATTTTATGATAGTGAATAATCTACGCAATTTGTTTAATGTTGTTTTTACGTTCATTTCATCACATGGCTCCCTTAAAAGTTATTATACGTAATAGGGTTGGGGGTCGTCTTGCCATCTTCTCTCAAATATGACGAAGGAAATTGTGGCTCACACTGATATTATCCTAGCGACCGGGTGCTTCTTGTGATGACTAGTAGTCTTGCCGGCCAAGTATCAATTATTTTGGCTAAAATCATTATGTCCTTATATCCAGGCCTCGCCGGGAACCTCCTACTGTACTTGTCTGTCGCACCGAAGTTAATATTCTTAATATTCACTAATAGTTCGTAAATTGTTCCCCATTTTGGCTATAAAAAAAAAAATACACTGAAAAAATACCCGACTTATGTATGTTTGTTCTCTTCATGTTAGTGCGTTTTTCTGATCCATCGTAGTTTTTAAATGTATTTTAAATAAATTTTAAAGTTTAACTACAACTAAGTTTAAGTTAATATATTTGATTATATTTGATTATAGCAAAAAAATATGCAACATTTATTTATATTAATAGATAAACATAAATAAAAAATATAATAAGAAGTAAATTTTTGATACAGCCACCATATTTCATTGAACAGTCGTCTGGTAAGCAAACAAGCTATCATCAACAGTCGTTATGAAAGTCCGGGTAATGTGATCTTAATGATATGTAATTACATCGAAAGCTGCACTAAAGTTGATGCAATATATAGATTTGTGTATGAAAACCGCGAGGTCATTAAAATGAAAAATAATATCAATTACTCCGCAACAAATTATACCTGCATGACCCAGATTATATATTTAATATATGTACGTCAAAGTTCAACAGAAAAGTCATTATGTTGTTTTCTCTTATAAAAAAGAATTCAAATATAATATTGATATAATTTTTAGAAGGTATAAATTTTATATTTTTGTTAAAAATATAAAATTTTGATATCAATAGAGTTTAAATATATCTTAAAAAGCATTCGCTGTTTTATCTTATACAGAATTTATTTTGACAAAACAAAATTGATTAAGGTTCTATCTGGAAGAACAAAATAGCTGTTAAGAGTGTTTTGAATAGAGTAATTTATTTCAGTGCGAGCTTTGCGACAGACTTGCTCGCTAGATGTAAGCGGCTTCAGTATTATTTTCATTTTATTTAGTTCCCGTTTAACAGTGAATACTGAGAGGATTTATTACAACGTGCTACAATGTAAGTGTTGCGGTCGCTTTCTTTATGAGTTATGGTGTTCACATTTGGCAGAGAGAAAGGACACGGAAATTGAATAAAATTTTAATCAAATCTTATTTATATTATTAAATATAATTATCTGACTGTACTCATGTAACTAACGGAATTTGTCCGACTACTTCCGAACCCAATCTTGATCCTTATTCATAAGCCCTGAGCATGTTGAAATCGCTGAATGCACTGTATTTATATTACTCTTTTATAACATTAGTTTTATATAATTTATTTCTAAAATGAAAATAGCTTCACAAGATAAACCAATTACGAGTATAACATCAATGCTAATGAATAGAAACAATACATTCAATAAGATCTTGTATATAAGTTCAAAGATTTTGTATCTAAAATATTCCGTTCGACTTCCAAAACTATCTACACTTGACTGCGTCTTCAAAGTAAATCTAATTTTGGTTCGCGATTTCGCTATTTCCTTGTAAGACGCTTATTGCTACGTGTTTGAGTTTAGTGCACTCACTTTGTTCTTATTATCATTATACTTGAGGTAATTTTTGATTGCATTTATGGCAAGTTAATTTTGTTCAATTATAAAACAAAAAGTCACTTGTAAAATTAAGTTAAGAAGTGGCTATTCCACTGCTACTGTTGTAGTATTTTCTTTTTGAATTAATTTATTTTTTTTATGAGAAGTTTATATTGTTTTATAACAAACAAAAATTTATTTATAAAAGTATAATTTAGTTTAAAAACTGGAATAGTATTTTCTTAAATTTGGTAATGCATCTCGGTTTAAGAGAAACTTCGTAATTGTGTGCAAACATGCTGCGACGAGACTTAGCAGTGACCTACTTGCGCTTAGCTTTTAATTAACCTATTAACATTTAACATTGTCGCTTAGTTATTGCAAATAAAATAAAACAATATTATGCAAAACTTGATTTACTCTACAACTAGCTGTGACTTCCGGCTCCGGCTCTGTTCATGAGATTACCACTAACACATATATATTACTATACCGCTTTTTGGATATTTAATTTCATATAAACATATCGTTTCGATTTATTTTATTATGACCAATAAAAATCGTTATAATTCACCTCTAAAATTTCACACGAATGCTTTTACATGTGGTATACAGAAAATTAAAATGACTATGTGAATATATTACAATTGAAATATACAATAACACTATTAAAAAATAATTACATTATATACACGCTTACATATTTTATTAGCTTATCACCAGTTAAAAGTTAGTAATTATGATATTATAAGGACGGTTTTGAAATTTGATTCATTACTATCAAAGTATTTTATTATAATTATTTATAATAATAACTAACATTTATTTATTATAACTCGAACCAAAGACAGAGAAATAATATGTTAAGTTATTTTTACTTATGATTTTAAAAAGTATGTGTATATTTTAATTTCTATCGTATCTGATAATATCAGTAAAATTTTATGATAGTTGCGTTCACAAAACTTGGGATGGCCAATTATGGCTTCAAAACAGTATTAACCGATTTAACAGCATCCAATTACGTACAAAACGTACAAAATCGCTTTAATGACCTCAAAAGCATTGAGTTCAATGCACTCAGAAAGCTGTTTTCACTGCTGCTTTTGTTCATGGAATTTTTTGTTTATTAAAAGAATAGTCGCAATGAAACATGTTTTTGTATTATTCCATTTTACCTTTCTAGGGTAGATACTATAGTGTGTTGAACATTTTCATAATTATTATATCTTATACCTTTAACGAGGCTAGTGTTAAATTAAGCATGTATTATAGGTATATCTAATAAAATTATAAATAACATTTTTCGTGTAATCTTCCTCCTCGGAAACGGCTTTTTGATATTTTGTGTGAATACTCAGTAGATCTAAGAATAGAACGAAAATTACTTTTTATATCCCTAAGTGATAAGGATGGTACACTCTAAAAATTTTTTAAATCACATTTTATATAGACACTTATCGTTTGAGGTTACAAAATAGACCCAACCCCAAATATTAATAATTCTACTACCACCCCCTATTTTTTAATAGCGATAGAAGTATTTTAATTTTCTTTTACTCTTTTATAAAGCAGAACATTTGTCGAGTCAGCTAGTATATTTTTATCTTCGTACATTAGTACGATTATTACATTTCTATTATATATATTTTTATTTTTACCCTTCTATCATGGGGGCGGAATTTATGAGAAATGTTTAGTCATCATTATCAGCAGCATTTAATTATATACAGAGTTAATGAAAAAAAATACGAAAATCCCAATAACTAACTTTGGTTCTAATATCTATTGATTGCTCCTCTAGGTCTTCTTAGATATTTCTTAACGCACAAAAACTTTCCAGACGACAGGTAATTACATTATTAAATAAAACCTTAACAAGTCGAGATAGTTGTGCTAAATGAGAGTTAATGAAATTAACTTATTGTAATTATTGTTACACAAACACATTTATTTTACAAATATATATATATTAAGAATAAATGTATTAACAAAACCTACAATTTTTTTATATATACTACTGCAATAATAATACGGAGACTATTCTACATAACCTGCAATTAATATTTTTTTCTTATTTCTTAGTAGAATAATTTTATACTTTGGTATAATTTATCATCTCATATTATTTTTTATTATAATAGACCAACTCGCAGTAGACCATAATAGTGGATAACTTTCATAACTTAACTATATTTGGATGAAAACTTTTCTCGTCGTACGATATGTAAATCCTTTATTAAACTTAATATCATATCTTATAACTATAAATATTACATAAAAGTTATTTTTCTATTGCATTAATAAGATATAATAAAGCTCTAACTGATTAAACAAAGATACTAAATGAAACCACAACTGAAGGAGATGTTAAAATATAATGAAATAAAATTAATCTATATGTTAATGAGGAATCACGTTTCCGTGATGTAGTGCGCCCGAGGGATTTAGGTCCAGTGGAATTAAATAATATATATGTAATAATAAAAACTTATTAATTACAGTGAGACAAAAAAAATATATATATTTTCCAGCAATTTTTTTAAAAGTTATGTGTTTAGAAAAAAACGTCATAAAATCTTCAATTATCAAAAAAAATCACGAATTATAAAGGGGAGTTAGTAAAAATCAAAACTCAATAAGTTTCATCGTAATCTACGACGTGGCCGTGCATTCTTCCATAAATGATGCTGGAGATAGATTTTTTCAGGCGAGAGTTGCCACGGAGAGCTTTGTTTAAATTTACGATACCTATTTCGTTTAACAATCGCTTTATTTTATCGCTTAATTTATTTCGCGAAGGCGTTATTATAATTGGTACCATTAAATTCTTTGGATGTTTTTTGATAAGGTTTCGCTTGTTACGTTACACTAAGGAGTTTCTGAAATTGAAATTACGTTTTATAAATTATCCGACTCCTGACTCTGACGTTTAAATGTTAAATTTTCTTTTATAAGAAAGAAAAAATAATCTGCTTCTCGTGTAGTGGAATATTTCAAACAAAAATAAACGTGTAAGAAAAAAAAATATTTATACAACCTTTTACTTGGAAAATACAATTATACAAAATATTAAAAACATGTATTGTGTACATATATTATTGAGCGAAGCTCTCTATGAAAGACTTTTACAGCATCCTTTGTGCAAGCATCAATCAAAAATGGTACATTTGAAAATTTCCAAATTTAGCACACTGATAGATGTCAGTCTGGTGGTCGTGGTTTTAAAAATATCGTTGAGTAATAATCAAAACTAAAATCCCATAGACGCGCAAAAATGTAGCCGTCGTGCCGAATTTTTTTAATAGGTTTTAGTTTTTTTTTTAGGATATTTTTTTGTTTTTTTTTTTATATCTTTAGTGAGTAAGTATCAGTGACACAAAATCGACGTCTGGTTCGCGCTCCTAGTATATAGATTGAATCAGAAATGTATTTTCCTGTACGTCATATTTGTGAGTTTAATGATTTAATCATTTTTATTACTCGTATTAGGAAATATTCAGATTGAATTACCATACCGAATGTATATTGTGAGTAAACACACTGCATCTGTATATAGCGAGTCCTAAAAGCCTTTGGGAGAGATTGGTTTGAATTTACATACAGAAAATAATCATATTAATCCTTTGTCATATTTATTATCGCTTTGTTTTTAAAGCTATGTCAGCTTTATTTTCAATATCAACAAAAATATTCAGTAAAGCCGCCTTTGTTTTAGAACAATAGTAATATAATTCTCTAATCAAAATTTAAATGAAATTCTTGTAATAAATTTCATAAGTAAGCATATTTATGTTATTTATTAAAGATTTCTTATTCGAAAATAAATCTTTTCAAGTTGGAAGGCAAGCTGCGCGGGTTGATTAATAGTGTGCCGACCGACCTACTTGCAGCGCCTAACAATCGCAAGCTGGTAGCGGTAGAAATATCTTACATTTTTATTGAATACACTTGTCTCTCCGAAATACGTCCAAAATAAAACTAGGACCCTTATTCGATATGTTCAGACGGATACGTAACGTACCGCGTTATGAAAATGTCAAGTTTTATAAAACGTTGTGTGTTATGTACAACCAAAAATGTTATTCAATCACACTATTGCATGTTTATAAATCACTTTTAGGTTTTGTGCACGTTGTGATGTTACTCGTTATTTGCATGGAATCTCATATGTCATAGCGAATAAGGTCGCTTAGTTACCTAGGAATGTTTTGGTAAAAGTAAAAGTCTAAGTAAATGCTTACTTTCGAAAACTCTAAACGACTAAAAGCACTGAATTGTTTAACTCTTTGTATTAAAACAAGTGACGTAAGCAAATCTATATTCGCGTCAATTAAATAATAAAAATATCTGAATATAAAAACAATTAAAATAAACGTAATAAAAACACAAAACGCGATGACGAGTTGTAAATTCTGAAAGACCAAACCCGGCCGTTCAATTATTGTCAGCGTGTTAACATGCAAATTGGCCCACTCAAAATTTGCCCGTCCCTTAATAGGAAATGGCCCCTTTCCGTTATTCTCCCTTTGTTTTGACATTGTAGATTTGGAAATTATTCTAGACCCTTTTAATCGTCAACTTTGTGTTAAGTGGTGTATGTTTTGTTAGTTACGCCAACATAATGCTTGATTATCATTTAATCAACCTCGCGGAATGAAGCTGTTGGCTTTATTTTGTCAAAAACTTTGACAATCTTTGGTTGTTTGATACCGGAACAAATGTATTTAGACCGTTACTTCCTATACCATCTCCGTCATTAATATTAACATAATGAATATACAAAACTTCACTTTAAAAATGATTTCTATTTGTTTCCAAAACCTATTATAAATTCATTTATGTTCGAAAATTTAATTTGTTGATGGTATGGTATAAAATATCAACATTATCAAGTTTAAAGTTAAATCCTTTCCTTAAACAGTTTCCAAAACTTTTTATATTAACAAAAGCATATTGAGACAGTGCTTTATAAAATAAACTTTAAAAATATAATCTGTTTCATTCATTAATAACTCTTACTACATTTACATTTATATTTATTTTTCTATTGAAAAGATAGAAGTAATAAAAATATATATTAAATAATATATGAAAATTAATCGAAGCCATATTCATAGCTTACAGTTAATTATATTTTACATATAAATAAATAAATTGCCGTGTATTTTTATAGCGGTGATTAAAAGTGCCTCATTTTAATATGGATGGTTTATTTATGCCTCGGCTGAAAGGTTCATGGAAACACCCGAAAATTCCGTTCGTTATTTTTTCCTCTGAATTAAGAACGTAAATTATCTAACCCTTTTGTGGAGTCGTTGATTGTGATTTTTTGGTATAACATGTATAGGTAGCAGTAATTAAATGTTTTCAATAAAGAATAAAGAGTATTTTTTGAAACAAATGTAATTATAAAAAGTTAAGATATACTTATATTACGAATTATTATTTAATTTTAATAAACCGTAATAAAAGTATATCGTAACCTTCTATAATTTTGATCAGAAAAAAATAATTAATAAACTTAAATATAATTCAATTTTCCAAAATAAATATAAGTAATTTTTTGAACATTTCTGACAGCCAAAACTAATTTTCATATAGTTTGACCGTCAGACGACTGAGCGTATTTTGATGATACTTTTTATGAACAAGTATGAGGGTTTGCTGGATGACGAAATTATTATGACGATAATATTAATAAAATATAAAAGATAAAAATAAATTGTATTGCCGCTGTATTCTGGAATATAGAAACTATTGAAAATAATTAATAAAAAGAATACAAACGAGAACTTTTATTTCACAGACGGGGTCTGAGGCGGAGGGTTGTTAAGAAATAATTAATACCGTATGTTAAATTCGATTTTAAAACCATTACCACAGATATGTATAACGAGATTATATTGAAATAATTTACCAAATATTTTTCATTATGTTTCGTATCTATTATACTATTAGTGACTTGCAATTTCACTCGACTTCTTGAATTTTATTCAGCGGATGATCATTGTAAAGTTGTGATTTTTGTTGTAATTTAATAAGCATTGTAACATCTACAATTTACAGTAACAATTTCTGAAAAAATATTAAAGTGAAGCTATTCGCAATATAGAGGAACGACGTCATTTTTGT
Organism: Mechanitis mazaeus; assembly: GCA_959347395.1. Lineage (NCBI taxonomy): Eukaryota > Metazoa > Arthropoda > Insecta > Lepidoptera > Nymphalidae > Mechanitis > Mechanitis mazaeus. The sequence continues at coordinate 14,835,768 of OY365743.1, forward strand.
GGTTGTGAAATATATACAATATTTCTCTATATCGGGATAGTTTTCGAGAAAAAGCCTTATTCGTATAGACATAAAGACTAAGTGAATCAGTGTTGTAGTTTATATATCGATCGAAATATATGTCAACCGCGAGCGGTGTCTGATGACAGTGACGTGTGTCACAGATAGCGAATAGTTTTTATTTAGGCAAAATATACAAACTTGTAAATCATTGTACTTTTTAAAAACATAAATACCTATAATATATAATAAAGATAATAAAATACCTAAAATTTTTATGAGCAAAAAGTGATTCGTCAGCTAGTTTGTTAACAATTTTTGATTCAGAACCTAAATAAAGTTCGTAATATCCAGGACGTCGAGAGTTTACTCAGACTTTGTCTTTGTTGGTACAAGCTGAAACTTGCCTAGTCTTGCCTTGCCTTTGTTTTAATATCTATGACATTAATTAAAGCTTGTGTTTACAGAAGCGACTGCTTTTAATAGCAAACAGAATAGCTTACGTAATGAAGTACAGTCTTTATTTAAAAAGATTATTAATTGTTCCTTATCAAATTACGATCTTTTTATAAAGCAGAAAAGATACAGCATTTTTCTGAAGTTTAATCCTTATATAAGAATCGAGTATAATATTTTCTTGTAGTAATTGTGTGAGCTAAAATAAGATTTAATATTAAACCTTAGAGAAAACCACTCATAGAACAGGATAACTGATAAGTAAAGAATAATCCAGTTTTATTCAGCGTTCAATATCTAAATGCACAACGTTCGCTTTTCCGACAAATATGGCCAATAAAAATAAAATTTGATGCCGTGTTTCTGAAATTATGAGAGATTCAATACGTTATTCGTCGGACCGTTGGTCTGTTGCACAATGGACGCATGCATGCATTGTACCCTCTTATGCATGCATGCGCAATATATTGGATAAATGTGATTATAAGCAGTTTAAACCGTTAGTTCTGGTACGATAAAGAAATAGATATTTATTGTATGAAGAATCTTCTGTTGCTTCAAGACTATCATATCAGCTCTCTCGAGTTGATGTGAAACGGCTTGAATTTAGAGCTTATAGTTATTATATATTTATTATTATTTTGAATGTTTTAAACATAAGATTTGATAAATATTTTATAGATTTAACTTCCGTTTATTAGCACAATTTTAATTATAAGCTAACGATTCGTAAAAATCAGTTAAGTGACTCACATACATCTTGTCTTACCGCGAACACAATAGTTGCAAAGCATTCAAAACGTGGAAACGTCGGATTATAATTTAAACTGTAATAATGAACGCTTGTCAATTCCGTGAAGTAGTTTTATTCAAATATGTAATTATCGGAATAATAAAAAGAAATATTTAATAAACAAAGTTTTTGTAAATGTCATTGATTTTAAAATCTTGAATATATTATTAATTAATTAATTTGAACTATTAAGTAAAATATTTAACATAGTTTAATAGTAAATGAAACCGTTTTAAAGTTGTTTTATTTATTTCCACAGTCTCAATGTGTCTAATTTACTTTAGCTACAAATGTATATAATGTATGTAGTAGTTTAGTAATATTTCTCAGCTCAAAAGCATTTCAATTTTAATGCGATTGTGTTTCTGAAATAGTTTACGTATACGAGTTCACAAATCGTCGTTACTGTGAATAAATAACGATTGCTTTGAATAAAGCAAACGTTGAAATATATTTGAAAACCGACAAACGCGTCGTTAGATGTTACGTCCATAACTCTATAACAGAATTACGGATTCACGGTGATTGGTCTCTTGAGGAAACTCGACAAGGACATGTGGCAAAAATGGGTTAGAGGTTCAGAATATTGAGTTCTGGCTATACATATTGCATGTTATATTATAAGTTTAAAAGTGTGTTCAATAATATAATTTATATATTATATAACACTGTTATTTGAGTTGAGTTGTATAACTTGTTGAACTATTGTTGGAGCTTATGATATGATTTTATTTAAATTTGAAAATATATATATTAGTAAAACTGTTTATTTTACGTAATAGAATTAATTCATATTTAGACCACTCACATAGAGTTTACTTATGTTTATCTAAATACTACGTTATTTTTTAAAATTTAATATAAATAGTTATTTTATTTATAAATTAACAAATGTTGATAAATATGAAACAAATATCTATAGTGTTTTTAAACATATATTACTACGTGTTTATATTTTTTATACACGCGTAATTAGTGAAACTATTTTGAACGGATTTAACTTGTGCTTACTACACGTAAATTTAAATTTCAATCTTTAATTTTTTTTAAATTTGAAATTTCATGATTGACATATTATTTTACTGTAAATATGATAGCTAAGAAGTAATTGCAAAGTCGAGTTGAAATTAAATATTAGACTTTAAACAAAAAATTCAATTTTACGAGACTTAAATTAGTAAAATAAACATTCGAAACATTAAATTATAAAATGTAATAATAAACGCGAGTTATATCCGTAAAACAGTTTTTTTAAAATGTGTAGTACTAGTGTAACTTTTAGAAAACATTAAAAACGTTATTAAAAAATATATGTAATTGTGTTATAAGAAAAAGTTTTCTTGTATAAGAGTACGCTCAATTTAATGACTGTTCTGTTCAAACAGAATTACTTACGTACTTGCATAAATGGTTGCATAAAATGCGGATATAAAAATATATATGTGCAATTCACTCATAGAATGTGATGCTTCAGAAAAGTAACCTACTAAAGAAAGATGAATATTTAGATAATTATAAGGATTATTATTTTTATATTTTCATCTCAAAAATTATTTTAAGTTTTAATATATTACGTATTATTTAGTTTCAATGTTTTTACTTTAAACAAATACGTGTCGTTAGAGGTTTATAATAACCAAATAGGATACAAAATATAAAAAGTTATACGCAAACCGCTATTACAAGACTTCTAGATGACTTTAAATGAACTAAATATTATGTTGTGTGAATTAAAAAATAATAAAATAACAATTAATAATTGAACAAAGATTTTGAGGTGAAGCTTTTTAAAATGGTTGTAATTTGAAAAATATGAAATTTTGAAAATTTTTTCGAAATTATTCACTCAAACAATGCATAAAATCACAAATGACCTTTTTAATTCAGTTTAAATTTCAGTATTTTTTCCGACATTAATTTAATAAGGCAACTTTGGATCTAGGGACGAAAATCGATCTAATATTTAATAAAAAATATTACAAATCTACACATTTTCATAAAAACCTTAACACAATTTTAAATATAATTGTTGCTAAATAATCATATAAATTTAGTAACATTAATATGAAAATATATGATATCTCTGAAACAGCATTTTTATTATAGAGAATAATAAAATATAGTTTAAAGTAAAAATAACAGTAAATACAATCATGAAGCATTGAATTGTTATAAAATAAAAGAGAAATGAAAAGCTAACGACGGACTTGCTTCTGAGATACGACAATAAAAATCAGTAGTTCAACTCAATTTTATTAAACTTTATATATTTTGAAATTTCATGGATTTGTCTATTACTTGAAAATCAAATAAAATATTATTTATATAAGTATGTTTTTTTATTCAATTAATGTCAACGATGTTACGCTGTTACTAATATAATAAGCTGTGCTGAAGGGACATAATCCATAAGTCGTAGGTTCGTATCCTAACAGCGTTGATGTACTTTACGATATATGTATATAATTATCTGGATGATTTCAACTCAGGTCATGCCGCGATTCCACAATGATCAGGGTTAATGAATAAAGACCGCGATTGAGTTTCAGATTAGTCGGTCAAATTCTGATATTAACCGATATTAGCAAGGATCACAATAGTTTAAATACGAAAAAATTGTTTTTATTTCTGTTAAAAGTAATTTTTTTGGGAAACCTGGGTTGGAATATTGAATTCCAATATTTTTAGTGCAACGGTGAATATTAATATAAAATATTCACCGTTGTATTAAAAAAAGGCCTGTTAAGTTATAAACAAAAATATATATTAGAGATGAATTATATCGTTTAAAAATGAGTAAATACATTGAAATAAATACATTGAAGTCAAAATAGCACACATCGAAATTTTGCAAATAAAATTTCTCAAATAAATGTGGGAACAAGGAACAAACCAGTGACCAATTTGCGCTCGGTCGTCTGGTACCTTCGGAGAGGAGAGGAGAGCCACCTGTTATCAGAAGCTCAGGTCCTATACCAAAACAAAACAATAATCATAGTCAAACAAAATCAATATCTTAATTTCCCATATTTCAGTAATTAAATACTGTATTTGGATGTTAGCAGTTACGTTAAAGAATGTGTAAAACTGACCTTCGATTTTGATAATTGATAAAAGTATATTGAGATTTAATGCTTTTCGCAACAAATTTTAAGTGAGTGCCGGAAGAAAATAAACATTTAATTAAATAGGTAATAGAAACTAAAAAAAAACAATAATGATAATTATTGTTCACAAAATAAAGTATTATATATATTACGGATTTGGATACATAAGATCATATTTTCTTTAATATAAACGATTATAACACAATCAATTACTTCGATATTAACGTTATAAATTTACGAAATAAACTCTTTACCAATATCTTTATTTAAATACTATGTATACCTCATTAATGTACAGTGTAATAATTCACAATACACAGATGTGATGTGTTGTGATAATATTATATTTATCCAATAGGTCATCTAAGAATGACCTAATTATGACAAATATTCATTAACAAAATATATATCCAGTGAGTCTAAATTGAAAAATTACCCTAAATCTAGCAATCAACACATGGCGTGTAACCCAATTACGAGGCTGCATCCGATGATTGATCTCTAGAGGCCAACACTTACCACAATACGACTCACCAGCCTGCCTCGTGGCGTGTCACTCTGCCAGATTACAGTGGAATCTGCCTTTAACTTACTTAGCATAATTTTCAATTCACAGAATTCCGGAATTATTTATATATAGTAATATTTAATTGTAAAACTCTTTTTATTTCTATTCTAAAAAATGCTTACGAACATTTTTTATATATGTCTGTGTGGGAAATAATAAAAAATAATTTTAAGACGGCTTATTATTATTTTAAGTGTAGGTAGAATAGAGCAGGTTCTAGGAAACTATTTAATTTTGTTGTTTGCAAGTAATAACATCTAAAATTAAATTCTTTTTAGTTTAAATACTAAAAAATATACAAAATCTAGCAGCGAATTATTAAAACCTGCTTTTACATACCTACAACAAAAACAACTTGTAGTATATATAAACATATAATTGTAAAGAAAAGCTAGTGTAGATGCTTTATAAATAAAAATAGAAAAAAAAACAAATAATTATTTTAATCAATCATTCTAAACAAGCAAAAACAATAAAACACATAAAAATATAAAAAGACATATTAAATTAAAATAGAAGAAAACGCAACAAGTTTATAGACGATAAAAAAAAAAAAATATTAACATAGTAAAAATATGTTACACGTAATACATACATAAGCCAAAATAGACGTCAAAAATCACAACACAACACTGAGTCACGAGTTGGTACCCACCGCCCAGCGTCCGCTCGTCAGGGCGGGCGGAAGCGCACTGAAGCCTCTATGCAACTGGTGCAATTTTTTCTTTGTCATTGTATATTGTTGTTATGTATAATTAAACAATAATCATAATAACTTTAAATATAAATTTTCATTTTTTTAGTATTACCTAGGACGGTATCTATTTCAAAAGTAATGCAGACTACATCAAAATAGCTCCTGATGGCCATGTCTTGGCGGTATTTTACAAAAGAAAGTCAAAAATAGTCTTATTTTATGTGTGATTATCATTTTGTATGTTTCTAACATTAATCTGAAAATTTGAAGTGATATACTAATGATTTGTAATGTTATATGACTGTATTTAAACGTTAGCTACTCGTAAAGTTACTTAACAGAGGCAGTAACGATCTCTCACATATATATATAGAAAGTTGGTTAGTAAGTGAAAATGTCGGAAGCCGAAACCCCCTCCCTTTCCCAATCTTATTCCTCTTATTGGGGGTGGGCGAGGTCGAGGTTAGTAACTGCAAGATTTTTTAACTATAGATTACAAAGGTGTGACAATGAAATAGACGATCTGTTTTTTTGTAACTCCATCATAAAAATTTAGCTTCAGTAATTAATAAATATCACTGATTATACTAATAGTTGTTAAAAGTTATTTATTTATTTATTTATTCAATAGGAAGCCAACGTGATGTACAATGAAAAAATCATATTATAACATTTGGTTGAATAAAAAAGTTACAAAGTATATCCCATTTAAAGGCTAACATGCAAAAAGATTGTGGCTGCTCACTTGTATGTAAAAATATGCTTAATTAAAAAAAAGGAAAAAAAAAACAAACAAAAAACAATAAAAATAATACAGAGAAACATAAATTTAAAACTTAATTATTTTTAGTATAATCATACAAAAATAATAACAACAAAAACTGAATAAAAGTTTAAAAAAAAAGGGAATATAATTATTATATTAAAATAGACTTGTATTCATGTTTTTATAAAACAAAATATGTAACAAATTATTATTTCAACTTTCACATTAAAATAAGTAACACACAATAAATTCAATTTTGTCATTTATAATACAGCGGGAGTCTGTATCTGACATATGAGATGTTTTAACAATACGACGGATTTGTTTTCAGAACACACATTACAAAAATTATCAAATGGTTTCATGAAAATGTTATCATGTAATAGACAAGAGGTACAATAAAGTGATTGTTATTTATTTGAAGCGTAGGATAAACAACAAAAAGTTAATTTGAATCAAATGAAAAATATATATGATTTATTATTGTCATCATACAGAATATAATTTTTCAATTCCACTCTATGGTGCGTTTATGAGTTTTATGCTTTTAAGTTGCGAGCGCCTTGTCACGTCACTTGTTTTTTGAAAGAAATTGGGCCTTGACCGCTCTCTGACCAGTGCATATTGATAGGTACACGTTATAAAAAGTATTAGGAAACATATAAGTTATATACTGACACAAATCTTTATGGATATCAAGTAAACTACATTTAATGCGCTTTTTATCGTGTCCAAAGAAGCTTCATCTTTATATAAAGCACTGGGAGTCAGCGCGTGATAACTTTTATCCTTTAAACTCTTTATGTCCACTTCTAACCCTCTCATAACTCGGCGTTTCAGAACTTGAGGAATTACAAAACTTTACCATTGAAATAATTTCAACTTCTGAAGGTTTATTTAAAGTAAAATATTTAAAGACGTGCAGTTGATATAAATATAATATGTAACAGTAAAAAACTATATTATAAATATATTCTATAGCTTAAAATCCCACCTTGGAGCTTTGAAGAAAGTAAAAAAACAGTTATGTACTCCAACAACTGTAAAGTTTAAGTTATTAAGGCTGAAAATTCGTATTAATCACAAATTCAAATATAAAAACAAAAATATTATCTCGTTTATCATTAAATCCAAAACGTAACGGCTTTATAGTTAGACCTTACTTAAGAAAATAGATATAACCTTAAGTTGATAGTTCTTCTTGTGTCAGTAAAAACTATCTGAGATTTCTTCCAAAAAGCTATACCGTATTAACTGAACCTTATTCGCTGTTGATAAAGTTGATATTTGTATAAATGAGATCTCGAGTCACTCTCGATTAAATGCGGACTGTGGCGAATAAGTACATATAACAAAAGAACAACAAGGCCATTCAAAGCTATTTCATTTCTGGGCGTATATCGTGGAAGAAAGCGAATCACTTCTGCGGCGTTCCATTAGCAGCCTGTCACCGTCTAAGGGCAGGCGTGTACGAGCTTTTAAACGACATAAAGGAACCAAAATCATACGGAATTTACTTACAGCTCTAAAGAAATGTAAGCGCATTTAGATATAAGACCTATGGATCAATAGATATGGGATTTTAGTGAATTATTATGAAATATGAAAAATGTATTAGCTTTTTTGTATGTTTAGTTAGAAATGAGTTTCGGTTGTGTTAATATAACTCGATCGTGTCATACTTGGCGTGTCAAACGCGACAATTCATTCGTTACGTGTAATCGCTGAAAAGCGAAGAATGAAAAAAGGGACGGGATTGTGAAGTTTGAGTACAGATATACATCAGTTGGAAACGTTTGCAACTAATGTGCGATTCGGCGACTCACTTCTGCGAGACCGTTTTTATTTTGTTTTTAAGAATATTGCCATTGTACATTAATTGTATTGTTTTCTTTTAATAATGTTCAAATCAACATTTTCGATAAATAATTCATTTTCTCAATATTTAATATTTTTTAATATCAAGATTATAGCAATAATTGAACGCTTACCTATAAATATTAGAGTAAAATTTTGTCAGATATCTTAAAGTGGGAGTTTTCGTTTAAGAGATCGCTGAGGCGGTGGACAATTTAAAATGCGACGGCTCACGAGACTGCACTGATATGACGGTAGCCAGGAATTTAATATCTAAGCAGCGAGCATCGATTTTGTGGACATTCTTAGAACCTATAAAAACAGGATACTAAACTTTGTAACTTAAGTTACTAAAGTTTTCATTTATTTATTTATTAATGTACGAGAAATGTTATAATATTACATTTTAAATAATTGTAAATTGCATAATTTATATGTATCAAGATATATCCTTCAGTTACCCATAACATCTAATAAGATAAGGAAATAAAAACAGTAAGTGGGTATATTAATGTTAAAACTTAAAATCTAATATAGCTAATAACAAAAACGGTTACAAATAAAATTATCTCATATATTGTTTACATATATATATACGTATAAAAATACAGAAAATAGATAAATAAATTCCTTAAATTTTCACTTAAGTTGACTTCAGTTGTTTAATACGAATAATAAGTTGTAATAATTCTATTTTTTTTTATATATATTTAACAATTTTTTTATGTTTAAAAATATAATGTAAATGTTAAAGTTACAAGGACAGATTTAGATAAGTCGTAAATCCAGCTGAAAGAAAACTCTAAATCCATTGTAATGAAATGAAAATCAACCGTAAAATGAAGGTGGATCTGGAGTATCCTTAAAAGCTGATTGGTTGTAATCAAGCAGACTTAGATAGAGGAAACGAATCACTATTATTTGTAACTATTAGAACTCAGTTTAGTAAATCAGATAAAGAACAAAAATGTTTATTGTCAGGTGATTGCTCTTTGTGAGTTACGTATTATTTTACCAAAGTTTTTGGAATTTATTTTTCATTTTAAAATTACTGGGTTACAAAACCAATTATAATGATAATAATAAATATTCGTATGAATATTATGTATTATTCATACTCTATTAGATTAGGTATATTAATAAGTGATGCCATCTGTGCGAAAACACTTTAAATAAGTATGTAGGCAATTTACAACGTAACCAGATAAACTTAAAGGTATTATAAGCATATGGATATAAAAAAGCAAGTGAAGTGTGAGCGCCCTTAGAATATGTAATAGGCTCACTCGACACACGTTAGGACCGCGAGGAGCGTAGCCATAATCTATCACTTGTCAAGCACGGTATGAATATTTTTAGCAGTTTTTTGAAAGCTCAGAATAGGGACTCGAATTCTATTTAAGTTTTAATGTATATAAATATTAGGTTTATATATTTTATGTATGCGGTGCCGGTGCATTGGTTGAGCGATAAGGCAGTAATTATTAATACTCGATGGTAGAGGGCCTATATTGCGAATGTACAATAAACAGACAGTTTTGTTTCGTCGGAAAGTTTAGGTCCGCGCCTCCAGAAAAAGTGACTATAGTCCTACAAAAAATTACTCTGTCCACGTGCTGTTTTTGCAAATCAAATAATTGAAATGTCTTTGCCCTACTACTAAGTAATAAATTTAAAAACTCTAATTAAAACAATATTTTTGGCTACGACAGATACTAGTATATTACCAAAAATGACTTGAATAAATTCAGTGTACATAATAATATAACAGAAAATTTTTCTTCTTCTGGCAACAAAAAAAGGCAACGTGAGTGATTACTGAGTATACAGTTGTTCAGAAAAAATTCATAGCTTGTCACAACAATGTAAATATTTTAACTTTAACCCACGCAGTCATTTAGATGTGATGGGGTTTCTTCATACTACGTGACGCTATACCCCGTAGTTAGCCTCGGGCGACTTACGCTGATAGGATACACCAAGAGCTAGAGGAAGAAATATTTCTAGTGTTTCAAACTTTTATAATTGCTACTGAAAATGTAAATAATTCAAAACTTCAAAAAAAAACGTCCTTAAGTAATACTCTATTTTTTAAGTACTCTTTGATTAATTTTTTTTGACTACAAAAAAAATAGAAAGAGTCAGAAAAATATTTATAATTAAATGGATAAAATATATAAAATATATTTTACGAAGTTAATTTTAAATATATGTTTAAAATGGATAAAATTTACGTCAGACATTTCTCGGTCTATTCGTTAGCCTAATCTGCCGCATGTCACAAACGATAAACGCGAGGACACCGACATTTAAACTCATCCGTCATGGGATTTCACCTAACATCCTAGTATTTTACATACTGGGTTCATCATTGCAATAATTATAATACATAATTATTGCGGCTTTATGGCTACAAATATAATTTCCATTATGTTTATAATTTATTATATAAAATTATGGTTATAAAGTATTATGATTGCTAAATTCTAACTTTAGTTAGTGTAAAACAACCCTAAGCGAGATACCCCTGGGAGTCCGCTTGACTGTGCGTCGCCCGCGGCTGAGCAGACGCATAAATAACATCCTTCCGTATAATTAGCTCGTACATCACTATCTCCATACATTTTTATCAGTCTCGACTTCAAAGTAGTGTTGGGCTAAATGTAGCTCGTTACTTCGTATCGATAAATACTGGTCAACTCTGTACTTTGTGCTATTTATACGCGTACTTTATTTATTCCTAATTTCTCCTGCATCCTGGTGACACGGCCGCCCTGGAAAGATTTCGTTTACTTGTTGCTCTCTTGCATTATAAATTATTAACACAGAATATAAAATGCAGAAAAAACTTTTAAATATACTTATTCCATTTAAACATTCGTATTCATACAATATTTTTAAATAAAGTTTATTAAAATATATTACTTTTCAGAACAAAATGCTCTGATATTTATTACATGCAAAGGCTGAATTTCGTGTAGCGACATATAAAATGTATGAAACTGATGGCGTACACATTTTCGGATTGCACTTTCCTATATAGCAATAACTACCACTAACTAGTACATTGATGTTTACATAAACATAAAAGAAACATTTTTCATAATAATAACATTTCTTTACAAAGTATAATTAAATTATAAGTAATTAAAATTATTTGAAATACATATTTTATTTTTAAAATCGATACTTCATTCTAAAACTGTTAAATCAAGAATGACAATTTAATATAAGTTTAAATAAACGATGTAATGTTATAAAGAAGTCAAGTCTTAACTGTTCCAGTGATTAATGACAGTGAGACAGTCGTATAACTACAAGAGAGGATAGCTTTATTGTAACTCTTTGTTCCCACTCTATGAATGCTCGATCATTAAAGATTTTCACTCTAAATAGATTCGTCGCTTAAAATCAACGGTCGGTTGTTAACTAAATAATTCGTAGGCGTGGATAGATTTATCATTATGAATACACAAATGACAATATATTTTTGTGTAATTTCTAGAAAAATCAATACTATTTTTGTATATTAAAATAATTAATATTTTTGATAATAATTTTTTTTCAGACAAAATAATTTCAATCACAATGATCTATCACTATATTAATTTCACGGAAGCCAGTCTCATAAAATATCTAAATGGTTTGGGAAAAAATTATAATTCTGTAGCATAGTAAAAACGTGATTTTTATTAAAGCAAAAAATGCCGAAAATCTGTAGAAACTACGCCCCTGCGGGAGGCTTTTATAAGGCGAACAATAAATCAAGGGTGGGAAAATATTTGAAAGCTTGAGCACAAAGATTTAAGTTTAATCCACTAAACACTTTATAATATTAGTTAGTAAAATATTATTAGTATATTTTAACTATATAAGACATATATTTAAAGAGAAACAATAATAAATAAAATTTAACCAAATTTTCATTAAAATGAAATATGAACCGACATAACAAGCAAAATTTTAAAGGGTGAAGAGAAATTATGGAAAGGTAAAATCATTGAAATATGATGTTCGTCTCGGTTGGCAAGTGGAACGTAACACGACTTGTGGGCGACCGCAGTATGGAAGAAACCCAGCTTCTTTCCTGCTGCATAAAATATCTCCTTGCTTCAATATCACGGCATCCGTTGTACAGAAAAGATTTTCTTATGAAACATCTTTTTAATTTTTCTGATAATATTTCATATTTTTTTATATTTTGGATTACTATGTTTATATGCTAGTTGAATTTCAATAGATATGTTATTTTTAATAATCATACAGATAAGGAAATTAAATGTTATTGATTAAATGGTATGATTTTGATTTAGCAGATGCTGTTAAAATGTAAAACTTGATCTTTGTAATACGAGAAACATCTTCAATGGAGTGCAACAAGATAAACAAGCCCCCAGCTTCAATGCAAAATCACTTAAGGCAAGAAACTGTAATTAACGGGATTCAACAGGATAATAGTCGCCCATAACAAAACTCCAACAAAGTTGGGACTTTCACAATGAAACTCTGCTTAAGAATCCGTGCGGAAATCCAAACATAAAAATAAACTTTTCAGTTATGAACTTTAGTTGTTACAAAGTATACCCTATAATAGTTTGATAAGGGGTAAGGCGACTGACAAATTTTATTTCAACATTTCTGACCTTATATTTTTTAATTTAATCATATCTACAAGTAACCTCTTATGAATGAAAAGAACGCGCCAATAAGAAGGCCTTAAGAGCTGTTCAGACTTGTCCCCTAATTGGCTCCACGTATATCAGCAACACTTTGGCATCAAGTTTAAACAAATTATTTTTACAACCAAAAGCCAAAGGTACATTATAAATATTAAATAAAAATTATGTAATGCGTACGAACTCTCAAAGCATTCAAATATATTTGCAAAACAAAACACTACGTACAGAACATTCGCAATTCAAACAAATCACTTTTCAGACCAGTGTAAATCCCGACTTTTTTAAAACTGTGATATTTTTGAAACTCACAACGGACAGTTTAAAAAAAAAGGAAAAACCGTTTTAAAATTCCAAATATATTTAGTCATCGCAATAGTGTCGCAGAGCTTAACAACTCGATACACGAACCTGGATTCCATTCGAATTACTCCTTTGATTCAATCCTGGTACGCTCATAGGCTTAACCGGTGGGTTTTGGGTTTTAATTAATAATAGAAACCTGCGGCAGCGTTTGTTACTGGTTCTATACAAAAAGATTTTATTTGATCGTGTTTCGAGATAAATAAAAGTAATTTGATTAAACTGAAGCGTCACGAATGACGGTTGTAAATTGTTTAATGGCGTTAACTATTTATTTGCGCCGTGCAAACGAAAACCTCGTTAACTGGAACACTGAAAGCAAACTGTTTTAATATTGCTTAAAACAACAGCAACGTGAATGAAATATAATCGAATTTACAGTGCATCAGCAATATCGTAATCCAAAGCGTGTTCGGAACGGCCATAAGCATATTTCCAATCAAACCGCACAGGGGTTTCGAGAAATACATCCTCGACTCTTAATAAAATGCGTTGGTAAATTTCGTGTACAATCATATACTATGCGCTACACCTACCCGGAATTTAAACCGTATAACAAATATGTAAGGTTGATTATTGTTCGTAGTTGTTAGGTTCTCCATAGGAGGTATTAAGAAAACAGGATCGCAACAAAGAGGGGCGTATAAATAACGTTGCACAATATACTTGAGCTAAATCAAGAAGCATTGTCGAAGGGGCCTTGTTAGCTGTTCCGTACGAGACCGCTGATTTTTTATTTGATATCTCAATAAACCCTCGTGTTTAAACCCTGTGCCTGTATTCGTTTATTTCATCCTATGATATTGAACCAGTGATTTATAATTTTATATAGTAATTATAAAAATTATTTTAGGTCTTTGTTTTATAAGTGCCCGTTCGAAATACTTTTTAGATTTTGGGCGTGAGAGAGATACGTTAAATGTTTTTAAACCGATTATACCAATATTTTTATTTATTTCTTATTATTAACATAAATAATGATTACCAAAATTATATGAGCTAAAAGATAAAGTTTTATGTGGAAATAAGTTATCGTGTTTGAATACAGCTTCTACTATCAAATACAGCCGATAATCGAGATTTGGAGTCGGATAAATACAAAATTGATATTTCGCTCACGTATCTCGCACGCCGCGTCCTTTGCTAGTGCAACTGGCCGCTGATAAAGACCTAAATATTTATAGAGACGGCACAAAATCTAAAAAACCAGGAAGTGTAAAAGTTATTTCAATATGTTAAATAAAGAAAGTTTATACAAATTAAAAAACACAGTAGTCAAAGCATAGTTACACAGCGGCCAGTACTAGATAGGTTATACAAAAATGAGAACTTAAGGTAAGCCCAATAGGGCCAAGGATTTTATGGTGACAATATACAAATCACAATAGAGAGACATTTGAATGGGGAAGAAAATGAGAATAATAATTACTTTCGCTGTATATAAGTTTGTGTTTATAAAATGTTTTAATAATCAAAATCAAGCAAAGAACTTCTACTTAGATTTCTTAACCTCAAGAAATCTTATTAGTCAAAATAAAACAATACAATTTGTATTTCATACATTAAAAGATCCATATTGGATATAAATTTCGTGTTAGAAAAAACAGAAGTCGTGTTTGAAAAATATATTCACCTGATGAACTAAAAAATCTTGAATATCGGCCTGAAATCATCATCATCTATAATCACTAGAGAATTTTAGTTTTTCGTATAGTTGTTTACATTATAATTATATATTACGTATTATATACGCGAGCTCCAAGCTAATAAAGAGAGGCTCCGAACGAGTTTGAAACTAGCCGAGCAAATTCTTAAAATGTATAACAGTCATAGATCATAAAATCCATAATACAAAAACTATATATAAATTATATATTTATGTACTGCATAAAAATATAAGAATGTTCCTATCCTATCTATAGCTCTCAAAGGCAACACTTTCCACTCGATCTCGCGAATAGCGATCGAACAGACTGTGGGTACAGCTCGCCGCATTCACACCGCTATAAAATACACGTGAGGTATCTTTCTGATACGTGCATGTTCAAAGTTGCAAATACACTCTTAAGTTTATTGAACGTGCTGGATGTACGTTGATGTATGTTAGCTTTATGCAACTCTAACTTACTCAAATGCGTTTTCTAAGATTCTTACTTAATAAACGATAATTAAGTATGCATTTTTTTTGGAAAGAAAGTGAAACATCTATGTTGATTTTTTTTCGATATTGTTAACTGATATATAATGCTAAAACTCCTCGCAGTGCGTAGCGATACGGTAGCTCAATTGATAGGTTTTCCAGAGTTCGCAGGTTCGAATGCTGCTGGTATTTAAAATTTTTCATATTTCTTTAAAAATTTTATATACTTAATATGACTATATGTTAAAGATACAATTTAAAATTAAAATTCTTTAATTTAAATCAAATAAAACAAAATATTTAAGTTTAGAAAGTATGTTTACAAAATATAAAAACCCATTAATATTTTATAATTTTTTTTTTAAATATGAAAGATCTTTGTCCCAATAAAAATGGGGGACCCAGTGACCCTCGACATGTTCACAGTATGGACGCCATTTTGAAATATAAAAGATACCTCAGTTTTAATTTAGTAGACGGTTAGCAGACTCTTGGTGGAATATTTATTTTACATGTATCTTGAAGATTGTTTCTTTTATTTGGATTATTAAAATTAATATACCTACGCTTATGAAAAAATAATTATTGTAAAATACAGTATAACACCAAAAAAAAAACAAACAGGTATTTTAAATGATAAATTCACTTGAGTGTTCACGTGCTTGCAGTGTTCAGTAAAAAAAATATACGAAACTCAGACTTTTAAATGTTTAAATATTGATATTTGAAATACTGACTTTACTCTGGAATTAATTGTCATTTTTAAACATACCATTAAAATGACTTTTTAATTCTCTTAACTGTATTTGATGAAGCCATTGACGTTTTATATAAAATGGAACATATATTTTGTATTTCCAGCATTACCAACTCTATTACCCAGTAATAAATGCTATAAATATGTATGCCACTTATGAATATGCAAAATTCAATATGGACGTTGTAATTTTTAATTGAATTTAAATTATGAAATAAATGTTGATTTCACTGGAACATGGGAACCTTATATTTTTAATGAATAATACCTTTTTATGTCATCAGATGATTTTTTGTATTGGATAATAATAAACTAAAAAGTTATTTATTTTTTACAAACGGTTTTATGTTTTAAAGTATGAACTGGACGTTGTAGCGATAATATAAAACATAGAGAAATAGAACAGTATCTCAGAAATCAACTTGTTTGAGTTCTTATTTTGTTTGTGATATTTTTTATTTATATATTTTTTACAGAATGACATAATATCAATAATTTAAATATAATATAATTGCTATTGGTAATTATTGTAAATAAATATATATTTGTAGCCAAGTGTACTCTCAAAGCTTAAATACAAATTTGCTTAATACAAACTAATAATGAAGTTAAATCCAATCTTAAGCTGATCAAGATAACGTCACTGACAACACGCTCTTGTCATAAAGAGAGAGATAGAGATTAGCTCCGTGTCACGGGCATCAGACAGTAAATCACATCGTAGCGCCTGCGAATTATTTAAATACCATAATTAGTCACGAAAAACACATCGTAGACTTACGATTAGACATACTTGCAAATAATGTTAGTTCGATTCAATGTTTTCTATGAATGTAATGTGCCGAAAGCCCTTTATCAGATACAAATAGTTCTTTGATCCTGGTGTATTGACAAAATAATTCTTATATTATTTAGATTTGATTCCAATCAATCCCAATATTACGTGTAGTTATTGTATGAATAATTCATCGAGAAACATTTATTTATTATTAACAATTATTTATGAGTACCTCACATATTGCCCGACACATATATAAAAATCTGTTTAATCATCGAAATAAATATAAAAAATATATTTCGATAAATGTTTTTAGTACTTACGATGCTACATTTGCTATTCACTTTTATTTAGATATAACCTAATTTTATATTCATTTGAAAAATAAATTGAAAACGAGTAAATATGTATTATATCAACCGCTACCAGTAAAAAGAAAACGATGCTAAATGAACCTAACAAAACAAACAAAACAAGTTGATTAAGAGAAGCATTTAGTTTAAGATGTCTCAACCTGTCTTGTCTATTGTCTGCACTAACTCGAAGGTTAAGGGAGCCAGTATTTATGACGCCGGACCAAGGGATCACGGTTCGGTTACAAAACGCGTGCGGAACGCGGCCATTTTACTTTTTTATCGGCATTCGAAATTGGCTTATGACGTCGATTCGTCTTTTTGACGAAGTTTGTTTTTTAGCTGATTAAAATAAGCGATGGATACTGTTTATTGATTGATTCGCTACTTTATAAATTATGACATAATTTAAAAATTTGTATCTTTAAATAGAGTATTGATTAGACAAATATCTTTATGCATATCATGATAATATAGAGATGAAAACACTTTCAAAATATTATGTAGGTAATATCAAAATTACATGTATTATAAAGCCGTAGGGAGACGAGCTTTGGTGTTTATTTGTAAAGGGGGTGGCCATTTGTTACAATTTCTTTATTGGATGCGGGCTCTTTGGGCTAATGCTTTAGTCGACAAGAATTGCAACTGTGACATTTTATTTTGAACACGTATTTGTTAATGAAAATATTTACTAGTCTTTAACTCTTTAATGTTTAGGTATATATATCGATTATTTGTGGCCGTTGACTTTATTGTTATTAGTGAACTAGCTGTTATCATTGACTTCGTTTGTTCGACAACCTTAATATAGCGTTTTTTAATAAGGGTTTAGTTTTATAGTTATTATATATTTTTTCAGTTTATTGTTATTATTATTCCACAATTAAAATAGGTTTAGTAATTTTTTCTTAATGGTTCCAAAATTAAAACAGGAGCGCGGACCAGACCTCAATGTTGACCATCTTGCAAAATCTCAGTATGTGTTAGCATATTGAGCGAAGCGAGGTGCAAACATCACCAAAGTTGCATTTACAAAACGTCGACACACTATGTCCTCAACTATTTTTCAAGACAAATAATAAAACAAATAGAAAAAAAAAATCCAAAAATTCTGAAAGTTTATTAGAAAATTTGGCACACGCATGTAAAGATAAATTTTCGCTTGAAAAATTTTTCCCATTAAAGTCTCTTGGATTTTAGTGTTTACGTGATTATTCCTCAACGACATAGAATATTTGAAAAATCTTTTAAATATTTTAAAACCACCATCAGATTGATCAGTGTGCAAAGTTTGGAAAATTTCGGATATACCGTTTTTGGTTGATACTTGCACTAAGAACGCAGAAAAGTCTCTCATAGAGAGCTCCAGTCAATAAACGTACAAGATATCAAAACTTGAAAAAAAACATTGTAATGTTTAAATAAATTTGAGTCATGCTAAAATTTTAATATGTAAAAATTAATTAAAAATAATTGATAAACTGCAATTTCCAATATTAATACATTGTCGTTCATTGTTTGTTCATACAAACAATTAATAGATTAATTTGATTATTGCCAGTATTATAATAATTAGCCGTAATGATTTTATTATTAAATTTAAATAGTTTGTTCATTTAATATAATTATTCCGTTGTTACGTGTTACATCGTCAATATATATTGTATTATAAATTTGCGTTAAATAATAACTCTCAAAATAAATATATTATATTAATTCTGGAAACTAATACTAGTTATCTAGATCTTAAATTTTTAATAAATATAGAATGAAAAATTATTGACACGAGCAGGATTCGAACCCACGAGCACTAAGAAACCGGCCCGTCGCCATCGTCTTCGTCTATCAAGTAATATGATATCTCAGTGGGTAGATTTCAAGATATTCTAGTTCTTTTAACTAGAATATCTTTTCTATTATCTCTTTTATATAAAATAGTTTCTCTATATTCAAGTTATTTGGGAACAAATCTCAGTTTTCCACATTTAGATACTACAGCCTGATGAGTTCTAAGATCTAGTTTATAGTTTCAAGTTTCAGAGCTTCTTCAGTTATTTCAAATCCAATTTAGAAAATTGGTAAATCCTTGAAAAGTTATTTCAAAACTTTAGAAATTGTATACGAATGGAGTTAGTTTTAACAATAATAATGTTACTTATCTTGTTTGGATGTCAAAGCTGTTGTTATGCCTACGTATCTTTTGAAAAAATCACAAGTTTTAAGCAGAAAATTTTGCATGAATTTCAAAAACATTATAAATAAATAAAGACATGCCTATTTATTAATTCGAGTTATAGTCGAATGTATTATAATATAGTATCCTTGAAGTCTTTATTGTTCCATCGGGCCTATCCGACCTTGGCAGTACTAATATATTGTTCTCAGTGGTACTATTGTATTCATTACGTACGGTTAACCCTTCAAGGGTTTACCTATGTACGATCTAGCTTAAGTATTTCGGGTTAGTTTTGACTTTTCTTTTTACAAAAAAATAACATGAAGCTATTGTGACATCAGTGACGTCACTGTGTGGGTAGATTCGTTCTTTCATCTGAATGAATTGAAACAAACACAAACAATGTTATTTTCATTCTCTGTTGATTTTCATTGCTCGTTGTCATGACAAATAGACATACTGGAGTAAATAACATTGTAATATATATTAATAGCTAATGGTAAATAAAATATCACTTTTCTACTTCAAATGTACCTTAATTTTTCATGATGATATAAAGAAAGAAATTCAGTTATTTCAGATAAGTAATGTTCCTAGTACAGTGTGAAATATAAGAGTTAATTAATTCACTCCTGGTCGTATAACTGACATGCAAACAACAAAGGAATGTATTTTTTTTATTGTTTTTGGTTTTTATAATTACCATTTAGACGTCGTTGATTTAAGACGTCTAGACTTGGTTAATTGTTTATGGTCGTCATTAATTATATTTTAATTAAATTATCTCATACGTATACAAACTTATAGATTTACTTTAAAACCGATCATTTAATGTATATATATATATATATATATATATATATATATATATATATATATTAAAATTCGAAATTAAACATTAATATATTAACCTAAAAAACTCCATATATTCTTATATCAATTCCAATTTAAATCTTTGAAGCAATACGTCCAACCACCAACTAATTTCACTCTCGGCTGCTAAGCTCTTAAAAATGCGGTTAAAATTCAATCCGCTCGAATAAAACGTAAAATATGAGTCCGAAGACATTTTTTTGCGGACGCCGCAGATGGCGCTAGAATTTCAAATTAAAACAGTCATGTGTCACTGAAAAATCTTTTAATTTCAAAAGTTTATAATTTAGGTACTCGAAAATACAAACTGAATCTTAATTTAATTCAATTTGTTGTACTGTCAAGTGAAAAAATATATAAAATATATAATAATATCCTAAAACTAAATAAATAATTCTTCTTAAGTATCCGTGAACAGAAAATTTATTTCAAACAAGCTTCAGTTCCTCAGATCGTGTTGCGAATAGATATGGCTGGGGAATAACTTCTCCTTATTCGTTTGTAGATTACTAATAAATAAGCCTTTTTTGAAATATTGCGACTACATTTTTTCTTTACGAAAATAAAATTACATTTAGTAGTAATGAGAATTGTCCTAGTTTTTATCAAACAAACGACTCATTGCAAGTTTAGTCTAAGCTATTAATTGAACTCTGTCTTTGCAGAGAGCAGTTCTTGGAAGTGGAAAAAAGTTTAATTGCAAAAATGTGGACAACAATTACAGTTTTTGCTCTAGATTGCTACATATAAGTATGACCTGTCCAGAAGATTTACTGTTATTTCTTCTACATTTTATACATTTGTACAATGTACATAGATATATTTTTAAGATTAATAATATAAAAATCTTAAAAGTGACTCAAATAGTACTAAAAACTGCAAAATAATATCATCATATCTTAAACAAAAAATAGGTCGTTTATATAAAACATAAGTTAGATTGCTCACGTGCTGTTCAATGAGAAGTTTTCAAGATTTCAACAGCCAATCTGCAGATACAAATTGCCAGTTTAAAATTCACCCGACGTCCCTTGGATAGCTCAATGTAAGTTCACGTTTGTGAAAGGCTAACGCAATTTAAGATAAATGTACCTCACGGCCAAGACTTCATTCTCTTGATATTATTGTCCGAGAATTCAGTTTTATTATATATTTTAAGCGTTGCGTCTAAATTACCTTTAGGTTGCTCTCTCACCTCAACCTCAGAGCCCTCTATATATATTTAGATGACATTCAACACAAGACAGACTTAATATCCAATATCAATATCGTATAATAATTAATTAAACCGTAAGCCTCCTCAATATAAACAGAGACAAATACCTTATAATTAAAAGGATTAAATGTATATAAATTATTATTAATTAATTAATATATTAATACTATCACTTTTATCTATAACAAAAGCTACACATAATATAACAAAGACTGCAAGTCGATGTACTTAGCAGTTTTGAAACATCAGATTTCTATTGTTCTAAAATAGGGAAATATTTAGTTTGTTTTACTAGCACTTACTCATAAATAACATGCAGAAACAAATTTGATCCCGAGAAATAAGCAATAATCTTCTGCTATTTTTTAGTATACGTGATGTAAACTAACAGTATTTGTAAAGCATTACAGGCATATTCTATAGTTCTAAAGCTTTATGAACGAAACTAAGATCATTAAACCTAACATACCCCATTTTATGAAGGTAATTGTCTGAAACCAAATAATTTTCGAACACTAGACAGAAATCTTCAAACACTAAAACATGTAAATTGACACTAAACAAGAACGGGGTCGCATACATCCGCGCTGTCTCATAAATTACAAGAAGTAATAAAATTAAAATTCTCCCAACCCCCAACACTACGTGACCTCATTGAATTTAAAATGATCTTTCTTTCTCGGTTTCTAATTTGATAGTTATCAAAGTCTTATATTATATAAAGAATTATTCGAATAACAAATTGCATCAGACGCGTAACTAACCATGACTTTAATAACCGAAGAATAAACCAAAAACCGAAACCGAAAAATAAAAGAGAATAAGAAAAATTATTCGCACTTGTGCATTCTTATTCACAATTCCTCTGACTTATTAATATAATAAATATAAAGCAATTGTTTTGTGTAGTACATGTTTTGAAAAATAAGAAGTGTAACAAAATATACAGTAACAATAAGCCGCATCAGAATATTAATCTGTTGTACCGCAAGTCTCTGATCTCATCTTACTCTGTCGTGTTAAGCGCTCGCCGTTCCTGACGGATGGCTCCCGAGGGCGGGCTTGCTATTTGCGTGCCCTTTCCTAGTTTAGAACTAATGGGAAGAACTAAGTGCTGAAGGTTATATATATTTTTTAATTTACAACGCTTTCAATTTAGATTATTTTCTATAGATACTGTGATTAGCTCGTACATAATTAGAGAAGAAACTTAGAGCACCTAAACAATAAATAAATTGTTGTAGAAAAAAATCCTAGATAATTCTTCAAAAGAAAATAGTAGCAAAGGTAATAAAAGAATGAAAAGTAATTGCTATAATTAATAATCTATATGTTAAGTTGTATACTAACATTATATAAAATTAAAAATATTAGCTTTGTTAATAACAGTTAAGGGGGGGGGGGGGAGATAAGACTTTTGGCAACAACAATAACTAAACTTAACCTTACCTACCTAATATAATGCTATTGAATGCACTTTTGAATGCTATTTATATCGGATTATATGTTCTATTTTTAAAAAAATGGAAAATTTTATATTAAGGCCATAAATACATCATATGTTCTCTGTTATTAAAATATGAGAAACTGTGATTTATCTTGTAAAACATTCTCTCATAAATTAATTCTAACATTGTTTATAAATAAGTGTTATAAACTTCAGCGGTAAATCTGAATATAGGGTCGTCCCGCGGGCCCTATACCTAACGATAAAGGGCATGACTCGTGTGACGGAACACTAACATGAAATTAGACCATAGAACGTTACACAAACATACTATGTATAAATTTTTTACGGATTAAAACTCGCGTATAATTTGGTTACATTTTAATTTTAACTCGACGTTTCGAATGCTTTTGAGCAATCGTGTTCACGGGTAGACGAGATGTGTCTGTGAGAAAGTCAGTTAATTAGTCATCAGATGTAAAAAATAGTTTTATTTCAAATGTGTACTCATGAAAATTTAAGAAAATACAATATATATACATATATATATATATGTATATATTATTTTATCAAGACATTTCTAAATAGTAAACTATATTATTGTTGTTACGTATTCTTTCAATTGTGATTTTTTACACAAGATATATGTTTAGAACTGAAGTGTTAATCATATTTAATATACATTCTGTTACTTGATCCTTATTGATAAATTATTAAAAAATATTGCTGTTAAATTCCATAAACTAAAATTTGAGAGAAATATTATTGGGCATAATATATTTTCTCTTAATCTGGCTCGTATTACCGGGCCTCAAAAAAGTATTATACACTCTCAATATGCTTAATAAAAAAAGTTATATAATATGTATAGACCTATATAAAAAACAACTCTTACCTTAAGACATTTTTATCTATATTATAATTATAACGCCATCAAGACCAATCAAAACTAACATTTTTTAGGCCATATAGAATTCCGCTACTTTTAGTTATATCAATATTTTATGATAATCACTCGTTCACTGGTGGAACGGCGAGTCACAGCTAGTTATCTAATAATCAAAATAATCCATGCATAAAAAGGTACATATATAATATTTTTACTAATATTTTGAGTCATAGTACATATGTATATAACAGTAAAAATAAATAAAAGTTCTATATGCATAATATTTTGAATAAGTTTTTGATTATAGAAGTAAATAGTAAGTACTAGGAAATAGTAAGCTTTTAGAAGAAAATAGTAATTGAACAAAATCTTGTAAGTAGCCATACTGATACGAAAATATCATAGCTAGAGCAATAAATCATTAAAACTTAATTTAAATGACATTACGATGTGGAGCAGATACCGTGTTCCTGCCGAAGACAGCTATGATATATGGGACGGGGATGTATGGGCTGGGTGCACGAGGTATTGTACTCAATTGTGTAGACAAACAGATATACAGGTACGATAGTCTGATACGGGATTCATGTCTTACATCATCACCCATCTGGGCTTATCTTGGAGCTAGGTTCAGATATAGTTAATTTCGTTTTTGTTCAATTTTTAGCCCATTAAAAAACAGCTTAGCCTACTGCCCTTATAAAAATAAAATTAGATTTTTACTTACTCCTTATTTGTTTATTAATAATTATTATAATATCCAAATAGTTAGCAAAAGAATCCTTTTAAATGATTGTTGTATATCAATAAAATTAATATTTTGTCACAGACAGGAATCGAACCCTTTGTTGTTTGCGTGAGTGTAATCTTTAAATTTTAATAAGTGTAATAAAATATAACAATACCGTCAATAAAATATAATTTTAATAAAAAGGGTTTTATTATTAAGACATCAGAAAATTAGCTTCAACCAGAAATAATAATAGTTTTAATTAAGTTATTAAAATTCCACTTTTTTCAAATATGGTTTTTTATTTTCATTAGTAAGATATTACTAATTAGTTAGTAATGTGACATTTATATTTTAATAATGTTGGAAAGTGGAATTTATGACAATAGAATTGAATATAAAAACGCCCAAAGGTTTAATTAATTTTTTGGTCCGCAACCAATTTGGTAGAGAAAGACCCATAAATAAAGTATGAAGTTGAGACAAGTTCTTAAACAATTTATAAATATTATAAACATCGTCTTGAACAAAAAACAAACAATAATCGATTTAAAAGTTTAATTAAATTATTATTATTCTTGTTAAAATTTAAATTTTGTTTACTGCTTGGTTAATTGCTTTAAAATAAATGTTTGTATTGAATTTTACATTAGGATCTCTTTATTTATTGTTATGTTTAGAAACTAAATTAAAAGCTAGCAATTTGTAAATTATTATCAATTCGTCATAGCATTAATACAGCTGTAATCACAGAGAACAATTAAATATTCAGTCCTTGTATTTATTCAACAAATGTAAATAACTTCATGTTATTATAATACCGAATAAAATGGCGATATTGTTAATTAAGAAAGTGAATAGTGGTTGATGAAGTATATTCGCTAAAACACCTGATCGTCTGAAACGGCTGTTGCTTCAGCGGTCGAACCATATGGATCTACGTAAAGTAAAATAATTAACTACTAAGGGGTTCCAGAATATCAGAAGGAAACATTTGAAACCACTAGACCATAGATTCGATACCTGGTCTTTTTGATAAATATGATGAACCTATAATTAATTATTAACAAAAAAAAAGAAAACAAATTTATAAACAATTTCAAATATTCGATAACATATTTTTACACTTATACATTCTTGGAATCTGACGATATATTTGATTTAAATTATAATTTTTAACAAATCAAAAGAGAAATTTTTAAAAAAATGTTACAATGTTCACAGTTAACGTGATTACCATATTTGTTCTACATCTAATTAACCGCACGTGTGAACAGATACATTGTAGGAATAAATCATATCATAAACACGTGGTTTATTTATAACAGAATAACTGGAAACGAAATGTGGAAGGATATCTAAATAAAGCATTCGTAAACTTTGCTTTTAATCACTTTCAAAACTACCAACTAACTGGAGTATTCAATACTGCTTTAGTTGTTTCTTGTAAACTTATTACGACTTCTTTGAATGTAATTAATAGTATAATTCTGAAAATAAATATTGAAATTAAATTTAATTCAAATGGATTATAATTTTTATATTTTTATTGAAATCAAAGTGTTGAAATTATCTGAAATCAACGTGTGTGTGTTTCTTTGTAAATGTGAAAAAATATTATCTGGCCGGGTTTTAATATTGGGTAGAGTTGTCGAGCTGAGCGAAGCGAACCTTTCAACCTGATACAATTTTGTCCGCTACCTCCTCCTACACCGATCAAGCTATACTTAAAAAATTTGGACCAGTTGATTATCACATGATAGATTAAAAAAATATCTAATTGTAAAGTAAGAGTAATTTGCAAGTAACTTTATTTTTAATTGAACCATTCTTTTACTGACAAATGTATCATTTCTTGTTAATTGCAGACATAATATCAAGTTGAAGTATTTGTAATATATTTTGCGTTTCGGCTTCCCCCGGCTGCTTGCTGGCGGTCTTTATATAGATAGTAAATTTGTGAAGACCAATTCATTCTAGTGATTCAGTAAGTTGGATTTGTGGAGAAGTCTACAAACATAGTAAATGCGAGTGAAGCGGGTATAGCAGAGGAATTTCATAGATTACATCAAAAGACACTTAAATCCGACACACACCTGCAGTTGAATAAATTTGATTGAGTGTCATTAGTTTAAAGATGTTTCGTCCTCGCCGCGGGATGCGGACGGACGGACGGACGAACTTTTTCCGTATATACCTCATAAATAGGCTGGTTATGACCAGCTGTGAATAAAATTGGAAGCGTGTTGGGTTTCTAATGAACCGTGAGCGAAGTTTATCTAAAATAATATAGAGTTTCTCTTTGTTTTGTTTGTCTGTATTTAATAAGCAGTGAGAGGATATTATTTGGATATTTTGTTATTAATTTTATATGTTGAAGGAGTTTTTATTATTAAAATCGATATATTTTTAGATATTTATTAGACGGATCGAGTCGCAGTCGAATTATAATTAAATTATATATTTATAAGATATTTCGAGAATAATACTTATATATAAGAAGGATACACAAAAACGTTTTTTTAAAGGTACCTAAAAACATATAATCTTCAACATATATTAAAAAGGTCAAATTCATGTCAGAGCTACTTTTGTTTTTTGGCTCATGTGTGAAGCTGTGACATTAAAATCTCGTAAATCACAATTTACAAAAACGTAACACAGAAAAGAAAAAAAATGTTCATAACGAAAATCACAGTCTGTACCCAATGTGTATGTTATTGAGGCTGGATAATAAAAGCTAGTATATTTCAATATTATGTTATAGTTCAATAAAACTTAAATAAATACAACAGTGAGAAAAAGTGATATTTCATACTTATTATTATGACGTCTGAAATAATTTAGATTACTTGGCTTCATGGTATTTGTTTTTACTTTGTTTATTAAAATGTTATATTGTGTAATTATTGATACAATACTAAGATATAGTACACAATATTCTTGTAATTATATTTTTTTTATGTTTATATGAGGTCAATAATGAGTTATTTTAATTATAAACTCTTTTTAACCTGAATATATGAACATAGTCTTGTTTGAGGATTCATTTGCTAATAATGGTGATAATTTTCCATAACTAATTTCAATAACATAAAATGCCAATCCGGATCGTGTACATTAAGTGCTTAAAAGAAATATAAAAAAACGTGGTCATTTAAAAGGTAAGAACTTACCAGCAAAAGGTTCATGAGATGAGTCATAATATATAAGTAATATTTCTTCATTTAATGTACCTATTTCTAATAAAAACGCTAACTAAATATTGCGGCAACACATATATAGGGCGAGCTATTAGCAAAAGGCTGTAGGGTTAATCGGTCAAATAAAAGTGTCAAGGGACGTGACCCACAACACAGCTAATTAGGTCACTAGCCGTAAATTCGTATAGTGACTTGACTTTTACAAGAAAACCTTACACGGTATAGCGATATTGGCATCGACGTCTATTACTTATTTCTTTTACTACGTATTTTTTTATTTTTCTTGTGTTGAAACATTGACTATTGACTGATTTTCTCAAGTAGAAATCACCATTTTCGAAGAAATTAACTTAAAAAAGTTAATTTTTAGTATTTTTTCTTTTTTGGTTTGCCATCATTTATAATTATTTATAATTTTGACCATTATAAAAGTGTAACGTATATTTTGAATTTCATTTCTACACAGTTTTTAACTAAAATATATTCTGTTCAGGATATAAAGAATGACAAGGTTTGAACTATTTCATTTATTTTTCATTAAAATACTCTTAAATTTTAAAAAGGAGAGTTTTGAGGATTGTATTACTTAGCTCGAAAAAATAAGCTTAGACTTAAACTGATCTCTCTTACCGAGAGCCGGGGATATAAAACAGAATCAACTTGTATTGGACGTTTTAAAAGCTCTCTAAAAAAAACTATGAGCACAGATAGTAGTAAATAAAGAAGAAATGTTAACAATTGTACCTGATACTGTTTTAATTAAAATTATAGAAAAGTATTGTTATTTTATTTTATTTTATTTTATTATACAATTACATATGTAAAAACTTTAAGTGTGTTTAGAAAAAGAATTGGTTGATCATACTGGTATAATGACGGGTTCAATTCTAAGCCCTTGCTGCGGCGATAAGTTTCCACCCTCGGGCTGCGGGAGCCCTTCCTCAAACTTCTTACGAAATTATTTGAACAAGGCTCCTGAACGAACTCTCTAAGCATCCCAACTACAGTCACGCAAAAACTGCCCCACGGGACAATAGTTTCAGCAAAACAATATGATGAATTTGTAAACTGTTGATAAGGTCTATTTTCCCCTGCCTACTATATTCAGAATGGAAATAAAATACTAGGTTAAATTGCCAGTACTTACGCAGTGACTGGCGAGATGTGTGAGACAAATACTGAATATGAAGCCGAAAGGAAACTTCCGAAAGTGGTGGTTTTGTTTTCTAAATCTTGCCTTTATTGCTATAATGATATAGTTCAATTTGTTTTGACATTTATTTATTATCAAGATCGACGTCTTGCGTTTTTTGTGTGAATTATTTTGATTCAAGTATTCTTTTCGTATTTATTTTGGTTGAGGGTGTTTTTGCTACTTTTATTTTGTTTAATTTCTGTATAGAGGATAACATTGATCTTCTATAGCAAAAAAATATTATTTTTCTTAAACTATAAATATGAATTATTAGGTAAAAAACAGATTTAGTAATTAACGCTACTTTAAAAGAAATAATTTAAAATATTTTATAATCCTTATTAAAGCTCAAATCTTCGTAATAATATGCAAAACATTCGACAAAGATCGTCTGATATTATTGTTCTGCGGTCAAATGCAAATGAATCTCCGTGCGGATACAATTTTCAGCCATTTCAACCATTACGAAACGCATTCACACGATTTTCGAACTTCCGAGCACAGGATTTGAACGATTTTTCTATGATACCTTTTGGGCAGTTCTAATCAGAACGTCGTGAGAATATTGTCTTTCCTACTGTTCCCACGTAGTGTTTTGGTTTAACCCTAAGTTAACCCTAAGATGGCGCGAAAATACTTACCTGTAGCAGTGGACCTCGCGACCCAAGATTATTCGGTAGGTCTTCTTGACCGATTTGGAATATTAAACTCCTTATTTGGCTTATCTTAAATAGCGAGTAAATAATTTATTTCTTTTGAATTAAGATTTTTTTGTGATTACTACTATATATAATTATCCGGCTGTAATTATATTAATTATATCATTATTTGTCCTTCTAGTTTGAAACATGTCCGGGGACCTTAGGAACTATGAGCTCTATATTAACATAGATGCAAAAAAAGTCTTATAATTTTTTTGAAATATTTCAAAAAGTATAACCGAAAGATGAAGACTGATTAAATGAAGTATATTTTATAAAACTTTAAGATCTCACTCAAGGATCACTTACAGTTAGACAAACTTAGTATGTTTTAGTTAGAGTTAACTGTTTAAAATGCATCGCACTTTACAATTTACTACCCAATCCCGGAAACTTCAGGGTATCAAATAACTGAATTAACTCTGAACATCAAAAACAACATGACAACGACTCCTGGAGGACTCATAAACTTCAAACTTGAAACTATTGCTGAGATTGTGCACTTTGTTCACTGGAAAATCAAGTTTTTTTTTGCGCTGTTTTTAATCTACGTGCCTTCACAACTTCCTTTTTAGCTCGGGGCCATTTTAATCTGTTTTCCGTTGTGTACAGACAAATAAACAAAAATTCTACAGTTACAGAGTTGTTTAGCAAAAAATTAACTTCTCGAGCAGTTGGTTACTTTCAAAGTCAATTAAGCGTTGGTTTGTATTATGTGAATCATTTCTCATTGTGATATTTATAAACTACATTACGCCGTACTATATATTATAATTAATACTATATTATTTTCTTTGAATATATTAGATTATTTATTTTTTTCTAACATAAAGCTTCATGGAGGAATGGTTTTCAATTCTAAAACCACAATATCCGGAGCAGGCTAAAGCTAACCTCGGGCGAGCGTTGGACAAGGCGTGCAACGGCATACTCTCAAACACTATAAAATAGTGTGACGTATCTGGATGTATATATATTAAGATATATCCAATACAAAATAATTTAATTAATATCGCAATAAATCTTAGCAAATATTAAAAGCAAGTTAAAAAAATTGTTCCCGTATTTACAAGTTTCCTTTATAAATAAGTGTATATTTTGTAAAACGAAAAGAAGATGTCATAATCTTCAAAAATAAGGAAAGAATATATATTAAGAAATTTAAAGATACTACCAATTATTATACTAAGGACCCTTATTATATCATTGACCCGGTCTCGAGAAATTTTACAATACGGACAAAGTTCAGTACACTTGATAAGAAATTTCGTTAGCGGACACAGAAATATTTTATAATATATTTTACCATAAATTACAGTAGTTACAACTGATGTGCATACGACTATTTTATTCTATATAACACTAACGCACCCGGGAGATGTTATTCTCTCCTGAAAATAAAATCGCCAAAAAAAAAATTGGATTAAATGGTGAATTTAAACTATCTTAAACTTTTTATTAAACTATCTTTAAACTTCCAAAACATATACAAAAACTTTAGAATTGGTCCATCGGAGATTGTGAATTTTCAAAGACGATAAGATACACACAATTGTAAAAAAATAACTATATTTTAATAAGAACAAAATAAAATTAACAATTTGTTTTACATTCCCAATATATTAATCGAAATCATGGTTTAGGTCAAATTAAAAAAATATTAGTAAATCCAAGTAATTATTAGACTTTACAATTTATGGAAATTAAGTAACTTCTACTACTTTTTTATAAAAATGCCTAATTTTATTTTATGTACATATTCTATTCAAATGATATTATTGTGGCGAAAATGTGAACAAATATGAAACCTAAAGATCCACCAATAAGAAATGCTAAGCCTTGGATTTAGTTGTCAGAAAGATTATAACGAATGATTCATACTATAATATGCACCCCCCTTAATACCTGCATGAATATTCCATTCAGCACATAATATTAGTCAAACAATATCGTTAATTTCTCACAAAGCTCCAGAAATATCTCTCTTTATTAACAATCTCATGCCAACAGAACAGCAATATTTATGCTTGTCCGTCCGTACAAAGACTAGCAATTGCTTATGAAACTGACATTTGTTTAGTAAATATTAATGAAAATTTTTACTTCATTATAGCAAAAATTTATCGTAACTTAGTGTTGGTATACATTAATTTAATTTTAATTTAATCATTTTAATACAATTTCCAATCAAATAAAAATGGTAGTAGAAATTTTATAGAATAGTTTTAAAATATTATTTACAATAGCAGAATACAAAAATTAAAAAACCTATGATCCAGTTTGTTAAGTGATAATCGGCTGCTTCCTCCTTTAAGCCATGATCAATTTGTTTAATTATTTCTTAATGTATTATCAGACCCATCTCTTTCATAATCTTTGGTCAAGTACAATGTATTTTCTTTCTGTCCCGTCTACATAAGCGTCCCAGTGTGACTTAAGCACTTGATGCTCCATAATTCCCGCTGAAAGCGATGGCTTCAGTGCGCGCTCTTTATTTTATTTGACGCGAATAGTAGTGAATAGCGAGAACGTTTCAGATAGGTCGTTTGAGTACCGTCCACATATTAACACCTGAAAACATCTTGTGCTATGATGACTTCTACTTAATGAAGTTCAAAAAAGATTTTTGATGATTTGGGTTAGCGACATTTTCTTTTATTTAATATATACAATATTTTTGGGTTCATGATAAATTTATTCTAGCATTGTAAATATTTAAATGAGAATCGAAATAATTTATTTTTAAGCACTAAATACGATAAAAACATATGTCGATAACTCATATCTTGTTAAATAATAATTATTATTATTCCGTTTTTCCTGTCGACGGTACATATGCATTATCACAGTTTACCCCGGCTTCCCCTATCATAAATCATAATATGCAATACTTCCGATATTAACCTTAAGCCGATAGCAAGTGAGTTTGCCGACAGTGTTTGTATTGTTAGTGTTTGTAAATACATGATATATTTGGTTATAAAATGAGATTAATCTATCGTAATCCTATGATCTTTAAATGGATTATGTTTAGGGAGGATTTTAGGGTGTATCTTTAATTTAAATAGATAATATTTTCTGAATTTCTGAAGTACAGAGTTTGGGACCGTCACTATGACAGATAAAAATTCCACTATAAAATTCACCAAAAACCGTAGAATCTTTTTTCATTTTATCTAAAAATAAGGAAAACTTTGTAATGAAAATGTCAAAAAAATATCATTTATATTAATTACTTTGTAAATATATTTGATTTATAGATATAAATTCCATCCCTAATGACTAATGATGTTCACCCTTTACCCTCGTCGAGATGCAGCGATCAGATTAATATCTGTTATTAAAGTCTTCATCATTAATCATCAAATAATGATGTTGCTTCCTATATTATTAATTTTAATTTTTATTACAGTGGATTTAATTATTTGCATAAAATGATAGCATAATAATATTATATATAATTATTGTATTTATTATTATCCATTTCGGGGAAAGGAAATATTTTGTAATTATTCCCTCCATCAAATCTAAAACACATAACTAAAAAGACTCTCACCCGAAATCTATTCACCTACTAATTTAGAAACTTTGAAAAAAGAATAATATCAATGGAAAACTTATTTATATAATTTTTTATATATTGCAATAATACTGTATTTGAAATAATTAAATTATTAATATCAAAGCTAGGTTAGAGTCCAAAATCGAAATAATTTAAAAATATTCGTATCATAAGTTTCATATTACTCAAAGTGTCCTAAGATTAAACTTTCAAAAGAAAAAGTAAAAATTAAAAGAGGCTGAGACATGTCGGAGTATTAGATACCTATTTAGGTTTCAGACTCTATCAATATCTACTTATAAAATAACTGTCTATCTGTTTGACAGCTCATCAAACACAGATCATAGGTTCAAATAAAATGAAATGAAATAAAAACTGTAAAAACAATTTAGGTAACATTTAAATGTATCAAAATCAGACGTAGTGAATCTAAATCAAAAATAGTTGGAGCTAGCAAAACTCTGTCGGTTTCAGAGTTGGATAGAACTCAACTTTTATGAAATATTGCCACCACTTGTCCCCCAATAAAACGGTTTAAATCCAACTTGAATTCAGCATTTCTGATGCTAACACATATCAATATTTTTGAGTGTAACTTTTCCTATTAAACTTTCGATATTTTTTATTATATGTATGTTGGTAGCTCTGTTATTAATATAAATTAAAATGGAACTCAAATTGTTTCTAACTTTTGTTATATATAATAAGGTTGTCTCATATAATAGTCGTCTCGTACATCATCATCGTGCATTCTAGAAGTCATAAAATAAAGAAGTATGTCAGTTTGTTCCTAACAAGCATCTCGCTATTACAAGAATTCAGATATTGGCTGGAATTGAAAAGTTTTCCAATAAGGTTCGTCACGACCAATCGAACAAGGAAATTCGTTCCTTTTTACTGTAAAAGATTCACGGAATTGATACTTTTCTTTTATTTTACAAACCTAGTTCAATTAACTTTTTATCAAATTACATTGTTTATCAAATCGGGATCAACAATATTTATAAAGAAAATGCCTATTAAAATATTACTTTTACATAAAATCTTGAACCAAATACCAAAAATATTATAAAAGTCTCTGTAAAAATTATTTCATATTTTCTATTAAGGGTACAAAGTCGACGATAACAATGAGAGCTTATCAGGGTTTAAGGGGAAGGGAAGTACAGTTTAATAGCACCTCACATAAAGGGGAAGCTTTACAAAGAAAATATAATTATATATAAATAGGGTAATATTATTTTACAGACTGCTTATTTTGACCTACTTGTTAGAGTGTATATTGAATTATTATTACTTAGATATTCCAATCAAGAGTATTTTTTATATTGTAACAAGATGAAAAAATTATAAAGAATTTAATTTTTAAATCTATTTTTAATCGTATAGAAGAATATGAAAGAAATATTCAATAACAATCAAAATATCATATACTCAGACAAAAAGTCTCCTCTCATAGTACAGGTATAGATCGGACAATGTTTTCATAATGGCGACTTATATTGATATTTCATTTTTTATAACAGGCAATAAAGTCCAAATCTCTGGTCATAATCATTTGATGGTGACTGGTCACTTCTCAGCTCTTTGATCAACCGTCACCTGTCATAACGCTGGATTGCCTTCAACGAGGCCTTAATGTATATTTTTTATCTGTATTTATTTTGCCGCCTCTCAATAAAGAATGGCCGTAATTGACCGGTTATAGATATTGATTGTTAAAAACTTATATAAATCTTTTAGATTTACATGTGTGTGTTAGGATTGATATTCAAAAAGGGCTTTTAAAACATAGTTTTTCTTATTTATATTTTATTATTTTATAAAGTTATAATTCTCCTAATTTATAGTACAAAAATGATGAAAAATTGAATATAATTAATATTTTATACAGGACTTATAACTTTTTTCCAAAAACCTTATTTTTCTATTAGTTTTCATTATCCTTTATTCCGCAAGTCACATTGCCATGATACATCACTAATTTAAATATGGCGGCAGACGACACCCGTCAACTGTGTCACATTAATTCCATTAAATAATCTATTTATATTATGAGAGTCATTCTTCGTCGGTATTGCATTCCTGTTGAAATATTTTCGAAGTTGTCAATACTTTTAATTGGTTCCGTCGGAGTTCAAAGGAATTTGTAACTTGTTTCTAATAATATAAAGCAATTCGTATGTTATGTTATGATTTTATAAATAATTCATAAAATCATAAAATTAAGATATTTTAAAAATCCAGAACAAAAACAATACACTTGTATTTCATATTATAAATTTATTTCAGGAACTAAATGTTCTTTAATAGTATTTAATTATTTATATCTCACGGAACTCTAAAATTAAATGATGTTAGAAAACTCTTCAAGTGAGGGGTTCTGATCCAATGATAGCGCTCTATCACTACAATTTCATTAAGAACATAACTGCGGTAACACACACAGAGACGGTTCCATTGAAAGAGAATTAAATTTACGTATTCAAAAATGGTATTCAATTAAAAAAAATATTTTTACTCTATCTAATAATAATTTTCTAATAAAATAAAAAAAAATAATACAAATCTGCATAAAGTTGATATGAATCATTTTTTTTCTATGTATAACAATATATATATAAATTGACAGCTCACATAAAAATGAGTCATAGTAGTGAGTTGCACCCGTATCTACCCCCCGGGGCGAACCCGACACAGTTTAATCAAGTCCATGATTTGACAAAATACAATCTCCTTCGATTTGTTTCAACTTAATATAGATGTTTTAATTATTTTTTTAAATATTATAATTACTTTATATTCGGTTCTGACTGAAGTTAATGATTAGATAAATTAAAAAAAATACATTATGCTTTTTGTACTTCAAAATTTGTATATTCATTGAACTATTTATAAGTTGTATTTTCTTAGATTTTCACGAGTACATATTTGAAATAAAACTATTTTTTACGGATAATTTGGTATAATTAAACTCGCGTATAATTTGGTTACATTTTAATTTTAACCCGACGTTTCGAATGCTTTGCAGCAATCGTGTTCACGAGACGAGATGTAAGTAGTAGTGATTTCATCTAGCCTACTCGTGAAAAATAATATTATTTCATATTTATATGCTAATTAAAGCTCTCCCAATACATATATTTTTTTATAAAACAAGAGAAACCTGGCAAGTTATTACCATTTTGATATTAAGTGTGTCTGTTCTAAGCCTACTTATATCTACTAAACTATCATAACAATTATATAATGACATAGTGTCTCTATCAGTCTCATCATAATAACTCGAGGCTATCTATAAATCACTCAGTGTTGTTGGAAGATGAATAAATTTACCGGTAGCTTATCTATTGTATGGTGACAAGAAGCGCGATTAGCGTTTTAAATAAAAGCAAGTAATAAAGTTTGAATTATTTCAATGTAATAAATTGTTATTTTAAGAAATTAATCTAAATAATGTCGTTATTTAAAAAATAATATTAATTAATTCCCTTTAAAAGCAAGCTACGCCATGTTTGTTCTTATAAGCCATATTTAATAAATATTAATGTTATTCGAACCTACGAGTTCTTTGTTATAACTATGATAATTTTTCTACAGAACCCAAGCATTTATATATAATAAGTATTCTTAATAACAAGAATAAATACAGGATATTGTATTTCTGCTGTATTTCCTCCATCCTCTTACCACAGTGAAGAGGTCCCATAGCTAGGAGCAATTCCAATCCTAGAGATTAACAAATTGTTCATTTATAATTTGAATAATCAACCAATTTATGTCATTATTGACGTCATTTTATCTTTGAAAATTTCATTATTTACTGATATATTTACCTTCTAGATATTTTTTTTATTTTAGTTTCTAGTATGTTGTGCTGCTTTATATCAAAATATTATATTACATATAGTTAAAGGTGAATAAATATATTATATAATCACGTTTATTTGTGATATCAATATGTAGATAAAAATATTATCATAGAGTATGACGTAATCATACTTTATGAATACATTTATATACTTTGCTCAAATAATATTTATGTTCTAATACATAATTTCGAATCCCCACTCATCGCCTCCGTGGCGCAATTGGCTAGCGCGTTCGGCTGTTAACCGAAAGGTTGGTGGTTCGAGCCCACCCGGGGGCGTAATTTTTTATATTTTCAAAGGTTTTTATAAAAGTTATTAATTTTCTTGTAAGTTATTTATTATCAGTCTATTGATTATCAATCTATGTATTTTTAGTTTAAAATCAATGAAATTAATTAAAATAAGTAAGCAAAACTCTAAAATAACTTTAATATAATTGTGTCAATATAAGCAGCTGGTATCAATTAATAAGTCAGTATCATTCTCAATAGTTCATCAGAGTCCATACATCAAAACTAGGTCCAATGAAGGCGTTTTCATACTATCATTAAAAACGGCGCGATAATAAGTATTGCGGGTTTGTTTTTTTTATTATTTTTTAATAATTACTTAGTTTATATATTAAATTGGTTATTATATCTTTCGCTTTCGTCCGTCGGTGCGGTAGATTGTGCTATCGTAATATTGTCTCGATAAATTTGCGTTTGTCTTGTCGTTGGAATCGTATTTAGTTTTCCTGTTAAAATAAGAAGTGATTGTTTTGAGTTCGATAATTCAAAGTGTCAAACTGTTAGACTTTGAATCGAATAAATTAAATTGATTGTTAAACCGTGTGTTATTATCTTTAAAAAGTTCCTTCTGATCTATTTTCCAAGAATATAATAACCATGAAAATATTCAATATGCTTTTCACAGAAACATATCATAATAAG
The DNA here is from genome assembly GCA_959347395.1 of Mechanitis mazaeus. Taxonomy (NCBI): domain Eukaryota; kingdom Metazoa; phylum Arthropoda; class Insecta; order Lepidoptera; family Nymphalidae; genus Mechanitis; species Mechanitis mazaeus. The sequence goes on from OY365743.1 coordinate 14,873,878, forward strand.
AGTTTATTTACTTTAAGAAATATTTATGTTATTGGAACATTGCAACTTCCTAATGGAGTAATATTATTTAACTAGATAAGTTTAATCATTAAAATAAAATATTATATACATTATAAATAAAATATTAAGAAAAAACTTAAACTTTTTAATTCATCATTTAAAGATCAAAAGAAGTTATTTCTGCCTTGAGTCACGAATATAAAAACAAAATATATATTAAATACAACATAAGTGAAGTTAATTATATAAACATTATAGTAATATCAAGAGTTGTTTAAAGTAAGTAACAACTATGAAGTCACGCTCGTACAAAAGATGTCACAAGCTTTAGCAAAGCTTTTAGACTTCGTCCATTTGTCACTTACATTTGTAACAGGCGTGTTTTGAGGGCTTTTTGTATATTTATGTTAATATACGTAATAACTTAACACGCTGTTTTAATCTTTAACACCATCCTCTAGGGTCCACTCTGCTGTACATAATATGCAAAAACACAGACTCGTTTTGTAGAATATATTCAAAGCATAATAATTCTACGGTCGTGTTTAAAATCGTGTATATGAATAATAAAATGTGTGCAAAAAGTTTTAAAAGATTAGAGAATTAAATGTATATATCAAATGATTATCATAAGTTAAGCTTCATCCATATTTTTGGTACAAACCTTAATAAAGAAAACGTTTTTAACAACAGTATTCACAAAAACTGTGTAAAGGTGATCATAAAATACATTCCATTAGTTATTAAAGATAACATCTACATGTATATTATGGAGCCCATAAATGTTTATTTTTTATTTCTAAATGTATTTATGAGTATACTCCAGAATCAAAACAAATATGGCGTCCAAAATGGCTCTCAATTAATTAATCCGCTACCGCTTCCGAAGGTCCGCCTGAGGGAATTTATATGTCCATCCCATTCTAACAATTGTGGAGCGAGCGGGACAAAATATCTGACATACTAATTAGACCACCCGGCGATACGCTGCTTGATTATGAACGATTAATTAGTTTGTAATAACCTTACATTAGTTCGTAAAAGGACGCTCTCGTGCAAGGAAATTAAAATTACATACTAATTAATTTTATTATCTTGTATTAAAATGAGAAGACATTTTTAAAATTTCTAAATAAATTATACTTAAAACGTTTTGGAATTTTCCCACAACTAAAACGTAGGTTTAGTTGTATTTTTAAATAAAGAATAATATTGGGAGGTTTACCTTTTACGTCATAACTTATAAACATTACTTTGTAGAAGTACCAGAAGTCCTTTTGAGAGAGACAATTTCACGCATTTACAATAAGGATACAATTAAAACTAAACACCACAAGAGATTTTGTAGTGAGAAGATTGAATTAAATTATAAACATTTGCAAGTAAAATATCTATACATGTAAGTACATAAGTATATGAAAATAAAATTAATTTTTAAATAATCTGTATGATACAATATCACAATTATAAATATACAGTAGAAGATATCACATTCATGTTCTACAATAAGAGAACATAAACAGAATCCTCAAGGAAAAGTCAGGTGTGGAGTGCTCTTTGTTACGGAGTTATGGCGGCAAAAACCTGGACACGAGTGCCATCTGCCGGCGACAAAGACAAGATTTATCGTCTACTCTCCCATTTTTGGTTCAAGTTACAAGCGTGGTAAGATATACACTTGCTACTTACTAATATGTGTAATTTATCTAATTTGTAAATATATTTTTATACGCACATGATAGTTGCACATAAATAATTTAAAAGTTACAAATTATAACAGAATTTTTTTAAAATTCAATTGTCATGAAAATTTAATTTCTTAAATCTACTTATTTAAAGATTTTAATATGTATTTATAATTCTTATTTGAAACTCTAGTTTCTTATTTGAAACTATATGATATTTTGTATTTAAAATAATTGTAACTTTTTTTCGTCCGCACTTAAAATATCTTGTTTAAGTTTTTCTTTTATAACATGGAAGTCAATTTGGGTGAAGATTAAAACAACACGAAGCAGTTTATCTTAACGCTCTTTATAGATGTAGGAAGCCTAAAAACTTACCAAAAATTTATTAAATGTAAAAAGTGAAAATCTATATTCTTATTTTAAGTGAACAAAAATAAAAACATTATATTTCATAATAAATAACACAGGATTTATTATTTTAAATATTAAATCTTTTTAAAGTGTAAATACAACCTCTCGTTAAATTATTTCGTATACATTCAGCCAATTTCCGTTATTCAGTAAATGCAAGTAAACAACGAATTTTAACTATTTATTATGCAAACGACACAGTGCCTAATTCAATTTGAACACACGCCATCACTACTGTTTACATTTTAAATCAGTTTTTATGAATACAAGTGATATATTGTTGAATACTGCGCTTTATATTATTTCACTCTACAGTATCACTGATTTGACAGATTAATTTCAATGGAAAACAATATTAGTTGAGTAAATAATAATAACGATTTATTACTAACTAAGTTCAATACCACCCGCACCACCTCACCAGCTGCAGTCCACCAGTGCGCCTTAAAAGACACTTCTTGGCACAAACCACCACCTTGTGGAATCAGCTTTCTCATGCGGTGTTTCCGAACCAATACGACTTATGGACCTTCAAGAAATGAGCTTACAAATTTTTAAAAGGCTGGCAACACACTTCAGACCCATTCTGGGCCTGCAAGTTCTCATGGGCGACGACGGGGTAAACGAGCACGGGGTCATCCCCGTTCTCGTTTACCCCCTATAGCACAAAAAAAACTAACTCACTTCTTATCTTAACCACTACTTACTTTAAGATAAAAAAAGTACAAAACCAATTCGATAACTTCACTCTTAATTAAATATTAACGTCACTTAATATTTTTATACACATATAAAATGTCTGAACAGCGGGTTGTCCCGTTAATAGTTTAGCTGTTATTAATGTACGTTTTTAAACAATTTATAGGCGACATGTGCTTACATTACTGACACGTCTTACCTCTTACTCTAATGTTGTGTATTATTTAGTGCTTCCATTTTAAAGTACAAAATGTATTCAAATAGTCTTAAATTGTTAGAGTCAATTACAATGTTTCATTAAGTTTCAGTGAACGTTAAACTTTGAAACGACTTGACCTATTGAGATATTATTTGTTTAATTGTTGGAATTTCATAAATGTCACAAGACAAGTTTTGAATAATATTAAGATATATATCTTAAGTACCTATCAACATAGGAAATAATACAACCTATATCTAAAAGGTGGCGCTGGGTAGTTTAAAATATCTTTTTACAAAATCGAGGTGAAAACCTAGCAACGTACAATTTATTTAATTTTAATTTACGGTTTGTAATTTTAATACTCCAGACATGTTGAAGTGCTGCATATAAACAGTTATGGATCTGTTTGTACAAAAATTTAAATATTTGCAATATGTGGGTACGTGCACAAAGGCAAGTGGCTTAACGTACGCGGAGGGGTGCGGAGGGGTTGCAATTAAATTCCGGTACCTTTGACGAGTGCTGCTGCGTTTTATTGCTTACCCTTCGGAATGCGACACTTATGACACAATAAACTTTATATGTTTAAATCTATTGTAAATACCTAACAAATTATTATACTGATATATTATTCATTAATTTATTAGTACACGTGTTTGTCACTGAACTTCCATAACTTGAGTGGAATATGTAAAAAATATGTTATATGTAGGGGCTCTGGATGGTTGAGTATCATGGTGGCCCCCGGTAGGTGGTGCTGCAATCGCTTATTTTTATGTTTATAACAAGACGTCTGCCGAACACGTTAGTATACTCGTCCATATTATATAGTTGTAACTGGTGGCAGTACAGATAAAACTTAAGATAAAAGTAATACGATTGGTTTTATTTCGTTTTACTTCAATCAAATTACAGTAATAGAAAAAGATTTCTAAGAAAATATATCACAGTGTAAAACGTGCTTTTCCCAAAATATATCAATTAAATTAATGTTTCTGACCCTTTTTATCTAAATGTAAGCCTAAATTAAACATAAATATAATACATAAATATATACTGGAGTCTAAGCATATAGATTTCATTGATTATCAGCTTTTTAAAATATATAATCTTATTTATATTGTGCAATGTACTCGATTGTGTTCTTATCAGAAAAACATACATATAATCATATTTTTGAATGTGGAACATAAAGTTCCACTGATCAGATCAAGATGACTATTAAATGATCTTGGATAGCTATGTAAATAAGTTAGCTTATCTAATCTATGGTCTTGTGAAGATAAACCAAGTACAAAATGAAGATTAGTTGTTGTCTTCCCCTCACGCTATATTGCCAATATGCCAACAAAACCAAAAAAAGAGGAATGAGAAATTACTTAATAAATTTAAATTAAAATCATAAGTCTTCTAAGGTTAATCAACCTTTCTAAAAGAAAACAGCTGATCCCAGGGCTGTATAACTTAAGACGTGTAACTTTACGGGCTACAAAGGGCCTGTAGAGCCTATCTCAGCCTGTTTAAAAGGTTGATATAAGGCTTAACGTCGGCCTAAAAGTGTATTTTTTCACGTAAATATTGCTTATTTGTTGGGCGGGTTTACGTTGGTATATTTTTTATGATCCCGCTTCGTGAATATTAAAGCGTACCAATATTTAACGGTGAACGTATAGATAACTTTGGAAAATGAATACACTTGTAAGACAACGATAACTGCTTGATAAATTTGTTTTAAGGAAATGTGTATTATATTATTTACACCGTTACCTGTGTTTGAATAATAAAAGCAACTAATGTGAATTCAAAATATAAGATCATCTTCTTTAAACGTATGAATTTTGTTTTAAGTTATAAAAAATTTAAAAAGCATAAATTTCACGATTACGTTATTATAAAATAATAAAAAAAATATTACCTAACACTTTTTAAGTAAGCATTAGTATGTTTTGCTTAACAATTTACTTATTGGCTTGATGGTTTAATAATTTGATAAGTAGGTTTTTTTTTTTTTTGTAAATCTGTTATGAAATAACATAAGTTTATAAAACTACTAAACTTTTAAAAAACTGAGTGATATTAATGTAAAGGAAGTGAAGAAGATATTACAAAATAGATATAAAAATAAACCACTTATAAATATTTATAATTTAATGTGGGATCCATTTATCTCTTTGAAATAATCAGATGAGCGCTCCCTTTATGCGAAACCAAAATCGTTTTTAAAACCATTATTACTCACTGGCCTTTATTTGAAACTTCATATCGACTCATAAATGTAGGTCCTCAGTGATGGCGATTTGCAAAGAAATAAAAATATATTTATTATTATTTTTTTCTTTTATATATTCTTTTAAATTATACTAATGCATCAAAAAGTGCTTTGTTAACATGTTCTCATATTTAGTCAAACTTGTATTTAATCGAAGAAAAACAAAATGTTTGGAACTTTCTAAAATATTTAAATTATTTGAAAGATTTAAAGTTTTAAAGGGACAACTTCTTTGTAATTACTTGTTATTATTAATTGTTTTTGAGCAAAGCACTATTTTACTTTTCTGCATCCTTTATCAATCAAAAATGCTAGGTATATCCGAAAAATTCCAAATTTTGCTCACTGACAGAGATCATTCGTGGTTTAAAAAAAAAAACAAATATTCGATGTCGTTGAGTAATCACGGAAAACCCCATATAATTTTTTAGGTGGAAATTTAGCTTTACAACGACATGCGCGTGTCGAATTTTTTAAACAACTTTTAGATTTTTTTTTTTATCTTAGAAAATAGTTGATCGACGCATTCAACTATTTTCTAAGATAAAAAAAACGTTTTCTAAATGCAACTTCGGCGCTGTTTGCATCTCGCTTTGCTCAATATGCTAACACAGCGAGTGAACATCGAGGCCTGATTCGCGCTCCTAGTTATTTTTCTATCTATTAGAAATAAATGTATTTTTTTCTTTGTTTAAAAAATAAAAAGTTGCCTATTGTACAAAAATAAAAAATTTCTCCATCTTAAATACAAAATAAATTATGTTATGTTTTATAACTTCATCTATTACAGTCTATTAAACTCCACATTAATATAGAACTTGACTAAAAATACAAAACCGCTGACTCAGCGACCGCGCGACAAATAATTGGAAAGAGCAATTCAATAATGCTCGAGTGATTTTTAATATTCGGACAATTCGGCGCCCATTTTTCAAAAAAGTGTTCCAGACACTGGAGCAGCAAGGGAACTAGTACGGGAATACTACAAAAGGAAAAAAGAGCTTCTGTTCCAATTCTGGAATAGAATAGTTAAAAATATAATTTGACCAATTACGTATATACATTAAATATTTAAAATCTAACATTCAATTATGTTTGCCACAGAAAGTCCTTTAGATTTTTATGTGATTTCAATTATTACAAGCAATCAAATATTTCCCTCAACATTTTTAGGGTTCAAAATTTGTTGAATGGGTCAATGGTGCTTAGCGTATAATTGTATTTGAATAGCATTCTCCATTTTCATCGCTGTTTTATTGGCAGTTTAGTGTCTCGTTATACGTTAAATATTTTTTTCTTTCGGCACAAACAACTATCGAATAGTGTTGTGTTGTACAAAAGCTTGTTTTGACAATAATGTTCTTTTTCTGTAGACGGTAGAGACTAGCTGCAGCTCGTAAATGGTCTGATAGGACCAGATCAAAAAACTGATAACGGCCAATAATAAATGTTTGAACTAATAGATTCGTTCAATAAATATAAAGTATAACAAGAACGTATTACATCAAACTCTTAGACCGTTAATCCTTACGATAGGTGATGGAGTAACATCCAATTTCAATTACTGCTTTTAATTCTTCACGGTAATTATTCTTTCAAAAAGAAGCCGAAAAAGTCATAAAATTTAATCATTTTATTTTTTTTTGTCAGAGAGATACATACATTAAGGATTTCAAATTGTAAGCATACTCCTAAGTAATGTTTGAATATATCAAAATCATAGCTAAATTTAAAAATACAAATCAAGAAATATTTATTACTTCGCGCTAGATGCTCTAAAACTTTACATCCAGTAAATACTAAACTACGAAATAAGATTGACTTAACATTTTTAATTAAAAATTACAAATTTCTGAAATGTTACACTTAAAAGTGTATTAAGTTATATCAGGCCGTCTCAAAGGGTAACGGCACAGATCTTGTTAAACCTAATGAACAAACTCCGGGCGTCTGAGTTAAATTGGACACTTCGCCTACAGAGCGGGAAGTAATTTAATTTTTATTACAATATTGATGTTTATTAATTTATTAGCCTAGATATTAGTCTTCGCGGAAGTGAAACAGTTTTAGTTAGTTAAAAGCTTTTCCTGATTTTAATATTCGTAACGTAGTTTAATTTAAAATATTTATGTAAATTTTGTTTCTGTTATACGACATATAAGTATTTTATATTATAAATTCAGCAGCAAAATACTCGATAATAAATGAAGATTTAAAAGTATATGATAATAGTTTTACAAACAAAAATAATAATAATAATAATATTAATATTAATCTTTATTCAATACTAACATTCATACAAATACTCTTATTACATTTATTACATATAATTAATATAAACAAAAATAAGAACCGTCGACGAAAATAAAAGAAAACAATTAAAACTGTAAATAATAATTACAATTTTTAATTAAAGTATTTGAATACCGAATGTGTAAGGACGCCATGCATTAGTCGGCGGCATCTTGGATAACGCCGCGGGGGTCAAGAAAGTTTGTAATTTATTTTATATCTAATCTTGTGGTACACTGGAAGATATGTTATCGCATGATTTTTAGCAGCAACGATATCTACAATCGATCTCTGATTAAGCTATTCAGATTAGCATTAAATTAGCAATTGTTTTACATAATTCCTAATCTATATGCATGTGGTGTGTCAGATAATTAAAAGGTAAAGGTTACTTACATAATAGATAAAAACTTAAAATAAATTAGATAATAGGAAGAGGAAAGTAAACAATGAAATAAAATTATTCAAAGTTTCATAATTTATTTTAATTTTAAGCAAAAAAAAAATTTGAATGGAATGAGACTCAAAAAGCGTAAGTACTTAAATGGAATGTATTTAACATTTTTTTATTTTAACTTTCTTAAATAATCGCTTACATAAAGCTATATTTATTATATACACAAGCCTTAAGCTAAAAGAGATTGTGAGATAAAGTCCACATTTACATCAGTAAGTGGTAAATTAAACTCAAATAATGTTTTTATAAATTATATTTAAATAGTTGAAGGAAAATCTATTCCGTAGTTTATTACTACAATTTCCGTTCTATTATTTATTAGTGCAGGGCCTACTGTTTAATGCCATAATAAATTGTATGATAGTTTGTATATTCAGACATAAATGACAATGAACTGCCAGATATTATACAGATCAACCACAAAATTAAATTATATGACATTCCCGCCAACCTGAATTAATAATTGAATTGAAATACGTTTTCTAAAACCGTTTACAGTCAAAGGGTATGGAGGCAGTTTCAAAACTAGTAAAAAGCGTTTCAGCTAAACGTAGTACAATTTTTTTCAACAAAAATTTTGAATAAGGAGAAAGAAACAAGTTTCAACATAAAGCACAACTTCCTGAAAACTGCGCCGTAAACAAATGACTCTGATTTGATAAAAGCTTTCCTTTTTTGAAAATTCTGAGAATATTGTTATGGTATGAACATATAATAATAATTCATAATATTTATATCTATATCTTTTAATTAAGATGACTTTTGCTATCATAAACACGCTTCGATTGGTACCACAACCACCAAAATCACGCTATTATTTTTTTTTTGAAATCGGGAATACGTGGTTTATAATTAAAAAAATAAATATGAATTCGCTTTGTCGATTTTGCTAGGAAATTAATCAGCTATAAGTTACGTAAATAATACACACAAGTTGGTACAAAAACGATTTAAGTATCATAATCAGGACACAAGAAAATGTACCCGTAAAATAACGCTTACAAACAAACATACAACATACATACACACAAACCGCAAAGATACTACAAAATTTCCGATATCGAAAATCTATGTTACTAATTAAAGTTCATCAACTTGTAATATCATTGAGGCAATTTTATAATGAACAATAAATAAGTCGTAATCTTGTTAGGATACACAAATTGCATGTGATAGTCAGAAGTCCGTTATCCACGGTCATCAATGGAGGCTGGTTGGTGTTTGGTCTACTCTCGGCTCTCTCACTCACCTACAGCTGATATCGGCCGACTCTTCCATCTTGAAATAACGTATAAAAACCTGATTTCATGGATAATTCTCTCAATTCTACAGATATGATAGATACGTTTCGATTTTATTAAATAAAATCTTGTAGTAAATGACTTATTTTGGAATTCAATCAAATAATTCATTCTCGTTATTTAATTAAAAACGATATTGGAGTTCTTAATTATTTTTAATGTTTGTTATTATTGAATTTTCAATAACAAACCACTATTAGCTACACTACTCAGATCTACACAAAAAGCCCGTCGTGGATACCATGATATCAAAGAAAGCTTCTTGTCTGGCGAAGGCGGCTTAGAAATTACTTACTTTTACAAATACCACAATAAAGACGACAACCATCATTTCGTTATTTCACCAAAACATTAAGTCTGTATTTTAACTTAAAAAATGACGACTATCATAGAAACTTTTCTGAAAAATTATTCTTATTTAAAAGTTTTATTACATCCAAATCTGTTTAGGTACAGTTTATATGAAAAAGTAACAAGTCTTCATATGTATGAATGCATAAATACAGTTCCACATATAACAGAATTCCATCTATACCTCCATTTTCAATTTTCGGGTTTATAATTAAAGTAAGATTCATCGATAGGTACCTACCTACATCTAGTCTTACCGCGAATACGTTTGCTGCAAAACCATTTGAAACGAATTCGTGTTACAATTAAAAATGTAGTAATAAAACCGCGTTAAATCAGAAAAAAATATTTATTTATTTATTTATTATATTTTATTTTATTTATTTTTTTATTGAAGTAAAGTAAGTGAGGGTAGTCAAAAATCAAATGTATTCCTTTTCTTTGATGAATTAGTTTTTTTTATTTTTAAATTCTGTTTTAATGCGATATAATTATGCAAGAATAAATGTTTTATATAATAGAGCAATGATTATAAAGTACAGCACTAATTACTTCATATGAAACTAGCTTTGTTAAAAATAAATTCACCAAATTTTTTTATGACTATTTTCCTATTAACTTCCGCAGTTATGGCCGTGTAAAAGTAAAACGACTTCCAAACTTTAAAAGTAAGATTTTAACAACTTTTAAATCGATCGTTACGACGTTCTTAATTGAAATAGTTTTAGTGCAAGGAATTTTACTTAGCTCGTTTAGTTTTCTCAATTAAAGATACAATTGGTTATTTCAAACTACCTAATTTAAAGTTGCTTTAAAATAATGATAGAAATAAGTTCTTAGAGAATGCTAATTTTATTCTGAGATGAATTTTCATGAAGTAGCATTTAAAATATAATAATGTCTTAGTGCTTTCTTCTTCATGAATTTTTAATAGCCAATTTATGTGCCAGAGCAGTTGTTTAGTACAGAAGTGTTTTAAGAAGGATTGTAACAAGTTTTCCCATAAATAAAACTTCCACCTAGACTTTGTTCTGACGCTAACGGTGCCAGCTCTTATGCTATTTTGTATATACCATAAAAATATATAAAGTAGGTAATTGATATAAAAATTTAACAAGAATAAACTTTTAAAAAACTTATTTGTCCTTTATCCTTTTATCATCCCATGCTTGCAATTGACCCAGTTCTTAAGAATGAGGAAACTGGATGCTCTGAGCCTCTCTCGGCTTTTTGCGAGGAGCTGTATATGCTGAAAATTAATAGCGACCTTATGTACTGCGCACAAGAGTGATCGAAAGGCAGGATTGGATAGCGTCTAGAGCATACACCTATACGGGTGCCCGTATAGGACTATAGACTTTACCATCCCTGTATACAATTTTATCGTGTATTGATATTTGAGAGTATGCGACCAAAAGCGCTCTGGTTGCCTTTATGAAGTTTTGTGTCTATTTAGAAAAAACCTTAACAATCAAAGAATGTTTTTTAATCAATGACGAATGCAGCTCAATTGATGGACGCCCTACAACGATATAGAATGAGCATCATGAAAGTATTCAGAAATAGTCGAGTAAATTTCGATAGTATTTTGGTGAGTACAGCTGGATAATTATATATTATGATAAACCATAATCTAACCGTCGAAAAATATGCCGAAATAAATGTTTTTTAATTGAAATTTTAATTATAAGTTTCAAGTCAGTGTGATTGCCTTCATATTTCTGAAATTAACACATGCAATGGCTTAGATCTTAAGAGCTTATCCATAAAATACTTTTTATACAGACCTATAAAAGTGCCGGTGAATCAATAACTCGCTGGCCACAGCTTATTCTTTGGATTGGAATTTTACAGAAAACTTTCTTGATGGAAATTATAAGAATCCGATACATGTATTCCTTTATATCTAGTTAAATGATGAAAATAATATTTTTATGTTAAAATAGTTTTCCTTACATTAATAACATATTTTACTAAGTCTAAATATTTATTATATCTCAGTCATAGTTTTTTAAGCTTTGGATATATATATTTTTTATTAATTTTTAATTATACACCGAGCATCATAAAACATCTAATCTAAATCTTCTCCCCCTGTCCAAAAAGAGGCAGTAGTCCCATGCAATACATAACATAGTGAGTGATACAATGCGTCAGTTTATAAAGAGAGCGAGCGCGCGGCGTGTGATTGGCAATCTCCTGCACGGTGACCACCTGACGCTCTTACACCATTTACTTACATACAAACATTTGTCATTAGTACTTACAGAAACTAAGTTTATTTATTTGGTATTCACTACTATTTATATTATCAAAGTAATGCGGTATCGTTTCTTTTTATTATTAAACTGTGAACCGTATATAATAAATAAATTATTCAAATTATTTATTTTATTTATTTATATTTATATTTTTAACCTTGTATAAATATAAGTGATCTGTTGTGTATTAGTAGAGTTAGGAGAATCTGTTTTGATAAATACGAGTATAAGCACTTCTAAAAGGACACTATCCAACTTAAAAGTGAAGGCTATGAGGGTTCCAAGTGTGGGCTGGTCTGGAAAGAATATTTTAATATTTTTTAATTTTATCCACCCACTTTAAGTAATCGAAATATATTTATAAAAATTAAAATTTGTAGGTATGGAAAAAAGCATTTTATTAAAGTAACATATACTGTGTCTTCATAATAATAATATAATAATATTAGTAATGTAGGCCATAAAATTCGACATAACGTATAAAAATAAAAACAAGTTTGGTGATGAAATATAAAATTTTGAATTAACTTTCAAGATATATAAACAATATAAGAAAGTATAATCATTAACTTATAATAGTTGTATAACTAAATAAAATTTCATACCCCTTCCTAAAAGTACACCTCATTAACATCCGAGGCTTGCACTCAAATCTGAATACTCTCCACTAAAAGTTCGAGAAAGGTAAATCGCAGCTCTTATTTCTCTCTCTTAACATCGAATTACGGTTGAAGTTCCAACGTGCCATACAAAATGGTTAGCTTCCACTTTTGGAACGAAATTTGGGAAATCTCTATTGGAATAAGTGTTTTCCTAGAATTATAATCTAGAGGTCTTCCAATCCGTAGCAAAATAGGTGGCTTCTGTGTAAGCGTATCACATCGTAGACTACAGTGATGACTAACGTCAGGCAGGCTGTAGTCAAATGTTAATTTATGTACTCAACTTATGTAAAAAATCCTGATCGCTGGTTACTATTATATACAATTATCCAGCAATTACCAACATAAATACTATCGAGATTTACGCCACTAGTTCCGAACCCATTCGGAGTCCTTATTTATAAGTTCGGAGCATAGCTTAATTTGGTAACACGATATAACGATACTATCTATATTTGTACAACCGGATAATTGTATATTATAATTTTAAAAATAGTATTATATTAATCATTAGTACATTGATCTGGCAACATTTTTTTGTTATTAAATTTGAATAATTTTATCCTTCAATACCTCTCATTAATATTATGAATAAAAATATCGAAACAAAAAGGTATTTATTTTATTTTAAATAAACGATTTTAAGCCAGACTATTTATCAAAATAAAAAAAAAACAAATCTAAAATATATAAAAACAACGATTAAATTTAGTTAAATAACTACCCGTGGGGAAAAACTTATTTGCAATCAAAATTTTAAGTTTAGTCTAAAACTGTATAGACGTGTACTTCAATGGATATCGTATGGATTTTTTGTTGTAACAATTTCTGTTACTATAAATGTCCATGTATTTGCTTCTAAGAAGTAAAGTAAATTAAATTAATTAAATAATTTGAACAAAACACTCCAAACTTCACATCTAATAATTAAATAAGTGGCGTAAAATCAAAATATATTTTGTTAAAGATTTGATCTTTGTTTGAAGGACTTTAAGGAAGGAAAAATATTGAACATATTAATGTAGTAACTTCTATTTGTTTAAGATTTTTTAAAAGGTTTAAATATCCAAATGAAAATAATATAATAATAGTTTTAATGTAAAAATAAAAATGTTTTGCTAATTCTCCACCAATTGAAATTGATAACGTCCCGCGCTCGTTGTTTATTGGACGAGCTAATCGGATGAATCGCGAGCGTCGGCTTTTGTCGGATAAAAGATCGTCTCATTGTTTTGTTCGATATCAACCGATATTCGATTATTGAATTATTGTCATTACTATTTTGTAATCTGTCTAATTTCTTTATTAGTATATAACCATAATCAAATTACTCTCTTTACGTCAATACGTATATAATAAAGATATATTTCTTAATATATTTCAAACCCTATAAGATATTCTAGAAAAATGATTATGTACTTAGTTTTTAATTATGGTTTACTGTACGATTTGCGAAATTACTTAAATTTTTCTTTTGCTATTTGTAGAAAAGTTTTTAAATATTGGCACTAAAAAAAAATAAATGCAAACTGAGTTTCTGTAGCCGGCTCTTTTCAGGACTGAGGCCTTTATCTTTCTTTGACTATGGAAAAATGTTTGTTATAAACTTAGTTTGAATAAAACATTTTCAATTAATTTCAATTCAAGGTTCTTCTTTTTTTTTATTCTAGTCACTTGTGAGGAGTTCCTCAAGGCTGTCACCTTGGTCTTTTTCTTTTTATTTTGTTTATTTATGTACTTAACCATATAAACATATTCAAAATATTATTGTATAAGAGAATATAAAAACTTTAATTGTGATTGATTATGTACATATGTACATCAATAAATGTAAAGATTTTTCAATGAAACGTGACAGCATAAAAAATTAGCCTTAAAAGTTAGTTGTTACAACAAGAGTTAATTTAATTATTTTATAAATAAGGTTAAAATTGTAGAAGGGCTTATTTAATTTCCATCTTGATCGTATTCTAAATAGAGCCTTTCCTATGATTGGTTTTTTGATGAAGGTGACCAAGGATTTTGAAAATGACGTACTTTTTATTATACTATACAACATTACAACGTTCAGTTTTTTTTTTGAATATGCATCTATCGCATAGAATTAATAATAGTAAGTATATTGATTGAATTGGTGTACAAAATATATATTTTTAAAATGTTTAGTATTCTGGAGTAATTAATTAAAACGAATTACTTCCATAATGCTTTTGTGTATCGTTAAATTAAAATTAATTATTTCGACATATTGACCTTTTCAATATTAAATTGAACAAATTAAAGACAATTGTTTAGTAGGATTATCTTATATAAATTAATAAAATATAATAATAATTAATATAGTTTATTATAATAATAAAACTATTTTTCTAATCTATTATATAACACTATCTATATGAAATGGGACACATGAATCACTTCAATTTAAATACAAAAATAAGACAAGCTGTTACTTATGATTCCTCTCGCAGACTCTCGATACTAATGAAAAATGCTAATAAGAGATAATGAGAGTTTTTGAAATCGGTTCAATAGTTTTAAGATTTTTGTTATCCACATACAAATTGCTACTCTTTATAATATTAGTCAATATAGTTACAGAAATAACGCTCTAACATGTACTACTAACAAGTCTACTTCAGAATTAAACCTGAATTTCACCAGTTTAATATATTATTATTAAATTTGTAAGTAAAGATCCATTTTTGATAACAAGTTGTTTATACAATGATTAATCTTTTGGTTTTAATATCTAATAAGTTATGAAGTTGTATGCAATTTTAATATTCGTAAATTTTCTTTTCATACTATGGTGGTTAATTCATTAACGAAAACAAACCTCTAACTAAAATATTTATATTTCCACAAGATTGTATCTAAGCCAACAATTGTGTGTTTAAATGTAATAGTGTGTACAAAACAAACATCAAATAAATTGTAACAAAGAGAATACAAATAAGAGCAAGATCCTTATCTCATAAAGTTCCGTCGCGTGGAAACAGGAACAAAAAACGAAAAGGTACGTGTCGGAATAAATAAAGAATAATCTTAACCATCGAGACTTCTTAAAGGTGATTCATAAAAGTAACAGAGTACCAAATGAAGAGACCACTTACTAGAAGACTGGTACTTAAAATAATTTAATAATAAATTTATTTATTATATAAGCAGACGAAATGAATACATTCATTTGGAATACAGATCGATTATGTATTATTAAACTGTTTGTTGCCAAGCAGCAAAATACAACGGCAAAATATTTTCTTGAAATCTTGAATTTCAAGCTAAACAATATATAAGTAACTCTATAACGTTATATTTAAAATAAAATTTTCTGTGCTCGAAATTTAAAGCTGAGTAGATCATTTGATTGAAATAAAATTATATTAGTGCTTATCTTTGAAACTTCAAAATGTCGAAGATATTTTGAAATACATACATCAGGTTCTTTAATATAAATAAACACAATATTTCGCGCGTAAGAATTCATGCGTTTTTGAATCTGACCTCTAATATAAGTTTCTGGTTTGCTGAACTTAGATATCAGAAAAAGATAGAGTTTGTAACATCCATAACTCTAGATAACTAAATGTTTATATGTTACGAGACAGTTTGCTTAATATATTTAAAATCTATTTAACAGTAAATATTTTCACTTTAATAAAAGATTGTAATATAACGATTATTACCAGTCTCATATTAACGAAATCTGTTCTTTGTTCTGGGTAAATGAACTAAATAATAAATGCAATTGTACTTCACAGAACATATTTAAATTAAAGCGATTAAGGTCGATTACATAATAAGGTCTAAGTGAAGTCGTCTGAGGACGATAAGTTAGTGTTACCGAAAGATAAAGTTAATTTAAATGTACTGAGAGGATTAATGGTCTTAGATGTTAATTGATTGAATGAGTGTAACAGTTATCGAAACATTTAATGCGACCTTTACTCTATTGTTATTATGATCGACTATGTTATCTTAAAATTTATACCTAGCATTTGTTCTATAATAAAACATTTTTTTTTATTTTTATATAGAAGTCGCTTTTTAAGTTAAAACTCCTAACTATGTCTATTGGTTTTTGTAGATCAAGATACATATTTATATTTATTATTTTAGAACTATTTTATAATTTTCAACGTTTTATAAAAATGTTTATCATAGCACATAATATTGGTATCCTAATTTATAATTTGAGTTTTTTGTATTCGGATGTTTAATATTAAAGATATATGTCTATGTAAAAGAAAACAAAAGATCATTACAGTCTTAAATAACTTAATATGTAATATTTTATCTAAAACTATAATGTGAAGTCATTTTATTAAAGTAATTATTTAAAAAGATATAAAAACACTTTTAATGAAAGCTTGTGTGTACAATTCTTTTTAATGTAATACAAAGTACATATTTTAAAAGAAAGACTTTTTTTATTAGATTTAAAAATTAGACATTAGTTTTAAAAATGTTTATCCTTTTAGACAAACAGACAGGTGGATTTCATATTTCAGCTCAACCGGTAAGGATTAATTGGTTCAAAATTCATTTTCAAGATATCTTCGTCACTGGAAAATTAACAGACATGTTAATTAAATAAAAGCTTGTAAAAAGAAGTCAGCTTTCAAAATTAATCTACGATCTAAAACATATTTCGCCTGAGCTCTGCTCTGGTATCTCTCTGATATTATGCTCTGATCTTACTAAAAATAAAAAAGCTAAATATAAACTAATTAATTACACTAGCTACAATTAGAAGTTCGAAAATGAAACTACTTTAAACTAATTTTATTTAGAAAGAATTACCATTATCAAGTTGTATGAGTACAAGAATGTATGACTTACTCAATGTAAGTTCAAATAATTAATGATATAAGAAAAAAAATATTATATTTGATATTTATAATATCACTAAATTGTAATTTGGCATTCCGTCACAATGACACAATACACATTTTATTCCCATCGAAGGAATCTGAATAACAGCTGTTGTCCTGAAAAAGTTATATGTAACTAATTTCATAACACAACGTATCTACCTATATGTTAATTTAATTATTCTATTGTTATGAAAACAAAATATTGTAAGTGTAAATATATATATATTATTTTACAGACAAAGTAATGTCTTTGTTTTATTGAATGAAAATATTTTGTTTTCAAATAGCATTTGTTTGGGATTCCAGAACTCAAACAAACTCAAAAGTTGTAAGCGCATTTTAAGTTTCGGCGACAAATATTGTCAGAGGGCGCTATTTATTATTTTCAACTGCCCTTATTTGTTTGACGCTTTTATTTACATTTTACTTAAACATTAAGTATTTAGTCTGTAAGTTGTTTACTCTAGCTGCGGTGATTTGAATCTATTTACTGACCAGAGAACTAAAATCTTCTAGCAAGAAACTTGAATTACATGTTATAGTTACGTTTATCTTTGTATGATAAGTGAAAAATTCTAAAGTTCAAAAGCCCGTTAAATTAAAAAATAAAATGTTGTAAATGAAAATAAGAAATCATTACATGAATTTCAATAATAAAAAATTTTTGACTGCAATATTATTTCCTTCATATAACATAGCTTCAATGTTGGCTATTTGTTTATTAGAATCAAATCTATTATTCCTGTGCATATATTTTAACTTAAAGCAAAACCTATCTCCTTAAGGTTTTAATCAGTAAATGTTGGCGAAAAGGCAAACCAAAGCCGTCACGTGATGATGGCATAAAGGAGGAAATAACCAATGGGGTCAGCCAGGAAGCGTCTCGCTTGGCGCAGATTGTCAACCTTTTTGTTATATTTTCTATTAACCGATTTAAAACATGTAATAACAGAAAGCATTTTTATATAAGGGAATAAAATTAAATTAAAAAACTACATAAATTAAACTTAAAAAAAATATATAACAATAAAAAATATTAATTAAAAATTTCCAAAAGCTCGTATCTTTGATTTTTACTCATACAGATAGTCTCATGGATTATAACTGTCTTAAATGACACATATTCAAATCTGTTAACGGGCCTTACGCTTACTAAGACTATTTATCCCGATAAATACACAAACTAAACTCTTTCAAAAAATATATTCATTGAACAATTTTAATTTATGATTTTTTTTAAAAAAGACTTGATTTAAATTTCAATACAAAATGTTCATAACGCCTGCACCAATGGAAAATTAATAACGTCCCGCGCTCGTTGTTTATTGGACGAGCTAATCGGATGAATCGCGAGCGTCGGCTTTTGTCGGATAAACGATGTTCTCATTGTTTTGCCGATATCAGTCGATATTCAATTATAAAATTATTGTGTCAATGATATGTTGTGTCGGTATTGATTTATGGTACATAATAAATATACATTCAATCCATTAGTAAATTACTTTGTTTATTACAGTTTGAATGATATTTAAACTAATAATATGCTGGAAAATATAAAAAAAGTGATGTTTTATTGATGTTTTTTTTCGCTCATGATTTGTTTATTCTCGGATTGGTTCAAACACAGATTTAATAGATTAAACAAAACTCAATGAAAAACTTCTCTTATATTTTTATTTATTGTGTTATTTTAATAGTTATTTAGCAAAATTATATTTAAATTTACTAAATATAAACTCATGTTTAAATTTAAATTCACTTGTATTGTGAGTGTAAGAAAACAATTCCCACGCTAGGGAATAATCTTTAAAACCCGAATTCAACCTCAAATAGCCATAGCAGACATAAAATACGCCCAGACACTGCACATTAGTCTGTGGTACAGACAAATAATTGTCTCGTATGGGAATCGAACCCACATTGGGCTCAGCTGTCGGAGCCACTGACTGCTACACCAACAGACCAAATATATTTATCGTACTTGTTTCTAGAACATTGTTTAAAATTATTAGGTGGATTTTTCAATATATTGTGTCGTATCTCAATCATCTATCAAATTTAAACAGTGATATGTCGCAATGTTTTTTTTAGGGTATTTGTTAGAACATTATTGGAAATAATTGTCTTGTTCCTTGTAAGTGTAATAAATACAAGTTTTAATTGATAACACCTTTCAACGTCGTAATCAAAGTCATTTTTATTTCACATTTTCATAGATTGTAATTCAAACCTCATACTCTAGCTGCACAGCTCCAAAATTTGACCTACATACATGGAGAAGAATTGACAAAAAACTGGATATTCTTTTAACTTATTTACAAAATTACAATTAATCTAAGTAATACTTGATATGGAGAAAAAACTGGAATTCAAGCCAAGCATGGTAACCAGAAAAATACTAGAATTACTAATCACTTCACTGGTTTTTTAATGGTCTTACAAGGATTCTAACTTTAAATAATTTAAATAACAAAAATTACCTCAACTAAGAGATATAATAGACTACATCTGCGAGGTCGTTACCAATAAAGCAACATATTGATTATTGCCACACCTCCCTATCTTCAATAAACACCTTTTTTAGTAAAAAGCTTTGGTATGAGAATGCCTTTAATAAAATGTTTAAAAATTTTTATCAGTTATTAATTTTGATAGTTTATTTTATATCTGTTGCCCAAAAAGTTTTAAGTTGTAAATAAGTCAAGTAAGATAAGTAACTTGAAACTATTATTTGGTATTTACTTCTAGTATTTATATCACGTAAGACGCAGTTGACCTTAAATATTTTGAAGTCTTACTTTGAAGAAATGCTTGTTACCGAAATCGTCTTTTTATTTTGGATTTTTTTTATAAAAAAACAACAACAAAAAGATATTGAATTTATTAATTAAAGTAACAAGAAAATAGGTTAGTATACATAGAATAACATTAACATTTATTTTTTAACATATTATTATTACTTATATTATTAAAATAATATAATATATATATGTCGGGCATAGCGAAGCGATAATACTGTCATCATGTACGCTTGGTGGTACGGAGCCCACATTTTCAGTGTGTCAGAATAAGGACATGGACGCTCTTAAACTAATCTTCCATACTTTACAGAACTACAACCTAACCCCCTTAACATACACTAACCAATCACGCTAAATAAACCCAGTGACAAGGTCTGCGCCTCCAGAAGAAGTGACCGTCGGTCCATTCACACTTACAAAAACGACTATGTTCACGAGCCGCCATTACAAATCAGCTGACGTCACTGCTTTTGACGTACTACTAAATAATGAATTGACGAACTTTAGTTAAAACAATATTATTACTCACGAGAAATAGGATAACGTTAATAATTTTAGTATTATTATTATTTATGTATATATGTATATGTAAATTTTGCTATGATATGTATTTTTGTATTTGTATAAACATAAATTTAGTGGTAGTATATTATATATTACATTCCACGTATCTGTAGAATATTAATAGTTATTGTTGTTATTATTTTTGTATGATTAAACTAAAAATAATTTAAGTTTTAAATTTATATTTCTCTGTATTTTTTTTTCTTTTTATTATTTTTATTGTTTTTTGTTTTTTTTCCTTTTTTTAATTAAGCATATTTTTACATACAAGTGAGCAACCACCCTCTTTTTGCATGTTAAGTTAGCCTTTCAATGGGATATACTTTGTAACTATTTTATTCAACCAAATGTTATAATATGATTTTTTCATTGTATATCACGTTCGCTTCCTATTGAATAAATAAATAAATAAATAAATATTAATATCTATGTACCTGTTTCTGTCTCGGTAACATCCTGTCCGACACTCGAGGGTAGCTGAAAGAGATCACGTTTTTGTGAGGTAAGCTCATCCTTTGTATACGTCTTTGTTTTTACTTTTTTATATAATTAACTATGGTCCATGACTAAATAAATAAATAAATTTATAACATCTAAACTCTAAAGTAATCGCTTTTTATTAAATAACAACCTACAATACAATTTTAATTAATTACAGTATAATGAGCATTTATTTTCAAAATCAACTGACAGGAAGCAGGTATGCATAGCATTGTTTATACGATCTGAAACACCTTTAATAATAAAATGTACAAAAAAACTATGTAACCATGTAAATATATAGTTTACAAGTACCCAGGGGATTGTTGGTTTCCAAGCCAGGGAACCTTACAAGATGCAGATCTCATTACTCTTATTTATATTCCCTTATAGCAATTTATTTATTTATTTTGATGCATAAAATGCTGGGTTCTCCTGAAAAATCTGGAATTGTATGTCCATCTGCACAAATTTTACACAATTATTAGGATATAATTATTATACCCCTAAAATAAAATTATAAAACAGAAGTACTCAAAGACATTATTTCATTTCCGCATTCTTAAATCATAAAATATAATCTATAACCACATAAATTATGACGAAAACTGAATCAGTTTGAATATTTTAAAAACTGTTGATAAAAAATTTGCAACAGAATTTTTCGGAAAGCATACAATTGTCACGATGCTAACGTTTATAGTAATCGAGATCAAACAAAAAGAGCAGTGGAGAAATTAAAGATTTATATGGTTAAATTTAGTTAGCAAAGACCTGTTTATTAGCATTCATATAGCATTAAATATCTTTGTTTTTAGAACCATAGAATTGGGCATTCTAGATCTGTATTTACATACTATCAGATGAGTATGTAAATACATATCTATTACTGTGATATTATTAAACATGACAAATATCTATCTAACCTCAATATTTCTTAAGCGCTGCTCTAAACAACTTTCCTAGCCCATATATATACTTTTTAATAGATCGTCAAGTTTAGGATCATTGCCACCGATTTGGAAGAAAAGAAAAATTATTCCAATATATAAAAGTGCTAATAAGCACAATATTATAAACTATCGTGGAATATCAAAATTGCCAATTTTACCAAAAAAATATTTATCATACGCTGTTTCCATTACTTAGACCTACACTCATTTCTCAACAACATGGATTTGTAAAAAAACGCTCGATTTAATTTAACCTTTGCGAGTTTCTTGATGTCGTTTATCGCGCTTTAGAGAATGGATTTCAGGTGGATGTGGTGTATACTGACTACTCAAAAGCTTTTGACAAAATTCCACATTCATTATGAATAAAAAAATTCAAAGCAGTGGGTATACTTGGTGAACTGCTTAGATGGTTGAAATCTTATCTACGAGATAGAACTCAAGCTGTAGCTGTCAAGGGATACACATCTAGTTTTGTTCAAATTTCATCTGCAGTTCCCCAGGGATCCCATCTCGGTCCTCTTTTATTTAATGTATTTATTAATGACATTTACAATTGTTTTCAACACTACAATATCTTATTATATGCTGATGATAAATTTAAAATTATCAAAAATTATGGTGATTATGGTGTTATAACTTTTAAAAAAAACCAATATTATTTCAATATAAAATTTTCAACAATTCGCTTAATAGAGTGTGCGAGGTGAGGGATCTTGGGGTGCTTCTTGACTCTAGTCTACTATTCAGTAGACATATACAGAACATAACTGCCAAGTCTTATAAAATTTTGGGCTTCATTTTTAGACAAGGAAGGGATTTTAAAACTATTAAAACTTATAATATCCTTTACAACTCATTCGTGAGACCTCACTTAGATTTCGCATCTAGTGTTTGGAACCCCCAATACTCTAAGTATATTAAAGAAATTGTAAGTATCCAACATAAATTTCTAAAAAGATTGGTTTTTAAGTTTGTTTTGTGCCAATAGCCTCAACCTTATGTCCTTGGAAGAGGAGGATACATAGGGACCTCTTCTTTTTATACAACATTTTGAATAATTTGACGGATTCCAACTATCTTCTCAGTAATGTTTTAATAAATTCTAAGTAATTTAAAAAACACAAGTATTTTTGATATAGATTTTTCAATTTAGTTCCAGTTTGTTTTTTATGTAGTACTATAATTTTTTTACTTTTTAACTTATTTCGATTGTAATTTCACTCCATGTATAAAAACCAGTGGAAACTTTGCTGGCAAATATGTATTATTATTACCTATACCTTTATAGATGTAATATAACTGCTGTTTGTTTCCCTGTATACAATAAAATAAAATAAAATGTCTTTAAGGGACCATACTAGATGAGTTTTATTTTTATACAGTCTAAGTTAATGCTTGATTACATTCCACCTGAAGGAAAGTGGAAATGTAGTCATAGGCGCATTAACTTAACAACTTTTTCGCACTTCTCTTAAAGACACCTACATTGTATCCGGACAGAAATACCGACGCAGGCAAGCCTGTTCCAATCCTTTGCCGTGCGAATCAAAAAGGACGAAGCAAAGCATTTCGTTCGGGCAGGATGAATATCCACAATGTAAGGATGGATATTCGCTGTGCGTCAGGATGTCCGTTGGTGGAAGGAGGATTTGGGAATTACATCATGTAATTCCTCTGCACAATCTCCAAAATGTATCCTATAGAATACTGGCGATTCCAGGCTTGTCTTCAAGGTGTTGTAACGTAACGTAATGTGACATTACTTGCTAGTTCATTTACAATTCGAAAATATTTATTGATATTTTTTTATTGAGATGCTGGGCTTTTATTGTTATTAATATCTATTATTATTATTATTATTAAAAATGAGCCGATTCTATAAAGTTGTAAATTTACATATTTATACGAATTTTAATTCGTTAGAAATATCCTTAAACTTTGTATCAGAAAATACCATTAAGTAACATTTTGGCTGAATATTAACTTACATTGGGAAACTGATTAGGAAAATTGATTAGGAAAATTATTAAATCACCCCGATTTTGAACCGGATTTCTGTCGTATCTTTAATTTACATGATATATTATCATTTACACTGGCTTTCTGAATTAATATTTGATATAAAAATGAAAAAATTAATACTAATTTCACGTCACACGGACAAATCAGAAGAAATAAGGATTCTGAAAAACAGCTAGTTCTCTAACTCTTAACAATAAACAATTTTAAATAATCCTACGAACTTACGAGTCGTAAAACTGAAACTTACGTTTACATACGAAATAAATAAATACGTAATACATTTTAATTACAAGTTAAAGCTCTTTAAACCAAGAATTCGTATGGGAGTAGTTCAAAGCAGCGTATAACGAATATTGTATAATTGTATCGCAACTTGGGAGTTTAAGAGCTCTGGGAAACAAAACTTTCTGAATAGGCTTGTCGTTATACTCGGCACCGATTACGTGTTAGAGTATCGTTCGCAATGATTTGTATGATAAATATAATTATCTTAATCCGTTGTATCTTATGCTGTTTTAACAAATGTTTTAGTGGACACAATTTATACAACACAGATATTTCTACTTCCATACATACTTGTAAAAATAATTTGATTGCATTCTTTAGGTAACATTAGATTTAGAAGTGTCAATGGTTTAGACAATCTTTAATTTTTACTTTTTATTTTAGACAAACAGGCTCTTAAATTTAAGGTCATTAGAAGATAATTAAATACTTAAACGTGAACAAGTGATAGTGTTTGAGGTGTTTTGCAATCATCTGTAATGGTCCACTCGGCGACACGTATTAGGAGTCGGTAACGTGTGATTCGTTAGTGAGATACGAGTCAAAGCTTTTAATTCAGTTAAGCGAACTTGTGACCAGAATTGACGCCTTTGGATTTACAATCCTATATTTGTTTTTCCTAAAAATACATGTACAATTACAAGACTTACATTACATATTTTGTTTATTGTTTTTAAGAAAATTTTTAGTAAATATATGTATTTTGTGTATTTAGAAAGACAAAAACGAACAAAAAATATCCATCACTGTACTGTACGTACGTCAATAGCCAACAGTTCACGCCGCGTTTCCAAGTGAATCCGAGCTCATGAATAAGGACCCTGAATGGGTTCGCTAATAGTCGGCATTTCAGCAAGAATTGAGGATAATTATATGTCATAAAAATAAGTTTATTATATTGAGTAAAAACTACATGGAAAATATATTTTTTTGCCCGTAATACGTTTCTTGTATCTTATACATACTTATTTAAAATATATATACTTATTCAAGATTAGCTATTTTTTAAAATTACATCAATATAATAAATAATTATTATTACTTTGATAAATTAATAAAATCTTCTTTTATTTAAAACTGAAATCATAATAGTTATTTTCTAAAAAAATATTTAAGTTATGTTTTATGATAAAACACCAGTTTTACAAAGACATGTTCCTTTGCTTCTTTTATCCTTCTTTTATAATTTATGGTTCTTCTCCTTATTTGTATTATCATTTTAACAATTTTAGTGGTTATTTATTAAATTTGTTGTTGGTTATTTGCTATATTATTTTGTAAGAAATATACATATATTTTCTTACTTGTTACTTGGATGTTATTAACTTTTAATAAATAATTCTACTTAAATTATTATATGTTAGTATTTATAAAAAAAAAAAAGATCTATTTTCAAAGCCATCTTTGTGCAAGTTTCATTTATGAGTATTGTATGTAAAGCTATTGTAATAGTTATTATTTTTTAACTGAAGATGCTTATTTTCATGAGTCGTAATAGGTAATTTACGTGTTGATTTATGCTGAGCAGCGCAGACAAAGAATCAGGAATGAAATAAGTTTTGCTATAAATACAACTTTTATAAGACTGTTGTGACGGAAGTGTTTTCAGCTCATTCTGTCTGTTACATTCCATACAAAATAATTGTACATTAAAAATATCACGTAAATGACAGAACATTAAGCGTATACAAAATTTTTTTAAATCATGATGTTTTTTTAAATGCTTTCGGTATTGATAGCTCTGAAGCATTTGGTACATTAATAGTAGCAGGGCTGGTGAAGGGTAAAAACATTACGAAGGTACGCAATGTAGCATAGAACACCTTTTAGCATTAAAAGTTCTTAAAACTATTAATTTAAAAGCATATTGCAATTACAAAATTTGTTGTATTACACTTATAATATTTCTCTTTTTAAAACTACATGTATATGTCGGTCTAACTACGTCTCAATATTAGAACTATAAAAAATTTGTAAAAGGTTTCTTTTTATTAATAATTGAATATAAATTTCTTATTAATAATTTGTCATATGTTATATTTACTTAACATTACATAACATCTATTCTAAGTGACGTCAAGAGTGACCTCTCCAGCGACTAATAAAAGTTTGTTCATTAGAGTATCAGCAAAGTCGTCGGGCGACTTTTAATTTCGTTCTTGTCTAATTTCAAGTTAAGTTGTTTTAAAAGTAACTCTGTTTTCTGGCTTCTCAGCCTTTATTAAACTATTTTTATACTATGAAGCATTTAGAAACTTAAAGTAAATTTTTCTTATTATATAGTTACAAAGACGAAAGACCAAAGAGTTATAAACCTGAAAAATATTAAAATTTTTAATAAGTTTAAATTAGTCATAAAATTAGTTCAAAGTCAGAAGTAATAAAAGTGTCAAAACAAGATTTTGGTCACTATAGAATGGTATTTATTATATCAATTAATAACATGAAACTTTTAACCAAATAGTATTAACTTACTCTCGGCTAATGGTTTAAAACTCCGCTTCTCATCATAAATACAAAATAATATTATATAAAAGTGATCATACTCTGTTTTATGTTATTTACACAGAAATAGTTCCATGCTATATATAACATAGTGAGTTTATAAAGAGAGCGAGCGCGCGGCGTGTGATTGGCAATCTCCTGCACGGTGACCACCTGACGCTCTTACACCATTTACTTACATACATACATTTGTCACTTGTACTACTTACAGAAACTAATTTATTTTGTGACTCAATTGTCAATCTCTTTAAGTATGTAGGTGGGGGATGGGTGAAAATATCCGACGCTCTCATTGGACAGGCCCAAGGAATGCAAATAGTTTGTGTATCTTTTCTTTGACAGTAGTATTACGAGCTGTAATTAATTATTTACAGCGATAATACCCTTCAATTCATATTAATTTTTATTACTGTACTAGATCAACCCATAAAATTGGTATCATGGCTAAGAGAGGCTTCTAATTTTAATTAATATTTATCAAATATGTTTTATTTATAGTATTTTTTTGCTATTTCAAAATTATTTACCTATTTTTTTTACTTATTAAAATATAAAAGAGACTGTACAAAAATAAAAGAGCTACATATTTGTTCTATTCCGTGCTTCGCATACTAATTCGTCTAGGCGAAGACAACATTTTAAAAATCGGAGTTTGTAAGATGGTTTTATATGTATATAAGAGTAAATATCCCATAAATAAAAAGTTTCATTTATTAATATAATTTCTATGTAAATTTAAATTCGTAGACAAACTTAAAACTTTGTGAAAACTGAAGGTTGAGGAATATATTAACTCTAAATGTAATTATTTTAAACTACTATTTAAAAAAACCTGAATTCATTTTAAGATTTTTTATAGAGCATTCAGACTGGGCTATGAAGAAAATTTCTGCTTCTTAGCTCTCATAAACTATTATTTTATCTTGTTTTTGAACAGCTGGAGCGTTAGGATGGACGTCTTTAATATTATTACCATCTTTAACGCCATTTTATGAACAAAGGGTTGCTTAGATAATTTTCCAAGTTTATTTAAAAACTTAGTACAAAATTGATGTACAACGAAGTAAAGAAATTTTCCGTTTTTTAAACCGAGACGATAATAGCTGACACAGACGAGACATTAAAAGCGTTCGCGTAAACCACTTAGCAGGAAGTATAAAAACTGCTTTACAGAATAAGACTACGTTGCATCTCTTCAATTAATCAATTATCAACGTCGTTAGTAGAAGTTCTACCCGCTGCGCCAATTTATGATAGCCCCCGACTCGCCGTCAGATGTATTCAGTTTGCAGAAATTTGGTCGACATTCAAAATGTTTAAGAGATCTTCTTAAAATGGACAAATCAATAATGCAACGACTTTTGATTGTTTGAACGAGACGTAAAACTTTTATAGCATCCATAGTATTTCACTTTAATGTGCAACTTGTAATTTTGTCAGTGCCGTTAAAACATTTTGTTTTCTTAGATCTTATTCGTGTTTTCTTCGTATAACATTTAAAAAAATATATTCTTTCAAAGTACTTATTATTTATGCATATAATTTATTTTTCCGTTGGAAAAACCCGTTACGGGTACCTCGTCGGCCCAGGGTGGTGACGGTGGGGGGGGTGATGTGGGACTACCCGGCAGCATAGAGGATGCTGCCATTTTTAAGGATACCCACTAAAAAACCAACGATTGCCCTCTGCGCCGTAATGGGACGTCACGGGATCGCGTTAGCACACACCGTGACGCCCCGGCGAGAATTAATTCAGTCCTAAGGCAACATTATTTAAGTATACCGATAACTTCTTACTGACTTTATTTGCATAGTGAATCTATTATTATATCTCTAAAGTAACTTTTAAAAACTATTTTATCCATCTTTATTGTAAATATAAAAAAGTTTTTATGTATTTTTTATTAAAGTTATAATTTTATTTTACTGTTGTCATTTTACATTTTACGATAAGTACAGAATATTTATATATGTTGTTATACTTTAAGTATTGTAGTTTTGTCATGTGTGTTAAAATTGTTATTTTTGTCTCATTTTTTTACTGTTACACTCAAAATGAATTCAAAGTGTGAGAACCAGGCGAGCATACTCTGATACACTGTGATCCATCCCCAGAGCCGATATATAACACAATGGAGGAATATCATTTATGGTGTATATAGAGTGAATGGTTCGTTCAAACATGCCGTTAATTTACAACTATATCAATTAACGCATGCCGCGTGTAACATAATATTAAAATTATAATAAACTTAACATTTTGTACAAATATTTGCTGTTTAATTGTTTGTTATTGATTTATGTAAATGTTATATCCCATTGTTGAATCAAAAAAAGATATGTAAAATTAAAAGAGATAGCTATTCGGATTCCATGTGTTTTATGTATTTTTCTATGAAATTATATTAGAATTAAGTTTATGATTTTACAAAATGTTTTTTGACATCTAGTCTAATATTATATTACATTAAAAGATTGTATCCCTTAAATATATATATATACACATATAGAAATGAATTAGTGAGCTAATATATTATTATAAACAGGCCACGAGACTGATCTTATATAATGTCAAGTTCATATGTATATACAATTACATTTTCTTGTCTTGTTATTGTTACTAAATCACAAAGATGCTAAATGCTGAATGAAAACACAGACGAACAAAACTTAACGTCATAAGACGATCGAAACAAGATTTTAAAGAGGAAATAAAAGCCAACTCCTCAAAGCTAAGAAAAAGGGAGATTCATTTGCGGAGATTGTGCAGCTGTTAATAGACTTAGGGGGTTTCAGACGACTTCACGAAACGAGGCAGGTGAATGGTAATAGGAAGACAAATGATTAAAGTTATTATAAAATAGAAATGAACATTGTATTTATATAAAATTAAGATGAAAATGATTTAAAAATTCGAAACAATTATTTGATATTAATAATATAAGATTTAAAAAAAAAAACAAAATAAAAAAAGGAAAAAGTAAGTTTTAATCATTTTGATGACTTGTAGTTTTAAATAATATAAAATCAAAAGAAAACCTGTTATAGTTTTAAAATTCCTAAAATATCTATTAAAAGAGAGGTTTGGGGGGCAAATCATTTAAAATACATATATTAACGTAACGTAACTAATTTTGACACTGATATGAATAAAAAAATACAAATGTTACAATTTCTTCTGTATTCTGTAATGGTACTCTTAATAGATTTAAGTGGAAACGATTCAGCTAGAGGCATTGTGATTTTAAATTAATTTGCTTCAGCTAGTAACGTAAGATCGGGAAGCACTTTGTCCGGAATCTTTTGAGAATTTTCTATAATGTTTAATTGAAACAAGAAGAATAGAAGAATAATTTGATATTTAAATTTAATATTATTATATAATTTTTCATATTAAAAAATTTACTCATGTATCTAACAAAGCTCTGTTTTATCAAACGATTTATGATGAAATTACTAAACCTTTATAAATTTTATATTAACCATAAAATCTGTTTTCCATTGCTTTCTACAAAAAGTACAAATTATAATTATTTTGTTCAAGTTTCTAATATAAATTGACAAATAACGTAATCAATGAATGACAAAACACATAAAAATATACGAGTCTACCGCTTAACCCGCGAATGTTACCTCGGGTCATTTAGGCAGATATCCCAGATTTATGAAGAGTGATTTTTAACCCTGTATCACGATAGCTAACCGAGCGCGTTTGTGATAAACGACACATTTTGGAACCTGAATTTGTGTTGCATGTCAGTTTTTATCAGAGTTTTTTTTGGTAGGAAATTGTTCATGTTCCCGTGATTGATGCAGGATGTTTGCTTTATATTTGTGAGTTACGTTTGATTTTATTTATTGGTTTTTGGTTTCTAACATTACGGAGTCGAGTTATTGTTTCAGTGACGTGACGACTTTAATGAGTATCGATGGCGTATTTAGGGTTGGTGAAGTATGATTTGTTGGATGTATTTTATATAAGTAGTGAAATTTGGACAATAGTAAATAAGCATTATTTTGAAATGAATAGGGTTATATAACCTAAAGAAAACAAATCCAAAGTGGATTTGGGGGCTTAATGTTCGAGACAATACAGAAATCGTTAATCATAGCCGAAGTAGCCGGCTTGACTGCTAGTTAACAAAACAAGTTTATTTGAAACTTATAGCCGGCAAGATTTACTGTTCATTATATAATTCCTATAAGCTAAGTGCCAGTTGATTTAATTGTGTTAGCTATAGCAGTGGCTCTTTTATAATACACCAATCATTATTTTATTTTATATCTAATATTTAAGCAATGAATATTCAAATATGAATTTTAAACTTTTAATATTGTAAACATGGAGGAAGATAGTAAATTTATTTTAAAATTAACTCGTTAAGCATTTAATAGCTCTAATGAAGTATTTTGGCTAAAAAAAGAAGCTTACTCAAAGTGAACCGCCATTTTCTACATATTTTATAATTGAAAAAAAAAACAAAAACCAAGAATATACATAATTATCATAAACTAAATCACTCAAGATTCAATCGTTGTAAAATTAATTGCATTGATTCAATATTTTGTTAAGTATCTTAGTCTCATATCACCATCCCTTCTTGGACATTCTTTGATGTAAATGTAGTTGCGAACTAGAAGTTGTAGATATTGTATGGAGATGGAAATAATATAGTAACATACATATATAACAATATAGTGAGGACCAATTATAAAACAAAATATTAAGTAAATTGTATAGCAACTAACTGTTTTTGTTTCAAGTATTTCGAACGCTAATAATTAAATATAGCATAATATATAAAATATAAAATATATATACGATTTAATAAATCATAAAATTTTATCACTATGAATTTTACTACTTCGTTCCATCAAAGTTTTATTTAACTCCGACTACAGTATAATATGTATGCCAGATGCAAAGTTTCCAACCCATAAATGAGTCATGGGTTTACAAGCCATCAAAACAACGTAAAAGTGTCGTGTTTGTGGTACGCGTGACGTCACACAATCCTTTGGGATCAATAGCTTTACGCATACCCCCTTATAATAAAACATCTTTGTATTATGTTGCCTTATATAAAAATTATAGCTATTTTATTCATTTTAATGAGGACTTTAGAAAAATATTTATAATAACAACATCCAAAATTACCCAAGCTATCAAAAATTCTAAAATATGTATTTTTATGCTCTGAAAGTAAAATGATGGCTCAAAATCTTATTTATTTTATATCTCGGAGCTGTCTTTTTGTAATTACTGTACAAAAGTTTTTTTATGAAAGAGCCATCCCATCCAATAAAAAATAGGGAGAAAATCTTAAAATGAAACATGTAAAAACGAATTCTTAATTCCGCCCACCATTTCGTAAATCGAACGCGTCATCAATTAAATTACTTGCCCCAAAGCGCCATTGTAATGTACAAAGCGTAAATTTTAGCAATATTATTATAACTGAAATCAAACAAAATCAGTCTCTAAGAAGTTGTAATAAAACTCACCACAAACGCAGTAATGTAGAGAGTGGGGTAAGATGGAACAGTATGAAAATTCCCCTAAACTGGCGAAGGGTAGTGGGTCCCTAGGGGATCTTTCTATGCAACCGTCTGTAGTCTTGCATTCGTCAGTGTTTGCACTCGTGTAGGGGGATAACAATTTCATTTCCGAGTATACATTTTAGATGATGCTAATATATTAAAGAGTTTTGTATAAGGAACTTTGAGGAAATAATTAATATTGGGTTTAGTATTAGGGTAAGAGAAAAAAAATTAAACAATGTTTAATTTTTAAATAAAAAACAATTTTTTATTAAAATAATAATAATAATTTAATTCATTAAAATGAAGTCCATTAAAATAAAATCCAACATTAATCAATAACCCTAATTGTACTTCCTACAAACAATAAATCAGTAATTTAATCCGAGTTATACAATTCAGTGACAAATCGCCAAACAACTGTCAATTTTGCGATCCCTTCTGATCGATCTGTCGAATGGTATTATACCATTCACTTTCATTCACTCGGGGATTAAGACCTTTATAGATGGTTTACTTGAAACTGAGGGGTAATAATTGCAATGGGACTTGGACACGCAAACTGCAATTTCAATTGACAACTCCTTCATTTATTTCTTCTTAAAGCATTTGCCTATTTTATGAGGCGACATTGGCGACGTCTTTATTAATATTGCCTTCGAATTAAAAACTATATTTTAATATTGCAAAAATATTCAAATTTTATAAAACCTTTGAAAAGAAAGACCGGAACATTGTCGTATCTATCAAAATTCCATTCAATTGAGTTATTCTATTACCATACGTGACTCGGCACAATTTCGTTCTCTCTTTATTTGCGATCTGTTATGAATTGTCCATCTCAGAGGAGCTGGACACTTACTCTGACATAAGATCACTTATTTATTATAAGAGTATGACGGACAAATTTTCCACATCATCTCAGATAAAATACGTAAATCATTCGTGGTATTTCATTATTTGTATTAACCTATCATACTTGTGTTATGAAATAAAATATTTATATTTTTGTCACTCAATAAAAATGCATAGATGTCTTCTTTGTAGAACTTTATACAAGTAACTTTCTATTCCCACATCAATAATAAGTCCAATCTATAATTTATTCATAAACATTCACAGGAGTGCTGCGAACAAATCAGAACTGCTATCATTTATTGTTATAATTGAGGAAATTAAGATTTGAATGGAGAAACCATTATTATAATATTTGTTCCAAGTCGCCTCAAGCAAGCTATAGAAACGATAAATTAAATTGTTGTGATCCCGAAAATTATATGGAGTTCGGTTAAGATGATGAATAGAGCTACACGCTCCATTTTGAATTCCGTGTCTTGATATTAAGTTGTTAATTTGAAATATTTAAGTATCGTATTATAAACAGGGAGTAAGTTAAACTTTGTAGAATATTAGGAATTCTTGTAATATATATTTTACATTAAAGTTATATCAAAACACGTAAATATATAATAAATCTAACAAAAATACACATGTACATGGGAATCTTAAATCTAAATAAGATAATTAAATACCTTGGAGTTAACCATTTTATTTATGAAGCACGTCATATCTAACATCTTATATAATTAATTTTATTAAAGTTTAGTCATATTACAACTGCAGTCTCATAAAATTACTGAGTTATATT
Source organism: Mechanitis mazaeus (assembly GCA_959347395.1). Taxonomy (NCBI): domain Eukaryota; kingdom Metazoa; phylum Arthropoda; class Insecta; order Lepidoptera; family Nymphalidae; genus Mechanitis; species Mechanitis mazaeus. The sequence goes on from OY365743.1 coordinate 14,908,153, forward strand.
AAATTACTCTTAGAGGAATATCTTAAGACGGTTAATTCTTCCCGCACCCACCCCGGCAAGATATCAGTGTCACGCAGATTCGTTCAAACATGTACATGCCCTCAAGGTGGCTATTAAGAAATACAAGCGTACATAGAATTTGAAACAGTTCCCCCAGCACTAGCAGTGCACCAAACTTCTGCATCCAAATTACCTCAGGGAATACCCGACAGAGCGACGTGAAGTTTATTTTACTACACATATTATATAAAAAGTAGCATTGTCTTAACGCTAAATACTTCATACCAAAAATTCCTTTTATATAATGAGATATTAAAAAAAACTTTAAATTTAATGGTATATATAGTTTTATGTAACAACACATGACACCAGTTTAAAAATGTTTTCTTATATGAACGAGTAATATATTTATTTTGAAAGGAATAAAAAAAATGTAATTTAAATAATACAATGTTAGTATATATGCTAGCGCTTTAATAATAGAATCCCACTTTCATGATTATAAAGTTAATAGGAACTTACGTGCTTATTGACAATGTTAAATTATCTTCAACAAAGAACTTTAAACTTATAATTTAATTTGTAACTTATTTTATTATTGTTTTATTCATGTTTACAAATATTTGTTCATCATTATCAAGTTTAAATACATAAATAACAATAATTTGATGGTTCTTTTATTAAAATAAAATCATTATTCATTAATAAAATATTGAACTTTTCAAAATTGTATGTTGATGATCATATATCATATCATATTACTTTAGATAAAAAGTCTTTGGCAATAGATATTATCATATAAAAGGACAGCTCCGAACCCACTGACCCAACAATGCCTATTTTGCAAAGTTCCCTTGCAATTAATAAAACGAAGACAGATCAATCTACCCGTAATACATTTTTGAAAATTATTTATTAAGTAAATAATATAAAATTTTGTATTAAATTTTCTGTTTAGATCTAAACAAACAGATTAAGTAAGTTTCTTTGTAATCAACAAAAGAAACTGCTGCCAAAAGTTATTTTAATATAAAGAGAGTTTATTTTCGCTCGAACATTTCCTTTTATTACTGAATATTCTTTTATTTTTCTAAATAATAAAACTAATATTTTTTTCATTTTAAATTTACCCCGAGGACTGTTACAATTTTAATTGTAATAACGTACGCTCTGCAAATGGTATATACAATTTGCTTGTTAATAAATGTATGTAAAATTGAAATTGAAAATTTATAATTTTTTTGTGTGTATTTTTTTTACTAAATCTGATATTATTTTAATAGAGTTATATTTTAATTACATTACTGAGATAGCCTTTGAATATATAATAAGATAACTTTAAAGTACTTAATAAGATTTTAATTTTTAAGACAGACAATTTTTAAAGATTTTCTTTTTAACGACTCCGTGTCTTTAAATCTGCATCAGCTTTAAAAATACATAAGAATACAACACAAATATATTATAACTCGTAACAAATAGAACATAAATAACATTAAATCCCTTGTCTGGTTTCTACACTTACAAACCTCCCTCCCCCCCTCCCTTAACTCCTATTAAAACTCTTATCAAAATGAGTTATGACTCTAAAATTGCCGTTCTCATTTATTATACGCTTGGAGTATTTAAATAATACAATTAAACTGATGACTAAAATTATTACTCTAAATTATATACAATTATATACATTATGTACAAACGATTTCAATGACTTTTGATATTGTACTAATTAAAGCTTAAGAAAAAATATTAAAAGTAGTACAATTAATACTAATACTATATTATTAACATTATTAGGTAATATTATTATAATACCATACTTATAAAACCATAAAAGTATTACCATAAAAAAAGTAAATGAAGGTCCTAATTAGAATATTTCAGGAACATTAAATTCCCTGATCCGGGGTCCTTTTTAACGATTTCTAGCGCCATTTAACTAAACGTATTAGCAAGGGTTGTAAACTGATCAAGTGAGAATATCCAATGTTTTTATTTGCTCAACTTGGAGGGGTTCACCGTCCTGTGCTATTTGGGATAGGATTTTTTTCCGTATTAAGCTCTTAATTTACATAATTTAATTTGCTTCTATTGGTACATGTTGGATGGTCCTTATATCGGAAAGTATTACTTATGTGCCATAGAGTGCTTTAATTTAAGGATAATTACAAAATACACGACTTTTACATGTTTTTTTCAGATATTATATTATTATTATTTACTTAGGTATATTTTTATTAAAACAAGAACTAAAAATATAGGCTTCTAAAATATATATATTATCCTTTTTGTACTAAAATTAAATGTGGCTTTAAATGTTAAGAATAACATTATTTTTTCATTTGGTATCATTAGTAACTAAATATCCTTATTATCGACCTCGTTATTTTGAATTTTAAGCAATATTTTTTTTATTTTCTGAGTTGACCCTTCTTTTGATTTTATTTTGTTGTTGTTTAATATTCGGGCTTGTTTTGAATACATAAAAACTGAAAATATAAAATTATTAAAAACAACATATCGAAAAGATGTGATTATTTTATTATTAAAAAAATATATATATTATTGCTTTAAAATTTATAAAAGATTATATTATTTTGTTTTTCTAAATGTTACAATAAATGTCGAAGCTAATATTGAAATCAAAAGATTTTTTCAGTTTGACTATTAGAATCGCGTATTTCTAAAAATGAACCAACGCGCGGTGTCCCCTGGGCAAAGAAACGTGGGGGCAAAATTAAAATTATTACGAAAGAAATGTTCATCGAGACAGAATGTCTACGTGCGCATTAAAATCATTTTCTACCTCGCTTCACATCAGCAGGTGTGACTTTTTTAGTCAGATATGTTTAAATAAACTACTGCGGAAACACAATAACAAATGTTTTTTTTTTATATTTGTGTTAAAAGCAAAGGGTAATACATATAGGGGTCAATGATCCCACATGCAAAGATACGAATGCAACGTTAGTAAAGTAACATACTATGCTTTACCGCTTTAGAGAATCAGAAGGATGAAGAGTAAAACACATGAATTTCCATCTCTTTCTTTCCGTCAAAGCATATCATATTTTATATTTGTTATAAAATGTATGTTCTTATTGTAGTTAGTGCATATAACCTTGTTATGTTTATATTATCTATGTTTTGAATACAGAATTTATTTTCTATTTTAATTAACATTTAAGTTTCTCAAATGATAACTTATTATAAGGCAGTGGTACAAATGCAGTGATTATTAATGGCACTTGGACAAAGTCGTTTTAGAAGGTTGGAAAATATGGATATGCCAACGGTCACTTCTGGAGGCGCGGATCTGGTTACTTCTCTGATACTAAACTGTCGGTTTGTTCGACGTGATTGCGTAGTGTTTGATATGGAGCTGAGATTGTGGTTTTTGTGCAGAATAGAATAGAAGGTTAACAGTTTCGATGTTTTTGTTTTGCCTTACTGACAATATGAACTTGCATCACTGAGTCTAAATGATGACGGCATTATCATTTAACAAAAGCTCGAGTAGCCAAAACATCGAAATCAAAACGCTGAGCTAAACATGATAACGTATTTATAATTAGGAAAACTAAAGGCTGTTAAATAAAAGTTTCTTATCTGAAATTCTAAGCTAAATTAATAAAACAATTACCTTGGAATACCTTTGAGAAGTAAAATGAATATTCACAATTATTAATATTAGAATTCATCCAATTACTAAGCAAAGAAACAAAGTAAAAAGTTTTCACCAGGATTTTATAAGCTTTCAAGCGTTCGGTCAGTTTATTATCCTACAAATTTTACTCAACCACATACAAGCCATGTTTTATCTCAGTAAAAATTAAATATTCACGGCGAAGGAATTAAGTGTCTCTGCACTAGTTACTGCATTGTAACTACGTTAAAGTAGTGTGATAGGAACTTCAATATTAGTATGCGAGGTGTGAAGCAGAAATTGTTATAAATTAACTTTTATATTAAGAAATTATTTGAAATCTATTTTTTTACTCTATAATAATTGGATACACGGAATATTTAAAAATAATAATAATTGACTCTATATTAGTCATATTGAGTTTTAAAAATAACATCAATAATTTATACAAAATTTATACAAATATTTCTGTAATTAGTCATATCATGTAGTCATATCATATTTAAAACATAATAAAAACGCAATTAGATATCATATATATATCATATATATATATATATATATATATATATATATATATATAACCTATTTTAATAAACCAACATCCATACCACAACAAAGTAAACTCTTTAGTTCTCCCACGCGTCAATTTTCCGCGCGATAACTTCACGATTCGGTACTAATTTAAAAGTTTTCCCGTGTTTTGGACGGACCATTACTCCCTCCAGTAGCTAATGTTTAAATTTATTGCTTGCCGTGCATTTTTATTTGAAACGAAATAAAAATCACTGCTTGAGAAATTGAGACGCTAACTTGGCAGAACCGTTTCTCTTTAAACATTGTTGTTTAGATCAAACCTGGAATTAAAAGATAAAAGAAACAAAAAAATAAATATTTATTATATACAAAACTAAACAGCCTGTATAAATCCTAGTTTCTTATAAAAAATCAATTCCCATCGCTTCAGTTTCGTTATGGGTGCGTCCGCGTCGACTGTCTTACTTTTTTTGTATTTCCTGAAAAAATCACCATCAACCTTGACTCGCTGATCACAATTACCCCTAGTACCTGGGACGTCGTTTGGAATACATTTTGCATTTTTAGATCGGGGATAGAATAACCAACGTTTAGATCCGAGGCCATCGCTTTTAAGAATTTCTTGTATTTTATCTTGCTGCTTCTTAGTGGCTAGATACTTTGTGGCACACTTTTTATGCTTGCTTGCTGGAATAAATTGATTACTTGTAATTGTAAGTTTACTTGTTTTTTACTATTTGATGCTTAATTAAAGATAAAACTTTTTAAACTAACGTGTTAAGTACATCACTCTGAAGGCGTCCAAGAAACTTGGTTCAGTTAAGTTTAGTTTCCTGCTTCCAGAACGAGATAGACTCCGACCTTTAGAATGAGTTCTGGAACGAGGTCGAGAGAGAGATCGGGACCGGGATCGGGAATGACTTGGCGTTCTTCTTGAACGTGAAGATTTCGAACGACTTCTGGATCGTTTTGTATCACGATGTTTATACTTACGTTGCTTTGGGCGACTTGGTCTGAAAATATATATATTTTTTATTTGTCTGTTATATTTTCGTAAATAAACTGTAGACTGGTAAATAATATAATTTTAATGATACAACCAAAGTTAGTCAAATAAAAACTATTATTATTATTATTATGAACTTCTTAAGACGAATTTGACCTTATTATATAATAAATTAAATCACTTAAAGGACCTGTGAGTTCTGCAAATATTTAAACTGATCTGAAAGGTCACAAGCTATTTACCTCTTGCTTTCTCGCTCTCCATTCAATGTCTCCATTCCATAATACTCTCCAAATCCGTCACCACGGTCCGGATAATCCCCACCAGGGAGCCGCATTTGAGGAAATGCAGGGGCATATTGATATCCATATCCATCCATTACCACATTCGATCAATTTTCTAAATACGGTATTTTTATATTACATTAGGCTTTTGGCACTGTCAAATTTAGTTTTAAAATATAATGTCATTTTTTATAATGAAAAGAGGATATTACATTTTTATTTTTAATTTATTCCTTTACATGACTACTTATTTTATATATTCCGTAAATGGTACTTATGATATATATATTTAGCTGCGTTAATAATAAGTCAGTCATTTATTAATGATCACATTACCATTTACAAGTTTTCTAGTTAATACAGATTTCTATTATATTAATGAATAGCTCAATGATTAGAATGGCTTTAAGAAAAGAAATATTCATTAAAAATAATTTCAAAGTAATTAATAATATGAAGAAAAAACTCTATACTCGACTTATTGAGCTGAGCGAAGCGAAGCTCTTTATTGCTCAAATTTTCACCACTTTGTTACCCTACTCTTCCTTCAATTTACGAGCTACATGCACGAAGTTTTGCAAACATGCGCATGATGAGCAAAACCCGTTCTGGATTGAAAATCAGCCGAATCGTAATTGTAGTTTTCGAGATAATCGATAAAATATGTCCCATATAGTTAACATATAGAACGTTTTTCTTTTGCGCGCGCGACCATTCCTACTATACTACTTCAGAGGCGTCAGACGTGCTTTCACCTCAGTCGTGTGTGAGACGTCAACCAGCAAACGACTCCGCTCGATTTTTTTTTACCGATTTTTTAAACTATTTTTTTTTCTTTAACTCTCCCATTTCTGTCTATCCTTTTCGATTAATATTATTTGCAATTATAAATTTGCTCAAAACAAGTATTGACATCAAATCATAATTTTAATCCATAAATAAATATATATATTTAAGTCTAGACATTAATGCGCTCGACTGTGTTTTGTTGTTTTAAATGTTTAAATAAACGTTACAAAATAAAAAGTTATTTTTTGTGTTATTTAAATTTAAATGCACTTAACACGGCTATAAAAAGAAGCACTGTCTCTTTTCTTGACAACATTTATAAGTTTCAGGAATGATTATTCCAGACAATTTACGATTGAAAGTTCAAACAAATTAACGATAAAAACAATAAATTTAAGATTTACGACACTTCATAATTGGAATCGGTTCTTAAGGAAAATACGATTAACTTTGCGATTTAAAAGAAAGAAAAATCCAAAAAGTAAGATAAATTAGGAATCAATGAATGCTTAATGACTCCCTCCATTAGAGGGTTTTGAGTTTGTGGAACACTTTAAAAAGAAAAATTTTAACTACTCCCCTTACAAGTTTGTGAAGTACACAGACGTAAAGTTAACAGAAGAAGCAATATAATAGCATTTTAAAATATACTTAATGTATCGACTAATAAAAGAAACATCTGATAGAAAAAGTAGGTAAAATCATAATTGTTTTAATATTATTAAGGTCTGAATAAAATAAACTCTCCAAGTTATATAATAAAATATAATATAACGTTTTTTTACCGAGATTATGTAAAAAAATTCATTCATTCATTCTAGAGGCTCTATTTGCGAAATGCTCTTAGATTTAACGCCGTTCCCCAACTTTCCTTCCTTCTATTCTTACATTTTAATATTCACAAACTCAAAGTCATTGAGACTCCGCTACTGTCTCAGTATGTTTAACTTTTTATCTTTGAAATATTATATAAATACAAGTAATTACAATTAAAATTTATTATTAGTCTTTAAACACGAATACATTTTATCAAATAAACATGAAAATTGTTATTATTTGTCCTTGTAGTTAATTATTCATTTCATTATAAATACGATTGTTTTTTGAAGTATCTAGAACCTTATTATAATTATATACATACAATAAACATTTATGTAAAATCCCAGTATTACTTTAATAAATACAAAGTCTCTGATCTGTAAAGTTTGTTATCTTTTGTTTTCTAAGTATTTATTTCGTACTTTATCTTTACTTTGAAACTTCTTCGTCATGACTTTCGGAAATTGCTTGGGACTTTATTTCTTTCCGTACTAAGATACAAATAATTATTATAGTTTTCTCTCTCATTCTTCAAATCCCTTGTCTATTAAGCTGTGTATTATTTTACAAAGTTTTGTATATTTAGGATCATTCTTGATAATATAATGTAGAATAAGTAACTGAATTGATATATTTGTTTTCTGGGCATAATGTATGTAGGATTGTTTTGTTTTATATGTATATACGCACTTTTTTTTTTCAAGCAGTATTATCATTCAATCATATTAATTTTTAATTAAACAACCTATTAGCTGCAGTTATTTATCAACTGCTTTAAGCTATATAAGTTATTCATATTACCCAAATATCCCTTTCAAGCAATTTGAAACTGTTAAAACATCGCAAAATCGCACTAATTAACTGAAAATGCAACATGTCAGTCGCAGACAGTCTCTACACGATGTTCCAAATCAAATAACAGTGTTGTTATGCTATTTTAAGCCATATTCTTTAAACATGAAGTTGAATTTACTTTGACATGGATATTGTACATTTTCCCAACTTTTCCTGTAAGTGTTTAAAAGCGTAATGAAATCGTTCCCGGCTGCCACATGTCATCAAAATGAGTAGGATTTTTCTAAAATTCATGCTTTAATACGACCACTTGGGGTCTATAAATGAATTTGGAAGTAATGAGAGATATCACTCATTAGGTCGTGAAAATAGAAATGCTTTAAAAATATCAAACATTTTAAATTCTTTTCAATAAAACTATTTTACGGATATAACGCGTTTATTTAAACATTTTTTTAATTTGAACCCGACGTTTCGAGTGCTTTGCAGCAAACATGTTCTCGGTAAGACGAGATGATAGTGTCTGTCAGTCAGTCAGTTAAATTGTCATCTACCTCCAACGGTTCCTGATTTTGCGGGTATAGAGTTCAGGATGCACACAAAACTCACTAACTGTTTCTATGGGTCTTCCAGTATGTTCACAGACGTGGGATTTAATATTTTTCATGATAGGATCCCAGGTGTTCAATAGATTCCAACCATCTTCTCTATTAAAATTAGGACGTTTTTTAATTTCATTAGCCTCGCGAATCATTCTTGGTGTTCACGAGCGAGGATCTTTGATTTATCGAATCGGAGATAGTAGTTGGGCTTGTCTATTGTGTGTTCACTCACTGCCCATATCGACGTACGCTTATTTTTTAAATCTGAGATGTGTTCCTTGATCCTAGTACTGATACTCCTCTTTGATTGACCAATGTATGATAAGCCACAATCACAATCAAGTTTGTATACACCGGCAAATAGCAAAGAAATATTACTCTTTAGAAATGGCTCACTTTCTTATGTGGTTTATAAATTTTATTGTTTTTTATTGAAATTTGTTGTTCCCGTGTAAATCTTAAAAAACTTTATTTTAAATTCTTCTTTGCGTGTGATGCTTTCAGTCAGGTCATTACAAAAACTATACTTTACTGAAAACAAGTATAAAATATATTTACAACATAATTTCATTAAAAAAGTTTTAGAAATACTTCAAAGTATTTAAAATAACCTTGCGCGATATATTTTGCGACGGCATTCTTTCTAAAACGAGTCTCCTTGAGCCCCAACTTGGCACTTAGCCGTGCTCGACTCTCTAATGACGTGCCGAGTGTTGTACTAACTTTCCAGTTTCCACCCGGACTTGCATGAATATGGAACCTTTGTACCTCCCGCCTTCCTTCTATCCTGCTAATTTAAAAAGCACCCAGCCTATCACATGCCAAGCAGTTTTGAGCCTTATTTGAATTCATTTAAATGTGATATTTTTAAAGCACGTGTATTTTAAAATTGTTGAGATTTTTTCTTTATATTTTCATTTTATTTCAACACGAGTCCCTTTCAGCTGAATCCATTCACGCGGCATGTAAAGAATTTCCTTCTAATTGAATCTTCGTACTTGATTTACGTACGTATGTACTTGTACAAGATTTTATTCAGATTAATGTTTTTGGGGAAATAATTCCAAAAACAGGTTTTTCTTCTGCCTCTTACATTGTTTTTACTTGTTGCGAAATGTAAATATCATTGAATCAAAATTTATGCTCTTTATTATACTGCCTCATAAAAATTGGGCCGAAAAAAGTATGTTAAGTGTTTTAATTTAATACTTCACATTTTTTAACTGAAATATGTAACACTATGAAAATATAATTTTAGTTATTACAGAATAACAATATGTTTCCCATCATTACCAGAATATACCATTACAGCAATCTCACAAATCGCGACAAATGTAAAGTGTTGGAAAAGCATCCGTTTTTTTAACAAAATGATCCCTCGTCATGGACCTATGTCACTTCCTTAACAAGAGCGTGCCATGACAAATGCTAAACACCTTTTAAGTACGCCAAGTTACTTATGCGTTCTTCCTGGAGAATGTGGTCTTTATAACTACGAGGTTACTGACGTTACTCAAAATATTCACAATCAAAACCGCAACATTATTGTAACAACGAATACAGTATTTGATGTCGATGGATGAAGTGATTCTGTAAATATCGCGGCTTACTCGGTATTACTGCGTACATATATATCAATTTACCAAAATCTGTTCATATTCTTTAAAAAAATATCATACAATAAGTTATAAACAGAATTATATAACTATTTTTATACATAATATTTATAACATAAACATAGTTAAATGCTCTCCCTTGCAATATCATAAGAAGTACAACAATATTCTTAGCTTTTAACAGAAATGATAAAATGTAAAGAGTGTATTTATGTATGTCGAAAATTTAAAGATCAACATTTAAACAAATGAAAAAATATTGTAGTTAAGAAAATGTAAAACTTAAGAATATATTTAAAAATTTTATCTGCGTATCTATTTGTATATTTACGAGAAAAATACTAAACAGATTTTAAAGAAACTTTCTGTCAAAATTGTCTCATTTTTACGAAAAAACTTAATGTTTTTTGTTTTTAATTTCATTACAACAAAGTTCGTGGACTTTGATTAAATTTTGTGTGGTGCCTATTATTAATCTGAGTCAACAGATACTTGTATGATTTGCAATCCGAAAAACAAGTTACTTTTCCGATCTCAGTCACAAATTTGTTTTGGATATAAAAACAATATAACAAATTTTATCGAATTAAAAAGTAATTTGATGATAACTAAAAATACATTAACATTTAATAAGTTATATTTTGATATATTACGGTCTGTATTATAAACAAAAATATCTTTCGTATAATATGTAATTAAGGATATTCTTTGAAACGTTATTTGAGGAAACAATTACTGGGATCACGCAAAGCCCTACTCCATCTTAGACCTGTCCTTTATAAGAAATTGGTATTAAAATATTCTGTACGTAAAATACAATATGAAACATAATTTTTCCTTATTATTTCCTAAGTCCTAGCCAAAACGATATAAAACTTTAGAAACAAAGAAAAAAATGTATTTAAGATAAATTATTTCATAATTAGTGTTTGCGAATTTACAAAATGTAGTAATGATAATTTTTTAAAACCCATTTTTTTTAATTACCTTTACCTATTTATTAGTACAAGTAAAATATAGAATTAATTTAATTGGTCAGTCGTTATATATGTTAAGAGTTTTTAACTTTAAACACTTTGAAAACCTTTTAAAAAGCTCTTTAAAATGCACTTTAAACACTTCAAGTAAGTTGAGATCATTAACAATCCTTGGAAAACATATTTTTCACTAAACTATACAAAAGTAATTGTATATATTATGTTGAAATTATTTATTTAAATTTATAATAACTATAATCTAAAGTTATATATAAAGCGACGCGCATCTCACACAGCGATGATGGATAACAAGAAATGAACGAACCCACCGCAACGATAAATTATCACAACCCAAGAAGCCATAAAAAAGTAATTTCGTTCTAACTTCGCCGCCATCTTTTTTCGCGATTAATACAGAAATTAATTAATGGAAACAGATGTAAGCAACAAGTATTAATTCGGTACCGAAATCTCGCTGTTTTTATACCGTAGAAAGAAAATAAATAGTAGCTTGGAAAAATAATTTTATATTACGAGAATTTGAAAGATATATTATCGAGAAACAGTTTTAGTGTAGTAGTAGTAGTTTTATCCATTATTATATAGTTCATGATGAATTTGTAGTCATACAGCTTTTCTTGTACAAGCTAGTTTCAGTCTCAATATATCAAGATGCAAAGGAAAGCGGACTCTTTTATCTGTACTTAAACGCCTGTAAAAGCTACCAGTGTGTAATTCAGCATTCTCTGAGAAATCTAATTAGTATTGCAAATGAGACTTCACAACTTATTTACTTACTTTAGTGAAGAATAATTGCAATTTGAGTATCTTAATAACTAAGGTTGTAAAAAATATTTGTAAGTTTTTTTGATATAAAAAATGTACATTCAAATTATATATACAATAATTAATTGTAAAGTAGTTCGACGTCCTTAAAATTGTGTAATGTAAATATTATTGTCATCTATTACGATTATTATTTTATAGAATATATATTTTAATTCATTAAAAGAAATGTCTTTTCAATTTATTGATTCAAAATGATTTGACCAGTTATCACTAGTGTATGTCAAATAGAAGTGTCAGGAGGACTAAAAAACCTGAATTGTGCAGTCGTATATTTCATTATTTTGATCAATGTTTCACTGAATTCAATATTTATTAAGCATTTTTGGAAAACAAAAATAAACTTATGTAGTAAAAGGAAGTACCGCATACTACTTCACTTTGACCAGTCTGTCTATGAGTTACAGTCCAATGAGTACAAGTAGGGTCTACCACATGCAATTTTATAAAATTAAAATGTTTAAAATATAGTTGATGAGATTACAAAATATGTACAAATTATCGTTTCTACCTCACACATGATACATTTTCGAAAAACTCAGTTTTTCCTTCCGATCTGTCTGTCTGTATGTGTCTGTGTGTCTGTGTGTCTGTGTGTCTGTGTGTGTGTCGAATTTTATTTTTCGAATTTTGAAAAACTAAATATATATTTGGAATCAGCATCTAAATGTAAGATTCACTTTTCAAAATTATGTTGATTGTCCAACGGGAAGGTGGTCCGATCGGCCGCCGAAGTTACCGAATAATAGAAAAAAAATTTCGAATTTTTAAATTTTTTAAAATCCTCTCATAAACGACATAAAAAAAATAAAATAGCAATAGAAGTTGTTTTGTTTGTTAATTAATTTGCGAGTTATAATTTGCCGATTAGGAGTTTTTCATAGCGGCAAGCTCGATTGCCGCGTGTCAGATGTTTTTTTATGTGAAACGTCTTAAGAATGCTTTTGATTTAATTTCGATGTAACTTGCAATTTTCAAGCGACAAAGACAAAAACATTCAAACAAAGAGATAGATGGATGGATGGATGGATGAGTTTATGGACTGTAGTCTAAGCAGTTACCTGGAAGGTACCTATTTGCTTTAAATTTGAATTTGTTTTGATCCCTAGAATGTAATTCTCAGGAAAGATCCACCCAGATAGATTATTCTTATGTTTTGATGTCTTCACAATAAATTTTAAAGAAAAGGCTTTAACTTTAAAACTTTTACCATGTGTCGGTGTTTTTCTGAAGAGTTTGCGGTTGTTTGATGATAGAAGGGTAATAGGAAAATCAAGTTTTTTAGCTCCCGTACACACTCTTCGCAATGTATCCCCTAAAAGACCTATAGACGGGCCACCTCGCGACGTTGTACCAAACTGTGATTTCAACTTCCAGCGTTTTAACATATCTCTCAATATATTGTCTATTTATATATTGTATACCTAGTGCATATTATATGTTCTTAATTACATAGGTACTTACCTTTTATAATTATTTGTGTTATTATGAAACATAAAAAAGGTCGTAAAAGTACTTTTATTACAAATATTAAATTTAAATAAGCTCGTAAAATGTATAATCGCTTTAAAATTTATATTGACTCTAAATTATTTTAATAAAGCAGATATCAGTGATTTACGGACCAAGTTACTGGTTACACGAATTACATGAATAAATATACATTTTAGGAATTTAATTAAAATTTTTGTAGCAATTATAAAACATTATATTAATTAAGTTTATATATACGTCACCGAATGGTATGACATCGTGTTCTTTCTGTTATTTTTAGATTGTAATTAGAGTACGTCTTATTGCAGTCCTTTTCATACGAATTAAACATAAGAAATGAGAATATATTAAGTATGGTTTTATTTTCCTTTATGTTCGTAATCGTACTTTTGTAAAACCAATAGTCAAATTTTATGTTTTTCGATCGTCTAAACTTAAATTCAATCCGAAACTCATGCATCATAATCAAAAGTATGTTTCGAAGTATGAAAGCATTTTCATACACTTGCTTTACGCTTCGCAAAAACCTTCAAGCTTCCTAAAGATGAACTGCGAGCGGTAAATAAGGTACATTTGTTTTAATTAAAATGAAAAATGTTAAAAGTAAAATGAGGAATAGGTTTCCAGTAATAACAATTAATGTTTGAACCGTATAACTCTAAAACTTTTTCGAATCATTGTAACAAGGTTTGGAATTAATAAAAAGGTCCTCGGACATTCGTCTGTCTTATAAATCACTTTACATCTCTGCGCTGGAAAACTTTTCAATTACAAGCTTTCAGTTGGAACTCCTTCCATCTACAAAACATGGAGGCGGTACTTACATTATATTCTTGTTTGGGAATATTTATTAACATAATATAAAATATATTAGATACTTAGGAGCCTCGAAAAATTCATTTAACCTTTGAATTACTTATATTTTCGAAGTCTGTAATCCACCTATATATAAATATTAGTAAACAGTTTTTACGCTGCTTTAAAATACCTCATCCATCATCACGTTCATCTCAGCTCAGAAGTAACAAGACTGCGATTCCAAGAACACAGAGCCTTAATAGAAATTTGAATAAAATCAATTTATTTTAGCGCGACCCGCATTTATCGTAATAGATTAGAGTAATGAATCACATCGGTGACTGACGAGGACTAACTGTATATATATACATGCTAGTAAATTATAAACATAACACAAACAAGTTTCTTGAAAAGCCTCAAGGTAATAAAATATCAAAAGGAAATTTGTAGCAGATGTGCACCGAAACTTTGCTCTCACATTAGGAAGGCGATCCCTTTCTAAGCGATAGTTGCCCCAATCAAGTTCCAAGACCATTTATTTACACAAACGATTATCCAAATTGCGTTAACAACATCTGCCACTTTTCACACTGCGTCTCTGGCTCTATCATTCGAAGGTCACGCTATAGGTTATTTCTAAATTCAATAATTGTATTTATTTTCATTTTTTTGCTTAAAAAAAATATGTTAGGTTAATGATAATTTATTTAGTTTTTGGTAGTTAACTTATCAAACAAGTGGTTATATATAAACTTTATAGTTTTATTAATGATTTTTAATTATGTTTAAGTTACAAGAATTACACTTTTAAAGTTTGATTTTATTTGTACATACATTCAAAGAACTAAAAACAATATCTACATAACTTTTGTTGGTTAAAAAAGAAAATATACGTTTATTTATATTTAATTCATTTATATTAATTGTCAATAATACTCTCTATTTTGTAAATACTCTATGTTTAACCCAGGAGCTAACAACAAATAATATGAATAACAATGTAATTTGGACTATTGAAGAAATATTAAATAGTCCTCGGAGCCCTCCGCCTGTTCTGAGTTATGGCCGGAGGGAAGTTTTATTATATTTGAAGTCGTAATTGCACTTCCTGATAATATTCGGATAATAACTAATTGAACTAAGGGTCAGTTTGTTTATGAACTTTAAGATATGCCTTAAATTAATGTAATCTGTGTCGTTCATTGGTGAAGTCCTTGTGAAATTCTTGGAAAGTTGTTACACAATATATTTGTATAAGAGGATGGGTCATGTATTTTGCAATACGCAATAGGTGGTGCTGTGGTTTAGTATATATCCTCTTTCATGAGCATTGAACATGTCGGAATCGCGGCGTGAACTTCGTAAATCCTAGTACATACGTGAGTACATACGGATAATTATATATTACTATAACATATAATTATCATGGATCACAAAAGTTTTTTTATTTTCTTAAATCTCTATATAAAATAAACATTATTTTTAGTAAATGGAGTTTAAATCGTCGGAATATTATTAGATATTTTATATACAATATTTGTAAATGATAATGGTATCGTAATAAACAATATCTACAATGTGTACACACACACACACAGGTTCTATTTACGGGTGGGCTATAAAATTGGCACGTGATCACATTGAGACAAATAAGAGGTCTGATATACAGGCTTTAGATTAGTTTACGTTATATAAAAATACCATTTGGACATTGTATCAATATCATAAAGCTTGTATTACAGACTTGCTTTATCAACTAATAAATACAAAACCAGTCAATAGCGAATAACTAAGAAATAAATAATGAAATTATATATAAATTTAATAGTCAAAAATTGTTTTGAATAAAATTCGTCAATTAATTACTTAGTAGAAAGGCAACGGACGACAGCAATTTTTTGTGGAGGCACAAGGATAAGAGCGTTTTTGTAAGTATGGCCAGTATTCCAAATTCATTTCTTCTGAAGGCGCAGACCTGGTCATTTCTCCGATATGATATACTGTCGGTTTGTTTATCTTGGTTGGTGATTGCTGTTCTGTGTAGTATAGAAGCTAATTGTAATAGTCTCGATGTTGTTGTTTAGCCACATTGACAATGTGGACCCTCTAGGTTTTTTAAAATAACTGGCTCTACATATGTAAGTTTTATTTATAAATAATTGAAAAAAAAATTAAAAATATAAACAATAACTTCCAAATGATTTCTACATTTGAGCCTAAACATATTGTAAGTAAATTTATTCACCCTGTGTACCAAATTGTGGTTTAATTTGGCGTTAAGTTTCTTCGTTATTTATGTGTTGTCACCCCCAGTTGAGTGCTTGAGGGGACAATAATGTGTTAACAATGCACCTTATATATTTTAAAGTCTTTATCAGAAATAAGGAGTTATTTTCAAATTTTCACTAGATTTCTAATTACTTATACCTACTTGATATATTTTGTACAGTTTTAATTTTTGCTTATTAACTACCTTACATTAAAGATATTTTTACACCACTCAAAAATAAGCCATTCCGTCAAGCTGTTCTCCAGTTTTAGTGAGTTTAACGAAGAGCAAGTGATATTTTTAATAAAGATTTGATATTATTATAGTTTTTCTCTACACTCGAGCACGGCCTCAGCCCTAAACAATATCAATAATAAAATTTATTTTATAAATATTAAAAACAAGTTTTACTTGAAATTGTGAATTTGAACATTGAGAAATGTTTTATATATCAGATAATAATGTTTATATAATTAAAACTGAAGTCAGTGTTTTTGGAGACCTTAAATTGGCGAGGAATATCTAACTCGAATTGAAACCAAACGGGAGTCAGGAATGGATTTATAGGCGGCCGTCAGCTTGAATTTTATCGAAGAGAAATACATCTTTTTCATTCAGAAAGGTTTGTCAACGTCGAACGACGATTCTGTTGGAATGACTTCCATTTGATATAAACTCAACATTGAGGAAAATTGTAAGAATAATTCTTTTTTATCGTAATTTCAGTTGAGGGATAAGTTTTTGTGAATTTATTGTTCTGTCGTCATAATTAATGATAGTGAAGCATTGTTTGTGTTTGATTCATCTTTTACAAAATTACAAAATGGTTTTTACGGTAAAATATTTTAATAAATATTATTAATTTATTGTCTTTGTTAATTAATGTATTATTTCTTTTAATTATTGTTTTAATAATTTACTTATATTTAAAATTGTTATGTAAAGATAAGCCCTGATTGATGACTTAGAGAATATGATTTTTAATACTCATATCAAGTGCCAGTTGGCTACGAGTTTGGAAGATATTCCTATTTGATAAGAAAGATGTTATGTATCTCTAATTGTTCGTGGAGATAAATAAATAAATAAATAATGTAAAAGAATTCCAAGCAAACTGTAAATAACTTAGCTTTAGCAAAATCCCTTCAAAATAAATTCTCGCACAAATTTATTTATTAACAAAATAGAGCGAATGCAAATGGCGGTCAATTTCCTAGACATATAAATTTTACAGAAGCGGCAGACTCATCTTCACGCGGAAATGCAAACTCGACCGCGTTTAGAGTTATGGCCGTTTTAACAAAGGAAACGTTGTAGTTTTTCACTTGTCAAGCTCTGTGAGTAGACATGTCTCGCGACAATTTTTTTAATTAATTTAGAACTCGAAAGAACTACAAAGTACTACTTGATAATTTTTTTGCGGACAAATCTTTTTACAGTAATCAGTGGAAACAAAGCGACACTTAAACAATTTTGTACATATTAAAATATGAAACGTTGAAAACGAGTAAAACAACTACAAAGTTATATACAAATATACAAACCAAATTTAAAAATATTCTTTTTGCATCGCTCAGTAGGCAAAACTTCTATTTCACACGTAAATGGAGTTCGAGTGTAGGAAGGCTGATTTATGTTTGTCGCCCTGACGTGTTAGCTGGGGCGTCCTGTCTGCCGATATATAACTCTGTGGCTAAAACAAAGGAATAGAGTCAAATGTTTATTTAGTTATTTCCTTTCGTACATTAAAGTCAAGGTGTTAATTTATCAAATATACAATTTATTTTATGTTACATTACTATAGAAGAGATTTATAATATATAATTTTTATTAAATACAAATATATATTTTTTTAAAATAGACGAACAATAGACATCTATATTTTGTTAAAAGTTCAACTTATTGAAGGTGGTAAACTTTACTGATAACAATATTTTCGCTTATCTAATGAGATTTATGCGAAAAGTTGGCTTCGTTTGAGATGTCAATAGCGATAAGACGCTCCTCGTGGCTTTGTTGGACGGTGAAATTTTTATTAATAATTATATCTTATCAGTATGAACAAAAAGTTTTATTGCGATAATAATTCCTTTAGCTGAATTTAATTCATTAAAACACACCTTATTACATTCAAAGTTAATATTACGATATGTTACTGTTACTCCAAATAAAAGAGACATAGTACAGAAGAGTATTTTATCATTGTCAATATAATGATATAGAATTATCAAAGTACGTAAGCTCTGGCTGACGTCAGCCCGTTACCATGTAATTTAATATAAATTATCCCATATTTCTTCCAGTGCCACTTATGAAAGAATGCAATGCAACAAGGGTGACTAACAACGATATTAACAATTATATAGAGCTGAATGTACATTTATTTATTATAAAATGACAATGCAGAAACTAAATAAAATGAATTTATTATAAATGTTTTTTTATTTAGTTCATTAAATACGTCAACAGTTTTATTAAATTCATTAGTTATGACAGCAAGACTTTTAACATTATTACAATAATTTTTAAAATAATGTTATATATGATGAAATTGAATACGAAACAATTGTGTACTTAAATGTATAAACAATTTTGTAGTTATTTCGCCATTGTTGAAGCGTAGCCACTGTGCCTTTTGCTACACTCAGAACCCAGGGGATTGTCTGAGGGTTATGTGGGACTCCCGGTGTGCCAAACACTGACGCCAGCGCTGATATATGTACAATGGACTACCCACAAAACCATCAACTAATACCCTCACAGCCTTTTCTAATGGAGCATCACTATTATCGCTTCATAAATAATTATTAGTTTATATCTAAAATGTTAATAAAAATGGAACAAACAGAACTCGAACCTGAGGTCCTGGGACAAAAATACTCATAATAGAAATATAGATTATTAATTGAAACTGGTAGATATTACATCCTCGTATAAAATGAATGTGAGTATATTTTGCTTTTTCATATTAAAACTAATGTTCAGTATAACAGCTCAATATTACATACCGTTCTGATCACCCCTCATCTTAAAACTAGGGGTTCAACAAAGATCATAGCTCCTTTCATAATCGTTCTCCGCAGACCCGTTAAACACAGGAACCTATAAAAATTGTACAAACCATAAATAACCACGGATACGCAATTATAGAGGAATTTTCGAGGGCCTGTATAATGCCTGACACACGTTGTGTGTGCACTTAATTGCATTGCCAAAATATTTCTATTGAATTATTACTGAACGTTTTTAACGCTCAAGTTTGTTTAGATTAGAATATTATACGTCTGTGGCTGTATTGGTATATAATCTTTATATCAGATTCTGATCCATATTCTTTGTTGTTTTTTTATAACATAAAAAAACAACAAAGAATAACTAATTCAATTGTATATTTTTCATACTTTCAAATACTGTTCTCATATTTTAAGCAAATAAATGCTAATATATATCAAATGTAATCTTCAATTGAATATTGAAGATTAGTTACTTAGATTTTTTTAGTACCTTATTTATACAATTATCATAAACTTTAAGTTCGACACGTCTCATATTCACAGTTGGTGGCGGACATTGTACTCCCCCACATCTGTCACACAATTCCGTCACGTCATATCATCAGACAAGTGCTCTTGAAGGAGGAATTCACATAGACTGAGATATTAATGGAAGACTATTGTACATAATAATAAACAGTTCCAAGTCACCAACACATATAGATTTAGATGTTTTTGTTATATATTCTTACCTATATATACATTCGATATTAAAGCATATAGGCACTTAAAAAAAGCAATGCTATGATCTTTTCCAAAGAATGTAGATCTGGCGTCGAGTCTGTTCGAAACCGTTACCTATTTCCTATTTAATGAACTTGAGGAAAGGAAAGTAAGGACATTCTTTTTTCTTATGAAGGCAGATTTTAGTATGAGTCGAGAAAAACATAGGGAAAATTATCATTTTTGTAATAAGACTGATCCGTAATTACTATTATCTATAGCGATATAATAAATTCAAGCCGCGATTTCTGCATGTACCAAGCTCGTGAATAAGGGTTCGAAATTAGTCTAGCAATTTCCGATAAATTCAATGTGAATGCGGCCGAATATCTATAATTCATAGAATTAAGCTTATTACAGAAGAAAAAAAAATTATGTGTTTTTAAATTACATCAAATATTCTATCTATAAACAAATAATTATATTAAAAGTATTATTAACGTGTCTGCAGTTCGTTAATCTATCACAAGACATCTGGCAGCAAGTGTACCCTACATAATAGTATTACCGACAATTACAGAATGGCTTGTAATTTTTCTTTTGTACAACGATTCAATAGAAATTTTCTACCCATAAACATAGTCTCACCATATTCATTAGATATATCGATTATATTACATTATTATTTTTTTTCGCTAAGTAAATCCTCCCCTGATCAGCATTCAATACTTAGCACTTTTAAAACATTTCAATCAAAGTACAAAGTTGTTAAGCAAATTTCCAATCCACTGAACAAAACATATCACTTAGTTCCATCTAATGAGTCGTAATGATTATTAATAAACGCGTCAGGATTATCATCCGGTTTAATGACATCGTCAAGGTGTAGTGGCGTGAGATACACTGCAGCAAGGGGCTACTGAGTTTTTTTATTATTATTTAATCGTCAATTATGTATCAGAAGTTGTGGTTTCGACATGTGTATATTACAATACGAACGAAACAAAATCTGCTGGTAAATATATAAAATTTTTATTTGTTTGTTTTTGTATTTGTCTATTTGCAAATTATACACTAAATACTGTACATATTTTGATAAATATAGTGTCATTATGACCCAGCCAATTTAAATAAAAAAGTCAAGGCACCCGTCTTTTATAAAACCTCCTTTAAATTGCTTGCTAGCTTACAGCAAGCTCTTTAACAATGTGTATAATAAAACTATAACACATATATCATATATAATAACTTAACTAGTGACTAGTGACAGTTAAAAGACAGTGACGTTGCTATTCTTCGGGACACACTAAAAGGGTCATGTTTTCCACCACTACATATTATTATGGTGCAATGTTAATTGTAACCAGCAACATACAGACGCTTTTAAACATATAATATATATATGTATTATAAAGTACGTGTGTATTGATGTAGACTAGGTTACACTTAATGACAGACTGACTTATACAATACAATTGTATATGAATAAATTAAATTAGTTTGATGGATGATATAGTTCAAATTATTCAAGTTAATAGTATATTAATAGTGTTTATATTTGAGTTCAAAGGAAGTGATATTAATATGAAGATAAATTTGTAACCCAATTTATTTTCGTTATAATTAACTAGCTGTTGCTTCATGAACCTGCCTTTTATAACCAGAAAATTGATAAATACTTCCGGTTGTTGAATATTAGCGTGTTCAATCAACAAACTCTTAAGCTTTATAATGTCATACTTGTAAAAGTTACAGCAATGTGAGGCTTTAACATTCTCATTGTCTGATAAAACCGCTTGTCGAATATTGGACATTAGCAAATATATTCAAGATCACAAACTACTCAACGTATAATAATCCAAACATCAAACCTCAAAATAATTCAATAAAGGCTCCATAATGAAATCCTAGGATTACGCATAACACTCGCCGCTCACAATGGGTATGCTATTTGCATTTTCACTGAACTGGTCAATCTGCATTGCAAACTTGAACTATGGCATGTAAACAATTGCATACGCAATGTACAGCCGGGATCAAATCCACTCAAATCTAAATATTTCGTTCACTTATTTATTTTATTGGTGGTGTCCCAACTTAGACAAATTGCAGCTCGTTCATGGACCAAATTACATGGTGTATTCTCACGGTCTTTCAAAAAATCATATTAAAATATCTATAGTAGCAGAATTTATTAGCGTGATCAAAGAATTCGATACCCACACTTCTTATTCTGCGACCTTTTCATTTTTTTCGTCACGAGTACTAAACGGTGACCAATCACTTACAAAATTCTATGCAGATGTTTGACGCCATCACAGACCAACACGACCACACTTGTTTATTCTATTAACACACAAAAATATAAAAATGTACATATATTGGAAAATAAATCAAATAACAACCAATGAATGTCATGTTATTAAATTCTACTCGCGCGTGTGGTATTGAATTTTCAACTTTACCCCAAAGCAATTTAGGTAAATTTTCACAATTGCATTTTCCGATACCTGTTAATCGTATTGACAGGATTTACAAAGTCATTAGAGGTTCGGTTCTATAAGTCAAACATTTGTGACACATGTATTGTTGTTGTGGTGTGTTTTGCTTAATCGTGTAATTTGTATCGTTCAACATATGCGATGTTTAGTTTAAAACTTATAATATTTACTATATTTACATAGAAGAGAACTTAACTTTTTCCCATATTGTATTTTGTAACATTATTATTAGTAGTATTTCTTATATATTAATAACAATAACAATATATGATATGGTGTTTGATTTACATTTTATAAAACAATAACATAAACATTATTTACAATTATTGCTGTGAAAGTTTAAAGAAAACTATACTAATGGAATACTATTTTCATTCATGGTGCTATCTGCACTGTAAAAGCTCTTATCACATAAGCGCTCGCTGCTGATTACAATCCGCATAAGCACTAGAGAACTGATAGAAACTTTGATGATTGTTTAGAACAAAAAAAATCTGCAGCAATTATTTTTAATGGGAACCTCTAATTCTGTGCCATACGTCAGTGTTGAAAAGTGTTGTGTATTTGAACAAAAAGCATTAATAATCTGATCTAATTAATAAATATTAAAAAGCCACATAAGAAACTATGAAACCTAATTATTCAAGAACAGTTTCGTGTAAATAATCTAATATTGAAGTCGCTCGCCAAGATCTGTTTGTCTGTATGTATGCAATAAGTAATACTTACAGTCCAGTCCTGAGGAAACTTTAAAAATAACTTTTATTTATTATAGCTTTATGCAAATTGACTAAGATAAATAATACATTAAATTAAAAATTATCCTAAGTAGAAATACCTCACTTTCAGTGTAACCTAAAAATATCTTTTTAATATTATGTTTATCGAAATACACGCGAGCGAAGTTGCGGTCGGAAGCTAGTAATCAAATAAAAACATTCCTACAATGAGGCAATAGTGAATAATATTAATTAAAAGAATAACAGAGTATTTTTATATAATATACATTTAAAAGTGTACATTAATTAATATAAAATTGTAATTTTTTTTTATTTTACGAAGCGCAAGGAAAGCACCGACATATATGTATATGTATGTATGTATACAATAACTTAAATTTGAATATGTAATTATTTTAAACAAAATGTAGTCGAGATTTAAAGTTATTTCGATCTAAAAGAACTACATTATTCTCGATTTACTTCTGAATAAGATTAATATCTTATTCAGAAATGGTAGATCGGGTTTCATCCACTTCATTTGTTCAGTGATCCTCTGATCGTATGCGAATACAATATTATACAGAGTTGTGTAAAATTGTCATTGCATGTATCTACTTCAAGTATAATGTTTTGTGATATGGTAAATGAATTATCTAGCGTCCGAAGTCATATTATTAATTAAACAAATTTAGACATTTTTGTTTGATTTTTTTTAAATTGCATGTGTAATTTTAATATTAAGCTTAAATTTATCAACACAGGACTTGAACTAATGTTTCTTGAAACACTTTGATCTTTAAATTTTTCGTAAACCGATAATTTTGTATAGAATCGTCGTTATCGTGACTGCGATATATCCTAACTGGTAACTTTTGCAGTATAGAGCTTTGAAACATTGCCATCTTTGTAATATGAAAATAATGGTATTAAAAAGTATAAATTTAAAACTTTCCAAATTCTTGTACAAAACAAGTATTTGTTTACAGTTATGAAATGTAGAATTTTGTATAATAATTTCATTACTGTGGGAGCTTATCTGCTTAAAAGATATGTTAGTATAATTAGCGAAGCTTTTAGCGTATTATATATATATACTATGTCGCGTTACACCGAGAGTAATAACATAATAACATCCAACTGTATGATGAGAACAGTGTGTGAAGTTATATTATGATTGTAGAGCTGTTGATGATAACTGCTTTAGCTGCAACTGTACATATAAAAACAATATTATTATTTATAAATAAAACTAGTTTTTAATAAGTTATAACTGTTACATCGATGTATATATTAAGAAAAATAATACAGCCTATTCAATTAGAAGCAAATTAGATTAATTTAGTATCAACACAAAATCTTGAAAATTTTTAGAGAACCTAAATTTTTTTAGGATAACGAGTAACTTAAATATCTGACTCTAAGATTATTGTTGTCAAATCCACTCAAAGCATATTATGACGAAATTGTAGATGTAATGTATAATTAAATGTTCTTTAACTCAGATAAGTTGGTTCAATAATTGGTTAATATATTTAAATTACAAAGATGTTAATAATTACGAAGGATCGAAATCAGTTTACTGTTATATCATAAATGTTAACATAATATAAATAATAATTTACCAGAAATGATTCATTTTTGCATATATTTTATGCTCAATTCTGGTGAATAAACTTATTAAAAATATAAATACGAGTATAGATCTTTGTCGTAGTTAACTACGATATAAAATTTTGTTTTATTTGGTTATGTTTAAAATGTTATTAAAATAGTATCGTAGTAGTTATAATTTTTTTTGGATTCATTTAACTAATGAATGCGGGTAAATAATAATCCTGAACTAAATTATTCTGAATTAAAAAACTGATGAAGTGGAAGTTTCGGATAACAAATAACAAATATAAAAGATAATATTACAGCATAAAACATCAATGTTTATTTTATTTATCAAAAATCTTTGACCTTCCTTCTCCTTGCAATATCGTCGGTAATGCAAGGATAAGTAGATAATAATAAAATAATAGTCTTTAACACTATGATTCAAAACCGTAGCTGTACAATGACACTTATTAATAATAAAATTAAATCAAAAGCCATTCATTTTATTTTCGGACTTCGAAAGAAGAAAACAAAAATTAGTAAAATAATACAGAATTTCCGATTAACCATAACCATTATATAGAATTTATATATTTATTTATAAATAATACTAAAAATACTCAGCAAAACTTTAAACAACGCTGTAATTTTTACTCTTATTATTGGAACACTGGCTTCTAAAACATTATATTCCACTCAGACTTATAGAATTCAACGATTACATTATATACTTAGTATTTTCTTAGATTTTCACGAGTACAAATTAAAAATAAAATTATTTTTTACGTATTTAATTTTGGTTACATTTTAATTATAAACCAACGTTTCTGTCCAGGTAATGACAGACACTTATATCTTGTCTCGTGAACACGATTGCTGCAAAATCATTCGAAACATCGTCGGGTTAAAATTAAAATGTAACCAATATCATACGGGAGTATAAATCGTAAAAAATAGTTTTATTTCAAATACATTATGTATTATGGATTACTTACAAAGAGTCTTTATTTTTTACTGAAGTGGAAAATCTGAGTTGCAAACTTTTACTGAAAGGAAATCAAGGCTTACGACAGTAAGTCTGTCGACTTGATTTTTGGCTGACTGACTTCTCCGAAGAATACATACATGAACGATTTGTTGTATCGATTTGTGGTACTTTAATCTTTACTATGACTACAAATCTATTCAACTTAAGCTCTTGAAATTTGGAAAGTCTATTAAAAACTGTGATTAATGAGTGTACAAAATGATTGTCAATATTTTATTATAATTATAAAGTAGTAGTCACTTATTCATCTAAAAAATTAAATTAAATTAAGAAACTTAAGCTTTGATTTTTTCATTGAACTTAATTAAATTTTGAACAAATTGTTAAGTTAATGGATGAATTTTTAATCAAATTTTCATATTCAAGTAAACCATTAATTATTTTTAGAATTTTACATAATAAAACAATTTGGTTTTACAAATACAAGTATTGAGTTATTGTTGAATATTTTTGATAACTTGGAAGAATCACAGGATGCGTTTGGCATTTTTTATGCTTTGTAAAGATTTAGATAGAAAATGTTTGTTGCTCTGAATTTATTTAAATCACAAGTATGTTGTATAAAATTATAGAGTTTGTCGGCCAACTAATACTTTTATGATTTTATTTTAATATGCACTCTCAAAACTTATTAACGTTAACTTATTACATGAGTTATCATAATAATTGTTACTTAATCGTCAATAACATTGACCAATTAAAATTAGAATTATGTTTTACTGAATATAATAAATTTAAACATCATTTAAACTGAATAGTAAAAGTCATGCACTTAATTCTTTAAGCAACATTCTCGAGGCATGGTATGTATTATACTATTCTCTGTAATATTTTACAGTGTTCTTAGAATCTTATTTCAGATTTGATATTTACTTTGAGTTTGTAAGCATTATTTTAATAATACCTTCATTCTTCAGCATTCTACTCTTATTGTTTTAAAATATTTATATCTTATATCATATGTTATATTGGTTATAAAAATATTTATGCCCAATATAACATCTTCTGTGTTTTGTCATGTTCACAGCTTTGGCGTAAATCGTTTGTGAGAAATAAAACTATTTACCCAGGTGTTAGAAAGGCTCCAACCTTCTTCTCTACTGAAATTAGTATATTTCTTAATTTTAGTAGCCTCGCCAATCATTGATGATGAATCAACCCACCCACCATGGAACCCACTCATAAATACTGTAAAGTCTCACGTCTGTGAACGCACTGTCAGACCTCAAGATACAGTTATTGCGTTTTGTCTACATACGGAACTCTTTGCCCACAAACTAAGGAACCGTTGGAGGTAGATGACTAATTAACTGACTTTCTGACAGACACTTACATCTCGTCTAGCCCTGAATACGATTGCTGCAAAGCATTCGAAACGTCGGGTTAAAATTAAAATGTAATCAAATTATACGCGAGTTTTAATCCATAAAAAATAGTTTTTTTTTCAAATATGTACTCGTAAAATTCTAAGAAAATACTTCGTTAGTGAGAAAGAGACAGAACAGAGAATTTCAACTGGTTACAAACATTTTTATTAGAAAGACCATAATTCTATGGCTTTTTGTATTGTATAGGAGCTTAAATAGACTTATTACTTTTAGAACTATTGATATTCATTAAAATTTTAACAATATTTGCTTAACAAAATCAAATATGATCAGATAAAGCTGATAAATGGTAGTAGTATTCAAATGTACGATAATCGTTTGATTCATGATTGCATGTTGTTTATAATATCAGAGTATTTATATTTACTTACGGTATGTATTATTTCCAATTTCCGACGCTAATTGCATGCAAAATAAAATATTTAAATAAATGTATTTATCAACAACAAAATATAATTGCCAGATTAAATACACAATATCATATTTTGTTATTTTTGGGACGTCAAGATATATTCTAGTTCCAAACCACAGTGTACAATAAAGATATATTATATATGTATATTTCAGATTATATCTAAAGAAATAAATATTTACAATAAAAGTACGCATTATTAATTTATAGAAGTAATTTGTCCGTCATATATTTTTACATTTTTCTTTATATTGGATGCATATTTAATTCATAAATAATTATGTTTTATTTATTAAAATATCGGAAGACTAATGGTCAATTTCAAAATTTTTATTTTATTTATCCTGCGCACTTTTAATTCCGTAAACAGATTTACAGTTTTAGTGTCTTAATTTTTTGCTTTTCTTCGTCATTCTTGTTACCTTTTAAGATAAGATGTGTCAATCTAGGTATATTTTTATTTGGGGACAGGCCTTGTGCGGGAAACTTTTCGTGTGCCTGTCCATTATCGAGTATACATTCATGTGGGTTCTATCAGGGTGCCTTGGTTCAATGTTAAAGAAATTCCGTGGTGTCCCACCATGATGGCTGCTGCAACTGTTGAGTTAGAAGTTAGTCTTAAGATTGGCAAAATCTTCTATGCTGCCATTGGCTTCTATGGCGCCTCTTTTCTCTGGGAGAAGACATATCACTTAAACTTTCAAATGTAAAAAGTATACTTTAATAAAATAAGAAACATAAGTCTACCTCGGATAAAAATATGTAACTTTTTTTTTTTTGTCGAAGAGTTACGAAAACTATCATAATTATCTGATAAAGTCTATTGTAATTTATATAATTGCAATTTTATTCGGTTTTATACAATATTGAAAATTTCTAACGTTTAAGATTTGGTATTTTAAATTATCTGAATTGGTATACAACTAAACAATATAATATTAAAATGAGAAGATAAAGCTGATAAATGATAGTGTTAGTATTCAAATGTACGATAATCATTTGATTTAGATTGCATGTTATTTATAATATCAGAGTATTTACATTTGTTTAATGTTTATTATATTCTTCTATTAGATTAGATATTTAAGAGTAATTTTAAACAAATTCAATAAACCCACTTAACAAATGGTTTTTTTTTTTCAAATTTTCACAAAAGTAGAAATATTTAATTGAGTAACATGGAATGTTTGAAGAAAATTCATTTTACCAATGTAATATTTGATGACTAAAACTGTCTGCTGCATACGAGTTAGATCGACGTGCATATCCAGGCTAATGGCCTAATTTGGTGCACCACAGCATCGTAAACAACCAAATTAATGTTTCATACCAGTAAATGACCGCCCGTCAGTCTGCAGTATCGAATTGCCTCATCCATGAGGATCACAGAAAATATATTAATAATGGTCTATAAACAACCTGTAGTTTCACTTGTAATTTCAGTAAAATTATATGATTATTTTGTAGATTTAGTTAATTTACAAAAACAAAAAATAATAAATATTTAAACATTATTCGAGACAACGAAACCACTTGATGTCTTACATTATATATCGTGTGATAGATATTTTTGTTATATTTTAAACTGAAGATGCATATTAACATAAAATAACTAAGCGAGCTGCATGTATTTGCTGATTGTTAGTTAACTCTGGTAAGTTTGTTCAGTTATCGTCTAATCATATGCGAATACCGCATAATGCTTATGCGAATTAGTCGAATATGCATATGTGTATTTGAATTCAAGGATGACGTGTTAGCTGAGGGAATATTAATTATCTAGTGTCGGAAATGATATTGAATTTAGTCGTGAAAAATATTTGAAATTTTAGAAAGAAATAATTTATCTTTAAAAAATTATTAACAAGCGGGACTAGGACTTAACTTCCAGAGTAACCTCCCATCGCTCCACATTCTCTAAATCATCATCGTTAGGCTAAAACTAGGACAGATGGCCCACTTTTTGAAATAGGCTCGTTATTGTAAAAATGTTAAGTTTTAGATGATAATTGTTAAAAATGTAGCTAGCTTAATCCTTAATATCAAAATTATTATTACTTTTAATTTACTGAAGAATTGCACATTTTGGAGAATTTGTGAAACTCTTTCTTTGGGGATGCGTGCCTGTGTGGAAAATACTAAGAACAGTAGATGCCTGCACTAAAGGATAGATGAAAGGTAAACGAAAACTGAACCCAATTTCATGAGGTTATTCCACTCAAAGCAACAATTGTCTCTAAGGAACGTCAAATTATGTCATATAATTTTCATTTCGTTTTTAACTTTTTAATAGTTCTCGTTAGAAGATATTTCTCATGTGGCTCAAATAATACTACATTCGTACATTCAATAATAATACATTCGTACTAAATCATATTGATAAAACGTTAATGTTAAAGTTTTTAAACCTATATTATTTACTAATACATTTAGTAGATAGATTTAAAATTCGTATAAATTATAAATATATAATAATAGCATAATTTTTAAAACATGCTCTATAGTTTTACTGTATTTGTATTTTAGGTCGTTTCTGTCCGTCTTTCTTTGTATTCTTTACGAACAAATTTTTATAATTAAATCTTGTAAGTGGATGTATGATGAGAGCAATGTGTGAACCAATAATATTATGATTATCGAGCTATTGATATTTGATAACTGCTGTGGCTGCAGCTGTACTTATGAAAATAATATTATTACTCATAAATAGAATGGATTGTGAGTCATTTGAAGCTGTTAGATCGATTATTTTTTAAAGCACACAACATAGACTAGTAAATAACAATCAAACTATATAAATGATAACAGACTCTTTTTATTAAAATATATATTATTTCGAGAAACTATTGTTTTGAAAATTTTAAATATTTATAATTCCAACTCATACCATCTTTATACGGTTTTAATGATGCAATTGGTTGTTAATTTCAATTTATAAGATATATTTTAGCTTTTATTTATCAAGTTCATACAATAGTTTTTAAGTTATGATTTGAAAAAAAAACAGTACATTCTCTGGGATATCACATATTTAATGTCATGTTATTCTAATTGAAAATCTCTTGTCATATATTTTTTATATATCTCTTGATTTTAAGATTAACTTATCATTATTATTTATAATGTCCCTGTATTTGCTTAACGTTTATCATATTTCTAATCTAATCTTTAATTGAATATATTTTTTTTATGTACTCGTTACTTAAATTATTATAAGTCGAAGATATTGAATTTGATTAATTTAATGTTTAAGACGTTTTGCGAAAAACAGTAAACAATCTAAATAATCTTACACTTACTGAAATAATACTATCCGTTTTTATATAAAAATAGGAAACACCGGTAATTTATGTAACAACAATGAAATTTCATTGTGATTTTTATTTGTCTCAAGAATTTGAAGATATTTTGGTGTTTTAAGCATCCACAATATATAGTAGTACAATAAAAATATGTATATATTTAAAATTACATCATGTTGGTTAAGCTTATACATTTTTATTTTACATATGTATTTGTACTTTTTATAATTTTATACATGTTTTATTAAGTAATTTTAAAACAATAATTAATAGTCAAATATCAAGGTGTAGTTACATTATATAATATAATATGCAATTGTGCACATTAGTGCAAAGAACATATATTATAAAGCAAACTCTAGTTAGTTGATTATTATAATTATATTCTATTAGTTTGTATAGTGATCATCTAAACCAATTAATATAATATGCATATGTATACTGGAATTAACGTGAAGTATTAGGATAGGTGAGATATTAGCATAGTTATCTACTTTACAAAACATTTAAAAAACATATATCAGGAGAATTGTGCTCTAATCTACAATTATTATTTAAGCCTTTAACTGTGAAAAGCTGTTGTAGGTATTGTCTTAACATCATACTTCATATTTTTCTCTACTTTCAAAGACATAATGTGAGTAGTAAAATAAAAGTGCATTTAAACTTACCTTGTTCAAAATCAATTTCGTAACTTTAACTTGATGCTTTTAACTGTGTAAAGATTCCTCCGTTTTTTTTTATTTAAACCCCTTACACTTAAGATTTGGTTTTCAAAATGTAACTATATAGAAAAATGTTAAAAAGTTTAATGAACCGTTTTGTTAGTTTAATCAATACTTTTTCTCTCACTTAGCTCGTGTTTATATTTCAGTGCAATAGCCCATATTATAAAAACAATCGCTTAAATATAATGGCTGAACAGAAACAATATATCCAGCCACTTTAATGATTAGTAAAACAAAGAAAACGCACTAAAATTAAAAATGGGGAGGAAAATAGAAACTTTAAAAAACAACAATCAACATAGTTACTAAATATCCAGTTATTTCTTAAATTATAATAAAGTAACATATAATAAACTAATGAAAAATATGAGTTTGTGGGTGTGTATGCGTGTAATGTATGTATATTTGTACGTATATATATATATATAGGTATTAAAGTACTTATGTGTTTTGAGATCAATCAATGCGCAATCATGTAACATAGAATTTTTTCGTTTTCCATCGATATCGATCAAGCGGATTTTCAATTTGGAAAAAAAACAGTAAACCGCGTGTTTTTGAGTTCTAAAAATCTAATTTTGCGGTACAATAGTTTATATTTGACAATTTCACAATATCCTTTAATTTATTATTATTTTAATTTATAATTGGTACATAAAAATGTTGATTTTAAAAAACAATATCCATTATTCGGTTAGTTCAATTCAGTTTATATTGCGTTAGGAGCTGTCTGCAAAGCACAAGTTCTTATCATACAAACGATCACTCCTGATTACAATCTGCATGAGCACTTGTGAACTGATAGAAACTTCAATGATTGTTTTAGAACAAACGAATTTGCAGTATTGTATAAATTTACATTTATGCTATAATTATTTAAAAGTTTAAAAAAGCTTGATATGGATAAACATGTTTAAACAAAAACAATATATATCAATTTTCAATCAGAAATAAATTATTTAACTTATTTTATTTATAATTAATTTTAAAAATAAACAATAAAACTAAACAATACTGATATGATCAGATAAAGCTGATAAATGATAGTGTTAGTATTCAAATGAACGATAATCGTTTGATTCATGATTGCATGTTATTTATAATATGAGTATCTACATTTGTTTAATGTTTATATTCTTCTGTTCGAAAATAACTTATAATAGTCCTTCATCTTTTTGCAACTGCATCGTTTTCCATAACGATAACAGATCGTATTAAAGATATATAAAAATAGAAATACATTTAGCATAATATACAATACATAGAACTATTATCGTGCATTGCAATATTCTCAATAAACTGTAAAAATATATTTACACACGCAAAAAGTAGAAATATTTAATTGAGTAACATGGAATGTTTGAACAAAATTCATTTTACCAATGTAATATTTGATGACTAAAACTGTCTGCTGCATACGAGTTAGATCGACGTGCATATCCAGGCTAATGGCCTAATTTGGTGCACCACAGCATCGTAAACAACCAAATTAATGTTTCATACCAGTAAATGACCGCCCGTCAGTCTGCAGTATCGAATTGCCTCATCCATGAGGATCACAGAAATTATATTAATAATAGTCTACAAAGAACATGTAGTTTCACCTGTATGTTGAACGACATCAGATAATATCTTGTGAATTAAAAAAATATATAAAATATATAAAATAATAAAAAATAGTGAAACTTCAGAAAAATAGCCTCATAAAGAAAAAGATGAACATAGAGTTTCTAGGTAATTGTAAAGTTTAATAATTATATTACATTGTTACTAAACTCAAAAATTATTTGAATAAATAATTTTACTTCATATTCATGAAGCAAAATATTACAAATATTACAAATATTAAAAATTCGTATATTACAGACAATATACATATATTATTAATCTTCCTTGTCTTTTAATTAAAACAAATTAAATAAAGCTTAAATTTATTAATACAGTGTTAAGATGTTACTGAAATTATATACGCTGTATGTAATATTCTAATTTTATTTCATGTTTTAATTTCATTTTCGTTTCAGCGAGTTTCAAATTACAACGTTAGAAAAGATTTTTCACTTCAAAAAGATTTGAAATATTGTTCATAGTAATAAATAGTATGAAATCACTAGTTGATTTTTTTTCTGTGAATATTAATACGAAAATTCGTGTGGATATAAATAAATGTAAAGTAGAGAAGCATATTACCATAAAATAACTGAGCGAACTGCATGTATTTGCTGATTGTTAGTTAACTCTGGTAAGTTTGTTCAGTTATCGTCTAATCATATGCGAATACCGCATTATGTGAACTTATGCGAATCAGTCGAATATGCATATGTGTATT
The DNA here is from genome assembly GCA_959347395.1 of Mechanitis mazaeus. Taxonomy (NCBI): domain Eukaryota; kingdom Metazoa; phylum Arthropoda; class Insecta; order Lepidoptera; family Nymphalidae; genus Mechanitis; species Mechanitis mazaeus. The sequence continues at coordinate 14,942,376 of OY365743.1, forward strand.
AGAATCCAAGGATGAGGTGTTAGCTGAGGGAAGATTAATTATCTTCTGTCGGAAATGATATTGAATTATGATAATATAACTGAATTAATAGATAATAAAAGAAAAAAAAATAAACCATAAGAATATATTTTTTATATATCATACAAATAACTTATCACACAAACACATTCTCACACTTTAATAATACACTTACAAAGACAGACAAGTCGAACAATTTTAAATTCTAATAAATAATGCTGTTTAAAAACTTTTCTTTGTGTTTCATAATTATAGTATAGTGTATACAAGTTTTTTATAAGTAAGAAAATTATTTAAATTTTACTACAATAAAAAATGTAAATACAGTGAAAAAAAAATAATAAAATAAAGACACTTTTATATTGTTTTATCAGTAATAACATGTCTATAATCAAATGATCTTTCTTTTTTTATTTCTTTCGTCTTTACCATGAAATATTAATATATAATTGAACAACATAACCTACATTTATATCGAGGCTATAATAGTAAAAAGAATACTAAAAGCATAATAATCACAAGTCTCGTCACGTTGGCAATATATTAAAGGTTCGATCGTAAAGTTGGCACTTTCGATTGTTAGACTGGGGCATTTTAAATTATGTACTGTAGGAAGTAACTTTAATATATCGCAACACTAGATATAACTTTATTATGTCTAATACACCGAATTTTTATATATTTATCAATTTATTATTTTATGGTGTTTTTTAGCATTTTATTCTGACTCTTTATTATGCCTTAAAATTGCTTGTAAAATAATAAGGATAATTAAATTAAATATGATTATACATATTCATCGCTGTGAATTGATAAAAGGATAAGAATCATAGATAAATTATTAAATTAATAAAATATTAGTATTCTACATGCTACGAACATCTACCACATGCTACGTACTACGAACATTTGACAATGTCATACAGATATATACAGCAACATTGCTTTTATAAGAGTTATAAGACAACTATGAAATAATTGTAATAATATACATATATTGTTATTTTATTTAGAGAATACAGTGAGAAAACTGTCTCATCGTTAGGCAATTCAATGAAGTAAACCTTTTTCCTTGCGCGATAATTTCCATACATAAAATAATAATATATTAAGCACGGCGATTGTTAAAAATAAGATTGTTAAAAGTGACGTGCTTTACATTGTATTAATGTATGAGTAAGACGTGGCTCACAGCGCGATGTTACGTGAATGTTGTATTTTAATTAGTTAAGCCTGGGTTCCTCAAAGTTTTAATTAGATTTGCCAACTTCAATTATTCAGTTTCGAGATTAGTTATCGGTCACACGGGTATAAAATAACGTGTGATTTTTGTTACGTTGAAGAAATTATTTAAGGTAATTGAATTAATTGTGAGTCTAGACTCAAATCGTTTTATTTGAAATAGATATCAGACAAATTTCCTCATTCACATTTTCACTCGCATACCAATAATGCATAATACTTGACTTTGAACACTCGAAATACCAACTAGGCCACACGACCGTTGTCAGGTCACAAATTAATGAATATGTATAGAAATAGTCTATAGACTATATTATTCTAGGCCGATACAATGGTCTAAACTCGTTGGGGAGCGCCTGTGGCGTCGACATCCCATAAATTAGAATGGTCAAGTGACGCTGAATACTATTCATAGAATCAAAACATTTTTTCTTTGTTATTTTACTTCAAACATTTGTTATTAACTTTCAAAGGAAATGACGCAAAAATAAGAAAAACATTAAAATACTACACTGAAAACAGGTTGAAAATATAAAATTTCCTTCAATATTATTAATACGAACAGACCCGAGTCGAATGTTTATTAACTGTAACAAATAAGATTACATTCATATTTCCTGCTGAAGACAGCTTCATAAATACTTTAAATAAATTATAAAACTCCAGAGACAGAGGGTTACGGGCCCCGGAGACAGACATGGCCGCCCCGGGCTGTTGCATCATGCACAACTCGATTTACTATTCTCGTCTTTGTCCCTTATTATATGTTATATATTTATTTAACTTTCATATAAAAACAAATAAAATAATATAAAATTATGATTTAGCTTATATTTTATATGTTTTAAACGAATCCTTATAGGTAAACAGAACTTTGGATATAAATTGATATTATATATATATTTTTATAAAATAAGTATATAAATAATTATATATATATATATATATATATATATATATATATATATTTAATAGAACGATACTACCGTAAAACAAAATCTATTACACATGTACAAAAGGCAAGTCCATCAACAAATGAATGACTGCAGCGCTTAACCAAATTGCAAAGTCACTCACAGCGGAGTCACTCACAAAGCAAAGCAAGTTGTCATCCATTTTAAAAATTGTACACTCAACGATCAACTTGTACCCATTCCACATTTCACCCCAGCATCATTGCGATGAGACCTATGCGTTTAAACTATGAGTGCTTCATAGATAAATTATGTTATTATTATAAATTATAGAGTATTATTTTAGTTTTCAAAATTTCATACTGAGTCTGTAATTATATTAAACGTATATCTAATATGTAGTGTATTTGTTATATCATAAAAGCTTTTTTTCCCAATTATGTCATTTCTCAAATGATGTCAGTCATGTTTCTGAATGCTTTCAAAGGATCTGTAATTTGAGTTCGGCTCCGGTTGTTAACTATTGCATTTAATATTCAGTTTAAATTGACTAAAAGCATTTGGTATCCATGCTATTGTATTCAGTTTATGAAAGAGAATTTTTAAATCTGATCTTTCATCAATCTGAAGTCTGCAACATCAATGGAGTAATCATAAAACATGATTTATGACAGCGGAAATAGGTTACGGTGTTAGTGCTCCGAGTGCAATTATGCACTACTTTTGTGACGGTTTTCTCTTTTCGGGATTTGCACTTCGCACTTAACGCCTTTTTTGTAGAAACTGTGTTTTGGTTAGCATGCGACTGCGTATACCACATGCTATGCTAATATTAATATATTTTTTGCTATTTCTCATTGACATTTTTATAAAATTAATGTAAAAAAAATTTATTACGTAAAATTTTATTTCCTTAAATTACTTCAGAAGATGTAAAGTGCACTAAGTATCCCGGCGTTCATTATGTCTAAGTGCTCTATCGTTTAAAGACTTATTAATAAAATTGTGCTTTACAAAATTTTGAGCTAGACCAAACCTTTTTGGGCTAAACACAGCCTTTGGCGGCGACCGCAGAGTAATACAGACCAGCTTTTAGCCGGCTAAGGGCTTTTAGCAAAAATCAAATATGCACCGCAAAATTGCAGCGGTTCTGATTTTGATGCCTCGCGTGATCAAAGGCATGTGTTTGTTGATATTTTGAGGGAAAAAATATGAAGAATTGATATATTTAAGAAGTAATGTGGTTTAAAAAGAAATTTGGTTTCTTTTATTTTTTTTTTAGTTAATGGTTTTTAATTAATTATGTAGACGAATCTAAAATTTTACGAGTAAGGGTGCAGCTCATTCCACTCGAATTGGAGCAGCTGGCTCCAGTACTGTACCGCAGTCGCTTATCTCTCGGTTCACTTTTCTGGATTATGCGAAAGGATATACTCTGTCTTTTAGAGAGATCTACAAGCATACCTGGTATCGAGGACCACATCAGTTCTTTGGCTCATCTAAACCCGTTTTTGTAGATAGGAAGTTGCAGGTAATGCCACTGAATCCCGCAACTAACACCTTCTTGGCTACAGTCTGCGTCACCGAGACTCTGATTCTCAGCAGCCCTATATAGTCCGCTACCAGCGTTGCATCGACTGTTGTCGTTCTGGCCTCCAAAAAACCAGACTAATATCAATGATATTTTTTATTTCCAAGGTATTAAAACGTATATTAAATGCGATGCTTCTTAAAACGTATATTAAATGCGAAGCTTCTCGGGTAGCTAGAGGGTCAGACCTGATTAGCGACCAAGGTTCCGGCATTCGTTAAACCTAATCGACTGCTATGTCTAACAAACCAATGGGCGCAGGATATGGAGAGTAAAGATTGGCTATTAGCCTTGCAATAGCGAAGGTATTCTTACAAATGGGCTAGCTATCTTTCCGATAGAAACATAAAAGCCATCATCTTTGTCAGTTGCTCCTTAGCATATTAATTATCTTTAGCCCTGTAGACCCTGAAGCTCAAACTGTGGAGTGCATTCCCTGATGTGGTATTCCCTCATAAAATATAGCCCATGACATATAAACTCCTTCAAGTATGGATGGACAAGGTCATCAGTGAGCAGGTATTACATGAGTTCATTGATGGCTGTAATCGTTTACCATCAAAAAGGCACCTGCTTTTTTCCAACCTTAGGTGTTTAAAAAATGTTTATTTTATATTTTTTACTTTTGTGGTTTATTGTATCATGATATTAAACTTTTTTTTTTTTTTTTTTTCCGTTGTAAAAACCCGTTACGGGTACCCCGTCGGCCCAGGGGGGTGACGGCCGGGGGGTTATGTGGGACTACCCGGCAGCATAGAGGATGCTGGCATTTTTAAGGCTACCCTGTAAAAAACCAACGGTTGCCCTCTTTGCCGTAATGGGACGTCACGGGATCGCGTTAGCACACACCGTGACGCCCCGGCGAGACCCCCCGAATGAGGGTGCCCCGAGCAATCATGATATTAAACTACTACATTACGATATTTAATTTCTGAGACACAAAAAATGATTTTAGAAGTCATACTTATAAATTTTTACTGAATTTATAACAATATTTGTTGTTAAACTATTTTTACTTGGTAGTTTTAATATTAATAGACTGTTCACGGAACAAGCGGTATTTTAAGTTGCTGTTCTTAACAACAGTTTTAATACAAGGATTAGTAAAAGCTCGAGCCAACCAAGATCTGCAATCAGGATTAATGCTGCTCCAGCAATTTAACAATACCTTTTAACATTTTTCACTCTCTATTTGCTTCTCAGTTACATAATTATTTTAACAGTATAGTCATTAATTATGGAATAATGCGAAACAAAATATATTATATTTTATAAGAAAAAAATGTATCGTAAAAAACAAAAGGGACCATTTACGCCTTAAAAAATGAGAACCTTGACCTCATCTAAGCCTGAAGCACTTTGCAAACAACTATGCCCATCCCACTTCAACCGAATGAATGAACTTTTTTCATCTCGCCACTCGAATTACTTTCTTTTCGGCCAGCGGCAAGTGTTAAAATATCCGGCCGTTTTAATGCATTTCTTTAAGACGTTCCCATTTTAAACTTCATTGTTCAAATCTCATTTAATTGTAGCTCTTATTTCAATGGATCTTTAATGATATTTTTTAACAAATAATGTCTCTTATCTATCGCTTTTTACTTTGGAGTTATGATAATGATAACCACAGTTTTTTTCACATTAAACTGTATATGTACTCTTATCAGAATTTCTTGAGTTTAGGTAATCTTAGTGTAACATAAATAATACATCCGCAAGCCAGCCATAAATAACTAGCAGACCAAAATAAATATTTATTACCAGGATCGGATACAGTATGAAGAAACAATGGTCTGTATATCTAATAAAAGTACATCCGACAATCCATAATAGACTTGAACCTCGGTGGATTGCAAACGTGGGAGTTGGCAATAACGTTTTATATATTATTATGTAACTATCCTATACACTTTTGTGTTTGTAGACAACAAAAAACTGGGCAATATAAATGTGAGACTCATATAAAACTCAGACATATAAAGAAAAAGGGAGTTACCGTAGTTAAGCTTCTGTCTCATTCATTCATTGGCCTTGTACACAATACAGAATCTAATAAACCCCAGTATGGTTAGACTGGGTGGTAGGTGGTTACCTAGTATATGAACTTCAATCAATTGTCCAGTTAATCAGAAAAAAAAAATATTAATTGTATGAGATGTGGTTTATATCCCGCCTAATATAGACAACTCAGTGACCTTATTTGCATTTATCGCAATAGAAATTCGACTTGATATTCTTATCATTATCATTATCATTATTCTTTTCTCAGAAAAAGTTATCATATCTTTATCTGAGAAAAGTTATTATATATGTTGTATTTAATGTTTATAACAAATTTAACAGTAATGTTTATAATATCTTTAAAAATGAGAATTATTGTAAATTTCAGCAGTATTTTCAGTTATGACTGGTTCTGACATATTAATGTTCTATTTGTTGGACACAATATTATGTTAAGGCGTAAGTTTGTTCTAATACATAAACATATATTACAATGTTAGCTACAAATAAGCAGTGTCAGTAGCACAAGAGGCAAAGTTGCAGAACGTGCTTCCGGCGCCCATATTTCTCACGTCAGGCTCTTAAGCTGCTCACACACTAGATTTACTGTTTTCATTTATTTTACTACTATCTATTTTATTTTTTTCATGTTTATTTCTATTTGGCAATTATAAATTATAATTATTATCATTAATTAATATTGAATTTGTTAATGTTAGAAATACAATTTACTTATAAATTTGCTCGTATAATTAGATTTTACTATAAATAAAAATCTTCGACAACTTTCAATGATAGTTGACAATTGCCCTTATATTTAAAAGAAAGGCGCTACTTATTACTTTGATTGTATCTTATTCGAGAAAGCTACAAACTCTGGCCCGGCGTGATGAAACGACGAATTTGCATATGCAGATGTTGATCTTGGCAATTTATATTTTAAACTTTTAAAGGTGTTCGTGGCGATTCCATTTGCATTTATGAAAACTAAGCAGACGGCTATGAAACATCACCGTCTTAAAATGCGTCTTTAATAAATGTTACCGAACTAAAACTCTCTAACTAGTAAATAATACTAAAACGTAAAAAAAACAATTTGGATTTTTACAGGCATTCATTTACATGCATAGAAAACCTCAGCCTCTTCCGAAGAATTAATACATAAATCAGTTGTAACAAAAATCTTTAAATAAATCATAAATTTTATAATAATTTATTTTACATCTACTTCTAAAACCCAAAATAATTGATTTTGTTTTCTTGCTAATTAAAAACCGTTCCTGTATTTTTTGAAATAATGTATGACTGTTTTGTGATTCTATCTGGATTATATATTTTTTAATTCTTAGTAAGGTTTATGAAAAATTCTCCATTTACCCAGTAGACAAGAATACATCCAAGAAAATGTTCTCAAATGATTTCAAACATTTGCACCTGCTATATTCTCCATATCTCCGTGTCGTATTCGCTCCAGCGCGTCCGCCACGTGTGTTCTTTGTGCCCTTAAATACATTTATTTTGTTTGCGTGCCATCTTGGTATTTTCCACTGCATTTACTTTGTTTATCATAACATTATTAAGCAAATACTTTTATAAACACAGCTTGTAGAACTTTTATGAGGTTATTTATTTATGAGAAATCATTTTAAATTGTTTATTAAATACAATTGAATTTATTATTCAGTTATTTCTTTACGATTTTATAAATGAGATGAATATCACTCTGAAGTTTCGGTTGTTGGTCTCTAAGTCCATGGTTTTTTTTACTGAATTGCTTGGTTTTATAAATATACTTACTATTTGTTTTATATATTACATACTTAAAAAGTAAACAATAACTCTTTATAATAACGTAAAGTTATTATTCAATTAATATTGCAATTACTCTTGAAGCTACCAAAATGCGAAAAAAAGTGAATCGTAACCGATATCCAATAACCTTTTCTTATAGTTTTTAATCTAACAACTCTATTGCTATCTATTGCTATTGCTATCTATTGCTGTAAAGATCACTTTGATTTAGGTTAATAATATTGTATATAATATTTACAAATATTTCTTTACAAAAATAAATGTTTGTAAGCTGTTCATTATTCGCTTCTACTTAAGTGTTCAACACAATGTTTTGACAAATAATTTGTTGCTAAATATCTTAGAAATTCGAAATACTACGCTTAAGTAGCTAACTTCTTGATTGATTGTAAACTGACATCACAAAACATTCAGCCAAAATTAGATGTTAAGGCAAAAAACAATACGACAATTTCAGTTTCAAAATGTTTTTTTAGTATTTTTATACTAATATTAAAACAATATCTGTTATTTATTTATGTTATAATTAGTTGTAACTTGTGTTTTCACCCGTTGAGGAACTATGTTATATATTAGGATAACTGAGAGTTGTATCGTAAGGCTAGATAGCTTTTCTCATGAATATGCCTTTCATAATAAGAAATTCTTTTTATCAATCACGATGTGGTTTGCTTAAATGCACTAATTATTGCAGATCAGAAAACATCAGAAACATTTCCAATAATCCAATTTTAAAGAGTATTGAGACATAATACTGCTATATAGGATTTAATTATTCTTTTAGAATTTGTCAAAGTTAAACATTAAACACAGAAAAGCTGTGTCATATGGTTGGGTTAACAAAAACGAGAAAAGACATCATATTATGTAGCTATTATTTTGTTTGTGTTTTTATGCCTGATAATATTAACAATAATAATAATTAATTGTATTTAATACGGGACCTTGACTTTACTATAAATATACTGCTTAGGCTCTGAGATATCGTTGCTTAGGGCGATTCAAATCATACAAATTACGGACATAAATCACATCCAGACTGGAAACAGCAATTTGTTGATCACACATAAACTGGCTCGTGTGAGAATCGAACCCACGACCTTCGATTTAGCAGAGTCACCAACCAACAATCACTAGACCAATCACAAATTTTCTTAGTTTTGCTTATCAACCGAAACTCACGCTAATAACTCAAAAAAAAGGGTTGAATATTAATTACGGTACTCAGTAAGTCCGTAGGTTATTTTGTATGTAGATATCATTTAGTAAGTGACTGTTTGTTCGTCATTAATAGCACCTTTTTATCATGATGTGTACCCTCATATAACTTTATACCAACTGTACTTTAAACAATAAATAAACATTTAATCATAAATGATAACAATAGCCTGTACTATTGGTATTATATATAATTTAATAATATATATGTAATAAAAAAAAAACAACTCAGATAAGCTATCTTCATTTTAACTAAAATAACATTTCATTCGAAATTTAAATCGATTATTTATTTACTTTTGTGCTTTTTAAATATTCTGTTATGTATTAAGAATAAATTATGAAAAAATTAAATAAAAACAATCGAGACAATTCAAGATATTCATTGTTTAGTTTCGAGTGAGTTTCAATAGTAGTCTCATATGTTTGTATCTGTCCGAACTGTAATGTCGTCCGTAATAAACATTACAGCGGTATATTTGAGGATAAAACCAAGTGCACATTTAGCTGTTATATTTTTATTAACTGTATGAGCACATTGCAGCTGTATCTTGTTTGATTATTTCTATATATAAGTTTATTAGAATTATTTATTAATGTTTACCAGGAGCGCGAATCTGATCTCAATTTGTACTCGCTGCGCTCGTAAAATCTCAATATGTGTTTGCATATTGAGCGAAGCGAGGTAGAAACAGCACGGAATGCATTTACAAAACGTCGACGCGTTCTGTCTTTAACTATTTATTACTTTTTTTAATTTACTATTTTTCATTGTAAAATAAAAAAATAAGAAAAAGTTTTCCCATTGAAGTCTATGGAATTTTAGTTTTTCTGTGATTATTTCTCAACAACATCGAATATTTGATTTTTTTTTAAACTACTGCCAGGCTGATGTCTATCAGTGTGCAAAATTTAGAAGTTTTCGTATATGCCGCTTTTGATTGATGCTTGCACAAAGGATGCAGAAAAGTCCCTCATAGAGAGCTTCGCTCAATTAATAATTCTATGACTTTTAAGGATGTATGTCTAGGAATCTCTTTTAAAAGCCCTGAGACGTATTTCATATAGAATTATTGAATTTAACATATCCATGAAGTCTGATGGTGTTGATTTTTTTAAGTTAAGCAGCTTTAGACTATATGCGTTTTGAAACTCCATGAAACGAAAATTGGGAATCATAAAAAGAAAATCATTGCCTATTCAACTCCATCTAGTGATAAAATGTCGAATCTTGGAATTATATTGAGAACAACAGACCTGATCTAAATATAAGTCTAATTTCTACCACATCTAGTATTTAAGTAGTAATTGCCACACTAAGGTTTAAATGAAATCGCCAAATACCCTCTTTATATTTCAGTTTATGTCTTACAACCGTCATCTAAATAAAAGCCTACTTTGTTCAATAACATGTAATGACGAATGACAAATGTTCAAAAAAGTTTGAATTAAAAAATCACAAAAGATCTATAGAATTTCAGTAAAATCTTGACATTGTTCTCTTAATAACTAACTAATAGCTAACTTTTTTTAATAATCGAAATCAGCATTTGATCAATCACACATAAATGTATAGATTTAAACCTATTAAAGTCTTCTAGAAGTATTATCGCAGTGTTTTGAGTACAGTTTTTTTATACTATTGTAGTTATTATGATTAAGTAAAAACATGAAACTGACAATTATGTAGTAAAAAAAAAAATTATCTGTGTATAATGTAATATTTCACTTCGAAATGTAAATAAATAATTGAGCTTGGTAAACATAAAAATAATAAACTTAATAATTATAATAATTTTACTCTATATTTATCTCTGTCTCTAATAGGCTATTTTTTCTAGTTTCAACTCTGCCATGTTAATTGCATACACACACTTATTTATATATTATTGGTAATAAATGGCAAAGCATGCAGTCCTGTCTATCTGTTGTCCATTGGTGGTAAGTGGTGCTTTTACCAATGTTCTCTTTGAAGACTGGAAGAAATCGCAAGAAGTACGGCCACACTCTCGACGATCTAATAATAGCTATAAAAAATGTAAAGAAAACTGTTAAAAATCCAAAAACAAAAACAATTGTTCTGTGAAACGGTGATAATTTGTGCGTATTTTTTTATCACAAAGGTAAGTTGAGATATCTTAGATAATTAGCTATAATACATCAATAGCCTCTTCCAGAGATCTACATCTTTGTTGAAAAACAATGATATACTCAACTCAGCCTTCAGGTAAACGAGGGTTTGATATAAATCGTGAGCACAGCAATGCTATTTGTGGTTGTTGGTGCCAGTATGATGTCACAACAATTGTAGAAGCACATCAGACACATCTCAAGGAACAACTTAAATTAATTTTAATATTAAATATAACAAATATTTTGTCACATCTTGCTTATAAAAATATTTAAAGTCAGTATAACTTTTTCTCTGTTTCGTCACTTTTACACCTTTTCAGTTAATACGTGGGAAAGAGACAAAACCGGATAAATTATATTAAGGCAGTAAAAGTTTTTTTTTTTTTACAAAACAAATATATTGTATATTTATAAATTAAAATTAACCTACACCTACTTTGCTCATTAAATTAAATAATAATTAATAACAATGTTCATATTTACAATGCAACAATGGGGTAATTATATTTCAAAGTTAAATTAACTCAGTAATATATCTCTTAATAATTCATTTTAACATACTCTTATCATATTTGTTTATTCATCGCCATATTACTGAGGTTACCTCACCGTCCGGAATGACTCACTAGGGCTATGATGTACAGACCATTCTATTTAATGTTTAAATAGCAATGTGTGTATTATACAGTAGAAATAGGGGTTATATTGCGGTGTATTATATATATAGCTGTTGGGTAGTTGATGAAGGATACATGGAACGGGTGTAGATAGTATGAGAAGTTTAGTTGAGATTGCCCTCTAGAGTGCGAGTGAGTTTAGTGCCACTGTTGACGAAATATTACGGACGAATACTGATTTATAAATACTGATCTTATTTTGGTATAATATATTAAAAAGTTATTTTAAATAGATAAACTATTCAGCTAAGACAAATAATTACTAAACAGTGACAAAAGCTGTATTTCGAGTAATCAAGTCAGTAACGAAATAAGCATTGTTCCAATAATAATTTCAAATATATTTGCATACTATAGATAGATTAATTAAATTTACACTAAGGCTCCATTGATTGATTTCAATTAACATGAATTGATCGGAAACCTTCTTCAAAGGAATACCGAAATTAGGGCAAGTTCAATACAACATAACTAAATAATACATAATACGAAACGCTGTTCCAAAGATCACGACCATATCGTATACAAGTATACTGCTTTATGATTGAAAAGGAAATTACAAATCGTTAATATTTTAATATTATTCTTAAGTCAGTTTAAAGAACTTTATTTCTATAAAATAACATTACAATATTGTTAACTTGTATGAGAAAACTTTAATTTATATTAAAAAAAATAATCATCGGATCTTAAATGTTTCAAATACTTTCTATAATTTATTTCAATATTATAAGAAAATACATGTTTACTAAACTTACTATAGTATTTAACAATATTCTTTTGAATAAACATTCCTTTAATTTGCTTTTAAAAAAAATAATGTTTTTATTTTTTTTTATATTCAAGGGTAAATTGTTATATAACTAAGCTCTTTCAAATTTAATGATATATTTTCCATTATTTGAGTAAAATTATATTATTATATTTAGATATATTGTTTTGAAATAGATATATGTATATATACATATTCGGAGTAATATCTGTGTCACAAACATATATAACTGACACATATAACACCCAGACTCAAAATAGTAATTTGTGGAGCAATAGCAATAAACACCCATCTCGTATAGGAATCGAACCCAAAGCCCATGGCTGAGCGCACGGCCACCAGCCATTCATCACAATACCAAATAGCAGTCACATTACATAGACTTTAATCCTGACTGACGCTGAGGTCAATTATGTGGTTTGTTTGTTTATTATATATATATAATAAAACTAGGGATATTAAATTACGTGATAAAAATAATAAAAAATTGTGCTATATGACAAAAATTCACAATGAAACTTTAGAAAATCTGAAATCCTCGCCATGTAATGCAAGCAAAATGAAACTGAAAAGGTCAAAAATAGAACACAAATAAATTTTTTTAAATTTACCTAAATAATTTGATAAAAAAATATTTTTAAAGTTTAATTTATAATCTTTTATATTTCACCCGAAAACATGTAACAACTACTTATTTTATATAGTATAAAAGTTAATTAATTATGTAGCATAGTAAAATCCCGGGACTTATGCTATTGCTATAAAGAATTCTTTTTAAACAAATATAAAAACTTTTATTATTCCATAATAAAAAATCAACTGTTTCTTTTATTATATCTGTAGAGAAAAGTAAATATTAATAACATAGATAGTTTAAAAAGGCTTTTATAAAACGCCATATTATTACAAATTTTATAGATATTATTATATAAATTCTTCATTACAATTAATTTTCAGCCATGATTTGACGTGAATCAAGTGTATTAAGTATTTAATACACTTAGTTCAATCTTTTATCTGAATTCTTTGAACATATTTCGAACTGCATTTTCATTTGTGAAAACGTTCCAATACGTCACTACATGACGTCACGGATGTATCAATCGAAGATATTGTGGCCACGAAATAAAACATTCCGTTTATGTTATCAATGTGAGGTGGTACTTGTGATAAGAGATAGCGAATATCTGAATATACATGTTCTATTAAAAGAGTATTATTTTATTAACCCTTTTAGTGCCAAGGAGCGCCGTCGCGCAGCTCTCGCTAGTAGTGAAAAATGCCAGCGTCGCGATAACGCTCCTTTTTCACAGTTCACTCTGTTTCTGTAATTTTCTTGTCAATACATATGTAGTATTCAATTTCTTTCTTTTTATTATCATAGTATAAAATCTTCTGAAGAGAATGTTGAAAAAAAAAATATATATATGTGTACTGTATTGGAAATAGTGAATATTTGTTTTGATCATATAAATTATTTAGAGAAATGTACTTTTTTACTGGCATTTTTAGAATATATTGGTAAAATATGTATGGCACTAAAAGGCTTAAATTTTAAAATTACTTTATAATGTTAATAATTATTCAGTATATAATAAGTAATTCGTTCATTAACACACTTATAGCTTGTGGCACACACACGAAGCGCGTACATAGACGGCCGCATAACGAATGTCCAAACATTGAATACCTGATGATCAATTTGCATTCGTGAATCGCTTTATACTGGTGACAATCATTGCAGAGCTGATTCTGTAGTCCGGTTTAAATTGAACTTTAATAGAGTTTTATTACGTTTAAATGCAACGGGACTGCAACGTATCATTTGTGTTTATAATTATGTAATAGTATAATGAAGCTGAAGTATTTGTTTTAACATTCTAGACTTTGGAACTATCATACAATAAATTATTAAAAACAGTTTTTGAATTGGATTTTTTTTTAATATAAAATATTATAGGCTATATAACATCGTTCTAAGTCTTTTACAGTATTATATAAGTTATAAAAAAATATATCAAATTTTTAGAAATACAGATATTTTCATATTCTATGTTCCGAGCAACAGGTAGACGTTTCATAAATTAATTGTTATTATAAATAAGCTTAGATCCATGTGATCTTTTCTAAGTAAGTTATAAATATATATCGAATCGACATTACACATGAAACCACTTTTATGAAGATATTTTCAAAGTTTCCTCAAGATAATTTCTAGAAGAGCGCAGTGGCGGGACTCTGACTACTATATCCATAGACATGGGTTCAATACCAATAAAATATTTACGAAAAAACACATTTAATTATATTTGATAATCTAGAAACCCTGAAAAAAGGTAAGATATTTTGGGTCTAAATTCCATAATATGTAAAATATTATATTTATTTTCAAACAGCCCTGAAAATATGGTATAATATGTATATCATATGTATATAATGGTATAAATTTTATCACAGAAGATTCCGGGATGGATCAATTCAAAGGCAGGTGTGGTAGAATTTAGATTAATTAAATAATTATTATAATATATAATATCCTATAATAAAAGAGTTAATATTTACGGGCACTTGTATATAACTATAAAAAGCCATTGAACAGTTCATCGTCAGCTAATGTGAAGTTTATAACGCCGTATATCATAATATATAAATATATTCTATATATGTCTGTTTGAGGTCTCTGATTCAAACGTGAAGGAGAATTTTCTTTAAGTAATAAATAAAAAGCAACTGTAGGTTTTTCCCTTATGTCATGGGTCCGTAAAACATTCACAAAGAGCGGACAAGCATCTAAAGGACGTATACAATTCACTTATAAATATTTGTCAATGAAACCTCATATTTTGTCCGTGATTATGTAAATACTAGATTTGCCCCGCGGTTTCACTCGCATATAATACTACTATGAGTCTATAGCCTTCCTCATGAACCTGTATATCATAAGCAGAATAAAGTTTTTAAATTTATTAATCTATATTCGAAGACTAGCGCGTTATACAAACAAAATTTTCTGCCTTATATTAATATATAAAAAAGAAAAACACTCAAAATCTCGAAAACTACTGAGCCAATATAAATAAAATTTGACAGGAAGGTATATTGTAACTAGGAAACGTCCGCTAAAAAAGGATTTTTATAAATTCTATTCCTGAGGCGGCGAAATAGGGGTTGCAATTTTGTATGAAACTTTGTAATTTTTAATTTTGGACACATGAAATTGTAGATATAAACTTGGGGTTATTAAAACATAATATTGCATTACTGGAATTTTGAAATTTGTATTTCTATGAAGACTAAATAGGGGTTGCAAATTTAAATTAAATGTATGGCTTTCCTTTTGTGTTGGGCAAGCCAATAGATGGCAAGTCAATAGATGGCGCTAGCAATCATTTTAAATTTCGATAGTGATTTGTCTGTCGCATTTAATGACCCTATATAGTTATTGTGATTTCAAATTTTAAAAAAATGCCCTGTGTATTTTTTATCCACACACCATAGGGCAAAGTCGCGGGCGAAAACTATTATATTTATACATATCTACCATTGTGTCTTTTAATGATCACTTAGAACCAACTTTTGACATATTAGGATACGACACGTAGCGCAATAGCCAAAGTATTATTTGGCTAACTAAAGATACACATTTTTTATAAATATAAAATGAAAGATTTATTGAAACTACCTTCCACCTCAGAAAACCCGTGGCGGTGGCTCTACCAACTGAGACAACGTGTTTATGCACGCCTTGATCAACTGACTACCATTATATATATATATATTTATAACGCCTTGATAAATTTACAGTTTTCTTTATAATTGTCTTGACGAGGATTCCAAAATTAATATAAATTAATTTAGAAAACAAGGTTCACACTATTAAGCAAATTTAAGTGCTCTATAATTTTATAAAACTTTAAGCCGTTTTAAAATAATAAAATAAATAATGGAGATGAATATTGTAGCAAAACTAAATTACGAACCTCTCGTCCTTCAATAGTAAAGAGCTCGATAATGAACCATTAACATCATGAGAGCATAAAGCCTGATTTAGATAATTGATAGTAATTATAACATATCTTGAGCAATCGAATTTACCATAAAAGGATAATTCCAAGTGGCCATTAGCATAGAAGTGTTTATCAACGCATGGCAGATTTGATGAAATTTCCGTTCACTCGTAAGTGCCGTTCACTGACCGGATATTACGGACCGGCTGACCGAACGAAATGGGTCACCCATTCATTCATTCAGATAGCAGATTGCGAGCGTTAAGAGCGGTAATATCTTTATATTGTTACTTCAACATTTAGATTTTGTTTTCATTGTCTTAACAGGAAATTGAAGTTTTTGAGTTCAAATATTGCTTAAACGACGAATACATATTAGAAATTAACTGTTACAAAACATTTTATACAAAAAAGAAATTTCAATTTCATTAAAAAAGTAGAAGACATTTTAAATACTGACACTATAATTTCACTCTCATTTTCAGTTGTAACATGCAAGCACCCATAAAACGTCTTATTTGTAGCAAAGAAGGAACATATACAATTTAAAGGAACCGTTCCTGGCTTAAATAAAAAGTACAGCAAAGAGTTTCGTCTGTCGAGGCGAGGAGCGGCAGACATAAAAAATGTGAACCAATTCCACTCGCCGCCCGCAGACTGTCATGAATATTAACCATTTTGCGCTGCGACCAAAGAATAAACTCATTACACCGCAGAAACAACACCACTGTTTTAGTGTTTCATACCTATATACGTCTCCCTGGCAGTAAGAGTGTAGTTATCATATAATCATGAAATATGCAAATATTATATGGCTTTTTTAACGTAATTATGCATCAATGATAAAAAACATATATCCTTTTGGGATTATAATGGTAAGAATATTTTTCTGAACTAAATTATTATGAAAATAATATTTTTTAAACAATTCCCACACTAAAGAAGTAATATCTATATCGCGAGGAGTATAAACAGAAATAAATGCCATAAAAAATATCTAGAATCGAATCAGCAATCTGTGCATTACACAACTGTCCCATGTGAGATTTGAACCCACAACCTTTTCTTTAGTTACTAACCACTGATCACTAGACCTATCGGCCGTCGAAAATTTAAATAATGAATATTAATTCCTATTCTACTTTCTATAATCTATGTATAAAACGTAACAGCGCCGTACCGCGGCGTCGATTGCGCTTACGATCCTTCTGGGTCGTATTTCAAGTAGAAACGGTCGCGTTACAGATTACGTCCAATTTTCTCTCCCACTACATTGAATTTCCACGTTGACAGTGATAAAACGACACACCTACAAACAATATTATAATACAATTTCGGAAAGTGACTTTTTGTACATAGACTGTAAAAACATCACGTTTTTTTTGGAAGCCACTTTGATATTGGATGTAAATATAATAACATGTTTTCAAAATATTGTTTTTATACATCTACCTTCCAAATTTTCGTTGCGGCTTAGCTTTTAATATAATAAACATATAATCGTATCCCCAAAACATACTTGTACGAACAACGTTGACAACATTCAATGTACCATTTTCATCTTCCTATGTTTGAAATCTTTTCAAAATCTGCTAATTCAAATAAAAAATGTAGCTCAACTTTCACTTCAGTTATATTATTATGAGTGTCACACTTTTGATACAATTTAACCGACTTTTACTTTTAATTATTTACAATTTGCTATTGAGTTAACTAATCTGTACTCAGCTTAGTAAAATTCGATTCAAGGTTGACTGAAACCAACAAAATCATTTCTAAAAAGGCTAACCGGCAATAAACAAACTTTACTGCCGATAAATTCACACGCTACCTTACCTTTAATTTTTAACGAGAGGTCCGTCTTCTCCGACGGTCGAAGCGAGACTGATGTTTTTCGGCCGAGAAACCGACCGCGGCGCTTAGTTATTTCGACTACCCTCATTTGTTGATGCGGCTTTTAAATTGAGGTCACTGGATTATTCAGTGTTAGTCTAAGTAATCGACCTAATGTGTAGGAGCCTACAGAGTAAGGTAGTGTGAGGCACTACCATTACTAGAATATATTGTTTTTAGTCGTGTTATAGTAGAAGTATTATAATATTAATATTATTATATAGAAGTATATTTACCATTTAATACGCCTATTACGTATTTTTTAATTGATATCTTTTATACAAGCTGGATTTTTTCGTGTGTTCACGTGACTTATGTGGAAGTAGACTCCTCTGCAATCATCATCATCAGTTCGGAAGACACAGTATCCTGGATGCCGTCATAGATTACCGCTGCCTGGTTGTGTGCCTTGGTTCTGACATGAACTAAAGTCGTGACTTGATATTATTTTTTGTAATAGAAGTTCCTCTTTATAAAGGCAAAAAACCTTATATATTTAGTTATCGAAATTTTCGACCCAATTAACTAAAATATCCTTAACCGCTAATATAAAATTCAGAGACAATATTAAGATTCACACCTTGAATGCCCACAAAAACATTATTCATCACCACGTCCTCAAACAGAGGGTAAGTAAAAAATCCATGATTTCTCAAAGGGATGTTTGTCAGCCCTTGCGAAGAACGCACGAGTTAACTTTTTGACCGGGATACCTTTGGCGACGTGATGGGAATGATAGCGAAGGGTACAAGACACGGGAGTTGAGATTATTTGATAGAAAATGGACCGGAAATTGATAAAAATGTCCATACATAAGTGATGTATATTGATTATACATTTTTAATCTAAGAGCTACCCGAAACTCCTACACCTAAGCATAGTTTTTTACAATATACCAGATGTAACTGGTACGAGCTTTGACTCCCAGATCGATCGATACCAATCATTAATATATCTTCAAAAATAAACTAGAAGACGGATTT
The DNA here is from genome assembly GCA_959347395.1 of Mechanitis mazaeus. Lineage (NCBI taxonomy): Eukaryota > Metazoa > Arthropoda > Insecta > Lepidoptera > Nymphalidae > Mechanitis > Mechanitis mazaeus. Next base: position 14,961,637 of record OY365743.1, read on the forward strand.
ATTGTTTAAAAATAGTAAATCAAATAAATTTCTAAGTTTATAACTTGTTTCATATGAGAAGGTATGTTTTTTCGGCTGGATGATTTTCAGCAAGATCTCTTGTTGATCTGAGAACGGCAAATTTTTGCCCACTACGTGCTCAAAGTTTGTAATAGTAAGGGTTATGGGTTCGTTATGACTTGTTCAATGTTAACACAGACGTAGACAACTGTTATTTATATATATTTAACAAAATTTAATATATTACATAGAAGTGGTCATTTAGGATATTTCATATATTCTGATCATGGATCATCCTAAATCATGGATAGATTGAAAGTTACGACGGTTTCTAGTAATGGTGAAAAAAAAGGAATATCTCTGTTAACAAAGCACCTAAATGTTAACCTATTTATAAATTTTCTTTTATTATTTTAAAGGTAATTTCATTTCATTCATTGAATGTTAGTAACCATCAGATCAATTTAAAGATTACATCTCTTTCATATTGTTTAAAAAGATTTTTATAGAATATGTATTTAATAGATAAAAAAAATATAATTTAAACATTATTAAGTGTCTTCAGAAAGAATAATTTAAAAAGTAATATATAATTCCAGATCAACTTATTTTAAAATATTAATGAAATTATTATTATTAGGTATCATTTTTTTTACATTACGAAATACAATGATATAATAAAATTCCATCATCCAATCATGCCTGATTCGACCTACATCTAACTATCTTAAAGTAACGTAATATTTGGTATAGACGAGATTTATGGGGATTTTAGATCAAACGGCGTCTGCTTCGCCGGATATGAGACCCTTTGACCGGAGCGTGCGGGTGAACGAGCGTCGGTCGTTTTTCGCAAATATGAAATGATACTATATGTAAATGGTTTTTACGCATCAATGAAGAAAGGTAAACAGGATCTTTTATAACCCAATATACATACAACATTATTTTTAAACAAATATAGAATTAAGTGATGACATGACGAATAGACCAATATTTTTATATCTTCGTTACAATTGTTACATAACTTTAAACAAAAGCACAGAATACGAAATGAAACCTAAATAAATATAAGGTAAATAATGTCTTTTATACGTTACTTATTATGACTTAACTGTCAGTTACTGTGAAATAAACAAAGCGTTGTTATTTTTATGAAACTTAATTATAGATGACACTTTATAAATCACCTCTTGCTGACTTGATCTACATACAAACAAGGGGAGAGAGAGACAAAAAATGAGATAACAATTAATACAGAACAGCATTCCGAGCTGGTGTTAGTTTAAGGACGGACTGACTATACTGACATTTTTATAATGTAATAATTGACGATTCAAAAGTGCGTGTAAATGCCTATTTGAATAAAGATATTTTGAATTCTGAATTGGTTAATATCTTGTCTAATTCTTTTGTGGTAAGTATAATTTTTTTGACTGATGATTTTTAGACAATGCTGAAAATTATAAGGTTACCCACTTTATCGGTCGGTTGGCGTCGCCATAATAATGAGACATACCTTAATAAGAATATAGAAATGCGACGCTCTAACGGAACCACAACGAAACGAGCAGGTAGTAACTGGAGGCAGGCTTCTTTTATTCGCGAATTGCTTAAATCTGAAAATGCCCCCTACCCAAACATGATAAAAGAATGACTTCAAAGACTCTACTTGACTTAATCTAAAGAACAGGCGTCCGGAAGTACAAGCCGAATCTAATGCATACCATCGGTAAAAATATCCAGACAAAGATATCCTCCAAAGAACCAACTGCGAAGCTCTTTAAATAAGAGGGTGGGTCCTCGACGAAAGTCTTCTGAGGCGCCTAATATATTGTATTCAGATATGCAGACTTGAACCTCTTTACTTTAGCCACCGGTGTTGAAAAGGGAGCTTGAGTGGTTTGGGTGAAACAGGCCGTTAATAGCTTAGCGCAGCTAGCTAAGGGCTTCTCCAAGAAATTCTCTGTTTTCAGAGTGAACTGAGTTGTTCCATGTCTATGGAATTTTGAGTAAGTAGGACTCGGGGCCTTTCTCCGTCGAGCATGTTAAACAGAACGTGCTTGGCTTAGAGACCACCTGAGCAAAAGATAATTGGATGGATGGATGCTGCTTGGATTATTTTCGATCAAGTGCGACTACGGTTGCGCTGGGCGATATTTAGTCCAGAATTCTTGCTTGCTTCTTTCTGCTAGTCTTAGCTAATCATCGACCACTTATTCCTAACACAATCTTTATTAATTCAAAAAAACAGCAACACACTAAAAAAAAAAAATGATAAAGAATACTATTGCTCGTAGAATTTTTATATTACGTGGTTAATATCTTTACATCCCTGTCTATATGTAAATAAGTTTCTTTAAAAAAAAAGAGTCTGTTAAACGCATAATATAAAAGTGTAGATGCTAAATATTGTACTAATTATCAAAAACAAATACTTAAATATATTGAAGAGAAAATATATCTTTAAATAAAGTTATCTTTTATAACATATAAATATATATCAAAGTAAATTATTTTATATTACATAATATTTATTCATAATGATGTTTGTTCTGGATTGCTTAAAGTAGAAATAGAGTTATTGTCGTTTGAGCCATGTTAAGCTTATTTTCATTCTCTATTCATTCAAGGATTATTACCATCTGGAAACTCGATTATCTTTATCATATGAATAAATAACTTGTTAAATATAAGTACTATACATACTAAGAGAACGTTTTTGTTGATAAATATAAAATTTTAAAAGAGGTATAGAAAAATATATAATATTTTCCTTAAATTTGTGAACTTGTTTATGCAAATCTGTATATTACACTAAAAGAAAATAGTTATAATAATTTCATAAGTTTTGATAGTAAATTATGAATCCTGACATCTAACTTTATAAAGCAACATGACTTCTGTTTTCACTTCACATTCTCTTAATTTTAGTTATATTAATCGCCGATAGATGGCACATTTCAAAAAAAAATATTTTACTTGCAAACAAATATTTCATCAAAATGTATTTTAATTATACGGAAACCATTAAACCACAAAATATACATTAAACTTGAATAGTTTTTAAATTAATTAATTAATTAGCATTCTTCGAACAGAGTTCATCAGTATAGGATGTAAAGTAATAATCAGGTAGAACATTTTTTCTTTTGGGCTGGACTTAAAATCCACTTCTTTGTTGTAATGTCTGCAAAATAAAATTAATTTTTATAAATCTCATTAATGAAGATGCTAGACAATCGTAAAAAACAGTCATGAAACGCTATTTATACTTTTTTTTATAATAATGATTATTGACTTACAATTACAATGGATATGTTATAACAAAGTGCAAGCCAAGAACAGCGCGCTACATAAGACGATTAGAACTCACCAAGTATTTTCTTAGATTTTCACGAGTACACATTTGAAATAAAACTATTTTTACGGATTGAAACTCGCGTATAATTTGGTTACATTTTTTATTTTAACCCGACGTTTCGAATACTTTGCAGTAATCGTGTTCACGGATAGACGAGATGTAAGTGTCACAACTATTTTCATGATGTTCTCACATTACCGAGGGCTTTAAGAATTCTAACTTTAAACAATCATAAAAGTAATAATATTAAATGTAATAATGTAAGTATGTTACTCGGTCATGCACCTAGAGCAAGGATGGCGAACGAATGGCAAGCGTGTCATAAGTGGCACGTTTGAAAGTTTTGGTGACACGTACAAACACAAAATAATTGTAAAATTAATAAAAAATATTTAAAGAAGAATTGTTTTTATTTGTTTACTTAATTATATTTACGTATAATTTCACCACGCTAATATTTCGTATGAAATTTTTATGTAGCACGTTATCTATGTAAAAAAAAAAGGTTTTGTGGCACGGACATCAAAAAAGGTTCGCCTTACCTGACCTCGAGTCTATTCGGTCTAGTTTTTGCCTACTAACTATAAGTAAGTTCAATTAACATATATTTTCGTGTCACGGTAGCAAGTTAATTTAATATTAATTGTTGTCATCATAAAAGCTCTAAAACATAACATTGTATTGTCGTTTAGTTTACAGTAGAGATGGACCGACTATTGAATGCTTCGTAGTTTGTTGAGTATTTTTAATAAATCAAGGTGTATTTTTTATATTTTACAAACTTAACTATAATAAAACCCGCAGTTTCTGCATGAAGTAGTAATAGTAATAGACGAACATTTTCCATTTATATGTTGTCATTTATTATTTAATCAAGTGAAATTACTCTTCGACACTTACTAACTTTACTTAACAGAAAAAAAAATACTGAACTGCGTGGCCGACTAGTCGGTTGATTGGTCGGCCGTTTAACAACCGACAAGTAGACCAGTCAGCGACATTCATAGATAACCTATCTCTAGTTAATACCTTACCTAGATAAATGTGGCTAAAGCGAATAACTACTGTATACATTTATATAATAACATATATTCATAATATTGTTCAAATATTCAAGTCAATCTATGTAACGCAACGAAACAGCCGAGATGGCCTGTCAGCTGCACTCTGATACAGAACACGAAATGAATAATAGTTCTGTCGGTTGAAAACGATAGGCTCTTTATTAGTTATACACGATGGCTTGAACAACAAGTATTTAAAGTTCAAAATCATGGCTATCCATATTGGCTAAGTAATGCTTAGCCAAGGTAGGTAGATAATACTTGGATACACAAATGTCCAAAGAAATGAACATTTCTATAAATTTTGCAGCTGATGATTTAATTGTTCGCTCGCAGTCGCGATCAACATTATCAAATGAGGTCTCGCCAATCGCCAGATACTGTATGCTTCTTACGAGCCTTGCTACTGGTCAGAACAAAGTTACGCGCGATATCTAAATTACGAATTCGTTTAATAAATAGAAGCAGCGGATAGCGAACAAACTGTTATTAAAACTTTTAAATTAAACTTATCAAAATAGATACATTAAAAAGTATTAATGCGACCGTGACAGGACTCGAACCTGCAATCTTCGGATCCGAAGTCCGACGCCTTATCCATTAGGCCACACGGTCCTTACGTATGTTGTTTGAAATTTAAAATCACATACTATTATTATTGATTTTTTTTACATGTAACAAAAATATTAAGAACTAAATTTATTGTAATAAATAAACATAAATAAAAATATTTATAATTCATAAGTCGGCTTTCGTTAAAGGCAACATTAAATAAATATTCTCTTGATAAATTACAATATAATTAATTATTATTATCTTAACTAGAAGAAACTAAAAATCTTAAGGTTTATTTATGTTGTGCAATATATATCTATATTTTAAAATTAATTTATTTAATCTTAAACACTGCCATCTAGAGTAAAATATTGAAACCTCTGACGTAGTAAGCGAACTCGAGTAACGCGACGGTTTTTTCATTGCTTGGACATCTCATAGAGGGCGCTCTACACATATTTTTGTTGAATTTTATACTTGTAATTTAACTTTTTTTTCTTTCATTTTGGTTTAGTTTAATCCTAATGTCTGGTATAATATGCCTACTTGCAATAATAAAGCATTTTTATTTAACATCTACCTACTGTATCATTTGTTACAAATAAATAAATATGTTAATCGGTTAATTAAAACACGAAAACGCATAATTAAAATAAAATTAATGGAATCAATTTTTATTTAAAAAATCAGAAGAAATTTTTTAAAATATAATTATATATTATTTATGATTCATCAATAAATGCTAAGCTTTTTATCTGTAAAGACCCACAATCATTAGCCAGAGGCAGAAGGTCTGTAGAGGCAATTTGTCGCGAGGAACACTCAGACGAGGAGCGGATGTGTTTGCCCCTTACTACTTACTACTTCTTGACTCGCCAATTTTGCCATTTTCAAGCACTTTCTTAAGTATAAGGCGACCGCTACATTTAAATTTACCATTTAGAGAATATGTTTGAATTTGTATGTAGATTTCTTCTTTTTAGTTTTGTAGCTTTTTTTTTATTGATATATATTTAAAAATTACAATTAATAATAGTTGTTAATATAGCAAATATAATAATTCTAAGACATTAGATTAAAAATATTTAAATATCTTTATATATAATTTACACTGAAATGTGTTTTTATTTTACTTACATGAATTAAAAAAATATAATTTCCTAAGACAGAACAGAGATGGCGCTCGCTTCCATTTAAGTATGTATAAGTGAACATTATTTTAGACTAAATAATGTAAGGTATTAACATTTTAACACCATAGTAAAAAAAATTAAAAGCTAAACTAAGAACTATGTTTTTATTATTACTCCTATATTTTGAATTTTATACTAGATTCGTTTTAACTTGAATGTAGATACAATGTTGTTGGGACCTATTTACCTAGATCTTGTTAAAACGAATGGTTATGTTACTTATAGTATATACTTAGATTTTCAAGAGTACACATTTGAAATAAAACTATTGTAACCCGACGAACACGATTGCTGCAAAGCATTCCAAACGTCGGGTTTAAATTAAAAATGTAACCAAATTATACGCGAGTTTAATTCGTAAAAAAATATTTATTTCATAAGTCACATATGTTTTTTTGTGTCAAATAGTCCTTAGTAAATAGAATTATTATTTAATAAAAGAAAATGTTATATGATTATCTTTGAAAATAGACATCTATAACTACCTTATTGGGCGCGTGAAATATTTTCGATTATAATGTGTCAATGCATAGATAAATGTAGTATAATGTAATTTTAATAATAAATAAATAGTAATTATAATAAAATAATAAATTAAGTAATATTAATAAATTCAAATTTAATTTAAGATTAATTTTATGTTAGAATAAAACAATAAAAGATTATATTACGGGTATTGAGTTATACCTTCTATTAGGTATATACCTAGATAGCTATTTGGTTCAGGTTGTTTGATTATCAAGTGCTTTTTATATTATTTATATAGATTTATCTGTTTATACATTATACTGTACAGGTGTCTATGTGTGCCTCATGAAGTACATATGGGGTTTAATGCATATTTAAAAATTCAATATAAAAGTGATTATATAATTTGTAATTTCTGTATGTTACTCGACCATGGTTGACATAGTAGATACTATATGTTATAATTCTTTACTACCTATCAAATCAGTTAAATTTTTTAACATATATTTTCTTGTGACGGTAGCTTCGAAATACTAATAACAGTTGTACAAGAGCAGGTACTTTTAGAACTATTTCGATTAATTCAAAAGACAGTATATAAGAAGATATAGGTTATTTGTTGCCTTTTGGGTTATTGATAGTAAAATAATATTAAACGCTGTTTTGAGGCTATCCATAACACATCTTTATTCTTTCAAGACCAATGAAAATAATTTAGGTAAAAATGTTATTTCAGCGCGCCACACCTCCGTCGCTATTCGCCCTCACACACACACACACACATGCACACAATAGCCCGCACAATGGGCACAAAGGGAACACTCTCTTCCCATTGTACGGAACAATGGAAGCCACGCCCACAACAAAGGCGGCATTGTTTCATCTTAAACCAAGAGCGGCTATTGGCTGAGATCTCAAACTCAATCTTTGACCACCCGCGGCTGCAGAGTGCATCGAAAAAATAATCATTGCTTCCTTATTTTAACTGCAAGCGACATTCAACTCTCCTGTAATGTAATAGAGTGCTATTTTAAATCAATGAGAACTAGTTTTTAATGTCGAGATAGGAATTCAATTGACAGATGTAAGCGAAGATCTGATTGATGATTTTGGTTTAATAGATTTTTGGTTAGATAGAACCTTATTATATATATGTCAAAAATATTATCTATAACTATATCTATGAAACATATAGGTACTATATTCGAAACTTTATATTTGTTTCTAATTCAGATACGAAGAAAGCTGTTCAACAGCACTATATATTTCGGTTCAATGATCTCGTATGTGTAAACATTTAATTTAGATAAGTAAAGTCAAATGTATTATAAAGTGTAATAAATATCTCGTACAATGAGAGCAGCAATAAAACGAATGCGCCAGACAATGTTATCGATCCGGGAATGAACCGGCGACCGTCATGTGAGCGTCTTCTAGCTACTTTAAACTACATACTATTGTTCTGATACTTTGACCATTACGGTAGTATTATATACAGACGGTAGGTAAAAAGTACAATGTAAGTAGGTATTCATAGTTTGAGGAAAAAATATTTATATAAAATCGTGTTTGTATCGTATGTGTGTGTATCGTAAATATTTATTGTTTGATTGTTTAGTTTCATTTCTTTTATTGGCTATATTGGGAGACTATGTTTTGGTGGAGCTGGTACTTATCATATATCAATTGCGTTACTATTTGAGATATAATTAGCCGTCACTTAATTGTTGTAAGATATTTATCTTGAAAATGATCAAGATTTCTAACCTAAAGGCAAATATTTTAGGCGTGTAAGCTAACTTAAGCTTCAATATGGCAAGAAATGTATTAACTTGCAGGACTTGAATCTGCGACCTCTGGAAGTTTGACATCGTCACTCTGACAACTGAGATATAGTGTACTGGCATTGTTAAGGAAACATTAAATAAGTATCTAATATGATGGACGGTATTTAAGGTGAGATATTCGTTTATTTTAAGGGCTCCAGAGCAGAGGGCGTGTAAGTACATATGAAGACATTTTCCTCTCAGAGAAATGTACCTTAGTACCATGAATGAATATCTTTAGTGATACAAATAGGTATCTAATTCCTAAATATAAGTGAAATGTCCTTATGATGTCTATATGACATATATATGACGTCTACTTCTGGAGGTCAGTAGGTAAATGAAATGAATATTAAATATAACTAAGGAAATCAATTATATTCAAACACCAATCGTATAACAATACAGCATCCAACAACAGCTCGGTGGAGTCTAGTACGTGGCTAAAACAAACCAATTAATTAAAAAGCAAATCTCGAAGAAGCGGATCTCGGTATGGTTTTAATTATTGGTCCATTCAAGCGGTCTGGTGGTGACGGAACCAGGGCTACCAGCTCAGACTCATTTTTAGTTGTTTTTAGGAGCTCACCTCGCTTAGACTTATTTTAGTATATTTTTTAGGGAATATTGTGTGTGTTAGTTTATTAAAAGTTTTTTGTGAGATTTTTTTTTTTTTTTTTGTTTTAATAATGTTATGTTTTGAAGCAGTTTTAATATGTTAATATTTATATCTATGGAACATATTTTAATGATTTTTGTAATATAATGTGTATTAATTTATTTTCAATTAATTTTAGATGTCATGGCGACCCTACAGCTATAATTGGTACGTTGTATACAAATAATTGGCCGGTATTCTGAAGTCTGCGAGCCAATCAAAGTTTTCAGCGACAATGAGCGCCTGCCTCCTTGCTAATTGATTAAAAACAAAACCGAGCGATGATTAGGAATAACGAGAGTTAACGATGGCTTTAAAAAAATATTAAAATATGAATGAAATCTTTAAAAAAACATGGTGTAGAGGTCTCTCTGTGCCTACTCATTGTGCACCTGCCCGTTTATTATCGCAATAAGTTTGAATGAATAAATCTATGAAAGAAGAGGAAGTTATAAAAACTTTTTGGACAATATAACACCTTCGGTTTGACTTTAGTTTTTTTTATTCATTGATATTATATTTGTTATAATTTTGATCTCGATCTCCGTTCGATTTTGAACTTTAACCTTTACAAAAATAAAACTCATGGACAGTTCACTATTATTTTTATTGACAGACTAACTGGCAGGTTGTAATGAAACTAATCGTTGAAACGAAGGAGCAGAAAAAAAAGGTCATTCATAACAAAACGAGATGGTGGCAAGGAATTTTTAGATCCCATAGAGTTTTTTGGTGTTTTATGCACCCGTTACTAAATGTCATTGTGGCGACCATTTTGCCACAATCTATCAGTATTATATTCAGATCAAGTAAAATCATCAGAATAATAATTCAATTAATAGATGCAAAATATAATACAATGAGAGCCTGAATTACACACACATATAAAATAAAACACACACACAAGCCAAGGATACAATAATTAAATAGTATTCAAATACCTATTCCTTCAACTATTCAAAATGTATTCTTCTTTAGAAACTTTTATTCATATAATGAGCGATTACGCATTCAGAGCTTTCAGTGTACGAGACAAATACATTGAACAAAGGCGTAAGATAATCGCGCTCGGCTCTGTTCGGCGCACCTATAGCAATGAAAATTTTAAATTTAATTAATAGCAAGTGGCGTCGTCGCCCCGATTATATTATTACGCAGGCATTGTGCCCCCTCCCCCCGTCTCCACCCCCTCAACCCCGCGAGGGTACACCATTGTGGATACTAAGATAGGAATAATTTTATTTTTTTAAGATTGTTTTATTTGTTAGTTAGTTTTATTTGAGTTATTTGAAATATTTTTATATATTCTAAAAACTATCCCTAAAACTGAGATTTCTTTTTATATGAGTGCTACATATATTTTAATATCTTATCATATCTTTACAAATATTCATAAGAATCCGGATAAACATTAAACTAAAAGGAATATTATATACATATATCATTTAAATATTCTAAAAAAACTAAATTAGAAATTATCTCTAAATTTCCCAACCCGTACACCCCCTACGAACCCCCGAGACGCGTCGCGTTAGGCGCTTTGTGAGGCAAATCCGAGACTTAGTTATATAATGTAAGTATCACTATACATATATAGGACGGTTCCGACCATCTTTGTTGAGAATTGTTGATAAAAATATTTATTACATTTCAATTGTACTCTTACACTTAAATATAAATGAATTGATATAAAAAACTTTGAATTTACACAACAGTTAGACTGAAATGGTTAAAACTTATATTTTTTAGGAAACGAATAGATATACATATACTAGCTCCATTTCGCCAATGTCCCCTCCAGTTACAATATTACTTTGGTTGGTAAGGTTGTATGTTTATCATTAAGCTGACCATTTAAACAATTTTTATGTAAAATTTGTGTAATATAAGTGAATAATATAAATAAAGGAAAATATATATATATATATATATATATATATATATATATATATATATATATATATATATATATATATATATATATATATATTTAAGTCCAGAGTAATAAAATACATTTAAGCTTAATATGTAAATAGATTCAAACCATTTCAAACCACCGTTACATATTCCTTTCAGCGTCACAATTTTCAAAAAATATACAAGCGAAGCTTTATCAAATCATCTGTTTTTTAAATTTAGTTAGCAATTTTTCCTTTATTTCGACAATAAAATAGATATTAAAATGATTTCTTAATAATTTTAATTATTTCAATAAAACTATTTTACGGATATAACTAGTCATCATCTTGTGCTATCGCGAACACGTTTGCTGCAAAGCATTCGAAACATCGGGTTAAATTAAAAAAATGTAAAATAAACGCGAGTTATATCCGTAAAACAGTTTCATTGAAATGTGTAGTACTCGTATAAATATTAGAAAACATTAATTTGATTAATCATACTGAACTCTCTTTCCAGTGTCTTTGACTATACATTATAGTGCGTCTACGAGTCCTACATTAAATTTGAATAATAACCCAAAACTAAGGACAGTTGTCGCTATGTTGCTATGGCGACTGAATTTATTATGACACATTATTATTTTTTATAAAGAAAACAATCTTACACTGAACGGTATGTTCAGTATCTTCAACTCTATCAAAGTAGAATTAAATAATAAATCAAGTTCAAATAATATAAAATTGACAATACGATTCTTATGCTTATAGGACTATTGATTTAATGAAATATTCAGAACTAGAGCATTTTCTTGTTATAATTTAACTAAATTACCTTTAAGTAACTAAGGGATAGATCTGATCTATTTAGTTTTTAGTCGTTTAGTTATTGTATACGTAATTGAAAGGTACCTATTCTGAATGAAGCACAAGTTACAAAGTTTTTTTTAGGAGACAAGAAAATCTTAAAATAATATTGCTCTATAACAGCGGAAAATATAGGTGAAACCTCTTAGAAACTTTCTGTTATCTTAAAATGACTTTAATTTTTTTTATTGTCAATCGAAAGTATTGTAAAATGTGTAGTGTTAATACATTGTAATATATTGTGTACAAAATCAGCCCCACATACACATAATTTAATTTTTTTGGTAGAAATAAGGAGTCAATTGGATGTTGTTTAATATAACACAAAAACAAATAATTTGTTCCAAAACAGAAAATATCATCCAATATTACCAACCTTGATAATGAATACGATCATAAAATGGCCGTTAAACAAAACCCCAAAACTAAGTTCACAAGTCAATAAACAACTCGCCACTGCAGTCCGCAAACTGGTTTATTAGCGAGCTCCCTTCATTGAAATTAGATCACATCTCATATCACAGCATCCCATTATGATGCATGGCGATGAATATCTCGCGCGTGTTCGGACGATTTTAATTAGGTTTTTATCACGCCCCTTGTGATATACATTAAAAAATACTGTTTTGTGTACATCGATATGTTTTGTGAAGATATAAATAAATCTTTTTTGGTGTTTGTTTTGGTAATAAATGAAATTTTAATGTTTCTTTGGTAGAATCAACTTAAAACAAACATTTCCCAGTCTTCTAAAAGATATATATATATATATATGAATGAAGAAAAAGTCTATACTTATACAATAGTACCAATATTGCATTCTTGATGACCTAAAAATGATCTAATATCGAGTATAAAGTTAACGTGTCTCATGAGTGATAGGATCAACCAGGTCCCTGCCGATATTCAAGTAACCCATTTTTGTATTTCCGCCGTCCCTCAAGCGAGATGTCAATAATCAAACAATGTATAATCAATATCAATATTAAAGAGGGTATAATCTTTAAGAAATTCGAGGGTTTTAAAGTCCTGGGGTTGATAACAATAGGTGTTTTTCGTATAAACAACCCTCACGTCTGTCAGACAAGAATTATGTGCTTTCCCGAAACTCGGCCGAGTTTCCTCATTGATTTTCAAGTTTGAGACATTTTTATTTATTACTTCGCATGTTATAGTTTATTCTTTGATTTATAATTGTAAAAAGGTTCTATTGTTGTGTATGGGTTGCAATATATTTGATTTAATATTTAGTAGATAACAAAACAAATATTAAATGCTGATAGATGTGCTTGTTTTACTTAGATATTTTAATAAAGTTAATAATTTCGATAAATAATGAATCACCAAAGAGTGTATGCTGAATATTCTTACTGAAAGACTAACAGTAAAATGCTAACGCCCCGAAAGTAAGGGCTGCGTTAAATTAAATTAACAACAAAAAGAACCACAATCAACACTTGTAGAATAGTTTTTGACTTGAGCTGTCAAAATCAAAGATAACAGTTTAAATAGCACGTGCCGGCACGTGGCGAGTGACGTTTGACAGCTGTCACTGTCACTGTCAAAATGTTAAGCGATAATGAACGGTCAATGTATTGTTCTTTAAATTAATGTTTGGGGTCAAGTTATTAGCTTTAAAGTTCCCATGTGAAAAACAAGTGCCATATATATATAATTTTACAGATATACAAAATATCTAACAAAGCTTTATAAAGACTTATCGAAGAAAGAAAACAAGGCTTTAAAATTATATAATACCTACCCCTTTCACGGTATAATTTTCCATGATAATTACACAATAATTATTGTATGAGAAACAACATATGTCATGGTGTCGACAAACAAAGTTATGTAGTAACACCATGGACAACAATTTGTTTAATTTTAGAGTGGGAATATCATTCTACTTGATTGCCGCAACGTTTTATAGCAAATTTTTTTTTATTTATTTAATGCAAATTAAAAATCAACATTATATAATATAAAACAATTAAACACATTTTATTATCAAACATAAAATCATTAAAAGTATGCGTTGATATTATATGTATGTAATATAAACGTATTCTGTAGTGCCCTTAAATGAATTATTATAAGCTTTTTATGAAGTGTCGAGAGCGAGGAAACCAGCGTGTATTTATTAGTTCTGATTCTGTTTGCAGTGAAAACAATCGCCTGCATCCGACACCGGCGATTTTATTTATTTTCCTTCGTTTTATCATAATACCGGGGAGTTAGTTGATATACAGGCTGCTTATATTTTACTATCCCATTATATTAATTTTTTTTTCATTAAAACGGAAATATGAACGAGATAGCCGTCTTTCCATAAAATCTATAACTTTACTACATTTTTTAGGAGAAAATACTACTACTAAGCTACTAAAAATAGAATTTATGTAATAATCAATATTAAGTCGTTTAATAACTATTTTTATAATCAAAGATATTTAGAACCAATCTGTTAGGTATATTATAAATTTCGCTAGTAAGTAATAGTATCAGGCTGTACATATTCACCTACATTGAGAGGGTCTCGCATTGTTTATGTTATTCTACCGTATTTTACTTAACAAAAGACAGCCCAGTTGTTTACTTTCTGCCAAATCACTACCCTCATGCCTTGCAGTGATATCTATCGAGTGCGTAATTCATTAAAAAACATCGGGGGCCATTCAACCGTGGACTATGGATTTTTATAACAATTGAAAATAGTTCTTATTGTATTACAATTAAAATTGAAAAAAAAATTAAAATTTGTTAAAGGGTGTCTTGTTATTTTAAGGTCTTATACATTATAAATATATTATGGGAGTATGATCCTGAAATAATATTAGTATCTACTAACAATTATACTATTTATATTTTAGTTGGATTTTTAATATAATTATTAGGCGATGAAGTTGTTCACACAGTGCTTAATGTATGATTATTATTTTATAATTTTATTATTTTTGCGTAAGAATAAATGATAACTGATAAGTTTGACATTTTTAGTAACGTATAACACTTCCTGTTTCAAAAGTAGTAGGTGTTATTTTAATTTGCTTTAATTTGTAAATATATAAATTGATATTCTGTTCTGTCGTTCTACATTATATTTTACTTAAAAACAGAATGTCCTATACTCCTTAGGTCATTGCATAGATATTTTTTCTTTTGTCTACGATTCTTTAGAGTAGATTAAGATAAATTGCTAAACATGACAGATTTTTTTTTATTTTCATCTTCAAAAATACACAACTCTTCTTTGTCTCAGACATCACGTCATGAAATACAATACTGTACATCTACGTCTTTGGATAAGAATGAGACAATTTTATTAGGATAGATGTTTTTTTCTTTCATTTCAAGTATATTCCTATAGAATATATTAAGATAAATTACTGAGTGTAACATTTTTTTTATCATCTCTAAAAATAGTTTATTTCTTGACACAATAACAACTAAAAATTTGAATACTCTATATCTACGTTCTTGGATAATAATAATAAACCAATTTAATAAGTATATAAGATAAATGCTCATAATGACAGGTTATTCTTATTATCATCTCTAAAATACATCTCTTCTGTCTCACTCAATAACAAGTAACGTCATATAATACAATAGTCTACGTCTCAGAAGTATTTGGTTAAAAGTTACTAAATTCTTAAATACTAGTATATCTTTTGATTTTTCTCTATTTTTGATAAGAAATTTAAAGAATAGAGGTTTTTGAATATTTAAATTTACATTTTTATCAAATACTAAGGGTATTTTTGTATTATTGAACTACTAATATAACTCTTTTTATTTTTTTAGAAGTCAAGAATAATATGTTCATTACAATGCCCTTGACAGTTTCGAAGATTCTTCTTTTTATGAATAAATAATATTATGGTATTTAAAAATTAATATTATTATTAAAATTATGTATGTAGTAGGTATCATACTACTGTCTCTTAATAATATCTTGTAGCTTTTCGCTTGTCTATAAATAAATATAAGGAGAGGTCAAATAAAAATACTGAAAGAAGTTTTTCAAGTTTTAATGTATTACGTAATTTTCAATAATCATTAATCTAAGTTCATTGTACACAGATTACATTACTATTTTCTATTAATAATTTATATAGCTTAAAAAGCTTAGTTTAAACAAGCTAAAGAACATTTTAGATTTTAATTGGGTTTGACCGAACTTCTGAATTCCCGTAGTGGTGTTACAGAATAAACAATAATTTTTATTATATAACTGAATGTTCCATCATCTCCAGTTTGTATATAACCAGATGACTAGTTTGTTTATCTACATTTTCAATCAAAAATATCAAGATTTTTAAAATGAACGTATAATTTAAAATTATGGCTGTAAGGAAATACAATATCTCTACAAGATTTATTTTAATATTAAAAAATGTATATGGCATTGTTTAAAAAATACAACGTCGTTCACATAAATTATATTCAAACATTTATTCATTCTAATAATAAAAACATTAAGAATCAAACTCGTTGCTTTATTACAAATACTGCTACGTCAGTCTATAGAAATGAAATATAACGAATTCAATATCAATACACATTTAGTATATCTTATAATATTTACACTTTTATAATATGTAGTCGTTGTAACTTGGACTTTATATAAACATTAAAAGTTACAGTGACAGATGAAAATGTGCTTTCAGACTGAAATATTATAAACAGTTTTCACTGTCATCGAAACCTTTAACCCTTTAAGTACTACATTTATTTACAACACAATTTACAATTTAATTTTCTATTCTATTTATAGACTATAACAGAAAAAAATCAAGGAACTTTAGAAAAAATCACAAAAAACTTCATGATAAAAGATTTCGTTTACATAACACGAGAACTATAAAAAAAAAGAAACATAACAATAAATGAAGAACTGCTCGTTGTATAAAATAATAAAAACAATTAAAAACCCTAGGCATCTGGTCAGAATATTACAGTAAGGGGTCGCCTAAACTCGGGGCCACCTTGAGTGTTCTGGGGATACTGTCCTGGGTACTGGGGCATCAAGAGACCCGAGGACTGGTAATAGGGAAGAGATGGGGATGGGTTTGATCCGGATGAGGTGGATCCCTCTGGTCGGTCTTGCTTCGTGTCCGGGGACTCAGCCGGGGACCGCGGGGACAAGCTAGACGCGGAATTTACAGTAGAGCTCAGACCGGCCATGGCTACTGAAGCTTCTGAGTACATCTTGGTGATGTCCATAGGATATGAACGCTGTTGCTGCTGGTCCATATACATGTAGGCTTTGGAAAGCGCTGCCGAATCCAAGTAGCCCCGGGATGGATCTGGATACATACCGTAGCTCCTGTACTTGTCTTCAATCGCATATTTAGACATATCCATGGAGGAACCGACCTAAAACAAATTATATATTTTAAATTCTACTTAATTAAACTATTATTCTTACTAAAAACAATAATTGTATAAATTGTAATTAAATATATAAATAATAAAAAACTTTTAGCATTTTATGTATTTTTATCGTATTTAATGTAAAAATATATTTTATGTTCTCGATATGAATAGTAAGTTTTTAATAAAAAATATTTCAAATTCCATTATGAGGCCAAATAGTGTACAATATAAAAAAATTGTATTTATACAATCTTTATAGTATCGTTATTAGCCTGTAGTTTAATATGATATCATATGACAAAAGCAACGTGTGGAATATTCTGATAGCTTTAATAAAACTCATCCCACGTACAGAGCAGCCGACAGATGAATAACGATACCAATTAGTTATTATTTCATATAAATCAAAATATTGACAAATCAGCACCTCTATTATTTTCGTAAGCGGATTATAATTGTAATCTATAGCTGAAAATTGAATTTTACATTCACGGCAGACAGGTATCTATGGGTCTTGTAATAGAGGCGCGAGTCGTTTGAAAGCTCGGTGCATTGTGCGCCACAAATCAGAGGTAACAAAGCAGTATAATGGCACGAGTTTTAAATTTTTTAATGAACTGTGTCGTACAACACTTTGAGGTATGTTTTGATATATATTGACGTTATATTTATATATATTATATATACATATAGTTTTTTAAGGATATATTTTTGTATTGTATTCCAGATATCACAAGTTCGAATCCTGTTCGTGATGATTTTTATTGTCATATTTAAAATTTTTTTCAATGTTTTAATATAAGTATTATTATATCGTCATAAATAAAGAAAAAAAAAGTTATACGATTTGTATGTTAGTGAAGTATAGTTAACTAAACAATTTACTCTAAAGTTAACTTAACATATACAATATGCCCTGTAACCAGTTAACGTATAACATATAGGGCCGCTAAATCAGGATTAGCTCGACAGCACCGCGGTCGGTTTACGGCCCTCACTCGGCTATTTTATTACCCGGTATAAAATACCTTTCAAACAGCCCGGGGCCTTCGAAGATATCAATGATATATTGTTGGGCACATTCGGATCTTTACTACGAATATATTGTTCCTGGATTCGATTCCGGTTGTGGTACATTAATATTTTGTCTTTATTCAGCCTTTGCTAGTAATATTATATTTTTATATAATAATAATATTGTTTTTTCTTATATATAGTTATTAAAAATATCCCCAGAGCCAGTAGTCAGCTCACTCCTAAAACACAATATAAGCCGTGAAAGAGTAATAAAACATCGATCAAGATAATCGAATACGAAAATCACAATGGTTCGTTAAAACGTTTCCATACCTGCCGCGAAAATGCCCAATCACTGCTTTTAATATCACGGGACAGACAGACAGACTTCAGACAAGACTGTCGCATGAGCATTGTGAGATTTAATATTATATTTATAATGTATTGGACTGTAAATAATTTGTTAAAGTTTTAAAGATAAATTGAGCATTAAAATATATATTTTTTTCTCTATTATCTTATATATATTTTTATGAAGCAATCTAATAAAAATACACACAGATTATTAATAAAGGATGCGATTTTTTCCTGCATATATTTTCTAGACTAGTTAGGTTGTCTGGAATACATTGCCGACTGGCAATAAGACCGCCTTTTGTATATTCCAAATTTTTTTTTATGTATTGTTTTTATTTCTTGTGGTGTACAATAAAGTTTATAAAGAAAGATAAAATAAATATATTTTATACTTAAATGAAATCAACTAAATAAATTGATATATTAATATTGTATAGTATTTAAATACTCGGTAGGGCTGATTACGTAAATTTTTTATAATAGCTATAAAGTATTTATTAAAAGTCGTGCCGGAAGTCTGCGCAGCCCTAAACAGTTCAGACACCATGTGTTGAATGGTAGCTGATTATTTTGTTTTCTACCGGGTATGGGGTTCGATTCGACACGTTAATCGAAAAAGCGCATTTTCATCATATCGCCGGTCTATTAACCGTGATAGATCGGTAACATGGGGGCATGGATTGATGTGTTAGATGTGACAGACGAAATGAGAGATTGAGAGACAGAGATAGAGATTGAAGGAGGAAGAGACTTAGATCATCACATGTGATAATGTGATAAAGGTAGATAGTGTAATATTAATTCTTATCATATGTTCATAATGTGTAAGATATATACCAGTCACATATGAAAATAACAAACGACTCCGCACCCTAAGGTTCTCCATCTTCCCCTTGACATAATCTGATTTTGATGTGTGATATATTCGATATATTTTATTTTAAATTAACTAGATATAAGTGAATTGAGTTTTGTCACAAATGTATGTATATATGCATACTTATTCAATATTATGAAAATAACCATAGAAATACAGTTTTTAAAATGTATTCTTTAGATTAATAGAAAAAATATATTTAAGATGATTCCATTTCCTAAGACAAATCATTAAAGGGATGCATAATGAGAAAATATTTATAATTCTGATGCGTAGTAATGCGCCGTACATTAATATTATTAAATATAATTCTGGGAACTATACGTAAAATTGATTTAAGATATTAAAATGTACATTTGAGTTAAATCATTTAAAATTATCAATATGTATTAATCTTTATATTAAGAAAAAAAAGCATCGGGACTATCTATCAAAAATGATGGTTGATTAAAAATTTTCGAAAAACTCAGTTTTTCCTTCCGATCTGTCTGTCTGTATGTGTGTCTGTGTGTCTGTCGAATTTTATTTTTCGAATTTTGAAAAACTAAAGATATATTTGAAATCAGCTTCTAAATGTAAGATTCACTTTTCAAAATTATGTTGATTGTCCAACGGGAAGGTGGGATCGGCCGCCGAAGTTACCGAAAAATGGAAAAAAATTTTCGAATTTTTAATTTTTTTAAAATTTAAAAATTAATTAATTAATTAATTTAATTTTTTTTTTCTTTTGTTTGTTAATTAATTTGCGAGTTATAATTTGCCGATTAGGAGTTGTTCATAGCGGCAAGCTCGATTGCCGCGTGTCAGATGTTTTTAAAATATATTTAGTTTTTATTTCAAAAACAATATTTGCATATTGTTCTTAATATAATATTATCTTGTTCATAATATAATATACTGCGATGCGTCAGTCCCTGTATGAAGAGGTGGTGCCACCCGGTAGGGGTAGCCTCTCCCGGTAGTTATTCATTGTTTAGTGTCGGTGAGTCGTCAAATTAGCGATCGTGTGAAGATGTTACCGGAAGGGGATAATGTGTACAAGTGGAGCCTACATTTGTATTAGTATGGGGATTTATTTCTGGAACTTTCGCTAGCTTCAAATTTCGTATATCCCTTTTAATTAAAAACTATAAAACTAGCTGTTGCTTGCGGGTCTACCCATGAGCAAACTGTTTTTTTACTATTAACATATGAGTCACGTTAATACCGTTACTATTATTTCTTCTACATAATCAGAAAGAATGTATCAAATGACTCCGTAGTTTCGAAGAATATGGCGCTTAAACAAACAAACTTTATAATATCAGAGACATGAAAATCTATAATCATGGCAATCTATACCCAATAACTAATATTGCTTAAGAAACAAGTATTCAAATAAACTAATATATACTTCTTACAATGGCTTATAAAAATATATTTATATTTTTACCTAATAAAATCCAAGTTATACATTTAAAAACTGCAAGTAACTTTAGAATGAACCACACGCTTCAACCGCGACGAATCAACCAATTTTTTGTTGGATACGTATTTTGCTAATATAGAGTAAACTCATTCCCATTTCATTACACGCTTATTATTTTTTTGGTGGCGCTTCTTTATTAGATCACATGTTGAGACATTTAATATGTGCTAGAAACTAACTCGTTTAACGGTTGTTACGAAAATCGATTTGTTAATATAGTTTTTAAAATATATTTTTCATTTTTTTTTTGTATATAAATTTTGCTCAATCATTTATTTCAAAGTAATCAGTTTAAATAAATTTTGATAATCATTTTTTTTTTATTATAATAAATTTTTTTCGCGGAATTAATGATAATTAATTTATCAAATATCTAATTTATTAAAACGAAAATTATGAGAAATTATGTGTAATAATAATAAAATAAAAAATATTTTAAAAACTTGTTTTTGTATATTAATAAGTATACTGCCTTTACTCGCGGCGCTGAACGATTTTATTTACTATTAGGATAGCTAAGATTGATAGCGTACTGAAACTACCTCTCATAATAAGAAATGATTTTTCAAATCTAACATATATTAAATGCTCAAATGAATATATGAATATAGATTTAGAAAATATTATAATTTAATGCATTTCATTATAATTAATGTGTCCGTCTATTGCACAGCACAGGTGCATATAAAATTATTATTTTATTAAGAAAATAATATTCAATGTCAGTCTGTATGCCGGTTGAGAATCTTTACTTTAATTATATTTAATACAGTTATTGATTACAAGTCAATATTAATATAATTCATTAGGGTTCACTACAAATATAGTTATTTTGTAATCTAAGGAGACTTTATAAAATGTCTTTTTTCTAACTAGTAACTGATCAACATACATACTGACAAACATTTATTTTTATTGATCTCAAATATACATTTTATTATAAGCAGTATTGAACACTTTCATCCTGTGATGGAATTTATAAATTTATAGGATCTTCTTAATATAATACCAAATTAAGAAGCCATGTTAAAAAACAGCAATTTTGATATTATATATAATCTAATATAATTATAATTTTTTCATAATTTTGTTGTTGTATATTTTTGTTCCTAAAAATTTAACGTTTTTAAATAACAACTTGTCTAGATTAACCCTAAAAAAGTTCCGTGCTATTTATATAAGAGTACATCTTTATTATTATTTATCATGTATTATATATACTTTAAAATTTTATATAAACGATAAAATTTCAACTTGAAGCTATAAAAGTCAAAGTATTGAACAAGTATTGTGTGAAAGAAATATTTTTCCTGGAATAAATCAGTATAGTATTATGTATTATTCATAACTATTAATTGTTTTCTGATAACCATAATGGAGTAACGTGCAATAGCTGGTGTATTCTTTTAATTATTTTAGTTACCTGAGCATTGGGCGTCAATGCAGCTGATATAGCGTTTTGCTGAGCGGCAGCGGCGGCTGCTGCAGCCATGCTGGCGCCCAGAGGACCGTAAGCGGCGCCGTAGTAACCTCCCATAGCCTGTGTCATTCCTCCACCTGCCATACCTGCAACAACATTTTATGATTATCTATGTCATACTTATACTTAATAAGCACTATAGCGCCTATTCAATTTCTTATTAAGATAACTTATCAAATACGGGTACAAATAATACAGTAGACATAAACACCGCTGTCTGAATAGGCTCCTATCCATTTAACAATTCCTTAGAGTTGAATATTTCAACGGGTCAGAATCTACGCAACTAACCCCAAACTAAGGCGCTTTTAATAAACACCTCTAAGGAACTGACCGTCAGTTAATAGCACTCGAGGGCCGTCGGATTATTCATGGCACAATGAAATAATTAATTGGTGCTCAAATCGGAGTTCCCGGCTCGCCATTATGAATGTTGTTGGACTCAATAGACCTCTGTCCATTACGGAGGCCACTTGCACACTGAGGTGTGAAGCTGTGAATACCAACTTTGAAATTCTATTCACTAGTTTGAATTATGAATTCGAACACGTTCGGTATTCAGATGAAATTTTGTTTTTAATTATTATGAACAGAAGCTGGAAGTAGGACTTTTATATTGGTATACAAATCAATTAGATACCGTTTGATGAATGGTTGAAATTCATCAAAAATTCATAGATATTATAAATTCAATTTATTTTTTAAATTTGATATCCGTCTATCGAGATATTATATGGAATTATTAATTGGTTACCATATTTCAGTATAATCTGTGACAGCAATCGTGATGACATTATTCGTAATCGAACACTCCATGTCTTCCCGCGAAAAAGACTCGAAATTTAAATAAAAATATATGAGACACCCTTATTGTAGTGACGTCAATCGGACCTACAATATATTATAAACCACACAAACATTTTTCGCACTTGTTATGGGACAGGAGCAGTATTGTGCGGGAATTGAGTTGAAAATCGCTTAGCAACCTATTGTTGACTGGTTGGAATAGCGTGGCTTTTGAAAGGGACGATGGAGATTTTTTTATTATATTTATAATTAAATTCGTTGTCATCTCTCGGCGTATTCTGATGTCTTCGCCTGGTATTGGCGTGAATAACGTTGAATTTTCTACCCGGACTTTTTCAAGAGTTTTATTAATTTCCAACACACGTTTATCGACGCTTTATAAATATATAAAAAAAATGACAGCTAAATAATGAATCTATCTTGGGTGTGAAGTCGGAAAATTTGAAATGTTAAGATGAATATTTAAAACTAAAATACACAGAAATTTTTCAATCAAAATATTTCTTTTTTATTCACAAAATATACATGAATATAAACAGTTTCTAAAAACGACGTATAAAGTGTAATTTCACGCGTCCACCCTCTCTTCCACAATGCATCCATTTTCGCCGGTCGTCCATTCAGCCTCATAATGACCGGCTTCCTCCAACATAATGTATTAATACGTAAATATACCCAGGTATTGTGCATACAGGATCGTATTAGAAAAGGTCTGACACGAAAAGGGATTTTCTCCTGGACCCTCGTACGTTTTGTATTTGAATACGTTAAATTTTCCGGAAAAGTGGTCATTTTTCGGCCGTCAGGTGTTCTATCAGCTGGTGATTTGTTACTGCTGGGTAAATGGGATTTTTAAAGAGAATTTCTTTTTGCCTTTACATCGGTTTAAATAATAATAGTATTCGGTTTTCAACAGAATGGTTTTGCGAAATGAAAATCACAATTGTTAAGGCAAATGCTATACTATATTCGATTATAAATACAAAGTCAGATTGGTTTTTGATTTCTATTGAAAGTAATTAAGAATCACATGATTTTTAAATAAAGTAACTAAAAATAAATTTAATTTTGTATCTGGGTCTCTCCAGTGACAGAGATGAAATAAAACATAATTATAACTTTTAGAAAAATAGATTTAATCAGAAGACAAAAGGAATGTCTTTAATATTATCAAAATCTCTAAAATCTAGGTATCATGGAAATATTTAAAAGGACTGGTGAATTTTAAAAACTGAATAATGCCGTCAGCTAGAAAACTGCAGAAACAACAATTAGTTAGCAGCGAGTTCCAGCTCACGGCAAGTCTAAACAAGCTAAACTTAATATTAAAAGGAAACATGAAAATTCGTTACGGAGCCCAGTCGACCGAACCGCAAAAACTGACTAAAACTTTTTCTTTACCAGCATGGGGACCTTTTGAAACAACAGTTGACGTTCTTACCCAAGTCTCAGGCTCCGTTTAATTAAAATCGAGCCTTTGATGTGGCATTTTTGCGGTATCGTTTATAGTAAATTTAACCCTTTCTTCGAATTAATTGAATTTTTGTTGGCGTTGTGAAATTGTGGGTGAGATTGCTTTTGCTATTTTTAGTTTATTTCATTTTGTCGTGTGTTTGTGTGAGGTTTCTCTGGAATAAATATGATACAATCTAGGTTTCTTTTACTTGTTCAAGGGGATTAGAGCACAGATAAGAAAATGAAGGACATTTAACTAATGACTCTCGATACTACCACTAGCACCACCGTCGCGGCGCTCTCAGAGACCTACTGCATGCAGTACACACAGTCAATAATAAGGACGTCTAATGTATTTGAAACAAGTCGGCCAAAATTCCAATAGTATTCATATGACTACACCCAGATAATTATATATATAGTAATGGAAAAATTATAAAATTGCTAGACACATTCTTGAATGATCTCACCCCAAGTATAACCAAATCCTATTGTCCAAAAATCACAACCCAAATGACATAGCACTTTCCTCAGGACATACCCTCACGGACCTAACAAACCGTGGTTAAGCAGATCGATTAGCATTACTTGCAGATAACGTTGTAGTCAAGTCTGCGAGTCCAATTAGAAATTACAACTGACTCTGATTGTTTTTGCGCATGGGTTTTGTTTCAATACCTGTGACTAATATCTATGGTTTTTGACCTGTTTATATTTAGCTTTTAGACCATATAAAATATTAGAGTTATGAAAATGTAAAAAACAAATGGTATTGTATGAATATTGTGTGAATTCTGGTATCTAGTATTTTTTATATATTTAGATTCAGTCTATCAGTTATTTCATTTGAAAAATATAAAACAATTTAGGAATATACAAACAAGACAAGAGTAATTATCATTCAGAACCTTAAAAAATGAAAGTCATTTCGGAAGCAAACGCAACTAATGCGTCTTCCCCGGAATCTAGCGCACGACTGTCATGTAAATGACGTCACGCGACCGGAAGCAGTTCGGCGCGGGGGTGGGGCTTCCGGCGGCGCACGCGATTGGTCACTTCCGTTCAACAAACTACTGGCATAATATGCTAATCGTGATGCAGCGATTCATTGGATTATGGCCATGGATTAAATGCATCACAACATATTAGGGGGTGGAGGGGGGGGGGTTACATTAATAGTTTATAGTGTTAATCTGTCACAACTCCATGTAATACTATTCTTTATAGGATTATTTATAGGAAAGAAAAAGCTTTATATTGACCATAATCGAGTATTTTTTCATTTCAGCGAGTATTTTGTGAAAGAAATGTTATAACAACACGCAACGAAGCAATAAATGGTTCGGTGGTTGAAGGTGTTGAGTTTTACTTAACGTGTGAACAACACTTACTATTTACTTCTATAGTAATTACAACTGTCACTACTGCTATTAGGTTCTAGGCGGGAGACGTTACACGAGACGGTATACCTCAGGGTAACTTACTATTAAATCATTAAATCTTTCATATGTCAGCTATAACCTTATATTAAAGTTTAAATTTGGATAAAACTTTATTTTGACAGAATATTAAATATTTTGACAACTGGTTATACAAAAATTCCGTCTCGAATGAGTTTGACGTCCGATTGGTCTAGTGATCAGGGGTTGGCGTCCCTGGTTTCTAAGCGGAAGTTAGTGGGATCGATTCCCAGACGAGACAAGCTTTTGTGTGGTCCACAAATTATTGTTTCGAGTCTATTTGTTTTCAAATTTTTATATTTTTGAAACCCTCCGCAAGACAGAGATTACTTGTCTAGTGCAGGAGTTGTTCTTAAAAGGAGGGAAAAGTAGAAAATGCATGGACGTCATTAATTTTGAAAGCCAGAAACAAATCATACGTCTAAACATGCTTTTAAATACGATTGTTATCTTAAGGACTTAATTGAAATCTATGATTTAATTCGTCCAAGATGTCGATTTAATAACGGCAAAGTGTAACCCAACTATAATATATATAAGTGTCACAATCCTGGTGTACGCAGTTATACGATGAAGTATTGTAAGTGGGCAGTTTATAATCATTAACTAATATTCTAAAGTTCTGTTACTGTTTAGGAATTTCTGGAAGATTTGCCAGGGCTGTTCACATATACAAAATATAGTTTTACAATAAAATGGTATACCTATAATACCTAAATAACTATTATATATAATTATCCAGCGGTACTCACGTAATTACTATCGGAATTTGTCCGACTAGTTTCGAAAACATTGGGGTCCTTATTCAGTCATTTTATGCAGCGATTCTGACATACTCAGAGCTCATGAATAAGGACTTCGAATGCAAATCCCGATAAGAATAACGTGAGTACAGCCGGATAATTATATATAATAGTAATCATGAATCACGAAAGTTTACATACAAATATAACTATTTAAAATGGTAAAATCATTTTAAATATATCAAAAAGTGTATTTATTGATTAATATTATTACAAATATGTGGTAGTTCTATAAAAGATATCAAAACAGACAGTAATTGTTCTAGAATAACAATGTGTTTAAGCATCTGTGTAAACGTTTATAAGTTAGCTCCAAATACAGTCAAGTGGATAAGAATTATTGACAAAATCAATATACATTTAAAAACAAATTTTAACATAAAGTTTGAATTGTATTCACTTTATAATGTATATAATGTTAATGGTTTTGTTGTTTTCTGCCTTAAAAATAGAAAACCTGTATTACTATCATGACTTGTAACTCATCAAGATATTGTAAAGTTAATATCATTACTTTAGAAAAAATAATTTAAAATAATTATTTGCTTTAAGTTCATAATATATTTTTACAATTATGAATATAATCTGTGATCATATTAACGAATTACCACCGCGACTGTACACAATTAATATTAAACAATTTTTAATGGGCATATATGGGAAAAGTACACATTATCCATTGTTATAAAATAGTGTAACAATGCAGCTATTATATTGTTTAATTTAAGAGTTTATAAATACTTACACAAGAGGTATGTCGCATATTTGAGTTCGAAGCATTGTTTTCGATCATACAGTATAGAAAACTATGGATTTGTGAAAATAAATAAATAAATTTCAAAAATGTTAAAAGAAACAATTATTAAATAATAATATTTAAAAGCGCTTGCTCAGATACTATATTAAATTGATAAAAATTATTTCATTAAAATTTATAATTGAATAGTAGTAAAAATTCAAATTAACAAAAAACATGTGAACCTTTAGAAATAAGAAAACTGGAATTGTAGCGTTAGAAAAAATAACAATCCGTTTCAAAACTACAGTTTGACTTTGTTTTGATGGAAGCTGTTCAATGAAATTGATTAGACAAAATCAATGTTAAATAACGTCAACTATATCCACCCTTATGATTGGTGGGCGGACGCGAGGAGTGCGTCGCGACCCTGTTTCAGACGCGTGGCCGCCGCGTGTGTAGTGACCCTTAAGTAGTCATTTTACGACATTTTAGCATAAATTATACATAAAGAGGTACTGTCTGCAAAAACTTAATGCGAAAATCAAAATAGAGACAGACATTTTAATACTTTTACTTTTATTTCGTAAAATTCAAACAAGTAGATATTAAATCTAATTTTCAATTGAGATGCGGTTTCTGCAGTTTAACTATTTTAGTGTGTGTTATAATTTATAAATAGTGCACATGATAATCACAATAATTTCAATCTAAGGGTTGAAATATCTCTTAGTGCTGAAGACCTATAAAATAATTTTACAATCCCAAAGCCGTGTTTAATTCACCCCTATTTTATTTCCGCCATAAATTCGCGGTAGCAATTAAGTTAAAAGCTATTTGGTGTGTTAGCTAAGGGCCGCGACACACGTGCGACCACGCCCACGGTGAGACCGCAGGGACAAAACGCCTCATTGACTTTAACGACTAATTTGTCTTTAGATAATATTTTCGTGATGATTTTACTCATAGTAGGAGATTATTTTCATTTTTTAATTTTCATTACAGTTTATTTTAATAAATAAGATTAGTATTTTTTGGGTTTCAAAATACCTCACGGTGTAAAAATGCTTGTGCAGAAGAAACACACAGAGAATGCACCGTAATAGTGTGATAAACCTTAATATGCGAAGTAAATAACTAATAATAAATAACAGATTTTCTTATTCCTAACATCAAACGACGTTCAGTACTTAGGTATTGTGTACTAATACATCTATGGGCATATTACATACGCTTGAATTATACATCTCAAAGTACAAACCTTTAAAAATTCAATAACATCCCCTTAAAAAGGATCTTTCAATAAACGTAATCGCATGTCAGGTTCTAACCCTGCGAAATTTGACACACCCCCTAACCCCATTGTCACCACTTTCATGTGAAAACTGTCAACTGTCAAAAGCAGTCAAGATGGTTTAAACTATGCCCATTTTCGCTTTATGTGACTAGGGTTTCAGTCTTGGGTTCTTTTTGTCCGAGAAACTTAGGGTTCAGAGTGATAATTTAACACGTCTTGTTCTGCGTTTTTAAGATTTACTGCTGTGGTTCAAAACTAGCTTCAAGTCAATTATCATAAACCAACTTTTATCAGATATCACTGTAAGTTAAACTCATCTGTACTTAGATACTGAACGACAGATTAGTTTGTAATATTTTAGTACAATTGAAATAGACGCGTAGTTTACTAATAAAAACATTAGTACAATAATTTTTTTTGTTTTACGTTAAAGTCCAAAAGCTAAAATGAGATTTTACAACTAAATATACAACAACTATTATTTTGAAGTCTTAACGCAGAGCATTTAATTTCTCCTTGTATTAAAAGATAATATATCTAATAATGTTTCTTTGATGAAGTTTATTACAATAACACTTTTTACTTTGTTTCCAATCCTCAGCTGGAGTCACGAAAAAATATCGTGACTGTAAAGTTTTTTGTCACGAGGCTAGTGACCGCCATGCTCTCTTTACCTCACTCGCCCTTTGGTCACTGATGCCTTAGATGAGATTTAATCAAAAAAAATTTTTTTGTTTATGATAGATTTTCAAATATATTAGTATGTCGCAGTTATCTAAACTTTTTACAAACTTCTTAATTATTCTTACGTTAATTTATAATAACTAATTATTATGCAATCATGTATATATAAGGGTATATTGATATGTATTTTATGTTATGATATTTATGTATTATTCGTAAGTATTTGTTTTGTATGTGTTCGCACCACCAAAAATTTGTCTGCAGCTTTCCTAACCATGAACTCAGGTTGCCTGGAAGATATCGTCTTTGGGCGATAAAACCGCCGTTTGTCCGTTAAATTTTTTTTTTGTACTTGTTATTCTTAATAAAATGACATAAGTTGTGGTGTGCAATAAAGAATATAAATAAATAAATCTTATATTTACAACAATTGTGGTAGAGGTATGAGAATGGTAATATATCAACCATATTCTTTAAACTTTCTCACTAGTAAATCATAAAGTCACAACTGGCTCGCGTTCAAACGAGGCACCATAGTTGAGTAATGCCAATGCGGCGGAGAATCGATGACATCTATAGAATAGAGCTCGTTGGCATCTATTGCTTGCCCTTTATAGATTGAACGTGAATTTCATACATTTGCTATATAATATATTTAACAATAACAGACAAATACGTAAGATCTTTAATCATTTTAAATATTCAGAATAATGTATGATAATTTAAAATATTGTCTTTATAAATATAAAGTATTGAACAATGACATCGCTTAACAAATTCTTTATGGCTCATATTTTAAATTCATTCAAAAAATTAGTTGTATAATTTAGTTAACAGTAACTTTTCAACGTTATAATTATTTCTCCGACTAGATACAAAAGAGGCTATTATATAACTGAGTGATCTTTTGTACTCTGACGGTATCTCGTAAATTTAGTTTAAATTTAGGTCAGTATTATATGTAATAGTAAACGTGAATCACGTAAGTCTTAATACAAAGACATGTGGTAACTTTTGATGATGTCTTAAATAATAAATTAACACAAAAATCACTACTTATAAAAAGACATGGTGCCATCACCATTAGTTAGACCATTCTAACTCACCAGCTCTCAACGCATCCATGGGGACACTGGGGTACGGAATGGAGTAAGGATAGCCCTCCTTCCTTAGAGTTTTAGGTTTCCTTCGAGGTCTGTATTTGTAGTCCGGGTGCTCTTTCATGTGCATGGCCCGGAGACGTTTGGCCTCATCTATGAATGGTCTCTTCTCGTCTTCTGAGAGCAGCTTCCATTCTGCACCTGATTGAAAATTAGTGTCAGTAAACAATTTATGTCTGTGTAATTGTATAAAAGATTAAAGACCATACAATCAACTCCATATAACAGAGTTGATTGTATAGTCTTTAGGAAAACATAATCCTTTGTGTTATCCTACAGTTTTTGATATCAATGGACAGAACAAACAATTCAACTATTATAACTGAGACAAAAAGAGAAAAGTAATTTGCTCTAACCATCCCTCATTGCGCAGACAAAGCCTTTGATCGATACAATATAATCGAAAGCACGAACGACCTGTCTGCCAACTTGATTCAAGGGACCAACCCTTTGTCTCCTCCCATTTATAGAAGGCTGTATTCATCGATACCGTGGAGGGGCGCCACCGTCCATTCAAACAGACAAGACAATTCTGATTCAGCCGGGTATAAAAGCGAAAACAATGTCGCCAACATTGAAACGAACAATCCTGTAGGAGCATCTTGTCCCATTCAGGAGCATCCGAATTTATGTAAGAGCGAGCGGGACGCTGAACAATGCCAGAAAGCGCCGCCTAATGACGAATTTGCGCTTTTCATTCCGCTACAGAAGTTTTTCCCGGTTACTCATTATTGTCGATACTGGGGGGTATTGCCTTTTGTTAGGTGATAAGGATCGTGCTTGCTTACTATTATATATTCTGTCAAACGAGACCTGTGGCGAGACCAGTGTCCTTTGTAACATTCTTTAAATTTATAACTATTTCAAAATACTCTAGAGTTCTCAGCGATAAAGTAAGCTGCTGTTATTTATATAAAATTGTCTTCTGAATAGAAACTAAAAATATATTCATAAATTATAAATGAAGACTATAATATTTTTCATCTCTTTCACCCATAACTACAGCAAGTACATGTTGGAAGGTCAATTTTTATATAAGAGATGGACAATATATAAGTATGTATAAGTACAAAACAATAGGACATTCAAGTTAAACAGATGCCGATTTCTCGTCTTCCATCGTCTGTGCTTGTCTGTGTATATTTCGTATTATGGGACAATATGTTCATGTCTCCGGTGAAAATGAGACAACTGGCGCTAAAGATCCTACCCTTTGTTTCATCAACAATGATGCAGAATGGAAATGTAAACAATGACATCATGGTAATTACATACATTCATACAACTTTACTACCACTAATGTCCTGCACCTGCCTTTATTGATTTGCTTTTTAGGAAAGTTTCCTTTCTCTTTCAGGTTATTCGTAGTATTTATACTTAAAATAAATCCAGTTGCATACACATTTAAAGTGTTAAATTCATTAAAATGTTATTTTGACGAAAACGCTTGCTTATTGCAATTTATTTGTGTTTTTTAGCAACATGCAAATTAAAAGTCGACCTAAAAACAAAATTTGAATTTTTTTGTGTACGCTTTTAATTTAATTAACAATTAACCGATACTGCAAGCGGCACGTGGCTCGAGTGTTGCCACTCTACAATAATTATTTCCTACATCCCGCCTCTGCGTTAAACAATGGCAACATTGAATAATGATTACGCTATGCTCTAGCAACAGTAGAAAATGAATGTATTTTTATTTCTTTTATTTCGAATTGTTTAGACTTTTTTTAATCTTATAAAATGTTACTTAGTACTATAAATGATTAAAACATTTACATAATTAAAAGCTTGTATCAAGCTTATTATATTCAAACGTTTGACCTCTTCATATGCCTTCAATATTGTCAGTATTCAGGGAATCTACAACCCCTTGATGATGAAAACACATTAACAGTCAAACCCATTACATATTCAAGATGTTCAAGAACACCGAAAACACTATCGCTTTACATGACATGCCTTTGTGTACGACAATCGCACAAACAAATGCGCGAGACAAAAAACAACGGAGTATGTAACACACTCGCAGCACAATACAGCGTGCGACAAAGGAGTTTCCTCTCTGCGTTGTATTAAAACGACTATTGTGTTCAGAATCGGACGAAAATGCTCTTCATTACTCTGAAAGCTCGTGTGCTGCGACAATGGGGGAAAGGGGGAGGGAGGAAAGGGGGGATGCCCGACAAAGACGAAGGAGCCCACCCTTTCGTCCGGAAAATTGAATGGTAAGACGTTATTTAGGTCATGATTTTATTAAATCTTGATAGATTTTTTGGTAGATTGAATTGGTTTGCATTACTAATGGTGTTGATTCTATTATTTTGTAATTTCGAAGTAATATAGCTATGCTGTGGGCTGTTTTTAATTCTTTATCACGTTTAACTTGACAACTTTTGGAATCGTTTGTCCAGTGTGGTTAGATGAGTTGTGTACTGTCAGCCAGCAGATATAAATGCGGGGTTAAGAATATTTAAAATTCTACATCGCATAGCCCACAATGCAGGCACGGACAAAAGGTTGCAGTAATTAAACAAGGGCAACAAACGCCCCTTTCAACAACAACAAGGAAACAACAGTATTTTTGTAGCGTGCCCCTGACAGCCTGCGTCGCCGTGATAAGCCTCCCTACGAATACATAGACTATTTGGTGTTACAATTGTGAAACTGAAATTATATTTTTTGTTCACTTTTGAAAGATTTTTTTATTTATCTCACGTATGATATACATTAAATATTTATGCTTAATATACTTCTAAAACTCGAGGTATCATTACGTGTTCAATTCCAGTCAAAGTAGGTTTTCATAACATCGTTAACGTTAATATTATCCGCTCAACTTGTTACATAACATATGCTATGAATCCAATTTACGTCGATTTTCCTCGCTTTTATGTATCCGGCCTTATTCGGCGTTTTTTGTTTCAGAGAAGTTTTTTGTGGCCGATGCAGTAATTAAGCCACCGTGTCTACACTTAATGCCATTGGCTTTTATCCGTTGTGGTGTGAAGGCATGTCCAATAGCAACTCCGTGTATAATAACCCCATTGGTTTTTTCAAAAGTCAAATTTTTTCTACAATAGTGTGTACCCGCCACAAATAACTAGGCATTGTGTGGGGGGAATCTATTAAAATACACTATAGGGAGTGTTCTGTCAGAATTACTATTTTGTGTAAGAATGGAAGCTTTTTTGAAGTAAATTAGCTTTTATTTCGTTAACTGATAGCACAACGGTTTATAATAGATTTTGGCGTGGTAAAATGTTTTTAAGAAATTCGATGTGGTGATGGCGCAAAACCTCCCATATTTAATTATATCTATGATCATTATTTTTAACATTTAGAATCTTAAATTTTCGAGTCAAATATGTAACAATTCTTTGTTCTCCTTATTTCAATAACTCTTTAATATCTAAAAGCTAGCACCTTAAATGTAATCAAGGAAACCGTCTCACGTACAGGGTTGTCGGTATCGATAAATGAAAACCAATTACACGAACTACAATGACCCGCCCCCGCCTTAATTAATATTAACTACGCACGGCGAGAGACGCCCCTAACAGTTGGCGAATAGAGGGTAATGCAACAGACAGAAATGAAAACAAACACGAAACATACAGATAAATTAGTTTAATACTAGTTTTTAACTCGTGAAGTTAGATATATATTTCGGCTTTTATAGATATATTGCCCTTATAAGTTGTGTTAGTCTTACTAAGATTAATTGAAATATTTGAAGATAATTTAACAAATTTAAATGGGAAATCATTCACAAAACTTGAGTCTATTCCAACTTAGTAACTTGTTCTATCGATAAGGTTATTAAGTAGAAATACTATCCAATATAAAATAGTTGTAAAGTGCTGTACAACCGTGCACACAGTGTGTCACGAGCATTCAGTAAAAAGATAGCATTGTACCGTAGCTTTGTTGTGCTCATCGACATTTGTCGCGCGACATTTCGATTGGTTTCGTAAACAAAACGCGTTTTGTACGTCGATTTATTAATGCCTATAAACAATGAGCACGGCATACGAACCTTAATCGACAGGTACAATACAATGAGGGTATTGTAGAGCTTTATTCTATACACTGCCTTGCCAGATGTGATTGAAATGATTTTGATGTAATCAATTGTTGGATAATATGTCTAGTATTACCTTAATTAAAGCCACCATCCTTGGTAGGACTACTTTTAATTATTATGCCTAAACTATGCAAATCTTTTATCAAACTATTAATAATTCTAAACTCTCATAGAAATCCACACTTAAACCTTTCTGCATAACTCTCCAACTAGTCCATTAACGTGTAAGCGACAGCTTAAATCAAAATCAATAAACTCAAAAATTCCATTTACAGTTTTTTATATTTCACTCCTTTACTAGGAACAAGTAATTTCTGCTAACAAACGCTCCTATTCAGTATCCAAAAGACATTGTATGCATAAAACATGCGCTGTTTGAAGAGGACAATACAAGCCATGTCGCCCCAGCTTCGTTCGTTAAAGATATACAATACTCTCGTTTCAACTACAGTTGGATTCTGTTTCGAAACTGGAGGGTTTCTGAATCAACAAGATAGCACGACTTAAGTCACTGCCTGATTAGTATTAGAATATAGAATTGCAGTTAAAATAACAGATCTCTAATATTTATTTTTGCGGATAATAGAACAAAATGAATCGAGGAAATGTCTTTTAAAATGTACCAACATTAGTTTTTTGTTCGTATCAGACTTGAGAAAAGCATATTTAGACAAAAGGAATTTCCTTTAGAAAATAATTATCCTTTAGCTTTGGGGATTGGTAAACGTACGGAACCATTTTACATAAGACGAAAAAGGAGAAAAAAATAGAAAATGGCGTTTCCTGTCGCCGTCACCGCCAGAATGGCGGCCGCTGCAGGTTTTATTTTTCCATACTCTCCCGGCCGTGTCTCCCCTTTTCTGAACATTTTTAAATTCTCTGTTAGACTGGATTTTGCTTACTTTTGGCCGTTGATTAATTCGGTGGCCGGTACCCCGCTGTGACGCTTCTGCCGGTTGATTGCGCGAACGTTTTTTTTTACGGTGGGCAATTTTTTTAGCGCTCCGTATTTTGTGAGCACGATTTTAGAAGACATTTGTCAATTGTATACGTCCGCAAGGTCTACAGTCGTCTTTGCCTTTTTATCTACTATTGTGTCGAAGAAATGTCAAATTAAGCATGAAGGTCAAACGTATCACAAAAGTTATTGAACTCCTTCGCAAAAAGCGAAGCTGACTTGAAATAATCACAGATTTGAGCATTGGGTGAAAACAGTAAAACGAACTTTTTAGTTCGCTTAGGTTTTTAGGCCATTTTTTGTGAAACAATTCCAATTATGTCATAGTTGTAGTTGATTCAATTTACATTTTGTCTATTGTTTCAGGTAATTGAATGAGGAACAGGATGAGGTTGAACCATAAAGGTGAGATGTAAATGATCAATTTGCAATCAAAATGAAGGATCTGAAGAGACCTTATCAAATTTAATTGGGTCGATGTCTCAAGATGTGACGTAGCTTAAAATATTTTTGACTTCTATTAGGATTTGAAGTACTAAAAAGAGATAATTATACTGACAAATATTATAAAATAATATATCCTTGAAAATCATTTACGCGAATGATATAACTGACAAATAAATATATATTAAATATCAAATACATGGAAATTTGTTTTCAATGTTTTTATACAAGAATACACTGTTAGTTATTTAATAAAGTCAGTTAAATAACATTATTTAATGTAACGTAGAAAACGTAACTAGGACACTTACCCAATCGCTTTGAGATTTCAGAATTGTGCATTTTAGGATTGTCTTGAGCGATTTTCCGTCTCTGCAGCCTCGACCACACCATGAAGGCGTTCATGGGTCTCTTTATGTGCTCTTCTTGAGATTTCTTCTGGTGTGTTTGGCCGTTCATGGCGGATATTGCTCCCATTGTCCCGATGGCTCCCATGGCTGACATGGGTCCCATGGGAAAATGGCCCATGGTGCCGCCATAACCAGCTCGATCACACATAGCACCAGCGGCACTGTTAACAAAAACAAGTTTAAAATTAAGAAAGTTTTAATTAAAATTATTTCGAAATAAACAAATAACATAAAAAAAGGTTTTTTATCATAAATCATGTTTAAAAAGATAACAAAAATGTAAACATGACTTATTATTAATGTAACAATTTAAATTAAAAATCCATAATCATTGCCCTACCAGTTTGCACCACATCCCCACATCCCCCACACGATACCACGTGCGTCCCAACAATTGCAACTTTTAATATCAGCGACAATTACTGTGATCATAAAAGTGGAAAATATTAATATCATACGCATTAGAAAGGGTCCTTTACAAATTGGCTGCTTATGACACGGGAGAAATACTTGTTTCTGATTGGTCGGATCCCCCTTTTAATGATTTACCTGTTGGAGTCTTAATCTAATTCTTAAATTCAGATTAAGAAACGGATACCCTAAGTACACCTTAATTGAGTGAAAAGGCATGTTCGTTAAGTGCCACCTAACTTCAACCAAGTAACTCGAATAAAAATTTACATACATAATTATTTTATAAAGTGTATATTGTAAAAGTTTCTGGGACATAAATAAAAAATAAAATAACATTCAAAATCTCAACTTGAAATATACGTTTATTCAGCTATATACAAATACATATAAACAATACACCCAAAACTAAATGTAATTACAACATTCCGCTCAAACCGCGGGCTCCTTGAAAACAAATTAGTTTAAATTATACCGCCAATTAAAATTGAAACCGTTCAGAATAGTAATCAACGTAAAACGATAGAATTATTACTCAAATCAAATAGTTGAAACCATGGAACCGCAAATCCCGTAAGGGGTGATGGGATTACGAAACGTTCCATTTAAATATGATACATTTGTACTTACAAATGTTACGTGTGGATAATGTTCATAGTTACAGCTTCTTATTACTTTTACTTTATTATATAAATAATTTTCAGTTTTATTTTCAATTTCTTCATATTATTTAAATGTTTTATTTACATTAAAATCACATGTAGTTACAAAGAGCAATGTTTTTTGAACGGTATTCTAATGATATAAGTCCAGCACACCAGCGCCACTGTGCTTTGTTGTTCTTTCGTTCTCTGTGACTACTCGTTTTACTTTTCCGAGAAAAATGTATTTGGGTCAGAAAGGTTCTATTTGTACTCGGAATATGTCAATATTTGTCACCTGCCTCCTGTGCGATTTATACACCCAAGAAACATGGAGGAAGGGGTTGTATGAGTATTCCGTAGTACCCAAGTACAGTATTATTTATTAAAATTAAAAATATCTAATATATTCATTAGACTTTCAGTATTATTCAGGTGGTTAAGAAATACTTAATTTCTTATAAGTAAAACCTTATTTACTCTACATAAACCTAAATAAAAATATGACTTTTAAATGTAAAAGTTTGAAACACCATTGTCTACTAAAAGCTGTTTTATTTTAATTTTTTAATCTTTAAGATAATTAAATTATGAAAATATATTGTTAGTTACAGAACCCTAATAAAACTATGATAACAAAGTTGTGTGCTCTATAAGAAACAACACGTAACGAATTCACAGTGGCTCGTCAACTCCTGCGCATACAGACTGACGCAACAGTGTAGTTATACTTAAGGACAAGGAAACGGATGAAACTTTATTGAATTTCAAAATATAATTTGATATAACTTAAATAAAAAAGACTATGATGATGTAATACTTTAAAACTAAATCAAAATAATGAATTCAAATACAAACATTTTCAGTATTTGGAAAAAATTAATCCAGCACATTTTATTTTAAGATGAGTGTTTCGAATATAAACAATACAAGAATGTAATTATATAATGTTAGTATTCCCTCCTGTAATATAATGAAAAGAAAAACATAGTTATACTTAATATCCTAACATTGGCTCCAAATTCAAGTTTAACAGAAAAAAAACTAACGCCCTCACAAGACTGACGACCAGTCCTCAAACAAGCTACTGTACATCGAGACGCCGCCATCTTTGTTTAAACAATTAACAACTTCGAAATACCAAAGTCGAATGTTATTCGTAATTTTTTTATCACTATTGATTTAAGTGATTTGCATCTGTTAGTGAAGACATCATCGTTGCCTTTATAACTAGTGTTTTACCGCGTGCTTTGTTACGATTAACGAGTTTTCGTCCGACTAGTCGATATATTTTAGTCTATAACTACCTATTCTCTAACTTTAGTCATAGACAAATAAACAGGCAAATAATTTTAGATAAATGATTTTTAGATATACTTATTACTTAGTTATATTTATCTACTCATAAAACTAGCTTGTAATTA
This sequence comes from Mechanitis mazaeus, assembly GCA_959347395.1. Taxonomy (NCBI): domain Eukaryota; kingdom Metazoa; phylum Arthropoda; class Insecta; order Lepidoptera; family Nymphalidae; genus Mechanitis; species Mechanitis mazaeus. Next base: position 15,000,885 of record OY365743.1, read on the forward strand.
CTTCATTTCCTAGGAACACACCTCCTCCTAGTTATAAAAAGATCTTAAATTTTTTTTTAACAAGCTTGTATTGTCCCACAACTGGGCAAAGCTCTTTAATAGACTCCGAATTTGGATTTTTGAGCTTTAGTCAAAGACTAAGTCTGTGCAGCAGAAATGAGTATCAGTAAAATACACATGTCCATGAGTTCTCATTTTAAAGATAGTTGAAAGTCTTCCTTCATTAGGTCATACAAGGTCCAGTAGCTCCTCTGAGCATATTCATTGCATCGAGCAACTTCTTTATATTGTTGAACGAGACTGCAACTAGATCTGGACTGGAAAGAGACTACCTGACCTAGGTAGAAGAATTCGTCAAAATTTACTTATTTAATCTCCGTTCTTGCGTTTACTCCGTTTTTACTTTTATTTGATAGTAATCATTATCATGACAAGTACATCTTTAGTCGAAGCCTGCCTTGGTGAGATCTTGTAGTATTTGGCACAATTTCTGCTTTGTTGAGGAAAAAAGAACAATGTCGTCAGCAAAACCGAGGCTCGATAGCTTCTATCCACCAACGATAATACCTTTGCCCTCCCAAATGGGGGCCAGCTTCCAGAAGATTTCCTTAATTGTATTGGTGAACAGTTGGTGATATAAGATCGTCCTGTTTAACACCTTTTTACTGAATGTTTTGATTTTGATTTTTTCGAAATCGGAGTTAGGCTTTGAGGATTGAAGTTTGATGGTAGCGGTGCTATTATCGTATACTATTTTTAAAAGCTGTATAAGGGCGTTGAAAATCGATGCGAAAGCAATATTATGAAATACCTTTGCATAGTCTCTAAAAGCAAGATAAAGTGGAATTTCAGAATTTTCTTATTAAATAAAAACGCATAAATTTGAACGAACAATAATCCATTCAATATGTTTTTATACATTTATATCTCTTTATATGATTGTAACAACTTAAATAACAATTTAGTATTATAAAATTCTTATAAAATACAAATACGACATAACATGATCTGAGAAATATTCTTACATATTGGTGAATCCTCCGTAGAAGTACATCATGTCTGTTAATAAGATGCGCAAACGCATGTAATGTTTGTTGTCGGCGAGCACTGAAGCGCCGGATTGTTTTGATATATTCTTTATGTAAGCCGCTACTACAAACAATTGTGACGAGATATGCAGTTTATTATTTCAATCGTTTATCAACTAAAATATAATTTGTTATATAGAACCCTCTATTGCTTCTTACTTGTAATCAAATTTCACTTCTTGTTCATGATCTTATAAGGTCAATAACTGAAATCCAAAACGCCGGCGGCTTCAAAGCCTCAAAGCTTAATCGCTATTGTAAAAGTGTAAAAATAAGTTCTTTATTGTACCCTCTATAAACATACAGTTTGTGCCTTCATTAGGAGATCTTAACGCGTCTAATTGGTATCATATAGCATTTCTCAATGTCGATGATATGTTTAGAAACATCTAAAAATGATTGGGTTACAGCCTCATTAGATACAATGTAGTACAATTAGGCAATCAATGCTTTATAAGAGCTCTGTTCTGATATTCAGATTAAATAATTTAAAAAGGCTCAAAACCCTGATAGATGACAAAGAAATGTTTAAGTTATTATTAGATAAACATTTCTTAATAAAAAGTTATTATTAGATTGTTACGAAAATTAACGAGAAATTCTACTTTACTTATTAAATTGTCTAATAAGAATATATTTATGAAACACTCATCCAATCTAAGCAATATTTGACTACTCTAAATATGAACGAACCCCAAAAATTTAAACTCAATAAAGGTGCAAATTTAATTCGTAATGAATCTGTCGAATTTACGACATAATGGCGCTATCTCTGACCCAAATTATGCAATAACATTTATATTTTTCAATCTGATTTTTTCCAATTAGCCATTTTAATATTTATAACCAGCCATCAATTACTGTTAGTATACACATTGGATATACTTAGTTGGGTGTAACTTATCTAATAGATAAAGTCACTTATACATAATATATAAAAATGCAATTATATGTAAACATAGATATCTATTTGAAATCAGTTTCTTAAGAATGTTGTCCTTTTTAAATAGCAATAACAAATAAAAACCAAAAGAAAGTTTAATTTAAATAAAACAATATATAAATTGACGGTCACTGAGATAATTGACCCCAAAATATCTTATTATATTTTGAAAACTAAAAATCCCACACAAGTAGTTTAAATTCAATTTCTTATAAGAAAACTATTGTCTGCCCATGTCAAATCAGATCTGTACCCAGTAATCAATAATTGATTACAATGAAAAACAAATTTTCTGTCAAAACTCTCGTTTACAATTTCTGATTGGTTAATGGCTTATTGGGCAAACAATCATAACTTTTGGAATTCTTGTAATATTTCTATAATCATCTAAATCAATCTGAAGCAGGTCTAATATTGTTACAACACTAGCGTGAAGTTATTGTCAAGTATGTTTTGGAATTCAACCCGCCATCCCTCAGTCCTTGGGGATAAAAATGAAGTATTAAACAATAGGCCTCCGAGTGCGCTATCAACGGGTTAGAAAAGATAAACTACAATATATTGATCTAAAGCTAATACAAACATGTTTCTTAGTCTAGTTTAATAAGGTTCTGGATGTACAGGTATCTGTGGTATCTATAGAAGGCATTCATTATAATGAATGATAATAGTATCTATAGGTATATAGTGTCCCACGGCCTGCCGAAACACCTAACAATAATAATAACACGAAGAATTTTTTCTTACAAATTCAAAAGTTTTGATGGTAATAGTTTAAATCACTTGCTATTGTTTCTACTTATGTTTATTTTAATAGGAATATCATAGAACTGTATAAATCAATTATTTAATTATTATTTTTTTGTTTTTTTACTCAATGCCAAGACTATAAAACGAAAAAGATAATTTAAATAAAACTTACGAGTTCATCGGCATTTGGTAGTCGAGTTGAGAAAGGGTGTACATTTGTTTGTACTCTGTACTACCGACAAGTCACTACTCTCAATGATTCTTAACTTTTCAAGAGCTTTACCTCATCAAGTGACCGCTGGTTCGTTGGTGTAACTCTAGATCCACTTTGAAGCCTTCGAACACCGTTGTTTATAGTCAGTAGTCACTTTACACGAACACTGTTCAATATAAACTTAAGCGTACCATTATTTTACAATAAAGGTCGATTATTACAATTAATATCAATTAGAACGCGTATCGCGATCCCGTACGGCCGTCGTACGTAAGCCGCTCCGTACAATGGCGACAATCGACAATCGTGCGGTGCGACTGCGGTGACGGCGCTACTAACAAATCGAGTGATAAACTCCAGCGACTCGACCAATCACAGAGCGCTGGTACGCCCACGAAAACTGAGCGACCACTGCCATTGGCCAAGCAACTGCCATTGCCTTACGGATGTTATTATGCAGAAGGAGACCAACTGTTCGAAATTCAAAATAAGAATTTAAGCGTTTACCAGCCGAGTCACAATGCAAATTGGTTGCGCGCAATGCGCGTCGTGGTCGCGGCTTTGTTGTATGCTCGCTTCTTTTGTTTATGCTTCTGAATAAATAGAACATGACAATATTATACATTTAATTCTATTTGAGATTCTTATTTCCTAAAATATTTCCTAAAATTTAATCACTTATGTCTTTATTTTTGATACCTACAGTACCTATTTACATTATTCTATTATTGAAAGTAATTTAAAATATTTAACAATAAAACTTATACATACAGTTCCATAAACTATTTTTATAATTTTCACATACATACATTTTTACGAATTTCTATTATTTAAAAATGAGTTATTGTCGAATATTATAAATTATAAAACAGAAATGTTAAAAATATTAAGGGAGGTAATTTCTTATAAGTTTTTTTTTACTTAGAATTCTTTGTAAATTAATAATGTTATTAGTAATTCTACACATTTCCTATATAATATATATATATATAACGTATATATTTTTTATTTTACTTTAAAATTTTTTGTTATTCCGAATTCGAATAAAATATCTATTTTTATACTATGTACTATGTGGATTTAACGTAAAATCATATTGTTCAAAAGTGACTCAACTGGTTGAAAATCTGTTAAGTCTGATTTCTGACATAATAATTTTATTTCACGGTCACTTGGTATAGTATTTGTATGTTTCCTGTTTCAATTCGTTAGTTAGGAAGACTGTCTTCTTATATATATTATTAATATAAGTGACTGATAGTTTTAATGTGAACATATTTTGTACACATAAAATATGTGCATAAAAAAATAATCTTTTACAAATCAATAAAAAGAAAATATATATAAAAAGATTTCATTAAAATAGACCGTTATAAAATAGAAGGTCAAGAGTCATTTTTATTAAAGAAATATTTAAATTTTTCATATCAATAGAAATCACAACGGAAACAAGATTGAAGAATAACATTTGAAGTATCGATCCCTACCAGTGGGAACGAGGGACGCAATCACCTCCAACTTGATAGCTTACCGTTGAAGACACAATCAAACCTTAAAGAAAAATTATCATACGTCCATCATCCAAAATATGATCCAATAAAGTACAAAGAAAAAAATGCAAATTTGATATCGATATGTTATTCCAAAAATTTATTGAAAACTATTCAAATTTAAATGGCTGGAAAAAATTGACATAGCCACGATATGCAAACGTTCATGAATGACAATCGCGGGGTCGATAATTGAATTGTATCGTAATCGCGACATGAGGGCACTGGGTCGCGCCCCACGAGGTGTTGTCGACAAACCGACGCGGCTACAATGCACCATACGCAAATTAACTTGGTGGCATTCAACTTTTATTGCCAATAAAAAAAATATCTATTCATCGATTTGAAACGCACTGTACATGTGCCGGGGTGAAAGAAATTTAAATATCACTAAATGATTTTTGCATATTCCATCATGCAGATTTCTTAACATGTGTAAGCAGGTATATCATTGCTACTGTAATTTAAATGCGATTGTAACTTGCAACTGAATTTAACAGCCGTTACAAATTTGTTCATTGACTGGGTGATAGGTATAAATAAATTAACATTAAAGGTATTATATTCTAAATACTTACACTTGATTGAACTTGGTAGTAAAATATAATATAATAGGATACGTTATACAGCATAAGTGTGAAGCGGATTTAAACTATTATAACTAGATTATATATGCACTTTATTAGTTATATACCTACTGTAATTTCTATATGCTTGTAGCTCGAAGTGCTTAATTGACTTTTAAGTACAAAATATCACTTTAAAAATATATTTCTTTGACCACTATTATTTAAAAAGTATATTTGAAATAATAATAGTCCTTTTATAAAGCTTAAAAGTTTTGTAGTTAATTTTTTTAGTAATATCTTAGCTTTTATATTACTAACTATATCAGATAATACTATAAAAAAATAATTTATTTATGAAACTTAAATATACTTATAGTTAATGTTAAAATCTAAACACATGGTCTCATACCGTAACCAATAACAATTTTAGATACATCTTTAAAAAAAAACAAAATTACCATAGAACGGCAAGCAAATTTAAAAAATGTCAATTGTCAAAAATATGGTAATGATCTGAAGAATCGATTTCTGAATTTGTTACGCATTATGTTCGTTCTGTTCCGACAAATCCGTTAGATCGCTATTTAAATATAAATGGACATTTGTTAAAAATATCGATATGTCTTTGTTACGTAAAAATATATATTTCATTGTTGGCTCTTTATTGTATGAATGGGCGTGAGCTAGTGAAGTGAAATTGATAGTTTTGCAATCGAATTATACGTTGTATTAGATTATATACATAATTCTAATGTATCTGATATAAGACTGTTTTATAATGGTAATGCAAGCTGTTAGCTTGTGATTTATTGAAGTTTAAGTAACCAAATGTTTCAATATAATATAAAATAATCCGATATTAGTATTATAAATAAATTGTTTACATATACATTTTTCATAATCATGTAATAATCCCAATACATTATAATCTTAGAACATATTAACTATATATATATTAGTTCAAGATATCACAACTTCTATTTTAGCATGTATTACATAAAAAAATTGTCACATCTTAATCCGTCACCACATGATGCGAGTTTATTTACTTTTCTCACACTAGTGGTGCGCACTTGTCGATTGTCGATAGTCGATAAGTGGCAGTGTCATCGAGTGGGCGTGCGATTGATGCACGATGTTTCCTATCGAGTGGTATTATCTGATTTAATGTTTGTAATTTGTATTTTTGGGGTTGAATGGTAGAATAACCTTGATATATTGTTTTGTATTTGTGATGAGAATCTTAGCAACAGCAAATTGCCAATTAAAATTATCTTAAACAGCTTTAGAAATATTTCAGTGATTGTTTTGATATGATCGGATATTATTTAAATATAAGAGATATTTATATTTCATCGTTAGCTTTAATATCGATGGATCTGTACAATTTAAGATTTGAATTCATAAATTATTATTTTAAAGTAACTTTCTTAAATTCCAACATAAAAAATATCTCAAATGTTAAGTTATTTTAAATCCTAACATCACTACATCACACACGACTGAATAGTTAATTCAATTATTAAATAACAGAAGTAGACCAGATAAAAACCATGGAGTTTTTGCGTTTTATTCATATCCTTGGCATTATGGCGTCCCTTATTAAGTACCTTTTGATTGTCGATAGAGCGGAATAGCCGCTGTTAATCTGCGTTGATCGTGGTTGATCATTTATGTGTCTCTTTGTCAGGTTTCGGGTGGTATTTGGGTGGTTTAAGTTGAGAGAGGACGATAAATTATGTCTTGTTTCGTATAACTCACAAAAAACCAGTCAAATTTGGTTTAGTTTTACCTAATAAAGTTACGATTATGAAAATTATTTTCTTTATATTTTATTTTTCGACTTTACTGATTTTATCTTATTCTAACATAATCAAAGATATTGATATATGTAGTGTATATAAAAAAAAAACGAACTCTTCTCGCTCGCAGCTTTTAAGTTAAACTTCATTATAATCTCACAGCGAAGGTGAAAATATTGAAACCTTACAACTTCTGTTATTCAAAATTGAGCTTTATCTGTCCATAAATATAGCTGAAAATTAATAAAATGGTTATTTTGCAATATTTATTTGTTTAGGTGCAGTGATATCGCAGTAAAACGGTAGCCATATAAGTTCAATCCACCGTCACTAAGTGGCTCAGAAACCAGAAAACTGGTAATTGTTAGTATCAATATGAGATTCATTTAATCATTTAAAGATAATGATCTTATTGAGAATAACTCGAGTTTTTACTGCTATTAACTCTGGAACTTGTAATGAATAAAAAAGATTTTAAATCCACATCCGCTACCGCTACCTCTAAAGTTAAGTGAAGAAGAAATCATACCATATATGTTATTACTTTAACTAAGAAACATTGAAAAACTTTCACTATATTATTTTTTTTCCATCAAACTTAATTAACCGTGTTTTTAAGTTTTAATAAAATTAAATACATTACTTATTTCATGGTAGCCATAAATAAAAAATCTTAAATCTAATGTGATTTTTGGAGGTAAGTTGCCAAAGTGCAACTTTTTAATTTGTTTCTCAATACGTTTTATAAAAAATTTAAAACAGCCTACAATTTATGGGATGATATTATTTACTGACTTACCAATACTCGTCTTTGAATAAATATATTATTTTATTATTATACTAAATAATTATATTTCTCACAAACGAAGTAAACTACCGTTACAAATTCACAGAGATGCCAATAATATAACAATTCATTTCAAAGCACACACGCGAATAATTAAAACTTGCACTAAACCCCCCTATTGTGGGGGGGTTTAGTGCAAGCTGTAACCATTCAACAAGAATTAGTATTGAAAACCACTTAACTATGGAAAGTACTTCATTTAAATTGAAAGCTATCATTCGATAGCATCACACTTTCTTCCGTTTAAGTGCTTTTGACTTGACAATAAATATTGTATCATTAACTTAAATCCCACTAACGAAATACAATCGAAAACCTTCCATATTACTTTGAGAATAAGTTTTAAAAACAAACAACCGTATGGTCAATGGTCAGTTTATACCGGATATTAAAAAAACTGGTTGTATTTAAGTCGCATTAACGAAGATAACAATCAGATACAAAATGCAGATTTGGTTTTTCTTAGACAAGAGAGAAGCGGTTAGCCTTTGTCGCTTACAAGTTTTGTACATCAATAGAAATAACTATTTCAAATAGGGAGACTAGGTATTTACCTACCCACCTCATTTACTCACCTACTTAAATTTAATTGTGATGCTCGAAATTCAAATTCGTGTGAAATAATTGTTAATTTAAAAAAATTTCGATATCGAATTTTCGTTACACGTTGTGACATCACTATTACAATGAGAATTTATTTTTTTTAGTCTGTAAAATATACTAAAATTATTATTTATTATACATACGTCATACTAATATTGAATAATTCGTCAAACCGCACAGCACACATGAATACAACCAAGCTATTTCAGTATAATACCGGAATATTAGCTATTTACTATGAATTCTGGCGGCACTTTATTACTGAGCCAATATGGATTATACCACAATACGCAACATCAAAACATATGTTAATCAAACGACTCAAAACCATACTACATAGAAATAAAGCTCAATTTGGATTGGTTGATAAATTAGGACAGGAGTAAGCTTTAGAATTACGAGAAGTGTCATTGTAATCGTTTAGTATAATGCTGTGAACGGAAGTAGCGAGTGGAAACCAAGTGAAATGCTCGAAAAACTGGCCATTTTGACACAATGGTGTTAAGTCCAGGCGTGTGCTTCCATTCAAGGTTTCTTGGAGTTCTAAGCCACGATTGTACTGAGATTTGGGATGTGCTTTTAAGTACCGGTTAGATAGATTTTATACATATGTATATTTATATAAACCAATAAGGCTGTTTCTCTGATTAAAACTACGAATTTCCTTGTGTTCTTCTTCCCCTTTAAAGTGATAATATCAAAAACAAGGACCATCATTGTATTAATATAAAACTATTTTTATTGTCCTAAGTAGTTTTTTTATAAACATATTTATATTATTATTTAAGCATAGTGTTTTTGGTATATAAATTAATAATAATAAAAAATATGTACAAATTATTTCAAAATATTGAAAATGTCTTAGCAATTATGTCAAATACAGTTTTTTCAGCATGATAAATAATTAAGGCCATTCCGCATTCTAAGACGTACCAATCCGACGTCCGTCAAAATATTCAAATTTGTTTATGATCATATTAGACATTTTATGTTTACTAGTGTTTCTAAAAAACTATTATTAAATAAAACTCATTAACTCAAAGTACCTACCCTAGGAAAGTTGGTAGAGTGACGAAAACGGACATCCAGGGGTCGCAAATTAAAATATTAAGTGTTGATAAGTTCTTAACTGACTTACTGATTAAAAGAAGTTGTTTAGAACTGTTATTTTGTTTGAGGTGTGCTGAGTAAACTAGACAAAAATATGTGTGTGTGCATGTGTATATATGTGTGTATGTGCGTGTATATGTAAACGTTTTTGTCGGGTATATTTTCTCCTGGGACCTGATTATTGACCTCGTTTTGGAACCTATCGATGTTTATTAACGTAATTAACAGCTAATTAGTTTTCCAGTCAAATAGACCCACCGGTTTTTCAGTTTTTTTGAAACTGAAAGCGTATTCGCCATTTCTAAACAACTAATTGCGCAATCCTGGTGGTTGTGATACCATTCGAAGCGTGTGGTACCAATGAAAGCGAGAAGTGATCATTATTACAAAAATATATATCTTGTAGTATTTTTGTTTTAAATAAAATATGTACTATCATATTTGTTGTTAAATATATAAGTTACGAAATATGCTGCATCTAGGATAAGTTGTTTTAAAGACTTTATTGAAAGTACCGAATGATGAAATGGTTCTTATAAAAAAAAAACAAAAATGATAATAATATAAAATAATTCTTAACCAGAAAGCTAATGTCATTACTGCTTGTAAGTTCATAAATTATCTATTCATACTTGGATACCTACCGTCGTATCAACATATTATTACAACTACATCTTACCTATGTAACATCATTAAAAAGGTGTTATTCATTAATTTCTTCAATATACACTTATTATAGTTAACTAAGTCACTTAAAAAACTGCGACTTCTATTGCTGCTATACTTGTTTATACTGAAAAGAGCGGAATGTATATATCATTACTTTCTCGAGAATAAACATTGTCAATAAACAGTTGGGTCACTTGTAAATATATAGAAACAGACAGAACAACTTCATCATATATATAGCAAATCATTTAATTAATTCCAAGTGTATTCTAATAAAGATTTAGATTAGTTTATTATAATTATTATTATTATTATTATTTATGTACTTATATTTAATTTTTTTCTCTTTATTATTTTTTTTTTTTTTTTAGTATTCTATTATTGATTTTTTTTATTATTTTTATTTTTCAGACATGATATGTTTGTGATATTTTGATTTTATAATAACGTCAGAAGCAGCTTCTTATTAAATCTATCCTGAACTACAGATGATAGTTTTTTTTATTTCTTTATATTTATTACGTCACAAGTATATCTATATTGAATGGTGTAACTACAATAGTTCTGCAATTGCGTTTGTCTATTGATCAGTCTGTCATCAGTTCTCAGCTGCTATTCTCACGGCTTACGCCCTATGACCTGTCATTCTGATCTTAGTATTGTGCGCATACGCATAGGGCTGCCTCTCAAATTACTATAGCTACTACATTATTTTACTAATATAATTGATTTCAAACATATGTTTATATATGATATATGTGGTTTTAAATTAATAATAGCAACTTAAAATAATATATATATTTTTGTTTTTCGATATATTAAACATATATAATAGCAAATGAATTTTCTTTGAACAATGCTATATCGTTAGATTTGATTTACATAAAGTTATTTCGGTTTATTTTATTTATTACAATTGGCAACCCTGTCTCTGATATAAGGAAGTACAGGGGGGTGAGTATGACCTCAAGTTACCCATCGTAAGGGGTAATTCACAATCTTATTCTGTATTTCTCATTGTCAACATATCTGGAGCATTACACGCTGTTTGCAAAAAAATCCAATAAATATCATACAATTGTATTTAAAAGGGTTTTAAATTTAATATCGGTTCTATTGAGGCTGGAGATGAATTATTTTTCTTGAATAGAATGTTTGTTTGTCATTCATTTAAAATTATTTTAGTTTTTTAATAAACTTTAGAACGGAATATATTCTTATCACTTAAAATAATTATTTTCGAGAAATATTAATTATATAGAGAAGGCTTTTAGGCTATCAAAATATAAATAATCGAGGTCAATAACCTTGGCCTAGTAATTAATATGTGCCCTTCGTCGGATAATTATTCAAATCTACATTTTAATCTGTCCATATGTCGGTTCGTCACGACCGTCTATAAAACTATAATTTATTTTAAAATTACTATTTTAACACAAGAATTGATTGACATTCGACATCACGTCAATAAATTATGTAAATAAGTATTGAAATGGAATCAATTAAAAATATTTTCATTATTTATTATTAATTGTAGTTCTATCTAGACTTTTAAGGGAATGAGTATAATAAGAGGAGGGATGGACTGTTGTAATTTTGTTATCAATTTTAGGGTTCCGTAACTGAAAGTACAAATAGAATTGTACAAGTACAGTACTATTACCTTACATGGTACGTTCAGATTTTTCTGATAAATAATGTTTCTTGTACAAAAATATAATAAATGTATATTTGGAAGCAATTATATATTTCTTTTTGATATCTTATTTTAATAGACACGTCAAAGATGTTGAAACACGGTTTTAAAATATATGACATTCCTACAAATATAGTTTCCTTATTAATATGCAAGATGCTTCTGTTTCTATTAAATATTTTTATATCAATATGTAAATCTGTTATATTAATAAATTATAAAAAGCTGTATGTTAATGATTTTGAATTTAAATTTTGGGAAATAATGATATATTAATATTAAAAAGAAACTGAGGATGTATTGGAATATATTTAATTATTTTATAACCAATTTAGTTCTTTGAGTATTTTAATGGAAACAAAATTTGTTCTACTTAAAGAATATAAGGGAGAAATTATATATGTATCTTATACCATAAGAGGTAAATTATAAATTATATGAGAGATAAATTATATATAATTGAATATGAAAAAAGACACAAGAATTTTCATTGAAGGTAGCGTTATAAGGAATAGCTTACTTTAAATTAAGACTGAAATAATAATTTCAATATTATATTAATATCAAATGCTAAACAAACTAAATAATAAAATAACTAAAGGAATTAACATTTTAATATCACAGCTTAGAAAAATAATGCTTTTATATGTATATTCTTTATAATATCAAAAATAACTAATTTGTATAAATTATACCAGATCTCTTGAATTTTTAATAAACAAAGAAAATATTTATATATATTATTAATTGTTTATAATAAAAAATATGCTAATATCTAACTTTTTAACTGTCAGAGTCCTTGAGACTATGAAATGATATTATTTCAAAGTAATGATACGATTGTTTTTTAAAATATAATTGTACTATAGGAACGATCAATATCTATATCGATATCTATGTGTATAAATCTGTGCTTGTTGTACAGTACAGTACACTACAGTACAGTACAATACAGTACAGTGGTACAATGGTACAAACGAATCCAAGCAACAAATCGTCTGTTATCAAATAGGACATTTGTGCTAACGGTACATTTGTAAAAGGATTCACGAATAAATTTGCAGTAAACGAGTTGTCCTTGTCTCGATATAGACATTATAGTAAAAGGGTGATTTTATTGCTCTTAATGGATAAGATTTGCTAATATTAGGGGAAAATGGGCGTTACTTAATGTCAAATATAATAAATTGTGTGGAAGAAGGGAGCGAGTTACAACTGCTTTGAGATAACTATATCATTTTTAATTCATTGTAACTATTAATTAATATATACATATCAGTATATTTGTTTTTCCTTATATATTAAGATTTTCTTCGTGGACTACACTAACAGGGAGTCACGGGAGCTTCATCAATAGATACCAATTCATATTCATAAAATAAATAATAAAATAGTATTTATTTACTGTATGTTAAAGTAAGATATCTATCTTTGAAAGTACAGGATCGATTTCGATAAGACTTCTGATTATGATAGGCAGGTTCATGAGGAATGCTGCAGGCTATCTATTATTTCACTTACTAAATAACAATATATATATAATAGTGGTGAAAGGTAAATAGTATTGTTATATTTTATAAGATTTCTGTACTTATAAGATGATATTTTTTAGTGTTTATTTTACTAGTGTATTCACATATAATTGATTACTGTGGATGGTCCAGTGGTCCAGTATCTTTGATCGTAGGATATTATAATATCTTAAGTATAGTTGAATTAAAACTAATTATTTTTTAATGTTTTTTTCATGTTATTGTAAGATCTTATAAATAAAAAAATATAGGAATGCTATATGTAATAAAAATTGCATTTTAACGATTTGTGTACAGAAAAATGGTTGAATGTGCCAGATTTTCAGACCCCTTTTAATAATATTATAAAATATAGACCGCAGTTTGAAGATATATATAAAAATATACTAAAAATCTGATAGATAGATTTTGTGTAAACACAGGCAAAAAGGTTTGTTAAGCTACAGATTTTTTTCATTTCCATATTATATTAAATTTTAACATATTTTTAGTAATAATAAAACGTAGTTATTTCGTGCACCAGTTAACTTAATATAGCTATCAAAACGATCATCAAATATTGATAATATAATTCGTCGATTGAGAACATTATATATATATAAGTACACTAGCAAGTCTCAGCGACTTCGCCTGCTTCCTCCCACAATAACTTCAGATATATATTGTGAACCATTTTATCTCATTTTAAATGCTTAAAAAACTACATATATTTGTTTATTGATTTTAATTAGAATCGAAATATATCAATAAGTTGTTTCAAAAAGAAATTATTATATAGAATTACTACTTTTTGTTTTATGTATTTATTATGTAAATAATGTTTTGATACATATTATGGATAAGAGAAACAATATTTTCACATTGATGAGAAAATCATAAAATCTTAATTGATTCATATAATATTCTGTAAGTGGCTCTGTTGATATAATATCAATAATATTCTCGTATGATATAAATATACATTTAAATATTTTTCCTGTTAGTTGATGACATTTCCAAAAACTATAAAATTTCAAATGATACTTTATTCGAAAAAATAAACTGCGACACAACAAAATTCATCTAATGATACGTTTACGGATTATTTATATATTAAATGATAAATTTTATGATATTTTTAATAATAATATTGATAAGTTAATAATGCTAATGATATTAAGTGATGTTAAATACAATATTTAAATGTCGTAGTATAGTGACGGCGAATATCATGATATAATTACTAAACCTAGTGTTTTAACAGGATCTACCTGTTTTACAATTATTATTTACAAATTAATTATTCTAGGTTAATTTTTTTTCTATATTAATAGTAAAATTTTTAATAAATAGGTATATATAATTTAAAATATACCAGCATATCTATTACTATCAGTGACGCCTAAGCATTGGCCTCAGTACTTCTTAGCGGTAGAAATCTAATAGAATAGAATAAATAGAAATAGAAACAAAAACAGAAACAGAAACAGTAACAGAAACAGAAACAGAAACAGAAACAGAAACAGAAACAGAAACAGAAACAGAAACAGAAACAGAAACAGAAACAGAAACAGAAACAGAAACAGAAACAGAAACAGAAACAGAAACAGAAACAGAAACAGAAACAGAAAGAAAGAAAATAAATGATACCTTGTTAACAAGTGTGACTTAGAACTGTGGCTGACTTATGTAGTAGTTAAAAATGTTATACGTTTCATGAGTATCACAATATTTTTTTAGAATTAAAATTGTACTTTTAGCATATAAACATGTGCAATCATCTTATTTTACGTATAATTATTACAAAATTAAAAAACTTAATTTTTCAATGTCTCATTTCTTATAAAATCTATTGTTGTTTTTTCTTTGATAACTTTATTTGAGAAATCTGTCTCTTAAATTTTTATAGGAAGCCTAAATTCTAGTCCTTAGGTATCCCACCTTATCAGTTAAGTACCCCTTAGACCTCGGACATAACAGATTTAGTGTTAAGTGACACCTATTCTAAGTCTCTTTGAATGAATCTCATAGAAAACTATAATTTTATGGTATTTTTAATTTAATTTAAAAGAATGTTAGTAAACTCAAAAAAAAAACAAAATTCCTGTCACAATACAAGTAATTATTTTTAATTATTTTTAACAATTATAATGACTTTTAAGTTAAATAGTTCTGTGACTATAAAACTTGGTATCTCATATAAATGTTTTGTATGTATTATTTTGACAAGTAACATCGTAAATATGTTTCATACACAGACCGTACCTAATTAAATTGCTTCATACAATGTGATAATAATAAATAATAAATAAATATTATTTATGGGTCGTGTTTTAAATCTCTTTTTATGGGAACTGTGGTCACTGTAGATTAACGGCGATTTAGCAGGTGAGGGGAGTACTGTAGGGTTGTCACATTGTGTATGACAGACATACTTATAGATATAACATATATAGAATTGTAGACATTTACACTTCCAAACTTGTTTATTTTTGTTAATTCTAGAGATCTAAAGATTATTCTATTTTATTTCATAAATATTTAAATGTTTGCTATTTTTAAGAGCTTCCATTTTATATTAAAAATTTATAATTTAAAGCGAAAAAATTTTAGATAAAAAATTTAATATTCAAAAATACAATCGTGTCAACCCTAAACCAGCTATAACCGGTTCAATCCGGTTTAGGTTCCGGTAAGCTAGATAAATCATAGGACAGGTCTCAGGAGCTCGTTTCGCTAGGTCACTCCTGACCCTTCTGTAACAAAAGATTTACGAAGAAAACATTTTATGTACATACAATACATCAGTGTCATAAAAAGAATCAGTATTTTATGGTGAACATCATTGACACTCTTTCTTCATCCTTTTAAGAAGAAAGAAGAAGAAATAAAATTATGAACATTGTGAAAATAAGTTTAAGCTAATTGTAGATAATAAGAAACTTTTGTATATAAAATTCAAGTTGAACTTGGTTCAATAGCTGTCTTTATATTATACATACACGACTGTGTATGTATGAAACTACATAAATAAAATACATACAAAAACTTAAAAGTCACCATACACGTTCCCACGTAGGTCCAGGAGCGATATAAAAACGCCTCCGACCCACTCTACATTAATAAAACCCTCAATAAAGGAGCCCGATGCGCGGGCGCAGGTGAATATAGTATAGATAAAAATATTAGTTTAATATAACTAAAAAAAATATATATATTTTGATTTAATTATAAAATATATTTTTTTGTGTCTGTTTGTTTATATATTGAATACATATATTTTTATAGTATTTTAGTATATTTTTATTACAAATTCATTTAATTGCTTAATTAATAATCATAAAATGAGAGAGTAAAATGATACGACTGAAGTAGTTTTATCTGACTATCACTCCTATACTTTGCTCGTTTAAGACACGATATATTCAAGAAATATCTAACAATAAAAAGTAAAAGGCAGTTAAAATATCACCCTCATCGAAAATAACACTTCATAATGAGGCAGGTCAGCGCGGGCGGTCAGAACAAACAGATTTGTACGCGCGCCATGTTTTTTACATTTCATTCAAAAGGTGGTTAGTATTGTTGTCTCTTTCTTACGTGGGAGTTTTGGGGGTGTTTGATAGAGATGTAAAAAGGATTCGTGACTCAGGTAGGTGCCATGTTGTCTGACAGAGCCAGACAGAAAGGCACCAGTTGTGGTATTTAAAATATGTGGATATATTTTGGATAGTTTTTTTCAAGGGTGCTTCTGACACCAAACTTGGATCTCAAGTCATTTATATATTAATATTTTGCTTACTGGATATTCATGTCAGGAATAAAATTTAGTATTTATCTAGATTTATATTCGACTTCCAAAAATTATTTACCTAAAATTAAAACGTTTTAAAGTTTTCTAATAAAATAAGACGAAGTAAAAAGATTGAATGAGATTTCAATATACAGAATACAATATTTTCAATTTTGATAGTTAACAATTAAATAATAGAAAGTTATTTAATTTGATTATAATAAAGATCCTCAATCAGTCCAAGCGTACACATGACAAACACACACACACACACACACAGCCCGAAAAGTTAATTGATAAGTAATCAAATTATACAAACATAAGGGCGTGGTGACATCTTTGACCTCACATATGTTCATGCTTACATTTAATTATGTTTTCAATCACAATATGTTACAAATACATATGACATATGTTAGTACATGACATATTATGATTTTTTTTTAAATAAAAACTAGATGTTTTTTTTTGATAAGCTCTATATAATTTTATTTAAAAACCACGATTAGAAACCACAGAACATTCAATACATTTCATATCAAAGCGGAAGCAAGTGGCGTAAGGGCTTTCCACATAAATCTTTTGATCTCCGTGTACAAGCACAGAGTATTTTTGGAACAAACTGGCCCCTTTATGTGTGAGGGCCCTCGACTCCATTTTCCGCTGTCGCTGTCTCTAAAGACCGGTCAAAGAGTTTTGAAGTATGTAAAATATCGGTCATTTTTTTATTTCTAATTAAAAAAGTAACATTAAAATTTTTGAGGCCGTGGCCAAAAATAAATCAAATTTGGAAATTGAAATTATTATTCTTATTTATCAAAACTAAAATTGGTCGGTGAGAAGTTCGAATTAAATGTTGTACATTTAATTCTTGTACAATATATTATACATTTGTAAAATATATAATATTTTTACTTTACATAAAATTCCTCAAACCTCACAACGATTCCTTGACAATAGTAAGAATACTGAATATTTTAAACCAGTTGCTTTTTCTTATCGCTTCTAATACTTTTAATAAAAAGAGATAGTAGATCTTCATATGTTATATCCCTTTTCATCAATAGGATATTAGACAAAGACAGAAATTGATTTGGTATTCAAAAACTTGTTTGAAATAGCCGCGGGCCATTTGCTTTGGTTCGTCATGCTCGAACGCCTTGATTAAGGGGGGTTGATAAAAACAAGAGATAAACAGACATACTACTTTAAAAACGTATTTGATGTTTGACTTTTTTTGTGTCTTTTACAAATAACTTGCTACAGTAAAAAATATCGAGAGTGTTATCATTATATCATTTTAATTATTAATTTATTCAGTGTATTTCGCAAAAGTTCTAAATTTACGGATACAAGAAGGATCAATTTAGATATAGTTTCTTTTAATAATATCATTTCATTTTCATAGTGGCCTTAGTGGATTTAAATGGCAATAACTTAACTAAAATACAAATCTACCCCAATTAATATGTTAAAGATGACCAAAATCTTTAAACGTCACACGTAAGACGAATGCCCACACATTCTACAGATATATGAATGAGATACATTAATATCCCAGCCGGTATGGAGCCTTTAACAAATGGCCCCAAAATGCCACGCATTATTTATCTATACCGATATTAAAATACAAATATGAACAATGACACTTCATTGTGAAAATAAAAAAAAACGTTTTCAACAATAGTGGGCGAAAGAATGAATGAAATGACAATGTGTTCCTAGAATTACATTTGCGATGATTTTTTTGATGAATTTACATTATAATATTTTAATAGGTTTTTGAAATATAAATAAAACAATTACTCTTTAGATATTTCCGTGTGATCCAGCAAAATTAATTCTCTTAAAAATCAACAATCGTAACACAATAAAAGAAATACAGCAAAAAGCTATTGTGGTTTGTTTTATTGCGATTAAAATGAGTTTGAAATGGAATTTAAAACGTACAGCTCATAATTATAAACGCAATTAAAATATTCGTATTGAAATATTATTGCAATCATAGAAGAGATCGTATGATCGTGCATAAAAATTGTTTATAAAAACTTTATTTTGTAAAATGGTTTTTTGCAGATGAGAAACATCGATTATTTATGTTTTCACATCTAACATAACACTATCCAATTTACAAAGCACTCTTTCACCCATACAAAATACGAAATAAAAATGATAATCAGGACACTAACAGTGTTATCACCTCAGTTGATCAAGTGCGCAGTATCTTTACCGGGCAACTCGATCAAATTTTGTACGCCAATTCCTCCTATAACGATCAAGCTATACTAACCAAATTTGGACTAAGTAGTTGATAATCACATGCCTATTTTTCAATAGATAGATTTTGAAAAATAATCTTATTGTAGATTCTGAGTAATTATGAATTAACTTTGGTGAATTCTTACTATGACTGACATATTTATAAT
This sequence comes from Mechanitis mazaeus, assembly GCA_959347395.1. NCBI lineage: Eukaryota > Metazoa > Arthropoda > Insecta > Lepidoptera > Nymphalidae > Mechanitis > Mechanitis mazaeus. The sequence goes on from OY365743.1 coordinate 15,020,456, forward strand.
TTTTTGCCATTGACATTGATATAGGGTTTAATCGTATCAAGCTAAAATGTTTGTGATATATTTTTTGTTTTGTTCAGCTTGTGTGCTGGCGGCACTAGTATTACGTAATCGCTACTGAATATAGGAGTATAGGAGTATAGGAGATCATAGTACTATATAAGCAATCTTGTTTAGTATCACATTTATACAAGTCACAACGATTCCTTATATCTACCCCGCTTATAAATATGACCCATCAAAAAATAACTGCCCTAAGATTGCTTAAAGTTTGTGATCAATTTATTATGAGGAAGTATTAGTAATTCATAATCACGAGATATAGTAGCGGTTAATCATTAATTATTTGTATGAATTATATGTAAGTATATTTATCTGTACGGAAATCTTACGTCAGTACTAAATATCCCTAATAATAATAAACGTTTTAATTGGTCATAAAATGAAAGTAATTTTGTAATCCAAAATATTTAAAAAGTTGCAATGCTTCATAACATACAGGACATTACTGACGTAAATGATAAGATAAGAACTAGCGCTATTAAAACAAATACAATAAACAAATAAATTTTCTGTTTCTATTTTGAATTTATATTTTATTTTATATTCTCATATTACATTTTTTGCTATGAGACGCGGTTATTTCTTCTAAGAAAAAAAATTATAAAAAAGATTTACTAAATTTTAATAACAATTAGGTTTATTAACAATAATATAGCAAAATACATATATTACAAACAAACAGAAATGTTTTCTCAAATCAATATATTAAAATAATGCAAATTCCTAAACAATCATTCAATGCTCTGTTTGTATCCCGCTAGTATAAATAGATGTATGTCTAATCACCATACATTACAGTACACACTATGTTGTTCTACATACTTTGCGTTGTAATTTCCTTAACAGTGGCTTCACCAGTGAAAAATTTTTATTCACTGGAGGAAGGACATGAGCTCTTTGAAAGCTTTATAAAAGAACACAACAAACAATATGAAGGTAAAGAGAAGGAAGAAAGGTTTCAAATATTCTTAGAAAATTTAAAAGAAATTAACTCACTTAATGAAGCTAGTTCTAATGCTGTTTTCGGTAAGTCTAAATTTGTTTAACTAAAGTTTCCATCACTAAGATCAATATTTAAATGAATAAACTAATGAAACATATGTTTTAGCTATCACAAAGTTTTCGGATCTGACCAAGGATGAGTTCAAAAAAACTTACACTGGTTTCAAAGATGATAGGAATCTCTCAAATAAAAAATATGTAAAGCCTCAGGTACCTAAAAGTTTTAACTATACTGCACCAGCAGAATTCGATTGGCGAACTAAAGGGGTGGTCAGTAGAGTAAAGAATCAAGCTAACTGTGGATCCTGTTGGGCATTTAGTACAACTGGTATGTATTATATGATCATTGTGTATCATGTTCATTTGGTGAATTTTTAAATTTTCTATTGTTTTTGGTATTTTCACTATCATACTTTTTGTCTGAATTTTATGATGCAGTCTTGTCTCGCAGTGATAATTTCTGTCATCTATGTTTTTTAATAGTTCTGACTTTAGAAAATGTTTAAATGTGTATACTCATATAGTCTTATATTACGTAAATTAAAAGGTTCATTACGTTTTTATTACCTGGCTGTCAACATTTGTATCATTTTTAAGGTAATGTGGAAAGTATAAATGCTATAAAAACTGGAAGTATGGTAGAAATATCGGAGCAGCAATTAGTAGACTGTGATACACAATCCAGTGGATGTTCAGGAGGCTACCCGGAGAAAGCAATGAAGTAATGTATTTTGGTATTTCACTAAAACTTCTTATAAAAGAAACACTATAAAATGACTTAATAAATTCTTTCAGTTATCTTGTTCAGAATGGTGCAATGTCTGAGGAATCCTATGCATACGAAGGTGTAGATGGATCCTGTCGCTTTGCTAGCAATAATGTTGTTATTAAAATACAAAGTGTTGAGCATACGCCGATGGATGAGCCACAAATTCAAGAAAAGCTTGCTTCTACGGGGCCACTAAGTATAGGTACAAAGAAATATTATATGAATTAAAACATACCTAACTATGTGAGCTTTAATATTATTAATAATAAACGTTTCAATTTGCAGTTATTAACGCTGATGTTTTGCAATCTTATCATGACGGTATCCTCGTTAAAGGATGTGAAGCTAAAAGTCTTGATCACGCTGTGCTTTTGGTAGGCTATGGACAAGGTAAGACTGTCTAGAAAGCAGTGTATGATCTTCCCATGGAACTTGAACACTATAAGATAAATATTTTTCTCTTTTATCATCTCCTAGTCCATAAATTAATTGAAATGTATAACAATAACCAGCGTTAGTGATAAACATAAAAAGTAAATTGAGTTTCTATCAGAGAGATTAATGCAAAAGAAAAAAAAAATACATTTAGATCATTATTTTTGATTATATTAATGTTTTTTTTCCAGAAAATGGCGTTGATTATTGGATCATCAAGAATTCTTGGGATGTAACATGGGGAGAGCAGGGTTACTTCAGGATAAAGAAGGGAATCAATTGTTTGAATATTAACAGCTATGGTATTACAACTGCTGTTATATAAAATAAAGAATTTGATAATATTATTATATCAATCCTAAACACTGCAAAATTATAACATTATAACTAAATAAATATTGCAAAAAATCTATATGCTTGCTTTTTATTATTTTTCCATCCCGATTGTTGAAAATATTTTTTATTTCACAAGAGTATTTCGATTGTATTATTAAATAATAAAAAAAAAATAGATGCGTTATCGTAATCTGAATTTGAATCAATCACACAGCTCGACAAGATTATATCTTTTGATAAAAGTTAATTAATTGATGTACCCGTGTGATTAAAACACCATGTCCTAAACCAAAGTCCATCGTGCATAGTCTGTTTTAAATTTGAATTCAACCACTGCCATTATTTGCCATCTTCTGTCTCGGTTTTGCCCCAATTATTCCAATTTATTGAAGACACGGTTGACCGTGCTTCAAAGCTTCCATTGAAGCTTTGTTACTGTGCTAACTTTTTTAAAAATTATATCGTCTAGCTTTACCTTCATGCATTGACAGCAATTTTATAGTTTAGTGGCTTCCCATATAATTTTATTGAAGAAATATTGATTTGGCCTGATTTGACACTTTTGTTAAAGCTTGAAACTCTAGAAATGCGTTCATCAAGTGATCAAATTTCCTTTTCGCCAAAAATATGGCGAAATAAGACCATTTTTGCCTTTGTTATTGTTTAAAGTTTTAGTAGAGGTTTTGATCTTGTTTCATTTTTAACCTTGATGAAATTCTTAATTGCCATCGCTTTGGAGCTATACAATATTTGATTCTTCTTATGCCTCAGCACCAGAGCATTTACAGTACGGTTACAATGAATGCCATATTCATTACCTACACGTAACGTTACGTACACATGGAATCTCGTGAACTTTAAGGTTCATGCCTTTCTTTGATTAGGATTACATGTTTTGTTTTAATAAATGATTAAGATGTCCCGTGAATATTTGATTAATAATGGGATTTGTTTCTATCTTACTTAAAGGTACTACTTATTTATATGTAGTTAGAATATTTTTGTTATAGCCCCTTGGTACGTGTTACTTATTATATAGTTTAAATTTGGTAATAGTCCTGCTCACGGGTATTATATTGTATTAGTGGTTCCTGTCGGTCAGAGCTGTCTTCTTTGCGAGTACGTCAACTCTAAACAATTCTCATATGTAATTTAAGCAATAAAAATCTCGTCTATGTTTCGTCTGCTTTGGTACTTCCTGTTTTCTTTTATGACCCATATCAAAGGACGGCTTATTTTAGGATTTCTGAGTAGTTTCAGCCTGAATCTTAAGCTGCTGGGAATATCCACGAAGGTTAGGTAATCGCCGTGCGTTAGGTTAGCCGTTGGTGGAAGGCGGATGGGAGAATTACATCATGTAATTTCTGTTCACACTCTCCAAAATGTATCCTATCCTGAGAGGCTGGCGATTCTACGCCTATTCAAGGCTTTGGAGGTTGGCTTCAACCATTTCATGGTCGCCAATGACTCTTTTTGCACGCCTCTCAATTGACCGCTAGATGAGACTTAGCGGTATCAGCACATATGTGACCACAGTACTCTAGAGTACACTTTGCAAGAATGGCAAGCTTTCCTGCAGCTGCTCTTGATCTGGACTCATTACACCGACCAAAATTCAGGTTCGACGAAATCTCTAAGCCTAACAACTGAAGTCGATCACTGTATTCCAAAGATACATTCTGAAAAGTAGGAGCCAAGGTGAAAGGGCTATGTTTTGCGGTGAACAAACACATCTGCGTTTTGGTAGTGTTAAATTTGACGAGATTGGCATTGCCCCATGCGGAAACTGCCTGAAGTTTTTCACTCAAACGTTGCACCATGGCTTCTTTTTCTGACTGTACTTTTCTGGTAGCCCGATTGCTTGTCAGATATCTTTCTACAACTGTGCTATCGTCTGCGTACCTATAGATACCGAGCTTCAGGAGATCGTTTATATACAGTAAAAAAAGATTTGCAGAAAGAACGGATACCTTAAAACTCCGGCATTTATTGTTAAGGGCTCTGACGAGCACCTGTCAGCAACAACTCGGATAGATCTATGGTTCAGGAAGTTCGTTATGCAGTCAATCAGAACAGGAGATATACCGTAAGCTGAGAGCTTGCCTATAGGCTCGCATGCCAGGCCCTGTCAAAAGCTGTCGCGAACTTCAGAGAGACGGCGACCGCTTCTCCGTTCTTCTCGATGGCCTCGCCTAAAATGTGTGTCGCATAAATAAGAAGGTCCCCATTGCACGTGTTTCTTCGAAAACCTTACTGTTGATCACTGAGGAGCTAAAAGGTGCAAGTTCAATACATGCTCCATAATCTTACAGAGTATGGAGGTGATTGAAATCGGTCTGTATTGGGCAGGATCGGCACATCTGCCTTTTTTGGGTACTGGTTGCAAGTTTGCAAGCTTCCAGGATTTTGGCACTATTCCAGTCTTGAAAGAGAGGCGACACAGACGTGTCAATAGAGGAGACAACTCAGCTGCGCACGTCCTGAGTAGGATGGCTGGTTTAGCATCTGGACCACAGTCTTTATACACATCTAAACGATACAATGCTCTCCATACCTCACTGTTCGTGATATGGATTTCGGGCATCGAAATACCGAAGTGAGGAAGATGTATAGGGGACGCATTGCTAGTGTCTAAATGCGAATGATCAGCAAACAGAGAAGCAAATAGATTCGCTTTCTCTTTCGCTATATAGGCCAGAGATTCGTCCGGTTTCAGCATAGCAGTCAGTGAGGGTTGACCGAACTCGATCGCTTTGGCAAGTTGGTCTGCCAGAGAGCTTTTCGCCATTCTTAGCTATTTGATCGAGACAAGTCTTCCGTAATGCCTTTTTGTGGAACTTGGCAGCTCGGTTAGAGGCTCTCTTCTTAGTTCTTACATGCGGAGCTTTTGCGATTTCGAACTTCAGCTCAACTGAGGTATGCTGAATGTTTTCGGTCTTCAGCATGACCACATTCATGACCACAACCGTTGGCCAGCTTTACCAGCAATGGGTACGTCAGCAAAAGGAATGAAATATTCCATTGCATCAGGCAATTAAATAAAAGGCTTTTGCTGACTGCTGATTGTCGGTCATAGCATCCGCGCAACTCGACGCATCCAAGGAAGTGAAGTAGACCTGCCGCCAAGAAATAGATGCAAAGAAGTACCGCATCTCCACCCTCGTCGCTTTCCTTACTAGTTGAAATAGGTTCAATGACAACGGGGCGTGCCCCTCAGTGTCCAGTTCCACGTACTGCGCCCCGGGCAACGTTGTCCCTGACCACCGTAAGGGAGTGGCAGGGCAGCGGCTAAGAGACACTGAGCTTGCGTGAATTTTTGTGATTTGTCATTTGCGCTTTTGTCGGGCGACATGTCGCAGTCGCGTCCGCGGGACGTCTTCGGACGCTTCCTACCAAAAGGCCCTTCTCAGGGCCAACCCAAAGGCCCTTCTCAGGGCCAACCCAAAGGCCCTTCTCAGGGCCAACTCCAAGGCCCTTCTCAGGGCCAACCCCAAGGCCCTTCTCAGGGCCAACCCCAAGGCCCTTCTCAGGGCCAACCCCAAGGCCCTTCTCAGGGCCAACTCCAAGGCCCTTCTCAGGGCCAACCCAAAGGCCCTTCTCAGGGCCAACCCCAAGGCCCTTCTCAGGGCCAACACCAGGATGAGCCGGAATCCAGCCGCGCACCATCTGTGGCTGGCAGCTATTACAGTTTTTATAGCGGGGTGTCGGAATCCGACACGGAGCCCTCGGTATCGACCGAGTGGATCGTACGCAAGCGATCCTTTACAAAAAGGACCGAGTCGACGTCGGACTCAACCGGCGGTAAAAAGAAGCCAAAGGCTAAAAAGATCACTGAGGATGCTCAGCGCGAATTGAGGGAGTCTCTCATGCGTACAAAGCGTGACGAAGCCCAATCGGACCTCGAGGAGGTGGTGGCAGCCAAGGAGCAACGGGCCCGCACCACCCGTGCCAAGGCCGGCTACGGAGCGTCCTGCGTGCTGTACGCGGACCACTCCGTGGCGGAACTGCTCCGGATGGCACAGGAGGACAAAGAAGAGATCGCAGAGGTCGCCTCCAAGTCCTCCAATTTGAAAGGCACCTTTCAAAAGGCCCTGAAGTGCCGTGCAATTAGCATGCACGGCATCGTAGAGGAGCTTGCGCAGCGCAGCGCGAATGAGGAGACACGTCAACTGCAGGGGAGGGTGGATCGCCTGCAGGCTGAAGTGAACCAGCTGCGCGGGAAGCTGGCTGAAGCCAATAACCAGCCTGCTCAGGCGTCGGAGGCGCGAGGACCCTCGTCCCCAGCCAACCTAGAGGACATCATCCGAAAGGTTGTCATGGAGGAGAGGGCCTTCACGAGGGCCTGCTTCGCGGGCATAGAGGACCGGCTCCTGCCGGAGAAACGGCTCCGCCCTCCACTCGCGGCGGATAGGGCGCCCGCACGAGCTCCCGTCGCACCGGGGCCCTCAACGGCCCCAGCCCAGCCGGAGAAGGCGAAGGGCAAAGGGAAGGGGCAAGGCAAAAAGGCCGCCCCGGCCGTCCCAGCTGCCCCAGCTGCCCCATCTGCCACTACCACCCAGACGGACCCGCTCCTGCCCTCCACCACCCCTTCCAACGGGCCGTGGGTAAAGGTGGGGAGAAAAAAGAAGGGGAAGAAGTCGGCCCCCCCAGCACCTACTGCAACTAAGTCTGCGGCTTCGGCGGACAAGAGGAGGAAGTTGGCGCCTCCTCCGAAAACCGCGGCGGTGGTGGTCACGTTGACCCCAGAGGCGGCGGAGCGGGGGGAGACATACGAGTCCGTACTGCGACGGGCTCGTACGAGTGTGGACCCTGCGCAGCTCGGACCTGGCAGAGTCACTTGTAGAAAGACCCAAACGGGGGCTCGGATTTTTGAGTTTTCGGGGGCCCAGGGCGGCACCAAGGCGGACCTCTTCGCGACGAAGCTGAAAGAAGCCGTCGCAAATACAGCCAAGGTGGTGAGGCCCATGAAGTGCGTGACCCTTGAGGTGACCGGCCTCGACGACACGGTCACCCAAGAGGAGGTGGTGGCCGCTGTTGCGGCGGCGGGGGGTTGCGCCATTGCAGCCATCAAGGGCCGGGTCATTAGGACCGGGCGCGGAGGCATGGGCACCATGAGGGTGGAGTGCCCGATCGTGGTGGCCAAGGCGGTCTTGGAGAAGGACCACCTTCAGGTCGGATTTAGCTCGGGCGGGATCCGGGCGCTCGAGAAGATGCCGATGCGGTGCTTTAAGTGCTTCGGCATCGGCCACACCCGGGCTCTCTGTCCCTCCGCTGCTGAGCGCGGGGAACTTTGTTTCCGTTGCGGGAAGGAGGGGCACAAATCGGCCACCTGCAAGGCCGCCACCCCGCGCTGCGCAGTGTGCGCTGCCAGTGGTCGTCCAGCGGACCACGTTATGACGAGCAGGAGGTGCTGTCCACCACCCCTGAAAAAGGGCAAAGTGCAGGCGCCGACGCGCCCTGCCGCCGCTGCCGCCGGTACTTCACCATCAGTGCCGGCCATTGGGGGAGATGCGATGAATACTGATTAATGGCCGGGTTTCATCGCATTCTTCAGGCGAACGCCAACCACTGCAGAGCGGCCCAGGACCTCCTGGTCCAAACCTTCGCAGAGTGGTTGGTGGACGTGGCGGTTGTCGCCGAGCCCTACTCCGTCCCTGGCAGCTGGCTGGGGGACGATGATGGCTCAGTGGCACTAGTAGCGCGGTCTTCCACAGACTCCCCTCCCCTCTCGCTCTTAGAGAGGGGACCGGGATATGTGGCCGCCGCGTGGGGGGACATACCCCTCATTGGGGTATATTTCTCCCCAAACCGCCCACTCACGGACTTCGAGAATTTCCTTGAGGTCCTCGCCACAGTGGCCGGCAGAGTGGCGCGGCGCGGCGTGTTGCTGGTGGCGGGCGACTTCAACGCCAAGTCGGTGGTGTGGGGCAACCCAGCCACCGATGCCCGGGGACGCGAGCTGGAGAGCTGGTCCGTGGCGTCCGGCCTGTCCCCCCTAAATAGGGGCACGGTCCACACCTGCGTGCGACGGCAGGGAGGATCCATTGTGGACCTCGCTTTCGCCTCTCCTTCCTTGGCGACCCGGGTGGTGGACTGGCGGGTGGAGCTGGCAGAGACGCTGTCGGACCACCGGTACGTCCGTTTCGACATCCGGACGTGCCGGGGCCAGGTGGTCCGCGTAGAACGGTCCCCCTTTCCACGGTGGGCGCTCACCCGCCTAGACAGGGAGGCCGCCTCGGAGGCTGCGTTCCTCGAGGATTGGCTCTCGCCCCCCGTCGACGCCTGTGATGTGGACACTGCGGCGGTCCAGCTCAGAGCCTCCCTGACCGGGGTGTGCAACTCTAGCATGCCCCGGTCTCGTCGTCCGCCTCCTCGACGCGCCGTCTACTGGTGGTCGCAGGAGTTGGTGGACCTCCGAGCCGCCTGCGTGGCGGCCAGGCGGGCCTACACTAGGAGCCGGCGGCGGCGCATTCGCGACCTCGCGCACGAGGACCGCCTCTACGTGGCATACGTGGAGGCCAAGGCGGCCCTGACGGCGCGAATACGCGCCGCCCAGGATAGCGCGAGGACGGAGATGCTCGAGGGTCTCGACGCTGACCCGTTTGGGAGGCCGTACAAGGCGGCACGTAACAAACTGCGCCCGTACGGTCCTCCGGTCGCCGAGACCCTCGAGCCGTCGCTGCTGGACGGGGTGGTCCAGTCCCTGTTTCCACGCAGGGACAACTTCACCCCGCCAGCGATGAGCACCCCGCAGGGCGCGGCTCTTTTGGCCGAGGAGGTCCCCCCAGTGACGGAGGACGAGGTGGAGAGGGCGGTCGTCCGCCTCCGAGCGAAAAAGACGGCCCCGGGTCCGGATGGCGTCCCTGCAAGGGTCGTGGCCATCGCCGCCTCCCAGATGGGCGAAAGGTTCCGGGACCTCTTCAGTGCGTGTTTGGCGTGTGAGAGGTTCCCGGGGGCCTGGAAGGAGGGCCAACTGTGCCTTCTGAGGAAGGAAGGGCGGCCAATGGACTCCCCGTCGGCATACCGACCGATCGTCCTTCTGGACGAGGTCGGTAAAATGTTCGAGGGGATTCTCGCCGCCCGTATCAAGGGGCACTTGGGCACAGTTGGCCCGGACCTCTCGGAAGCCCAGTTCGGCTTCCGAGCTGGGCGCTCGACGGTGGACGCCCTATTCCGCCTAAAGAGCCAGGTGAGGGAGGCTATGGATGCGGGGGATGGACTGTTGGCGGTGTCTTTCGACATCGACAACGCATTCAACTCCATTCCCCACTCCACCATACTGGAGGCGCTCCGCTTTCATGGAGCGCCTCCGTATTTGCGGGGTCAGGTGGCGGACTACCTGAGGGGCCGCTCGGTACTGGTCGTGGACAGGTCGGGGCGGCTCCTTAGATACGGCGTCGAGTCCGGTGTTCCACAGGGTTCTGTACTAGGACCGCTGCTGTGGGACATCGGGTTCGACTGGCTTTTGCGGGGAAATCTCCCCCGTGGCACATCCGTCGTCTGCTATGCAGACGACACCTTGCTAACAGCCCGGGGGAGAAATTTCGAGGAGGCGGCCAGCTTGGCCTCGGCGAGTGGTTCGCGAGTGGTGGACCGAATCACCCGCCTAGTGCTGAAGGTGGCGCTGCACAAAACCGAGGCCGTGTTTTTCCACGGGCCTCGGCAGCGCCAACCGCCCGACGCCCACGTCCACATTGCGGGTGTTCGCATAGAGGTTCAGGCCCAGATGAAATATCTGGGCCTAGTGCTCGACAGCAGGTGGCACTTTAGTGCCCACTTCTCCTCGCTGTCGGCACGCCTCATGAGGACTGCGGGCGCCCTCTCGTGGCTCCTCCCGAACGTCGGGAGGCCCGGGGACAAATGCCGGCGTCTATACGCCGGCATACTCAAGAGTATGGCCCTCTATGGGGCTCCAATCATGGCGGACTCATTGGGCAGGCGGGAAAACACCACTGCCCTCCGCAGGCCACAGAGGGCCATCGCGCAGCGGGTGGCGAGGGCGTACCGCACCATTAGTTTTGCGGTTGCGTGCGTCCTCGCAGGCACCCCGCCGTGGGAGCTCGAGGCCTGGACGCTCGCCAGGGCCTACGAATGGACGGCGGGGCAGAGGGCACTTAACGAGCAGCCGGATCCGGGGGAGCGAAAGGAGCTCCGCGAGGAGGCGAGGGGTGCCGTCATCCGGCACTGGACGGAGGACCTCGCCTGGATGCCATCGGGCCGGTCCTCAGCGACTGGCTCGATCGGCGGCACGGCCACCTCTCCCTACGTCTGGTGCAGGTGCTGTCCGGGCATGGATGCTTCGGATCGTACCTGCACCGTATAGGGAGGGAGGAGACTCCAGCGTGCCACCACTGCGGTGCAGCGGTGGATACGGCGGCGCACACCCTGGAGGTGTGCTCATCGTGGGCTGAACCCCGCCGCACCCTTGCGGCGGTGGTTGGGGACGACCTCTCGCTCCCCGGGGTGATTGCCGCCATGCTGAGTGGCGACGAGGCATGGCAGGCGGTGGCCTCCTTCTGCGAGGATGTCATGTCGCAGAAGGAGGCGGCGGAGCGCGCGCGGGAGGACGACCCTCTCGCGGCGCCGCTCCGCAGACGTAGAAGGGGCGGAACTCGGCGGCTAACACAACGGCCGCCACCATCCGCCCCGAGGGGTGATCAGCGGGCGATAGGCGCGGGGGCGCCTCCGCCTGCATTGCACAGATCACCCCACCTGCGCTCTGGCCAGGACCCCTCCCCAGCCGGGGGGGGGATTGTTTGAGGGGCCTGCCGTAAGGCGGCCAATCGCCGGAGGGGGACTGGTCGCCACATATTCCCAGACCCCCTCCATTAAGGCGAAGCCGGAGCGCCGCTGGGTTATTTTTAGTGGGTATACCGGGAGCACCGGGGAGTCCCACATACCCCTCTCGTCCCCCGACGGGAGGGGATGCATAAGCACGCATCTTTTTCCCAGCGACAAAAAAAAAAAAAAAAAAAAAAAAAAAAAAAAGGTTCAATGACAACGCAAAGTTGAGGGCCTCTCTTCCAGCATGGTCCGCTTTCTGATATGGGAACAGCCAGTACTGAAGACAGGCATTAAAATCCCCCAGAAAACCGACGCAGAGCCACATTAACAACCTCACTGTGCCAACGGTAGGCACAGGAATACAGGATTATTTCGTTTCCTGTGTCTACTAAAACCCCTTATGAAGAAAAGTAGGGTTTTCAAGGTAACGGTGATGCTGGATACAGAGGTCGTTACAAACGTACACACAGACTCCTGCACGTGAGCGAAAGTTATGCTCTAACGTGTAAACCAGGTATGAACCGTTCATAGGACATTGAATCTGCGTCTCCGTCAAAAATAACAAGTGCGACTGGGCTGTTTCGAAGTGGTGATGGACAGGTTTGAGATTGAAGTGCAAGCCTCGGATGTTACTGAGGCATTCTAGTAGTGACGAGGAGTGCAACCGCTGAATAAACTTTTTCTTTTCTATGGACTTTTTCATAAAAAAAATATAAAAGAGGGAATAGGATAGGAAATGGCAGTTAAACGAGAAGCCGCGTATCGAACCTGACGTTGAAATTAGTGTTATCATGCCACTGGGAGGCTAATCTGAAGACTTCAGGGACGCCCGAATCCCCCCCCCCCCCAGGGATCGCCATCAGGCCTCCTCGTCCGGTCGCCACCCAGCACGATGGAGTCATCCTGGGATATTTTCGCAGCTGGCGGGGCAGCCTTTCTTGGGAGGCTAACCCAATATTTGGGCACCCAACTATCTACGAGCGGCCAGCAGAATGCCGTCGCTTCGGATCCCGCTACCCTCCTCGACTAGGCACCGGACACAATAAACATCTACTCGACGCCAAACCGGTTCGCCAACGTAACGCAGTTGTTCAGACCCATTTCCCATATACGGCTTCATGGAGCTGCATGCCGGAACATGACTAGATCGCTTTTGCGTCACGATTTTGCCCGATGAATGACCTTGCCGGCACCTCGATGTTATGGTCTACCCCCGAGGAATAAAATCTTTTCCTTGAGTATTCTGTTTTTGGCTCTGAAAAGATTGGCTCACTCCTGCATCATCAAATCGGCAGATAGAAGACATAAGATTGTTATAGTGGTAGTTCGTGTTTCTAAATACTTATTTTCCGTGGGAAGCTTTCAAAATGAATATTTATATTTCGTAAGATATTCATCAAACACAGTAGTTTGTAAATGCATAAGATTCTGTACTCATGTGATTACTATCGAAATTTTTCCCGACAAGTTTTAATAATCAGATAATCATGGATCGCATAAATACAAAAATTAAACATACTTTTATATCTATATTTTTAAAATATTTGTATTGACACAGACAGTAAAATTTTGTCAATTTTGTTATTTCAAATATGTCAATATTTATTATACAAGATAAGCAAGTATGTAACCTAAGATATGCTACAAAAAGAAAAATAATTTATATAAACACCTGGCGATTAGTTAAGTAAATTATTTTTCAATTAAATTATTTTTATAAAAATCTCTAGAGATAATTCTTATAAACGTCAATTATTATTCAATTTTTAATAATAACATAAATAAGATAAATATTTTATAAACATAAAAAACACAGGCGGCCAAGTTAAAAAAATACAAGTATATTTAAATTCTTATTAAACAATAAAATGTTGCTAATTGATTTTTAACTAAGTATAAATAATAAAACTATTTTAAAATATCGTAAGTAGGTAAGTATGCCTAAACTAATAATGTTATTCTTGGTTTTATATGTAATTGGCCTCATATCGGCTGCTCCAGATAAGCAAGTGTATTTTGAAGATGAGAGTCTGCAGTTGTTTGAAGAATTCGTAAAGGTGCATAACAAGCAATATAGCAGCTCTGAAGAGAAAGAGGAAAGGTTCAAAATATTTTCAGATAATTTAAAAGAAATTAATGAACTTAATGAGAAGACTTCAGACGCTACTTTCGGTAAGTTCAATTTTCTAACACAAAGTGATCCTTGGCCACTAAAAAGTTTTTTTTTCTTCAATAATAATGTAATGAATCTGATTCAGGTATCACATTTTTTTCGGATTTGACGAACGAAGAGTTCTTAGAAGGTTATACTGGTTATAAATCAGACGAGACCAGTTTCTGGAAACAATTCGAAAGAACCGAAGTGTCCGAACAATTCAATTTTAGTGTACCAGATAAATTTGACTGGCGATCTAAAGGAGTTGTTAGCAAAGTCAAGATTCAAAGGAATTGTAGATCCAGCTGGGCATTTAGTGTAACTGGTGAGAAATTATAACCAACTAAAGTAACTTCCATTTCCAACGAATGTCGAATTAGCTTTCATAATGTTGATCTCTTTGTTTTTTAAAACAATAACTAGATAGTTAGTTTTGTAGAACTTGCTAATTTTTTTAAATTGGGTTGTTAAAAACATAATCGTTTTCAATTGGTATTGAAATTTCAGGTAACGTAGAAAGTATAAATGCTATCAAATCTGGAAAAGTAATTGAAATATCAGAACAACAACTACTAGACTGTGACACTTACTCGAAGGGATGTAATGGAGGTATACAATATACCGCATTAAGGTATTTATTAGCTGACAGATAAATAAACTTATGGCTTATTTGATTTATGCCTTGTAAAACTGAAAAAGGAATTTCTTTTTTTAGTTATCTAGTTCATAATGGGGCAATGTCTTCACAGTCCTATCCATACCAGGCCAAGAAAGGAAATGTATGTAAATTTAATAGCAGTAATGTTGTAATCAAATTAAAAAACGTGGAATACCAAAGATTATCAGAAGAAGATATGAAGAAAAAACTATATGCTACAGGACCATTAAGTATAGGTACTAACGATATTGTTTTTTTAAGATTTTCTTATATTTATCTAGTATTTATTATAAATGTAGTACCATATACTTAAGTTGTAATATAAATGTTTGTTAAAGCTCTTGCCGACAATCCCCTAAAGCATTACGACAAAGGAATTCTCGTGGAAGGTTGTGAAGATCAACAAATTAACCATGCTGTTCTTTTGGTAGGCTATGGAGAAGGTAATTATAGTGTTATAATTATATGGTATTGTAATCTATGAGAGTAACAAAAATATTATAAGATATCATGTATTTTTTCTTTTGTTTTAGAAAACGGCATTCCGTTTTGGCTAATTAAAAATTCTTGGGGTTCTTCTTGGGGAGAAGAAGGGTACTTCCGGGTTAAGAGGGGAGTCAATTGCCTACAATTGACCCACTATGGCATATTTACAGCTGTTATATGAGTAAGCCATTAATTTTTAGATTTTTTTTCAACGATAAAAGAAAAACTAATCGAAAAATGGATGAAAGTGTTAATATACTTATTTTGTTTTCCTTCTCATTATACTAAGCAAAACATATTGCACGAATGAAGTGTTTTCTCTTTATTTCTTCCTAAAGGAGTTCTTAATAGATTAAAACTATCAGAGGTATGGTAGTTGTAGCATATAAACAGTTTACAATTCTAATAGTAATTTTTAATAATTCTACACGAAACATATTTTTCAATAATGAAGCGATCTCTTGTTTTGTGAAATATTGAGTCAGTCACGTATGCATGTCAGATTTATAACAAGGTCGATTCCTAAATATTTTCCTTTTTTTATTTTGAGATATTATTTTGCTCTCATTGAACAACACAATATTATATTATTTAAAAACGAATTTTTTAATTCCTTTACCCTGATTTCTTTAGGTAGTGGCTGACAGTTACTTGTTATTGAACATAATAACCACATAACTTGCTGATTAATATTTTATTAATTGACGTAGATTTTGGTTCAGCGTTACCATTAAAAGGTTGTCGTCGAAATGGAATATCCTTGGGCTATCACCGAAACGGACTTATATAAAACTTTTTCTAGATCGAGAACTTATATCTCCTCCATTGTATACTCTACTTACTTTATTTCCTCCAAATAAATCCTTTATTTTGTCCTTACCAGTGTTAATGCTGTCGATGCTATATTATGTCGTTCCGGTAGGCTGCTGCCCACCGTAACCCAACCTAGGGTTATGAAATTTAGTCAGTACTTACTAGTTTGTTTTTTTTTGAGGAAATCGTTTCGGCTACAGACGAACTCATGGACAGACAGACGGACGGACGGACATCGCAAGAGTTTTATATTAATTAGAGGTTTGATTTTTTGACTCCATTTCAAAAATACAAAAGTTTACCATAACGTACAACACACATTTTATTTATCCAAAAATTAAAAGAAATCATTGCCAAATAGTGAAAACAAAAACGGGTAGATAGATAAATAAATAGATTTGCACTTTATTGCACTTTAAAAATGTAGAAGCAAAGATATGAGTAACAAAATATGCAAAAACAGTCTCATTGGTAAAATCTCTGACAGACAACCTTCATATGAAAAAATTTGAGTAACAAGTACGGGATAGCTTAAAAGTGAATTAATGCTTATAATGGATACGGTAAATAATAACACTAAATTCAAATTTGCACCTGAATTTACTTATGACTCGATCTATATATATAAGTTATTAAAATCTAAGCTTTATTTTTAAATATATTAAAACTATAATATATTTACAAATGATATAATGTAATTTAATACATAATATTTTGTACCACTCATAAGATGTATATTTACTTTTTTAAAAAGAAATCACAATAGATATTTGTAAGGTAATTTCAATTTCTTATAAGTACTTGAATAGTTCAAATCCTGGAAAACGGTTTCACAAACATAAATCACAACGTATAAAAGACTTAATTGGTACTCGATGAATGTCTCCAAAATTTGCCAATTATTAATGAATTCATTCAATGTCATTTAGCTCTACTTCCAGCATCCAATTGCGCAATATCTTATAAATTGACCAAATGTCTCCATTCTTCAACTAAAGGTATGATATTGAAACTGTCAATACATATTATTCTATCGAGGTGAATTTTAACTCTCTCCACCATATTGTTAATTACTAGCAGAATTCAACGACTCCACTGGCAAAAATCCCAGAAAAAAGTTTCATCATCACATCCTCACTTGGTAGTGCACACAAAAATTTATGAGATTTAAAAAATTCTTAACTATTAAGCTACTCCAAAGTTTTTAAAGGAATTTTATATTACATATGTATTTCACGATTTTCGGTAATTTTCTTATTCAAAATATTTAATAATAATTAATATTAAAACATCACTATCGTAAAGTTTAAGATAGCATAAGGTAAAAACAATTAAATATTTTATATGTAATTCGTGTCTATTTTTATACTACCCTTTTTCACGTTGAAAGAGTTTGAGACAAAACATTTAAGAATATAGCAAAACATATATTACAAACAAACAGACATGTCTTCTCAAATCAATATATTAAAATAATGCAAATTCATAAACAATCATTCAATGCTCTGTTTATAAACCAGCTAGTATAAATAGAGGTATTTCTAATCACCATACATTATAGTCTAAACCATGTTCTTCTTCATATTTTGCGCTTCAATTTCGTTAACATTGGCTTCACCAGTAAACATTTTTTATTCACTGGAAGAAGGACATAAACTTTTTGAAAGCTTTATAAAAGAACACAACAAACAATATGAAGGTATAGAGAAAGTCGAAAGGTTTAAAATATTCTTAGAAAATTTAAAAGAAATTAACTCACTTAATGAAGCTAGTTCTAATGCTGTTTTCGGTAAGTCTAAATTTGTTAAAACTATAGTTTTCATTACAAATATCAATATTTAAATGAATAATCTAATCAAAGATATATGTTTTAGCTATCACAAAGTTTTCGGACCTGACCAAAGATGAATTTAAGAGAAAATACACTGGTTTCAAAGATAATAGGAACGTTTCAAATACAGAATATGTAAGAGCTGGGAAATCTAAAAGTTTAAACTATACTGCACCAAAAGAATTTGATTGGCGAACTAAAGGGGTGGTCAGTAGAGTGAAGAATCAAGGTGGCTGTGGATCCTGCTGGGCATTTAGTATATGTGGTATGTATTATATGCATTTCTAAATTCCCGAAGTGTTTTGCACTTATGATTTTTACTATCGTATTGTTAGTTCATGATTTTATGCAGCAGTCAAGTGGTGAGGTTTGTAATTTTTGTTTTTAAATTATGAATAGTTAAGACATGTTTAATTGAGAATAATTATCAGCGAATGTACTCATATAGCTCTATATTTTATAAAAAACTAAAAGGTTCATTTATTACGTGACCGCTACATTTTTGTCTTTTTTCAGGTAATGTGGAAAGTATAAACGCTATAAAAACGGGAAGTAAAGTAGAAATATCAGAGCAGCAATTAGTGGATTGTTATAAAAAAGCTCGAGGATGTTCAGGGGGTAACCCGGAGGGAGCAATGAGGTAATGTATTTTGTTATTACATTAAAACTCTAATGAGACATATTTAGTAAAGAGACATTTATAAATTTTCTAATCAACCTAATAATCTCTTTTTAGTTATCTTGTTCAGAATGGTGCAATGTCTGAGCAATCCTATCCATACAAAGGTGTAGATGGATCCTGTAGCTTTGCTAGCAAAGACATTGTAATCAAATTAAAAAGTGTTGAGCATACCAGGATGCAGGAGCAAGAAATGAAAGAAAAGCTATTATCTACAGGGCCATTAACTATAGGTACCTACAAATATTAATGATATAATTATTAAAAAATATTTACTTGCTACATGAGACTTCATATTAATAATAATAAATGCCTGATTTTGCAGTTATTAACGCCGATGCTTTGCAGTCTTATTCTAAAGGTATTCTCGTTAATGGATGTGAAGGCAAAAAACTTGATCACGCTGTGCTTTTGGTAGGCTATGGACAAGGTGAGGCGGTCGAGAAAGTTGTATATGATCTTCTTATGGAACTTGAATACTTGGATATAGTTTTTTTGATATCTCATCTAACAGTTTAAATTTAATTGAAATTTAAATCAAACAATAAACAGTGTTATAGATAAAGATTTAAATTTTTAAATTTACTTTTATCAAAATCGATAAAGCAAAAGAAGGAAAAAATACACATTTAGATCATAATTTTTGATTATTTAATGTTTTTTTCAGAAAACGGCGTTGATTATTGGATCGTCAAGAATTCTTGGGATAAAACATGGGGAGAGCAGGGTTACTTCAGGATGAAGAGGGGAATCAATTGTTTAAACATTAACCAATATGGTATTACAACTGCTGTTCTATAAAAAAAAAAGAAATTAATAATATAATTATTTCAATCTATCAACAATGCAATATATTAAAATTGTAACTAAATAAATATTTCAAAAAATGTATATGTATGCGTTTTATTCTTATTCCATCCCGATTGTTTAAAAATATATTTAGTTTAACACGTGTGTTTCGATTGTATATTAAAACAATTAAAACAGGACAGACGCCAGTGCTCTTTTAATCTTGATTATGTTTATGTTTTCACTTTGAAACCATCTGATCCAGATTATCTTTGTAGATATAACTAATTGACGTTCCCTATGTTTCACAATCCATGTCCTAAGCCAAAGTCCATCGTGCATGGTCTCTTTTTTGGTTCAACGACTATGAGCGGGGAGAAATTGACTCTTAAGCCTGATTCAGATTCCCGCGAGGTGCATCCTAAAAGCTCTCGGTACTAACCTATGCGAATGGTTGCTGTTAGTGTGTTAGTTATCCATACTCTCGATTGATTCACTTGCCCGCTTCATCACTTACAAGATCTACTAAGCGATTAAAGTAACAGCGTTAGCTACTAACTTTTTCTCAGGTTTAATAAGTTAGTAAATGTTAATCTAAAGAGTTTATGAAATGTTTTTTAGTTTTTAAGTCCTCTATTTTATATCATTTATGTATGAGGTCTACAAATCTTTAGTCCACTCTGTCATACTAAAAGAACGAATAAGCCATTGCAAAAATGTGGTTGATTCCCTCGATTCAACTACTCGCATGATTTTCCCCTTCTCTCCTCGGTTTTGCCATGGAATTAAATTAATGCAATTAATTAAAGACAGGGTAGACGATGTTTTGAAGCTTCGAAGTTTGTTAGCATTCCACTTTTTCTGAGGATCTAATCTAGGCGATATGTCTAGATTATTTTCATGCATTAAACCGAGACAACAATTTTATATTTTGGTAATTTCGTATATTTTTCCTTGTGCCATTTCGCTCCATTTACTTTGTGGAATATGAAAAAATTACTGGTTCCTCTATATGCTGCCATATATACTACTGCCATTTTGGTGTGGATGATCTAAGCAGTTTGGTGCTTATATATAGCTCCATCTGCCTTTCTTATTAAAAACAATCTGTGATATCTGTTTTTGAAGTTCTGAAAATTTTATTGAAGGAATATTGATTTGGTCTGTTTTGACGCTTTTCTTCGTGCTTAAAACTCAAGATATGCGTTCAGGGAGTGATAAAGTGTTTTTTTGGCCCGACAAAAATATGAGGAACAAAGACCATTTTTGCCTTTCTTGTTGCTTAAAGTTTTAGTAGAAGGTTGGAACTGTTTTTGGTTTGTAATGGTCCTGCCATTTACGGACCGTTTCTTCTTACATATTTTGTTTTGTTGTCGGTCTCAGCTACCTTCTTTGCGAGTTCGTCCGCTTGCTCATTAAAAACAATTATCACATATGCTTTAAGCTAGAAACATCTTATCTTTATGGCACATATCAAGGAATGGCTTATTTTAAGACTTTTGAGCAGGTCCAGTGAGCTTGTGATGTTAATTATTTATTTCCTGATAGATTTTTGACAACTAGTTTTCTTTGTAAACCTGTATTTAATATTTATTGAATCAGTAACCATCCCTACGCTTAAGCCTTTATTTGAAAAGTATTAATTTTTTTATTGTTATATTTTTAAACTTATGAATTATACGTGGAATAATTATTTAATATTATTGTAATTGTTTTGTGTAATTTATATCATTTTTGTATATTTACTGTTTTATGTAAACTTATCTCACGAATTGGTTGTAACTGTATTGTTGGATATAAATTCCAAAAAAAAAAAAAATATTTTTTGAATCTTTTTTTGGTCTTATCAGGTCTTGAGTTGCCACTGCCACACTGCTACATACACCTGGCCAGAAAAGGTGTAGCACCACAGTTTCTCGTGAGCTAATTATTACTACAAAAAATAAGAGTACAATACATAAGGGAGGGTACAGGGAGTAAAAGTAATTAGAAACAGTATGCTCATACGTAACATTGAACATTTATATTAAGTTATAAAAAACTTACGTTTTGTATTTATAAAATTGCGTATATTTGATGTCTTTAAAATATTTGTATAGTATTAAACAGAAAGTCAAAGAAAATGCAGGTAATCTTGTAATTTCAAATATGTGAATAGTTATTGTTCAAGATAAGCACCTAAGAAATGCTAAAAAAGAGATAATATATATACTAATATAATAATCTGACAATTGTTTAGTTAGGTAAAATATTATTTAATATAATTATTATTTTATAGACCTCCAGATATACTTTTTATAAGACGTAAATTGTTATTAATTTTAATATACCGTAAATATTTAAATTTATAACATTTATAGTAATAACATATACTTATAAATATTTTATAAACATATAAAACACAGACGGCCAAGTTAAAAAAATACAAGTATATTTAAATTCTTATTAAACAATAAAATGTTGCTAATTGATTTTTAACTAAGTATAAATAATAAAACTATTTTAAAATATCGTAAGTAGGTAAGTATGCCTAAACTAATAATGTTATTCTTCGTTTTTTATGTAATTGGCCTCATATCGGCTGCTCCGGATAAGCAAGTATATTCTGAAGATGAGAGTCTGCAGTTGTTTGAAGAATTCGTAAAGGTGCATAACAAGCAATATAGCAGCTCTGAAGAGAAAGAGGAAAGGTTCAAAATATTTTCAGATAATTTAAAAGAAATTAATGAACTTAATGAGAAGAGTTCAGACGCTACTTTCGGTAAGTACAATTTTCTAACACAAAGTGATCCTTGGCCAATAAAAAGTTTTTTTTCTTCAATAATAATGTAATCAATCTGATTCAGGAATCACATTTTTTTCGGATTTGACGAACGAAGAGTTCTTGGAAGGTTATACTGGTTATAAATCAGACGAGACCAGTGTCTGGAAACAATTTGAAAGAACCAAAGTATCCGAACAATTCAATTTTAGTGTACCAGATAAATTTGACTGGCGATCTAAAGGAGTTGTTAGCAAAGTCAAGAATCAAGGGCATTGTGGATCCTGCTGGGCATTTAGTGTAACTGGTGAGAAATTATAGCCAACTAAAGTAACTTCCATTTCCAACGAATGTCGAATTAGCCTTCATAATGTTGATCTCTTTGTTTTTTTAAAACAATAACTAAATACTTAGTTTTGTAGAACTTGCTAAGTTTTGAAAATTGGGTAGGTAAAAACATCACCGTTTTCAATTGATATTGAAATTTTAGGTAACGTAGAAAGTATTAATGCTATCAAATCGGGAAAAATAGTCGAAATATCAGAACAACAACTAGTAGACTGTGACCATGACTCAATGGGATGTAATGGAGGTATACCATATACCGCATTAAGGTATTTATTAGCTGACAGATAAATAAACTTATAGCTTATTTGATTTATAACTTATAAAACTGAAAAAGGAATTTCTTTTTTTAGTTATCTAGTTCATAATGGGGCAATGTCTTCACAGTCCTATCCATACGAGGCCAAGAATGGACAGTGTAAATTTAATAGCAGTAATGTTGTAATCAAATTAAAAAACGTGGAATACCAAAGATTATCAGAAGAAGATATGAAGAAAAAACTATATGCTACAGGACCATTAAGTATAGGTACTAACGATATTGTTTTTTTAAGATTTTCTTATATTTATCTAGTATTTATTATAAAGATAGTACCATATATTTTAGTTGTAATTTAAATATTTGTTAAAGCTCTTGCCGCCAATCCCCTAAAGCGTTACCACAAAGGAATTCTTGTTGAAGGTTGTGAAGATCACCAAATAAACCATGCAGTTCTTTTGGTAGGCTATGGAGAAGGTAATTATAGTGTTATAATTATATGGTATTTTAATCTATGAGAGTAACAAAAATATTATAAGATATCATATATTTTTTCTTTTGTTATAGAAAACGGCATTCCGTTTTGGCTAATTAAAAATTCTTGGGGTTCTTCTTGGGGAGAAGAAGGGTACTTCAGGATTAAAAGAGGAGTCAGTTGTCTAAAATTGAACACAGTTGGCATATTTACAGCAGTTATATGAGTAAAGATATTTCTTTTCAACGATAAAAGAAAAACCAACCGAAAAATTTATAAAAATGTTAATATATTTCATTTGTTTTCTTTCTCAGTATTTAAAATTATAATAAGCAACATTAAGCTACACATTTATCCAGGCAATTTCAAAACATTGTTATTAATTTATATATTGATATAATAAAACAAACTATTTATATTGCACGAATAACGTGTTTTTTCTTTATTCCTTTCTTTATTAAACCTATATCAATCTGAGGTGTTGATGTACTTTTGGCATACAAAAATTTGACAATCTCAATATTTTTAGTTTTTCAATATTTTATTTTAATTCATAAGTTTTAATATCTCTTCACGAAACACATATACACAAATGAAGTGATTTCTTATTTTATAACATATTCGTATATGCTTTTCCTTTCTCACTTAGTCTCTTCAATACCGTTACTTTTTACATTTATTTATGCAGTTTATTCTTGTTGACGCTGGGTACAGCAAGCGGTTGTTACATATAAATCTCAAGATGGATTTATCAAAAAGTTGAATGTTTTCTTTTTTTTATCAGAAAAAATATAAATTATTAAAATTTTAGCTTTACGTATGCCTGATAAATATTAATATATAGTTACAAAAGATATAAAGTTATTTTGAAAACCCTTTTTTTTCGGAAAAGGAGGGCAAACGAGCATGCCGGTCATCGATGAAATGTGTCACAGATGAATTATCTCCGCTCACGAACCCTTCCAACATCTGAAGACTCACAAAAGCGTTGCCGGCCTTGGAGCTAGGAGTACATGCTTCTTTTTGAAGGTATGTCGTATCGATCTGGAAACACCGCCGAAGGAAGTTCATTCCACATCTTTGTGGTACGTAGGAGAAAAGTGCTTAAAACACAGTAAAAATTGCAATGCATCCAAGTGTTATGGATGAAAATGCAGCCTGTGACGTGTTGTGTGATGCTCAAAAGGTAGAAGCTGATATTAAAGTGATCCGGACCAGAGATGAGAACAGTACTCTATGTGGCGGGACCTGAACTTTTTAGACTCTTTGGCCAGGATTGAAATACTGCTCCACTCTATTGATCACAACTAATTTCATCAAGGCCAACTTGGCCTTGCTCTCCAAATCACTACGGAATGTACAGTCGCTCGAAATATCGAGTTCCAGTATTCTGATGCTTAGCGAGGCGTTGAAGGGTGTGCTCTCGAAGAGAGAAGATGCGACAAATGGAGTTTTGTGTATGTTGCGTATGTGTGTGTGTTGTTATCACTTGTGTCTTTTTTGGATTAAGCTGAACAAGGTTCAGTTCATCCCTGAGACTAACCCTGAGACTATCCCCAGGGAGGTTTTTAAGGAAGACAAAAGTTTCTTTCGGCAGTCGTCGACGTTTTCCAGAGAGCGACCTGCGCAGCCAGAATATACCACATCCCCAGTGCTGTCATCCGCATAACAATGTATGTTAGAAATATCCAACATATCATTGACGTGCAAGAGAAACAGGGTTGTGGTTAACACACAGCCTTGGGGTACACCAGCGTTCACGGGCTCGGGGTCCGAGCAAAAACCGTCGAGTACGATCTCTCATAAACTCTCGGGAAGCTCATAGGAAGGAAGCTTCGAAAGAAAGCCATAGTGCCATACACGATCGAAGTCTTTCGCAATATCAGACTAATTGCCAGACCCTCTCCCTTTCTTTTAATAACCGCAGCCCAACGGTGTGTAAGATATAACACAGCATCACCAGTCATTGATCAACTGGCGATCTTCGAGGCACTCTAGGACCTGTCGGTTAATGATATTCTCCATTATTTTGGAGAGAAGAGAGGTGATGGCGATAGGTTTGTAGTTGGCTTGGTCCAAACTATCATTTTTTTTAAGGCTCGGATTTAAAAGAGCACACTTCCATGAGAATGTAACGTCTTTAAGATAAGAGTACCGAAATCGTTACGTTAGCACTGGAGTCAAATCAGGAGCACATGTTAGTAGCAGCATTCGGGTAATGCCGTCCGGCACACTCGACATACGAACATCCAAGGAAAATAGAGACTGCCGTATTGTTTCATGCCGGAAAATTATTTCTTGCCTTCAGCTCTGATAACGCGGGGTGGTAGGTTGTATTTTCTTTTGGTCGTTCACGGTCGAGTTTGAGGAAAAAAGATAGCCCAAGAGATCACCTTTCTTTTTTGCCGTATGGGCCAGAGAAACATTCCCCGTGTGCAATGGCGGTAGTGACGGCTCACAAAAGTTTCTCATAGCTGCTTTAGAAAGCGCCCTGAACTGGAGGCATGATTGTATTTCCTCTTCAGAACTCTAGGGTTCAGGTCCTTGGTGACTAACACATTACAAGCTTGATATTCTGACATTTGCCGGCTGCTACAGCCCTGACAGACGCTTGATGCGACCAAGGCCGTCCACTGCCAACAAGTGGTACCATAGAGCTCGGTACAAATAGTTTCATGCCCTATAGTATCACATCAACTACAGTCCTAGTGCAGTCACTGCGATCATTGGAAGAGAAATAAATCGGCACCCATGAGTAGGATGTAAAGACAGACCGCATTCCATCCAAATCCGCGGACTTGTAGTGCCGGACGTAACGTGTCGGGTTGCGGATCTTGGGCGAGCCAGACGTTGAATGGGCACTACATTCCGTACCAGGCAACGATCGGAAGACCCTAGAGGGCCCTCAACAATGACTTGGAATTTTCCGAAATATGTAGTCAGCAGAAGACCCAATAAAGAGGGCATTTAGCTGTCCACGTCCGGTAGACGAGCTTACATTTGAATCAACTTGGACCGACCATTTACCAGAGCAAAGTTAAATACAGATCTCCCCGCGTAGCCAGTGGAACGTGAACCTAGCCAATCGGCATTGTGCGTTTTAAAGTCCCTGAGGTCTATGACTTCAGCTAGGGAGTCGGTGAAAGCAGGGCGTGGACAGCCACATGCCCTCTTTGTTGGATCTTCTGCTGACTACACATCCCGAAAAGTATCAGGTTATTGTTGAGGCCCCCCTTGGGTCCTCCGATCATTGCCTGGTACGGAGTGTAGTGCCACTTCAACGTCCGACTCGCACAACACCTGCGACCCGTGGCGTTTGGCACTACAAGTCAGCAGATTGGGATGGAATGCGGTCTTTTTTTGCATCCTACCCATGGGGGCCGATTTGCTTCCCTTCCAATGATCCCAGTGACTGCGCGGCGGCTGTAGCTGATGTGATACTACAGGGCATGGAACTATTCGTTCCAAGCTCTGTGGTACCACTTGGTGGCAGATCGCGGCCTCGGTTTGATGCGTCTGTCAGGGCTGCAGCAGCCGGCAAATGGCAGGCGTACCAGGCTTGGGCTAAAGCGACAGTCACAAGGGATCCGAACTCTAGAGTTCTGAAGAGGAAATATAATCGTGCCTCCAGATTCTTCAAACGGCAAATCGCTAGAGCAAAGTTCAAGCATGTCGTCAAAATTGGGGATCAGTTGGCCGGAAATAATTTTCCCCCTTGTGCCCCTGAGTTGACTCCAGTGCTAACGCGTTTATTTCGGCACTCCTATCTCAAAGGCGTAGTCCCGGTCTCTTGGAAGTGTGCCTTTGTCCATCCGATCCCTAAAAAAGGTGATAGCTCGGATCCGGCTAACTACAGACCTATCGCCATCACCTCTCTTCTCTCCAAAATAATGGAGAATATCATAAACCGTCAGCTCCTCGCGTACCACGAGGATCACCAGTTAATCAATGACCGGCAATATGGGTCTGGCAGTTAGTCTGGATATGGCGAAAGCCTTCGATCGTGTATGGCACAAGGGGCTTCTTTCGAAGCTTCCTTCCTATGGGCTTCCCGAGAGTTTATGCAAGTGGATCACCAGCTTTCTCACTGGGCGGAGCATACAGGTCGTCCTCGACGGTTTTTGCTCGGACCCCAAGCCCGTGAACGCTGGTGTACCCCAAGGCTGTGTGCTATCCCCAACCCTGTTTCTCCTGCACATCAATGATATGTTGGATATTTCCAACATACATTGTTATGCGGATGACAGCACTGGGGATTCGGTATATTCCGGCCATGCAGGTCTCTCTCGGGAAAACGTCGACGAGTGTCGAAAGAAACTTGTGTCTTTTATAGAGATCTCCCTGGGGATGGTCTCAGAATGGGGTGAACTGAACCTCGTTCAGTTTAATCCCCAAAAGACACAGGTTTGTGCGTTTACCACCAAGAAAACCCCATTTGTCGTATCGCCACTCTTCGAGAGCACACCCCTCACCGCCTCGCCAAGTATCAGAATACTGGGACTCGATATTTCGAGCGACTGTCGGTTTCGTGGTCATTTGGAGAGCAAGGCCAAGTTGGCCTCGATGAAATTGGGTGTGATCAATAGAGCGAGGCAGTATTTCAATGCTGGCCAAAGACTTGCGCTCTATAAGGCGCAGGTCCGACCACATATGGAGTACTGTTCTCATCTCTGGTCCGGATCACCCCAATATCAGCTTCTACCTTTTGACCGCGTACAACGGAGAGCCGTACGGATTGTCGGGAACCCGGTGCTCTGTGAACGGCTGGACTCTTTGGCATTGCGTAGAGACGTGGCTTCCTTGTGCGTCTTCTATCGCATTTACAACGGGGAGTGTTCCGAAGAGCTATTTAATCTGATGCCTGCCGCCGAATTTCATCACCGCACAGCACGTCACCGCCTTCACTACCATCCTTACCACCTGGATGCATGGCGTTCTTCTACTGTGCGGTTTGCAAGAACCT
This sequence comes from Mechanitis mazaeus, assembly GCA_959347395.1. Classification (NCBI taxonomy): domain Eukaryota; kingdom Metazoa; phylum Arthropoda; class Insecta; order Lepidoptera; family Nymphalidae; genus Mechanitis; species Mechanitis mazaeus. The sequence goes on from OY365743.1 coordinate 15,048,056, forward strand.
TTCTTCCACGTGTCACAAAGATGTGGAATGAGCTTCCTTCGGCGGTGTTTCCAGATCAATACGACATGGGTACCTTCAAAAAAGGCGTTTATTCATATCTCCAAGGCCGGCAACGCTCTTGTGAGTCTTCGGATGTTGCAAGAGTTCATGGGCGGCGGTGATCACATTTTATCAGTGACCCGCATGCTCGTTTGCCCTCCTTTTCCATAAAAAAAAAAAAAAAAAAAAAATCCCAACTGATAGAAAACAAAAACGTATGGTAAGGATATCAAAACTTAACTATTAAGCCATAACAACGTTTTTTGGGGTGTACGAACGACTTCTATTTTTAATTTATTACTCATGACACGATCATATCGTTGATCTTAAATTGAAGGTCATTATATTATTTAAAATAAATACATATACATGAATTTCAATAAGAACTAGTTAGTACTAATGAAAACAAAAACAATAAACCAAAAAATTTTGATTTTATATTTTTCTTGTCGATTCTGATATTACCATTTTGCTATGGGACTAGGCTATTTCTTATTAGAAAAAGTTGGAGAAAAAACATTAAAAAAAATTGACAAACATATGAAATTACAAACAAACAGAAATGTTTTCTCCAATCTAAATATTAAAATAATTAAAATTTCTAAACAATCATTAAAATTCTCTGTTGCCATCTCAGCTAGTATAAATGGAGGTATGTCTAATAACCATACATTATATTCTCAACTATGTCGTTCTTCACATTGTGCGCTATAATTTCCTTAACACTGGCTTCACCAGTGAAAAATTTTTATTCACTGGAGGAAGGACATGAACTCTTTGAAAGCTTTATAAAAGAACACAACAAACAATATGCAGGTATAGAAAAAGTTGAAAGGTTTAAAATATCTTTAGAAAATTTAAAAGAAATTAACTCACTTAATCCAGTTCATTAACTTGTTCTAATGCTGTTTTCGGTAAGTAAATTTGTTTAAACTATGTTTTGATTACAAATATCAATGTTTAAAAGAATAAACTAATCAAAGGTATATGTTTTAGCTATCACAAAATTTTCAGATCTGACCAAGGATGAGTTCAAAAAACTTACACTGGTTTCAAATATGATAGGAATCTTTCAAATAGAAAATATGTAAAGTCGCAGGAACCTAAGCGATTTAACTATACTGCACCAGCAGAATTCGATTGGCGAACTGAAGGGGTGGTCAGTAGAGTAAAGGATCAAGGAAGCTGTTGGGCGTTTAGTACAACTGGTATGTATTAGATATTTCTAAATTTTTGAAGTGTTTTGCCCTTGTGATCCTTACTATAGTATTATTATGTTACGATTTTATGAAGCATTCTAGTGGTGATACCTGTCATTTTTGTTTTTAAACTCAGGATTGTTTAAAACATGTTAAAATGAGAAAAATATCATATATACTCATAAAACTCTAATCCAATCCAAGAAAAGCTATGTTCTAACGGACCATTAAGGTACCTACAAATAATTACTATATAAGTATTATAAAATGTATCTAACTATCTGAGCCTTAAATTAATAATTATTAATGTCTCATGTTGCAGTTTTTAACTCTGATGCTTTGCAGTCTTATTCTAACGGTATCCTTGATCAAGGCTGTGAAGCTCAAAATGTTGATCATGCTGTTCTTTTAATAGGTTATGGACAAGGTGAGGCTGTCGAGAAACTAGTACATTAAATTAACATTATGATCCTTCTATAGAACTCAGATACTATAATATAAATAACTTATCTGATTGCTCATCTCAAAGTACTTAAATTTATTTGCAATATATAACATTAAACAGCTTTAGAGTGAACGTTATAAGTAAATTTAGTTACTTAAAATCTTAAAAGAAAGATTGAGAAGCATAAAAAATTATACATTTACATATTATTATTTATTATTTTGATTATTTCTTGTAGAAAATGGCGTTGATTATTGGATCGTCAAGAATTCTTGGGCTATAACATGGGGAGAGGAGGGAAGTAACCCTTACTTCCGGATGAAGAGGGGAATTAATTGTTTAAACATTAACCAATATGGTATTACAACTGCTGCTATATAAACCTAAGAACTTAATAACATAATGATTACAATCTTAAATACTGCCAAATGTTAAGACTGAATAAATATTGAAAAAACATATTTGAATGGTTTTAATTTTTTTTTTCGGACCAATGCTATGGGATTTGGTTAATGTTGTAGTCACTGTGAAGTAGTAGAGGTGCCAGAATAAACCACTTCTAGGGCGTTCACAATATCTAAAGGACTTCGATTCACGTATGGTAGTTTTTGACTGATGCGCGTTGCCAGACTTCAACGACACTTCCTTATCTCGAACAGGCTATCGCTGTCGATGTAACGTCACTGATTTGCGTCCCCGTGTGATTCGCAATACATTCGCTGTGTATTGCGAAGTTCACATTCTTGATTGCTCATGTCATCTTCGACAAAAATTGCATTACGATATCACAAATCATGTCTTTTTTATTTAAGAAAGTGGCATCCATTTCTGGTAATTAAAATTTCTTGGGGTCTTTTTTGTGACGAACAAGGATTCTTTAGAATTAGACGTAGTAACGGTTTCCTAGACTTGAATCATGATGATGTGATTACAGATATTTTACTAGTAATTTGTGAAAACTGTATAAATTTCCTTTAAATACATATGAGACAAGACGGTATAGTGGTGTAGTGGCAAGACGTTGTAAAAAGATTTTGTCTTTCTGACTGATTTCAAAACATTCCTATTATTTTATATTTTGATATTATAAAAATATTTAAGCTTTATCAAACAGAGGTCTCACGATATAACTGTTCGCAGCGGGCTCAGATAATCCAGCCCTTGTCGGTCACATTGTGATCTATGCGTCCATTGTAAAAGATTTAATCAATTAATTCTATCGCGCGAATGAGAAGGATTTTACGGTTGATGTCAAATTTTGATACCGGTAAATTATATTGTACTGGTAAATATAGTTCGAAATATATATATTATTTTAATTTGTAATATCGAAATTAAAATAAACTAAGGAGTAACTAAAGATTTTTCACAGTTTGAAACTTCAAATTCTAAATTTCTTATTATCCTTTTTTTTCATGTTTTGATTGGTAAGTAAAAAAATTATATCATAATGAAATAGAATTTCAAGTAAATACTATATTCGGGAGCATCAAGCGGTTCGAGACGACGCGCGACGTATCCTAATCCCACTTAAGAAGTTTTCTGATAACAATACACTGTTTATCCCTCAACGGATGGGAAGAAAAGAATATTAACAAAGTAAATTCATAGGATGTTAATGAAATGGTTTATCACAATACACGAAGGAGCCTTACTGTCTAGTAGCTTTAAAGGAAATAAATACAGTTTTTATCATTAAAAATGTGGCATACTGCTAACAAAGGCATCACTGTATTCATGAAACTGTTCCGAATACTTAAAACTTTAATTCTAGGCTTTGATTACTGTAATATAATATTTTTAATAAAGTCAGACAAATGTTTCAAATATAAATAGTTTTTGGCTCAAGCTGTAACTCGATGCACATTACTAAAAGATGTTGTTCCAATGGATATTAAACAATTGATCAAAGTGTCTACTGGTAGTGTACCTATGAACAGTTCAATATAATAGTATCTTTTTTATTCTAGACAAAACGCAGACTCCAATAAACATGCTATCGTATAAGTCATTCAAAGACTTACTTACACAAAGTTATGAATGAACTGAATATGGATTAGCAACTGACGTATTTGAAGCAATCAATGAGCTTTTGAGAGCGGCGATTCAAACGATGCATACATTTTTAAATTTACAATTTCGACCTTAAGAAAAAAAAACAATTGTAAGGATTAGTACTAATCCAGTGTTGTAAATATTTGTGAATGAGCTAAGATTCTCATTGGGATTTAAATCTCGCTTGCCTTATATTTCATTGTATCTTTAATTCGGTAACGGTTGTAACTGAAAAGGACAATCAAGTCACTATATATTCCTATTCTTTCTTATTTAGGCTTTCATTTAATAAATCTATAAATGTAGTCATTTATTACAACATTTACAACCTGCCGGCAGAAGTTGAGAAGGTTGAAGAAGAACTGGCGATAATAATGTACATTACTGATTTGCTAAAACCCGGTATCTTGGGATATTAGACGACAGCACAATTGATGCACTATATCAAATCCATGATCTAGTGTGGCTAAATTCCAGTAACTCAGAGAGACCATGGTCGAGCTCATAAACTTTTATCTCCAGACTGTTTCCAAATAGAGCGATGCCAACCTTGTTAGGTTTAATGTAGCAAAGCTCCAGGCATATCTGATCGCGTAACGATCAAACCACCTGGACCTCTTTGGTGTAACCCGTCTCTCAATTTCGGTTCGGTGAGAGTATAGACGCATGTTTGGGATGAATCAGAAATTTCCAGCTTAAGGCTGGCTAGAACTTGCTTTTCCCAGCTCCATACCATTTCCGATTAACTAGAATCTCAGCCGAAAAACATCGACTTATTGAGCTGAGCGAAGCGAAGCTCTTTACTACTAAAATCCTCCTTCAATGTACGAGCTACACGCAAGAAATTTTGCACAATTGCGCATGATGAGCAAAAATCGTTCTGGATTGAAAAACAACCGAATCGTAATTGTAGTTTTCGAGATAATTGATAAAATGTGTCCCATACAGTTAACATTTAAAACGTTTTTGTTTCGTGCGCGCGACCATTCCTACTCACTACACAATACTACCTCAGAGGCGTCTTACGTGCTTTCATCTGAGTCGTGTGTGAGACGTCAACTAGTAAACGACTCCGCTCGATGTTTTATTGACCGATTTTTTAAAACTATTTTCGCTTATTTTCGCATTTCTCTCTATCCTTTTCGATTAATATTATTTGAAATTATAAATTTGCTCAAAACAAGTATTGACATCAAATCATAATTTTTATCCATAAATAAAGATCAATATTTAACTCTAGACATCGATGCGCTCGACTGCGTGGCGAGGCTAACCCCGCTTGCGTGGACCTAGTAGTTAAAGTGCCAAAAAAGTCTCGCACCGACTGTTTTGATTCCACTTTCATTAAAAGGACGAAAAAACGTTTCGAAACTAAGGTTTCCGAAATATGATCGAACCTTCATTAACATTATTGGTTGCGTAAACCACTTTAAAACACATGAAAGAGGACCATAATGATGAGTAGTATCACTCATCTTAACCGAAGTCAGATCAGAAAAGATTATTGCTATGTTATCACAGTACCTTCTGCTCAACTGATACAAATACGATACAAAACGATAAGACACAAAACAATATAGCTATAAAGAGAAAGAAGAAAGGTTCAAAATATTTTCAAGCAATTTAAAAGAAATTAAGGAACTTTATGAGAAGAGAACTAATGTGTCCGAATAATTCAATACTGAATAATTGAAAACTGTATCAGATGAATTTGACTGGCGGTCTTAAAGAGCTGTCAGTAGAGTCAAGGATCAAGACTGTTGTACATCCTGCTGGGCGCTTAGTGCAACTGGTGAGCGACTTAACTAACGTCCATAATTATAAACTGTGTAATCCGCCTTATAATATAGTTCCGTTTCTTCTAAAAATTTGTATTTTCATATTTACATTCATATTTCAGGCAAAGTAGAAAGCGTAAACGCAATTAAATCCCGAAAAATAATAGAAATATCAGAACAACAATTGGTGGGTTGTGATAATGAATCATATGGATGTAATGAAGGATATCAAAGTACAGCATTAAGGTTTATGTTAAATAACAGCTAATTAAACTCATAGTTTATTTGGTTTAAGACATATTTTTTAAATTCAAGTACCTACCGCAACTTCTATACGTCATCAAGGGTTGACTGGTGGAAAATGCCAATAGGCATTAAGTTCGCCCTTTGTACCCTTGTTTGCAGGAGTGCAATAAAGTTTTAAATAAAAAAAAATAAATATAAAAGTGACTTAATGAGTGCTTTTAGTTTTCTAGTTCGTTATGGGACAATTTATTCAAAGTCTTATCCATACGAGACCAAGGATGGAGTCTGTAGGTTTAATAGCAACAATGTTGTCATCAAATTAAAAGACATGGAAAATTTAGAACTATCGGAAGAAAATATGAAGAAAAAACTATATACTACAGGACCATTAGGTGTAGGTACTTATGGGAGGTCGTGATATTTACAACATATATTATTTTAAGTATTAATATAAAGAGGTACCTTGAAGACTTATACAAAAGACATTCTTGTTGAGGGATGTGACGATCAGGAAATAGACTATGCTGTTTGAGTAGGCTATGGTCAAGGTAACTCGTTAATTATCGCTGCTGTTAAAACTAAAAAGAAAAACACAAATTAACAAATCTATAATTTAGTATAATGTATTTTTTTATTATCATTTTAGAAGATGGCATTCCGTTTTGACTGATTAAGAATTCGTATTATATTATATTATATTATATCGGCTCTTCCTCAGAAGAAGTGTATTTCAGAATTAAAAGAGGAGTCGGATGCCTTCGCTTGAATGTCAATGGTTTTATATGAGCAAGACTTAAATATTTATGTTCCGTCCCGATAAAGCGAAGCTTCATCGAAGCGATTAGCGATACTTTACTTCAATTAGTAGACCGGCAAAGCGGTTTCCCAGAGGTCGTGGGTTCGAATCCGTTTTGATAAATTTTTCATTTAATATTTATTAAAAATTTACAAAGGTGAACACGGCTATATCTGTTAAAATGAATTTTAAATATTTAAGATACTATCTACCAAAATATATAGGTATTAGACTAAGCTTAAAACATGAACAAAAGTTAATCTTGATCAAAGAGATCAAGTATTTCTGTTCAACAGACAATTTCAAGATAATTTTATTTTTTTATTTATTGAAGAAATAAAAATATCTTTATTGAATTAACATAGTTATTTACCTTACTATATTCAAGCTATATCAAACAGAGGTCTCACGGTATAAGTGTTCGCAGCGGGCTCAGTTAATCCAGCCCTTGTTGGTCACATTGTGATCTGTGTGGCCATCGTAGAGGATTTAATCAATTAATTTTATCGCGCGAAAGCGAAGGATTTCACGCTTTACTAAAATTTTGAAATTATATTGTATTTATTTGATCACATTAACAGTTAGGCCATAAGCACTATAAATTATTGCAAAGTTTGATATTAAAAATTTTAAATATAACTTGACATATTCTATTGTTATCACTAAAGCTAGAGGCGTTACTTGAATTTGATTTCAATTGGTGGGTAACTAAAAAAAATAATGAAGTAGTAGAAAATCTAGTAAATACTATTGTCGGTAGCACAGACTACCAGTGACTCGATACTACGTATCCTAATCCCACTTAAGAAATTTTCTGATAACAATACACCGTTTATTCCTCAACGGATGACGAAAAAAAAATGTTAACAAAGTAAATTCGTAGGATGTTAATGAAATAGTAAATCACAATGCACGTTGGAGCCTCACTGTCTAGTAACTTTGGAGGAAATAAGTACAATATTTTATCAGTAAAAATGTAACATAGTACTAACAAAAGCATCGGGAAGCTTTAACAATAACTGTTATTTTCAAACTAAGCTTTAATTCATTTCAATTTTATATTTTATTTATTTATTTATTGTTTTTCTATGTACCAGAAATATTACAATAAACATATCAAAGTATATTTTGTATACATTTATGTTCATATATCATAGACTATATTGACACTCGTCAGTTTCTGTCTTAATGTGTAACTCAAGGCAGAATACTAAAGGATTTTGTTGGAATAGAAGTTAAAGAATTTATCAAGCAACTACCTATTGGTGGCAAATGAAGTTTTCAAATTATACTAGACAAATTGTATATTTTAAAAACCATGCGATCTTTTATCCTAGAAATCGTTCAAAGAGCTACTTACACAAATTTATGAATGAACTGAAGATGGATTAGCCACTGACGTATTTACAGCACCCAATCAATATGGTTTTGAGGGCGGCATTACAAACGATGCATTATTTTTTAAAGTTACAATTTCGACTTTAATAATTAGAAAATAAGAAGCATTTGGATAGATCACTTCTACTTCCACTATTGTAAATATTTGTGAATGAACTAAGCTAGGATTCACTTTGGATTCAAAGCTCGTTTGATTTATGTTTCATTGTATCTTTAATTCAGTAGCGATTAGAATTTAAAAGGAAAATCAGGTTTCTATATATGTTTATACTTTCATATTTAGGCTTTACTATTGCATTTTATCTAGTAGATCTATGAATGAAGTCATTTATTACTACTTTGAACACAACAGACGGTTGCTCGTATAGATCTCAAAACATTATTTATTATAACTTATTACAATATTACTTTGATATGTTACTTAGAAGTAAAGATTATATATCCTAAAATATAAATATATTTAAAAATCATTACAGTGTTTGCTTTGTCCTAAAAATGTTTCTTTTCTACAGTATAAATAAAATAAAAAATAAGTAGAATATATTTTGTTAGAGAAAAGTTACTATGTGTAATATGATAAAATAATTTCCAAGAAGACTTGGACAATTACATTCACAGCTACTTTTAATAAAATAAAAATGACAATTACTTGAATAGTCCTAGTCTTAGAACACGCTTTTATAGATACAAATTACAAAAAATTTGGAACATAATTGGTACTTGACGAATGTCACCAAATTTATTGCATTTTACCACTAATTCATTTATTCATTCATTCAATGCTATTCAATCCTACTTCCGGCAGCTAGTTGTGCAAAATCTTCTAAATTGACCGGATGTCCCAAACCTTCAAGTAAAGGTGTGATAGTGAAACTGTCAATACATATTATTCTATTGACATTTATATTTACAATTTGTGAATGTAATTATTTCAAACCATACATTATAATAAACTTGTAATTTACAAGCTTTTTGGTAACGAGAATTATTTTTTGTTTGTGGTTCTTAGTGTATTAGCCTGTTGATTGCAGTGTTATATATATATATATATATATATATATATATATATATATATATATATATGTTTATTTATGTTTATTAAAAATAATGCAATCAATATTGCACATTCTAATCTTTAATTTTATTTTCATAGATATGAGTAAGAAATTATTGTATTTTAGTTAATTTATTTATTTTATTGATATTTCTCATAAAAATATAAATATGCCCTTCCTGTTGCATTGTTAAATACTTCAAACAATGCCAAAGGTGTCATGATACCAAAATTGCATTGATGGTGTATTGAGCGGATGTCATGAGAGAATGGAGCAAATATAAAAGTGTAGACAGTTTCAGATTTCCATAAATCGTAGGAGGAAGAAAAACCTTTAGAGAAGCTTTCTTTAAATATATTTTTGACAATGTAGAAAATTTTTTTTTTTTGGTTATTAAAAAACATTAGAATCTATGTATTTTTAGTCAATTAAAAATAATAATTGAATAATCATACAATTATTTTACTTAATCAAAATGTTTTAGTTACTAATGTACATTGCTGACAAGACTGCAATTTTTTAAATATATTTTTTAATATTGTTACCTTTCTTTCATAGTTTTATATTTTAAAACTATTTCTTTTCCTCTCCAAGCATCCTATGTCCTATTCCCAAAAACGCACGGAAGACGTTTATAATTTCATAATATTAAAATGTTTCGCATTGATCGAAGCAACAATACAGGAACAATTGCAACAATGGGTGTAGCTAACAATGACACTACGGCAAACATGTGAAATGACATTTGTACCATTGCATACATAGAGACACAACACTGAAATATATTCAAAGAAAAATAATTCTTAATACATAAAAAATAAGGTTGAACTTGGGGATGCATTTAAGAATTATATATGGCACTCCATTTTTAAATGAGAATTATTGAACAAAGTAAAATATTTGAGAATAAAAGAGAAGCTAAGGATGGGCTTTTGTAGTCATTGTGGCGGGTGTGCGTGGACAATGACGTGATCACGTTTAGAAAATTTTTGGACAATTTCGGGCTTTTTGCAACGGGTTGCACCTTGATTTACAGGGCTGAATTTGAATTCATAACCATTTCATAAGCATGTTTAATTATTTTTATTTAATTAAATAGCATATGTTACAGTAACATTTTAAATAATTATATAATCTGTGTTGCCGTTAATATTACTTAATAAAATTACTGTAAAAAGTTTACACAACTTTTAATATAATTAATATCACGAATTTTGAAATATAACAAAAATTAAACGACATATAATTTATTATTCATCCCATGCGGCTCCTTAATTATAAGCTGAGCACGACGAAATTGCAAGAAGAACTGTTCACGCCGCGATTTACGTTCGAAACTATTAACGTTCGAAATTAATCAGGCAATTTCCGATAGTATTTACAGCCAGTAAATACAGCCGGATAATTATAGACGGATATATAATAGTAACCATGGATCACGTTAGTTTAAACATACAAAAAATATAATTTGTATTGCAAATCCGTCTCTGTACAAATTATCGCTCGCTACAGGGTGGTATACTTGTCATAGCATAAAAGCTGAACGTACAGGAACTCATGTGCGTAGGAATCCATGGTAGGGTGCCATGGACCATGGTCATCTCTGTATCATACAATGGACACGCTATTTTGATCTTTTGTATTATTTCTCGTTTAGTAATTGTTTATTCTTATTTTATAGCAAAGATATAAATTATTTCTTGATTTTATTATTTTATAGAGCCTACAGCATTTAATAAATACTATAAAAGAACAATTTTTTTTCAAAAGAGTCTTTTTATATATAACTCTAAATAAAAATATTTTTTTTATTTAGAGTTATATATAAAAAGGCTTTAACTTTTTAGTCTATTATTAGAGCTATTATTATATTACAATAGTTTATTAGACACAATTTAATCTATTATTACAGTGTAACAATACATCGACATTAATTTAAACAATTTATTGAAAATACATTATTTAGTATTGTCTGCAGAAAAGTCATTATACGTTTTGAGGAGCCATGTGTATCGCTTCAGGGAGTTTACAGTTTGTTTTAAATTGTAAGAGAAAAGCGTATTTTCTAGGTATTTTAAAACAAATTATAAAAATTCACAATTGATTATTATCAGAGAACTAGTAGCTATAGTCTATGTCTATAGAAATTAGTGAAATGTACTTGCTTTGGTCTGTTTTTAATTATATCATATACAAGGCATATTAACGGTTCAACCCGCGGACCAATTATTAGGATAATAAGAAGTGGTAGTGTAATGTTAGATAAGCTTTAGCTTTCCTCGAGAACCTGCCATAATTAGAAAGAATTTTTCGAAGCCATTCAGTTGCCAAAATCAGCGCGTTCAAACAAACGAACAAACAAATTTTATGATCAAGTATCTCCTAACTTGGACGGTCAAATCAGCAGATAATAGTTTGTAGCGCAATTTGTAAACACAATGTATAATAAGTTTTTGTTGCCATTTATAACGCCATATGTTTTCTTTGTCCAGTTAATTTCACCTCGGGGGTTGACGCTCTGAATTACTCAAATTGATTTAACTGTTAAATAATTTAAAAACTTAATAATCTTTCTTAAAAAATGGATCGCTTTTATATATTTTAATTTAAAATATACTATAAAGTATATACTTACGTATGAGTCTTACTTCTAATGTAAAATTTTTTATCTGCACTGTTTTTTTAGCTGAGCTATTGGAACCAGTTGCTTAATATTATCAATTAATTGTTATCATTTCATTTAACCTGTACAATTAATTTCATTTATATTTTTATTTATTTTCATTTTTACAAAGTGTTAAAACAAAACTGCATATAATATAAATATTAAATTATAATGTCTAACAGTTATTTTTTAAGTCATATTATCCGATCAAGTGTATGTAATTAATATTAATTACTTTATTTTTTATATATTAATACCGACACAAGAAAGCATAAAACTTATATTTTCAAAGAACACTCGTAAAAATGATAAAAAATTCATAGGACGGTCAGTTTAGTGGGCAACGTTACTACAGAGTACACCTGTCAACAAAAGTTATAACCCGAAGAGAATACTTGTGTTTTATTAATGACGGTGTTAGAGTCACCATCGTTTGATATCGGTGCGGCCTGTGTGGGACACCGTACCGCGGATTTAGTTTATAAATAACATATAAATGAGGCTCGTTGGTGGAACCCGCTAATCCTGATTTACTGTGGTACCTGGGGTCTGCGTGGATACGGGATCGTCCATAATGATTATTAAAAAAAGACCTGAATTAGAATTCATAAACCCTCTCTTTTAATCTTGGAATAAATGTTTTGTATTGTCGGTTGTTTCAAAGAATAAAATCTATATATATATATATAGTAAAAAGACTATGTTTGAATTTATTTAATAATGATAAATTATAAAACATTTGATTGTAATTCTCAATGAAAACTTTGTTTATTTTATTACAAACCTTAAGAAAAGTCAATATGACACTTCCTAAGTCATATCGGCTAAGTTCATGATATGGAATTAAATTACTAAAGGTATGTGTACACTAAAGCAAGTCGCGACTGCGTGTTGTCATCAGTGTCCACCGTTGTTGATAAATGTGACAAGTGCGCAATTAATGGCGACCAAGAGTATGTAGAAACGATATACAACATATTTTTATTGGTAATATTTAGATAAATACAAATAGCACAGAATATAAACGAGTAATAAACAACATCAATATAAATAATCATAAAATAAGTTGGAGCATCTGATATTGTGTGCAACATTTTTATTTATAGAAACAGTAATCCAAGTGAAAATTTAATTACATTACAATTTATTACTTTTAAATTTAATTACAAGTACGCTGTATTAATAAATTATTATTAAACGTTTTAAAGATTTATTAGCGTGTATTAATCTCACCCGACGAATAATTACATATTTATCCACAAATGTCAACACAAATCAATATGGCGTCTTGGATTTGTTATTGAGCACGTATTGTGGACGAGCGACCAGCGACATAAGTCACTTTCGTTTCGCTGGTAATGTTAACTTCACTGAGTAACGATTGTGTTATTTATTAAATTATTATTATTAAGGAAAATTTAAAATGAACATGACATATATTTTAGGTTAGTTGTAATAATATTCAACCCTATCAAACAACTGACTTTTAAGGTCAAAAATATTAAAATTCCTAATGTATTCTTGACCGGACCAATTTTCTCATGCTTCACGAGATATATCTTTATTAATTATACATTCATACACAATGTAAACAAGACGCATTGTTGTCTATGGGGACGCACTTCCATTTTGTCTATGGCTTCTATAAAACTGCCCACCGTGCAAACTACATTATAATACGTCTAATTATACTCTATGGTAATTTTATGTCTTTTTATAGGGTGTATGAGTGTATGTCTTTTCATATTTGTCCGTTTTTATGGGAATGTGTGATTTAATGTGTTAGAATGACGTTTTATAGAGGATTACGTTTGAGACAACTTCAGATGACATTAGTATAATATGAATTTGCTTTTAAATTGTCATTTTTTATTTGAAATACTTATTCAAATAATTTTATTGTCATTTTTGAAGGATTAAAAATGCAATAAATAAAATATTATTTTATATATAATATTGTAAATGAAACAAAAGTTTTTTTTTAATATTTTTTCTTATTACTTACCCCTTTCAGACATTACATCAATATATAAGTAAATTCACAGAGATCTTGTATTGAAGCAGGAACTTCCCATAGAGTCACTACATACATACAATACAATACACGTCCGTGTGAACTCGGTGTATGTGTCCCGCGGGCTGTGGGCGGGCGGCGCGGCGGGCGGCCCGCCCTGCGTCAGCGCTGCCAGCGCGCAGGTGAGGTGATATTGTACCTACTCGATACTCAACTTATATTACAACTATTTTTATATTTCTATTTACTTCTTCTTACTACGGGTAATGTTTATCACTAATTATTTATTATTGAAATACATTAATATGTTTTGGTAAAAATAATTAAAATTATTCACAAATAACAATTTTCGAAATGATCATTATGCAAATCTAGTACAATTATTTGTTTCAGTAAAACTAAATTAAATTATTAAGATTAATTTATAATAAATCAAACTACTAAAACAATGTTTAATTTATTTTTCAATGTTATAATAATATAGATTAAATGTCAATTCATTTAACATGTATGTGTGTTCTTACATCCATAGCCGCGGGGTGCTTTCCACCCCTGCGACGTGCTGCGAAAATTTTGACTCTTACTTCTTGAGGTATGAGAAAAATGGGCGGCAAGAAGACGACACACCCATTTTTATAAATTAATAAAAATGTAATTGTAATTGTGAGAATACTTTTTAAAGGTCAAGTTGTTCCATTTAATAGAAGCAATGGGAACGCCTTAGAAAATAATAATTTTATATGCTTTATGCGCTAGAAAATAGTTTTTAATACAAAACATTTTAGGGGTTACGAGTTTTGTTGATGAGAAATAAATATGGAAATTATGTGTTATAACTTATATTGACTAAAACTATGACTGTTTCTGTAGTCATGTCAATTATTTATTTACAAAATAACAAATAAATGATAAAAGATTACACATACGAACATGACAAAGTTAAAAATCCTTACATCCGGTGCATCAAACACAAAAGGATAAATTGATCAGCCTCACTGAGGGTCGAATTCAGGTGTCAAATCTTAAAAATAAAAACCCATCCACAAAGAAATCCCGTCAACGGATCAAATCTCTTACAAAAAAATAATGAAAATAAAAAGGTGTCACAAAGGTTCTTGCCATGAATTCAATATTCTCGATTGTTATTTTAGGCTCCAAGCTACTGAGGCTGTATTATTTTAAATCTACAGTCAAATGGGTTTTGTGAGATATTCTTGCCATAAGTAAATTAAAGATATCAACGTTGATAAACCTCTTTAAAGCTTTCGTGTTCCATGATTACTATAATGTATAAGTTTTCGGCTATTCTCAATGCTATTGGAATTTGGCCGACTAGTTACAAACTCATTCATAAGTATTACATTATATATAATAATACTATCAAAAACTGATTAAAATAAGAAATCGGAATGTATCTGTAGAAATAGTAATAAATCCTGTTAATTGATATAAATTGTAATGTACAAACTATACCTTGAGAGCTTAGGGCTTTATCGTAGGCTTAAACAACTGCTGGCTAACAAGACTGACAGAACAAGATAAAATGTATTTTAATAATATATAAGTATTCTATATATGAATCAAAAGAAAGGCAATAAAAGTTATAACATACTTATATTTTTTAATTTAATATCATAAAATGGTATGGGTTCTTCTTAAAAAAATCACATGATGGACCAACTTAAACAACAGAAACAAAGTTACAACTTTAATACGTATTCTAAAACAATCGCTGTTACTAAAACCTTAGCATATCACGAAACTGCAATCAAATTATATTATATACTGTAGTCCTGTGTAACATAATAAGCGAATAAGAATGACTGAATATTTCAACAATTCTTTCGAATTCGATTTCATTGGGTGGACAACCAGCACGGCTGGCGGTGACTTGCTTTGTTCAAACAGAACACAATCTTTTTATATATTTTTTTTCTTTTCTTACTTTTTTAAGTCATTCCTTTCACAGCGCACAATGGCCGGCCGCTATTTAAGAAACCCATTCCGATCAATTATGTTTGTCGTGTACCTATCTCTTATAATAAAGTTAAGTGCATTCTTGTCTGTGTGATGAAAATATAATTTGGCAGTAATAATATGTTAATTTATGAGATTGTGTATTATATTATGAAGGTTAAATAACCCTTTTTGATGGTAAATATGAAACCAAACCAAACTTTAAAATCTATATTGGAGATATCTTGGTCGATTAAAATGACAACAACTTACATTACTATACTGAAATTATATTAGGTTTTCAATAAAATGAACAACTTATTAATTATTTATGTTGGGTCTGAACTCACAAAGAACACAACATGACAGAAATCCAAGACATAACTTAGAGCTTACGCTTTACGAAGCGATAACCAGACTACAACGTATTATCAATTATGCTGACAATGTCCATAAAATCTTTACAAATCAAGTATCTAATCTTGTGATTGTATAATTCAAGGTCATTCGCCTCATTGTTGTCGTAATAATGGTCTCACGTATTTTTAAATTCATTCATATCATAACGTTTATAAATACGTTTCACGGTGGCATTGTGGATCTTGTCTCGTACTCCCCGAGGATATTGCCAACAAAGACCGGCGTATAATGATTAAACTTTGCTTCTTACGCAGCCGCTCATAACCCGTCATTTTCAAACCTATTGGCTATTTTTATGACAATAACTTCATTGTTATCATTGAATTGTACTGGTACAATGCTCAAAGGAATTCGCAAAACAGGAATTGTCTCAGCCCGTGCTAACGACCAACGCTCCAGGGCTAGTCTCCTTTCAACATTTGCATATCAAAACAACTTTAGACACGATACTAAATTTACTAAGAAAATAAGAGTGATTTCATTTTTATTTAGATGAGAGAACAAGTTAAGGTAAAATAATGTAGATTAATTTAATTAATTAAAGTTCAATTACAATCATTATTGTTAGTTGCTATGCGTAAAACAGAACAACTGTGAAGACCAGTGTCCAGAAGAGTCCATTCATAGTGCGTTTATTGTTTGCAGTGTTTCTTCGAGTTCAAGTCAAGCTGCGCGTGATAATATTTGGTTTCTGAGTAACCTGGTCTTTGTCATTCGTCGGTTACCTCTCGTAAGGCAAAGCTTTGTTTGCGGAGACAAGTGAAGATGAAATTTCTAAGGTTTGTATTTTTAAATCTCTCTTTCGGCTTCTGTATGTTGAATGGCTCCTGTTATACAAATATCACCAATTATGACCGTGTCGATTGTTGGGTGTACTATTTCTGGTTTGGCCACATTTCAGTGCTGTGTGCTTTTTGTATTTGTTTCGTCAATAGAGCTTCCCATTGGAGGCTTCTTTTTAGCAACAATGTATTTCACCAAATAATTGTTCAGACTAACGTGACACTTAATTTATATGAATTTACTACGAATTTTATTATTATGATCGTTCATTCATAAATGTATTGGAAGCAAGTTACCACGTGATGGGAATGGACTAATTAGAAACCAAATTATTATTTATAAATCAAATACAGCGTGTATACGTTTACACTATTTAAGAATAAACAAACCTTTCATACATTAATCAGTGGTAAAGGTTCTTAAATAGGATTACCTTCCGTTGTATACTTTATATGTTAGACAAAAGATGTTATCGTGAGAAGATCTTAAAATGTGACACCCCTGGAAATAGACTATATGAAACTATTGAGAAAAGGCATCAGAATGGAAAAATTAACTCATGCGATATGTCGGATTTATTTAGCGACGATTATTTTTTAGTCTAATTGGCCTTAACTTCTAAAACGTAGAGGTCAAAATCGTTTGCAAATAGAAAAATAATACATGATATAAATATGACCCTTTGCTTTTATAGAATTAGCATCCCTTGTCTTACTGATTGTGGTCAGATAACAAAGCTTTGAATTGAAATTAAATTTCCATTCTTCATAGGTATTGTAGTGGTTGATTTATAATCATTGTAGTATTCGTTTTAGTATTGTATGTTAGCTTCAATTGACTATATAAAAAGTTATAAAAAGAATGCGAATTGATTTTCTAAAGGTGACCGAAAATCAATTACAATTATTATTTCAAATATTACTTGTGTTTCATCATACATATTATTACATTTAATTTACGTCTTCAGAATCTTGACTTGGTAGCAATTAGCGTACGTACAAAGACTTAAAAAAACTTGACTTCCAATTACTTTACAACTGTTTCAAGTGTCATTACAACATTCTAAGACATTAATTGTACAATTCTATCCATTGTGATTTGAACGGTAGTTAGTTTCTTTGTAGTTCTATTCTGTGATTGGCACGTGGTTATAAAGGACCACTTCTTAGCCACTCATTACATTTTAATGGTCATACTTTTAAAGATCTCGACATACATGGCGATGACAACCATGGATACTTCATTTTTATATTCTAAAATGACTTCTATGTCTTGGAGGTTAGGAGAAAATATGCTGCAGAGGATATTATGTAGAGACGATGAAAGAGTCGTTATTTAAATTTGACGGCTGGAGTGTGTTAGATAAATCGTCGACCTCCAATCTGTTGTTCGGATCCACTGTAATTACTCTGTCACTTGTTTGTTTGAGTTATTTGGAAATTGTTTTATAACTTGGAAATAATTAAGACGGCTGTCAGCTTTTTATTACATCATTATTTTAAATTTTATTATTTACTTGCGGTTTCAATTTAGGAATGATTTTATTTACTAGTAGTATAGCTAAGAGTAGTAGCGTAATGCAAGATAGTCTATTTCCTTCTTAATGAACCTATCTGTCATTATCAGATAGAAGTTTTCGAATCCATCCTGTAGTTTTGAAGAAAATATAGCTTGACACGATTTCCCCAATGTCTGCTATTAACGAAAAATTATGCATATATATCATTCATTGAACGAATTTACTACCTGCGCGTTTAATATAACGTTTCAATTAAACATAAAGTTAATTAAAAATTACGGTTAATCTACAATTAGGAGTTTTTTCAAAATGTATCTTTAAAAAGATAGGCATATGATAATCAACTGGTCCAAGTTTGGTTAGTATAGCTCGATCGGTGCAGGAGGAGATAGCGGACAGAATTTGATAGAATTGACCATGTAAAGAGTTTCGGTTAGCTCAATTAATATAGATTATAGTAAGTTTTCGTATAAACATACGAAGACTATTTGTATGGATTCAGTTTTATTTTCTAAGATAATAAATACTTAACTGTACAAATTCGGAGTAGTTATCAAATTTTTAACATCTATATTTCTTAACAATAACTTATCTTTAAAAATAATGCACGTTTAGTAACAGTTGAATAGAAATTTGAATTAGACTTTGTATTGAATCTCAATTTATCTTAATAACTAAAACTATTAACTTTAAAATGTATAAATATATCTGACATAGAAGCAACATAGAAGCTTAGCTTGCATTCATTTCCTCTCAGACACGTATACTAGCAACCGGCCCAAATACTTGTGTTATGAAAAAAAACATCAATAAGAACCGCTCATAACGCATAGAATTGAATAGCATTAAATTTGTATAACCAGTTTTTGTTAACCAGACAGACATACCGACGCCGGAGGATTTAAGAGTAGTTGATAATGTAACAAAGGGTGAAGGAAGCAAAGATTATTAAATAACTAACTAACAGAGGTTTTGTTAATTGTTCTTCTATAAATAATAATAGTCACGGACATTATAATTTTCGTATTAATTTTATATCTATAATATTATATGATAATACGTATATTCCTGATCACTATTATATATAATTATCCGGCTGTACCTACGTGATTACCATGGGAATTTGCAAACATTTGGAAAATTTTCTAAAACATTTGGAACCTTATTCATGAGTTATGAGCATGGCGGAATCGCGGCGTGAACTATTGAAATATTATTAGCTTCCGAGAACCAGATCTTAGAAGAAAACATCTGTATTAGATTCTATATGGTTTGTTATATATTATGATCTAATAAACTAAGTAAAATAATTATAACTTATTTACAAAAAAATATTTACACATAAATGTTACACTAGGTACAAATTACTTTAATTATATGCTTAAATTGTATGAACTATCAAAAGAATGTTTCCAGAAAAATTCAATAATTTTAATAAACAATTATAATAATAGATTGTGATATCAAATACATAAGAGACTGCGACGTCCCATAACAGGTGTTTGAACTTTAAAGTTAAGCAACAATCGCCTTATTGAAATTAATATTTATAAACAATTTGACCTTAAAGGCAATATAAATAAAAGTTACTTCATCCTGAATCATTTTATAAATTGGGAGATAAAAAATGGGCTGTCCCGGTTCAATGAGGCTCTGTCTACTTAATTCCATTTTGTTCTTATTTGTAGATACATGTGTTTTTCTATGACACGCCGCGCACTCCATATTATTAATAAGATCTTATAAAGATAGAATGTTGCTTTGTGATTTCTTAATAGACCGCTGTTTTGTTGATATCTTTTTTTGTTTCAAATGATCTTGGTGTAGTGACGTCATAGCTGTTTTTTATTTTAAAATACAATATATTTTTTAAGTGTTCTCTGATTTTTTAAGTATAGGTTTGTATATAGAATTTGTGTTACCAGCAGGTTTAGAACACATATTTGTGACTATCATTGGTTTGCGCGCATGATAACTTTATTAGTATGAATATTCTGTAATATGCAGTACAGTTTTTTGTAATTTGCAGCATACTTTGAAACTATTATTTACAATATCTACAGGAAATACAGGAAATAGATGCATTACAAGGAAAAAGTCCGACACTTGAAATAATTCTCCCAAACGGAAATGTCATATCATATCCTAAAACTATTATAGAACTCAATAATTCAAATCATCTTTCATATGCGCATGAGTCGATTTGCGCAAAGGAGCCGGCACTATTATACCGGTATACTATTGTTAAAAAAAAAACAGAAAAATATTAGTAAACGAGGTAAAGTATGGATTATTTATCTCATAACATCATAAGTGATTTCACTTTTTATACGTCCATATATCTAAGTCTTTCCACTTAAGAGATTGAGCGAATATATACGATAAAGTTATGTGATTATGGTTCAATATTCCACAAGCTTTACAGCTTCTGTATCATTAAGCATAGTTCACATGCGCGGGTCGTTTAATTCCGCCCCATTTAGCGCATCGGATCGCAAGTTTGCACAACAATTCACAATTGGTCTTTACTCGAATTGATAGTTTTTTTCTCTATTTTAACGCGTCTCTTTGTATGGATAATGTTTCGTGTACACTATGCTTTATTGTCTAGTGGCGTGGAAATTTGATTAGCTTTGTGCACATGGCCTTAATGGCCGCCTCGATTTATATAAATCATTGATATCTATTGTCGGTATTAATTTATTGAATAAAATAATGTAATATTGTAAAACTTTAACATTATTTTTAAAGTCAGTATATTATTTTCAATTCATTTGATGTGAATTGATTATCTAATTATAATTTTATTAAAATAAATTGAATAAATAATTATTTAAATAAATTGAATAAATAATTATTTATTAAATTTATTAAAATTAAATAAATTTTATTCACTATTAGGATAACTGAGAGTAGTAACGAAATGCTAGAGAGCCCTCGTGATAAACCTGCCTATTAAAAAGAATTTTTCAAATCCATCTGCTAATTTCGAAGATTAGCGCGTTTAAACAAACAAAATATTCCTCTTTATAATATTAGTATAAATTATTAAGTATTATTAAAAGCTATCATTTATTTATTACTTTCTAAATATGTTATGGAGGCGAGATCTGTGAACGACTACTGATTTACGCTGAAAAAACAAGAACATAATAAATAACTTGAAAGCAGCCCGCAGGTTGGTAGTAGGTATTAGGTACCTACATCCTTGTCAGAGTGATCTTTAAAATGACCCAAACCACATCATTATAGAGTCAGTAAGATTTATGTCCGTATAAACTTATTAAGATTGATACACACTGGAGATAAGTACATTTAAATAACTTTTTTACTAGAAAATATTTTTAATAAACATTACAATTTCCCTTTTTGAAGTATATATTTGATAAAAACAGTTTTAATATTATTATTAGTATACAATAACCATCAGTCCTGTTCGTTTGTTTGTAGTACTGTGACGCTCTTATTCTACAACTTATATATCATGTCATGAGCTATGAAGAAAGATACATAATATTTCGGATTATATAATCCAGAATAATAGTTCGAAAGTTATTAGTAACTAACTGTTACAGGGTCCGAGCCTTAAGGCCTCTCAGCGGGGCGCAGGCTTCAGGCCGCAGGCTGCAGGCTGCCACCACACCTTCATAAAACGGACATTTGTCACGGCATTAACACTCCGAAAGGGTTTTTATCTTGTCACCTTAGCATCCGGCACCGGATTCCTATATAATGTGTCTTCGTTTCTTGTTTTGCCAGTTCATATGCTTCATCTTATTGATTAACTTAATTTCAGAAGACTGGGTTTATTTTTATCTATGCACCAAATATACCCCCATTCGGGGTCCTCATTCATGAGCTCTGAGCAGTTCACGCCGCAAATCGCCATGCTTAAAGCTCATGAATAAGGACCCCGAATGGATTTGAAAATAGTCGGGCAAATCTCGATAATAATAACGTGAGTACAGTACAGAGTACAGTATATATATATTTAATAGTAATCATGGATCACGAAACTATACATACAAAAATATAATATATGTATTAAAGTTTAGTTCATATTGGTTGCTATTTTAATTAAGACCAATTTATCATTGTGTATAATCTTTATTAGATGCCAAACATAACGTATCAAAATTACAAACGAAGAGTTAAGCCTGTGTCACAGCGGGACATAAATCTTTTATCAGCTCTAAAAACAAAATAAACACGGCCCGTTGACACCTTGACTTACAGACATAAAGACATCATATATTTAAAGGAATATA
This sequence comes from Mechanitis mazaeus, assembly GCA_959347395.1. NCBI lineage: Eukaryota > Metazoa > Arthropoda > Insecta > Lepidoptera > Nymphalidae > Mechanitis > Mechanitis mazaeus. Next base: position 15,070,692 of record OY365743.1, read on the forward strand.
GCTCTTATTGTGTAGACATAAGAATAATATCGCTTGTACTTGTAGTGGTCAACTCAGTGGCCTTTCTTATAGAAATCCATTGGTTTAATTTAATTTGTGCGAACGCTTTGATTAAGGACGTGACCTGAGCGATATTTTGGACTCAAATTATTTATGATTGCATTAGTTATGTCAAATATCGCCATTAATATTGTTTTTTTGTAATACTAATATCTATTGTGAATTAATTATTTATTTTTATTGAATATTCAAATTTATAAGATGAAATAACTTTTAAAATCGTTCTTATAAAGAATACAATAGATGAGGAGTTGTATTATTAATTTATTTTATAATATATTCCTAAGTATCTGACTGCGACTGTGATCTCGAAGATGCAAAACAAAAAGCGTTACAAGCTTAATATCTCACGCCTCACAGACCACGCCGCTATCAAAGTGGCATTTTGACATTTACACGGTGGCTGCTCTGAGCTGGATGTAGTCTGTCTCACGCTCGTCTTAAAAATCATCATATTTAATAAATTCAAAAATTACTAATGACCTTACCTTATATGTGTTATCAAAGTTTTTATATTATATGAGTAAATTTTCTAATTAATTAAAATAATATTTATTGTTGAGTTGAGCGAAGTGAAGACCAGTAAGGTAAAAAGTGTATTTCGTTACTATTCCTACTCCTCCTAGACGAATAATGGTAGGGTGTCGAAAATTGTCAGAGTTGTCGAGGACAGTGACTTATAGGTCCTTAAGTTTTTTGGTGTCATTTGTGATTATAGCGTTTTATTAAATGATCAAAATGTGTCCTATATAGTTAATATGTGTCATAAGAAACACAACTGACTGTATTACATTTAATAATCCAATCATTTTTATAAACATGGTTTTATTTCTTGTTGATCACGTTTAGAATTCTCATTCACCAACAACGCTTTGCTCAGCTCCACCGTGCACAGTGGCGGACCTAGTCATAACATGGCGCAGTCGTCACAGATTTAGTTGAGTATATATAACACAGTAATAAATGTATATATAGTTAAATAGTATATTAGAGTTATTTTGTAGATGAATGGGTAACAGACCTACAAACGGAATGTTAATTGAAAGCGATGCTATCTCATAATAAGTCATTGTGAAGTCAAGAAATACATTACGTGTGCTACCGGCCTTATTGACTCGTTCAGAATGACACCGACTTACTATTACAATTGTCTTGTGGATTATCAGAAGCATCAAATTAAAATTTTGCATCATGTAGTACATCCTGCTTTTAATCTTCGTGACCAATAAGTGTTGTTATAAGCTTCTATATATTTTAACAAAATAATATAATTAGGTCTCGTTAAATTAATGTCAACTTTATTTGTAGATAAGCCTTTAAATGCAAATTTCGTGTTTACAAAAAAGAACGATTTTTGTCAGTTAATCAGTCAATTTGTAAACAACTCCAAAAAAATTACAGTTTTCGGAAATAGTTCAGAATACGGAACAGAAAGAAACTAAGTATTAAATATCTCACTGTTTTTATATTGTTAAATTTATCTATTTATGCTTGTACAATACAAGTAATTAGATATTTTTATTTCATTGCGTAGGTACAGCCGCAAGGTTTGTCGCTAATTTGTGGTTCTTTTATCGGATACATTTCAGAGAAAGTGCACACAACACATCCTGATACACCCAGCTCCTTTCAATCACCAAACAACCAAAAGTTCAGCCAGAAAACACCGATTTACGGTTGAGATTCCAAAGTCAAAGCAAAGCGGTTCAAAGCAGTTCAAAGCATTTCGCTTCTGCAATCCTTGTGCGGACGTCGAAAATTTGGAACTCTCTGACGGAGGCTGTAACTCCTGGTCATTATTTATTCAAAATACCTTAGACTACAGTAATACTAAACATCAGGCGGGCTGTAGTCAAGTTTTAAAAAAACTTTACGATACCCTCGTGTAGGCTGGACTATTCGAATGTTTTTAACTATCTTATCTGTGAAACCAATTGAAATTTATCTATAAATATATTAATATGTTTAATTATATTATCTTTTCAAAAATCAATGGGTTATCTTAATTAAATATTTACACAACACGTAATCAAAAACCGTAACTTTCTTTGAAAATATTCTGTACATATAAAATATACAATATATTTTCACATGTAAATTGCAGCACTATAGCAGACTAACAAACAGTAAAATTTATAATCACCTATTTGTAATTCTAATTTCTGTATTAATATACATTTATAGCGTATTGGAATAACTAATTCACGTTTCACAAGTTTATTGCTGCTACTGTGGTGGTGTGGTGTGGTGGTAGTGTGGTGGTGGTACATAATAAAACAGACACCATGATTTATAGCGGCCAATTAGAGGTGAGGCAAGATGCAGACTGTAATGACAAGCTACTGGACTGTGGGTTACGTGAACAATAGACAAGACAAACATTAATATATTAAATATTATTTTTTTAATTATTATCATAGTTATTTTTTTTTTGTTTATTTTTTTATATACAAAAAGTATACGATCAATTTACTTATATATACTATACAAAAAAGTAAAAATTGTTCAGTATGGGGCCATGATTTTATCCTTAGATAAATCATAACTAAGAAATAACATACTTAACATTATTTAGTAATTTGAAATTAATTTGCAATAATAAAAAAGAATTAAAACTCGTTCTATTTAAATATCTTCGTAGGTCTACTGAACCCTCTTAGAAATCTTTACAGCATCATAAACGGTTTTTAATTAAGGATTCAATCACACGATCATCGCGTCGCTATGGATATTTATATCTTCTTTCTTGTTCCAATTAGCAAGAGGTGTCAGACTTTTATTCTTTTAATATACAGTTTATAGTTTGGCAACTGGTATTGTGTATAATATAAGATTGCTGTGCAATTAAGAATAATATAATAATTGATATACACTTATTTTATTATTTTATTTAAATACACATATATCTACAAATAAATATATCCATGACTATCTGATAATTATAAAATTATATAGGTATTCTATATTTAATACAACACAGAATGTAAGAGAACAGTTAAATAAGACGTTATATGTTTCTCAATATAAATTAGATTTCCAAAGATTGTATATTAATTTGTTATAATGGCGATCCGAAATTTAATATTGGATCTTGACACAATCGCTCTTAAAACAAATTTATACCCATAATTAATGAAAAAACAAGAATTTATGTGAAAAATTCAACAAAAAACGTATAGCGGAAATTATATACATTCCAAACTATATTATCGTGACCACATTATTATTTAAGAGGCCTCCTAACACTTAACCACTTTATATCCAAGCAATTGGACATATGAATAAAAATATATCTACATACACGGGTATGCACATTAAAGTACCGAATTTCTTAACATATTAAGCAATACAGGTATTGAAACCAAAAATTCATTATTATTATTATTGACCGCCCGCCCAAGGACTCGACCTCATTAAATTAAGAGTTGTTGCTCCAATACAATGGTGTAATTTGAACCAATATTAGAACCAACATTGGAACCAACTTTGGCACCAACTGCACACAAAAAAAGGTAGATTTCCCCATCCTACTATTATATGTAGTAAAAATGTAAATAACATCAAATATCATTATTTCATTATAATTGTTGGTCAATAGTTATCTCTCTGCTATAGATCAATAAACATGACAAAGCTTACCGGAGCACTCTTTGTCACCATCACAGTATCAGATGCATCTTAAAAGCCAGATTGGGAACAATAAGTAAATCTTTGACGTTATTTCTTTACGTTAAGCGACGTCTTTTTAGCGGTTAAAGTTTTGAAGTTATTAATTACTTTGACAGTTTTATTTTGATTTTTATCTCAAAGCCAAATTCCGAATATTTTAAAATTAAGAAAACGCATTTTTTTTATAGAGTAATTTAATTTTTAAACAGCTCAGTCGTTGCAGTGAAACCGTCCTTTAACAAGATCAAACAATGCCGTCATTGACGCCTCACCTTTTTTATCACTTGTAAATATTTTGCGGCTAACCGAAGTGTCCAAAGATAATACTCGTGAGATGACAAGATAGCGGAACATCGCATTTATCATCGAAACAACGAAATAACTTTTATATCGAAGAATGTTAATGTTAGTTACGATGCTTGATAACATTTACAAAATATTTGATGACTTGTTAAAAATGTTTGGGGTATCTGCAATCTTTATGTATAATTGTATCAATAGCTAACATCTCTTTCAGAATCTTGAACTTTTTCTACGAGATAGGTCTAAAGAGCTGTAAATAAAAATTACAAACTGTAATTTACATAATTGATTTAGTAACAATGTATGCTACAGTATATAATAATTAGATAGCACCAAGTCACCAAGTATGTCTCTAACAGGATGTTTAATAAATGCCGAAGCTTACAAAAAGCTCACATCTAAGCATTGTGGCCTTTTGGATGGTGATCAAGCGACAAAGAGTCTTAAAAATACACGTTAATATACAACTACAGTACTACCAACACCAAAACAATATTTATTCTGTATCCACAGAGTTGTAGAGGTCAAAATCGTTGGAGGTAAATAAAATGTTACAGCAAAGAATTTGTTGGTAAGTATGCTACAGTATAATAATGTTATTTGAGTCTTTGAAACGTGTGGGATGATCACAGCCTATTCTGTGTTAAGAAGCAGGCATAAAATTGTTTTCATAGACACATAAATAGCTGAGGGAACCAGTGTCATTGTTATTTTATGTAAATCCAAGTATCTATAAAGGAAAATTATATGCTAAGTCTATGTGAATAGTGACTTATATTTAAGTGGATGTTGAGGAAATGGTAAGTGCTCAACCAAAGGTAATCCCTAATAATATATATTACAAAATATTTATCTAAATCTATTAAATCATTTATGTTATTATTATAAGTAGGGTTTATCATTTTATAAAAAATACATTTATATAAAAATAATGAACTTATATACCAAATTATCCTGTACTTTAAGATGGCGTCTTAGAAAGGTCTAAAAACATAAGACAAAAATGTAGCTGTATCTATCTTTGGGGAAATATCAAAAGAGATAATGATTAGAATCGATATACAGATCAATTCTAGTTTATAATCCCGGCCGACTGCATTCCGGAGCCGCCACTTCTGGGCAGACGGGTCGACGCCGATGCACGCACACACATATCCCACGTATTGCGCACGAGTCAAACAAAAAGTACTGTGTACGTTTCATGTTGCTTATTGTGGTAAATAAAATAAAAATTAAAAAAATTATCCTGTATTCACAAAGTTGTAATTATGTATTCGTCAGGTGACTTTTATTAATAGAACCAAAAAATTTTGCATTCTCTTAAGAAATGTAAACAATGAATGATTTGTTGCTAAAGTTGGTCACAATGATACCAGCATTACAAACCTTAGAATTAAACTGTGAAACTTAGCAGAAGCATTTCTTTTGTACACGTCATTGTATATTTATTTTAGGTAAATGAATGTGTGGTTCCAAGGGACAATTGGTTCGAAGTCTCCCGTGGATATCCAATGAAACCTAACTCCAGAAGTCAGCACGGATTTTTATTTTGCGATAAATAGTCTGAATCAATTTAATAAAAATTCCTAATAATTACAACAATATATATATACAGTTTTAGTAAATCTTTAATACGGATAAACTAAATTATATTTTCTGATACAAACCTCATAAGAATAGAGTTCAAAGTCGTATGACATCAGCAGTGTTATGTTTGTAAAAAGAGTATTATGCATTTATTTTTATTTTTCACCCGTAAAGGATCATTACCGTGTATTGTTGGATAATTTCACGCATTTGGCGACACTGCGGGCTTTCTGGTCGTGAATTTAGCGGGAATTCATCTTGTAAACTGTCTGAGTAAGGGCAGGTATTGTTAACAGTTTTAGTGTTTTAAGTGTTCCTTTTGTGAATATCATTCTGTGGAATAATGTTGGTTGTCCCGTGACGAATTCTTTAACAACCTTAGAACAATTCATTTAAATAAATGAGAAATTTGTAACGAACCATATAAGCTCCAATTAAAAGGTAGATAATATTTCAATAAAACTATTTTACGGATATAACTCGCGTTAATTTTTACATTTTTTTATTTAACCCGACGTTTCGAATGCATTGCTGCAAACGTGTTCGCGGTAGGACGAGATGATGTTCTGTCGGTAACATCGGGTTAAATTAAAAAAATGTACATATAAACGCGAGTTATATCCGTAAAATAGTTTTATTGAAATGTGTATTACTCGTGTAAATCTTAGAAAACATTAGATAGATAATAAGAAAAAACGGTATTTCATTAATAATACGTCAACACGTCAGTAGTTTCTAAATCCGATGTTTGGTCTACACAATTAAAATGAATACACAATTAAAATGAATCTTGAATATTTTTATATTCAATAATAGAAGTTATAGCTGGCAAGCTGCATTAATGTTCTCTATGTATAATCCCGGGAAACTATTGTCCTGGGCAGGTGGTGCATCTGTTAATAAATCTACAACAATTAGTCACACAATGGCTGCGCGCGCGCATATGCAAGGTGTCTGCGACTTGGCGTAAGTACGTTGGGCAATTTATCGCGATTTCTTGTCATAATATGCGTTTGTGATATGGATCCACTTTTACTTAAAAACTATAAAAAGATATATTTAAAAATGAACGTAAGCTTTTTAAAAGTTTCATATATATAAAATAATTATATGGTAATGTGTCTACTCTTATATAAAATAAAAAGCATAAATGTTGTTATTAATAATATTAACTCACGTGTCACAGTCCCTCAAAAGTGGAATAAGAGAAAGCATATTATATTAACTGAGGGTTCAGTGCATTCAGATAAAATAACCTTTATCCCATAAGGAATAACAAGTAAAAATCTCAAAACGACAATGAGATTTAACAAGCACGAATAAAATATCGACTTTGGGATTACCGATATGTTTAGACACGTCAATAATATTCACTTGCACCTTGGGTTACATACAAATAAGGGCTATTTTCATTTGTTAGAATTGGGGGAAGGAGTCAATTTATCATGGAAAAGACGTCTTTTATATCGAACTAAGGTTTTTCGTATAATCGAGAGCGGGTAGAATTGAAAATATGGGACGCCTCTCGGGAAAACTGAAGGTACAGGTGATAACGACGTAGGTTTTGTTAGATTTGTTTTCTTTTCAATAAAAGAGAATTGTGAGAATAAATATATATATGTGTATATTAGGAATTTAATAAAAATAATACTAATTATTGGTAATACATGACTATCCGGTTGTACTCACGCAATTACTATCGAGCTTTGCGCAATTAGTTACAACCCCATTCAGTATCCTTATTCATGAGGTCGAAGCATCGCGAAATCGCGGCGTGAACTTATTAATAATTGGTAATATTTAAAATATTTATTTTTTAATATTAATGACTGAAAAGCAAAATTACTTTTTTTATTTTCCGAACCTATTGTATGTTTTGAAGTGGTTTTGTGATCAAAATTCATGAAATACTTATAAGTTTCTATATGTTAAATAATCCACCATTCTGTCTCTATTTTAACAAACTTTAAAAAATAAGATAAAAGAGTAAGGACAGAATATTTGGATATTAAATACAACTAAAAGTAATCTTCTCTTCGTAAATTCTGGATATTTAAAATGCTTAGTTATTATAATAATTTTCTCAATACCCTTATCAAGTAAAAATGAATGAAGTAAAATTAATGAATTCTATTATCAAGGTATGTGAAAAAGGTTTTTACATCAGCATAAATAAAAATATTCTCAACAATGCTCGGACCTTTTCCGTCGCAGACATTACTTTTGGGACGGCGCAGTTGCTGTACTCACATCGCTTTTGACTCATATAACTACTTGCCTCTTCCATGAAATTTCTTTGCAAACCTTACTATTTAGATTTTATAATCATATATATGAAGTAAATAAATAAATAAAAAATAAATATCCTGAGTTTCAAATTTAATACAATTAATTTTTTAGAAAACCATTAAATAGTTTTAAAAATTGTTGTAAATGTATCGACATTGATACGAGTATCAATTTTTGAAGTAGATTTCTGATAGAATCAACACGCGGCCTCTGTAGAGTGCTGTCGCTATTTTGATAATGTTTTCCCCCTTACAAGAAACCACATTTGAATACCAAGTAAATTTAGTTTACCAAAGTTACTCTCAATGCGATTGAAAGTTATATATTGTTAGGAAGGGTTATTTCGATCGACCTTTTGTTAACTTTTATATATCGACTCATTTTTGGATAATACAATATATAAAAAAATAATCACATGCTCAGGACTCTTTGGTGTAATGGTAGCTTGCTTTGGAATTGAATGCAGGATGGTTTGATCCCAACAGACACCAGATTACTTCTATAAGAAACCTATGAAGATGAATAGAAGAAGAATAATCTAGAAGATTAAAAAATAGGCTATAGTTCTGTTAGCTACAAACCCACAGTGCTAAATTTGTTTAAATGCATATTCATAATTTTAAAAAAATCCTTCAGTCTTCTGTCGAAATTTCATTAGCGTTGGTAATTTTTATTGCTTTTATTATGAGATGATATAACATTTAAAAACAACAAATTTTTTATATATTATTCTTTAAATATTCTTTATTTACGACCTAGCTGTTATTGTTTAAATATAAAAAGAAAGCATTCCCATACTAAATCTCTTATAATTGAAACAAGTTTAGCGCATTGCTTCAACCTTTGGCAGCACATAAACACAATAGATACTTGACTCGACTCTACTCCTCTAAAAAGCCAACTATAAATTAACTCTTATTACTATCGAATAGCTTTAAACTTACAGACCAAGTAATAATGGTATCGGCCCTTATATAAAATGAATTATAAGACAGATATCGTTATCACGTAGGCTGAGACGTCGTTACAAACAATAAAAGTAATTTTTACGACTGGCAACCCTTTAGGTTAATAAATTAAAAAGTTTAAAGGGTCTAAACAATACTACTTCACCCTGTAACAGAGCTCCGTTTGTCACCCTAGGTAAATTACAGGGTTACCAGAGAAGTTAAAGGTACTGTAGGAGTAAAATTAAACACATATATTTATAGTACCTCATTAATGTTTAGTTAAAGCTCATGTAAGTTTGACACAAACTAATTACTTAACAAATTAAATAACAAACTTTGATAGACAAATCAAAATTAAATAATAGACTATTACTGACAAAGAAACAATATAGTATAATAATTAAATGTTTGAAGAGTATAACAGTTTTTCAACCCTATCGTGAGGGCTGCGAGTTGCGACTGATTGGGTGCGTACACAAGTTTCGTCGAGTACCCCAAATTAATTTTTGAGAACAAAATCCATTAGCGAATGAACCTTTTTTCTCTCTTTGTCTAGGGTTGTCCCATAATTTACGCAAAACTCGATTTGACTCGTTTTTAAGCGGCGGGGCGTTAGATGCATGTACAATACAAAGTTATTTGAACAGTTAGTAAATATAATGTGATATTTAATGTCTGAACCGTACAGTCCTATATTGTTTGAACTTTTATTATTGGTAAATGTTTTTAGGGTTGTACTCATGCATTTTCTTGTCAACTCTATGATTTATGTCATTCAATTGTCTATAGATGAATGCGTGTAAAGAGAATCTTTCTATTTGTATGCTCAATGCTTTTTTTATAGTTTTTATGTGCGGGTTTACATTTAATTTGGCATTGTCATGTCTGTGGCATTTATGGCTTGGAATTTGTGAGCTAAAGGGTACTTTGTATTATTTTATTGACAATACATTATGATTGATAAACAATCTATTTGCTGCAAATATTGTGATGATAACAAAGAGAAAACAAATATCAATTATTAATGTATATTTTAACTGCAAACATTTATAAACATTTAAAATAAACAATTATATATTAAATCAAACAAATACGTGTAAAATCACGATAAGCTCTCATTTCTAAGTTATAACTTATTAAGAGTGAGAACTTAACAAAATAGCTGATAGTTTAAATAAAAATATGTTTTATTTTGAAATATTAATTAATAACTTAATAAAACTATTCCATTATACAACATACAATAATATACAACAAACAAAGGACAATCAGGTACTATTTGATAAACAAAATAGATATAAAATTAAAAATACCGTACACTGGTACAGATTGTTTCGCATCAGCTGTGCAGACACGACACAATACTCCATTTTGTATTCATATAGGATTATCCATAATAAACTGTGCTATCAAAATAACTATAAAAATACAATGAGAGGCTTATATGTACCCTTGTGCGTCTGACGGACGACGCTGAAAGAGATTAATTGATGTGAAAACTTTAATAGAAAAATACATATATTCAATTATTCTCAAATATTGCTTATTTTTATTAGATAAATGCGTCGTTTATTTAAAAAGTCACTTTGTTTTTAAGACTGTATATTGAAGCCTTTTAATACGTTTAAAAATATGGCTGATAACTTTGGAGAAGAATTCTTAACTTATTGATTGCAATTCTTTATGAAAAGATATCGTTAAATTGTTATTAATTCGATTGTTTTGAAGAGTAACTTATGCCACTTTCAAAAAAGGGGACTCAAACAATATGATACTCAAACAATATAAAGTGATAAGTTTTATATTATTAAAAAACCTGCGTAGGCTACGTGACGTTAAGTATAGAGCAAAAATGCATTTTGATAATAACAAATGCATACATGATGGAAATAGTTTCATTGAGGATATTTAATCAAAGAAAATACAAATTTATTAAATACATTTAAATATTGTATTAAAATTGATGTTAAGCAATGTTAATTTCTTTCAGTTTCAACAAATTTATAATTTATATTTCACAAACATTTAAATTGATTTAAAATGCAGATCATAAAGTCAAAGTAACGACTTATTGAAAATAGGCATAAATTGCCCTTATATAACGTCATTCTCTAATTTCATATTTCCAAATTGAATTACTCATTGAAAAAAAATTGCATTATTGTCCATGAAATTACTCTTTTAACTTATTCAGAAATAATGTTTGTATTATAAAAATTAGCAACAGTCATAGTTGATATGTAATATTAAAACTCAAGTCAAGCGTGGTACAGAAAAAGACAGAGGACTATTATAACTACTAACCTCGCTGCTATTAATTCTATGATTATTTGGTGTGTGTAAGGATTTAAAGGATTCTCAAAAAAAACAACAAAAATGTAATAATGTAAAAAGAATGAGTGGCCATTTTGTAAATGCAACTTCGGTGCTGACCGAAATTTTGCGAGCGCAGCGAGTCAAAATGAGGTCTGGTTCGTGCTTCTACTTAATTTTAATCTACGAAAAACCTAAGTATGAAAATAGAAACTTAACCACTTTATACAGTGTTGTACTTACATACATAACAATCTTCTATATATGTAGCGTAAGTCGATTTGATCCCATTAATTATGGGACGAAAGCTGCACTTAAAAAAAATGTTATAGCTCTCCAGCTGTATATGAAAAATAAATAGAGTAAAAGTAAATAGCATTTCATGATATTGGTGTCAAATGTAGATGAGTGACTTGCAGTTAACAATGAAATGAAATCAAAACAAAACCACTCATAGATTTCGAATATCAGTTGAATGAACGCGATGTCTCGCAGATGACCTACTAGTAATCATTAATTGCCACTAAAAGAATATTACACATGTATCGTAAAAGCTCTCTATGAGAGACTTTTCTGCATCTTTTGTGCAGCATCAATCAAAAACGGTTTATTCAAAAATATACAAATTTACATACTGATAGATATCAGTCTGATAGTGGTTCAAAAAATTTTAAATAATGGATGTTGTTGAGGAATAATAAAGAAAAAACTATAATCTGATAGATTGTAATGGAAAAATTTTCGCGAGAAAATTTTAATTAAAAAAAAAAATTTGAGGACAGAATGCGTGGACGTTTTGTAAATGTAACTTCGGTGGTGTTTGCACTTCGCTTCGTTTAATATGATAACACATACAGAGATTTTGCGAACGCAGCGAGTAAAAAATTGAGGTCTCGTTCGCTCCTAGCATATTATATTCTGAAGGTAGATTCATATTACGAGTATCATTATAAATTTAAACTCTTTTTATAACTTCAGAATACATACCGTACATGTTGTCTGTTTTACAATTTAAATTGTGAAGGAAGTTCTTATTTTTTTTATAATTTTATCTTTGTGACTAAAAGTGAACATATATTTTATTATTAAATTTAATCTCAATATCGTACTAACTTATTACAAATTAAAATTTACTCTGTCGACCTTGGAAGCTATTGGTATGTCTTATAGTTTACTAAATTAATGTTAATAACAGGTCATTCTTTAGTTAAAAGAAACAAATTAATCTCCAGATTTTTTTAATACTTTGATAAACATATTCAGTTTTATTAATACTTATAATTTATTATTTAAAGGTAGTAATTTTTTTGTATTTCTATAAGTTCTGATTTTAAGCCATGTCTATCAATACTTTTTTATAGTTAATATTATTAAATACATATAATTTAATTAATTTAATAGTACAGCATAGAACAAGATTGAATTATGTGTGAATTTTGATGAAAATTTAATAGTAAAATAAATATTAGCTTTCCATCGATTTATTTTATTTGAGTATTATGTACATATTAATGAATTCAATAATTTAATATACGAACAATGCCTGAAATAATGGGTTATAATCTTTATATTATAAATATTTGACATAAAGCTCTTAAAAATTCTTAAAAATCTAGAAATATTTTTCAAAGTAATTAAAAAGCGAGCTTTAACAATACGTCTATAAATCGTCACTCAACCACAAAATAACTTAAAACATGAAACCGGAACTTAAAAAACACATTTACTCAAATAGGTTCCGGTTTCCTGACGTCATGTGACCAGAGGAGCCAGCTGCCTCTTATCAGTCGATCTAAAGCTCACTTAGCAAAAATATTTATCTTAAATACGATCGAGATGTTCCCTAATCTCCTCTTTGTGTCTGTGTGTTTGTTTCGTATCATGGCAGGGGAGCGTTTTGTGCAATTAGTCAGACGGATTAGAGTGTGAATAAAGATTGTTAGATATGTTATGTCTACTTAAGTATTTTGTGTGATTGCTTTTTTATTAAATCCGAGATACCCTGCGATACCTTATCTCGGATGACCGATTGTCATCTTGAAATCTATTTGACTTATTTGCACCATTGGTTTAAAATGGACTTTTATAAAGAATGCTTAATTATTTATTTTATTTTTATAATAATAATAATAATTTACTTTTAAAGCTTTACTATATAAGTTTGTTATTTTATCTCTTTTCTCTGGTTTTCTTTAAGATGCTCCTACTTCTTTTATCTCTGCAGCACCCATGGTCGACTGGTAGAGAATGCCTAAAGCATTAAGTCCGCCATTTTTCTTTGTGCACGAATCAATAAATAAATAAATATATAAACAAATAAATAATAAACAATAATTGTTAAAAGTTCGAAGTATAGACAATAATACTTTTTATATTATAATCAAAATCTCTATGAGATAACAACGAGCTATTGAAGCTTCATAGATTCTGTCAAACTTTGCGCCAATGGTGTTGACAGGTCACCTAATTAATTGTTTTTTTTATTTACAGATCTCTGTCCGAGGACTTGCGAAATTGAACTTCAAAGTTCAGAAAAGTTATGATTGGATGCTGGATAAGATTATTCTCATGAATTCGATGGTAATGATACTGGCATATATTTAACTTTTAAATTATTTGAAAATTATTTTCCTCTTAGTTAATATCAACTTTGCCTTTAATTTAAACAAATATATTAAATGATGAAACTAATTTCTATATTCCTAAGTTTTGTTAGTTTGTTACTTTCTCTTTCTTTTTAAAACTTGAGTTTAAATTTTCTGTTATATTTTATTACTATCTGTAATGACTACTTTGTTTTTCCCTTGCAATTCGTTACGCATCCTTTTTCTGTCACATTGTTTTTTTTTATTCTCATTAATGCGGTCCCGAAACAGCGGGATATGCAGAACTAACCACAGCTCATTAGACACAAAAATATACCGTATTACAAATAAATAGAATTTACATTGCCATATCAATTTTTCTAAAGTCTGCAACGACCTTGCGGTATGTCCAACTATGTGTCTGTTACCATGAACAATTAACGATACAGTTAAATGAATATATAAATGTCTCCAAACATCCTTTGTGTCTTTACAATACAGAACATTATGTCCTTATTGCCAGATGCCATAAAATTAAGCGTGTCCGTAAGAAAGATGAACAATAACTGGTAAGGATTTTAAAACAACAGTTAATAACTCTATGAGCAAAATTACAGCCACAATACAATACGTAACATCTCTTTTGTTTCAGTTCCTTTCTATTCTTGATAAGATGTCATAAAAATTAACTGCAGTTATGGCGGCGAAAGCTTTGATGGTTCAAGATATACCTATGCCTCGGAATACTTAAGATTACAACTAAAATATTCAACAAATGAATTTAAACTCTACTACATTGATTTAAATATTGTATTTGAATTTGTGTATTATTAAACTATGTCTTAGAAAATCTGATGTGACGCTTTTGTCTAAACAATTACTGAGAGTATTGAAACATGCATTCATTTGTGTTTCTTGTTCTTTTGACGCCAGTTTTTGTTGGGTGTCCGAGCCATAAATCAGATGTCACGGGCCATAGGTGATGTTATATCACTTATCGATTTGGAACTCTATTCCCTTGTAATAGGGAATATGGTGTTATTGGTCACGTAGATGGTAGCCGGACCAGTCAAGCGTGAGCTTGCAATGATGCTTTTACTATTGACATGTCTATTCTGACTAAACATGAGCCTGATGTTTTTATAAACGATAAATTTTCTAAATTGCTAAACACCATTGTGAATTGCGCCGTGAGCACATCACTGTTGATAATTTTTTTTATATTTTAAACTTCATATACAATATCTTTATTAGCGATCACGAAATACTATTTATAAATTTCTTTCTTTATGAACTTAACAGAAGTTGATCTTTTGATAAATGTTAAATGATCCATTCTTTAATGTTAATGAAGTAAACACTACATATAACTGCTTTTTAAGAAGAGTATAAATGGTTGATTAAGTATTTATCTTTTTTTTTGTAAAAAACTACACAAGAGAAATTATATCTGTGTTGTGGAGGATTTCACAGACACACAAATAATGCTCAGACTAGCTATCTGTGGATTACACAAACAACTGTCCCGTGTGAAAAGTCAACCCACGACCTTTGGCTCAGTAGTCAGAGCCACCAATCACAAATCACTGGACCAATCTGCCGTCAAACACAAGTAATCACTTGCTTTCATTAAATGTGTATATTGTTAATGTGCCTATCATGTTTAAAATAGTATACAAATACAGCAAAACCTGCTTGCCAATTTATATACATTATACAATGTAATTGTATACACATATACAGTTTGTAAGAAAATTCACCCGAGATCATATTTTCATTCTGTAATTAATACTTTTTAAAACTCACAAATAGCATTCTATCGATTACCAAAAACAATAAAATATATATTTACTTGAAAATGGCATGTCACTTTGTTTTTAAGTCGTAAGTTTTAGCGTTTTAAAACATTTAAAATTATGCATGATGACTTTGGAGAAAGTAGTTGTTAACATATTGATTTTGCTCTCTATGAACGACTTTTCTGCATCATTTATACCAGCATCAATCAAAAACGGTATATCCGAAAATTTCTATATTTTGCTGATGGTGGTTTCAAATTTTTCAAATATGCGATGTCGTTGATGAATAATCACGGAAATAATAAAATCTCATAGGTTCAATGGGAAAAATTTTTTTCGCGCGAAAATTTAAGTTCTCAATGACATGGGCGTGCTGAATTCTTTTAACAGCTTTTTAAATTTCATTTTTTTATATATTTTTTTTTATTTTGAAAAATAGATGTGGTCAAAATGCGTCGACGTTTTGTAAATGCAACTTCGGTGATGTTTGCACCTCGCTTCGCTCAACACATACGGAGATTACCGTTATTAGTGTTACCAAAAGAGTCTCAAGCCATTTTCAAAATAAACGGGTCATATATGATTGGTATGTTTATTTGAAATATTATTTGTTTGAAGTCTTTTACGAAGCCATTATCGCAGAATTTGTGAAAAAAAATTTTTTGGATCATTACACAATCTAAGAAATTTTTATTGTTTTGTATTAAGTAACTTCTAAAAATTTTTAACTAAACTTCTCAAAAGTTTTAAGTTGTTCTTTAGTACAATATATTTTGTTACTTAAATGTTACGCAACTTTTCGTTCAGTTGAGTAATTAAAAACTTATTCGAGTATTGTTTGATATTGTGTGGAATAACTTCATAGATGTTTAAACTTTGTATTGTTTAAAATGTTTTTGTTTTTTAATCTTTGAAAGAGTTCTTGGAAATTGAATTTTTTTTTTTGTTCAACTTTTTTTTTATCATATTTATTACAATTTCATAATTCACTTTAATTACTCAATCAATTCACTTATTTCAGTATTTTTATTAGCTCTTATGAATATTATTATAAAATTTTAAAATGATTTGAGTGTATTATAGTTTGTAGTATAATATTATTCCCCAGTACATGTTAGAGGTGGGAATGTATTCTAATGGTAAACTGTTAGTACAACTCATATTAAAGATTTTTCATTTTTCGCAATGAAAAGGCTCCACTTGGTGTTTCCTCCTCAACGCCTTAACGCTAATCGCGTCTGTGAAGATCAATTGCCTTTCCCAGTCCTTTGTTCGTAATCGACGATGCAGGCTCTCTTAGCTGAAAATCTCTCAAACAACCCTCACACCCACAGCTATAATCTTACAATTAAAGCGACTTTTGCACACAAAAATACCTTTTACCATAACAGACACAAGCAACAAAATCCTTTGAATAGGCTTTGTCTGCTTAGATAAGCTTACAGATTCAGAAGTGGCGGGTTTAATTAGAAGTTCGTCAGTTGAAAAGTCTGTTTCAGCCGGTCCGGATAATACGCGCTTTGCCAATTAGTTTATGGTAAGTTTGCACAATTTTAATGAGATTTGTTTCTTTGGTAACATTTTGGGAGTCTTGTGATAAAGGCGAAAGAAACAAAAGTTCAACTCTTTTTATTTTGTTTTTTATATCTTAATTTTTATTACGTCACATGCAGTAGAGCTCCCAAATTTTAATGAACTCAACCCCAAGATCGTAGATATGTAGGTGTTGGAATTAACATAAAAAAAATCAGTAATTACTAATGAGACAAAGTTATTTAAGACTTGCCACTTTTGATCTTTTTCCCCACAAATTATTTCTAAATAATAATAACTTATTTTCTATTTTTCAATTTACTTAATCCAACTAACCAAACTATTGAATATACTGCGAGGCAACCACCATATTATACATATAAGAATAACATACTTAAAAGTAACAAAACAATAAAGTATATATTAAACTGTAATTATTTAATAAAATACACTACATGACCAGCAAATGTGTTTCAAACCTGAAGCTCGCTTCGTCGATCAAAACGATCCATTGCTAATGAATGCTTTAATAAATTAGCACTAACCGAATGTCGGGTTCAGCTGAGTAAAAAATTAAACGACTGAAAAGCTTAATTAAAACCCCGGTTTTATATCAATATTTTTAGTTTAAGACACCCTCTGCGGTGGTGATGTGGGAACATAGCGCGAACAGTTATGGAGGTTCCATTTTTTATTATTTTTTACCATTTTCGTTGGAATCTATATATTGGTATTATTATATCGCCATGATCTGTTCTAATATAAGTTATTTAAAGAAAAAAAATTAATGAAAAAAGGTCTAAATAAAAAAAAATACACAAAAAAATTTACGTGTTTTGAATTATATAAATAATTGTTTTAAATATAGTTTATAAAATAAAATATTAACTATTATATTATATTATATAAACTTGTACAGCTATAACATACAAAAATATACTAATGAACATTAAAAATATTACGGATAAATAAAATAAAATATTAAATAAATGCTACATTATATATGAATAGTTCCGGCTCCACGGCACCGTCATCCGAGGCAGAACTACTCGTCGTCATAATTGCATAAGGCGTAAAAGCAAGCGTTAGCAGAAACGCTAACTAATTGCCATTGAAAAAAGGCGAAAGCCCGACTGAAAACATTCCCGGCCACCTTTGAAGTTTTTTCTAAAACCGAGCTTTTGCGTGGGCTTGATAAGCCACAGTAGGCAGCCTGTTAATAAGGCACTCTTAGTACAGGTGTGATTTTCTCGTGACGTGTAAAGATGAGTGAGCCTTTATGGCGACATCTTGTGGAAGGAAAGGTTTTCTTTTGGGGTGTTTGCGACGATTATTGGGGTGCGAAAACTTATATCCACTTTCCATTTGCTAAACCGATTTTGTATGCGTTAATTATAACGAGTGTGTTGCTTATTCATTATTTAGTTATTATTGTTATTGTAATTAAAGATTTTTATGAAAATAATTAATTCAGATTTTTTTAATTTATCCCATCATCAGGTCCGGGCACCTTATTTATGTGCCTCTGTGAAATTGAAGAATTTTTCATTACATTTTTCTTAATTTTTTTCGTAAGTTTATCTTGGCAACGATTTTTTCATTCTTACCTGACATGGTTAGAAAAATAGTAAAAATTATATTATAACAATTACTCTATTTAATGTATTCTGTTCGATGTTAAAATTATTTCTAACATGAGCTTAATTTAAACAAAAAAAATATTAACAATAGTTCTAACACCTCTCATTGTATGGACGGTCCGCCCCCGCATTGTCCGACCCACGGACTAATTATGTACCTGTTTTGGCTACCATTAAAACAAATGACATTAAATACAACGACGCGGACACGACACGAGTAAAAACGTTTTCGTGTCTATTTTAAACTAATTGAAAAATATTTTTAATAAATAGGTTGAAAGACAATATTTTTCAAATTATACTTCAAGTTATATAAGTATAGGTTAAAACATAAAACAAAATTCAATATTGCTCATTGAAGTTTCGCGTCTTTCACGTTACGTTACCGTCACGTGTGATATAAACAGCAGTCAATACCTGTTTAACACAATGATACATTGTTTCGAGACCTGAACAACTTCTGTTGAATAATTGTAATAATTTTGTTCGCAATTGTATTCCGTTGTATATTAATTATACATCCTATGACCACGTTTTTTATTGTTAATTTATTTTTAATAATCAATTCAGTGTTTAATTTAATTTCACTTTATCATATCTACTGAAACTTGATACAAGCAACAATTGCTAATCTTTAGCTAAAAAAATTATACAAAAAAATGTGGGTTTTTATCATGGCGTGTAGTTAAATTTTGAACATTTAGCTTGAAATAGCACAGACTATCAATCATTATTACTCTAATAGCTATCAACAGTTCCACAGACAAAAAAACAGTTCTAGTCCCGCTTTTAAGCGCCCGACGGCCATTGTTTTCTGATACCACTGCCACCACCAGCGCTACCACCACCCCGCATTAATTACACGTAATTGAATTTCGGATTGGAACGATGACATTTAAATTTTGGCGGTAGTGACGTACCACAAAGACTACACAATCGAGGCCTCCTGCGGTTATGCATAATGCGTTTTAGAATCGACCGACAACATCCAATAGATCTGTGTGTAATGAGAATTATCTGGATTGCTTCTGTTGTATCGGCAGGCTTACGGATACCATTATTAAACAGTTAATAGCATTCTTTAGTGCGCCCCTCTCCTGTATTCATTGAGATTATTTTGTATTGTATGCCCTTTTATGAAGGAAATAGTAATCAGTTAGTTTATTAGGTGCATTACTTGCAGAAATTGTTTGATACAAACAATCTATACACAGCTTTGAAATGAATACAAATAGAAGTATATTATAGTAAGATTTTATGATTTATACAAAAATATTTTACATTCCCAGTACTTATAATTAAAGTATTCAAATACAACATTTATCTTTAACAGTTGTTCAAAATAAAATACCAGTTTTTGAATTAGTGATTAGCATTTTTAATAAGTGTAAATTTTATATGTATTACATTAGCTTTGTTGACAGGTATGGGCCAGTTGTTTCGCGTCGCTGCGCTCATCCCCAGTAGTTGGCCACGTGGGACGCCCCGTGGAGACGCTGATTGCTGTCGAGTGTCGCTTCTCGGCGAACTGGACAAAACTAGTTTCAAATTCGAATATTAAATATTTTTTAATCATCTTTATGTTTCCAGTTTAATGGCTTTTCATATCATCTAACCAGCATTTCAAAAAAAACTAAAAGTAGTTCCTAAAATTAACAGGAAAATATGATATCTATTTAATGAGGATGTTGTTTCTTGTTACAACACCCTTTGTTTACTTGTAATGCGAAACAAAACCAATTACAGAGCTCCACCCACGGGCTGGGGTCGCTAAATTAACTGACATAGAGCGAGTAAAAATAGTTATTTAAAAGAAAAAACGATTCATATTAATTTATAAATTATTATTTTGATTTTAAATATCTCTCTCTCTCTCTCTCTCTCTCTCACTCTAAATATACCTATAATTATTGAAAAATATCTCTTTCTCTCTCTCTAATTATATCTATAATTATTGAAAAATATCTCCCTCTCTCTAAAAATGTCTATAATTATTGAAAAATATCTCTCTCTCTCTAATAATATATATAATTATTTAAAAAAATTAATAACCGGAATCAGAAAATTATGTAAAAAAATCTTAACTTTCTAAATAAAAAAAAAATGGCAACGCTTACATTTACCGCCAAATGATATTATAATTTGCGTGAAATTGGACACGTGATTGTGGCACTTGATAATTATTGCAGAATAACACATCAGAACAATGATAAGAAATGTTGCCAGTCACCGCCAGTGGGTGGTAGCGGATAAACACTTATTTAAGACAATTAATTATTACAAGTTTTGACATATTTGTCTGAATTTAGTGCGTTTAAAAAGTTTAAGCCTTTTAGTGCCATATATATTTTACCAATATATGCTAAAATGCCAGTAAAAAAGTGCATTTTTATAAATAATTTATATGAACAATACACCATTTGACAATATACATTCAACATTCTCTACAGAAGATTTTATACTATGATAATAAAATAAAGAAATTGAATACTACATATTTATTGACAAGAAATTAACAAAAACTGAGTGAACTGTGAAAAGGAGCGTTATCGCTACGCTGGCATTTTTCACAACTAGCGAGAGCAGCGTGACGGCGCTCCTTGGCACTAGAAGGGTTAAATGAAATACTTACATAAAATAAAAAGATATGGAAGTCATTTAAATTTATTTAAAATACAAAACTATAGGATATCGTCATTGATTTCAAAACTGTCTCTAGAGTATTCGATCTTCAAATGAATTGTAAATTCCAATTCATTGGACAGCAATGTTTCTAATCTGGAGCGCGCTTATCTCCGAAAACGACGTGTTGTGTTCGCTTTGCCCTGCGAAAGACGAGAATATGGAAGCTGGGATTGATATATGCGAAAGGTTGACAAAGACAAAAGAATTGTATTACTTCATTAGGAACTTGTAATACATCAATTTTCTAGTTTTTTTGCTTTTTATATACATACATCAATGACAAATTTTAAAATTTTATAAGATTGTAGTATTGAATTGTATATTTAATTAAATATATTAAAATAGTTAATATAACTTATTATATATCAACACTGCAAAAGTTTTAAGTTTATTAAATTTAATAGGTTAGTGTTGATATGAAGCCGTCCCACAGATACATTGCATTCAAACATCGAAACCTAATTTCCTGTCTCAGATACAGCGTCCATGCTCTAAGCCTAAAGACAAATACATAGGACCTGGTCCAGTTTAACTAGAACCGGCTGTTCTCTCGCAACCATACATTATCTCACTTAGATAGGGAAATGACATACATGTTTGTGGTGCATGTTATAATGGTCTTTAGTATTGAGTAAAGGAGGGATGAAAACTATACATGTTCGGTCTAAATTCATTCATTTCAAGAGTGAGGAGAATACGTCATTCGTTCTTGGACATGACCGATGTGTGCATGTTCATATGTACTAGCCACTTGAATAGAATGAAGCCGGTATATCGCAATGGATACGCCGATATATTATCTCCCAATATGGAGTTAATTATAGTAATGCAAATTAGTTTCGAAGCCACAAACAACAAAAAGATATATATTAGTCCTCCATGGCTTAATGCGATCCAGATTTCAGTGTAAATTTCTTTCTGGTATAGATGTCGTATACATTTCTATTAGTTATTAGTGAAAACCCAAAAAAAATCCAACTCGCAATCCCCAACCAAACCTTAGAAAAACTTTCCAGTACTTCAGATCTACAGTGTTTGTACTGAAACCTTAGCGAGGGAGTTACAAAACTTTTTTTTACTCCTTTTCTAGATTCGTTTTGTTAATTTTGGTTCGTAAACATCGCCTCCAATGAGTTTTTTTGCTAAGCAAAGGCAACTTGCCTTGCCTAAGTTAGGCCTGCGGTTGCCATGGCAACAGTGCTTTTCAAAAAACCTTTTTATTTACAACCATTATTTATTGATTTCATTATTGAATTCAATGAGATACTAAAAATAAATTTATGTAATAAATAGAACGGACAAAAGAATGCAAATTAATGAAAAAAAAAACAATCTCATGACTTCCCATAAGAAAGACTTGTATCTCTAGAGATAGCGTCAAATCCTTTGTTTCCGCGTCAAGATGTTACATCCAGGGACCAGAGGGATAACAACAAAGCTGTCAATCAAATACGTGAGACGGATTTTTTGCACGAAATAAAACAGATCAGTGAAGATTAAGAAGAATAATAAATAATAATAAAATTGTTTATTAATAATAATTCGTTGTAATTCCTATTTTCTAAGCAGATGCAGCTGACCAACGGCGTCCTGAAATCCCACCATAAATATTATTTATGACATATTTATTAAATCATTACGGCTCATAAATCTATAGCAAAGGAGTGACAATGGGCCACTCAAGGAGGCATTAGTATGTACTTATTTTTGAATGTACAATGTCTTATAGCGGACCACAAGCGCTTTGCATATAAATCTCCTAATTACTACAATTCATATTGCTAATCTCGCCTAGGCCGCCTCATTTACATGGGCAGCTCTTCTATGACAATTAAATATGATTTAGAGTTGGGGTAAGGAGGACAAGGGTAGGGTCAGAAAAGTGACTGAGATGGATTAATAATAATTTTATATATATAAAGATATTTTTAATAGGAACAGATTTAAAGGCCAACTTCAATTCATAAATATATACAACATATACTTATGTATATATGCATACACTTTTCCTAATCTCTCCAATTTTTTCTATGGAAATGAATTACAAATAGATTACCCTATTAAGTATTTTGCTAACTGTACATTTGATGAGCGTGTACCACAAAAAAAAACTCGTGACACGCTATAAAATGGATTAACGCAATTGAAGGTTGGTGTACCATTGTACCGGGAGCACAATATGGCGTTGTCCCCGGACATTTCTCTATTCACACAAGAATTTATTATATTAAATATAAATTAACATATTACAACTTATAGGCGAGGTGAGAGTCGTTTGTTCTCATTGTTATTGTCCAAAGATTTATACGTACTATATGTAAACAGATGGAGATACGGCGTGACTAGAAAAAATATGATACAAGCAATTTTATGCTCTTTAATAATTGTACGAAGATTGTTTTTGTTATCTTCTATTTTGACATCTTCAACGTAGTGCTGGATACGTGAGATACTTATTTTATGCAAAGAGGGAAGTTAACGAAGTATTGTACAGATGAGTGATATAACGTTATTTTTTAAGTGAACTAGATGAACCGCTGATGAGATGACATTATTTTGTCTTGTTGAGTGACTTGTCAGCTACCATTGCACGAATAATATGCTAAAACGGTCGCTGTTCTATACCGGCTTTGTGATAGATAGGTTTTACCTAACTTATATTCACCAGAGAGACACGGTAACGCAGCACATTACGAAAAATTCATTGTTTATGACAATGTCAAATTTTAAAACAGGTTGTCGTGCGTTATATGCAATTTAAAACAGTCCAGAGACAATTTACCTTTTGGCATATAGAATGCAATTATTCAATTCTACACCATAATGTGTTTATGATAAACAATTAAGTGTAGAGTGGGTTGTGACGTAACTCGTTATTTGCAAGTAATCTCGTAAGTCATAACGTCGTTTTACGGTGGTAAAACATATGCATAATATTATATAAACAGACATATTTATATCAGCTCCAGCTTTAAAACAGTCCATGGGTTTATATATTTATCCGTTACTGTAGATTTACAGATGTAGAAATTTCTGTAGTAATTTAAAACCAATGTAAATCAGACAGAAATCATTTTATAATTATTTTACTAGCAGTGCCCCGTGGTTTCACTCGCATATAATACTACTACTACGCTTCCCTCATGAACCTGCCTATCATAATATTTTTTTTCAAATCTTGTTTATAGTTTCAAAGATTAGTCCGCTTAAACAAACAAAGTTTTCCGCTTTATAATATTAGTGTATATATATATTAAAGCTCATCTCATACTCTCACTGTGTGTACGCATGGTACTCGCAAGCACCGGACAATTAATTCGTCAATAAAATTAAACTACCACTCAGGGGGGTGGTTATCCCTTTCAAAGGGGATTAGGAATTTATTGCGATGGAATAATAGTAACACAATATGTTTTACAATTGAGTAATTTAGCATAAGCCTCTTAACTGTTTTTAGTTTAGTTTAGAGCGGGTGGCGGAGATTTGTATTTAATAAATTTGATTATTATTGTGGAAACATGACTTAAACGTATTTTATGCAAGTAATTATTTACTAGATTATCTATTATATAAAACATTTTGAATTTATAAAAGAGAATTTCGGTAAACTTAACAGTTTTAATTAAGACATACAAAAAAAGACAGAAAGTAAGTCCTTCCTTCTTCTGTACATTATTTCATTCTTCTTCTAAATTATCAAAGATTTTCTACATATTGTCTTAGGGGTTACCTAACAAGAGGAATTAAAACCTACTCCATAGAATAATATATTATATGTTTTATATTCGAAACCAGTAATACCTCCCCTAACAGATAACCGTCTGTCAATCTCAATATGGAGTTTTAATCAAGTGTTAAATAAATATAAGCTAACAAGTAAAGGGTCACTCAGAACCCTCGTCTGATCACACTCCCTGCGGACACTCCGCCCTCCTATTACTCATTCTTTTAAGGAAAATATACGCTCTTATAAGATAGATTTAATGTATATAATTACATTGTAACCTGAAACTGATTTCATTAAAAAGGTATTCATTTCAATCTTTAAGTGGCTATGGCTTTATCTAAAATAGCAAATTTCGTATTTACATTACATAGAATTAAGAAGTACCTAGAAGAACAGATTCTTTATACATATAATTTAACAACACAGACAACACAAAAATTATTTTATATTAATATAATATACAAATAAGTAACGAAGAATTTAATATTTGACGTTTTATTATATTTACATAAATATTAAAAAATGTTGAGCAAGTATGTTTTGCTTCTTTTTTTCTAGTTTATAAAATATTGAGATTAAGATTTGACTGAATTAGAACAATAATATAATAATATAAAAATTTGGTAGCTGTGTTAAGTTCATAAAATTATACAAAACTACTGAAATGATTTTTATAACTACGGTAAGGTCAGTTGGTCCTTTTAAGATCTTTTTTATAAGTAACAATATACATATATTTTGCGATTTAGTAGAAACAATTAGGTGATAAGATTTTTTAATCAAACTAATTAATTATAGTTATTTTTTTTTTTTAATGAATAGGTATTGAAACTAGAAAACATTTTATGAAAAGCTCAACATAGTTCTTCATAATAATTATGTTTAATGAAGGTATAAAATAAAAATAATTATAAAATTATGGCGCCTCGTGTGCTATTTTTCAAAGGTGTTAATTTTCCGGTTCGCAAAAGATTATTTTTTAATGTAACTTATAAAATATTCTTAATTAGTTCACGTCATATTTTATACAAACTGGATTTCAATAGATTTTATTTAGTATTGAAATAATATTACACTAATTATTACGAGACTTAGAATATAATTATATTATTATTTTTTAGTTAATCCTTTGCTACTGATTTTCGGATGGTAGTTATCTTTTACATTATTTCTCTTGTTAATTATAATAATATAAAAAATGATTTTCTTTTTAATTTTACACGTGTTTCTTGTATCCAGGTCCATTTTCTTGACTGTGAAGAAGTAACTTGAATAATGTGATTAAGATTGTATTTTTGTTGTTTGTTGATTTTTTTTATATTTACTTTTGCTTCTGAAGCCTTATAAAGATGCACGATATGTTCATGTTAGAAAAAATTCTATATATATTTGGTCTAGTTAGCTCGTGTGTCGAGTAGTAAGTTTAGTTTTTCACAGTCAGAAACCAGATATTTATCCTGATAAAATATTTTGCACACATAAAATGTATGCAAATAAAATATTCTAAGTTTTTTTTAAAATTGTAATTTAATTATAATCTAGTCAAATTTTACTATCAACATGTATGGCGATTAAGCCACAAAAATAGAGCATGAGGGTCCAGATCCTCGTTATTCATGGCAACTTAAACCGCGCTACAAACAATGTGTTCGAGGTTCGTTAGCTCCACGATCTCTATGGGGTGTCATGGGGATCACGATTTGTAGCATATGGTAGACATTTGATGTTAAAGGCACAAGGGTGTTTGAGATTATCATTACATTATAGCTATTTTAACATCTACTGCCACAATAGAAACAAATGATTTCTGGAAATTATTAAGAAAAAATAATTTTTGAGAAAAACTTACATCCGTTTTTATAAAAATTTTAAAATGTAAATAGTCTACTTTCGAAATCGCTAGAGACGTACTCGTAGGGAGTTATTTAAACATAATTGTTGTCATTTAAAAATGACAGCTGAGTGCAGCTTTGTCTCAATGATGACAAAAGATTGAAAAATAGTGATGTGTGGTCACGACTCTCTTCTTTGTTTCTTGAGGGTATTAACAACTACCGTAGCAGAAGTCTTCTACATTGTGGTGCATAAACTAGAATTTTGTATAAATATTATTTTTTTGCATATATATTTATAACAAATATGAAATTTTCTTTTATTTATATCCTGGATTTTGCATATCTGTTCAGATGGTTGCATATCTGTACAAAGAATATATAAATTTTATTTAATTGGACAAAATTTGTCTTACGGATACTTCAAGAGGCACAAAGAGTTGCATTTGATACATCTAGTACTAATTACCATTCAGAGCATATAATATATCTAAATGACAATGTAGTAGAGCGTGTAACACGGCTCACGGCTCGTTGGTACTGTCGTTACACGAACTGGCCACTCATTGTCCACATGCATTAGTAACGCAATACTTGCCTGACTTTGAAAATTAATGAGCATCTTTGTTCTTAGACGTATGTACATGTTGCTTTGTTGGAGGCTGGTGTCTCTCTGTGTGGATGTGCTTTTGTCCCAGAGCCGATGTCTTTATCAATGCGTGAAAGATGTTTTGTAATTTTGTATTTATGTTGTGAAAACCTTGAATGGCTTCTTGAAATAGATTTGTTGGACAATTGATAAATGCTGTCTCTTATACTCTTCTGATTGGGGTTTCAGTTATTGTGTTGTCTATCTATTTTCCTTGCTTTACTCATTTTTTAAAATGTCATAACCTACTTAAGAACTTTGCTCGTGGGTTGTTTTCTTTAAGAACTTTGTAACAATAGATCTACTCTCAAAATTACCACGGTATTTTTAAAGTACATCAAATAGTCTACCTGATGTGTTATTCCGCCCAAGGACATGTGAAGACTTGGATATAATTTAATATTCTCGAGGAATGGTTATATATATATACATAGGAAAGTAAAATAAATGGAGAAGATTACCCGTTATTAATATCAGATTGCAAATTTGTATCTATTGGTTACTTTCTGCCATATAAGATTTATATTTCAATCTACATAATTTCATTTATTTTGCATTTTCTAAATAAGTTTTATCTAGGTGTACTATATGACTTCATATTGCGTCCCGTCTTTTTTCAGTTAGCATTCCAACATTTAATTTGAAAACAATGATATCAAAAAAGAAAAAAAGAAAAAACAAATTCCAATAGAAGACAACTTTAGAAGAACCAGTATTTAAAATCATCGAAATCATATCTGGAATAATATGTATATATATTTTTTGTACTTTCATATTATTGTCAAACAGAAAAAAAAGCAAAACTATTGAATTAAACATTTTAAACTAGTGCAATACGCGATAAATTTTTGCACAACACTTTTTGTTCAACACAAAAGGGAGAGGATGAGATGACGTCATGAATATAAAATTAAAACCCTTTGAGACACTAACGCGGACCGACAGCGCCAATTGTTGGAAAGGTATTAGCGAATACAGAGTAACACAGTCACAGACTCTACGAATATTACGTTTAAAATCTCTTTCACCAACTGTCTCACACTGTTCACAAACACGCTCAGACAAATCGTCAATAATGTAATATTAATAAAACTACTAATACAGTTAAATTACCTAATTGTCGCGTTAATTAAGTAAAAAAGTATATATTTAAATATATTATAAGTAAAACACTGTCTGTGTCATCTTACTCTACGGTAAATCAAATTCGCCACGTATGTACAAAACGTTTTAGTTCATTGTGTTATTGAAAACTGTGAACAATTGTTGGGGTAACATTATAACCAGTGTTACAAAGACCCTCTGTTTTTATTTTTATTTAATATATTTTTGATATTATAGTATCAATGGTTAATTTTGGAACAATTTTGTCTGCTTGGAAAAGTAAGTTTCTTGTACTTTTATCGTAATTTTTATATGTTAAAGCTAAAGGTAGTATGATCGTGAGATTAGTTATTCAAGTAAACCTTCCCAGCATGAGCCAGTTGCTGAGATATGGCAGGGATTTACGAACATACCTTGACGCCTCGGGTTATATTATCTTTGGACATATGAGCCGCGAACACGCACGGGATTAACTTATTTTGAGGTCGAATTTTCTTCAAAATTTTTTTTGTTATGAAACTACCCTGCATAGAAATTATATTTCAGAAAAAAAATATTTTTAATTGTAATAATAATAAATAGGAATAAACAACCGTAAATAAACAACAATATACAAATAAAAAACAATATATAATAATTATTATTTAAATAATTCATAACGTAATTATGAAAGCATACTTGTTTTTCAACAATGGTAACACAAAAATGAAATCTCGTGCCCTGTCGGTATAAATCTAAGGAAAAATACTAACTTTGTTCCTTTATACCCTTATTTTACGCGTTGTGATGTAAACATATCTTTAAAAATAAACTTTATTGTCATACAAATAAGCTTGATATTAAATAAACAACCAAAATTCCAATTTATGCGTAATTTATCACGATAATGATTGTAGAGGAAAATATAAATGTCCTAATTGTGTATCTTTAGTACTATTTTAGGTTTCTTGTAAATTATGTACCAAATTACAGAACTTTGAACTATTTCGTTTTTGTACGTGAAATACTGAATTGAAGTAGTTTATTAAAAATATTTAGTAGGTACTTATTAAATGTTAAAGTCCTCTTTGATTATAGAGTGGTAGAGCATAGGTGTAATCGACTGACTCCAGATAGTATAAGCTCTTTTGTTCTAGTATAAAACCATAGAGTTTTCTTACAGAGCGTGGTTAAGTAGTACCTCAGTTTCGTATGCCGAATACATGACTCGCCTCTTTTCACCTACTGTCTCATCATCTTATCCTTATAATGTATCTGTAATTTTTTACAAATATTTATTAGATATAAAATAATCTATGATTAAGTGTACCACTCATTGTACCTCTGTTTTTTATTTTTTTTTAATATATTTTTAGAAATTTCTACAAATTAAAAATGTTATTATATTCCATAAAGCTTTATCAAACCCTCAACAAAATCGTCTAAATCGAATAATACTGGTTATGTAACCATTCTTAAATTAAACTACAATATTTGCGTTTAAACGATAGCGTACTAAATCATACAAATGCCATCAAAATGCATCTTTGTTTTCCACAATACGACCAGATCATTGCTTTGCGGTCGAAGGGCTTTCAAAATCATCTCATATGCCAAAAGCTTTTGCGTCTACACACTCACAGTTTTAATAAATTTCAACCTTATGTGAATGTGATAAAGTTGAAATATTATTATTGGTTGCATATTTATGATTGTGAAAATGTATCGAGTCTGTAAAATGAAGTCATATGTCAAAAGTTGGTCGGTAGGTAATGTCGAACGAGACTCAAGCTTATTTTACGAGACGATATTTCAATATGCTTACGAGAGTCATTATGTCTGTTTGTTTCGACATCACAAAGGGTTTTGTTAAATCAGACTTTTATTTTCTGGTCGATGTTAAAGCACAAAGACTTTAAAAATATAATTAACTGATGTGACGCCATGTTCATACGTAAAAGTGAAAAAGAGGCTTGAATATACGATTTTAAAAATCAATAAAAGTCATTGATTTCACGATTTACATAATACAAAAAAGTCATTAAGGACTCTCTTACATGATTTTAAATAAAAAGTCAAACTCTCTACGGTAATGTGTGAACTATTTATAAAACTATTAATTTTATAATCATAATTATGTAACGATGTAAAAGTGTAACGGATGATTCATTCAATCTAAATCTAATCTAACTGCTTAACTGCATCAATTAAAAAAAACCTCAGACGCAAACATCAAATAAATTGTTGGTCCCAACACAAAAAACATAATAGTTTAAAATAAAATTTAGAGTCTGTCCGACCAAAGACATTACTAAGATAAAATATGAAATAACCTGTCATCTTAACTAAAGGAACGTCAAAGGGTGTAGAACATAGTCTTAAATCAGAGCGGTAATCCGTGTCCTCCTACCACTGTTTTAGATATTTAGTCCAAAACACGATACAAGTGTATCCTGTACAAGATCATCTAACTGGGGTTTAACTGTAGATTAACTGAAAACCTAAATTTTGACTGTAAATCAAACTAGACCAGATATCCATGGTCTAGTTTTAGTTTTATGAGATATTTGACTTATTTACTTATAACTATAGTTTAACTATTTAAACAGTTAATTTGTAGTATACCTGTATAATGCACCCAACTAATATTACAAATTTGTGGTGGTACCAGCCTTCTTGTACCAAGAAAAACAGTAAAAGCCAACATAAATCCGTCCGCCATTGTGTCGAAGGAAACGTACCTAACAAACCTATATCAAGCTAGTGTTAAAACATAAACCAATCTTAACAATGATTTGTAGACTATAGAAAGAAAATAATACATTAATCTCACATAAAATCATCAGGTAGAAATATTTTATTTACCAGAAATTATGTAACATATATTACGTCTCACAAAACTGCAACCAGTAATGATTTAGTCGGAGGCAATGTGCATTACTGCCTTCACAATGTCTTAAATAATACCGCAACTATTACACATTCTTCACAGAGTACATAGACTACACATACTTCATAGACTTCACAGACTACACAGACTACACAGACTACACAGACTACACAGACTTAGACTAGACAAACTTATGTTTATTTTTTTTTTACAACATAACATAACGAAGTTTCTTGCTGTGATTAGTATTCTATATATTAGTCTACCAAGAAATACAGACACATATATATGAATAAATGTATGTATCATAATTCCATAGAACGATGAGGCAAGCAAACCCAGCGCACGAACTCTAACCACAGCATGTCACATATTCCCGAAGTGCTGCGAAAGCGTCTGGGCGATCAGTTTCATTATTTATCTGCTATTGTTCCTCTCATAAACACAGCGCTTTACGACCGGCTGTCCCTGCAGCATACAGAGCTAGTGAGTAATAAACTTTAAAGTTTTGAGAAAATTAACTTTTTTACCACTTAGCGATTTCAGTTCACATGCGAATAAGCTATTAAGCTTTGTGGATTTGTTTTGTTTGACTTTGAAGAGCTTAATAAAGAATAACATTGTACTGTTACTTTATATTTTGTATAATTACATTCTACAACATAACATATATCATAACATATTATAATTATGTAATAAATCGTAGCACTGCATATACTTCAAGCTATTTGTTCACTGAACAAACGATGTGTCGTTATATGACATGAAGTGTCAAATTTATATTGACCAATAGAAAATCGTGATTTCCATTTTGGGTTTTGAATAAAACTGACTAACAACACGGACTCAAACTATATCCACATTATATGGTACCTTAGTGTTGAGGTACTTATATAATATGTTATTAATTTATTAACATTATATAGTACAGAGCTCGTTTCTTTGTGTGTTTTTCTTAACATCTACATATAGTTAATTATAGTTTAAATAGATGGGTGTTGCTAAATATTGTTGTAGAATATATATGTTGTAAATATGTCAGTTATATTGAGCTAAATTAAAGCTATATAAAACTAAATCCCTATTCCTTTGACGAGGCCTTAACTTGAGAACGACTGATTTTGTTATATACTTTATCATATTCTTACTTATTATGTTATACAAAATACATTAATTTATTTTAAGATATACAACTATACATTATTTTTTATTTTAACTCTACCCATTAAAATACAAAGTTAGTTTCTAAGTTCAATACTTATTTTTAAGTTAATTAAAAAAATGTTAATAAAACAGATAATTTTTTCGACCTATAGAATACCGAGATCATTGAATATGAAAATTTATTAAGTGGTTCAGCTCTTTGTCTGTCAATTATTATACTTAAACAAATTAAAATCGTTTTAATTGATATTCATATTGATAATGAGGCCTGGCTTAGCTATTAGTTCCTTGTTAGATTTTCTAAAAACATCATCGTAAGAGACCTATATGTTAGGAAACCTCTTTTTATGATAATATGTACTTATGTAACCCGTTAACATATAGTCCAGCAAAGTCTTTTCTTTAGCTTGATATACTTTGCTTATTATATTAAATAGACCTTGTGTAATCAGAGACTGGTTGAAATAAAACTATTATTAACGGATTTAAGCGGCATATAAATATTTATATTATTTAATTTTAACCCGATGGTTCGCATGCTTTACAATAATCATGTTCACGGGAAGCCGAAAAGTTTCTGTAACAGATAAAAATTCAATTAAGATCTAACCAAAAATTATATTATAATTTAAATTTGTACTTATGACAATCTAAGCAAATACAGTGATACGTTTATTCTGCTAATTATTCAATTATATATCTATTATTGCTGTATTTATTTTGGTGAACTTGTTCTAATTCTCTGATGGTCACAATGGTGTTTTCAGGGACTCTGTCCACGTGGGTGTGAAGTACTGCCACTTTAGTGGGTTTGTTTAAGTAATGGACTGTGCCCGGAACATTTGGACTATGAAACGATTTGAGTCGACATTTATATAATAAGCTTTTAACTACGATTACGAACATAAAAAAATATAATATTTCATTAAAAAATGACGTAACACTTTATATTTTAACGATTAATTGCATAATAACATATACAATATATTATATTGTTGAAATTATTATAACTTATATAATATATTCGTTTCTATGACTTCGTAGTTCTGAGTAGAGTATTGCAACTTCTAATTTCCACAACTACCCGCGCCCTTCTGAGAAGCGACACGCACCCACTAAGTGGGCCCATGATCATTATTTGACCAAATTAACACTTTTAAACAAACCCTCTAAAGAATTCCATGGTTCTAGAGTAAAGTGATTATTTTTTTAAGCAGGTTCTAAGGAAATAGGAAGAATCTCAACACTTTGAAGTTTGCACTTGATTAATAAGATCCTTATTATCGTAACACTTATAATATAGATATTTAGTTCTATTTTAGTACACAACTCCCGAAATATAGAAATAATCTTTGTATAGCCAGGAGGTTCATATATCCAAAGAACACCCAGACCTGAAACAGTTATCTGTGGACTGCACAAACAACCGTCCCGTTTGGGAATCAAACCCACGATGTTCAGCAGGCAGAGTCTTCAACCACTAACCACCACACCAATCGGCCGACAAAATTCCATTTCTATAAATATTAACATACTGTTACTGTAATAACATATATAATATATTATAACAACAGTTTTTTTTAATTTTTGATTAGATTTTTTCATTCGTATTTTAAATTATTCAAACTCCCACATACTTAACTCAAGTAATTTAATTCTCTTTTTATCAATTATCACGTCTCTGCCATTGCAGAGTACGGAACAATTCCAGGACGTGTTAATAGCTTGTGTAAGCTTTCATCTGTGTAGTGTAGTAGCAGCCTTTCAAGCTAATGTTTAGTGAGTTATTTTTTGTTTTGTATGACTTGTCTTCGTAGTTTAATCCTCGTTATGTTTTATATATCTCTTTGTTAAAAGTTATATTGTTTTTAATCTATTAATGTCAATTAACAGGTCATTTTGTTTTAAAACCATTATATCTTGATGTGATGTTAGAATAATAGAACTCATTGTATCATTATATAGTCTTTTCAAACAAGGTTTATGTTGATCCAAAATATTAGGCGGTGCTATCAAGGCTGGACGTTGGACAAGCTTGTCAATCAGTGCATATAATAATACAAGCTGACACAATCCCGTCAAAAGTTGTCCCAAATCGCATCGGGGCCGATGACCCGAACTAACGACTCCGACCAAAATCCCTAGCAATTTGTTTTGTTCGATTTCTCGACCACCGACACCCGTCTGTCACAATGAGTCCGTCCAAAACGTAACTAACCCTTCAGTACAAAATGTTTTCTAAGACTTCACAATACAATGTCGGCTAAAATAAACTATCATATAATATCAATAATGTATTCACGTACGCACGGACACATGTATTTTAAATACGTATTATTTGAAACCAGTTAATAAATTTCTTTAAAGGAAGGGTTCTGTACTCAGGTGTGCATTGTTGTTGGATCACTGTTTCTGTCCGTGTTACTCTAAGGGCTTTGATTAAAATTCCCATGCTTCCACGTTTGTCTAACAATAGACAACTGTATCGATTCTTAGGGCAACACTTCGATATTAAATCGTTATGACGTGTTTATGCTTTTGACGGGAGCGTGACGTGTTTGGATTTGAATTATTAAATATATTTAAATTGACAATACATTAGTAGTCTACATGAAATGAAAAGACAATATCGTTTAGTTAATCCTTGTCATAATAAAATTGTCAATAACAAGCTCGGAGGCCACTAAATTACACCAATGCAGTTATTAAACGAGGCTTCAATCAAGTTTTACGAGCGATCTCTCATAAAAATATTTAACTGTTTGTTTGCACATAATATTAACGACATGCACCATTATACAAGAGAAAAGGATTACAGGATTATAATCTCTATACCATTGTGATAAGAGCTGCGATATATTTAATTTAATGTCGTAACTGAGCCAAATTTACCAACATACAGCATTGTGAGGGTTACATTAATTGGTATAAATATTAGCTCTAAATTAATTTGCTTTCGTGTCTGAGGTATATGCATAAAATGTTTACAACATCTGACTTAGCATCTTGCCATATTTAATTCTTGAATTAATTTGATTAACTCTGTAAATCAAACTATACTACCAAGGTATTAAATGTTCTAATTTCATTCTTTTTTTTTCAAAAACTGAGAATATACGAGTATAATGCTAATAATTATATATTTTTAAATTGTAAGGTTTTCTTTCACAGTTTATGACCACATGATATATCAAGTTCTCACTATATCTTAATCATTAAGTTTATTACAGACCTAATCTATACCTTACATATATATCAATAGTATGTTGGTATATTACCTGCTTTTTAATTTCCTCGGAGCATTGTTCGATGTAGTAGTGATATGAGTTTTTATTTAAACTAGACATAGTCTGGAGCTGACAACAATAGAGGGCGAGGGTGCAAGTTCGATGCGGGGTCTGTCTAGTTTCGCTATATATTGATATCTTTTGTGTGATTCAATGATATTAGTTGGATATTCCTTTCAATTTTCCTCACAATGTTTGTCGCGTGCACACTTAAAAGACTGCGCTTAAGTGAAGCAAAACCAATACGGATAGAATTAGGCGACTCATATATTGCTCTATCTATGACAATGGACACAGTATGTTTTGAAAATATAAAAAATAATACAAAAAATCTGTTTTATTTAATTGATACATTTTGAGATAAATGGTTCCAAAATAAGATGATAAAATATTCGCATGTGTCACTAAATATCTAAGCCCATCGATATTGTACTCTCATGCACTGTGAGCTCGTCCACGTCGTTTTCATCGATCAATGATTGACGGACGGACAAAAGAGCACTCTTTATGACTCTCCTGCGAGTCGCTTTCTTATCAAAATCAAGATTACATATCCTCCTAAGAAAAGCGTCGTAAGGGACATCTTTATTATAATGACAGGGTTTCAAAAGTCCAAACAGATTTATGAAGTTAGAACCATAGCAGACTTATCGAGGTGGATATCAAAGCCTTACGTATCGATGCAGAATGTGACAAGCAAATGATATTCATTATTGTTTGACGAGTATCAGTCTAATGACTGTGCTTTATAATCAGATAAACGAAACTTGTCTTATTTTAGTTCGGACAATGAACAATGGGTGTTATTTTATTGTGGGACAGCAATTTATTAGTGATATTTTGTTGTGTAGATTTTATGTCCTATCTTTGTTTGTTTTTTAGATATTTACAGTGATTTATGAATCTTTCATATTTCTTTGATATTATAACATATAATTGATTATAAGTATATTGTTGTTATAATAATAAGCATAATCAAGTCATTATCATATGTTGCCTTTTATATTTGACTGAAAACCTACTTTTTTGAAAACCTATAGGCGGATGTAACAAAGCAATTGACAATAACACTCCTGTTAAACGACTTAACGTGATAATCACCGAAACCACTGACTGTTTTAAAACTACGGTTAAAGATAACTCAAAAACGATTACTGCCCTGAGTTAAGGTTTAAATTCGCAAGACTGAGGTCCAGTATTGAAGCAGCTTGTTGAATTCGTATGCCACAGAAGTTCATTATTTATGGTGTTATAGTTACATAAACGATACATAGTCAGATCTATTTAGCTTGAGTTCGTTCATTGTGTTTAGTTTGAAGAGTGTGGAAAATCTGAGAAGCAAGTATTGTTCAATATTAGCGTTGTCCAGTCAAGCTCTCAATATGTCAATTCTTCTTTGCATTTCGTTTTCTTGGTTTCTTTTGTCTTTTATCGTCCATTATTGTTTTAAAATAGTTGAATTACAATATGTTTTTCTTTTATTTCATTTTGTAAGTTCGTTTTAGTAATGGTTTGAGTATTTTAAATAAATATTTACAAATTGAAAATTTTTACAAGCCCAAAAATCTATATTTTATTACTTTCTTGATTATAAGAGATTAAAATTATTTTACTTCCAAT
Organism: Mechanitis mazaeus; assembly: GCA_959347395.1. Taxonomy (NCBI): domain Eukaryota; kingdom Metazoa; phylum Arthropoda; class Insecta; order Lepidoptera; family Nymphalidae; genus Mechanitis; species Mechanitis mazaeus. The sequence continues at coordinate 15,108,357 of OY365743.1, forward strand.
TATTAGTTATTGGTCGCTGTGCACTGGTCGTATTTTTAAATTTAATCTTATATATATTATATGTTATGTGAGATTATATCACTAATCTAGTGTCTAGTCTCTACTCTACTCCACCATTACCAGTCTGTATCTGCTGAAGCGTTTTCCTTTGTGTCTGTATGTTGTATTGTGCCGCAAAGTCATTAAGGAATAGATTCATATAATCGTAATGATGTAAGGAAATCTGATACTCACTTTTAAGGCAAACACAAATTTTAATTAATTTACATACATTTTAAACACAATCATATAAATTGTGTAAATTTGTATGTTTTTATATTAAATTTATATTGAATTAATTATTTAAATGTGATCAATCTATCGGTAAGTAGACTTTTTGATATCGGCTCAATGAACTTAAGTTATAAAATATTCATTAAAATAAGATAGTGAAATAAAAATAGTTGTTAATATACAAGTTTTCAAATGAGAATTTCGTTTTTTCTCGCAACCCTTATCCAAGAAGTACCTGGTATTTGAAGCAGGACTATGTTAAGGGTGGAACTGGCGAGTCACGCGTCCAGCCCCAAAGAGTTTTAATGCATAGGTGGCCCTCGATTAGAATCGCTCTCAGAAATTGTTCGTTAACTTGATAAAAGGTCGCCTAAACGGATTTTCATGGGAAGATCTTTACAGTTAGGTTAACTGAAATTTGGTTTTTAGTTAAAGTTTCAGTTTTACGTAGTAAAAGTAGTAAATAATGTACCTTCAGTTAAAGAGAAAAGAAGAGAACAAAAAGAGGAACTATTTCCCGTTCCCATTCAGTTTCTCTGATGTTGGCAACATTGCTAATTTACATATTATTGTAAGTTAAAATTTTATTTTAATTAAAAACAAAATACTTTGATTTTCAGCCTGTACTACTTAAATCTTGAATTGAATGATGTATCGCTATGTAAGAAGCTATCAATATCAAAACGGATGCGGCCACTTCATATCCTTTACAAGTATTGTATTAAATAACTTTTAAATTTAAATTTTAAGTACACATCATAAGGTTTATTGTCTTCTGAATAGCGAACAAATTACATAAGGGATCGAATGAATGATAACCACTTGAAGACCGGAAAGTTCCGTCAGTTTTCGCGCGCGAATGACTTTGAATGATCTAATGTACGAGGTATATCTTTTTAATAATATAATATAATACAATTTAATAATCATTTGAATAGCGTGACTGACAAAGGGAGAACAGTTACATTGATACAAGAAGGCACTTGAGAGATAATAGTCTGGAGTGGCCATCTGATTAGAAACATAAAAGTCGAAGGCTAATTTTATTTAACGAAATGGTGTTATGGTACGAGTCTTTACTTTTCTGCAAAACCTCGTTCCAAATTTTTGTAATAATATAAAACTGAAAAATGGGAAAAAAAATTGAGATATATATTTTTAAATATATATTTTTTTTATTGTGTTTAAGCCGCTCCATTATTATTTCTACCTGAACGCAATCATGCAAGGATCTGATTCTTTCTTTGTCTGTGACAACAATATGTGACCCATTTCGCGAATTCAACAACAAACTTATGTGTCTCCATTCTATGAGAGATGTCATTTACACAATTATAATACACATAGAGCTGAAAACAAAATAACAAAGGCTGGTGATGTGTGCGTTAATCGAATTTAACTCATAATTTTGGAAGGCTAGACTGGTAAAATGAAAATAAACTAAGCCCTCCGAGCTAATCATCTATTACGGTGCCTATACCTCGTTATGTTCAGTGGCACTCACCGCCCTTGGCGACAAACCACACGGAAGCCCTTCGGTCGTCGTTAGCGATGCTTTTAAAGCTCAATCGATATATACCTATTGGTTTAAACGACGGTTTAATTGGTCGGTATTCAGTATAATGTACAAGTGGTAAGGATTTTTGCTTCATTTTTATAATATCAGCTTCGCTTGTTGATGTACTTATATTTAATCATTTCGCTGACTGATTCTATTTACTTTTATCTAGAATATATACTAATGTGTATGAATAACTTCATTTAAATATAATTCATTATAGAGTTTCCTAATGCTAAAGCTGTCTTAACATTTATTCCTTGCAAAGGCGATATGTAATTGATAAAATTTTGCCTATAATAAAGACATGAACTAAGTCAGCAAAATATTGGTCTTAAAAATATTGTAATAATAATTAATAATTATCATTCAAAGTGAAAACACCAAATACTTATTAAATTCTCTTCAAAAACTGTGATGGTTTTTGAAAAGAATTTAATAGGTATTTAAAACAGTCGTTAAAATTACAAATTACCTAATCAACCTTTTAATTTAGAAATCCTATCTATTCGAGATGTGCAGGCTTTAAAGCAATCAACTGATCCCTAATAATATATAATAATTTATCTCACCACTAAATCACAGCAAACCAAATTTGACAAATAAACAAGAGCATTAAAATGTAAGCAGAGGGTTCCGTACCATAATGGATATGCAAAATAATTCCTCAAACAGAGGGTTCTGTCAATGGCCGTGTGTGAAAGTTGCTATAAAATTAACGATTATGCTATTCAACTTCCTTTTGAATATTGCAAATTAATGTGCACTCTTTAAGTGTTTTTATTTATAGTTCAATGGCTTTGAGTTATTATGGTGTGATGTCTGCAATTATTTACTGATTTAATTATGATGATGATATTACTTAGAATTGAGCTAATTTTAATAGGACTATTCCCAAAATATGCAAATACCAGCTACTTGAGTACAATATACTAACTGTTACTCGCCTATATATATATATATATATATATATATATATATAAAAGTATATATAGATAGCATATAGTATGAGGAACATGACCTACCTATCTTCATAACTGATAAAATCCATCCTATAATTTCGAAGATTAGTGTGTTTAAACAAAAAAAACAAATACTTTTCACTTCAAAATATTAGTATAGTTAGTTTCACTTGAATCAGCTTGTGCTGTAATTAGAACTTTTATATAATCAAAATATAATAAAGGCTTAAAATAATAATATACATGTAATTTATAAATGTAAATAACTCTAGTACGCCTCGAGCGTCTTAAGAACGTTTTATTTGGTCAGAGCTATAACAAATTTCTCAAACAGAGTTCCATAAACATTAATGTATATCAATATATCAAAGGAATAATTAAATATCAAAAAATATTTTCAACTATATAGCAATGAACAAAACAGTCATTGTAACCGATACAGTACCACAAAGAAATCACTCGAAAGCACAAAAAATCTAACGAGCTCCGAATAAAAGCGATACTCGAATCACATTTACTTTGAGTGTTGAAAAGAAAAACATTATTAATGATCGCGAGTAATTCGCAATAAAAATGCCACATGCGAGCAAATATGAGACGGGGGACAATTATAACAAATTAATAACACAAACTACGCTTAAAACTCGAGTGGAGATTTGCATTCTATAGTATTCTCGCCTTTGTTGGTTATTCATGATCGAGCTATTAACTATACATCTTCATTGAATGTAATAGAGTTCAATTTACCTCGTCCCAAAGACTGATACATACGACATTATTTACCGGATTTTCATATTAAGGGTCATCGGATTTAAACAAAACAATGTGAGCTTTAAAGCTACGACATAAATGTTATAATAGAACACAGTTATATAAAATCACTTGAATATTAAAAGTCTTGGTAATTATTCAGGAATCCATCCATCATTAATCACAGAGGGTGGATGCAGGAAAACGCTGTAAAAATGATTGTTGAAAAGATAAATTACAAGACATGGCGGGTGGCATTTATTCGCGTTTTGCCCCACGTGTGGTTTGTGACAGACAAACTCATTGTTATAGATATTTATAGACATAATCCCATCATTACGAATGTTTTTGATTATTGTAGCAACTTATTATGTTATGGGATATTTTTAAAATTGTACACGCGATTATTTTTATAGACACTTTATGTACTATCATAATGTTTATAAACTATTGATTTGATTGGTAGCCAATAAGCCAGTATTCTTTCAATACCAAAATAAATAACGCAAGAAGTTTAGCTCTGACATACACAAAACAATATAATTATTATTAATATCACGTACAACTTAATAAACAATACAACAAATAAACGGAGTACATTCGTAAAGAACTTTACTCAATATAATATTCATCTAAAACGCCCTAAAAAGGGTAAATAACCTCTGAATGACCGCAAACTATTAACCCGATGTTAACGTCACAAGTTTAACAATTAAAGCTCGCTGATAATAGAAACTAAAACACAAATATTCACCTCCACAAATTAATATATTCATACTCTGTTCGGAGGTCAGCAGCCGAAAAATATAGACTAGACAATCAAGAATCAACTCTATTACAGTGACATTAAATCCAAAATATGATCGAGTACATCTCAATCACATAGCGGAAATGGAAAATTAATTACAACTATATCACAAGGATATAAAGCTTAATATGTTATATACTAAGTCATGGACGTACATACATTCATTTTTGCGGTGATTTTATCATAATTATTTATAATTTTATACCGAACATTGCCGAAGATAATATGATTCGTAACGCGTTAATCGTATTCAATTCAACGGCTTTGTTCGTATAAGGCAGTATTTTATTTTAACCTTTTAAATGTAGGTACAGGAGTGTAAGAATACTAAATGCATATTATTTTTTTATTGTTTATAACAATCGAATAATTTATTTATAATAATAAATTGAAATAAAAACTTGTTTGTTAGTTTAATTTTTTTTATTAAATACATTCTTTTTAACTATTTCAAGGTTAATTTTTTACATGAGGACTGCACTGTTAAGTTTCATTTACAGAAGAAGTAAATATGAATTAATAAGTATTCTAAAGGAAGTATAAAGTAATGTATGTATGTATATATTGTTACATTAAAAACGCCTCTCCAGTACTCAAATACGTGCTCAAAGGTATTACATACATTTGGCGCTTATAAAATCGATGGCATTAAATTCGAAGCACAAGTCGAATCAAAATAAGGGTTTCAATACGAGAAAATACACAATAAAATGTATACCTTATTTGTGTATGCTTATTGAATAGCTATTTTTTAGATTCTTAGCATACGAGGGGAAAATAATCCCTCTCGAAGTCTACACATAAGTTACGATTTATTTGTGAAATGTGTAATTTTAATAGAATCTATATGACCGTATTATTTCTTATTAACAAAAACATACATTAGGTACCGTTTCTTAATAAATTCAAATTCATTCAAAATATCTTTATTCAAATTGGCATTTACACGCACTTTTGAATCGTCAATTATTACATTATAAAAATGTCAGTAGTCAGTCCGTCCTTAAGCTACCACTAGCTCGGAATGCTGTTTTGTTGAGAAGAGCTGGCCAGAAACTCAACAGTTGCTCTTTTTAAAATATGTGAACAATTTTTGCTGTACATCAAAAATTCACTAAACATTATGTAAACATATATGACTTTACATTTTAATACAAACAAATATATATTTGTTCCAAACAATATATCTTACACAAGCCTATCAACGTGCCACAATAGTAAATTTTCTTTATATTTAACAGTCACCGAATCAACAATTTCATTATAAAATAACAAATGCCAACAAACCACATCGTGCCACAAAGAAGAGACGCTCTAACTATGCATCTGCAGCCTTTGATACAACAAAGAGCTACCCGTTCTTGCCTAACTAACTATTTAGGCAACACTTTGGCTTTAATTAATCTTGACAACGCCTTTCAATGATAGATATATCATTTATCACTTTCAAACATCAAACTATGATAGAATTTCTCATACGTGTCAGAGACTGTACTAACTTCCTTACAACTTTTATGAAAAAAAAATATGTATAAAAAATACAAAATTCATAAACATATATATTAAAAATAATCCAGTTTTAACCATCATGAGCAATTAATTAAAAATAAAACGCATTTTTCCATCAATTATTTTTCTTAAGACTTATTATTTGTATCTTATTATCTTGTTCATTAAAAGAAACTCAAGTTTTTTTAACTTTTCAAAGTTCACGATTTGATGACGTCACATGAAGCGATTAATCTTTATCAAGGTAATTATAATCTATACAAAAACGTGAATGATAATAAATGAAAACGTTTGAAAATGTGTAGGAAGGAAATAACAGACGTAAATTGACTGAGGGTTTTGAATTGAATTAATTAGAAGTTTTGTTGTTGAATGTGTTTCTTTTTTTATTATAGCTAAAGATTTCATTTTTGATTTTAACTAAATATTATTAATAAACATATATGACTTGTAACATCCTGTAAGTAAATAAAATATTCAGTCATAAAATATTTCAGTACATAAATATCACATTTTATATTAGTACTGGATTCCAATTATTTGCATTCAATGTATGCGGTGACTGGATTGCCTCGACCGGGAATCGAACTGCACAATGACATCTAAATAAATAACATGGACCTCGCATTCATGCCCCGGAAAATATATATTGAAACGAAATAGAAAATAACTTGTAGAGATTCTGAGATTCTATATATATTTTGAACTTTTATGTTACTTTATATTCAGTGATCATATATATTTATATTATATAATATGTATAACTAAATTCTTGAATATTTTTACAATAAATTGAGTAAATAAGTACCTAATCAGGGATTATATTGAATCAAGAGACAAACCGCGTTGGCAACTCAATAAGAACTCATTTTGAGATCAACTCAGAACAATGAACTGCCGAAAACTAATGATTCATTCAAAAGTTTCTCAAATCCTTTTAATATTGAGCCTCGAAACCCGCGAGTCAACCAATGAACTATTAATACCGACTTACTTACTTACTTACTCTGTAAACTTGATATTTCTGAACGCTAAAACATTGATTTAGTTAGTTGAATAAAATTCACTCACTTTAGAAATTTTAATATAATCATAAGATTATATATATATAAAAGAATTTAAATGACAGAAATGACAAAGACTAAACATATTTGTAAAACCTATTGTAATTTGATAATTGTTATATAATATGTCAATTGCGTGTTCAGTTAGTAAATAGTAATTGAACATATCTATCAATTAATATATAAACGCGTATTCAGTGGCCAGACGAGGCTCAGAATAGAGTGAAATAAAACAAAGAACTAAAAACACCCCCTGCCGGAACAGGGTGACGTAATTATTAAATTCAAATTGTCCCGACAATCCTGGGCAAGTGAGCCTCGAGCCTCGGAACTCACGGCGCTAAATATATTTAACTAAAGCCTATTCTTAAAGCTATCTATAGTTTCGTCAATATTGAACAAATATATTATACATTTATTTAGTTATTTTACTCAACTTCTCCACTCTACCTAAAAGAAAAATTTGAGTTTCTGGGTACACATAGCAAGATACTTAGGTCTTTCGATAATCTTACTCTGCGCCTTCCTCCTCACTCAACGTCTTTCTTTAAAAAATTTTTTATTGTTCGTGCCATTTTACTATGGAATGCGTTGTCGAATGTTATAAGACAAGCACAGTCTTTGAATACCTTTAAGCGGCTAGTCAAAGATAATTTCCTTAGAGAATGTTCCACTTTTACATAATAACATATATACCATTTCTTATATTTATACTTTTTCTCCTATTTATCACTTTCACCAAACCGTATCTTCCATTATGTATGTTCTTGTTATGTGATCATCGTTATAGTTTATGTAATTTTAGAGTCATTATATTGTTCTTTGTAATTTATTAATATGTGTATATTTTATTAGATGTATATATTTAAATTTATTTTATATATTTTCAAATTGTATTTTGCACCACGTTTCTGATTACGTTTAATTTTTATCAAATAAGATTGTCTGGAAGAGGTCGCTACTTAGCGATAAGATCACCTTGTCAAATGTCTACATACTTCTTTTGACTTTATTTCTATTTATGTGGTGTGCAATAAAGAATATTATTATTATTATTTGTTCTCATGTAAGTACTATGAAGATACGAACTGGTGCGGGATCCTTATTCATGAGCTCTGAGCACTGCGGATTCGCTTCCATATTCATATTCAGTTCAGCATAATTATCCAATCATTGATGAATTAAAATAATAAACTGTTAATTGAGACAACATACAAACATACAAAAGAATATACTCAGTGGAATCTACCTTTTTTTACATCCAACAAGTGATTACTAATAGTCTTGGTCGCACTGAAGAGTTTAAAGCAAATATATTAAACATTTATTAATGGGTTTTAAAATATCAAGTAATATTAATAAATTATTAGTATAACATTAAACCTATGTCGATTATTGAGAAAAGATAGCTTAATGTTAAAAGTGAAGTGTAGGAACAATTTTCTTGACATTAAAGTCCTCACTTCATACTAACGCCATCTGTCGAACCAGATCATATACATTTAAAGATAGATAAACAGACAATAATATTTAAATAAATTATTTATTTAAAGATTCATGTAAAAATAGCAAATTATATTGTATTATCATCGATTATAATAATTTTTAATAAAGAAAGAGATAATAAAATAATTCTTACCATGTATGAACATGATCAAAAGGCCTCCTAAATGTTCTACAATGCACTAACTCACAAAAGAACAGGACTCATGATATTTTTAGTTGCGCAGTATTTTTTTTATTTTTATAACTTAGAATGTTACTGTGGATGTAATTTATTTATTTATAATATAAGTTTTAACGAATACAAAAAAATAAGATTCTCATTAATTATTGATATTTAAATAAATGTAATATATATATTTATATTTATTTATTGAAGTATTATACAGAATTATGCCCATTAAGTTGTATAAATTATTGAAGTAGGAAGCACTATTGCCGTCGGCTTCTTACTTAAAATATTCATCAGCTCACGTGTATTAATATCTTTAGTTACGTAATATTGAAAACTGAATATTCAATATTTATAAAGAAAATATCATGAAAAAAAATGGTGAGTTATTATCTAATCGTATATTATTAGATATTTCGCAAAAAGGGTTAAATAAAATCGAGGAAAACAAAATATTAAAATAAAAACAATTTAATTTATTCGTATCGCATTAACAAATATTTTTTTTCATTCTATAATACATCGCTGGTAATGACATCGAGTTATAATTACAAACTATTAACTATATACAATGGTATGCACTAGCTCAACTAATTTACAATCATAGATTTTACGTCTAAACTGGCAATAAATAAATGAATTAACCGAACCACCCATCACACTGACGACGGTTCCGACCAAACTTAACGATTATAATGAAAGTATCAATATGTGTTAACTACAGCTAAAATGTGACACCTACAAGAAATAATCTCTTTTTGGTACCGTTCTCACTTTACGCACTGACAAATAGCTACTAAACTTATATATTTGAAGACACATCGAAACAAAATCACAGTTAACTAAACTTAACCCTTCTCCGCTAAGGGCCTATCTTCCAACATATTTACAAATCGCTTCATATGAGACACTCGATTTACAATATTTAACTAAGCGTTAATCCGAAACAATAAATAATGTTCATATGATTTTTAATTGTCTTTAACACTTGTACACTAATGCCAAACCCCGAAAGATATATCTCTCAAGGAAGGCAGGTTGGTCTTCAATATATGACGGATACCGGCCGTCTCAGCTGGTCATCGTGCGGGCTGTGCTGAGTGGAAGTCACTGGAGACACGGGCGAGGCGGGCGCTGCACCGTACTGATGGAAAAGAGGAGATGGGAACGGCTTTGGTGGAGCGGCCGGCTGCGTGTATAGTGATGAATAAAACGATGACACAACAGCAGCAGCCGAAGAGGCCGTCGGTAATTTCTCAGTCGGAGTCATTAATTTAGAAAATTGCAAGTGGTCCAATTGATGCGGGAAATACGGAGGCACTGCTGAATATGACAGAGCATCTAAATGTCCAACTGTTGGAGCTGGCCCTGCAAAATACGGCAGAGGGAAGCTGGGGAAAGCTCCTGCGCCCGGTGCGCCTCCGGCCGTGGGTGGTTTGGGCTTCCTTCGTGGCCTGTACTTGTAGTCCGGGTGTTCCTTCATATGAAGAGCTCGGAGCCGTTTAGCTTCGTCGATAAAGGGTCTCTTCTGCATTTCAGACAGCAACTTCCATTCGGCTCCAAGTCGTTTGGAAATCTCAGAGTTGTGCATCTTCGGATTATCCTTGGCAATTTGACGGCGCTGTAGTCTGGACCAGACCATAAAAGCGTTCATGGGTCGCTTAATATGTCCCTCGGACTGCGGTGAGGACGCCGGCAGAGGTTGCGGCGCGCTTGGATACTCCGGCAGCATGCCAGGATGCATAGAGAATGCGTACGGATGATGACTAAGAGTCGACATGTCGATTGTTGTATTCAAACACAAACTTAGAACATTAGCTATGTATGGCACAATGGTGAATGGGCACAGACGAGGAAGCGATTGTGTCGCGTCGAAGTCGGGCGATAGACTGACGGGTGGTTATGGTGCTCGCGTGGGTCTCGCAGAGCGGGAGGCGCGGTTTGGGGCGGCCGAGCTTGTACCAATAGAGGCCTCGAGAAAACAGCCTGCGCCCCTCCTCGCCTAATAGCGCCGTCTCTATTCTTAACTCAATGTTTAATGTTTTTGTCTCCCTCGCAACAATACCCCATGAGCAACGTACAGCTGTTTGAAGGCATATCGTGGGCTCAACACGACTTTATGCATGATATAACCGCTGTAATAGAACTCTTACATTTAGGTTTATTGCTAAGTTTTCGTTCTTTGTCAATAAAAATATAAATATATATATTATTCGGTAAAAGTTTTTGTGAATAGGTTCTATGTACCTAATGTTGTTCTAAACACCTTTTATAGTTTTAATTTAAAATTATTAAACTGTTTTCGTTACTTTCTTATTGATTTACTACTTTTTATCTACTGTTTTATACCTAATTTATATTAAGCATAAGAACAGTATATTTTAATCCATTTTGTTAGAAGAAAGCAAATTTTTTTTTGATTATATGATTTTTTTCTTTTCTCATAAAGTAGCCTAAAGTTCAATATTACTCCGAGAGTCACTGAAACCCTTGAATAAAAAATCAAACTTGTAAAAATTTTACTATAACAACTATTCGCCATTGTACATTGTGCATAAATAAATAAATAAATAAATAATAAATATAAGAGTGAGAAATTAATTATCGTTATTAAAAACATTAAAATTAAACTTTTAACAAATTTGAGATAAATCATATTTTGTTATTAATTCACCTCTGATATTATATTAAAAAAGATATTTAAAATAAAACACTGCAAACTAAAAACAACAATCACCGATGTGGTATAACGATCTTGTTCGGTCGTAAAAGCTAAAGCGTAGCGAATAGAACGAGTTGAGAAACAGTCTTAAACATGTTTCAAGACTTGATACTCTAACAATTTATAAGACTCAATGAAGGAAATATACAATAATAATAATATTAATTTATATCACTGACAATTTATTAATATTTTAATATCTACACAAATAATACTAACACTCAATTCTAATTTTTATATTAGGTTTAAATCTATATCAAAAATAATATAAAAATTTTGTTTGAATACATAAAAAGTCCCAGGTTTTTCTCTAAATTAACTCGTAAAACCTGACACATCAATACATAAAGAGACTATTGTAGAGGCGTCAGGCACGCTTCAAATTATTATTATCTTTAAAGCATTTTGCGGATAAAAACAATAGAACACTAACGGGACGACCACCATAAAAATATTAGACAATCATAAAATATCTTCTTCATCACATACAGGGTCGAGTTCTACAAAATAATCAAAAGTGAACTCTGTTTCATTGGCAATGAGATTCAAAATATATAAAAATAATTCTCAGTGTACCATTGTCAATGCTTCTAAGAAGCTCCTTTATGAGTATAATAAAATAATTATTTCCTAAGTTAAAGCGCATTTCTCGTTATATTTTTATAGCCTGTTTGCGAGACACTATTGTGCTTTTGTAGGCTCTACTTCTCTATAACAGTTTGAATTGCTTTAAAGCTAGAACTTCATAAAGAGGCTTAGTTTATTAATATTGATATATTTATTTGTTTGTAAATAATGAATTATTTAAAGCCTACCTAACTCCTCCATAGTCTACATTAGATTGTTCTATAACCTAGATATATAAATTTCATTTTTACCTAGATCAGTTAGTAAATTTTAATTTATAATAGTAGTAGTAATTTCGATAATCTGCATTTGTATACTATGAGCTTTTGCAAAATATTATCTAATATAAAATGTTGATAAAAATTATAAACCTAACGCCATCTGTTGAAAACTACTTCAAACATTGCATCTTAAAATAATTTCTAATGTCTAATTTAATTATTTGTACTATTCTAAAATAAATATTTAAAAAATATTGAAGTATTGAAAAAGTAACATGTTATTAACACTACATTATTAAATTAAAATAAGACATATTATTAAAAAAAAATACACTCTTCACAGGCCATTCCAATAAGTCTTATAATCCATATATTACAATTATAAATATACCTGTTCATATTTCATATGAATTTTCTTCAATAACATCTAAATGATATTCACTTAGTTCAAGTGTCAATTATTTGTATAAAGTTTTATAAAGTTAACAAATTAAAGAACTCGTTATAATTTCGTCAAAAGTCAAAATTTCTTTCTTTTCCTCGATTGCTATAATTATGGAAATAATAAAAAACATTAGGCAAGTATATATGTACAAAATACAATTAAATAATACAATACTTTGTTGCCGGCTTGCTTGCTATTAAAAAAAGTTTTTACATAATAAACTGTTAAAAATGCATTTATTACTTTTATTAATGTAGTTATTATACTTAGTATATATAATATAGATTCACTCCCAAAACTCGTCTCAAGTTTAAAAGAATCCATTCAAAAAATTTATAACATATTTTTAATTAACTCATATTGATTATTATTAAAAACTGACTTTATTTTTACCTTATCATTATAACCCAAAAAAAAAACTGATTTCACTAAAAAGTTTATGTTAAAAATCAAGTGTTATGTACAATTAAATAAGAAAGTAACCAAAATACCAAACATTATGCTAATTAGCATATTTTTATTTTATAAATCCTAAGTTAATGAAGTTATCATCAACTTACACTAAACATTAGTTTTATATTTAAACAAAACAAATTTTATTTTAGGTAAACAACTCTTTCAATTATTCTATGTAAACCAAAAATGTATAAAATGCAAAACCAACGTTGCAAAAAATTCTTATTCAGACAGGTTACAATGAAAATAAGCCCTAGAGTTCTTTGCGCCATCTATAACAATATTATAGAACTTATAAATAATTCTCGCACCTAATTACTTACTACGACGCTACGACAATACCAAGCCTCTGCTTCAATAACTAACTACTATCTCTCTCGCACTATACAGTGAAAGAAAGAGATGTAAAATATAAAGCTAGTTAGTTTTCGCTCAGTTCGCATTGACAACAATGGCGGGTCGCAGCCTTATTCGCCCTATCTTCCTATTTTAATTTACTCAAATTTCCCTCGACACCTCACTCGACACACTAGATTTTTATGTCGAGTTCAACTATATTTAAATCTACTTTATTACACTTTAAACTTTAGTAAATAATAAAAGTAAATAAAGCCACAGTTTATCAAATATTTATCTCGAAAAATGTATCAAATAATTATGTTCACAAAATATAAAATTTTTGATATAATAAAAAATTTCAAATATTGTTTATTATTATATAAATTATATTAATTTAAAATTAAGTACACTTTATCCTATATTTATACCTAATAGCAGAAATTTTGCTTAAACAACCTCTTATTTCTCTATAAATAAGCCAGTAAAGCCCTGTGTATAGTCGGTGTCACCGGCCCATCCTCTATGGAGGATCTATTATTTTTAAGCAATGCACTTCGTTAATACTCTCCAACGATACACAATGTGTGTTCGTGTGCGTGCAATGCGGGCAATCACAATAATGTACCCATTGTAGATAGAATCATATATTTTTTTAAGATTATCCAATTAACTTAATGTTGTTTGGACGTTTTTTACTGATTATTATTTTATATATAATTATGTGAAGCGATGATAAATTTGAATCTTTTATGTATATTATTTACATTATTACAATTACAAAATGTATATATTTTTTTACATATATTTAATGCTATTATTAAATTTTCAAATTATTTGAGTATTTTTCAAATGACCCTCCTACCTTCTTTGGAAATTATTTAAAAAAAAAAACAGTCGCATTAGTATCGATTGTTTAAAATTCAAAATCCAAAAACAACGTCAAAAAAAAAAGTCTGACATCGGATGTTTATAAAACTTCATTATATCTAAACAAAGCAAAAACACCAGATTTTAAAACACTAATAAATGTATAAAGAATCTAAACAAAACAGTATGTAAAAACCTTACCGCAATAAACATGTTTTGTTCATAGATAACTGTTAACACTATTAACATACGTCATTTTAATATAAACTCTATTCGTCTATAATAGAGTAGTAAATCGTTTAGGATTAAATAGTTTCAGTTATTATGTTATTGTACCTTAAAATGAGGTGTTGTTTTTTTTTAGCCAACAAACTGTCAAAGCAAGCGCACCTTCAGTATATGGAGTACAGAAAAACTATTCACCGTTTGAAATACCGAAGAGATAAATTATCGAATGTTTAAATTGTAATAAAAAATATATATATATATATATATATATATATATATATATATATATATATATATATATATATTTTTATATATATATATATATATATATATATATATATATATTTTTATATATATATATATATATATATATATATTTTTATATATATATATATATATAAAGAAACGAATATTTGTCGTTGTGGCGATCGCTTCTGTTTGAATTAACATGTCCTAGATGCAGGTATTGCAGAGTGAGAGCCGTCTGCGTCTATAAGGAAATAATTTTAAACTGAAAGTTAGAGTTAAGACTTGTGTTCAAAATTACGCTTTTTTAATGTACAAAGTAATATTTCTTCAAAGACAGCAGAATTTTATTTTAATTGTTAAATTTCCTAACACTTAAAATGAGACATTGGTTATGAAACCATTAAAGCCACCCAATTCAAAGAGATAATACAAATATCTATAAATATATAAGCTAGCTACAAAGTCTAATATGAACAAATCGTAAGCTAAGAGATAAAATATATTGAGATTTAAAATCATTGATAAGTCACTGAAATCACTTTTAAACTAAATAATTCAAATAATATCATATAACTTATTCATACTCTAATATAATTACTTAGAGTACCAATTCTTGCTAAGTTGATATTTTTGCAAAGTTTCTAATTAACTCTAGCACAATGAGCGCGCCACACATTAACAACACCGAGGGTGACAAGAAGTGTCACTAGTACTTCCTTTAATTATTTACAACTTATTAGCAATCAAGCTAACTTAGCCTCTATCACATTAAAAATAAGATTCAAAAGTCTGTCTTAAAATATCTAACAATAAAACTGTACCAAATATTAGCGTTCAAAAATATGCTCTAATTATGACAGATTTATGTTGAAATTCATTTGTCGCAACATACAAAGTTGCATAGGGTTGTCACAAACAAGTTCATTATGCACTTAGACAATTAGTGTACGCCCGCGGCCGGTTCGTCATTGTCAGCCCTGGGCCTTTCCGCTGTACCTTCCTAGACCCTACCACCTATTTGATTATGCTCATTAGGAGATAAGAGGACTTGGGTTGAAAGACGCGTCGCAGATATAATAGCCTATAGATACAATATGACACTAGCCCCTTTTAGTTTTAAAACAAGAAAAAAAACTAAATGGCTGTTACGTACAAAACATGGAATGTAAAGTTTGACTCTTTTATTCACTGTTTGAAAAATTATTAAAGTCGGAGTCAGAGCGCTGGATTTTAATTTTGAATTACATTTTGTTTTATCTCATAGATCTCATTTACGAGGAATCATATATAAGAAATAATGCCTTGTAGTACTTATCTCTTTGTTTTAACATATAATAATAGTTGAGACGAATTTAAAAAAATAACACAATACTCAACACTAAAATCTTGAACATATAACAACTATTTAGAGAGTGTTTTACATTTCTAAACACCACAGTTTCAATTTTCTAATTCGAATTATAACACACGCTGGATGCACAGCTCGTATCTATGCATGCGAATTCCGGATATAACCAGATCCAAAACCGGTTACAACCGAACAAATCCGGTTAACGGATCAATGAAAGCGCCTCGGACGGGCTGGCGTATGCGGTCATGTTTAGATATACGGAGATTCAGACATTTGTAAACGAGACTCTATATTTAGTTCCAGCACAAATTGCTAGTAGTTTACCTAAATATTACTAAGTTTTGAATATTCTGACACGAAAATTGGAATGATACTATTAAATAGAATAAATGTTCTCAAGTTCTGTATATATAAATAAACAGACATCACTTTCAAATGCTATATTTAGTATTATAATATTATTCAATTTATTTTATAAAATATATAGCCTTGTTTTTATAAAATTCATTTGTAAAATATATTTAAAAGATTAAATAACTCGATACCAACTGTGTTTGCTAAGTATTGAATTTGAAGTATAAAAGACATCAGAAAAACTCTACGCACCCTGTCATTACATAACACTGCGACCGACAAATAACAGTGTTTTCAGAACATGTACAATGGTTACAAGCAGTTTGGAACACGCCCCATCCGCCCCCGAACTAATCACAGTGCTAATTTATGGCAACAAATCGACCACTGTCGCCACAATCTATCAACTGTGTGGCGACTAAATTGCTTGTTTTCACACACTTGATTATGTTGGTTAATAGCTGGATGCGCGGCTGCGGTATTTTCAGATTTAGTTTCATTATTTTATATATCTAAAATAATATATTGTTTAAAAGAAATTAAAAATAATTTATAAATTTTGAATTTAGTTTATTTGAAAATTATATTACCCAATATTCTTTATATAACTGATTCTATATTTTAATATTATTTTGTCAATTTGTTTGTTTGTTTTTGATTTGAAAATGGCTTATGTGGTAAGCTGCTTTATATACCGGATACTTAAATAGCAACGACATCAACTAGTTCATAATTTATATATATATAAGCTTCTTATAATAATTATGAAATATCTCTTCATAATTGCAGGGTATTTTGCAAAAAGCTACAAAACTATTTACTATTTACTTGTGTATGTTCTGTCATTTAATAATCAGGTAGTCTAACATTAGTCCTGAATACAGATAATGATTGAAAAAAACAGTATAATATTATTTTTTTTTAACCACGAAAATACCAAATGCTTTGGGTTAGATAATGTTTTTTTATTAAAAACAATAATGTAGATAATAGCCACACATGACAAAGAATACGGTAAGAGTTCCTGTAATGGACCTGTCTATTAAACCTAATGCCAGCGCTGAATTTCAATAACCTTATTCCCCGACCGACAAAACCTGTAATTAAATTTTGACAGATTACTAATACTGAAGCACCTAATAAGATTCAGGTAAAATAATAATGTAAATATATACATTCAGGCATGTATAAATAAATAAATTTACAGTAACTGGAGAAAAACAATCAAAAATCAAGTTCGAGTTCACGCCGCGATTCCGACATATTCAAGAACTATTGCTTAGAAACTAGTCGGGCGAAATCGGATAATCATAACGTGAGTACAGCCGGATAATTATAATTAATAGTAATCATGGATCATGAAAATGTACATACAAAAATAACAATCGTATAATTATGATAAAAAAAACTTAAATAGTATTTTCTTAGATTTTCTCGAGTACACATTTGAAATAAAACTATTAAAACTCGCGTATAATTTGTTTACATTTTGATTTTAACCCGATGTTTCGAATATTTTGCATTAATCGTGTTCACGGGTAGACGAGATGAAAGTGTCTGTCAGAAAGTCAGTTAATTAATCATCTACCTCCAACGGTTCCTTATTTGCGGGCATAGAGTTCCGGATGTTGACAAAACGCACTAACTGTATCCTGAGGTCTGACAGTGCGGTCACAGACGTGAGACTTTACAGTATTTATGAGTGGGTCCCAGGTGTTAGAAAGGCTCCAACCATCTTCTCTATTGAAATTAGGATATTTTTTAATTTCAATAGCCTCGCGAATCATTCTTGGTATGTAGCGGGGGTCCCTAGCGAGGATTTGTGGTTCATCAAATCTAATATAATGGTTGGGTTTGTCTATGGTATGTTCACACACTGCAGACTTCGATGTACGCCTATTCTAAAATCTAATTCTAATTCTGTTTAAGTAGGCTTATAAATATAGTCAAACATATATTGTTGTATATAATTATTCAGCTAAGCTCTCTGTGAGTCTTCTCTGCATCCTTTGTGCACGCATCAATCAAAACCGGTATATCCGAAAATTTTCAAATTTTGCACACTCATAAACATCAGGTTGGTTGTGGTTTTGAAAATAATTAAAAAAAATAAACATAAAAGTGTAATAATGTGTTTCATCTTGAAAAATAGTTGAGGACAGAATGCGTCGACGTTTTGTAAATGTAACTTCGGTGATGTTGGCACCTCGTTTCGCTCAATATGCTAACACATACCGAGATTTTGCGAGCGCAGCGAGTCAAAATTGAGGTCTGGTTGGCGCTCCTAGTGAGTAAGTTGAAGTTATTGACTTGAAGTCCAATCCAAGCTGCGTGAACCGGTCCATTCAACAGTAGCTAATCTCGCTATCAGCCGGCATCTCGAATTAAATACAAACTTTGTTGAACAAAACTACCGAGCTCTATATTATCTGATCGTGGCTCGTAAATAGGAATTGTTCCAGAAACAATGGACGAGTCGAGAGGTTCTCATATGGGGGAATGAACACTCGACTGGAGTACGATGTAATCGATATTATTATTGATATTTACACCTAATTGTTACATTGCTGTGGTTAGCCGTAGCTGAAAAATATATGTTACGATAGAGCTATAATTATAACTAATTATAATAATAAACAAAATAATTATTTCATATTAAAAGTATTATAAGTTAAAATTAAAATATGTAAAATTAAAAATTGAAAAGATATTACATCTTTATGAGGAGTTCTAATTAATATAATAAAGGATCAAAAACACCTTGATTATGAAATTATAGTGAATAATTATTTTATTATTTCTATAACAAAATATAGTACTCAAACATATCATATGTCTTTTTGATTCCGAATTGCAGTTTCCTATTACTTTATAGAGAAATAAATATTTTTTTACAGATCAATTATTTTTAATATGAATGAAAAACGTCTTACATAATCTGTATATTGCAGATGTTGTCCTTGTTTAACGAAAGCGTAAATTACTTATGATTTTTTTTTATTTCCAGAAAATCCAAAAACTTCTGTTCACGGTCAGCTGACCCGTCGCAGAGGCCTCGGGTGCAAATCGAATCATTACGCCAAATTGAGCGTTAATTCGCGGGGCGACACCCGTGGGACCAGCGCTCGTAGAGACGGACTTCTGAGTAGGGAGACCATAGCACGGAGATATACAGTACTTACAAATAATAGGGATTGATTTATCAATAATTTATCAATTAATTCTTACGCCTAAAGCCTAGATATCATAGAAAATATTCTTGTTAGTAATTTTTATGTGTCAAAAATAACATAAATTAATAATAAAACTATCAAGAATAATACTCCAAATTGTAAAACTATAAAATATATCTGTTATAATCCAAATAACGTACTCATGCACACCCTAACTCCAACGGCTCCCTCTAGCGTTGCTACCAAAACATCACCCCATGAGAAACCGCGGGCACTACTCGCCACTTGAAGATGTAATCGCGCCTTTTTTGTTTTCTCTTTTTCAATTCCGATTGTTTCTCAATGCAATGCCGGCCAGTATTTAAAAAGTTTTTTCTAAAAGGACTTTCAAGTGTTTTTCGAGTGTCGATATTGAACCTCTTTGAATATTTTTACTTTTGCGGAACAAAACGTAATTAGTGATTGTAGTTCGTGCGTTTTTATTTGAAATGAAATGGATTCTTTTAATATTTTCAAAGGATATCTCGAGGGTCCTAAGAAATATGAAGTTTCATGAGAACATACAAAGCAACCTTCATAATTCAGAAGTCAAATGCGAACACTAATTGTTTATTAATATTTATATATTAACGTCAATACTGAAGTATAAAGTTATATAAAACATCCAGCCAAGAGAATCAACAGAAAATCACAATATAAAATAATTGATAATAATAAACAATATTAATATAATGGTATATAAAACTATAAAATAAAAAAAGTCAATGAACAAAGCTGATAAGCTCTCCATTCTCAGCGAGGACGTACAATTCCAAACGAAGTTCTCTTATCTGGTAATGTCTGTCGTATTTCGATTACATTTCAATGTCCGTGCCGTTTCCGATCAGATCTCTTTCGATGGACGTTTTTAAACCAAGGATAATATTCATTTCATTTTTATTTTATCGTTTTGTGACAGTTGTACATTTAACAAAAGCAAGTTAATTTATTTTTTGAGTCGCATTATATAAATACAAATAAATGTAAGCTAAGACACTTCAGTTGCACCTGCTGAAAAGAAATAGCAAAAACGTAGAACTGCGCTTTAGTATCGATTACGTATATAATTCAATCAAAACTAGTTAGCAGCGTGCGGCTGGGAACAAAGCCAAAAGATCGCTACTAAAAAAGCGCGCGCAAAATTTCCCCATGCAAAGTCTATGGGAAAAATTAATTTTTTGACTAATTACTGCAATTAGGCTAATGAGATTTGAGAGTTGTCACTATTTTTCAGCAGTGTAGCATAATGAGACCTTTGATTTGAGCCATCAACGATATTTTTCCCTTTAGTGGTTCTCGAGCTACAGTGTGCCAACGAAATCGCTTCCTGCATTAATATATAAGATATTTTATATTGTGTTAATTACATTATTGTAACAACTTGTGTATTTTCCAAACTGTTGCATAATATAAGTTTAATAAAGAAATAAACCTTCATTCAAATTTGTAAGTAAATAAATGTAGAATAAATAATTCACATTGTAGAATAAATTAAATTCATAAACTGCCACTTCTGGTAGTTTGTTCTCTCCTTGACGTTTCTAGCAGTCTATATGTTATTACCTTTATCAGGACGGAGGAATCTATTTAATTATTATTTAAAAAATCCTAAACATAATCCTAAAGCCTTGCAAAATAAATATCAAAATAAACGCCGACAAAGCGACAATACCACACCCAAAACCATTTTTTAAGTTATAAAAGGCTTTTTCTTTCATTATATCAAATATGAGTTGTCGGATGTTTTGGACTCTATTGGTATGAGCTGAGGGTGCGTCCTGACTGCTGCTTACACTGGACGGATGCAGGTTTTTTGACAAATGACCAGCTGTGATTTGTCTCGTCACTCGCGTAGGGCGGCCTTACAAAGATTAAAACGCAGATGTCATACAATATTATCAATAATTATACAACTATAAAAGAGATTTTTATATTTTACACTTTTATATTGAATATATATTTTGACAGTTTAAAAAAAAATCGTTTTATAAAAACATGCCAGTTTTCCATAGAAATAAATAAATGAACTCGATAAATGTATTCATAATCCAATCTCACTGATGATAAAAATCTTCAAATGAATCTAAAACAGAAGTTCCATTAAAAACTATTTATTTTTTCTGTCAGCTCTATCTGTACTTAGTCAGTGCCCCCCCGGGCGGGCCCAGCGGTCATAAAGGATGTTATGATGTGACGTCATTTCCTCCACAAAGAGACGTGTACGCCACCATTTCCGTCTAATGCCTTTCCCAGCATTAATATAATACCTTATTGTACCGAATTATTTTCATTTTTGGCTTTTCTTATCAAAGAAATACCTTCACCATTTTGTGTATTTGTTATATTATAGGATTACTTGAGAATAGATTTGTAACATAATTAGATTGAATATGAAAATACTTTTCTTGAGATTATTTATAACATATTATTATTATATTAAAATATGAATATTACATCTATAGCTACTTCCAGTTAGTTTTAATTAAGTAATATCGTTTCATTATTTAATTTCAACTTATAAAAATCGCAACTTAACTCTAAAAGCATAATAACTTCTCAATAAAGTAAGTGAAATTTTATTTGTGTCACAATGAGCCATTTAACCACGAACTGGTATAAAACCTTCATTAATCTGAAAGGCTTTCAAGCCAATCTCATTCATTCAAACTCGATCACTTAGCATTTCTGTCGAGTGAATGAAATGAGACAAAGTTGCTTCTAACTTAATCGCAGCTCGATTGAATTCAAGATATTGTAAGATTCATTTGAATTGGTAAGTTTCTTTTTTGTATAAGTTATCTTATCTTTATTTGGTTTTAAAGATACAATTGCTTCATAATTACATGTTAATACTACTTCTTTTAATTGAAAATATAGACTGCCTTACTCACAATAAACAAATATTTATAGCTAGAGGGAAATATTCACTGTTTTGTCACTTTCTCACTAACGATCAAAGGTTTGAAAGTAACAAAACAGAAAATATGTTATAGCTGAGTATCGACCCTTCTTTTGATTTTTCATTAGCATATTTTGTGTCGGTGTAGATTATTACATATTATTCCTCACTTATTCCTTCTAGTCTACTCACGTTCCACTGGTCTTCTTCAATCATCTTCTTCTCATATTATACAAAATTGCCCCTTCTACATTACTTTTATCACTGCATTAAACCGTAAAACTACATGTACATAAGGAATGTAAGTACAGAATTTTTGACTAAATTTGAATTAACGAAATACCAACAGAAAATACATGGTTACTTGAGCAGGCATTTTAATAAGCTACTAACCATATTTAACTATAAAATATTTATAATGTTTTTTATTAACACAACGACCAATGTCAAAAGCCCGCACTATATATCTTAAGATAATTTAAATCTAAAAGGCAATAATCCGGCCGCAGGACTCTGTCTCATTAACATATCATAAAATATGGTCTTCTAGTAAACTATTAGACAAAGAGAAATGAGTATTTGTAATAAATGTTATAAACTATTTTATACTAGATTATATATTTGATGGAGATGAGCAAAGCGAAGCTCTTGCTGGTCTTGCTCCTAGACGAATAATGGTAGGATGTCGAAAATTGTCAGAGTTGTCGAGGACAGTGACTTATAGGTCCTGAAGTTTTTAAGGGACATTTGTGATTATAGTTTTTTATTAAATGGTCAAAGTGTGTCCCATAGAGTTGCATGTGGAACGTTTTGAAATCGTACGCGCGAGTTCTTATTAGGCTTAAGATTATAGACACATTTAGTCTGCTAATTTTACAAGTATGCAAAGGTTCGCTCACCTCACCCGCCGTGCACAATGGCGGGCCAAGTATTATAATTAAATACTTAATTCAATCACAAACAATTCTATAAATAATAATATCACAATAAAAATCACTTACATTATCATAAAAAATCGATCAAGTATAATTTGTCACTAATAGCTAAAATCAAGTTATTCCATAGAAAAACTCTCATAAGAGATCCAAGATCACAATGGGGGTGTATTAGCGAAATGTCTGAAATGAATAGTGTACGGAACCTATTACAGCCGTGTCAAATGAGTCGGAACTCGGCTAAGTGGTGGGCAGTGTTTGTTTATATGTTTGCGTCATCTACAATGGGGTTAACTCATAACTCCTGGGGTCTTTATGGAGTCTGATTTCCGCGCTGTTAGTTTATGATTTAGTGTTATTTGGTTGCGTCTAATGTTCTTCTGTATAACTATTTATTTTATACTGGTTGTGCAGCGCGGACTGACCCGTATAAAATATAGAAATAGTTCAGAACTACCGTCCGCATTTGACCTGGGAAATAGAAGACACTTCAAACAATCATTAACCTATCTATCTACTGATCAAAGGGTCGTGATGTAATATTATATTATAGCCATTATTATATTAATTTAAAAATATTTTTGTAATAGTTCCACATTAACATCTTCAAACAAAAATCAAATTTTTAATGTTTATTACATTACACCACAGAATTTTTAAAAACATAATTTCACAAAACAAAATATATTTAAACATCGTAAGCAATTTAAAAACAAATGCCTCAATTTAAACAATCTGTTTGCCCCAATCTTTATGTCAAACAATATTCCCCAACCGGCAGATGTACAAACAAACACAATCGATCGTATTCAATTAGCGTTATTTAACACCCTTGTGTTATCATTTTTAATTGAAATACATTTTATTATTTACACACACATTACATATACATTATTTGAGATTATAATTATTTAACATCCTTTCTCTATTTTTTTGTTGCAGTGTCCTAACTCGGTAATATAGTTAAGCCATTTCTCTCCTAACGAATTAAAAACAATCTTCAATGCAAGTTGTATTTGACTGCAAAATTCTAGTTTAGATAAAGGTTCATTTGTCAAAAGAAAGGTAGACATAAAAGCCCAGTATCATAGTTTTTGCTATACAATTCCTTTACAAAACGCAAACAACACAAAGCGATCTAAAACACAGCTGAAAAGCCTCTATAAAATATCCCGCCTTTCAGCGATTCGGAGGGAAGTTGTTAGACGCTTCAGAGCATAAATACCTTCTAACAACCGAAGTTGAGTGTTCCGATGTGATGTTACTTGAGAGTCTATATCTGGATATGGAATGACAACAATTTTTCTTCATCATTTATGAGTAACATATATGTTATATAAAGCAACATATTCACAATAGAGATATATGTGTTTACATAAATGTAATATTTAATTTGTATTTGTTATTTTAAATCTGATATTCATGTAATGTAGATGAAATCTCAAGCAAATATAACAAAGGAACGTCAAATATGAAAAGCATCAACACTAGAATACTTCCAGTCTATCTGCTATACATCTTCGCACGTCCCATTTTCCGCATACAACTTTTGGCCCATTTGCGACTTGCTTCAATGTACAGATATCACCGACCACTTCAACTTAGAATGCTTGATGCCACTCTGATCTCTATGGAGAATGTTATAAAGTATCGTTTCGCCTAAATTTATTTTCATAGCTGAAACTCCTATTATGCTTCACTATTCGCAGGAAAAAGCGGGATTCTCAGTACGATTCATCCATCATTCATTCTTCGCGAGCGGTGTGAAAGACGCCGTGACGATTATGACGTTCGCTTAGGTGTGACAAGTATCACATGCAGGCGACAAGACTCCTATCACATTGTGATAGACGCTATTTTACTTTGCATAACGGAGTCACTTGCTTTGTAGTGCTTTAGACACTTTTGTACTGGATACGGAATAGTAAGCTTCGTATCTAATGTAAAAGATTCACACGTATGCTCTCTGCCAATGGTTTTAAAGCTCATTATTGTTTGAAGCTGGATGTTTGGTAAATCGTTTCGAAATTAAAATTAAATAGTAACTAAGCTGTCATAAGTCTCCAGAATTGTATTTTTAATTTTGGCTCTTATCTATTAGTACAGTATGCTATTCTATCTCAAGTTTTATAGAATAATCTACGTGTTGGAAGATGATGACTCAGTGTGGATGTCAAATTCTTTGTTTAACTGAGGGTTTTTTCTAACAAATCATAAAAAGCAACTCGGAATTCTTATCTCAAACAATAAAATTGGTATTAAATTCAAAGAATGTAAAAGAAGAATATATTTACCTATTAAATTGGATGAAATCATTAGCGAATTGTAGAGTAAACGTATATGCTGTGAATTTCAAAGTTATATAAATATATCAATAGCAAGAGCAAGAGTTAGAACTTGAGGTAATTTTCCAAGAACCGAAAGGTAACAAACACAGGAGGGTTAAATTGTTTTATAAATGATAATTAAATCGACAGTTATGAGGTTTCATCAATTTACTGGAAAATTAAAGTAAGGAATTAAAAAAGTAATTAATTAGTATTTGAAACTTGTGCTATTTGTAGCTTAAAATCTTCAACACAATATAAATATAATAATATTTTTTTGAATTTAATAGAAAGTTAAAAATATTACAAAACTAAATACGATATGTAAGTTTATACGGTTTCTTTTTGTTAAGAAATAATGAAATAATCTTAACCTTCTCAAATAGCGATACGATATATATAACTGTATCTTAGGATAGTCAAAAGAAGTAAAAAAATATTTACTACAAATTAACAGCTCTTTATACAGACTGAAGAAACATTAAAGAAAAAACTGTTTAAAACGATAGCAATTTTAACAAACAGAATTGGGCCGAATTCAATAAAGCCCTTCAGCGACGTTCAGTAAACAAGTTGACGTCAAGTGTAAACTTGGTAATTATAGATTTTCATTCTCTTATAATTCGGTTACACTTATGAGGCTTACAAAACAGTAGTAACGCGATACAAATAAAACTGGTATCTTTTAATAACATTGTAAAAAATATTATGATGAATAATTACAGAAAACTCTGATAAACATAACCATTGAATTTAAATCCTAAACACCCTTCTGCAAACATTCAATCAATTACTAAGATACCCATCAATCCTTGAAACCGTGGCGTCATTGTAGACACATTATTCTTGCTTCTTCCGACGTAGCCTGCGAATCATCGATGGATCGTTTTGGTCCAGGAAGTGACAGATTTGAGCTGGAAAATATTTTTGTTACCCTTGAATTACGAATTTTAGGGTTCAGTCTTATAAAGTGACAAAAAAAACTCCATTAATGGTCATTTAATCACAATTTTTTTAATAATTTATAACAAAACAGCTATACTTTATTCTTTTATTAACTGTAATATATTCTTCTACGATGGTATTTATATTAAAGTTATGATTACATATATTTTTTGTAATTATAATGAAACTCATTCTCGTTACAGGTTTCATAATATGTAAACCTTTTTGGATAAACGCACAACAAGAATAATGAGTTTAATGTTATACATTTCATATTTTCTACATTTGGCATACATATGTATATAATAAAATTTTTAACTTGGACTACTGAACACTGAACGGATAGTGGTAAGATATCCTCGCGACGTCTTCAGGAACATAATGCAGATTAGGATACGCCTTCACCATCATTTGCTGGTTGACAACGGCGAAAGGCCTCGGTGAAATACTCTCTATTGATGGTAAGGGCCTCAAATCCAGACTTGGCAAGGCCTCCTCTTTAGGCCTCATCGGTGACATGAAAGGGCCCTGACTTATGGGTACCGTGTAGCTTATCACATTGTTGTACATGTATTGGGGATCAGAATAGTTGATGGGTATCGGATAATTCGCCTCAACTCTTGGCTCTATTTCTACGAAAGTTTCTCTGGTGGAGTACAAATGAGATGGGTTTCCGTACACTGAAGGGTCGAGTCTGTTCTTGCGACGAGGTCGGTATTTGTAATCTGGATAGTCATGCATGTGTTTTAGTCTTAACCTCTTTGCCTCGTCGATAAAAGGTCTCTTCTCGGCATCTTCTAAGCTCTTCCATTCTAAGCCGAGCCGTTTTGATATCTCCGAATTGTGCAGCTTGGGATTCATCATGGATATCTTCTTTCTTTGAAGCCGAGACCACACCATAAACGCATTCATAGGACGTTTTATGTGATAAGGGTTTGAATTTCTTGATAATTTTGACACTGGCTTTGCTTCTGATGGAAGCGACATGGTTTCGATATTATATACTCATTTTATTTGTATTGAAACTGATAATAATTTTTAGCAACACATTTCAGGATATGTAATCAAATAGACAGACAACCAAAGAAAAAGTAATGATTACAAAAGGCTGCCATAAATCGGCGTGTAAGGCTATCAAGTCCGCGACCGGACCTGCACTGATGAACGGGTCCGGAGCCGGTTAACTCTGAACGCTGTCATTAGACCAACAATGCTCATCGCACAATAGGAACGACAATTTTCCATGTATTATTTGCTGTTGAATAAAGAGCGGCGACAATGCATTGATTGCTCACAAATTGTCAAATGATACTGCCGTATGTTTTGTCCGCGGCGCGCCTGTGAGTGAACTATTAAACAATCTGCGGTAATCTTGTACTGTGGTCGGATGATCCTCTCTTTGTTCAGACGAAATCAAAAGAATAAGTATCGATAGAATGAAAAAAAGTCTAAAAATAGTCAACGAAGTAATGAGAAAAGTGGCATGAATTTCTTGATTTCTATAAATGCTCTGGAATGGATGGAATCAAGTCATGTAAGTGTCCACAGAAGTAAGTATAATTTCGATAATAAACTAACTAAACATATTATAGACTTATAGTACTTACCTATGTAATTCTTTACCATTTCTACGTCAGATTAGGATAATATTAACTCTATAGTCAATGTTATCCAAAATCTCAAACACATATAATAGCATACAATTGAAATGTAGATTAGAATTGCGAGTTTACCGAGGTAAGGTGTGGTTTGATCTTTCCCTCATAATACTCTATTGATATCAGCCTCCATAGATCAATGATTGTTGCCGAGCCTTAGTCAGCCAACAAATTCCAACGCAGTGCTCTCATTGTATAATTCGAACTATTTTACAATTGCCAATAATATAGCAAAAATTACTTATCTGCAATTCAATAATTGCCCTTAGGTGGTGTCTTCATAATTATAAAAAACAAAGATTTTCATAATTTCAATAAATACTTCTTAATTCTGATCAATTATTTATCAAAAACAATTTAAATATCTAAGTATATAAGCAATAAATATATAATCTAGCGAAGGCCTCGATACTATCTAATAATAATTTGTCAAAAATTTTCTGTCTTATATATTAAACACTACTTTGACTATTGTACCTATATCATATTGTAATGTTAATGAGATAATTATGACTTACACTTTTTGGTTGCTATAGATGCTGGCATATATATATGCCATGCTGCTAATGAAATAACTGCTTTAGTATAAAAATATTTTAAAACTTCCAAGTAAGTAGATAGAAGCAGGACTACAATCAAGAAGTAAAATACTTTGGTATTTGAGGATCCCTGAACTTGATATCTGAGGACTGTTTATTTTTATGTTTTGGTAATAGAAGCCCGGAAAGTTAAATGCTATTTCCAAAAACAAACTATTCTTAATATTTTATACATAAGCTTCATTCTCTAACCCCTTGAAAAAAGTCTTTTTTTGACTGCTTGGTCGAGCAACATCTAAGCGAAGCTACTAGAAAAGGAAACTATATAGAAAAAAATTTGGGAATGACAGAAATCATCGGTATAAAGCAGCCAAAAATTAGTATTATATAAAAACTTCAGGTATATTTTTTTGTGATTATTAGCCAAAGTGTATTGCTATTTATTTTTCATATCAATACTCTAGTCACTAAATTATTTACACTTATAAACAGGCAGGGCCGGGATATACGATTGAGTTAGTGGTACAGTCAGCTACAAAAGTCGATTACCATATTTAAAGTTTCAAAATAGCTATATATTAGATAAAAACTGCTGAACATAAAAAACGCCAATATTGAATGAATATCATTAAAGTTCAAATTATAATTGACCCATATTTATAATTTGGTCATTGTCACGGAATGAAAGTTGAGACAAAGAATATATCGTCCCTTTCTTTGCATTTGATTTTATAACACTGATGACTCTTTACAAAAAGAATATATTAATGATTTAGAAACAGTATTTAATTTTTTATTTTTATTTATAATAAATAATAGATGATTCATTTTTACTTACAGTACTTCATTTAATTAAATTCTACTTTATGATGAAAATAATGTATTTTTAAAGTGGCAATGTTAGTAATACCTTTCTAGCTATTGTCACTTAGAACAATAACAAACTTCAAAATTCGTTAAATTAAATAATATCTGTTAGAAACATGAGATATGTTTGATTTATTTGACAACTTGATATTTAGGTAATTTGAGCTCTAATTCTTTGATGTTTATTCAATATAGGCTTTAGTAATGTTCAGCAGTTTTCATGTAATATAGTGTATAGCTATTTTTAAACTTTTAATATGGTCATCGACTTTTGAAGCTGACTGTACAATCGCTAAGCATGGAGAGTGCCACAATATTTAAAAAGATTAAAAATATATATATTTTTTATATATTTGCAAAATAAAAACTAAGGTTGCGCTTTAGTTAAATTTTGCTTCATCTTAAAAGTAGAATGAGGTCGGAACTAATATTATATGTGAAAGAT
Source organism: Mechanitis mazaeus (assembly GCA_959347395.1). Classification (NCBI taxonomy): domain Eukaryota; kingdom Metazoa; phylum Arthropoda; class Insecta; order Lepidoptera; family Nymphalidae; genus Mechanitis; species Mechanitis mazaeus. The sequence continues at coordinate 15,138,642 of OY365743.1, forward strand.
GCTAGTGCTAATTTATATATTAAGTATTTGTAGGTTCCGTAACTATGTTTTCTTGTAAAAGAAAGGTTCGTTTTACTAAAGTTGGAAGTTAAGAAAATTTTATGTCTGAAGATTTACAAAATCCATAATACATTGAAGTATACAAGGAATATTGACGCAAACAGTATCCATTTAAAGTATCAACAATCTCATATTTAATACAAACAAGTTTTTAATATATTTAGAACTACATTTAATGAATTTGGAACTAATAATAAGTTTAAAAATAGTAAGAAACAATAAGGTTGTAAAATAAACATCTATTACATTAACTTACGCCATCTCTTAATTTTATGTTATAACAAACGAGATTTAATTCTTATAAATTGCGCCCTCTATTATAATTTTATTGTACTTTCTAATATGCGCTTACAGAGCGAATTATCAAAACGATAATAGATGGCGCTGTTAAGACATGGTATAGAAAACGACATCTTTAGGAATAAGTAAGATTATAACACAACAAACACGCTAGAGATGGCGACTGTTGTTATAAACACAATGAGTGTTGTTTTAGCTCTAAGCTCTATACTTTCAGTGTTTAGATCGCATGAAAAAACAGTAATTTAACTCTTCTAGGCGAATATTTTAGGTGATGGCACTCCTTTTGATCAATATTTACAATTAAGAAAATACAATTTAGTTTTCCTGATAATAACAAAATAAGTTGTCAGCAACCAATTCATCGGAAGAGGCTAAAAACACAAAATCACATGACGGATTTGGATACATTAATGTACCATATAGAACATTTGCAGAATATTGTTCACTGCTTTCAATTATTTAATCTAGAAGTACTAACACAATATATTTTATATTTAATTACAATTTATATTTTTACCTGTTTTTACTGTTTTTGTATGTTGTTTTAACTGTTTTTGTATGTAAACTTTCATGATGTATGATTATTATTATATATAATTATCCGGCTGTACTCATGTTAATATTATCGGAATTTGTCCGACTAGTATCGAACCCATGCGGGGTCCTTATTCATGAGTTCTGCGCTTGGCGGAATCGCGGCGTGAACTGTTCAGTATAGCCGGACAATTATATTGAATATATCGCTGTTATATATAGTTAATATTGAGCAATAATAAATGAAAAATGAACAATGATATGTTTTGTAATATTTATATAATGTGGTTATCACTAATATCAAATCAAATCAATAAACAATATATTGTAATGTATAATAGGTTATCCAAATAAATATTTATTGATTTATTGAATAAATTATAAGTATTTTTTTATTATTGTAATAATAAAAAAAAAACAAACAGAAAAAGATAACTTTTAACATTGTACCAAAGTAACATATTTAAGTAAATTAAATATGTTTTAAATCTAATATCTGTGTTCAATAAACAGAATTTAAACAAGTTTTTTAGAATTTTAGCTGGTTGTGTGTTTGTTTGTTCCAGATCATGCAAAAATTATAACATATAATAAGTGGTATATTTAAGAGAGATTAGATAATATAACACTACTTTTTAAAAAGTATAAGAAATAGTATCTTAGAATATGCCCGGGCATATTAAATCTATATATCAATCTACAGCAAGTAAGAATAAATATATTAAACTTAAAATACTTTTATCCCAAAACAATATAAACCAAATTATTCATATAGAATGCTAATAAACTACTTTGTGTAAATAATTATCATTTAAAATTATAAAAGAAGTTTTTCAAATTGAACTCTATTTTAATTTTACCTTTTATAAGCTTTTGTTATAAAAAACGTCTTTATGTACTGACTGTCTGAGATTGTTTTACTTATGCTATGAATAAATGATTATGAATTAAAAAATGTAAAAAAATTTGAAGGTTAACGTTTTTTTGTTTTCGACATTAAATTAAAGAAAATAACCCTAACTTATTTAGATATTGTCTTTTTATTTTACGTTTATATTGTCTTGACAGAACTATAAAACGTATTTATCTAAAAGGCATTGCATTTAAAGAAACGAAAAGATCTGTGAGATTGATTCTCCTGTGACATATTCTTTTCTTAAACATGCTTTGAAATTAGAGCATTATTTTGACAAATTGCTTCGAGATAAAGCGCAATTGTTATACTGACTAAATGCATTCAAGCACAGGCTGGCAACACTTGTATGAAAATCCACATAAGTCGTGTTTTAGCTTCCAAATAAATTATTATATCTAAATTATAATATCTGTCATGTAATTTTAAAATGGAAAGATCCTTTACTCCGAAACATGGCCACCAAGGAGTTATTTTAACAAAAAATTTATTTAAATTTAGATCTCGCTTGCGAATAAAGCTGTTTAGAGTTCGATCGCCTGAGTTTTATTAAAAAAAAACACAAAAAACCCTTTGGCGCGTGAAAAAATTATTGTTTTTCGTTTTTCGGTCATTGACTTTGTAAAGTAATTATTGTATGTAATAAGTTTAAGTGAAGACAATGAGTATCTTAGGAAAACTAAGTTTAACACCACATGAAACTTAAGAGACCACAAAAGTCCTAATTAAAAACTTCTTGCTAGCAGTATCGGATGAAAAATGTATGGAAATTTTATATTTTACTCATTTTTTATTATTTGAGAAAAACACTATACAATACGATCGTACATTTATAATCCTCTTTCCGGCCACTACAGTATTGTACTATAAACAATAAACTCGCGTAGTTAATGTTTAAATTAATCAAAATACCTAGAACAGAATCAACTATTAAAAATGTTCTTCCGAAACAAATTAAATATTTAAGAAAGATAATTACAATTAATAAACACTCTATATATGTATAATATACCATTCTAACACCAACCCCTATTTTTTTTAATATTAATACTGTAATATTTTTATTTTTCATTTTGTCAGGTAAGCTAGTTTAAATATAAATATGATAAAGCAATTAACAGCAAAACTAACAGATATCGACAATTTTCTTTAAATTCAATGTAAAGATTAATTAAATCTCCTATTATTTATATTTAAGTTTAGTCAAATATCTACTAAAGATTTGCAGGCAATATATAAGTCATGAAGTACAAATAGGATCGTAGAGTCAAGTTTCGCTCTACGCAAGCCTCTTTGTAAATCACCGCAGACATAAAGGGGGTATTTAAGCCGCCATATTTATGAAAATAAGATCCCATAAAGCTATAATGTGAAATACAAAAAGCTCCCGCCCCGACTGTCGTCGGGAAGGAAGAAGTCGCCTTTTCACGTTACGATACGATTTTAAAGTTAGAAGTTAGAGAGTTTTTTTTTTTAAATAATTTATTTACTATTTATTAGAAAACATATATTAATTATTTTAGACACAAAAATAAATTCGTTGGAGTTTTTCCGTGTGTCCGATTCGTCGACTTAAAACTGAGAGAGAATATAATAATTTTCTGCAAGTATTCCTTTGTGCAAGCATCAATCCAGAACGGTATAATCGAAAATTTCCATATGTTGCACACTGATAGACATCAGTTATCATCAGGAAGTTCGAAAAAAAAATTCAAATATTCGACATTATTGAGGAATAATCACGGAAAAATGCCAGATTTATTTTGAAAAAAAAAAAAAATTTGAGGACAAAATGCGTCTAAGTTTTGTAAATGCAACTTCAGTGTTGTTTGCTCGCCGCTTCACTCAAAATGCTAACACATACCGAGATTTTGCGAGCGCAGCGAATCACAATTGAAGTCGGAATCGCGTTCCTAGTTACTTAACTTACATGTCAGATAATTAATAATTAGGTTATACCGTTCATATATATTAAATATATATATAGTCGCAATTCCAGGAGAGGCATTGCCTGCTATTGCGACTCGAGGAGCACTTAACTTATCTATATCATAATTAATATAATAATTTGTATTGAATACAATTTTTAATTTAGTTTACAGTTTTTCTGTGTATCAACGATTATTATGGAAGAAAACAAAATTACAAGAGCCCCCCCTAATCCTGTATTCGTGAATATTTCCACCAAACGTGGACACGACACGACACGACACGACTCAGTCGTGAGGTGTAAAGCGCTGATAAGCCGTAACTTATTGTTATTGCTGGTAAAGCCTCAGTTTTATGTTTTCAAACGGTCGCCCGTGAGTCTGTGCATCTATTTACATTTATTGAGATTTACTGACGCGATTCTTGCCAACGACTTAAATTATGAAAGATCTAAACCTACTTCTATATGGACTTTATTCAATATTCTTATATAACTCTTATCTATGCTACTCTTGACAGCTGTTTTCAGAGAGATTTCCTTTTTACGCAATGAACTATATGGTTACAATGTTAAATATATAAAAATAATTAAATATTAAAAATTAGATTATTTTTATGTGTATCTTTGATTTAATGTAAGTATATAAAACAAGCTAATGGGTTAAAGATAAAAAAATCTAAGTTCGTATTGTAATTCATAAGAGTCAGTGCAATTATGTATTTGATTATATTAATATAATCTAAATTTTTAATTTTTAATTTTTAGTCTTTCAGAGGACAAGCAAAGACTTTTACACTATGCAGCCTGGTCTTAAGTACATATTATCTAAATATTTTCTCTGAAGATTTTTTTTTAAATTGTCAAACATTGCTCTTATAAAACTTTTATAATATAAGTTGCATTATAAATGTCCATATAATGAAGGCAAATAAATTCATTTATTTACAACTATTTAAATTAGAATAATATTTACATTATATCCAGTTAACATTTGTTTTAAGACATAAAAGAAAAATTTTCATATAAGAAAACTTTGAGGACAAACAAACAATCACTAACACGAAAACAGAATAGAGTGAAATGTGGCCTCGCAGCGAATAATAAAACGATTCTTACGAACAGGACACACGACACTGATATATATTATAAGTATTGACATTTTATTAATATTGTAAAATAGATTTAATTTTTTTAAATATTGTAAAATAACTTTTTGTTTTAACATTGAATTTATTGTAAAACAAAAGTGTTATTACAATTAGTAATGAATATATATTATTCTTCTTTGATACTATATCAATTGTTAATTTTATATTATAAAGTAGATTTAATTCCGTAAATATTGTAAAAAAACTTTTAACTTTTAATATTGAGTTTATTATAAAATTATTATAAATATTACCTTGTCACTACAATTTGAAATTTTTTGTTCTACTTTTACTCTATAGTTAATAATTAATTCCTATATAAACTTTTTTATGTTATACATATATGTATATCTTGAGATTTATTCGAGGGCTTGTTTCTCGTGTGAGGGGTTGGTGTGGTGTCTCCTTTATAGCGCTATTGATACTATATTTTTATTTCCTCCGTTCAATACAGACGCCTCGCTTTGTGCTGTCATAAAACTTATATATGTATTCACATACAGATTGATTTTTTAAGTTAGACAGTATGGAGAAATCGAATAGAAGATTTCCATAAAAGTAACGTTCAACTTCTTTAGGAACAATTTCTCTTTTAATTCTGTAAATGATGTGAATAATAAAAAAATGATTATAATTTACCAAAAGAATTGTCTATCACAACTTATAAATGTTAGAAGTTCTATTTTACGAAAGATCTTATTATGTAAATTAGGTTAACGGGACTTTATTAAATAAAAGGTTTATAAAACCCACCTCGACTTTTCCATCAAGTTGCACTGATCGTAGTCAAAAGAAAACTGAAGAAAGTACTGTTCAATATGGTCAAACTGGTCTTTGTCTGCGGGTCATTCCTCGAACTATCGGCATTTGATTTTCTTTCACGACACAATACACTGAGTTTATCTGATACCACCCCACGGCCAAGACTTGGACGCGAACACTTTCCTATTACTGGGTTCCATGAGCTGGAGAGCTTGTATCCGTAATCCCGATTAAATTATCTTATCATTATGCAACTACCGAATAGAAATACACTTTGTATAACATCCAGGAAATTGGTATCAATTACCATTCTTACTAACAAAAATAATATTATCGTATAAAATCTATTATATAATGTTAATAGATTTCTTAGGAGCAATTCATTGTTTTATTTATATTTAATTCATAAGTAGACATCGTAAAATTAACTTATTTATAAATACTTATAAATGTGTATGTGTGTGTGTAATTTATATATTTGTGGATTTTTAAAAATTATATTATTTAATTCTTCCTTTTCTCATGTTGAGGTCGCATGTTTATTGTCAGAATAACATAATATATAATTAATTATTTCTAATTCGTTTTATGTATATTTTTTATTTATATCATTTATCATTATAATCTTATAAATAACTCATAATACAAAGTTCAATACAATATGAAACAATATCTCGTAGTGCTACGTGCTCGTAGCTCTTTTGCTACACGATCATTTCAATTAGTATAGAAAATATTAATTATTATATTAAACTGTAAAATATTAGACTTATTTTTTTGTTATTTTTAGAAGAAAGATTTGTGAAGGGTAATTAAATTCTGTAAATAAAAAATTAAGATTATATTTTTAATAAAAATAACTATAACTAGACAATTTTAATAAATCCCTGTGTAGGATATTTTCTTCTCCATTTCACTTAAATTTACGTCAACCATCAGACATATCATCTTAAAAAACAAATATGTTATTTATAAAAAAAAATACTAAAATATTATTTTATTTAACCAACAAAATATTTTACAAAACTTTAAGACTGTAAGTGTTATATTTTAAGATTTATAAATGTATAGTACTTTCTTTTAATGAACCTCAAAATATACACATATATAATTAATGACTGTCTGTCTTGTAGTTGAAAGCTTATCATTCAGTATATTTACTTTTTTTAAATTTTGAAATAAGACAACAATTTTAAACAAACTCGAAACAGCTATCTGTGGATGACACCAACAAATGATGGTGTGGGATTGAACCCACGACCTTTAAAACCACAAACCACTGGACCAATGGTACTTGTTAAATAAATAATAAATAATCAATGAGGTAGCTGGTGGCTAAAATTCAACTTTTACCTGAACACTCCACGGTCTGTGGTGTCAACATCATAACTCACTTACTGTAACAACGTTAACGTTCGGCGCTCACGCTCTGAAAACACCAATTTTCAGGTTTCAGACGCAATCAAAGCGTTACTTTTTATATACATATAATATAAATGTTTGTGTCAGTGCAGTATTTTTTATATTCAATAAATATTAATCTTAAATTGATATTAATAATTTAATTTATAATTTACCTTACGTGAAGTATTTACTAACAAAATAATGCATATATTTAGTTTTGTTAATATTATGATATAATATTTAAACTATCCATTTAAAACTACGAAATAAAAAAACTACATGTGCGTAAAACGTAAAAAACAGTATAACTCTTTCTTATAACGAACATTGCGAATAAATAAAATATAATATAAATATATAATTGTAATACAAATATATAAATATGTTTCATAGACAAATACGAGAAGACACCATCAAGTAATAGCCCATTATTGTACATAAACGTAAACATAAAGACATATTCAATACGCCTATATAATAGACGATATATTGAAGTAGCATGCAAGAAAGATATACCTCACAAAATAAATTATGGTAAAAAGTACTCTATCACATATAGATACGGTTGAATTTCCGTTACAAGTATCTAAAAGTTTGTATGTTTAATATTGAAAGCGCTTAAAAGCGCTTGCGGCGGGTCAGTGTAGCGGGAAAATGACGTATAACATGATATTGTGGCGAACGGTGACGTACTGGCGATCTTGCATACTACATTTCCAAGTTATTAATACTTTAATATTGATATGTCATAATATCAAATATTTAACAAGTTGTAGCAATTAAAAAACTTCGATGAATTTCATATATAACATAAAAAATAGTGAAATTATGAAACATTTACGTGTTTCAAGCAAAATATTTAGAATGAAATAATACCTCAGTCCTACATCTGTATCTAGTCTATCTAGAGGTGTCGCATCGTAGCCATTAGCGCCATTCAGAACCACAGACATATGAATATGTCAGGCCTTCAGCTCAAACTATATCTATTTGTTTTGTGGCTATACGTTTTTTGTATTAATAAACGTAAATTATTTAGTTAAACTATTTTTGTATTTTTGAATTATTTTATCCCAATAAATAGTATACATATACATTTTTGCAACTTCTTCGTATTAAAGTTATAATAACTAAATACTTTTCTCATAGATTTTTGGTTTCTTAATTCAGTATATTTTAATATAAATATTTTTTTATTCGTGTGAATTCGCCCTTAGTCTGTATGAAGTGTGACAATGTATTTAGAATTTCCAATCTTCACCTCATATATTACCAATCGAATTCATCCAATTACAGTCGCACGCTTACAAACCAAGGTTGCGGTTTAAAAAGGAATTTAATCTCGCTAATAAACATGCTAACAAGAACATACGGGCACCTGTTGCGGGTCGCGAGACGGACAGCGCCTCAGCCAATCGAGATCAGGCGTCCGCCCACGGCGCAAGCTGATTGGCTAACTCTTTGGAGGGGGGGAAACGCCGAGGGGGACAGGGACCAGGTCTAAACGTTAAACATGACACTGTCAAGAAAAGCGCCGCATTGAGCTTTCGGGAGCTTTTCACGGGCGCGAGAATTAAAACACGACTCCGATTTACTCTTTGGTGTTAAGAAATATAATAAAGCATATTATTAAAATAAAATAAAATAGTTTAATTTGAACTTTTAATAAAGTTCACATTAAAATATTAAAACTAAAAACAATGTAGAGGCCGAAAAAACGTGATCACAATATATAAATAAAGTAATAAAAATTAAAATCAGTTTGAAATTTAAAAAATGTCGCTCTCAAAGCAACCGTCAGATCATATAAAGAGGCCAATGAATGCGTTCATGGTGTGGTCCAGAGGTCAGAGGCGGAAAATGGCTCAGGACAACCCGAAAATGCACAATTCAGAGATTTCCAAACGGCTGGGCGCGGAGTGGAAGCTGCTCACTGAGATGGAGAAGCGGCCGTTCATTGACGAGGCTAAAAGATTGAGGTGAGTTCAAAATAGTTCATCCAAATATTATATTATTAAAAAATATTTAGTCATTTCTATATCTAGTAAAGATTTTTGTTAATTATAATATTTAGTGATTGTTATTATTGTTATATATCATGCGGAAAAGACCTAGAAAAGAGATATGTTTAGATAGAATTAAACCAAAGGACATTTAATTTTTTTTTTGATAAAACAACTGGAAAACTTTACTAAAAGAACTAAGAAAAAAAGAATTTTGCTTTTCTTGTTTCTAATATTCGTATTGTTTATTATTATAACGATATCCGTTTGTTTGTTTGTCAGTATATTAATTATAAAAGTGTGTGTCTATTATATAAATATTAGATATGTCAGATATATATATATCTACAGTTATTATTTTATACTTGTAATTAAAGCCAAAATATTTGTTATTAGTAACAGTATTATGTAATTATCTTTTTACATAGAGTATTATGAAGTATTTAAAAGTTATCTTTATCAAATACGAAATTGGTCAATCGATTTTTTTTTTAATTTAATTTTTTTTTCTTATGAAACAATGATTACTTACTTACTAGTATAACTTAAAACTAATTAATACCCAACTTTAATCTTAACTTATACTCTTCAAATATCTAACATTTTTGACACGAAAAAAATAATAATTTTAAATTGTATTAAAATCGTATTTTTCAAGCAATTAAATAAATTATTTCTAAATACGGACGGACTGTTCATAGACACCACATAGTCTATTTTGTATATATATATATATATATATATATATATATATATTTTCAAGATGTATGTTACATCATATTCTAAAAAAATGCTGTCGAAACTTTTGGTATTTATGTAACTTATATATATTTGAAACTGTTTGTAAATATATATATATATATGTTAAGTATTTTACGTTTATTAATATGAATATACAGACAGGACTCGAAACTGTGACCTAATAATAAATAACATATGTATAGGTATATTATATACAGTACCTACCCCATTTGTATTATTTTTCTCTTTCTTATTATATTCTAAACTAGTTTTTTTCAACATGTCAAATTTTTTTTTTTGATAAGGTTAATCTCGAAAACGGTTAAATTGATTTTGATGGTATTTTAAACATTCAGGACTTCTACAAAATTTACTACTCTAAATCTTTATTTCCGAAATTTTTGAAGTTTCATGAATTAAAATTATCTGAAATCAAGATATAATAACGAATTTATTACGCAACGTAATTAATACAAGTTACCGACATATCTACATCAAATGTTTTTTATTGTCTCTATGTTTATTGGTTTATTTATAAACGCATGAAGTAATAACTATTGAATTATTTATAAATATTTTATTATAACTTATTTATATTATAGATATATATAAAAAAATGATGTTAACATAAAATCTACCACAGATTAACATATTATATACTTTTTGCTTCAGATTTATTTTTTAATGATAAAAACTGGTATTTGCTATATTTACGATAAGATTTAAAGTGTATGGATTTTATATAACTAATAAACGATAGCTTATTAAAAAAATAAAGAGCGGATGAAGTCGCTGACAGAAACTAGTGTTTAATAAAATATAATACTGTTGTGTTGACTCCATCATTAACCGAAACAATTAAAATAAAAAGTAAATATTTATACAGATAATTAATAACTCAAAATGAACAGAATAACTGCTTATATATATTTTCATATATCGTACTGATTGTAAAGGAGATAAAACAACGACAACAATAGTTCACGCCGCGATTACTCCATCCTCAGAGCTCATGAATAATGACCCCAAATGGGTTTGAAACAAGTTGGATAAATTTCGATAGTAATTACGTGTATACAGCCAGATAATTATATATAGTTCACGAAAGTTGATTTACAAAAGGATAATTATATATAATAGTTCACGAAAGTTGATTTACAAAAATAACAATGAGAGTATTTTAAAATTTTTCTTTACTCATTATTTAAATCCACAAAAACCAGTAAAAACAGCCGCGTAGGTCCCAGTTAAGTTCTTATCAGAATTAAGATAGTGGTCGAAACAAAGCACCTGCGAACAAAAAAACTATTTGAGGAACAAGGCTGGAGATTAAATGGATACAAGCAAATACGCGGGCGGATGTTAGTTTAGCTTATCATGTTATTATCAAATACTGGGTTTTATATTTATAAAGATGTTACCATTATATTATACTCTAAATTTATTATAACTGTGTATGCATGTACGTACGTATGTATGTATAGGCAATTGTATCTAGATTGTTATTTGTAGATATAAACATTAATATCTATAGATATCCGGCTGTACTCATGTTAAATTTATCGCATTTTACCTCAAGTCCACCATGCTCCAAGCTCATGAATAAGGACCCGGTTGCTAGTTTTGCAAATTCCCATAAAGTTACCGTACCGACCGAATATCTATAGATAATAATTTTTATATCTATAAATAACAATTGCCTATAAAGTAATTATGGATTATGAACCTCTTAGTACAAATTAAGTTGTAAATATTTCAAAGAATCTTTATATATATCCACACCTCCTATATCGACAATGGATCAATATTTGGAAAATAATACAATCTTCGCTTCAGATTAAAATAACAATACGACTTATTTACCACTTTCCTCCAGTGTCATCACATTAATATTAATTTATAATTGCTGTGTTGTTACCAATATCTACCATTAGCAATACATTCTAGATTTTTTGTCTTACGAAAATTCAATTTTAACTATCAATTTAATTTATACAAAAACTAGTTAACTAAAAACTATTTATAAGAATTAGTACAGTAACAAACTTTATACTATACAATATTAATAATTTAACCTGATACTTATATGGTATAATATAATACTTTTTTAAATATTATTGATACCGCCAAATAAATCTAAATTACAAAAATAATATTTCTTAACATCAGGTTTAGCTATATTTTAACCCTTCCTCATGCGAGTACATCTCTTAACGAAATAATATATAAAATAATAATAATTTTAATTAATGAAAGGTACTAAGAAACAAACATATTAATTACGAATACGAAGGTAACTGAAATCCCAATACAAATCAATTGCTACCAAAAATCCCCAACAATTATCTACGTAATATCTTCCATTGTGGGGCGACCCCGTTATCAGGCCGCGCCAGGGCTATAAAAATAAGCTTATGTTCCAGTCTAGCTCTTTGTTAAAGATAGGGGACGGGGATGGGGTTCACCACTTAGAATATTAACAGCTCTTATTATAACTATTGTTAGTTAAATATTTGCATTGTTACATCTTGTTTTTGCTATCGAGGAAAATAACTTATTGATATTAATATGTTCTCTCTTGTTTGGTACATTTTGAATATACCTACTACATACTGCTAATGCTGTAGATATCTTGAAGAAGATTGTATTTTAGGATAAGATATATTCTTCAAGTAATAAGATCCTACTTTCTTCTTTACTTATTCTACTTTTTTCTGAAGTGGATAGATCTCCTTCTTTATTTTAAACTACATAGATCTTAGACTTATTATTAATTCCAGATATTAATGATAGATTAGATATTATTTCTAAATTATTATGATAAATATCATATCGACATTACTTGAGATCGTTTTCAGACAGAGTTTCAAAATAAAAAATCTAATTAATACAGTTTATACAACAATTAACTAAATTAATCATAAATACTGCAAATAAAATAAATAAATCTTTAACATATTTCTAATATTTCACGGGAAAGATTGGACACTGTACCGTCGCTCTATAAACTTCTATATTAATAAAAAAAATTATATAATAGTCGTCCTTTTCTATTAAAAAATTGCAAAATAAAATGATATTAAAAAAAATTAAATCATAAGTAAGAAATCTTTGTAACTATTTCGAAATAGTATTTTCTTAAATTTTTATGAGTACACATTTGAAATAAAACTATAATTTGTTTACATTTTAATTTTAACCCGATGTTTCGAACGCAGCAATCGTGTTCACGGGTAGACGAGATGTAAGTGTATGTCAGTAAGTCAGTTAATTAGTTATCTACCTCCAACGGTTCCTTTTGTAATCCAATGCTTAATAGATTATCTGAAAACAATTATATGAATAGAGTTATTTAACAATATAGAATAGACTTTATTACTATTGAAAGTAGATAGTTTATTGTATATAAGGTAAGAAACTTAATAACATCCCCGCCCCAGTTCAAACAGAAGTCATTGGTACAAAGTAATTGTTTATAAAGATGGCACGTAGGGTGGTGAGGAGTTAATTTCGTGGAGCCAGCTATCGGTCAACACTCCACACAATAGTCGAAAAGGCGCGCCCTTGTTTGCATTTATACTTATTTTTATCATTTGATAGAATATCGACAAACAATGTCACCTTCTTATCGCATTTGTGACGGTTTGTAATGTATGGTAATAATACCAGTCTTAATATTGTTAATATTATTATATTGTATACAAATTTTCCTAACAGTAAATTGAGGCTAAGATGTCATTTTGTTATTATTTAATTTGAACAGATCAATGAAAGAAGCTTATAATATATTTTTTTATATATTTATATTTCCTATTCCATGTTTAGTATTAGATATAAGTATCCATCTGTACAGACTTACATTATACCGCAATTTTCCTAGTTAACTGACGGACTTACTAGTCCCTTGAGTATTGCGTGAATCAGTTCACGCCGCGATTTCGAAATGCTTAGAGCTCATGAATAAGAACCCCTAATAGATTCGAAACTAGTTGGCCATATTCCGATAATATTTACGTGAATTCATCCGGAAAATAATATATAACATTAATGTTATTTCAATGCATTAAACTCGTGTATTTTGATAAATCTAAAAACTACAATTAAAAAGAGGCCACAAAGTTCACAAGCCACATGTCCTCTATAAAACCAATATACACCCAGTATCAATAAAAGTATAAAGTCTCTTTCATATCGATACTATTGATGCGTCGATGTTTGTCCAACTCGATTAAAGTCGATACGCCAAAAAGCCGATCAAATAGATATAGGTTTTTTCTGGAGTTATGTTTTCCTTACGGCTATCTTGTTTATTGTCCGCAAACAGTAATGAAGGAATTGTCGGTCGTTCACCTCAATTTTTTTACCAAAACTTATCAATATCTTGTGTGAGTTTTGAAGACTTGTTTGTATTAAGTTATTTACGATTAGATCTTTTATATTTTATATAATTGATCTTTTGGATTAGTATATATTATTATTATTATAATCATTATAATTAGATATTTTATGAGCAATTAAAAGTTTAGCAGAACTAAATTCTCAAAAATAATGTTTATTTGACGGATATAACTCGCGTTTATTATTACATTTTAATTATAACCCAACGTGTCGAAAGCTTTGCAGCAAATAGAATGTTTTTATTTCAATAGCCTCGCGAATTTCCAGGAATGTATCTGTGTTCACAAGCGAGGATCTTTGGTTTATCAAATCGAAGAAAATGGTTGGGTTTGTCCATTGTGTGTTCACACACTACCCATATGGACGTACGCCTATTTTTTGAATCTGAGATGTGTTTTTTGATCCTCGTACCAATGCTCCTCTTTGTTTGGCCAACATGATAAGCCACAATTACGTCTTACCGCGAACAGGTTTGTTACAAAGCATTAAAAAAAAATTAATAATAAATGGGTTTAAATTCTTAAAATATATTTCGCTAATATAAATAGCTTTTAAAAGATACGTTGCAATAAGTTTAATGATATTTCCAACGGTATTACATAAGATCATAAATATAGATATTTTAAAATTATTCAAGGACATTTTAACATTTTAGGATCTTTATTTTAATTTAGATTCTATACCAACAAAGTTTCAATTCATTAATGTTCTCACGATCTCTGATTGGTTGATTTGGACAATTATATTTTTAACAAAATAATACATATAAAGAAACCAACTCAAGACTCCTTATACTTCAATATTATAACGATTATAGAGCCATATATATTTTTTACAATTGGAAGGAACAAGTAATATATTTTGTGTATTAAGTAATTATAAATACCTTGAACCAGATATCTAGACTTAAAACAATTCCAGGGTACTTCAAGATCTACTAATAATGTAAATAAAACATTTATCAGTACTATCAATGGTAGTTCTAACACTCTATAACTATAGCCTTAAAATAAAAAGATAATCTCATTTGTGTAACTAAACATCTTTGAGCATTGAACAGTGACTCGCAGCTTTAAGTTTAACAACACAACGCTACAATGGAGCTCCACTGGGCAGAATAACATTATTATTTATGCAATATAGCGTACAATTGTCGCGAACGCCCGCCGCCCTTAAAACAACAATGTCAATTCAACAATACTCGGATTATTGCATTGTCCCGTCACAATCGACTGTTATTCCGCACCAGTCACTATGTCACTAACCTACAATTTCTATTATAAACTCTATCACCATGTAGTAAGGTTTTAAATAACATGGATTTGTTAGTAAATACGACGTATAGGGATGAGAAACAGTCGACACAGCGTCCGATTATGCGAGCTTTGTGATAGAATCGCGATTGTCAGCTAGTCGATTGTAATTATTCGAATGGACTAAGGGATGATAGTTCGTATGAGGTTTTTAAACGATGTTTGCTGAATATATGGTTTTCATATTCTAAGAAAATTATAAATTTAGATTATCCTTTTGAATATTTAACACCTATTGTACTTGCGAATTTAACTAACTTCTTTATACATTAATTAAATTAAATATAAGGCTTCTAATAATTAAGAATTGAAGACTAACACTGTATTCCCCTCTCTAGAGCCCTACACATGAAAGAACACCCTGACTATAAATACCGACCTCGGAGGAAACCAAAGGCGCTAATCAAGAAAGAACCTAAATTCGGTTTCAACATTAACGGTCTGATGGCACCCGTACCACGACTAATGACACCCACCATGCCACAGCCTGTACCACAGATGCCTGTGCCACACCACTTGCTCCATGACAAACCAGATCTCAGCAGAGCACTGTTCCCACCTATACCATATCCATTCTATCCCTTCGCCAAAATACCCTCTGATGATGGAAAATTAGCCGCTGAATTAGCGCATTTACAGGTAAACTTCAAATCTGTTTGCTATTTACAATTTTACAGCTCTCTCACTTGAGATAGATAACATTATTTTGCATCTTATGTTTACATTTACTTTATTTCCATTATGCTAGGCCATTTCAAGGTCAAGCATTGAATTTTTTTTTAATATTAAGTTCTTATTAAAACTGTAACTGCTCATTACATTTTTTGCAGTCATTGTTTTATTCGCAGGCACTATACGGCGGTGCGCTGTACAGCTCAGCCTTGTACAACAGCGCGCTGTCCCCGTGTGGCTGTCCCCCCCGCCGGTCACCCTCCCCACCCCCGGATGTGAAGCGCCCTGTCGCCTACGTGCTGATGAAGAGCGATGAGGAACCGCCGCAGCATGTTATATGAAGGCCGGTGGCGCTCCCCGCGCGCCCCTACTCGCACTGGGAGCAGCCTTCCACCTCCACAGAGAGGGACAGCACTCCCGACAGCGTGTAAGTGTATAGAAAGAGAAACTACTCCTGTCGAGTGTTAATGTTCTAGAAGGGACAATACTTCCGAAAAAGTTTAAGTATAATAGAACTGACAGTGAAGAGTTTTCTTTTGACGTCTCTTGACCAGTTCAATACTGCATTTTGTATAGAAAAAAAACTCTGAATACGCTACAATTGAGTGATGTGTTGTGAAGTGATGAACAGTGAATAAGACTGAAATATCAGTGGTGCAAGAAGGTGCAATAGAAAAACACAAGTTTCAATTTGTATAAGTTAAACAAATAAATTAGATAAAATTAAGTGAGAAATCAGGGAGAGTGTTATTATTTGTAATAATTATTTTATTGGCGCCATTTTGTAAATATAAATCTTATATTATTAGATTAGTTGATAAATTGTAAATAAAGTTATTAACACCGCTGGTTCAGCTTGAAAATAAGTTATAAAAATGAGCCTCTTTACTTCTAGACATTTTTGTTGTTATTTATCGTTTACTATAGAATAACATCTGAGATATATTTATCAATTCATATATAGTTAACTTGTATATCTGTAAAATTGTAACACATCTTCAACCAATATTAAACCAAAATTATCGTCGAAAACAAATATTTATATCCTAGATCAGAAGAATGGTTGCCTACAGGTTGCAGGTAGTAATTGATATACATTAAAATTAATTACTAAATACAATACAGCAACTCACTAACTTACTAACCCAATAACTCGTACGTCTTCCTTTTGTTGTTATTTAATAAATCCAATAGATAAAATGTGCAATTTCTGTAAAACTAGTGCAATGTAAATAAATGACATTTAAAACTCGAATAGATAACATATCATAGAAATATTCTCTATCTATAGATTAATAATAGTTGTATTATGTCAATTTCTAAGTATTTTTTTTGTTTTTGAACTTCATTATTTGTTTTGTAAATAACACTTTCTTAAAAATTATAGATTTTTAAATAATTATCACGATGGATATACTAGAAAACATATTTTATTATATAATTATTTTAAATTAGTATGTTACAGAAATAATTGAGAGCAAGGTATGACAACTAATTGTTTTTTTTTTATTATATTTTGAATTATGTAAATGATATATTTTTTAATTGATCGTCCGTTCAACCTGTTAATATAACCTTTTTGATTTATTGACTCGGTAACTCTTGGCAAAAAAAAAAAGGTTATATAAATACACACACGGTGTGTACCGGCTTCTGTTTTAGCACTCTTGTATTATCAGTACAACAATCCTACTGGCAATAAACACACATGGTGTGTACTAGTTATTGTTTTAACACACATTTTTTATTACACTGTCATAGTATAATGAATTGTTTGATTGTTAATTTGTTTGTTGTATTGAATTTGTGTCGTCCTATTAAATAATATTTTAGATTGATATTAAATATTTTTAAGTTTTTAATTTTGTACCAGGTTTTCAGTTATAATTAAAATTATATTTAAATAATATTTTTTATTTATGTAATCCTACTCGTAGATATTCTGATTTCAAGAGATAACTATTTTAAACGACCGAAGCCTATCGATTCATATCTAAAAGTACTTTGGTGTTAGATGGTTCAATTCAAACAATCAACTTAAAATTCAAGTTTATGAAAAGCAATCTTGATCCTTTAACCCTCATGTCAATTAATATTAAAAGTAATCGTGTTCAGTGTACATGTGCTCGAGTACACTCCAGGAGTCAGCGGCGCGAGGCAGGGTCTCGTTGAGGAGTCGCCAGATGGTTTATTATATTATGTGTCAGTCTATTAAACATTATATATTATTTATTAAGTGTAATATGGTACCGACGGTAGATCCTTCACAACAAGATAATGTTAGTACTTATTATAATAACACAATTTTTTTTTATCAATATGAATTTAAATTAATTACGTGAAAATAAAAGTAACCAAAAAAAAAAGTTAAACAATAATTGTAAAATATGACTATTAATCAATTCATTAAAAACAATATATTTAATAATATAAGTTATTAAACCTGATTGACACATTAATAAAACTCACTCATAAATCACATACTTTAGTTCTAGAGTATGGATTAGTTTTTACAATAAAAAAACAATAATGAGGGATTATGCGCATTTGCTCCCGTTTAGTTTAGATTAGAGGCGCCAGAAGCCCCTGAGGGGCGCAGTCCTATAGTGACCACACGAGAGATGGAGTCTTGGTCTGGTCTTCACCAGAGATAATATCATTGGAACTTCATGTGTATCCTCAACTCGTATGTTTACTATAATAAAATGAAAAAAATTTTATATTTAAACGTTCTCATCTTCGACATTACTGATTATGAAAGACATTTTAAGAGAAAGGCTATCTAGCATTACTGTACTACATTTAGTTATCTTAATAGTAAATAAAATTATTCGTCTACGGGCAAAACCGCGAGTAACAGATAGTTTGAACTAAGTCAATTCGTATATTTCTTTTATAAAAGATATTAATGGGAAGTGTCCTGTATGAACTCATGGTGGCCATAGTCAACACCCTAAACATAAACACCCTTTAGCGACTAATTGTAGAGGCGGAAACCGGTTTTATTACTCTCATAGAAAGAATAGTTTTGTTTAGAATTTTATGAAATTATTTATACATAATTTAAGCACAAGAGTATATTCATGCAGATACATACAAACATACACCAAGCTGAGATAACTAGATTAAATTTTAAGACAAATCTTTTCTTGCTTTAAAAAAAACAGATATTAATTTATATTTTAAAAATATATATATTTAAACAATACTAAAAAATTATAAAAAATAAAATGTAATTAAAATTAAAGAGAGATTAAAAAATAAAACATTAAAAATCTAAATCTGAGAGTGGAACTAATTGAAGCGCTCGCGGTCACAGACAGACAAATTGAAATTTGCACAGTAACTGCATTACACCACTGTTTAATATCAAATCAATTATTATAATAACATTATATTCTCATTATTTATATCACTTATTGACATGAAAATGTCATTATTTATATACTCGTTTGACACAAATATAATTCTGTCTATCTGTTACTGAATTTAATGCAGTAGGCATGTCTGTTAGACTTAAATATTATTATATTTCTAGGATAGGATAACCTCTGCTAAGCCTGTTAGTAAAATATGATTTAAAATAAAAGAAAAAAATCTTTTCTATTAAGTAGCATATCACTAGACCGTATACAATAGAGTACCTGTATTGTAAATAGACATTCGTTCGATTTCGAAAACAGACGTATATATTTATATACGTCTGTGTATTACACAATTATTTTGCTGTAATATTTATTCAGGTTTGAGCGACAAAAAAAATCTTGGAGGACATATTAAAAGAAGTTCTATCTAATAATAATAACCACCCTCTTTAAAACGGTAAAGTGGAAGGAATAAGTAGATTACTCTTTTACTTTTATTACTTACTATTTCAGATACAACAGCCGAATTATCCATTTAAGGAATATACAATATGTCGTAAACAATTATATGTAAATTCGCACAAGGTGTAGTTCACAATGACTGTGATTTGCTTCGATGGTGGTCATTTGGAACGCTTACAGCTGAGGACATATGTACAGACAGACAGTGATGGACGTCTGTCATACGTTGACTTGTGTTACCTTATTACTAAAACTAAGTAACAATTTATCATTTACATAGTCAAAAATAATAAATATGAATGTATTTTTTTTTAAATATCAAATTTGTTTTGTTTTGCCGAACTTCAAAAATTAATTTATATATATAGTATGTATTATTCTATATAGTTATAGTGTTTGGGAAATAAAAGTAAGAAATATCTTCTATTTATCAATCGATGTGGAATTTTATACTGAATTAAAAAACCAACACTTATGACGAATAAAAATTTTCTTTAGTAAAAGGTGTTTTAGGACAGAATATATTTGAATGACCGGTGATTCAGATTCATCCTCCATCGTCGGTCGCTTGGTCGCTCGGTCGCTCAGTCGCTCGGGGCTCGCAAACAAATAACCACACAAAGTGAGCTCAGAAGTCTGATTGAAGCGAGGCTGTTACGTGACGGCGAGGATCTAATTGAGACCCACACACACACATATATATATATAACATTTATACTATATTGGTATACAATATACTAAATTGAATACTAATTGCTATATACAAAAGTTTATTGTTATTCGAACATAGTTTGAAAGTTATTTAGGTTTTATATTTTAAATGAGTTCAGTAATTCCGTATCTTGCTTAAATTATTTTAAAACAAAAATTACTTGATATAAAAATGATTGTAAAGTAAAAATAAATTTTTGAAGGAGAAAAACAAAAAAAAAACCAAATGAAAAAAGGGTAACAAGATAAGCATTGCGAATAAAGTTTGCAGAGACATGGCCGGTAATCAGAGACGGGCTATCGAATGCCGATCACGCGCCTCAGTCGCGCGACACAAAGGCAACAAATTTGCACGTCGCGGCCCGTTTACGCGACATCTCGCATTCATAGCATTCAACTCGATGTATTCGAAAAATTGCCATTATGGCGCCCCGGGCGGCCATGACACCCGCTTTGCCGCCAAAACTTATTGTTAGCTGTGTTTGTTTTGACATTTGATTTGATTGTAATTGTTCCCGACGCCATTATTCTTCATTTCATCTTTAATTATTGATTCAAACAACATAATTTATATATATATAAATTCAATTTTTATGATATATATACTTCCTTGGTTATATTCACACGTGCTAGGTCTATAAAAGCGTCATTGTCTCATATTACAATCAGCATAGTGTTGCACAAAACCATAAGATACATTGATAAGTTTTATTTGCTCTTACGTCTACAATAATCTTTGGAAAGGAAGCGGTTGACGATCCGATGCGATAGTGTCACAAAGGAGCTTATTTCCGCTCCAACTCTGGATATAAAAGACCATATTACATTTTCTATTACAAAGGAAGATGTTGCGCTGTTTTAAACCTTATCCCCTTGTAATAAGTCTTCGAATAGCGATTCAAATGGCAATGTTTGTCTCGGAGTCTCGTAGTGAAAATAAAAACTGAACAAATATCGCGATAAGGTTTTTGTAAGGGCGCGGGGTCGACTCAATATCAAATGTATCATTCAATTGTAAATAACATTTTTATATATAAATATATCTTGGTCTATACATATTATTCAAAAATTAAGTAAGTTTTATGTAAAAAATATAATTTCACAAATAGTAGCGTAACTTTAATTAAACATAAGATGAAATCATTTTTATTGAAAAAATTAGTATGTTTATGAATATAATTTTGTACAGACTATCTATCTATTAATAATCATATAAAATTTGGTACAAGTCAACTATTTTATGCACTAATAAATGTTTAAAACATCTGACACGCGGCGATCGAGCTTGCCGCTATGAAAAACTCCTAATCGGCAAATTATAACTCGCAAATTAATTAACAAACAAAAGAAAAAAAATTAAAATAATTTAATTAATTAATTAATTAATTAATTTTTAAAATTTAAAAAATTTAAATTTTTTTTTCCATTTTTCGGTAACTTCGGCGGCCGCTCTGACCACCTTCCCGTTGGACAATCAACATAATTTTGAAAAGTGAATCTTACATTTAGATGCTGATTCCAAATATATCTTTAGTTTTTCAAAATTCGAAAAATAAAATTCGACAGACACACAGACACACATACAAACAGACAGATCGGAAGGAAAAACTGAGTTTTTCGAAAATGTCCATGTAATAATAGGTTGCCTGTAAGAATACGAAAAGTTTAATGATTCTTTTCACATTGTTTGATTATTATATTTCTATGTACAATAAAGTGAAATGAACTAGGAGCGAGAACTAGACCTCAATTTTGACTCGCTACACTCTCAAAATCCCGGTATGTGTTAGCATTATGAGCGAAGCGTGGTGTTAACAGCACCGAAGTTGCATTCACAAAACTTCGACGCATTCTGTCCTCAACTATTTTTCAAGATGAGAAACATTATTACATTTTTTTAATTATTATTTTTTAAAACCACCATACTGATGTCTATCAGTGTGCAAAATGTGGAAATTTTCGTATATACCGTTTTTGATTGATACTTGCATAAAGGATGCAGTAAAGTCTCTCATAGAGAGCTTCGCCATCACAGGGTAATTAAACAAAAATCAATAGAAACAATGAAAAACAATACAAGTTAATCTGAACATTAATATCTACATAACTAATCATCTAAAACGGAAGAGTCAGCAAAAATGGGGTGATAACAAACAATAGGTGTGGTGTAACAATGGTTCGTTTGTGACGATTCTTCGCATAATGGCGGGGAGCAAAATGTAATTTGATAAAGCTTCCTTTATTACACGCTGTGGGCGGGACCTTGTCTGTCTGATTGTTCTGCTACTTGTTTGTTGTTATTTATTAGCTTATTGCTTTTTGATTTCATTATATTAGGGTTAGAAAATTTTCGTACAAGTTGAGACTTAGTTGTATTATTTTTCTTTTAACATCATAAAAGTATTTATTGGGACCCTTTATGATTATTACTATATATACCTATAAAGTACACTTAATAGCTCAATCAGGATGTATAACAATGCACTACGAATAGTACTCGGATTAGCTCGCCATTGCAGTGCCTCTGAAATATTTAAACCGTTTGCAGAGGTTTTGGGCACTGATGAGATCAAATGAGATCAAATGATGAGATGGCGAATCCATGGCATCGTTACTTGGAAAGTAAAAACAATCTCATATTCGCTACCGCAGAAGTAAATTGACACCTGACTGAACACTAGTCTCTCGTACACTGTAACTGGCAGGGAGAATTTAATAATTTTGATTTTTATTAGTTCAATGATCTTTATTTATTTTCATTTAATATCAATTAATATAATTTAATCTATACAATGTAATTTATATTATAAAAAATCAGTTTCGTTTAATTTATCTGACATCACTTAATTTATTTCCTTCAATTGTTTTTTAATTTATTTTATTCTTATTTCATTAAATTTTTAGTTCCTACTTTATAATATAATATGTAATGATATATGACTACTTAATTTAATGTATTCAATGTATCTTCATATAATTTAATTCAATTTCATTTTATACATATATTATTTTACTACTTTGATTTTTTGTATATTTGTTATTATTGTATGGAATTTATCATTATTATTTTCAATGTATTTTTTTTTGTTTTTGATTACTGCATGTTGTAGTAATTATAATTTAACTGGAATTGTCATAAAAAGTGTTATAGGGAATTGTAATTGTATAGAATGTATGTTCTGGCAATAAAGAAATATTAATATTAATATTATTTTAACATTATAGATATTATATAAAAAAATATTATTAAGTTACACCATTTCAGTAACTTTAATTTAATATCAAATAATGACTTATGATCTAAAATATTGTTTTTTTATTTGTGTTAATAAATATTATAATACGAACTATCAATATTATTCGACAATAAATATAATATTTAAATTCAAATTTGATCAAACATTCACCTTAAATTTTTGCTAAACCGATATAAAATTTAAAATTTTAAACTTCTGTTACAAACATTAAAAAGTAAAATATAAAGATAATCCACGTTCTAAAACATCATGGTATATATTTCATTCAAACAACTCTTAATTCCCTTTGTATGAAAATATGGAAAAATTGACATTCTCTTTGAAGGCTCATCTCCAGGCGGTTGCGCACAATCTGCGATTACCAACAGCCCCCAGACACTTATGAACACGCGAATACTAATCGGATGAACGAATAAAAGTCTCACGTCCGAATCCGGGATACTTTGCTTGTATTTCGCTATCGATATAATGATACGATCTATAGAGATTTTATTTATATATATATATATATATATATATTTACATTTCAAAGTATGAAGCATTGTCTTATATTAACTAGCTATTACGTGTGGTTGCACTCGCAAATGAACGGTTTTACTTACAATTAAGACAATTAAATCTAGCTTAATGTTACATAGTCTAAAGTTCCTTATGAATTTGGCTAACATATTCAAAATTTATTTTTCAAATCTATCTACTTCTTACTAAAATGTGCAGTTTCTTTTCCAATTAATTTATACATCATTAACAGTTACACAATTCAGAAAATACTATATTTCTTTTAATTATTCGAAATCAGCCAAATAAAAAAAAATATTTAAAACACTTTTTTTTTAGAAAACCTATGAATAAGTTTTAAAAAAGAAATTTCTTTTTAAAAACTTTCGAAAAGTTTAACAAATTACTTTAATTGAATTGTAAAGAGGTAAAAAATATAAAAATTAATATGTAGAGATACGTACATCCACAAGTTTCCAGCGCTGTGTATGTATGTATGTATGTATGTATGCATGTATGGTCGCACGCCTTATGCCGCTGTACAAAGTGACCGCGCGGTCCGCTGCTCCTGAAAGGAACTCAAATCTGAATATAAAGCCTCCCCGATGAAAACGGTACTTGGCTTTCAAGATTGTATTAATATGAAATGAAAGCTTTTTGTAGTTTTTATAATCGAAATATATCATTTTAATAACAACACAATACATACTAAAAAAATAAATCTAAATATATTATAAAATATCGAATTTATACTAGACTTTATTCAAGAAGTCATAGTATAGATATCTCATAAATAATATCCAAAACCAACACTGGCACAATATCAATGGTTTCCCGGCGAAGAATGCGAAACATAAATAAAGGCAGTAAATAAGAATAATATATAGAAAACTGTCATGGCGGGCTGAAAGGCGCGCGAAACTGAATATCCTCAGGTTTCCGGTCGCCCGCGCTCCAAAATGGCAGAACGGATATTCGTGTATCGGCTCGCGGGATAGTGCAACGAATAAACTATCATAGACAATGACTAACAAAAACTTGTGATTTATCTACGAAAACTACATAACTAAGAGTTAGGTTTTTGTATCGCATTTACAAATTGTAGTGAAAATGAATATGAAATTCTTAACGTTAAAAATATCATAAAA
This sequence comes from Mechanitis mazaeus, assembly GCA_959347395.1. Taxonomy (NCBI): domain Eukaryota; kingdom Metazoa; phylum Arthropoda; class Insecta; order Lepidoptera; family Nymphalidae; genus Mechanitis; species Mechanitis mazaeus. The sequence goes on from OY365743.1 coordinate 15,164,264, forward strand.
TTTTGAATTATTTAATAAAACTGCTAAACATAGTGTATATCAAATATGTTATAATCACATATCGCATAATCTACAAAGTATTAAAAAAGGATTATGTCGTGGAAGCGGCCATATTGATTTCTTTTCTTTCTTTTTAGACCACAGCATGCAACTTTTATTCCTATTTGTCCTATTCAAAGCCGCTCTATCCAAATTTCATTCCGATGAAAATCCTACGTTAGGAGCTTATGTCCTCAAGTTTGATGAAAACGACGAAAATCTTAATTAAAAACTCGAATTTAAAACTGTGACTTAAAAAGCACAAAATGTTTATTATTAATATAAAAACAAAACTTATTATTTACGGCCCGTTCGCACTGGCCGGAGCCAAGGGGAGCGCGGAAGATTTGAAATTGGAACCAAATAGGCGTTAAATAGCGCCGTGCGCTGTCATAACGTCATTTGGCGTTCATCAACGAGCGAAACAGCATCTCCGTTTGGTGCACGTTTTATTAGCGTAAGAAATAGCGAGGCACAGTGACTCGGAAATTCATATTTGCATCGAGGAATATACCGGGCGGTGATTGCATTTTCTTTGCAACTGCAGTATCATTTAATTTGCCTTGAAGGCTGAGACTAGAGCTCTTGGTCTGGCTAAATGAAGCTGTACTGTCTACTTTACGGGGTTCAAAGTGAATGGCCTGACTAATATTAAATTAGTACTTGATTACCTTTATACAGGACATGTTCGTTTGCTTTCATAATAACTAAAAGTTACGAAAGTGACCTATGTAAAATATTTTAACCTTACTCGAGAAAAAAACTATTTAATTTTATTTTTTTTTTTGAAAAATCCAAATTATAATAAATCAGAATCATAGGTAATCCATCTACCTTGTTACTTCTCACGTAAAATCAATCGCCGTTTTCTTCTAAATTTTATTTCAATTGAATCGTCTCCAGGTCCAATCCCCTCTCTAACATTTCATATTTCCAATTTGCTTCAATTCTTTCTTATGTGATGTGATAAATAAAAATATCTTCGAAATGAGATATCTTTAACACAGGTTTTAATTTATAATGAATTATACATTCATGAACCAGTGTTCATTATAAATTAAAACCTGTGTTAAAGATATCTCATTTCGAAGATATTTTTATTTATATATATTTCTCGAATGTACTGACATTCGAGAAATATATATATGTTTGTACGTCTACGTGTTTTGTGCATTGTAAGATGCAAATATTAACTCCAACTAAAACCTGGTGAAATGATAAAATGGTAATAAAATAACCGTTACTTTAAATTGTGTAATCTAGCACCTGATAGAAAAATATAAAAAGCAAAGTGAGAAACGGCATTTCGTTTTGCATAAATTAAATCTTCTCCACTCCAGCGCCCCCGAGCGGGGCCTCGAGAGCGATCTATTAACAATTTTAATATAACTTTATATACGTTTTAGAATAATAATATTTATGTACAAACTTGTTTATGGTTTAATCTTTGTTGGATTCGATTTGATTTGATTTGGTTTTTGTAATTTAGTTATAGATGACATTCATCTGTTTTCGAATTTAGACTGTTTAGATAATTTTAGAACAATACATTTTAAAGTTAACATTTCAAAATTAATATTTTAACATTAACATTTCAAATATAATATTATATTCTAATAAACTTTTTGTATTTTTCTTTAATTATAATAAAGAAACATGTCTTTTTATTTTTCTGTAAAAAGTACATCAATGAATTATACATTTAATTAAACATAATAATGTTTGATATATCTAGTATGTATCAAACATTATTATGTTTAATTAAATACCTATGTGTTTTTTAATTTTTGAGTTTTTTCTTGTATATGATTTTTTTTTATTTTGGTGTACAATAAAGAATATATATATTATATATATATTTTACTTAAATATCTTTTAATATCAGTTTTGACGAGTACGTTTCTTTATAATCTTATTATTTAATAACAAAAAAAAAATCTTTATAATATATAGCTATTAATTTCACTTAAATCTACCAAAGAAATAATTGGGAAATAAGAATTGAAACATGACTTAATATCGTATGTTATTATTCTTATCAACACTTTGACAAGTGAGAGTATGTACAAACGTATATTTACAATTAATCAACAGTACAAGACACAATTACAATTCGAATTACGTCGGTCACAACCAGAGGATCCAAAAAATACAAATTTATTAACTTAAAATTTTAAACTTATATTAAATTTACAGACTACGTGATCCTTACCCAAAGTTGGATACAAGAATGAATATAAAAAAAATAATTTGTAATTAAAGGAATACAGAAAACAAGCTTAACAAACAAGGGTTTCAGATTTACATTCTGGAATTTTAACATGATACAATGCTGCTGTGATTAATCAGCGTTTCCACGGTTCGTGAGAATATAGTAAATGCTAATTTAACAATTTTATTATTAATAAGAATATAACAAATATTTATATAACATTCGCTAAAGACAACAATAATATTGTACACAATCAAACCTCAACAAAATAGTAAACAAAGTGTGATAAATTAAACGAGTAACTCAAGTGCAGAGAATTAATTTAAAAAGTTGATTATAGTCCAAATTGAGGAGAAACATCTCAATGGTGATTGCTCTTGAGAGTGTCAACAGGCTTAAAGATATAAGGTCTGGTTATCTTTTGCTATTAGATGAGACTTGCTATTGTGGATTTGTGATTCAAATTTAAATAATGTGTATATAAAAACAACTGTTTATTACAGATAATTTAGAAAGAATATAATGATGAGGACTTTAATTTTATAGGATACGCTTTGATTAAAAATATATATATTAAACTATTTAGTTGTATTAGATTATAAATTGAGACACAAACGTTTCTCTATCAAATAAAAATAATGTTCTATATGAGGCCCCCGCAGCGACACGCAGCGACACGACGCGACACGCTACGACACGCCACGACACGCCGCGACCCCAACAAAGCGTAAATTGAGGTCTGTTTGTCTGCACCTCAGATTAAGTGCTGTGAATAAATACTTAGAGATAATCCATTTGTGGGGCTCGTGGTTTGAAATTAGTGCTTTATTTAATATGGTAGATAAAACGAATAGAATGTAACTTATACGTACAGAACAGTTTTGTTCTCACACACACATGTACAGTTAATAATGTTTTGTTTTTTTTTCAATATTACTTTTTTATTATCTTAATCACTGGTAGGCTGATAGTTCTCGAGTTTATTTTAATTGGCACGATAATTATTTTATCTTTTTATATCTATAAATAATTTATAAATATTTAAAAGGTGTCGAGAAATAAGTGAAAAAAATAAAATTTTGGTTTCCAACAAAAGTGACAATGTAATAAATAAGCGTCTAAAACTTTAGAAATGACTTTCGGAATTGTTCCGTCTAATATAAATTAAAACAGACTTCGAAGCCAAACCAATTCTTATTAAAGCATAGATATTAAACGTCAAGGTATATAAAATTCTTACTAAAATCACAAAACCAACATGCACTATTTTAAGAGCTCCATTTCAGTATAAAATGTTCGTAACCGCTCTCAAGAATAAGAAGTAATAAGCAGTTTTCTTTCGCGCCAAAATTGTCTTCCATAATAGCGTCGGAGGCGAGATACCGCTGCCGCCATAAAAAGAGATAAACGACCGTTCTCTCTATTATTTTTGCTCTTTAACAAAGGCAATGTGTGCATATACGTTTGTCTCTCTCTAACGTATAGACTAAACGAAACGCTCTCTCACCCGCGAGAGAAAAACAAAAATTTGTCGCGCGCCCCCACCCAGCCACTAATGTCCGGGGGTGAAGGAAAGCGGGCTCGCCTCCTTTATAATTTAGTTGAAAAACCTAATATGTGTCAATTAAAATTTTATTAAAACCTCAATTTGCGCGCACTCGAGCATGTTATGATTAACATTTTAATAACGCGCCGGTTCATTATGAGCTACTTTATTATGATGCCTCGCAATATTAATTTATGTAAACTTAAGAGAGCGAATTTATTGACCTATAAACGGAGTTTACTATAAAGGCGTGAGTACAAAATATTACCTTCAGTTTAGTGCGGGAGACATTGTGTTGGCAGAATGGCTTTGTGCCGCATTCTCTGTCGACAATGGCACGATGTTTTAGCGGGAGAAAAAGGCGGGAGCGTTATCAGCGGCCGCCATTATGGTGGCTTATCAGAGCGCGCTTCCGCGAGACTTCGCCCCTTTTTCTTTAACGGTCACGTCTGAGCCGCTAAGGTGCAGATAGGAAAATACGTTTTGTTTCTTGTAGTCTTTGGTTTTGGTAATATATATGTCAAAATATAATTTTGGGTAAATTTGAATTCATAAGCGAAACGAAAATGATATTTTGCTACTTAAATATTTTCTTATTAATATTTAATTTTATATCTTATTATCATTTGCCATAACGTTGGCATTAAAAAGATATAGGTACTTAATAATCAGCGACATTATGGGAAATATATTTTTTATCAACCGATATTGAATATTAGGGAGCCTATCAAAAAGAACTAAGGTTACTTTATTAGCCATTGGAGCCGTGAAAAAGAAATATAAAAGTGACTTCAATAAACAAGACGCAGGGTGAGTGGGGGGGCGATGAATGAGCTAATTAAGGAGCCGAGCGAAAGAAAACGCGAAGAAAAGCTAAGAAAACTCCGGAAAACAAGAATACTTCACGCGTTACAGGGATGTACTCCGTAGAAATTAACTAATGTGAAAATAATTAGATATTTTTTTTTTTACAAAAATGAGCAATTTAATAATAACAAGAACAACCAAGGGCAAATTTCTAATATAAAACAAAAGAAAGAGAGGTTTTTTCATCGTTGATTAATAAATGTGATTCTGCCGAATTCCCATGCAAACTCATAGCCATGCTACAAGTTCCGCTACGTATATAAGAATATAAAACGACGCTCGATACATTGTAACATCCTAAATTAATATTAGATAAACATAGGGCAAATATATAAAATATTATTATATAAGTACATCCCTGTCTGAAGACAGAGTCCGTGTCCTCGCCTGTGAATGGTCCGCTAACAAACTCTTTCACAAAAATACAATAATTACTTTAAGTCGAATAAAAACTCCTTTCTTCGCAGTCGCTTCGGACAAGGCGTCTAATTCCACCTTCGCACCCTCTATAAAGACTTTATTGACGAACAAAACATTTAGTATATATTGATAAAGTAAAATCACTTATTATTATTATTAGTTACATGAATATATTATTAAGATTTAACAATAGATTGTAATTTTTTATTTAACCAATACAATCACAAATTTTTTAAAATCATTCATATGAAAGAAATATGCTAGATTCACTTTAGCCATACACAGATCCTTAAATGCATAAAAGTAAATGCAAAAAGAAAAGATACATCAAAAAATTAATAACTAACAAAAACTATAGTTTTAGTTAGATTTCAATTATTTTAATACCTTTATCGACTATACGAATCCTCATTCGGCTGAATTTATATGGAAAAATCTTTGAGTGTTAGAAAGACGTTTACAAATTTGTAAGGAAATTCCGTAATTTTGTAAAAAAAAATTTTTTACTATTTATTCATGAGAGTGATTAGTTTATTAAGTACAAAGCTAAAATTTTCACAAACGTTACACTTAGAAAAAATAGTAGAAATTAAGATATAGGAATAGGTCTTAGATGATTTGACACCTCAGAGGGTTAAATAGGGGCTGAAGGTTTTATAATATTTTATTATTTTAAAGTAATTAATTGTTGAACCAGATTTTTCAACCTTATCCTACATTTCTTAAAATAAAAATTAGGAATTTTGAAATTATAAATTTTGGTATTTTTTGTAATGTTTAACAATAAAGACACACGTAGTTTGGTGACAAAACAATCCTTCAGATATGTTACAAGTTGAAGGTGTGTTTATAGATAAATAATTATTATATTTTAAACCGAAATTGTCGCTATTCATTCTTAATAATTGTATCGAAGGGAATGATATTTTTCAGAATAACCTATCTACATAATCTAGCTCTCTTTGCATACCTTTGCACATTTAGATATATAATAAAACATTGCTGAGTGGCTTTCAAGATTTCATGGTCTCTACAAAGCCTTAAGCTCGCTGCACTAAATCAAATAAGAGAATATTAAATAATTTCTGATTATATACAAATCATCAAAAAGATTGCAAGAAAACCGATAAATATTTTATTAAAAAGATAAAAATTTATTGATGTATATAAAGAAAGATAAAAGATAGAAGGCACAGCAGTGACGTTAACATTCTATTGATATTTAAAATTTAAATATAAAATTCAAACGGCATTTCAGAGCGCCACTTTGTAAAGAGGTTCGCAGGAAATAGTCATGAAATATTTGTCGTTATAATATAATATGCAAAGTTGTTGCTGGGTTGAGCTTTTTTCTTTCGTTTATAAAAAGTTTCACTCAGCCATCTTTATTTTTTGGTTATTTTTATTTATTCTTTTTAAATAATATATAATATAAGTTTAATAAAAGTGTGCAAAGCGTAGATTTATCAATCAATAATAATAAGGGGATATTTCATGATACCGATTAAAAATATTTTTATAACACAGTTCACACGTTTATAACTTGATATAAATTTTAATTCCTAATAAAACATAAAACCACTGATCGTTTTCTGCGATGATATAAACAAATTACATATAACTTTTTACCATAACTTTGTAAAAGAACACAAGAATTATTAAAAAATAAATTAAAATAAATTAAAAAAAATATTTTTTTAATTGAAATTAAGAATAATCATATTTTTATATAAAAAATTAGAATGAATTGGATATTGAGTGTTTCATACAAATTTGTGTACATAGTTCGTCCATCACTAGATTTAAATAAGAAAAGAGTCTTGAGAATTTTACTGACTCAAAATGTATATTTATAATTCTTAAAACAATACTCAAATACAAATTACTATTAAACATTTTTTTCACTTTACTTAAATGATTTGCTTTGGTGGTTCTCTGTCTTGGTTGTGAAAGTACACAAATATGAAATACCCTATAAATTTTAATTTATTTTCTAATTTAAACTATTAAAATACATGAGAACATTCGGTCACACATATTACAGAAATATATTAGAAATAGGTGTAGAAAATTTTAAATCTGTACTCCATATCATTACTATTTAACACAGTTTTTTTTTTCTTTTCTCTCGGAATCCATGTATACGAAGTTCATTGACCTTTTAAATAATGATTTCCTATGCAAATACTGTCACCTCTGACGCCGAGACTTAATAAGCATCATTAGTCTTTATGGCCATTCTACAGCTGCTAAATTTATCATTATAAATTATAGTGCACATATATATATATACATATATATATATATATATATATATGTGCACTATAATTTCTTGATATCCCACAACATTGGCCCATATTAATTTTTGTTGTTTAATTTAAACAATTGTTGTGTTTTTGTTTATTTTTTATTTTGTCTTCATTTAATTTTATATATATAAATTTTTCTCTGTATTAATTTTGAGACTTTGTCAATGTTGTGTGTTGTTATTGAATAAATGTTATTTTCTTTCTTTCTTTCTTTCTATATAATGACCAAGTATTTTCTTTCGACGGTTTTTTCTGAGATAGTAGGTACTACATATTTCTCCCAAAACCAGAATAAGGTCGAGAGCACGCATATATTAGACAGCGAGTGGTAAATAGTGTTGTAGCTTTGAATACGCTATAAAAATATGACAACGAGACAATTATTATTAGTACGAAATAATGAAAAACTTAAGAATTATGAATAGGTAAAAATTCCTTCTGTTCCGCGGAGATTAGATCAGATCGGATCAGTTCAGATTAGATCAGATCAGATACTTACAACATATAATTATTAATAAACGAGCTATTACTCGCCGTTCTATTCGCGGGTAATTGATTTTATTTATTATCAAGATCAATAGAAGCAGTAGCATAATGTTCGATAGCCTATAACCTATCTCTTAAACCTGCCTATCATAATTAGAAAAAAAAAAATCCATGCAGTACTTTCGATGGTTAGCCTGTTCAACCAAACACATAAAAAACTTCAGCTTTATAATATTAGTATAATCTTATACATAATATAAGCAGTCTCTGAATTAGATAAACTGGTATTTCAGAATCAAGAGCGATCCATTTTGATAATATCACATTCAATCTCCTCTGAAGCGACTTCTCTAATTACCTACCGAAGATTTCAAATTTGGATTAAAGTTAACTCATCTCTGCTGCCATTAACTGTTCTTGTACTTAATATATTTACTGGTTTTAAGCCAATGAATTAACAAGAAAATATTATTTATTAATGTTAATAAAGATTACTGAGATTCCTTGCCACGACATTAAGATATACTGGCATATCTTAACGTAGAACTTTAGCTGTCGTCGTAAACAAACTTAAATTAAAACATGAAAATTAATATAACTCATATAAATTAAAGTTAACAGCAGTTTAGTTAGCGATAATGATGTTTTATTGAAAAACTTTGGTAGCTGATTAAGATTAGTTCCCGACTCGCACAATAATTTAGATTGAACGATGATTTCGTACTGCATGCAGCGCGCTACACGGAAAACGAATTAAACAAATTGACTTGGATATGGCGTATTCGAACCTGTATGTAAATACGAATGTATGTGTGGCTTTTGTATTTGTTATTGATTTATTTATCAATTATTGGAGTGGATGTGAATAAAAATTTCTATAGAAACAGCTGAATTTTAGTCAGATATAAAGATGTATTGGATAAAATATTTTAAAATTGAGTCTTCGTAAAGAGCCAGATAAAGTTGAGCCTTCGTGGTCAAGCCTACCTATATAATGTATGATTAAATGTACAATATTCTTATCATTCTATCTTTGATATAAAGATTATATATAATTAATTCATAAAATCTATTCTCTTCAGAGATCGAAATCTATATAAAACAGTAATGAGTTTATTAGAGTTAATTACCGCATCCAAGTTTCGATGGGGCACAAATATGTTTGTAAGTTTTGTTGGTGTAACATCTTAACACGGGGTGTAATGAGCCGCTAATGAATTAAGCTCAATTTGCTCGACTGAGCGCGGGAGATAAGTGCTGTTATAGCATACGTGCTACTTCTCACCAGTAACTTAATTAATAAACAAATACTGTTGTTATCTGAACAGTTATTTCAAATTAAATATATTTTTAAATTTATATATTTATAAATAATTTATAAATAATAAATATATTTTTAAATTTATATATTTAAAAATACTAAATAGTATTAAATCACTGGAAGAGAACTCGTTTACGGATTTCCGATAGAATTTAGACAACAAGAATTTTAAAACAAGATATTCAAATGTTGTATATATCTGTAGTTCGAAGTTAAGTAACTTTGGGAATAGTAAGTTGTGGGTATATTCGATTTCATAATGGAGAAGATTCAGAGGAGCTTTTTATATAAATAGGATGACCAAATTTGTCCTTCACGTCTTTAATCTCTTTCAACCCTTCATATAATATAAAATAAAAAAAATAAAATATAAATTTACTCACCAATTGCTATAAATTAATACAATAAGGTTCTACCACTTATATAGGAAAATGCGGCCACATACATAAAGAACAATTATATGATAATTTTGATAAATTATACAAAGAATATTACTTATTGGTTCGTCCTGAAACTTAAATGTTCCGATTTAATCTAACTTCGGCTTTCGGATTTCACATCTTAGATCGCAGCAGTGCAAAGGTCACTTTTTTTTAATTTCAAATTGTCAAACATTACATTTATGAAACGATAGACTATTTCAGCGCTTTCATAGAACCTATTCTATGAAACTTCGAAACTAGTAGACTTTGTTGTTGTCACTCTTTTTACTTCTTTATTAAATTTTATTAGGCAATTGATTAGTAAGTCAATCTTAATTTATACGTGATATCAAACTATAAATATAATAAAGCATGGTATTTATTAGATAATATTAGACAAGAATAACTAACCCACCACTAGTAGCTCTTTGTTTATATGTATATTTATGTTTGAATGCTTAAATATTCGCAAAAACAGTAATTATATAATGGCCCTCTTTCTGAACTAACAATGCTAATAGATAACACCTGGAAAGTGGCTACAAAAAAAAGACATGTGTACCATTGTTAGAAGTTCACGCAGCGACTCCGCCATTCTTCCGTGAATACAGCCGCAGCCGGATAATTATATATAATCATGGATCACGAAAGTTTAAATACAACATTTTTTAGTAAGTTTACTATTACTAAGTATATTTTCGCTACATGATCCCCCCCCCCTTTCTAGCGAAGGCGGAAGGGTAACGTGGAACCTGGCAGCATAAAAGATGATGCCATTTTTAAGTTACCCATTAGATCAGATTGCTGCAATCGCTATCATCGCTATCATAGTGGGTAACGACCCTATCGCTTTCGAACTAAACCGCGGCGCTCCGACGGAACCACCACAAAGAAAGCACCCCGTAAAGCAGAACCCTTCATGCGTCACCAATCAGCTCATTTTACCGACGATTTTAGGTTTATAAATTAATTGAAAATATAAATTTATTGTGATTATGATATTTATATTTACTGATAATTAACTTTCATAGAAAGTATTTAGCTAAAAAATATATAGCTTATGATACATGTATAGGTCTAGAATCTATAATTAGATGCGCTATCTCGACTGTAGATATCTCATCTAAGTATATGTTACAATAGAGAATCTCCCTAAAGAATTTTTAAAAAAGTATTGTATGTATTGATGCGGTTTTATAAATGACAAAGGACGCGCGATACTTACGTATCCAATTTTAGTGTTATTTATATTTTAGCATTTATAATATTAGTACGGTATATTTTGTTTTAGATTATTATTTTCTTAAACTTTTAAATTTAAGACTACTAAGTTACTTGAATAACTTGTTTTAGATACGGGAAGTCCACAAAAGACACAATTACAGCTATGAGTTCTTTGATAGTAAAAGAACTATATAATAAAATGAAATGTATATCTATATTTCTGGACCTCAAGAAGGCCTTTGATACCGTCTCTGTTCCCATCCTAATACAACAATTAGAAGCCATAGGCATCCGAAATCACTGTTTAAATCTTTTTAATAGTTATTTAACTGGCCGTAAACAGAGGGTTAGAGTTGAGGGTTACACGAGTGATGAAATGGATGTCATTTTCGGAGTTCCTCAGGGATGTCTTAGGACCGACTTTATTTTTAAAATATATTAATGAACTTTGTCAGCTTCAATTGACCAAGGGATATATATTTTCGTATGCTGATGACACTGCTATGGTGTTTATTGGAATTTCGTGGGAGGATGTTCGCTTCCACGCAGAGGTTGGCTTGGCTCGTATAGCTGAACGTCAACCTCTTATCTATAAATACTGGGAAAACAAAAATTATATTTGATTTTCTATATCTGAACGAAAACTTCCGGGGGATCATTTTAAGATAAAAATTCATAATAGTTGTGAACAATTTCAGGGATTATGTAATTGTCCAGTAATATCTAAAGTATCTTCAGTTAAATATCTTGGAGTAATCTTGGATCAACGTTTGTCATGGCATCCCCATATTAAATTGGTCACTAGTAGAGTAAGGAAGCTTGCTTGGATATTTAAAATACTTATAGCCTCAGGCGCAGTTTTAAATCAGATATACCACTGGCATTGTTACTTCGGGATTCTATTCATTTTCTGAAGATGAAGAAGTGAACGTTAGGGATTCTTCCAGGTTTAATACTAATATGCAAATGATGACATCAAATTCAAACGATACACTTTATACCTGCTGTAATTGCAACAACCTGTACTACCCGTATACTATGAGTACTCTAAAGGTTTTGTTGTTAACTGTCCTATTAGGCGTTAACACAATGATCTGAGCACTTGTGCGATATTAGTAGACAGGTATTGAAATAACTTTTAATTTATATAAAAATAGGGGATTTTTTAATTTAAACCAAATAGTTTTTGCTTATAAAACGACACGGTTCTATTTGGTTGATTTCTATTATATGCATAAATATGACATTTACTTTCAAAATCATTAAATATGAAATATGATAAAAGAATGCATTTTAATTTCAAGTCACCTTTATTAAAAAAATCCTTCACAATTAAAAACCTAATATAACATAACAAGCAAAACATTACAATCATTAATAAAATATAACTTAATTCTATCCAATATACATTTATTCAATTGCATTTGTAATAATAAAATAATAATTTGTTCTTTATAACTTACTTAAGTACATTAAATTTCGCTTGAAGCATATAAAAATATATTTAATAAAAATACAATATATATATTTACAGCATAAATCTTATTGTGTTGTCGCTAAAGCAAATATAATCACAGATATTGTGCACTTGAATAGAGAACTCTTTAAATATGTTATTTAACATAAAATAATTATATATATTACTATCTTTCTACCTGTGACTTCGTTCGCGTGAACTACTCTAACCCTTTTTATTATTATTACTTAAGTAAATATGGATTATCTAACTTCTGATCAATCTCATTACAAAATATAAAGTGTGCAAAACGTATTTTCAAGTATCAAAATTAATTTAAAAGTAATATGGAGGTAATGGTCATAATAAAAAATTAATCAATATTTAAACTTTAAAGTACAACTTAATTAAAACATATTTTTAAAAAGCGTTTAGGTTTGTATGGTTAATAAGCTATACAAACTTTTCTGACTTTTTTAAATCCTTCAAAGGTTGAATTTTGAGAATTCTGGAATAAGTAACTCGTAATTTCTTACCAAGTACTTAAACACCAATTTTTAACAATTTAGCTTCAAAACTGTAGTACTTTCATTCAAATTATTTTTTTACCCTCTCGAGGGGGTAATTTCCATAATTCCTTTCTTAATCAGATGATTAAGAAAGGAATTAAGTAAGATTACCTACATTATTAAAGAAAGCAGAATTCTAGTCGTTTGGGCTCTGCGTTGATATGTCAGTCAGTCAGTCAGTTATTAAGTCAGTTTGCCTTATATTTGTTGATCCATGTCTAATTGAAATTTAACTTTGTTTTACAAAAAGGATAATTGAAAATTTTATATAATAAGACTAATAATAAATCAATGTACAATGTACACAAACAAACAATATCATTAAAAAGCTTGATATAAATATCTATAAACCATAAAGATGGTCACCCATCACACAAGTCACCGGAGTTATCAATCAGATTATCATTTAAAACAGCAGCCTCTCACTTTATCGGAATGTACATATAATGTATGTTACATATTTGGTTTAATTTCAATTACATTATATTTCAGGCGAGCGTGACTCTCTGTCTGTTCATGGATTGCTCCAGACGAGTTTGTTCTGAAGATAGCTTTTCCCCGCGAAACCGTTTGTAGCTGAAAAAAATATTTATTAATATTTAAAAAATATTTCAATTGTACATATTTAGCAACTAAGAGCAGTAAAAAAGTAATAGTCAATAATTGATAATGTGATTATCAAAATAAATAGTTAAAATATATATACATTATCTAGAGACCAAGAAATAGACAAGTGTTTAAAAAAAAGCTTAAAATCTTAAATGAAAATTACGACGCCATACATCATTTGGCAAAACTACGGAGACGAAGTCAGTAAGGCTTTATGGTATCTTAAGAGCTACCGGTATTTTGAACCACTTAAATTCACTATACTATTGACTCATTCGTGAGTATAAGAGGCAATTTAATTTATTATTAAAATATAAATAGTCTACGGTATACTCACATGGTATCATAGAACAGTCTTTGTTTGGGTGACAGAGAGGGCGTGGTCTCTAGCAGCGCTTCTTCGATGTCCTCTGGACGCACTACTACTGACTCCAGTTTTTTCTCGTCACTGATCGCCTACACAAATATTAGAACTTTATGTATTAATTTAGTGATTTAATTTTTTATATCACTACAAAATCAATTATAAGTATCCAATGCTGTAAAAATATATTTTCATATGTAGATAACGAAAGAAAACCTGTTTATATATTTTTAAAAATTTTATATTATGTAATCGGATAAATCATACTGAAGCTGGAAAACTAATACGTATAAATACTGATACCGTACTATATAATTATGTAAAATATCAATACCAATTGCTTCTCCAATCTTCCTAACTGAGCAGTCGCTAGTAAAGATTTAAGGTCAGCTGGAGAGAAGTGCTCCGTCCGTGCAGACAGGTCGTGAAGGTCCACGTCATCGGCCAGCGTTACGTTCTTGGACAGGGTCTCTAGCACCTCGTAGCGACCCGTCTGTGGAAAGAAATTGATTTTATTATTTACCAAACTTTTGGGAAAAGCCCGTACTTCAGATTTACTGATATTATTCACTTCTGGTTGCTCATCGACATATAAGAGTGTTCTATCCATGCTGAATGTTTTTAGAGTTTAGTATGAATCACAAGATACGGTGCACAATTTTTGTGATTTATTAAAGATATTCGATTGCATACAGCATCAAACTGTAACTAGAAAAAATAGAACATTATGGAATTAGAAAAAAGATAGATTTGATTCGATAATTCTGAATTCTTTCAATAAAGTATGGACTTTACTGAACCAATTCAAAAAGTTTATGTGAATGAAAAGCCATTCTAACTTATTTTTCAAAACAGGAATGCCTAAAGAATATCGGAGCCTTTCGTGTTTGTCATTTACATAAACGACAACTTATTTACTTATGAGAGTACTATGATAGTATTATTTACTGATGATGCTTCTATAATTTTTAAATCAATAGATACCGATCAACAACGTAATACTAATGTAAAAAAAAATCAATTACAATGTACAATGATTTAACTCTCACAAGCTTTAGTATAACGTCGCAATGGACACAAGACACTTGTTTTGTTGATGTTTCCAAGTACAGAGGTGTATTGAGTGTGGTGTGTACCTGGTCGGGCAGCCCGCAGTAGAGATGCAGCGCGAGTCGTCCGGGGCGCAGCAGCGCGGGGTCGACGAGGTCGGGTCGCGCGGTGGCGGCGAGCACCGCGCAGCCCGCGCCGCCCTCCGCGCCGTCCAGCCGCGCCAGCAGCTGGTTCACCACGCGGTCCGTCACACCCGTCGAGTCGTGCCCGCGTCTGGACACATACGAATTTCCGGGTGATACGGTGCGAACTAACGAAGAACAAATAATGAGCACGACTGGTTGCCAATCTCGAGCCGTTAGCGGCCTAAAATCCAAAAAAATCCCAAAGCAATAACGGAGACTGGAGAAAAGATGTGGTCGCGATCGCATAGAACTAGACGCAGAAAATCAAGGACCTAGGGAAAATAAGTGACGACCCTATAAATTTTTGTATATTTGCGAATAAAGCGGCCAAGCTTGTGACTTTTATAGACATGGTATATTTTCCGCACAATAGGGAGCTAGTAAAGACGATTAACATCGAGAAGCTCGCTCCGATTTTATAACATAAATGTTAAGACGAGCAACGAGGAGAATGTATCACATCTTAGGAAACTGGCCATTTTATTTAATAACTTTAAAGTAAACATTTCACTTTTATGTGTGAGAACAATGCTTTACTTTTAAACGGGCAACAAATTGCACTAATTATAGCTGATTAATTATCACAATAAATTTTTATCGCTTTATAACTAAGATCTAACCGAGACAAAATAAGGAGGAGGCGTTACGTCATAGTCAGCAACGACACAGATTCTGCAAAGATCAAAAAAAGATCATCATGATACTATTTGCATAGTATTTTGCGAGGTGATGTTTACGATGGTTATTAGTTTATAAGTGTGTCTGTAAATAATTTTACCTCACTGATCGAATATTGTAAAAAGCGTATATGATATATTTTTTTTTTTTTTTATGGAAAAGGAGGGCAAACGAGCATGCGGGTCACTAATAAAATGTGATCACCGCCGCCCATGAACTCTTGCAACATCCGAAGACTCACAAGAGCGTTGCCGGCCTTGGAGATATGAATAGACGCCTTTTTTGAAGGTACCCATGTCGTATCGATCTGGAAACACCGCCGAAGGAAGTTCATTCCACATCTTAGTGGTACATGGAAGAAAAGTCCTTGAAAACCGCACAGTAGAAGATCGCCACGCATCCAGGTGGTGTGGATGGAAATGCAGGCGGTGACGTGCTGTGCGGTGATGGAATTCGGCGGCAGGCATCAGATCAAATAGCTCTTCGGAACACTCCCCGTTGTAAATGCGATAGAAGACGCACAAAGAAGCCACGTCTCTACGCAATGCCAAAGAGTCCAGCCGTTCACAGAGCACCGGGTCACCGACAATCCGTACGGCTCTCCGTTGTACGCGGTCAAAAGGTAGAAGCTGATATTGGGGTGATCCGGACCAGAGATGAGAGCAGTACTCCATATGTGGCCGAACCTGCGCCTTATAAAGCGCAAGTCTATGGCCAGGATTGAAATACTGTCTCGCTCTATTGATCACACCCAATTTCATCGAGGCCAACTTGGCCTTGCTCTCCAAATGACCACGAAACTGACAGTCGCTCGAAATGTCGAGTCCCAGTACTTTGATACTTGGCGAGGCATCGAGAGGTGTGCTATCGAAGAGCGGCGATACGACAAATGGGGTTTTCTTAGTGGTAAACGCGCAAACCTGTGTCTTTTGGGGATTAAACTGAACGAGGTTCAGTTTACCCCAATCTGAGACCGTCCTCAGGGAGGTCTCTATAGAAGACACAAGTTTCTTTCGGAACTCGTCGACGTTTTCCCGAGAGAGACCTGCACGGCCGGAATATACCGCATCCCCAGTGCTGTCATCCGCATAACAATGTATGTTGGAAATGTCCAACATATCATTGATGTGCAAGAGGAACAGGGTTGGGGATAGCACGCAGCCTTGGGGTACACCAGCATTCACGGGCTTGGGGTCCGAGCAAAAACCGTCGAGAACGACCTGTATGCTCCGCCCAGTGAGGAAGCTGGTGATCCACTTGCATAAACTCTCGGGAAGCCCATAGGAAGGAAGCTTCGAAAGAAGCCCCTTGTGCCATACACGATCGAAGGCTTTCGCTATATCCAGACTTTCTCCCTTGCTTTCAATAACCGCAGCCCAACGGTGTAAGATATAACAGGAGGTCACCAGCCGATCGACCATGGCGAAAGCCATATTGTCGGTCATTGATCAACTGGTGATCCTCAAGGTACGCGAGGAGCTGTCGGTTTATGATGTTCTCCATTATTTTGGAGAGAAGAGAGGTGATGGCGATAGGTCTGTAGTTAGCTGGGTCCGAGCTATCACCTTTTTTAGGGATCGGATGGACAAAAGCACACTTCCATGAGACCGGGACTACGCCTTTGAAATAAGAGTACCGAAATAGACGCGTTAGCACTGGAGTCAACTCAGGGGCACATGTTCGTAGCACGATTGGGGAAATGCCATCCGGCCCACTCGACTTATGAACATCCAAGGAAAGTAGAGACCGTCAAATAAAGAATAGTGTCAATGTCGATCGCGACAGCAATGCTCGAGATGGCCATCTGGCCATCGGATCCCTCTTAAATACAGCGTTTTACTAATAACACGAATACATTTATAAAATATGTGTGCAAAATATTTATACATTTAAAATACATCAATATCGGTAAACGAAACGAAAGCGAGTACTCACAATGCCGCACTTACTTGGGCGCGAGACTGTCGAACTCGTCGAAGAACAGGATACAGGGCCGCAGCGTCTCGGCCCTGCAAATAGCACACGGTCACTCACAGGCGGGGGGAGGAGAGCGGGGGTGAGCGAGAGCACTGACTTGTCGAAGATGTCCCTGACGGCGCGCTCGCTCTGTCCTATGTACTTGCTGAGCAGCTCGGGCCCGCGCACGGCCAGCACGCGGCGCGCGCGCGACAGACACGAGCCCAGCAGGGACTTGCCGCCGCCGGGCGGACCGTACAGCAACACGCCGCCACAGCCGCCGGGGAACAGGGACGGGTACTGCGACACACGGACAACAGACACGGTCCTTATTCTTACTGCCCTATGCTGTGATTTTGACAGCGTCACCGAAGCATATTTATATACATTATGATTAATTCCAATCAAATCGGTTTTCGGAGAAAATTCTTTATAATAACTCTCCTTCTTTTAAACATAAATGTGTATTAAATCACTAATACTTTTTCTTACCTAAAGGTGGGTACTGACCGACGTTATGGGGCGTAATGTAACGTGTGACGTGACTAACCTTTGTCATTATTGCGGGGAATAAGAAGCTCGCAGCGAGCAATTATTAACATTTCAGCACTCGGAATTACTACCGATGTTAAAGTATAAAGGAGACATTAAAAGACTTTGAAATTTCAAGCAAATTATTCTTACAAACGAAATTAAATATGCTTTTTTAATAATAATTGGATATGCCTTTTTAAAAACAAATGGTTTAATTTATTTTATTTTATTATTGCATGCGGGTCAGGGTTCCTTTGTTTCATCTCGTTCAAACTATAATATACCTCTCCTCACGCGCCCTATTAACCTTACTTGATACTACAAACATACAGATCAGGACATATTACCATTCATCGACTTCAAAAGACCTCACTCATGCTACTTGCAGCTTAGCGTTGAAATAAAATAATATAAAAGCATTAAATAATTATGGCGTATTACTGATAAATAATCATTATTGAATTTAAAAAAAAAAGCTTCTGATAATTAAAGTAATAAATTATGTAAAAATACCATAGTAGGCCAAAAGACGGCTTCAGTGATCTGTCTCTTGACGTCGTGCATCCCTCCCATAGCGCTCCACACCTCCAGGGAAGACGCCTCCGACGATATCTCTACTACGAGACGAGGCTTCTCAGACTGACTTGTTTCTAGAAAAGTAAATAAATATACATACTGTAGTGAGTTACGTACACTTGCTCCAAAGAATCTCTGACATTCAAATTATGTGTATTGCTTCGTTATTGTTTCGAGTGAATTACGTTAATCTGTTCCTGGACAAGTACATGAATTTTGCCAGGTCTGCATATCGTCATCGTGACAGAGTACCAAATTGCATTTTTTAAATATTATAAATATCCAATAATTTAATTTAAAGATATTAATTGTTTGATCTTATCCAATAATTTAATTTAAAGATATTAATTGTTTGATCTTACATCGAGTAAGTTCATTCTTGTAATAGTTCATAAGTTCATAGTTTTAATTAAAGTTAGTTTAAAGTAGTTTTTTTTACCTTTTGACTGTAGTTAACGTAATTAGTTTTGTGAAAATAAACAAATATATAAAATAGTAAAAAATATTTCTTACTTTTCTTGATAGCCTTAAATATTCTCTGGTTGAGAGAGTCGACTATTTCCCTCAGGCTGTTGCCGGCGGTGTCTATCGCTAGTTTAATAACATCATTATCTTCGAAATACAGTGATTCTTTAATCTTATCGTTCAATAAGTGTTTGAAAAGTTCTATTCTGTCTTCCTAAAACATATAATTATTAAATTAAATCAATTTTTTATAACAAGAAACCATCAATAGAAGATTAATCATGCGTTTAAGGAGTGGGGAAGGGGTAAAAGTAGGAAACTTCAGACATAATCTTCGCACCGTTTCACACATCTAGGAAATGGAATTTTCAACTTACATAGATTGTAAATTATAAAAAAATAAAATGGGCACTGAAAGTTATTTTAAGAAATTTAGTTTTATTTTAATAAATGTGTTACGCGATTACCGGTATATTATCCTACTACTACAGCCTTCATTCCTCATAAACCTGCTTATCATACCAAACAAACTTTTCCGCTTTATAATATTAGTATAAAATCCCAGATTAAAATTAGATTATATATCAGGATGCCCTCAAATATGGCGATGAAGGTGATGGCTGACCCTGGGATTATACTTTTGAAAAGGTTCTTATTTTGGTGACTGGTTATCTTGCAGGCAGTGTGCATTAATTATTGACCAAACTCATTAGGCTCTCATATCGAATTGATAGCGATTGTGATTCACAAATGGTTGTTGTTGGTTCGTTGGTCGTTCACAAATTGTTTATTAAATATTTTGACGTTTGTTACATAACGTTACTGTATGGAAAGCGCCTAAGTTGAATTCCTATTACTTTGTATTTAATATTATATTCTGTCGATACAGTATTTGCGTAATGTTCCCATAAGTTTTATTGCATAAGATATTTTGTAAGAATGACCATTCCTTATTCCCACATCGAAGGGGAATCATCATTCATAGGTTTAGTTTGTTTTAATTAGATTAAAGTTAATTTTAAAATCAGTTCGGGTTTTTTTTTAAGTCCTCTGTCTGTCGCAAACGTAATTCGTTTGTGAAATAGAGATCATAATAAAATAAATAAAAATAGCAAGTGTGTTGTGTTTTTGGTGAAACCTTTTGAATCCTCGTAACCTTAGCTTTTAAGTTAGCGAGAATCTTTACAGAGGGCCTTATTCCGATTTATATGGTAACAAAATAGTCCCTCCTGACACTAACTTGACGTACTCAAGTAATCACTGATATTGATTCAAGAGGGAAAATAAATAAATAAATTTACATAATACAGAAAGAGGCTTAGAGATTATTGTGACATGACTTATGTATATCCATTATATATAATAATGTATAATATATCAATATATAAACACCTTAAGCTTATATATTTAATATTATTATCTTGTGTAGTAAGAATACAATTCTGAACATCTTGCCTGGTTCGGGTGAGGAATATCAAAGTGTGTGGTGAATAACGGCCGTCCATTAAACTGTCTCAGTGTGGGGTGCAGAGACTTCACACTCAGTGACGTCATCAGCACGCACACTCCCGTACATGATTGGAGCATTTGTTTTATAACCACTGCCAGTCTATAATATGTAAATACAAATAAGTTTGAAAATGTTATACGTGATTCCTTGCACATAAGGAGTGACATCACAGCGGGCAATATAACTAAACGCGATTCAAAAACACACCATTTTATGGAATTGTAAAATCGTATTCTGTATGTATAGTGACTATTTTAAAATTTGACATTTTCTTAAAACGGTACATTACGTTTCGTCTGGTCATAGCGAATAAGGGCCCTGTATATATATATATATATATATATATTTTTTTTTTCTTAACAAATCTCTACATTTCTAGTTTTATTGTAATGCCATCAAAGTCTAAATTAAATTGTTATTTTTATTACATATATTCAGAACCTAAATTATACTAACCTCTGAAAATACGAAATATCTTGAGGAGAGGCTCCTTCCGTATTTGGTGGTATTAGCGCATCAAGGTCGTCACAAATGAGTACAGCAGGACTGTGTTCCTGACACATTAGTATAGCTCTACCAATCACTTCGGTAACATCTTTACGTCCTTTCAGGGAGCGGCAATGCAGTATATGTGACCAGAGAGTCAGTTCCTTTTGGATTATGTGACAGAGAGATGACTTACCTGTGCCACTTTGTCCTGGAAAATATTTTGATATTCTTTAAATTTTAACTAAAATTATTTAAAAAAACACAAAAAGTTCTACTCACCAGTAACAAGCACATTACTTTTAATTTCTGATACTCCTTTAAAACTAGCCTCTCTTTGTATCTCAAAATGTATGTGAGATATGACCTTCTCTACTAAATCCTGAGTATATTTCATACTTCGACAGTAATTCTTATAATCATACTCTAGTTTAGGGATGTTGGGCTTGGGATAGTCAAAGTCTGTATCACTCAAGCATTTGGCAGCTACCGTACAACCTCTGAAAGACTCAGAATTTAACATAGTATACTTTAGTTTTTCTGGTTTCAGTTTAAAAATTAAAAATCCACTACTAATATGTGGATTTTGTTTCACCACACCATCATTTATGAGAAACATTTTACCAGAATGTGTATTTTCTACAACACATTTTTTAAATTTTTCAACCACATCTACTTCTGCTTGAATTTTATCTGAATAAGTTATAATATCTACATGTTCCGGTTGCTCTACCTTATCACCTATTATATTAAAAATCATCTTCATACCAGTCTGTATGTTAATTATAGCATTTAATGACTTAGATATAAGTACCGTTGGTATATTTTTATTATAGACCTCTCTACAAAGACTTCTGTACACCGCATTGTCTATGGTCACAACTTCAACACAAAGACCATCAATTTTATTTTTTTCAGCTTCCTCACTTACACCTTCATTTAATATTGACGGGATATAATTCATTGTAGCCAATATAACAAGCAATTCTTTGAATCTATCATCAATTAAATCGTCATGAATGAATACAACATAGGGATGTATTAAGTTCTTTTTTCCATCACTGTCCACGGGTAAAGCTCTTAATATCAATTGTTTCTGTGGATGTAAGTATAGACTGAGGAGGCCGTCATTAATAATGCCTATATTATTGAACTTGTGGTGGGATTCTTTGGACACATGTTCATAACTACCAATATCACTATGAAAACTATTAAAGGCATCTACTTTTACAAAGATTCTGCTATGATTCACTAACAAGCCAGTAGTCTTTGGTGTGAAAACTATGGGCATAGATGTAGAAATCCACACCACAGCTTTTTGATCAGCAGCTACAAGTCTCAGTTGATCTAATATCCTCAACTGTAAGACTTCCACATTATGTTCCTAAAAAGAAAAAAAATACTATTGATCATAAAAATAGTTAATAAATTCATACTCTTTTTTGTTAATTACATGTGACTCTTTTATGGCTCAAATACATTTAAGTAATCAATCAAAATTAATAATTATATTTATCAACCATGCCACAACTAACAAGTATTTCCTGATCATCGGGGCTATCAGTGTCAATGTGCAGCTCGTCGAGCACCTTTACTTCTCCATATGGTGCCACAAAAACCTCGACTCCCTCATCCAGGCCCACCATCTTGCTAAACACAGGATTGCAAGCTATGTGGCCTTCTGGAATATTGCTACTGAATACAGCCCAGAGAAATATTTGTTTTTCTCTATAGAGTACTTGAATACATAAAGACTGAAAATAATGAGAGAGTAAATAAAAATAGGATATAAAATGAATGTTAATCACTATATTATAAATTATATATAGCCATTGTCCTCCAAAGGCAAGCAAAATGCCACAAGCATGATCTTTCAGTTAGCCTCTAAATAATTGGAGAACACATAATGGTGCATAGAAAAAAAAATAATATAAATAATTCAGGAAGGACAAAAAAATTATAATTTCCTAGATTATATATGTCTAAAAGCATTCTATTTGTAGTTCACAATATTTATTTATTTTTTTATTTACAATACATATCATGTTTTTTTTTAATTTTCTATTATTTAATTTAATTTAAACTTTTAGCTTAACTATCGTATAACATAAAATAACCTTTAAAAGTTATGTATTTTTAGACACTCATAAGTACCCTTATTATTTATATATTTTTATAAGTATATTAAAATAATCCACTGTTTGCTTAAAAACACATATATAAGTCTATATAAGTATATTATACTTTATCCTTTCCAATCATATTTACCTGATCATTATTCGTGCTATACTTTGTACTAATATAACCAAAACATGATCTTTCGTGCGTAAAAGTCACTTTTAATTTGATTCCACCTAACATTATTAAATAAGTTTAATTAAAATCTGGAAAACATAAACAAATACTTTAAAGAAATAAAGATTATCACTCTTAATAAAATTTTAATGCATTTGCAAAATATATGAAATAAAAAATGAATGTGATAAAAACAACTTAAGAATTGTGATAAGAATAAAATTGACAATTGACATAATGATAAATTAGCTTAACAGTTGCGCCAAATTATGACGTTCCTATTTATCGTTTCTTTATAGTATCAGTAATTAAGAAAAAACAAAATAAAACGATATTTATAAATGATATTTTTTTTAAATTCTTATTACGTGATTTGTTTTTTGTTTATGTGTTATCTACATATTTTCCGGTATAAAAATATTGATTTTAGAGATATATATTTTAAATAATAATAATAATAAAAAAAATATAAATTACTTATTAATTATTTGTATTTAATAAAATTGTTTGTAATATAGTGTTTATACCTTAAAATCAATCATTTTTTTATAATAAATTATTTTATAATTTTGCTAAATGAAACGTATTTTAAGATGTTAAGATCTTTGCCATTGGTCACATAAACCACCAATAGAAATTTGAAGCGACATGCAACGGTTTTTGTACATAGCTCTGTTCGGTTGCGAGTTGAAATAACGAAAATTTAGACTTTATTTAACTTTACAGTCTTTTTACAGATTTTGTGAATTATAAAATATTTTATTCTACGTTATAACGGCCGCTGTCGTCTAGATATTGTAAGTATTTTTAAATTCTTTTAAAATATATTGTGACGCTGCCTTCAACAGACGTTCACTTGTTTTGCCTCCATATTAGGTCGTTGGATCTTATATTTTTAAACTTTATTTATTTATATACTTGTCTAATTAAAGAAGTGATGTAAGTTATTTGTTACAAGTATAGAACTATTAAAATTGCACGTGATAATAAAATTATTTCAGTAGTGAATAATGGCGCCAACTAGGTTGGCATCAAAGCCTCTCGGTGTCAATGAGAACATGAATGGTGTCCTCAGCCATGGTATCACTACGAGGAGTAAACAATTAGCTACTCTGAAATCATACAAAGATAGCCTAAAGGCGCCAAACAAGAGGAAAGCCGACAGTCCCGCAAAAGACATGACTGCAAAAAGGGCGGCATTTGGAGACATCACTAATGCCTTTAATAAATCCAGTGCAAATAATGATAAGGACAAAGGCATGGTGCTTAAAAAAGTCACAGTTGAATCGAAAATGCTTCCAATTGTTAAGGTTACTATTTTTTTTAATTTATTCAATGAGGGTAATCTATAAAAAAAGATTATTTCTACTTTTAATTAAATCTTTTTTCCCAAAAAAATGTATTCTATTTACCAATGAAAAAATCATTAAGTGAAGTTTATTACGAATTTATTTATTATGTAACAGGTCAATAAACTCTACTGCTTTTGCATCGTTATAAAATAATATTTTCTTTTCTTTTCTATAATAATTTATAAAGTAATTCCAATTAAAAACTAAACATTTTGTGTGATACTCGATTTTAAGATGTTCAATGAAAAAAAAACTAATATTTTCTCAAATATAAATAACTTGTAATTTTAGAATATAAAAAATCAAACAACATCATTAAATGGCAAAACATCAAAATCTAAGCAATTACAAAAGGCTGCATCAAATGCTTTAGTGTCAGTACAGAAGCACTTTGCCAAAGATCCTCCGAAACCTATTTCAACTCGTGCTCAGAATGGTATACTCAAAAATGTTGAGAAGAAAACTCTAGGCAAAGAAAACCAAAACCAGAGTCGAGGTTCAGCTAAGTCGACCAGGAGTGATGTGTCTGGTGAACCGTCACTGTACATGACTGCTTTAGAAAATATGTAAGTTCCTTATCTTTATTTTATTTCTACATTTTTTTTTATCTGAAAATATCTGCAATAAGTCACTTTTAGCAAATTTGTTGAAGGACTTTGTTATGAATATTGTGTCCTTCAGTCTCTCTACAGGATGTTTTTCCTTTTGAGGGTTTTCACATAGCTATGTATTGTTAGCTGCTGTGCTAGGGTGTTAGGATGGACCTCTAGTCTGTCCCTTTATATCTCTGTGACATGGCCTCCTTCTTCCTTTACTATAGGTATATTCAGGTTTTGATGAATCTCTGCATTTGTGACATACCGTGAAACACTACTGATTGTTTGAAGGATTATGTTCTGCATGCCTTGCATGTGTGTGATGATGGTTAGTTGCGCTTTCCCATTGTTGGATGCCATACAACCATACACTTTAGCATGGACTTGTATATAAGCAATTTGTATATATTTTACTGTTATGGACCCAGAAGAGACACTTGTATTTGATATTCAGCTCATTTCTTTTCATCTTAATGTGTTCATTCCATGTTATTCGCCGATCTAGATGGAGACCCAGGTATCGTAAACTGTACAAATGACGAAGAGTCGTATTCTCGATATAAACTGGAGGGCAGCTGCCTTTTGATAGCGTCAAAGTTATAAGTCGATTTCGTCGCACTAGTCTTAATTTGCCAGTTTTGAAGCCATTCTGTGGTTTTATCAAATCATTCATGCGAGATGTTTGATGTCGTTTAAGGGTCCTTATGACTGACTAGCTAGGATGGCGGTATCATCGTGGTATGTTGCAATGGTAGTGGCATTTGAGCTAGGAATTGGTCAGCTGTGAAGATAGTGTAGATAGGACTTGGCATTGATACTTGAGGTACTCCAATACAACTTTGATGTTGGTTCCCCTTCCTTGATTTGAAACAGTCTTTCCGTTAGATAAAACTTGAATATTAGGTAGTAGCTATGTCCGCATAGCCATCCTGTATCCCAATACAGGACTTGATTTTACAAAAAAGGCCATTGTGCCAGACTGTCAAAAGCCTGTTTCATCACGGAATGATACTGTTGAAACCGGAATTGGGGTGTTGGTACCGAGCCATTTTCTATAGCCAGTCTAGGAAGTAACCGCCTCCGGAGTAGTTTCTCAAATTGTTTGGATAGTATCGGGAGTAGACTATTGGTCCTGTATGAGGTCATTTTGTGTGAAGGAAATATAAATCTAAATTCTATTTTATTTGACAAATATATTTTTTTTGTATTTATTATCTTGTATTTAAGTCACTATAAAAGCATAATAGTTGTTAAAGCATTTAATGATATATATGAAAAGGAATATACAATATTTAGTGGTTCTCGGGAAAATAAAGACTCAAATTTCAGAAGCCCAAATGATGCTACAAAGGAAGAATGCAAAGTAATTAGTGAGAAATTAGATAAAGTAAACCTGGATGACTCAATCAACAGATCTCTGGATGAGGAGACCGATACACCCCACCAGGCTCCTAATGGTGTCGTCGATTTTGACAAAGAAAATTGGATGGATACCTTTCAAGTTTCCAATTATGCTATGGATATTTTTAATTACTTAAAGGGTAGAGAGGTAATTGAAAAGATTGATAGACTATTTTACTTCATTTATTTACAGTTTATTATTAATTCTAAGAAAATTTTCATTTTTTGATAATCAAAAGTGTGACATTACCCATCAATTTAAATAAAAATAATTTACTGGAGAGTATTTTATGTGTTACCATCTTATGACTTTCACAATGCCTAAAATAATAGTAATATATAACTTTGCATACCATTAGTAAACATATGACCAGTTCATACGTATAGGCAATAACTTCCATAATCATAATAAAAGACTATTTATTAAGACATAAAATAAATATCTACTTTGTTAGTCTTGTAAATAATTATTTTAATTTTTAGCGACTTTTCATTATTGACGACTACCTACAAAGAATGAAAGGTATTACGTCGTGGATGCGTGCTCTACTGGTGGACTGGATGGTGGAAGTGCAGGAGAGCTTCGAATTAAATCATGAAACTCTCTATTTAGCTGTCAAATTAGTAGATCTTTACCTCACCAAGTCTAGCAAAACTCAACCTGAAAAGGACCTACTTACTAAGGAAGAATTACAGTTACTTGGAGCATCTGCACTATTCATTGCATCGAAATTTGATGTAAGGAATGTTCTTTGATCTAACAACCTAAACAAATAATACAAATATTACAAGTAAAAAATGAAGAAAAAGCTTCACAAACTCGTAACACCATGGATCAATTTTCACAATTCCAGGAGCGTATACCGCCGCTAGTGGACGACTTTTTGTACATCTGCGACGGCGCCTACTCGCTGAATCAACTCCTGCGCATGGAGATGAGTATTCTACGAGTTGTGGACTTCGATCTCGGCGTGCCGCTCTCATATCGCTTCCTCAGGAGATATGCCCGGGTAGGAGAAATAATTTTTTTTTTAATAAATATCAAAACAGTGTTTGGAGCTGTCGAGAAATAGGAATGCATACATTAAATTTATACGGACGAATTAGTGAATACTTACATAACTAAAACTTGAATTTAATATAGCAAATTCTATTCAAATGTATATATTTTTTTAACTGGAAAATCTGAAGTGGTGTTACATATAAGTGACGTCCTACAGTGCGCCCGCGTGTCAATGCCGACGCTGACGCTGGCTCGCTTCGTACTGGAGCAGTGCCTGTTGGAGTACCCGCTGGTCGGCGAGCGTGACTCCAAGATGGCGGCCGCCGCACTATACATGGCGCTCCGCATGAAGGCGCTCGGTAGCTGGACGCCTACGCTGCAATATTACACCGGTAAAACTATATATAAATGCTTATTGGAAGCATAATTGAGCTGACTTATTCAATCCTTACAGATAGATATTCTGAACGCTTTACTTTTCTTTATCGACTTTTTCACTTTTTTCAGGATACAGCCTGCAAGATATTCTCCCAGTAGCAATTCTACAGAATGCAGCCCTTCATAAAAAACCCAAATCGGCAATCAGCACCGTCCGGAATAAATACTCGCATACCATCTTTTTCGAGGTTGCTAAAGTCACGCTTGTAGAGGACTCTGTACTGAGGAGCTGAACCTCGCCGCGTGGCACTTTGCATACTGTGTAGCACATCAGGTGGGTTCAAATTATCTAATATTGCTTCTTTATGTGAGGCTGGAGTTGCGATCCAAATAAACTACTTTGCAAATAAAATTATATCATATAAATGATTGGTGTATCTTAAGATCTTATCATTAATATGTTAATGATTATTACCAGGGTACGATTAGTGCATAGTTTGTAAACTCTGGCATATAATTATATTTTATTCCATTGTAATGTAAGGTGCCACATTGAATCTTAGATCTGTTAACTTAGCAAAATCTTTAAAGAAAATTACTTGAATGTCTATGTAGAACAATTTTGTATTAGAAAAATTGATAAACCATAGTACAGTAGTATACATTTAATGTTACTGATGCATTTGTTAATTTAAGAAAATACTTGTAACAAATTATATGTTATTAAATTAAACTTAGATTGTACTTATAGGTACTTTGACACTATTGAGTATTTTATTGGAGTTACTTACTCAACGTTAATTTAAAATTCAAGATTTCTAATTTTGTTATTTAGAAACAGTTTAAAGTTGAGACTGAACAATTCTGACGCTTAACATGGGTAAATTTATTACCTCAGTAGTAGGCTGTAGTCTGATGAGTGCCATAGTGAGCATGGCCTGTCCCTGACGAGACAAACCAGTGAAACGAAGTTTCTTTGGTAGTGATCTCCAATATTTTGTTTAAACAAAAACCAAAACCTCACCAAATTTCTCACTTTGCTTTTTCCTTCTGTATTCTTGAGTACATTCCAATATAACAGTTATTTATGCACTTTAATGTCTTCCTATAGTCAATTATAGGTAACTAACAATTTGCGTTAAGAGTTAAAATAGAAATATAAGCTTTTCTACAAGTCTGGAAAATTACTATAAGTTTTGGGAATTGCAACAAAGACTTGTATTTGCAATGTGGTAAGTGAGCTTTATTTTTTGTTATATAATATTTTTCAGGGTTTAAGATATCACTGCCATGAAAAATAACAAAAAACTCAATTATAATATATTCCTCTGTTATAATTGTGCTGCCTTCAACAATACTTTGTTAATCATTAAAAGTCAATGTCAAATACCGTTCAGTTTCAAAAATTCAGTTTTGATTAAAAATAATGTCAAATTGATATTTGTTAATATCAAACACAAATCTCAAAATGTAAAAGTGATGGTTGAGGATATAATTGAACCTGTGGTATTTTGACACCAATCCAATTGTTCGACTTGCTTCTGACAGTTTGTACTGGTTTTGTATATGTACTTGTATTTGGCAAACTTTGCTAATGCCGTTTTAATTATAATTATTATTAATGGATTTTGTAATGTTTTAATTAATTTACATAGTAATTATTGTGAGATTGTTCACAACATTTGTCATGTTTTGTAATTTATCACATTTTAAAGAGTACAAAATATTGGAATGTTATAATGTTGTTCTTAATGATAAGTTTTAGAATAATTACAATTTTAAAACTGTTTTTTTTTCGTAATATCATTTGTCTTAATTATACAAAGTGAATGTAAAACTGAATGTGTAAATAAAAGTGATTTTGGTTTGGTATTTGGTTATTTTCCTGGATATGGAATAAGAAATAAGACATCTATAATGATTCATGATGTGATTTAATCACTTGACAGATCAAACCTAGAAGTCGTCAACTCTCACTAGATACAAAAGTTACAAAACATACATATACTTACAAACAGGTTACATTATCCAGCTCTTGAAGTCAGTAACCAGTTTGAAAACTACATCATTCATACCGAGATCTGAATACCTATAATACAAATTATATATTGACTATCGGAGCTGATAACAGTTGGTGCTTATCATTAAATAAAAATGCATATTATAACAGTTCATACTCAAATGTATTTGAGGTAATCAAATATCTCGAATTCATATAATCAACTTTGTCAGAGATGAATCCATTAAATTTCAAGTTCACTTATCACAATACAATATCCATTGAATATCGTTATACATATAATTGCACATCACGAGTTATCTGTCTTAGTTATGGCCACTACCTTTAACTGGAAACACTTCACAAAACTGATTATTTTGGTTAAAATAGAAGAATGCTAAAACTAATTTCAATAGATATACCCTGTTAACAAACTAAGATGAAAATAATCACTACAGGAAAGTGTATTACATCTAAGATTCCTTAAAACACACTCAATGGATTAAATTTACCAATATGGTACAATCGACATAAAGCTATTCAAAGTGAATAATTAACACAAGTTTTGAATTAAATATATTAACTGCATTACTGACTTGAAACAAACAAATGAAAACATGTTTATTATAATACATACTAACCTGCGGGAGGTTGGTTGCTCAATTACATTTTAGCCATAACTCTAGTATTGCAATTACACAGTTAAAATGGGTTATATTCATAGTTATCATTCATGTATTGCAAATGACACGTTACCATGTAATTAGTGTGCGATCATGAGCCTACTAATATTAGTCATATTAACAAAAGGCGGGATGAAAGGAGCGAAACTGTCCACTCCTCGCGAGCTTATGTAAATTAATCGCTATATTTACTTAAATAACTAAGATATATACAATACAACGTAAAAAATGCACTCAATATTTACAATAAAGTTTTGGATGCTTTGGCTATTAAAAGGGCACTCGCTCTAAATTCTACACTACGCATACACTACTTCGAGTTCACTATTAGGAACTGACGCCGTAGACCGAATGCACCCCAACGACCCCCGGGGGGTCCGACACTAGATATACTCAGTTCCGTCGACGGGTCACGACCGACACTTCACCGATCACCGACGACGATCTATTTTATTGAAGGCGACCACCGCTAGTCCACTAGCTGGGGCTGTCGCGGTCCCTGTCCCCACGGCGTGGCGACACGGGTCTGAAGGTGCAGTCGGGCGA
Source organism: Mechanitis mazaeus (assembly GCA_959347395.1). NCBI lineage: Eukaryota > Metazoa > Arthropoda > Insecta > Lepidoptera > Nymphalidae > Mechanitis > Mechanitis mazaeus. The sequence continues at coordinate 15,195,801 of OY365743.1, forward strand.
GTCGGAGTCGGGCGTGGGCGGCGTGGGCGGCGACAGTCGTCCGGGGCGGGCGGGGCGCGCGGGGTGGGCGGGGCAGGCGCGCTTGGCGCGCGGGCAGCACTCGTCCTCGCCGCGCCGCTTGCCCAGCGCGGGGCGGCTGGTGGGGCTGAAGCTGGACGCGCGCAGGGCGATGGGCGACAGGCTGCGGCGCGTCGTGAACTTGCGCGTCGGAGACGGTGACACTACCGGGGGGAACCTGCGGACCGACTTTATTGTACCTAATGCTCTGTATGAGAACGTGACTTCGAAAAATAATTTACGACGACCGGTCGACAACGCCGGTACGACAATAGCTTGATACGAATCGGAAATCGATGTCTTATTGGTTTACAGCGACGTACCTGGGTATCCTCGTTGGCGAGTTGGCCGGCCCCGTCACCAGCGTGAGGTCCTCGCAGGACTGCCCCATCTGCATGGCGGTGTGCACCTCCCGCTCGTGTGCCACCTCGCGCGTGTTGCTGACGTCGGCGCACTCCTCCAGCCGCAGCTGGTTTACCCGCGGCGTCAACCGACGAGCGCACGTGCTCTACGTTTATAAAGTATCATAAATAAACGAGTACAATATCAAATGTTAAATTTTATTAAAGTGATATTATACGAGACGGCCGACATGGCACGGTGTTCACACAATAAAATAAATCGCGTTTAAATATAACAATACAATTTTCAAAGATGCGTCGCGAATAGAGCTTCAAACGTATATCTATCCGAATTCCTTCATGTACACGTAAATACAAAGGTATCCGAAAAGACATACCAATGAACTCAATATTATATAAATAGTATATTCGCGGCACCGTTGACAGAATAATATTTATAATGAAGATCATTATGTATTATGATATCATAAGCAAAGCAAGAAGCACTCGTGAGCCAAAAACGCTACCCGTTACAATTTGTATATATGTATGGAGCCGGATACGGGAAGACGGTGACGGTCGACGGATGGACTATTCCTTTTCAATTTAGATTTAAATTGACCACAATGTTGTTGAAATACATAGGAGAATAGTAACTTGACTCCAATTCGATATATAATAAATATTTTATTATGTAGGTCTATCAGCAGCCGTCATAGTGCATTACAAATTAACCATACCAATTTTATATTTCATTTTAGTATAGTTTATCTAAAAAATACTGAACGTCCTGTCACATAACTTTTTTGAGAACTTGAATAATTCAAATGTCAATTCAAGAATCCAATTCTGCTCGTGGGTTATAATTCTTTATATTAAATGTTTCCGTTTACTCATTGTTTAAGTATAAATAATAAACAATGCCATAAAAAAAAATATTGGCTGTATATCGACGTTTTTTAATTTAATTACTTTGCTAATAAATTGTTAAAATAAGCGTAAGTACCTGAAAGCTCCCTGGCAAGTTGATAGCCGTCGACATAGGACTGCAGCTGATGCTATTGCTGCGTGTCCGCGGCAAACTGCTGTTACTGAACATGCTGAAGAATGATGTACTCCTGAAACAATAGAGCTGTTACGAAAAATGGTTTGACATAACAGATACAGACAATATCATGCAAATCAATCAATATTTACAATAGAATTTAGATTGATTATATAACTAGCATCTCTCTAAACAATATTAACATTATTTAAATAAAGAACTGTAGTTTATAATGTAATTTTAACTCAAAATACATGTTGCAATATGTCATTGTAGCATTTAGCAATTCATAAACAAACAATTCTTTGGATTCTTGGTATTTAAGGGTTTGTTATTAACTTACATGATAATAAAAAAAAGTATATGACTTAAAACTTGTGTAATAAATTTGTATGTGTTTATGTGTAAAAAAATACCTATACTATTTTATTTTTATTTAACAACATACCTATATACAATAGTAAAATTCTTATCAATATTACATTGCAAAGTTATAAATGATTATTAGGTACTGTAATAAAATATATTATAACATGTTTGTCAGGATAAAGATTCTAGACTGAATTTATAGACTATAATAATTCTTGTACTTGATTGTAAGTCAGTACTTAAATTATCAGAAAACCTTTTGATTTTAAGAGACATACAATTTAAAAATCTGCCTTATTAAACATTCTTTTCCCAAAAGTGTATATATAAAATTAAACTTTGGTAAGTTTATATAGCAGAACAGAAAAAAATAACAAGAAAGTTTATATACCCATACTTTGTTATAAAATCTATACAACCAGAAAATTTCAAGTATTCCATGCAAGCGGAGTTGTAAGCAACAGCTAGTGTTTTATAAACATTTAATATTACTTAAATTTCCAGGAATTACTGTTTTGTTTTAAAAAAAATAGTGTCATATTTTTCACATTAAAAATTTGAGTTGTAGTTGCAATCGCTTCCAACATAATGTTTTTATCTAAAATTAGATGATATTATACTTATAACACAGTTTAAAAGATCTTTTCTAGAAGTTTGTTTGTTTATCTTTACACGTTCATGATTTATAATGACTATTATTAATAATTATCCAGCTATAGTCATATGAACATCGTAATCATAGCTCATATATAATACAAGGATCATGAATGAATTTGAAACTAGTCTGACAAATTCCAATAGGATTGTCATTAGTATCGCTGGATAATGATATATATAACAAAAGATTTTGAAATAAATCAAATAAAAACAGAGATTGTCAAGTCCTACTAAAAATATATAGATTTGAGAGTCTATCAACTCCTAGTGACTTGTTAGTACATATTTTAAAAAGATATAAACAGTTTGTAATTGAATTTAAATAATTAAATTTTTCACACTATAGTTAGCTAGAAGAAAATCTCTTCATCAATAAATAATAAAATCAGCTCTCCTGTATGTACATATTTTATAATTAAGATGTCTACTGTAAAATAGAGAATATATATAAATAAATAGTTTGTTCATATACCACGGTATATTTACATAAGTTAATTTATCAAATAAAATTGATGGTATTTTTAATATACTAACTCATAAAAACTTCATGGTTTGTAATTAATATTTGACAAAAAAATAATTCAGTATCTTGAAAATGTATTATCTTATTAGGTTTTTTTTTCTGCTAGATACATACTTTCTATCAGACAATATATCAGTAATCTCTAAGTAAATATTTTCATTATAAGTAGATTAATTTACATTTACAGTACAGAAATTTTGCAGCCCTTCTCTTACTTATATAATTTTAGTAAAAAAAAAAACAGAAAGATAGCCTTCTCTTTTTTATAACCATTTTCAATTAATATACAAACATTCAAACTCTAGTTAGTTATTGAAAATACTTTACATTACATTGCAAATGTACTTAAATAATTATTTTTTATAAGTTTGAATGCTTCATGATGAGATTTGTTTATCATTTGACACTCAATGTCCATTGTGTGTTATGCAATATCAATACTTGGTATTTATAAATGCACTTTTATCTGTACTATTTAATAATTATATCTTATCCACAGCAACTGTCTTAATATAATATATAAAATATTAATGTTTTATTAAAAAAATCTTATAGATATTTAAAACATATATATTGTCAATTACTAATGTATATTATATAGGATCCCAAGATATAGCTTTCGCGTGAGTAAAAAGTGAAAATATCATGCAAAATTAATGCTTTAAAAAAATTAATTTCATTAATGCCACTTCTATTTATAACACATGAATCTACTATATTTTTAATAAATAATGAAACTTTACAGATACACTCATGAATTAATTTAGCCTAGTGTTCTATAGTGTTAGCTACGTGCACTGCACCCACTGGCGATCTCAGCAGCTGTCAAAAATAGGCAAGTAACATAGCGACAACAAATTCGTAGGCTGCGGAAAGAGTCGTGATTACAGCGAGATTTACCTGGGTGCAGTGTTGGTCGTGGGCGAGGTGGCAGCCGTAGAAGCTGCCTCATTGATAAGGGGTGCGCTGCTGCACCTTTTTAATACATTTGGAGTGTCCACATCCATTATCTTTCAACCAACATTCATCAACTGACGTATTGTGTAGTTATAATATGCATAAGAACTGCTTAATACGCGCTCTAGTTTAAGTGTTTATGTAAGACCAAAGTGCACTCGGAAACCAACGAGTACATACGGTACACTACATCAATAACAATACAAATATTTCATTTGGAGCTTATAAAAAAAAAATGTAAAATTAAATTAAATACGCTACTCAGAAAGCTAAAAAGAGGCTCGGAGCTGACCTGTCAAACCGCCGCAACAGAAACGTTCAAAACAATAACGAATATTATGTAACATTCACAATAAGCTAAAAGTATTTTTCATGTTTTAATGAAGTTGTAATTTAATATATAACGTACTAGTAAATCAATTATTTTAATTAAATAACTAAAATATTAGATAATATCTAAAGAAAATAATACTACAGAAAATAAGGTAAGAAAATCATATAGAAAAGAAACTAAAAGGACAAAATATAGTAAGAAAATATATTATATATAATTAAATATTTCATGATATAAGTTGTTAAAATTCTTATAAGATGTGCCTAGCTTTAATTTATTTCCAAAAAACATTGTTACAACTGTAACCAGTATTGTAATAACTAAGCGAAATAAAGAAGACTAAAAGTAACGCATTTATTGAGCTGAGCGAAGCGAAGCTCTTTACTACTCAAATTTTCAATTCTTTGTTACCCTACTCCTCCTTCAATTTACTCCTTAAATTTGGCACACATGAGCATAATGAGCAAAACTCGTTCTGGATTGAAAATCAGTCGAATCGTATTTGTAGTTTTCGAGATAATTGATGAAATGTGTCCCATAGAGTTACCATATAGAACGATTTGTTTCGCGCGCGCTGCGTTGCGAGGCTAATCCCGCTTGCGTGGACCTAGTACTAGTAGAATCTAAACTATAGAGTTCTAATCCTATAGTGTAGATTCTGTCAGGGATTTTGTATTTGTCGTGTATAAATATTAGATGCAACTTTTAATTCTTCGACGTGGTGAATCTGACGGAAGCTTGTCTTGATCTGAACAAATCCTACATATAAGATGTAGTAAATGTGGGCATCCCATCGACACAGGCTATAAGGGAAGCACAGGTGCTGGGATATGATAAAATCCCCATATTATTGGTATATTTATTTATTTATATATAATCTATGTAGTCATTAAATATAAAGCTTTAACAGGTACATCCATTGTCGCGGAGTAAGAGTGTATTGCGTATAATTTATTAAAAACGCAACTTTACACAAATACTCTGTATTCTAATATCAGCTATCACTATATCCTTGCATTCGCAAGGAGTGCACAATAAGTAATAATAGTGGATTATAAGTTATATATACAGCGTGTCTCGAAAACATGTTGACAGACGATTTTATAAATAATTTCATTTTTTATATTATAATATATTTTTTATAATGTAATATTATAATATTGTATTTACTTAAACATTTATTTATTTATTAAATTATCGCGTTTCGCTTTGTTGCAACGGTTTGACTGTTTTGTGTTATTATAAATTATTTTCCGGTATATTTAAACGAACTATTAACTATTCTCAGAAATGTGTACCTCCTCTTCAGATATTTTATCTCACTTACAAGTAAGTGTTGTCTTTAGTATGTCTACATTTCTGTGTGTAGTCGCACAGAATCTTCCATTTAAGATAAAACATACACTGAAATCCATCGCGTTTAGGTCCATTCTTGAAGAAAAATCTTTCATACACAACTCCTACATGCTTAAGACTCTATGAGATGAAGCAGAGTCCTGTTGAAAAATCCGGTGTTACTCGACGAAATGCTACTGATTAAAAGGCATAAATACACTATCCCAAATATTTTATCGCTACATTTGACTCCTTTTGGACGAAATACTTTTGTTTCTATGAAAATTAGTGGGTTCTTATCTTTGAGCACATTTTTTGATGATTGGGGAAAACCGCTGCAGCAGGGCCGCTAGAATTGTAAATTCTATCATATTGACAATTATGAGCTCGTACGTTCGAAATTTCATATAAAAGAAGTTTATTGTTATGTATTAATCTCAAATGTTTTAAGGAATGATTCCAGATGATGACAAGCAGGAGACCCTTGGATGAAGTAAAAATTTATCTTTAGAATACAAGATGAAGAGACTTGCGATTGCAGTGATAGCAAGAGCTGAAGAATCATTTATGCGAAAATTACTGAAGCAATTCTGACGACAAATACAATTAATGTGTCAAAGAGAACTTAAATGACACCTCTATGCCTCTTTAAAATCCAAGACCCCGTATACATATTGCACGTAATAGAGTTATTAGAGGTAGAGCAGATGTTTTAGAGAAAATATTGAAAATATTTAAATGAATCAATAACGGAAAATCTCAAGATATTCATAAATTACTTTCGACTAAAGTTTGACCTTCATGTGGCTTATATATAATAAAGAAAGGAATGTCGATGATGACATGTGCAGAATGCAAAAATATCGTGTGGTGAAAATAAAGAAAATGTTTCAAGCCACTGTACTTAATTGTATTGATTTCTTCAGTATTATTTATAAATTAAGATTTATTATATCGCTAGTCATTACTTTACATCTATTTAAATTTCGTTTTATGATTTGATAACTAAGCAAAAGAAAATACTACAATAAGCAACGAATTTAAAGGCAGTTTTAGACTGTAAATTTACCTTCAAGTTTTTTTCTTGAATTTAGAATACTTAAAAATATAAACAGAGTGTGCTCCTTAATGGAGGACGAGACTAGTACTAATTTTTAGTAATAAATAGAATTAATATCTTAAAAATATTGATTAATTAATAATGTATGTTGTCTCTAAAGGTATCTCTTCCCCAGCTTTTATGTATTATGCATAGAATTAATAAACTACACTACGAAGCTGTGTGGTATCAATTCCCATTTCTCTATTATAACGTTTCTACTGCGTGTGTACATATAGCATATATATAGCTAACACATCTCTTTAGCTATTCCTACATGTGATCTATAGGGATCATGTCCATGACTGCGATAGTAGGTAGTATACAGTATGTAGTATGTAGTGTGCATTATGTAGTATGTAGTGTGCAGTATGTAGTGTGTAGTGCAATTGGAAGTATTAACATTGTATTTATTTAGTACTCACTCAATTTTGAAAACCAACAATCTTTTATACAAAATCAATTATCAAAATTATTAAAATCTATGCTATTAAACATTTTTTCTTTTCCCTCCGCTTTTCGAACAACGCAAGGTAACGCAAGAATTTTCTTATTTCTATAAAATAGTAAATTTGACATTTCAAAACTACAGAAGTAATTAACACCGTTTTGCAATACTAACAATTATTGTATAGTTAAAATCATCAAATCTTAAAATAGAGGAACGATAGATATATCCAGGAGTGTATTACTAACTAGGAGCGCGAACCAGACCTCAATGTTGACTTACAGTTCTCGCAAAAACTCGATATGTGTTGGCATATTGAGCGAAGCGAGGTGCAAACAGCACCGAAGTTGTATTGTATTGAAAGCTACATTTGCGCGGTAAAATTTTTCTCATTGAAGACTATAGCATTTTAGTTTTTCCGTGATTATTCCTCAAATATTTGGAATTTGAAAAAAAAAACCACCACCAGACTGATGTCTATCAGTGTGCAAATTTATAAACTTTTGGTTATACCGTTTTTGATTGATGCTTGCACAAAAGATGCAGAAAAGTCTCTCATTAAGAGCTTCGCTCGCTCCGCTTGCTTTGCTCAATTAAATTTAGAAAAGAGTTTTATATGATTCCTACAAACATTTTTTTGTAACGTCTTATATATTAACTTTTAGATACCTGTGTATCTTTTCCATACTTTTACATAAAATAAGTTTACCTATTTAGGGATAAATAACAAAGAAGGAACAGCATGTATCATATTTGAAATTTATAAATTAATTTTTGAGCCGCAGTGTTTATCACTTATCACTTTATAGTACACTGAGGTTGTCATTTTAACCGGCAACTACGGTAATGTTTATATCTTTATACTCTATGTTATGGTTCCCTATATAAATTGTAACTGCTTACAACGTATAAAAGTCCGAAAAGTCATAATTAACAATTTGATTTTATTACTAGAAGCTTGATAAGAATTACTAATTATGATGAAGTAAATTAAACAATATTTTCTTTGTACTGTTAAATGATTTTCAATTGCATCAATGTATCCGCGTAGGAGGTACCGTTTTATAAATTTATTGTAGGATCTGTAGATGTTCCGAGACATAACACAATTGTTTATTTACAGTACAACATTAAAATACTTTATAACAGCACCTTTAATAGTAGTTTTGTATTGCGAATGGATTGTGTATGTCACACAGCCACTCTTCTGGCAAGATCTCACGTGCGAACACGATAATTCTTGTACAAAAATCTTATTTATTGCCGACCCTCAAATACAAGGAGAGTTGGCGGTTCCACCACCTCTTAGTATAATTTTTAACTGGGATAGTGATAGGTATGTGCATTTTACCATTGTTTGCTAAACTTAAAAATTAAGATACCCTTTCTGTTCTAACACTTATAAATAAACCACTCAAGTTTTTGTGATTATTTTTATCGTTTAATAAATTAAGATGTTAAATATGAAGTGTAATAATTTAAGTAGTTAAATATAAAGTTTTTGCAGGTATGTGAAAACAACATTTTCAGTAGCTCTTAATCATTTTAAGCCAGATGTACTCATGTACCTTGGTGACCTCATGGATGAGGGCTCAATATCCACTATACCAGAGTTTCATAGCTATGTAAAGAGACTTGCTGACATATTTAATGTTGATTATCCTATTGTGGTAAAACATCTATATTGTTATAATTAATTGTATATATTTATAATGCAACCTTTATACTATATTTTCTTTTGTTTTAGCAAATATGGCTACCAGGTGATAATGACATAGGTGGTGAAAATGAGCCAATTAAATTTGACAAGATCACGGAGTTTAGTAAAGTATTTGACCAGCCATCTGTAATAATATACAGAAATGTTACTTTCTACAAGGTAAACTCTATTATGTACAAAGTACCACAGGCATCAGATGAACCTGATACTAATATCAAGATTGCTGTGGCACACTATCCAGTTTTAGCTAGAGCTTTCTATGGGCAACAGGTAAATATCAATTGGTATATGAATGAATATGTAACTCTATAATAAAATAATTATATTATTTGTTATTATTATATTTATTTCTAAGTTATAAAAGACAGAAATATTTGAGTATAGATACTTATGGTCTTTTTTTTCTCATTTCAGGTCACAAATGCAATACATCCAGACATATATTTCTGTGCTCATGAACATGTCTCGAAATATGTGAAGCAAAACATAAATGTTGAGACACATTACTTAAATGAGTGGGGATCAGTCCTTGATGTGTCCTTAGATGATGGCTCACTCTATGAGGTTTATGTCCCCACTTGCTCATATAGAATGGGCACTAGCAAAATAGGATATGGTGCTGCTGTAATAGGTATATTTTGTTAACAATATATCAAGAATGAAGAACTAGCTTCGTCAATAATTTTGTTTATGCAGTACTATTTAAAGTTCACCAATACATATAACTTAAAGAGAAATATAATTTATCTGTTTAAGGACAAAACTGACAAATCATATTAAAGAATGTCTTTTTTATTATTTTCAACTTCATGAATAGTTTAATAAGGATGTTTTTGTTTCAGAAAACAATCGACACATTAAATACACAGTATTATGGTCACCACAGAGATTTCCATATTTGATAACCCATCTGGTGTTTGTAATTATATTTTCTATTATTTGTTGTTGTTTTGTTGTCAGACTGTTGCTCACTAGAAAAAGTATTGTGAAGAGTGATGATTTACTACCTCTTCTTCGTTAATCCTAACTTTACAAATGTAAAATATTTCCACTTTAAGTGACTTAGAATTACATTTCTAGTACACAGAAATGTCTTAGCAAATATATTTAGTATTTTAGTTACAAATTAATTTTTTTCTTGTACAAAATAAAACCCATTCTGACCAAACAGCTAGACTAAATAAAATTTACTAGTAAGTATATGGAGTGCTTTGTCTCCGCTTTTTAGAACTTTTTTATAATTTTTTGTTTAAATGTATTTGAAATTTATAACTTCTATTGAAGGGTATTATTTGTCTGGTCATTTAATATATTGCTTTTTGAAATTATAGCTTTTTAACTCTCGCGAAAATAACATTATTATATAGTCTCAAACACAGTTTCATACAAATTACCAGTGTGGTCACAATGTACAGTCCATGCATTAAATGAAAATTTTACTTTTAAAGAACAGCTATGAGATATTTATTTAATAATGTATAGTTAATGTTTGTAGTGAAACTTTAATATTGAACGCTGTCTATTATTTATTACATCTCTTTATTTGAGTTTTGTTATGCAACTTTATAACCCACTATCATATTGTTCGTGGTTCTTTTCTTTCAGCACCTAACATACAGGGTATTGTATTAAATGTAGATACATGGTTTAACTAATTTTTAAAATCTTTTAGGGACATTATAAGATTAACTTTACCAATGTTGTGTATTAAAAAGAAAAAATAATTAAGATTTATTTTTTAACAAACAAGACTGTTTTACTAACTTAACTTTATCAAGCAGAACTAATATTATGCTACATATTATATGATTCCTAAGACAATGTGTAATATTTATTGCTTTTAGGATTGGCTTCTTGTTTTTCTATTATATTGCATTGATTTACAATAAGTTATTCTTTGTGGTAAAATTTACAATTTTTATTATCATTTCCTCCCTAAACCTTAATAAATAATTTTATTAAAATAATTTAAATAAACATTTTGTTGCTATGTAAGAAAAAAAATTATATATTAAAATTTAATCTTGCCAAATGAAGCAATAGCTTTAACATACAATTATTTATTTATAATTAATAAAATAAGATATTTGATTAATAATGCCTAAATTAAACATTTATTTATTAAAATGTTTTATAATTGTACACCCCTATTTGTTATATAAATAGTCAAAGATATATTCATTATCATATATACATTTAATATTATAAATGTAATTATTGGTGATAAAAACAATGTTTGAAACATCATATTAATAATACCTGTGGATAAATTAGAAATTAAAAAATATATGAGACCATTATTATTTATAATTGATAATACCATAGGAACTGTAAAATTTATTTTGTCATTTTGTAGTAAAATCTCTAAAGGATACATAATACAAAAACCCAAAACAGTTGATGCACTTAAATAACTGATATATCCAGCATTTGCTAATTTCCTAGATGTTGGTCGGAGAATGTTAATAGAAAATGAAATAAACACCAACAGTAAGGCACTGAAGAAAAGTTTTTTCAGAATATATTTGCGGTTCACAGCTCTTTGGTATAATTCCTTCTTCAAATTTGCAGCAAATAAATATAATGCAACATATCCAAGGCTTGAAGAGATACCTTCTCTATTGGCATTTAAGAATCCTATTCTATGTGTATCTCCAAAAACCCAATTTTGTAAACCTAAGTACAGAAATACTTCATGTATACTCATAGTTAATACACTTAAAAATAATGCATGTGATGATAAACTTAACAAAATACTTGATGTAAATTTACAAATTGCAAGTGTAAAGAAAAAGTTCCAATGTACACCATACTCTGAGACATGTTCCTGATAATCCAATTGTTTGACTGATACATATCTAGCAATGCCAAGAAATAGTAATATAAATATAAACTTTGCATTTCCCTTCATAACAGATCGAAAATTATTTTTATTTATATCTTTATGCACAAGGCCACTTATTATAATGAACAGTCCAACACCAGTATCCATTAAACTATATCCATAATTTTCTGTCTTAGCCAAATATCTGGGAAATTGTTTAAAATCTACTGCTAATATACAGAATCCTGTAATTAAATATGTGAGACCTCTTAGACAGGTTATAGCTTTAATTCTGTCATCTTTAAATACGTTATCAGTCAGGAGTATTTTTTTCATGTGTCTTACATTAGTTTTTCTTCTTATTTCGTTTAGTAATATCAAAAAAACTGAAAAATTAAGTAGATAAAGATAATTCGACAAGAAGGTATGAACTAATACAAGAGGTAGTGTGATTATAAAATACTCAATTATTATTTGATTTACACTGTTTCTTCTCGGTTTTGTTATACTGCACAACATAGCACTTTGAAGGGTGAAGAAAATACACAAAAACGTATGAATTGCAGTCGAACCATGATTGTTTTGCATAAAAAATTCATGATACTTCTTATATTCTGTGAAGTTCATTGTAAACATTCACATCACACAATTTTCTTCATAAAATTAATCATAAATAAAAGTCAATCAACATAACTTCAGTGTTTTTAATGTTTATCATTTGCCAAAGTAAAAGTTTAAGATGTTAGATTTTTTTATTTTTTCATGTCATGTCAGGACGCAAAGAACTTAACCCATACTGCCATTTCTTTGTCTTTTACATATATAGAGATTGAAACCTGTAAATTTCTTTAGGAAATTTGGAATAAAATAATTACATATGTATACGTTTTCAGTAAAATCTATTTGATTAAAGTTTTTTATTTTTAAAATCTGAAATATTTTCATTTCTAGTATACATAGTCATTTATGATTTCGTCTTCTGAGGTCAATAATCTTACAAATATTAAAAACGTATTCACATTTTTTTATTTCCTTAACTATGCTAATAATAAGTAAATACAAATTTAACTAATCAAAAACACTTTTAAGTAATTCCTTAAAGAGATTCCTCAAATGAACAATCTTCTATAAGAAATGTCGTCAAACAAGAAATTTAAAAAATGCCTATAGACCTGAAGTGTTATTTAAAATTTTCGAAGTAATTGTAATATTAAACAAGAAAACTTCAATACGTTTAATGAAATTAAAATCATTTTATATTTAACTGCCCTCCTGACCACAAGTATTTATATAATATGTATATATAATTTATTTGTTAGTTAAAACATGTAATGGTTTCGTAAACATAGTAAAAAAAAAATATATATACAAGTTTATGAAAATTAAATCTTGTATTAATTTTTCAATTAAATCTTGTATTAGTTTTCGTATGTATATATTTTTCCATGAACTTAATTTTAAACATTATTTTATACTAATTGAGCTGAGTGAAGCGAAGCTCTTTACCGGCGAAATAGCAATGTTGTGTCACTATTCCTGTTAGACGGTTCGAGATAGAGCTTTGAAATGTTGCTAAATAAAGAGCTATAGATCTTATAAGCCCGGACTTAATTTGAAAAACATTGTAATTGTAGATTTTAAAATATAATTAATAAATTTTCCCATAGGATTAACATGAAAATCAGAATGTTCTATTGCGCAAGTTACTAATCGCTGTATAATCGCGTTTGTCATCTCATTCACGTTAAATCTTGAAAAATATTTTGCTATATTAATCTTAATAAAAGACAAAAAAACATCATTACAGTAGTATCAGATTTTTAATTAAGGTTGCATTAAAGGTTATGTATCGCTCAGCTCTCCCCGCTTGCGTGCAGGCGCACCTAGTATTACTATAACAAGACGCTGAGGCGAACTCACAATACTTTATCTTTACTAATGAAGTATAGACAATGTATTGACATGATTCATTAACGTAAACAGCGTTCATTAGCGCGTTGCTGACGCGAACCCTTTTGTTAGTTTCCCCTGGTTAGCATCGCTATAGAAGTTTTCACTCCAAAAATAGGAGATACCTCCGCCCACACGTGCTAGGAAAACTACCCATCCAGTAAATTTTTATGTTCAAATGCTGCTGAAATCAATTCAAACAATTTTCTTTACATAAATATTTTTATCAGTAATACATTTATTAACGATAAAAATTCGTTTAGTGCTATAGGGTCTAATAGATGTTAAGGTGTTTTTATTAATCGCTGGGCCTTAGACGGAGATAAAGAAACGGCTTATATAACGCATATAACATCTGAATTAATATATGTTTTTCTTTATAAAGGCATAATAGTTTTTTATTTTTATATAAGTTAACAAAATTAACAACGCAACCATAATTATTTAATTAGCATGTTACTTTTACACACAAGGAAGTACTATATTTACATATATTTTTGGTTCTAATTTCCTTATTATTTTAAAATGAGAAAAAATATACAAAATGAAAAAAATATATACAAATATCATTTTCTTATTGCTATTAAGGATAGAATAAAAGACAATTTTATAACTATTATATAGAATCTTATTATGCAATTGTCATTTTGTTTGTTAGTCTAAAAGACATTGTCAAAAAACTGTTATAGTTAAATTGAAACCTTAGCAAATAAAAATTCATGGAGAATTATTATAATATCATTTATATTAAATTATTGTAAAATACTACATTTTAGAGATAAAATTGTAGGTATTATAATTGTATATATTTTTAAATAAATTTTGAACATATAGAATACAGGTACATTTAATAACATATAAAATTTACCACGTTAATGTACCTATGTAAGATTTTTGTATAGTAATTAAAAAGAAAACTTTATATTTTGCAATGCAAATGCCAGCGAGTGAACCAATAATTAGTATTAATGACTTAATAAAATCATTTAATAAATCTGATACCTTATGTGAATCAAAATCAATGAAAGACGATATTGACAATATCGCGTGGAGAAAAACTAGACTGCATATAAAAGAAAGACAACTAAAAAATAAATATTGGAATATTGTAAAAAATCACATCTCATTAGCATTTTTCTTTTCAAACGAAAATAAAGTAAATGAAACCGTAAAAAATATAAATAACGCTCCAAAAGAAAAGAAAAAAGATAAATCTCATTTACAACAAAAACAAAAACAAAAAGTATACTTACCAGAACGTGAATGGTTCATCAAAAAATTCGAAAGAGAAGTAGGAGAACCAAATGTCGAAATGGTTCCTTTTGAAACTCTTAAACAAGATATATTGTATCGAAAACGATTTAAAAGAGAAAAACAACTTTATAAACAATACAAGGAGGTGAAGTCTAATATTTAATTATTAAATTCATGATTTATGTAGTATATATTTAATAAGTTATATTAAAATAGCCACCACCACGCGATGATTTACCAGATATTGTCTGGGAAGGACCACCCTTGAAATATTGCTTCTGTATCTCCCCAATGGAGAATTGTGATTGCCAAGGCGATATGGTTTTACCTTTTCGTGTTATTCCTTCAAGTACTTTATTATACATAATAAAAAATATTTAGTTCAAATGTATCAATTCAAAAATACGGTGTCCATTTCTTCAGCAAAGCAAATGTTGTTCTTTATACAGGTCGTTTTAATAAAGTGATTCATTGGCTGAGTCGCCTAAATCGAATCCATAATTTCAAAAAGTTAAAGCTGCCAACACTTATACCACCAGATAAGCCATTTGCGGAGCGACTGCAAGAACATCTGGAAGCTGAAACTGTAGTTCAGAACCAACTTATGGAAATGGACGGTTGGTTATTTTTTGATAATTGATATTTTTATTAAATAAATATTTTGATTAACAGTAATTTTATTATTTGATTTCAGTTAAACGTGGTCCTGAATTCTGTGTGTTTATGTGCTATCATTACTATGTACCGGAAGGAAGCGAATATAGTCGGTGCGTTTATTTAGATTTTGCAAAGTTGATACGTCACAAATTCGAAGGGATTTTCTTAAATTATTCACTAGAAACTTTGTTTCTAGTAGTTACCGATAGTTTAGGATATATGTTAAAATTGCAAAAATATAGGTACCCTAGCCGTAGTGATTTGTCTGTGTGTTGGCTCGACCGACAGTGTTGCGTCAACGAGTTATAGATAGTTTAATAGGATAATGAAACGACCCGGAATTCTCCTTCATCCGTTGATTGATTGATAAATTCATTCATTCGTTTATTCGTTATTCCGTTCGTTCGTTCGTTCATTCGTTCGTTCGTTTGTTCTTTCGTTCATTCATCCATTCATTTATTTATCCATTCGTTCATTCATTAATTACTACTTCTATTTTACTACTGTTAGTTGTTATTTTGTGCCCCCTCTATGTTTTTTTTTCTGTTTACTATTTCGGTTGACTGGTAGAGAATGCTGTAGAATATAATAATAAAAGTAAAATAATATAAAAGTACAATTTTAGCAGCAAATCCGCCATTTGTATGATTGGTGCAATAAAGATTTTTAAAATAAAATTAAAATTTAGTTAAATATATTTTTTATTGTGATCACTGTTTTACAAATGTTAAAACATTTAATTATTTTTTGAATGCCTAATATTAAATAGTTATAGTAATCATTTCTAAAGTCTTCCTAAAATAGTTTAAAACTACGTTATAGGTATTTTCAACTGAAGAGGGAACTGCATGAGGCATATAAGAACCGTAATAAGGTTGAGCCAGTTAAAGTTGTGATGGTAAAATATTATATTTGATATATCTTTACTTTAATGACTAAGGCAGTTATGGAAGAGACATGAAGTTTAACTTATCATAATCTCTCCATTTAAAAATATACCAGCTCTGAATCCGCTCTGTTCTGAATATATCTCTGAAATTATTCTCAACACATAACATTTGATACAAAAAAATGTAGACAAGTTCTATTGTTCTAGGTTCAGAAACCCGCGTGGTCTATCTCGGATGAAATTATAGACGGCTTGTATCGTTCAGGTTTATTTCTATATCTTTTGAAGTTTTTTTGTTTTATGTTTCTAAGTGGTAAAGATAACATTAAGGGGGGAAAGGTTTAAATGTTCACCGTCCACGAAGAACATTTAACTACCATAACTATTTAGACATTTTGCTTTGTCTTTTTTGTTATATAAAAAAATATTAATTAAAAATCTGGTAGTATCAACGCAGGCGACTACTGATGAAAATGGTGAGTTTATTATGGGAGACGTTTCTCATATACTATTTGGGAGAGGAGATGCTTCTGTTTTACAAGATATAGAGGGGACACCATATGCTGTCTGCTCATACCACGAGTAAGAATTTATACTGTTATTCTGGCTTTCTTTAAATTTTTTTATAATATTCAAGATGAATATTATTTTTGTTCCCTTCTTATGAAGATTTTTTTTGTTCCCAGTGTTATTAAAAAAAAATCGCTGCCATTCTTCAAAAAAATTGAAAGAATATTAAGTTTAAAGGGGTAAGTCATTAATTAACCCCTTATTTTGCTTATAATCGATATCATATTATTTATTTATTATAGATTAATATTTGCAGAATTAGAAACAGATTTTCGAAGTTAACCAGTAGTTTCATGACATCAATAGTTGAGATTAAAGGTAGGTGTAAAACGTACTTTTGTTTTAAGATGTTGATATCTTTATTTGATAATTTATTACTTTTAGATCCGGGAATTCCAAGTAATACGCGGTAAGTTCAATTTGAATTTACTTTAAAATAATGAACTATGGTGGTATGGTGTAAATGACAATTTTTTTTATAATCTGTTTTAGCGCTACACAGGACCCATCTCTTGATAACTATATTGAATCTATTAAAGTGCCTTCGAAATATAAATTTGTTAAAGATAGCAAGGAAGAAGTATGCCCGTGCTGTAAGAAATATAAAGAACTACAAACTGTTGATACCGACCTGATTGAAAGTAATGTTGTTGACAACTATGATGACTTTATACCAAAAGGTATTGATTCACTTTTGACCACTCCTTTTACTTCGGAGATGGAGAGACTGAAGAAGTTTAATTTGACTAAATTATCAATAAATAAAGAAAATTTAGTTGTTGATAAATTACAAAAACAAAGAAGAAAACTGGGATTTAGTGACGACGACAACCTGAATATTATAAAAAAACAAAAGTTCCTCAATAATCAAAATGATAATATTGAATTATTGAAAAAGAATTTAATAACTAATAAACTAGATAAAAAACAGAAATCTTTTGAAAAAAATAAAGGTTTATATGCAATACGGTCTGAATCGATGATAAATGTTGAAGATAATAAAACAATAAACAATAATAAACAAATGAATAGTCTTGAATTTCTGGAATCTATAAAACCATGCTGCATTGATAATATTTACAATCAACTCGAAAAAAAGTTTTCCAATGAAAAATATTTAACAAAATTATTAGAAGATATTTTTAAAAAAGCTGATCGATTAATAGATTCAAAAAAAAAACAAGTACAGGAAACTGAGAATAAAGAACTACAGGAGATTGAGAATGTAGAAGTACAGGAGATTAAGAATGAAGAAGTACAGGAGATTGAGAATATAGAAGTACAGGAAAATGAGAATATAGAAGTACAAGAAATTGGGAATATTAAAACAAGTTACAAAATTTCTGATTTACCTGTAGACATAGCAACAGAAGATGCGGAAATGTCGAAAAAAGAAATTGACTCAGCCGGTGCTAATATGAAAATTAATAATTCCTTAAAATCTAGAATTAATATAAATAAGTTTTCAGATTTTATTAAAACACAAAAATCTTCCATAAAGAAATTTTTTTCAAAAAAAATTAATGATGCCCACTCACAATCAAAAAATAAAAAATCATTAAGTTTAGTAGATTTTAAATTAAAAATGAATAAATCATTCAAGAAATTGAATAATGCCGTATCATCGTTCTTTAAAAAATCATCAAATGACATAAAACAGTTTATAGCCATAAAGAAAGATGTAGATAAATTGAACTCGTCAAACGACAGCAAAATTATATCAGCTCTCGCTAGCGCTGCAACAACGTCACAAAACATTACAGACACTCAAGATTCTAAAACTAGTGAAAAAGAAGTTTTGTCCGTGCAATATAACAGCACATATGAATTTCATTCCAAGAATAATAAGCAATAGCATGTTTGTTTAACTAAAATGAATTATTTTTTTTACAAATTATATTCTTTCAATATTTATCTTTTTACTGAAATTCAAATATTATGCAAAGGTTTTATTTCATGATCTTAGAACACTTTTAATGATATTTCGTTTGTCAAATATGGCATGTTTCGAAATCTGTTTTTGCAATATCTGGTACTGCTGAATTGATGTATTAAAAATTAAATTGATTCGAAGGTAAATTATTATAATGGAAAACCAAAATGATGGTGAAAATGATCAGATCAAAATAGACGATCCCGAATTAAAATTTGATGATGCGACAAATTTGTCCAAGTATTTTGGTTTTCGTTTATCTAACAAAAATATCCAAATATCAGTTGTGTTAATTAAACGGCTTTGGAAAAGAAGAGATAATATAACAAAATATATAAAGAAGAAGTCGATTAAAAGAAAAGCAAAACAAGAACCAATAAATCAAGAAACTAAGACTGAAGAAAGCAACATAAAAACTAATTCTAAATATGTCGAAGAATTTAAAACAATTAATCCAGAGGAATTTACTGATGACAGAAGATGGTGCTGGTCTGAATACGAACGGCACATCGGTGTTCCTAAGAGAAGGGATACCAAACCCCAATCTGCGTTAACTTACTTAAGAATGAAAAGATATCAGCGATTTGTTACAGAAGCGAGAAATTTTGAAGTAAATATATAATTTTGTAAATAATTTGTCGTAGTCTATCATCTTTTTTTTAATTTAATTTATAAAAACATAGAGGCCTCGAGACCCAGACAGCGTGTTTCTGTCTTGGGATAAGCCGATAAATAAGTGCTTATGTCGGGATAAAGAATGTTTTTGCAGCGAAGAGGAACAGAAGATACCTGATGGTAATGTAATTGTTAAGATTTATTTTTAAATTTTGTATAAAAAAATATTTATTAATATTTGTATTTAAAGATCTTCGTCCCAATGGCCTAGTGAAAGGTATCTCTTTTTTTAAAAAGAAACTAGTAACTACGACGAAAGATGACGCTAAAAACTTTATAAAGAAACTTGTAGCGGCGACTGGAGGCTCGACCCCTAAAAAAGAAGGAGAGCCCAAAAGAGTGATACGTTAGTAGTTTCAAGTTTCAGTAGGTTCTTTTGTTAAATCAATTTCAACTAGGTTCCATAAAATAAATAATTTCTTTAAAGTTTCTCCTAGTCTTAAATTTGTCATTAAAAATATTTTATTAAACATGTATGATTGATGAAAATTGATGAGGAAATTCAATAAAGTCCTATTATTATTGTAAAGGATTACATTAACGAGAGTATGGCATGGGTATTATTGTATTTCAGCGAATCGGCGCTTGTTTAGGCACCTCTCTTAGAACTTGTGGTACGTTTTGGGCCAGGTTGAATTCCATCTTAAATATGTGGGGCGTGATGGCTGACCCTTGCCTTATGTTCGTGAATGGGTGCTGCTTCCGATGAGAAGTTGTCTTGCTGGTCGAGTTTGCAATAATATAATATAAAAATCATTATCTCTTTATATTGAATCCATTACAATAGTTCTAGTTGTTAGCAATTCTGACTAAATATTGACATTTGTGAAACTGTGATCACAATAAAAAAGTGACCGGCTTTTGTGGGGTTCTTCAGAGACCAGTTAAAGTTAGAGTTGGAGGGGGTCTTACAGAAGGGTTTATTTCGATCAGCATGCCGTCAAAATAGGTCTTTCTGACACTTGCCACGTCCACTATAAAATTATTTAGATAAAATATAAATAAATAAAATTTTCTATTGCAGTCAATCCAAACTTGTGTATACACAGATGTTTATATTACCACATTATTGGAGAACTGCAAGATTTGGAGTTAGTTTTTATTTTATAATTTTTAAAATCATTTGCTTTAATTTATCAAGCATTTTAAGTTTCATTTAATCTTGTGATTCGTTTCCTCAGATATGTGCCTTACTTTGTTAAGCAGTCATTAGCAGAAGAACAGGCCTTGAAGACCACAGGCAGGATCGAAGTATTTTTTTGAATATACCATAATATACTAAGAAAAAATAATTTGAGAAATTTATATTTTAAATTATTTATTCTTAATCATTTATTCATTGATTAAGGATCTGGTATTTTGGGGAACAAATAATTTTTTTTTATATGTATTAACATAAAAAAAACTAGGTACAAATAAATTGAAATCATAATAACTGCTTGAATTTATTCTTATGTTCCTGTAACAATGATATTTAAACCTCACAGCAATATTTATCATCGATCTAACCTGTTTATAATAAGTCCACTGTAAGATTATTGATATATATATATATATATATAACCACTATATATACTACATATACTATATATATATATATATATATATATATATATATTATATATATACATATAAAACATTGAATTTTCGCAGGAATACAAAGACGACAGAGTGTGCAATGCTTTTTCTTGCACAGGTAAGATATGAGAAATATTTTTTTCAAATAGCAAATTTATTTTCTTAAATTGAATTCTTTCTGGTAACAAACGTTTTTGTTCAGTATCAACTCAAACGGAGACGTTGCCCAGCGGTGAACTAAATATGAAAAAATTTCAACATTTATTATACTCAAACAATGAAAACACGTATTTATCTGATATAAGAGGAAAGAAATTACAAATAACTCATTACAAACAGTAAGATCTAACAACTTTTTTATCATTTATATATAATAATTACTTTATTAGAATCTATAAAGAATGTTTTATCGAAGTTCTTAACGCGAAAGGGTTTTTATAGACGATATTTCTTTATCTTCTTTTCAAGTCTTTGTTTTTTTTATTTAAATTATAATAAATAAGTAGACACACCTTTTAAATTTGAAATCAAGTGTTGCTTTTTTAGTGTCAGTTCTCCTGGGCCGGATATGCAAGTATGTGTAAGAAACATGGAGAAATTTCTAGATGTTAAAGAGTATGTAAAAGTATTATTAACATATCTATTAAGTATTATTTTAGCAAGGAATAGGTACTTAATAATATATAATGTAGGTTTTTTTTACGGCATTTTATTTTATTAACATTAGTTCTTTGGAATATTTCCAGTTATTATATATTTAGTGATTTTTTTACGGTTTTATTTTGTCTAAACATATAAAATCAAATCTAAATTGTAAGCTATATAGGTTTAGATATTTTTTTACATATCGTATTTCAAGATTTATTCTATTTGACCTATATTGTCTGTATTGTCTTATTTTCAGAATGAAATTTCGTTTCTCCAAATTTCTTTCCTCAATTTGTGAAATTAAAGGTATATATATATATTTTTAATTTAAAATTTATTAAATATTATTTCATTAACAAATTATATGTATTTCACAGATCCCGGGCCGCCAATTCGAACTTGGTATTATATCTACATACTAGTATTTAATACTAGCTGTTACTATCGGTTCCACTTTTATTTATTATTAGGATAACTAATAACAGTAGTGTACTGTGGGATATCCTATAGCAGGGATGGCGAACCTTTTTTGACGTCCGTGACACAAAGTTTTTTTTTTTTAAATATATAACGTGCCACAATAAAATTTCATTCGAAATGTTAGCGTGACTAATTCAAAAATGAGTTTAATTTAATAAAAAAAATTCTTCTTTAAATATTTTTTTATCAATCAATGTTTACATTTATTTTGTTTTTATACGTGCCATCAAAACTTACAAACGTGCCAATTGTGGCACGCGTGCTATTTTTCGCCATCCCAGCCCTATATAGCCTTTCTAATGAACCTGCTTATTATAACCAGATGGAATTTACCAAATCATACCACTTACCATACCAATTTATCGTTTAATATATTAATTTACCATATGGTAGTAGCAAAGATAAGCTCTTCAACCAAACAAGCTCTTTAGCTTTATAATATTAAGTAGATTTAATAGTAGTAGATAATTTATAAGGCATTTATTTTGTTATTGTATTTTAGTGCAACTCAAGTTCCATGGCGCCAAAGAATCTGCGATTCAATCAAATATCGGTTAGATTATATATATAATGTCTTTGAGATTTTTTTATATTTAAAACAATAATTGATACACTTCTTAAAGTGCTCCAAATCGCTGTGGGGATAAAGACTACGATAACATACCAGTAGTTCCTTGGTCTTCGAAGATAGATAAATTGATAAATGAACGCATGTTGGATGATATGAGAAAGAAGGAGTTTGAAGAAGACCAGAACGATGAGGTTTGTCCATGCTGTGAACTTTTCGTGGGATCTGACATAGATAAAGAAGCATTATTTGATGATATTAAAAATGTGTTGAGTTTGCCCCAAGACGTAAGGGTATCAAAGTCAGATGACAAGAATCAGTTAGCCGACCAAGAACTTGACAAGACGGTTGAAGAGCTTGATGAAAATATAAATAAAATGGATAAGGTTATAGAACCTGTTCCCGATGGTAATGAAGAAGGTGACCCAGTGACAGTGAAAGTAGACAGTATTAAAAAGTGTCCTCACACGTGTTGTGATCAACCCATCAATCAAAAAAAGGATAATACAGAATTAAGAAATGAGGAAAATGAAAATATTATTGATATGCCATTACATGACAAAGAAAGTGTGGACAAAAATATCCTTGACACAAACGAAATTATTAATGATAATGATAATTCTGAATTAATTAGTACTATTAAAGTCGAGGGGACAACTTCTAATAAAATGGTGATAGAAGAAAAAAGTAATGTAAAAAAAACAGTTAAATGTGATTTTCTTAGACGAAAAAAATCACATGTCACAGGTACAGAATCAGTAACGAGTAATAAAAATGATAAAAATAGTAATGAAAGTGATAGTTCTGAAACAAACAGTAAAAATGATAATCATGGAATTGAAATAAATCTTTTATTGAGTAAATCAGATAAAATGAAACATGAATCAAAAAAGGATCTCTCTGTAACGAATAAAATCAATGAAAATTTTGAAATTACAAATTCTAAAATCATGACAGAACAAAAAATATCGTCAAACATTCAAAATACTTCGAAGGATAAGATCGTACATCAAATGAACACTTCACATATAAAAGTTTCAAGTGTCTTTTCATCGTTATTCAAATGGCTTTTTGACCAAAAATCTTTGTTTTTGAGTCAAATAAAGAAAAAAATATCCTTAAAGTCTGTATCTAAAGACAAATCTTTTACAGACGATACCAAATTAAACGAGAGAGATTCAAAAACTAGTGAAAGAGAAGTATTTTCAATGAGATATACCAACAGCATCATCAGCGTGAGTAAGAGCACCAGCTCCGAAACTGACAAATAATAAAAAAAAATATCCTATTTTTCTAAATTTACCGTTTAAAAAACATTAAGATTTAAAAATGTCTGAGTTTTTAATATATGTTATTACTGTATAGTGCAATAAATAAAAAAATAAATCTATTTAAAAACTTTATTAACTTAATTTAATTTAATACAAAGACTAGCTTAAATCTAATTTGTAACTTAATACAACAGATTGTCGTGCTGTATAAATAAATATACATAAATCTTAAATATTGAAGAAGACTGGGCGTTAACACAACGCAACAGAGGACACTGTACAGACTAAGGGAACAACGATGAATAAACTCGTTGGTCCGTTCAGTGTCATCTACACATCAAAGTCGTAGGGTGTCGGTCGCTGCGGGCGGCGCTGCACGAGCGGGATGTTGACCTCCTCGGCGGAACGGAAAACTTGTTGCGGATGTTGCTGCTGCTGCGGATGCGGCTGCGGTTGCGGGCGCGGCGCGCGGGCCGGCGGGAGGGCGCGTCGGGGAGCCTCCTCCTAGACGACAGGGTTATTTCCAATGGGTCGAGGATTAACAATGTCTTCTTTGGATTACTGTACTTGGTAACTTAATCATTTTGATTAGTTTTTTTCGTATTTGATTTATTAACCGTTTCAAAAAAAGGAGGTTCTCTTTGAATACTTTGTGTGCGCAACATACTCTAAAATTACTTCACTGATTTTGATGATTCTTTTTTTAATAAAGTGAATATACTGCATACAAGGTCTTAGTATTTACATACAAAATAGTACACTTAGGTAACTCTTACTAAACCTTTAAAATGTCTAGAAATATAATGATACAACTTGTACATTCTCTTTTTTTCAAAAATTGTTTTATAATTTCAGTATTTTGCCCTTCATACTGCACTTAAAAAGACAATGCAAATTGTCTGGTTACTATGTGCTAGGGTAACGAGGGGTATTCTAATTGCTATAAAGGTATCCGTCTTAAATGATTTATTATTTTTTTTTATGGAAAAGGAGGGCAAACGAGCATGCGGGTCACTGATAAAATGTGATCACCGCCGCCCATGAACTCTTGCAATATCCGAAGACTCACATGAGCGTTACCGGCCTTGATATCTCAAGAAGTATTTATCTCACCTCTTCCTCATCGTCTCTATCGTACCGATCGTCCCGGTACACTTCCTGGGGGTAGTATCGGTCAGAGTACTTCAGAGACACGTTGGGTTTGCGCTGTACCTCTTCCTCGTTAACAGGGCGGTACAAGTAGTCGTTGACAAAGTGGTAGCTGGATGACTTCTGGCAGATGTTGTCGTGAGTAGGCGGCATGCATATAAGATGGACCTTAAACAAATTATTATATTAGATAAATGGTAGTAAAAAAAAGAAAATACATGTGCTGATTATGGCACAATATTTCTTACTTGATGGAATGTGAATCCTTCAGGGCAAATCCAAGAATGCTTTACATTATCCTGGCAGTAGTGGAATACTTCACAGTTCAGTTCTTCATCCGCGTAATACCCGGTGTTCTTGCTGACACAGTTGAATTTGGATTGTTGGAGCAGTTGTGAGAGACGGTCCGGTTCCTCTTTTTCTTCAAGTTCTTCTTCTGATTCCTGCTGCTGGTATTTTATAGGACGTTGTTCTTGTTGCTGTAATTTAGAAATTATTGATATCAATTGCTTATGATAATGTAAGATGCTGATGACGCAAGTATATATTTATTGATTTCTTTTACCTTTCGCTGTACCGGTCTATGTTGTGGCCGTTGTTCTTCAATGTACACTTGTGGTCTGGTCGGCACGATATACTCCTCTGACTGTTGCCGCTGGTAGCCGGCGAGCTCGGCAAGGGACTGAGTCGGTCGGAAACCCGTTGGTAATGCATTCGAATACGCTGCTGGGGTGTTGTAAGCACGTGGCCTTAGATTGCGAGATTCCTATTGAAAGATGGTCATTTAATGATTTTTTTCTTATATTATACTATTAGGGCAGTATTTTTAAATAATAATTTTTTTAATGGTAGTTTTTTTTTAATGGTGTACTCTTGATAATTTTGTCCATTTTTTCAAGATTTCAAACGCATGCTTATTGCATCAGCAGAATTACGAAAAGCGACCATTTTGTATAAGATCGATTGTGTCACTTAACAGTATTCAGACCTTTGAGATTTCATTATTTGTGTTTTTGTATCGTCCTATAAATAGTTTCAAATACCCTGTACCTATTACGACATGTTGTAGGCGGTATTGTTTTGCATTAACAGACCTAAATCCCACGTATTCATCGCTTAGTTTAACATA
This sequence comes from Mechanitis mazaeus, assembly GCA_959347395.1. NCBI lineage: Eukaryota > Metazoa > Arthropoda > Insecta > Lepidoptera > Nymphalidae > Mechanitis > Mechanitis mazaeus. Next base: position 15,222,261 of record OY365743.1, read on the forward strand.
TAATTTACTGAGAGGCACTTGAATTATAAATAAGTCATAAAAACATAGTTTTGTAATCTATTTGAGACAGGATCTATAAGAGTATTGTTTTACTTATATTGAAGAATTCTAAATAAGTTTGTTGAAGATATAATGTTTGACAAGAACCAGGAGTTAAATAAACCTTTGGTTAGAGAAGACAAGGATGGGGATAGGACAAACAAAACAATCGAAAACTATTTGGTATTTAAATAAAACTATTATACGAATTGAGTTTGAGTTATAAATACATTTTTAGTTATAAGCCGACGTTTCAAATTTGTAGCAAGCGTATTCACGAGGTGGCGAGATGTAGGTGTCTTTCAGTGAGTCAGTGACTAAATAGGAACGGATTCACTGGTAGAATGGACTACACATTCTAATAAGTCTTAGAAAACATTAACTATTAGTTAGAATAATATTCACATGGGTTGATTTAAAAAGCACATCCACACTATTTTTGAAATATAAGTATTCAGTGCAGCGAAGAACAATACCTTTCGAAAATATGTTAATAAGGATCTTGATACAAACAATACAAATTGATTTCGAAATATACTGTGTTACCTTTAAAGAGCCGACAAAAGATAGTTTTACTGTTCATTGAATTTGAAGATAGCATTTTTTAATTAATCTATTGTGTGTAATTGTAAACTGAATATAAATTTATAATTGAAACATTTTCCGAACAGAAACCTAACTACCTACATTTTTATATATACTTATATTATTGTATATGACCAAAACCGGGGTATTATGTAATTGTATATTGTGGTCGCGGACAGCAGTTGTATGCACATTGTACTAACGAAAAAAAGATCGGAAATTGGCGACATTGCGACCGATCGTGCGTTACGACGCACATTCTTTCACTTTAACATATTTTTTATAAACTTATATCACAGGTTCATTGACCCTGTATATTTATAATGGTCACTTTCCTTTCATTGTCCCGAAGGAAATTAATCGTGCATCGCTCCCTTTGTTATAATGTGATGTAATTATGTAAGTAGTTTTTGGAATAATCTTTTTTAAAATACAGTATTTAAAATGAGTTTTTCTCATTATCATACACATGTATACTAAACTTATAACTTACGTTAAGAGAAAATTAAGATTTAATCCAAAAAAAAAAGTTGCATCAATTGTAAAACACAATTTTTATTATTATATAGTATTTTTTTGTCATAATTTATTTACTTATTATTTTTACTATCAATCGATTGGAGTGTTCACCTACGTACGTCAATTAAAATTGAAATCAGGGCCTATTTTGATACGATACTCTACAAAATATTCCTTTCTATCAAGACGTTTTCCAGCTTGTAATTAATGCTACGAAGGTTTTAAACGCTGGGAGAACCACACAAAAAACTCAGCCGGGTGTTTCGTTAGATCACTGTTTGTCAAACGAATACCGGCACAATGATTTTAGTTATGCCGGTATACGTTTAATAAATATAATAAAATCAATAAAACTCGGCCGCAGGCAACAGGTTTACGCAAGCAAGTAAGTTCATGAGCATAACGAAATAAAATATCTGGATCAGATAAAATTATAAAACCATCGTAATATCACATATTGTAGGCTAACAGTACAATATAATTAATCTAATTGTATGCAGGATGTGTTTGTGTGTGTGTCCGTGAGTGTATGAATTTGTGTGTGTGAATGTGTGTATGTGTGTGTGTGTGTGTGTGCGAGTTTTTTAACCAACTCGATCATAATAAACATCGATTTGTATGAAATAAGAACGCTACCTGGTGGAAATAAGGCGTCATTGTCAGAACAAAAGGTTTATAGAAAAATACATTACATAATTCAGTTTTTCTAGCTGTATCATCTTGTCTGTCTGTAGCAGTTTACATCATGATTGTTGTGTTATGATATACCTCTCCGCGTGTTATAAGTTACGCAATTAACAGGTCCTGTTTCGTGCCTCCAAGAAAGCTTTCAAAGATTTCATTTGAATTGGAAATATATTGGAGGTCATTATGAGATAAGTAATATAATAAAAAAAATAAAAATTTAAGAAACTATAATGTTATAATAAAATTATAATAAACAGAGCCTTTTCGCTATAAAAAAAGTAAACGTAAAAGGTCAAGTTATACTGGTAAAAATGTATTTAAATGTCTTATAATTATAGCAATAGAATAAATGAATATTCATAATAATAGCGAAAGTATCAATGTACAACGATATACGAAAAATAAACTAAAAGATCTAATCTTACTTTCTACTTTCACTTTGTATCTAGAAGTGCAAAAACAAAACAACTGTAGACTAACATTATATTATTTTTATTGTAATATATTTCATTGACGTATTTTAATAAAGTAAATTTAAGTCACATAGAAAGTACACTTATAAATATAAATGGTTTCTTGAATTAGATAACTTCTTGGTATGTAGTATGTAGTTTTATGTTCCTCAAGAATATTAAACCGTTCATTTTAATGACCAGCCCTTTTACATAATTGATAAAGCCTGATTACTTTTACTATTCTGTTACTACATCGCGATCTTACATCGTATGGTAAATTATATGTATAAATATATTGTTGTATAGTTGATTATGTATATATTGTATTGTTATATATATTATTGTTTGTTATATGATTAATTACTATGAGTTATAAATTTTATTTTACTGAAGTGTTTTGAAATACGTTTATCTTTTAAATTAATTTTATACTACGCTTAGCAATCCGAAAAGTAAATACAGTCGTTTGTCTGTTTGTTATCGAGTAAAGATTAAATAAAATATTAACAATTTCTTTTATTATATCTTTTTATTTTCCCGCCTGGCGTCTGAGACATTAAATAAGTTAAATTAAAAAATGTATTTCTTTTTTTACATACATATTCCTAATCGAATAACTTAAATATTTTTGTATGTATTATTTTTTTTAAATATTGCTATTATATATAAATTCTATATGTAACTATTAAATGTCACTAGAACGCGTTATTGACATCAGCACTGTGAGTTTATTTATTACCTTGATAACTTTCAAGCAAAAAATGATATAATATTCCTCACTTGACGATAGGATATTAATATTGAACTTATCCTTGGTAATTTGTTTCATAATTTATATACCAAGAATCTGAATGACAAGACGAAGTTTTTACGTACGTTTGTATGTACTAGTTTTTGTTGTATCCCATAAATGGGACTCAATCTCAATATATCGCTTAAATTTTAGATATTTAAATAATTACTATCCGTTGGTAATCTAAGAACGTGAAAGACACTCATTGATAAAATGTTTTATCAAAATATGAATTTCGATAAAGTTTCACACACACATATATCACATACATACTAATGTATGAGTGTGACTAAATATTCATTATAAATTTGTACCTCCTGTTTTAACGCTAATTCATCATCTTCCTCAACCCCGGCGTCGGGTACGTCATCATCCTCTTCTGAAGCTATCGCCGCGCCCAGCAGCAAGAGTCCTATTAGAAAACTCCACCTGGAACAATTAAAATGAAAAAAAAAAATAATAAAGTTGTAGGCATTCAGATTTGTTTTATTTAAAAAGTAGCTGTACTTCCGGTTTCAATCGCAGAAAAACCAATTTATTTATTTTCAGAATAACGAAGAAAACTAGAATAATGCTAGATAACTTGTAGTTGTCCGTATAGGGTCTTTAAGAATCAGAAAGTCAAATCAAAAACATCCAGTAGGTTTAAAGATTAGGACGTTTAAACAAAAAACTTTTCTGCTTTATAATATTACTATACTTAGATGGTATAGATAATTATGAAAAATATAACCCCATTAGAAAAAAATTGGTAAAAATATATATTTTTTTCTTTTTTTTTAATAATAATTTTTTTTTTTTTAAATAATTAAAAATAATTTTTGTATTTTTTTTTTAAATATTATACAGAATATAATAATAAAAATAAATATAGGTATTACGTGCAGCAGAGCTGAAAGCGATCCTCTCGACACAAGTGTAACTTAACCGCAAGACATCAACTCCAAGTTGCAATTCAACGTTACTGAACCTATCTTTCTAATATTTCTTCATTGCATTTGTAATCCCTTCGAGATTTCCATTAAAAAAAAAAAGAGATAATTTATTTCACTCAAAGCAAATTATTACTTTTATTTTAATTTATTTAATTTACAAAAGTATATTTTCAATATAAAAGCATATTATATTAAAAATATAAAGTAAATTATAGAATATAGTTTATTGGGTCATATTGTTTATGGTTAATGTGTTACCATAGAGTATATTTATTAAATATCGCAATACAAGACAAACTGGTGTTCAGAGGAGTGCCCGCTTGGTGTGGCGTACTCACTTATGGAGTTCTGTAATTGGGTTTCCAAGAAAACGATTACATGATGTTTTTTAAATGTAACTTGCCTCCGGGTGATGTGACTTGGACTGCTTTAATTTATGACAATATTAAAATTACGCAATTCTCTTTGGAAATTTAACGCGTTTTAATGGAAGCGAGTGTGAGTACGATTACGTGATCCGTCTACAAATGTAATTTAACAGATCATATATATACATATATATATACATATATATAGTTTGTTTTGGCGTGTAGTAGCGAATAGTTACCACTTGCAACGTTCAGATACTCTCACTTTCGTGCGATGTTTGATTTAGAACCTCTTGCCGCAACTTGCTTCATCATTGTTTTATCAATAACTTGGAATATAACAAATATGTTAGTTAGAGCTTTGGCAAGGAATAAATGATTTAAGAACTCAATTAAACTACAAGTACAAACGTAAGTAGTAACGGAATTTGCCCAAATACTTTCGAACCCATTCCGAGTCCTTATTTGAGCGTTAGCATGGCAAAATGGCGGCGTGAACTTTACGTGGGTACAGTATTATTATGATTTTTTATAATGGTCATTACACAAAGATTGGACACACTTGGATAACTTGGACACACTTTGTAAGCGTAAACTAAAATGAAATAAGTTATATAACAGATAAATAATTTAATCAAAAGTTCTATTGTGCTCGTAAAGCTGAGTAATAATGGTTTGCTTTCTCTATTAAAATCATCGAGTCGTGAAATAATTACGTACGCTGCTAACGTGTCGTTTGACCGATGTGTTTCTAAAATTATTAAGTAACTTATGAAAAACACATTTTTAATTATGGTAATTAGTAACTGTTGTTTCGCAGCGAAATAATTTGAACGATCAATTCATATGTTTACTAGAGTTTGACAATGAGAGAGAAAACGAACGTATTAAATTTTAAGTAAGCGTAGGTAATATGTTCATAAAAATCTTAAAAAGATTTCCACTTATTTGTTACTAGCTTATACTCGCGGTTCCACGAACGGAAAACGATTTTATTTACTTTTATAATAACTAAAAAAAAACGTATCTAATACTGGAATACCTAGTCTTCCTCATGAAGCCATCTATTTTAAATGATTATAAAAAAAATCAAAATCCATCTTGAAGTTTAGAAGATTAGCCGGTATAAACAAACAAAAATTTTTTCCGGTTTATAATATTATTTCATATATTACTGAAAATAATAATTTATATGGTTCAAAAAATATAAAATATTAGGTTGTTTATATGTTTATGCTACTATTAAATCATTTTGTTGATTTATTTTAGTGAATTATTTTAAGCACCAACTACTTTTTGTTTAAAAATGGCCTTTTAATAATAGGTTGCCTGTAAGAGATAAGGCCGCCATTGCACCAAAAGTATAAATAGTTGTATTTTTTTTTTTGTTTTATCATCTGTTTATTTTTGTATATATATTTTTGTATGCGATAATTAAATATGCAAAAACAGAAGTCTATGTTCAAAATTATACCATATCGAGGAAAATCATAAATATAAAAATATTACAATGTTGCTCTTTTAGTAATTAGCTTACAGATTACCTATTGGTATAATAAAGTTGTACACACGTTGTAGATAGTTGTCCTAAATAGCTCAACAGATAAATCTGACTCATAAGTCTACAATTAACTATGCAGTCTAGCAACATTGTATATATATTTATCGTTGTATCTGGAAATATTATAATAAAATATTGGAATCCTTGAACGCCCTTAGGTATTTAAATTAAGACCTCACAGTTCTTATTTGCAAAACAAACAAATTGGTAATAAAAACTTACAAAACCGTAACTTTGACTAATGAGTTTTTATTAAAAGTAAATAAATTTAAACTCAAAAGATTGCCTAAACATTAATTAAACTGTCTGACCTCGGTTTCTTCGCTTGACAATGATAAAATATAAAAATAATCAAGTGAAATAAATCATGGATCTAACCTAAGAAAATTAAAGTAAAGTTTATTTATAGTCTATATTATTTATGTATGACTTCATTTAATTTATTATTTCATTTCCTGCTTTTTTAATTTTTTTCTTGCATTTTGCTCTGTTCGCATTCGTTCTGAAATTTGATATTAACCATAAATTTCGCGAAGAATTGGTGGAAAAATTCGTTAATGATGAATTAAAAGAATACTTTAAAAAAATAACTTGGTTCATGTCCAAAATTGAGGAATTACTTAAGACCTTCTCTACAAAAATATTCTGCGAAGACTTACGATTGATGATAAATGTAAGCAACCTTAACTTGTCATGTGTTTTACCACTACAATGACAACTCTCGTCCGAATATTATATACGGATAGTTTTTCAATCACAGCAAATCTCTGTCACACATTATATTCACCAGATTTATGAAAAAAATACATTAAGACGGTGAAAATAACTTTTATAGGGGTCATTGTTTAGTAAGATTTCTACAACAAAGGGTTTGATATGAACGAACTTCCTCCAAAATAGTAAAGTAGCAATAAAGGCCAAATCCATGTGCAAATATACCAGTAGTTTCCAATCAAACGAATTATTTTTTTATTATATTAGCAATTTATATGTATTCCTTTGATTTTATTACATAAATATTTAATTTTATTTTGTCTTTATACTTATAGTTACTTCACAATGTACGTTTGTTTTATAATACTTCAAACTTCAAATTCCAATTCCATTCCAAATTACAAAACTTCAATATTGGATTCTCTCTCCTCATAACTAAATAAAAATCTAATTACAAATGAAAAAATAACAGTTTTATTTAGTAATATATCGTCATCGTCATCGTCATTGAAACTGCATGTAACATTTGATTATAAAAGTCAAAAATGATTCATTCTAACTCGTATACTTTTTAATCATAAAAAATCAAATGACAGGCAGTAGTATTTAAATGTCATTCCACTAACCTTCGTAAAATTAATTCAAAACGATATCAATAAGTCATAATATTTTTATTATTATGGAAATCCTTTTTTTTTACCTTTGATTTTTTTTGTGTAATATAAATAACTTTCTTATTAATGTCACATGATGTCATAAATGACATATGTCCGAACAGCGAGTCATCATTATATTTTCTTGTTTTGAGTCTCACACCGCTGTTGATGCGACATTATCGCTGGATTTCACTTTCCACGGTTATATAATATCTTCCAGTGCGTAAATGCAACAATTTGGCACCGTATAAGCTGTATAATTTTAGCCAGCTCTTTAACTTGTAACTTGTGAGCTTATAAACCGACTTGCGTAATATTGGCCAATTTATTAAAAATATTTTTAATGTATTTAAGAGTAAATTTTTATATAATTTTATTTAAATCCTCATTTCTTTATGAGATTGTTAGAAAATACAAGATGTGCTCATTATAATTCCACTTAAAGAGATGTGGTTAGGTTTTAGATTATTTTTATAAAATCCACATTACTTATAAAATACAATGCAGTATTACCACTGAAAAAGAAATCTTTTATCAAGGGCATATGAAGCTTGTATATCTATTGTACTGTTTTGATAAGTAAGTAGTTGACATTGGCCCAATCTATTGGACCAAATGTTTGACTGGACAAAGCTTGTCGTGTCTCATGATCTCAATCTACTACGCAACTATATTGAATTCATGTACTAGATAATCTCCCGAAGATAGCATGAAGGTTTTGATTTGCTTTGTCCTTGCATTCAAATATCTTTTAGCCATTAAAAACCTTTATTAAATTCATTTGTCTCTTAATTATTAATGGTTGACTATTTTTTTAACAGGTTAGCTATGAGATATGCTATGGCTATCATGACGGATATATATTAATCAAAATTGTGTAACATAATGTAGTTTTTTCATTTTTATATTAATAATATATTTGTCTTATGATAGTTGAGCAACCAAATGAATTGTAAGTTTATAGTCAATTTATTTTGAGCGTGGTTGAAATATGTTATGTATGTCTTTGAAATAAATTATCAAGAAATTTCATAATATAACTTATGAAAGGTCAAAATCAAATTTATAAGTCAAGTTTGTTGTTATATTATCACAATCAAGAATATCCGTTTAAACGCTAAAATATATACACATTTGTTTTATTCAAAGACAGTCGAAGGAAACAATTTAGAAGTAAACGATTAAATTTTCAAATAAAACACATAAGTTAATTCCGACTTAGTTTGATCTTTAACAGTATTAAAAATAAATATTTCCTGCTTTACAAGTAACTGATATATGCTTTTTTTAAAATTTGCTGTGCACATTCCTACTATATTATTGCGTTTTATATATAGAACGAGGTATTAATAATTAAAAAATAAATATTTCCTGCTTTACAAGTACCTGATATATGCTTTTTTAAAAATTTGCTGTGCACATTCCTACTATATTATTGCGTTTTATATATAGAACGAGGTATTAATAATCATTAATATCTTTTATATTACGGTCATCTTCTTCTCTTTAATCAAGAATTTACAAATCATTTATCGATCAATACGATTAAAAGAAATTGGAGTTTAAATTATTATATATTATTGATAATATTTGTTTTATATTTTATATATTCAATAAAAATATTCAAAAAAACCCTTAAAATTTTATTTCCTTTTAAAATATATTGTAAGTTATGAACTTTTTTCATAATGACTTATGTCACTAACTGAAATTATTACACTATTTTATTCGGTAGTGTAACTTTGGCTTCTTTGACATGTTAATTCTCGAGGTGCTTAAATTATATTATTAATAATTATATAATATTATAGTAAGCATTAGTTTAGTTTTACGCAATTCGGTATTATTTAATATGAGCATTTTGCAACGGCTACCAGCGTTTGTTCCTTTGTGAGAACTTATACACATGAACCAAGTGACAAAATTAAGCGGATAGAAATTGGAAAACCGTACAGAAATAATTAATTACCCATGTACATTTTATATTTTTAAATTAAAGGATGCCAAAAAGCCAGTGAAAAATAGAAATGTTTTATCAAATTGACAAGATTATTTCATAAATATCAAATAAAAAATTGCATGTAGGTGTCACATATGACAACTGACAGTTTGTGTTATGAATTGTGAGAGACGTGAATGTCGTGCAGGTAATTGTAAACAACCGGCAGCCATTAAATAGAATTTAGAAACCCGGGAAAACAATATTAATAAATTATCCTTAAATATAGAGTAACCGCTAATATAAATGAGGAATTGACTGATTATAATCGATTTAATGATGCGTAAAATGTTCAACATAGCTTTGTAAATTAATTGTATAATCGATAGTAGAGGTCAATAGTTATAATTTAATACAATTTTTACTTTCATTGTTACTTCTGCACGATTTGCCCATTTACTAAGCCTTGAAATTAAGCTGAAATTGATACTTGAGTGTTATGGTTGATGATTTTAAATTTATGATTAAATTGTGAACAGGTTCTGTAATAATTGGAGTGACTCGCTTGTTGTTATGGATTGGTTGATTGATTGATTGTCTTGTTTTTTTATTTTATGGTTTCATATATTTTATTCTAACTGCATCTTAACTATTTACATATAATACTAATAATACATTACATATAATACTAACGAGAGAAAGTTTTTTATCAGGACAAACTGCTGATCTTCCTCCGTCTCAAATCATCTAACTACCAACACAAATAAATATATATTTTCACCATATGTGTGTTGCATATTGTACCCATAGTCCACCGTAATATATAATTCTGATTGAAATTAGAGAATTTTAGACAATGAAAAACTACCTATAAGATGATTCAGATAAGCCAACAGGCATCAAAAATTAAAAATATCCTATATTTTTAATAAGGCAATAATTTATAAAAAAGTTTTCATGCCATAAAATACAAAATTTTGTTATCATATTTTTTATTAGTATCGATAAAACGAATAATCAGCCCTTATAATAATAATTATAATATAATAATATACATTTTTTTTTTAATTTAATACTATTTACCGTTCCGCTGTAAGTTTAGTAATTGTGAATCGATCTTATCTGTGTTTGACAAATGTTTCGTGCGAGTTAAAAACATTGTCACATTTATACAGCATTGATGTAATCTCACGAAACACATTAAAGAAAAGCTTCTTATTTTCATTTCATTGTATAAAAATAACAAAAAAATTAAAAAGAAAATGACTGTGTCTTTTAATATTGAAAACCAATTTCTTTTACTATTTCTATAATTAAAGGAAATTGAAATAATATTTTTATAAATTATAATTGACAAAGGAAAATAGCTTATTTTCTATAGGTACTGCTAAAAGTTTTATAAAATCTAAATTTAAGTTATTTTCTATTTTAAAAAACTGGTAATTTGGTTACTGAATATCAAAATCATTTAATTATACGAATTTATTTATTTTTAATTTAAGTTGTGTTATTTTTCTAATACTTTTATTTCATAAGCAGTTATGTTTTTAAAGTCAATGTTAAAAATGTTAATAATGATTTATTACGTTAAAGCATGTAACATTAAATAATATATCTGATATGAACGGTGCTACATAATAATCTTTATATATTCTTTACAAGTGCAATTTTGTAGAAATTGCGCTGTGAAGTGCAACTTACACTTTGTAGTGAAAGTTAATAATTTCACATTTTTTAAAATTAAATAATACTTATAATTAGAGAATCTTAGAATAATTATATCCAATTTAAATGAAAAATTTAATTATACAACAAATAGTTACCATTTAAATAATTATATTTTTAAAAGGTTGTATGTAACTGTTAATTAACGATAACGCAAATCAAAAAAATAATTATTCTTTCAAGATTAATTACAAAAAACAAAATTTCACAACGAATTAAACGAGATGTAACATTAAGTTTAATAAAAAACTTAATTATGAAAATAAATCCACATAATTACCTCATCTCCATTTTTAATGCACTAAATATCCGTGATGGCAACACTTATAATAAACGTTATGCGAATGCCCTCGCGGTGAGACTGCGCGGTCAGCGTGCTTTCTCCGAGTCTTATAACCGGAGCGCGCCGCCGGGGGCAGAAGAAATGCAACTCTTTGGCAATATTACGCGAACGAACCAATTAAAAAAATCGCTCGATTTTTATTATTAGACGATATTAATTTGTATCGGATATCTTTGAGTATACTAAACTATATTACCGGAATTGGAAAGTTAATTTGGCGGTGATAATAGAATTATTCTTATCCGCCTAAATAACATTACGGTATAATCTATTACTTCCAGAAGCAATTTCATTTTGTTTAAATATAGATTTGACCTCTGAATATCTAAATAGTAGGAAACTCAGACACGCGATTGATATAGGTTTTAAAACTATCAATTAATAACTATAATAAATGTAAAATGATATGAAATCAATTCATGTAAACCATGTAAAATTATACAATTATTGCATGAAAAAAAATGGATAAATACTGATTCGGGTAATATAATTCGGGTAACAAAAAGAATTACCTATGAGTACTACGTACCGAAGTGTGGTAGAGCTTAGCTGTAATTATATTCCTGGGCTTTTTTGCTATCACCAGACGGACGCGTAATGTACCATGTTACGAAAAATTTGTAAAAGTTGGTAGATCGTATTCTCTATACCAATGTAAAATTTTAATACACATCATCGTATGTTATCGTGTAATCAAAATCGTTAATAAACAACTTTACACAGTGGTATAGATGATCTGATATTTTACCTATACCCTATAGTGCGTTTATGAATTGCTTTTAAGTTTCTATAAATATATTCCTTAAGACACTCGTTATTTGCAAGGAATTTCGTATGTCACAGCAAATAAGGTCCCAGATAATATAAGCTATAACCACTAACCTCCTCCAACAGATCGATCTTAAGCTGATAATAAAACTGCGTTTCGTACGATGAGTGAGAGAACTGAATGCTCAAACTACTTCTCTTTGTTTCTGTATAACATAGTACCCTCATAGTTTCCATATTAGTTTGAATTATTTACGGGTGCCTAAACTACTATCAGTTCAATCGACAGTTCGTTTGCTACACTGTTTTTAAAAAAAATATTTGAAATTATGTTTGAGTGTGTGTGTGTGTGAGATAAAAATCTCAATCATCATTACATAACTTAAGTTTTTCAGGGCATTTACAAAAGAAGCCGAAAAAAAAGGACTTAATAAGTTAAATGATAATGAGTTAAATATCGCAATTATCATTAAATATCAATTTTATTAAAATCTCTTAAATCTGTCTTTTAATTAGTATACAGAAATAGTCGTTTTTCTGTGTTATATACATAGATATTTAAAGAAATATTAGCAGTTGTTCTTAAAAAAATCATTTATATAAAGATGTTATTTGGACTGCTATGATTTTATTATCGAAGTATGCTTAACTTGCGAGGAAATATACCTACACCCAAAAATGCTGCTATCTCCAGGACAAAGATTAATAACTAAGTAATTAACCATAATCTAAAAATTTTTAAACATGAAACCAATTAACATATTATATTTACACATACACACGCACGCACACACACACACACACACACACACACGTGCACACACATACACACACACGCGCAAATACAAATTTAAATGCCTTTAATATTCAATTTAAGAATTAATTTATTTCGCTATAATTATATTGTTATGGAAGATCGGAGTCTCCTGACACAGGGATAATTATATTATTTTTAAAAGAAGACTCTTGCTTAATATATACGACTATTTGAAGTTGAAATAAATTATTATTATTATTATTAACAATGTATCATATCATGTCCTAGATCATGGGGAGTGATATTATACAGATAAGTGTATTTTTTAGTAATTTCATAGTAAAAGTTAAATATATTAACTAACTGTAGGTCTCTGTTAGATTGTAGGCCTGGTGAGGGGGGAGGGTGACCCCTCTTACCTAACATAGGCCTGCGATGGGAGGGTGCTCTACGTTGCTCGGGGCACCCTCATTCGGGGGGTCTCGCCGGGGCGTCACGGTGTGTGCTAACGCGATCCCGTGACGTCCCATTACGGCGTAGAGGGCAACCGTTGGTTTTTTAGTGGGTAGCCTTAAAAATGGCAGCATCCTCTATGCTGCCGGGTAGTCCCACATAACCCCCCGGCCGTCACCCCCCTGGGCCGACGGGGTACCCGTAACGGGTTTTTCAAACGGAAAAAAAAAAAAGAAAAAAAAAAAAGGTCTCTGTTAGATTAGTTTTTTAACTTTAACCGCGATTAATAATAAAAATAATAAAACGCTAACAATTATATTCGATTTTCGTCTCGTACTTTTAGTAATTCGTAGGTAGAAACAGCTAAAATGACTTCTTTCTCTATGAATGAATTTATTAAATAAAATTGTTAATGCATTTTCATTCGTAACATAACTCACGGCTTAGTTATATCTATAGATATAAGTAGGTAGGCTTTAGATTTAATTTCAGATAGTTTCTACGTATACGTGTTCTAAACAATCGTTTAGATTTTTTGTGCGATTGTCTATTAGTTCGCGCGTCTCTTATTGTCTCGGTAAATATACGTACTTCGCAAATTCTCAATTTTTTTACTGAAAAACACAAAAAAAAAAAAAAAACAAAAATGGAAGAACTATTTTTAAATGAATCTATTGTTTAAAGAGAAGTATAAAGGAACAATATACATATAATATATTTCATAGAGTTCTATTACTAAACTAAAAAGCAAGGTTTTTCAATAATGAGATATTGAATTCAAAATTTCATAGAAATCTAAACATTGTGATCTAAATATAAAACAAGCTTCGTCAACCCTATCTAATGTCATTCATATAATGTCATATTGGTTTTATGAAAAACTACAGATCTAAAAATTTTTTTGGTAAAATTCTGAAACTTTAGTCATCTTTTACTAAATAATCGCATTGTTATAATTTTAACTTTACATCCATTTAGGTATATATTGAACGCCATCTAGCGTCTAGAAATCTTATCACAGTATTTTAGTTACCATAAGAATCTAATTTCATGCATTTGTAAACAAATAGAAACTGACTAATATGTTATACTTTATATACTATCCTGTATAACATGTATTTTAAAATTAAAAAAAAATATAGCTTGGTCCATATATCAAAATAATATACCTTACAAATATCTTAATATTCTTTTTATTTTATAGTCATCTTTTTCTCTATTAGGCTACGTTTCTAAAGTTTCACTTGTCGTGTGACTTGCATTTACACCTTTTATTTTTAATGTTTTTTATGATAAAATATTAGTAGACAGTTTATACAAAACCGCAGCAGGTCATAAATAATATTAGAATGACACTCAAGGAGGTTTAAATATAATGAAATGTCAAAATTTAAATCGATTTTTTAAGGTTCAATGACCCACCTTCCCGGATCGCATCAGGTGACCTTCTAAAGTCTTGTCTTTGTAAAAGCCATAAAGCTTATTGTTAGTAACAATGTAATACCAACCCGTGTTTAGATTATTATTTGTAGTTACTCATTACTTACAATACAAATATCGGTAAAATATACTTCATACTTTATGGAAGATAGAGAATAACAAATAATAGAATAGAGTGACCTAATAACAGATAATAAAAAAAAAAAGAAGGGTTTATTACCATTTTAGCTTACGGAAATGGTTGAAAAATGTGGAACCTTTTACCTTTTTTTAAAGACAGTTTAAAACAAGTATGTACTAGTTAATTTATGTTTTCTATTATTTCCCATTTCTATTGCCTTTAAGCCAAGCTAAAGGTCCGGGTGAACAATTTCAAATCTGGGTTTTAAATTCTTTTGCTTAGCTACGCTGTTGATTTTTTTGTAAATATATCAAAATTTATGGTTTTTTTTTCGCTGATGTGAAGTTAAATTTTTCGCGATACCACAAGGATGTTTACTGGCGTCGATTTGAGATACTAATGCCTCTTACAGAAAGCCCAGCGGAATGTAGGTATATATTCATAATTACTGATAATATATATATATATATATATATATATATATATATATATATAAAACAATACTGATAATATATATATATATATATATATATATATATATATATATATATATATATATTATCAGTAATTATGAATGGGTGTGCCACATTCTGTTAGTGAAAGATCTTACCATCAGGCGTCCATCACCATTGAATTCTTGATTGCCAATCCGTCTTATAAAAAATAAGAAAACTGTGTCAAATAAAACAAAAATCTTCACTTGTTCACTGTCGATGATCGTGACTGTCTGCACTCTACAAATCAGAAATTGTCAAAAAAGCAAATAACAAATACACGAATATAATACGTGTCTCTCAAATATTCTATTTCAGTATTGAATAACATTTTCCAGAATTCGTTTACAAAACTTCTAAAAAAATATAACATTACATAAATATCAAGTTTCGTTATATGAACTACTTATTTAACCGACTTCTTTTTATTTACAATATTTGTCGCTGCAGACTCTTTAGAATGTTAAAATAATATAAGTATCCAATATCCACGAGATTCCGGCAATTTTTTTTTTATTTAATTTAATATTACTAAGTAATTTAAAACAATCTACAAATTACTGACGTTATAAAATCTATATAGATCTCGAACATTTTTTTAGACACCTACCTACAAGATAAATGAGAAGTTAAAAGTACAGAACCAAGTACCAAGAAGAGTACCATACAGAAGTTATGAAAATCTGTTTGTTTGCCTGATATTCTAATGAATTCAAATTGAATATTTTTTAATTAGAGATCAAAATACAACGAAACAATAGTTTAAAAAACTTTTTAACAATTATCTATCTAGGTAAAGCTACTTATTACTACTTATTTTTACTTTTAATTTTCTTAGATGCAAACATATTAATTTAAATTTTATTTTTTTTGTGTATTCTTTGTATATTTTACAATACCGTATCATTCATGGGAGACGGGATATTATTGTGATGTGTAGATAAATATCAAAAATGGAAAATTCATTCCAATAGTAATTGGATATCAGTAAAAGTGAAAGCGTATTTGCCATTAAATAATATAAATGATATTCATGTCATTCATTTTAATAGCATCTTCTTACAAATGACATCTGAAAGCCAGTAGATATGAACCTAAGATCAGTATTTAATTAACAATAACACATGTTAAGAAATGTTGTTCAACCAAGTCAGCTAACCAATTAAGCGGTTTTAGATTCAAACCTTATTAAGATTTAAGTACGGGTTGGGTCTATTTAATGATTTGCGGTTTCCAACAAAATGCTTGAGCATGATATTAGACCATATTCTCACCCCTAAAATATTTGAACAATAATAGTTTAATAAATTTTTTTTACTGCTTCTACCGGGACACGATTAAAATACGATGGAAATAGATTTATAGGCAGCTCGTTGTGAGAAGGCTGGTGTTCTGCTTGCATAAATTCTTGTGAAGCTCATAGGAAGGTATCATCGAAAGATCCATGTGCAGAGGACTCCGACAGAGTAATAATCGACCAGCAGAATTTAATTCACATAAATATTGATCGTAATGTCCAGATTTATTGCCTTGTCTTTATTACCGCTTATCGGTGTGTTAGCTACACCAGAGGATAGCCAGCTGATAGACCATGGTGATAGCCATATTACCGATCTTTGATTAACATATTACCGATCATTGCTCAGAAGATTCGCTTTTACCTTTGTTCTGGGGCCAGGGTGACATTCCCTATGTACAACGACGAATGATATGGCTGGCAAAAGTTACAAGGGCAACTTTTGATAGTATCTTTTTAGACTTTGCTTTTGCAATTTGAAGCAGTATTGCTCGTTATCGTTTCTAAGCAGCAGCTGCTGTAACGTACGCATAGAATGCATAAAAGGACTATATTCCAACTAAATTTGGTAACTTGATACTACACTTCGTAGTGTCTAGGAGTAGTGTAGAGTAAACTCAACCAGTAGGGATACACTATTGGGATATGTTTATCCCAAATGCACTGTTTCTAAGTTAAACTAAAATTAAACATCTTTGATAGTATTTCGACAACGTTCGTTTCAGTATGGCTCATGAGATGATCTGCTTCTGGTAATAACCACACGGACACGGTTGACCACGTCTGTCAGAGCTATAGGCAGGCAGACATGGTAGCAGGCCTCAATGGCAGCAGATATCGTCCTTTAGGAACACAGATACCTAAAGTATATGTGGGTATGAGGTATAACTAACATAAAAGTTTAAAAAAATGTTTAAAAAAGGTGTTAATATTTCCAAATTAATCAAGAATAGACCAAACTCTACAGCTTTTTAACTTTTACAAACATTTAATCTACTTTATATAAAATGATTTTGGTTCATAAAATTTGTAAATTTATTGACAAAAAGACAATAAGAGGTTTTCCACTTATTATGTAGGTGTGTTTTAAATGTTTAAATAAAGAAATATTTTGAAGAATATAAAACACACCTACGACATAACATATTTAATAAAAAAAAATAGAAAGGCTATTAATACCTTTATCTACTTCTGTTTTAATACATATACCATGTATTTTTTCATCGCAATAATTTTTTGCCGTTGATTTTGTTACAGGCGCGAAAAAAAACAGGTTACTTAATAAGCTTGCATACACGACAAAACATTCAGGAATTTGATTGAATCAGTAAGTATTATTAGACTTTGGAGTTTTGTAACATGCTGATGGCTCCTCCTCCATTTTTTCTAAATTATAGAGACAAGTACAACACGGGCAGAAATAGAGGCGCAAAAATCGTGCCACTTTTGATTTAGTGTTTGTCTCTTCATAAGCATCGCTGTCTTTAAGCGAGATATCGTCGTTATGACTGCATCTCGCCCGATATACATGACAAGAACTATTAGCTGAAGTAATTGAGTTTTCTTCAATTACTCCCGTTTGTTTGATTTCTGATTCTGTTAGCTCCCACGAAGACAAAGGCATCAAATACTCTTCGACGTTAAGATCAGGTTTCGAAGGTGGTTGGTGTAAAATTAACGTAGCTAAATTAACCATTGAAGAGCTATCTGGTTGGTGAAGTCCGTCCCCTAAAATAACATTTCCTAATTTGTCCTTAATGTCAGTATTTGAACGTATTCTCATTCTCAAAACTGTAATGTCCGAATCACTCGGCCATGATATTACATCTGGCACAAAACCTTTCTGGCGCTTTGAACGACATTTTTTAGTTTTCTTATGATTTAGGTCTAATTTTACTCTTGATAATCCCGTTTCCAAACTCTTAGCCAAGCTTGCAGAAATAGTACTATTGGTTTCAGAAGGCAATTTAAAAGCCACTTGCCTAACATTGAAATTGCCGTTAGCTTTCTGTATGTCTATAATATCCTCAATTTTTCTAATTTTTCTTTCCTGTGATTCAGCATTCGGGCTATCCATTTTTTTAAAGATTGATTACAATTATAAATTTTAAGTAAAAGGTTTTTGCCAATCAAGTTGGTTTGTTTTTTGACAAACTTAAATAATGTTGACATTGAATTTACTATATACATATAAAATAATAACAAACATTTGTCTTTCATATAATAAGGTTATCTTTTAAAACAGGGAGTCGACAATAGAAATAATAATTCGAATGAAAAGAAATAAATATTTATAGCTTGAAATTTTAATTAATGTATGCGTAGATAGACACTTTCGGGTTCCTTTTTACATACCTTAAGTAAATGTAAAAAGACATTAAATAAAAAAATTATTGTTTTGTTATAATTAACAATTATATATAAATATTAATCATCATTTCATAATAGATCAATATTTTGTAACATACAAACTCGTAAAAATATTGTGGAACAGAATGCAGAATGCAAAGTCTACAGACAAATTTCAATGTCAGTTGTCATTTCTTGACATAGTGGTTACTGCTTACTTTCTCTTCTAGTTTTCTGTAATCTGTATCTGTAATTCTTGTATCAAAAGAAGGTTCGTGTAATGTTTACGCTTTGTTAACTTCTTTCCTTACGATGGAATCCATCAATACTGATTCAGAAAGTGGTGACAAATGTAATATTAATGGCGACTGCTCACCGATACCGGATAATGAACATAATGACTTCAATCACACGAAAAATATCGATGACATCTCTACGCCTTCCGAGTTAAAATTTGATGAAGGTATTGTAAACAACTAAGGACTCGTTAATTACTTGATCTATATTGCTATGTATAGAGTTATTTCTGCTCAAATTTTTCGCAAAACTTCTAACAACCTAGCTAAATATTATATTATACAAACGTTCTGTTTTTATTCAGAGTTTGAATTCGAAGACTACGATATTACCGAGAAACGAAAGGAATTAGAAAAATGCTTATTAAATCCGGACCTTATAAATTTAGAACAATGGCAGAATTATGCTAAAAGTAAAGGAGGCTTAATATCTGGTAAGCTTGTAAACATCATAAATATTTTATTACTTTTAGTTACGCCTCTGCACTTTCTTTTGCATTTTAATTATGTTTAACCTCTATCATTGTTTGTAAAATATATTTTTGAAAATATTATTTATTCATTTAAGATGACTACAGAAGAAGGATCTGGCCACTATTGGTAGGTGTAACTCAAGAAGAGATGACTGATCCTCCCTCACTAGATGAGCTCTCTACACATCCTGAGTACAGCCAGGTACATTATTTTTTCACAACATTTAAGTTTATTCAGATGTTATTGTTTATTGTATGTACTAGATATTTATTGCCAAGACTGCAGCAATAGCGAATCTAAATTAATCATATATAATATTTCAGGTAGTGTTGGATGTGAACAGGTCATTAAAGAGGTTTCCTCCTGGTATTCCTTACGAGCAGCGTGTGGCGCTGCAGGACCAGTTAACTGTACTTATCTTACGGGTTATCATCAAGTATCCTCATCTTAAATATTATCAGGTTGGTAGTAATGAATAGAAATCAAAACTAAACTTGTTTAGAAATTTAGTGTAATCTTATTTCATAAATAATTAATGCATTTTATAGAAGAGAAACATATCATTGTAATAAAATACTAAACTACTCATCAAAATAGGTGCTAAAAGTTTCCACTCTATTAATTGATAACAGCCTGTTATCTTTATTAATATAACAGATATATGTAGTATATTATATTTGTAGTCATTCATACCTTTAATTGATTATATTTAGTTGTATTCAATTTATTGTAATTTTTATAATATGAACACATGAATAATGATTACAATAATGATGATGATTTTTTTAAATTATACATAATGATTGTGGTAATACATGCATGTAATTATAGAACAGATAATTATATCTTAGTATCCTAGGGACTATATTTTAATTTTAATTAATTTTAATGTTTTAATTCTAAATAATATTTTTTTAGGGCTATCATGACGTCGCAATTACACTTCTCCTGGTCTGTGGTGATAAAGCTTCATTCCCTCTCCTGTGTCGTCTTTCGTACGGACCCACTGCTCCTTTGGCACCCTTCATGCAGACCACCATGCAGCCGACACAGCATCTTCTTAATTTTATGCTACCTATCCTACGCAGGGCGGATGGTAGTTTGGCAGATTGTTTGGATAAGTAAGTAATATAATTAATGAAATATTTGAACTTGCTATATTTTTTATTAAACCTAAAGTTTAATCTTTCGCCCTTTCCTTCTAAATTATATTATATGCAATCTTTAAATATAAAAAATAAATACCTTTAAATATAAAAAATACAAACATCGTTGTTTCAGAGCGGGAGTGGGCACAATGTTTGCCCTGCCATGGTACCTGACGTGGTTCGGTCATAGCCTCAACCGCTACTCGTCAGTGGTGCGTCTGTACGACTACTTCCTGTGCGCACCTCCGTTGTTCCCGGTGTACGTGACGGCGGCCATCGTGCTGCAGCGTGCCGCAGACGTGTTCAACTGTGAATGCGACATGGCTATGATGCACTGCCTTCTGTCCAGGGTGAGCGCGCGCGGAAATCCACATGTCGGGACTCATACTTAGTTTGGGTTTACATAACCGTTTCTAAAGAGTTACATTTCTTTTTTAGTTACCGGAAGACTTACCGTTCGAAGACATACTGGTGACAGCGAAAAAGATATATGAAGAAAACGACCCAAGTGACCTTGAGGCGGAGGTTGCCGCTCTGGAGAAGCGAGAGTGAGTAGACATGTACTCTTATTATTACGTAGTATATTATCGATAAAAAAATGTATATGAAGATATGTCAAGTACAATTTTAATATATAGCTTTAACTCAAAGTATAACTAATAAACTGTTTTGTAAAATTCCTTTCAAGCTATTTCTATAAATGGAAATGAAAATGTTTATTGAAAATAAGTAACATGTTTTAGAGTTTAATTTAAAACATGAAATAATACATTTTAATTTGAATGGAGCTTGTCACAATTAGTAGTTTGATTTCAAAGCAAACTACTCTGAGAAGATATATTGTTACGTATCAATCTTGGTTTTTTTTTTGTTCCTATCTTATGTTGAAGGTCTTCCTTTTCAATGACCTATTTTATATATTTTTTTTCGCCGTTAATAATTAATTTAAATTATTTTTTTATACTTTAAAAGACATAATCAATCAAAACTAGAATACATTTGTTTGAAATCTATATCTAACATTATAAAGCGAAAAAGTTTGTTTTCGTTTGTAGATTGGTAGGATCGAACCCTCCTCGTCTTGATGTCCGTTAATAACATATTTTACAGCTTAGCTTCTTATTTGTAGTACTTATTACTGCTTAAAAGTTAATACAATGAAATTTTATTTTGTAAATCCATGAAGGGTTTCAAATGTTTTATTAATAATTCCGTCTTAGTCTACTCTGAGTCTGGAGTCATGAGTGCAATACACATCCCAAATAATAGTGATCGACGTCAACATCCCTCAGGGAGGAGCAGCGTCGCCTGGACGAGGAGCGCATGCGTCGGCGGCAGGTGGAGAGGCGGCGCGGGGGCGCAGGAAGGCCCGCGGGGGGCCTGTGGGGCTCCCTGCCGGGGGCCCTGCGCCGCCCGGGGGGCCGCCGCGCCGCGCTGGCGCTCACGGCCGCGCTGCTCGCCATCTACGTCTACTACCGTCCCGACCTCTTCAGGTAGCGCCACGCTTATCAGTTTGTTCTATTCAGCTTCTAGGGTGTCACCGGGGGGGAGGGAGTCAGCTCTTGTATCGGAGTTTTCGAGTGTAGTGTTTGTGACGTACTCGTGCTCGCGTGACGTGAAGTGACGAGCTTTATTATGGGGAATTAGATCACGGTGCGAGTTGTGACTGTTTTAGATCTCGATCTGACCCCCAGCCGGTGACTTGAAGTCGGGTGGACCCGAGCACCCGTTGAGTCTTATGATATTTATGCGTTATAAATAAATATTTTGCTTGAGGGCTTGGTTTTGTTGAAGCTTCTGACACCATTCAAGTGGATGTTACAAACACATTATGCATTGGAAGATACTCTCGGGTAGCGCTGAGGTTCGCTCTGACCTTGTGGATCCCAGAAGTGAAGGACAAACTGATAGTACTGAGCGTACTAAATGCATGCTAATATAGCTCTTATGGGTAACGTATAAGGAGTGTAATCGATTAGAATAAAATGTATGGCAAATGTATTGTAAGAAAGTATTAAAATTGTTGGTAACGTTTGAAATAAAAATGTAATAGCAGCTTTTTCATGTATTATCTAAAAGTACATTTTGTTGTCAGTATATTATAATATAAACTGCCTTAATCATTGTAGTCTATAAACATAAATACATAAAAAATTAAATATATATATAGGGACTGTTACTTAGATAACTTGTTTGCAAGATAAAACCTTCATATATTATATACTTTTTATACAAGACATTAAAATATAAACGGGAAATAGAAAATAGAAGAATAATTCTAGAAGTAAAGTACAATACAAGTTCAATTTGTCGCCAAATTTTTTAATCCTTATTTTTGTCTGAGTTAAATACATTTTTAACAAGATGGCTATAACGCATTATTTATGAGAAACACAACTGTGGTACCATTGTGTCCTAGTTCATTGAGCGAAGCGCTCAATCTTTGTGCAATCATCAATCAAAAACGGTATATCCGAAAATTTCTAAATTTTACACACTGATAGACATCAGTCTAGTGATGGTTTTAAAAAATCAAATATTCGATGTTGAGGAATAATCACGGAAAAACTGAAATCCCATACACTTCAATGGCAAAAATTTCTCTTGAAAGAATTTAGTTTTACATGCGCGTGCCGAATTTTTTTATTTTTTATTTTATTAAATTATCTTGAAAATTATTTAAAGACAGAATGCGTCGACGTTTTTTAAATACAAATTTGGTGCTGTTTGCACCTCCCTTCGCTCAATATGCTAACACATACCGATTCATTGTAAGCGCAGCCAGTCAAAATTGAGATGTGGTTCGCGCTCCTAGTTTATTACTAATTATAGTGAATATATATAATAACGTTTTGATAGATGACGTATGTTAGTAGTGAAATACAATTTACAACTTCGACTCCATGTAAGGGGCGTGTTAGTATTAACTTAGTGTTACCATCACTACAAAAACATGTTAATAATATTTAATTATATTGCAACACTAGAACTTTTAGGCATAGATATCTCAACAGATTTTTTTGTAAATACAAAATGCTTTTAAACAAAATTTGTAAAATTGCAAATTTGTTTCGTTCAATTTACGTTTCCTACTATGTATGTTTTAAATTGTGATATTATTATGTTTTAAGAATTTGAGTCACCTAATTTATTTTCACTTTCATTCCTTTTTAGAGAACCGTTAGTTATCATTACCATGTTTTAAATTTGTTTTTATTATTTAATGTTTAAAAAACTATAACATTGTATTATAATTTGTTTAAAATGTTAATTAAAAAATACATCTACAATTAATGAATTAATATTATATCGTTCCTAGGGTCTATATTTGAGGTGTTAATGTAATGTTATTTATTTTTACAATTTTGTATGAATTTAATATAATGGCAACACATCACTTAATATTTACGAAACGATTTTTCAGTTTTACTGAATTACTAAGTTATATTTTTTAGCATTTATTACATCAAATCTTTTCTAAATCTGCATTTTAATTAAGTTCATAAGATATATAATGATATATATTTATTATTAACAGGAAAGACATAAAAAATAACTATTTGTATGGATATAGTGTTTAGTAATGTTGTCACCACTTTGTTTTTCTTACATTTGTAAATAGTATAACTTATGATCATTTCTGTATTTTAAGGATTCAATAAGTTGACTGAATGTATTTTGTTCATTACATTATTACTTTTTATAATTTTCTATGTTCATTTAATTTAGTATACACACTAAAGTCATTTTTTTAACTTTTTCTTTTTGTTAGCAGAGAAGTGTTATCTGAATACCAATTAATATATTAATAAAGTAACGGACAATGTACATTAGTTCTGAAATTATGTGATTATAAGATCTTACAAAATTTTAATTAATATTTTCGTATTATTTGTATATAATGTTACATATTATGTTAAGTGTAAAAACTTGGGTCAATTTTAAGTTGATATTGACTGACTGTGTTGGTTATTTTACCTTTTATTGAATTAAAAATTAAATTTAGTAAAGGAAAAATTATAATAAATTATTACGCATAAATTTGTAATTTTTTTTCTCCTGTTGTGAGAATTTAATTTTGGAATCTTTGCCAACCATAAATTAGAAGAGATTTTAAAATATTATTATTTTAAACAATATCAATGAAAGAAAACAAAAAATTAGCAGAAGAGGTTGTACTTTTAGTGATATTCATAAACTCTTATTAAAGCCACCTTCCCAATGATACATTTTACTTTTACATTAGCTACTTTTTTGTTAGCTGCTGGAAGTATAAATTACAAGTGGCATTAATGGTTAGTATATAAAATACACTAGTGTTAATTAAACAAATTTTCAATTAGTTCGAGTTTCATTGTTTTTGGAATTTTTTTGGCAATTTGTATAAAATTTTGGACTTAATCTTTAATATTATTATTTCTCTTACTAAATTCAAAAAGGTTCATCAGATAGGTTAAATAGTCTGTGGGGGCTACTGTATCCTATATATTAGAATTAATTAAACAATTTCTTATTACAGGGAACACGAGGAGAGTCCTGTGCTGTAAGTTTATGGACAATAAAACTCATTTTATTATATTTCTTTATTTTATTTTAATTGTTTTAACACAAATATTATAATGACACATTTTCAATCCATAAAAAAAGAAAATCCACACATGTTTAATAAAAAAAAAACTACATCCTTTAAACTACTTATAAATATATTATTTAATTATCGAAGACTTGAAGCAGACTTCAAACAAACTCATATCACAGCCGTTAGAGCTTGTTTTACTTTTAATGACTTGAGAATATATCTCTAGATAGATTGATACTATAATTTAAGTTTCAAATTAAAATTATCTATAATAATGTAACAGAATCATGTTTAGTATATAATGTCATTGCAAGACATTTGGTAGCCGTAGGTTAAATAAGAATATTAAAAAAAAATTGGATTAATTTCAATTCACACCACTGTTACAAACAGAAAATTAATCGCCAATACAATCTTAAATTATTTAAACAATTTTAAATGCAATTATTGATATCCTTGCTAAAGTCACAATAACTTCGAAATTAAACCCACATACCAACCTTAAAATATATCAGCAAACCTTAATTTATTCAAAACTTATAAAATTAATGTTTTTTGTTGGTGGTAGAGCCTAGCTGTAGTCATTTGACTGCAGCTCGTATTGGGCTGGCTCGACCGGGGAAGGACCACCCTCTCACAGAAGATCGACGTGCAGTAACCAAATTCATTTGGTTATGTTCCGTCGGTGAGTGAGAGTTTCCGGAAGCCCAACACCCCCTCCCCCTCCTCCTCCCTGCCAAACATGGATGTGATTGCTCAAATAAATATACCCCAGGAGGGTACCGGCTTTAGTGAAGCCGGAGAATCCCTCCCCGAGCAAAATCGGGGAAACGGGTCTCCGATTTTGCTCGGGCTGCCCGTCGTATCTGGGGCGGGCAAAGAATCACATTTCGTGTTTTCTGAGGGCAAACGACGAGGTAAAACTGCGGCACCCCGTTCCACCCTAAGTGTGGACTTTTGCAACATCCGGGGACTTCACTCAAACTTAAACGCCGTCCACTACCACCTAGAAACGGCGCAGCCGGCCTTGTTGTTTTTGACGGAGACGCAGATATCTAAACCTAGCGACACAGCGTACCTCTCATACCCCGGGTATAAATTAGAAGATCATTTTATACCCCACGCCGGGGTATCTGTGTTCGTAAGGGAGGATATCTGCTACCGTCGCCTCGAGATTTTTGAAGGTCGGGATCTGTCTCTACTCTGGCTGCGCGTGGACATGGACGATCATGTCAGAGTCTACGCGTGCCTCTACAGATCCCATAGTGGTAATGCAGAAACGGAGCAACTCTTGGGCCACGTACAGGCGAAGATTGACGGCCTGCTTTCACAGATTCCCTCTGCTGAGGTCATAGTCCTCGGGGACTTTAACGCGCACAATGCCGAGTGGCTAGGGTCGCGTTCCACTGACTTCGCGGGGAGATCTGTGTTTGACTTTGCTCTGGCAAATGGTCTGTCCCAGTTGGTTCAGACGCACACTCGTCTACCGGACGTGGACAGCCACATGCCCTCTTTGTTGGATCTTCTGCTGACTACACATCCCGGAAAGTACCAGGTCATTGTCGAGGCTCCTCTTGGGTCCTCCGATCATTGCTTGGTACGGAGTGTAGTGCCCATTCAACGTCCGGCTCGCACAAGACCTGCGACCCGACGCGTTTGGCACTACAAGTCAGCGGATTGGGATGGAATGCGGTCTTTCTTTGCATCCTACCCATGGGGGCCGATTTGTTTCTCTTCCGATGATCCCAGTGACTGCGCTGCGGCTGTAGCTGATGTGATACTACAGGGCATGGAACTATTTGTACCTAGCTCTGTGGTACCACTTGGTGGCAGATCGCGGCCTTGGTTTGATGCGTCTGTCAGGGCTGCAGCAGCCGGAAAACGTCAGGCGTATCAGGCTTGGGTTAATGCGTTAATCATCAAGGATCCGAACTCTAGAGTTCTGAAGAGGAAATACAATCGTGCCTCCAGATTCTTCAAACGGCAAATTGCTAGAGCAAGGTTTAGGCATGTCGTCAAAATTGGGGATCAGTTGACAAGGTACCCACCAGGCACGCGCAAGTTCTGGGCGCTTTCTAAAGCCACTTTGGGTAACTTTTGCCAGCCAGCCCTACCGCCCCTGCACTCGGGGAATGATTCTCTGGCCCATACGGCAAAAGAGAAAGCCGATCTCTTGGGCACTCTTTTTGCCTCAAACTCGACCTTGAACGACCAAGGGAAAACACCGCCTACCATCCAGCGGTGTCAGAGTTCAATGCCGGAAATAATTTTCCGGCAAAAAACCATTCGACGGTCTCTAATTTCCTTGGATGTTCATAAGTCGAGTGGGCCGGATGGCATTTCCCCAATCGTGCTACGAACATGTGCCCCTGAGTTGACTCCAGTGCTAACGCGTCTATTTCGGTACTCCTATTTCAAAGGCGTAGTCCCGGTCTCATGGAAGTGTGCTTTTGTCCATCCGATCCCTAAAAAAGGTGATAGCTCGGACCCAGCTAACTACAGACCTATCGCCATCACCTCTCTTCTCTCCAAAATAATGGAGAACATCATCAACCGACAGCTCCTCGCGTACCTTGAGGATCACCAGTTGATCAATGACCGACAATATGGCTTTCGCCATGGTCGATCGGCTGGTGACCTCCTGTTATATCTTACACACCGTTGGGCTGCGGTTATTGAAAGCAAGGGAGAAGGCCTGGCAGTTAGTCTGGATATAGCGAAAGCCTTCGATCGTGTATGGCACAAAGGGCTTCTTTCGAAGCTTCCTTCCTATGGGCTTCCCGAGAGTTTATGCAAGTGGATCACCAGCTTCCTCACTGGGCGGAGCATACAGGTCGTTCTCGACGGTTTTTGCTCGGACCCCAAGCCCGTGAATGCTGGTGTACCCCAAGGCTGCGTGCTATCCCCAACCCTGTTCCTCTTGCACATCAATGATATGTTGGACATTTCCAACATACATTGTTATGCGGATGACAGCACTGGGGATGCGGTATATTCCGGCCGTGCAGGTCTCTCTCGGGAAAACGTCGACGAGTGCCGAAAGAAACTTGTGTCTTCTATAGAGACCTCCCTGAGGACGGTCTCAGAATGGGGTAAACTGAACCTCGTTCAGTTTAATCCCCAAAAGACACAGGTTTGCGCGTTTACCGCTAAGAAAACCCCATTTGTCGTATCGCCGCTCTTCGATAGCACACCTCTCGATGCCTCGCCAAGTATCAGAGTACTGGGACTCGACATTTCGAGCGACTGTCAGTTTCGTGGTCACTTGGAGAGCAAGGCCAAGTTGGCCTCGATGAAATTGGGTGTGATCAATAGAGCGAGACAGTATTTCAATCCTGGCCAAAGACTTGCGCTTTATAAGGCGCAGGTTCGGCCACATATGGAGTACTGCTCTCATCTCTGGTCCGGATCACCCCAATATCAGCTTCTACCTTTTGACCGCGTACAACGGAGAGCCGTACGGATTGTCGGGGACCCGGTGCTCTGTGAACGGCTGGACTCTTTGGCATTGCGTAGAGACGTGGCTTCTTTGTGCGTCTTCTATCGCATTTACAACGGGGAGTGTTCCGAAGAGCTATTTGATCTGATGCCTGCCGCCGAATTCCATCACCGCACAGCACGTCACCGCCTGCATTTCCATCCACACCACCTGGATGCATGGCGATCTTCTACTGTGCGGTTTTCAAGGACTTTTCTTCCACGTACCACTAAGATGTGGAATGAACTTCCTTCGGCGGTGTTTCCAGATCGATACGACATGGGTACCTTCAAAAAAGGCGTTTATTCTTATCTCCAAGGCCGGCAACGCTCTTGTGCGTCTTCGGATGTTGCAAGAGTTCATGGGCGGCGGTGATCACATTTAACCTGTGACCCGCACGCTCGTTTGCCCTCCTATATCATAAAAAAAAAAAAAAAAAAAAAAAAAATAATGAGTTAGATTTTAAACAAATTTATTGTATTCTATTCTACAAAAAATAACTCAAACCAAGAAAATAAATAAAAATCTAAAATATATTAAGTTTTTTTTACTAAAATACTAAAATTGATTTACAATTCATCTTTTATATACTTAATAGAATTTAAATTCATCTTGGAAGTATTGCACATATTCCTTGTTCAAAATTATTATTATATTTTTATAAAATTTACAAATTAAATAATATTTAATCTTTTAATTGAGAGAGCAAAACAATCTTTAAAGCTTTTACTTAGTTACCAAACTATTATTATTTAAATGGACCTCTACAGGCACATCATATAAATAACGGCAATTATTAGTTTTTAAAATTTGCATTTTGAAATAATTATCATTTTTATAATTCATTATAAAGTCTAGTATATTCTAAATTATCTATTAATAAAGAAGACAGAGAGTTCAATAAACATTAGTATCTGAATAACAAATAAGAACTCGTAAGTGTTCTAAAATAGTCAAGCCTGTTATTATCAATTTTTACTTCTATACTATATTCTGAGTGCTGGAGCATTTTTTATTATTACCTAGATGGAAAGACAAGTTCAACAAAAGAAAATTTGACTAGGTGACTTAATAGAAATGATCCTTAAACAACTAAAATATATTGTCGGAGTATTTTATTACACCAACACGAGACCGAGCGCGTGTTCTTGATCCAACACGTTTAGGAGGGGAGGGTGTCGGTAACGAAAGAGTAAAGGGGGGACACGGCCACGCAATCAAATTTACTAAAATTGTCGGTACATGATAATTTACGAATATAGATATATCGTCACCTAAACACATTAGCTTAAATAATTTCAAAGTTGTCATATTGGAGTATATTGTCTGATCGCGTTCACGGTATCGCTAGCACGGTGGTGACGTACTTCACCACGCGAGGGTCGTGCAGGATCTTCAGGTGCTCCGCCCCCTCCAGCGGCAGCACCTTCAATGAGCCTCGGAGAGCCCTTTGGCCTCGGGACGGCCCCCGGCTCCGCCCGCTCCACCGGGAGACTTTGCCCCATCGCTCGCAGCTGGAAAGCGAGCGTACGTTGACGGTCCCGTCACCGTCACCAGTCACCAGCGTGGGCTTGCCGTCAAGCCACGTACCTGCCTTATAGTCCAGCCTGAAGCGATAATACATAGTTTTATTTGTATGAAAATTCATATTTGTCGCGTTTTAGCGGCCAAATAAATTACTATGTCAACTCATATCTATCGTGTAGTTTAAAAATGCAACGATTTTTACTCCGAAACATAGCCACCAGGAGATAATTTATCAAATTGTTTATTTAAATTATGAATTCACTTGCAAACATAGAACATTACTGCAGCGGCTGGCAAGAGTCATTGCGGGACGATTATATCAATGTGGGCCCAGGCGAATCCGAGCCGACTATAATGTATTGTATTGGACAGAAGTCAAATGAATTAGGTTTTCAAGGAATACTATTCTGAACAAAATGTAAACATATAAGTGCTGGAAAACTATTAACGTATATGCTATATTAATTACTAGCACTAGTACCTCTCAACGGTGGGTACTTTGTACCCGTACAGGCAGTGGAGCTCCACGCCGGGCGGCGAGTCGTCGGAGGAGTACTTCTCTGTGTCACGACGCATCTCCCAGGCGTCTGGCAGCTCCAGGTAGCTACGGGTGCATATTACGATATGATCCGTGTGTTTAGTGTGAGTTTTTACGTACTTGATCTCGTAAAAGTACTAGCGAGCGAAAAAAATATGAACAAGGCCATATTACTTCCGCCGGATGGCGTCACTCTTACTTCATTCAAATCAGATTTTACGGTTAACGCGATCGAGTAGGTTCGAGAACTCGCACTCGGCTCCCTGCACTACCAGCGAAGGATTTTTCAATAAAATTTTGACTCGCTGCACTCGCAAAATCTCGGTATGTGTTCGCATATAGAGCGATTCGAGGTGCAAACAGGTGATAAAAAAAAATAAAAATAAAATACTCAAAAAAAAAAAAGAAAAAAATTTAAAAGCTGTTAAAAAAATTTGAACCCACATGTGATTGTAAAGAAAAATTTTCCATATTTTCTAATATAAATATTTTCCCATAAAAATATTTTCCATTGAAGTCTAAGGGATTCTAGTTTTTCCGTGATTATACATCAACGACATCAAATATTAAATTTTTTTTCTAAAACCACCACCAGACTGATGTCTATTAGTGTGCAAACTTTGGAAATTTTCGGATATATCGTTTTTGATTGATGCTTGCACAAAAGATGCAAAAAAGTATCTCATAGAGAGCTTTGCTTAATTATTATTTCTTTTTGATTACTGACCGTTCACTAAAACTAAACACAACAACCACAAAACCGAAAAACATCCCTAGCCCAGGCTCACCCGAAAAGTTTCTGCAGGTCGTTGATGGTGAAGTTGTATTTGTCGGTGGTGACGAGGTGTTCGGTGGGACCCCACAGTCGCGCGGATGGCAGCAGCCACGCCAGCGAGGGGTACGTC
This sequence comes from Mechanitis mazaeus, assembly GCA_959347395.1. Taxonomy (NCBI): domain Eukaryota; kingdom Metazoa; phylum Arthropoda; class Insecta; order Lepidoptera; family Nymphalidae; genus Mechanitis; species Mechanitis mazaeus. The sequence continues at coordinate 15,254,204 of OY365743.1, forward strand.
ACCTGCTGCGCGCGCAGCGTGCTTCCCGACAGCACTAGCGATCCCAGGTCGTCGCCTACGGACATAAGGCACCACTTTCACATGTATCACCCCCTAATATACTTTTTAGACCAGGGGTTTATTTATTTTTTATTACAAAAAATATAACTTTTAAGATAATTACTATAGTAACGCTGTTCTGCTTTTGTAATTCTTTTCTTTATTGACTGTTAACCCGATGTTATCGCAGCAGTATGGATATCTAAATATACTCATTATCTATCGTATGTTCGTCGTACGATAGATAATGAGATCTAACTCCAAATTTACTTTAATGAGAGCCGCTAGCGACATAGTGAACATATTGTTTAAGGAATTATTCTCTATTTTTATTTAAATCTTTTTAGTTTATTTAAAATTTTTGTTTAGTATTTACAATATAAACTAAATCAAAAAACCTCTTAAGGAAACATGCAGTTTTGCATGTAACAGTTAGAAATAACAACTAACAAAAAACAAAAAAAACAACTCGTGTCATATTTGTTTTTAAAATGATTGAATAATGAATAAAATTGTGTAAACCATTGTGGTTTTCCTGTTTGTTCTTTTAAGTTTTCCTCTTACAATGACATATCAATTTCTATTTGAAATAGAAATGACTAAACAGTTTTCGTTTTCTTGTTTTCTTTGTTTTATTTGATAGAAATATGGAACATGATATAATCATTTAATTTTATAAGTACAACCTACAGGAAATTGTCAATATGACAATTATTAAAACTTAATTAAAATTTAATATTTAAATATATTTAGCAAATAAGACAATCTTTATATAACTATAGAATAAAAGTAAACTTCATTTTAGACAAGAAAAACATAAAAAAATTCCTTACCTATAGCAAATACTTTGAGAGCTTTCATAGCACCTCCCCATGGAGTAGAGAGGGAGATCATTCTCCTAATATACTGGTTCTTCCAACCCTGGGACTGCAGCCTAAGAAAGTGCAGTGCCATGGAACCTCCCATACTATGTACTAGCAGAGTCACAGCCGTCTTATTGTTCATAGAATATGTTTCTTCCACCAGTGTTTTTAGCTTGACAAAGAATTCACTATTTTCATCTGAAAATAAAGAGATTACATAAATACTGTAAGAAATTAGATAAAAAAACAATTGTTAGAAAAATATTACAGTCAAGTTAAATTTCAAATAGAAAGTCTAAAAGAATGCTCACTTGGTGCTTTCCTGAAATCATATGGAGCCCCCCGTAGAGATATATTTCTTAAGTAACCCATTTTTACTAATGCATCTCCAATTGTGTTAAAATAGGCTCCTGAGGAATCATGAGATGGATCTAACCATTCCACAGGTTCAGGGTTGCCCCATCCCGGTACTCTGATCTCAACACCCTCCGGATTACATGTTTTTCTAGTAGCATTGTTGTATTCCAATCGGACATTATCTATCCAGCAGTCGATCACAAATGGAACGAGGAGTTCTAAGTTAAGCCACACATTATAGAAATCTGTAGAGGTCTTACTACAAATATAATGCACGACATTGGTTTTGTTTATTTTGGCTTCTAGTTGGCTACCTCCATCACCAGGAACTTGAAACATAAAATTTATTACAAATCAAATTAAAGAAATAAGAAATGAGGTAATGCTTGCTTTTGAAAAAAAAATTTAACACATCTTGTTTATTAATATTCTAAAAAAAAAATTATGTAGTAACTGTAAGTTTTAAAATAATTTGTACTTACTCAATATAACCGGCGAGAGTCCATAAGAGGTCTGAGCGAACAAACTAAAACCTAACATAAACAGAAAACAAAGTTTATTCATAATTGATCGCGACATTTAACAAGACCTCCCAGTTCAGCGAACGCAAACAATTTATTTTGTTTACTCGTTTAACGCAAACCGATTAATGTTCAAGGGGTTAATGTTTATTGTACCGAGTCTGTCACGGTATGCTATGACGTAAATACCGTAGTCAATAATTGTCGAGGAAACTCCAGGCGATAAAGAATATGTACATATCCTACTCTAGATGAAATTGCAGGGCATTTCAGGTTGACTTTATTCTTAAATTTAGATGTCTAATGTTACATTAGTGATTTGAATGAAGTTTTTCAGTTATAAAAAAACAATCAGTTTTTTATTGCAATTTAGACTTAATTTGTAATGCGTCATTTAAATAAAACAATTATGTTATTATATTTAACATCCGGACTCACGGCAAACCGAAAAATTTAAAAAACAGCTAAATTTTATTATAAAACAATTCGAAATTAAGAAATAGGTATTTTTAAAATTATAATAATATAATTACTGTCAGGCGTCAGCACTCAGGTAATCTTAACATTGTCATTGTCATGTGTCAAACGTCAGTCAGTACGCCATTCACAGTTAAAGATAGTATAAACTAGCAGAAACACTGAAGTCTTTTTACAGATTAAGTACACAAGCCTGTTTAATAAATCCATATCGTTTAAATATTTTATACAACTAAGGAGCTTAATCAAATTATAATATTTTTAATTACTATTGAATTTTAAAAACAAGCATTGTCGTTTTGGTTTTTAGATATAAAGAGGAAATTATCTTTCTTTTCTTGAGGATTAGATCTTTAATATTCGCGTCTATTTTATTAAATTAGCACCTTTCTATCTATAACAATATTACACATTTGAATAGTGAAAATTGTTTTATCAATGAATAATACGATAAAAATTAATTAGAAAAGTATCTGCCAATTGTTAAAAAAATCATTTTAATATTGACGTTCAAGTTTATGGAATTTTTAATAAAAGCTATTCTTAATTACAGATTTCTTACTTTATCAAAAAGGTTATGTAAAATATATTCATTAAGTTTGTTAATTGTTGAACACCAACAATGTATCTATTAAAGAATTTCAACAATGCAAAACGCGCAAGCGCGTAAACCACTAGCACAGGCATGAAAATCTCAACATGAAAACATGTCTTAATTGACGTTGTATACTTTATATATGGATTTATTAGTATTAAGTAAGAGTCTAAACGAAAAAGATAAAATGATAGGAAAGCATTATAAGGAAAGATCAAAACCTAGCGTTTTTCGCTTTAGTGTTTAAAATTGAAATGTTTCTGCAGGTATTTTACAAAAAATCAATATGGTCCTCATCTAAAAATGGTTGAGCATGCACATGCATTTTTGTAATTTCAGGGTCGTGTTATAATTGTTTGGTTATCTTGGCTTATCGGAGGTGTTTGTGGTGTTGTGATTTTGTTAATAATTATATGTTACTGCCGTCTAATGCCGCGCCACCAGAAATCTTTAGGTAATTGAACTTTAATATTTTATTTAATATTTTTAACATTACTATTTTTTCTTTAATAAATTCATGCATATATTTTACTTTTTCCAAAAAAAAAGATATATATTTCTGTTCACAGTTTGTTGTTCTTTATTGTTTGATAGCTGAAATTTGATAGCTGAAAGAGTAAAAAAAATAAGACTTTTTAAATAAGCTTTTAAGAAAGTAGTGCAAAAATTTGTAAATTCCATATACAAATAGGTACTTGTCTGTTACCGCCAACGCAGCAAAAAGTGCTTTACGAAATATTTATAGCACCGCACCAAAAATTCTATTAAATGCATATTTGGGAATTGCTAAAAATAGAACAAGACGTGATTTTATGTTTTGGAATGAAATATTTTTTTCTAAAAAAGAAAATGGATCTAACAAGACTTAACCTAATTTTGTTCATAAATATCCAGAGAGATTAATGAGTACTCAAAAAAATTTTTGAGCACGGCGATTGGTCATGCGATTATTATTATATATATTATTAATAATTACCATAGCAATGTACACCATGTTGTTTGCTGATTATTAACCGCATTGTTTTGGTTAGTTTGGCTCTCTTTATTTAAGTAAAATATTTTCTTCCAAATTACATCATTCTGTGTTTTTTGTATAAATCCCCAAATAAGCATTTTCATAGCAACGAACACTAAGAAATAGAGCATTAGCAGAATTTCTGCTGCGTTGGCGTTAACAGACAAGTAATAAAAAATATAAATTTGTGAACGTTTTCCGTAACTTACAATAACATTTAGTACGACATTTAGTATTTAATATAACTGTTACCTACAAGACATAAAACTCAAAGCTATAGTTTTAATTAGTGTCTGATTACGAAAAATCTGTTGGAAAGAGTTAGATGATTTGTTTTATGATTATTGCCCCAGTCAATGTACGTTCACTCACGGAAGTTAATTTTTCAAAAAAAAGTCAGGCTTTTATAAAGTAGCTGGCAATGGCGGGATATAGATAAATGCAAAATGAATAATTCAATAAATAATAATAATAATACTCTAGAACTTAAGACGTATTTGTAACTTATATTTACAGATGAAAAATATCTCAAAGAACACTACACTATTAAAGAGGGTCATGGATATACGACTCAAGAGAATTATAGAATAAAAACTGCAGAGGTAATTGCTACTATTGTATCATGTTTGTGTGTGTGTTAGTAAGTGTGCACATATGTGTTTGTGAGTAGGTACAAGTGCAGCGGGCGGCTCGTCCGGCGAGCTACGCGGGCGACGTGGACCGGCGCGGTGTGGGTGCGGGGGCGGGGGCGGGCGGGGTTGCGCGCACGCACTGCTACGTGAACCGCGTACCCGACTCACGGGAGCAGGCGCTACAGTATGCTTCAAGCGGTAGTGAGTACCAAACTAAGTTTAACACTAAGTCACTATCCATAATTGGAGTTTATTCTAGTTTTTAGGATATTCGTATATAGACGAAAATTTTCTGAACCAACCTGATTTAAAAGGTTTATAATACAATTACATTACACTATGTAAATCAATTGCACGTGAGTGCTGGACGAGATGGATTGCGTGTCAGGCGGAGGCGCCAGTGCAGACGCGCTCAAAACGCGCTCGCTGCCTGCTTTCCTGCGGCCCAAGCCGCGCCCGCTGTCCACTGAGGACGACCTGCACCAGCTCTACGACAAGGTATCTGTCCTTGAAATAGCTATCTCTGTGCACATCTTCTGTTTTGATGTTTATATGTGCGCAGGTGAGCTTAAGCAAGAAGTATAAGAACCGCATGCGCAGCGAGCACGCGGCCATCATCGCGCTCAGCAAGTCGCACAGCCAGTTCCTGGACGCGGACGCCGTCATAGTGTACGACCAGCGCACAAAGCTCTAAGCGCCTCACACCTCACTCCGAAAAAACGCCTACCACATGATTCCGAGCGCCTGAATATTAGTATTTTATGTGATAAACTGCTAGAAATCGATTAATTTATTATAACAAAATGAACACGATAGTCACCCCAAAAAAAAAAAATAGGATTTTCTGTAATATTTTGATAATTGATACTATAAAGAATAAAAAAATATCATCTAAGGTACCAATATCAAAACAGCTTTGATAGTTATTGTTGAGAAAGTATTTTTAGGTGCAGGTACTAGATTCAACAAAAAACAAAAAAATAAAAGGTAAAATATAAAATAAAAAAAAAATCTTAATTTTTAAATGAATGTTGAATATCAAAATGGAACCTCTTAACTCTTACTAGTTTCAACTTCCCTAACCTGGGTGTCTTCTTGGTTAGCCTTCGGCTGACATCGACCAAGTTAGATGAATAGCGTACTGCGTAGGCAAAGAGAGGACCAAATATTGAGACAGTTGAGAAGATAATTAAAACATAATATTAGAATTGTTGTTTAGATCATTTTTAATAATAAAAGCGACTGAAGATCGACTGTATACATATTTAAGATGATTCTGCAATATCAAAAACAATTTGTTACGACTTGTTATAGTCAGATATACGAGTACACCAATAGCGAAGTAAAGGAAACTCTTAACTTAGAACCTACAGTAACCCTGTTTCTAGACGTGTGATATTTTAGAAGTATTGTTCCAATTTGCAGTTTATAGCAATTTTAACTTAAATCTTAATAAAGAAAGTGAAGAAAAAAAACATCTATCTGATAAGATCTACATATCAAGTTCATGATAATACGCACTGCTCTCACACATGCGGGTGCTTTAACTGCAAAATAAATAGTAAGAATATTGGCATTGTGATTCTTGATGTGATAAATTTAATAACGAAATTGTGGCCTAACTCTAATGTTTCTAGAATTTTCTCGTATAATCTCGTACATTGGTTAGTTGAATTTATTAATATATATAGGTTTTGTACGTTTGACGGTCTGAATATTTGTGTATTGATTGTTTATAGTTAAATCAAATTTATTAATATTAATTTTATATGTAGTTGTACCTAATTGCGAAAATTTTAACGATACTATTATTATTATGTTATATAATTAACCTGTTAAATTAGTCAGTCGTCACTGAAGCCTAGTAGAAGCTAAAACAAGGACCTCACTTACCATTGTCTCTTAAAGTAATATTATAACAATCTTACTTTCATAACATTGATTCATTCAAACATTATTGTAATATTGAAACAAAAGTCTTTATAGTATGATACTTTTGGGGTTCATGGTGAACCACTTGTTCTTTAAGAGCTCTCAATTTTTATTATCCGACAAGTTCTTTAAGTCTACATTTTCCAATATCGATGTCTTCGGTCAAGCTTAGATTAAATATTAAATGTTGCTAGGTTGATAGTCTATGTATGCGATTGTACATTTACGTCCCTGTAACTTAGAATAGCCTTGAATACTGCTATTTAATATACATTCTTCAGTAGATTTTTATAACATAATTTATAATGGTTGATGTCTTTATGTAATTTCTTACTATGTCTATAAAATAGATTTTACCCTACTATTCCTCCTCCCTGGGCCTTCCAGTAGATTTTATTATTCAGTATTTTAGCTACTGTTTAAGTTTTACAGGAAGTCTGTATATTTTAAGCTACTTAAACAATACACGGTGTTATCCTTTTAGAACTATTTGGTGTGCTCAATTTTCTTTTCGGATACAATCCGAAACGCGCTCAATGCACAAGTAGCGAACAGCCACCGCGTCGTGAAAGAATTATATATACATAAGCGTGTAATCAATCTGTTTTTATAATAAAACTTTTTTAATGGGATAAATGTTTTTATTTTCAATAAAGTATCAGCTTAAGTTAATTATTACAATAGAACCAAAACAAGAACGGCAGGTCTACCGACGAGGAGGCGGCTAGTCGAGCGTGCGGAATGAGGCCAGCGTGGGGTAGGTGCGCAGGCGCAGCAGCTCCAGCTCAGTGTGCAGCAGCGTGGCGCGCGCGTGCTGCGCCTGCACCGCACGCACCAGCTGGCCGCGACACACCAGCGTCTCCATGCTGCAGCCACATGAGCCGTTTATTTTTAAAGTAGCATAAGTAACCTTGTTTTTGAATCGTTAAATTTAAAAGCTTAAAAATTTAGATAACTTTCGAGGAGATAGTAATTAAAAGGTACCATTCGATTTTAATTAGAGTTTTTTAAAAAAAAGTGATATATCAGTATCAAAATAAACGACTAAATTATGATACCCGTCGTCGAAATCGGCGTTAACCAAAATATTTTCGATTTGTTTACCGTCTCTTAAAAATGCGACGAATGCGAATGGGTTCCAGCGGATCTTCGTTGAGCCTCTTTTCCGATACTTTTACATTTAGAGCGGTTATTAGTTTCTCGAGTTCCTGGGCCTGACCGTCCAGTGCGTCTATCTTCAACTGATAAAAAATATTAAATAAATCGATTGGTAACTGTGATAGTCTAAAATGTCTTTATTACCTCCAACTCCTCGACCTTGCGAATTTCTTCGTTCAGTATTTTGTTAACCGAAATTTTGGACGCCTCCATTTCTTTTTCCATACGAATATAGTCTTGTTCGTCGGTGTGTCCCAGCTCTTTGTTTTTAAGATAACTTTGAAGTTCTTTTGGTACCTAATGAAAGGTATTTATTGAAATTCATAAGTGATAGATTGTTATAGAGTAGAAATTTTGTATTTTGAAAAATGTCGCCTTAACCTTGAGTCTTTTGTACGAATATAGTTCTTGTTCCATGTGACGCAATTTCATTTTCATCTGAGCATGTTCCCATTCTTTGGCCAAGATACCCTTTCGAAATTCTATTTGTTTTCTCATCATTTTCAGTTTCCATTCTCCAACTTTCTAGAAATAAAATATATTTAAAATACTAAAAACGTATATACTTGTAGCGTAGTTTGTTGTGTTTAAATTTTTAACAGACCAATATCACTTCATTAACTTTCTCAACTTCATCTCGGGGAAGTAGAGCTGCGTCCTCATAATCTTCAAAATGACCGGTTGTCACTATCTCAACCTGCCCCGCTGGTAACACCATCTGCAATAGTTTGAGAATAAACTTCACATTCTAGACGACTCTTTGGTGGCCTAGACAAAGAACTTAGAAGAAACCATATACAGTATTTATTATTATCAACAACGCGATACTCTCTTTACATTCATAAGGATAGATTCATATCTATCCTAGAGCCATATTTAGTTTTTCTATTGCCATATATTCATATATATGGCAATAGAAAGACTAAATATGGTTCATCGCTTGTTGGAATTGTAGACTGCTATAATCTTCATCTTCGATGACGGATTTAGTACCATTTATTATACTTGAGAATTCTAACAGTGCACAAAGAGAACTAGGGAAACGACTCATTTTGCTCGGACCAAGATTTTTCACAGATTTAGGTCCTATATTTTTATACCTTGGTTCAATGATGGGTAAACGATTCCGATGGATCATTTTAAAGACAATAAGACAATCTAATATTTATTTATTCTATTATGCCTTACCTCTCGATGTCGTACCCGTTAAAGAAAACTTTCAACTTATATATTCTCTTATAAGTTGTTAAGGAACATATTAGATTGGCATGTGGCACGTCTATCGGACCTACGTACAGACAGCGTATTCCGCTTGAATTAAAACAACGCTCTATCAGATTTGAACACAGACAAAGTATTGGCCGATAACCTAGACATAGCGAGCATACATCATCGGAATTACTGTGCTCTTGCACTTTCCGTTTTTTAGTTGTGGAATGAACTCCTCATCGAGGTTTTCCCTGTACGGTGTCGGGTCCGCTAAGATGTAAAAAAGGTTTTAGACTGTCAGCGAATATGTGATACTGTTATTACGGCGGGCATATACGACGGTAACCGCTTAACATCGGGCACGCCGTATGTCTGTTTTGTCACCATAGTGGTATAAAAAATACAATAAGAGAGTCGTGTAGTTACCTGCACGGTGTGGTTCCTGGCCGCCAGCTCGGCGGCGGCGCGCAGGGCGGCGACCTCGTCCGCGCCGCGGGCGACGCGCACCCGCCGCGCCAGCGCCGCCGCGCGCCACGCAGCGCCCGCGCCCTCCACGTACGACATCTCCTGACCCACGGCCCGCACCTGCGGTACTTACCTTTAAGATTGTATTTTTGGAGTGTGGCAATTGTCGTTTATGATGTAGTAAAAGTCTACTTAATAAAGAATTATTAAGATTTTATCTCTCACTCGTATTTCATTCTCAATTTTAACACGGCGGAGCTTGCACATCGTAACCCAGAGACCCTCGTCCATGACCGGTGGCATGTTACTTATTTGATCCAATTGCTCGACCCTTTAATAATAATATTATCATCAAAATGGGTACCGCATATTTAGGACACCATATAAAGAACGATTTACCCCTTGAAAAACTCTATACAATCGGCGTGCAAGAGTGGCGGTCGAACTCCAGCGAGAACGGCATTAGCTAAATCGTAGAGTACTACTGGAATCATCGTTGCACGTTGATGCCACTTGGGTCTTTTCCTAAATAGTTTTCTGGTTAATATTAGCAAAAACCAAATATTAGAAAATTCCCTAGAAAACCATAACTCGGCTTACTTGAAGAATTTATAACATTGATCGACAATTATAGGTGAAAGATCAGCAAAATGGTTTTTAAATGTCCTGTCAAGGTATTTATCCTTCTGCATGAGGCTCTCGTACGACGTTTGACACTCTTCGCTCTGTTCCTGAATCATGTGTAACTCCCGTTGAAGAATCTCCAACTCGTCCTCATTATTTTTAATGTCGTCTCTAAATTATTTATAAGCATAGGGCCTGAATTATTATATTATAAAAAAAATATTTACAAAACAGTTTTGTTAAAAATTACCTAATGTCTTCTAATTTTTCAGCTGTTTCAACGCGATCCAAATTTGTCCTTCGCAAACGCATGAGATTTAAATTTTCTTGCCCAATAACTGAGTCAACCCTTAATTTTGTCAGCCACATTTCTTTTACCTAAAATAATAATTTTTAAGTATTTTTTAGCTTTTGTACAATATTATATTTGATTCTACTTGTCGGTGATAAAACCAAAATTTAAGGGGCTGGGTTCATTATCAATTCAAACTATGTTACTACACTGTACTAGAGGAATACTCCTCTGCACTCAAGCTCTCCACGTGAAACAAAATTCTTTCCCGAGTAGGGTTTTCAGGAAACTGTTACTAACTTTTTGGTTAAACTTGATTATACCCTCATTGAGAACTTGCGAAAGCTTAGCATATTCTGCATGGAGCATCTTTCGATACTTATCTCTTTCTTCATTCCGAAAAGCGACTTTAGCTTCATAATCAAAAACAAGTCGGAGATCGTCTTCGTTAAAGTGTTCGGGATCCTTATCCAACTGCAACATAAAAAAATGAGGCCTATGAAACTCAATAATTTTTAAAATATAAACCTAGTAATATTTTGATTCTTGACTTCTAACCGACCATGCACTGTGGCATGGGAATGGGTTTCTTTATCTCTTCGTGCCACAGCTTCTCGAGTACGCCGTCCATCATATACACGAGCGCTCGTTCGCGGAAGTCATCCTTGGGCTGCGGCTCCGGTGGCGGAATCACCACCTGGCTCGGACTCACGTACGGTTCGATGCTGCACTGTGTTAAAATTTATTTAAATGTCGTTTTCAATGTCTTTCAACTACTTTTATCTAATTCTAGATACCTCTTGGGGATCAACTTTAATGAGTCTGTGCGGTTGTTCCTCCTGCGCCCATTCTGGGTCGTAAATTGCATTAGTCAAGTGGTGAAAGCTTCCTCTCAAATCTGATAGCTTATTCAATTCTGGAATTAATAATTAATATATTTGTTTATCATCTTTTTACATTATGTTTGATTCAAACATGAATATTACCGTCGAGTATAAACCGGAGACGAGCGTTTCTGTCCTGCACGAGACCAACCTCACGTTTTTTTTGATTCATCAAATCATCGAACTGTTTATTAAACCATAGTCTCATATTTTGGACGTTAAGCTGTAATAAATTAAAAAGAAAATAATGAGATGTAACCACAATCAATAACTATAAAATACGCATACCTTTACAATGTGCTGAAGCCAGTCCATATGTAGGAAAGTATATGCAGTAGTCTGTGGTATCATAAAAGGTGGTATTTGTATAAAGCGATGCGCATTAGATCCAGACAGCACGTAGGGTTCCCCCTCGACAGACTCTGCTGACTCCATAACTAACGATAACATCTGACTTTCCATGCTCTTGCGAACATCTCGCATTGATACTAATGATTCAGGTCCTTTTCTGTGTTCATTACGTCATTATGCAAATACATGAGAAAGAAGATTATATTAAAATAAAGTCTTCTGACAAATTATTTTAATTAAAGCTCATCGGAGTTTTTAAATACAAATTGAGTTAAATGTATAAATATAAGACGATACTTACTCAGCTTCTTCCATTTCTATTACTTCTTCTTCGAATTCTTCCCAAGGTCGAAAAAAATCTTTCTCGTTTTCTAGCTCTATGGTTCGCAGAGCTTCGATCTGATTCAACTCTGGCCAATGTTCACGCTGCGTCGGAAGAACTGCATAGTTTTCCACCTGGGATTTTTTTTCACTTGATATTTATACTTTTTGAGAGAAGATTATTTTATTTGACATTTTTAATTAAATAATCAGGTGCTAGCGTGTATACCTACCTGATAGTGACTGAATATAGCAAAGAGCTTGATCCTATGTGCCATCATGGTATCCCAGCACTGGTGCTTGATCCATTCCGTGACCACGTTTTGAGCTTGAATACGAGCCTCAGTCTCAAGGCGAATTTGCTCGCGTTCTTTCTCTGCCTTTATATTATATTTAGTAATTGGAATCAAATCTAAATAATAACACGGTGGTTAGCAAACCACCTCGGTAATTACGCTATTATTATTAATTACTTGGTTAGTTCAGGTACCGAATACTTGGATGGAGTGTGCGAAATAATTGTTTGAACACTAAGAGTGATCATGATAAAAAATGATTTCTACTAGTAGTCTACATAGTAGCATATTTAGATTACGGTGGTAAGGCTTAAACTAAAATTGTTACTATTACTACTATTCCACTTAATGTGTTCGTTTCTTTATCGTTGGTAATAATGTTTCAATGAATTTCAAGTTTCATCATTCTATAGAAATTTCACTTAAAATAAATATTAACCATCGAGTAAGGTTAAAAGTCACTATCCTTACATTTAGTATTGTTAAAATTTATTACATAGCCGTGTACTTGGTTAGCGTACCTGTTTTAACCTCTCCTTCTTGTTTTCTAGGTGCAGGTTGAACTCTGCCAGCGACAGGCGATGCAAAGGTGGCGCAGCCAGGTTGTCTTCCAGCAGTTGTACGAGTCGCGCTCGCACGCCGCTTAGAGCCCGTGACATCTCTTCGCGTTGGGACTTGTAATCCGCCGCCTCCTCCCGGACCCTTTGCTCCTCTTGCAGGTCCAGGTGGTTTTCTAATTAAGAGGAGATCAAAGCATAGTAAAACAGCTTGCACTTTTCAGGAAAAAATATTTGCGAAGATTCGCAAAAAAACCTGCGAATTCTCTTAGTTATTGAATTTATTACTCAAATAGTCAAGTGTTGGTCAAGCGCGATGCTTACTGTCATTTTTATTGATAATGGTGATCGTGTTCGTGGCTTCAATGAATAACTCCGGATCAGGAGGTGTATGATGTGGTTCAGTGCGGTTAGCCACTTCGTGTAGAAAGTGTACAGCTATAGTTTGATTATTGCCGAGGTGGACTATGTAATCGTTATCTGCGTCGATGATAGCCTGCTTGACCCCCGTTTCGTAGCGATGCGAAACGATTAGTTGTAATTCTGAAAGAAAAAAATTATTTTATCTTTTTTCAAAATAACATAGTTTCGTGTTTCATCATAACAATATAAACCTTTCTTATTCGAATGAATGATATGTATGAATATACATACCGATTTTTTCACTTCCATCCGGCTGTCTTAGGATGACGGTTCCGTCAGCACCAAAAGTGAGGAGAGCTCCAGTATTAATAAAGGCGATGAAGTGTTTTAAATGATGTCCCGTTTCTATTATCGGCCCCATTTTGACAGAAACTGTGACACCTTTCTATAAAAAAAAAACAATTTTATATCCGATAGTGCAACGAATGCAGCTCTCTAATTCAGCACCTCCCCGGACAACCGTAGCACGTGCATGTGTGAGCTGAGATGCGGTGTGGCCAACGCTGTGGCGCCTGCAGGAGCTCGCAGCGCCGCCAGCTGTCCATATGGACCTGCCATCTTACCCGCCAACTTGTTGTCCTTACCCGTCTCCGCGTTAATACAGATTATGCGCTCCCCTACGATGGTTAATAATTAAAATAGATTCTCACTTTGGCTTCACCTTTTTTAATAATAAAATTTTTACCTATAGCGTACTTGTCGGAAAATAATACGAGACTGAAGGCCCGCATAAACTCGCCCACTTTCATGAGGAAGCAATCGGCCAACCCTCGTCCTAGCTCTGTGTACCTCACTAAAGTGAGCTTGTAGTCTTCGGAGAGCTGAGGATATATTTCATTAACGGAGATGACAAAAAATGAAAGCAGGGTATTCAGCAAACGGCATATAGCTACATACTTTTAAGATAAAAATGTGTCCTGCCGACATCGCAGCAGCGACCATTTCGCGTCCGGTGGGTGAAAACACAACGCGAGAGACGATCTGATGAGTGAGGCACCTGCTTCCGACCTTTTCGAGTCCCTCAGGAGTAAAAGTAAACATAGCCATACCATAATTCTGCCCCACTTCGCCGAATACAACTAGGAGCGGATCGACTGGACTGGCCTCGAATGATATATCATCACCCTCCACAAACTTAACCAGTTTCTGCAAGTATGTGTTACATGGAAATAAATTAAGATAATAAACTTATTTCCGTATTCTACATTTTTAATTGCTGACTAACCAGTTCCCCAGAGGCGACTTCGTAAATACATAAGACACCTGTATTGTTCATCATTGCAATATGGGTGTAGTCAGGTGCTATCAGTTGTATTTTATTTATATTTCTGAAATTTATATTACAATACAAGGTATAATGAAATAATACTTGGAATTAAATAAAAGCGAATAATTTCACAAACCTTAATTTAAAAGTAAACAACATTACTTCAATCTTTTCTTCGGATTCGCCGGATACTTTGTAAACAAATCCTTTCTCAGTCCACATGACAGCCATGTCTGACATAGGATTTGCGACCAGTCGCAGCACCTCATCGTCAGGCTTGTACTTCCAAGCTACTATCCACTTTTGTTCTCCTTTCTTAAGAGACTGTCACCAATGGAATTAAATTAATGTTTATATGAATGCAGAAATAACAAAGTATAAACCAAGTTTACTAATACTAAAATTTATGACATTGGTTTCTGTACAAATCATAACTATCAAGACCTTGCTAACAAAATTATACACGCAGGCGTTTATACAATATGAATGAACACTTACTCTTAAACAATTATCCGGACCGTATATTAATAGACCGTTGCCGAATGAACACACACAAGGTTTACGATATCCCTTTAAATTCTCAGACCACTCCAGATTAGTCACCATACCTATACCGTCTGATTGCAACTGCAAAGTAAAAAGTTTTTCTTAAAATTAAATTTTCTATTACCCCATAATTGTACTTTTATTTTACTCTTACACTGTATAGATTAGCTTTGCCATCAACAGCATAAAGCTGCCCTTCATTAGTCCAGCAAACAGCCTCTAGTTTGGGGTCAGATACTTCCCACCCTTTGACTTCGTTTTTAAGGCGTTTCATCATCAAACAGCGCTTGTAGCACTGTGCTACCTCCCATACCGTCAGACCTTCGCCCCAACACTCGCATATGAGCATGTGACTACGGCTCGCCCTAGTGTTATTAAGTCTCACTTGATAATTATTAACCAAATAGGCGTATAGTATAAAATTGTATAAACAATCATGGAGTTAGTAAGTGTAATTATTAAAGGTTGATACATGTATATCTGATCACGGCGCACAACACCCGTAGGTATAGAAATGAGACGTTGGTGTGTTCGCCAGCTCCAAACGGAAACAAGGTAGTTAGGAAAACCGCTGAAACCGGCGACCAGGTCTGACTCCATCATACACAGCCCTTTGTAGCGCGTTACATCCGTATCTGGTAGCGGTATTTCATTTATAATATTGTCATAGTCATTATTCATAAAGTATTCAAGAATAATCGAAAGCAAGACCAACCCATTAATACACTCAAAATAACCAAAAAGGAAATTGAATTTTTATTCCTTTATTCTATTGTGCTATCTAATAAGTCTAACCTTTTAACTCGGCCAATATATTAAAAGTAGGGTAGTTAATAATGAAAATTCTTGGATGTTTTCTCTTTTCGGCAAAAGCGAAGGTATGAGATCTGTGGCCTGCAAGCAATTATTATATTATTATTTTTGTAATGATATTGTATTCTAATGATATGTAACTACAATAATTACAGTATTAGTATACAATATAATTACAATATACTAGTATATTATCCAAACGACTTATACTCTACTATCCTTATAATGCATTTTATGAAAATAAAGGTTTATTTTTTAAATGTATTGGTTGAAAATGCTCGGATTCAATCTCTGCACTTATGTTCCGAATGGGTGAAGATATTCTATGTTGTCCATTTGGACGTAATGGCTAATACCTGTTCCGCGGGAGTTTTTAAAACAGAAATAATAGATCCAAGTATACCCAGACCCTAATAAGAAATCTGTGGATCAAAAAACAATTACTGTCCCGTATGGGGATCGAACCTACGAGCTTAGAAAGCAAAGCCTCTAGTTGATCAACAGGTTGTAAAGAACAGTTCTCTACCAGAGATAACATCAACACCATCTCCACATTTTTCGTTGTTAGCCACGTACACGACTTCAGCATGAGTTTTTAAATTAAAGAAAATTATATAAATATCATGAGCTATAGCGAATATTTCTCGACCAATAAACGTCATAAAATTCAGCTTCTGTGGTATAGCCCATCTGAAAGTTAATGATACATTTTGGTAAAGCACGCCTTCACAAGATAAACCAATGCATCTCTATAATTATATAAAATTAACAAATATTTAGGCGATAGAATATCATGTTGGTTTAACTTTTTAATAGTTGTTCTGTTACAGAAACTGTAGTATCTATATGTTCAACTTGTTGAAAAAATCTACGTTAAAGTACAAAAGATATAGTTACCTTACTTTCAGATTATAAGATACATTAGGATCATGTACATTTTCACTTTCCATATTTTTATAAAGCTGTATCGACCCGGTTTCTTTAACAAATGTCTAACATATTCGTCTCAAACCAATAATACCTAGTTAATAAGAACGGAAAAAAATAAACAAGTCGTTGCTAGGTAATAAGAAGATTCTCGAAAGCGGTTGGTATGAATGAGTAAGTAGTTATATTATTTACAGAAGTAATTAATAAATAAGTTGCTAAACAGACACCCTATTTTTATTCAGATTGTTTGATTTGTATTACACAAACCAAGTAAAACATAAAAATAGAGAAAAAGATACAAAAGAATGTTGTTAACAAAATATATTTTAATCTTGTAAATTAAAGACATATTATCAACTTAAAATACCTACAACTAACTTGAAAATGATTATATATGATGAATAACAATTGAAAATATTATTGAAAATTACTTTTATACAGTAGACATTTGTACAGGTAAAATAAAGATTTAATATTGTCACAGAATATTGAAATTTGTCACAATAGTTTTGTAAATTAAATTATAAACGCAAGCAAGGAAGACTTTTGTAAAAAATAATAGATTACATAAATCTATATTGAAAGTAAGTTTTTCACAAAACATTTTTTCGTTATTAAATCTAGCACCAGCTCAATTACCAGCCTAAATTACATTTACATTGGTACTTGAACTGGCCTGTCAGCGATCGCTTTATACAGGGCACATCATCAAGTAAATATTCGAAAATACTATAGTATCCGCAGGAACACAAATGTTCCTTAAATGTGTTAAAAGCTAAAACTTGGACATTTACTGGTAGCTTGTTAAATAATTGTATACATTGCTCCATAAAAGAGCTACTTTTTAATTCGAGTAACAGGTAAAGTTAGTTTGTCTGTATAAGCGGTAAGGACAATAGTAGTGTTTACCTTCAATGTTGAATAAGTTTATTCGTGGTTATTAATAACGATCTATGTAATTTGAAATAGCTTACCTATTACCATAAAAGTCTCAAATACATATATTTTTAGGGTTCGGTACGCAGCGGTAGCAATTTTATAATACCGTATTAAATTAGTCATTCGACATTCTTCTGTCCCAAAAAGATTTTATTTTTTTCTATATGATTTTCTATATATATTAAAATCGAATTTATAAAGTGTTAATATTGAAAAATGTATGAAATTGACTCATTTTTATGTAAATTAATAATTATAGAGATTTCAATTTACGTAACCTCCATACCACATGCCTAGAAATCACTGGTTGATATTTTTGCAATTATGAATAAAATACTAACAGACATAGTCAAGAATATATAAATATAAATAAAAATTATAAATAATTAATATTTATTTCAAAGCAAGAGTTAAAACATTATCGTACAAAGTTCAAATGATGGAAAAGGTAAAAAGGAATGTGATAGGCGAGATCTATAGGTCTGTCAAAACGAAACAATGGGAAGTGATTGAAAATAAGTTAATACGAATATAGAAATACATAAGTAAGAAATAATATGATGATGAATATGCTACCCTTTATCATGCAATATTTATGTTTAAATATGAAAATGTGAGATACAAAGTGAATATATTCTTCCCACAATGTAAGATGGTGTAAATGTTTTTCTTGTGTTTATCATATATAAGGATGAAACATCAATAGTTTGTTATTGTATTGTTTTGTAGGAATCTCACCGGGTCTCTGGATCCGGTGGCGGAGAGATGGAACACCTCTTCGATAGACTTCGCGGAGATCACAATGGATCGGAACTTCGCCCTGCTACTCGTGTCCCTAATATCAGCTGTACTATGGGTGGTTTATATAACTTACTACAATAGCAGAGTTCTCGGCTACATCCTCACAAGGCTAATCAATAAATTTTACTTCCAAGATGAAAATTTCAAAATAGGTGAGTTAAAAAGTTCACAGATATGATACACTACATTGTATTGTGTACTCATTCTTCGCTGTTTGTTATACTGGGACTATTATTTTCTTTATTAATAAGTCAAAATTTCTTTACATATTTCATGTATAATATGTGTAATATGTAATAAGTAAGTTATAATATTATCATATTTTTTGTAAAAAAAAAGTATTATATTGAAATTTGTGTGAAATATGCTCCTTTATTCATATATTGGTTTGCTAAATGAGTTATTTATTTTAATATTATAATCATCGTAAGTAAATATATTAATGAATGAATCATACTTATTATCTAAAACAAATCTTTGATTTATCAGATGTTGCTCAATAAATTTAATACTATATCTTATATATATTTTTTTATATCACATTTTGATATAAGAAAAAAAATGTGATCTAATTAATTATGGGTTTTAATATTAATTTGTATTTTTAATTCTATTATGGTATGTTGATTGGTGTAAGGCTTCAATCACAATTTTTATGTTACTGTGATTCTAGTTAAGTAGTATAAAACTGCAATAAAAGATTTAATTACAGCTTAATATTTGCTAATATTTGTATACATAAAAAATAAATAACCCTAAATATTTATATCTAAGATATGAAGTTGAATGCAGAAGGACTACAATATCAGAAGATACAATATTTTTTAAAACCTCAGTTTAAAACTATTGATTGAATTTAAGAAGTAATCTATAATCATCTTTTAGTATGATAACATATAAATAAATGAGAAATACATATTTATTATAGTTTGCCACTAATTTGTTATATAATACTTTTTATTGAATGGTAATTTTAATTGAGTGTTAATGCATTTATGTTCTAGGTTCATTTACGTTGAATGCTCTCTCTGGAAAAATTATGTTTCGTGACATTGTATATGTCAACTATGACTACGCTCTACGAATACAAGATGGTTACTTGATTTTTAGATGGTGGAGGTCCTATGTTCCCAAAGACGTAGCCGAAGGTACGTATTATAATATATTTATCTATCAAAGGTTTGTTAAAATAACATGTGTATGTTTTAAATAATTTTACATGTGTATGTTAGATTTAATTTTTTTTTAAATCAAATTTATTAAAATTCAAGTTACTAGGGTTCAAAACTAAGACGCAAGAACATAGGTTTCACTATATACTATATACACTAGACTTATTACATATTTGTGACTTAAGAAATATACTCTGGTTTAAAAGTTTCCATATTTATTTCAGACTTATCACACTCGGATACCCGCCTATCTATAATGTTAAACGGTTTCGAATTGCATTTTTACAATCGCTGTGATCTTTACGCTGACCTTGAGAAAATCTTTGGGCTTGACCCAGTTATAAAGCAGCAGCATGACGATGATGACTGTACCGATCGTGATAAAGCAATGAACGATGCGAACGAAAAACGAAGAAGAGCACAAGACACCGTGCGCTCTGAAGCAGCCATGGCACGTACTTGGCGAGATCTCATACCTGTCATTAAAATCGACATATGCAGTGGACGTATCGTTTTTGGAAACCGCCTGGTGCCTACGACGTTGTCTATCAGCGTTGAAGAATCACACTTGATGTATAGCACCAAACCACCAGCTTCCAGCTTGGATCATCTCATGCATTTTGTTAAAGCCAAAGCCGAAAACTGTAAAGTGATATTAGCTCCTAGTCCAAATTATACATCCATGGTCGATGAACCTCCGAGATATATGGGGGAAGGGTTTGTGGTCATGAGTTCTAATTATATCGAAGTTTATTTCTACATGGATGAACCGGGTTTGGTACCAGAACAGCCTGTTTTACTGCAATTGGCTAATGGTGATATAGTAGAATCCGCGCCGCCTATCTGGGGAGTAGATATCAAATGTGGAAAAGGTACAGACTTTAGTTATGGGCCTTGGGCGGATCGGCAGAGAGACCACTTATTTAAATTCTTTTTTCCACCAAATTACAAAAACATGGAAGTGACTCCTCAGCCAAAACCGGGCGATAGAAGACAGATGCAGTCGTTTGATATCCGATTATCGACTTTAAATGAAGCCACTATAGACATTCTATTTACCAAAAATAAAGAAACTAATGCAGTCCACATAAATATCGGGGCTGGCTCGTATCTAGAGGTGACATTGCCATGGATTGTTCTTCAAGATGGATATACAACTAAAATAACTGGTCAGTTGCTTCACTTGGAAGCAACTACAAGTCTTCAATACAGAAGTTTCGCAGAAAGCGAAACATTGGAATATACAGTCAAGTGCCATTACCCTTTAATATGGAACCATCACCAATGCTGGCAGCTCTCTTTAACCGGATGCAAGGCAACAGCGCATATTGTTTACACACATATATATTTTTTCCAAGATCTCACTAATGATTGGGCTAGTAAAGCACGTCCAGATATTTTACATTTTGTTCCTTATACTTGGAAAATTTCCCTGCTTTTAAAAGAATGTGAAGTTGTGACATTGACTAATCAGTTTAATTGGATTGACTGCAGCTCGACAAATCAAGAAAATAGTCATGTCGCTTTTTGTGGTGACTTACTGGACGTATCATTCGACTTACCATTCATTGATTTTCTGCCTGACGTCATACCTCTTAAAATTTGGGTTCAAGGCGAAGCAGTCGATATGAGTCTGTATTTGCCTGAAGTAAACACTTCAAGGCTGCTTCTTCTAGCTATTGATAAAAACATGAAACTTGTCCCGTGTAGGTTAAAGGCATCAAAATGGCGTCGGAAGTGTGTAAAAACTCAGGGTTGGGTAGACTGTTGGTCGGTGCCGATAGTAGCGTTGAGTCTAAGATACAATTACCATCCTATTCCACCACTTGGACCTGAGCCTCAAGCCGATATTACCACCCCAGAGAAAGAAGAAATTCTTTTATCACCCATGAGAATACCACGAATGAGGAAACAGCCTCAAATAAATTGGACGTTAGATGGAAATAATTTTGATCGCACAAGCCTAGCTCCTGACAAACTAAGCGTGGAACTCGAAGTAGGGCCGTCTATTTTGCTTGCGTACGGAACTATTATCACAAGTTTCATGAATCTAGTCGAAAATATTTTTGGAGAAGATCAAATATTTACTGATATGCAGAAAGCACCGAATATGGAGACTTACTACTGGTCTAGTGAAAACCAAACTAAAGTGAACGATAGAAGCAGCGTTAATCAACACACCGAGATATGCATAGATGATTCAACCGATTCGAGCAAAGGTCCCTTTGATCCTCGAAAATGCCGGCCTTTAGACGTATCAGTATCAATCATAATTCATGACATACAGGCTCATCTCGTAAAGAACTGTAGTGAAAACGAACCTTCTTGCCCTGTAATATTAGTTGAAAGGTTTGGTTTTGAAATGGATAAGCGATTTCATGAAATGAAGCTGCAACTTCTATTAAGTCCATCTATATTAGTGTCCTCGAATAGTCTACCGCGAACTAATTCTAACGGCAGCAGTGGTCACAGCACTCTTCAACAAGGCCATTTAATGCTGTCTTCGTTCCAACTGCGAGGAAATGGGTTGTTTAGTGACACTAATCGATCCGTCGAAGAAGAAACAATAGAGTATGCATGGATGATGGAACTGCAGTTCGGCCAGCTGACTGGGCGGCTGACTTTGCCTCAATTGTATCAAATAATATCATCGCTCGAAACATTGTTACTTCTGATTTGTGATAATGAAAACGAATTAACACCTCCAAACACGGCTAAGCAATGCCATCATGGTCTCAACAACGTTCTTTGCCCAGAAACAGATCTAACACTAAAATATCGATGTCCTTCATCAAATGAGATTAAATATCGAATGATTCGCGTTGCAATTGATCTTATTGATATTTACTTAGCTGATGTAAATACAACTCTGCAAACTTGGATATCTCCAATAAGATTGTCATTTTGCAATTTACATGGATCCGGATTTGGAACAGGTATCACGGGTTTATTGCCCAATATAAAACTGGCTTTGTTTACTCAATCAAATATACAATCTACCGGAACTAATGGTAGCCAAAATAAAGCCCCGGACTCCGAAAACTGGGTCGGAGTGGGTTCAATGTCATTAGGGCCACTACTAATAGAAGCAGCGTCATCACTGCCTCAAACACCTAAAAATTTGCATCTTGTACAACAGAAGTTCTTGAAATTACACGACGACAAAAATAAAAGATTATGGTTTTTATGGCCTAGTGAAGGAAAAGGGATTCAATGTGGTTGCACTGGGGGTTGTGTATTTTTTGGTTCTAACAGAAATGGGCTCAATTTTCTTAAACCAAGTCCAGCTGATATACACGATGGTATAAATATTGCAATATTCAATATTATTGAAACACCAGGCGAATATGGTTATGGCCAGAGCTTACTTCATCAGGGTCAACTCGTATTTCATACACCGCCTTACAATAGCTTAAATGTTTGTTTACAGCCAACGAATGTCTCTACTTTAATTCCATCGCCTTTACCGCAAAATCTAAGTAAGTCACCACAAAGTGCAGAACGAAAAAGTCTTACACGAAGGTTTTCTTATACTAGTATGAATAAAGGAAGCAATAATGTCTTAGTATCGAGCACTAAAAGCGACGTCCCTTATGCTCGATTGGTTGATTCTTCTGTTCCTCTTGGAAGTTCGAAAATTGATAGCGATTCTAAACTCAATAAAACCATCCTAAACGTTCCTCAAATGGAAAGCAGTGTATCAGATTCAAAATTAGCTCTGAGTTGTGGCATCAAGGATTCAACAAATGTTCCTAAAAAAGCTTTAGCAACATCTGATAACGAACCATTTGTAGTCCCTAAAATTCCTCCACGGAATGTTGCTGTGTCCGAGTCACATTATTCACTAAACTCACAGCTTCCTTATGAAGAAGTAATAAACCAAGAAGTGCAACGCACAATGTCAATTACAAGTGAGAACCATTCAGAAGCTTTTTTCTCGGCAGACGAGGATATGTTCCCTAGTCGTTCTTCCAGTTTAAAACATTCCTTCAGTAGTCGTCACAGTAAATCCAAAGAAAAAAGTTCCTACGGCATTAGCGAAAGTAACAATGAAAAATGGCTAAATGTTGCACCCAGATCGGAAGCAGGCGATGGACATGACACTATCAGTAATTTAAGTGCAGGAGTCCAGGCGGACTCTGAGAGTGTGTCGATGTCATCGGCTTCATTCATTTCAGCTATTTCGTCTCAAGAAGATATGACGCTTATAAACCTTCATATGCAAACGAATAAACCAATTATAGACTCTCCATTACTTATGTCGAGTTACATGAACAGCTTACCACAGTATAGATGTGCCAATTGGTCGACGTGTTCTCTGCCCAGTGGTAGCGACGTGTATACGTTACCACTTTTTAAGCGAGCTGAAGATGGTTCTTTAGTATATGTGGGCCAGAAATACTTGCCGCATTTCGAAGCTGTAGGAAAGATGTCGACTTTAAAATTAATATCAAAGAAGGATGGTCACATAAGTCAAAATCAACATGGGCCCTATTCTAATTTGCCACCACATTTTAATTCACAAGTGAAAGCACATCCCTATCCTCAAGGCTGGTGGGATTTACAACAAAACGTACAGGATAATCAGGAGAATACCACAGACAAAAGTACTGCGTCAACTGTAACGACAACTAGCGACAACAAGAATGGTCTTTTTGTTAAGTTGCGAGGAGAAATCGATGTGATGCTGACTCCTCTTGTATTAGAAAGCACTCAGAAATTTGTCGAATCGCTTACACCAGTATTAGCGAATATTCATCCTATTACAGTCATTAATCACTTACGATTACTTTGCATTTCTTCAGTACAAACTGCCAATATATTAAAGCAGAAGCAATATGTACTAAATTGGTTACCACAAATGCAAGCTCGGAATGAATCAAGTATCATAATAGAAAAAGACGATAAATGTAAACTCGCAACAATACCACAAACAAACGTGTATGAGGAGACGATTTGTGACCAATTACAAGCAACTTTGACAGTGCCTAAAGTCAATATTGTATTTATTCAATCTTCTGTCGTTGAAGATATGATTTCCTTTTCGGCCCTCGATAATATTCAAGATTTAACCTGCGTATCTTTATTCGGTGTATCAGTAGAAAATATTGTAGGAAAATACGTAAGTTCAAAGAAGACCCTGGAGTCTGTGCAATTATATTACAGACCAACTCTTAGAGCCCTTGGTAGTAAAAAGTCCTTTGGTATCATGAAAGGACCTCGAGCCCTGATCTCAACGCACTCTTCTGGTCGCAAAAGAGGACCAGAAAAAGGAGAGCCGGTGTACATAGAGACATCTCAGCAACAATGCGAGGACACTAATATAACACTAAACATCGGTAAGATAAGTATTATTTAGAAAAAATATATATGTTATGTATCAGTTTCACGTTTTTTTGCAACATTTATCTTGAGGGGAAGATATTACAAATTGTCCCGTGAATACTTTTTAATGACTTATATTTTTACAGGAAAGGTACACGGTCAATTACGGCGAATCCGAAATGAATCCTCTCAATTAAAAGATGCAACCATTACTGGTATTCCTTGTCAACACTCTAAAGTTTCATTTAAATTTATCCGAGCCGAATCCTGTTCCAAAGGTTGCGACACCATGGTAGGTCATGAATGGGATTAAAAATCTATATCGTATTTGTTTTATTTATATAACATATAAATAAAAATATTGCAGGGCTGTCAAAATGGAGGAACGGAAATGCCAAAAGAGAATTCAATAGGTTATATAATGTTCGAATGTGGAGTCGAGGGGGTTTCGGTAAAGGTGTCACAGCACTCGCAATCTCATAAACCGAACGAAGTAAACGAAAAAAAACCACCTTGCCCCGACAACGAAAGCTGCAAGGAGTCCGTCAAATCCGCCGAGGAACTGAAGCCCGACAAGGAGAAGTCCAAACGAACTTCGGGCATCGAAGATTTATTTAGAAAGCGTGAATCGAGCTCGAAACCTAGCACGCCAAATTTGGGCGGCACGCAGCCGCCGGCCGGGCCGGCTGTGCCCCCCGCGCCGCCCGCCCCCCCCGAGGCCTCCACGCCCGGCCCCGACGACCCCTCCGACGACAGCGGGGCCACCGCCGCGCCCGCCAGGGACGGTGGGAACTCCTCCTCCTGCTCCGTCGACCTGAAAGTCGTCTGGTTCAACTTCGCGGCACCCCCTCGGACCCCCATCACCAAGAAGATCGACTACACCAGGTGAGACGGTAAACCGAGGCCGCAAAAAAACTTAATTTCGACAGGATATGATAAACGAGAACTTCCTTCCCCCAGACTGGACTGGAACCTCCTGAGTACGGCGTCGCCCGCCATCAATGCGTGGATGAACCCTTGCAACCGGCTCGGCATCCGCGCGGTGGCGCTGTACCGCGCGCGCGCGCGCCGCCTGGCCGCCACGGCCGCCAGCCTCATGGCCGCCGCGCTGGACCGCGCGCCGCAGCACGCGCCCCCCAAGGTACGCCTGGGCCCGACCCCCGCCCGCTCCCACGCCGCCGCCCGCCCGTAGGCAACTCACGCCCGCCCCTGTCCTCAGTCCCGCTACGGGCGCCACACGCCCATGGCGCGCCAGCTACGGGAGGAGCCCTCGCTGCAGCTGTGCGGAGTGCTGCTGCGCTACGCGCTGTCGGCCGACGCCCCCGCGCTGCAGGCCGACCTCGCCGACAGACATTTGCCCTCGCTGTCCACGCTGCGTCGGGTGAATACGATACTTAGGACATTTTTATCCTGGCCCGATTCGCTCGGAAGAATTTTATACCTTATTAGATTTTTAGTCTTCTTTATTTTTTTGTTATTCTCATCATTTTTGTACCCACAAATCTAAGTAATATTATTTTTATCGAAGTTTTACTAATATCATTAATTTTTAAATGTCACTTTTCGTTTGTTAACTGTTTGTTCCTAAATAAAAAATAATAATAATTTTCAGGGAGTCATAGTTCTCACCCGACAGTGGAAAAATATTCTTTATACACCGTTGCTGTTGGAACACAATTATAAGAGTAAGGTCATGAAACCTCTCAATGTGACCTTCGCTCTGCCCGACTTACTCGAGGTAATGTTTCGTCTTGTTGACGACAATTTTCAATTTTTCAGTAACTTGCTACAAAATATATAAACTTTCAAACTACCCATAAATTTCTTCTCTTTCGGTATTAAAAAGTAAAAATGTAGTTATGGATAGATTTTGTTCCTCCAGTAAAAATAAACATTGACCCATGGATAGTTAATAGAAATCTAACAACTATATTTTTTAGGATTCAGTGGAGGGGTGGCAAGAATATCAATTCGACAACGAAGCCCTGGATGAAAATTGTCTTCTACTTAACATGGATGTCGACAAACTCCAGAATCCATTACAACGTAAGTATTATTTGTGTTCGAAATAAATAAGTATGGTTTACCAAATTCGTTGTGAGGATGTCATTCGTTGTGAGGATGTGAAAATATGGTTCAGGAATGAGAGTCATATCAGTATCTAATGCTATGTCAATTAGTTTGTAATCTGTGAAGTAATTGTTCATGGGTTGCGTACTGCGCGTAACCCCGGGGCTGTAGTTCAGTGGTGTAGTGTGTCGTTGTTGTTAGCAGCCCCCGGCGCGTCCCCGGGTGCGCGCCCCTCCTCGCGCCCCGCCTCGCCGCCCTCGGGTGCGTACTATTGCAAGGAAATATCGACTCTATCGCTTGTGCTTTAAGTGTTGTTTTGCTAATACCCGAATAGACGTTCCGATATTCTTTCGCTTTCTGTTACCTGTTTAGGCTTTTTGTAAATATGTATGTATATATTACTTAGTATTTTTTTTTTTTTGTTTTTTTATGATGACTTATTTGCCACGACTATTCTTGGTCTAATAATACATTACATATCACAGGTATATAATATAAATAAAAAACCTGTTATTGCAAAATAGTTTTATTCAAATATGCACTACTCGTTAATTCGTGAATTTTACAGACAAAAACCTCTTGATTTAAATTACATGTGTTTCTTGATATAAAATAAAAAAATAAGATTTTTTATTAATTAAGTTCAAAACACATTCGTTTACGACTTAATGAGAAGCGACGTCACACGGCGTGAAAAAATACAACATAATATAGTCGTCGACACTTTAGTGTGAACGAATGTTTTCTTGACCTTTGATACCGTTGATTTTCTTGTTTTATATATATATATATTTTGTATATCTTTCACCAAAAATAAAATCTTAATCACCACGTTAGTGTATATAGCATACACTTTCTTCTTTACTTTCGACAACTATTTCAGAACTAGAACTGACTAATGATTTCTCCCCAGCCCGCTTGCCGGCCGGGCGTGGCAGCTTGCTGTTCCCGACGCTCCCCTTCTCCACCAGGAAGACGCCCTTCCAGGACGACGCCATCGCCAGTAAGTTACTGTACACTTGTACCTATTTCCTGTTTCCTAACTATATCTAATATTGGAATCGTCCTTTTCTTTGTAGTTATTTATTCCTTCATTTATTACGACTTATTATTTTACTAGGATCAGTATTACATAATAAAATCTACCCCTATTATAAGAACTATCTGAATATTAATACTATTTTTCTTAAACGACTTCAATTTGTTTATTAATTTAATATTTAAATTTTTTTACTAAGTTATCCACTTTTAGTCAGCATTTAAAAGTACAAAATCATATCTACTATTCAACTCGATAATGCAGTGAAACAATATTTTTTATATTTATAATAAAATATTAGAATTATTCCGACAAAAGTAAGGAAAATCTTAATTGGCTAGTAAAGACTGAGTTTTAATAATAAAGGTTACTCTTATATAACAATACAAAACTGACAATATTGAAATACCTTATTATTAAATAAAAATTCTTAAATATGTTAACTTGTGACATAATAGATAAAAACAATAATAATAGTCATTTCTTCTGAGTTTTTTAATTACTGTAAAACTTTTACTACATTTTATATAATTGGACTTATATTTTTAAGTAAAGATATCATTTTATCCATCCATTAAAATTGTAATTAGTTTCTTCATAGCAAACTTTATGGACAACAACAATGAGTTAAACTTACACAGTGGAACAAAATGTTATTAATAATATTAATATTTCTTTATTTCCAAAACATACATTCTATACAATTGCAATTCACTATAACAATTTTTATGACAATTCCAGTTAAATTACAACTACTACAACATGCAGTAATCAAAAAAAGAAATAAAATCACAATGAAAATAATAATAATAAATTCTATGCATACAATAATAACAAAGATACAAAAATTCTAAGTATTGTAGTAAATTAATATATTTATAAAATGAAATTTAAATAAATTACATTAAGATACATTGAAAACATTAAATTGATTAAGTCAAATATCATATTATTAAGTGTGAGTTAAAAATTTAATTAAATTAGAATACAATAAATTAAAATATATTTGAATGAAATAAATTAAGTGATGTCAGATAAATTAAACAAAACTGATTATTTATAATTTAAACAAAATTGCATAGATTAAATTATATAAATTTATATTAAATATAATAAGAATAAAAAAATAAATTATTGACTATTAGAAACTTCATATGAGCAAAAAGAAATCGATTGCTATCGGTAGTCTAAAACTCAACAAAGGTTAGACCTATTTAGCTAATTTTGTTTTTCAAATATTTGTGAAAGACGAGGAAAAATTTAAATAATTAATAATAATTATAAAATAAGTGTGATCGTAAGAGAGTTTCATAAATGTAAGAAAGAAATTGAAACCGTCTCAGACAGTAAGTACTAGGTGGCACGAAGTTCTCCAATCTAGTCTAAAGTAATGTTCTGTGTGGTGTGCGCAGACTACGGCACGCTGCAGGAGGAGGCCCCGGCGGGCTCGTCCCCGGGCTCCGGCGGCAGCGCCGAGCGCCTGGCGGGGCGCGCGCGGGAGGACCTCTACCAGTGGATGGCCAAGCAGGAGCCCTTCAGGCCCCAGGAGCCCAAGAGCAAGAAGCCGGTGATGGGCAAGGCAGCTCGGGCACTGCCCGCTTGCGCGCTGTACCCGCTGCAGGGCTCCCTCATGTTGCTGGACGCACACCTCGTGTTCCAGCCGCTTCTGGCCGCGCTGGGGGTCTCACCGCACCAGGTGGCGCACGGTTAGTACTCCATTATTCATTAGCCGTGATACGATTCTCGATCCGCTACAAAGCCTTTCCTTCCAGGTGAATCCAAAGCGAAAGATGCGGAGGGGGGCTCCGGCCTGGAATCTCTGGGTTCCAAGCTGTCGCTGCTGGCGTGGGTGGATGTATTCCGAATCGACATCGTGGTGGGAGAGCTGGCCCGGGAGCGACGGCACCAGACCAGTAAGGGGAAAGGTGCATATTATCTGCTACAAATCTGGCATTATCGTTTAATTAATATTTTTCTTTTTGTTATATTTCTAATGTTGTTTTGTGATTGCTTTATTTTTAATACGGTATCAACTATTTTATCAGGTAACGCAAACGCAGACATACCCTCAGAAACTCCAGCATTCCTATGCGAAAAGATCTCTCTGGATGTAGACCTGAAGAAGGTGGCCGACATGGCGGTTGATGATCTCATTCAGCGCCAGAACGTGCTCTACATATCGAGAGGACAGCTCAAGAAGCACATTAGTACAATGCTAAACTTCAACATCAGCATACGATTTATATCGCAGCAGGTAGCGTACCCACACAAATACATAAATATAGATACGCACACTCGCACATCCACACAAGTACCAATACGAGATATGGATATATAAGAGTCTCTAACCTCAGGTGAACATGCCGCTATTGCGGCTGCTGCATCAGATCAGCAACATGTACCAGAACGTGAAGGATACACAGAGCGAGCTGCGCACGCAGACAGATTCTTCGAGACGACGAAAGCGGACCTCCGGTAATGTACAGACTGATACCATTGATATAGGGTTTGGTTTTGTGTGAAATTAGTTAATAGATTCTTTTATGGCTAGCTGGTGTTTGAAACATGCAAAAGGGTGGGTTAGGGGTTGTCTTTGGCTTTCTAGATCGCGTTTGTAGACATTTTTTTATATATTTTTTTTTTGCAGCGTCTGATTTTCGAGAAAACGTAGTGAGCATGTCGTCTCTCGACAAAGATAGTCAGTACGCGGTGTTAGAGCCCAAGTGGGACCTTCCAGCGGGGCCGGATCTAAGCACGGTCCTGTCGGACAAGGGCAGCGTCACGCCCACGAGACCCAGGCCTCAATCCTTCGCGCAGAAGCTAAGGTCCACCGGAAAGAGTGTTAAGGGTAGACTCGGTAAGTATTGTTATAAGAGTTAAAATATTTTATTAATAACCAATTAGTAGTTTTCCGTTCAATTTCGTTAAATATTATTTTTAATTATTCGTTCAGGCTACAGCTCCCTCAACGAGGGCGCGCACACCCCCATGTTCAGTTCGGAGGCTCCCCCCGCGGCGCCCCCCGGCCCCCCCGCGCCCCCCGCACCCTCCAGCCCCGCGCCGCTGGGCCAGCTGGCGCCCCGCTGTTGGCGCACCGTCTACCTGCTGTTGGACTTGTATGCCAACATGCCCGACGCGGACACAATCACGCACAGGTGAGGTCGCTGCTATAGGCACAATCAAGTGTTCCGGGTTTGATTCTGGCTGGATATACACTTTTTTACACATCTTCCAGGTTCTCAGTGTCGACGGAGCTCCCAGAAGCGGTCCGTGGTCGCGCACGACCTAGTTCCAGGGAACAGAACGCCTCCAACTCCTCCTCCAGCGCGACACACATGGGCATCGTCGTCGTGGGAGCTGCCAGGTGACACACATTTAGACTTACCTGTAGTTGTACTGTAGCTTGATGACTGCAATGGTCTAAAATTGGCTAGCACCATAGTTATAAAGATTCTTTAAATGGTATTTTAGTTATACTTTGAAATACATAGAATCCACCGCACTCGTTTGCTGGCTTCGTTGTCGGGTCTCAAGCTGGAGGCAGAAATCACGTCTCTTCAAGCATCCCTGTCGGCATCGCGGGCGCGCCAGTGGTCGCTCAGCGGGAACCTAGGCAGAACCGCCATCGTGCTGCTCGAGGGACAGGCACCCAACCATCAGTAATTATCCATTAGAGAAAACTAAGTTAACTGTCTCCCTACTTCCGATTCGTATTATACAATGCGTATTATTCTTGTATCAGGACCGTCGTCCGCGTGGGTGTGGGCAAGTCGCAGGCTCTGTACGGCTGGGAGGGCGGGCGGCTGGGCGCCACCGCGCTGGCCTCAGTGGGCAGCGTGCGCGTCGACCTGCCGCAGCACCCCGTAGCGCTGCACGGTGTCATGACGCGCTCCAGCAAGCAGCTGTCCTCTACGCTTCAGGTGCGACACGCACACACTCGCCCGCACGTATTAAGATTTCGAAACTTCTACCAAATAATCGTATGCAGGAGTTGGGAGTGACCCGCACGTCGTCGCGTATGTCCCGCGTGGCGGGGGCGGGCGGGGGAGAGGAGGAGGAGGAGGGCAGCCCGCCCCCCGCGCCCCGCCCCCCGCCAGCGCAGACGCCGCGCGCCGACCCACTCCTGCAGCCGCTGCAGCTGCAGTTCTCTATCGTGCTGCAGGTGCATATCTCTATATCGATTTCTTAGTCAAGATGGATGTTCGAGACCCGTACACCAAACAATATCCGATCTTGTATCGTCGTCGAACAGTTTGCATCCGAGAGACTCGTGGTCGTTTTCAGAGCCTGAGCATTACCGCCGCCCTGCTGCCGTCGCTGCAGGCACAGTACAAGATGGAGCGCGTGCACAGCGCGGGCGTCACGGCTGCACGGGCGCACTTTACGGTGGACTTGCCGCACCACTCGCTGAGCTTCGTGACCAAGCTCCAGGTGACGGAGGCCAATATTCCCGCGGCAGCGTCCGTGGCGCTCCCCGCCGTGTCGTGTCGCGCGCGTGTGCTGGACTGCGCAGAGAGCGACGCCACGCACGACGCGCAGGACGCACACGACGCCGCAGGTAGGCCTCCGCAAATGGACCGCCAACTCGTCTGGACCTTACGATAACGGAACTCTCCCCGGCAGCCCCCGAGGGCGTGGTACTCCGTGCGGGGCGTTACCTGTCGGCCACCGCTGACATCGGCCTGTTTGAGCACACGCTGTCCACCGATTTGCTTAACCACCTGGTGTTCGTGCAAAAGGTCTTCATGAAGGTATCTCTCTTTGTGACTAGTACTCTTTTTAAGTAGGTTTAATAAAGTCAAGCATGATTTTGTTTAACGATACAAGCATTCAATACCTGAACAAATATATTTAAACTTTTTATCTTACCAAAAATATAACTACATTAGTCAACCTCGTCTAGTGACGAATTAAGATATAATAAACAAATCACGAACGACTAATATAACTTCAGAAAAAAATCTGAACTTAAGCTTACTTTGTTCAACCCTATTTAGTGACGAATAATCGAATTAAGTCTTCATTTTAAATACGTATAAAGTTGTATTTTAGAGCCATCTAGCGTCTAGATGTCTTGTAACAGTGCTTGCATATAGTCCTTTTTATTTTGTGTTCTATTCTAAAAAAAATAATAATATAAGATTTATTGAAAGAAACACGTCGATACAAAAAATATGTAATATAATAAATATGTATATATATTCTGTAATATTAAAATATAATATTTTATTCAATAATATAAAGGAATGAAGGAATGAATTTATATAAAAATAATATGAGCTTGGATACAATGTAAAAATAATAATCTCACAATTATCGAAATAATATTTTTACTCTACATTCATTTCCTTCTCTACTTAGGGTGGTAACTTTTTTTTAAGTTTTTTTAATAATTGTTTTCATAACATTAGCTTGACCTCCAAAATGATAATTACACTTCGACAACCTTTTCCTATTGTATCGGTTTTCAGGAAGTGAATGAAGTTGTACAAAAAGTGTACGGTGGTGAAAAACCGGTGCCGTTATGGAATGAAGAAGAGGCGTCCTCGTCTGCCTTCAGCAGAATTCTCTTCTCGCTTTTGATACGAATAAAGGTATGAATCGATCAATGGATGCACATTCATTATAATTAGAAAAGCATCCCTCGTGATGGCGGCTAACCCGTGCCCTGTCCGTGTTACAGCGCATCCAGCTGACGGCCACGACGCCCAGCACCTCCGCCGTGCGCCTGGAGACAGGCGCGGTGGAGTTCGAGCTGTCCAACCGCGTGCAAAACGTGCCGCAGCCGCATGGACCTCACGGACTGAGGCTGTTTGCGAGGGCACAGGTACAACGCACAAGCACACACGCACAGTACAGCCTTACAAAGCTGTGGGTTGACAGAGAACTATTGACAAACTATTATCTATTTATTTATTTTTTAATTGCACAATATTGCTTTTAGTGTACGTCTTTTATTATTATTATGTCTTTCTTTTCTTGATTATTCAGTACTGTGCGCATTAAATGCGAATGAAGTTCTACTTGTCAACCTTCTCTACATAAGATTTATTTTCAGCCTATGTAAATTTATACGTCTGATTAACTTAAGAACAAACTTGAGTTTACAAAAGCTCAGAATTCTGTCTTTTTTACTCTCTTTGATTCAATCCTCATGTTGTCGTATTTTAAAATGAAATTCTCCTTATCTGATTCAAATGTAAGACCACTACGGTCTTCAAGCAATTTACTAATTATTATATAATAATTTAAATATATAACTAATAAATGCGATGAATAGAATAATATTTTATAATATATATAGAATAATATTTTATATATTATATAAAATATTACTCTAAAATAAATATATTAAATTAAAAAAAATCAATCAATGCATTTATTTGACCTTTACACGACGCTTGATAATTTAATGTGAGGGATGGCACTGTCCATATGAGTCCAAAGAAGTCATCGTTCATATTAATAGTTGCTATGAAGCAGCCACAGCAATATACAACTACAGGAAAAATGGAAAAATCTGTCATGTATACCCGCTAAGGAGGATAAATTGTATTTTAAATAGACTAATATAATTTAGAATAGTTAACTATTAAGCATTGAAGTACAAAATATCCCCTTGGGATACCCCAGATACCTAGTCGCCCCAATCAGAGACACCCTCATCCTCGCCAAATGCTTTGCTACAGTCAACCGTAATAATAATGACAAACTTTTATTTAATTTCTTGCCGAATATCGGCAGTCTCCCTTAACCCTTTTAGTGCCAACGAGCGCCGTCGCGCTGCTCTCGCTAGTTGTGAAAAATGCCAGCGTCGCGATAGCGTTATTTTTCACAGTTCACTCTGTTTCTGTAATTTTCTTGTCAATAATTTCTTTGTTTTTATTATCATAGTATAAAATCTACTGAAGAGAATGTTGAAAAAATTATGAATATTGTTATATTGTAATGGAAATGGTGAATATTTGTTTGTTCATATAAATTATCTATAAAAATGCATCTTTTTAACAGGCATTTTAAAAATATTTATGGCACTAAAAGGGTTAAGGAACTGCGTCTGTGACTGTATTGGTATTGCGTCTAGGTCATACTGGACGCAGATAACCATTCCAAACAAGTTAATAGAACATTTTATATATCTATATATATTATTTCTGTATTGTCTAGGTGGACGTTAATCTAAGTTTGGGACAACTGATACGCAACGCCATGTTTGAAGAAGCTGAGCCGGAATTTCAGCAGTACGCGTTCTTTAACACCAGAATAAGTAAATATCCAGAATTACTCATCCAGTTTTAATCAAGATTCGATCTCCACAAGCTTTCCTGTTTCTCAGCGTTAGCAACGTGATGGATCATCAGCTGGACCTACTAATAACGCCTTGCAAAATTTATATAAGGATGCCATTTCTTTCTAGCAATGCGCAACGCGTTCCAAGAAGAGATAGTCTGCGAGGAGGACAAGGAGGTGGTACTGATAACCTTGAAGCGGCCGCTGGTGTACATCCAGCCCGTGGCCGTGGATCGCGCAATCCTCGTGTGGCTCAACTACAAGAACGCTTACGAGTACTGGACCGAAAAGCGCATGAATCTGAATAAGGAAGTGCTGGCCGCCACGCAACAGGTTTTCGAAAAGGTACCTTTGGGCCGAGGTTTAAGATTATATGAAGTAATCCTGGTTGAATTGGAATTTCCTATAAATATTTTATGTAGGTACAACTGACGTCTAACATAACAACCCCGCACTTGAGCACGCTGTTCCTCCAGCTCAACGTGGACGACATCGGTATATGTCTGCCGCTCAACCAGCCACCTCTGGTGAGTTAAATAATAAAATAGTTTTATTTAATTTTACTTGCCGCAGTATCTGCTATAATAAAGTAATAGTTTACAAATGTTGATAAAATATACAAGTGGCGCTTGTATCTTGTTGCCCAGGCGACGTGGGGTCGCGGCGTGTACGAGCTGGAGTCCCGCGGCGCGGTGGTGGTGACGCTGGAGAGCACCAGTATTTCTGCCTGCAGCTCGGGCTCACTCGTAAGCAAGGGGCGCTTCGTAGGGTTGTGTCTGCGTTTTGCGGATGACTTCGAGGCCTCGCTGGACGACTGGAAGCCCGATCCCGGAGAGGCCTGTATCAACGTCTGCTGCGTGTCTGAGGGCACCTATGAAGTATGCAGCCGGACCACCGCAGCTAAACATAACGGTATATTTTTTGAATGTATTATTTTTTTATCCTGATAAATAACTATTATATATGTATATATTTTAGAAAATGCCAAATGGTTTTTGAACGTTTCCTGGCAAATGGAAGGCGTGGATATACACCTGGACGTTAACGTGGGAAAACAGCTCTCGGCGCTCGGACACACTCTCACTATGCTGACCGGTAAGGCTCATTTAAATTGGAAATCAAACATCCTACAGAAACGAAATTATTTTTTTTCTGCGGTCGTTCCCAGGCTTCGAGGAGGAGGATCCGCTGAGGATGGAGTATGAGAGCGACCCGGACGACGAGGCCGACGACTGCAAGGGCTCCCGGGAGAGCGTAGTTCTGCGGCGCAAGTGCACGGAGCACCTGCCGGCCTTCGTGTTCGACCGACGCCTGGACGCCCGCGCGCGCTGCAAGCTGGTGGAGCAGGAGCTGAGCGAGCAGGCGCGTATCGTGGACGACCTGCGTGCGCTGGGCGCCTCGCACGCCACCGTGCAGCTGGAGCTGAGGCGCCTCAGGGACCTGGAGGCGCTGGTCTTCAAGGACTTCCGCAGGTCGGTTTGAACGATGTGTCGTCCTGTGCTGCGTAGAAGTGTGCGGGCCGAGCCTTGAGAAAATTATTTTGTTTAATAACACGACAAACTAAAGCTTACAAAAGATATATAATGTCTCTCTACTTGCATAATACGTAACTATAGACGCAAATTTAAAAAGAAATTCTGATGTTTATTGTCTTTTAAATCGATTATGAACTTTCATACACAATTCCGTATTAGCGTATAACTAATAACGCTGTGTATGTGTAGAGACATGATCCAGAAGCTCCGTCGTCAAAGCGTGCGGGCGAGCACCATCACAAAAGGCAAGCTGGGCCTGGGCTCCAACCGTGCCCACTCCTTCGTGGCCCCCGTGCCCGCTGATTACACTCATCCCGTCTTCGATCAGTTAGTAAAACACTTTACTGTCTTTCTTCAAAACTCTTTGACTGAATCAAAAACTTGTTAAAGTACAGAGAAATCAGTAAATTACATAAGTCATAGGATTGTACTATGTGTGTTCAGAGCGCCGTCGCCGTTGGGGTCGATGGGTATGTCGGGATCGCTGGGGTCCATGGCGGCTCCCGAACTGGCCGAGGCCGCCGACGCGCTGCTGCTGCCTGACGAACGTCTTGCGGATATCATCGAAGGTGCTTCTTGGAGCTCCGTGGACAGTGACCCCCTCGCTGGTACGTAACATCGACACAGATGTCGATTACAGGATCTCAGTATATAAAGTTTTCTCAAACATTCTTGGAAATTAGATTATTGTTTTGACAACCTCCTTCGAGATAAATCGAAATTGCTGAACTTTTAAACAGCGGCCGGCAAAACTGCTATTTTTCGAAATAAAATATATGAAAGTATGAAAATTTTAAATTTTTCGTATTTTTAAATCCTGAGCATTATGTGAGAAAAGCACTTTACGAGCCTTAACCGTATTTATGGACTCACTTATGAGTGCGTCGGATAACAATTGCACGATCGTCCAACTGAGACCCCTTTTGCCGGCCGCTGCAGTAATGCATTTGTGTGTCCTAGCCGTGGCGTCCGGTCCGTCTCGCTCGTCGTCCCTGCGCGGTCCGCGTGCGGGCGCGCCTCGCGCGCGCGTGACATTCGGCGGCGGAGGGGGGGAGGGCGCCTCGCCCGGGGGGGGCTGGGCCGCGCCCGCCGTGCAGCGACAGACCTCGCTGCCCGCGCCCTGGCCGCCGCACATGACGGACGGGGAGACACTCGATGCAGCCGCGAGGTACACGCGCCGGTCTATACAGTCTCTCCCGAGGCTCGCACTCGAAACGTAACCGATGATTTTATTCTGTCCAGCTCGCCGGTGGAGCCCCCCGGCCCGAGCCAGCAAGAGGGCAAGCAGAGCAAGACGAAGACCTCGGAGCCCAACATCGACTTCGAGCTGGACGTGAAGGTCCACATCGACAGCGGCAAGTGCGTACTGCACACCAAGGAGTCGGTGCGCGACGACGACGTCAAAATGTGAGCTCATTTAATTATTAAAATATCAATGATTAATGTCAGCCCAGACTATTTAATAAAAATAATTGTATATTTAGCGGCGCGTCCCGTGCCCGTGCGGGGGAGGCTCGTCGCGCGCGGGGGGCGCCGCCCACAGACCTCACTGTGTTCCAGGTGCCCGGTCTCGTGCTCAAGGTTGGACGAACTATTAATATCATAACATAACGTAGTGAAATATGGAAACCTAGAATATTTACTAGAAGAAATAGATAACTAGAACACGCTTTAATTATGCAACTATGAAATTTCAAAGGTACACTACGAATCCAAAACCTTGACGGAGGAGTCCGTCTCCCCGCAGTCGATACCCCCCGTGATGAGCGCTAACCGAAAGGTGGGCACAAAGAAGGCGGCATTGTTCGCCTGGATCACTCTGCAGAGCATCCCCGAGGAGACCATCATCAGTCCGCACATACTCGACTTCCTCGAGCAAACCCTCGAGCCCATTCCCACCAAGGCTTCCTTCACGGTTCCCATTCCCGGTACGTTCAAGTGGAATGAAGAAATTAATTAGGTGTTAATCGAATGAGTAATAATATAATAATTCTCATTCAGAGGACGCTGCTCGCGCGGCGGGCGCTGGGCTGGCGGGGGGAGGCGCGGAGGGCGAAGGCGCCTCGTACGGCCAGTACGTGTACGCGTCGTTCCCGGTGGACGTCATCGTTCACTTCAGCACGCGGCCGTCCGCCTTTCGCTTCAGCTGCTTGCCTGCATCGCGCGTCGAGTGTCTCTTGCAGCTGCCCAGCCTGCAAATCGTCTTCAGCTCCAAACGCGCCTCCGACGAGTTAGTTCCTTTATTTTGCCTTTAAAAAATATACTCTGCTGTTTAATATTAAACGTCCGTATCTTCAGGGAAATGGAGGAGCCTGCGATCGCGATGGGAGGTCTAAGCGTGACAGGGTGCCTGGCAGATTTTTCCGTCTACATCTTCCATCCCTACGGCGGTAAAAAGTCCAGCATCAAGGAAGCACAGTGGTCGCCGTTGGCCGACACCGAGCGGAAGGACTCACTCTCTATCAACGTAGAATTCGTCAAGTTCCACCTCTCCCGATTCAGGAAACTAGATTTAAAGACAGATCAGGATCATTCCAAGGCGACCGTTAGATTTTCGAGTGAGTTTATTATATGTTTGTTGATATTTTAAAAATTATACTTTTATATTTTATGATTATATTATATTACATACCTATTAACTTCCAGCAATCGTGGACGTGGGCTCGGCCTCGTTCAAGTACGACATGCGGCGTCTGAGCGAGATCCTGGCATTCCCGCGTGCCTGGTACAGAAGGAGCATCGTGCGGAGGCTCTTTCTAGGAGACGTCAGTCTACACACACATACGCATGCGCACACGTACGTTTATACAGTTATAGTAACAGTGTTAATATATACATACATATATATTTGAATTCTATACATCTAGAAATGCTAATTTATAGAGCCTCGAGCAATGTGCCGGCGTCTCCGGTTCTACCTCAAAGAGAGAAAACGAAATCTGCCGAACCCCAAAAACCTAAAGGTACGTCACCCTCTAGACGGACTCGTCCGGGTGTGAACTCCGATCGAAACGATAACACGAATATACACCTAGACGGCGAGGCCGCGGCCGCGTGGGAGACGCTGGTGCTGTTCGCGGTGAACTTCGAGCGGCTCAACGTGCACATGAACATGGGCAACGTGATGGGCAACGTGAGCTGGCAGGCGCGCTCGCTGGGCGCGCGCGGGCGCCTCAGCATCGGCAGCGCGCGGCGGCGCTCGGTGGCCGGGCGCGTCGCGCTGGGCGGCGCGGCGCTGGAGGCGCGCGGCGGCATCGTGGGCGGCGCCATCGCGCTCGCGGCCGCGCGCGCGCACGCGCTTCTGCAGCAGGAGCCGCCCGCGCATCGCGCCGCCGCCAGCCTCGCCGCGCTCGAGTTGCGCCTGGAGTACATGGGCGCGCCCGCGCTGCTGGCGCGACTCAGCCGCCTGGCCGCCGTGCTCACCGACCGCTGGCGGGGCGCCGACGGGGAGGGGTACGCCCGGCCTCCGAATCTATCGATCGAGTAGGCTTTTATTTCGTTGTATTGCTGATCCCGTTGCTCTCGCAGACGGCCGGCCACGATCCTGGCTCACAGCACCCTGAGCTGGCGCCAGCTGCAGGTGGCGATGTCTCGCAGCACCACCCCTGAGTTACTCAAAATGCAGCTCAAATTGGAGGAGTTCTTCACTCAGCAGTTCAAGTCGGGCAAGCGAGTTTTCTCCTCCCTGCACGCCCCCGTCGGTTACGGTGCCAGAAGAGAGAAGAGGGAGCGTAAGTTGAGACGATACACTTACCTCGTATATCGTTTGAATGACTCGACCCCGACCGAGGTATTCTAGCACTTCTTGTTATCTTAAAATGAATATTCATACCTACCCTTCATCTTTACTTTCGCAGCCTAAAATAAAAATCTTATAATCGTGCCATAAAATAATAAAACGGATGCTCCTTCCCAGAGACGTCGGGTGTCCCGGGTGCTCCGGGGGCTCCCTGCGGCGGCGAGGCGGCAGCGGAGCTGCGACACCACCGCCACTGGCAGCGGGCGCTGCAGCTCGTGGCGCTGCGTCCACCCCCACACGGTACGAAAGCATGTGACAAGCTCACGTTAACATGGACACACCAAAACTTTAATTACTGCTTTTGTGCAGGGACGGTGTTGGGCGGAACGCTCGAGCTCCAGGGCTGCAATATTTCTCTGGCCTGCTTCCATGGGAACAGTCTCAAGGCAAAGTCTTGGGCGCTGTTCAGTCTCAAGGACCCCTGTATCAGCTTCACGACGGAAGCACAACAAATACGCAACGAGAATGGTACCATTATTGCGAAAAGTTTATCTTTAATCCAAGAAAAATTGGTTGCACGTCCTTTTCCTTTTTGTAGGCGAGTTAGAAGTGCACGCAATTCAGTCGCTGACGGCATCCCTGGGCGGCGCGGCGTCAACGGGGGCGGGGCCCGGGGCGGGCCCGGGGGCGGGGGCGGGGCACCAGTCCCTGGGCACGGTATGCCGCATGACGCGCACGGTGCTGTTTCCTCCCCAGTTCAAAACGCTGCACGAATGGTTCCATTACGCCTTCGCGGACAGCGAAATCGACGGTATCCATCATGTTTATTTAAGGATATTAATATCTGTATAAAATGGTCATCTTCTAAATGAGCTTTTATGTCAGCCATCGATCAGTTCCCATCGCTGGAGCGCGAGGGCGGGGCTGCGGGCGGGGCTGCGATGGGGGCGGCGCCCGCGGGGGGGAAACCGCCGGCCTCGCACGTGCGGGAGGTCATCTTTGCGTTGCCCGCCCTGCAGATGCATCTGCGCACCAAGCACCAGCAGCGGCACCGGGCGCCCACGGACCACGGTGCGGCCGACTTCATACCGACGGGACTACGTTTTCATAGGGATACATTAAATTATTATTTTGTGATATGCAGACGACAAGCCGGTAGTGGAGTGCAGCTTCATCACGGAGTTCGAGGACCACATCTTCGTGTCCGTGGACGCAGAGGCCTTCCTTTTCCTCCACGACCTCATCTCGTCCTACATCAAGGAGAAGGATCGATTCGTGAGCCGCGTTCCGAGAGGTCATATAAATAAAACATTAATAAAGAACTTTAAATAAAAACATCCCGTTATCAATCAGATGCCGGGGCGAGCGGGCGCGGGCGAGGCGAGCGCGCCGCAGGACTACCGCGACTACCTCTGCCACACCTGGCACCTGGAGCCCACGGTGCGCCTGCTGTCCTGGGCCGGCAAGTCGATCGAGCCGTACGGCGTGGACTACATCCTCCAAAAGTTGGGCTTCCGACACGCCCGCACCACCATCCCCAAGTGGGTACAGCGTGGCGCCCTGGACCCGGCCGACGCGTTGCTGGCCGCCGCGCTGCTGGCGCTCGTGCGCCTCGTGCCGCAGCCGCACAGACACTG
Source organism: Mechanitis mazaeus (assembly GCA_959347395.1). Classification (NCBI taxonomy): domain Eukaryota; kingdom Metazoa; phylum Arthropoda; class Insecta; order Lepidoptera; family Nymphalidae; genus Mechanitis; species Mechanitis mazaeus. The sequence goes on from OY365743.1 coordinate 15,296,318, forward strand.
ACCTTCCACTCTATACGGAGACATCGTCGCCGAGACTTAGCTTCATTGTAGAGTTTATACATTTAGACACAGTTCTGACTGTAGTACTCGACTTTTTCCCGCCCGCGTTAAGTATCCTCGACTTAGACTATTTTCAAGTTCGATAATGATTTTGTGTAAAGTACAAAGCCTTAAAAACTTATTAAATACGCTCCGATATTATAAGATTTATTTGTAGTTTAAGTCTACGTTGATTGTGATTTGATCGATCGTCAGTAGGAGGGGAGGCTCTCGTTCCACGGTCGAGGCCTAGTAGTTATAGTTCTAGCGGAGCCCTACGGGGGAGCCGTAGCGCGGTAGCTGTTAATTGAACGACTTTTTAATTATTAATGACACAAATAGAAATGTTATTCCATTATCGCGATTTTAAATTATTAAATATAAATTATTGAAATGTCTGTAACCCAAAGAATGTGATTGATATTAGAATGTTTATTAAAATTGCAGTTTTTTATATAATTGTAACTGTTTTTAGAGAATTAAACAATATTTTGTATCATCTATTATAAGTTATAATATTATTTGTATATTTTAATGATGGGATGTAATTATTATCAAAGTTTAGTGTTGTGTCGGATATATTTTATTACAGGTGATTTGTAAATAATGAATGTGATAATAAAAAATGGAATACTGTTGGTGTGTTGTCAATTAATACGATAAATAGCAGCAGAATAATTTATTTCTAGATAAAAACAACAATAATGCATATAATATTAAGTGATTTTAATATTACAATAACAAAAATCTATAGAGTGAATAGATAAAATAATTACTAATTTTATATAAATATGAACAAGATATAAGAGTGTTTTAAATATAAGACAAATAATTTACAATGAAAGATTTACATTTATTTCTTCATAACTAAATTAGTGTAATGAAGTAAATTAAAACAAAATACTTCAATCTCATTACTTTAAAATAAGTATTAAACAACATGACCTATAAAACTGCTGCTTTTGGAATTCAGTACAAAATTGTGCCGTTATGTAAATTATTTATAATAATAATCATTTCATAACATTAGGATTTTTTCTTCAGAAAAAAAAACTAAAATAATGACTGTATTTATTATTCAAATATATATTACTTCAAAATAACACAAACATTACTTACATAATATTAAACAAATGCAAAACAAACAAAAAATAATGTTTCTTCTTATCACTAGCGTATGTAAAAATGCAATTTAAAGGCTCAAATAAGCGACAGTATTGCGATCTTGTTAACTCTACGGTACGTATATACGATTTCATGTCGCTGTTTTATTTCTATTTACCAAATATTGCAAGCTTCGTGAAGTGACTATCGCGTTTCATAGCACGAGTAGGCTTAGCCCTTTCATATTAAACACAGCCATACATAACATCTATATATTTGACAAGGCGACAGCCATTTTAATATCGCATAGAGAACACAAGCTCCTCACACATATACAGATTCACATAAAAACTCGTGAATACAAAAATATCTTCTCGGCGGCAAGCGGTCGCAGTGGTGGAAAGTGGGGGTGGGTATCAATTCATTGAAAAGTTCTGCGTGAAGTCGTACTCGATGGTGGGAATGACAGTCTGCACGAACTTGAGGAACACGATGAGGTAGGAATGCACGCCCAGCGCGCCACCGCTCTCAGTTACTGTCTCGATAATCTTCTTCATCACTTCAGCATGCCTGGTAAATGAAGGTGTATCTTTATTACATGTAGCTAGTTACATGTTACTCATAATACGAGTTGTGTGTGTACCTGCAAGGGTGCACCGAGGCCATACTGGGCCCAGAGAGGTGCGGATGAGTCTCCATGGTGACTGTTTTCTTGGCGTGGTCCTGCGACACATCCTCGTACATTGCCTCCACGCTCAGAAGATGACGCTCCTATAAGCCATAACAATTATGCTAAAATTTCACTAATCAATTTCGTCTTGTTACATTTGTGTTTAAGGTATTTCTTAGTTTATATTTAAGTAGGATGGCAATAAAAAAAAGAACTTATACACACAAATAAATGGTAGTTTTTATGAGACTCATTAAAAGCTATCACTCACCTCATCATACCCTATGAGCCACAGTCGCGGCGTCTGATAGTACTTATCATAAGTGATGTGCAGGTCATAGGTCCTTGTCTTCACTATCTCGTCTCCGTCTGTGTGTTTGTGTGCTTTTTCCTTAGATGGTTCCTTGCGGGTTGTGAGTGCTGTAGACTGGCAGATTATTTAAGACTGAGGATAGTTTTTAAATGTTTTTTAAGGTAGAGATTTCATAAGCAAAAAATAAGAATAAAAAAAGAAAGGTAATAATTATATAACATGTATTATATAAGTTATTTCTAAACTGGTATTTCATTCACTATGTCATACGAGATTCCTTGCAAATAGCGACGGCACAACATGCTCTAAACGTAAACCCGATTCATAAATGCACCATGGTATAGCATTAAAAAATTGTGTCCTGTGTGCCACACGGTAATTTAGCTGTTGTTTGGTTGCATTTAACGCACAACATGTTTTAAAATTTTACATTTTCATAATTGATCCATATCAGTCTGTTGTATTAGAGTCAAACAATAAGAACATTTTTTTGAGGTCTACCTTAATAATAATTTAATAAATTATAAACTATAGTGTTAACAAACAGTAATATAAGTTTCATTAATCAGTAAAACAAACACAGGCATAATTGTTGTATTATTGTTTCATAATTAACTCTTAGATTTACTATTTTTAGCATGATAGATAAGATGTACTCATGAGATAGGTATACTCATTTTTATATTAAAATACATATTCACATACCGGGTCCACCTCATCTAGCAGCCCTGACTCCTGGAAATTTTCCATGTCCTCAGCCTCATCATCGTCAGCGTCATCATCGCCTTCTTCCTCCTCCGCGCCCTCGCCATCACTGTCTCCCGCTTCCGCCGCCTCTAATGTCATTTCACATACCTGTTCAAAGTATAAAATTTGCAAAGTAGTACAGATAGGATTAACTGTTGTTTAGCCTTACTTGTTTAGGACATACTTTTTTCCAGATATTTTCAAAATTTATTAGAGAGCATTTCTTAATACAAAATTTATTAAGTATTTAAATATACATATTCCTAAAATATGTTACTTCAATGCATATTATTAGATGTTAGAATAAATATTTAGAATAATGTGTATTATTGTCGTGTGTAAGCAAAATAACCTTTTCTTCCAAAGTGGGTGATCCAGGAGAGGCATAGTGGTGAGTGTCGACCCAGCCTCCATCCTCATCATTTTCATCTTCAATTGTCTTTTCATGTTCATCACAGTATTCAATCTACAATATGAATAAAATAAGAGTGACATTCATTTTCAATAATAAAATAGGCTTTAAATAATTAATAGTTTAGAAAATAATTAAGTTTTACTTGTTTGCAACGTCTGTAGCATGGAACATTCCTAGTTATGAGGAATTGCTTATCAGGTGGCAGGTAGGGCCTGGTTTTAGCTTCTTCCCCCTTGGCCCATTGCCAGGTGGGGCAATGGTGGACCAAGTGGTCCCCAGCAGCCACAAACTCTTCAGGGGTTAACACACCAGTTTCTTGGAATTTGGACTCCTACAATTTCGAAATTATAGAGTAAGAGTAAAAGAATTCCTTTCAATTAAACGAAATAGAAGAATTGAAAAGAAAATTTCAGATTAAAAAAAAACAGAAAGAGAAGATCTAATTATCGGTAACTTTTATTATGATTGAATTGCTCAAACCTTCAAAAATTAACAATAATTCACACAAAAGAACAAAGGACAACTATACTACAACCACTAGTTTTTCTTATACAGTCCCATATATTAAAGACATACAATATACAACACACACGAAGTTTAAAAATTGACCTTACCAAAATAAATTTGATAAAATATTTACAATTAAATGCAATACCTTCAAAACGGGCGTCAAGTATCCCGCTACCCCTAAGGCGGTTCCTTTTACTGTATTTATTACACTTTGCATTCTTAGATACTTACAGATTACTACTAAATGAAAAAGAAAATGAGCAATCTGTAATATATTTGTATTAATTTTTTATAGTGAGATCAGTATTTTATTAATAAATCGCAGCTGTATCAACGAACAGTATTGCAACGCAAATTGAAATGACTTAAATGTTATAACTTAAATTTGACATTGTGAATTGTGTCCAACTTTAACAATAACGATATGACAAACTTATTCATATGTGAATAAATACAGATAGATAATCTTATAGACGAACGGATAAAGTGGCCACTTTTGAAATAAAACAATTATGATATATATGATTAGCTGCGTTGTAGAAAACATGGTAAATTATAAGTTTCTACGTTTAGAAACATGTGTTGGTTGTTCAGTCCGTCAAAAATTCTTTTTTATCTATAAATATATATTCTTGGACTTTGCAATAAAATTTTGTCATGGCTTTGTTGACACCTTGATGTCAATTTTGACATTATACTCGATTTGTTAATGACTAAACCTTTATCTAACTTTACCGTCAATTTCACAAATATTCAATTTTAATATTATACTGCTTTAACTTAAAATAATGTAATTCTGTGTATTGGCACAGATTTATTACAATTATAAACTTTCGATTTATTGCCATGGATGACGTTCTAGATGAAGTTGTTTCATCAGAAGATTTGCATGTAAGTGGTTTCTGTCAATTTTGTTGAGTGACTCACACTGAATGTATTGTTTTAATTCGTATTACTTTGTATACGTAGAAGTTCGAGAAGGTATTCCATGAACAATTGCATCAGGGTAAAGTTACACCCAAAGCACAATTTGAGTACGCCTGGTGTCTCGTACGCAGCAAATATGCCACCGACATTAAAAAAGTAAGTTAAATAAATTAACTGTAGAATTATTATGCCACTGCATTTTTTTTTCTGAAAATATCATGTTCTCTCCTTTTCTTTTCTTATTATTGTATCCTTAATAAACACTCCACTTAATTGACCTATCATATAACAATTGTGAATATGCTAAGATGAAAAAAAAAACTTCTGGTACATAACTTAGAAATTTGTTTTTTTATTTATAGGGTATCCTCCTTTTAAAAGAATTATTTAATTCACATGCAGAGGGTAAAAGAGATTACCTTTTTTACCTTGCCATAGGCAATGCACGGATCAAGGAATACAATAAGGCATTGCACCATATTAAGAAGTTCTTGGAGATTGAACCAGCTAACCAACAGGTCTTAGCACTGGAGGTGAGCTATTAATTAGATATTTGACTACTTTTAAATTGAAAAAAGTAATACTTTTGAAAAAACTAAGATTTGTATATAAATTTTTCAATTAACCTAAGCTTGTAATTTTTAATATATATATTGTAGAGTGTTTCAACTTGTGCAATTTTTTCCTATATAGTTTGTTATTTGGTAATAATAAAATTTCATTCATACAAGAAATACCATCAAGAAGAACTGATAAATTATAATACATTCATTATCCATAACATAGCATGCAGATGAGATACCCCCCGCTCTTTGTTGTCAAAAATATTTAACAAGTGACTCAGCTTATTTACAAAAGATACATACAATTTTATAAAGTATAACTGTTTTGGCGATTATTCAATTGTTTTGTAAAAATGCGTATTGATAAAGAATTAAATGAATTCAATTTTTTTTTATCAAAATCAGCAACATTGGATTAGATTTATCTATTTTATATTTCTATACTAATATTTTATTTAATATTCTATAAATCTATACTAATATTCTATATGGGAAAAGTTTGTTTGTTTGTAAGATTATTTCTGATTATAATTGATTACTTTATTGCTTTTAGCTTTTATCCTAGCTAATAAAATGGTTAGTGTGCAAGTAGACCCGCTAGTAACAGCTAGTATAATATTAATGATTTTATGTTATTGCTCAAACTTACTTTTTTTTTACATTAAAATCATAAAATAATGCAATAAACATGTAGACACAAAGCCGTTACAGGTGGTACATTCTATATGCCTTTTAAGTCATATATAAGGTCTGTCCTTAAGATATCAATGGTATTATGGACATAATTAGATACCCCTTCATATTCTTATGAAAAGTGCATGTATATGATGTCAAAAAGTATGAAAAAAACAGTATGTATACTTTATAATAGTCATGAATGAACATCATACTATTTATGAATATAATTAATAGATTTAAAGTAAATGTTTACCTTCTGTCTATTTTTGTTCTTATGTACATACACCGACACAACTTCTCATATATAGTTTCTTTCCTACCTTAGCAATAAGGCTGCCAAATTTGTATAATTTTTTTTTGTTTTTTATTCATTTGTGTTTCCAAACTCCAGCGTCAGATTAACAAACGCATGGAGAAGGAGGGTATGGTGGGTATAGCCATGGCGGGAGGCGCAATGTTGGTGATGGGTGGGCTTGTAGGCCTCGGGATAGCCATGGCCTCGAGGAAATAGCATCTAGCCTTCCTGTGAGTATCTTGATATTTTATATAAATAGCAAAATTTACTTGTCTGTTAATGCCAATGCAGCTAAAAGTGCATATTAATAATTGACAGTACTAGAGCAAAGATTCTGGTAAATGCAAATTTGCAAAAAAATAACAAGATGCAATAAAATTTTTTTGGAGGTAAATATTTTACTTACAAAAAGAAAGTGGATTATAGAGATTGCTCATTAGAAATAAGAGCATTAGCAGTTTTTGCTGCATTGGCATTAGCAGACAAGTACTCAAATTAAAATGTTTCCATGAAGATTAAAATTTAAATAAAAGTGCACCAAGTGCAGCTTCCCTTGATGATAGATTTTTAAATTTGCAGAGTGAACGCTCTGGTCGGCGTTCATTATCTTCTGACAAAGAAGAAGGGAGCCACAGACTAGCAATGCACCATAAGTCAGCTATTAACTTCTTTCTATATTTGGTATATGTACAAATAATCTTCTTAAATGCTTTTAGATGTGACTTATTATTTATCTAATAAATTATAGTTCTCTTAAGTAAATAGTATATCAATATATTTTCTAAAGGCTTTATGCTTTACTAGTTAGATATTTGAGGCTGTATTCCATTAGATCAAAAATGCAATTAGTATGTGTTGCATTCTTTAAGTTATTTAACTATAAAAAAAGAATTATTTTATATAAGTAAGATAAGAATAAATTTTAATTTAATATTGTTGTTTTGTTACAAATATAGTGGAAAGGGTATTGAATCAGTGTTTAAATCGACCCTCGTTCTGTGGTGGTACCACCCATCCCAGGTAGAGAAACTGGTACCACCACTATATAGCAATAAAAATGTAGTAAATATTCAATGTTCTTATGTCTTTTAAACTTTCTATACCCATGATTACTATTATATATAATTATGAGGCTGTACTCACGTAAAAACTATCGGAATTTACCCAAATAAAGACCCAGAATGAGTTCGAAACTAGTCGGCAATTACAGCAGTATAATTATAAAGAATATGTATATTTGGAGAAATACAAACAACAATATCGAAACAATTATTATTTATTATCTCGTTTATAATAATGTAGTGAAGCATACATCTAGTACACTAGTGTACTTGGCGAAGGCGCGGCAATCGTGAATATTAAAAAAATAATCTGCTTAATAATTACCAATAGAGAATTTATAAAGTAGTAGTAATTAAAATGACCTGAACACCTCGTACATAACAGTGAGATAAATAAATGATTAGGTACGATATAAATAGTATATTTACTAACGACACAGAAAAATATTTTTGTTATTTTGTTTAAATATTTTACTGTTTTGAATGTAATATGAAAGGTTCTGAATATGAAATGAAATATAATATGAAATTCTGGAACATGACATTAGAATAAATCTTTTAACTAACAACTACAGTACAGAAAAATTTAATAAAACGAATGACATTTTGAACACTACAGTAAACAATCATTTACTAAGTAATATAACACAGCTTAAAAATAAAATAATTATACAAAAATGCATCAAACAAAGACGAACATATGAGAAATTAAATCCAGTCCTTCATCTTAATACAATATGAGCACAATAATATGGGACATTCAAATATATTTCAACGTTGAAGAGCTAAAACGTCCAGGCAAATTAGTAGGAGCAAAATAATCTTATGAATCTAATGAGGTATAGTCGGGTGACTAAAATATAGAAGAGTTGCTAATATAGAACTTTGAAAGTTCAAAAGGTAACTAAACATACTTTTTACACAATACTAAGAGCATAATGATCGACTTATAGTCCTAATTATGATAATTTCTTCACTGGTATATAATATAGTATAATCAACAACGTCGGGGCGCGCTACGTCACAGACTATAACAACATTGAGTGGTGAAGCAGTAACATATCTATCGAGTTTAACTTGTGCTTTAACTCTGTTGTAGGCTTATGTATTATAATATGAATTTGTGCCTTATAAGTAACATTAGCGACGCCCCCTATATTAAAATCGTGGTATGCAAAATTGTGTCCTGAAAAAATATATATTTCTTAATCACATTCTGGTAACTGACTATTGTAAAGTGTACCGTGCTTTAACGTCTATTTATCTGTTTATAATCTAAATAAAGAAGTTTTTCTTCTTCTATAACATAATGTAAAAAATAAGCACACCTGTATCTAAACAATCAAAACTTATGTACAGTCAAAAAAATAATTACTTACTATGGCAACACCGATAACTGTCAACTGTCAAAAAGGTTGTTTATGAAAACCGAAGTGACGCAACCGTCGTAACCTACCACACCAAAATAAAATCGATCAACCCGTACCTACACTAACATACAACGTAGTCGCGTTGACAACGCTCCCATTATTACATAAAAAAAAATTTAAATGCTTCACCTATTGCTCTAAATTCTTAAATAATGTGAAATCTAACGTTCGGGAGGTAAATATTTCTGTGACTCGCTTACATAATATCTTACCATACACTAAATAACTATAACATTGTACTCTAAAAAATATGTATAATTATCGAAGGCTAATATGAGATTGTAATCACAGTATTTGTTATTCGCGTAACGACCAACGAGCCCACTGTAACTGACTGCGACCACAATCAGCGGCACCGAACACCCTTATTTACACCGTCCCAAGGCAACATCAAGGTATACTTTATTTATTGCTTTTGTTTCTATCTGTTTATCATTATGTACTTTACATATCACCACATGTTTATTATATACAATGCATCATTACGACTTCTAAACACGCCCAATTTGAACTTTAATTCACGATTCCCTGAAAAATTATATTCAGTCTCAAGGCAGTAGATGTTGAATTTTAAAATTCTCGTAATGTTTTATTTATAAAACGATATATAAAATCCGAGATTCTTAAACGCGCATTGATAAATATTTATAGGTTTCAAGCTCTGTTAAATTTGTTCGTATACAAAGATATTTTTGTTTTTCCTAAATATAGGTGCATATCGATATAACTTTATATTTTACACCTACGGTCGTGACAGTCTAATTTTTCTCTAGTGAGTGCGCTATCTATAAAAATAAAATGGTAGAGACAATATCTACGGGCGGCTCTAACGGCCGCCAAGAGTCGCGTAATATTTACCTACGATATACTCTATATAGTATATATAAATGCATAAAACAACAGTTATTATATCTATAAATTGTATAAAATATTAAATAAAATCTATTGAAGTGAGGTAGATGGATGGAATTTCACAATTTGTGTGGATTTTTATTTATAACGTCGCCTTATTGGCCCGAATGTTGAGGTAGTTGGATGGAATTACTATGTAAGCGGCCCTACGCAGTGTCAGGGACCTTACACATACGATAAAAAGTTACTACTCACTAGTTACATACTACTAAACAATCTCACGAGTGACGAGTCGACGGCAAACTAACGTGTACGCGGATCTCGCTAGGACTTCGGTACTGAAGAGTCGGGACTCCTAGAGGGTTCTAAGACACCGGGCGGCGCCTTCCGAAGAGGACGCTCGCCCGCCCCTGTGCTTAATTCTAAATATACATTACACCGGTCAATGGCACCAACGATATTCCACGGGTCAACAACAAAACCGTTTCAAACGAATCAGCTAATGACATAACATAACACTCAAGCACCGTCTGAAAAACCAACGAACTTTAGCAACAGTTTCACTCTCACACTAAGCTAGGTCGCCGACTGCATTTCACGAGGCCTCGTGGTCATCGTCGGCGAGTTGTCGCGGCGGGGCCTGTCCCGCGGCGCGCTCGTCGTCGTAGGGCTTGCCGTAGTAGTCGGAGTCCTTATCCAGGGAATCCTTGTCGGCGTCGTCGCCCGCACTGTCGGCGCGCTGGCGCTCCTTGCCAAGGTCGAGCGGTTCGTCGACGTCGCGCGTGATGTCGGGCTTAGCCATGTTGTCGGTATATTGGCGTTGCATCTGCTTGAGGAACCGCTGGTGTGCCAGCGTAGTGGGCGGCGGCGGCAGCGAACCCATCTGTGGGGACGGCTCGTCGTACGTCTTCCTGTCGATGTGCATTGCGTTCATCTGTTGTAACTTGGCTGCGTTCATCCCTGAAAACGACGTTGGGTAAATTATATATCATATCCCAATAAATTATAAAACGTATTCAGATTGGGTTTGTGAATTCTCGTTCTGTTATTACCGAAAACATTTTCTCCGATGTACTGTAGGTAGGTGTCCAGTATGGCAGATCCGCCGCCGAAGCCCGGCGGATATTCGTCGTGCTTCAGGCCGGAAAGCCCATGTGGCATATTTTCTATGGTTTTAGCCGTGAGCGCTCGCACCGCGGGCACTTTAGTGATCGTCGTGTTTGCCAAATTGTTTATATCTGAGACGAATATACAAATTGTAAGCAAAAGTCAATAAACTAGATATATTACATGGTTGTAATCAGTTTGAGAGGTACTAACGTGGCGGAGAGTGTGGCGATGTGTCCTGGTACTTGGACTGCGACAGGTCGTCGTCGTTGTCTCCGCACAGCGAGCTGTTCTCGGAGGCGGCGGACTTGGCGTCTAGCTTGACGTCGCAGCGTCGTGCGCCCGTGGGGGAGGCGCGCGCTCGAAGCTGCTCCGGGGATACCTTCACGCCCGCCTTCGCGAGCAGTCTACGGCACGAAAAACGCTTTAAGCTACAACAACTATCACATCACGAAAAATTTGTCCACCAAATTAAGACAAGACTTGTAAATATGTAGTTCTTGTCTTCACCGAGTTTCTTTTTTCTACAGCTTGAAATATAAAGTCTGCTCAAATAGTTGTCTTTAGGGTAATATGTGTAATTAGCTAAAGCTTATGAAGTTACTCACTGGCTAGCAAGCTCGGGGTCAAAGCGCGTGGGCATCTGTAGTACAGGCAGGTCCTTGGTGGAGATTCCACGGTGCTGCCGCGACATGTGGGAGTGCAGAGAGTTGCGCGACTTGGCCACGGTACCGCACAGGACGCACCTGGGGAGAAAACGACATTTTGAGACCAAAATTTGCACTTAAAATTTGTTTCGATATTATTGTTATTGAGAATAGAACCAAAAATGTAAAACATAAAATTTATCTTCTTTCAACGCTCACCGATATCCGGGACACACGGTGTGTTTATCTTCGAGATGTGTTCTCAACGTGTGTGCAGATCGGTATATTTTTCCGCATTTTGGACAGGGTCTTGGATCCGTTGCTCTTACACGTAGCAGATCTTGTGTCCGGCGACAACCACCTGAGAAATAACGTAAAATAAGAGTCACATATATTTGTAACGAACTTTAGAAGAGTTTATATTAATTAATAGGCTTACCTGAACAGAAAAATGACAGAAAATATCAATTTTAATGTTGTTAGTTGTGATGTGATTTGAACGTTTGTAGTTAAATCAAAATGCATGATGTCTACTTTGTAGTTTTATTGTTTATAATTCGTATAAGCAGACAATTTTCTTCGGGTAAAAATTAAATTATTACGTATATCGTATCACTAATACAATCGCAACTAGAACCGTTTACTCACATTTAACATTTGGTTATCTGCATGACTAATTATATTATTGTACGCTTAAAAATATTTATGTTATAAAGATATACGACATTGCCTCTGAGGCGTCAGGAACAATTTTAACTACTCGCTAAGTTTTACCAATATTATATTCGTCTCGGAGATCCTTGTTATTTTCCTATCGCATATATTTTAAAGGCTGTACTATGGGCGACACGTGGCATTGAAGGTATTGTACACCTAGCAGTCTTTACGCGAAGGCTATATTATATTGCACAGGAGTTTATATAACAACAACTGCGCTGATTCTCTAGCACTAGTTATATTTCACATTAAAATTACCTCCTTAGCGAAGGCTAATAGAATCCAAAATTATGAAACTAATACTATAAGCTGTTAGGTTCCGTACCTCACTGAAAGTAGAATTCGTCTCGGGATAAAAAAAGCAGGATATAAAAAAGCGTTATACTGAAAAAAAAACCACTATAAGCTACAATTAAAATGTATGTATAAATGCTTATTGTAATTTATAATCTAATTTTCTTTTTACATAAAATTATGTCAAAATATTAATAAATCTATTTGGTGTATGTATTTTTCTTATCCTTTTTTTATATGAAAATATATGCGACTGGAAATGGCTTTTATATACAAGTACAATAAATCCCTCGTAACTCGTCTACTATGACTAGATATGTAATAGATTGTGCTCTGCCTACAGGGCTAAAAGAATTTTAAAAAATAAACCCTATTTGTGGTGAATGTATTAACTATTGCGTTTAAAGGCATTCGTTTTCATTAAAATCTATTTCGTATTGTCTTATCTATGGTCGAAAATATACACGTACAGATCGGACTGCGGTACAGAGGTTGTATATCTAGGCACTTTTCATTTTTAAATTTCTATTTATGTATATATTAGAAAATAATATAAATTAGTTATTTGTACACAATAAATTTTAATATTTCTTTTCTCGGAATACGAATACAATTGATGAACAAAAATTCACTAAAACTCTGTACCGCATGTTGATAACAAGAAAGTGTATGGATTGATTCCTAGTAAATATCTGTAAATTAATAAAGTTGTGCGTCTAGAATGATTGTTATAAATAATTTTAGGAACATAAAAATATATAAAGAGCTTTCTTTTTACATCTAAACATGGAATTAGGAACGCAATGACAGTTACAATAAAACCTAAAAAGCAACAATGGAAGTTACAGACACATTCAGGAAGTAAAGAATGGTCGTCTAATACTTGCACTTCATAATCTATCAATGGCACCAATCATCACAAGTTATAATGCGCTTTACAAAACTAATCCTCGGGACATCCTGGGGCTTATTGGACACGATATTATAAACTATAAGGTCTGAGGGCGCAGCACTTCATCAACTGTCACTACTCTAAAATCTGGATATCGCATAAATTATTAGTACATTCGGTTCTCGTAAATTTTGGGTCCAAGCGCCACAGGCAATCCCGAGAGTATATACTTAAATGATATCAGTCTATACTACTACAAAAATAATTTTCAGTCGATTTACCCTACTGGTTTATTTGTCGATCGTACGACCTTTACTGTTGAATATGAAAATGCATCGCGGAGATCATCAACTCTGGTTTTTCAGTAACATATAAAAAGCCCCACTCGGAGTTCCGATTCACAGCCGTTTTTAGCAAAATTAGCCGAACGAACGAGTCGCGGCATGGCCCGCGCCGGTCGCGAGACTAACGTCAGTTGGCCCAGCCGCAGCTCCATTTGAGGGTTTTCATCTTTTCCCACTGGCGGCGGTGCTTGATGCGCATGTGGTTGCGGACAGAGTTCGGGTGAGCAAAGTAGCGCGCGCATTCGGCCACGGGGCACACGGGGCTGTCGCGCGGGTAGTGCGCCTCCAGGTGCCGCCGCGCCTGCGCCAGTGACGACAGCGGCGACCCGCACAGCGGGCACTGGAGCCCGCCCCCCTCCAAGTACTTTAGCAACTCGCTTCCTCCGTCCTTCCCCTCGCCGATATCGCCTATCGCCGGCTTTACCAACGCGTTCCGCGCCGCGGCATCTGCAATGCCACCACTGAATTACTTAACGAGAACGGTTGGCAAATCCGACGATCGGCCCTACTTCTTCATTCCCTACCCACGTTCACAATAAACGGTCTAAAAAATATTGCGTTATACTAAATATAATAAACGGTATACAGTTCCGGCGCGTAGTTCCCTACACCGAGTCCGTTGGCACACGAGAGTTCTTCGCCAAAGTGTGGCGGCGCGGGAGCCCCGAGAGTCGAGAGGGCTGCGACGAGGGGAGCGGGGACCTCGGGCGCGGGGGGCGGGCGCTCGGCCACTCGCCTTCTCTAAGAGTTCTGTCGCTGGCGGATACCGTGCGCTTGGAGCTGGTGGTTGATGAGGTAGTGCTTCGTTTTGCACTTCTTGCCGCAGTGCTGGCAAGGGAACCACTGGTCGCGGTCGGTCTGCGAGTGCACATTGAGCATATGCTGGCGCAGGTTGGAGGTGGAGGAGTAGACGCGGCCGCAGAGCGGACACTGCGGCCGGTAGCCCATCGCCGCCCCGCCCGCTAGAGCCGCCCCTGTAACACAGAGGCGGCGGTTAGAACATGTCCGCTCGATGGTCGCTTAAGCGCTACTGTGAGTGTATCGGTCTAGTTCCGCGGACGGGGCGGGCTCGCGCCTCCTCTGCTTTACGCCGTGTATGGAATTCATGTGTATCTGCATGTACTGGCGCGTCTTGAAGCCCTTGCCGCAGACGGGGCACGAGTGAGTCAGCTCTCGCGCCGCGTGCACGTTGAGGATGTGCTGCTTGAGGTTGCTATTGTTGCTGTAGAGCTTGCCGCACTCGGGACACGCGGGCTTGCCGGGCTCACCGTTAGCGAGGCCGGCGGCGAAGGGGAAGCCGTTGGCCTCGCCGCCCGCCCCGCTGGCCCCGCCCCCGCCGCCCGCCCAGCCCGCTCCTGCCGCAGACCACTCGCTGTCAGTCTCGTCTGGCGAGCCCTACCCCCTCCCTCCCGCCTATCTCGGCTACGGCTATCGTTTTAGGGCCCTAATTCACTATTCCGTAGTCTGCATTTTAAAATCATATTTTCAATAAAATAACTTCCATTGTTGCTAGTGACGTTTGGTGAACTATCAGGTTTGAAGGTAATTGTTATTATCTAATGAGTCAGTGGATTAATTACTGGATAGGTTTCATACTCGTTATTTGGTTGTTAGTGTTATTAAAATCGTGCAATACATGACTCAATAATGAACAATTAATGACACGACCTGAAGAGATCATTAATGGTACCAATTACCGATCTGGTGGAATCTAATTGCATTTATATCGATTTCTGGTACCATTTAACTATTTATTGTTGAGGCATGTGATAAGAATAATTTAGTGCGGGGAATTCGGTACTCACCAAAATTATCCGGTATTCCCGATGGACCTGCCAGCCCAGGAAATCCTGCGTACATCGTTTACAATGTTAGATTTTAATATAAATCTTCGGAATTTATTTCTTGCAACTATATTAACCTTGTAAGTTAAGGAGTCCGGGAAAGTTGTGCGGGAGAGCTCCATTCGTATTGGCCATGGTCGCGGGATCGTCGTAGTCTATCGGTTCCTGTTTCGCTCTGTTTTCACCCTCCGTGTCACTCGCGCCCGCGTCGGAGGAAGACTCCTCGCCGTCGCCGGACTGATACAAATATACGAAAATTAGTTATTAGGAATTTTACCTCTACTTTCACCCTACGCAATAAATTTTCGGGTACAGAAAATTGTATGCCCTTCAGTGGTAAGCGAGTACGGCGAGCTCACCAGGTTGTTGGAGACGTTAGACAGGTGCGGATGGTGCGCGCCGTCCAGCGCGTGTCCGAACAGCGCCAGCTCGTGTCCGTTGGCAGCGAGGCGCTCGGGGCTGCCCTGCGCCAGCAGCTGCTCCGTCCTACACCCGTGGGGACAAACACTATGAAAGACGCGTGCCAGCAGCATTTAGGGACCTGACATCTTTCAACTATCTCATATCGCAGCGTTAGAAAAACAGTCTTTATTATTTCTTACGAAATTGGCATAATTATTTGTATGTTAGCTCGTGGGAGCCAGCGATGACTAAATTTAGAAACTAAGTGAATTATTAACGCGCGATATGGAGATACCAATCTTATTTCCAATTTCCTTGCAAAAATGGATTCAAATTATTATTGTACCGTTTCGATGACGCCATTTCTGACTACACTATTGATTTTTATTTGACTTTTAGCGCACCGGTTATCGGTATTTTTCAAACGCCATTTAAACGCATGAAATAATCACGTTTTAATAGCTTAATCTTTTACATTTAATTTCGATATTAATTCGGTGCGGTGGGGTTTAATCGTAAGTATCGCCATACCTGGTCTTCATCTGTGCCTGGTAGAGGTCTGAGGAGCGCGCTCGTTTGGGCGGTGGCGTGGCGGGGGCTCCGTCGTCAGGTCGTCGCGCGCGCCGGCCCTCGCGGGCGCCCTCGCGCCCTTCCCTCCCCTCTCTCCCCTCCCTCCCCTCCCTCCCCTCTCGGGAGCCTCCGCTGCCTGTCTCTGTCCACGAAGACGCGGACTGTATGGAACAAAACATTAATACGGCATATGTAAATTACGTCATTGAATACAAGAATGTTTTGTAGAGCTGCCATCATAAAAAGTTTTAGGCATTTAAAATAATTTAGTTAAGTAGAAAATTATAATTTTAAATGCTATGACACTTACTGGAGATGCCTTCTGATCAAGAGTAGGAACTGGAGGAGGGACATCGGTCAGACCTCGTACTTGGAGCAGTTGAGCGGCTCTTAGGAACTCTTTAAGTTGCTCTTGCCCAATGTGAACTTCTCCCTGATACATAAACCTAAAACATATTGTGTTTTTTAATGTCGATCTCTAATATGTTTATCGATATAAATAAACTATATATGTAGGTATAATTTAGACAAACCTTAATAAACTTTCCATATCTTTATCATGAACATCTCGAAGTATGACAATTGGGTGCTGGCAAGGATTAGCCTTTAATAATCTTCGAAAATACGGACTGCAGGCTGACAGCACCACCTGTGATGAGACACCATTAATACAAACCCACAAAATACCAACTTTAGGTGGGGATGATGTATAATACTTTGTGCGCTGTGAAGGTGGCTCCGGCGCAGGCTAGCGTGACGTCAACGAAGTCCTCCTCGTCCCTTAGGCGACGGAACGAGGATACCATGGCGGAGTGGAAGTCGTTCCATCGCAGCGAGTACTGCTGCTCGCCCGCGCCCGTGCCGCCTGCGTGCAACCGAGCTGTTAGACGCAGAATTATGATATTAAAACATTAATATTCTAGCTACAATGAAATAAATGTTTTTAATACTAGTTATTAATAGTAAGTATTCAGAATTCTAATGCCCCCATTACACTATCCAATTTACTAATCGCTATTTGACCCCAAAAAAATGTGATTTAAAAAGGTTATATGACAATTAGCGCTCTAACAGTGTTTTCACACTGACTTTTATGATTATTTTTGTATTTAAACTTTCGTGATCCATAGTATTTTCTTAAATTTTCACTTCAGATGACTAGTTAATTGACTTACTGACAGAGACATCTCGTCTACCCGTTAACACGATTGCTGCAAAGCATTCGAGACGTTAAAATTAAAATGTAACCAAAATCATACGCGAGTTAAATCCGTTAAAAAAAATACTTCGTGATCCATGATTATATATAATTATCCACTTGTAATTATAATTATTCACGGAATTTACTCGAATAGTTTCAAACCCATTCGAGTCATGAGGTCACAGCAAGGTGGATTCGCGGCGTGAAGTACCTGTAACCTATGTGGCATGCTCAGAGCTCAAGAATAAGGACCGCAATGGGTTCGAAAGTAAAGTAGAGCTTAATAAGTAAAATGTATAATGTAATATCTGCTTATAAAACTTGTATATTATTATACTCATAGATCTATTTGGTATCTACGTAAAAAAATCTTCCGTTACGTCTACAATACTCTATATTAATTTGGCAAGTCATTTTAAAATATATATAGATAGGTGTATTTATATATTGAAATCATATAATATTGTCATAGATTTAACATTTCCTATTAACAGTGTATATCCAAAAAGATCTTTTTAAAATATCATTATTTGGTACAATATTTCTTTCCTTAGAAACATCGATACAATTCTCTCTAGAGTTTATCGTCCCATAATGTCACCTTGGTCGAGATCTCTTCACCTTTCTTGTACTTATTCAATACCAAAATGTAAAGCAAAATAAAAATTCGGACAACAATTTTAAAATTAAAATAGACTCGCCCATAAATAATTTATATGCAATTGAATTTTCTTGTTTTCTAAGCATTGCCTGAATGGATAGCTTTAATAATATATATCACGAATGTATAATACAAAACATGTTAATATCATGAGTTTTATCATACTGGTTTAATAAAAAGTCATGAGTGACAATTTTTTTATCTAAATAAAATAAAAATAGCTGCATCATAAAGCCGTGTGAAAACATTTAAACCTTAAGAGATGCATTTTATTAACAAAGCGTCACCTCGCTGACAATCAAAAGCAGTCGAGGATGTGTTTAAATAAAGCTATAACGTCTCCACTCTCGTGTGCACCCCCCACCCCCTCATACCCCCCACACCCCACCGACCAGCAGCGCGACAGACTTATGATTTATCATTTATGGAAACGTAAATAAAAATATAAAAATCTTGAATTGTTATTATTTTTAATTGATTTTTATATTTTATATATTTTTGAATGCTGTTTTAAATAAAAAATGAATAAAAATATGAGATGAGACTTCAGATAGATGCAGGAAAGTTACATTCGCATTGATTTTGATATTTAAAACTCAATTTAAAATAACACTTACTCACGTTTCCACTCGCTCTCGAATCGTTTTATTTACTATTCATATAAATAAAGTAACCACGTAATTCTAGATAGCCTATACCCTTCTTCATGAATTTGTCTATTATAACTGGAAAGAATTTTTTAAATCGAAAGTTTCCGAAATTAGCGCGGTTATTAAATTTTTCCGCGTTATAATATTGTACATAACTACGTTATCTAATAATAAAAGTGTTAATAATAAACAAATATATCTTGCCTTATTGCCTTTATCTTTATAAATTCAGTTTAATATTGTCCTAAAGATCAAAACATATGTTACACCAATTCGCTATTGTTAAAAAAATACTTAAAAAACCACATTAAGTCGGATGAGCTTTTTAAACGCGAACTCCCTCCGTTTTCGTTTAAAAACATTTGTAGAGGAAAGAAAATCGCACTTCGAAATCTTGAAATAAATGCGACGTCATTAACCCAACCCTCGTCCTGGGGGATGATCCGGGAGGGTGGGGGTGAATATCAACGAACTCACGTACGAGTGACGGCCGCTACGACTCATATACACTGTTGGTAAACAATTGCGTATCGTATCAGAGTGACAAGCACGCTAAAGAATACTTATTTAAATATTTTTTAAAAACTTGATTATTTTTCAAAGTTTGTTATTGAATTGATTTGATATTTTCGTAATTATTCCAAATTTTTTGTTTAAAGTTTGTAATTAAATATCGACATTTCTTATATTAATAATCGGTCAGTTCATGTGACGTATAAGATATTTTACGTCATATTACATGACCGACTAATTGTTTTAATGATATAAATGGTTTTTGCAATTGCTTTTAATTGCCTTTTGTGGTTTTTCATGATATCGATTACTTTATTATAATGTTTTTATATAAAAGATATCAGCATTTATTTTAACAACAAAAATATTTTAGTTTATTCAATATTTAGTGCAGAATTTGTCAAATGACGTGTTCGCGAAATAGGGAATATATTTTTTACTTAATATAAAATAAACCAATCAGACAGCTTTAAATTTAATGAGTGAATTATAGCTTTTAGTTAGAAACACTGAGATTTTTAAAAAGAGACAATTTTCAATAATCCTTACTAATATTATAAAACGGAAAAGTTTGTCTGTACACACTAAATGGTTCCAAACTATCGGATAGACTTGAAAAATTTTTATGATAGGCAAATTCATAAGATCATTCTGCTACTCTTACTTATCGTAATAGTAAATAAATCGTTCATACGCGAGTGCAACCGCGAGTCACAGCTAGTAGTGGTTAATATATAGTAATAGTATGTTAGTATCTCACCGCTGTCGGTCGCCATAGCGTGCTCGGAGGGCGGCACGGCGCTAAACAGATCCGTGCTCGCACATTCCACGCGTGCTGTTATAGACGCCACTT
The DNA here is from genome assembly GCA_959347395.1 of Mechanitis mazaeus. Lineage (NCBI taxonomy): Eukaryota > Metazoa > Arthropoda > Insecta > Lepidoptera > Nymphalidae > Mechanitis > Mechanitis mazaeus. The sequence goes on from OY365743.1 coordinate 15,316,617, forward strand.
TAGCGATCTCTTCTACGACCAAATATGATTATATACTTCTGATATTTTTTGAATGTTTATATGTTTGTAAAGCTTGATTTTGTCTGGAAGAGATTTGTATTTTTGTTGTTATATATTTTTTTGATTTTTAGTTTTATATATTATTGATTAAGCGAGGTGAAAAGCGACTGTTACGGTTTTTTTATGAATATATTGTAATTTTTCAATGTTTTTTTCGTTTTTTATCTGATATTAAAAATAATAATAATATGATTTGTATTTCAAGAACTGTAGTTAAAATTAGTAAAAAATCCAATTAAAGGGTAACTTACAGTAATATTTAATAAAAGCAAGAGCAGTCAAAATATAGCAGCACGGTACAAACTAATTCAATTGCACAACTCAAAATGCATTTAAATATTACGCGCATTATATATAATTGAGCCGTAATGTGTAATGAATGTTCGATTAATTAATAAATAATGTAATATTAATTATCGGATCATTTAAAAATCCAATCTAAATATTCGTCCACGTGACGTGAATGAAAATGATCACAACACTCGAGAACTTGGGCGAAAAAAATCACGCTCGAAGGCAATAATGAGCGATCAATGGTGTTAATTTAGAGCCGGTGCAACGGTCGATGGCGCGCCCTGCACCACCGTAATAAGGGAGGAGCGGGCAGATAGAAATCAATACGATGTCCATCATTGCTTGCACCCTCCCCCCACACCGCACCGCCTGCGCCTTGCACCCGGGAAATGCATTTTCCGCGACAGTCGCTTTTCACCTGACACACGTTATTATCAACTATGGCTTAATGTGGGAACTTAAAAATCGTACAGTATTTTTTTTCGTTAACGTCCGATAGTGAATGCACCGCTCGCTGTTTATGTTTGTTAAATGAACACGCGTGCTATTCGTTGCGCGTCACGCGGGCGACTGTCGCCCCGCCACCGGTCCGAGAATAACCGGCGGGGGTGCGGGCGGGGGTGCGGGGTCGCGGGGCCCGCGGTGCGGTGCGGGGGGGCAGGGGGCGGGGCGGTGCAGCCTGCACGCCCACAGCCGTCCGCCGGCCGCCGGCCGCCCGCCCGCGACGGACTCTTGCATGGAAAGCTCGCGCCACAGAGAGCACCGGGGATGACACGCCGCGTGGATGGAAAGCGTTTCCTTACAAACATACAGACATACACATAGAACATATTGTATATTTTTGTAGGCGACCATCGATAACTCTTTGATATTCATTATAAGATAAATATTTATTTACATTTTAAACTGCCTTAATTATTAAAAAAAATATACAATATACACTCGGCCAATACGGATTATGTTATTTTTCTGACACCTTGACAATAATGTTAATATTATACAAAAAATATATCAAAAATATACTAGCTTTACTAATGTTATTAAATTGTTATTTCTTTTATATAATCTAACTCATAAGTTCCTAGCGCTTATTAATATAATTTATTAATATAATTAGTATTCAAATGCATTTTAGGTAGAGTCGGCAACATTGTAGAGACTTCACTTCAACAGTTTATCTTTTATTCTTCTGTTAACAGCAAGACATAAAAGATAAACTGTTGAATTGACAATTGACATTTAATTGAATGATACAGATTCTAAAGATATATTTTCTGTTTAAAGTAAAACATGATTTTGAATAAATATTTTAAACATATAATATCATATATTTCCTTATAAATATTGTATTATAAAAGCATGTTAAATATAATATAAATAGACGTATTACTTCTATCATAATGACATCAGTACATTGTTGTTAGTACACGCAATCCCAAATCCAAAGTCCGGCCAATCATTCGTCAAACGGGCGTAAATCTCGGGGTGGGGTGGTGGGTGGTGGGTGGTGGGGTCCGTGGGGTCCGTGGGGGGTTACGTAACATCAGGAAGTGCGGATTAGGAATCAATAGTGGCCGTAATGATAGTTGTAGCGTAATAGATGGTACTGCGCCGTTCGCTGCGCGTTACGACTGTCCAATGTTTTTTGTTTACACCAAATTGTTTAATTTATAGTTTTATTTATTTTTGTCTATATATCTATAGCATAATATTATTTTAATAGCTCTAAGCATTCTGTGCATACTATAATGTTAAACATCGTTTACCCCTTGCAGTATATATTTTCAGCTTAATACTTCTAAAGAGTTCTATCATAATCATTGATTTGATTTTAAAATGCAATTAAATAATCTTATAAATCTTTGCATCAAGTACGGAACCAGCTAATCTAACCACCGATACTGAACCACCCCCACCCCCAGCTGTCATCGCCCGCGGTCATCTCATCCCCCTGATGTCTAAACAAACACACTTTGTGCCTGAATATTGTATTTATTTATTTTATGTATAAATTTAATAATAATATTATATTAATATATATATATCCTGTTCACGGCCATGCTGTCGTCACCCCACTTTTTTTACCACCCTCGATGTTTTTTGTTGAATTTTATAAATTAACGCTATCATCTTGACATATCATAATAAATGTAACTTTTGATTTGTAGAACTTTAAATATAACATTTTTTGTGTTTTTAGATAAAATGGCTTTGTTTATTGTTTCTTATCTATTATTAAAAGCTGAAGAATTTGTTTGTTTGTGTAACTTTATTCGAAACATCGAAATCCATACAGTATTTGATAAATTCTTTCAGGTGTTGAAGTCAGGTTCATGTAGGAGGCTGTCTAGCACTACGCTACTGCTTCTAATTATAATCAAATCTTTTGTCCGGAGATGAAACCGGGAGTAATGGCTAGTCTCTTATTAAATAAACATATTCATTAAGTTTATCTTTCGCCATTTACTACACTTTTCACGCTACGAATGTTCCAGCTCCCGCGAACTCTTCATTGAAGTGATAAAAGTGATTCATTGTATATTATAAATATATATTTTTTAAATATAACATTGTATATTATAAATGAATATTTGTTAAAAAATAACAAATTTTTGGTAGTTTTTGAAACTATTTTTTTTTTCTTATTTACAATGTATATAAAATATTGTACTCAATTTTCTTAAAGCATATTCAATTATTTGGCTTAAAATAGGATAGAGTAGTCCATGTTATATTATATTAACTATAAATCATTAAATAAATATATTTTAATTAATAAATAATGAGAATATGATAATGTATAATTACTGTACATATAATATCTATATCACTAAAATCAAAATATATACGAAAATATCAAACGACATAATGTACAATTGAATATATTGCCAATCTTTTGCATTCACTTTGATCGTAACAAAAGAAGTCTCCTCGAAAGCCTACCGGTGAATCGATGTATTGGTTTGGTTCTCACTATTGCGCCCTCCAAGAGTGCAGGGAGGGGGTGGTGGGGGTGGGGGGTGGAGGTAAGTTACGTGCAAACACTGTTGATGTGTGTGATGTGATACAGTATATCTCATGATGGTGGCGGAATTGCTCTTTTTTGTTCAAAGGACCTTTGTGTTACAAAAAATAAGTACTTTGGTTTTGATTAATTTCAAACTGTTTATAGATTTAATACATTATTAATACATAGTAATATTTATTTCATATTACAATGCTATTAATAAATTGTGATTGTAAATAACTTTTATTGATATCGCTCATGTAATGAAAGCTTTACTTTGACTTTGGGTATTTTTGATTTAATATGAATCATTCAAGTGATTCATAATCTTACTCATTATATAATGTTCTTAATCATTGCATCAGTTTTGAGTTACATTATGTATTGAGATATTGATTTAGATTCTTATATTTATGTTAATTGAAATTTGATTGTAATTTGTAACAAAAAGTCAAAGGTTCGATTCTCTGGTAGATGAATATTCAGATTTTTTTATATTTTTTGTAAATATTTGATATTAACTTTATATTAGAATATTGGTATTTTATTATATAAAAGTTTTTAGTTGTTACAATTTCATGAAATATTAGTGAAAATCATGTTTTTCATTTTCTTGTTTGTTCATCTCGTCGCCGACTTGACCGCGTAAACAAAATAGTTAATACATTGAAATGATTTACATAAATAATTGTGAACAAGTACAATTAAAAGTATTGGGATATCAATGTTTGTAATAACCACAGATCTTGTAATTAGATCTTGTATTATTAACACTTACCTATTAAGCGAAGCTTTCTATGAGAGAATTTGCTGCATCCTTTTTGCAAGCATCAATCAAAAACGGTATATCCGAAAATTTTCAAATTTTGGTTTTAAAAAGAAAATTTAAATATTCGACGTCGTTAATGAATAATCACGGAAGAACTTAAATCCCATAGACTTCAATTGGAAGAATTTTTCGCGCGAAAATTTAGCTTTACAATGATATGCGCGTGCCGACTTTTTCTTAAAAGCCTTTAGAATTTTTTCTTTTTTTAGGTTTATTTTTATCCTGAAAAATAGTTGAGGACTGAACTGACTGAACTGAGGTTTTGTAAATGCAACTTCGGTGCTGTTGCACTATTATGATCCTATTTTATAATCTTAGTTTATTAAACAATGCAATAGACATAATTGCTACACTGTAAATAGTATGTGGTAGTTCTATAAAGATATAGTATTCGGGGAATAAAAAAAAAGAAGTATATTTCTAGATATTAATTAATGCGGAATTTTATACTGAATCTAAAAAACCAACACTCATGACGGTCCATAATTTTCCCTAGAATATTGAGGGAAAAACTACAACGAATATTTAAAAAATAATATTGTTTTTTTCGACTTGTAATATAATACTAATTATTATTAAATTTTGTATAATATTCTTATAATTTTCCCACTACTATATTAAAGATATTTAGTCATTTTTAACTTTAAGGTACGAATTCATTGATACGAAAAAATATTGTTTTAATCCGTGTTGTCATTTGTCAGATTTCAAGTTTGACATATTTTACAAAATTTTTATTTTGTAATACATTTTATTTTTTATTATTAATACCCTAATTTTTAGTAAATTCTATCGAAACTATAACAATGTAGTAATTTTTGTGGGTCAGGGATGGAATAACGATGACATAATTTTGTTATACTAGGTTTAAGTTATATCGAGTTTATTAGAGAACATTATGCTTATTTCTAGTGTGTTTGATATAAACTGTTATACTGTTTTTATTATTAAGACCGTGAAAATATGAGACATTTCAAGAAGTAAATTATATAATGTTATGATATAAATACTATGTTGCTAAATACACTATTAAATAATTATTTTGGAATAATTCTTTTAATGTATAATATTCCTAGAAATCCGTTCTATAGCCAATTAATGAATTAGATATCTTAGTCAAAGCTTACACACGGACAGGTTATAGGCACAAGAAAATATTAACTCATGAAGTTTTAGTTAAACCCCAAAAAATCTAACTCACAATTACAAAGTCAAAATAGGAAAGCATTCCAATAAATTAACCGGACCAAAGATCAATAAATGTCCAGTCCAGTAGATGCGGAAGCAGTGCGTACATCAGCCGTCACTACCACCCCCTCCCCATCTAAATATAGACAGATACCCACCCCCCACCGCACACTATTTGCGATACCAGTGCGTATGTTTTGGTCATCTTTGCTATTGTCAAAAGGGTGGAGTTCTATCTGGACAAGTACTAATATTACAATTAATTTAATTTAAATTGGAGTTAAATGTGATATATATATATATATATATATATATTGTTTTTTTTTTTTGTAGTAACGTGATATATATTGTTTTTTATATGTAAACTTTCGTGATCCATGATTATTATTAAATATAATTATCCAGTTTTAATATAAGCTGTAATATTCCGATGATAATAACGTGAGAATGTAATTTGCTCGACTAGTGTCAAACCCATTTCGAGGTACTTATTCATGAGCTCCGAGCATGGCACAATCGCGGCGTGAACTGTTTAATATAATTTTTTAAGTAAAATTACTTGCCTGAAATGTTCACACTGAAATTCAAGCCTAGTTCTGTAAGTCTACTTATTTTATATGGAAAATTCCCCTCCACTGAATCTATTATTAACTAAGTAAAAGTATTCTGAAAGCGATCGATATTTTAATTTGCTATAATGAGACCAAATACAAATTGTAATTTAGTTTCATGTTGAGGTAATTGTGAATAAGGCGCGGGTCACGCACTGCGAGTAATTACAATTTAAAACCCAATAATGTGAGCCTCAGCGTAGTAAGGTAGCGTGCTTCTTTGATGACTCCACCGGCTGGGTTCAGTATTATTGTATTATTATTTGTGAATGTGATAAAGTCGCTTATCTTATTATTTTAATTCATATTTCTATAATTCGAAACATCTATATTTTATACATTTGCTAATTATTTTAGTTTTTTTTTTATTTATTAATCGTTTTATCAATAAAATTTTGTCTTTTGTAGTCTCGATTTAAGGAGTTCTTAAAAAAGTTATGTGCTCTACTAGTAATGATTACGATTTGGCTCTACTGAGAGAGCTATTAGTGAAAATTGCTTTACCCGTCTAATTATTAGAATTGAGCTTTCAGTAAGACTTGCTTTAGTCAGAATAATTAAAAACATGTTAAAATTACAATACATTTATTATTATATTATTGTATACGGAACATTTAATGCCTAGGCTGCTTTATTAGGGTTCGCGTGACTATGGCGGTGTAACGCTCGGTCTCGCTACGAGTGGTAACACGACTTCTATTTACTTCCGCTACTAAATTGCCCCTGAATTGCCTGCATGTAAGCGCTTACCCCATTAATACTAACATCAAGCCCAGCCTATCGAAATTCTGATGCAGTTTTCAGTTATTCAGAAACTGAAAGAACATATATTGTATAAATTATATTCATAAACACATTTTAGTCGATTAAAAGAGGTTTTACAAATAGATGATCTCGTTAGTTAATAGAGTTTTGTGTTTACGCTTCTGTACCGGTACAATAAACCGTACAATTATTCTAGGTGTCCGGGATGAGTCGTGATTAGTGACGGTCAGGTGGGTGCGGTGCGGTCGATACCCCCCCAACTACCCTACAATAAACAGGGGGACGATCGCCTAAACTTAAGTATTGATTCGCGCAAAACGTGATTTGTACGCATTCATCTAAAGCGCAAATTTGATTGCATTTATTGACGCGCTATACCTTGCTCGCTTTTATACAGTTAAACCTCATACTGTCCCATGAATGAGGAAATGGATTGAAAACATAGGAAATTGGTAGGATAGTTGGTGATGGTGTTTACGCGTGAACCGTGGTCAAAAGGTTGAGGACAGGCGTGCCTCTTGTAACGCGCGTTCGTCACGACATCTAGCGAGTGATAGCCGCAGAAATGTTTTATATACTAAGTGCTGGCTGGGCGCTGCCTAATTGAAGCGATATTCAAATGGCCACAATTATTAGTGTCTATGAAATTGATTTATGATAAACTTACCAGCTTTCTTATTATATGTTAATAAAAAACATATTAAAACGAATATTGCCTATGAATATAGGTAATTTCGTTACATATTTTAAATATTTGCTAAATGTAATATTTATAATATATGCCAGTATCAACTCTCTCCTTTCCAATCAAGAAGTATTTTATTTATAGCAAGATGTTCATAATTTTTATTACAAATATATCACAACCAGTTTATTAGGCATGGAAATAAAACTTTAAAATAATAATATAGTTAATGTGTGTTGTTAATGATGTTCGAATACATTAAGTATCTCGCACTCGTCTTACTCTCAAGAATGTGGTTCATAGTGTGGTATGTTTTAATATCTACTGGATTTATAATAATTTAAAATAAATTTAAAAATTACATTCTATAGATGACGAGGTCTAAGTAAATAATTATGCAAATGCAGAGTTATGTATGTGTGTGGTTGTGCGTGTGTTTGCGTGTATCTGTGCATGTGTGTGTGTGTCTGTATTACTGTGTGTGCGAATGACAATCGATGTATTGATCATTTTTGTGAGAGGCAGATGAACTGGTATCTCGTCCAGGTGATCATTGCTCTCAGAGTTCAAACATTTGTTTTTATTACCTTAGTTCTTAATATAATTTAGTAGCAAAGAAATTTAAATTCCTTATTGGTTTAATTTCGATTGACAAAAGCGATTTTTTGTTTTAAATCTCAAATAATATTTTCTAATATCCACCCACTAATCGTTATCTTGTCTTATAAAAGTGTAATCAAATATTAAAGTACTTGATGTACTGTAAAAAATAGGGGTTGATGTTAGAATTATGAAAATTAGTATCATAAAAAATAAAAAAAAAAAATTTTAATAAAAGAAAATGGTGGACCATCCCCATCATTAGGGTATGAAAATAGTTAACATCCTGTTCTTAAACTTATTGAATATTCACACCAAATTTTATAAAAATCGGTTAAGCAAGGATATAAACGCTGAGACAGGAATTTTATATATTACATATTTTTATATATTACATATTTTTATAAAGGTATATATTTTACAATTAACTTTATTTTGGGCTGTTATTATTAACGGAAACTTGACAGAAAAGCTATAAAAATATAAAATCGCTCTCCAATAACATTAGAAATTTTAATATTGGACAAATTATATTTTTACAGCTCCGGAAATGATACGGTTTTAGTGCACTGTAATCCGGAATATATGACAGTGTAAATCTATCAATGTGTGGGTGTGTATACCCACACATTGATAGATGAAGATATACACATAACTTCAGGTCTTAGTATAGTTCAGGTCTTCGAAAAACTTCCTGAATCCTGTGCCAATTTAATGTACCCAGTGGCCCGAGGATTTAGAGGATTCCTGGATTCAATACGACGTTTATTCAATAATTGGTAATAGAGAATTGGTTTGGTTGTGTTATATATGATGTGGTAGGTTGGGTGCACCCTTCCCATAAGTAAAAAGGATACCTGTTCCCAGCTTTACTGTTACTATACGTATTATAGAGTAAAATAACTAATTCAAGGCATCTGGGCCTTTTTTCGCTATCATCAGAGGGACACGTATCGTACCAACTTACGAAAAAATCGTGGAAAGTTCGTGAAATTGTATTCTCTATGACAATGTCTTATTTTAAAACACGTCATGTTTTGTACAAAAAAAACAGTTCATATACAACTTGCCACGTGACATTCAGTAATTTTTCAATTACACACTATAGTGCGTTTATAAATCACGATTATGTTTAGATCACGTTGTGACGTCACACGTTATTTGTAAGGAATCTCGTATATCATGGCGAATAAGTAACTTATTACATTGTTATTATTATTACCAATGATAATTACGAAACCAAATATCCACCTAAAGTTATAATGTGATACATACATCTTCATAATATATATTCTTAATATCTGTAAGTCTGTATGTACAATCGTTAACTATCTATAAATACCACTGGATGTTAATTTCCAAATTGCTTGTGTCACATAACGGTGATCGACTGTACGAGGCGCTCAATTATATATTATTTTGATATATGTATTTATTTTAAAGACTATTATTTTTTTATTTTTTGTTAAGTTTAATCGGGTTTTTTGTTACTTATTTATCAATAATTTTTATGTTAATTAAATTATATAATCTATATTGTATTTTTGATAGAACTTTACATAATATGAAATATTTTTTTTTTATAATAAAACGAAAAATCCGAAATGTACGTTCTGACTGCGGAACCCTAAAAAAACTTATCATAAGATGAGCTCAAATTAATAGATACGAGTAAGGCAATAAAATGAAATTGAATATATTATATTTGTGATTGCGATATATGGAATATTAAATGACTTGCCGTTAAACTATTTTGCGAGTTTAATGTCGCAAGATGAGATTGAAATCAAACATATTATTATTCATATTATATATTTTTTAAATATACAATGTTACCTTATTAAACCAAATATTAATTTTCGTGATCCATGATAACTATTATATATTATCCGGCTGTACTCAATAGTATCCGAATTTGCCCGACTAGTTTTGAATCCTTGAGGTACTAATTCATAAGCATGGCGCAATCGCGGCGTGAATTAATTCACTGGCTGGGCAAATTCGGATAATAATTACGTGAGTAAAGTCGGATAATAAAAATATTATAAGTTTTTAATTTTACTTAATTATGTTTTATTAAAATTATAAGAATATAAATTACATTTTATTTCGATACCTTGGTTGTAAATTGTAAATAACTTAAGCTTATAATATTATCTTAATAATTATAGAACTATGTAAAAGTTATTGAACTTTAGTTTTAAATCTCTGAAGAATTTTTTTAGTTAGTTTTTATATATTAATATAACAAAACTTCAAATACTTATATTGTATAAGTATTTGAAGTTTTGTTATACCGTTACTTTTCCATACCAATATAATATAGTTCTATGGAACTTAACCTCAATAATATAGTATGACAGGTAATAAAAGATGACTTCAGCTCGAATGGTTCGGTTGGTACCACCATTTCACAGATCGGCGTGGCTGTAAAATATCTATACACATGTATTATATATAGAAAACCCACCTTTTTATTGTACCATATTAACATACAATCAAAACATCTGTCCAGGTGTTCGCCACCCTGTTCCACTAAAATATGATTAAAAAAGACCAGATGCTATAGATCTTACTAGGCCTGATCGATAAATAAGTAGACAAAGAGTACCAGGAACATGAAGAACGTAAGAAAATTCCTTAATTTAACTATTAATTGATCTAATTTTTTTTCTGTGAACCTATAATAATAATAATAATAATAATAAACTTTATTTCAAATTGTCTATATATCCATATATTTGTTAATAGAGATAAAAGAAAAGATACGGTAGGAATAATATAAATATTTTCTTCCATTATAAAAACCTTTTAAAATCCTTATTATATTATTATTTAATGTCGAGCTTACTGCGAGTTATTCGCTTATTCCAGGACCAGGTTAAATTATATAAATAATAGTGTCCTTCGTGACGTATCCGTCAATGGCGACCCCTGGAGCCAAGGTTCATCTGCGCGTGAATAATTTGTAGTGAGTAACTGGTTGCGCTGGAACTCACTCTCTCATCCTATACTACCAGGACTCGATGGACCAGTTGCCTGGTACTATCGGTAGTAGAGAGGATGCAGTGGGTTGGCTGCAAGTTATATTAGATCCTAGTAAGCGCCCTATAAGGCGTAACACATCACCTTGCTGCATTGCCGTTGCCTATCGACGGTGCCCGCCGTATACGCCGAAGCAGACCGCGTACTGTCGGGGGATCGCCCGAGTAAGCTGCATTATTCATTCCCCTCTATTAGTTTTAGCCCACGGTCCAACGTGGTTTCCAAGGGTGTTTCGGCTGCCGTACACTGCAGCTACGGGGAGCCACTAATAGAGAGATTATGGGCGGCTAGCATGCAATCAGATGGTTACTACCTCGCTAAAAGAACTAAGTTGGATAGCAACATTTGATATCAGAGCATGTTATAGCCCCCCACTACACCCATTTATAATAATAAATTATTCAACCCGGTTTAATTAAACCTGGACCTGGAACGAAACGAAAATTAAACGGAAGACCTCTCAAAAGAATTAACAGGTATCTAAAACTAAAGTATAAATAGGTTCTTTTTCATTGAACCTGGAAGTAAACGAGCGAACAAACGGAAAAACTAAAAGAATTGACAGGTAACTATATTATCAGGTTCATTGTAATAAAATAAAATTAACATAAAAAATAAACAGAAAACAAAATGTCAAAACTCTTCGTACTAAGACGTGCAGGCAACCTTATTATTTAAATATATTTTTTATTATATATTTAATAAATCATTAACACTTAGTCAAACGTTTTTTTTATATAAATATATCAGTGTTCAATAAATACGGAAAAAAAAGGAGAGATGACCCACTTTTGGAAAATTCTAAAAATATAAGTTTTATACAAATACTTATTTTTTATTTATGTAGCTATCCTAATCCCTTATGTTGAAATATTATTAACTTATAAATTACAGATTTACCAATACTAAATCTAGTAGATAGTGTAAAAGCCGAACCCTCAGGCGAAGGGCCGAGGAGAAATGATATCATTAGCCGCAGGGACAGTGAAGAACAGCGATCTACCCTCAGCTGATAGACAACTTATTAACCAGAGCTCGTATTTTGGTACAGAGTCGATTATTGCACTTGATATTATAGTATTTATGTATGTATTTTATATTAAATTCGTTTAATTTTAGAATTAAAATGATTTTTCTTATGTTTTTGCACCCCTACCAACATCCTCTCTTGTATAAAGTAAGGTTTGCGTTTAGAGAATGTTTTTGTACCATTAACTCTTTTAGTGCATTATATTGTGTATTTTGCAATAAAGAATTAAATCAATAAATTAAAAATAATACAATCGCTGGTAGAACGAGTTAACACACCACGCCATCTATCGACATATGAATGTCAAATTGATATATATTTTCATACATAAATATATTTCCAGAATTAATAAGAAATATGTGTTAAAAAATGACAATAAATCAAAAACACATAATTTAAAGAATAGAAAAAATGGGAATATTATGAAATTATTTCTTTCTCAATAGAATCAATAAAACATAAATGTTTTGTATATATTTTTTTGTTTTTCATCAATTTTACAATATATTGCAATAATATTGCCTGTAAATGGTTGAGTTCCAATGTCAAGTTACTAGAGGTAGACGTATTTGTACATGATGGCAACACAGCAACACCGCAACATCGCATAGGTTGAGACAATTCTCATTGTTTTCTATAAAACTTATGTATTTCACATAAAGTAACATCCGAATTAAAGATAACTCTGGAAGGGAGAGTAAATAAATCAATAAAAGAGCCATTAATTTTAGCATAGAGTCGGAGCCTGCTAAATAATAGAGATCTATCAGCTCTCATTAGCGGCGAGCGGGGGCGCCACTGGCGGCCGGCGTCCGGGCGCCGACATCTCCCGATCAATACAACAACCACCCGAAATCCCTCGAGCGTTCCCGATAGCGTCCGAAAAGACCCGAAGTGCGCACATGATAAATGTCACAGTGATAGGGCCTGCAGTTTTCAGGCTCCGTGAAAATTCAGTAAAAGTGCATTTCTTATTATTGTGAGAAATAGTGAAGTGACTTGTATTCTATAATAGTTTTTTGTTCAGTGTAAGTAACTTTGAGTTATTACATATTTGTGTTTTTCTCCCACACCAAGTATTTGTATACCATTATATTTTCGCATTTAACGTACAAAATCCATATAGCTGTGAACTTTTATTTAACAATAACTTTAAAATATCTCAAAATCAATGTAATACTGAAAAATTCAAGATCAAATTGGTAAAATAATTATAACGAAATGATTTCATAATATGAAGCTAGTATTTCAAAGCTTGTTGTGTTTACAATTTATACAAAATGAATATATAGATATACATTTTCTACACTTAGCCATTCATCATCTTTAATTTTTAATACATATAAAAGGAAAGAAAAAGATATTAAATTTGTCGTATATTATGAATAGTTATAGTGCGCATGTGCGGCCCGGGTACCTTGCGACTTTTATATTATAAAATATATTATTAAACAATAATATTGATAGAATTTATATTTTAATTTTTTTAAAATAAATAATTATTTATTTAAAATGATAATCCATTAAAAAGATGAAGCTTTTAGTTTGATTTGATAAAAAGTATCGGAATGCAGTTGCTTCTGCAGGTATGCTAACCTTGACCTATATGTCAGCTTTGTAGCAGATGCAGGCTTTTTTGGACCAATATAAGCAGACCTCTGACATGTTGAAATTCGGTCTTATTAGCTTATGTGTTATTGAGGGAAGGAGGTTAAGTCATTTTAGATGTCAATGTGACAGCAGTGACAATACGCGGGAAAGAGATGGAAGGTCTTTTGTTTCTTTCATTTGCTTACTCATTAAGATAAACTGCAGTTTACTTATAAAACTTATTTTAATTTGTAAGAACGTTTAATACTATGACGGATATTTATTATAGCAGAAAAATAAAAAAAAACCTATTATTTTTAAGACTGCAAAATTATTCCATATTATTTACACAATTTCACCAAAATAACAATATTTAGTTAATGTCATTCATAATATAACTGTCGTTTTATAAACGGTTTACTGCGGACTTATTAATAATTTGGTAACAAGGCTGTCACTGTGTCACCTCGGACCCCAAGAATATTAGTCAACTTTAAGGATGTACAAAATTTTTATTATACTTTTAGTGGGCATGAAACAAAAACGACCATAGACATTTTATTATATTAATTTTTTTTACACAAGAGAAAACATTAAGATTTTTCATATTTCCGTTTTTGTTTTTTTTTTGACGTGTTATTAAACTTAATGTAATTTTTGATTTTTATGACACGCAGCACTTGTATATTATATATATAATTTTCTCTTTTTATATGAGTTATATCTATACATATATTCGTTAATTTTTGTTTTATTTCGTTTTCTGTTATTATTATTAAACATATCGTTACTTGTATATTTTTATAGGACCTAATATACAATAATAAACAAAGTAATATTAATATATTAGTTATATATGGTGGAGCAGTAAATTATCCGTCACCAGTGACCCGGTATCGCGAGCACGATGACACGCAGACAAACAACTTTCAAACGCAGTTAACCTTTACTCCCGGTTCGACGCCCGTTTTCTAAAATTACATTTATAAATTATTTTTACGCGCTTACATTTATTTTAACGTGAAAGTTTGTTTACTAAATTCGTACCTTGTTTTTATTGTATGAGTTATGTAAGTTTTGTAACTGTTCAATTTGTTCACATCGCACATATAAGAAATAAGTTGTTAATAAATAAATAAAGATTTAGTACTACTATATAATTATCCGGCTATATTTACGTATCGCGTGAATCAGTTCACGCCGCGATTCCGCCATGCTCAGAGCTCATAAATAAAGAACCCGATTAGAACCTAGACAGACAAATTCCGATAGTAATATCTTGAGTACAGTCGTATAAATATATATAATAGTAATCATGGATCACATTTAAATACAAAAAATGTATTATGTAATATATATAATGTTTTTGCAATTATCGAGTTGAGCGAAACGAAGCTCTTACTGGTCGAAAGTGTGTTTCGTTACTAATGCTACTCCTCATAGACAAATAATGGTAGGATGTCGAAAATTGGCAGAGTTGACAAGGAGAGTGACTTATGGGTTTGAAGTCTTTTGGACACATTTGTAATTGTTGTATTCTATTAAATGATCAAAGTGTGTCCCGTAGAGTTAACATGAGGAACGTTTTGAAAGGCACGCGCGAGTTCTTATTAGGCTTAAGATTATAGCCACTATTAACTCTGCTAATTTTACAAGTATGCGAAACTCATTCAGCAACAATGCTTCGCTCAGCACCACCTGAAATGCACAGTGACCGACCAAGTATTATAGTAATATGTATGAATATTGTGTGGTTGCAGCGCGGAGGCACTTCCCCGGGCATGCGCCGCGTAGCATGAGCGGTGCGCGCGCGCACGAGCCTCGCGACCCGCGCCACCACCGCTCCCACCCCCACCAGGTAATACACCAATTTATACAATATACCAGTACGGTATATGGACTACTTCGATACTATTGTTTACTTTAGGTTTAGAAATATATTTATTAATACTTTATTATAATATCCAAGAACAAGTAAAATAAATTGGTCGTTTGATTAATTTCTAACAAACACAAGGTATCTGTTTCCGCCATTCACATTTATTCTCTTAAGACGCAGATGAATCTTATATAATCAAGATATTACCGGAAATTTATAATAATATACATCATTACATTTTAAATTTGTTTAGTCAATATGTTTTATTTTAAACAGATAAGCTTCCGTAGAAATAATATATGATCTTAAGATAATGTTTTTATGTATCAGTTGTTATTTATACATTTTTAAGGCTTTATGTATAAGTTAACAGACAGCGAATATCATTATAATTTTATATTTATATTTATATTTATAGAAAAGTTATATTTTCTAACAGTGTGGATAACATAGCCTTTAAATATATTTTTTGTAGCAATTAAATCTCTTTTATAAATTACAAATTTGCCCACATAGCTCTTCAGTGGCGGTGTCATGTTCGCCCGCGCTGTGCCGCTTATTTGGATATATCCAAAACCATCTTAGAGTTCTTAGAAAAATAAAAAATTGTATGGTTAGTTATAATTTACTTACATTTGATGTATAGAGAATATATTATTGTAAATATAGCAAATATTTAGGTAAATTGTTTCTCATTAGTAGATTTTTAAGAGTCGTCACAATGTTGACACCCACGCGTTACTTAGAGGTTTCAAGTGATTTATAAACACATTAAAAGTGTTTTTGAAGTGTTTTTAATCAAATGTGTTTTATTGTTTCAAACTACTTTAAGTGTTGTGTCCTTATTTGGGTGATTATACTAATAATTAACATTTTAAGAAAAATATAATAAACTTTGAATTTAAAAATCAATGTGACGTCATAAATATACTTAATTTTTTTTTTATTAAAACAAACTTTTTTTAATGTCAACTTTATGTATGAGTCTCTATATTTCATCTTCTTGAAACAAAACATTTTATGAATGAATGTAGGATGAATGACAGTATCATTCATAAGTCATTCATCACAGAGTACGTGATACCAATAACTGACACTCGATTGACTCATCTCTGACCTTACTGTGTGGATGAATCGACCTCGAACTCAGGCCTTATAATTACAAACAAATAATATTTAATTGGTTTGATAATTTAAAATAAAAATTACAATTATACGTTCGTCAATGGAATTCAATTTTATGGTACTATTCAAGATTTTTTTTTAAATTCCTTTTTTTTTTATTTAACATATTAGCTATGTTTTCATGAAAATTTATTAACATGGCTCGACTCGAACCCGCGACAACTTCGTGAAAATGTGGTCACATCTAAGGGCAGTCCTGAGTCGGTCTAACTAACGTAATACTATTTGTGTATTGAGTCAATAGAACATCCAATCTATTGTGCAATATTTTACCCTAAAAAATAATGAGTTCTTGATAAAATATGACGATTAGGGAACTAGCAATCTTAAACACTGCGTATTAGTACGTTAGTTAGACTCTAGTAGTAGGTCTAGACCTACAGCTTAGTAAATCGTATAATGTAAGGGCCGCTTAAGGATAAATCTGAACTTTTCATAGTTTGTGCACACAAGTGTGTGTGCATGTGTGTCTGTGTGTGAGGGGCGTGCCCGCGGCGTTCCGTGAAGCGAGCAAGGTCGTCTCGTCTGACGCTGTTATGCGATTTGTGCATACGCAGATAAACATACACTACTTAACTATACCATCGTTTTACCATTGTTGAATGGTATAACAAAAGAAAAATAACATAATGTTATTTGGACTTCGTTTAAAACATACATTTTATATCAAGATTATGATATTTTAAATAATAACTAATTAAAGTACATTATGAATAATTGTTAATGTCATAACTATGACGCCGCTGTGACCCATTTACTTCAATATCGAAATTAAAAACATTTAAATGTATAAAACAGCTATAAATTAATTATATCTCTGTTTTAAATCGTCTAACCCGTTATAATTTGAGACAATAAGCGAATCCGAGTCAGTTTTTTTTCGTGTTACGTAAGAATAGCGAACATAACTGTGCCGGGAACCGAAGCCGCATACCGCGGCGGCGTCGTATTATTCAGTAGTTTCTGAGAAAGATCGAGAACGATCTGTATAATATATTTAGGCGGCCACGAAAGCCTCATTATGCGGTAAGGCCTACATTCCACTGACTTACAATTTGCCGAAGAAAAAGTTTGCTTTGTTTTGACTATTGTTTTAGAACTGTGCGATGAACATGTAGAGAGGACCGCAGAAAAAATAATCTGATGCTGTCTTATCTAGTGCTTTAGAGAGCTTCATTTTTGTTTTTTATTTGCGTTATTTCAATGAGCTTAATATGTTAAAGTTTGTTTATTAAGTAAGTCAAGCTTATTCTCTTTTAATAATACTTAATTTAGATACTGTTAATCTTGTATATTAATATGTTTGTTTTGTTTTTGATTTTTTAATATTTCAGTTAACACTCTTTTAATATACTATTTTTTTATATAGTTCTTTTTTCATTAAAGTTTTGTCAGTTCTAAATTATTTTATGTCTTAACTTAGTACGGAACCACAACCTCTTTACAAATATTTTTCGAAGTCAATTAAATTCTACCCAAAATGGCGGCCGTTATTCGCTTTTTAGAAGACAATTTAAATATTTTAGTGTTATTAGTTGTGATACCTCGTCACTCGGGACATTCTAGTGGAATACTACTTTTTGATTACGGCTTCCTGGAGATCTATCTCTATGTAACACAGACCTACAATATATATTACAGATTAAATTAACAAATATTTGAAAGAACTGTCACCTCTCACTGATCAGTTAAACAAAGTGTTTGACAGCAAATTATTTGTTTCCTAATTAGTCTAAGTATTAAAAATTGTGTCCATGAGTTTCACATTCTAAGAAGTTTGTACTAGCATTGATGTTAGTTTTAAGCACTAATAATATAATTTAGTTTATATTTTTCTAATTGGATAGAATTAGATGCATTTGGTTCAAGACTCACGCTCCGCAGCAACCCGCTGTGTTCGCTCATTCACGAAAACATTAAGATAATCAGCAAAAAAACTAAAACTAACAAACATAAAAATAACATCGACACAAAAAAATATTGTGTGTATGTGTATGTGTTTGTGTGCGTGTGTATGTGTGTGTGCGTCTGATTATTTGATTATGGTTTTAAGTAATTAAGAGTTTGAGAATCCTCTAATTGCCGTTTTGTTATAAACTGTGATAATTTTGATAGTTAATTTGTATATAGAAAGGTTTATGGCACACACAAAAATAAGAAATATATTAATAAATGATCAGTTACGGTACAAAAGGGGTGCATATGCGGTGTTATTGTTACAGCAATCTCTTACAAGCAACCTTGGGAAGAAAATATTTTTTTATGTTTAACGTTTCATGCAAAACTATAACATATATTTTTGAGATAAAATTTTCAATAGCGATATTGGGCAAACATAAATTCTATGGGTTGGCGTGAGCAACACGTTCATGCGCACGATTTTCTTCGTCTATACCACCTGGATGCGTGGCGATCTTCTACTGTACAGTTTTCAAGGACCTTTCTTGCACGTACCACTACGATGCTGAATGAACTTCCTTTAGCGGTGTTTCCAGATCGATACGATGTGGATACCTTCAAAAAAGGCTTATACTCTTACCTCCAAGGCCGGCAACACTTTTGTGAGTCTTTGGATGTTGCAAGAGTTCGTTTGCGGCGGTGATCACATTTCA
This sequence comes from Mechanitis mazaeus, assembly GCA_959347395.1. NCBI lineage: Eukaryota > Metazoa > Arthropoda > Insecta > Lepidoptera > Nymphalidae > Mechanitis > Mechanitis mazaeus. The sequence continues at coordinate 15,335,997 of OY365743.1, forward strand.
TCTGTGACCCAAATGATTGTTTGCCCTCCTTTAACATTAAAAAAAACTGTCTACATACGCGCACATACATCATACATCAATATATTAAATATAACCGATTGTATACGTGTCGTTTTTGGGATAGAGTCTTGTAAGTTCTAATCATCAAGATGCTATAGGAATTACAGTCAGTATATCTGTAGTTATCGCGATCATGTGTCACAAATATAAGAATATCATAGTAGTTTTTTCATTACTTCTTATTTATATTCTGTACTGTTCTTACAAAACCATAGATAATGTGTTTTGAATAATAAATAAACCATATACATATTATATTTATACATGTTGCTAGTCCCAATAGATGTGAAAATCTGGGTTAAGCAAACAATTTTCTTTACATCTTAGATTTTGCCGTTCATATTAGAGACAAGATAAGAAAAATGACATTTCGATTAAGCTGAAGTACAAGGGTTATAAACAATTGAGTAAAAGAGAGTCAGCATGTGAAGAAGCCATTTGAAACGGGTCCAAAATTCGGACACACGGTCAAACTGACGCAATCCCGATGTTAAACCTAACCCATACATTTTTGAGGTGCTCAACTTGTACTGTTTCTCTGACAGGTCAAGATAGCAAGACATTGCATTGTCTAAGAGAATAAGCTAAGAAGATTTTCATTCTAAAGGTAAGAAAGTTTTGCCAGCACCTAATGTTAGCAACAATAACAAATATTTTCCAGCCGACCTCAGCAAGTTGCGGGGCTCAAGATAAAGATCTATCAATAAAAATACCCAGATTTTTAACAAAGAGCTTAATTTCGAGAATTGATGTGCCGAGTCGGATGATACGTAATTCACTTAACACGATTTTATCAAACTGATTACAACCATCCATTTTGATATTTTTCCGGATTATCCGGCAATCCATAAGATTCACTTTAACGGTTAAAACACAATAATTACAGACCTTGACAGACAGAGCAGTGTCTACCTCAAGTACCAGTTTAGTATTTCAAATTTAGATAAAAAGGCTTGAAGTTAATCTTGAACGATACGTTCCAGAACCTCTGAAAGAACGCTGAATAAATAACGCTGAAATGAGAAAAGATAGTAGGATTCTTTATTTAGTATTAACCTAAACCTTTTTTCATTGATACCTTCGGAGCCATCAGCACTGGATCTCAAAACCAACTTTTGTTCCTCACATCGGTGATGGAGATTGAAACATAAATGAGGGAAATTAAAAGAACAAAATAATATTATTAGAAGAACAAAATTGCCTTAACAACAGCAATTTTCTAAATACTACAGAGTTTATAGTATTCTCTATAATAACTTAATTTGGTTAATTTGGACAGTATCAGTATTGATAAAGACGATCTATCGCTTAAGGATGTAAAACAATTGCTGATTTTCTGTTCAAGGAATTAAATTTCGAAGTCCTAGAGAAGTCACTGTTTTTTTGTAGACTGTATGAAGGTTCGTTACTATGTGCTTTGCTGCACTGATTTCACAAGAATTCATACATAGCTAAGTGTTCGTTACTCTGTTTTTTTTATATTTGAACTTAAAAAATATGTCGAAAAAGAGTATGTTTGTCAAGTAGTTAAGAGTGAGTTAAATATTTCAATTTTGTCATTTTAATGTTCTTTTTTTATAGGTTTTAAATCTAAGAGTAATGTTTTTATTTAAATTAGATCTAGTACATTCTAATTTAGCTTCTAGACTATTTTTGCACCACGTTTCTGTTTACGTTTAATTTTTATCAAATAAGGTTGTCTGGAAGGGATCGCTACTTAGCGATAAGACCGCCTTATTGTATACCTCAAATGTGTCCATACTTCGTTTGACTGTATTTTTATTTATGTGGTGTGCAATAAAGAATATTATTATTATTATTATTTTTATATTCAATTCGTTATGAAGGTCAATGGATTTTAGTTTTTAAGAAATTGAAAAAAAACCTTTTTTCTGTAAGGTATCGAGAGTATTTGTGTTTGAGGTCAAGAAATGATGGTAATCAATAATCATTTGTTAATACTAAAGTGAACTAAGATTACTTGTAGCAATATAAGTTAAGGTAAAAAATTGACGATTATTTTATTTGGTGTATTCTTCAATAAATTTCAATAATACTATTTGACGGATATAACTCGCGTTTATTTTTACATTGTTTTACTTTAAACCCGAAGTTTCGGGTGCTTTTGCAGCAAACGTGTTCACGGTAAGACGAGATGATGGTGTTGTCAAGGCAAGTGCTCTTATTCTGCTCAAGATATGGTGTATTATACAACATTAAACATTTTTAGCCAGTGCGTCAGCTTCTACCAATCAACGTCACCCAAAGTTTAACAAAGGCTATCTGTTTTGCAAACAAAAACCTTCTGATATTTTACGACTGTCTCTAATAGTACCTCAAAATGTCGCTATTTCATTGAACTCGACGAAAATGGCCAAGAAAAGAATAAAACAAGTAAACGCGTTTCGGTTACGATTGTAAAGGTGCCCACACACGGGCTAATGAGCCATCGAAGATTTATAGCAATGTACACGCAATAACTATACACGTGTGGGACAATACTTGTGGATTTAAACACAGTGATATACCAGCCTTTAATTTTTTTATACTTTATTTAATACAATTTTTAATATATTCGGAAATTTAAAGATGCCATAACTGCGAAACTATTGTGTTTTGATTCTAATAACAAAACAATTGAATCGGCTGAAACGTAACAAAGCTAATCCCAGTGATATACTAAAACCAACTTTAATTAATATAAAAAATGCTTCATGCATACCCATACATATTTTATTATTAAATAGTGCTCTCTTGCTTCAGCAACCAGACCTCGAACTACACATGATTATATAAAATGATAAAAAATTATATAAATCGTACACATATAAATGGCTTTAAAAAGTAGAGTAGATTGAAGAATCAACATTTTAAAATCACATAAATTAGCATTTATATTTGAAAGCACATATAAAAATCAAATATGGTCGTACATAAAGCGGCTAACCTAGGGATAGGATCAGGTCTATGAACTCTATAGTTTTATTACAGTCCAAATTAATTCTCATCGCATCCGCGAGGTAATGACTCATATTTGTATAGGAAATTTTGAATTCTTAAATATAATGTTTTCTAAGATTTACACGAGTACTACACATTTCAATAAAACTATTTTTCGGATATAACTCGCGTTTATTATTACATTTTCGAAAAACTCAGTTTTTCCTTCCGATCTGTGTCTGGATGTGTGTCTGTGTGTCTGTCGAATTTTATCTTTCGAATTTTGAAAAACTAAAGATATATTTGGAATCAGCATCTAAATGTAAGATTCACTTTTCAAAATTATGTTGATTGTCCAACGGGAAGGTGGGTAGATCGGCCGCCGAAGTTACCGAAAAATGAAAAAAAAATTTCGAATTTTTAAATTTTTTAAAATTTAAAAATTAATTAATTAATTAATTAATTTAATTATTTTAATTATTTTTTTTCTTTTGTTTGTTAATTAATTTGCGAGTTATAATTTGCCGATTAGGAGTTTTTCATAGCGGCAAGCTCGATTGCCGCGTGTCAGATGTTTATATATAACCCGACGTTTCGGATGCTTTGCAGCAAACGTGTTTGCGGTAAGACGAGATGATGGTGACACCAAATGTGATAATAAACGCGAGTTATATCCAAAAAATAGTTTTATTCTTAAATATAATGTACCTTGGTTTTAGGTTACGACACTATTTTCCTAAAACATAAATTGTTTGTAAATATACAGTGGTTAACATACTGTACGAGGTTTGAAATACAAATCAAATACATTCGTCCATCAATATTTCATTAATTTTAAATAAACTTGTAATAAAGTATTTTAATAGATTTTCAAGACTACACATTTGAAATAAAACTATTTTTTACGGATTAAAACTCGAATAAATTTCGAATGCTTTTCAGCAATCGTGTTCACGGGTAGACGAGTTACATCTCGAAACGTCGATTTAAAATTGCAATGTAACCAAATTATACGTGAATTGTAATCCGTTAAAAATAGTTTTATTTCAACTTGTAATAAATATCAAAGATTTTTCATTTCTGCATACTCATTTGTGTTTTATACAACTATCATTGTAATGGAGTCTTAAGTGGCTGATTGTAAACATTTTTTTGCAATTTCCAGTAACATCATGCTCTATGGAATGTGTTTTTGATATTATTGTATACTTTTTATTTTTTACATATGTTAGTTATATCATCTATTTTCTTTTCTACTTTGAATCGATATCAGCGATCAGTTGTGTACGTCAAATGGAAGTTCGACGTACACATTCGATATGCCTAACGAAATATGCCCTTCAGTAAAAACACTCTCCAACTTCCAAACGTCCTGATCTGAGAAGAACCACACAACAATTTGTATTAAAATCATTATTTGTCTTGATGCTTGATAGCGATATGAATATATAGTACTCTGTGTTTATAATAGCAATAGGTACTCTTTTTTAAAGTGTTATAAAATGTTTACACAATGTATACAATAAATCTGTGAATACATACGCAGCTTACATTCGATACAGACATATCTTACCCACATCTCTATTTGTTTTTACTCTGTCGGTTATTTCTGATGCACTCTGTACGTCTGACACGACACATTGGACTCGCCTTTGATGTTAATTGAGTAAGAGAACTCTTAATGAACGCCGCTGCAATTGCTTTTAATTTTAATATATACACTAAGGATTCGACTTCGCGGTGCTTTGAGTGTTTGATTTTTTTGTCTTGTAAGAGGTTTTCTATTAGTTGATCTGGAACTTGGCATATGTTGAATTTGTCTATCATGTTACCTTTTTAATCTGGGAAAGCTAGTGTTTAAATATAGTTTTTTATTGAAGCATTTGCAGCAAGAATTCGCCATACTCTAGAGGAATTGGACAAACCAGTTCGTTCAGCACTAGACAATATAAAAAAAACATTGATAATTTAATTTATATTTAATTTGTTTGACCGTTTACAAACCTTACTTTTGATTGAATCAACTAATTGATTTTAGTTTTATTCTTAGGATTTTCGTATGTCAGTTCCAAGTTATGGTTCCTAAATTAAAATAGTATACCAATTATTATTGTCTAAATTTGTCACAGGTATTTTGGCAATGGCGTCTGCCTGTCTGGTTGCTTTTTTGTTATATTAATATAAAGCCACAAAGAACCCGTATTGATGTATTGTAGCATAAATTCTTTAATACTCTTGATACATTCAAAAGTGATCTTTGATGTGGTTTAACTTTTTGCGGACTCCATTCGTTCATTATACATGAAAATTTGCATGCATCATGTTACATACACATAAAATTATTATGTTAGTAGAGATGAATATTTAAATCCAAAATTAAAGCAATATATCTAGTTCCGATCGCTTGTCACCAAATCACCAAACTGAATTATTCATATCCAAGATTGAATACGATGAGTTCGTTAATCCAGTTGGTTCCAACATTTGATCCAATGACTTTTACAATAGGATGAAAATTTCACACAGGGTCGAACCTGTGATATCTGGGATACAATGTTCTGAAATACCGATTTGTTTTCAACATAATATATACAGTAAGGCATAATGTAAATTTTAAACAAAATAACTTGACAAATGTGTAAAGTTAGTTGTGATTTAAATTAAAAGTTTTTGATTTGTTAAATTAAATATTTTTTAACGGCTTATTATATCGACGAACTCATTAATGAAACGTTATATTATATTTTGTTCTCTATATTATGTATATTTATCAAAACTCGTGGATCTATAAATTAAATACTTACAATAGAAGTTTTATAATTCTGACAGAAAACATATTATCGTAAAGAACCGATATTATATATATGACAGGTCCGTGCTCTCAATTCCAGCTGTTGCAATCACCGTTATTTTCTAAACGAATATTAAAGAGTTTGTTAGTTTGTGGGTTTGTGTGTAAGAATTTACGTTTAAAATCTATCTGATACCTACAATTTTTACCGATATATAGAACGGACCTTCCAGCGGGAAAGGTTGTATGTTATACCGTTAAAATAACAGGCAATTTGGCAACCTAATTGAGTAAAATACGGTGGGGAGGCTGCGTTTCTTCAGAATGAGCCTTCGGAGTTTTGTAGATCACGCGGACAAAGTCGCGCTTAACAGCTAGTAATTTATAATGAAATTAATAATGAAGCCTAAAAAATAATAGCTATCTATATTTTTAAAATATATATCTATTTCTGATTGTTTGTTTGTTATCAATTGCGTATATATTCGATTTAAATGATGTGTTTTACTTAAAAATATATTTTTATCCGAATTCTAATATCGTATACGTATGGATAAAATGTTTCCAAACATACTTTAAGCTATCGTGTATTCCAGGTTATTCTAGAATAATAAAACGGTCTAACCCTATGAATAACTTTCAGCGCTGGAATTCCGATATAAATAGAAGCTGAATTTAAATGTTTATTATTTGTGGGTGTGAATTTATATGTATAATTCCATATGAGGACAATTCAGTAGTATAGTGCCTGATTATGATACGTTAAAATCTTTTATTGTTATATAGCTAAGATTAGGGTCAAATTATTTTATAATACGCCTTACTGCACCTTGCTTCTATATACAACTTGCACTTATTTACATATATTTACATATATTTACGTGACTTACTTAAATTACTAATAATAAGTTTCTATATAGAAGGGGACATAGAAAAAAATATTTTCAAAAAAAATATTTCTATACATAAATCGATACGGAATTTTAAACTGAATCTAAAAAACCAACACTCATGACAAGCCTAAATTTCTCCTAGCAGTTATGTGGGGAAAACAACAAATAATCTTAAGTTTCTTAAACACTAACATTTTGCAATACTAGTAATGAGAAAGTATTTTGTCATTGGAAAAATATGAAATAGTTCTTTAGAAAGAGATAGTTGTATATAAGCAACACGTGCTCTGTATCGAGCTCCTCGGGAAGTGGGTCAGCGTGCCCTTGACTGACCGCGGAGTGAAGTGCGCGCGCGCAGCGTCCTTGACGCCAGTAGGGGTGCCAGGACGCACGGTATCAGGGGGGTAGGTTTACTATATATATATGTATATATGTATATAATATATATGTGTAACCTTGTTTTCTTGAGACTCTATGTACTTCGATTATATTAGTATTTTGTTAGTTGTTTACTGTTCTATTATAGATAATATAAAGTTTTATCATAATGATTTTTATCACATAATTTAAAATTATAATAATACAAAACTTTATAGCTTTTTTTGATATAGAAATCTATTTTTCAATATATATTTCTTAAAGGGGTTAATAATGTCTCTGGGTTTTGTTATACATCAGCACCATTTATTTTCTTAATACATAATATATATTTTGGATCTACTTGCACCCCTGTGCAGGGTCACCTTCCCCGCGCACGCGATGATCGTTATTATTAGCGGCGCGACCGACAGGTGTACAGATGCGCAAGCGCATGCGCCGGATGCATGTCCTTTGTCTCTGAGCATGTTATCGATACTATATACAATCTATAATATATAGGATATGCATAATTTTACGCTTTTTTTTTTAAACGCTGAAAAATTTTCATTAGATTTTATACAAAAGAAATGATGTTCGAAGATAAATAAGTGACTCTATTGAGCGAAGCTCTCTATGAGAGACTTTTCTTTGTGCAAGCATCAATCAATGACGGTATATACGAAAATTTTTAAATTTTGCACACTGATAGACATCAGTCTGGTGGAAATTTGAAAAAATATTTTTTCAAATATTCGATGTGGTTGAGAAAAAATCACGGAAAAGCAAAAATCCTATATACTTCAACGGGAAAAAATTTTTAAAATGAAAAAAATATATATTTTTTTAAATGATAAAATAAAATACCAAGATTTTGTGAGCGCAGCGAGTCAAAATTGAGGTCTGGTTCGCGCTCCTAGTACTTAATAAAGTACGCATTTTTTAATATATATTTTAATGTATGTTTGCATAAAAGCTTCCTAATTGTATAATTTGTTTGTGTCATGTTAAATTTTTCTTGTAAACGTAGATATATTGAGGTAGTGACTGGATATAAACGAGTTATTCTGTTCGACTCGTGTACATATTATTTATTTGTTAATAAATTGAATATTTTTATGTTTCTGTCTGTTTATTTAAAACAAACATAATTTATGTTGTTATTAATGAATCGTTGATATATTTTTTTAGAGTTGGGTTATCTATTTCTATATGTTTTGTAATGAAAAAAGATATAAATATAGTAATAGACAATGGAAATGCCATAGACTCCTCTTCTTGTGTGGCTGACCGTTTTATTCATGGATTACTTTTGTGGTGAAGAAAGTATGATCTATATATTTTTTTAGGACTTGCTTCTCTTTTTCGTAATTTCTATTCAAATCCATTCAGCTATTTTTACGTGATTGACGAACAAACAACCACACATTATTTTTTAATATTTTAACTGGTAGTAATGTTATTCTTTTTCTTATTATATAGCTATTATATAATACAGTTGTTCGATTGTATTTTAATAAAATTCTTATTTTTATCTTAAAATTAGGTACCAAACAAAAAAGCATGACTTTTGTATGTCGCAATAAAAATAATTATAAATTACGATATAAAAAGGTAGTTCGAGATTAAGTCATTTTTTAAGTCAAAGATAAAACGTTTAAGTAAACGTTTTTGGAGAAAAGCATTTATTATTGGTGTCGGTTTGGACGTTTACAAGATATCGTGGAACAAATACACGCTCATACCATTTAGGGTTTTATTTTATTCATATTTTATTAAAAATATATTTCTAGCTTGCTAGCTTTTACTCGCGGTGTCATCCGGAAGCGAAAGATTTAATTACAATTGGGATAGATAGGGTAGCGTAATGCTAGATAGCCTATTATAGTCTTCTTATCGTCTATCGTAATCAAAAAGATTTTTTGAATCCCTCCAGTAGTTTCTAATAGTCGGAGTAAACAAACTAACTTTTCCGTTTCATAATATTAGTATAATATCTGCATGTATAGACACACTATTTAACTGTTATTTTGTTCAAATATAATTATCTTTTTGTAGTTTATTCTTTGCTTTTGCCAAGACTGTTTTTTTAAATCTATCAGAAGTTGTACTTCTATGAAATCTCAAAAAAAACTGACATTTATTTTGATATCAGACGGAAGAAAAACGCACAGTATACATTTTTGCATATAAAACAATATATTTAATAGCCATACAAACGTATAGTATTATAAAATAAATCACTCAACTTATTTTCTTCATTAATTGTAATACCATTGGCATGGGTTTAATAAACCCATGTGAATCCGGGCTAAGTCGATAGTCTTTGAAAGAAACATAACATTTCTTAAATCATTTCTAACCCCGAGAGACAAAAGCCACAAAAACGGGGACATGCCTTAATAAGTTAATCTCCAAAGTAACGAAATATCACGCGGCGACCAAGAGGAACAGTCATACTACTAACAAACTCACCCTTCTCTTCTTGTGTTCTTATAAGTATGTATAGTAAAGTATTTAATCGCTCGACCAGCTTGAGACTGGTATCATTTGATGGAAGGTAATAAATAATTTGGGTGGAAAGATGGCGCGATAAGAGGTACCTGAGGTTCGAGTACTGATCAGGGTTGTGAAATTATTGAAATAATGATTAAAAAAATATATACTCAGTAAAATTAATATAATTACCGACTCTTACATGTCGTCTACCCGTGAACAAGATTGCTGCTAAGCATTCGAAATGTCGGGTTAAAATTAAAATATAACTAAAATTATACGCGAGTTAAATCTGTAAAAAAAGATTTATTTCAAATGTGTACTCGCTAAAATCTAAGAACATGCTAAATTAATATAATGTTACTCATATGACTTATTATAATTGTAGTAACGACCCAAAAATTTCGTTCTCTTTATAAAGAATATATTTTAAATATAACACTGTATATAATAAGTATATATTATTATTTTATTATAAAAATAACATTTTGTAATAAAAATAATAGTTGGAAATATAATAAAAATTATTATTTGAGTCAACCCTAACGCAAAATGATATGGGCACAGAGTCAACATTAAGATTCCTCTCGCAGCCTCTGCGTCGCTTTGATTGTAATGTTTTCATTCATCCGTCGTACCGTCTCAGCGCCCACGGTCATCTTATTTACTTTATTTAAACGACTTCGTACTGGGTCCTTATTCGCTATGATCAGACAGACATGTAACGTTACGAATAACCTGTGAAAAGTCCTTTGAATCGTATTCTCTACCAATTGCAAATTTAAAAATACATTTTCGTGTGTTATACGCAAAAGTCTTTATATAAGTTAGCGTGTGACATACAGAATATAATATTTGATTCTACCCTATGGAATTATGAATCGCTTTTATGTTAAACCACGTCATGTCACTCGTTATTTTCAAGGAATCTCGTGTCATAGCGAATAAAGCCCCTTGAGAACTTCAATATTCTTAAGATATTGCACTAATTACATAGATAATAAAGACATTTCTTTAGCTACGTTCCAATATTGTTATTAAGTGTTAACGGTCTGTTTTAGTAATGTCTTCAGCAGTAATTACATAGAGTATACGGTATATTTGTTTTTATATTATAAAAAATATATAAAAAATAGATTGACTAACAATTCAATGTCTGAATTTACATAAAATCGCATTTTAGCTGATCGCAATCATTCGTCGTGGGTATTACGTGTATGTTTGTTGTTGCAAATCGCGATGTCACATCCAACTGCCTCTGTCTCCCCCCCCACACCTCCCCGTGGCCACCCGACGCACAGACCGCACAAAAAATAATATCATATCTCTTTACCGAATCTATCTTTTGTTACAATGTATATATGGATCCATGAGAATTGGATCTGTCTTTTTATTAAAGGTAAAGAATTTGTCATTTACATATAAAAACTGGACCCTACCAAATAGTTAAATAAATGGTACATAGTTAATTCAAATAACTGATTAAGTAATTTAACTAAAAAATACATCAAAATTGTTATAAAAAATACAAAATATATAGAATACAAAATGGCGCATCCAACAATTCTTCCCGCACTTTCGTTTTTATGCAGTCTAAATCGGTCGCGACCTTTTTTAAACCATTTATCATATGGTCAATGTTTCCTTGCATTGTTGTCAAAAACGAAGCAAATGAAATACTTGTGGCAGCCAAAAAAAGTTTAGAAAAGGTTCCTTGTTTCGTGTATTGTGGTTTAGCCGCAGCTCTCAAATGTTCTTGTAACATTATTTTATTATTTTAATAACTTATTTATATTACATTTTTTTATTTGTTTCTTTTCTACTTTGAATTAATACCAGTGATTGCTTGTGTACGTATAGTATAAATAAAAGAAGGTTCTATTTTGACATCATACTTATTGAAATAAGGGCTTCTGTCTTACACAACTTAAAACTCCTAGGGTTTAAAACGCGCCCCGGTCTAAGAAGAACAATACAACAAAATCAGCTGGAAATTTGTAATTGTGCTCACATTTCACAAAAGTTATAATATTTAATAAACAATTTGCGACCATCTAGAAGCACAGCAATCAATCTCACGTGAAGTCACAAAGTTTCTATTAAAAATCAATATTGCAAACTGCAAAACCAGTCAACGCCAGCAGCAAGGGTCAGCCATCACCCCCCTTGTCAAATTTGAGGGAAATATATACATAGTTGGGCGGCGGTGATCACATTTTATCAGTGACCCGCATGCTCGTTTGCCCTCCTTTTCCATAAAAAAAAAAAAAAAAAAAAAAAAAAGTTATTATTAACTAGCTCCTATTTGCGATTCCCTTGTATATGTAATTTGTGATAATAAAACAAACTCGTCATATAATATTTATTAACATTAAATTAAGTATCGTTTTTCTATGTCAATAATAAAAGTACAATAATAAACTTCTTCATATCAAAAGCTTCGGGACATTGGTGGTTGTATTGCCCTGACTCATTCTCTATCAGTGGAAGTCAGGGGTATATAACAATTTTCTTTTGTTATCAATTTGTTTGTTTATGTATGGTAAGTAAAATTTTGAGATTTTGCTCCAGGAAACGACTTAGTCTCATGAGACCAAGCTCTTTAATTTAAAAAAAATCTCCAATATTGTAGATTAATTCCCAAATAAATAATACAAACTATTGTGTTGGTATGTCTTGTATGAAATACGTAATACACTTTAAAAAATATGTACGGAGTTGGCTTTACTATTTTTTTATTTTGCTGACTCATATTAGGTTTTTCTCTACTAAAAGTCATATATTTATTCTAAGTCGGTTATAACATTTATTTCATACTATAACATATAAAATAGTTGTCAATGTATTCACTTCCATGTGATACATTCTCATGTATTATTTAATTTTTAATAAACGAGAATCATATACTAATCAAGAAAAACATGGATTTTTAATTATTTACTTCCAAACGTTGAAGGTTCATAGAATTAAAAGCGAAATTTTATTTCAATCAACAGTTTATAAAAACTAATTAACAATATTAGTAATATAACAAACAACCTGTCCTACTACAATTTTATTATGCGAAGCGAGCGGAGCAAGCGAAGCTCTTTATGTGAGACTTTTATTGATTCTTTGTGCAAATATCAATCAAAAACGGTATATCCGAAAATTTTAAAATTTTGCACACTGATAGACATCAGTCTGGTAGTGTTTTAAAAAAAAATAATGTGTCTCATATTGAAAAATAGTTGAGGACAGAATGCGTCGATGTTTTGTAAATGCAACTTCGATCCTGTTTGCACCTCGTTTCGCTCAATATGCTAACACATACCGAGATTTTGCGAGCGCAGCGAGTCAAAATTGAGGTCTGGTTCGCGCTTCTAGTTTTTAATTGTTGGAACAAACACATTTAACGGTTTCAGATTAGAACTTAGTAAAACACATGATAAAAATTCCAATGCTTAATTAAACTTAATCGCAAATCCAATTTCTGAATATTTATACACAGAATAACAGTTATTTATAATATGATTAAGAAACAGATAGGTAAGTATGTAGTATATTAAATGTAATCAACACACGCCGGTATCGCACGCACACTAACGCGAGGTCGCGGTGCTCTCGACATAAATTACGAATATTCAAATGATTTGGATACTCCCGCAATTAACACTGACTGGTTTTTAGTGATGTGAGTGGTAGATTTTATATCGATAATTTATTGTTTTTTGTCTTTTAAAATGATTGATTTTAGAATATTTTTTTTTTGTTACACGTTATATAATATATTATTCTATCTATTAAAATTAAGATTTTAGAATTTTTGTGCTTTTATCTTTGTTTTGTTTAAAGTTTCAATTGGTTGGAATAAAAGACTTCGTATCTTGCCTTGAATTGTTTAAGTAAAATGCTTAGCAAATTTCTCCTTAAACTAATATACTATTAGTGTAGTTTTGAACCTAATCTTATTTAGTTAATAATAAAATAATCTTATAATAAATATTTTATGAAAAGATTCCACATTTACTGAAAACCATTTATTGGAATAAAAACATGGTTTAAAAACAAAATAACTAACAAATAATTATCTCATTATTACTAACAAGTAAAGAGCAATCGGTATACAACAATCGACAAAAGCACATCCCTAGCTTCCAACCAAAATAGTTTCATCTGATAGCCAATAGTGTAATGAATCTCTTGAGTACAGAATAAGATAATAACGATTTCGGCTAAGTGTGGTCAAGCGTGGCCTGTTTTAACTAAAGTTATGTTCGAATACCGGTTTACTTGTTCCGTGTCACCGCACTTCCATACTTATATACTTTATTTTAGATTGCGTATACTCGTCTTAGGAATGTGTAAAATTATAATAATCTTAAGTAATTCAAGCTTCTGTTGCATGAATGTATATATACGAAAATTGACATATAATTTTATTAATTGACTAGTTGCTTCTCATGGTTCCACCCGCGGATGAATGATTTAATTTTCTATTAAAATAACCAAGAGTAACATGTTAGATAGCCTTCTTCATGAATCTGTCTATGAAATAATTTTTCAAATCCATCCAGTAGTTTCGAAGATTATCGAGCTTATATAAACAAACTTTTAGGTTTTATAATATTAGGATAGTTTTATAAATAATTAACTTTATCAATACTTTGTTATTGGATTACGTGGCAAGCAATATTCTGATGAAAACCCTTTAACTTGTTGGGTACAAATAGATACAAACTGTCTTTCTTTTTCTTATTTTAAATCGAATTCCTGAAAGTAGCCTAGATGCCTGAAGGTTTCATATTAAGTGCCATATACACAAAATTAAACTATATTTTATAAGTACACGTACATATTGTAAATGTAACGAACGAGGTTTACGACATTAGCTGTTAATATTTTGAGAAATCCATCACTGACTTCGTAATAATAAAAATACTCTTTTTCCCTATTTTATGAATTTTGTATAGTTTTTATTATTGTAATAGAAGAACATTATAATTTTTTTTCTTAAAATAGTGACATAAATCAATAATTTCTATCTCTATAGTTTTTTCAATTGCTTTGAATATATAATTTTCCTAATTAGATACGTTGTAATTATTATCCTGTGATAAAATATAAATAATGTTTACAATGAAAACATAAAATCTGGTTTTAAAGGCAATAATCACATTAAAACACAAAAAACTCTCAGAAACATACCTGTTAATAAATATGCAAATACTTATATTATATTTTGGTAATGTCTCATAACTACGACGAATTATTTTGTCCGGTATAGTTTAGAAGTTGATCGCAACTATACTTATTGACTCTTTGAATGAATCCAAAGATGAAGCTTTTAAGCAAATCAATCTTATCTTAAATGAGATTATATTATAGTTTAAGTAAAATTGTGTGTTTGTATATAAGGAATAAATTTTCTGGTTTATTATGTTATTGTTAGTAATTAGAAATCAATAAGTTAAACCATAGATTAGTTTTTAAAATTTGAGAACGACGTTCTTAATATCCAACTTGGTCTGCGTACAGCTGTGAACGATTCACGTAAGAAAACAAAGCGTACCGAAGCATCAATTGAGCTATTGTTTCATGTAATGGCTGCCGTAAATCTACGTTTACTGCCGACCCTTAACTGACCGTTAAACTTACTTGCAAAATAAATAAATATTCTGTGTACTACTGTTTTAAGTTTATATTAAAGTATGTATCAATAAAACACATATCTGGTATAAATATAATTTTATTTAAAATATTATTATAATATACATTTAATAATTATGTATATTATCTATAGCTATCCCATATTACAAATAAATTTATCGTAATTTTGCCCATATTTGTTGAATATTTTCCTGAATTTACTAGTTCAATTCGCCATGCCGTCATGCTCCGAGCCTATGAGTATGTGCCCAGGACAAGTTCGAAGTCGGGCAAATTCCGCAAATTTTAATGTGACTTCAACCAAATAGTTACATATAAAAGTAATTATGGAACACAAAAGTCTTAATACAAGAATCATATATATAATTAAATGTTAAATAACTCATCAATAAAGGTAATTTCAATTAAGTTTGTGCGAGATGTTTTTATAATAAATTTGCACGTTATTATTTTATATACACTAAAGAGAACAACACATTATCAAAAGAATTATCATTTAACACGTTTGCATAGATCTAGTTCTAGATGCTTCTAGTTGTACTTCTAGAGGCTGGCTGCGATCACACACCTTGATGCTTACTTTTCTGATTTTGATTACAGTCTTGTTATAGTCTGTCTGTCTGTTTGATATTTACTTGTTTATATTAAATCTGTTCTATTAATGTTCTATTGCTTTGTATATTTAGAAAAATGCTCTTAGAATAGAAGCTTTCTAGAGCCACATGTGCCTTCTAGATATTACTAATTCTGTTTCTGAATTCTATATATTCTTCTAGGCACTTCTTGGCCTCATAATAGTCATCAAAATATTCCTAAATAGAAATCGCTGCAGGCACTATCGCGAAGGGGATTAGTAAAAGTGAGTCAAAAGTCAGAAAGTGGCATCGTTGTGTGTGTTCGCGGGGGGTGGGGGTGACACTTGCTGTGTCGCAGGGTGGCGAGGGCGAGGGGCGCGGGCGTGGGCGGTGGACCTCTGGTGGTTCCAGCGGCTCCGGAAGCAAGCTCGGCCGGGGCGCGCTTTCGGATCCCGATCTGCAAAGCCGTCTTCAGCCAACTCTCACCACATTCTGGGTTTGTACATTCTCATGGAGAGACAGTCGTTGGATACATGTACGTGAATTAAATGCTTTAGTAATATACAGGTATATATAATATATTCAGTTCCAACAACTGTAGCTCAGCATTCACAAACACATTCACAATTTAGCCCAATGACGAAATCAGACGAAAATAATTTAAATTATCAACCAATATTGAATTAATATAATTTATATCAATTAAGTATGAGATTTACTGGAGAAGTTCGTCTCTTTTCGTTTTTTTGGGTGGAGTAGAATATCACAAGTAGATTAGTGGCTTAAAAAATCATTTTAAATATGTAGCATTCTAAAATTCATCGTGTTTTTAAAAGTATAGTTATATAGAAAAAAAATAAACATACGAGGTGAATGGACAGATATTTTAATGGAGATAATATTGACGAATTATTTGCTAGTGTTTTAGCGATAAAAAAATATTAATAATTGTAACGTAACTCGCGTTATATAAAAAACCAATACTTATTCATAAATTACTCAAGTTGAACTTATTTAATTGTATTTACTAATAAAGTAAAACTCTTATATAATAACTTGAATTTATTTACAAAGATCGAAGCCATCTTTCTTTTATACTTGACTAATGTCAAACTTGAACAGATTATATTACGCGACATAAAAACAACAAACAAATAAAAATGACGTCAGAACAATAACAGATAAAATCAAGTTTTACAAGAAATATTAAAAATATTTATCTCCAATAAAAACTAATTTTCAATGTCCTCTATCTACTTACCGCCGTAATTAATTCTCAAACAAGACCGCTGTAGGTGTCTAGAGCTGTCCTTAAACTTTTAAACAAAGAAGTTCAGCTTACCAAAAATTAAATATTTTATTACCAATACTTACCAAAAAAATACGGCGTTGTAAATTAACCTTTATAACAAGACACATAGAAACTATTAGCTCGTTACTGCCGGCTGTCCGTCCGTGTTATTTATTGCACATTGAGTAGATACTCGTTCCCAGACATTATTCTAATATAATTCGTATATCGAAATGCCGAATGGTTTTAATAGAAATCACTGACATTGTTTATGTTAGTACCGTCCTCGTTGTGCTTCCCAAAGTTTGATATATTCTTATGAGATTTTTTTTATAAATTAGTTTTAGTTTTTTCTTGATTATTTAAAAAAATTAAAAATACCTTATTATGCAGATTGAGGAAACTAAAAATATTATATAAAAATTATTAATATTTAAAATATTTTTTCAAAAATTGCTTAAAAATATATATTAGAACATTTGAGATAGATTCCACTTAAGTTCATTTTCGGTCCAGTAAAGTGAAGTGTAAATTCACTGATACATTCAGCGCACGGACTGTAACGGTGAAAGCAGGAAATAATATTCTCTCCGTTGCTACGCGGCGTAGACGTGCTACGAACTCGTGCTACTTACTCACCTCGGCTACACAAGTTTGAGAAGCACTACCGACACTCGGCGCTCTCGTGTTTTATGGCTTATTATGCTATAATAATATTTTTTACTTAGCACATTTGTTTATACCTCCGCTATGTGTGTGTGCACGTGTGCGTGCGCGTGTGTGTGTGCGCGGGCGCAGGCTTGTTTGAAATATTTAAAACATAATAAAATTATTGACAACATTTTTGTGTATTGATTCTCTCTTTATAATTAGGTACGTATTATTTAAAGATGTACGTTGTTTTGTTTTACAAATTATATTTTAAAATAAACTATTATATCTTGTATCTCTCTCTTTCTCTCTCTCTCTTATATCTCTAACTGTAGGTTAAACATAAATATACAGAAAAAGTAATGTAGTATTTTTTTATTCACGCAAAACCGCAGACAAACGATAGTTATATGGTAGTCGGTAACTCAGTTTCTAATATTCAAAATTTTATGGTGTTTCGCGGTATAGTGTTACGTGTGTTGATGGAAGCGACCTCTGTTCCCAGGAGTATGAAGCCCAATTAACAGCCTACACTTTGCCGCACTCCTATTGTTATATTGATTTATTATCGTTTGCTTTTAATGCTAAATTTCTTTTAACTGTTTCTAAATCTTTCATTACATCTGACCTATTTTTTAATGTATTAGGTCTTTGTAGTCTGATTTTGATAGTATTTTGAAATTTTTTGCCTATATAATAACTGTTATATGTCAACATAATAAAAAAAAAATTTATCAATAAGTGCTCCAATAAGTGCCAAGAGCACTTATTGGCGTATTAATATATATATAATGACATATGACATAACTTCTTTGCATATTATGAAGTCCTTGAAACAATTTTCCTTTGATTTTGTCTTAGGGAAAAACATTTAAAAAACAATAATTGTATAATTAGTGACTATATTTGTGTGTGTCTGTATGTGTCTGTGAGTATAATAGTTCGGCTTTACAAAGTAACACAATCCACGGTTAACGGTCCCAAAACATTGTACGAGATTCAAAGATATCAATTAAAAATGTACGCTCAGTAATTATGAGGATTAATAGAGGGACCACACGCGATGACGCGTTGCCTACTTGATGTTAGGCACTCATTAGTTATCTGTTATCCGATTTTATTATTAGATTTTAAATTAGATACACAGTCGTTCGTTGCTTTTATGTTTGTCATAGTAAAAAGTATTGCCTTAGTTACAGTACTCTTTATTTATTTATTTATTTATTCTTTATTGTACAATAGTCAATATAATGTACAAAAGAGTAATGCTACTAAGAATATTATCTACCTGCCAACCTTAGATGTGTAAAAAAGGACGTTAGTAGGGGTGCAAAAATAAAAAAGTAAAAAGGAGACGAAAAAATAAATAAATGTAAGCAGACATTTAAATAAAATACATAACATATTATAAATAAACATATATATACAAATACATATATATACTCATACTAAAATACACTGTATACATACATTTTCATATAAATACTAATATCAATACATACACATAAAAAATAGCAAAATATATACAAATAAGGTATACAGATATATACATTATTCATTCACTCTTTAGTATTATGTCCTAAATACTATGTTTTATATATTTATATTGTCGACAAGTTATAAAATTATTTTCGTAGTAATAAAACTATTTTCTACGGATTTAACTCGCGTATAATTTTTGTTACATTTTAATTTTAATTAGTCATCTCAACGTAACTGACTTACTGACAGACACTTACATGTCGTCTGCCCTAGAACACGATTGCTGCAAAGCATTCCAAACATCGGATTAAAATTAAAATGTATCCAAAATAATACGCGAGTTTAATCCGTTGAAAAATAGTTTTATTTGGAATGTGTTCACATGAATATCTAAGAAAATACTATTGTTTTTATTGTAGTTTGACATAAAAGTCAAACTATTAATATTTAGTGCTATCACTTGTCAAAGATTAAACTTCCGAAATGTGTGAAACTTTTTAGAGGTAATAAAGTATGGCTCAGCACAGCCCAGGATACCGTATTACTACGATTTATTAATACTTTACTGCTTACCGGAGTTTTTATTGAATGTTTTAACGATCCCAATTTTACTATCAAAATTTTATACGTACTTCTAGTTAGGTTAATTAGCTCGGACGATTAAATGTTCGATCGTCGGTGATATGTTCAGAGGTAACCGGCCTGCGGGTAACGACTGTCTGCTAGTGGGTTCAGTATGAATAAAGTTATTTATTGTTAACGCTTAGCTTTAAAAAGGTCTTTAAAATTTCTTACAAATAGCTATTGAAGGTAAAACCTAGAGTCAAGGAATTTAAGGTCATTTATACTTATTAATTTTATTTATAATTTTAAACTTAACACTTATATTTATTATAATTATTAAAACAGAAACGAAAAACTAATAAATTGGTATTTTTTTAGTTATAAACATAAATACTACATGTATCTTTGTTTCTGTTGTCTATTACGTTACATAATCTAAGTCGTCGAGTCCTTCTTATCCCGCGGAATCCCAAAACGTATGAGCACTCCTCAGGCGCGGTAAACAATTTTAATACTAGTCTATTATCAGATAGTCTTGAGCCTCGTAAATACAACGATGTTTATTGTATAATAACAGTTAGTGCGTTTTATTTGGTTTTGATGCCGGCCATGAGTTGTATTGCAAAGACGAATTTATGATCCTGTTATGAACTACAGTCACTGTGTTTTATATTACGCTTTATATCTGGTTTGTTTATTGGGTTTGTATTTGTAGCTGCGGAGATCAGTCTTATTGACATCATTAAAAAGAAATGCATTTAATGCTTTGAAAGACACTTCTTGCCATGCACCACCACCTCGTGGAATCTCCGAACCAATACGACGTAGGGACCTTGAAGAAACGAGCTTACAAATTTTAAAAGTCTGGCAACACACTTCAGAGCCGTCAGGGCCTGCAAGTCCTCCTGGGCGGCGGTGATCACTTTCCATCAAGTGACTCGCGAGCTCGTTTGCCCCCTATGGCATAAAACCAAAAATTTTAAGAATAATAAGTTACACGTTATTCAATTCTCTCTTTGAACATCAAATTCAAATCAAAATGACATGTCCGCCATTTGCAAAGTGAAGAATTTACCGACATTTTGTTTATTAAAATACCGACGAATTTCTCCAATATTAAAAATCATAAACAAAACGATAAGATGTAACTTGTTTTTGTGAACATAATATCCGTTTTATGTTAGAACGTGTTTCATCTACACAGATGTAGTGTGGTCTCGTTTTGGGTCACATCTCGTTATTTCTATTTTATTGTATGAATACTTAATGTAATGGCCGCGATGGCGCGTTGCGACACCGCCAATTGCCGAACTTATCGCTTGCTACGGTAAATTGTCAAAGATTAATACTTGTTAATAAATCAATTATATCATTTTTGCTTACGTACATTTTAGTCCATACTTTAAAAACTGTATTATATAATAGTTATGACAATCTTAATAAACTAACATATATTTTAGTTTAGTTTTTGTAGATCTTCTCAGAGACATGACCACAGAATCATTAAATATATAATAAATTTAATTTAATTTCAATAGCTTTATTACATACCGTTAAGATATATACAGTTCACAAAAGTAAAAAAAAACATACTAAAATATATAAATAATATATGTTTGAGACCAATTCTAAAGTATATATAATTAAAAAAACATTATACTTGTTTTGTAAACAACATGTACCAATTATAATTACATAAAAATAAATATATTAACAATAAATGCTTCCGTATGAACTATAAAGTGTACTATCGAAAATATTAAATAAATATTTTTAATTTCGCTCGTAGGTACAAACATCTTACTGTCTCGTCTGTATGTCTGCTAATCTGTAACACTATTAGAATTGATTTTGATAAGTAGATATGTGGCATATGCTTGTTTATGAGAATCCCATATCTTTATTATTCAAATTCGTTGTCAAACCGGTCCATGTTAAAAATAATTGCGTTGGTGTACTTTACTCAATCTTAATATATCTTTTATATATAAATTTATCTTTAAAATATAAATGATTTAAAAGATTTTATAAATATATTTCTATCAATACAATACACGATCGCAATAATCGTATTTACGACTATAATATATCTTTTATTATCTTTAAAAGATAAATGATGTAATAAATCTTTAAAAGATTTAATAAATATAATTCTATCAATAAAAGCTAGATGCGGATATTAAAGTTATTGAAGTCGTGCGATTATTTTGCACATCGATTTCCTTTACGAGATGGAGTATTTTATTCCGTGTATCCTTCGTACGTAATGTCTTCCGCTTGAAGCCATCTTCAAATTGTGTGCCGAATCAAATTAGATTTGTGTTCGGTTTATTGAGCGAAGCTCTCTATGAGAGACTTTTCTGCATTCTTTGTTCAAGTATCAATCAAAAACGGTATATCCGAAAATTTTAAAATTGTGCACACTGATAGATATCAGTCTGGTGGTGGTTTAAAAAAAATTTCAAATATTCGATGTCGTTGAGGAATCACGGAAAAACTTAAATTCCATAGATTTCAATGGGAACTTTTCGCGCGAAAATAAAGCTTTACTATGACGTTTCGAATTTCTTTAAACAACTTTTATAATTTTTCCATTTTTTTTAGATTTTTTTTTATTTTATATTATTTTTGTAAATTGTAAATTCAACATCGGTGCTGTTCGTTCGCGTCTCTCAATATGCTCACATATACCGAGATTTTAATAACGCAGCGAGTCAAAATTGAGGTCTGGTTCTTGCTCCTAGTACACTACATATTAGAATATAATTCTAACCGACAGAGGACATCACTAGCGTCTTTTTTCAATTACTTGTTATCAAACGTTAAGTTACTAATCTATAACGAGTGTTATATGGGGTATACTCCATTATCAAATCTAAAACACATTATAAATGAATTATGTATACGAGTAGTAATAAAAACGGAGACATTTATGAGAAGCAACTCTAATTAAAACTGTGATGAAAGAAAATGTCGATTATGAAACGACAATTGGTGAGAAAACTGATATGGGAATCAATAAAGTTTTAAATATATAGTTGTACTATTTTAGATATCACTTTATTAATGTGTAATAAAGTTTTATAAAAATTTACAGACAAAACCATGTATAGTATTATTTACTACACTTATCTAAATAGATGAAATAGAAATAAACTTCTAGAAGAAATTAAACGTTCAATATTTAGAACAGACATGAACTACTTCCAAGGTTACTGCTAAATCTACTTTTGTATAATACAATCTATTCTAAATAGTATTATTTATTTAATATAAGAAGTTATTTTAAGTCTATATTAATTGCTGAAGCAGAAAAATATCTAAAATGTGTATATTGACAATATAAGAATTGCGTATTGCGTAGGTGTCTGAATGGCTGTAGGATTGGTGAGGTCAATGACCGGATGCTGTACAAAACTTCATAGACAGCGATTTAATTTACGACCCTCTATCCGGCTACAACCAGTTTCAATTACTCTTACTTGCATTCCTCATACTTGTGATTAAACAATTATAATATATGTATTTTAGACAATAGTTTTTTTTTTTATAATTTAATATTTTTATATTTGTTAAATTTAATTGATTAAGTGATGCTCTCTATGAGAGACTTTTTTGCATCCTTTGTGCAAGCATCAATCAAAAACTATATATCCAAAAATTATAACATTTTGCAAACTGATAGATATCAGTCTGGAAAAAATTGATTTCAATTTTTTCGGTCGAAAATTTAGCTTGAAAAAAAAAATGTTGAGAAAAAATAATTTTGTAAATGCAACTGCGGTGCTGGTTGCACCTCACTTCGCTTAATATGATAACACATACCAAGATTTTGCGAATGCGGCGAGTAACAATTGAGGTCTGGTTCGCGCTCCTAGTTATTTTTATTGACAAATTGACATTTATATTCAATAAACCTCAATCAATTTGAGATAGTCTGGAGTAGATCGATAAATTTGATTGTATCCAAATCTGTAAGTCACCTTTCACTCAACTTTCCTATTTCATTGTTTAAAAGCTTCGTAAGATAATATGAATGTTTCAATATATTAAAATTTTATACCTTTATTAAATAAATTGTGAAGAAGTCTGGTTTTCCTCTGTGACCTTAGAACTGTCAGAGTCGGCGAGACCAAATACAATTTTCAATAACATACAATATGATTGAAATAAATACAAACTTTATAATATTCCATGCATTGCCTGTAAAGTTTAAAGTATAGAAATAAAATCTATACCACGTATATTTCTTACTTTTATCACTCATAGCCTTTTAAAAAGTCAGCCACAAGATATATATAAGTATAATATCTTAGAAAAGGAAACGGTTTTTATAAAAAATGTAAAATAATTTGTATAAAATTGTTTCAGTATGGGTTACACGGATGTTTTAAAAATGTTACTAAAACAAATAGACGAGTCAAAATGAAAATTTCATGGAAATAAAGTTTTCTTAATGTGTTAATTGGTGGCGCTTAAAAGATAATAATTTCATAGACTGATGGCCGTGCGAGAACAGAGGGCTGCTAGCAGAACAGGGGAGGTTGAGCGCACAGGAGACACTATTAGAATATATACCTGTAATAAAAGTTTATTGAGGGGGAGCAGATAATTTTTTTTATTTCTTTTTTATTTTTTTTCTATTGTTACGTTATTTTTGTTTTATGTTAATCTTTGTGACGTTTAAATAAAATTTGAAAAAATAAACTCGCGTCCAATATCTGGTACTAAATACATGAGATGCATTTTACTCTCATATATATATATATATATATATTAATTAATATATAATAATATAGCAATGTCACTAGACTACAGACTTAAAAATTTAAATAATGATTTGTTCTGTCATTCAGATGATAATATACAATATAATATAATCAGTTTCCTGTTATTTATAATATATTTTGTCATCTAATGACGAGACCGTGGCAGATGAGAGACATCGACTAATTATCTAGGCTGTTTTATTTTATATAACTGTATATATTTGGCATTTCCATCATTATAACCAATTTATATCTCATTCGCTAAATTGAATGTAAAAGTAGACAAGTCAATAAATATAGAAATCTTTTATACATTCTTACTAGTATTACAAAATATTAGTGTTGAAGAAACTTAATATTAGTATATTTTCCCTCATAACTTATAGGAAAAATTTTGGCTCGTCATGAGTGTTGGTTTTTTAGATTCAGTATAAAATTCCGCATCAATTGATACATAGAAATATTTTTTTAAGATATTTTTTTCTATTCCCCAAATACTATAGCTATATACAATAGTTTTTAAAATTTGAATCAAAATCAAAGGAGTTGTAAATCTTAGCAATAACTAATAAAAATAAATATAAAATTGTAAAAACTCTCAAAAACACTTGTAACATTTAAATGATTTCTTGATTACATTTATTTTCTGAACATTACATTTACATTTAACTGCGTATCTCAGTAGTTAAGACTCCATTCTGATACTGCTTTCCAATTACATTCCAAACAAGATTTGGTTCACTCGATTATCAGTTTTAGTACGTCGATATAAGATTGAATTATAATTAGCAAGAATTTTTCATATATTTTGAAATTGTGATATATCTCTTAGAAACATTTGTTAATTACTGATATGTTACTAATATAGAAAATAACTTTATATTGAAGGAGATATTCTTGTCAAAAATGCTACGTTTTAGTATCGAAAAAGATACAAGTGTAGACAAAAATATCACAAAATATAAATTAAAATCAATTAATATATAAATAACAACATATATACTCATATTTCATTTGTTGAAATTTAATAATTCTGTTTAGATTAATATAAACTTTCGTGATTAATGATTACTATTAAATATAGCTCTAAGCACGGCGGAATCGAGGCGTGAACTTTCACGCCGCGATCCCTCAAGAATAAGGACTCCGAATGGGTTCAAAACTAGTCGGGCAAATTCCGATAATAATAACGTGCCGGATAATTATATATAATGTTTAAATTATAACTAAATACATAGATACAGATCGAAAACGATCTATAAAGCCGTATGTTTTGGTTCATCGTGGTTTATTGGATGCGATCTTTCGTAATATATTCAGATTGCAGATCAAATATTAATTAAGCAACTATAGTTGGATCGGTTGTGTCACAATGATAATAAATTATATACAACATATATCGGCATATAAGTTTTGTAGCAAACAATAATATATTTTAATGCGTCTAGACTTAATATATTATATATAGAGATGTTAAATCATTTGAACAAACATACAACATGTGTTTGATAGCTTGTTACTGAGTTAAGGACATTTTTTGCGGACAGATGTACACACGCGGATATTGCCAAATGTGCGTCACGTGCACTCCGACACAGCTAGTACACAACATTTTTAGAGTTACGTTACGAAGTGTACAGAAATAATACATATCTTTTATAAATAATTTCATTAAATAAAAGAAAGATGTAATTTAATTATAATATTTAGATGAATATAATATCATTTAAATAAATATTCTTATAAATGATTATCTAATAATATCCCATGATAAAAATACTTATATATGATATATGAACAATATACTACTATATATATATATATATATATTATACTATATTTATAGTTGTTACCAAAATAAAACAAAATCATATATAATAATATATATCCGGAACTCCTAACATATTATTTAAAGTCCATACACAAGTTGAAGTCACTATTTTTTGCGTCAGTTTTCGGAAGTGCAAGAAGCGTGCCATCTGTCGTGTCGGGTTACAAACTATTTGACCCCACCCCTCCCCCGCGACCCCCTCACCCCCGCAAGCGTCTACAAAAACAAAACGAATAAAGACAAATGTACTAACATTGTAACTATTTTACATCATTTAAGGAATCATCAAGAATAGTAAAATTTGTTAACATCAGAAGCATTTTTCTTCATATCTTTGTCATATTATAATATGTTTTAATAAATTAAAAGCATTTTTTTTTTATTTTTATGAAAGTCAATAAAAATACCAGAACCAAGTGCAACTAAACTAATTTAAAAAATAACAGAGAGAAAGAACAACTCTGTTATCTTAAAGGTTAAAATATTTACACATTTTTGTTATAAACATGCAACAAAGAATCTGTTGAATAGAGCTGCCGATGTTTCAGTACATTTGGTAAATGCGATTTGTACCGCACTATTAAAAACAACATTCAGACACGTTTGAGCTAGTTTTTATATACATTATACATTTTTGAATGATTTGGAGTTATTAAAATACTATAGATATAGTATTATGAAGAAATAATTCCTACGAAATCCAAAACTTTATCGAAAGTAAGTTTTTTACCAAACATTTTTTCATTGTCAAAGCTGCCACCAGCTCGGAAAGATATTGCCACCGACCTGAAAAGAGCTGGCGAAAGAAACTCAGCGGGCTTCTCTTCTATTCTTTCATTTCATTTCTCCAAATGATAAAAGCAAGTACAATAATCCAGATCAGATCAGATCGAACATGATATTATAATCACGAAACGAATGAAATAAAGGCAAAGTCCGCCACTGTGTACGGTGGAGCTGAGCGAAGCATTATTGCGGAATGAGAATTCTAAAGGTGATCAACAGAAAATAAAGCCATGTTTATGAAAATGATTGGATTGTTAAATGTATCACAGTCAGTTGTGTTTCTTATGATCTTATGAGACATTAATTCTATGGGACACTTTGACCATTTAATAAAAATCTATAATTACAAATGTCACCAAAATACTTCGGAATCTATATGTCACTGTCCTCGACAACTCTGCCAATTTTCGACATCCTACCATTATTCGTCTAAGAGGTGTAGAATTAGTAACGAAATACACTTTTGACCAGTAAGAACTTAACTTTGCTCAGCTCAATAACGCAATATCTATCAGTATCATAAAGTGTAAAAACAAAATTCCAATTAACCGAGGCCATTATAGGATTTTTTATAGTTTATAATAGACAACAATTATCAATACATTGAACACAAGATTCTTGAATATAAATTACATTTTGTATATTGCGATTATAAAATTTTATATTTATAAAAGTTATTAACATGTCTTCGCTATGTGTACCTACTGTTTCATTGTTTTTGTTTATTATACGGTTTGTTTTATAACTTCGACAAAATACGAATAGATCTGAATGACAATCTGATGCTGAGGAAACTAATGATTTATTACATTTGTTAGTAACTTAACAAGTTTATATTAATTAAATTAATTACGAATAAAACTATTTTTACTATTTAACTCGTGTATAACTTTGGTTACATTGTAAATTTAACCCGACGTTTCGAATGCTTTACATCAATCGTGTTCTAGGGTAGACGAGATGTAGGAATAACTTTCGAGTCGTAAGATAAAATGTAACCAAAATAGTTTTATTTCAAATGTATTCTCGTGAAAATATAAAAAAAAATACTTAAAACAAGTAAAAACTTTTATTTTCTTTGGTTTAATATAATTCCGTGTGAGCAAGGTTTGGTTTCATGGGTAGTTTATAATTTTTTCTTCCAAATCTTAACTAGGAGCTCGAACCACACCTCAATCTTGACTCGCTGCGGTCGCAACGCTCGATACTGTTAGCATATTGAGCGAAGCGAACAGCACCGAAGTTGCATTTACAAAACGTCGACATTCGTTCCTCAATTATTTTTCAAGATGAGACACATTATAACATTTTTGTTTTTTGTATTTTTTTTAAAACACCACCAGACTGATGTCTATCAGTGTTCAAGAATTGGAAATTTTCGGATATACCGTTTTTAATTGATGCTTGCGCAACGGATGCAGAAAATTTTCTCATAGAGAGCTTCGCTCAACTATGTAATACGAAACAAAATACATGATACTATTTTAAAATTTCAATAAAATGGCAAAGCACATTTATTTATTTAAAAAACGTTACCATTACCTGCGATGAAATTATTTAGTTGACCTTCATTAATCATATTTTTTGTGACTCGCCGATGTACCTGCAATGCTTTTAGATTTAAGTCCCTTCGATATGACGGTGATATGGATTGTCTGTCTGATGTAGGGCTTAATACTATTTAATGATATACAATGGTTCCGTACAATAATTGAAAATATTATTGATTATGTTAACTACTAGAATACATAGTCAAGCATCCAAATTAATGAAAAGTGTTGTAACAAACTACTACTACTACTTTTAATATGTTTATAGCCAAAATATAAATTTGTTATCAATACTAATATTATAAAGCTGAACAGTTTTTTTGTTTGTTTGGAAAATAATGAAAAGATTTCAAAAATTCTTTCCGAATTTAATAGACAGGTTAATGAGGAAGGCATTGTGCTACTGCTTCTAAATATTTTAATAATAAATAAAATCACTCATCCACAGGTGGAATCGCGTGTAATAGCTAGTAATAAGAAACGGTTTCTTATATTCTTGTGGAACTCTAAAGCATCTTTTTGTTCCAGTTATTCTTGACGATAAAACAGTTAGACCCACCCGCGTTATTCTTTTAATAAACTAACCGATTGTCTCTCGTTTTTGTAATGTGCACAATATTATATTACAACTTACGTCAAATTGTACCTGTTCGTGCTATTTATAATTTAGAACATTATTCTCCTTATTGTTATGACAATAAAGTCCAAATTTCATCACCCTTGCATTTGAATATGAAGTCAATCGTAGATAATTTGCTATCAGTTTTAACTCTACGCCATAGAATTTATTTTTAAAATTGTTGCAGTATTTAAGTTTATTTAAATTTAAACTCTATGAGTAATTAAATAAGATTCACAGTACAATAACAAATATAACATATGTGGTGTTTAAGGCACAATTTAATTTGGAACAGTTGACAGTAACAGGTAGTATTTTTTTTAATATTTACGGATATAAGACTGGGGTTGTTAAAACTATTATCTTCGCACTGCAGGTAGTTTTGAAATTTTTTAAAAATAATAATCTTAAAATACTTTACAGTATATTTTGATTGGTATCTTTGTTTCGTAATCATCTGATAGCTGCAGAGATGCTGTACTGTATTATAAGAGTTTAGAGATTATTTAGAAATGTCACCGTAATAGGCTAAAAGCTGAAATTATTTGACTAAAAATGCAATATTGACAATGATAAAAGAGCAGAGCAATCTGATCTGACTAAAGAAAGATGAACTTTATTTTTATTAGCCACTTGTAAGTACGTTAGTTCTAGAAATCTTAATTATTAAGATACTACTAAAATGTATAATCAACATTATTATAATTATATAAAATAAATCTTGAATTAAAGGCTAGAAGAAGATATTCAGACTTCTTTCAAAAATTTGTTGATGAACGTTGAAGACAAATGACTCATCAAAATCATCTTTAAGAGAACTTTGGAATAAAATGATACAGAGAAGAAATAAACTCCTAGTTACATCTATAAATATCTTTGGTTAATTAGATTTAATGAGAGATTTTAGACAAGGGAGAGAGGTTATAAAAAAATTGAGAATGGGATATAGATATGATAAGATTCAAAATTATAATAATATTTTGATGTGTGATCATTTTGACTATTTTTTTTTTTTTTAAATAAAATTTCATGATTTGTGTTTAATATTATATATAATTATAAGTTCACGCCGTGACTCCGCCGTGCTGAGCTCATGAATAATCACCCCGAATAGGGTCGAGATTTTGTGTAAAATTCCGATAATATTTACGCGAGTACAGCCGAATTATTATATATAATATTAATTTGCCTATTTTGGCCTTTTACAGTATTAAACAAAAAATTAAATGTACAGTATTAAATAAAAATTATCTTTCAGCTAAGTCGATTGGAAATTGCTTATTGGACATGTCAAGCATATTACAAAAAAAAAAAATGATAACCTTAGCCCTTGTAATGCGAAAGAGCACCGTCGCGCTGCTTTCGCTATTTGTAAAAATGCGTCGCGATAGCGCTCCTCTTCACAGTTCACTCTGTTTCTGTAATTTTCTCGTCAACAAATATATAGTATTCAATTTCTTTTTTTTTATTATCATAGTATAAAATCTTCTGAAGATGATATTGAAAAAAATATGAATATTGGTATATTACATACAAATTATCTACAAAAATGCATGTTTTTAATGGCATTTTTAGCATATAATAGTAAAATATGTACGGCACTAAAGGGGTTAAAATTATATCTCTTCACGTAGCCTCTAAAAGTAGTATATGTATTTTATATATTACTTATATTTCTCTTTAAAACACTTTTTCTAAATAATAATCGACTTCACTAAATTATAAAAATAATTTAATTAAATGCTCTAATGAATTAATTCGATTTCAAACGAATAAATTGCATTAACCAATCTCACTAACTAGGTGATAATTATAAACGTGTGAGAACTTCTGCGAGATCTCGTAATGGCTAATTTTATTGATCGACGAGATTTAATTAAATGAAGTCGCTTCCTCGATTTGACCTAAGCCTGTTTGTACACTTTAGAAATGTTTGTATATCATAATAAGTTGTTAAGGTTAATATTTTTATTTCATATACGAACATATTACACTTATGAAAAGTCTACGGTTTTAAAAGATTGGTCTATGGAGAAGAATTTTTGATATTATTGTACTTCATAGTTTTATACTAGGAAAAGGTAGAGCCATTCAAATTACTAGATTTTTTTATAAATGTCTAATCACAACGCTGACAGTGTAATAACGACCTACTGTCTGTGTCTGAAGGTTTATATTAAAACATATATTTTTTTTTTTTTGAAATGAATAAAATTTGTACTTCGTAAAACGTAACTTCGTTTTCTTGGACTAAGCACTAGGATTCAAAATCGGAATCAAAAACGGACAAATCTGGTTTATTATATTTATTTTTATCAAATTTATTGGCTTTATAAAACAGATAATTAAGAATATATATATGTGTTCACACATACACACGCTTGCGTAGGCGTTCATTTACATATATATAGGCACTACTTTCTTACGCATTCTTTGATAACGAGATATATGCAAACTATATATGTTTTTCAACATAATTTATAATGTTAAAAATATTTTTGCTATGGAAACAATGTCTGTAAGACATATATATTATGGTATTTCTTTGATATTTGGGTAATAACTAATGGTAAATATAGAAGGTATAAGAAATCTAGCTAATTCGTATTGTATATATTCGTATTTGTATAGGCCTAAATGGCTTGATATAATTCGTATTTGTGTATATTCGTATTTGAATTTATTCAAATTTGTATATATTCGTATTGTATATATATGTATTTGTATCGGCCTAAATGACGTGATCTAATTCGTATTTGTATAAAAAGTAGTGTTAATGCAAAATCCAGTTAAAAATGCCACTATTGTGAATTTGTAGTGCCCTCGAACACTATGCCTACTTCAAGTGATAGCGAATGAACAACTCAGAGGTCGGGCCGATTTGCACGACTCGCGGCGATAAAACACGAACACTTTTTGTGACGGACGTGAGAATATCGAGCGTCTGGTGCTCGCAAGCTGCACGTGTGATGGACGCTTTGTGCAATGTACTATTCGATTCAGTGTATGATATATAGCTATGAATAGGGGTTGTTTCAGGTTTTTAACTTGTCCTTTGTTAAATACGTTTTATAATAACTATGATGTTTTTAACATTACTTGGTGTACGAAAATTTTTTGTCAGTTGGTTTTTCATTTCAAATTCATTGAAGAGTTCTTAACAATAATCAATTGGGTAGAATGTATCAGTAATCTATATAAATAATAAGTTGTTGCCAAAATAAAAAAACTATTGATTAATTCACCAGAAAAGTTCGGAATTTCGAGTGTATTTTATAGCAAGTTTCAAAATAAAATATGAAGTTTGACAGTTTGACAGTAGACCGACTCAGATCACAGCTTAAATAACTAGATATAGAGACATGTTAAAAATACGCTAACATAGTGTATTTACATCGCACTGCGAATCATTTTCATGATTAATAAATTGCAGCCGAAGCAGGGTCGAGCGCTAGTATCAAATAATAAATAAGCTTAACATATTCAGACCCCAAAGTAACAGGTACCGTCTCTGCCACCCCTCGCATTTTGCACGCACCTGATACCTTTACTTATGGAACTATTAACACGTTTTTCATTCCCTATATTCCTTATTTGCTCGCGAGTTACATTCGTAATCTTTCATACCTGCGACGTAGCGTATGGTTGTTATTCCGCGCTCAAAAAAAAAATATCGCAATAACTCTGAGAATAATAATTGGTGTAAATACAGCATTGGCATCGAGGCTGATCCTAAATAAACAAAGCCTGCTGCAGGAACTGCTTTTATAACATATACATTTTTTGTATTTTATAATTGTCACTTGGTCTCGCGATTGTAAAGTTTAATTTACAGTTGCAAGTTATTTTTATCTAAACCGAGTTTTAATAAATGTACCAAAATTTTAGATTTTATCTTTTTACTAGCTGTGTCTCGAGGTTTTACTTGTTTGCAATCCTATTGCTATATTGTAGCCATTATCATGAACTTCCGTGTCATAATCAGAAAGAATTTTTCAAATCCATACGTTAGTTTCGAATATTATTACGTTTAAACAAACAAGCTTTTTCACTATATAATATTATTATAGTGTAAAAATATATAGCGAAATCACGAACAAAAACACCTTAAGTGAAATAAAAACAGTTAAATGTTGGTCTGTAAGCGAGGGCAGTTATTTGCTTAGATGAAGCCCTTGAAACCCAAACTGCCTTAACTCTTTGAACGTAGTTGCCAAGTGCAGCTACATTACTGAATAACCTTCAGTGTCTCCGTCTTGTGCTAGTTGCGGTGGCCATTGTGCGGAACTGGGTCGCTCTTGACAGTATGAGGTGGTCTCACTTCACTCGCCGGAGTCTTGAGGACGCTTCACTTGGAAATCTAGTTAATTCTGACTCTCAGATTAAACTATTGGTAATGGTTGGATGTTTGTTTTTTATCCATAACTTCATTTTCTTCAAAAGATGATTTATATAAAAATTATAATTTGAATTAAATAATAACGTATTAAAGTTTGTCGGTATGTAAACTTTCGTGATCGATGATCACTGTTGCTGTAGTTGCCCGACTAGTTTCGAACCAATTCGGGGTCCTTATTCATGAGCTCTGAGCATGGCGGAATAGAGGCGCGAAGTTCACGCACATTCCGATAGTAATAACGTGAGTACAGCCGCATAATTGTATTCAATACGAATTAAAGTTTATTATTAAAAAATATTGTGTTTAAAAATTTTGTCACAAAGGAAAACTTATTGAAATCCTACAGAAAATATGTTAAACAAAATGTTTTACCTAGCAACATTAAAAAACATTATAATGATTTGAACAATACATTGACTCTGGAACCCACATCAATGCTTTGACTCCCAAATAAGACTCCTGAGGTAAATGTACTGGAAATTTAAAATTATAAAACTCGAACTGTTTATATTATCACACATTACCTACAATTTGTATTCGCTTAAAAATATCAATATAAAAAATAGTATATTACGTTTAGTATAGAGGGAAGAAGGGAGGGAGGCAGACGAAGTCGGTAGCAAAGCTAATCTTCCAAGGTTTATGTACAAAGGGAGGGGGGGAAGGGGAAAACGAGCAGATGGTCCATTTGATGGTTTATCGGTGATCGATCCATAAATGTCTACAAATAGGGGTTGTTGCAGAGGCCTTACCTCCTTTGAAAAATAGGAGGAATAAAAAGGATTAAAAGTGAGCTTCTGAATCTCTAAAACAATTCTATTTTTTTGTTTATTACAAATTTTTATCATAATATTTCAATTATTCTTAGTCCAACTCTTTCTGTTATTATATACCAATATTATTAATCAGAAAAGTTTGTTGGTTTATTAAGCAGTATCTGATTTTCGAAACGACCTGATATATTTGAAAACGTCTTTCTGATTATGTTAGGCAGGATCATGAGAAAAGCTATCAAGCATTGTTTCTCTTAGTTATCCTAATAGTAGATAAACTCGTTGGTGCGCGTGGTTGGTGGTGGTGGTGGAACCGCTAGTAACAACTAGTGACTTACTATTTTCTTAGATAGTTTGTTAAAATATAGATAGTAAAAATTAAAATGTAACCAAATTTTACGCGAGTTTAATCCGTAAAAAATAATTTTATTTCAAACTAGTTACTTTTCTCTAGATAGCAATTTAATGAAGTACCCTTTAGTACCTTTAGTATCTCTAAAGAAACTAAACCTATATTTATTTTATAATATACACGTATGGGACATGCAAAATTACTTAAGGAAATTCATAGGTTGGCATTTCATTACAGATTAAAAATGATTCAAAGGATGCGGTTATTATAGGAGTACATATATTATGAAAATGATTTTGATATCTTCCTTAATATATATTCGCAGTATCAAGTTCAAATTTATATATCTTTAAAGTTGTTTGCTTAAGTTATTATTTTATTTTTAGAAAAGATTTAAATAGTCAAGTGCAATAGGTTTTTGTGCTTATGTATTGTATATCTGAATCCAGGGCGTTTAGCTTGAAGCAGGTCAGGTATAGACAGACTGTATGACCTAGATCTTTTTATAACCAGACGGAGCGCAGTATAGACAGTCACTTTCAATGTATTTTCAACTTCACGACTAAAACATTCACAAGTCTCCGAAACTCTAACTAAAGTTAAATTTGGCCTGGATGAAGTTACACGTTTTCAGCTATTTGAGTATTAATGATAGTAAATCATGAAAGAATTATATGGTAAAGAAAATAGAGATAAAATGTATAATAAAATTCAAAATAAAATGCCAAATTTTTATTTCAAACATAGTAAAACATACCATTTATAAAAATATTTCTTACGACTATAATAAGATTATCAGAAACACACTAAACACACACATTTATATTTATATTAACATGAGGGTGCATTCTCCATGCACGAGATGTATCAAAGCAAAAGAAAGTTGCTCCGAGCCTGGCTCTAGGGATACAACTTCAAAGGCTGCAGGTCTGATGCGCTTCCATACACTCAGCTTTGATCACGTTAGATGTAAGATCTATATGTGTTAAGAAATTTCTTTTTTTAATATAATCTTCTTATTTACAATACGTTCGTACGTTATTATACTTATGTACGTTATTTATTATCTTCGTATCTATTGATACGAAATAAATTTTCTGGTGCATTATTTATTACTTTTAAAACATCAAATGAGTTATATTTTATAATTTTATGAAATATAATAAATAAAAAAACTACTTGAACTTTTTCCCTGTTTTCCCTATTTACATCCCCATTTTTGGAATCGGTTAAGTACCCCACTTTTTTCAAGAAGATACATTTTTGTATTCAAAGTTTCGTGATCCAAAATTACTATTATATATAATTATCCGATTATTCTCTCTTAAAAACACTCAGAATTTGACCTACCAGTTTTTAACCCAATTGGAAGACTTATTCATGAGTTCTGAGCATGGCGCAATCGCGACGTGAACTGATCACGCTATCCGATTCGAAACTAGTCGGGATAATTCCTATAGTATTTACGTGATTACAGCTGTAATAGTAAAGTAAGTGCAACTTAAAGAGCTATAGTTAAAGTACTTGTACATGAATTAATAATCATTACTGATTATTACGAAGAAATGCTATTATTGAGCGAAGCTCTTTATGAGAGACTTTTCTACATCTTTTGTGCAAGCATCAATCAAAAACTAGTATGCTAAGACCAGCTAGTCACAATAGATAATACAAAAAATTTGAAAGCGCGCGCAAAATTTCCCCATGCAAAGTCTATGGGAAAAATTAATTTTTTGACTAATTACTGCAATTAGGCTAATGAGATTTGAGAGTTGTCATTATTTTTCAGCAGTGTAGCATAATGAGATTTGAGCCATCAACGATATTTTTCCCTTTAGTGGTTCTCGAGTGTGCCAACGAAATCGCTTCCTGCATTAATATATAAGATGGTATATCCGAAAATTTCCAAATTTTACACACTGATAGACATCTCGTAAAAAAAACTTCAAAAAAATAAATGAAATAATGTGTCTCATTTTGAAAAATAGTTGAGGACAGAATGCGTCGACGTTTTGTAAATGCAACTTAGATGCTGTTTGCACTCGCTCAATATGCTAACTCATACCGAGATTTAGCGAGCGCAGCGAGTCAAAATTGAGGTCTGGTTCGCGCTCCTAGTAATTATATATATTTCATAAACCATATTCAATATAAGATGTGCTCATCCGTGTCAGTCTTCAGGCCCTAGCGATCATGCATAGCACGGCTGCAGATTAGCTACAGATGCAAAGCCCAGGTCTTAACAGATGATCAAAGACCGCATTCAAGCGCAAATGCTTTCACAACCAACTTCATTTACAAAGGAATACCGATTAAATTGATATCAATGGAGATGAGAGCTATTGTAGTTTAATATATCATGGAGAAATGGTTTTCTTATAACTAGTACATATTTGTTTCTTGTGTTTCTTTTTGAGTACTTTTTTTATAAAAAAGAGGTTTAAAAAGTTCAAAAAATTTTCGGAATGTCGCAAAAGTGACATGTTCAGTTCTTACTCAATACATTTCGACGGCGAGTAGCGAAGACCTGAATGAGACCTCCGAAAACGATACTACATTCTCCCCCCTTTTAACATCACAGTTGCGGTGAGCCCAGAGAGCTGCTGCAAGCAGTTCACGCCGCGATTCCGCAATGTTCAGAGCTCATGAATAAGAGCCCCGTATAAATCAAAACTAATCAGTCAAATTCCCATATTATTTACGTGTGTAAAGACGCATAATTATATATAATAATGACGAATCTCGAAAGTTTAAGCATTTTTTATTTATGCTACAGTTTGCAAATGTTACTTTATGACTAAGAGCAATTACTTATTGCACGATACGGTGAAATATATTGGATTGAAGTTATACACTCATAGTCATACACGATGACTAATGAAAGGAATCCATGTTCACTTTCTCTTTTATTTTTATACAAGTACGTGATGATAGCATTATGTCAATACCCAGAAATTCACAATGTTTACTGTGAAAATGTCTTTCTTACTCAATTTGAACCGCGAAAATGGACTTTAAATGATTATTATAGGGTTTAAATTCCGTGATTATGTGCTAGGAGGAAAACTCAACTCATGAATGAACCGCCAGTAGACCTGTTTTCATTTGAAATTTATCTTTTTTCTTTAATCAAAAAACACTAATTTTATATTAAACCATCAAATAGATACAACATCTAATTTATTTAATTATAATATTGTATCATTTATCGTATATAAAACAACTTCAAGTGCAGCAAAGAAATAAAACAATAAAATAAATGACCTACAAACAGCCGTTACCGCTCAAACTATTGCCCTTAATCGTCTGATTTAGTTTATACTTAGACGGACGCCATATGTAAATGCATTGGGTCCTTCTGAGAAGACGCCATCTCATTCCCTAATTATTTTTAATTGCTGCGAGCAACACGACGTGTACGGCCTTCGTAAAATAAAGATTTTTTAAATTTTTTTCGCGTCTAGTCATTGGATTACACTATATGACTCATGACGGCTTGAACCAAAGGCACGCATGCGCTAAAATAAGTAGTATTTTTTACCTGTCGTTCTTAGAACAAGAGGGCGCTCGTAAATCAGTAATGGCGCCCTATTATTGAGTTTGTTCGCATAAACTCGAGATAGGGAGCGGTAATTGCGACATAGGATGCGTACGCGCAGCGGGTGGTACCACTGTGCTTATTATGGTGATATTTATGCTATTATTTACCACCTTCAATGCATTTTTGAATTTTTAATATGATTTTCTGTTTGTTCTGTAGGTCTTTATATGAGTTCTTTTTGTTGTTCCTATCTAAATAAGCTGTGCTAATGAATAACTATGTGATGCAGCGGAACTATGTTTTTTGTGGGACAACGGGAACATCTCCAACTCACGCGTAGTGTTTAGACGTGACAAAATTTTTAATATCTATCTTACTCTATGTAGCTTTTTATTATTATTTGTGCAATAATTCATTTAAGATAGAAGAAATTTTCTTATAATAGTCTGACGCAAATACTGACTAGCACAATACTGAATCTAATCAGTAAAAAAAATCACCATTGATAACTAGATAGTTCACCTTAGAAGTTATGTTTTCTAATATATATCACGAGAACAGTGAAGTAATTTTTTAGGGGTTGTATCCCAAAAATAATTTATATAAAGTTTAATTAAGCTTTAGACATATTAAATACATTTGCGCCTTGATTTGGAAGCCTCTCCTAATCTTGTAGTCAGTTTATTGTTATTAACTGGACGCCCGAGGTTGTTCACGGATTAGTTTTTGTTTTTATAATATCTAAGAGGTCATACGATATAGTCTAGTAGTCAAATTTGAGATATAAATATTTTAGTTACGCTGAATATGCCATATGTCTATTGCGGACATGTTGTTGCTAGCTCGTTGTGTTTGGGCCCTTTTTTATATATATTTTTTGCAGTGCTTTGTATGGCAAGAACTTTCTTGCACACAATTGCTTTTAAATAGATTTAGTACAAGCGTGAAGGATTATATTGAAATGCATTTTTTGTCTACATAAAAAATCTATTTTATTTAATATTGTTATAAATCACTACTAAGGTATTTATTACAAAGCAAAAGAATTTAAATCTAAGGTAGCTTTAAAATGTAAAAAAGAAAAAAAGCAACAAATAAATTTTGAACTCCATTAAGCAACGCGATTTATCTCAGATCTTATATATTATAATACTGTTTGCGCAAGCGCAAGTGCTAACATCTAATATAGAACGGACTGACGCTACATTGTACATCTTTTGCTGTACATGGGTTTGTTAAACTGATATCTTTACCAAATATATGATACTAAAACCGCAATGTATCAGATGTGTTCTGATAGTCTCTGATTCATATCACTCACACATGTATATATTAGATATAGTACACACATGCGTAGACGCAGGTACCAAAAGTTAATTGCCTTTGTAAGTAGAGTTTCTACCTGTGAATGTGGTTTAAGTGAGGACAGCTCAGGAGTAGTTTTTTTAATTACTAAGTGATTATTTTATTAACGCATTCGTATTAATATTGTTATTTTAACTTCATATTAAAGGTCCATGGAATATATATATATATATATATATTTAATATTTCTCATAAAAGCTGATAAATGATAATATTCTTATATGTATGACTTAAAAATAAAAGAATATAATATGTAACCATCATATATAATAGGTAATCATAACACTATTTAATAATTATCTTTATATTAAAATGTAATCAGGTCATTTTATATTATATTTTTAACAAGCGACACCACTCTCGACGGTTCTAGAATCTTTTACATAGTTAAATGCATATTTTTTTTTACACTGTCTATGTTAAAGCTTGACTACATTTATTTTATAATAATACCAAATAAGACCAAATAAGAACTTATTTCTCAATATCAATAGTTTAAGTTTACAAGTGTACTTAATTATATATACATATATATATTTATATATTCTCACATAGAAATCAAATCCAAACCATCGTTTATTTTTTTTCAGGGTCGATAATATCGAGTACCTGCGCTTTAGATCCGTAATATTTAATTGACAAAAAAATATTCGACCACTTTTAAAGAGGAATCCATTTTTATTATTAGTTACGTTGCGTGGAATCTCTGTCATATCTCTGTCATATTGTATTCAAAACTAAATCTTCATTGTATTAAAAAATGCAAAATACGGTAATATTTGTAAATTTTTCCTTTGTAAGCCTTTAGGGTTCTTTTATCAAGCTTACTGTTTTACACAAAAGAATATCAACTTGTGATGTATAAATATTTTTTTTGTCACAATAGCGTTTAAAATAGTTTTATTTAAAAATTACTTCACACAAATGTAGGACTAATTGCGAAGTGAGAAAGATTTAATTGGCGTGAATAAAATTTAAAGTTTAACATCCGTGGTGTTGGCTGTACAATTTTGATCTCGATAGTACAGGTAGACGCGCCCGAACAATACCTGTTCGAAATTCAAACGCAAAAACGCGGTAATGAGCGCACTGTCAAGGGATAATGGCTTTCCATTGTCTATGCGGCCAGCATCGCTTCTGAAAAAAAAGAGAAAAAAAAATTATATTTATAACAAATAGGAATCAGCAAAAAGTTTATGCTTATTTGGAACATAAACTTTTTGCATAAAGTTTTATATATTTGAGTAATGTTTCATTTTTTTTTTATTTTATACTTGATTTGAATGAAACAATAATTCAGAATGAACGAAAAGGCGCAGCTGGATATAAAATTGCTATAATATGGTAATATATAGGCAACGATGAATGAATTTGTTTATAAACTAGTTTGATTGAAGACATATAAGAGAAAGGTTTGGAAATTATAATTTAAATATTTTGATGTGAATTATGAATTTTAATGTGGCTAAGGAATGTTGATAAAATAACTTTAATCGTATATATTTGAAATATATATCTAGTCTGGATGTTACCTTCGATCTGGTGATGGTGGAGTATTTGGTAGAGCATTTAGTAGAGCTATTAGTAGAGGTAAGTTCCATTTCCTCAAGCATCATTATCTTCTGGCTCAGAATGTTTAACTTACTTTTTTCTGTAATTAAAATAAACAATAATAAAGATATAGCAGGAAGTAAAACTAGCAGAATATATTTTTATTTTCATTCGCCAATATGAAATAAATGTAAAAATCTTAAAATACTTATTCTTACATAAACGATACTGTGCCAGTATGCTAATGTCTCGAACCCACTTTTAAATCAAAACAACTCCTAATAAAGCACCGGAAGCGAACAAATTTGTTCTAAACTGTACATAACGTTCCGCGGTAAATAAAATATTTGAGTTATTATTATTATTTTATTAAATTAACTTAATTTTTATAGATATTGAATTTATTAATATAACTAAGGCATTGTGTATCATTGTAAAAATATTAT
Source organism: Mechanitis mazaeus (assembly GCA_959347395.1). Lineage (NCBI taxonomy): Eukaryota > Metazoa > Arthropoda > Insecta > Lepidoptera > Nymphalidae > Mechanitis > Mechanitis mazaeus. Next base: position 15,377,728 of record OY365743.1, read on the forward strand.
TATAATAAAAATAACGTTCTAATCTACATATCTATAACTAAGCACTGTTTTATCAATTTAGAAATATTGCAATAACCTCAGAGAAAAAAACTTTTAAGCTAAATCTTTAAGCTAATAAAGAAAAAAACCTCTTTTCTCTCTGTTTCATAAACATATATTACATATATGCTAATGTGTAAATTAGACGCATTTCGTCTAAGTAATATTTCCATTGGCGGACATTTTGATCGCTGCGCCCGCAATTGTATGAATATTATTGTCATTTTATGTTAATTCGGCCGTCTTCGACCATTAGGTGAGCGTTCAGAAATAAATTATAATGCGCGGGCGCAAATTTAGTATTATTTCTAAACTTTTAATTCTCATAACGGTATAGAAAGTATGTTGTCCGGAAAGTTATAAACATCCTTTTGTTTTTTATTCTAATAACGCTTAATTTATGGCTATTTGCGAAAATATATACAAAATGGTAATCACAATTATAAAACTATTTCAAAATGATTATATACAGTTTATATATAATAAAATAATCGCATTCTTGATTTCGTATTCTGAAAGATACTACACAACCTCATCTGTCAAAACTGTTATTTTTTTTTAATTTTAGTCCTTCAGAGGACAGGCAAAGGCTTTTACACCATGCAGCCTGGTCAAAACTGTTAATTCTAAAAAGGTTTTAAGTAACCGACTCGTATTGTTATTTATATTAAGACTGGCTGAATTGTTGGGTTGTTGTTAAAAAAATATAATTTTAACGCATGCGCACTTGATTCTAATCATAATCGAGTGTAGGTCGATTTTGGATCGTGGAGTTCAGGTCGTGTCCAAGTGTACGGAATGCAGGCATTGCGATGTTTAGGTACGCGTTTTTTGTTTATGTGCGAGCGAGATAGATATAAAAGTAAGGGTCCCTTGCAAAGCGCTAATGGGTGTGATATTATATTGTAGTGTCTTGGTACCTTTTTGTATTACAGATATATTACAGATAACAATATAAAAACGTATTGCGCTGGACTGAGAGAACATTAGTATTGACTTTGTTTTAGCTCATTAAGGAATGAAGATATATATAATTATAATACATATTATATATAAATGATTATAAAAACGAGTATTACATTGAGTGTTAATAGACAATAATTCAAGGTTATAAATACTTAAAAAAAAAAGGAAATGTACCTAACATTTAGATTAATTTTAGTTAGTAAATGAATTTAATACATAACCTGAAAGTCTATATATTACTAATTTTAATAATTCAATTTATATTATAAATCTAATACATTAAAAGAGCTTTAATTTTAAAGTTTTCTTAATAATAATAAATGTTATATATCCAATCGATGTAATGTATATGAATTTCCAAAAGGTAAATAAAAAAATCTAATTATAATTTATTTATAATAAAAAGCAGTAAAAGGTAGCGGTTCTCGGAACAATAGTGATTTGCGCTGAACTAATCCAGAGATGTAGCTCATTGGGTCACATTGAGAGCGGGCGTCCTTGGAGCGAGGAGCACCACAACCCAGCAACACCATTGTATTAATATCAGACGAATAACAACGATATTTGTTATAAACAAACCTTTTTCATACTATATGTATCTCTATCTTTTTAATATTATTCAGAATCAATACTTTTTATTATATATCTATACTTAATATGTTTATATATATGTATTTTAATCCACCCTATCTTATTCTCTACCTATCTCATCTTTTTAAGTCTATGTATATAATTATTTGTGTCACGATAAATTTTTACTTGTTCTCTATCTCTATCTTTTTAGTCATCTTCATTGGTAATAATAACAAATATATTTTTAATTATTTTTTCTATTTAATTTTTTGAATTTTTTTAAAGCTTCGTGGATCATAAATTATTATTATAGTATGAGTTTGTGTATAATTTATTAACATGTGTAACTAGCCTGGCCTTTAAAGTTACTTTTATATTAAAAATAGGTTTAAGGTTATTTCGAATATAAAAGGCTAAGCAGTGACCAAAATATTTTTAGATGCTCCAAATTGGTTTGCCAAAAGAAGAATCGAGGTCAGCGAGTAAATGGCAAGGTTTAAATATTATTATTGCATTTATGTTATTTTTATTACTATTAATTATAATTATCCGGCTGTACTCACGTGTTTATATCGGAATTTGACTAACTTATTTCAAACCCATTCGGGGTCCTTATTCATTCACGGCGCGAACTACAGTTTACATACAAAGATCTTTATTATTATTATTATTATATTATATATTAATAATTTATCATAATACTGAATAAATTGTTGTAATGTAGATTATCATGCCTCAAAATTCGGATTAATATAATTAAATTTAGTATAAAATTAGGTTAAATATGACTAAAAAATCATAAAATTTAACAACATATAAGTTGAAATTATAAAATAATTAAAATGTTTAATAAAGAGTTTATACTCCTTTGTCCTGACGCGATGCGTCCGATCCCGTAACCTCTGCAGTTAGCTGCACTCTGCATTTGTTATTATTACTAATTTCGTTACAGACTACAGACTAACCCCTCACAGAGACAACCTCAGTTTTGGGGGAAGGGGGGAGGGGAGGGATAAAAAGTCCAAAAACTAGTCTACTGATTTATGCAACCTTTTTTTTATTTTTATTATGTCTTCCAGATATATACGATTTAAACTATGTACATGTAAAATATTTTTATTCGACCATTAATATTGAATTGTCATTTAATTTATAAAACAATATCGTTTTATAGTTATTTTATGTTAGTTTTTTATTTCTCTCTACCGGTAAACTATCTGTGTTACAATTTTAGAAGGCTGTAAACATTTAATGGGGTAAGTTTTACGACTGACGGCTCAGGAATAGGGCGAGTTGTGAGGTATTCGGCTTTACGTTTAATGATCGAAGCCTTACCAGCTTCGAACGGCATTTGAATTATATTGTTGAAATATATTGAAACCATCTCGACGGATATGAGAACTAAACTACACTACTTACTAATATTACTAATACAGTTTTAAATGATTGATGTTTTAGTGGGTATATCTCTATTTATTATTATATATAAAATAGGATAAAAAAATTATTAATACGAGTAGAATTCGAACCTGCGATCTCGAACCCCTCCAGTCGCTCAACCAATTGAGCTATCACTACTCGCTTCAATAAATTTAGAAATATACTTATATATGATAAAAGTTCCAGCTGACTTAGAGTTAGAATGTTATTTTCAAATTCCTGCTCACCACCTGAAGCTAACACGAGACCATTAAACATTATATGACGTATGTAAAACACATATAATCGCAAAAACTGATACATCGGCGCCTGCGCAGCTGCTTTTGACGTGTGCCGATTATATTGTATCTCATTAGAAACATCTTGAAAGGCTACATTTGGGAAAATAATACAAATAATTGTAACCCCCATCGATTTAATATATGCCTTATTATTTTTGATTGGCGCAATATTTTAATCTCGTCCACGCTCTTCTACCATAATGTATATGAGTGCAAAAATAGCGTGGCAAAAAGTCGAAATTCCAATTGGCTCCTGCCAAAAAGGAGCCCCGATATGAAAAGACAGATCAAGTGAGGGCCCCATCTGGTGAATTTTTCAAGGGCCTTACACAGTACAGTTACACTGCTTGCTTCTTTGTTATACTATTTCTTACGGTCTACATCTGTCTTCTTTCAGTTGGTCTCTTCTCTTACATATATTATTCTCTCTTATTTATATTTAAAACTCTTCTCAATACATGATTCTATCTCTTTGCATATCATGACCACACCACGACAAACAAATAAACTACATTTTGTAGCAATGTTAACTCGATTGCCATTAGGAGTTATAAAAATATACCGATTAAATTACTTGTGGGTTACAAAATAAAAAGTACTTTCATTCTGATTAAAAAGTAATAATTTTAAATTTAAAATACTATATAAAATCATATTTTTGTATTGTATAAGTGAGTATATTTTTTAAAATTGAGATAATATTATTGAAGTATACAAAATACTGTTTATTGAAGCTAAAAAGTGAATGATCCAGATCATTACTAAGACAAAAGCTTCGAATTTGAAGCTATCGAGTCACCGAAGACAAAGCCTCCTTCCGGCACAGTTGCGCGACTGAACGCCGGAAATGCAAGTGGGTCACTCCCGCAGCCTATTCAGACTTACCTGAATTTCAGAGGATTTGCACTTTTTCAAATATTAATTATTCTTTTAATGCTTAATAGAATAATGAAACTCTTATTAATTAGCAAAATAATACATAAATATATATTTGGTTGCTTCATTAAAATCAATTATTTTTAAATAAAGATTCGTTTCATAACAAAAACAAGGACATCTTGATACAGTTGTCTACTAGTGTTGGAGTGAAAGTTAGTTATCGATTATATGACGTAAGTAACCCCGATACTGAATCAGCGGTTTTTACCGAAACATCGTCAATAGTATCGTTTAATAATTAGTCAGAATAGTATCGAGGTATAATTGGATTTTACTTTTAATATTATTACTTCAATATTAATTGAAGGACGAGGATTTTGTTCGATATTTTAATATAGATATACAATATATATAATAAAATGTATACAAGTTTACAAATATATTTATAAATCTCATCCACTGAATACGCTATCGCATCAGGTCTACTTAATAGCCGCGGATATTATTTAAATTCTTTTCCTGTACCTAGTCGTCGTTGAGAAGTAATTGCTAATTGATGTTTAAATTTCAAATATCTCTGTCGTATCAGTTACAAATTTATTTCGAAACAATCGATACATTTATCTAGTTCGACACTATGCGGAGATCATTTTAGCAATGGCGTGCGGGCGACGCATGTGAATGTAGGGAACCTGGACTCTGGAGGGAGACGGAGGGGCCTGGCATAGGGAGGGGAGGGAGCGCGGGCAGTGGGGCGCAAGGGCAGCCTCGTGCCCTTCGCCGGGTCACCTTGCGCAGGTACATGCGCGTGCGTCTATTGTGCAATCTGACACTCAATATAAACCCATAATAACATTGCTAAATTACTTACACCCTAATTTAAGGGGGGAAGGACCATTTTGGATTATCCTGAACACCCGATATTCTAACGAGTTGGATTTTTTTCAAAACCAATTGCATTTTATAGTTTACCGTGACAGGATAATTTAGGAAAGGAACAGTTTCGACTTTTTGTTGTTCCCAAACTGTCTTGCTCAGGCGATTTTGCTTATTTTTTGTCGTATTTTTTTTGTTTATGTAATTATTACTAGCGTTTAATAGTCGTAATATGGCAATTGTTTATAATGTTAAATACTCGTTCCTCGTAGATAATTGCGCCACGTTTTTGCGGTTTTGTAATGGATATCTTTTTGTTTATTCGCGCTGGTTGTTCATACGTAGTGTGTAATTACACGTCGGCCATCTTCCGCTTCATGACGTTTCTTATAGCTATAGTTCAGGCGGCTAGTTCTTTGTTCCTTGTATCGTTTTATATCTCATGTGCAGACGTCTAGGTTTATTGGATTGGATTAATTATATTATGAAAAAACTATTTAGGACTCGTTTTAAATAACTGGGTCTTTTGAATTAATTTGTTAATGCTTAGATTATGATTAAAGATTATTCGTTAAAATATTAAGCAATATGTTAATTAATATCAGATTTCGTTTGTTATTAAATCAATTGAAGATATTGGTTTTATTTTTGCTTAATAAATATATAATGAATATACCGAGCACTGGGTTTGTTACAGAAAATTGCTTTTGGCAGTCGATTTCTTTAAAAGATAATTAGTTTGATGAATATTTATGTTATCAGAAATGAATAGTGTTGTAAATATTATAAATTTACCAAATTAAGTTCCAGGAAGTCATGTTTTTCTGATGAACAATTGTGACAATTATTCCTGGAAAATCTCTTCCAAGTTTTGTGATTCAGACTTCAATTACACCACAAAAATATTTTTGGATCTGATTTCAAATTTATGATTGACAATAGTTTAATAAAGAATACGTATTTAGAAATGAATAAATAATATTATTTATACTAGCGACATCTAGTTAATACGAATAACATTTTTTCCTCATCTTTTGCTAAGTCAATTTAGCGGTTTAGATGTGTCAATTTTACATTTAATTTGTCAATAGTATAAATTTAATTTGGACGGTTCCTTTGTTTTAAGGCTTATATCTAAAATTGATAAGAAATGAACATTCTAATTTTGCATTTTATTAACTTTCAAGAATAATAATAATTAAAACATTTTATAATAAAGTCAGAGGTGTTCATAACATCGCATGTTACATAAATACATACATAACTCACAGTTTTATAACACTCGAATTAACAATAAAAAACGCTTTGAATTCATAAATTTGCATTAATTCTCTCTTCTCTCCTACGCACATTTATCTGTTTGTTTCTTTCTTTTAAAAAATCAATTAAAGCGGGACACTTGTCTTTTGTTCCACAGGAGTCTTCGCCCTCATTGACGCTTATATCGTCAAAGGTAAGTACTATACTAAATTAATCGCGCCAATACTTGTCATCTCGCCATCTTGTTTTATTATTTTTTTTATTACATTTTTACCGAAAAACAATATAAGATCTTTGGTAATACAGTCTGTTTTTTACAATGCAATTTATTGACTATACTAGTTTTATCATCTCGCTATTTTTTCATTATTTTTGTTTTACTAAGAACAATCTAAGATCTTTTGTAATAGTCTGTTTTAATTTACACTAATTATATTTTTTAATTGCAATTTTCTTTTTTGTAAATATTGGCAACACAGACAGACCATCTACCATACTGTGTATCAAAACTCATATTCGTTAACATTGGTGTAAGTATTCGCTTCCGCTAGCTTCAAATATACAAAATTATGTTTAAGACGTACATTCAAATTAGTACTAAGTAGGTATTTTGTAACTTTTTGAATGTTTTATATATATGGAGTACGCTCTTGAATAACTAAATATTCGCTAAAAGTTAGTATTTCGTATAAATTTGTAATTAGAAAGATGTAAAGAACCGTGCGTTCCTTAAAGGGCTGTCGAGACAAATTGTGTGCTAATCTTGTTTACTTTTTATTATAGTTTCTTTATTATATTAAAATACTTAGATTTCATTAAAGACCACACAGCTAGGGGATTCGTTTTAGGCTCAAATGTTACTTTTTAAATCTTTTGAAAATGAGAGCTTGAAATGAAGAATAAATCTTGCTTTAATAAACTTTTAATAAATTTTATTTGCAATAAAAAATAACTGTTAAACTATTAATTTCAATAATTCTCCAATATCAAAGAAAAACAGTTTGACTACGTTTTTTATTATAAGATTGAAAAATTTGTCGATATGACAGCTTTTGTAGATTATATATATTTAAATCAATATTTATTTTTATATATTATTGAATATTATTAAACATTTGTTAAGCAATATTCATTTGATTAACTAAATTCTAAATTTATATCCGTTCTCATTTCCAATATTCCAATATTAAAAAACATTTATTCTAAAATATATAATATATCTTTGAATTGTTTTACAAATATATTCGTAATCTTAAAGTCATATTATGTAAACGGTAACGGTGGTGTCGTTCGATTGGTTTAATTTATTATAATTAGAAGTGGTAGGCTTCGAGGCTGTACCGGTACTTGCTCGTGGGTGTCTTATGACTTCACCGTGATATATTAGATGGGTCTTAATTAGACAGAAAATAATTAATGAAATTACTTTATGACCAGCATAACTGGAACCTGATTTTTGAAATATATTAGTGTGATAGAGAATGCTGGTCAAAGACCTCAGATCAAACTAGTATTTTGTTTTCTTGGAATTAGAAATTTTGTAAACGGAAACAATTCTAATTAAATGAATAGTTTGGTGATAACGTTTTGTTTTTTTTTTGTTTAAATGAGAAAGTTTATAATTGCGTATATTAGTTATATTAATTTTGAAGTTTTTTCTTCTTTCATTATATTTGTTATATTTGTTATCATTATATTTAATCAGAGATTCTGTGCAATAATGAGTTGCGTTTATAATAATAAATATATATCATATCATATATACGTTAAATGTGGTAAGTATGTCGGTTCTTACTCATTGCTGTATGAGTAACATGTTGGTATGACTTCGAGTCCGGTTACAATTTTCGGCTTTACCGGTTATTGTAAGTTATAAATATATGTATTACAATTAAACTTTTGACGTGAAACAAAAAATATAAAAACAAAAACATTAAGAATCGATAAAAAAGAACCTAGTTAATTATATATAATTATTTTGATAATTATTTATCAGTGAGTCGTGTGTGATTACTTCACAAACATTTTATGATTGTATTTTTATTTATTATATTTATTATAGCTTTGTCCTTGTTGAAGATATCACTCTTCCTATCTGCCGTAACTCATTTGAACATATGATTTAGTTCGATAAGAAAACAGCGGAAACAGTGTCGTAACTATACTTTTTTTAGTCCCTTGGCAAATTGACCGATGGGGCCTTTACTTAATATATGCTCGCTTTTAGATCGGGGGCCCCTTTCGGCTGAGGGCCTACCGCATTTTGTCGTTTTTCCACAATAATGTTACATAACATTAATTAAATTTCTAGTACACGTAAATAAGGTTGAAGTGTCTCATTTAAATAGTTAAGCCATATTTTTATGTTAAATAATGAATATTTTGTGAGATATTGTAACTGCTGCATGGCGTATCTTAGTCGTTTGACCTCCGCGTAAATATATAATATTTATTGAAGTTACGTCGCCGCGGAATGTTAAGTACCACGCCAAGTTTTTATTACATTTCTCTATTCGATTATATTATACTAGCTCTTACTCGCGGTTCGACCCGCGAGTGAACTTTTTTATTTACTATTAAGGTAACTAAGACTAGTAGCATAATGTTATCATAATCAGAAAGATATTTTCAAATCCATCGAGAAGTTTCGATGATTATTGTATTTAAACAAACACACTTTTCTACATCATAATGTAGTATAGATTGAGATGTATACTTTTAAAGTATTCGAGAGGTAAGCTATTGTTGTTAACATATAGCTATTATTAACTATTAGCTTTACCCCACGGCTTCACTTGTCTAATTGCAGAATAGGGCACAGAGGACTATATAATATACCTACTGCCTTCATATACTATTATAGCAGTGTTTTTCTAGTCTATGGCTATCAGCAAACTCCCATATAAAAGTAGTAATTTTGAGGGATTAGTGAAGAAACATCCAAACAAAGAATTTTTCATACTTACAATATTTGTGTGTTGATATTAAAATGTTTTTTTTATTGGTTTTGTCTTAGTTACTTTAGCCATTCTGATGTTCTGAGTCCTTGTTGTATGTATATACCTAAGTGATGCTTAACTGCTTTCGTTCTGGAGGAACATGAGCTTTTATAATCAAAATAAGTGGATATTTATGAAGGTAATGCTGTGAGTCAGGAGCTTACTGATCGTGCGCCGGATGAGACGACTCCTGCGCATGCCGCATGTATCATACCAACCTAAGAATATTCAGATAGATACACTAGCTACAATAATTGTTAATATACATTATTAATATATTTTATATGTATTTATATATATTTATTTTTGTATAAAACCTATGATGAAAAAGATAGCGATGAACATCTGATATTAATGTTAATGTTTTTATTTCAATAACTTTAATTTAATTTAATTTTATGATAAGCGTTACTTATTTAATAGATAGGTACTCAACATAATTAGTACAAGTTAATTATATGACAGGAATGTCTTCCAATTAATAGGTCTATGGTAGTACAAAACTAAAGTAAGTACGAAGTGTCTCTGTCACCAGAAATAGTCAATGCACTAAGTCGGTACTCTGGGGGGAGGGTGGGGGGGAGGCAAAAGAGGGGGTCATTACACGCTTCCGTCGCTAGCACGTGGCGCTTGCGTTTTTTTTTATTATGGAACTGAGTTTAGAGATTTAAAGAAAATTATAACTGTGAAGTGGTGTTTGTTTGTTTTTTAGTTTTGTGCTTTTAATATATGGTATAAGGTTTTAAAGTAACAATATTTTATTTTATTTACTATAATTGTTTTTTAAGATTTATAGTTACTATATATAAATAATATCTTCCGGTCAAAGATATATTATAGAAATGTTTCATTTCATGTGTTCATGGCGCTTGCTATAATCAGACATTTTGGAAAAATATTAAAAAATTTATATATTATGGATACTTCGTTAACAATATTAATTATAGCTTTGGACGAAGTTTTCTAAGAAGTTGATTTAGGATCTTACTTTGTATACTCCAGTTACGAGTGACTTTAATCGTAAAAATCGTTCATGTTTTGATAATTATTACAATTATATACTTACTACTTACTCAACAATAAAAATATTATTACTGTATTTTAGTTTGATGTACTAACATATATAATTATCCGGCTGTACTCACGTAATTATTATCAGAATTTACCCGACTTTTGAACCTATTCAGGGTCCTTATTCATGAGCTCTGAGCTTCTAACCAGCTGTAGTTCTGATAGCATGTTTTGCGCGACTAATTACGAACTCATTCGGGGTCCTTATGAGCTCTTAGCATGGCGGATTCATGGCGTGAACTGATTATTGAACAATATGGATTTCTAATAATTATTAATAATATTGTATTCTTTTTTAAAACAATAATATTATGAGAGGTAATTTAGGATATTGCAAAAGAAGTTCAATATAAACCCAGTATTACTGTAAACCAAAGACAGTTAGTTTAATATCCAATAAATTATATTCTGTACTCCAGTCGTATTCGTAATCTTTATAAATCCGAGTCAGTAAGAGGCGGAGATATTTCACTGTGTGGCAATACCACCAAAATAATACTAACTGAGTGTGGGTGGGATGCACTCGATACCACAATATAATACTTGGATTTGGTATCTGAGAAAATTACTGAATTTTTTGGGTTATTTATTAAATACAAACAATTATTACTAAGTGATTAAAAAATATATATAAAACTATACTCTTGTATAGTTTTGTATATTTTTTTTAGTGTCATTGTGAAAAATATAGTCTAGAATTTTTCATCATAACTTCATAATCGTTGCATAATCACAATATTTGCAATTGTAAAGTTATTAATTTTATTATAAGAATTCATTTTTTTTTTACATTGATATCACAAAGCAGGTTCAAGTACCGCATCCAAAAACAACTGTCTCCTAAATAGTTCGTGGATCATCATTTTATATGTCTCAGTAAAGTTTATCTCGGTTCTAAGATTATTCAAGACACCGTTGAACGATATATTTACACTTTTTTTACTTCTACTACTCGTCTCTTCGTTCCGGAATCACGTCCTCAAAACACTGAGATTCGTATTTTTGGCGGCTTTAAGATTGGAATGTTTTTTTCCATTTTGTATATTATATTTAGTCCCATATTTGAACATCGAGAATTAAATGTAATATTCTTGCACACTCACATATCATCACACTCATCACGTACCGTCACCCACCATCACACGTTATCACACCTTATCACACCTTTTGTGTATGTTTTCCTGTTTTTATTTTAATTTTTTTTTTTTGGAGGATGTACAATTAAGAATATATAATAACATTATATAATAAGTATAATTTGAAACACCCATTGTAGTTTTTGTATTTTTATTATATTTTCTTGAACTTTCGTGATTCATGATTACTAATGTCTCGCGTTCGACTGAGCACAGCCGTACATTATATTATTGTAATATTAATACAGTATTATCTGTTACGTACAGTACGAGTCAACATCTTATTTTCGTTAATCCGCCGAAGTCCCTCTGAATCACGTTTACAACTAACTCTATTTTTAAGGTCCTAATTCACATCATCGAACCAACTTACTGCGTATATACTTACTCAAGACAGTAAGCAAATACACACTAAGTTAGTAATTGTACATTTAATAACAGTACTGTAACTGTACATAGTAATAACCACACAGTTCTGAGATTTAATAATTTGCTAGTAAACTTCATATTTTTATCTAAATATATAATTTAAATTACATATCTCATGCAAAAATCTATTATCTATTGATATTTGACTAACTGTAAGGAATGCTTGCGCCAAAAAAAACACGCACTTCTCGTGTAAATGACATCATAGAAAATTAAATTGTTACTCAATTGACTATTTTTATTCTCATCGGTGTGTAGTTTAGATGTCGCGAGGTGTCTCAGATGTTTTATAGTAAGGGCTCTTACTAACGTAACGTACCGTGTTACGAAAATATTAAAAACTACAAATAAGTTGTGGGTTATTTGCAATTAAAAATTTTCATAGACACCTTATCCAATGTCATACTGAATAAGATATTTTAATTACACACCATAATCCGTTTATGAATCGCATTTAAGTTTAGAGCACGTGACGTCACTCTTTATTTGCAAGGAATCTGCTATATCAGAGCTAATAAGGTCTAAGTATGAGTTTTGATAATTCGTTACAATTATTGTGTTGAGCAAAGCGAATCTCTTATTGGTCAAAAGTGTGTTCTGTTACTAATGCTTCGCCTCCTAGACTAATAATGGTAGGATGTGGAAAATTAGCACAGTTGTCGAGGACAGTGACTTATAGGTCCTGAAGGTTTTTGATGACATTTGTGAGTGTAGTATTTTATTAATTGGCCAAAGTGTGTCCCATAGAGTTAACATGTGGAACGTGTTGAAGTCACACGCGAGTTCTTATTAGGCTTAAGATTATGGCTACTATTTACTCTTCTAATTTTACAGAATGTGAAACTCATTCAGCAAAAATGCTTCTCTAAGCTCCGCCCGCCGAACACAGTGGCAGACCAAGTACACATAGTACTTGCTCAACAATATTACCAATATAAAAATATTATTAACACTAAATATTGTCTATACAGAGAAATTTCGTTTAGAAATAATGTTAATTTAAATATATTTAAGATTGTATTGACTTAGTTAGCAAGATGTTTTCTATCTTTCAATATTATTGCCAACATTTTATTTAAGCAGAATGCTACTAAAATATGTTAAATTTTTACGCTTGAAAAACCCCAGCTGTATTATTGAAACCAATGGTGTCGGTACCATATTTAATTCCACTATCATTGAATCGTAAACTAATTCTAATCAATACGCGGTGTCGCGCGACGTCGGTGCCTCGCGTGCCGTGCTAATTGTACAACTTTGTTTTATGTTGTTGGTATGTTTAGGAGTGTGTAGTCACTTGCTCCAGTACATGTGTAGTCTAGTATAACAATATCGATTTTTTAAGCGAAGCTCTATGAGAGACTTTTCTGCATCCTTTGTACAAGCATAAATCAAAAACGGTATATCCGAAAATTTCCAAATTTTGCACAATGATAGACATCAGTCTGGTGGTGGTTTAAAAAAATATATTCGATTTCGTTGAGGAATAATCACGGAAAAACTAAAATCCCATAGGAAAAATTTTTCGACGTATAATTACAATGAATTTTTAACAGTTTTTACAATTTTTTCTTTATTTTAGAATTTAATTAAATTTTTTTTTTCATCTTGAAAAATAGCTGAGTACAGAATGCGTTGACGTTTTGTAAATGCAACTTCGGTACTGTGTGCACCTCGCTTTGCTCAATAGGCTAACACATACCGAGATTTTGCAAGCGCAGCGAGTCAAAATTGAGTTCTGGTACGCGCTCCTAGTTAAATTTTTTATTAAATTATAATACATAAACTTTATTACTAATATAAATAAAATGGTCTCAAAATATAAAATGAAAATGACAACTAGACATTTAAAAAAAAAAGCAAGTAACTAAGCAAGTCAGTGCCTAAACGTAGCACGGCGAGTGCGTGCCGGCCTCACTTACACCTGACTCGAAAGTGTGCAAAGTGCGTGAAATAGATGTCTCGTCTCACCTCTGACTCATACTCCTTGATTTATTTTACAATACTTTCGACTCTAACTTTCACACAGCTTTTGGCTTTCTGTATTGAGTTGTTTTTCAATTTTAATAAGATGTATTCAAACTTAATTCGTTCGTAACTTTGATTCTTGAAACAATGTTTTTTTAATTTAATGAAATTAAGGAGTTTTACCTCACTTAATAGAATTAAAACGACTATTAGCATATTATATAATTTTAAATGCAAGTCACTCTGGTCTAACTGATACTTAATAAACATCGATTCATAATTTATATTTGCAAACAACTCAAAGTTTGCTGACCCCCCCCCCCCACCACTGGCTGCGTGAGTGGCAATTATTTGTAGTGGATTTGTACCTGGTATCGGTTTTAGGAACTGTGGAAAATGTTTGTAAGATCTACGAAAATTTATAATAAGTTATAAGCTGGTATAAAAGGGCAGCCACAGAATATCAGCTTTGAGAATATTGTTCTCAACAATCAGCTGAGTGGCGGCCATTTTGGGATGACTGTTTCTCTTTTTTATTAATAAACTTCTATAATGATATTTGCTAAGTGTTTTGTTGTTTTTCAAAACTGTTTGTTTTTTTTATTGTAATATATAACAATCGGTCGTACAAATAAAGATTTATTGATTGGATTTGATATTAAATCTAGAGAATATTAAAGTATTAATGGACTCAATAAAACAATACACCGTTACTGTATTAAGTTATAGTTTTTTGTAACATTCCTTTTTTGTTAAAAAAAAGCTTAAAAGTTTAATATATAATAAAATGTATATAATTTTTGTATATAACATATAAATATAATGTAATTGGAGTTATAAATTCATACAATATAGCTTACGTTTCTGAAACGTAGTTCTGAAGTTATTTAGTGTTTCACGCGAACCATAAATGACAGGAATGAATTACAACCACGCCATCGAAAACTTTGTTAACATTTTAAACAAAAGTTTTTCAGTGGTGGAGTAATGTATTGTGTGCGGTGAAAGTGGCTTAAGTGTCGTGTCGAGATAGTTTTATAATTCGCGATCATATTATATCGCGCCACTAAACTTTAAGAACATGATAATAAATGTTAATGTTCTTAGAGATTAGTTATTTTGTTAAAACATTTTGTACTTAATACTATCTATCATAATTAATGTATTTTAAATATTTGTTAAAATTAAGCAACGAATTCGTGGTATCAATTAACAGCTTATCAATTTGATTCAAATGTAGATCAAAAACTTAGTTTAATATTTTTTTTCTGCTCTTCAACACAATGTTCTTTATATCTGTGATCACGTGTTCGGAGGTTTGTTTTATGATGCTAAAGATGCTGTTTCTTCAAGTCAGAGCATCAAGATAAAGCTGCAACAACATCTATATGATCTTAGTGTTATTTGACAATTAGATACTACTTTTACACTAGCTGGTAACCCTGTCTGTAACCCTATCTGTCTCTTCTGACCCTTTAAAACAGATTCTCTAAAAATGAGAAGAGTTAACGTCGTCCATAGACATATGCTTTACCACTTTTGAGTAAAACAGAAAACCACGAGAAAGGTGTTTAAGCTTCAGATTATTTCATTTACCGTATAACCATAAATAAGCTATAATAAATAGTTTTTGTAAGAGGGTGATAAGCCAGTCGAAGCCAATGACCTGTAGCGAATTGACTAACGCCGGTACTACCACCTCAATACAAAAATCAACAATAACATAAAAGTTTTTCACTCTATTTACTGTTTTGTCATTTTTTATATATACATTGTCGTCTGAAGATAAAAATAATAATTCCTGATCCGAAGTTACAAGTATCTAGAAATAATATGAGAGTAATTATGATAAAAGAGTAACAAACTCTCAGAGATATGATTTATGAATTAAAAATATTTTAATGAATCTGATATATATTATATGGTGTTTTTTTATTACATGGTTACTTAAATGACTGCATTTAAAAAACACTTTTCTATTTCAATGTCACACACACATAACCAAAAACACACTCTCACACTTAATGAGTCATGTGTAATTTTTTTAAATAGATTAAGAATAAGAAGGTATTTCTGTGAAAATTTATCAACTACTTTTCTCATGATTCCAACACACCCTACTGTTGTTTGTCAATATAGCAAAAAATGTTTTATTAGTATTTTATAAGCTCATATCTATATATTATTTGAGATAGAGGACTAGTTTCAAAAGAGATTTCATGCACCACAGTTAATTAAAAAAAAAACAAAGACATATACGAAGGATGAGCTTATCTCTTCAACCCAAGAGTATTGGACAGGCTGTTTCAGAGAGCAGAGATACATAAATATTTCTATA
Organism: Mechanitis mazaeus; assembly: GCA_959347395.1. Classification (NCBI taxonomy): domain Eukaryota; kingdom Metazoa; phylum Arthropoda; class Insecta; order Lepidoptera; family Nymphalidae; genus Mechanitis; species Mechanitis mazaeus. Next base: position 15,393,983 of record OY365743.1, read on the forward strand.
ATATTCTAGAGATACATATAAAAACTGTTTGTATTCTTTGCCGCACAATCATTGTTGAAGATGAAAGTATCTCTAAACCAGTAATTTAATTAGTATGTTATAAATATCATCCTTTCCTTCTAAAGTGTCGGCGACACGGAAATATCTATTTTCCGAAACGCACTACATTTTAAATAAGCGAGGTCAATGCACTCTCATTAAAACTTTCAGGAAATTTCAGTGATTTTAATGTACATTGCCAGTTTTAAGTCCTGGGTGCAGTGATGGTGTTAACTGGTGCTGCGATGAACTTAATGGTGGACGCTGAAACTGTTAGTGATGGGGTCGATTGATAATTATCGATTGTTGATTTTTGCTGTATTTTTACTTGTTTTTATGTCTATATTAATAGTAACTCCTTATTAACTTTATCTTAACTTATTTTTTATGATCTTTTCGTCCAATTTAAATGAAGAATTTATAACGAAATAAAAATATCGAAGAAATATACTCTTTTACACATAATTTCAGATCGACCGAAAGCCAAAGAGAGAAAGAAAGAAAGAAAGATACGACAATGACGAAAAGGAACTAACTCATAAGGCAATACTCATAAAAAAATAAAATAATAAAAAAATCACAATATAAAAACATAAATATCACTAATTTTTAACACAATTAAAAAACCATATATTATATATTGATATAAATAATTTGGAGAAATTAAAATGTCAAAGTATCGACACTTCCCCTCCCTAGCAGTGTCACGTTACACTCCACTCGTGCCTTATTTTTATTTTGTCAAATAGCAACTGAAATAAAACCGGGGATAATAAAAATACCATCAGTACTGTTATTGAAGGAGTACGGAAATAGAGTCTCTGTCGCACAGATTATGACTGAGGTAGTAGGTATATAGGTAGGCAGGTAGGTAGGTTGATCATTGATATATACTAAATTATATTTATAACAATTTTGTTGTATGATTTCAAATTTATTAAAGAAATTACAAATAGTATATGTTGAATCTTAAAAACTTACTCAATGTCTAACTTTTTTATAGTATGTATTATAAAACTGTTACTAAATAGTTAAATAATCAAAAATATTTTTGAATAATGATGTAGTTTCTATAATTTATAATCTATGGTCACCCGCACTCAGGAAACGTGAGTTTCCACTTATTTTCACTGACACCCGCTTGCGCACGCGCAGCCATTAGTGTCCTGCGCACACTCAACCTGTAGTTGTGACAAGTGTTGATCAAGTTTTATTTTTTATTTTATGAATTAACAGTAATTTATTAGAAATAAAACTATTTTTAATGGATTTAACTCGATAATTTTGGTTACATTTTAATTTTTTACAAAAATAAAGAAATGCTTATACGTCATAAAACGTATATTAATACTTACTTATACTTATATATTTCATAAAACGTAAATATATGTATATATACACAATATGTATTGAGATTTTGCTCAATTTCTGCTGTCGATAAAATGATTGTAAATATACATATGTATTGCAATATTATAATTTCAAGGTAATTAATTATTTCGACGACATTACAGTGCTAAGATTGTATGGGGACTGACTACAGAATATATAATCATTTATAAGTAGTAAATCGAATATCGATCTGTTTCTAGGTACCAAATATGCTTATATTAATAATATAATTTGTAGGCACAAGATATTGTTAATCACAACAAAACTAAAAATACACCTAATATTAAAACAATATTCTATACAACTCTTTATTTTAGAAGCAGAGCTCTCGACTAGAAGCTTTAAAACCAGCAGAGTAGTTAACTAACTAACTAACTAACTGACTAACTAACTAACTAACTGCTAATAAATCTACTGTATATCATAGTAGAGCTTACAAGACATGCAGGAGTAGGGTTTAATTTAAACTGGATTAAATTTGTATTGTATATAAACTTTGGTGATCCATTATTACTATTATATTTATTTATCCGGCTGTACTCATGTAATTACAATCAGAATTTGTCAAAGTTTTGAAGCCATTTGGGGTTCTTATTCATGAGCTCTGAGCAAGGCGGTGTCGCGGCGTGAACTGTGAGTTTGTAAGTTTGTATTACAAATAAACATGAGACAGCTATAGATACATTATTTTTAATAAAACACACTAAAAGTAATAAATTTTTGTACTGAAATCCTTTCACCTAAAGGTTGTCTGTCAGAGATTGCTTTTAGCAATAAGACCGCCTTTGCATATTGTTCTGTTTCTCGGGTGTATTATTTAATATTGTAAGTTTTTCCTTTTTTATTGTATTATCTAATATGCAATAAAGTGCTTATCTATCTTATCTCTCTAAAATTAACAAAATTAATAATTATCTTTCATTCCTTACAAGTATCGATTTATAAGTTCAGACTTAAGGAATTCACAAGTTCATCAAAAACCTTAAATCAACTTTGATTAAAGGGTTAACAAAATAATTGAAATATACCAAATAATTTCTTATAGAGTTTCATTGTTTGTGGAATGGCTTCATAATTTAGGTTAAAAGTTTTTGAATATACAAACCTACAGCCAGCTTGGGCCAACACTTGTGGCCAACTTACGATGCTTATTTATTATTAACAAAGTATCTAACTATATTCTAGTTATGAACGAAGTAAATAATTTTTAGTCTGTTAAATAGTCATTTATTGTAATCAGTAAAACCTAGACGATCTCCTGAGTAGGTATCCCTAAGCGGTAGGCGTCACATAAATCGATACCTATCTTAAATTCGTTTTCACAGTCCTAAGTGTGACTTTGTTAAGTCACTCATTCTGTAGTGGTTGACAGAATTGCGGTATTAACAATTTTTACCGATAAATTTTCTGTTTTAATTTTTCTTAAAGTTTTGATTATTTCACAAACATTTAAATATTTTTTTTAAAGTTAAAATTGTAATAAACGTGTACAGTCACGTTTATTACAATTTTTATAACAAAATTTGAAATTTTATTCGTAGTTCTAATCTGTGCCAGTTCTCATGATATCTATTTTGCTTTTTCTTTAATAAGTTGATGGTTTATTTGTCAATATATAGCTAAATTAGGATTTTTTAAGGTTGCCGAATATCTACCAATAAATTTAGGGGACAATTCAACCACTGAACATCGGTGAAAACAATAGTAGTGCCAAGTAAATACCTATTTTACTCTAAAGTGTCCCTTAAGGTGTCTAGTTTGATAATTAATTAATTAATTAAGGTGTATTGTTGATAAAATCATTAAAAAACTAAAATAATCCTTGAGCTATTTCTTGAAGAACAAGTCATTCAATTTTTATATTAATACTTCCTGAAAATATATTTCTTGCAAGCCAAATGAAAATGAGCGCTATTATCGTTAGTTAAGGCGCATTTCCAGATATCCAAATCTCAATGACAAACAAACAGAAGAGACATATCAGATGTAAGTGTTACTTATACGCCGTAGTTAGCAGTTATTCAAATATGTCGCCGGGTGAACGACCAGTCTATTTCAGTTCTTAATAATTATATGTGGAAATAGGAATGACTCTCAGTGGAACTTGTTGCTTTGATAAACTTTACTTAATTAAAAATAATATTACCTAATTTGTATATTTTGCTGGTAATTAACCTACATGTCATTTGCAAAAAAAGCTTGTAGGAATTCCTTACTTATGTTTCAGTAAAACAATCTTTAAAATATCTGTTGATTATAGTGCTATGCAAAAATATGATTATAATAATTCTCATAATTGCCTATTTTTCGGTTAAATATTTGTACACTTAGCTATAAATTGTTCTATAATCTGTGATAAGCCGTTTTTTTATTTGTATCCACATATTTCCGCAATAAAATAAGGCCTGTAATAAATAAGATTTAAAACACATTTTATAGAATAAACAAACTAGTAAACACTATTTTAAAAAAAGATGTCGATTTTATTTGTTTTGAAAACATTGCTTGAAATAAATATTCTGTTAATTAAATAGATTGTATAACTCGGACGCGACGCACTTTTTATTTGAATAGTCAGTTCTACACCTCTCTACTTATTTCAGGAACAATAAAATTAGTTATCAGACTCACAAATTTCACGTTTTTACATACACTGTTATTTATGATGTGTACATGATAGTGTTTGTAACACGTTTACTGGAATGGCGCCAAAAATATGACTTTCGTACGAACGACATAATTCATTCATCCTCAGACATTGCGTTTTCTCACGTTATTACTGAAAATTACATAAATCTTCTAAACAATATCTAGTATAATATTTCGTTGTTTTATCTAATATGACTTTTTAAATATTTTTAATGTTCTTTAAATTGTTTACATTTTATATTATTTCAAACCAACTCGTGCTGCCATCTGTGGAAGCGCCGGAAAAACACTTATCGTGCCATCTACCGACAACTATTACAACACGTTAATAGAAATATTAGCCTTTCTGTGATTCACTAGAACAGATTTAGTTTTAAAATAATATTCTAGATGGCGCTTTTAAAAATATATCCCTCTTAAAATTAAAATATCTTTATAGAGAACTTTTATAAAAAACTATTCTTGTAACGTAGAAATCTATCGCATATCTAAATATATTATGAATATCGACTATGCCCTAAAACGTGATAGTCTTAAATGATATATTCCATTATATTCAGCCATATTTACGAACATAAGAAGTTTTGACTGGAACCTTATATAATTTATACCCAAATTAGAAATTATTTAAATCAGGAAACCATTGTATTTGGCACTCGAGGGTCTGACGAATCAATGTCAGGTTAGAAGGAACCACTGTTTACTGTAATATTTTACAATACTTATAGATTAGTATAAAATCGTTTTTACTGTTATAGTCCTAAAACATACAACAGCAGCAAATAGTAACTGGTTGGCCTCTACCAAGTGATTTTCATATTAAAATAAATGCGTATTTCAATACAATTTATATTACATTGCAGGATTCTATTTGTCCTGAAACCTGAGGACTCATAATTCTATACTTCAGTAACAAAGAAAAAAGAAATGTTGAAAGCAATATTGTATAAATAGCTTAAGTTGTTTCATCTTAACAATGTATAATAATTGACTTTATTTAAAAAATTCAGCTGCCCTTAAATATTTTTTTTTAGCTTATCATGTTTATAGGTAATTCTCATAACAATATTATAATACAATCGGTGCTAGGACTATTTCTACATCAAATGAACATTCAATGAACATCTACCGACAAATATTAATCCGGTAGCGAGGGCAGAACTCCGACGAGTCAGTATTTTTAGCTCGCGGCGGCTGCTCGCGCGGTGCGTACGCGCACCTCAACAAAAACTATAAAATGTATAAGTTTTAGTGCATAAATGTAAGTGAACTAAACAGTGAAATGTGTGCATTATGACGAAGGCTATGGATCACTTCAGGCGGCAGCGGATGAGGATTGGCAAAAGGCGGGTACGTCTTTTAAGTTTCATATACTTCTCAGATCGAGTTCAGAGGTAAATTGTTGTATAATGATCTGTTAGGACAGGCAGCTGACCTCAAACATCTTAATTAATATAAAACATACTGATATTAGGATAAAAATATTATGTTTTAATAGATATTTTAATAGTAACTTCAATCAGAGAAGATTATATTATAATTATAAGATTCTTCATTTCAAGACCAGACACTCAGTAATAACCTATTAGAAAAGTCAATAAATTCTTAACTATTACAAAAATCATACAATAATAATCTCAATAAGCCCATAAGAAAAAAGCTGAAATAACGGGCTATATATTTATATAAATTAACACTCAGCTACCAAAAAATATAAAAAGATTTGCCAAAATTAGTTCATTGTTAATCTGATTCTGGTAGAATGGAATATCCAACATACTAACATGATGCATGATTTTAATATCAGTACCGCTGATTTGATACTTCGTAGAAAATAAAGTTTTATTTTTCTTAAATAAATATAGAACCAGCCAATCATTGATGAGTATTCGAATCCAGATCGTCTGGGACACTGCTTGATAGAAAAGTGTTAAAGTTTTTATACTAGAACAGGTCTCTGTAGTTTGTTCTGTATATCCTGTAGTTTATTATTCCAGCAGTTCATGAATGGTGCGTGAGTCAGATGTGTAGAATCGCGTGTAACTACCCGGAACTGAATTTCAATGGTTTTTCGGTTAGTCAAAGAGTATTTGCATACAAAAATTCAGCTACTATAATTAAATTACTTTGAAAATACGATTTGTCAGAGTTTGTAAATAATAATCAACATACCACAAAATCTTCTCATCTGTGTAGACTGATCTACTTCATATTGTTATAATGTCAAAACAGAAAATATATACTGGGTATACATATTTTTATTAATAAGAGGGTGTTAGTTTGATCTGTAACAAGATAGAAGTCTCTTAAAAAAGCTAATTTTTTGCAAAACTATACAAACGTTTCTCAGTGTTTGTTGATGAAGAATAACAACTAGCTTTTTCACCGCCCTTCTCTCCTGATTCACGCCGCGCTGAGTCATAGTATACGCTTAATAGTGCTTAATTATGATATATCGGTTCAATATTATTGTGATAACTTTGAAATTATTCGTCCAAATTATTTAGTGCAAAAGACAAAGTTTATCTCCATAAATATTAATAATGATGAATATACTAAGAACGTTAACGAGACCTCAATCTTGACTCGCTGCGTTCGCAAATCTCTGTATGTGTTATCATATTGAGCGAAGCGAGGTGCAAACACCACCGAAGTTGCATTTACAAAACGTTGACGCATTCTGTCCTCAATAATTTTTTTTTTCATTTTTAAGCTCAATTTTCGCGCGACAGATTTTGACCCATTGAAGTCTCTGGGACTTTAATTCCTCAATGACATCGAATATTTGAAAAAAATATTTTTTAAAACCTCGAGACTGACGTCTATCAGTGTGCAAAATTTGGAAATTTTTGGATATATCGTTTTTTGTTTATGCTTGCACAAAGAATGCACAAAAGTCTCTCATAGAGAGATTCGCTCAATTAATTTTAATAAGAATTTAATATATTTTGTAAAATGTTTATTGTAAAAATATCAAATTTAATTGTATGTCTCATTGTTTTGGAATATAATAGCTTCCCCATAAAATATAAATATATGCAGTTGCGGAATTTTATTTATAACTATTTAAAACAAGTAATCCTACAGTACATTATGTTTGTCTCACTTCCCTGGTTTAGACAGCGCACCAGGATAGTTCACAGGCAGCAGGAACATTTCCAATTTACTTGATACTTATTGTTATATACATATATTTACCATATACATCGATATCAGTTCAGTAGATTTGCGTGAAAGAGTAAGAAACAAACATCCTTACAAACTTTAGCATTTATTGAGCTAAGCGAAGTGAAGGTCTTACTGGTCAAAAGTGTTCCCTTGCTAATGCTACTCCTCACAGACGAATAATGGTGGGATGGCGAAAATTGTCAGAGTTGTCGAGGACAGTAACTTATGGGTCCTGAAGGTTTTTGGTGACATTTGTGATTGTGGTTTTTTATTAAATTATCAGTGTCCCATAGAATTAACATGTGGAACGTTTTGAAGTCACACGCGAGTTCTTATTAGGCTTAAGATTACAGCCACTATTTACTCTGTTAATTTTATAAGTATGCGAAACTCATTCAGCAGCAATGCTTTGTTCCACTTGAAATGCATAGTTGCGGATCTAGTGATAATAGAATGTAGAGTTTCCATCCACTTTTATAGTTTGGAATAAATATGTCTAAATATAAATGACAATGGTCAGGAGCGAGTGAGGTGAAGGCATTTGTTTCAGGACGTTCTACGTCACATATAGGTCAATGACGTCTCCAGCGCGGCGGCCATCATCGATCGATCCACTGCGCATGCGCAAAATACCACATTCAATTATCAACCCTAACTTACACCTAATAAACCTCAAATTATTTTGTTTGAAATTTAATTTTCCGTATACTGCAATTTGATTTGCAATATCATGTTGGTTTATATTTTGTTTCGTATCTGCTTATAATAAGGTTGAGTTTACAATGCACGATACAAATACTACAAGAAATATGGAGTTTGATTGAGTCTTATCAATATAGTTATTGATTAAAAAGCATTTAGATACATCGAAAATATTATTAATATTAATAATAGAGTTTTTATCATATTAAGTTAAATTTAGATGAAAATGAAAGTTAATATTTTTATAAAAGAGATACATTTTCAAGAGACTACAGGTGTTGGTTTTCAGAGTGCAACTTCTTGCAATCCTTTTTGACAAGCTTCAGTTTCTTTACATATTTAGGTAACTAAGAGATATTTAAAGGAAAATATTATTTTTATATAGTAAATTATTAAAATGTAATTTAATAGTAAATATGCTACTGAAATTTTTTAGACTGTGGTGATGGATTTTATTCTGCCTTCCTGACGTCTTTTGACAGTTATTTAGCTTTGAGAACTTTGTAAGTTTTTAATATAAGTGTTATTTAACTAATGACGAAGTATTCTTATTAAATTATTTAAAATGTTAAGAATATTAAATTTATAGTGATTGATTTGATTTATAAAATAGTGTAATGTTAGAATTTTTATAAATTACTTTTTAAAATAGTAATAGAGGAAGTAAAAGACGAAGAAGTAAAAGAGTAAGTATAAGGTGTGTATGCGCGTGAGTCATTCTCGCATTTTACTATTTTTTATCTCACTCGCGCTGCTACAGTCATACCAAAGAAGTAAATACTCAAAAGTAAAGTTTGAAGAAATCTTCCAACCATTATCAGCACTCTTAAAAAGTAAATAAAAACAATGCAAAGAAATGTTTATTATTATCGAACAGTTAAAATTATTCAACCCTTATATATTATATATATTTATTATTGATATTTTCGTGCTTATTTAATATTCTTGGTATGTTTACTATTTAATATCAAATATTTCGTTAATAAAGTTATTTAATTAATAAAGGAGTAGACAAAAATATCCATACTGTAAAATATACACTTAGTAATAAAATTATACGTGATATAAATTTAAATAAAGTTCAAATGTTTTAATCAAAACACAACAAACTATTCAATGCCAGGAGCGAGCACCTTAAAATTAGTTCACATAAAGTCCTACGCAAGCGAAGTTGAGTCCTGTGAACCCGCTATAATATTTACACTGTGATTGTGTGCAACTAGTGCGCGCGCACCCCATTCACGAATCAGAGGGGAGGGGAAGATCGTGGGGGGAGTGCTCAAAGCCGACCGCGGCTCGGGAGAGGTCGGGTGTGTATGCGCGGCCTTCGGTCCCCCGCGCGGCCGATGCGTGACCACCACGGCAGACCACGACGGAATACCACTGGTGGTCCAGAGCGGCCACCACCTCCCGCTGCCACCATGCCGTAACATGATGGGGTACAACAACCAAGGCCACGGATACAACAAATTGTTCACGCAGGTGCGCAGTGATGGCTGTTGTTTTGGTGACGATGTCATTTAGTGGTGAAAGATGAAACATATTTGGAAATTTCTGAAGATTTTAAGTAATTTCGGTAAAAGGATTCCTGGTTTACAAGTGTATCGTGTGGAAGAGCTAAGATTGTGATATTTTTATAGTGTTTTGAGCAACCTATATCGTAGTCTATCAAATTAGTAACAGATGTTTCCTTGCGACTCTAGTTTTAGTAGAATAAGCGCTAGTTTTAGCTCTAAATAGTCAGTTTAGTTGAATTGCGATTGCGAATTACGTTCCCACAAACACAACAGGGTGACTAAGTTTTACATAGGTACTTACACTATAAATAAAATGGGTTGAAACTTATTAAACTTAAAAATTTGAGAAATTCTATTTTTTATACCAAAATACCTATTTATTGGGTTTCTATTCGTGATATAAAATAATAAGTATTATGTTCTAACTTTAATAAATCTAAATAAAATCACCTATAGAATATACCGTGTATAAATGTATCGTCAATTGTCTATAAAAAAGTGCTATTCCTGTGCTCACGTCTGGTTTCTGTCAGCGACTTGTTTCATTACATGGTAGTTGAGTGATAACGGTACACCACAATTAGCTTAATTACTGAATTGTTGATATACTAGATAAACAATGTTTAAAGAAAGGAAGTATTGGTAACAAAGGAACTATTAGACAAATAAATATAAATATCTAATTCTTTGTCACGTATTTTCGTAGATATTATATTATACTGACCTACATTATAGTAGGATTTATCATTGATATTTCAATACACGTATCAACTGTCCAGCTGGATATGGGATTATAGTACTCTTTATTTATAAAATTGTTGGTATAGTAATTTTTTGTGTTTAATAAAGATTATGTCATAAACACAGATTAAGTTAGACTTGATTAAACCAATGTGGAATGTATGATCTTAGTTCACTCATATATTAATATATATGTTAATTCCATTATACTGTTATCATCTGAATGCGATATATTGCCAGAATCCAATAATAAAGCCACTGAGCGTTTTGTCGAATTAGAAGATTCATTCGTAGATTTTATTGAAATGGGATTGAAAATGAATTTAAAGGTATAAGCTACCATAGTTAGTTCAATGACTGACTAACTTGAATTCACTTCCGTCACAACAATGGTTATTCAAAGATCATGAAGATTAAATCCTTAACTTTAAAATTTGCTTATAAAACCTTATTTATTATACATTAAACTTTGTTAAAATAACCAAAGGCCGATATAAGAAGATGCAAAGTGTTTGTAGGTAGGAGGGTGAATGACGTCAAGCTTTCGATCCACGGCCGAACTGAAAACAGCCTTATATATAGATATACACATATATCCAGTCATGATATATACCAATCAAGAACATGTTTATATCTTTAGAAACATATATATTAAGATAAAACTAGGTTTACCAAGCTTTTTAAATAAACACTATATCTTATTTCTTTTCTAAACAAATATGTTGTCTAAACAATATGATAAAAACTATGTCAGACATACTATGACTTATTTTTGCTTATGTATATATTATATAGTTTAAAACGGACGTAATAAACAAAAGCAAAACGTTATTAACAATAATTCCTGTTGACCACGGCGTGATAGTTAAAGCATGATAATAGCTAATGTTTAAATATATTAAGTTGTTGCACGCTTTGTTTTTTGTTGAGTTGTTTGTATTATGTTTGTCTATAGAGTTTGCTTTTCTAGAGAGCCTTAATTTCATTAGCCCGTTCTATATTAGATTATTTAGTAACCAGTTTAAACCAGCCTAAACTAGCTTAATGCGCATGATTCTCAAAGTATTTTTGATATTCAGCATGTCTTTGCAATTTATTAACAATATTTATTTATTTGATTATGATTTCAGATGTATTAGTGTATAAGAAGCATGTTTTTCTGATTTGTTTGTTTGTGTGTGTTGTGCGTTGCATGCAGTCGGCAAGTCTCGGCGGCTTCGTCAAATGAAAAACTACAAACCGCTGGTAAGACTGGGATTTATTTATGTATTATATTTATTTTCTTTAATGTTCGCATGTTTGTTTAGATTTCTCTGTTATATCATTGTATTGTCATATTAAAATTTGAACCTTTTGGACGAGTATCGCAATACAAGATTGTTTCAAAAATACCAATTTGGTGGAAGGGAGACATTTTTATATAAAACTAAATATTTTATATAAAATTCCTTCTATAGAGCTAAAACTGTAAACTATTTATAATTTAAAATACTCAAACTTAACTGCGAAGAACATATTTTGTAACAATAAAAGATAGATTGTTGAAAACGAGATTTCCTGTAGTTTCGCGATAATGCTGAGAAAACAGTAGAAGATAAACATCCAATATGTATTCATCTCTCAATCATTTCAGTTATGTTGGTAACATGTTGATTTTCTAAGGCATTGCAATTCAGATACATATCTGCATCGATCGAGTAGCAAACGGTGACGTCACTGGCGTCCTACAAGTGGGTACTAACTAGATTATACCCCTCTTAAAAGAGTACTTCCTACGGGGATGTTTTTCTGTAACAAATTTATGATATATTTTAATATAATATATATGTACTAGGAGCGTTAACCAAACCTGAAATTTGACTCGCCGCGCTTGCAAAATATCGGTATATGTTAGCAAATTGAGCGAAGCGAGGTGCAAACAACATCGAAGTTGCATTTACAAAACGTCTACGTATTCTGTTCTCAACTATTTTTCAAGATGAGACACATTATTACATTTTTTATTTTATTTTTTTAAATATATTTTTTTAAACCACCACCAGACTGATGTCTATCAGCGCACAAAATTTGCAAATTTTCGTATATACCGTTTTTGATTGATGCTTGTACAAAGGATGCGGAAAAGTCTCAAAGAGAGCTTCGCTCAATAATATCAATTTATACTGCGTTGTTTTAAGCTGAGTTCTTAGTGATAAAGAATTGTTAAGACTGATTTTTCAAGAATACAAAAGAATACAAAAAACTTCATGTAAATGTAAAAAGTTTTAAGTGCTTGATTTAGGTGTACGGTTTTTTTGCATATTTTGCAAGGGTTGACCTATTTACTTTGTGGGTCTGGAAGAGACTAATTAAGCTCTTTGATCATGGGCGACCATACTGGATATCATAGTAGGTACCGGCTGAGTGATGGAATAATAAAATGTTAATTTAATATGTTCTTTCTAATAATATATATTTTATATATCTATATATTATACACTTATAAAATTGGCATAGTTTTATAATATAAAACCTAAGGCAAGGAAAGTGATGAATCATCTCATTATCCAAGCAATCGGTAAAGAAAAATATCTCAAATATTTTGAAGAATATTTGAAGAAATAATTAACGACATTGATAATTATTTGGAGAAAAAATTGTTACAATTTTAATTTAACATCTTTTGTATAAACTTCCAGGGCTCGGCGGATTCTAACTACTCGCAGCCATCTTCAGAACTGTCGCTGGACGAAGGCAAGGAGGCCCAGCGCCGCGAGAAGGAAGCGCAGGCTATCTCACAACTCGATAAGGCTCGGGTAAGAGTTAAAACTTAAATTTCACGTTAATTGCTTATCTCAATGTTAACTGTTAACTGGTTATATTGTCTGAAGCTTGATTTGGAATTTCTCGGCCAGAGTAATATATTTTAGTAATTATAATATGAAAAACAAAATAACAGTGTTGCATTTAAATAAAGGTTTGTACCATTTCCACAATTGCATAGACATTATAAAACATACATTTATATAACATGATATACAAATATTCCAGTCAAAACCCGTGGCGTTCGCGGTCCGCACCAACGTCTCGTACGATGGCACCCTGGACGATGACTCGCCGGTGCACGGCAGCGCAATCTCCTTCGAAGTCAGGGACTTTCTTCACATTAAGGTGCGTCCTATTACACTTAAAATAACATAATATATATTTGATATTCACTTCGTGGAAATAAAGATGATTATACGAGCGTAATTGAGTGATCTCCCGCTATCAAATTACATATACGTAAAATAATATTTAAATAAATCAACGTGTTCGTGTATCGTATCAATCGTATTGGTAAATACTACCGTACTATGGAACAACATAAGATCGAGATGGCCCACTTCTAGGAGAAGTACGACAACAACTGGTGGATCGGGCGGCTCGTGAAGGAGGGCAGCGATGTGGGCTTCATCCCGTCTCCGGTGAAGCTGGAGGCGGTGCGCGCGGGGCTGGCGGCGCGCCGCTACCCGCGCCCCCCCTCCGCCGGCGCACCCCCCCTGCCCAGCCGAGGTAGCACTCCCCCCACGCCCGGTACGTCCATACATACACTTGACTGGTTCTTGTTTCACTGGTGACACTCGCGGGCTTGGAGGAATGCAAACAAGGGTAAGACCCAACAAAAAAGTGTTGGGTCTGGAGACACATTATTGTTTTTATTGGAAAGTAATCTATTATAATACGTTTTTTCTTATCATGGCGAAGATTTCATGTATCTTTACACCTCGAATCGGGCTATTGTCTCAAACCTAAAATGTTTTTATTTATTCAATATTTATTGGCACGTTGTATATGTTTGCTTTATTTTATATAATCAGTATAACTTTTATTAAAAGAAAATAATAAATAACATTTTTAAAGATATCACCTAAAACAAATTATAATAGATTTTGCTAACACCTCCAACTTGGTATAGATAGTAGTGACTACTTATACCAAGTTGATATTTTGATCATTTTTTGCCGTGGCTTTTAATAACCTTCTTTACATTTCTCTAAAACTGCCCAAAAGTGTAATATATTTGTTCTTAAGTTCGAGTTGATCGGAATTGAAATAAAAACCAGTTAAAATGGTTTTAAACTATAATACTGATAAAGAATCAATAAAAACAAGGACACGTTGAAAAATATTATAATTATAATGATTTTTTAAACAATTGATGTCAAAAATGTTTATAAAAACAATTTATGTCAAAAATGTGCATGAATAAGTCCATATAACTAATAACACTTTAGATACTTTATCAGTATACTTACACCTTCGCTGCTTAATTTAGCACAAGATGAAATTTTAGGAAAAAAATATTAACGAAATAGCTAAGCGTTAATATAAATATATTAAAATTAAAATTAAAAAACGTGTTTACGTTTTGCTTTCTTAAATGCTTTTTTAAGCACAACGTTAAAAGCTTTGCTTCCGAACGTATTAGGCAAGAATAATTGGAAGTGTATCTTGTTTATCTTGTATAAATTAATAATATAGAGAAGTACATGTGAAACTTCTTTCTAATTTATCTTTTTCAAAGTAGAAAAGCTATTTACTTTGCTTTTTTCTAGTTATCGAGCAAATGCTGAAACACCACTCAACATATTTTAACAACTTCTTAAATATTTAATTGTCTTAATTCGTATTCCCAAATTATTCTAAAAAAACATTTTAAGTCTTTATTTTTGTCCTTCCTTAATCTATTCGATTTTTTATATGTTATTTAGGTATAATCTATTTTATCTTGTGCTAAATATGTACAATGCAGTTATACACAGGCAGTCTATTTCTTTCTTATCTTCTTCCGATTTCTTCTTATTCATAATTTTAATTCTGCAGAACTCTAATTTAAATCCAAAATCAAATAACAGATGTCTAGTTGTTGTCATGTGCTTTACATATAATTCTAATGCTTTTATAAGAAATTTAACATAGGTAATTGAACAAGTAGATAATTAAAACAAAAACAACAATTATCCAAGTGTTAACTAAAATATTGATCTGTTATTATTATAGTCAAAAGTATATTAAATACAGATTATATTTAACTGACTAACTGCCTTGTACTATCATTTAACAAGCTGTTCACTCTCATCGGTGAAAGTTGTGTGTTTCCTCGGTCTAAGCTCACTCATCATTGACGTATTTTCAGATGTACCAACGATCGATCGAGGTAAGACCACATCAGACCATTGACCAGGAAATGTATTAAATTTTCAACCGAATTTTATTAATTTGGCCTTGTTTTAATTAAATTCTTAACTGTTATGTAAATTTATTTACATCTTATATTCTTTGCTCGCTCTTCCATCTCATTTTCCATCGCTCTTTCTTTCGTACATTGTACCCTCATTTTAATAAATGATGTTTTATATTTTAAATTTATGTTTGTATTTTGTTCTGTGAATTTTCAATAGATATTTTCTTGAAAAACTATTGAAGATTCACTTCAGGCACGTGAATAGATGTGGACATTGTAAAGTGTATTTTGTTTATTATTGTTGGAGGGCAGTTATGTTTATGTACCATAGTATTTGATTCCTCTTTGTACCAAGAGTAATAAGCTCTTTGGACCCGTAAATGGCCCTGGTTTATTTAGGCATGTTTTATGTTAGCTCAGAATTCGTGCTAAGTAATTTTTTTTTATTACATTTCTAAGTATCTCAATGTTCGTGTATCATATTAAAGTACAGTTAGATTTGCAACTTATTATTTTTCTGATAATATATAACGAAAAAATTTTTTTTATATTTTTGGGCAAAATCTGAAACGTCGCTAAGCAATTTCAAAAACATCTTCCAAATTTTAAGACAAATACAAGTTTTAAGAAAAAAGCTTATTAAAAACAAGAAATTCGATCTCTTTCCAATAAACAATTCCAACGAGTCCCTCCCTCAGGCGAGGATTCTGACTCGGCTGGTCGGGGTCGGGGCGGCGCGCTGCCCGCCGGGAAGGAGAAGCGGAAGCCCTTTTTCAAGAAGCAGGAGGCCTGCACGCCCTACGACGTGGTGCCGTCTATGCGCCCCGTCGTGCTCGTTGGACCCTCGCTCAAAGGCTACGAGGTCACAGATATGATGCAAAAGGCCCTATTCGATTTCTTGAAGAGGAGGTTCGAGGGCAGGTCCGTTTTACATGAGTTCGTTTCGTTAGTTGTCTATATCATAGAAATTGTATTAACGCAACTTACCTCATCGTTTTCTTAGGAACATCCTTACCATCCCTCGTCCAGATACCGACGAAATACTTATATGTGCTTTAAGAGCAAAACTGCTGGATTTCAGGATAATAATAACGCGTGTGATGGCGGACATATCGCTAGCGAAGCGGTCGCTTCTCAACAACGCTTCGAAGCGGGCTATCGTGGAGCGTTCCAACTCGCGTTCCACTTGCCTCGCCGAAGTACAGGTATTCGACTCATCACTCTCCTGTTTCCAGGATCATCATCACCCGGGTGACCGCGGATATATCGCTGGCGAAGCGATCCTTGCTCAATAACCCCCCAAAGAAACCGATTATGGACAGAACTAATTCGAGAACCAATTGCTTGGCTGAAGTTCAGGTTCGGTACTTCGGTGTACTGTGCGAAATGTTAAAACTAACAGTAATTATAATAACGCTGGTGGAACTTTTGGTATAACATTGATTTTGTTGCTGGAACCATAACAAGATTTGTTTTAACTACATAACATATGCATGAAGAACAAAATTTATCACCTTTCTTTTAAGACTACATGTAAAGTAATCGCACTGCGCCATTCACGATGCAAAAAGTAGAAGTCGACCCAGGATGCGTAATAATATATACTCAAATATCCTAATAACCCACCCCAACCGAACCATCATCGGAAGTCACGCTGTAACAAATGAGCCTTTCAATGACAATTAACGGCACGAACTGCATGTAATCTATCGTCCAAATTATTCTCAGAAAAGGATATCATATATGCTATTATTTATCACAGACGGAGATCGAGCGCATCTTCGATCTAGCTCGTACTCTGCAGCTCGTAGTGCTGGACTGCGACACCATCAACCATCCCTCGCAACTCGCGAAGACCTCGCTGGCGCCCATCATCGTTTACCTAAAGATCACCAGCCCGAAGGTAAAAAATTTTCGAAGACAATACAATGTCTACCGATGGACATTACAAACAACTGCCTTCTTATTTCTAACAGAAGTGTTGGTATCGCAAATATATATATTAGTTATAAATAAATATATATAATAGTTGTATCATTAGATGTGTGTTAAAATAGATAGACTCGTAAGGATCTTTTGAAAATGTTTATCAACTAATATTAAGTTGAACAATACGTAATTGCAGGTGCTTCAACGCCTTGTAAAATCCCGCGGTAAGGGCCAAAGCAAGAACCTGTCTGTGCAGCTGGTGGCGGCCGAGAAGCTGGCGCAGTGTCCCACCGACATGTTTGATGTCACGCTGGACGAGAACCAGCTCGAGGACGCCTGTGACCACATCGCAGAATATTTAGAGGTTTAGTTTAAACTAAAACAGTAAAATATTTATGGCTTTGGGTTTTTTCACAAGTTTTATAGTATAATTGAAATAATACATACTAATAATATTACTTCCGACGGGAGATACGTTTTTCTTCAAATAATATGAAAAGAACCTCGAAAGCAAAAATACATTTAAGGATATTTATTTATTTGTGAAGTTAATAAATTAAATACAAGTAACGTATCGAAATATTTTTTGTAGTATTAATAGTGTCAAAAATGACCTCATTGATTATCACAATTTAACCTAGAGACGCCCCCTTATGGACTTAGCACGCCTTCAAAATTCATTATAACGATTGGTCCCGTATTTGTTGCAAGCAGGGGCTAACTGCGATCTTTAACAGGTCGTAGGTTCACCTTGTTAGAGTACTACCGCAAGCCGAACGGACACTCAATGACGCTTCTGCCTTCATTAATACAAAGTTTCGTAAGTTTAGGCTATCTGAAGACAACACTCCAAAGCATAGCTCGCCCTTGCCCTTTGAGACTACTTATGAGGAAAGACGTCACAACTCAGTTCCATAGGTCATCACTGCCAACACACATGAATTAAAGATACGTCTTGACACACTGCGGTAGATGAGCCGAGAATAAGCAGCGTAGCTACGAGAACGCTGCTCAAGTCGAGTTGGATCTGCGATTGATTTCTTACTAAAAGTAGAACTAACTAAATTTTACTTTTTGTCTGAGGTATATTCTGTGCCAAGCTTATGGCATTTCGCTCTTTTGTTTAACGAAGTCAGTCTTCACCTCTAGATATCCTATTTTTAATTAATGCACTTTGCGATCGTATAGAGACGTTGTTATAGGTTTAAGGAAATAATAAGTAGTAGTGCCAAATCGTGACACCGAGTGTTACGGGAATTGTCTTGTGTTTTTTTTCCGTAACGAGTCAGCGTACCTCTTTGGCTTAGATTCTGCGGCTGGTGCACGCATTTTCTATTTATTCCTACAACCTTTTGCTAGTCACATTTTCATGTTTTTATATTTTAATATCCCTATTAATATTTTGGTCAACCTGATAAAGTCTATCTCATTTTTATTTTTCCTATCCGGTCCATTTCAAGAGTAGCTGTTTTTTATAAGTAAGAATTCCTTACATAGTCTCCCCACCCTTTCCATATAATCGGTTATCATTTAACCATGTTCGTTCAGGATTCCAATTCTAGTATTTTCTTAGATTTTCACGAGTACACATTTGAAATAAAACTATTTTTACGGATTAAAACTCGCGTATTAAATTGGTTACATTATGGTTACATTATGATTTTAACCCGACTTTTCGAATACTTTGCAGTAAGCGTGTTCATGGGTAGACGAGATGAAAGTGTCTGACATTTCACTAACGTCGGTTTAAAATCGAAATGTAATCAAATTATACGCGAGTTTTAATCCGTTATAATAGTTTTTTTCCAATTCTATATCTCTTGACTCCTCATCGCCTCATTTAAATATCTTTGCATTGATGTCTTTCAAGACAATGGTGTAATAAATTTTTGAAAGCATAGCTGGAGAAATATCCTCTTACGTTACTTCCATTTCCTCTTCGTAGTGTTTAAAAGTCGGGGCTTATACCTTTATAACCTTCAACGAAAATTGCTCGGCAATTCTGATAATAAGGAACAAAACCCTATTTGAAACACTTCTGATTAGTACAGAGTTTTCAACTAGGAACTTGCAAATAATAATTCAGACACCACCTTGTGTCCGATCTTCGAAGTAAAACAGATTGAAGAACTTACGGAACGTAATTTATCATCCTAACCTCATTTCGAACCTCGGCCAGGGAGTCCTATTCAATTATGCCTCTTGTTCCAGCAGTTATTTCTCGGTAAGCAGTGTACGTATATAAGTTGGAAGGGCCAAGGTCTTTTGACCGAACGTCGTA
The DNA here is from genome assembly GCA_959347395.1 of Mechanitis mazaeus. Classification (NCBI taxonomy): domain Eukaryota; kingdom Metazoa; phylum Arthropoda; class Insecta; order Lepidoptera; family Nymphalidae; genus Mechanitis; species Mechanitis mazaeus. The sequence continues at coordinate 15,413,607 of OY365743.1, forward strand.
ACCACCCTGGGATTCTTATCATCCTTGATACCGAGTCCTCGTCAACGTCCGTCATAGTCGGCACGATCTTCTATACGGAATAGTACTTGAAATCATTGCCGTATTCCTTAGGGGCTTTAAGAGCTTGTCTCTCTATGTTGTCCCAGTTAGGGTTGAAATAACGTGTCATTTATTTAAGTAAATAGAACTTAACCATAAATTAACTACTGAATTACATTAAAGTAAGGAATATTATGTTTCAGACATACTGGGCGGACACTCACCCGCCAACAGCGGAGGCCAGCGCTCGCGCACCGCACGCGCCTCCCACGCACGCGCATGCACACACGCACGCGCACGCACACCACGCACAGCCTGGTGAATATATACATATATACACACTAACACACACAACACGCAAAAACACATACTTAACATAAACAACAAACTCTTCACCCTATACAAAGTCTATACCGGGACCTGGTGTACATATGTATAATAATTCGAGATTACGAATAACATTTATTTACAATAGTTATAAATTATTGTAGAATTATATCTGTTCATATTCTGTTTTTACTGATAGTAAGTATTTCTGTTTACTTCGGCACAAAGTGATTTTCTTATATACATAATAAAACGTGATATTTAATTAGGTTATTCAAGCGGAGGCCAAAAGCTGGCTGAGTTTTCATCAGGTACAAATGTGAAGTTATAAATGTCGTGACGTAAAACTAATGAAGTAAAACAGATTATAAGAAATATATTAATTGCTTTTTATGTCAATATTCTGCTCAAAGATTTCTTAAGATTTTTAGAACTTTGACTGAAATTCAAAGCTCATAGTTTATATATATTCAAGGCAAAGAATACATTTCTCTCATAACAGTTTACACTGATCCTTCTAAAAATATATAATTGAAGGATTTGTTACAAAGTTTTGAATTTTAGTATTTAGTAAATATTTTTTTAAAATATATATTTTTTTATATATGTATATTTCAATATTATTAAAATCAAAACATATAAACTACTATTTACTAATCTCTTCAAACATTTATCTGTCACTAACTATTCATTATTTACTAAACAAAGCTCCTTTACACTAAATTCTTTCATTTTCATTTTAATAATCATTAATATAAATAGATCCAAAAAATATATTATTTATAAAATAATTAATAATATTTGGACGTTAACGGTTGTCAAATTCAAAGCAATATTAACCGTCGTTAAAAGAACTTTTTGGAACTATATATATAAACAAATGTGTAACCTGTCTGTCCGTGTGTTGAACCCCCCGCCCATCCCGGAGGACACCGCGAGAGATCCGACTCGTACAGCTACGAGAGGGGACGAGGTAACCAATTAATACTACTTACTAAATAATCTTATTACTAATAATGTTTACTTGATGCCTGTCTATATATTACTTATTAAATATAACACAGATACTGGACTAATAACATTTACAAGGATAGGAATGGGATTTAGAGTCTCGCAACCTTCGAGTAGTGTTGACATCATTTCACTTTACCTCACATGCAAATTTCATTCCAAACTTCTTACCGTATCGTTTTAATACTCTGTATATTAACATGTAATGCATCTTACTTTTTAGATTGTCTCTAAATGTTGTAGTTGAAGTAAATGTCAATGTCATGATGTTGCTTGTAGTTTTTTTTATATATTTGAAGTAGTTCTTGTAGTTGTATATGTATACGATCAGTATACATATATAGATTTAGTTTCTATAGATAGAATGTTTCATTATTTGTATATTGAATATCGCGTAGAAAGTTTTTTGTAGTAGAATGAGTACTTTTATCGTATCCGTCACGAGCCATCTCACGGTGCACTGACATCACCCTGTTCCTTTCAGTACAAGCCTCCGGACAAGCGCATTAGCCTCGCCGAAGACCATTTACCAGACCCATTACATAGACGTCACCGAAGAAGCCTTCCAAGGTTGAGCCATTTTAGCTAACCGGCGTGGCTTTCTAACTAACGGATCCACGTCTCGCCGAAAACATACTAACGCTTTCGTGTTCGCTAACGTTCGCTATACTCCATTTCACTTTCGATTCGATAACGCCGCAAATCGGAGCTAGCATTGACAAACACAAGATTCCAGAAGCGAAGCGCCGTCATCGCCGCTTCCGCTTCGTCGCTTCACTAGGTGTGCTTCTCCGCAGCGATTGCGGGCGAGGCGCTGGCCAGCCCGGGCCGCGTGCGCCGCTAGCTGCGCCTCCAGCCGTGAGTGCGGTTGCGCGTGCTCCCCCCCCCCCCCACCGACGCCCACTGACGCCACCGTGTGCACACTAACCCGGACGACTCAACGGTGCCCTTCTCTCATGTATGTTTTGTGACTATACAGGTAGGGCGCGCGTCCCGCGGCCGGAGAGACTGGAGGAGGAGTACTACCCGCGGGAGCACTACCGGCGCTACCCGCGAGACTATCCGCGGGAATACCGAGAGGGCTACTCGCACGAGTACGCACACGGCGAGCCTTACGAGCGCGAAGCCTACGGTCACGACTACACGCGGGATTACGGGCGGGAATACGTGCGGGAGCCCCACGGCGGCGGACGGGAGGAGCGCGGGGGGCGGCCGCGGGAGCGTGAGCCCTCCGACGAGTACGGGGCGTCACGGCGCGCGCTCAACGCAGTGTAGCCTCCTCTCTCTCCGTCGCCTCCCCGCCCCACCAAGTGCCGCGTCCTCCGCGCATCCTGACCCTATCTCGAAGGTTTGCACGTATTCGCCGGACCTTGCATCCATGCTTCAATTTCCTCCCTCTCTAGACGCCAGTGAAACTAGTGAGAGGTCGCGGCGCGTCTGCGTTGATATTTTTTTAGACGTCGCCCGGCCACATTAGCGATGTTTGAGTAACTGGCGTTAAACTTTTATTATATTATACCGTTAAAGAAATTACGCCACCGCCGTACAATTCAACACTAGAGGGGTTTTAGGAGCTTGTGAGTCGCCGTGTCCGCTGGGGGGTGGGCTGGGGCGGGCGGGACTCCTTATTTCGCTGAGCTTAGGGCACGCTTCCGCGAGAGTGCAGTGAGGACGGTTGCTTGTGTTTCTCTGTTACACTTTCCAATACCAATCCAGATAACTCTCATACAAAAGACACGCTAAATCGGGATGCTCTGTCCCTATTATATATTATGTACTATTTATCTTTGTATATTATAATGTTTGCGGTAATTTGTAATTGATATAAGTTAAATATGTTCAAAATCAGAATCGAATACCACACGTTCAGAATATTAAATAAGATTGTATTAAATTTCTTTATATAATATGCTTTTATGGATATATTAATGTTTTGTATTCGCTAAAGTTTTAAGTAACACACTATTACCTCTGTTGGAATTATATTATACCAAAAACCAGTTTTATTAAACCGAGATAAATTTATAATTAAAGTAAGTATCGAAAATTCTAGTATAAGAAGTAATTAACTTGAAATGCCTTGAGTCCTGGTCCAAGAATCCTGAGATTCTTTCTTTGGCTATCTTATTTTATCTTTTTTAATTTGTTTTGAACTTTGTAAAAGATAATAGCACTGTACAGCCTCGGTCTGTACGAGTGAGGTCTAGTTAAGTTAGGTAAGCCACGGCGCTGTTGCGTGAAATGTATAAAATTTAAATATAATTTTAGTGCCGTTAGATATTATCTGTTTCCCATTTTTTGGACATACTCTTGTAATTATAATGCATTGTCTGTACTTCATTGTTGCAATCATTTGTAAATAAAATACTTTATATCGACTTGTGACTATAAATTTTCCCTTTGTTTAAAGCAATATACAAATCTAAATTTTCGACTACAATTTTCAAGAGGTTGTGGATTTGAATACTGCTAGTATCGTGTCATTGTATATTAATCAAAAATTAACTTAACATGACGATATGTTTCAAAAGTTTTTGCCTTTGTCATATTCATTTTAGTATTACATTTTATATTATTATTGAAAATTTAAACGATTTTATACGAGATGACTTTAAAAGAGTATTGAATTTTCTCTTTATTTATGGTCACTGAAAAGATTTTTTTTTATTTGGTCTCCATTATCATTTTATTTTCACAAAAGGGTCAAATTTAACATAGATAATTTGAAATTTTTTATGACAATTTGAAAATTAGAAAATGTTTTTGACACATTTTACCTCTGCTATTAACATCTGGTATCTGGACCAGTATTATATACTAATAATAATTTATTAATAACTCAAGCCAATAAATTTATATATTGTTTATGTATATAAGATTCTTTGACGATTAGATTGAACGCTATAACCTAGAAATGCAAAAAGAGTATGTGACCATAAGATTTCTGCATTAATATGACTAAACCTACTTCATGACATGTCCCTGACATGATATAAATTCTATCTAAATGACTCACCCACATCAAAGTAATTTAGTAAGACGGGATAAAGCCACCGAAAACTCTCAGAGGTAAATCCTGTAGGATCTGATTTTATAGCTAAAATGTTGATTTGAACATCGCCTGGAGTAAATTGGCTAATGAAAAAACTTGAGTATCACGAGGATATAGAACTACTATAAGAGCTGCAGAAGTGGGAACGAGGGGTATAATAGCGAAATCCCCCTATAAATTTCTCAAAGATATTTATCTTTCTAGACTGCACTTCACATGCGCATTTAGTAGGTTCCTTTGAGTTTGGTTCGTGTAGGAGAGAAGAGGAGCATATGTATTAAAGGTGAGCGTGTATGCATATTTTAAAGGGGCTCCTTAAACCTACACCTGAATCATGTTCCAGATACTGTTTTCAGTCCGATCCCTGCACTGCAATAAACTCGACATCCGCACGGTAAATCCAAGGAATGCTAAGCTATGCTTCGTATCTAATAAAAACTAAATATAAAACATCACATACATATACAAATTATCGTAAGAAAACGCTATCGACTGGAGAATATTCAATCTGGGTAAAGACTAACTGAGCTGAGCGTAGTGAAGCTCTTTACCGGTCAATTCGATCCCATTTTGTCCACTAACTCCTACACCGTTCAAGCTATAGTAACAAAATTTAGACCAGTTCATTATCACATGCCCAAATTTCTATAGATAGATTTTGAAAGAAATTCTTATGTTAATTAAGAGTAATTTGCAATTAATTTTATTTTTAATTAAAACGCTCTATTGCACGCACAGATGGTAAATTCTTACCATGATTGGACGTCTGTATCATTTTTTGTTAATTGCAGACATTGTGTCAAATCGTATCAAGCCAAAAGTTTTCGTGATGTGTTTCGTTGTTTCATTGAAGAAAGTTTCGCTCAGCTTCCTCCGCTTGCATGATGGTGGCCTTAGCATTATAATGTATAAAAATAAAATAAAACAAAACTTGAAGAAAACAATATATTCTATTACATTGATAGATTCGGCCCTCGCAGTGAGTGAGCCGCGTACTTCAATAAATAAACATCACAATATATAACATATAAATTAATCTAATTTCATATAATCAATTGCCTCTTTGGTCTCTACTAGCTAATTAATCTATTTACAATATTAAAGCGGGCAATGATGGAGCGCACAATAATCATATTTATTACAACAAAATACTGTCTATATTACTATGCGCTTCAGACACTTGCTACAATTTAGTTTTTTTTATAAAATCCTGTGGTTGCAAGGCAACTTAGACTAGATTATTTAATTTACTAAGAAAAGATATTATTAAACAATATGAAAATATCATTGGAATATAACACAATGTTATGTGCACTAAAAACCACCCTCATAGGACACCACAATTGGTCATCAGGCTTAATTAATAATAATCGCAACCCTCGTAACCCCATAGACCTCTTTGGTTCCGCGTCACCTTGTCCAATCTTATATACACTTTACACACTTATTTACAATCACTTAAGTCTCTTTCTAACTGTTCTCCTGTCCAGGTATCTTTTCATCCTGACTAGATTGAGCGCTAGTCAGATGTAAAGATAATCGTTTTTGGTCTCTCTGCAATAGGATATACTGGGAAATTTGTAGACCGGACTGTATCTCTTATCACCTTCTGATTCGAGGGATAAGGCTGATAATGCTCTGGAGGGCTCGTCGTCTTCTTGTATTGGTTCTGGCGATGGAAGGGGGCGAACTGGAAGGGTCCGGGGAGGAAGGGGAGGTGCGCGAGGGTTTCTCCTCACTCTGAAATGACACTCCCTGTCCTGGGGCCAAGCACGTTGTACCATCAGTGGCAGATCATCTGGATGCAATTTCCGCTCATATTCCTGGGACGGTGAAACCTGAAACGAGAATTATGGAAATATATTTTTTAGGATATGTAACATTGATTTATTTTATACCATAAACTCAGAACAAATTAAAATACAATTTGAAACTTTGTAACGAATAGGATAAAGTTTAGCTAACCTCGTAAAGCGAGAACCGCTCAACTCCCTCTGTAGAATCGTAACAGTGCAGTAAGATGGCCAGCAGCTCGTCAGCAGTTGTGCGCTCGCTGGTTAGCAGACACTTATACTGAGAGGAGGACATCAGCGCTGAGTCGTAGATCTTTACCAACCCGCCTGGTCGCATCTGGAGGGAGAACCTGGAAAAAAAGTTAGGTTGTTAGTGTTTAACCGGCAAGTTGACGAGTTCTGTGAAATTAGAAATAAAAAAAAACTACCTTAAGAAAACTCAACATACAAATGTCCTAAATTAAATGATTTCCCAGCGTTAAAATATTTTTATTTTCGTATTGTGACTATAAATCTTTAATCAATTCAACATAATTGCCGTAAACCACTCGTGAGCTTCCTCTTAAAATAGGCACTTATTCTCTCACTGGTGATGAGAGAAACTTGGCTCAATAATTAATTAGATATATTTACCATATATATGTATTAAAGTTATAAATATTTTAAATACGAAATAATAACAATAATATTTTCAATGAGATAATCAAGTGTTTAGTATTTTTTTCTATTATCTTTTAGTTTATCCACATCATACTTGCAAATTAGTTAACTATATTAGTTATTCGGGAAGTTAGAAACGAAAAAATCTGATAGACCTCCTAATTGAAGTTAATAAGATTTAAATGGAATTTTAAATTTAAGAAATAAAAACATTATTTATAATACAATTAAATTTAACACAATGTTTCAGATACATTTCCATATATATTTCAACAGATTTTACTCAAATCAAATAGAATCATTACTATCTTAAGCTGGATATCGTGAAACAATCATAAACAAAAAATTACCAACTCTGAACCAACATAGCCTCATGTATGTTACACACACATATACAGTAAAAAGTAAACAAATCCAAATGTTGTCATAAGTAACGCGATCCACTCCTCAATAAAGCTTTTTTAAATTTTTTGTTACTGTTTCTAGACAGAAATAAAACGGCCGGAAGGGAATGGGAAAGGGACAAAAATACCTATTTTTTTTCAGAACGCTAGCCGGTGGTCCGTTTGCTTGAAAGGGTTTTAGTCTATTGACAATTATAGCTATATAACAAAATATATTAGTTATGAATAAAAATAAATATACTTTGTTTTATTGTACCAAAATAGGTACATGGTCTTAGACCGTTCCTAGGTATGATAAGATATTTATTATATAAGTACTTGGTGCACGCAAACGTCGAGACCGTGACATCAATTATAGTATTTAATTATACAATAATTGGGACAATTATTACGATGTGATTGTTTATTACAAGAATATAATGACTTCGACCGAAAAACGTTATCTAGAAATCGTAGAATAATATAGAGAAATGCCACTTAGATAATGAGTTCTAATTATTTTGATATTTACATTAATATAATTTAAAGCAATCAATTTCAACTATAACTTCAAATAGTAATCGAACGGATTAAAATAAATTTTATGGTAGATAATCCTTTTCAAATATAGGTACAGGAATTAAATATTGTACATACTTGGAGTAACCCTTGGGATGACAGGCCTGTAGGGCTGCAGGGCGTGCGTCATCATCTAGCACCAGAGTGGTCCGCAGTCCCGCTGCTCGCACCCGTACCTCCATGCTGAGATAGAACAGCCGTGGGTCCCGGTGACGCATCCGGAACTTGCCGAGAAGAGTAGCCACAACTTCCTTAGCACGAGTACCCCAAGTCACGGACAGAGTCTTGTATTCGATATCCGGACGAAGACATCGCGCGTATACTTTGATGGTTGTCTGAAATAAACAAAAATTTGTTTCTCGATAAAACCTCAATCTTTATTAACTATATTCTTTTATGAAACACATCTTGTTTTATCACTAGCTCAAAAACAATGATTATTTATACCAAACAGTTAGACAATTTAGACAAAGAAAGCGACAGCAACTATAATTAATTATATTATTCGAAAATTATACTAATCGGAAATATTGTTATATCCCTATGCACACGAACATATTTTAATTACTTTTTAAACTTTTTTTGGGAGCATGTTAAAAATACATTATCCCATAAAAGAATTACTCACTTTTGCCGGTCGAGTAACAAACAGGTAAAGTTAAAAAGGCATATTTAAGATTTTCAAAAATAAATCATTAAATTTAACTCGTAAAAAATCCTTGCGACAAATATTGTAAATTGCAAGGATAGCTCTTTAGTATTTATAAAACGACTTGAAACAAGTCTAATATACATTATGCTATGAAAAAAACTATCATATGTATTTTATTATTTAACAGCTTATGAGGCAGAACTAACTTTATTGTTTCGTATATGAGGGTTCCATAGAAACTACAGAGATTCTGAGAAAAACTGTAGATTCACCACTTCTCTAATAGTACATTACTTTGCATCTCTCACATTTAAAATATACAAAGCAACTTATTTTATAATAAGCTGCTTTGTATATTTAGCTTATTTTATAATAATGATTATCGATTACAAAATGAATGAGTGCAACAACTAGTTAAATTGAAGTCAAATCCTATCGATAAAAAATCAAGCCAACACTAGCTTACAGCTTTCTCACAACGCGATATCTTAGTTAACCTAGCACTGCGAAAACTAGATAATAAAATGGCTACTTAAACGTGTCTTATTTGTTTTCTTTATATACTATTTTAAAATATTGTGTATTTTTTCTGATTAATAAATTTTACTTCTTTACCGTAAATCCTGAAACCTCAACAGTGAAGATATAAAAGGAAACAGGACATGAACGAAAAAAAACAGGAATGAACAGATGTGTGATGTAAGTTGTAAGCAATGCAATTATCAGATATATTATTAATGAACATATACAATATACATAAACATTTCTTATAAATTAAGTGGCACCGAAACAAGTTAAAGATCAAAACCAATTCTCATGAGAAAAAATAGATATAATATTTTGCACATATTGTGTACAGATTAAAAAAACAATAATTATTGTTGATTGTCTATAGAAAATGCTAATTGAAAAAAAATCTTTTTTTAAAATGAATAAAGAAGAAAAAAATGATTGATATTCGGATATCTCTAGCTCAATTAGTATATCGACTTAACGGCTTCATAGTGGTCGCAAGTTGGAATCCTGCTCATATTGATACATTTTTTATTTTATATTTATTTAAAAAAAATAAAAAGTTTAACTTGGCTGTACATGATTAAAGAGAATTTCAAACAATAATTGTTTTATTTTCAAAATTGAATAAAATTAAGAAATTATTACTTATTTATTAAATGTGTATTTCAGAACAAGGACATTCTTAAATGGTCCAATTTCCAACAACGATGAGACCTCGAAAACATTGATTATTTTAAAATCCTTGAATATATTATCGATATATTAATAAAATTATATTTAATCGAGAAAGGAAATACCGCAATAATCGTATTTACCAGACGGTCTCCGGGTGTATAAAATTATTACTCAACGTATCAGAATGCAAGGATTGCAGAAAATCAAGTTCCCACGGCCATAGCACGAACTTGAAAATACAGTCACTTGTAAATGGACAAAAAAAAACAAATATTTATACGAATAACCAAATTTATATGAATAACCAAATAACTGAACTTTTATGAATAATTATTTATTAATTATAAGATTAACTTACGTGGATATTAGATGGATTGAATGCTAATCGCATCCGCGGGGCTGGCACCGGCGCCGCCATGACTACACTAGCGCACGAGTGGAGGCACAAACAATACTGACACGGGAACTATGGAGAGTGGGCGCGGAAGTGACAGCCCTAAGGGCCGGGGTAAGCTGATACACCTGCTGCTCCCTTTACAGGAAGTTAGTGGGAACGCCATCAACCAATCCATTGGATATTTGCATTCTCATAAAATTTACTAAAGCTTAACTTATTTAAATATGAATGAATGATGATGAAAGACATAAAATGTATGTATGTATGTATGTATGTTTTTCTGGTATGTAAACTTTCATGATCCATGATTACTATTAAATATAATCTGGCAATATTACCGTTATTATTATCAAAACTAGTCAGGCAAAGGACCCCGGTCCTTATTCATGAGCTCTGAGAATGGCGAAATCGCGGCTTGAACTGTTTAGGCAGGTCACGCCGCGATTTCGCCATGCTTGGAAACGATGTTCCAAACTAGACGGACAAATTGAGTTCAGCCAGATTATATTGATTGTATGTATGTTTATAAAATTTAATAAAGTTTTTAACACAGATTGTAAAAAGAGTATGCAAATGAAAGAAAGTGCCGGTAATAATGATTCTTTTCCTAGACCCGTCTGAAAGGAAGTGGAAAGTGTCACCGGATACTGAAGGCATAATCATACTATTTATAATTCCATTGACTGTACCAGTATTTTATATAAACATACAAATGAAAAGATATTTACAATATCAGAAGCCAGTTCCCAAAAATAAAATAAAAATAGGCGAGCTTATATATTTGATATAAAATCTGTCTGATTTCATTTAACGCCATCAGTTTTGTCAGGCGCAGGTAGCCCATTGTTATTCTGTTAGTACAATACTTACGGTATAGATGGCGCGAAACACTAATTTGCTATAGATATACTATACTACTATTGTAGTCAATTTTTCAGAATTTATATTTTGAAATACAACAACAGATAGATTAATTCAAATTTAATAATTTTATTTATTTCTAAACCCTTTTCTTAAATACTAGGTTCGCTACTGTGCACGGTGGAGCTATATATAAAACCATGTTTATGAAAATGATTGCATTAGTAAATGTTACATAGTCAGTTGTGTTTCTTATGACACATGTTAACTCTATGGAACACACTTTGATCATTTAATAAGAAACTACAATAACAAAGATTATTAATGTCACCAAAGAACTTCAGAACCTATAAGTCACTGCTCGACAACTGACAATTTTCAACATCCCGACTTTGCATGCGAAACACACTTTTGACAAGTAAGAGCTTCTCTTCGCTCAGCTCAATAATGTCCTAGTTATGAAATTATAAACGAGAGTAAACCAGTATCACCAAAATTACTGATAGTACAGAAAATCATAATATACATAATTATACTTCTATTATTGTAACATATATTATAACGTTGACGTTTCGTAATGGTATGGACAACGTCTGGGGTCGTTGCACACGCGGGGGCATACTAGATCGATTATCTACTCGATTATAACCGCATCTAGCGCCTCTATCGGCTTTATGTCCATACCATAAGGTTGATATTACAAATTATATAACTTGTTTGATTAAATTATGAGGTTAGACGTAATGTTCTAGAAATGGTGTCACAATTATTTGAGACAACTTGTAATAAAAAAAATACAAAATTTGTTAATATTACTTTGAAATTCTGTTTGAACTATTAATCGAAATATTTTTTTAATTCAATATCTTATAACAACTCAATAGTTAATATGTATATAATGTTTAAATTGATAACATTTTTACGAAAATCCACATTCTAAACGGAGACAGGACGCTCCAAATTGGGTGAATGAGGTGTGACAGCACTCCAGGAAATAAGCCAACTAATTTAATTATTTTGAACCTTATGCTAACGATATAGAGATGATAACTGAGTTAATGTTTTTAATAGCTCCCGAAAGAGTTCAGTTAATTTGTGCATCCGGCGGGACTTCGATCTGTAGTCAATGATTCGTGATTAGTAGCAGAGGAAGCAGAGGAACGGCGAATGCGTTTCCTATGATTCTTTTCATCTTAACATTAAAGCGAATTTCATATTCTATGACATAGTATATTTATTATTATAAAGCAGAATATTATTTATTTAAACGCGCTAATCTTTGAAACTACGGGACGGATTTGAAAAATTCTTTCTTATTATAAAAGGCAGCTTCATAAGAAAGGCTATATGTATATATTATAGGCTGTAGTAAAAGTATATGCAAGTGTAACCACAGGACACAGCTAGTAAACCCGATGTTTCGTTTCGTTTCGTTTCGTTTCGTGTGTCTTACATCTCGTCTACCCGTGAACACGATTACTGCAAAGTATTCGAAACGTCGGGTTAAAATAAAAATGTAACCAAATTAAACGCGAGTTTAAATCCGTAAAAATAGTTGTATAAATTGTATTTTAAAAAAAACAATGTTATTTAACTATTACTGAGATATGTGTTGTTATGTATGTATGTGTGTAAGTGTGTATGTATTAGTGTTATATATTAGTTAACATATGTTTATTGTTAGACTAGAGGCAATGAGGAAATAATTGATATTACTTAAACAGTTTGTTTAGCGGAAAATGTCGGAAGCACGAGCTGTGTTGTCAATTAAACCTTTCACATTAGAATTCTTTCTATTTTGTATGTTTACGATATGTCCCATTTGATTGTGTGTATAAACACACATGCATACAATAATTTGTTCTATAAAAAAAAAGACAAATTTAATTCATTTACATTATTTTAGTTTACTAAATCAAAATTACTATCTCAAGAAATTATGTATAGCTCAGAAAAAATAGAAATTAAGTAAATGTTTAAAAAAAAATTTTTTTATGTTTAAAGTTTCGTAATTCATGATTACTATTATAAATAATTTTGGTCTGTTCTTTCGAAATTACTATAGATATAATTTGCCCGAGTGTGGAACCTATTCGGAGTCTTTATTTATGAGCTCTGAGGGTGGTAAAATCGCGGTACGAACACTACACCATGATTCCGAGTGGGAAAGAGCAATATTATATATAATGTTATTATTCTTTATAAATACGAAAGCTGTGATATAAAAGCGGTCTGTTTGTCTGTAGTTAAAGTAAGTTAAAAGTTTGTTTTACCAACAGTTCTCCTGAACTATGTTTCCAGTTGCATACACTTGTTACACAGTAATAAAACTCTTTTAGAGTTTTAAATTTTACTGTCTTTTATCTGTAAGTTTAATTGTTTCCAACTAGTACGAGGGTCGCATCTATTTTAAAAGATGGTTAATATAATTACTTTATGTATTTTCAATATTAATTAACATTAAATATTAAAAACGACGATAATTTTACAAAACACATTTCCAGAAAATATAATAATATATATTTATACTATCTGTAAGACAAAAATAATTTTTAAATGAAAAATATTAAGGAAAACCACAACCCTGATATATACAAATGTACAGTAGGCTGTATTCAAGTCAGTACATCTGTATTTCAAATAACCATACAAACTCACTAATTTGTTTAAACAGTGGAGCGAGTTTGATTAAGACAAAAGCAATTGAAACTCGACCCAGCTGTTCCCACACCTGGCCAGAGCTTCCATCCTTCTGACTATAAATAGATATGGAACATATAACTCAATATTGAACTATAAAACTCCTAATAGATATTATGGGAACAAAATACTATTTAACACGGATTGCATTTTATATTTTTAATTTAACAAATAATACTCAAAATTAATTAATAAATAAAAACAGAAAAGGTTGATTACTTCAACCTCAAAAAAGGTTGATTACCTCATTGTGATCGCATCCAGCACTTTAGAAGAAAAAATGAACCACAGAGTTGAGCACGTGCCTGCCAGGTGACAGGATGCCGGCGTCCTGATGCTATTATCTTACAGATATCATCTGTGTTATTACGAAATAGAATAGATTATAGTACTTCTAGACTTACTAATAATTATACTTATTTTCTTCTAGAGAAAATTAGACTTTATTACTATTTTAATTTAAGTTAACTCCCAATTATCTGCTTGAACAATTGTGCATGTTAATTTTAAATATATTATAATTAATTTTCAATGCACAAGTGAGAACTTTCATATTAAAGATATATAATATATGATTAAGATGAACGAATGCCTTATACCTTTTTTTATTGTCAGATATTGAAGAAGTCTACAAAAAAAGCAAGCCAAAAGTCGATATATTATTGAAAATTAATAATGTTCGATATAATTCATATCTTACTATTGGAATTTGTACGACTAGATTCAAGTATGTAATGGCGTCGTAAATAGTTCACGCCGCGATGCCGCCATTACACATTGCTGGCGAATGAATTCACAACTCATATTTCGTACTCATGTACGGACGGAAATATATAATAGTTATCGAAGTAACGTAACAGAATTTAAAGCCCTAAACCAGAATGCTCTGATCTAGTTTAGATTATATGGCGTCGTATTTTATTGATTTTTAATTGATTTATTGATCGAAAACTACGGGCTTTCACAACAGCAGATGAAGAAGAGAAAGATATTATTATGTCTTAACATTTATTTAAACATTTATACTAAGATCTTAAATATCTCAATTGGTCTTGAACATCAATTAATATCGACCTATTTATGTTCGTAAATTCTTCGTTTTTATGTATTTAAATGCGTGCGTGTCTGTCTTTGTGTTTGTAAGAATACTTTGAACTTTTTATGCTATAGTAAATGACTGTTCTTGGGTCAGTTATTTTGATGAAATACTTGAAAGCTAGTTGAATTATAAGCGCTACATACTGGAGAAATTAGCCAGCTGTTGTTAATTGTGTAGTCGCTGAGCTGCCAACATGCGGGTTAAATGTAAGAATTAAACGTTGTAATTAAGCTTCTAGCGATTTTAATAAATATATTACTATATCTTCCTCATACATAACCTAACAATTTGGTAATAACTTAATAACTAGTATATGTATTTCATGCGTCTCTATTTCACGCTCCCTTGCCAACCCTACTGAAAAGAGATTTTTTTTTGTTTTCTTTCTAAATTTCCAACGTATTAGAAAAAGGTGTTTAATATTTATAAACCGTTTTTATTTCTAGATTGATGGAATACTAAAGAATATCAAATATAAAAAAATATCTTAAAATAGTTTTATAGAGATACCTGAAGCCAAAATATGAATATAAGCTGTATATTTATATAATGAGATTAAAATGATAATCTGTTTTTTTATATAAAGCATATTGTTATTTATAAAAAAACCCTTCCGCTCTTATCACAGCGGATGTCGGCTATCAGCGGACGACCTTGCTGCGAGCTTGTTGCTAAGCTTCTTATAATTTTCACAATGGTTCATTTTTATGGCGGATATTGATAATATTTACACAAACAATGTAAAAATATTAGGGTAAAAATAATTATTCATAATTTAAATATTTTATAATTAAAATAAAATAAATGTAGTTTACTTTAAAGATAAGTTTTTTTTTAATATTAGTCAAATGTTAAAACTTTTGTTTCTTCACTAGCATAAGGGTAGTGTAAGGGTTAATAAACCATTTTTTCAAGAAGTCTATGAGGTATATATCCAAATAAAAACCAACCAAATAATTTCACATATTTCGGTGGATATTTCCTTGAGAACCTCAATGTTAAAGAGCCACGCCTCTTTATAGTTTAAATGGTACTTCTGGATGTGGCGTATAAATAGCTTTAACAACTAATGGGGTATTTTAGTAATAAAAATTCAAACTAGTGCCTTTTTGGATTAAATTAAACATATTTCCCTACTATGCAGAAAGGACAGTGTGGGGTATACCATGCAGCCTTGGGGAACACAGACAGACAGACAGACAGTGTACGCTGACTATCTTGAGGTTCGAATAATGTGTTAGATACAACAGAAGATTGCACGCTTATGGCGAGCGAGATTCCAAAGAGTATAGGCCTCGTTTGCCCTTAATGTCAGCTCGAGCAAGGTTGCTCAGGGAAGGATTCTCCAGCTTCTATGAAGCCATTACCATATCGTATAGATTCTCTGGATGAACTGCTGTCATATTCGGATTGAGGAGATTGGTCACGGATGCTCGACATTTACTCATGTGAAACGTTGTGGCATTTGCTAACTACTTCAAGGCCTTTTTCGGAGCTCGTGTTAAACGATGCTCGAATTAGCTCGAATCAGCTCGTTTCCCAAAACCCATGATTCTACAATATTTTAGACCACCAGTCGCATCTTACGACACCTAAGAATATCAGGAGTGGCCTAATTGTTACCCATACGGAATAAATAAATAAAATATTCGATTTGAAAAGCGCGAATATACACAATACACAAGTAAATAGAGTTAAGGCAGTTTCTGAGAACACTATCATCTGACGTTAAAAGTTATTATTATTATAAGCTGTGGAAAAACAGACAAACAATTTTTGTTCATGATTTAGGGTTGGCAGCAAAAAATTACTCTGTTATTAATAATAAATATATAACAAATGTATATATTATCATAGAGTTTATAAAAGACTTATATTATATTTTAGACTTTACAATGAAATTGATAACATTAACTACGCTTAATACGGTAAATACGCTTACCAATAATAGTGACTACATTTAAAATAGATATTAATTGCGATGTTCATAAAAACAGACATTTTGTAAACCCTAGCAACCCTGTTCATTTAAAAGACGCCGCAGTTCGCAATGAAATGAAAGAAGGAGACAAGACAAGTAGGGGACACTCCGATGGCTGTTCCAAGAAACCATCAACTTTCTTTCTTCTTCTTTTTATTATTCTATTTTTAACATGGTTACTACAACGTCATCTTCTTGGATTCCTTCAATTGATGTATAATATTTAACCGGACTGCAATGTTAATTTAAATCTTTGCTTTCATTGCGATGGCTCTAAATTTTCGCAAAAAAAAGTTTTCGATTCGTGAAACAGTGATAACAAAAAAAAAATACACGAGACCGGTTGTTGTGTGGTTTCTCAGACCAGAAAGCATTTGAAACCCCCGTAACTTTAAGTGTTAAGTTGGTGAATGCCTTTTTCGAAGGACTTATTTCGATAAGTATGATGTAAAAATACACCCTTCTGACTTTTCTAATTGACGTACACAAGTGATCGCTGAAATTGACTTAAACTAGAAAACATATAAATAAAAAATAATAATGTCGGTCTTAGTACATATACACTTAGATAAATAATAGTCTGTATATAAGTTATTATATATCTATAATTATTTTGTATTAAATCCCACAACACGTGGGATAAATTTTAATCTTAACAACATCGCACGAGGCACTGAAGTAACGTACATAATATAGAATAATATTTAACATGTGTAGAGAAACAATTTATTAATAATATTTAACCACTAATAAAATTATTACGAAAAATATATATAAATATTAAAACCAACTTGCATGGCACATAAAAGTGTTATTAAGCTTTTAGCCTTCAAAACTCAACATAAATAAAAAAAATGACATTTTATGTTTGTAATATTTGTTAAAACAAATCCATTTGAAGGTTTGAAGGCTACACGTAGGTGGCCGTGGGAGTTCAAAAATTAACAGAAACGTATTAATTTATTGAGTAACGCAGTTAATTATATTAATATAAATTGCAAACCCAAGCACAAAGCTATAAAAGTACATGCAATAGCAATAGAATTTAAAGGTTAAGCTGTAAAGATGTTGATGGTCCATTGAGGTTGTGGTCACAGTTCACTGCTTGCTGTCTTCGCATTCCAGAGCATCAGCCGTGACTACTTGGGATCAGGTTTAAAACGTTTTATTGAAAGTAAAATGCATCGTCATCTCTGCTACTGAATGAGTCACAAGTACTGGGTTCGATATTCGGGTCGGACCAATCTCTTAGGGTTTTTCTTTACAGAGAGGCAGTGCCCCGGATTGAAATTGAATTCAGATAGTATGTCCGGGATTTAATTTATTTTTCATGAGTAGATTGTCTGTCTGTTTCTATTAAATTGTGAGACGAATTTATAGAACTTCTGGATGTATATATCAAGTAGTTTATTATTTACTTACAAACAATTCAACATTCCTATTAAACATTAAAATGTCATTTAAAATAAAATTAAAATTTCATAAGAATATACATTATGATATAATTAATCGAGTTATAATTTCAAAATGTAACATATCACACACACAAACACAAAAATTCTCAGAAAAATTGGCCATTGACCATGATTCGAACAACTCACTTATTACCTACTTACACTTTGTATATGACGAAAAATAATTTGTATTAAAGGCGATGCTGTCATAATTTGTAATATAATTAACTCAATGATTCAAACTCTATATTATATAATCAATAACTGAGCCAAATCAAATTAAACTATGATATAGGTTAATATAATTAAATGTATGTATTTAACAAATATTTTCTTTAATTAGTCTAGAAAAAATTAAAAAAAGTTTAAAGAGATGTAAAATGAAATTTGAGCAAATACTCCGTGCTAATTTTATAAGATTCTTTAAGCGGAATTCTTTTTAGGTTTCTCAAAGTATGTTATATGACTTGTTGCGTTAAAATGATAAGAGATACATAAACAAAGAAATGTTATAAGGTATCCATTTTTCCTACTTGGGTACGGAACTCTAAAAATAATGATATAGTAAGAAGTTATTTTTTTAAACTTACTTAACAGATAATCGTCGTTTACTACTTTTACACTAGGAGCGCGTCAGACCTCAATGTTGACTCGCTGCACTCCCAAAATCTTGGTATGTTGAACGAACCGAGGTTGCATTTATAAAACGTCGATGAATTCTGTACTCAACTAATTTTTAAAGCTAAATATTTCGGGATTTTTTTTCCGTGATTATTCTTCAACGTCATCGAAATTAAATGACATATTTTTGGAATTTAGAAGTTTTTTGATTGAAGCTTGCACAATGGATGCAGAAAAGTCTTTCATAGAGCCCAGTTTTAGAGGTATGTTCTACAAAATTAGATTCTATAAATATGTACGTACATAAAGAATCATATTTGTAACACTTATATTATCTAAATCTGTTTATATCATAGTACTTGTGATACTAACACACGAATTTAGAAATTGTTACACACTTTTATTATCCTGATAAAGTCAACCAATCCTTACTTGGTAACTAATATCTCTTAGACAGTAGTTACAAGAGATCTTTGTGACAGATAGACAAAGACGCTGACTCACTCTCTCTCTCTCATTCACTCTCCTACATTAATGTGCTGTTTTACATATTAGCAACTCAAGTTAGATCAGTTTTAATGTTTTCCTTAATTGCGGATATTGTTTAACATTTATTATAATCGTAACAAATCAATATAGATAAGAATTTACACTGGTAACATAGGTATCATATATAGAAACAAACGTTTGACTATAGACTGATCTACAGTTAGGTTTTTGTGTCTTTACACAACAATTTAACTAAAAAATGCATCTATAGTAAAGTTTTTGTGTCTCGATTAGTTGCCGAAAGTGATTAAAATTTATTCAAATAATAACAAATAAATGTAGTTAATAATACTTATACTAGGCAAATACGTATCATAAAGTATAGACACAAATTTTCAATACTTCGATTAACAGTTAGATTTTGTGTCTTTAAAAGTTAGCTATATATTTGTAGCTAAGTTTTTGTGTCTATAAAAATAATGTCCGTCCAGACAAAGTAATGAAAGCTAAACCAAAGAACGCAAGGTCGTATATGCTAGCACACTGACGTATCTACAGTACATAATATAATAACTTACCACTTACGCATAGATAACTGGCAATTCTAAATACTTGAAGTTCTTAAAATATCTATTGACGTACTTAAGTCCGTGTCACCGACCTTCATATTTCTATGAATTATATACTTTTACTACTGACTATCCTAAAATTCTCTATGGAGTACAACGATGTTTGATCAGTGAGTTTGATCCCGCACCTTTATAAAAATTACCCAAATGATAAATTGGATTATAAGAATCATGCTAAAAATGCCAACACAGCACGGAATTGCAATTTGCAATTGGAATTACAGTTTGCAATTGAAAAAAGTACTCTTTATCGCAGTTTTTACACTCTATACTTTCCTTAATTAACTTAAATATATATACGAATTTTATAAAGCTGAAGTGTTTGTTTGTTTATTTTGTTGAAAGCGCTAATTTTCAAAACTTAATGATAGATTTGAAAATATATTTTTGTTTATGATAGACAAATTGATGAGGAAGGCTATAGAATATTTAGTATTATCTGCTATCTAGTTATCTTTATATTAAATAGTTCGTCAAAGCAACCGTGAGTAATGGCTAGTCTGATATATTTTAAAGAAAATGACTGCTCTAAATATATGTAAATTCAAATGCAATTTATAAATCAAGTTGCAACTTTAAACCAATGTCGCAGATAAAACCCGTAATGTTGCAATATACAAACACCCAGACAGGGCATTTCCTAGAACGTCCGAGGTCACAGACGGACGCGTGCCACTTCACTTAACCATAGCTTGAATAACTTATTGATTTTTCAAATACTTTTCCTTACAAATCTTGTTTTATAAAGACTTTATTAAAAAAAGTAACAATACAAAATTAAATCAAATAAAATCATATGTTATGCTTTTAACAATATGTAACATATAGTTTTTTAATCTGGCTTTGACATCTAAATATCCGGCGCGAGATCACAATAGCACTTCCGGCACACAACTTATCTAAATTGACCACTAATAAGGGCCCGCCACCCTCCGTCCTACATCCGGGTTAGTGATGTTTATAGTTATATCGATAAAAATGAAAGTTCAAATTATTTACCTAATAAATAAAAAAACATTTATTACATACAAAACAATTTTACAGCAAATGAATTGTAAGCATAAATATTAAAAACTGTATACAAAATATATTAAAAAATTAAGGATATTGACGTTTTATATTTTGTTTCCTGTCGTGAAATTAAATTTAAAAGCATTAAATACTACGATAACAATATTTAAAGTTCTAGTTACTTTTACTTATTTAATGCTCTGGTTTATTATTCATAAAAACCTTTTTAAAATAACCTTTATTACTGAGCTAAGCTCTTACTTATTAAATGTGACGAATAATGGATGACGAAAATTGTCAGAGTTGTCGAGGACAGTGACTTATAGGTCCTGAAGTTTTTGGTGACATTTGTGATTGTAGTTTTTTATTAATTGGTCCAAGTGTGTCCCATAAAGTTAACATGTGGAACGTTTCAAATCGCACACGCGAGTTCTTATTAGGCTTAAGATTATAGCCAGTATTTACTCTGCTAATTTTACAAGTATGAGAAACTCATTCAGCAACAATGTTTCGCTCAGCTCCACCCACCGTGCACAGTCCGCCACTGTACTAATACTTTTTTATTTAGAAATATTTAAGTCAATCGATTATCGATAAATAATAGGAACATCACTAAAATCAGTAAATTTGATAGACTTCCGATAACGCATCGAAGTACGCGCGCAAACGCAGCCGCCGGTTATCCAGAGGTCAATTACGACAGCGCTATTAAATCAATGAAGTATCAATTACATTATAATATATAATATCTAATTATAGTTTAAAAGAGTTATTATAGCTTAATTATAGTTTAAATAACACTGAAAATGTGAAGGTCTGTCAACCTACAAAGATCACAATATTAGAACGTATTTTGCAGACATTTCCGTATCCTTAATGCCAAAAAATATATATTTTAAATTAATTTATTTTAAATTTGTATAATTATATACAAATAGACGCCACTGCAGCACTATATTTTGTAAGTAGACGTTTCTTGAAACACAAGTGCATAGATAAGATAACTCGCTCTACTTATTAAATGTTATTTAAAGAACTTTAACTGGACGAAATATTTTAAACTGTACTGTATCTTAATATTACAATAGGTTTGTTACCTTCTTTAAATATTAGTTACTGAAAAACATGCACTATTATTAGTATTATATTGATTATCTAAACAAATCAGTTTTATTATATGTAATTATCCAGCTGTACTTATATAATTACTATCAAAACTTTGCCCGATTAATTTCGAACCTATTCGGGATCCTTGTTAGAGCTCGTCACGTCACGTCGTAAGTTCACGCCGCGATTAGGCCATGCTCAAAGCTCATGAATTTGGGCCAAAAGTGGATTGGAAATAAGTCCGGCAATCTAAATTTGTATTAACGTGAGTACAGCCGAATAATTATATATAATAATAATTATGCATCACGAAAGTTTAAATACAAAAGTTAATGTATTTGAAGAGTTCATAAAAATGATTTTAAATTTTACTTACATTATAACAGATATAACAAAAAGCTTAAAACAAGTGATGCGCATGCGCACGTGACATCATATCTCGTGACGCAACCACTGACGCATTACAGTTATTATTTACGGTTGTAGCTTACTGTTTTTAACATACTTAAAACAAGGACCTTTATGATTATTAAATACACATATACACAGACACTTGCAGGTCTGGAGTGTGTTGTCGGCCTTATAGTTTTTTTTTTAGTAATAAATCAGCCAATTTTAGTATTTCACACTTAAGTCTTAAATTGGAGTTTTCTAACACGATTTAAACATTCAAAAGCATATTTCACAAAATTATAAGCCACCTGCTATATCCGTGAGGTAATGTATTCATCGCATGCGCCGGCGCAGGACGCGCGTCGACATTGAAGAAACATATTACTTTTAGTCGATTGTCCATCGACAATCGTTATATATTAAGTCCTTATTTCTTAAAGAGTAAAGTTTCCTAATGAAGCAGTCATAATACACAATTCCGAACATTGCAAAAATAATAACACACAGCCTGTGAATCTGTTTGTACAGTTAGCAAGAGAATAATTATTTCTTAGAAATAGTTGCGCACTCTATCAATAGCTTGAGAAAGAAAATTAGATTTATCTACTTAGCAATAAGGTTCAATATTATATGTACTTTTCAATAGCATCTATTGCTCTCAAGACAAAAGAAGCCTCATTAATATAGCTAAGAACAATGTAATAGCCGCGGTGCACATGTCAACGCGGCCGTGGGAAGTGTACGCTCTATCCATACACCACCAAAACAAACAAAAGTATATGTTACATTAATATAGTGATAATCCAACATATATTACTTTTAATTAATAATAAAAAAGTTGATATATATGTTATTAGCCAATCCAAATTTCAGGTAAAACTAATTTGCCTTGGCTGAAGTAGACTTGAAGACTTGTGCTCTATAAGGCGCAGGTCCGCCACATATGGAGTACTGTTCTCATCTCTGGTCCGGATCACCCCAATATCAGCTTCTACCTTTTGACCGCGTACAACGGAGAGCCGTACGGATTGTCGGGGACCCGGTGATCTGTGAACGGCTGGACTCTTTGGCATTGCGTTGAGACGTGGCCTCGTTGTGCGTCTTCTATCGCATTTACAACAGGGAGTGTTCCGAAGAGCTATTTGATCTGATGCCTGCCACCGAATTTCATCACCGCACAGCACGTCACCGTCTTCATTATCATCCTTACCACCTGGATACATGGCGTTCTTATACTGTGCGGTTTGCAAGAACCTTTCTTCCACGTGCCACAAAGATGTGTAATGAGCTTCCTTGGGCGGTGTTTCGATGTACCTTCAAAATAGGCGTTATTCCTACCTTCAAGGCCGGCAACGCTCTTGTGAGTCTTCGGATGTTGCAAGAGTTTATGGGCGGCGGTGATCACATTTTATCAGTGACCCGCATGCCCGTTTGCCCTCCTTTTCCATATTAAAAAAAAAAAAGTTCCTATACAGAAAAATTGGACATTGGAAAAATAGTCATTTTTATTAGGCTAGGTCAATCCTATTAAATTTATCCTGTCGCGTAAAGGAAGATCTAGATTACCCTAGACAAAATTAGCTTATCCTAAAATCTAGTTTGGCTCGTAACATATAAGTTACTATATATCACAATGAGGATAAACAATTACAACGTTGGCTTCAAGTTCTTATAATAATCAAGCGCAACAGAATAGTTATGTTTAGTTTTTTACCCCTAATTTAAGTTAAATGTTAAAAAGTATTATAGTTTTTTCTTTTTACTACTAATAGCTGTAATATAATTAACTGTTCCTTCTCTGTTACTCTTTTTACTCGTCAAGTCTTGATCCCCGTTACATTCGTGACAATAAAATTGTGCCATTTAAAAGTTCCCAGGCTCTATAATCGTATTATTGTATTGGTATCATACATTCTTTGTAGTCATTCCAAAAGAATATATATATTTTTTATAGAAAACTATAATGTAAACAAATTTGCTTTTGGATATAAACTAAAAATTATGATAATATGGTTTAAATTCTAAAAAAAAGAAAATTATTATTATAACAACAATTAACAAAAATCATCATCGTTCAGCCCAATGATGTCCTCTGCAGAACATAGGCCTCCCCTTTCGACCTCCAGAGAGACCATGGCGGTCAATAATAAAAAAATATATATTATTATTATTATTATTTGTCCATTTACAAGAATACAATAATTGTAATAATGTGGTTTTATATATAAAATATAGTGATTCCCGGCTATGAGACATAACTCAGTTACTGGGCGGTCGATACAGTTGGATCACGTCAAACAAAGACCACAGTTGAAGCAGCCATTAGCACATGTGCCATACAGCCCTTCCAGCTTTATGGTTTTCATTATTTAGTGTTTATACTAATTATACAGCATTACATATAGTATATAGTACAGTGCTATAATGCATTTTAACTTTTTTTTTTTCTCCTTTTTTTGTACCTTCAAATAGGTTTTACGTATTCCTTCAGTCTGCTTGAAGTTAAGCATTATTGTAGTCTACGAAGCCTATTTACTCTGTATATAAAGGTTGGAGTCACCTCAATCAGGAAACACCCCGGCAGAGAGTTTGTAAAGTTTCACCGACTTAACAAAGAAAGTGGAAGCAAAAAGTTTTTTAACTTAAAATAGGAGACATCTGATTCACCAAATATTCTTTTCACCCCAAATAGGACATCATTATTACCCCTGGTTGGAGGTTCCATTGTTTAAAACTATTTAAGTAATAGTATATGTTTATATAATTAATATTTATATATAAATTTTAATAAAATATCATTTTTGGATATGAACTTTCGTGATCCATGATAATTCATGATTAGTTTCGATCCTGGTAGGATCCTTGTTCATGAAATCTGAGCATGGTAGAATCGCTGCGTGAACTCACGTGAAACTTTAAAATAGTCGGGCAAATTCCGATAGTAATAACGTGAGTATGGCCAAATAATTATATTTAATTTTATAAAAGAACCTTAAAAAATAGTACCACAAGATATCTTTTGTCATTCTGTTTATTTGAATGGCCGTGAAAAGACGTATTATTTTTTTCACATACAATATTAATTAAGCATCTGACAATGATGCGATTTCAGCATTGTTCCTAATATTAAATAAAGTCTTATTAATTAAAGATGGCCGACTCAGATAGACTATGGTTTCTCGATTGTTCGCAACCTGAGAACCGTACCGGTTAGCATTGTGAATGAAAGTTAGCAAAAACTTTAATTATCTTGAGGTCTCGGATGCGCGAGAAGAGTTAACTCAGTAATCAGTTGAACAATACCCCCTTTACTTATATGTATATCCAGTATAACATATTTTCTGTTTTGTCACTTTCACACCTTTGACAAAAATCGTAAGTCGGAAGGTGACAAAAAGAGAAGAGGTTATACATATTTTTATAAGTTACATATTTTATAGTTAAAATTTCCTCAAGTGATATTTTTTCCACACAATAACAATTTTTAACATTGGCAATACACGAAATACTGGTTTATTCTTAATATTATAAAACCCGAACATTGCGAAATCAAACATACCAGTCCTCATCGTATCGCAATGTAATAAATGTCATAATTGTATGTTAATGCGCAACATATATGAATTTCGTTATATGATATTAAAAGTAAACATCATATGATAAGATATTATAATATTAAATACACAAACGCTTCCTGCCACTGCTCGGACTGTATGACTGTGTCGGACCCTTTTAATATATATATATATTAATACTAGCTTAGCCACGTGGCTTAAGTAATCTTATTTTTGGTAATTTTAAAAAATGAGTTATTATTGTTATTATTATTATTGGTCGCTCGCTCACATATACGATATTATTAAGTCAAGAGTCATAGCCAGCCCACTGGTGTATATTTAAACCAATATTGGAACCAATTTTGGCACCAAGTGCACACAGAGACAAAATGTAGCATTCCCAATCCTAATATTAATAGTATTGGAAAATAAAAATTTAAAATACTAGAGAAAAATTTGACTCGTCCATAAGTGTTGGTTTTTTATATTCAGTATAAAATTTCGCATCGATTGATATATAGGAATATTTTTTTAAGATATTTTTTTTTATTCCCCAAATGTAATACTGTACGGAAATATCATCAAATCTATCATCACTGACTCGAAAGTAAAAAATACATTCGTACTTTGATCTTTCGCTGTTGGTGAAAGGTAATTTCTGTTCATTACGAGGGCCATCGCCGCCATTATTATACATTATTTTAAGATCTACAAGTCATTAGTATAGTAGTAAAGAAGTTATACTAATCGTATCAGTTCTTCATGTACTACTACTACATGGACTATTTTTTTGTGTCTTTGTTATTGTATGCATGAAATTAATTATTTTTTTTCTTGTTGTAATTGTTATTTTGTTGTTTGGATTACTGAACGTTTTATTTATAAATTAACTAGAATTGTAATAAAAAGCGTAGGGAAAAACTACAAATTAAAATATGAACAGTTTCCGATTTTTGGAACACGTTGTGATTCAATGCGGAATTTTGAACGAGTAAGTTCTGAAAATAAACAAATACTAGTATGCTAAGACCAGCTCGTCACAATAGATAATACAAAAAATTTGAAAGCGCGCGCAAAATTTCCCCATGCAAAGTCTATGGGAAAAATTAATTTTTTGACTAATTACTGCAATTAGGCTAATGAGATTTGAGAGTTGTCACTATTTTTCAGCAGTGTAGCATAATGAGACCTTTGATTTGAGCCATCAACGATATTTTTCCCTTTAGTGGTTCTCGAGCTACAGTGTGCCAACGAAATCGCTTCCTGCATTAATATATAAGATTATTATTAAACTTACAGAAGTAATAGTAATAGCATATGTGGTTTCAGAAAAAAATCTTCCATGTTTTTATTATCACGGAACGGAAATGAAATAGAAAATTTTCTTGAAAGGATATATGAATTAATGATAGAGTATGACTCTAATGTCGAGTTCGAATTAACTATCACATATGAGAATATACTATTTACTTTCTTTTTATATATGTTTAATCATAAATATACAGGTTTTTATTTGATTAAATCGCATTGAATTTCTAAACATACTCTGGTAATGTTTTGTCAGTTCCAAAAACTTTCAACCACAATGTGGTATTTTCCCAAGAGTTAATACAAAACTATTAACACAGAATAAGTAACGTTTGTACAAATGGTAGTTAATTTAACTGACCACTTGCTTAATCTATTGTTAGTTGTGAAGTCTGTAATTTGAATATTACAAGACTCACTACCATAAGTACATGCTTGAAATTTTACATATTACTTGGTAAATATATAAAGAATAATGTACTAGTTAAAAGCCCATAATTAGTATAAATTAAAAATTATTTTGAATGGTTGTGTACTCACAGTACGATGAGACAGATCGGTAACAGAATCGTGTCTATTATCCAGGCTGCCCAGACTGCAGCATGAGGCGGAGGAAGAGAGGCTCACGGAGTCAGCGCGTGCGCGGTGCGGAGACACCGCAACGTGTTTCAGCATTCCTGACTGCGGCTGCAACAATGACATATAGCAATGACATAATGTATATTCCAACTTCATAACTATAAAAAGACTATTAAAATAACAACAGCTCTAAAAACAATGAAATGCTTTGGCTATTAAGTTTTAGGTTTTTGACCAAAAAAACTGGACCCTCGAAGAACAAATATACTCTCAAAAAGCTTCCGACAGAGACAATCAACGCGCACGTGCTTTCTATTATTTAACATCCACATGTTGAGACAAACCCGTCTTCCAAGAAGGCGCTACCTGCTGCAGCGGCGCATGAGACTATGTCACGTTTATGAAGGAGGTTTACGAGGATTCAATAAAATTATTGTTTTTTGGGAATTTAGATGCAAAGTGTATCCCAATTTATCAAAACTATATGTGTATGTATGTTATTTTAATTTATATGTCATAATTTATAGCGTAGAGAACTATAACCATATTGTTATTTACTCTTGGGTTCGGAACACGAAAACCTTACTTTTGTAACCAAAGCATTTTAAAAAGGAAAAATTCTCTCATATATTATTATTATATATAATATATATACTAAATATCTCTGATTGGTTTGGGTTAGGTAAGGAAAGTTTTTTATTTTTTAAAATAACCAATCAATCAAGAAACGCAAAATGAGAGTCTCAAATCAAAACCAAAATAATGAACTGGACTGAAAAACTAGTTCTAACCGATAATAAGTAAAATGTGCGAGGAAACTAAGGTGTAGGTTAAACCGTACATGACTTGCAAAACCCAGTTGTAGCCGGCGTAGGCTAGATGTAACCGCACCTCGGCTATTAGCCGTAACAATATATAAATATGGCATCTGTATAGTGATGTATAATTACAAATAATAATAGAGTTACAACGTCACGGCATCCATGCAGTATCGACGCACGCGCATCCGGCTCGCCTTGACCTCAGCTTTTCTGATTTTTGTCTTTTTACAAGTCACATTGCGTTATGAACCACGTTTCTATATATATGCTTGTACTATATATATATTACGTTGCATACACTCCTTAACAGCAAGAAATAATATTTATTTAAAGGCCTTTTAATACCAGGAAGTTAACTTCCTTTAAGTCAACAAAATTATTACAAATGCATGCAATACTGGATAACATTTATCATATGTAATTTTGTTATTATAAGTCAAATAAGTATTATATCTGGATAATTATAAAAATAAGCCGTTCTGTAAAACACTCCCCAATTTTTTATTGTGATTTTCACAAACTTCAAAAATAAATAAATAAACCTCAAAAATAAACTAGAACTATAGCAAACCATTTGATATTATGAAATATATATCGAATTGTACTAATAGATAATATCCAGACGGTAGTGACAGAGATATTATTACAAGAACAATACATTCGTACATTAATATGTATAATATATTCGTACTTGAGTGTACTAACTAGAAATGATGTCTCTCATAAAAATATTAGAACTAATGATACATTTTCAAGTGAGTGTTTTCATTGTATAAATAATAAACTTTCTTAGTCAATCTTTTAAATGTATTTCATAGTTTTACACATGTTTCTCAAAGGTTATCTTGAGAGAACTATTACATTGACATACATTTAGTATGGAGTTGTATAATTGATTCCGGAACAAAACGTAGATAAAAATGAAAAATATATATATCGATAAGTATTTTTAAATTATTAATTTTATATGTATTCAGAAAGATATTAATTACGGTCCTAATTTCCTTTAATAATAAATTAATCATCAGCACGAACTGTCCGCTGAACACTACCGTGTCGGTCCCGACGTCTGGGAGGTCTCAGGTTCAAGTCCTGCTTGTGTTGCTATTTTTTAAATATTGTTTTATACTAAAATTTTAATAAACTCAACATCCCATCATTAATAGATAATTTCAAACAATTATCTGAGTTGTTCATAAATGGACTCGAGAAAGTGCGTTTTCTAAGATTATCTTTATAAAAACATGATTATTTCTCACGCTCACCATATGCTGCTGCTTAGAACATACAAACATTTACATTACTGAATACTATGTACTAACTCAGTCTGATTGAGTCCAGTGCATCATCAACCACATCTGCGAAACTTAAAAAAGAAATTTAAATTAAACTTAAATATAAAAAATGAAAATTAAATTTATATAAAATACATACAATTTAATTTATAATTATTTTCTATAAACTTCATACATTTATTTTTTACTGATCTTGCATCGTTTGTTAAAATGGCAGTAAATCATCTTGCATATTATTCAAAGAATTGAACATTCAAATATAACATATAATTAATATTTTCCTGTAATAACATACGTAGGTGATATTAAAAATGTTTTTATATCATCCCACTTCGAGAAACCTTAAGCAAAAGTTCATGGACAAACATGGACTGATTTATACCCATTAATTACACAAAAATTAACTGTATGGTTGAGTAATTTAGACAGAAAATTGTAATGCAATCAGAGATACATACTATTTTTGTAGTACAATAATCTAACATAATGTTAACAAGTCATTAACATTTAATATTAAATCAATTTGCCTAACAATGGGTTACGCCCTCCAATATGCAAGATCTTTACGTCACGTCACACGTAACTTAACGTCTGAATGACATGTATGACATGTAAAATTTGGGAGTTACTGAGCTGAACGTAGCGAAGCTCTTACTGGTCAAAAGTGTTTCGTTATTAATAATCCTTCTAGACGAAAAATGATAGGATGACGAAAATTGTCAGAGTAGTCGAGGGCAGTGACTTATATATCCTGAAGTTTTTGGTGACATTTGTGAGTGTAGTTTTTTATAAAATGGTCAAACTGTGTCCCATATAGTTAACATGAGGAACGTTATAAAGTCGCACGCCCGAATTCTTATTAGGCTTAAGATTATAGCCACTATTTACTCTGCAAATTTTATAAATATGCGAAACTCATTCAGCAACAATAATTCTGTTAGCTTCTGAATTTAAACATTGGAAATTTAAAATATATAAATATATTCTATACTCAAAATAATTTAAATGAAATGTTAAGGTACATAGCACGAAGTCTGGTTACAGTGTAAGCAGTTAATAGACCCGAGTTCCTATATTTGGTAGACCCGAATATGGACATACAGATTATAAACAAATAATATTGGCTATATAATTTACCAAACTTAGTTTAAAGTTATTTATTAGTTTCCTTCATTTTGTATTTACATATATACAAAATGCATTAGAATCATAGAATGACGATACTATCTTAGTTAGCTAGTTTTTTATATTTTTAAGTTGTTTTAAAACCCCCAATTTATAAATACTCATCAGGGAAATATTAATTTCTAGAAATAATTCAGAACCGGAAAACGAATGTCAACGGACCAAAAACAAAGCCTGCGTTAACAAAACTTGCAATAAACGAGAAGCCATTAGCAGTAAATTGAAAGGAACATTACACGTCAAATAAATCCACATTCAACTTGTTTTCAAACAGAACAAAGGCTGAATCAAACATACATATAGCTAAGAAGGATAAATGCAATCAATGCAGTTTTAAAGCAATACACAAACACATGAGTCATTCAGAAAACTACGTCAAAACATCCAACATTATAATGATTATTTAACAATATTAAACGGTGCATAAAAAAATTTATTGAAATTAAATAATTATTAAGTGATAAAATATTTATATAAAGATTCGAACCTGCGGTCTCTGGAAAACCATCTCGTCAATCTACTAATTGAGCTACAGTATCACTGCGTATCGCTATATTTAGCATTCTAAATAATAGTTTTATATTTATTGGAATTTGAATATTGTTGGGGTTAAATGGCACCTTTTTTGGGATTTCACCACCTTTATAGAGATTGGATTGGCAACTTTATTAGGATTTGAACCCCATGGTTGGGATTGGATTGGCAACTTTATTGGGATTTGAACCCCATGGTTGGGACTGGATTGGCAACTTTATTGGGATTTGAACCCCATGGTTGGGATTGGATTGGCAACTTTATTGGGATTTGAAGCCCATGGTTGGGATTGGATTGGCACTTTTATTGGTATTTGATCACCATTGTTGAAATTTCACGACCTTTATAGGGCAGGGGTTACTTTTTTAAGATAGCTTCTGTGAATACTCCCATTGTGAGTGACTTTAATGTTATACAAGTAATATTATATATTAAATAGGAAGCATAGACACGGACTTCCTTTCAGTGTGATGTAAAAGCACGCAACACACGCATCACATTTCCCAAGGAAGCGTATCATTATTGTATATAAGTATAGCTTACACGATGTAACTTAAATACATATATATATATACATGATAAAACATTAATATACAACATAAAGATATTACGAACGAAATTACAATATAATAGTCTTAATAAACTATTTATTATCGTTACATGAAAAAACGATAAACCACTAAAATTTTAGTTAAATAGATATAAAAATCTACACACGTAGCTACGAATTAATGGAGGAAGCCGTAAATGGAGACGGGATGTGGTATATGTATATGAAATTATTAATAACTTTATTATTATTTTATATGAACAATCAGCTTCAAAATTCGATGACCATATTAAAACTTCAAAAATATTATATATTCAACTTGATTAGGTAAGTTGATGATGTTCATTTAATATTGGCCTTTGTCATGTGAGCAGTTTTGATGTAATATGGTGTATAGCTATTTTGAAATTCTTAATACGTTCATCGACTTTTGAAGCTGACTGTACCCGTCGATGACTGACCAGCGGCTTTCCTGTTATAGCATTACTTATTGGGTTAACGACTTAATGTATTAACTTATTAATCCACTAGAAAAATAAATTCAATTTTGGATATAAACAATTTTTATTACATTCCTATAACGTTTCTAGTACAGGATAAGACAAAGACTGCATTGTTAGATGAAGAGGCGTGTTCCTTGATTAAGGCATCCAGGTCATGCAATTGATAAATACGGAATAACCCACTACAGCTAGCATTAATCATCAGAACTGCCAATTACGGCAACTACTCGTGTGCACTAATAGAGACCTCACCTCAATGCTTCTTATTGTGCAATACTTACAGTACTTCACAATAATTAAGTACAGTACAATAAATACTTCAAATAAAAAAACATAGACAGAATATACACAGACAGACCTGTATCAGTTACTTCAGTTGCACTTAAATATTCAGCAACATAGAATAATAATAATTGAAGACTTCTACAAAACAATCTACCTTGTACTGGATTCCGCACAAAAGAAACGTATGCAGATGGCAGATTTGAATGCTAAAATCTGTACTATGGGGAAAGATTAATACGAGATATCATCGTGTGTTTAGGTTCAGCTGGAATATTCCTCAAAGAACACTCAGTGGGAACTGATTTACGTAAAAGAAAAAACAGCAAAGGACAAAAAGAACGAACTAAGAAAAATTAACTCGAACCAATTTATAAGTTAACAATAAATATATTGGAAACTGTAAATAATAGACTGGTTTATTATAATGAAACACCGTTACCACTACAAAGTGTAAATAAAACTTAAATCGTAATACTGAAAAATGGTAAAACCAAATGTTGGAAACGCCGTGTCATCATAGCTAACTAAACCATAGATGAGGCAGGTTTCAGGAAGAGGTTCTCCATATTAGATCAAAATAGTCAATTGGATAGATAAATATAATACAGGCATTTATGTAAGGATATATCTAAATACCAGTTGAATATATTACAATATATCATTATAAAACCTTACATATGTTTACCGTTATGGGTATATTCATAAGTTTGAAAATGGCGGAACTGCGACGTAAAATACTCGAGTATATTTCATAGAAAGACAGAGCAAATATATTATTATTTGACTGTTTTGATTAAATTTAACCGACAAACTTAAAAAAATTATCATCATTTTATTTATCTAATACACTTTAAGTTAAGGAAACAATTAAATTTATATGATATCACAATAAAAAAAACAAGAAGTAATCATGAGAATATCTCAATATCAAACAATCTGTCATTGTAATTTAATAATGTCATTCTAGACGGTCAGCCGAAGGTCTCCGGTCATCGTTCCCGACGTTACAAGGCGAGTACTCACGTAACATAGCGGATTAGGGTCGGGTTACATTGATGAGAGATTTCGATGAATTTAG
Organism: Mechanitis mazaeus; assembly: GCA_959347395.1. NCBI lineage: Eukaryota > Metazoa > Arthropoda > Insecta > Lepidoptera > Nymphalidae > Mechanitis > Mechanitis mazaeus. The sequence goes on from OY365743.1 coordinate 15,447,731, forward strand.
TTATAAAATTTGTTTATCTTTTCTCACACCTGAGTAGCTGGGATGCTGGAGCCACAACGGGTAATATTTAGCATAGCATAAATTATATATAATTTTATACAGAAATTACACCTATATAATTTAGAGCTTTTTTTTTTTTTTTTTTTTCCGTTGGAAAAACCCGTTACGGGTACCCCGTCGGCCCAGGGGGGTGACGGCTGGGGGGTTATGTGGGACTACCCGACAGCATAGAGGATGCTGCCATTTTTAAGGCTACCCACTAAAAAACCAACGGTTGCCCTCTTTGCCGTAATGGGACGTCACGGGATCGCGTTAGCACACACCGTGACGCCCCGGCGAGACCCCCCGAATGAGGGTGCCCCGAGCAACGTAGAGCACCCTCCCATCGCAGGCCTATGTTAGGTGAGAGGGGTCACCCTCCCCCCTCACCAGGCCTACAACTGGGGAAGGAAGCGGCGGGCGTATTCCCGCCTCCTTCTACCCAGTCTTCCCCGACGGAGCGGGTCAGTGGACGAGGCTGACTCCCTGACCCGCTCCGCGGCCTCCTTTGCGGCTATGACTTGCTCACAGAAGGAGGCCATTGCGACCCAGCACCTCTCACTGCTGACCATCGCGCTGATAACGCGCGGCAGCGAGAGGTCCCTGCCAATCACGCCCACCAGCTCAGTGCGCTGGTGGTCCCAGGCGGCGCATTCCGCCAAGGTGTGACGAGCCGAGTCGACGGACTCGTCACAGTGATGGCAGGAGGGGGTCGCCTCCCTTCGTGCTATCCTGTGCAGGTACCCACCGAAGCAACCATGCCCGGTCAGCACCTGCACAAGACGGAACGTAAGCGTTCCGTGCCGCCGATTGATCCAGTGGTTGAAGTGAGGGCGGACCGCCTCCACTGTGATCAGACCGGCGGCAGGGGACTCTAAGTCCCTGTTCCACCGTCGCATCAGGGCTCGGTGAGCTAGAGCCCTGATTCGCGCCACCTCGGGCCTTACCCCCGTGGCCAAGGCTTCTGTCCGGTGCCAGTACACGGCTGCGAGCACCTCCGCCTGTAGCTCCCAGGGCGGATCGCTCGCCAGAAGTGTAGCCGCCGTGAAGGACACCGTACGGTACCCCCTGATCATCCTCACCGCTAGGACCCTTTGCGTTCTTCGCAACAGGGTCCTTGAGTGAGCGGTGAGGGACTCCGACCATATGGGAGCACCGTATAGGGCCATGCTCCTCACGATGCCGGCATATAGGCGCCGGCATGGAGCCTGCGGCCCACCGACGTTAGGCAGAAGCCTTCCCAAGGCAGCTGCGGTGGAAACCAACTTCGGGGCGAGAAGGGAGAAGTGCGCCCCGAAGTTCCACCTTCCGTCCAGAGTGAGGCCCAGATACTTCATCTGGGCCTTCACCACCACCTCCGAACCCTGGACGGAGATGGACGCCCGACGAGGGGGACCTCGCCGAGGGCCGTGGAACAGGATAGCCTCCGTTTTAGTGACGGAGACCTCCAAACCCAGCAGCCCTATGCGGTCCGCAACGAGCGTTGCACCGACGGTAGCAAGACGGGCCGCTTCCGCAAAGCTCCCTCCCCGTGCTGTGACGAGGGTGTCATCAGCGTAACAAAACACCCTCATCCGGGGAAGGAGAGGACAGCGGAGCAGCCAGTCATAGCCCAGGTTCCACAGGACCGGTCCCAAAACGGACCCCTGTGGAACCCCTCGGCTCACGGCACGTCGGTACATTCGCTGGTCGCCGCGCTCCCACAGGACCTCTCTGTCCTGCAGGTAGGCCCCCAACAGTCTCCGGAGATAGGGAGGCACTCCATGGTACCGGAGCGCCTCGACCAATGTCTCGAACGGAAGACTGTTGAAGGCGTTAGCGACGTCCAGCGAAACCGCCAAGACGACGTCCCCCTCGCGAACAGCCTCCTGGGTCACATCTCTCAGAGCTCTCAGGGCATCTATCGTAGAACGACCCGCCCTGAAGCCGAACTGAGCTTCTGAGAGATCCGGACCCACCTCCTCGAGGTGGCAGGTGAGACGGGCAGAGAGGATTCTCTCGAAGAGTTTACCCGTCTCATCCAGCAACACGATCGGCCTGTATGCGGAAGTAGAGTCGGCAGAACGACCCCCCTTCCGCAACAGGCACAACCTGCCCTCTTTCCAGGCTTTCGGGAACTGTCCAGTGCGCAAGCAGAGGTTGAACAGTTCCCGAAGCCTGCCACCCAAGTATTCCAGGGCGATGAACAGCACTCGCCCCGGAATACCGTCTGGCCCCGGCGCAGTGCTGCAGGCTCGTAGGCGACTCGACGCGACCTCCAGCTCGGCCTCCGTGATGTCTGGGACAGAGCCAACCCCCCCACCGTGAAAAGGGGGAGCCATCACGGGAGGCGTGTGGCCGGTGGGATCTGGGAAAAGTTCCCCCACCAGCCTTTCGAGGAAATCCGGCTCCAGGGACTCCATGACCGGGGCGCACGCGGCGCGGAGTTTGTTCCGCGCCACGCGATACGTTCGCCCCCATGGGTCCCTGTCAAGACCCGCCAGGATTTCCTCCCGAGCCAGGTCCTTCGCCTTTCGAATCGCCAATCGCAGAGCTGTTCTCGCATCACGGTAACAGCTCCGCAGCTGGGCCTCCAGATCCGGGTCAAAGCCGTGACGTCGGCGACACCGGACGAAGGCCCTACGAGCCCTGCAGCAGGCCACCCGAAGTTCGGCTAATTCGGGCGACCACCAGTAGACACCTCTACGCTGCCGGGGCCTAGACACCACCCTCGGCATGGCCGCATCGCAAACCCGAGACAGGGCTTCGCGCATGCGGCCCGATATAATTTAGAGCTATTAAATTATATAGGAAACAAATACGAATTTTTTTTGTAAAATACCGATAAATAATATTCTTGTATATAAATATATATTTTTTTACAATTAAATTAAAATCAAATTAGGTAATTATTTTTTGTACAATACAGATAATAAATTTATTTTTTACAATTAAATCACTCATTGATTAACCCTAGGACATTGCTCAACTATCTGTCTTTTCCCTAATTAGTTAGGTATTAGTCACAGCGTTAAGAGCTGAAACTTCCACACTACTAATAATTAGTGTATATCTGGTTTTATAGATAATGCTAATAATGATAATTCAAGTTGATGGCCGGAAACGCGGCGTCCGCGTGCGCGAAAAAAACACCAAACTACGCGCTCATACAAACGACAACGGGACCTGCATATTAAATTATATATATATAATAATTAAATATGTATATATATACATATTTAATTGAAATAATATTTAATAAAAAAATGATATACGCAACCAGGAGCATGACTTGATCTTGTCACTTCTCGGATAAACAAACTTAAAAAAAACCTCAAAATGGCTCACTTTTAGATGAATAACATAAAATAACATATTGCAAGGAAATAAAAAAAAACAGTATATAAACAAAAGAAACTCAAAGATATAGAATAGATATAGATATAGATCAAAGATATTATTGTAAGATTTATTAATAATACTTTCATAACAATAAATATAATATACAAACCTAATCACATGTATTTCCCATGAATAATTTACTAACAGAATTTAATTATTACTACAGATAGTCTTAGCTATGTATTACACATATTAAATAATAGATTACAATATGAAGAATTTAATTATAAAGCGACGGCACACAGACGTGACACTCGTATTAAAGTTATTTGTATATAAGAACTTAATAGAAGAATGTCTTTATTTTAAATAAAGTTCCAGCCTCATATGTTGCTAATAAAACAATTGAATATATTTCTATTTATGATATCACATTTGTCATTATGACATTTTTCATGATGACATTAGTCATTTGGAAAAATACCCTAAAAAAGTTATTTTTAGCAAGGATTACGATTTACGATGCTATTATATGATATCATAAAACTTAAAATCACTAGATATTAAATAATTATTTATTTTTGATCCATTGTTTAAAGAAAGGCGAAGGATTATTAATGAAAAGTTGAACCTTAATTCATCGATTTAACAAAAATTATAATAGTAATATAAATATACTTTAATTTTCTATTTTTAGTTTATTTTGATATATCTTTAAGCATACAAAGAAGATATTATTTGAATATCTTTTCTAGATCGTATTTATTATCCGCATCACGAGCGAATCTTTGATACTTGAAATAGCAGCACAGGAATTTCAACACTTTTTCAATATATTGAGAGGTTGTTTTCGAGTAACCATTTAAATACCAAAGCCAACAACGACATTCTAAGGATTAAATATTAATACTTAAGGTTTTGTTGATATTTTTTCTTGGAAATATGTTTTATTTTATTTCAATAGAAGGCGTTGACTTGTCCTATTTTTAACCGTTTGTCAATGGCTGTTATATTAATATTAATTAATATCCTTTAAAAAAGATCTAGGTTCATTTCCATTATGATGTGGCGTGAAATCATAAAAAAAAGTAAAAAGACACACTGACACAGATAATATTTCTGTAAACAAGAAACGAATCCCGGACCAGACTGTCCCGTGCATGATCATAACCGGTCACACAACATTCGTTTAAACTACTTTGTTAATTAGAGATAAAAATACATAGTTCATCTAGAAATAATTCACTCCTACAATTAATTGCATTTAACACACACATGCACACACACAATAAAAAGAATCGCAAAACTCACTTTCTCACGGTTGGTTACTCCCTTAATAAAAATTGTTTGGCCTTTGATTATGGACACATGTGTCCCTCTCCTATCCACAGATAAACGAACATAACTAATTAATAATAAAATATATTTATTTTGATGAATTCGGAAGAGTTTTATTTATTTATTTTGCAGTTAAGAAACTAAATCAACCAATTACAAGCTATCATTATTATCAAATATAATAACAGATACAGATACATAACAATTTACCCGAGTTTGTTGTGCTTCATCTCATCTGGAACCTTAACATGTAGTCTTAACATTTAAGGTGTAGAAAAGGGCTTATTTCGATAAGTATGACTGTTGACGTATGATGACTGACCCTTGCAGCACCCGTTCAAAAGTGAACACAAGTGAACACAAGTGAACACAAGTGAACACAAGTGAACACGGGTGCTGCATGCGTTGACTGGTTGTCTTGCAAGCCATATTTCAATATTTATTGATTAAACAATTTGGGTTTTCATGTTGAATTGATTGTTATGGCTCTAGTTTCTTAAAAAATGTTCAATGTTTTGACGTTCGTGAAATAGTAATCTCAATAAAAAAAAATACAAAGCTGAGTTAGTTGTGTGGTTATTCTCAGACCAGGGCATGTTTAGAACCCACGTAGCCTTAACTTTTAAGATGGAGAGTGTTCAGAAGGGCTTATTTCGATAAGTATAGCATCAAAATAGGCCCTTCTCATTCTTCAAATTGATGTACACAAGTGATTACTAATATGAATTCAAAATGAAAAAGATAATAAATAAATAAATAGGTAATATTGAAAGTCCCATTTTTTTCATCTCTAAATCTTTGGTGTTTAAAACGGCATTCCAGTCAGGTTCCACTTCAGGACTTATAAAGCTCTGATTGAGCAATTGCAAACCCGTTCTCTTGATATCTTTAATAAAATATACACAATTATATAAAATAGTATTAAAAGTTTGTGTTATTGCGTGAAAAGATTCAATAATGCGAAAAATCGTTTAAAATGTGCAAAACTTTCTAAGAGCGGAATGAAGCGTTCTGACACGCGATGTTTTAAATACATTTATAATATACAATACTAGCATATAACATACTAGCTATGTCCCGCAGTTTCGCCTATTATTAAAGCCTATCCTTCCTCTTGAATCTTATCATAATCGGAGTTTTTAATCCAATCCGTAGTTTCGAAGATTATCACGTTTGAACAAACAAAGTAATATTGATATATAATATTACAATACATTATAAACTTAATTACATAATAATTGTAGTAGGTTTTAAAAATAAATTGCCATCAAAATTAATAACTATTAAACACTACACCGAAGCTCTTATTGATGTAAACATGTATGTCATATAGAATCACCTTATAACTTACTTCCATGTGTTACTAAAAATCTATATAATATATATTTATATATATATATCTATGTTTATGTTAAGTTATGGATAAAATAACAATAATATTAATTAGTTCTATATCTTATAAATATCAGTGGACAGTTTTCAATCTTCGAAGTGTCTTTTTAATTTCGACATTGCATTTTAGCTTCCTTTCACATTTTCAAGAGCCACAAGAAAATGAAGGAGAAAAAGAAGAACTTACTTCCAGAATCTCGTTTCTGGGCATTTTGTAATATATATTATATGCTAGTTAATAAATTTGTTATACAAAAACGCTTAAAATAATGTTAAATGTATATTATTTTAAAACAAACGCTTTTAAACCTATATATTACATATTAATTTACATAATATGAACTATATTATTGAAGAGCTGTATCAATAAAACCACAGCAAACAAGTGTTATAAATAAACTCTGTGGTTTTATATTGTTAGTATTAATTTCAATATATTGTTTCTGAGTTAACAATATATCAGTATGTAATATGATACAACATATATAATAAGGGTATTTAAAACTATTATAAACTTAATAAATAAATAGAATTTATTATATAATAAATATATTAATATTTTTAGTTTATATGAAAGCTTTAAAAATAATATAAATTAAGATTCTTATAATAATAGAGTTAACATTTTTTCTTTTAGCTAAATTAGAAAATACCATTAATTAAATATGTAATTTTATTATTATTTATTTATTTACTGTTTTTCAGCTGAAGCAGAAAATTTGATTAATTATTAATATAAATATATAATTTTATTTCTTTTTTTTTCTTTTTTTTATATAAGACTCTAATTTCATACCAAAAATACTATGACGACGGTTTTTAAGTAAAATATGTTTATATAACAAAGGGTTTTAAAAGTATTTCAATTTAATCATTGCTGAGTCTAAATAAACGCAGTTATTGACCTCGTTATCTCATGTATATCTGTTCTTAATTACAATCGCAACGGTGTGCACAGACAATGAGGTATCAGCGCCTTACACTGGCCCCTTGTTAAAGACATCTGGAGCGAAACTATCAACGCACCTCTTAACAATTACTATATATATGTAACTTAAAAATCACCATATTTAGTACGGTTACCTTTTTAAGAACCGTCTTGTTTTTCCATATATGTGTAAATTAAACACTTAGACACTTTATTTTCAGCCCACGCGTGGTCAAGGCCGTCAAATTGCACCAATTTTTGTTGTAGTAATTCGGAAACCAGCAGCTGGATGGCGTTAATTTGTCTTTAATTGAATGGAATTTATTGGACCATAAGAAGACACATGATCTTGGATGCCTTCTGAGACATGTAACATAAAAAAATGTCATAACACAGACACAAAAAAATTTTCACAAACCTTCTCGTGCCTTCTAATAATTATTATTTAACAAGAAAGTACCGATTAAAAATAGTATTATTACACAAAAATAATTTAGAGAAGCCCTCTATGAGAGATTTTTCTGCATCCTTTTTGCAAGCATCAAACAAAAAAGCACACTGATAGACATCAGTCAAAAAAAAATTTTAAAAATGTAATAATGTGTCTTATCTTGAAAAATAGTTGAGTACAGAACGCGTCGACGTTTTGTAATTGCAACTTCGATGGTGTTTGCACCTCGCTTCGCTCAATATGCTAACTCATATCGAGATTTTGCGAACGTAGTGAGTCAAAATTGAGGTTTCGTTCGCGCTCCTAGTTATGTTTTTAATCGATAATTAAAACTAATAAACACTGACTTGTTGAAAAATATAACAATACTTCGTACGTAGAACGCAAGTATGCGCGCGCGCACTGATAATGCTCACTATTTGTTTGTTTGTACCGATAAACTATAGATAGGAGCATAAAATACATTCCGTGACGTTTACACACCATAGTTTATGGTAAAATAAACATTGACTTTTACTATCCAGCTAATCTGGGAGATAAAAAGGGGTGGTAGAAGAAATAAATTCTATCTACCCGTTTTGATTTTAGATTTTCAAGGAATATTTAAAATGTTATTTTTAAATTCTGCCCTCACTCCATACACATTTCACTTTCTATTGGACATGAATAATAAACAATTTTCAGTCGTAATTCCACCATGCTCAGAGCTCATGAATAAGAACCCTAATGGGTTAGAAACTAGACGGGAAAAGTCGGATAGTATTTATGTAAGTACAGACGAATTATTATATATAATAGTTATCATGGAACATGAAATTTACATACAAAAATAAACAATTTTATCTTATAAACTCATTTACTTTAATGTTTTTTCTACACAGAACATATTAGGATAAAAATCCTCATGTTTGTCCAAGGTTGATTATGTGCTCGTAGTCAAAGCCCGCAATGTAATCAGAAAAAAATATGTGCTAGTAATTGTACTTCGTATTAAGATAGTTTTGGATTAAGAAATCTCTTTTGTAGCTTTGTTTTCATGATATATATTAGTGAAGTGTTGCGGATATGTTCCTTACAATTCTGTTAAATTTGTTTTAAAACTAAACATATCTAGCTAAGTCCCGTGACTCCATCCGCAAGGGTTACAAAAGACCATCAAGTTCGTATCAATTAATGTTATTTTATTATTATTTACTTAATACCATTGCTAAATGTACTTCTTGCATCCAACAAAATTACATAAAAAATTTATGGAAATCTAACTAGTTGTTTCAGAAATTTTGAATCCCTAAATTTATAAAGAAAACCACATCTTTATTATATTACTATAATAATATCAACTCCAGATATGTTCTTAAAATTTTCTTAGAAAAACATAAATGAACATACTTTCCTGGTATCATAACGTCATGATAGATGAAGACCTCAATATGACGTCATTGATGACGTATTTGTCAAAATAACTAAATCCTTGACTTCAAGAGTTAGAAAGATTGAATAAACAATAAACCAAGTTATATAAAATTGTATATTCGAAGACATAAATTAAATTTAATGTGAGTAATGCCGCAGCTGCCGCAAGTGGCGGTAATTGGAGCAATGAAGTCGGCGCCATGCTTGCCGCTGCTGTTTGCTTCGACGCACTTATAAAAAATAAGCAAAACTATACAATATGATGTTATAGACCACATATTAGTATATTAACGCAAGTAAAGAGATTCAAACCAATTAATTATTAGTAGAACTTATCTTCTTCAAACTTATACGATTTAACCCAGTTACATTGTCAAATAGAAACGGTTTTATCTGTTCATCCTTGACAAACAGATGCTGGTACAGGATAGGTAAATGACTTAAGAGTTAGAAGTTGGCAGTTTTAGTTGAATATCCAACAGTCAGTGTTATGACGTCACTCTTGTTAAAATGTACAAGAATATATGGCATAGGTATGTTATACATAAAGCAAAGTTATTACTTAGTACTATAGAACAGTATTTATTTTTGTAACTAATCTTTAGTGATCCATGATTACTATTATATAAAATTATACGAGAGTACTCATGTATTTTCAACGTACTCATGACAAAGGACCCGAATGAGTTCGAAACTAACCGAGCAAATTGCGATGGTAGTATTTTCTTATATTTTCACGAGTACACATTTGAAATAAAACTATTTTTACGTATTAAAACTCGCGTACAATTTGGTTACATTTTTATTTTAATCCGACATTATGAATGCTTTGCAGCAATCATTTTCACGGGTAGACGAGATGTAAGTGTCTAACACTCGAAACGTCGGGTTAAAAAAAAATGTAACCAAATTATACGTGAGTTTTAATCCGTAAATAAATTTTTTATTTCAAATGGCGATAGTCTTTACTATATATTTACTATATATATAATAACAGTATTACTACTAATATAATTCGAGCATGTAATGTCGCGTGGTATTATAAGTTGCCGCTGCAGCGTGCAGTCCGCGGGGCAACGTCCATGAGGAATGCAGAGTGATTTGAACAATAGTCGCAAGAAAAACATCGCTCTCGCTGATGCAGTCAATACTAACGAGATTTTGTCTATATATTTCTTGTTTAAATATCTATTCAATATCAAAAGGCTTAAAAATATATATAATAATATTGTAAAGCCGAAAGTTTGTTTGAATTTGCTAATCTTCGAAACTACAAGATTTATTTGATAAATTCTTTCTGATTTTGTTAGGCAGGCTTATAAGGAAGAGTAAGCTTATAAGCTATCTAGCATTATCCTACTGTTCTTAATTATAATTATATTAGTATACTAATAGTAAATAAAATTATATTATCGGATGAAAACGCCAGTAACAGCAGCTAAATAAGAAATATTACCAAATTTGAAATAAAACATTAAACTTAAAAATAATACTTGTTATTACAAATTACAATAAATATATTATAATAATAATATAGTAAGAATGTTAGACGCGACGCCTTCTTATTATTATTTTCTAAACCGCATATGGTGATGCTTTCGCTATCCAATTACAGTATTTTTTATTTAAAAGTATGACTTGCTTCACTCAAAGAATTTTTACATCTTGATTAAAATAATTCTATAATAAACTTTCATAATATTTAAATAAAATAGTATTATTGACTATCTCATAACAAGGAAGAACTGTAATATAAATCGATTTAAATCAAAGGTCAAAATGATTCATAAATCACATCTGATTCACTGGTGACGTCTATCCTATCAGCGTAAATTCTTAGAACTCATCTCGTAATGCTGTAGTATTATTAATGGTATATTTGTATATATTCCACACATTACTAATATCAGCTTTTGTCAATCAGTGCTGTATCTAAAAAGATATTGTTGATTAGGCAAAGATAGAAGTTATTTACCCGATTGATTTTACAATATAGAATATTTGGTCACCTTCGTACCTACCAACAGTCTTACAGTTTATCTTTCAGTATTTATCTTTACAAGTACTGGAGCCTTATTCGCTATGACACGAGATTCCTTGCAAATAACAAGTGACGTCACAACGTCCTCCAAACATAAAGTTAGGGAAATTGGAATTTCATCGTTCATATTCATGTTTGATAAAAATAAATAATAACATACTTCTTGTGTAAAAACAACCTCGAGAAAAGCCTTTTTTACTTAAACTATAAAAGTGTCAGTTGTCCTTAGTTTTATATAGATAGGATATTTTTTAACCAACTTCTCTTTACTTTCGACCCTTTCATCTCGTTTTATCGGTTACATTAGAATAGAATAATTAAAAATTGAAATTTAATATAAAATATAAATAGAATAAAATAAGATAAATAATTAAAATATATTAACAATACCTAAGAAAATTTGATCAAGCTGATAGTGTTGTGCACAAAATACAATTGAAATCAACGAAATAAGTAAACCAAATAAAACAACCACGTTTTTTATTAATAGACAATAAATATAATCAAATAGATTGAACCGCAAGTAACAGACAGAAGAAAACTAAACTACATCCAAAATGTCGCAAGAACCAGAGAGCGTGGGAGAATGAGACATTGTGCAGATTTTCTCACACAAAAACGCAAAGCATCAGTAATAGTGGAACAGAATGCAGAAACCGCGAGAACATCACTTTGGAGAGAACAAACGGATTATTCCTTATAATGGATGGAAACTTTTAAGACGTGAAACAATAAAAATATTAATAAAATGGCTGCTTGTGACACGTTTCGTGAAGTTTACTGGGTTATAAATGCTTAACCTGAATTTCTTTGAGTACGACAGACATTATTTTTATATTATTTTTACAAAAACAATATACTATAAAACTTGATACACGATTTCACAGAGTTTGAAAGCGTTAAATTCTGTTATAATAAAATAATATTGGCCTTGCACTGAACAAATACGACGAATCGTTGATGCTCAAAGATAAAGTATCCTAGAAAACACCATTATTAATCTTCATAACTCGTATTCCGAACTGTAACTTAACGTCTAATCAACGTTGCTGCACCATCAGAAATATGCGTGCACAAAAATATATAGAAACAAACTTATCGAGTCAAATCTAGCACATATATATTTATGGATAAAAGTCAACATACGCTGACTTTTGTCTCAATGATTATGGGATGATAGTTTTACATAAAATATCGCTTATCTTATTTTATAAACTTTTAGCCGAAGATGTGCAGAGAGAAAACAAAATAATAAAGAAAAAAATTCATAAAGAATTTCATTATTTTGGCGCCAAATGAAAATGAGTGAATAACTTGCAATTGACAAAGAACCAAGAAAAAATATGAAAAAAAGTACAAAATATAAAGAGTTCCATTACTTTGGCGCCAAATGTCAGATGTGTGACTTGCAATTGACAATGACAGGCAATAAAAATAAAACGTTCATAGGTTTCGAAATTCCTAAAATATCTTTTGAATAATCCACAAAATTTCGCGGGCGACCAACTAATATTATTTTAATTTAATGAAGCATCCTGATTTTATAACACATTGTAACCTACAGGAACGAATCTAAAATCCATCGAGCCAACAAAAATTTTCTTACACTATTTTTATCAAATTAAACAGACATATCCACGGCATATAAGTTGTCAAATAATCTATTACAAAAAAAAACACTCCGGGTCTCATGAATAAGTGAAACAGCAATAATTATTTTTCTTATCATATTTTCTTCGCTCTCACAGAATATGGAACGAACGGTTTTACAATCACTGTTGAAACCGTACTTCTATTCTTTAACTATCTTTATAAATGAGTGAATTGAATAAAAATATTAAAACGACCTTGCAGATTCAACAATTTACAAAACAAATAACATTTTATAATTACGATGTAATTCTCGCTTTGAAGCGTGAAATATATAATTTCACGTGTATGATTAATGTGCTACTTACCTAAAATCGTATTTTTTATACCTTTATAATCAATCTTAGGAAATTTCTACATTCATTTCTATCTGCATTCCATTGCTACAATAATTATCTATATTTATTGTTATATATAAACTGCTCGATATATTTCAAACCAAGCTATATGTATATTTTTTAACAAATTTTTAATTCCGAGGAAACCTATCGTTTATTACTCAATCACACTCGCAACTACCACGTATCAGTAAAGCCGATATATATTGTTTACATTAAAGATATGTAAATTTTTAAATAAGTTTTGTATTCTTCCTTGAGCACATCAAAGTTATAAGTTAACTACGATGGTACAGGTTGGTTGTCCCTGGTTTACTTTGTTTTCTAAAAAACAATTGCTGTTCATTTGTTAATTAAGAACGGACTTTTATTGTGTATTGTTTTAAATAAAGAATAATGGCGGATATTTAAACACAAGAAATATATTTAATCCATTTGGAACTTCAGTTAAACTACTACTATTCTGTTTTTTTTTTAAACAATATTATAGTTTTTTGTATCAACTCATAGGAAAATTAATTGTATAATAAATACTCCGTATATTTCAAGTATATTTTGTATAGCTATTAATAAATCAGAATGCATCTAAATAAAAAATGATTACAGCATTCCACATATCAACGGAACGAAACGGGCTTCCTCACAACACACATCAAACAAAGAACTTCAAATTGATTTAAGAAAAGTGTTGGTGCATTCGTACATCAAAACAAACTGTTGAAGGCTATTTATACTTACAAACAAACAGTTAAATGGTCTATGATGTGGTAAAACGATACAATGCACAATACTATGGCAACCATACTAGCTATCCCTGTTATTGTATTCAAGTACATATATACTAGTAATTATTTAAAGTAGTAATGACAAATTCGTAATATATTTACTAAAGACCTAAAGACCAGGAACTGAAAGCAAAGTGACTCATATAAAGAAAACACACGTTCTAAAGTACATCAGAGATCAGATGATTCATTAGCAATTGACATTCATAGCTTCATTGGACACTTCGCGACTCCTTAATTCAATTTAATATTCTGAAGGCAGAATAAATATATTATGATTTATTTGATTGTTTGATACGTTTACTCAATATCAATATACATTTTAATACAATTACTCTTTACGTTATGTTACGTACGTTTGTGTGTGTTTTTTGTCTTTTATAATAATTTCTACGTTCTAATTGAATGTGAACCCGCGACGCTCCCAATACGAATTAACTAAACCAAGTACAGTCGGACGGAAGCGTCTTGAGCGGATAAGGCAAGGCTTTATTAAATAATTCTGACTATTATCAAGATTGGTAAACTATATCTTGTTTTTAAGTTATAATTAAAGTATTTTAAATAATATTATTATACTTTAAATGTTTTTGGTAGCATAATATTTTCACAAAAGATGCTAAAATTAATATACCATATATACTATATCTTATATAATAAAATAAATATACACCTTGATTTGATATACTAAAAAGCAAATTAATAGTTTTGAACTATGAATGACCAAGGGTCAAGTACACACGAAGCACTCAGAAATAATAAAGTTTACAGTTGACCAAGAATAAACAAATACACGCGTGTGGGCTCATTTAAAATCACAATGGACCATAAGGCAATATAGATTCCAGTTAAATGTATTATTCTTACCAGTAGCTATAATTCCAAACACAAAACAATCACTAAATTCACCCCTCTAGGGCAGACACATAAAAAAACTTCATAGCACAAATCACAAAAATTATTTCATGAGGAACACGAGAAAACATCGAAAGCGCGCACTTTACTACGAGCGTCGCGACACATCCGTCGCGCGCGGAGGTTCGGCGCGAAATGATCAAATCCGGCGCTTGCGCATGTACCCCGCGACAGGCTGCGCGTACGCCGGCCCCTGAAACAAAACAGTGTTATTATTTCCACATAATCTAAACAGTTTATGTATTCACCTGCGTTTCATTCGATTTCATATGATATGATTACAATCAGAACGGAAATCCTTATGACGATGTCTCCTTGTGTGGTCCTGTACATTGACCTTTTAATGGAGTCTGTTTTTAATAAGCCACCAGAATCTAGATGAAGACTGCAGCTAGAATAAGATTACAAAATAACAACTTATTCCTTAACTACGTTACATGAATAAGTACTAAAAGCGAAATAATTACTTAGACTTAAATTAATTGGAATAATATGTAATAGAATATATTTATTTAATATATTTATAAAGCTTTAAAGTTACTCTAAACTATGTAAGTAGCTATAAAACTCGCAAATTAATTGATAGAACTTTAATTTGTATAAGTTTTATTTTTAAAGTAGTAGTATTATTCTGTTCCTAACATTCACAAATTCATTTGTAAGTTTTGAGTTTTGATATTATCAACATTATCTATAATTTTTTTAATAATTGTGTTTTTTATGTGTTTGACTTCTACACAGTAGCCAAAGTTAGCGTTAATAATGGTTCTGCAGCTCGCTACATCTGTTAGTCAAGCGATCACGTGCGCGATAGAGGTGCGCCTGCGCGTGCGACATTTTTATTGCAAAACTTTAAACTTGTTATACTATGAAATATAATAAACCATAAATATTAAGTTTTAAATATACCACGATAATATTATCAGACTTTGTGCGATTCAAATATATATATAAACAAGTACTCAATATAATAATAATTTCAAAGCACATCGTTATACAAATGATTGTTTTCCGGGATATAAAAGCATTTCCCGGTCAATCCATATCTGCGGCATCCTTGACTTCGCTTGAGAACAATAGGTTTCACACACTAATGTATTAAAGTTTTACCTTTTATGTGAGATACATAATCATTACCTTATTAAAAATAAATAAAAAAGTTTTCTTTTGCATTGTTTATTTATTTTGAAACCGCTTATATACAATTTAATTAAAAAATAATTCAAAAAGAAGAGATTTTCAGTAAATCTTAAATGAGTATTTAAAAAAAATTAAATATATTTTTGTGTCAAAAAAAATCTTTTTATTCGTTATAATAAATCTGAAAAAAAATTAACTTCAATTTTCATCTTAACAGTAAAAATACGTGTGTTCACAGAAGGTGACTCATCGTCTCGCTTGGCTTATCACGTGGCTGTCCTTGTGATTTGTTTAAGTAACATATTTCACGAGTCACAATATAAAATTGCAGTTTTTGTGACTTTCGGTAGTAGATTTTATAATTATTTAATTAATTTTATATCATTAAATTAAATTTTAGTATTCTCTTAAGTTTTTACGAGTATACATTTGAAATAAATCTATTTTTAACAGATTTAGCTCAGGCATAAACAATTGCACTATTGCTGCATAGCATTCGAAACATCGGGTTAAAATTAAAATTTAACCAAAATTTACGAGAATTAAACCCGTTAAAAATAGTTTTATTTTTAATAAATTGTGTGTTAGAATATATACAAACTATGTACTATTTTAAATAGAAATGGCAAAGGTATATTTTAACAACACTGTGTCGCACGTGATATACAGTTATTAACATATGGATATGTTACTAGTAATCCACTCGACACAATGACATTAGTCAACGGTGAGTTCTGATAGCTGATATAAACCCCCCGATTAGTAATAACATAGTAAACATACGAGTAATTCTACTCAAACTCAATAACTATTTATTTGAAATGTGGTAAATGAATTTGTTCACTTTCCACGATTTCAGAATGAAATGATATATAAGTTACAGATATTTATCGAAGAATTTTGATTAGTTTAAAAAAGGTGGACCCTTCATTCCAGGTATGTACGTAGAATCTGTTTTCAGTATAATTTGGTACAGAAAGATTTCAGCTACCAATATGACTAAACCAACTAGATATTTACATTAACAGAACCAGTCTTAGTCTTATTTTGATAGCACAATTCATATTACGCAAGTTCTTCATATATAGTGACTAATTATTAATAACTCATTGGGTACGAGCGATTGAATAATAATAAAAAAAAAAAATATATAAAAACTACAATTAAAACGCATTAAGGATTAAGGAAGATATTTGGCTGAATATTTTTAAGTAGTAAATCTTGGACAAACAAAAAACCAGATTAGTAGTTTTTTGGACACAATATTTTAAATAATTTCCGCGTTTAACTTTTTTAAATCTTTTTATAGAATAATAAAAAACATGAAATACTGACATAAAAAAAATTATGACCCAAAAGATATTCGTTCATGAAGTGTTACAAACAAAGGAGTACGCAGCAGTTGTGTAAAGAAACATGTGTTATCAGATATGTATTAGACAGTCATTCGATAAAAATGAGGTCACCGTCCCGATGGTTCATTTACAAACATGCATCTTGAAGCTATTAACTATGGTTATTCTGTGCTATATTAAACTAGGGGCGCCACCAGGCCCTCAAATTCGACTCGCTGCGCTCGCGAAATCTCGGGTGCCGTTTTACATATTGAGCGAAGCGAGTAGTGGAAGAGGATATCATTGTTTGAATCGCTCTTTAACACTAATGTAAATGTGGTCATGGAGAAATAATTATTTTAAATAGGTTTCCAGTCGTGTTATTGCATCGGTCTGGTTGCGGCCTATGGAGATTTTTATACAATCATGTTCTTCAACGCCACCGAATTTTTTTACGATTTTTTTTAAACCACCGTGTGGACATGCTTAAAATGTGTGCAAAATATCGTCTTGATCGGATGAATCGTTTAGACGCCAACACCGGACATTCAATCAGAAAAGTCTCACATAGAGCGTTCCGCTCACTTCGCTTAACTAACAATATTGATTTATTTTAGTTTTTTCATAGATATTTTATGAATTTCGTAACCTTTGACAGCTTTTGTTTTGATTTCATTTCATTGTTAACTGCATCACTTGTATATATATGCGCCAAAGTGATAAAACTTTTTTAGTCTTTTTTTTTCTCTTTATTTTTCTGAAGATCCATTGCTAAAATTCTTCCAAATAAGACCATAACCGATATTTTTACCGCAGTTTACGTCCCATAATCACTAGGACAAAAATTGGCTTACGCTATGGATATACAATTTACATTAAATAATATTCTATACATTACAACAATGAACTTACTTTTTAAGATTTAAATTATTAAACTTAGGTAGACGTGCCTCATGTGTTTTTTATAATAAATATCAAAGGTCAAAATTTTATTTTAATAAGTATCTTCTGAAATGTCAGGCCCTAGTTACACAGATTGAAACCCAATAAAAACTATCAGTTTTTAATTCTTTAATAAGCTTCTTTTTCAAGAATTGAAAACTTTTAAGTATACGGTTAGTTAAACTTCAAGTAACTGGACAGTTTGTAAGAAAGTATTTAAAGTTTCGGAAGTTACTCACTCATTAATTATATTTAAAAATCGAGGATTGTCCAGCAGAAGCGGACAATCAAATATATTTACCTATAATCTTTTTTAAGACAGGACAGACAACAAAACAAAAGGAATCTTTTATCTTCTAAAAATTGTGTTTAATTTTATTTGGAATTCAAAATGCTAGACACATGTCGTCATTTTCTTTAAAATCGTAACCAAATTATTTATATTTTTGTTTTTTTTCCAGTTTCTAGACAATTACAAAATGTAGATATTTTTTTAAAAAGATAATGGCATTTTTGTATTTAAACTTGCGTAATCTATTATTAATTATCTATACAATTATCATACTCTAGTTGTTGGGGTGGTGCGCTATATCGAAAAATACTGGCGCCACCCTCGGGGGACGGACCTTATGGTGCCGCTGAGATAGCAAGTTGAAACAAGAAAGTCGTGAAACAGTATGGCTATCTCAGTCGGGCGCTGGTAGGTCCGTCTCTTAGGATCCTGGGTTCGGTGGAGGGGGTCGTGATTGAAAACACTGGAGTACGACGTGTAGACGCGATAGCGAACCAGCCAAAATAATATTTTCAATTCTTCTAGTTCCCTTTTCTTCAGAGTTCCTTTTTCTTGAGAGTTCTTCTTGTTCTTCTTAGCCGTCGGAAGTAATAATCAGTAGTGGCGCCCTACTGCCGGGTGTAGCACGTCACGTATACCGTAAAGAGAGCCGCGGTTTATAGACTCTTTTTACTAACATTTTTCACTATGGCTGGTCCGCTTTTTCGCTTATATTTATTTCTCTAGATCTTATACTTAAACATGTTGTACATCAAAATAAGCGTCTTAATAAAATCTATCTAAAGGTATATAATACAAAACGGTTATAATCATAAATCTAAAATAATACGTAAAAAACATGCAATATCATACAAAAAACGGTACTTTTAACAACCTAAAATTCGTTATTATGTCAAAACTATCCATCTCTCAACTATAATCTAAACATATTTATAATCAGTTTTAAGTGCTTTACTAAATTACAAAAGAAAAATAAAAGAAAATCTAATTATAATTTTCATACTAGACTCAAGTGCGAGACAGAGATGCCAACATCTTGCTATCTCTGTCATACCCATCAGTTTGACAATAGATTGCTGCCTAACGAGAGACTAATTCTATGACTATACATTACGAAGTGTGGGACAGAGATGCTAACATCTTATCATCTGATTTGTCGCCGACATCCTCCCCCTTGTGCAAAGCACCAACTGCTGACCCGGCGACACGTTGCTCACTGACCTCGTTGCGATTGATGCTGGCCGCAGGTACCAGTCGCACTATCTTGGAGCTTGGACGTTTCAGCACGCCACCGGCAGTACGTACGTCGACAATGCGGGTGCGCCCATCTGGCCCAGGGTAGATCTGTAACACCTCCCCTCGTGGCCAAGTGTTTCTTGGTAGTGCCGAATGCACTATGAGGACCGTGTCCCCAAGCCTCAGATCCAAAGTGTCTGCTTTCCCTGTAAGTTTTCCGGAATCAGTGTCGGTAGGTGTTCTTTCACCCATCTGCTCCAGAAGTGGTCTGCCATTCGTTGTGCTGTCGTCGAGGTGTATCCTTTGAAATCGTCGTCGTTGAATGTTCCGACCATCGGAACGCCACAAGATCTCCCTAAAAGAAAATGATCTGATGTAAGTGACTCTTCTCCATCTGTGTGTACATCGACGAATGACCCTGAATTGACGATGTGCTCTGCTTCCAAGAGGAGTGCGTGCAGAACTTCGTCTTCGAGTAACTTTTCGTTTAGGGTGCACGCCAACGCTTTTCTGTTGCCTCCAATAATCTACGTTTGCGAAGGCCTTTTCGCTAGCAACCGTAAAGACATGCGTCTCCCCCTTGTGAGATGATACGAAGCATCGTGGTACTCTCAAGTTTTTTAACAGCTGTATGTTGCTCAAGTAGATGTTCCGTGTTTGTTCATAATATGTCGTAATGAGCTTATCCCAGCCAACCCTACTTCGCCAGATGTCTTGGAGCAGCCTCTTCTCTTGTATCAGAACTGGCGACGATAGACCAGCGCTGAAGCTTCTTAAAACTGGTGGTCGATTTGATGCCCACCCTCGAAGTTCAAATCCGGTCTTTCGATAAATGAAGTCCACTTCCCTTGCAGTTTTAATGGCTGCCTCTTCTGACCTGAAACTATGGAGATAGTCATCCATGTAATGATTATGCTTAACTGCCTGGGCAGCCTCGGGAGACTCTTCCTCGTATTTGGCGGCGTTCTTATTTTTCACGAAGATTGCCGAGCTTGGTGAGCATGCTGCACCGAAAGTAACTGACGTCATGCGATATTCTTTCGGTGTTCCGCTGCGCTGGTCCCCTCTCCAAAGGAATCGAAGATTATCGCGATCATCCTGCCGGATCCTAATCTGTAGGGACATCTCTTTAATATCCGCGACTACGGCAATGGGATGTTGACGAAACCGCAACAAAACACCGAACAGCGACTGAAGCAAGTCTGGTCCCTGCAGAAGCACGTCGTTGAGACTTTTGCGGCTGAACTTCGCAGCAGCATCAAACACTAACCTCATCTTCTTCTTAGTTGGATGAGTTACCGCGAAGTGAGGCAGATACCATTTGCGCTCAGATGTGGAGCCAAACGGGACTTCTTCAGCATATCCACTATCTAAGAGGTGCTGGATCTGAACGGTGTACTCGTCTTTTAGGTTCCGGTCTTTGTCTAGCTTCCTTTCAATATTCTTGAGCCTGTTTTCCGCCGACTTGAAATTGTTCGGCATTGCTTCATCCTCGTTGCGCCATAAAAGTCCTGTTTCGAAGCGCCCATCCTGCAGCCTTCTTGTCGTTTTCTCCATTATAGCTAGCGCCTTTCCCTCTGCATCGATGCTTGGCCGACGTGGTTGGACACCCAAACATTCTATAGCGAAGTGGTCTTTTATAAGGCGTTCTAGATCGTCGTCGGACCCCGTCACGTGTGCGCAGGTAACGAAATTCAAAGGTTTCGTTGCTCCGCCATCAAAGCCGTGTAGCACCCATCCCAGGTGCGTCAGCGAAGCTACGGGTTGGTTTCTCTTTCCTTTACGCGTAGCCCGTGATACGATGAGTTGCCAGTTATCCTGACCGATTAACAGTTTAGGCGGTTCCTCTTCGTATATCAGCTGATCGACCATCTTACTAAGGTGCAGACATTCTTCAAGACGAGATCTATCAATACTTTGCGGCGTTAGACACAGGTCGTCTACGGTGCGCGCTCCATTAATCTTTTGCCTCTTCTGATGGTGGATGCCTCTGATCTTAAAATCGATCTTCATAGAATTCTCCTTTCCCATTGTTTTCCCCCCTACTGTTTGTAGGTATAGAGGTTCTTGAGGTACTTTTAGACCGACTTCCCTCACGACCGATGAATCTAAAAGTGTCACTGTAGATCCTTCATCAAGCAACGCCAACACTCGCACCGATCCCTTGGGTCCATACACTTCCACAGGAATCATCTTTAAATACGCTCTTGCATTCGTCAGAGCGTTGACTGGTTGAGTCGCATTATTTGTGATCTCTCTTTTCTCATCCTGCTTCTGCTCCAATGGCTTGTAGTTGTGAAGGAGATGGTGATGCCAGCGCTTGCACTCTTTGCACGGTGGCCTTTTGCAGCTCTCCTTACGATGACGTCCCATCAAGCATTTAAAACAAAATCTACTCTTAAGAGCGATCTCCCACCGCTCCTTGTTGGATGCATGCAGGAACTTCTTGCATTCGACCAAAGTATGGTCTTCGTGGCAGTGCGGGCACCCTGGCTTCTCTTCCCGTTGTTCCGTAGCAACATGCGCAGCATGCCTTACTTCCTTGAAGGGTTGCCTCTTCATTTGCACTGACTCCTGCAGCGCATATGGCCCACACCGATCTGCTTCACGGTTCAAAAATGCAGCTACTGTTGTAAGATCTGGATCTTCATCCTCGGCGGCGTAATCGAACCACCGATACCTCAGCACTGCAGGCAGCTTCTCCACTATGATCTTCATAATTTCTGGAGATTGTAGGTACTGAGGTTTTCTTAATCCCCGAACTGTCGCAACAATGTTGTTTACATGACTCGCAAACACGCAGACGTCACGCGCACTTTCGGTGATCTTCGCCAAGTTCCTCATCTTTTCCATTTCAGCGAGGACTAGGGCATCTGGCCTACCAAACCGCCGACGCAGGGCTTCCAATACTTCGTTCGGTAGGCACTCTGAATATAACAGGCTCTTTACAGCTTCCCTTGCAGTACCCTTAATGGCTCTTCTTAAACGCGCCATATTCTGTGAAGCTGAAAAGAGTGGAGATGTATCTTCATATACTGTTCTAAAGGCTAACCATTCACCACTGTTGCCATCGAAGTAAGGCAGCTCATGCATGTAGCTTGGAGGTGCTGCTGTTGACTTCGGTGCGGCATGAATGGCCTGGACGATTGCTTCCGCTAGCTCCTTATTTCCCGTAGACTGATATAGTGGTTCCTGTTTGACGGTCATTGAAGACGCTTGCGGGGGTGGCCCCTTCCCGGGCACTCCCCCGTGTCCCTTCCCGGACGCGAACTTCGTTTGATGCCCCTTCCCGGACATCGCTGTCACCGTCGTCTCCACCCAGTCCTGGACATCAACCTCTCGGTGTTGAGGTTCCTCTAA
This sequence comes from Mechanitis mazaeus, assembly GCA_959347395.1. Classification (NCBI taxonomy): domain Eukaryota; kingdom Metazoa; phylum Arthropoda; class Insecta; order Lepidoptera; family Nymphalidae; genus Mechanitis; species Mechanitis mazaeus. Next base: position 15,470,646 of record OY365743.1, read on the forward strand.
CTCGGAGTCTTCATCTTCATCGGCAACCTGCAACAAGTCTAACCTGGCTCTAGCAAGAGCGACCCCGGCTTGGGCCTCCTGCAGTTCGCGCTGTGCCAGCTCGGCTCGCGCCTCCAGCTCTATACGCCTTCTGGCTGCCACGCTCCGTAAGGACACTGAACGACTCTTCTTCGGAACAGTAGCATGCAACCTCGTGGACTCATCAGGCCTCGTAGTCTCGTCGGCGCTTGTGCCCACGTAACTCCTCGCACTGTTACCTCCTCTGTGACCAGCATCTGCAACAGGGACGGCAACAGCAACCGCGATAGCCCCACTTGGCCCCGTGGCCATAGTATCATCCTCGGGCATAGGCTGCGCCCTGGAGGTGGATCCCATCTGACTCCTGGTCACCGGCATGGTGATAAAGAGTCTTATTGCCACGTCACTTGTACTCACTTCACCGAATAAACCCAGGGATCCTGCTCGAAGGACCAGATGTTGGGGTGGTGCGCTATATCGAAAAATACTGGCGCCACCCTCGGGGGACGGACCTTATGGTGCCGCTGAGATAGCAAGTTGAAACAAGAAAGTCGTGAAACAGTATGGCTATCTCAGTCGGGCGCTGGTAGGTCCGTCTCTTAGGATCCTGGGTTCGGTGGAGGGGGTCGTGATTGAAAACACTGGAGTACGACGTGTAGACGCGATAGCGAACCAGCCAAAATAATATTTTCAATTCTTCTAGTTCCCTTTTCTTCAGAGTTCCTTTTTCTTGAGAGTTCTTCTTGTTCTTCTTAGCCGTCGGAAGTAATAATCAGTAGTGGCGCCCTACTGCCGGGTGTAGCACGTCACGTATACCGTAAAGAGAGCCGCGGTTTATAGACTCTTTTTACTAACATTTTTCACTATGGCTGGTCCGCTTTTTCGCTTATATTTATTTCTCTAGATCTTATACTTAAACATGTTGTACATCAAAATAAGCGTCTTAATAAAATCTATCTAAAGGTATATAATACAAAACGGTTATAATCATAAATCTAAAATAATACGTAAAAAACATGCAATATCATACAAAAAACGGTACTTTTAACAACCTAAAATTCGTTATTATGTCAAAACTATCCATCTCTCAACTATAATCTAAACATATTTATAATCAGTTTTAAGTGCTTTACTAAATTACAAAAGAAAAATAAAAGAAAATCTAATTATAATTTTCATACTAGACTCAAGTGCGAGACAGAGATGCCAACATCTTGCTATCTCTGTCATACCCATCAGTTTGACAATAGATTGCTGCCTAACGAGAGACTAATTCTATGACTATACATTACGAAGTGTGGGACAGAGATGCTAACATCTTATCATCTGATTTGTCGCCGACACTAGTCACACAAAAACTATTGGAATTGGTCCGACCCATTAGACTCTTTTTGAACCAATTCGGGGCCCTTCTAGAACTTGAAACATGATGGAATCGCGACGTGAAATAGGTTTTATATTTTGATAATTATACTATTTAAAAAGATGATGATTATTATTATAAAAAAGATACAAACAATAAGTTCCAAGAAAAACTAAAATTAAAAGTCGTTATTGAAGCCACTATCAAGATAGTAAATATCCCGTCACATTCATCAACACTGCAAAAAATACCTTGAACTTCGTCTACTACTATTTGAACTCATCAGTATATACTAATGAGTTTATACATTCGAGTTTTCAATACTAGAGATTAATTATATATCTACATAGACATCTTTTTTGTTGCGCATTATTTTAAATTGAAGTTCAATTTCAAAATTTGGCTTGAACTATCGTGGTGCTGCGATAACTAGTAGGGGGATACAATTACGCTGTGCTCGCAGCGTGACGGGAGCGGCCGCGCGCAGTGTTCTGTGACGACGCCGACGCTTCTTTGTTTTACGCTGGCGCCTGTGCTGTTGCACAAGGTGATCTAGGCCTCATTTACTGTGCAGCACGCCAGTTAGAAGAGCATTGGTGTAGCTATACTGTGTGGCCCGTGTCAAATTCACCAGATGGGACCATTACATGACCTATACTCGCGATATTTTCAAATGCCCCCTTTCAATAATTGCCTGAAATTAAGAAGTATAGCAGCACGACAGAACACAACAATCAGTTATGCATTCCTTGAGTTATTCTAATTTATGAATAAGTTTTCCTCTATTAATAAACTATATTAATGTATTGTATCACACGCTATACGTGTTTTGATATAATATCGCTACAGCAGAACAAAATTAAATGCAATGAATTATCTGTACATGCTAACATAATTTATTATTAGAAATTGTGTACGTACGTTATGGATTATAAATAAAGAGGAATTTGTACATAATCCTGAGATAATCTTAGCGAAAAAGAAAAGGACAAGATATAAAAAACTAATGCAGTTACTGAAAACACAGAGATGCAAACAAAATTTAAACTCGTTTTGTACTTACGCTTACTCTAAATCAGTTTCTAAGAAGTCGGTGATATTATAAACAGCTTTATCAAGCAAATTGTATATTAAGAATAAAATTTGCGAACCCTACGAAGTGCGAGCTGAAACTAAACAGAAACAAAAACATTCAGTTGTTTACAACAAGTTTACAGTTTACTTAAACGAACTGGAAATTGGGTTTGGAAATTTGATTGTTTATCTTGATTCATTGTCTTTGAAAATCAGATTCCTATAGAATGCTTCGTCGGTAACCATTTAATTGATACGTTATAAGTAAATAAAAAAAAAGTCAAATTTTGTCATATAGCTTTATATATATATGTATATATATGAATTATATATCCTATAACATTAAACTATGTATGTATATTAGTTTATTTGCGAACAATTCTGAACATATGACAAACAAACATCACTTTTTTCCAAGTGATTTATAAATCGCAGCAATAAATAATATATGCGGTCAAATTAGAACCAAAAACGTGGTACTAAAACATATATACATATACAGGTATATTACGTAACTGTTAACAATGAGATTATAAGAATTGTTCGCAAATAAACTAATATACATACATACATACAAACATAGTTTATTGTAATAGGATATATAATTCATAAGCTACCAATTTCCAATAAACAAATTTATACTGCTTTAAAAACATTACACCGATCTCCAGAACACCTGCAAAGAACGTTTCAGTTAAATCAAACGAAGTTCAAAACATACAGTTCGTTGAAGGAAGTTTTGCTCCACTAACCAATTACTCGAAATCCATATTACTATTGTTTTGTTAGCACTTCCCGCACCTTTGTTCACTTCACGAACGAGAGGAATAATGAAATATAACATTTTATAATCATATATCAAAGAAAATCTATTTAAACATATGTATAAAAGTAAATTTAACGAAATATGAGAATAAATTAAAATTAAGTTGTTGAATTCTCTCATTTCAAAAATACGTGATAGTGAGTCACTGTCTATTTTTAACCTGACATTACCTCTCACAATAATTTTAGTTTAGGAGTATAAGTTTCATCATTATCATCATTCAGCCGGGAATCGTTAACTGCTGGACATAGGCCTCCCTCATTGAGCGCCACAGGGACCGGTTCTGGGCCGCCCTCATCCATCGAACTCCGGTGATCCTCAAAAGGTTGTCCGTCCATCTTGTGGGGGGCCTGACTACGCTGCGTTTCCTGGTTTGTCGTCGCCACTCGAGAACTTTTCCGCCCCAAGGGCCATCAGTTCTACGAGCTATGTGCCCTGCCCACTTTAGTTTGTATAAATGATTTTATAACTTTACTTGTGCACTGTTGTTTTAATTCTAATTATTTTTGTGCATTCTCTCTTTGCTGGTTTGCTGGTAAAAATCTCTTCAGAGATAAGCTTGCCCTTTGCATATGTGTCTATAAATCTGTTCATTAATGTATATCGTTTACAATAAAGTCTTAAATAAACTAGGAGTGCGAATCAAACCTCAATTTTGACTCGCTGTTCTCGAAAAATCTAGGTATGTGTTAGAATATTGAGCGAAATGAGGTGCAAACAATACCGAAGTTTGGAAAAATTTGGAAATTTTCGGATATACCGTTTTTGATTGATGCTTACACAAAATATGCAGAAAAGCCTCTCATAGAGAGTTTCGCTCAATAAGATTTAACATATTCTATTTCTTATCTCAAAAGCAATAATACTTACTAGAAATAAACTGTAACTAAAATAAGAATATTTTAACTGGCAACTAACAGATCTATTTAAACCTACTATATTCAAATATGACATCCATCACTCCCTCCATTTTGACAATCTAAAGCACCATGTAGGTGTTGTCTGTACCATTCGTGGGCGCACCCTTCACCATGATCTGCGACGTTATCACACAACCTACAAGCTGATCGTAGGTGGTAGACATACCATAATTGAAATCTTGTAATATTTTGCAACCTCATACAGATTATTATAAATAATTATATTTATTGAGCGGAGCTCTCTTTGAATCATTTTTCTGCATCCTTTGTGCAAGCATCAATCAAAAACGGTATATCGAAAAAAAATCGAATTTTGCACACTGATAGACTGGTGGTGGTTTTAAAAACAAAATACAAAAAAGTAATAATGAGTCTCATCTTGAAAAATAGTTGAGGACAGAATGCGTCGACGTTTTTTAAATGCAACTTCGATGCTGTTTGCACCTCGCTTCGCTCAATATGCTTACACATACCGAGATTTTGCGAGCGCAGCGAGTCAACGTTGAGGTCTGGTTCGCGCTCCTAGTTATTTAGAAGAGCTAGCTAGGTCTCTGACAAACAAGTTATTCAATAGTAGTCAATACCATGTTATATTTAAATACAGTTACCGGAACTGAAATAAAGTATGAAGAATGTTTATAGGTACAGGATTCGTAAACTGAATTTCAGCGTCAAATATTCGATATTTGAAACACGACCTGTTTGAAATCCGAGCGGAGCGCGCGTTTTTCTAATTGAGCTGAAAATAGATGCGCGTGCGCCGCAAAAACTAAACGCCACCTGGACTAATGTAACCACATTATCATTAAACTTATGAAACAGTAACTCTAATGCATATTATTAAAATTGTAGAAATATTTTTAAGAAATCATTTTTTTAAGTATTGAATGTTGAAGACAAAAAAAACGAAATATTAATCATATTATTATTAAAATATATATAAGTAATATATCCTACAACTTCACAACATATGGTTTTACATCGGGGTGGAATAACTATATCCCTAAGTTTGCGCACCCCCAGTTCAAAACTAGAATTTTTCTCCTCTTGCGCGTATGTACCTATTTTCAGACCCATTTAACATTCATTAGTATTAAAAGATATATATTGAAAATTATTGCTCGTAAATCACGGGGTTGTTTTACAAATGGTTTTAAATTTATTTGAAAATGTCTTAACTAAACTGGATTACAAATATATGTTTAAAAATTTTATATTTTTTGTCGATTATCCTTCATTCTGTAAAGTGAAAATGTTTGAATATCTATCGATGTATGCAGAACAATTATATAATTATAGTAACAATGATTATTTATTACGTATTATGCAAAATTTTAATCTAGTTAATATCAATTATATACGCAAATTATAAGTACTTCACTTTTAATAATGCACCAGAAAACATAGGTTCCATTATACACCTTAAGACATTCAATATTTTTTATTCTATATAGTTATAGTATTTGAGGAATAAAAAAGATTATCTAAAAAAAATTCTATATATCACTCGATGCGGAATTTTATAATAAACAACCAATACTCATTACGAACCAAAATTGTCTCTAGAATTTATGAAAAAAGTAGAATTTAAAATATATAAATATCTGTTGAATCAACAAGTTTCACGACTCACTAGTAAGGATTTTGCAATTTGTCAAGTCAAGAAGGGTTACCAGTCGAATGTGCAAACTACCCCGTGGGGCTGTTGTGAGGGTAATAAGGTTTACCGTTGGTGATTAAGAGGGTAGTCCACTGCACGTGATTCAGCGTTGTCGTTAGCATAATGCGGGCAAGTCCCACATACCCATCAGAACATCCCCTGAGTTGTGGGGTAGTAATAAAGGCACAACCATACAAGGCTTTCCCAAGCAGGTTGCCTCGTGGGAACGAGCGTTCCCTGGCCGCGACCGCAAGCACCGACTAACAGACACCGCTACATTCCTCTTGCAACTTAGTTAATGTTTGAATGTACTTTAAAAGAAAAAAATTTTAAAAGAAAAAAAATTATGTTAGGGCATATATATTATTTTCATTATTTACTGATGTTTCGAATACCATCGTGTTTCCAAAGGACGAATGGTCATTCGATTGAGAAAATATGAGACCAGTCAACTCCGTCTTCGTCTTGCAAAAGTCGTCTTTCAGTTGATTAGGTTAATATTATATTAGACCATGACTCCTAAATTCCTCAATTTAATTGTGTTCAGTCGAATAAGTTTGAACAAAATCGGTCAAGTAATTCATTATCCTCACCATCGAACTTTGCCCCTTCATAACTTTTTAAAAAAAATCGACCAAACCTAAGACAAATTTTTTCGTACTTAGGAGGTCAAGATCTCTCAATAAGACTCTCATAAAGTTCATTACAAGTCAAGGTTATAAGTATAGTCTTTCTATGAGTTTTTCAAAAATCAACGGAAGAACGAAAACATAGCCAATATCATCAATAACTGATTTCGTATGATAGATAGCGAAGTACAGCCTTGTTAGTACCAATAGGAGTGTATCCTTTCACACGGCCGGGAATGTGTACAGGCACACCTGTGGGAGACCTCGCCGCGGACTCTCACACGAGGAAGCCCTTTGACAAACAATACCGCAATCGAAATGTAATGTTTTGAGGGTTACATTTCATAGCGGGAAAAATAAAAAAGTGTTAAAATTGTTTAATTAAAACAAACCTAATAATTCTCTGATAAGAACCACGTGTTTGACAAATTTCAACGGTTCATAACAATAATTTTAATAATAGAAATAAACAATTTGGTTGTCTTTGATATCTCGCCATCAAACCTATAGAATTTATTTATCATTTCTATAGTTATAAAGAATAGAGCGGTATTTCAATTACTATATATATTTGACCTCAACAATAATGAAGTCACTAATTATTTTAATGAAAGGAACATTGATATAATGTACTCAATGCCTTAACTAAAACATCCGTAATTTTTCATACAAAATTTAATTATTTATACCATAATTATGACGTCATAAGGGTTTATATCTTACTAGAGGCTTTCACGCGAAATTTCTCATTTATACGACAGATTTTTTAAGATTTTTGAAACCAATTTTTTTTATGATTTCATTTTCATTGTAAACTGCATGTCACTCTGCATTTGACGCCAAAATGGTGTTTTTTTTTTTTTATTTTTTATAAAATTTATAATTTTTTTTATATATGTCCTTTACTTTTAAATTACTTTTCAGAATGAAAATATAACTGAGGTTTTTATTTGCAGCTATCGTCCCATAATCATTGGGAAAAAATTAACTTACGATGCTAATATATAATATTAGCAGTTAGTTAGTATCTTATTAGTAATATTTTGTTATAAGTAATAAGTCGATTGGTATCTGAAAATATCTTTTAAAGAACTGCATAAATATTAATTATTTTATATAAATTCTGTCATGTTGTTTGAATATCAATGCCAGTAGAGACGGTTTCTTCGACCTTGTCTTAATAGCTCATTAGTTGCATGTAACGCGCCTATTGTACATTTGTCCGAAATATGTTATGAGAAAAGATAAAATAAACGATAATATGAATTCTTCACAAAATATTTATTATATTTTTATTGTTTCATAAAAGACATCTCAACTGTAGATGTGAGATAAAGATTAAAATTTTAAAATAAAATAATAAAAGATAAAATTAAAAGATATGTTGAAAGATTATGAAATATATATTTTTGTATGAAAACTTTCGTGATCCAGTATTAATATTAAATATAATTATCCGGCTGTACTCACGTCGCGAGTCCGCCATGCTCAGAGCTCATGAATAAGGACCCCGAATGGGTTCGAAGCTAGTCGGGCAAATTCCGATAATAATAACGTGAGTACAGTCGGATAATTATAGTTAATGTATTATATATATAGTTATTTTATAAAGTTTCTATAAAAGACTTATGCATAACAACTTACTATATGAAAAATATTGTAATATCTAACGATAATTAATGCAATCACTCTAAATCAAAATCATTCAAAGTCAATTATCTGGATCTATCTAATATCCTTCCGAGGATATCAAAGGAAACTCCAATCAGTCAACGTTCTAAATATACAGACGAGTTAGAACTGTACGTTCGTCGTACGTCCGGTGAGGTACGGGACTTCTTTCAAATTGCTAAATCTCTTTGAAGACTTACATGTGTAACATACAGATGAACTATGTGAACCATTGTCTTATAGGTCTAGCTATTTTTCTCTCTTATTTTCACCTTCTCTCTCTCTTTCCCTCTCTCTCTTTCTTTAGAGTTTTTTCACCTTTCTCTCTCGTAAGCTGTTTATCATCCTTAAGGGTATTTCCACAGTTTAATATATATATGCTTTAAAATGCAGAAAAAAACTATATGTAGCATTCTTAGAGATATTATTTCACCTCTTGTGAGCTAAGTACACTATTTTACTTTGTTAATTTAGTTTATTTCTACAGTTCAATATATATATAATTGATTAAGTCTGTTTAAATGTATATATATATATACATTTAAACAGACTTAATCAAAATTGTTTTACCTCAAATGCAGACTGGAAACTCTACGGTTCAGACAAAGTTATTTACAAAAAGATATTAAAGTATTACTGTTAGTTACGTTTAATTAAACAATATAATTCTCAAATATATCACAGAGATATTTGAACATAACTTACTTCTCAATTAATATTAACAATCAAAATATTTCACAATTTCTTTGACCCAACAGTTTACTGTTTTAAGTTCTGCGAAGGCGGAGAGTTGATGAGTTCAATTTGATAATATCTCTGTTTTAAAATTACGTAATACATAAATAAACGTTAATTATAAATATTATTTTTTATAAACCGTTGCGTAAAAAACCCATTTATGTATCCAGTAGATTTAAATGGCATGTGTTAAATAACTTTTTAACCAAATATGGTAAGTACTGCGTAATATTTTATGAAGAAATATTGACATTTAACAATGAGTTGGGACAATGGATTGCCCGCGAATCATCGCACGTACACAAAATTTTAAAAAGGAAAAACCTGTCAGCTTTGTTTTGATTATATCATTATTATATTTTTATATTTATTGCTTTCGGATAAAACAATATATACCTACTCGGAGGCAATATATACCTAGGTTTCGGTATATATTGCCTCGGAGGCAATATATACCTAGGTTTCGTTAATAGAAAACGTTGTTTTATCCGAAAGCAATAAATGTAAAAAAAAAAAAAGGTATATATTGCCTCCGAAACCCCCTGCATACTAAATTTCATGAAAATCGTTGGAGTTGTTTGAAGTTACATATTTCATAATAAGTCCGCCACAGTGTACAGCGGGTGCACCTAAGTGAAGCATTGTTGCTGAATGGGTTTCGCATACTTGTAAAATTAACACAATGAATAGTGGCTATAATCTTAAGCCTAATAAGAATCGTGCGTCGCGACTTCAAAGCGTTCCTCATGTTAACTCTATGGGACACAGTTTGACCATTTAATAAAAAACTACAATCACTACTGTCACCAAAAACTTCAGGACCTATAAGTCACTGTCTTTTACAACTCTGCCAAAGTTTGTCATCCTATCATTATACGTCTAGGAGGAGTATTAGTAACGAAACACTTTTGACTAGTTTATCTACACTTCGCTCAGCTCAATAACTCTATGTAAACAATAATTCTACATTTGCAGATATAAGTTAATATTATATTTTCAGTTTCGTAAACTTGATTGATTATATTTAATTGATTTAACTTCGATGCTGTTTCATAAATTTGGTTGTTAATCATATCATAAAAAACGACAGTATTAGATATTTTAATTGTACACATTCTTCTACACGCGGTGGTCGCGTATTTCCCACGGCCAGTGTCTACTTATAAGCGAATGAAATGTCGATACAACCAAAGATGGACCAAACTAGTTTCTTTTATGTTTCCTGTCTATTTAATTTGTTAAAAGTCTATATGAATAAGTCATCTATGGTGTTTTTATATTAACAATAATATTGCACTGATTTTATTAGGAGTTTCTTCAGTGAATTTGTTATCGAAAAGATATCTCATTCCAAATCGTGTTTATTAAATTAAAACTAGCCGTTACTCAGGACTCCACCCGCGAACGAATATTATATATATTTATTATTATTAAGTAAATTAAGTAAAATCAGAAGCTATGACAGATACCCTTTCTCATAAACCTATCATAATCAAAAAAAATTTTTTCAAAAATCCAATAAATTCAAATAAATTCGAAGATTATCCTCAGTCAAACAATCAAACATTCTTATCTTATGTATATGCACACGTATATTAATAATGTCTTTAAATTCTGTGACTTGATATAAAATGTTGTTCTCACCAGTGCTGTGTAGTGATGGGACTCGAGCCCTGCTTTTACTCGAGTGACTCGAGTCAGTTTGTCAAACTCGTACTCGAATGAAAAAAAAATTACTCGACTCTATGCACTCGAGTTACTGAATCAACTCGGCACTTCGAGTTGATTTTGTTGATTAGGTGTTTGAGTGTAGATAACTATAAGTATATAAGTAATTGCAATATGCAACTCACCTGACATTTTTTACTCGAGTGATTCGAAAAATCGAATATGTTTCGAGTGAGGTAGAAATGACTCGAGTCACGTCACTAGCTGTGTGAGCTCAGTCGACCTCGCAAGGCCGCATCCGTCGAGCGCATGGCCTCCGGACCTACAACTTTTTGTACACTTTTTTAACGCATTCCCGATATCTAGCGGTATTGCTTTCATGCCTTCATTACAAGGCCACTGATTACGTAATAAAAGAAATGTTGTATAGAAACTATGCGTTAGTATTAGTTTTAATTATTATTATCAAAAACTTATATTATACATGTAAAATATCTACGGTTGATTTTATAAAAGAAATATTTTTAAATATTTGTCAAATTGTCATTTTAATTTTAAATAAATATAGAACGAAAAAGTTTTTGACATAATTTAGGTAGAACTCCAATCTGCCTGAATGTCAAAAATATAAAAGTATTAATTTACGTATACGCCCTCTATTATCATTTGATAGTAAAAACGAACTAAAAGCCAACATTTCCCAGTCGTCGAAGCTGTCCCGTTCAGATTTATAACGTCTCAATAAACTCTCAGACTATTTATTATACAACCAGTATTACCGTATTACTATTATAACACGTAAGAGGTGTCATAATCATAGCATACTTAGTATCAAATCAATACAAATATAAACCGGAAGATTTTGTTTGTTCATATGTTTAAACGTGCATATCTTTAAAAGTACCGGATAGATTTGAAAACTGTTTCTGATTATGACAAGTTGATGAGGTCAATAGCATTACGCTACTGCTCTTAGTCATCGTTGTAGTAAATATAATTGAATGTTCGCGAGTGGCACCGCGAGAAATAACTAGTATTTATTTAAAGCTAAATTTATATCAGAATAATATTTTGGTTTCGTATAAAATTACTGTTCTATAGACATATCTCCTTATAATCTTTTATAACATTTTTATGGGACGCTAAAATATGTTTAAATTTACTTTAACTGCTTTATTTAATGCTACTAAAAAATAACAACCGGAGACGAGGGTCCATTAGCTGCAAAAACGACGCCATAAATTTATAACGGATTTTTTATAAGAATTCCTTAGTTAGTACTTACTTTGAAGCAAAAGAACATTAATTACATACTCTAAGCCTTACTCCAAATCTTTAAGAAAACCTTGTTATTATTCAATGATCTATTTCAAGTCCTGAAGTTTTTAATGTACAAATAATTAAATATATCTAAGGTAATAGTAAAAGATCCAAAGTCCAGTTCTCTTTAGGAAAATATCGAGCTAATCTCAATATTGTAAGATAAATGTGTCACCAACAATAACTAGTATGTTATCTGCACGCAGTGACGTAACAATACGTTGTCAATATTGTAAATGCTAAGGGCCCTCAGCCGATGGGGGCCCCATGTCTGGAAAAATAGCTAACATACGACGAATCCAATATTAATATTACAAGATTTGTTATTTTTTTACCTTTTATTTATTTAATTTATCAAAAAAAAAACAACATTGTTTAAGCTTATTTATATTAGGGAAGGGAGGGCCCCTTCCCATGAATGCCACGAGGTACGCTACTGTCTGCATACTTGTTTTATTAATTTCATCTAAATTTCAGACATCTCTATAATAAATGAACTTACGTCTCGGTCTATTAAATCCCAACACCGTTATGTGTAATCCAATCTAGTTTCAATTTCTAGTTTAGTTTTATATTTTGTAAGGAATTAGATTGTTCTGTACATATAAGAAAGTGTGAGGGAGTGGTAGAGAACTGATTTCTCATCTCTCTCTCTTTTATATCTCTAGAATTAAAAAAATGCAATCATTCAGAGAGATGTGTGACAGATTATAACTACTTTAACATTTACCTTATTTTAAAGACTAAACTACTAAAAACAAAATAAGGCTTTAGTCAAATGAAAAGATTAAAAATGTTTGAGACATATTCCAAGACAGCCTTTAAGAGACTTTGTTTGACATTATCCTTTGAAGCACCAGAATTAAATGTAACATCTGCAACAATTAATGTATATGTTTGTTTATTATAAGTATTATTTAATTGTATATAAAATTTATTTATTTAGTATAAAATGTTTAGAATGCACACCAGGCATTAGGTATATCCATTGTATTCATTATCATTATATAATAAATGAAATAAATAAATCAGATTTGAATATACTTATAAAATCAGACGCAAAGCCCAGACAGATAAAGTATGACGTGAGAATATGATAGATTTGCGCAATTATAATTTGCTAACATCACCGAGGAAAACCAAATCGCAATATTATATCAAATGAGAGCGGTCATCATGTCCGCTCCCATTTGATCATTTCACCATTTCAATATCAAAATCAATTTTTACGTAAGACTCGTTATACATAGTTATGCAAAATTTATATTACTACAACATTTTGATAGTAAGAAAACCTTTTTATTTGTCTACTTAGTCATATTGTCTTATAATAGCTGAATTCAATATAAAATAAATGCAACTAATCATATGATTAAGGCTTCATCATCTCGTAAAGTAATATTACAGTAATCTTACTTTCTTTCAAACCAAACCATCTGTAAAACAGTATCGAAACTCAAATATCTGCCATTCACTTTCTTTTTGAGGTGTCACTTTTTTTTTTTTTTTTTTTTTTTTTTACTGATATACTTTATTCATGTAACTATGCAGCTTGTTTTGTGTTTCTGTTCAGTTTTTAAAGCTTTTTTGAATAGTTTTAAAAATATATTGGTATTATTCTTAGGTTTTTGAATTAAATGCTTATAAATTGGAAAGAATATATGAATTATTTTATATCTGCCATTAAAAATAATGTTCTTAAAGGATCACATGTTTTACCGAAGTTATTCTTAAAAAAACAACATGGCGTTTATATGAAAGTTAAAACAAAAATACAAATACTTTTATTACATTTATAACCATATAATTAATACAAACAAAATAAGAACCGTCGACGACTGTTGTAGTATTAACTGTTCTACACTCGTCAAACTTTCAATGCTTTTTTCTAAACTCTGTTCAATTATGTTAGTTTTAAGAGTTCATAGTAATCCACCTGGTTATCTTAAATAAGCAACGTGTCAAATGTAATACTACACGTTGTGAGCTCATATTATCTCATCATATGATGTGTGGGAGCAGTGTCAGGTTTGACTCCCGGTAATCGTATCGGCGATTGCGCCATCTCCATTGTGTAACTTATCTTTTTTATTGTCTTACTAGAGTCTTTACATAAACAGGTGTCATGGTATATAAGAATAATGTCTCAATGTATTAGCTACTAACGTTACGTATTAAAGTAGAACTTGTAGTAGAATATTATAAGTAACAGTAGCACAAATGACAGCTTTCATGAGTCTTTATTTAACACGCTATTATTTTCTAGTTGCTTTTTATAATCAATTTCCATATACAAACAATCAGAAACCGACCATTATATTATCTATTTAAAAGCGAATAACACTCATTCATCACGAAATCATTGTATCTAGGAGAAGTGCGATAAGAAAATTTTAAAAATTCCATTCAGAAAAGTGTGAAATAAGTTTTGTAATTTTGTATGAAACTTCGTAATATTTTACGTTTGACACATGAAATTCTAGATTAAAATTTTTATGTTTGTAAAAAATAAAAATCCTATTAATGGCTTTACATTTGCATTCTTATGATGGCTAGCAATTATTTTAAAAGTAGTAGTGGTTTGTAAAGTAATACAATAAAAAATATATTCTTTATTAGTTTAATTCACATTAAAAAGTATATAGTGGTGACGATACGTGGCTTAATTTGTTATAATTGGAAACCTCTCTACACCCTCGAGATAATTATTCTATAACATTTATGTGGCAATGGCTTAACCTCTTAAGTATCGTATCAACAGCTGTAACAAAAACAACATCGTGGGCGCCACCCACTGGAACATCAGTTCCGTTAGATACTTTAAAAATATCCGAATATATGCTTCTTAAAATGTACCATTTAAGTTATAAAATGGTTATTACAACAAGAAATTATGTAATGGTGATAAAGTTCGTCAAAAAGAAAGATGTTGTATTTCAATTATACTATTTTTCGGATATAATTCGCGTTTATTATTACATTTTTATATTTAACCCGACGTTTCGGATGCTTTGCAGCAAACGTGTTAAGACACCATCACCTCGTCGTACCGTCGTTGAAATGTGTAGTACTCGTGTAAATCTTAAAAAATATTAAGACGTAGTATCTTTGTGAAAATATTAATAAAACATATAATATTAAAGAAATATAATATGAAAAATTTATCGATTCGGTCAGGATTAGAATATACTGTACCTCAATTGGTATAGCGATGGCACAGGTCGCCGTTTCGAATCCTGAATTATAATTATATTATAATTATAATCCGAATTTTTTAATCTATATTTCTATAAAATTTAATAAGTTGACATGGTTAAATATGTTAAAAGTCAACTTTAAGTATAGTTTTAAGTATTTTGTTTCAATAGTTTGTAAAAATAAAGTCTTTTAAACCAAATTTATAATATTATGTTTAATTTATTATATTTTTAACAAGGTTAATAGATAATTATAGTTGAAACAAATCTATCACTCCCACAGACCAGCTGGTTGAAATTTCGTAAAGCCCTACTTGGTATAAAAAGACAACCTTGTAGGTACATTATAAACCCACACATATATATATGGTAAATTATGCATGTGTGTAAACAATAACAAAATCATTCCTATAGCCAAGACCACCACGAAAGCAAACAATATTTCAAAGCGTTTGTACAACATGCATCATATGCAAAACTAATTGACCGTACGACGTAACAGATTTGTTTGATGTTTAACATACTAAAACTGAATGCTGAGTTAATAAATGATTAATTATTATAATAATATTTCAATAATTGGTGTAGAAAGAGACCCATTTAATATTAGTTTCAAAAGTATCATGTATTTTGTGTCGTATTACACATTTGAGCGAAGCTCTCTAAGAGAGACTTTTTTTGCATCTTTTGTGCATGCATCAATCAAAAACGGTAGATCCGAAAGTTTCCAAATTTTGCACACTGATAGACAACAGTCTGGTGATGGTTTTAAATTAAAAACAAAATAAAGAAATAATGTGTCTCATCTTGAAAAATAGTTGAGCATAGAATGCGTTGACGTTTTGTAAATGTAACTTCGGTGCTATTTGCACCTCGCTTCGCTGATTATGCTAACATACTGAGATTTTGCTAGCGCGACGAGTTAAAATTAAGGTCCGGTTCGTGCTCCTAGCTTCATTTTGTATTGAAGGATATGTTTTATATAGACATCTCGATCAATCAGAAGGTAGTCAATGAAAAAACGTGACGTCAGCATTATTGATTACTTTTCTTCTTGTTCCTTCTGTTAATCCATAATATTCTCCTCTATTCTTAACTAACAATGTCGCCTTGTTATATGAGCTGGATCACCTCACTGACATAGTAACTGTAGAAATCGTATAATGATTTGATAATAATTGAAATATTTTGAACTTATAACTAAGTTTGTTTAACAATACTTTTATAAAATTACTTTTTTTTACAAAATACAATCACAATGTAAAAAGCCAATGCAAACGTTTATTTTGAAATAATTTACCAAGCAGTAAATAGTCATAAATTATAATTATAACATGTAAATAATTAAATTTGTAGATTAATTTTGTCTGTTCATCTTTACGTATAAGAAAAATCTAATTAGTATGTTTTTATTTTGTTACTTACATCCTGTAATGTTTATTGTCTTACTTTCAGTCATTTTCTGCGTTTTGAGTAAAATAACATTATGTTTTTTTTTATTTCTCTATATTTTTTATGTATTTCTACTCACTGTCGTTTTTTATACTGTTTTGTTATTTTTGTTATTTTTTATTATTGTTTTGTGTTTTGTTTTTTTTTTGTATTCTATTTGCACCCATACATTTTGTTTTTTTTTTATTTAACTTTAAGGGCTTGCTGGTAGAGAATGCCTGTGGCATTATGCTTGCCTTTGCATTTTTAGTGCATAAATAAATAAATAATTTTTATTTTTTTTTTCTCTTTTTTTAATAGAAGAGGAGGGCAAACGAGCGTGCGGGTCACAGGTGTTATGTGATCACCGCCGCCCACGAACTCTTGCAACATCCGAAGATACACAACACACACACACACACACACACACAACACACGAGCGTTGCCAGCCTTGGAGGTAGGAGTAAACGTCTTTTTTGAAGGCACCCATATCGTATCGATCTGGAAGCACCGCCGAAGGAGCTTCACTCCACATCTTAGTGGTTCGTGAAAAAAAAGTCCTTCTCTCTACAAAATGTATTTAACTTATTCAACTTTAAAGCTACATAAACTAACTATTAAGTTCAAAAGGCACCGCATGGTGTAATGTTTTTAAGCATGACTAGAACAAACACACAGGAGACGGGAGTGCGAACTTGACATTGCAGACAGGATGCTGCGCCTGCGCCGGAAATGACAAAGGGTTACAATGTTTCGGGGAAGAAATTTATGCTCCGTTTAAAATAGACCAGTGGGAGAGCAAGACTGGAATGACTGGTAAACTGGTGAACATATAGCTATGACCGTTGTTGTGATTTGTAACTCGAAGAATTGACAGCATCGGCAAAATTATAATCATTTAATTTTTACAATATTCCTAGTTTTTACTAGATATTTTTATCTTGTTTTGTTTATTAAATTACTTATGAATATACCTCATATTTTGTAACAATAAATACTTTTAAGTAACTTATTTGATATGAATTATCAACTGTCCTGTGTAAACGAAGCACAGGCATCAAACGCGTCGTAAATACGATCTAATTTTGTAGCCACCACCTATTTGTTTGTGAAAAGTTACGACATTGAAATCCGTATGGTCGCTGCGTCAAAGTAAACATCGTTTCAGATTGAAAAAAGAGCTTTCACATAAAGTATAATTTACTCAAAATAATATAGACAGTCTTATTAAAGACTTATTGAAATAATTTTTTTTCAATATTATTTATTCGCGCCAGACATGGCGGAATAATATGGCGGTCATCATTTAGACTCGTGGTACAGGGCACATTATCAGTGTGCTAAAACAATAGCATAGACAATTTCTTGTATGTAAATATTCGTGATCCATGATTACTATTAAATATAATTATTAGACTGTAGTCACGTTATTACTATTGAGTTCACTTCGCGATTCAGCCATGTTCAGAGCTCATGAATGAGAACCCCGAATGGATTCAAAACTAGTCGGGCAAATTCCGATAATAATAACGTGAGTACAGTCGGATAATTATATTTAATAGTAACATAGACGCTGTAACACTTCGCGTCTATACAGCCTATATATAACCACAATCTAACCTCTATAACAAACACTCACCATCCACAACAAAACAAACCAAATGACCAAGTTTGTGCCTCCAGAAAAATCGACCTTCAGCCTCTCCATACAAAAACGACCGTCCACTTGCCGCCATTACAAATCAGCTGACGTCACAGCGCATAACCTGATGCTAAGTAATCAATTGACGAACTTATTTTTGTTGTCACGACAACAATTTCTGCGACATATATTTTTATTACAATTTATACTACTGCAAATTATTTAATTAAACAATAATTTATACGATTTACTAACAACTTCAACTAGGCAAATAACATCGCATTGTTGAGAAGCCATTAGTGATGTACTCGTATATATTTTTTAGAGTCAATACTACTAAGTCAATTTTTAAATCTAATGAATTCTTAAAATATAGTGGCACCATTTCTCAAAACATCACTTAATCCAAATCTGCAGCCGCAAAAAACACAATAAGTATAATTCTTCTTATCCACAGATGCCGGAGATCCGGAGCGACATCTGTTCGATCTTCCCACAGTTAATTTTTTCTTTATCTAACATTCGGAAGTATTTTACCATTTGATATTAGAATACTTTTAGTTAAGAATAAAAAAATATTTTTTATTTGTAATTGAAAAATTAAAATTTAAGAGTTTTTGTTCTTAACAAAGTCTTTAATTATAAAAAAAATAATTATCTAAGTACATTCTGTAAAAATACGTATGAAATACTCATTCGCTATTTGTATAGTTTATTTAGTGCCTAGATTTCTTGTATATACTATGTAAGTATACTATAATTTGTTACATATAACAATACTTACATCAGACGTCATTGTGATACTATCAATGAATAACAAAGTTTAGAACAAAACCGCAGAATACGTCAATGTAGGCGTGACGTGCGATTCAACAAGTTTAAAATAGTCCACGCCAAAATATTATTTATAGTGTATATAATAAGTTTCAAAATCGTTAGTATAAACAGACAGTGATTTATGAAGACACCCGGAGACAGGTGGCAAATCTCCAGTTCCCACACCTTACAATGGGTATTTTTTAATATCAAGTGGCATCAGATCAGTCTCACAATAAAGAAGTTGTAGAGATGGGAATCGTATATTATAATCGATAATTAGTTTAATGACAGAATGAGTGATGTTTAAAATTATCTATAAATATCTTTAACCATGTGCTTTTGAAATTTCATCGACAATTGACATTGATATAGTGTCATCATATTTATTTGTAATATTAATCATAATGAGTTAATTTTCCTTATTATAAAAACATGTTTAAAAATTGTACTTTAATTTAATTTACCTATAGATGAGAGCTTGAAATTATAAAATATCAATTAGAATAATTTATTTTTAAATAAGCAATTTTATAGTGTTATTTATCAATACGATTTGTGATTTATGTGGAATTATACAAATATTTGGAATTTAATAAAAAAATAATCGATATATATTGTTCGGGACATCACTAAATAACTACGATAGACTTCCGTTCTCTCAATTATTACGCCAGTTGGTATTTAACCAAATCAGCATCATACGTGTGACAAACAATACAGAGAAAGTAAGTTACGTGAAATTATTAACTAATTTCATCAGGAAACTCAAAAGTGAGAAAAGGAAATGAATCTTAAAACATAGTTTATGAGAATTAGCATGATTTGTCAAGGAACCTTATACGAAAAAAATAAACCTAAAAGTACATTGTATCAAGCTACTGATATATATTATATATGTTCTTAGTTCCGATCCGTTTATTGAAATTGAAATCTAATTATATAATTTCCCTATTCTGTCAGTTCGTTTGTCTGTGGTGTCGCGTCACCGAAACTCAACGAAACTTCGTTGCGACACGTGTAATACGTTAATAGCAAGCTCTTGATGAGAGGAGTTGAATAGTAACAATTTGAACCTCCACCGATAACGGGAAATGGGTCGCCAAGAGTAAAAAAAAATTATGAACGTATCTCAAACAACTGAAGTAGAGGTTTTGGAATACATTCATCTCATAAATACACCAGTTTCTAGAATCCTGATGTGTTAGAATCGGGCCACATAGCTCTTACTTTATAAAATTATAATTATTCACTTAAATTAGTATTTTTAAGATAATCCTAGATACAAACCTGTCCCACGCAGACAGTCCAACTCTTAAGAAGGTCTAGAAGTAAATAAATGTATTATAAATCACAAACACAAAACTCCACTTACCTGGTGCACACCTGGTACCATTGCGATTACCTGGTACCACAACTCTGTTCACACGCGATCTTACTGAAATACGACGAAGTTCGGCTAATTGTGTACTTTAGTGCAATGCTACGAACTGTGAGATTCATTCAAGGCTAAATAGAAGGTAAATAAATGTGTATTGTATTATTATTTCCAACTATTCTGTAAAATTATAAACAATAGACTTCAGAATTTTAATTACACACCTACACAATAGATACTATAATATATAGATAAAAATATCTCAATTATTTCGTTCCAATCTCTATGATACAGATATCATTATATTGATCAGATGATCAGATCTGATCAGATGTGATTATATCAAAAATTACTTAAACTATTTATCAATCTATCTTCCTCGCAAAAGTGAGTGTTTTCTTAATTTAATATATTATAAATTTGTTGCACAATAATATAATTGTAGGTGGATATTGCTTTACCTTATGTATTACTTATTTCTTATCTAACACAAGAAACATATCTATTTTACAATCCTTTATTAAGTTTCATGGAAATTTCAAAAGAAATCTTACAATATGTAATATATATTAAATTAAAAACATATAACTCAAGGTTGTTGTACTCCATGCGAAGAAAATGTTCGTTATTTTATTTGTATTTACTTACTAAATAATTAAATATAAATACACCAATCTAAAGGGTTAAACGAATAACTGTGCCTAATTAGGAACACGAAGGTGACCTCATCAGAATAGGTCTTCAGACTCAATCTAGGCATTACTAAACAATAGGGCATTACCAGATGACTCAGCTCAGCGTGATTACCCACGTTGTTAACACCATCTCACGATCAAATAAATAACTTACTATTTAGCAGTTACAAACTTTGATTAGAAAAATGTTTAAATAGGATGGAATGTCTCGAACAAACATACAAAAGAAAATAAGATGATAAATTGGCTTACAATAGTAAGTTCTTAGTGTCAATTATTACAAAATATCTATTTGAATTAACACGAATTGATCTACTTTTCGGTGTAACAATTAGAGATTAGAGTGTATAATTGATTTTATTGTTACAATATTTACCAAATATTTTATAATATTTGGGTATAAATCTAGTATCTTTGATATTAATACAATTTGGTATAAATAAACCTCCTGTGTGTTTAGAAATCTGTGACATGTCATCGAAAACACGTGAATAATGACGTATTTTATTTAAACAGTAGTAAACTAAAGTAAATGAACGTAAAAAATGTCATACTTTATTGTTTTATGCAAAAAAATAGTGGCTTTCTTTGCGTCATCTTACTCATAGGTTATATTTATTTATTTATTTAAAACTTTATTGCAATCATACAAACTAGGGAACAAAGGACGAACTTAATGCCTATTGGCATTTTCCACCAGTCAACCTTTGATGACGTAGAGAAGTTGCGGTAGGTACTTGAATTTAAAAATTTATAGTAATATACATATTTATATAACTATATAAAAACATAATATAAGTATACATAAAAACTAATAGGTACATATAATAAATAAATAAAAATACATAACTTACTATTGTTATTATAAAATTACTCAGACAAATAATGGTCACGCAAGAGTATGGAGAGAACGCAGCCGTTGAAAATGATTTTTTTTCATTATCTAATCAATTCTACAAATAAATAGAATCGATTTGAAAAGAAAAAAGGGTAATTTAAATCTTAATACTATTTAAATAATTGCATGCTGTCTTATATTTTTATACAATCTATAAACTATTTCATGAAAGTTTTTTCTAAACTTATTATTTCACTGTAATGAATAAAGATCATTAACTTAAAATAATAATCTTAATAAAATCGAGTTAAAAATAAAAAAAACATTCGATTATCAATATAATTTCAACATCATGCTATTCTTTCGATTCATTCAAATCGATTTATTTCAATAAGTACCACCTCCCTATAAGTGACAATCTTTTAGGTAAATGTGAATGTTCCGCGTATGAGGCTATATTTAACAAAGTGTAAGCAGCGTGTGCGAGTTACATGTGTATTACTCGGTTGCGTTTATGAACGACGTAAATTAGTTTTATTAGGTTGGTTGAACATTTGCGCAGTTAAGATAAACCAATCAAATTTTAAATGTAATTTTTATTATGTGGATATAAATATTGTATTATCTATCCAAATTATTGTTTAAAATTTTATTTTTGTTCATGTTTAATTCCGACAAAACAGGGGATACTAGGTAGTTGGCATTGGATAAGAAAATTAATTCACCCTAAGGCACCACCGCCGTGGCGTTTCCAGACAGCTGCTGCACTTATCTTGACATGACTACAAAATCAGGTCAATAGAGTCTGTTACTAAGTAGTTACTATGTTGTCACGGTGAGTACTAACGCGATCCCGTGACGTCCCACTAAGGCGATGAGGACAACCGTTGGTTTTTTAGTGAGTAGCCTTAAAAATGGCAGCGTCTTCTATGCCGCCGGGTAGTCCCACATAACCCCCCGGCCATCACCTTCTTGGTCGACGGGGTGTCCGTAACGGATTTTTCAAACGAACAAAAAAAACAGAAAAAAAAGAAAAGAAAGTAGTTATTATGTCAGATTTTTTTAAATTCTACTACTTCTTTTAAGAAGTTTAAGAAGAAGCAGAATTTAAAAAGAACAGTGAGTGAAACAAGATGATAAAGAATCAATTGATAGGATTGGCATTGAAAATCTCTCGTTACTAGCTATGTGATGAATGTACTATGAATGTAATGATGTGGAATGCTTTGAACATTAATGAACCAACAAAAGTTAAAATTAACTCTGAACGGTCCAAGTTCATGTAAAAGATCATCTCGAAGAGAAACGGAGTCCAAGGTATCTATCTATCTAAGAAGAAAAAACTTTCGTCGGTCATTTTCTGAAAATAATTTAAAAAATAAATAAAATAATAATAAAAAGAACAAGAAAAATAAGAAAATATTACCTTATATTTATATGTAGAAATTGTAGCATACACTAAGATCAAATAATTAATTCAAAAAGTAGCAAACGACTAAGAGTACCCATACATTTGTAATAAAATACTATTGAGTTCAAACGGTTTCCGGACGGGGAGTCATCACGTCACACGCTGAACTAAGAATGAAACGTATTCATTCTCCTGAGTTCAACTTTAAAGTCCCATGAGTTATATTGTTAGTAATATATTTTTAAAATTTTGTTTAATTTTCTTAGTCTTTTTATATTATTAATAAAAAAATAGTAAGGTTTTTCACTGTCATATATATTTTTTAATTCACAATTTTTTTTTTCACTTCACTGAAATGAAAAAAAAAAATAATAAAATGCAGAAGTGGCTGGAAGCAGCTAGATTTTAAAGCACTATTTTTTTTAGTCTATCGTACATTAATTAACGCAATTTCAATACTTTGCTATCTTCCTTTTAATAGGCACTTTTCTAATACTATTGATTTTGGTTATAACCTGTAGGTAACCAAACCAAACCTCTTTATATTGACGAACAGGAAAAAAATCGACATTCAGTTTATGACACAAATCTCAAATTATAATTTTAAATTGTTTCTTTGTTTTTCTTTGTTGGTTCTCACATCACGCAAATATTGAATTGAATACTGGAATGAATTGAATTGAATTTGGTGTAGTTATGTCATTTATTCCACAAAATTGTCTTATTAATACTTTACGATTTAAAAGTAATTTGTTGACAAAACATTTTGTATGTCATAGCTAAGTCCAAAAAAGATTTAAAAAGATATTGAAAAGACCTGAGAAGTCAGAAGAAGCATTACAAAATATTAATAACATTATCACTTATATTTATGTATTTTTTTTATTCGAAGAAGTCACATGTAACATCTAATTATTGATATCTGACAATTATTAAGTGCCTAATTTATTCTCAAGTGGATAAACTTGTGTAATTCGCGCTTCTTCACTTGACGGCAATTTAAGTAATTGGGTAATTTGTCTTTAATGATGAAAAATAACTGCGATCTACAAAAAACCCGGTTTTGGAGGTTCATGTCGCGCTAGAGTAGTTACTGTGTCAACCACTTATTCTTAAAAAAATTGGCTGAACTAATAGGGCTATGGCTTTCTGATCAAAGGTATATAGCTATATTCTACAGGTTTACAAACTGTCCACTGTTCAGTTAACTGTTACGTGCAAAGTAAAATATAAATTTTTTATATGTTCTTTTTTAAACTAAATGTAAATTTTCATATGCCTATTTTTTGTTTTAAAGTAGTTATCCTATACCTATACTCTTTTATTTATTATATAAATTATCAAGCACTGTGTAAATTATCTAGTTAGAAATCATACACGGGTTCAGATGAGTATGAGAGAGATGTTCAATAGATTCTGGTACTGATCCAGATGTAGTAACGACTTTAGGGAATTATCGTTGGGTGGAAAAGGGACACCTTTGATACCTTCTGTAGATATACAGATGTTATGGCGCTGAGTCAAGCGAAGCTCTTCACCGGTCAACTCGATCAAATTTTGTCCGCTATCTGCTCCTACATCGTTTATTTATTTATTTATTTATTTATTTATTTATTGTTCCAACATAAAAATGTTACAATGGGTGGACTTAATGCTAAATAGCATTCTCTAACAGTCAACCTTGGGGATGTGCAGAGACTTTAAAAGCGGTGCAATAAAGAGCGCAAAGTTTTGAAAGGTTTGTAGGAAGTAATTATAAATATATAACATATAAGTAGTGGGAAAAATGTAAGCACAAAGAAGAAAAATAATAATAATAAAGAACTATAATAGATATATTCATAAGAAATATTGTTAGTAATACATTCTAACCTAAAAGTTTGTTCAAGAAGTGGCTATAAATTTTTTTTTTGAAAATAGGCCTTGTCCGTGATTTCCTGATGTCATTGGGGAGAGAATTCCAAAGTCGAATACACTGGAACGTGAAAGAATGGGATATAAAACCAGAGCGGTGCATAGGGAAAGCAAGGCGGAGAAAATTAGAAGAACGAAAAGACTTACCGTGAGAATCACTGAGGTATTGAAAATTACTTTTAAGGTAATCAGGGGAAAGAGGATTAAATAATATAGAAAAAAGAGAATTAAGTAAATGTGACTGTCTACGTTCACGAATTGGGAGCCATTTGAGCTGGCGGCGATAAACAGAAATATGGTCAAATTTACGGAGACAGAAGATGAATCGTATTGTATAATTAATAAGACGATCTAGTTTATTGAGAAGCTCCTCACTTATGTCAGAGTAGCGCACATCAGCGTAATCAATAATAGGAAGAACAAGGGTTTCGATGAGATACTTTTTTGTAGTGATGGGTAAGAAATTTTTGAGACGGTGTAAGGATCGCAACACTGCAAAGACCGACCGACTAACCTCGTTAACTTGTGTTGACCAGAAAAAAGTAGAGTCTAAATGGATGCCGAGGTTCTTCACCGTTGATGAATAAGGTATGATAATAGTACCAAGAATTACAGGGTGAACCAAGTTTAAGTCAATTTTACTTAATAGGCGAGAGCTACCGAAAATAATTGATTGACATTTGGACACATTGATGCAAATCCCAAATTTCTCGGACCATGAGTATATATTACGTAGGTTATCGTTTATGTTTTTCACTCCATTCTCAATATCAGAAATTTTGACCTGTGTGTAGATTTGCAGGTCATCCGCGTACAAGTGGTAAGAGCAGTCAAGAGAAGTGACAATAAGATTGATAAAGATGGAAAAAAGTAATGGGGATAGAATGCCACCTTGTGGAACACCCGACTTTAATTCACACCAATTGGAAACCACACCGTTTACCCTAACGGCTTGCTGGCGGCCACGAAGGTAACTAGAAAACCAATCCAATGCTGTGGATGACACTTTGTTGTGCTTAAGAGCGGCAAGGAGAATATCGTGGTCTACCATGTTGAAAGCGTTAGAGAAATCGACCAAAACTAAGATGGTGACCAGTCTATTCTCCATGCCATATCGAATATCTTCAGTGACTTTGAGAAGGGCGGAAGTGGTACTATGACCCGGATTGAAACCTGATTGAAAAGGGGTTAAAAGTTTATTAGAGTAAAAAAAGGAGGCTAACTGTTTGTGAACAGTAGCTTCAAGAATTTTAGACATAAAAGGCAGAATTGAAATGGGTCTGAAATGTTTTAATTGAACAGGATTGGCTGTTTTAGGGAGAGGAGTTATATAAGCTTTTCGCCAAATAGAAGGGAAACAACCTGTCAGTAAAGAAAAATTTACGATGTTAGTGATGATAGGTGCCAGAGAGCTGAGAATAGGTAAAATCATTCCTCTACTCACATCATCAAAGCCAACTGCTTTTGACTTAAGAGAAGATATAGTTTTACTGATATCATCCACAGAAACTGAAGAGAAATAAAAAGGATCGATAGAAGCTTGAGGCATGGAAGCAATTTCAGAAATAGTGTTGGACTTAATGAGGGCACAAAGAGAATTACAGGAAGAAAAGTATATATTTAACTCATCAAGGGTGAAAGAGCCAGAGGTGAAATTAGAAGAACCTTTACCTATACCGAGAGAGTGGAAAAACTTCCATATTTCAGCTGAGGAAGAATTGTAAATACTACCGATAATATAACGTCGCTTGGCTGCTCTAACCATTTGATTGCATCTATTGCGAGCTGCTTTATAAAGGTTCCAGTTATCGTCACATCTGTAACGTTTAAAGCGACGAAATAATCTGTCACGGCGTGTCATTGCCATTCTGACACCACGGGTAATCCACGGAGCTGGCAGACGATTAAGTTTGACTGGTTTGAGCGGCGCATGCTTATTAAACAGATTTAAGATAATATTATTTAATATAGAGACCTTGTCATCAGCTGTTGGCGCAGCTGCGATAAGCGAATAGTCAATGCTTTGAGCATCAGTTTGTAAAGAAGGTAGGTCGATCCTAGCAAAATTAGGCAACCAAACAATTTTATTTTTAAGCTTGGGTGGTTTAACTTTGTAGGCGAGATAGATTAAATCATATCTAGAAAACCCCGGAGCATGTAGTTGGCCATGTGTAATGACATGATCAATGGAGGAGGTGAAAATTAAATCGAGGCATGTATCGTTTGTGTTAATATTATGATGAGTAGGGTGTGAGGAAATAAGAGACATATTGAGAGAATTTAATAATTTGATTAGATTTACTGATTTTATTGAGTTTCTGCAGATATCAGTATTAAAATCACCCAAAATTATGTGATGTGAGTACTCCGAGCAACATGATTCCAGAATATTCTCAAGACTGGAGAAATAATCAGTGGATGGTGGACAGTAAACGACTCCAAGAAGGACTTTGACCCCTCCCAGAACAACATCAAGAATAATGTACTCGCTCGTTGCAGAGTATAGATTCGGCGATAAAGCAAGAATACTGTGAGGGATATCATTACGTAAATATATAGCAACACCACCTCCACCTTTTCCAACTCGGTCATTCCTAATCATGACATACCCCGGTAAGGAGTAAGACACGGAGTTAAGAGATGGCTTAAGCCAGCTCTCAGAGATGAGGATGGCGTGTATAAACGAGGTAGTTTGAAAAGCATCTTGCAGATCAGTGAAATGTGAGGGGATACTTTGGGCATTTAAGTGGCAGACGTTAAAAGAGTTAGGCAAACCCCCAAATGCGCCACTCAGAGATTCGGCAAGAGTAAAAGGTTCACTAATTGAGACGACACTCGATTGTGAGAGACGATTCTCACAAGTCGAAAGTACTGAATCATTATTAGACATACTTATATGTGTAATATAATAATAATAATAAGATATGAAAAGAAAAGATAATAAGAAAATGTAATATAAATAAAAATTAAATATATAAATTTATGATATAAAATATTTTAATTAAAATGTTCTGACTGCACGTCCCGCCAGTATGAAAAAGTAAAAAAATTAAAATAAAAAGTAGTTACAACTAAAGTTAATAAAATATTTAAAAAAAAAATAATAACAAAATATTAAAATTAAAATAAAACAAAATCCAACTACAATAACCAAAAATTATAAAAATTAAAAACAAGTTATGGTCACACTGTCTGTAACAAATATTTAATACAATACTTGTGAACGTTATTAAAACAGAAAAGTAAAATACTCTGTTTACTTTGCTACAGATATTAAAATAAACCCTATGCAACACGAATAGAGTGAATATATTTATTATTAACATATCTATGCTACAGAACAGAATGACATTGACATTTCATAATATTACGATATTAGACGTTATATGTCAGTGTCACCATAATTAGCTACGAATTTAAAAGCTTATAATTATTAGAAACTTAAAAGTTTATACTTATTACATATTATTGTAAGTTGGAAAAATCAAAACACAAATGGCGGGGGATAATATAAATATAACAGTTTACCCTTTGTTCGAGAATAAAAAGAAATAAATTAAAAACTATAAATGGATTTTGTTTGGGGTAAACAAAGCTGATGGAAAAAGTAAACAGAGACGGATGCATGTGAGGCCTGAGGAATCTACTGAAGAAGTTGCTTTTTGTACCTCAACGTGCGTTTCGACTTTGGCCGTAGTTCAGGCTGAGGTGCAGTCCCAGGAGATGGTAAACGAGACTGGTCGTTGTTATCTTCTATATATGCCTCAGATACATCAATCAGGTCAACCTCAGTGAGAATGCGATGCCTGGACCCATTAGGGAGCTTGACAAAGATGACACCTTCAGATGTCCAGCAATTCTTCATACCGAACCTTTGACGCGCACTAATAAAGAGGGACTGGCGGCTTCTGGTCAAAAACTCGGATACAACATGAGGCGTTCCTTTGAAAGCGGTCTTTTTCTTCCAAACTGATAGTCTATCAGATTGCTCCTGAAAACGGACGAGTACAGGGCGACATTTCCCCTCATTAAGTGTACCAAGGCGATGACAACTTTTAAATTTGCTACAGCTAAAACCGCATAAGCCAAGCTTATCACTAAAAAGCTTGGCTATGTGCTCAGCAAGACCACTTTCAACATCCTCAGACACACCGCTTACTAAAAGATATTTCCTACGGTATCTCATTTCACCTGCTTCGACCGTTCGTGCAAGCTCTGCAATTTGCTGTTGAAGAAGGTTGAGGATATCACTCACATTGGTCTTAAAAGATGATATTTCTTCCTGTAATCGTTGAATGGTAATGTTGCCGCTACGTGGAGCTGCCGTCTTCAGCTGGGACTCCAGATCAGCAAACTTTTTCATAATAGTGGACTCCAAGGCATGTTGAGTTTTTAAAACAGCAGTGTAGTTATCCATTATAAGTGATATTTAGTGAAATTAGAGGTTTAATTAAAGTAAATAACTTAGTGGTATTCACAGGACAGTGCAGTGCAGAAATGTGATTTTAATGCATGGACTAGGGCACAAACACTTGTGAGTAACTTATGTCTATTGTACTTCAACTTAGCACACAATATTTGTATAAAAATGTACTATTTTATAATTATATTAAAATTTTAAAAGAGAACACAACGTTACTTTTTGTGTGCCTACCGCCAAAAAAAAAAAACATCGTTCAAGCTATGCTAAACAAATTTGGACCAGTTGATTATCACATGACTATCTTTCTATATTCAAATTCAAATTCAAAATATCTTTATTCAAATAGGCATTTACAAGCACTTTTGAATCGTCAACTTAAAAAGTTTTAAAAAAATGTGTAATAAGTTCATGAGTAGGCTACCACCAGCTCGGAATGCTGTTCTGCTGAGAAGAACTGGTCAGAAACTCAACAGTTCAGGTCAGAAACTCAACAGCTCTTTTTAAATAAAATTTAACATTGGTGGGCTTATAAATCATAATAACAACCCTGCAAACGACTTAACAATCCAAGTTCCACACATTTTGATCGACTCTTGAATGCTGTAGTAAGATTTAATAATATACTTTTAATTTTAGATTTGAATCTAAGAAAGAGAAGGTCTAAGATATTTTGTGGAATCTTATTGTATATAAATATACTTAACCCTATAAAGGATGTTTTAACTTTTTGGAGACGAAATTTAGGCATTACGAGTTTATTCTTATATCTTGTATTTATCGTGTGTCTGTCACTATTTTTAATATAAGTATTTAAATTTTGGCGAATAAATAATATGTTGTTAAGTATATATTAAGAAGCGACCGTAAGAATATCAATTTTTATAACATCTCTCAGGGAATCCCTGGCTTTTAAGTTATAAATAGCCCGCACAGGTCTTTTTTGTAAAATAAAAATAGATTTAATTTCCGCAGCACTTCCCCACAATAAAATACCATAAGACAAAATAGAATGAAAGTAACTAAAATATACGATTCGAGCCGTATTAATGTCGGTTAATTGTCTTACTTTTTTAATTTCAAAGACGGCCGAGCTGAGTTTGCTTGCGAGTGTTGAGAGATGAGGGTTCCACTGGAGGTTCTTATCTAAAGTTATACCTAAGAACATTGTTTTGTCAGATAATTCTAATATTTCATTGTTAAGAAGTAAGCTACAATTTTTACTTTTAACATTGGGAAGCGTAAACTCAATGGATTATTAATTTCAAACCATTGAAGAACACGTGACAGAGCACTATTTACTTCGTCATAATTAGTCCTATTACGGTTAACTTTAAAAATAAGCGAGGTATCATCAGCAAAAAGTAAAATGTCACATAGATCTTTTACGAAAAAGGGCAAGTCATTGATATAAAGTAAAAATAAAAAAGGGCCAAGAATAGATCCTTGTGGACACCCATCTTTAACTGAGAGCCAGCCGATTTACAATTGTTTACATCAAGCGTCTGGAGTCTCTGATTCAGGTAGGAGCCAAAAAGATCAAGGGCAGTACTACGTAGACTATAGTGGTTAAGTTTGAACAGTAAAGTTTGATGGTACACGCAATCAAAGGCTTTGGATAAATCGCAAAACACCCCGATGGCATTCTGCAATCTCTCCTATGCGTTGTAAATGTGCTTATAGATACATTTTGAAAAAAATCTTTATTGTAATTTGCAATAACTTTTTTTTTAATTGACACGTTCAATTGCAAGCGCAGATAGTAATTTCTTACTACTAACAAATGTATCATTTTTGCCAATTGCCGACAATAGGGAAATCGTATTAAGTTAAAGTTTTCGTGATACATTTTTCGTTGTCTCTCTTATTTCTTTCTTTATTTTAAGGGTTTCGCTCAGCTTCCCTCGCTTGCATGACGGCTGCCCAAGAACCTAGAAAAATAATAATTAAAGTCCAGACCCTAGAAAAAAAATATTAAAGTTATGTTGTTCCACTAGTCAAAAAGAAACATTACAAGCAAATATTTCCTACAACCATAATAATTATCAATAATAAGTTATAACTTAATTATATTAACTGATGGCTACTAAGTTACGGTCAAGTACTAAGGTACAGTTTACGAAGAGACAGTGACAGTTTACGAACTGTAGTTAAACTGAAACTGGACTGAAAGATAGTGCTTTATTAAACAGAATATTTTTTTAATTAGTTGAATAACATAAGAAAAAAAAAATAGTATGTGAAAAATAACATTTATATCATAAGCCAGGCGTTAAATAAAACCATATTGATCCCCAAATTCATATAATGATTATATTATCATATTGTACATTATTACAAACACAAAATATACCATTAAAATCTGGTTCATCCTGGAGGTAGATGCAAAATTTGTATTTCTTATAATAATTCAATAGTTTTTGACCTTCAATAACTTGTTTTATTAGTTTGCAATACGTTCTATAACAACAGAATAAATAATAAAAATAAGGTAATAGGGTCAAAAAATAATAATAAATATTTTCACATGCGGCTTATCTGTGTGTTTCATAATATTTTAAATTAAATTTACACTTATCCATTATATTTTAAATTATTTATTTTCTTTAAACATTTCATAGAGCACTGAACACAGTTTGTATAATGGCAATCCAACCACTGTGAAGTAGTCCCCTTCTACTCTTTCAACAAGAGTTCCTCCTACACCCTGAATACCATAACCTCCAGCCTTATCCCTGAAAAAAAATTGAAGAATGAATGTTTGGATTGGCCCACCCAGCGAGGCCCTTACCATCTTTTTAAATAATATAAATAAGTCTTACTTGAATCTAAAAACAATAATGTTTTAATGAAAAATCTGTGATTAACTTTTTAGGGGTTTTAGTTGTTTTTTAATAGATTGCTCTTCTAAAAGCTCAAAGGTCTCAAAAACTATTATATTGATAAAAAATTGTTAAAACTCTAATAATTTTTGAAGTTCATGGCAGGCATGAACAGGTTAAAATATTTTTAATTTGCATATAACAAATTCCACAATAACATTTACCACAATATTTAAGTTACAAAACAACAAGAAAAAAAATTATGGTATTTAAATTATTAACAAACTAGCAGCTAAGTTGAAACAAGTGGCAAGTCTTAAGATCTTAATAAGACTTATTAAGAACATTTATATATTAACTCTTACATTGGTTCTCCTGTAGCTATATATCCGTTGATCTGGTCATCATCCAGCTGACCAAATATCACATTAGTTTTTTCAGTGAACTTAACCACTCTATCCAGTGCCTTCACAACCACTCCGGTGTATACAGTGTGACTCTTGCCTGATAGACTGGAAAATATTAAGAAACACATTTCTTGAGTGGAGAGATGAATATTAAGATTTAAATGTTGAATAAAAATATTAAAATGTAATTAAATATTCTTTCAATCTATAAAAATGATTTCTTTTAATTACTGCTACTCACAAGTAAATTACCGTTAAAAAGATAAAAATATTAAAATCAATTCTGCATTTTATTTTAAATAACTAAATACCATTATACACCTTAAAAGAAAAAATCTTTTTTTTTTTTTAAAACAATTCCAACAGAGAAATCATCCACATTGCTAGATGCTTAACAAACAGAAATAATAGACACTAAAAGTACCCAGAATCATAACAGCATTTTGTGATTACATCAACAACTGTCCTATATAAAAAGAGAACTCGAGACCTTTGGCTCTGCAGCCACTAACTACTAGACCAAACTATCCAACTACTTTTAATTATAAATAAGTATTATAACGATATAGTCACTATACCCTCATAGTGTTTCAAGAGCATTTAATTTCTGGATCCTAGTAGTACAGACACAGTAAAATGAATCTAGGGTCACCTGTACAACATGCGGAAACTCCATGAAGATGACCTTATCCAAATAGAGTAACAAGATAATGTGAAATGCAAAAGTATATAAAATGAAGCATACTGTATACTAATAAATAATACATAATAAATAAATATAATACTATCAAGTAATTAATACAATTGAATAGTTACATATAATATTTGCCTAGTTTGCCTGATTGAATATTTTTTTTATGACTTTCCTTAGTAGAATAGCTCTAAAAACAATTAACGAATTAATACAAAATAATGAATTTAGACTGTAGTGACTGTAGATCTTTAGCTCTGTTAACTGTGAAAATAAATTCAACTTTTAAATAACGAGGAAGATTTATTATGACTCCTGCACGGCCAAATATACATATTATTATAAGTTGATTGTTCAATTGTGATATTCATGTTTTGACACCATCTTCACACCATCATCTCGTCTTACCGCGAACACGTTTGCTGTAAAGCATTCGAAACTTCGGGTTAAATTTAAAAATGTAATAATAAACGCGAGCTATATCCGTAAAATAGTTTTATTAAAACGTATTACTTATTTCAGGACAAATCTAACCTTTTAAGCATTGTAAATGCTTCCTGTTCCGATGTTGGTTTTCCATACATCTTGCCATCTAACGTGACCATAGTATCTGCACCAATAACGACATCGGGATTATTTCCTTTACATCTTAGCCTATTATCAACTTCTAAAACTTTCTGAAGAGCTGTTTCTTCAACAAAGTCGGAAAAATTTTTGAATGATTTTGGGTCCAAATCTTCTTCGAAAAGTGAAGGACAAAGACCAACTTTCAAACCCTACATACAAAAAAGTATTAAAATAAGTTAAAGACATAATTATCAGAATTAGATACAAATTGTTAACTAGAAAATTTACAATATTTTCAATTAACTCTCTTCTTCGCGGCGAGCCACTGGCTAGTACAATATTTTTAGTTTTTAGTACGTGCATAATAGGTTGTAACATGATTATAATAAATCTGTTGTATAACTATTGTTACGTGTTTGGTTATAAATTATAAAATATAAATGTGCTATCAAAAACGATACATATTATGGAGAAAAGTCAATTTGTAATTCAAAATTTTCCGCTTATCTCTAAACGTCAATTGTAATGTGAAATTTTCAATATTTCATTCGTAGACAGATAATCATATTTATATATGTAGACAGTAATATAAATTAAAAAAAAACCATCACCATAGCGTAAGAAAATATTTTTAGAAAAATAGCACATTTTGATTAGTTAAAAGACAAAATATATTTTTTTGTTTACTAAGGAATGAATAATTATGTAAGTACCAAATCAAAAGTGTTGTATGTAAAGTCTTTAGTAAACCAATCTAATGACAGGGTATGCACACTTTTGATAACATTATCTGTGTAGGTGTAGGGCTCAGAGTTATCTGTTTTTTCAATAACATTATTGAAATTATTCAATAATGTTATTGTCTGATAACTAAAGGGTTTAGTTTAACTTTAATTAACAGTTAAGATTGAGGGTAACCCTTTTCGAAAACGTCCAAAAACGTTGCTCACGACATCGACATTGTCAATCAGCAACAATAACATGGAAACGATATCTAAGACAATTGAAAACTTATACTAATAATATTAAAAGTACGATATTGTTATTAAGAGCTTTATTATGTCATTATTCTCTTTAATATAACTATATAGTCTTTTGTACTAATATTTTTCAGAGAATTAGAAGAAATTTATTTATTTTATCAACTTAACGGAACAGAATACTAATGTATTTTTTCTAATATTTCATTATGAGTGCCTGCAATCTATATTTGTAACCCTCATCATGTTTTTCAAATGTTAAGAATATTTTTTAGAGAAACATTATTCAAAAACGACTTACGAAAACGATATTGTGGTTAAATAAATAAATGGCAAAAAAATTATAATTCATTTTGACTCGGCGATATTGACAACGTTAATGTTATGAGTAACGTCAATGTTATTAGTAATGTCAATCATTCCCATTGCACAACAACGTTGACGAAATGAACGTAACGGGCATGGTTGGCGTTGTAGTATTAGTGTCGTAAAAACGGTGTGCAACATTACTGAATATTACCTTAATTGGCAAAATACAAAATTATTTACATATTTTTTATACCTTTTTCTTTTGTTGTATAATGGCAATTATTACTTTTTAAATAATCGAATTCAAGTGATCTTAAAAAGGCTTTAAGTATATTTTAGAGAAATAAAATATTATTTACCTGCGCTAGTTATTATTGAATACCAAAACAAATTTATTATCTGTGCCACGTGGTTCTTAACCTTGTTTAAGTATATATTTCATCTGTGGTTATATGTTTAATCACCGCTAAGTTGTGTTGAGTAGTGTCGATGTAGATAAATTCGTTTGCTAGTTGTTCTTATTTTTAAACCTTTTTAACAGTAGAAGAGGTTATGGAAAGATAAATAAAGTAAAATGCAGTCCGTAGTGGCTTATGTACGTACTTTACTCGGTTGGTGCGACGAAAATCCTACGACCAGGACAAGCTTCAAAAGAGACAGGTAGCGGTTTGACATTTCATGTTTACAATATTAGAAAATCGTTATGGCGGCAAAGTCGCTATTATTTTGTTATTAGATTTGAACATTATTAAAAAAAATGATTAGAGTACCGTTCAAAATTGCCTCTAAATTCTTTAAGTAAGCTAAATATTTGTTGTTTTTTTAAGATAATTTCATTTGCTTTTCACATCATCGCTCTTTCCAGACATGAAGATGAGTTTTCATCCGATGACGATTCTCCAGTTCTGAAAAGATTAAAGAAACTACCTAAAACATCTTTTCCTGATCTTTTGGATACCAAAGGTAAAGATTTGTTGCGTAAAATAAATGTTATATTCTTTCTTGGCATTAAGAA
This sequence comes from Mechanitis mazaeus, assembly GCA_959347395.1. Classification (NCBI taxonomy): domain Eukaryota; kingdom Metazoa; phylum Arthropoda; class Insecta; order Lepidoptera; family Nymphalidae; genus Mechanitis; species Mechanitis mazaeus. The sequence continues at coordinate 15,507,066 of OY365743.1, forward strand.
AAACTCATTCTCGTTATCACAGATATGTGGAGTGAGGAAAAACCGAGTAAGAATATAAGATATGTACAAATTGAAACAGATCATCCAAGCACATCAACACCCATTGAGGGTGTAGCCAAATATGGAGTCCGATATAGAACAGTTCCCACAAACTTATCTTCAAATGGGCCCTCAACACCTATTCAAAAACCAAGAAAACACACACCAGTCAGACCCATTATTCAGACTGTGTTAGATGATGATGATGATGAAGATATCCAGGAGGTATACTTATTGCTTACTTGATATAACTATATTAGTTTAGCTATTATATATCTATAGCAGATGTTATTTATAATTAAAATTTGATAATTTGTGTTTCTTAAAGTTTCTAAAATGTAAATTAAACTATAAACTAACATTTATGTTCCAATAACAGTTTTATTAAATAAAAGCCATTTCAATTTTAGTCCGAGAAAGAAAGTATTTTGAATTTAAATAAATTACACTTACTATTTAATTATACACTTTTTTGTAACTTGTGATGAACTGTTTCAGGTAACATGGGTAGAAGCAAAACCTGAAACCAAGAAGCCATCAAAAGTGTACATAAATATAGATGATGAAGAAGATGAGAATGATAATCAAGAGGATGATGTGATATTTGTAAAGAAAGTGTCAACACCTCCTCCTGTAAAACCATATAAATTTTTTATTAGTAAAAATAATGACACTACAGTTTCGAAAGATAATGAATGTATTAAATATTATAAAATATGTAAAACATTAAATGATAGAAGCTCTTTTTCACCTAGAACTTACAGTAAGTTTAAACAACCAGTAGGAATTACTAAAGTATATAAAAAGCCTCCAACACCAATACCGAGATGGATGCAAACCCAGAAAACAAATATTCCACAGTATAAAAATAGATTGAATGTAAATGGAGTTGGTAAATCTGCAATGGCGGAGGTTTTTAATTTAGATGAAAAAAGAAATTACCAGGAGCTTATAAGGAGAGTAACTGGTAACATAAAACCCTCGTCAACAGGTAGATCTTTAGATATTGTTAACATAGCAGATGATTCTGCTGCATTCCGGTCAACTTTAAGATCACAGAAGAGTGCATTAAATGAAATTAAATTAGTGGAACAAGGCTTAAATACTGATAAGGACAATGAATCGGCAAAAGAATATGATCCAATAACAGTTGCATCAATTAACTCATCTGATTCAGAAGTTGAAGTCATCACATCTGATGCCTCTACATCATCTTCAGTCAAAATTGACCCCATCAACACACTTAAAGATTCATATAGAGATAGAGCTATAACTTCAGGGGACTGGCTATCAAAATTAGATAAAAAGTACAGGAAGAAAAGGCAAGACACCCAAGAGAAGTTGAAAGATGCACGACGAGAATCAGATATAATATCAAAAGTTAATTATGAACAGAAATTAGCACATTTAGAGCATAAATTGAAATATGAGTTAAGTATACCGGAGAGTCTTATAGAGGAAGTTCAACCTACAGTAGAACTCCCATCGCTCACTCCCGAGCAAGAGAAGTTAGTAAACAGAGCTCTAGGGCCTGGGCCTCCCGGGCAGTTGCTAGTAGAAAAATTCAATTTAAGGATACACAGGTTTGTAATTTGTGAAATAATTAAAAAAAAACTATTACTTTATAGTCTAGTATAGAAATACTCCATAAAATAAGTATTAACAGTTCACGACAAATCTGAAACCCATAGGTTTTTTTTCTATAGAAATGTGTTTTTAACATGGATTTTAAGATTTTGTATGGTTATAGTTTATAATAATAATTAGGTACTGACATATCTTTATACAATTTTGGTATTTATATCAAAAGAGTATACAGGATTGATTTGCTATCACAAAACAATTTTGAGTTATAATTATAACACAACAAATATTTATTAGATATGGTTTTTATATACTTTTTACATCTAAAAATATAATTTTTCAAAAACTAAAAATACAATAATTGCAATAACACTAAAAACCATATATTTGTGTGAGTTTGAAGAAATTTTAAAAAAATTTTGATTTTACTCTAAACACTAGGCCCACACTTGATTGCTCGGGGCACCCTCATTTGGGGGGTCTCGCCGGGGCCTCACGGTGTGTGCTAACGCGATCCCGTTACGGCGCAGAGGGCAACCGTTGGTTTTTTAGTGGGTAGCCTTAAAAATGGCAGCATCCTCTATGCTGCCGGGTAGTCCCACATCACCCCCCGGCCGTCACCCCCATGGGCCGACGGGGTACCCGTAACGGGTTTTTCCAACGGAAAAAAAAAAAAAAAAAAAAGGCCCACACTTGATATGTAATTATTAAATAATCAAGACTACGCAGCCACACACCGGTGTGTTTTCTTAGCTTATGTTAAATACAGTGAAACAGATGCTTGAATGAATTATGAACTACAACTCATAACTACATAAGAGACACAAAATACAAAACTTATATCAATTAATACCAGCAATGAACAATAGTACATATAATATTCATATCAAGAAGCAGTTTTTAACAAATGTAATATGGAAAAATATTCAAGAATAATAACTTTAAATTTTTTTTATTTGTAATTAGCAAGTACAATGCAAACTCAAAAAATACAAACAATAGATCAGCTGTAACGGGTAATAAAAGTCCTGGTGCAGCAGAAAATGTAACTCAAAATTTATTGAAAATCGTAGTTATGCAGTAAATCTTCCATATATCAATTAATTTAAAAAATATATATATTTTGGTATACTTCGTTTTTTTGTTTTTTTGTCGGTGATTATGGCCGTCTTGTTTTTCTTATTTCTCTATACATATGTTATGTTTAGTCAATGAAAATTTAAATTGACTTATACTGTTTATATACAGATTATGTCGGTTTAACTGTTATTGTATGTATCACATATTTCATAAGTAAATAAAACACTAGGTGCGGAAAAAGTTTTTGTTACTTAGAGTTATAACCATTTAATTATTTAAAAATATTACAAGAATTTAACCAAAAATTATTACTTCGATCAATTATTTACTATATTATCGTCAACTCGCGAACAAAGAAAACAAAGAGTTTGAATTATTTACAGCATTTTGTTTTCTTTTTGTAATAATTAAATAATTAATGTACCTAAATCAAAAAAATTCCACAACTCTTATGAAAGCACACGCACAGTCTTTGCAATAACCTTAACACACCGGTGATGGAAGCCGCACTCTTAGGACGTCTCCTTGTAGTGAACGTTCTAAAACTGCGGATAACACAACATTTGTGTTAGAGCCGCAGTGAAGTATATTACCGATTTAGCAGCCGTAGCCCACATGTTAAGAGAAAATGAAAACTACATTGCAAGAAACATCTAATTAAAATAGTAATAATCTAAATTAAACCATTTAAAGGGATTTAATTCTCGTATTGGTTACATTTTAATTTAAACTGCGTAATTTCGAACATTTTGCAGTAATTATGTTAGCAGCTAGACGACATGTTAGTGTCACACATACACAAATAATTATACGCGAGTTAAATATTTTTATAGTTTATTAGGTTAATTAATCTTTTTTCTTCCAAATCATTTTGTAAAAATTCTTGTAGACTAAGATATATTTTTTGTTGTAGACGAGACCTACAAACTCTATCAGGTCTTAACTGGCTAAATGACGAAGTGATCAACTTCTATATGAACCTGTTGATGCAGAGGAGTGAGGAGAGGAAGGACTTGCCCAAAGTCTATGCTACCAATACCTTCTTTTACCCCAAACTCATGCAGAGTGGCCAGGCGGGGCTGAGGAGATGGACGCGAAAGGTATTTTCAAATGATATTTTGTTATTTATGGTATACCAAAAATTACTAATATTTTTTGTAAGATTAAAGCCTTGTGAGAGCAAATAAATTTATTATTATTATGAATAGTTCACCCCTAATCAAGTCGAGGTTTATGATTTTGAGTTTCTTTCCAATAGATTTATGTTTTTATAATTACAACATAGGTTTTACATGTAATAGAGATGCATTATATAGATTAATAAATAAATTATCTACTTATAACTATACACTAACTGACATTCAAAGAAACATGTTTGAGGAAAAAATAAACACATTGCTGATCGATGATTATGATTGAAATTTATTACAGAATTAATCACAAACTTTGTATTTTATATTTCAGGTAGATATATTCGGATACGATCTGATGGTGATTCCTGTACACCTGGGAGTTCACTGGTGTCTCAGCCTCATCGACTTCCGAGAGAAGAAGATTTTATATCTGGACAGCATGGGATCACGGAATCAACCGTGTCTGGAAGCTCTTCTACAATATCTCAAAGACGAACACCGGGATAAGAAGGGACAACCGTTCGCCGACCAGGGGTGGACCACCGAGAATCTTAAGGTAGATAACAATATACGTTAATAATAGCAAATATCTTTTCGTACATATTTTAGTAGCGTATTGGATGGATTGATATATTTACGTAAACCTAACGAATATATTTGTCTGTAGGACATTCCGCAGCAGATGAACGGCAGCGACTGCGGCATGTTCGCGTGCACGTTCGCTGAGTTCTCCAGCCGCGGCGCGCGATACACCTTCTCGCAGGCTCACATGCCGCTGCTGCGCCGCAAGGCCGCGCTGGAGATACTGCAGGCGCGACTGCTGCTGTAGATAGACAGAGATGCGCATATAAACACAAACAGATACACACACACACACACACATACAAATATACAACAGAGACAGACGCGGACGCAGCTGCGACGCCGCAAGTCCGCTCTAGAGATTTTCTATATTATGAATCTTAATTACAAATACATATTGTGAACTGTTATAATTTGAAAAAATTGTATCTGATCGTGTGAATAATTTTAGTACAATCTGTGTCATTAATTGAACTTTCCTATAAATGTCTATTGAAACTTCAGCTTATTGGAGTATAAATGTTGCCAATAGTAATTTTTCGGTCGAAGTTGATGCTGAACATGAACAAAACAGGTTTTCGCTGATTATTAATATTTCGAACTTATATCTCTATTCATAATTTCCTCTGGAATAATGTTCTTCCAGATGAAAAACTTGTATACTAATTTTTATTTAAGAATAAAATATAAGTAACTATAGGATTCCTTATTTATGAATCATGACGGCTCTGTGGTCGCCTGGCGGGTGTTGAGTTGCAGTGTAACTTGGTATCCGTTGATATTAAAATCGAGGATAACTCTCAGGATGTTAACAATTTAATTTGTTGTATTGTAAATATTACATGAATAGTGTATTATGAGGTGAGTGTTGTAAAGATAAAGTCCGCAATATTTATGTATTTGTTTCATGAAGCGCGTATCTGACAGTCTGCTGGTCGGAAAATTTGTGGACTTGTCTCGTATTCATGATTTTGTATTGTTTTCACGGCTCCTTAGACTTAATGTAAAATATAAATCTGAGTTAATAACAATTTTCTAAACAATGAAACAATAAAAGATTATCAAATATGTTTGTTTTTCATTTATACCCATATGTGTATACGTTCATAATTAATAGTAAATCGGATAGAGCGATGGGACGGTTTCAGGTCGCGGGTTCGAAATCTGCTCAATTTTTTCAGTCTATATTTCTTTAAAATTTAAAAAGCTTAACATGACTACACGTCTAAAAGAAAATTTCAAACATTCATTCAATAGAGTTCAGCTCACAATAGTAAGAGGGCAATCGCAAAATAGTGATACCGTATTCAGGTTTAATCTCGTTGAAAATATCCGTTTTAAGCTTTTCTACGAAACGACTCTGGGTGTTAATGTATATACTATGGTTTGTTACAGATTTTTCTTGATAAAATGATTACTAATTCAATATTATATGCGGTAAGCTTTTATATAGAATATTTTTTAGTTTTCGTTAGAGAATAAAATAAATTTAGTAATTTTTTTGAGAAAATAAATTTATAAATAATAATATTTAGGCAATTCCATAAGATAACATCTAAAGTATTTATGTAAAATAAATAAAATATATATTAATTTTGTATCATTTGTAATTTCGACCAAAAGTCAATACTCTCAAGGTGATCATTCAGTCGTCAACTCGCAGCATCCTCATCGCGTGTCGCTGCAACAGTGCGACGGCCGATGCGTTGTTTCCACCGCAGTAGCGCGACGAGGAGAAGAGGGACACCAGCCGCCCGCTTGCCTGCAGCTGCGGGAAAGGATACCGGCCTAAAGAGTTACGTTAGGTTTAGGTCTGAAGTCCTTCGGAGGCCGAGCATCGATCGTCGTCGAGACCCACCCCTCGACGAGCTTATGAAGAGAGGAAATGCAAAGGTATATATTCTTAACGACGTGAAAACATTCCGCTGTCCGGTTACAGCCGCTATGACATGAGTGGTACCATGAACCCGTGCGCGTGCAGCTGGTGCGCTCTCAGCACGGCGTGCAGTCTGTTCTGTCGCAGAAAGCGCCGCAGCGCCCTCGCGCTGAACACGTGTCCCGCGCCGCGCCGCCAGTTGCGCGCGAAGCCCTCCGACGCGCTCAGCTCCAGGACCACGGCGGCCGGGGCCACGGACTCGCTGGAGCAAAGGAGACGATTACATTCACATACTACTTGACTAAATTCTAACATAGACCGATCGAGAGATGACCTACCCCAATCTCATAGTATAGATATCGTAAGATATATCGATTTAATACATAAACTTTTATATAGGTGTAGAACTCTTACTTACTCGACGGGATCATTCCATAAAAGCTCCCAGGCTAGCGCGCTTTGTTCGGGGTGTGGCAGGGGTACCGGCACGCGGGCGATGCCCCCCACCAGCGGACACACCCAGGGCGGAGGGATGCCCCCGTGGCAGCAGAACACCTGCAGGAGTGAACAGTGTATGTGCTGACTACCCTCACCGGCATGAAAATATACCTGAATAAGTAGGGTTGTAGATATACAAAAAGTCGATTTGAAGATGTGAATCTTAAAAGAAATGAGTGAATTGAATATAAGAACTTTTCTCTCTTGACTTTTAAGATCCTACTGTTTTACTTTCGTGTATAAATATCTGTATTTCTGTTTTGTAATTGTTTAAATATAATTGAGCTGAGCGAATCAAAGCTCTTTACCGATCGACTTGATCCAATTTTATCCACAATCTCCTCCTGCAACGATCAAGCTGTACTAACTAAATTTGGACCAATTGATTATCACATGTCTACCTTTTCATAGACACATTTAGAAAAAAAAATCTATATGTAGATAAAGAGTAATTTGCAATTAACTTTATTTTTACTTAAAACGTTTTTTTACACGCGCAAATGTTAAATTCTTACTATGACTGACATCTTTATAATTTTTTGTCAATTATTATTTGGGGAAATCGTATTAATTTAAAGTTTTCGTGATATATTTTTTGTTTCGCTCAACTTCCCTCGCTTGCTGGCGGGCGGCCCTAGTATTGTTACCTTCTCATCAACGATTGCCGCTAGTGGTAATACGTCGAATACATCGTTCACTGCGTTCCAAATACGTGACCCCTCAATTTCACCATATTTTTCTATACATTCCCTAGAATTAGAAAAATTGGTATATTTACATTTTAAAATAAATAGTTTTATACATTATGGGGCGACACTTACGTATAAAAGGTAAACATTTTCTGTATATCCCTCGTTTCGTGATTTCCTCGAATCAAATGTATTGAATCCGGTCTTTGTAATTTTGCAGCAAACAAATAGGCCACGAGTTCGCTACCGTGTGGTCCTCGATCTACGTAATCTCCCAAAAATAAGAGATCACCCGGCATTAGGGCCGTACCGTTGGGCCACAAAACCGCTTCCATCGCCAAAAGAGCGGCGAGGTTGCCGTGTAAGTCGCCTAAATATTAAAACAAAATTAGGCCGTTACAAAATTGCAAAACAAAAAAAAAAAAACTAAAATCATTTTAGGTACTTGTAGTGTTATTAAAATTTTTTTTACGCCTTGAACACTGCATATATAGCCAGTTAACCCACCTATAACATACATGGGCGAGCTAAGCGTCAGCAGACGCGGCTGGCGCAGGCACACCGGCCGCACTGCCTCCGCCAGCCGCAGCAGGCGCGCGCCCAGCGACGAGCACTCGCCTTCCTGCAGCCAGGAGTACGCAGCTTTGCTCATCACAACCGAGCCTCCTCCTGACACGCGACGCTGATAACGATCAGAATCGTAGCACAAAAAAAATATTTCAATTTTTTAACAATAATATAAAAAATACACATGTATGAGAAATTATGTTCATCAACTAGGCTATAAGTGTCATTCAATATAACTGTAGAATATGACTGTGTACTATATGTATAAGTTGCAGTCACGATGATCTTATTTGGTGTTCTATATTTATTCTATTGTTAGATTTTGTCTTCTACCCTTGTGGTTAGAGGACCAAACCAATAAGCTAGGTTTGTCCGAATTATACTTTGAAGAATCTAGATAGCCTTTCCACCCGTCTGAGCTCCTAGACCACCAATTTTAAAGGTAGGCCTAAATTTATGTCGGTTGTTTTATAAATATTTCATTTCACATATCTTATTTACAGTTAAACACTTAGAATGTGTGAATACTTACGCTAACCGGTTTATCGATAGGAGTAGCGAAATAATGAATAGCCGCAAAAACCTCAGACGATACAGCATTGTCTCCGAGACAGTCCAGCGAGTTCGCACACAGCGATACCAAGCGGGCCGTAGATGCGCTCACTGCATCCTCTGATTGAAAGAAATAACAATGATTATATCATAAGGAACAACCTTTGAAATACAGCAACTAGCTACTCATTTTCTTTCTAGGATCGTATTTAAAATACAACAAATTTATCTATTTTAGCTATGTTATATACAACTTCCGACTAAAAATATTTGATTTATCCAGCTACAGTCAGCACCATCAAAGGTGTTAAGGTGTTGTATCTCCGGAGCGGCCGACGGGCGCAGCTGCGCTGCACACGTGGCAAGTGCGTACGTCCCCGACGCCCTCGCCCCACTAGCCCCGGCTGGGGGGGCCTCGTCGCGAATTGATTCTTCGTCTATTATTTGTATTATAATTAAACCAAATAATAATAATATACTTTATTGCCACCACATACGCAAAAAAAAAACAAAACAATATTAAATTTAAATGTTTGGTTTTACAATAAGGCGGTCTTATCGCTATATAGCAATATCTTCCAGACAACCTTAAAACAGTAGGGTCAAAGTAAAATTTATTGAGAAGAGTGGTGCATAATAACATAACATATACATACTTAGATAAAATACACTATAAGTAAATAAATAAAAAATATATATAAATATAGATATGTACATATATATGAACAATATACATCATAGTATGATGAACACAGGTAATGATTGAATACATACATAGATATATAAAAATATTTAAATTTAAATTTTATAAAGTACATATAAATAACAGGCGTTACTGTGTCTGGCAGAGGTGAAAATAATGTTTTTTGACCTGGTTTTTAAAAGAAGTTAAATTCTTTGCTTGTCTGATGGCTATTGGAAGCGAATTCCAAAGTGAAGCTCCCTAGAAGCTCCAATTTTTCTTTTAAATAAAGCGGAAAAGTTGGATTAAATAACACCCAGTACATAAGCGATAACACATATAGGTTCCTGCGAAAACGAATTGGTAACCACTTGAGTTGAGAAAGAAATTCAGAAACGTGGTCATATTTGCTCAAACCAAATATGAACCTAATACCAAGGTTTTGAAGTCTCTCAAGTTTATTAAGTTGTGCCTCTGTAAGATCAGGATAACTTGCGTCGGCGTAATCAAGAATAGAAAGGAGGAGGGACTGTGCAAGCATAATTTTGGTGGGAATGAGAAGAAAATTTTGCAAATGTCTTAGTGAGCCGAGGGTTGCAAAGCTTTTTCTGCTTTTGTCAAATTGTACGCCCAAATTTTTAACTTTGTCACTGTAGGGAAATAGTGACATTATTATATAAAATAGGAGGAAAGTTCGGCATATCAACTTTTGCAATATTCATAGGAGATCATTTGTAGTTGGATTGACTTTTAGTCCATAAGATATGATCCAGTTCCGAATTGATTCGAATGTTGAATACATTGAAATATTATATATATATTGTTAATTTCTATAGATCTAGACGATATAATTGTGATATATTGTGTATAATATATATCTTCTTATATAGGTTTGGTACTTATTCAATATTATTATATGAGTTGACAATAATTGCCCTCGAACTATTTTAATCGAATACATATTGTCGGACTATTTTAATCGAATACATGTTGTTATTTTAGGTGTATATTTTTAAAATTGTTTTTTCTTACCCTCATCTAATGAGGTTTTAGAAGTAGTCGCTGAACTTTGAAATCTTTCCCTAAAACATAAAAGAAGCAATCATTATGTTATAAGTTTATCCGGCTCTATCTATCTCTTTATTAAAAATGGAACATCACTAGCCTTAATTCTTTGTTATCTATTATATAATTAATTATTAATACCATCCTTAGATTAGTAGGCATTTAAGGATTAGACAACAAAGACTAACTTCGTCATTACTAGATCCTCCTAGAGATCATCAACGGACAGCACGGATGTATGTGTTGGTGAAACTCACTGAAGGTCCCTGAGGCGACTGGCGCTAGAGGCCGGGGCCCGCAGCAGCGCGCTCGCGCCCACGAATGAGCTCGACGACCAGCGCAGGAACTCCGCCAGAGCGATTGGGGCAGCGCTCGTCAGTCCCACCTGTCTGGAATTAAACAGTTCTCTTAGGTACATGAGAAAAGGTGTATTTATTTGAAATCGTAGATTGAAGCTTTATAGAAGTAATAAAGGTAATACATTTCATTTACATAGGGATATTTTGTAAAAACCCTCATATTTATACGTATGCGAAATATTCACAGGTAGTAGAAATGATGTATTGGGTCTATGAATGTTCAGTGCAAAGTCACCTTAGACATGTGTCGGCATCTTTGGCCACACTGAGTGAATCGGCCGGCAGCCCGGTTGCGGTTCGACCCGCAGCGATCAACTCCTTCAGTTCCACGTACTCCAGCTTGCAGTCGCGGTTGCTATCGAAGTACCTTTAAGATAAACTACTTTATAGTAAGAGTACACTCTTGCTCGTATACATGAGTTATGAATAGGAACTCTTGCTATTTTTATTTTAGCGGTTTATTTTTCAACAATAGCTAAAATAAATAAATATGATATAGGTGAAATATGATATAGGTGATTTTAAAAAATCAATGATAAGAAGATGAAAGTTTAGTATATACTTAAATATATATCTGCAACGTATCTCTGCGGTGATGCCCTCGTGGATCGTATGTGGCTCTAGCGCCGCAGTCCACAACAGAGTTTCTATGAACGACAGCCCCCCACGGTTGCTGATATCCGCTGCTCTGAACGAATTAAAAGAAATTGCATGCCATAGACAGTTTTAATGAACATTACCAAACGAATTCTAAAGGTTTATGTAGGATATCTTTTTGCATTTGAGGTTTAGCAAAATTAAAGGCAACTCACAATGCATACTGATATATATTGACCTGAAAAGACTCAGGCAATGGGAATGTTGCCAGCCCGCGTCCACCATGAACTGCGTGAAGACGCCAGGGCTCATATACAGCGCAGGAAACACCAGTGGAAGGAACTCGCGATACAAACGCACCTGGTCTATGTGGAAGTTCGTTGTGGTTATTTATACTTATTGTCAAGGTATAGAATTCTTGTCTCGTTATCTTTTTTTACATTTCTTACCATCTGTGGTATACTTGGCAGACTGCAAAATATGACAATGTGGCGAGGTGATAGCCATGGCACCGCCTGCCACCTCGCATCCCACCAACACGTTATCCTCGCAGATCTCCACTATCATACCAGTTTCCATGTCCTGTACAATGTCTACTATAGGTTGTTAAAGAGGCACAAGCAACTTTAAATGAGATATCAGTCTATAACAAAGCTAATACTTTAGTTTGTTCAACATAACTAGTGAAAAAAAGGAAGGAAATATTTCCGCGAACGCATCAGGTCATAATGTTACTGCTAGAATTTTCAGATATCCTGATAATGTTCTTTTCCAAATACGGAAATCTAAATCTAACATTAAACAATTATAAGCACCTACTAGTATTACTCGGGAGGAATGAGAAAACTAGTCTATTCAACAGAAGCAGGAAGTCATACAGTCAGGTATAACGGGCATTCAAATTACACACATTATCCTTGGAAGGATCTCCGACAGCTAGCTGAGCAAAAAGCGCTAATTCAGGGCTGCGTAATGTAGCGTGCGCACGTTGACGTTCCAGGTCCACGAAAGAAAGCCACTGCAGACGATTGCGATTAACCTGAAGCAAAATTGAATTAACTTATCACATTAAAATTTCAGATCACGTTATTATATCCTGACACATGGTCAACATGTCATTACCAACTTTTAAGCAACTTTTTGCCAACGATTTCGTCTCCTACTATTAAGTGTAACGTAATTTGTATTTTTCTGTATAAATTATTTAATTAATTAATTAATTTTAGCCTTAAAAACTTCTAAGTTGGCAATTATACATTTCAACAATTAAAAACAAGTACATTTACCAAAGAAGTACCCATATTTTTTAGTAGTGGTTCAATGTGGTGGAGGATTTAAAGGAGGTCATTATCTTCGTAAAAAAATAACCAAACACATCCTATTTCTTGCATAAAATTTGCATTTGGTATTACACATTTTTTTTTTTATTCATTTTTATATAAAAGAAGTTAATATAACGTATGCGGATCATATTTTATTGTTAGTACTTACATTAAATTATCTGCAATAAAATAATCATAGTTCATTAGATAAAGAAAGTATATAAAGGACTTTGCAAGTATAGTAACGCAGTAATAATTTCGAAAAAAAAACTTTTAAAATATAATAATTAAAGGTTTCGAAAAAACCCTGTTGCGCCATCTAGTTTCGGACATCAGAACTAATTTTTAGCATGTACGCATGTTGTGTATTTTTGTCTGGAACTTTTAATATCTTGTTAAAAAATTAGCTCCTTATTTATATTTTAATAGCAGTGAGTGTTAGAACTGGAGAATTTGTCTGTAGGAATTAGATATATTTCTGCAGTAAAAATTATCGTAAATGTTGACCAGGATATTCAGCTATAAAGATACCAAATTTTGCCACACATTCTTCTCGTAATCGTTATCTTGATCACAGAATTTATTTTTATGTGAATAGTTAACACCGTCGGAAGGAAGATACTTCTCCGCGTCACCTTCATGACTTCCCTTATCGATTTATTTGGTCCACTTCTTACTGGACTGAAGAAAGGACCAACAAATATTTAAACTTATATTGACTGTATTTTTAGAAGTGCAAATATCAAGGTGTCTCGTCCTATGTTTATATGTCAAATAAGACGAGACCATTCCAATTAAGATATTTTAATTTGATACTTGTATATTTTAGTTAAAAGGTAAAAGTAACAATCTTAATAAAACCAACTGTTTATTCGTTCTTATATATACTTACAGCTCTTAGTTTTGCTCTCTTTTTTACGTCGGCTTTGATAGCGACCTTGTATACTGCGTGGTACACGCACTGCTTAGAATGATTTGGCACCCAAATCTTGTAGATACGTAAAGGGTGGGAGTCTGATGAAGTGTCCATACCAAGTAGCTATTAAAATATATCTGTATGAGGTACTTTTCATACAATTAAATTATTAATGGCCAAATATCCAGATTTTCAAATTTTTTGTCTAATAATTCCCTGTTTCATGTACCTCAAAATGTATTTTGTGAGCGGTGGATTTCCAGTTATTTTTCTCACATTTGCTGCCCGGTATCCAAAATTCTCCATTACTTTCTTTAGTGACAAGAAATGACCGTTCTGCCGGACAATACACTAGCAGCGATACCACATCGCAAATATCTTTGTAGTTTTTGAACATAATTTGGAATTTTTAATTAATCGGACTGTAATAATCTTTGAATCACAATATCTTTATGTCATTATAACGTGACGGATGTCATATATTTTCTCAGGTGATGAACTTAATGGGTTATTTTTATAAATACTTTTTCTAATTATTAAAGTATTTATTTTTTTATCTATGCGATAAGAATGTCAAATTTCTTAAAAAATACACATTAATAATAAGCATAGGTATCAAATTAATAAAATAGAAAAGTTAGGGAAGCCTATTTTGATACCATACTTATCGAAATAAGCCCTTCTGGACACTATCCAACTTAAAAGTTTAAGTTACGAGAATTCACAGCGCTCCCTAAGTATAGTACATATATATAAAAAAAAAACACATACAAAAATTTATACCGCAAAGGTATATACCCAAATGCACCTTCTTTATTAAAAAATATTGTTTATTCAAATTATGGAAGGTGACAAAAGTAGTATTATCTAAGGACAATACAAATATTTTTGTCTGGATTAATATAATTATATTTATTGAAAATGCCTTTATGTTTTGACACTCCAAAAAAATTAAAGTCTCTATTATACTATAATTTTAGGGTACTCATTTACTATAAACCTTAAAATGGTAATAGATTAATTAGGTAGAATTATAGAACGACAGAAAAAATATACAATAAAGAAAAGATTCAAAGTACTTATTAAATACTGTTCTCATTATTACAAATTATCATTTTATTAACTTTATATAAAATAATTTGAAATATCCATAGATGAAATATTTACAAACACTATCTAGTACTATTGATTTACCCCAGTCCCCACGGAAGTACCCTACGCGTAGGTTGTATAGAGGTGTATACGAATGTGACGTAGTGATCACGCCACCTTTTCAGACTGCTTGCCGATTTGTGATTGGACGGATTCCCCACCCCAGAGAAAAACACGACACATTCAACATGTTCAGTGATGTACTATTAAGTCAATCTTCACGTACTTGACACATCGATATCTAAGAAATCGTAAACTATTACAAATACGTAAACTACTTTTATTCTCATTATAATTCGATCAAAAGATTTAAAAAATTATATAAGGTTAAAATTTATCAAGTTTTGAGCAACAAAACAGAAAATATCTGATAAAAGTACTAAACAAACTTAGCCATTTTTAATCGATTTACTAGAATCGAGTTTTTTGACAAATGTCAAGACTTACGTTCTAACACTGGTACATCACCAATTCACCAAGGTTTGCGGACTATTTGTAGGTTCTGCTAGTGTTTATCGAGTATTATTTAGGAATTTGGTGATAATTTACAAGTGCTATTTTTTCGTGAAAACAAAAATCTAAAGGATATTGAGGTAAGACTTATGATATAACTTAATGTTATTTACGACAAGACTTATGTTAAATGAATCATTTCTAACCTACAATGCTATGGAAGTATGTTTTAATAAATGTACGACGTTTATTTGAAATATTCATCGCTAATTAAATAGTTAAAAAGTATACGTACCAAATAATAAAAAACAAAAGTTTTATATAAAATGTTTCACGTTTGTAATTTATGAAACAAGATGCGGCGCGATCCTTACAAAACCTACCTCCCCATTTTTTTATGTAAATAAACGCAAGAAGTTTTGGAACATATTTTGTGAATAAATCATATATGACAATAAGTTTTCCTTCTTTAATGAATTCTCTTAAGTTTATGACCACGCATTAAGATATCTTTCTACAAATTTTCTAATTTTGTTTCATTATGTTACCCACATGTCTTCTAAACACAATATAAATATCTTGACCTATTTTCTAGAAACAGATTGTGTGCTTAAAGTTTCTTAACAAATATTGCTATTTGTTTTCAATTTCCTGATGTAAATTATTATTTCAATTACATTTTCAATAAAAATAACAAGACTTAGTAAAACTAACTTAAAATAAATTCAATACCATAACAACATTATTTATGTTATTTATTAACTTTATCTTTAAAAGCCAATTATGCAATGCAAATTTTTATCCTAAAGACATAAAAACATGAGATTATCAATATAGTCTTAAGTTTAATATTAAACATTTATAATATGCAGTTACAATTAATATAGATACATAAATCATATATTGTCTACTATTTTTTCTTTTTTCTTTCTATTTAAATGTACAACAAGATATATATTTAGTAAGTTAATCTGAAAACAATAAATTAAATATTTTTTAAAGTGATTAATAATTATAAAATAAAGATATATAAAAAAATAATGTTATTTTATATATTTAGGTAGTATCAGTTAGTGATATAATTTGTGTGGGAAAATAACCAGTGTTTGACGACCTACTTTATAAATGGTTCTCATGTGCAATGGAGCAGGTGATATCAATTTGAGAACATTGTTTTAGCCTTAGATTGTTGTGAATTAATCAAATTGCAATATACTTATATTGATTTTATCATTTATAAATATATTCATAATAATTAAAACAATATAATAATGTCTTAAAGAAATTTCTAAATAATTACATAATCACTTTCATAATTTACTTCGTAAGCATCTATGAAATAATCATTTTTTAATTAACTAAATAAGAGACTGAAATTATTTAAGTCTAACTGTTGCCCATGACTTTGTCTACTCCCCAGGTAGTTTAAGAATAGGTTAATATTACACATTAAAAATACTATTCTACAGCTAAAGTATTGACAAGTTTTTTAATGCTTATGTTATTTAATTAAATAATTTCATAAGATTTATATTAATAGTGACATGAAGACTTTATTGTAAAGATAAAAGTAATGATTGTAAAATGATAGTGATTTTATTTATTTATTTTGACCGTGTAGGTAGTGCAGGTCATATAGAATATTTACAAAAATTAAAGAATATTTAAAAAAAAAAAGTGGTCTATAGCCCTCATTGATAATATTCCGTTTTGACATTTTGAAAAATTTACAATATTGGATCAGTAGTTCCTGGAACACTGAACACCCTGAATTACCCTAAAAATATTTACTCACAAATTTTACCTCTTTTTTTTTAATATAGACAAACAATAGTATAATATGGATAAGAAAAAGGATAGATAAATATTCATAGGGTATTTTTATTTTTCAATCTAATAATATTACCATTAATTATTATGAGAACATTCTATATATTTCTAAAGAAAAATAAATATTGAAGTGCTTAACCATTTCAAGTTTTTGGAACTTTTAAGCTGTTTTATTAATATTTAGTAACATAGTTATTACATTATAATTTCGTAATTTTGTCAATGTTTGCTTTAAGGGAAATGTATATAAAATTAATTTAGTGAGCTTAATCGTAATCAAGTATGTAGCAAGTATCAGACATGCCGTTTGATACACTTGCTGTTTGCATCATTGGAGTCTGTCTTCTATCTTCTAGATTTAATTGTCTTTAATATTCATTTTATATTATTTATATACTTTACAATAAAATATATTGCTATTTATTTTATGTCTATGCAAAACTATACTCTTTGTTTATTTTGTTATTTGAAGGTAAAAAAAAATGCAATATTATATGGGTGTAGTGCAATGCAGGCTTAAGTAATTGCTGTTTTCAAGTACATTGATGATATTTATCCACATATTCCTAGAGTAAAAGAAATATATTCAGTGCTTATTACTTATATTAATAATCTGAATTTATAAGCTTGATTAGAATAACATTGTAAAATGTAATATATTGATAATAAAACTGAATGTAGATATATATATATATATATATATATATATATATATATATATATATATATATATATATTCTTTATTGTACACCAATAACAGTACAAATTTACAAAAAAACAATACAAAAAAAAACACAGTACAACATAATAATACTAAGTAAAAATATTAACAGTAAACAGAAATGATTTAATTTAATATGTATTTGTATCTATTATTTACATTGGCATCGATATCGTTAGATATTATAGATTGATAATATCAAAATATAATTAAGATATCTCAATAGATATTTATTTATTTAATCTATATTGTCCAAGAATAAGGCACAATGGGCGGACTTGATGCTACAAACCATTCTCTACCCGTCAACTGGAGAAAATAGTTGAAAAAGAAATTGACAACATGGCGGTAAAATTAAATTACAATAAGTTTTATACTACTTCACGAAAAAAAACACTAAGCTATACTACAGGGTTGCACTTTACAATGAAATTTGAAACAAGGTTCCTTTAAATGAGATAATGGGTATCAAAATGAACCGCCTGCCGACAGCTTTTCCTGATAGGTTATCTTTGACCTTCGATAACGCGTTCTGAAGTTCAGGGAGGGTCACGCAAATATTTACCAACATTATCTCGAGGTCGCTTTGATTGATGGGTACAAACTCCAAGATGTAATTGAAATAATACCCTTATTACTTATATATAATTTAACATAAATTGCACATTTTGCATATAAATTAATTATAATTATTAATTTTTTTTTAAGTCGTTTCCATAATTTTTTCGTAATAATTGATAATGTTTGACAAATGAGAACTAGTTATCTTAACAGCTTTTACATCACTGATCCAGTTACGATCTAATAAAATTGTAAATTAGCAAGATTAGTTTTGGTCTGGACGTTTGCCTAAGTTCCAACACAGACAGAAAATTGATTCCATTATCATTATTTGATATATTTTCATCAAAAATATTTACTTAAATTAAAATATTATCTTTCCTAGCAATACTTGTTTAATTCTTATTAATATTTTGACGCTAAGAGTTTTTACATATTAAATTTCTAATTGCGAAAGTAAAAGTTTTTCTAGATTTGGACCTAGAAATAGACGGTAAATTTTCTGAACGTTTTTTATAAATCACTAAATCGTAATTCGAATTTTTCTTTGCTTATACGAATCACATGCCTAAGGAATGAAGAGTTCAATGGTAATAATTGGGCGTGATAATCAGGTTACTCGTATCTATTGTCTTATCAGATCTTATATGCACTTGCACTAATATCGTGGCCGGGACTGTGGACTTCGACCCAATTATCAGACGAGTATCGTCTTCCGCTATCTACCATCCGTTGTACTGTCACCATGCTAACGAATTTTATCAATAATCAACGGAGCTTTTATAATTATCAATTAATGTTCTGCGCAAAATTATCGAGAAGTTATCATTTATTTATTATAATCACAAATTATGTAATTATTTTTATTATTAATATTTTTTTGTGTGGAATATATTCAATTAATCGGTAGAAAATTTTGTAGAAATTCATAGATCGAGAGTAGATTTTTTGGTTAAATTAGAACTGGGCTATGTTTTCTTTTGTTTTTTATATTTATTTAAAATCGTTTTGCAGAATGAACTTCTGTTATTTAACAGTTGAATGAGTAATTGTCGAATATAATAATATAGTTATACCACATTAGCCTAATTATATATTTTTAAAGTTTTTATTATAATGAGGTCTTTATACTTTTTTTATTATTTTGACGTAAAACTATTATCAAAGGTGTAATTATTACATTGTTTTTTTACGCGGAACAGTTTTTTCTCGTTTCGTGTTCTTTATGTTGTGTATGCATGTATGTGTAGATTTTATGTTAGTGTGGGTATATAGTGTTATATTTATTGTCGTTGCTTGTTAGTGTTGCAAAAACCGTAGTATTTGGTAGATACACTATGCAAATATTTTTGTTTATATTTATAAACACTACCTATTAATTATACTACAATACTATTAGTAATTACTGTTTTATATTTAGTGTATTTATAATGTATAATTGGTCCTAAATAATGTTATTTGTAACTATTTTTGGTAATTATTTTTTCTTATATTTATTTCATCAGCGATTAATATAATTAAATTTTTGTAAAGTTTTTCAGTGTGTTAAATGAAATATATAGTTTAAAACTCACTATTAGGATTATATGGTCCCTATATAGCCTGCATTATATATATAAATATAGAACAAATAACCGTGGCCATTGCTTCTGGAATTTTGTATACAAAAGTAGAGAATACTGTATCACTGTATAGGCATTGATCAAACTATCTCTCTTACTTATAAAAATATTTCTACCCAATACAACTTTTTCTGTTTTGTCACTGTCTCACTAACGATTAACATGTAATGTGAGAAAGTGACAAACAATATGATATACTGCATATGAATATCGTTTTTAGTAATGGTATAGCATTTTATTGAACCCTACAATATTTAGTATGAAATTTAAGTACTTGAAGACTGGAATATCAAATACTATGAAAAAATCTAAGTTATATTTCTTTGAGTACATTAAATTTAATATTTAAATTAAACAATCTTTAAAGGTGATCAAATATTTTCTATATGCTATTTATCATTTGTTACATAAATGATGGTATCTCTACATCAGTCCTTGCTACCGCTACACGTTGCTATTGTCTCACGTGTGTAGGAGTCTTTATAAACGGGACTTCAATTACGTGTCGCAAACCCCAACCACCAGAGGTTAGAGTTCATTTTGGTTTGGCATTATATTTCATTCTATATATTATAATATCCGTAGACTAATAGGACTCAGTTACAATAATACTGTTCAAGTCCGGCCTTCCTATGATCCCACGTGGAAGAAAATCTACTAGATTTTATCCTTTCTATATATATTATTTATAAATTATATGCTCAAACTGAAATTATGATAAAGTTGAAAAAATAAAACTTTTCTAGTTTGGTCTAGTGGTAGCCCTGCCTGAGGAACCAAAGGTCATAAGTTCAATTCCCCCACGGATTCT
This sequence comes from Mechanitis mazaeus, assembly GCA_959347395.1. Taxonomy (NCBI): domain Eukaryota; kingdom Metazoa; phylum Arthropoda; class Insecta; order Lepidoptera; family Nymphalidae; genus Mechanitis; species Mechanitis mazaeus. Next base: position 15,527,757 of record OY365743.1, read on the forward strand.
GTGTGATCCACAAATTGCTGTTTCGTGTCTGGATGTTATTTGTGTTTGTTATTTCTGTTTTACATCGCCCGCGACACAGATTATTTTTCTAATGCAGCACAAGATGTTGTAAAAAAAAATACTTTGTCGGATAATCGTAGGTATTATTATTATATATAAAGTTTTTCTTAATGTAATATATATATATATTCAGAATATTATTGCCAGTAATTTTATTTTTGATAGTTTCTTATCACAAAAATGTTAATAATGACATTTTCCTTCTAATCTGCGCTACTAAATGGTTATGGTATGGTATGGTCATCTTATATATATATTCGTCTATTTACAAAGTAAAATTTCCAATAAATATGTAGTATTCAATTTCTTTGTTATTATTATTATAGTATAAAATCTCCTGAAGAGAATGTTGAAACATTCATAATTTTTTATTGTAACCGAAAAGGTGAATTATTGTTCTTGTTCTTATAATTTATTTATAAAAATGCACTTTTTTTACTGGTATTTTTAGTATATATTGGTAAAATATGTATGGCACTAAAAGGGTTAATACTCAAGCCAAGATGAGATTATTAATATAGAATACTTTGTTATACACTGAAGAGGTGTTTTTAAATCAAAACCTTTTTATATTTGTAACAAGCAAGGTGATGTTATTGTGTCTATTTATCTTCTTTGTTTTATTTTAACCGTAAAAATAATAGTAATATTGTTATTTCGTGAACCAAAGAAAACGTTAAGATATTAATTCATATAGTGTGAGTATCTTGACAGTTTTTTATTTTCCTTAAAACAAAAAAAAATTGTAACCAACTGTCCCTTAATTACAATTGATTAACCTAAAATTTCTCAAATTTCTTCCAGCTAGATAATGTATGCTCAGTCAGCAATTAATAATCACGAGAGCGAAGCTGTACCTACCATAATATAGTGTTCAGTAGAATTTTGGTTTCCCACTCAACAAAGCCACTCCTCGGTCAGCTGAGTGCGAGAGCACCGAGCGTGTTATGTATCTGCGCGTAAATTTATGAAGAACAATATACAGGGCTGCCTGTATTCATATATTATATATGTATATATATATATCCTACATATCATAAAGGTCATATTTCAGTAATTTTTTATTGAGCGAATACGGAAAAACTAAAATTGCATAGACTTAAACGGGAAAAATTTTCCGCGCGAAAATTTAGCTTGAAAAATAAATTGTTGAGGAACAGAATGCGTCGACATTTTGTAAATGCAACTTCGGTGCTGCTTGCACCTCACTTCGCTCATTATGATAACACATACAGAGATTTTGCTTGCGCAGCGAGACAAAATTGAGGTCTATTCGCGCTCCTAATATGTTTTGTTTATTACTTCAGTCTGTCTTCATCTTGGTAGACGATGAGTCCGAGTAATGTTCATTTGTTTATTCAAGCTTGCCCTAGACGTGAAGGAGACGTAAGCAAATGTGATCAAGTTTTGCGTTTGGCGGGAAATATTCACCAAGCGCTTTCGAAATTCAGTCGCCGAACGCGTGTCTTGGTCGACGCACGTACGTTGAGTTTTTTTATATTTTTTTTAAATTTTTTGTATTGTGGCTGTGACAATAAGTGATATATTAGTTTATTATTCATCAGTTATTTAGGTAAGTTTATTATTACGTTACGTTGTTAAGCATCACATTACGCGGATAATTCTTTAGTAATTTGATTTATATTTACGTGGTTTTTATTTATACTTTATTACTTTTTGTCCAATGAAATGTCCAACGTTATTGTCGGGTAAAATCATATTGTTTTAGTTCTGGAAAGTTCTATGATATTCAAAAACACAGGTTGTTTCTTAAAAAAGCTTGAGGTTTAGTAAGCCTTAGTATAGATGTATCTTGGCAATGTTTTAATTTAAATAATTTAATATTGAGACACTATAGAAATGAAGTAAAGTGATAATGGAGTACGCCTTAGAGATTCTTATCATGTGATTAAAATAGCAAATTTATGCAGAGATAGATCGTAAATGACAGTACTTATATGTAACAATGTTTAGATATAAGTATTGACAATATTTACTTATTATTTTGCTATTTCGTTTGGTATTTTCTTAATTTATTTTTTTTTTAGATCTTAGACTAAGTTACTCAAATAGACGTTACTTTTAATTTTACATATTATACGTTAGGAGCAGTTATAATTACATTTAATTCTAAGAATCTTGTGATCGCCACAAAACGGTATTATCTAGTCGCAGTAAGTAGTACAGGTCTTGTTCGTTTCTTCTATAAATTTAATATATACTAAGAAAATCGTTTGTCTTGATTCAGCGCACAGCTGACTTACCAAAGCATAGCTGAGTTTGGATAAATAAAATTTTGAACAAATCTTTATTTTATATGTTATTAAAAGGATTTTGAAATACTACATATTAACTAATTTGATAGAAGATGAAATGTTATATACATTATATATTTGTGAATTGATTAAAAATTTATGAGTATCGAAATTTAAAAAATATCAGAAAATAATATATTCCTGGTGTATAAGATTTTAATCTTGATATGTTATCAACTATTAGATTTGTCGAGAATCACTTATTAGTCATGTAATCAATTTTAGAATTATTATGATTTTAAATCTGATATGTCTGTGATAAGTTAATAACATTTCATGAGTACTTAGGATGTTCATCCCACAGGGTACAATTTTAGAACCGTTTCTGTTTTTTAAATATATAAATGTTATATAATAGTATTATCAGTAAATTGTTTTGAAATATTTAATAATATATAAAATATATTTTAATAAAATAATTTAAAAAATTATGCTGTATTGAATGGTATACATATTTGAGCATATAGTTGAGTCCTTTCCTTTTTGTCGGTACAAACAACATTCTAACAAAAAAAATTATAAATATTGAAACATTGACTATTAACAAATTATGTTACCAAATAGAAAGAAAGTAAGGAATATTTTTATAGCTAGATGATATATGATTCATGTTTTCTCATTCAAATTCATTATTTGGTTGTTTTACCCCCTTTCTACAAACTTTATTGAAATACTGTAAATTGATTTTTATGTGTACAATTTACTTTTATCAATCCCAATTATTATTATGTCAGAAAGTCTCAGGAATGTAGATAGTTTCTTGAAAAAACGGCTACCGAAAAAATATGGATGGAATTTGTAAAATATTATATGGTGATGTCTGCTTTGATATAACGGATGATAGAAAGGCGGAGAAAGAAGTTACATATTGCGATGTAAAAATATGAAATATTGGGATAAGAGTGGATGAAGGGTGGTGCATATTCAGAATAGTTGCTTTGGTTTATTCGAATGTGTTCTTTTACACAATAATCTGAACTGAATGGCAAGTTTGAAACAGTTTCTAAAAGTATATAGTTTTAATTTGATTGTTGACTAATATTACAAAAAGTACAGGAATGTCTGTAACTATTTCATGTTCTATTGTCGCTTCGCTGAGCACGCTTCATTGAATGCATCTCTAATGCAGCTATTAAAGAATGTAATTCAAATAACGCTATTTGAGTTAAAAAAGCTTACACAACGTTAGTGTTAGAGACACAGTGAGAAATAAGTGAAAAAATTAACTGTTTTAAAGCTTACACAACATTTAGAGTCGCAGTAAAGGACAGGTTGAATTTTTTTTAATTCTTTACAAGCATACACACCGCTTGTGTTAGAGCCACAGTGAGAAGTAAGTTAAACAATAATTATTTTTCAAGCACACAGAACGCTTGTTTTAGATCCGCACTGAAGGATATTAGACAGCCAAAGTGTTAATTGAAAAGAATATGAATAAATACAGTGGCTTTCAAAAGCCTGTCAGATTACTTAATCTTAATTTTTTTATCACATACTTATTTCTGCAAAAAAAAATATTAGTATTTTTAATGTATGTAAATCTATTAACACCCAGGCCGATGCTTATCAAAATTTTATTCGAAAAATCAACTTAATTTTATAATTGAATAAAACATTATATTTAAATATTTTAAACTATGTACATATGAAACTACTTTAATAAAATAAATAAATTTAATAAATATATATTTTTTATCGATAAGAACATCGAAGCAGGCGGCAATAATACTTAAACTGGATTGGTAAGAGGCGATTTGTCGGATTCATCCTGGTTGTATCAATAAAATCTGTCATCCTATATTTATACAAAAATATAGTATCTCATTATAATATTACGTTATAATACCTTATTATTTGTAATCTAAACATTAACTCCGAATAACAAAGTCATTTAACTAAACGTTAGGTTTTACAAAACACGGAAATTATAGCCTATTATTTATGATTCATATTCTTCTATAATATGTATGAATTCTCATATGTATGACTTCTTGTAACCAGTGACTAAATGAATGCTTTTCTCGTCAACATAATGATTATGTTGCCGAGAAAAGCAATGCAACAATTCGAAGTATCTTTCTATAAGTCAATTATGCGATGAACGGGTACATTAAGAATGTTTTATTTTGCTTTTTATAATTCGCTCTGGAACATACTATTAGATTATACTTTGATGCTTTCTCTAAAGAAATCAGTGATATTGCTAAAGATTTATCAATTTCATACTTGTGGAAACCACGCTTTAGTTGTGGTTTTATCGTTTCAGAATATACTTCTATCTTTTTCACTACTGGGCCCGTATTCGTTATGACCAGACGGAAACGAAACTACGTACGAAAAATGCGTGAAATGTTCGTGTAATCGTATTCTCTATACAATCCATATCTGTTCGTAAACAACTAACCGCGTGGTATACGAAATACGAGTGGTTAATTCAACATCATAAAAAACGTCAAATATTATAGCAAATAAGGCCCCTGTAAGATGAAGATATTAATAATATTCAATTTTTATTTTTAATGCTATAAGCCGCGACAAGTGCACTTTATTTTTACTTTTTAATTAAAGTTTGTCATGGTAACGCTCTGAATACCTACTGATTAAAAGAACGATAACGAATACGAATACTTGTCGAATATCAACTCATTTCTTAATTAGAATTAATAACGCTATGAATATTAGAGCTATTTTTGAGCGCGATTCTTGAGACGTGACTTTCAAGCATCTTATATTTTTTGACGGTGACCTTCCTTTGTTTATTTTATAATGTATTTTATGTATTATGCAGGTTTAAACACGATAAAATAATTTATTTATTATTCACGTATAAACCGTATTTTTAGTGAATTCAGAGTCTACTAATATTTAGTATTACGAAAATCATTTACGATAGTAGAAATATTTCCGTAACAGTATTCATTTGTTAAAACAAAATATCTTAGTGTATTTAGAAATGAAAGAAAAAACATAACTGAAAAACTTGCACTTGCCATCTGTTTGTGTGTCAAGAGTTCTTTCTCGTTTATTTTTGGTCTCTTAATAAACAACGGAACATTCGTGCGAGCATTATAATGAAATTTTATTCATAATTTACTCTTGCTTTCAATAGCAATAATTCATTTCCATCAGTTCCAAATTCTTGCTTAAACGCAAAAGGCTTTTTAAACGTAATAATATTACTAGTATAAATATAAATATACGGCTGTACTCACGTAAATTCTATCGGAATTTGCCCGACTTGTTTCGTCATTCGGAGTCCCTATTCATAAGCTTTAAGCATGGCAGATTCGATCATGAACTGAGTTCAAACTAGTTGGGAAAATTCCGATAGTATTTAACTGAGTACAGCCGGATATTTATAAATAATAGTAATCATAAATGACGAATTCAATACAAAAAGAACAATATTATTATATGTTAAACACCAATTAGATCAAACTAAATTACAAAAGTGTCAAAAGGATTATCAATAACTGCTTACAGCATTAGGTCTGGAAGTGCGAGGTTATCGCAGGTGATAATTGAACTGTCTATCTGTAACTGATAACCTGGGTTCAGCTGACGGATATCTAGAGGTCACCGGTCCATAAACATGTTTTTTCATTGACTGCACTGTGGATGTTCACTCCTGTTCGATGAATGAAGTTTGATCAGTTGTAATCTAAATATATAATCTCCTTATTCTGTCAGTTTGTCAGTTTGTTTGTCTATGGTGTCGCGTCACCGAAACTCAACAAAAAATCATTGCGACACGTGCAATACATCAATAGCTCTTGATGAGAAATGATGATTGGTAACTATTTGGACCTCCTCCAATAACTGGAAGTGGATGCTGGACCTCCAAAGGTCACCGAGTGTAAAAAATGTTTATGAACGTATCTGATAAAACTGAAGGAGAGAACTTGATATACTTGAATTTGTAGAATCCCGATGCGTTAGAATCGGGCCAAAAAGCTAGTAAAATATATTTTTACTTTTTTGTACATGTTCATCCTTACACGTTTAATGTCTTTGTAAAATTTCACTTTAATCACTACATCATTGGTTAAGCTTATTCATATTAGGTAAGAAAAGGAGGGTGCAATGAATTTGATCATAGCGTAAGCCGATTTTTGTCACAGCTGCAAATAAAAAATCAGTTATAGTCTCATTTTGAGAAACTCCAGCTGAAGAGTTTCATCATGCTGGCGCCAAATGTAGATGAGTGGCACTTGAACGACCCAATAGTTTTTAATTATTTTTGTTAGTACTTCTACTATCAGTATTGATATATTTCTGAAGCTCTCTATGAGAGAGTATTCTGCATTCTTTGTGCACGCATCAATCAAAAACGGTATATTCGAATATTTCCAAATTTTACACACTGATAGACATCAAAACAAAAAATGTAATAATGTGTGTCATCTTGAAAATTAGCTGAAGACAGAATGCGTTGACGTTTTGTAAATGCAACTTTGGTGCTGTTTGCTAACACAAAATGCTAACACATACCGAGATTTTGTGAGCATAGCGAGTCAAAATTGAGGTCTGGTTCGAACTCCTAGTATATGTATTTGACGTGTTGTTGAAATCTTAAAGTCATTGTGGGTTTGATTTGATTTAAAGTACTTTTAACTTTATATTCCTTGATTATCCTTATAATAATGCTTACCGGTATTTTTGTTTCAATTGTGTCACAGCTTTGAGGAAAGGATTCATGACTTAACTTAAATTCAGTCCCTGGAATAGTTTCACTCGACACGTAACTGAAAGATTATTTCATGATATTTTATTTCATATTTTTTTAATATAAAATAAAAAAAAGGAAACTTAATACAACCGAGATTAAAACTTATTTGATATTTTAAAAGAAAGCAGTCTTTCAGTTGAAACTTTAAAAATATTTCAAGTTCGCATTTAAAAAAAAATACACAAATTAACTGAAGATGTAAGTAGAACACTGGAACAATGCCAATAAAGCGAACTACTGAAATAACGAGAATTAAGTATGACTCATGTGGGTTCAAACACACAGACAAAAGATTAATTCATTAACATATATAACGCATCTAAATGAATTATAATATGATAATATAGACTAGTAACGTACTCGCGGTTCCACACGCGGATGTACGATAATATTTTTATTAAGATAATTAGAAGCTATAGCGTACTTGATAGTCTAATAAAAAAAGCCTAGCAATCAGAAACATTTCAATCCATTCTTCTCCAAATTCTTCGAAATTCCATCAGGTACTTTCGATCATTCAGCCAAAAAAAAAACTTAAGCTTTATATAAGTATAGATTATTTTATATATAACAGCTATATATGAATATCAGTCCGAGATCCAGTCCAATGTCCATGTGGGTTCAAGTTTAAATCCAGCGTGTCTTGTCTCGTGGCTGTCGTGCGACGAGTCAATTGCACTACGGACTTTGGACTGTATTGTTATCTCGTGGTTAATAGTTTTATATATTATTCAACTTAATTTATCATTAATTTAGATAACTTTATTACGTTTGACCTTGTTAATCATTTATATATTTTATTTTATTAAATCGTAAATTATACAATCAGGTGTCAGATATATACTATGTAAGAACAGGTAAGATAAGGAAACAGGGGGATAGCTATATCATATACAGGGCATCAGGTGTCAGATATATACTATGTTAGAACTGATAAGGAAACAGTAATATGTTACTGTGAGAAAACGAAAATCTGTTTTACATCAGTATGTTTAACAGATTTTAAGCAGTCTGTAAAGAGGTATTCTAATTAATTAATACATTTCTAAGCAGTTCTTGTCGAGTGGCATATGAAATGTGGTAATATGTCACAGATTTGCAAATGCACTGCGGTCATTATATAACGTCTATTGTATTGAGTAATACCTTGCCTGACTAAATATTACTAAATCTACGTTTAAAATAAGTAACTGTTTGACTGACAACTTAAGAATTATTATAAAATCTATAACTATTAACAATACAGTTAAATATACATATAATATATAAGTTTGTTTTTTCATTTATTTAATTTAATAAATTTTAAAGGTATAAATTTTAGAAATAGTAATAGTGCCTCGAAAGTCTCTTTGGGTTTATCTGGACAAATTGTCGTTCACAAACATGGTGCCACTTAAATAAAGAAAAATATATATAATTCAATAGTTACATATTAAAAACAGATAAAAAGAATACATTGAATGCTTGCATATATATTTGTATATACACAGTACATGTATAATGCTATAATGCCATTCTTTACATCGTTACAGTTTTTTCTGGAATTTTCTCGTATTCATATTTAAAATATGACCAAAGATAGTTCTTTTCTTAAGACCTGTCCCAAAGTTCTTAGTAGGTTTACTTCTTCGAGTATTTTCCTTAATAAATAATAAATATGAATACGTATTGTGATGTATTGACACATTTTTCCTTAAAAGTAAAATCCATGATGACTTATTTCATTCCGTAATTACCTTATGGTATTTTAGATTCAGAGTATTAGAATTTTCGTTCTCGGAAAGCCCTAGTTTTAAGGGCCCTGCCCTTTGGAGTTCGAGCGGGTGATTATATTGCAAGCCAATTAAATGAAATTATACATATATGTAATATGTCATGTGGTAAATTAACAAGTTTCAATATAAATTATATTTTGCTTCTGCTTTGTTTATTCTGTTAATGCAAACATGTGTCATAACAGTTCGTTCATCTCCGTTTATTTGTTTATACGAGAGCAGTGCACACGAGGACGCGGTTTCTTTGTTAATTTATCGAAACAGGCTTATTCGCTATGGCCATACGAACCCGTAATGTACCGCGTTATGATACGTGGAATCATATTTTCTATACTAATGTAACATTTTAAAGCGTTGTGTTATGTGAAATCAAAAACTACATATACAACTTGTCATGTGACATACAGGTTACGATTTTCAATTACACACCATAGTGCGTTTATGAATTGCGTTTAAGCTTAGAGCACGTTGTGACGTCACTCTTTATTTGTAAGGAATATCCCATATCATATACTAAGCGCCCTGTATACGCTATCTACTTATCTCATATATCAACTGGATGTATTACCACTGTAATACATAAAAAAAAACATTAGTTTGTAATAAAGTCTATAATGTAGTTATTCTAGTTATAAGTTTGATTTAATTAAATGGTACTTATCTATTTCTATTACAGTAATAAATTAAATACATCAAGTGTATTTCTATTTTATATTATGAAAATTAATTATGAATTATTTTTATATTTAAACTTCCATGATCTATAATTATTATTAGTTATAATTATACGGCTGTACTCACGTAAATACTATCGGAATTTGCCCCAATGAGTATGAAGATTCGAGCAACTTACGTGAGTACAGCCGGAACATATGTGTATAATACTCGTGTATAAGTTAATTATATATTTTTTATTTAAGACAAGGTTATACGTTTAACAATCTTATATTAGAGATATGTAAAATAAGGAAAAACTAGTATGTAAATTTTATTGTTTTAAATTTGTTATTTGTTTATTTTTTTGTTATTTTTATACAAACTCCATTTTATTTTAAAACTTATTACTTATTTTTAATATAATAATATACTATATAATATAATACTTATAATAACTACTTTTTTTTATTTTCTGATGACTATTATGACCGTAATGTCTAGTCTGCTTCCAAGCTGTTTAATAAGTGAATATACTTTTGCTTGAATATTTACTGCTATGACCAAAAACCGCTGCTATAGACTTCAAATGAAAGCTTCTCAATTCTTTAAAACTATTTGACTCAGCCCCCCACCCCCCCAAATTTAAATCGTATACGTCCGATAGGAAAACCTTACAAAAATGTCATAAATTATATTACCTTCCTAATGAATTGAATAAATATCCTCTAAAAATTCTTTGTGTTTTTCTAGACACTATTGAGACAATAAATTATTTAATAATACACCACAATTTGTTATTATTTATATGTATGGAAGTATTATTTCTCTGTGCTATTAATTGAAACAGTAAAATATTTAATTACATTATATATTCATATAATTTATAATTCATAATATGTCATTTGAAATGCAATTGTGATATATTTATTTTTATATAATGAGAAAGGATGACAGTCACGTGGTCAGTCGTTAAAGTGAATGTGAATGGATAAAAGACAGAGGTACTGTAAAAAAGAAAAAAAAGAAAGGGATGGAAGATTATTAGGCCGAAGAATTCTTAATACACATTTCAATAAAACTATTTTACGGATATAAGTCGCGGTAAGACGAGATGATGGTGTCTGTCGAATCATCTCTTCTTACCGCGAACACGTTTGCTGCAAAGCACTCGAAACGTGGGGTTTAAATTAAAAAATAAACGCGAGCTATATACGTAAAATAGTTTTAATGAAATTTGTAGTACTCGTGAAAATCTTAGAAAAAATTATAATTTCTACAACCATGATAAATTTGGAATAAAATTAGAACTAAACAATTATAAGAAAACTATAAATACATACAAGAAACTTAAACAAGATGTAATTATTGTTTTTTTATTACAGGTTGAAGGAGTACAGACATGTTCATAGACGAGAATGAGACGTAAGTAGATTTAGTCATTAAATATGTATATATAATAATGTTGTATATACATACACTTACATTTATCAAAAGAACGACAAAAGATCGTAGAAATCGAAATAAAAAGTAGTGTTGCCTAAATGCAAGACCAAAATTGCCAAATTCTTGCTTTGGCAGTCTTGGTCTTGCTCCAATACTTGGTCTTGGTATTGTGCTTTCAGACTTGGTATTGCAGCAAGAGTCTCTCCTTACTTATTAGCTTCTTGATGTTTATTAAAAGTTACTTTAGATCTTATAACAACGTAACAGTATTTACATTATAGCTCTACTTTAATAGATGCAAAGTAAATTTATGCAGTCTTGAGACTTCATTGGTTTTTTATGTTATCAATCTGGCAGATTTTTTTAAATTTCTTGGATGGATTCCAGAATCAATAAAATGTAACAGAAACACATCGATATCAACATTAGATAGAAGTAGATTATTTATGTCGAGATAAAGTTTATTACAGTTGAATACCGCTATTAAAAGCTGAGATTTAATTCTTCTTCTTGCTATATAAAGCCTGACTTTGCAGAGAAGCGTTATTTTATTCATCCCTTATATTCAAAAAGTGTCGCTTTATTCCTCTTTAAGCGGGAGCAAATTGCACTTTTCCGTTCGGAACTTTATAGCGGGCGTAAAAGTGATTTATATTTTGGACATATATATATAGGTATCGACATAAATCGAACGTAAATTGTATGAATTACTGGCTGTATGTTTTGGTTGGTCGGCGCTTACTTAAAAAAAAAACAAAGCGCGCCAACGACGTCTCTGTTTTTGAAATCAGTAGGTACATATTTTCTCATTGGAATTGGATGAAAATTAGATTGTATGACTCAAGAGAAAATTATTTTTCCCTCAGGCGATGTCCTTTGAATCTTATCTTTAAAGTATCACGTGTTTAATTTGTGTAAATTCTCGAATAATCGATTAAGATACGAGTTGTCACGCGTAGTAGGCTTATACTTAGTTACTGTTTAAAGGTGAAAGATAACAAAATGGACACGCACGCTAATAGCTTGTGTCCTCCTATCTAATAAGATCTTAATGACATGTCACATGACACAAGGAAATCCGAAAACATTCTGATTCATATATGGTGATATACAGACCGAAAAAAAATGGTAGTAATCAGTTTGATGCACTTGTATGGTATTTCGTCTGCGTGACTATGACTTAAAGGTACGTTCCCATGATGAGTGAGAAAAACTGAAGCCCATAAACCTCTCTGTCTCTTACTATCTTAGTTTCCTACAATCTTCTCACAAAAGTTCAAGTTATTGTCACAGTTAAGTAATGGAGTATTTTGTGCCTACTTTGTGTAATACTCAACTCATTGAGCACCCATTTCTGAAGCATTTTCAGATTTTAATTAGTTTCAAGTTTTTCAATATATTTCGTCACTCACACTGAATCGTTCTTGCTCTGACGTTCAATTCATTTTTATTTATTTTATTTTTTATTTATATACTTAATTACACACAAAAGTACATTTGAAAAACAAAAAAAAGATGATAAAACAAAAAAAAGGAAAAAAAATAAAAAATAAAAATATAAAACTTTTGGTGCAAAAGGCGGCCTTATCACTTATAGTGATCTCTTCCAGGCAACCTATTATTAAAAGGACATTTTTAAACAAATAGTTGGTGCATGAAATAATTACATACTAGTGGTACTTCATGGTAGTAGTGCGATCACATTTTATATTTCATTATGAAGTATTCTCTGTTTTGTCCTCGATGTTTATTTTGTATAATTCATAATTGCAGATACGGAACGTTTGAACCAAAAATACTATGTTTTTATTTTACAGTGACTTCTCCATACATCATTAATTCTTTCAGCTACTTTTATTCCATTGAGCATCCTTATTTGAGACTAAAGTGCCCAACAAAAAGCTAATTCTATAAAAAAGAAACTAATACAATATATAACCAGTAGTTTTGCTTATTTAAACAAATTTATTTATGTATTCTAAATTAAAATAATTATGACTTCCAATTTAATTGAGCGGAGCGAGGGAAGTTCTCCTTGAGAGACTTTTCTGCATACGTAGTGCAAGCATCAATCTAAAACGGTATAGCCGAAAATTTTCAAATTATGCACACTGATAGACATCAGTCTGGTGGTGGTTTTGAAAAAAGTTTTTCAAAGAAAATAAAAATAATAATAATAATAATAATAGTAAATGTTATAATGTGTCTCATGTTGATAAATAGTTGAGGATAGAATGCGTCGACGTTTTGTAAATGCAACTTCGGTGCAGTTTGCATCTCGCTTCGTTCAATATGCTGACACTTAACGAGATATTGCGAGCGCAGCGAGTCAAAATTAAGGTCTGGTTCGCGCTCATAGTATATTTATCAGTATACATATCTTAAATAAGCCGCTTTCTGCTATATTTTAGTAATCTAGCAATAAATCATTACTACACAATCAAATTTATATAGTATTAATACTTTGATAAGTTATCGGTCAATTGCACAATAAAAAAAAACCAACGTAATCTGAATTTACTTTATTCTGTATATTATTAAATAATATTGTCAGTTTTTTAAATTACAAATCTTACCGACAAACTAATGTGTATAAGAATATATTATTTACAGATAAATATAAAAAAAATATCGTGAACCATGATTACTATTACATATAATTATTCGGCTGAACTCATAAATACTATCGGAATTTGCCACACTAGTTTGGAACTCATTCGAGGTTCATATTGACGAGCTCTGAGCGCCTTGTCAGCTATATTACATACGTGAGTACAGCTGGATAATTATTTATTTATTTTATTTATTAATTCTTTATTGCCCAAAAAGGTACAATCGGCGGACTTAACGCTAAAAAAGCATTTTCTAGCAGTCAACCTAAGAATGCAGTAAAAAAAAATTAAACAATAACAAAAAAAACAGCATTAAATTTAACTTTGAAAATACAACATTTACACATAACAGACACAAGTTTCGTGTAAATCATACATACAGATTTATAATAAATTAAAATATTCTAAAAACCAATTCTGTAACCATTATACCTATACGTATGAAATGTAACAGACATACAGTGGTATCTGATAATAGATATAGTCAAGCTTGTATCAGTCACTTACATTATACTCATTGATAGGTTCTGTTTGTCTGAACCAGCGAACATGTACTCTTGGAAAAAGTAAGTTGCTTTTTATAATTATTTATATAATTTATTTAATTTATGATATATAGTAATAATAATTACTTCCATTATTTCTTGTGTTGTTTTGCCGGTGTAATCTCAACTTTTACTTTTATTTTTTTTAAGTAATGTAAAATCTGATCTTGTTGTCCAAATAAAGAGATTTGATTTGATTTGATTTAAAATCAACTGCACCAGGTACTCTGGCTGTTCTTTAACAAAAAGTCAATCAAATTGTAGATCTCTATTTACATATTTTAAAATTTGTTAGTTTTTCTTATGATAAACTAAATTGTTAGTATCATATAATTTTTTTCTGGCGTAAGACCGTCCGTACAATTAGATTAGAGCATTTTTAAACAGCTTAAACAATACGTTTGTTGCAGGGGAGGATTGTAGTAATCATAGAATTTCTTAGAGAGAAGACTAATTAAGACTAAAACCGAAAACTATAATTCTTACACTGAATCATCATGAACTTCATGAAAGTCATCATTGACAGATCTTGATCTCCTGAGTACGAAAAAATTAGTTATTAAGTCATGAAGGGTCAAAGTTGGAAGGTTAGGTTAATGAATTACTTGACCGATTTTGTTCAAACTTAGAATTCTTGCGGGAAGTTGGTTGATAAAAACCTTCAGTTTCAAAAAGCAGAAAACAAAAAGTTACGAATAACTTAAAATAAGAAACTTTAAGATTAAAATTAGAAAACGACCCCTGAAAAAAATGTTTTTCTTTTGTCTAAATTGGCTAAATAACGATTTTTCGGCTTTGCCGAAGTTGACTGATCTTATAGATTTTTCTTCACAACGTCAATGAATAAATGAATTGTTATATTTTGGCGCGGCCAGGGATCGAATAAATATTTAATGCTACGTCATTTTGTCCACATATCGTCTATATATTAATTATTCCCATTGAGTTCTAGTTGAAGTACTCAGAAGAGAATGCACAGGTCCCCAAGCTCGTAATTACAATGTTGCTTGTGTATTAATTAATATCATGATTTATAATAACTACAATTAATTACACCCACACATATATATAGCCGTATATGTTACTAGTACATATTTAGTATTTTCTTAGATTTTCACGAGTACACATTTGAAATAAAACAATTTTTACGGATTAAAACTCGCGTATAATTTAGTTACATTTTAATTTTAACCCGACCTTTCGAATACTTTGGAGCAATCGTGTTCACGGGTAGACGAGATGTAAATGTGAAAACTACCCGTGAACACGATTGCTGCAAAGTATTCGAAACATTGGGCTAAAATTAAAATGTAAAATTCTTTTTAAAGATTTGGTGGCGAGTGGTGTACAACTTAAGCTCTAATATATAATTATCCGTCTGTGCTCACGTTAACTTTATCGGAATTTGCCCAACTGGCTTGAAACTAGTCGGGCAAATTTTTATAACATTGAAGTGAGTACAGCCGGATAATTATAATATATAATAGTAATCAAAGATCACGAGTCTTAATACAATAATGTTCATGAATAAGTAGTAGATAATTGTTTAGTATCCAGTGCAGTGAAGTACAGTTGCGCAACTGTCCCATTGACATATATAACGGTGCAACGCTAGCCGATGCATGAAATATCGTTTTGCGGAACCGGTTTATCCACTTTCACTCACACATATGCAGCTCCTTGTTTATGTGCAACGAAAATGAACTTTTGTTTTACTGATATGCTAATACCAACTTTGTATATTTATGATAAGGTTCATTCCGCCTTGATTCGTGAACAAAGAGTAATAAAAATCTCAATATTATTTCAAAGTATTACTTGAATGTTTTAGAGGATAAGGTATATCTAATTGCGTACATTTTGCTTTGTCTAATAATGACAGTATTACAGTACGCCCAAGGTTAGTGGTGATAAAAAGTAGGGGCAAAGTCCGAGCGACGAGGTGAGCCAAGGTCTCTTCTAACAACCATCTGCCATGTGGATTAACTCTTTTAGTGCCAAGAAGCGCCGTCGCGCTGCTGTCGCTAGTTGTGTAAAATGTCAGCGTCGCGATAGCGCTCCTTCTCACAGTTCACTTTGTTTCTGTTATTTTCTTGTCAATTAATGTAGTATTCACTTTTTTCTTATTATCATAGTACAAAATCTTCTGAAGAGAATGTTGATAAAATTATTAACATTGGTATATAGTAACGGAAAAGATGAATATTTGTCTTGTTCATATAAATTATCTATAAAAATGCGCTTTTTTACTGGCATTTTATATTGTTAAAATATAAAGTTCCACATTTTAAATAGAAAATTATGAGGCAGTCTTTAGTTCAGACTATATTATAATTTATATATTTTACTCTGAAAGACATTTATTCAGAACTAATACAAGCCGAAGGTTTATATAAGAGATCCACAAAATATATTCACATTTTTAAATGTATTTATAAAAGTTGTATTTTGTATGCTAAAAAGCATTTCGTTATCTTTATATAGGTCACTTGAAACTTGTAGAACAGTCGATCTTTTGAATAAAAAATTGCAGGTGGTTTCTATATACAGATCATATTTTTTATTAAGTATAATACAATGTTATTATGAAGGACAAAATATTATAAAAGAATATTGGCAACTTGGTCAGACATTAATCTTACATTGAAAAGTAATCCTAAGTCCGCCATTGTGCATGGCGAGTGGAGCTGAGTGCAGCATTATTGCTGAATGAGTTTCGCATACTTGTATAATTAACAGAGTAAATAGTGGCTATAATCTTAAGCCTAATAAGAACTTGCGTGTGACTTCAAAACGTTCCACATGTTAACTCTATGGGACACATTTTGATCATTTACTAAAAAATTACAATCACTAATGTCATGAAAAAACTTCACTTATGAGTCACTGTCCTCGACAACTCTACCCATTTTCGATATCCTACCATTATACATCTAGAAGGAGTATTGGTAACGATATAATAAAAACACTGACACACTGAAACTGACTTACTTACATCTTGTCTACCCGTGAACACGATTGCTGCAAAGCATACGAAACGTCGGGTTAAAAAAAATGTAATCAAATTATAAGCGAGTTTTATTTCGTAAAAAATAGTTTTATTTAAAATGTGTACTCGTGAAAATGTATAATAAAAACAGTTACAATTACAAACATTCGTTACTAACTCATTGGTTTCTATTGCTTTCGACGGTGACACCATATATATATTAATTGCAACTCCTTATAAAATTTAACCTTAATTATATTAAAACACCGACAACTCCCGAGGTCTTTTTAATCAGCATTCGTACGAATATATATACTTCCTTCATATATACACATAATATCTGAGACAGTATTTTCTTAGGTTTTCACGATATTTCAAATAAAAATAAAACTATTTTTTACGGATTAAAACTCGCGTATAATTTGGTTACATTTTCAGACACTTACATCTCGTCTGTCGGTGTCCGTGTCGTAAAAAATAGTTTTATTTGAAATTCAAGACAGTATTTTTGTAGATATATAAATATAAGTAATTATAAAAAATTAATAAAATTATAGTAAATTCTGATAAAAAAATGGTTGATTTTTTGACTACATTACATAACTCTTTATTACTTAGTTGTTGTTCGAAGTAAAGTATTATTTAGTGCTCGCTGTATGCTCTATTGGAGCGTACAACAGGATAGACAATAATATTTTCTTTTATATATATAAAACCGCTCAAGTACAAGACAAAATACTAATCGAATGAATTAAAATTGGTATATCCGTATTCTAAATCTGTTCCACGTATCTTGTAATTATAATTTAATAATAAGGAAAAACATGAAATAAACCAGTTGCGACTGGACTCAAACCTCTATCGATAGACCATACGTTTCAATATATACTAAAAATAATGAATACCTTTTGTATATATTTTGCCAAAAGATGCAACCCCCAAACATACTTTTAGACAATTCTATAGCTAGTTAATTCTATCATTATTATTATATAAGAAAACCAACCTTTTCATGTGATTAAAGACAATTAACCAGGAGCGCGTATCAGACCTCAATTTTGACGCGCTGCACTCGCAAAATCTCGGTATGTGTTAGCATATTGAGCGAAGCGAGGTGCAAACAGCACTGAAGTTGCATTTACAAAACGTCCACGCATTCTGTCCTCAACTACGTTTCAAGATGAGACACATTATTACACTTTTTTAAACCACCACCACACTGATGTCTATCAGTGTGTGCAAAATTTGCAAATTTTCGGATATATCGTTTTTGATTTATGTTTTCAGAAAGGATGCAGAGAAGTCTCTCATAGAGCCCTTCACTCAACGAATATATTTTGTATAATGTTTTCTAAGATTTACACGACTACTACACATTTTAATAAAACTATTTTACGGATATAACTCGCGTTTATTTTTGCATTTTTAATTTTTACCCGACGTTTCGAATGCTTTGCAGCAAACGTGTTCGCGGTAAGACGAGATGATGGTGACACCAAGTTGTATCCGTAAAATAGTTTAATTGAAATATATTTCGTATGTTTGTTGCCAAAAGACGTAACCCCTAAAACATTTTTATACAATTCTATAGTTAGTTAATTCAAACATTATTATTATACCAGAAAACCAGCCATCCGAGGTTATTAAAGATTAATAGTCTTATTTGGTTATAACTTATACTTGTGCATTTTTTTTTTTTGCCATTCAACATGTTGATCACCTTGTCTACTATCATTGCTAAAAGTTGCTCCGATACAACTCGGACAGGTCTTGTTTTATTACTAACATTTATAATATCATTTTAATATACTTTAAAAAATAACATATATCCATAATAAAGTTTTGTGTTTTGTATATTTTAAATTTTTTGTTTTATATTTATTAATTAACGTGAAAACTGATCTTGGCTTTTTAGTTTTACATACTATTTGAAACTTCGAAAACTTAGCTAAGGATACTACATCATACAGGAAGTTGTAATTACCGTAAATTATAACAAATTATACATTTTTAAAGAATTTTATTAATTCAATAATATTCGAATTTAAAATCGAGCTAAATCTCTGTTGTATTATACAGAAATCGTTAAGTTGGTAGCATTGTATAATCTATGCAGCGAGTAGTAGATGTTGGTAGTATTGAATAATCTATGCAGCTGTCGGTAGAGGCTGGTAGGTCAGTGTCAGAAGCAACGGCCATGACCCTGTGACCCCGTGACGAGATCCCCCTGTAAGGGTAACTATACCTTTAAGGAGTGTTCAATAATACTGAAACGCTATTAAATGTAGATATTTTTAAATACTTTTAATATATATATATGTATATATCATTATAGTTTTATGTAGATTAGCTTTGATGAGATTTGACCGTGACTATTGTATAATAGTAACAGTATACGTACAATAGTATTTTTTTTTCGCGTTAAACAAATAAAAAATTTTTAGATAAATAAATGTATAAATCTCTTCCTTGTGAGTCACTATATACTGAAATCGCACAAATCTAGAATATATTTTTTAAGATTATCTCAGTAAAAACAGCGGGACATTTTATTTTTATCCTGACGCCAAACGAACTCGACAGCGTACTGCAAACTTGGCATTAAAACTAACCGATATTAGTCCTCGAAAGATATACGTAAAAAATATCAAAGATTCCCAAATATTATTTTAGAAAAGCTGAGATTTCATACTAGTTATGCCAGCATATTGAATATCTGAAATACGTAATAGATGTAAAAAATGCAATCAAAAATCTATTTCAAGCATTAGTTGCTAAAATAAAAATAAACATATCAACGTTTATTTTTGTTTTTGCAACTTTTTGAAGATAAATATTTTAATAGTATCCGGTTTTAGATTATTAATATGTATATTAGTGTATATTTAAAATAATTACGAGATTCGAATATTTATGTTATAAACCTGTTTTCAGACAAAATATAATTAATTCAGGATTTAAGGTAAAAAAGATTATATTGTAAATAATAATACCTACTTGTAATTACTAATGAAACTTGTAATAACTGCGCAATAGATAAGACTAGAAACTATTATATATCACTAGCTGTTACTCGCGGATCCACTCGCGGTTTAAAGATTTTATTTACTGTTATGATATATTTTTTTTTATATTACTTTTTACTTATACCTATACAAAAATTTTCTTAAAGGAAATGTTATTTAAAAAGATTGTCGCGTTTAAAGTCTAGTATTGTACATTGCAACATCTTAATAACTATAAATTATATTATGATTAACTTATATATCTAAAGATAAAACAATTATATGCAAATAAGAATATCTTTATTAACTTTATATCTTTACAACATTAATCATTTTGTTACTAAGAGTAGCATAATTCTAGAAAGACTATTCTTCCTCATGAATCTGACTATCATAATCAGAAATTTTGCAAATCTATTCATTCTTAGATTAGCAAAATTTAAACAAACAAACTTTACCGCTTTATAATAATAGTATAAATATGGAAAACTTATTAAATGTTCGAGTTATTACACTAAGTCACTACAAAATGGCAGCTTTAATAAAAGTAATAAATATATTAAAAATTAATATTTTATCAAGAAAATATTTTCTATGTTTAATTTCTTACTATCCATCAAGTATTGCACCTTGAGCCGGATATTATAGCTAGGTGACGAAACTAGGACACAAGATTATCAAACTATTGATAAGCATTTTGAACTTTAAAACGGATATTGTAAAACTATAACTATTTTAGTTAACTTATAGCGAAATGTCAGTACTCAAATAGAGTTAATAAAAACACCAAAAGGGGAACGGCAATGTACTTCTTACGGTCTATGCTAGGGAAGCATAACCGACTCGCCTGGCTGCATCTGAAGTCTAACTGCACTTTAACCATTTAATATAAGCTTCTGTACCATTTTAAAATAGAAAATCTTGACACGTTATTGGTTTTTTTAAACTATAGATATGAAAAGCGAAGAAAGAAGCCATAATACACAAAAAATAATTAATAGAATTAATAGTAAATCTTTTACTTGAGAGCCACTACCATACTAAAATCCGAACAAAAATTAGTACGAAGATTTTTTAGATTATTTATTTGGTCTGTCTAGCTTCAGCGTTATATTCTTATATTATGTATCGATTATTATTGTTAACTGTAATAATTTATTACATTAATTGACCGAAACTTTCTATGAGAGACTTTACTGCATCCTTTGTGGAAGCATCAATCAGTCAGTCAAAATTGAGGTCTGGTTCGCGCTCCTAGAATGTTATTTAATTTTAGTATATCATTATTTCCAGGCCGGACTCGTGGTGGGTGTCGGCGGCGCTGCGTGCGATCCGTGCGGTGGCGCTGGTGTTCGACGTGCTTACCTTCCCCCTGCACCTGCTCGTGCAGCGACCCTGGAGGAAGCGCGCGCTCTCCAGAAGAATCAAGGTGAGCTTCTCAGGTCATTCAACGTCTTAAACTCGCTTGACAGCTTCTTACTGTTGAGTGGATCAGCCTTTGTTTTTTTATTTGTTTTTTGTTTTTTTTTTACTTATCTATATAATGCTTATAAGTGAGTGAGTGATTATTAAAAAACGATTTCTGTAATAGCTAAGATGATTAAACCGTAAATTATGTTAAGATTTCTTTAGTGTGGGCAGATTTTTTAATTTGTATAAAACATAACAATACACGTAATGTAATATTAATTTAAGCGCTGTTACAATGTTTCCTTCGACGGTAAAAATATAAAAATTCCGCGAAGTATAAAATACAATATATTTTATTATTATATGTTGTTACACGTTTAACATATATATAGATCGTGTGACTATTATATTTATTGCCAGTCACGTAGGTTATTTCATATATTATCCAAGCATTTTAATATATTTAACTAATATATAGTAACCTCACCCAACCTTATCTTTAGTTATTTCTCACGAATGGACTATAATAATATTATTATCTTAATAGTTTCTAGAATACTATTTCTTATCTGGCTTTACTCATGTTAATTTTATGGTGATTTTTTACATTACTTTCAAGCTATTCGAGGCCCTTATTTATGCTTGAACTCGGAAAAATGTCTTTGCGACGTGAACTGTAAATGTTCACGCTGCGATTCAGCTATTTCGTTAGTACAGCTAGATAATTTAATATAATAAAATTCTGAGTCATAAAAGTCCAACTACGAGTTTATAAAAGATATGGTTTTTACATTAAGATATTCAACTCTTTTTTGTTTATATTAACTTACATATTTTATCATAATTTTAATTTCGATGCGTATCAATAAATGAATAGCTCACCCCTAAGAAATAAAAACATATATTCATAAGGATATCGACATTATTTCAAAATCTGTACCGTAGTAATACGCCGTATATATCCCAGGCCCGCATAGTGGAGTCGTCGTCGGACAGCATAACGGTCCGCTCGGAGGCGTCGGCGTGTGCGCTGCACGCGCGCCTCGTGCGGGACGGAGTGGCCACCATGGAGGCCATGCTGCGGGCGGCCGCCGCGAGGTGGCAGGAGAGGCCCTGCCTGGGCACCAGAGCGGTGCTCAGCGAGGAGGACGAGCCGCAGCCCAACGGACGAGTCTTCAAGAAGGTCATTATCTATACCGAGTGCTAGAAGACGTACATCGCAACAAATACTAAAGCATCGTCTCTTACGTGCAGTACAAGATGGGTGACTACTCGTGGCGCTCGTTCTCGTCAGCCGCGCGCGAGGCGCGTCAGTTCGGCGCGGGGCTGCGCGCGCTGGGCTGCGCGCCGCGGAGGAACCTCGCCATGTTCGCGGAGACACGCGCAGAGTGGATGCTGGCGGCGCACGGGGCCTTCACACAGAGCATACCCGGTACACACACACCATAGTACTATCATATACTAGGGGGCGCTGCTGCCTTGACAAAATAAAATTCAATTCAATTACCTTCAGCCATAATAATTAGATTAAAACTTTATTGCAGTCGTCACCATATACGCGACGCTGGGTGACGAGGCCATAGCGCACGGCATCAACGAGACACAAGTGTCGACCGTCATCACTACCCACGAGCTGATCCCCAAATTCCGGAAGATTTTGGCCAAGACGCCTCGCGTCGACACCATTATATACATGGAGGACCAGCTCAAGGAGACACCGAAGGACGGATATAAGGAGGGCATCAGGATCATCGGGTACAAGGAGGTCCTCGAATTGGGCAAGCAGGCAAAAATCGGTAGGGAGATTAGAGTTTCCTAGTAAGAATAATAACTGATTATTCATTAGAGGAACATCCTCAATATGAACCCTTAATGCCCCCAGAACCGGTTCCTCCCACGGCGGACGACACGGCCATCATCATGTACACGTCGGGGTCGACGGGCGTGCCAAAGGGCGTGGTGCTCTCTCACCGCAACATGGTGGCCACGCTGAAGGCCTTCGCGGACGCCGTGCCCATCTACGAGGGCGACGTGCTCATGGGCTTCCTGCCGCTCGCGCACGTGTTCGAGCTGCTGGCAGAGAGCCTCTGCATCATCGGAGGTGCGTACAGTGCCGTGGAGCTCGACCATAATCCTACTGTTCACCGGTTTCTTAATAATGTCATAATATATAATTAGTACTGTTCGCACAACCACCAAATGCTTCAGTCACTGGCCAGTGTTTTTTATTTCACATAGGAATAGATTGCGCTTCTGAAATATCGTACACTCGTTGCACAGTTCTAAAGGGTAGATCCATGGGGGAAGAACCGGCATGAAACTTCATCATCACACTAATACTCTTTTTAAGTTATTTATAAAATTAATATTAATGATAATATAGACTATTGAAAAGAAAAAACGTTTAACCAACCACGGTTTTTTCGTTTGTCATTTTTTATTTTTGAGCATGTTGTGAGCTATCATTTTTAAATAGCCACTTACTGCACGCAATCATTGAAAATTTCTCTTCGTCATAAGTTTTACACCATTAAGTAGTCTTATAAATCATTTACAGGCGTTCCCATCGGATACTCCACTCCTTTGACGATGCTGGATTCCAGCAGCAAGATCATGAAGGGCACTGCGGGTGACGCATCCGTGCTGCAACCCACCTGTATCACCACTGTGCCGGTAAGGACTACCAGGGGCTGACACCAGCAGCCATTCATCACAAATAACATACATACATATAAACGCATGTGGTAAAAGAGTGTACCTGGAGATATAAAATTTTATAAAAATATTCCTTTAGCAATGTGATATCGGTGTGCGACAATTATACATTTTAATTATAATTAAGTGTTCATTAAAACATTGTTTATTTAAATTGGGTATATTGCTGAGTTACTGTAAGAAAATTCCAGGAAAAAAACGAGTAGTTATTGTATATTTTTATTTAAACTTAATAGACGTTTCCATCGTGTTACGTTGGAAAATGTAATAAGGAAAAACAACTAGTAATTATATAAATTGTTTTATCCTTGATTAAATATTAAATAATTTATTCTATTCCACGGCAGCTGATAATGGATCGCATCAGCAAGGGCATCACGGACAAGGTGTCCCGCAGCGGACCCTTCGCGAGCGCCTTCTTCAAGTGGGCCTACGCGTACAAGCTGGGCTGGATGAGGCGCGGATACGACACACCTGTCATCGATGCACTGGTCAGTAAATTATTATTATCACCGATATACTATCAATTTCATCAGCAAAGACATTGAACTAAGACGAGTCCGTCAACGATTAGGCGACACCGAACCATCTCTTTCATTGTATTGACCAGTGTCTCTGAACTCTGCTGTCGCAGGTGTTCAAGAAGGTCCGTCAGCTGCTGGGCGGCCGCGTGCGCCTCATGATCACGGGCGGCGCCCCGCTGGCGCCCGACACACACACGCAGGTGCGTCTGTGTCTGTGCTGCGACGTGGTGGCGGGCTACGGACTCACGGAGACCACCTCCTCCGCCACCGTCATGGATCAGTTCGACAGGTGACGCTTTAGATTATATTTATTATTGCAGCGTTTTGCAATTGTGGGTTAAAAATATGTAAAACGCCTTGTGGCACATTTAATTCAATATAAAAACAAACCTCCTGCAGGTCCACGGGTCGCGTGGGCGCGCCCACGACGGGCACGGACATCCGTCTCGTCAACTGGGAGGAGGGCAACTACCGCGTCACCAATAAACCCTACCCTCAGGTAATAGAGAGTAAGATGAGCAATATTCTTTTCTCGCGGTATGGTCATGTAATGCGGAGAGAAGAATAACATATCGGGAAGAGTCTTAAGTATGAATGTTGTCGCTCATAAGAAGTAATGCAAGTGCCCTCGGGGATGGCATAGGATAAGAAGTGACATTGTGCCTAAAGTAAGTAATTGTAGGTTGCATAATGATGAACTAAGTTCCCGTCCGCCTGCAGGGCGAGGTGGTGATCGGCGGCGAGAGTGTGGCGGAGGGCTACTACGCGCAGGAGCAGAAGACGAGGGCGGAGTTCCGCGACGAGGACGGGCGGCGCTGGTTCCGCTCCGGAGACATCGCCGAGCTGCACCACGACGGCTGCATTAAGATCATTGGTGGGCCACGGACGGCTGCCGCCCGACCGACGTTCCTAGATGACCTGGGACTTAACGTATTCTCTCTCGAATTTCAGACCGCAAGAAGGATCTGGTGAAGCTCCAGGCCGGCGAATACGTGTCTCTAGGCAAGGTAGAGGCGGAACTTAAGACGTGCCCCATCGTAGAGAACATCTGCGTGTACGGAGACAGCAGCAAGACGTACACCGTGGCGTTGTTGGTGCCGAACCCGCGACACCTATCCGAGCTGGCGCAACGGATGGGCCTCCCGGATATGGAGTTCGAAAAACTGTGCCAAAACGATGCCGTCGAGAAGGCCGTGGTCAAGGAGCTGGCGGAACACGCGAGGAAATGTGAGTAGAATGTTATCAGTAATCGAATGGTCCATTGTAAAAAATTAAACGTTTCAATTATATTTCCCCGTCTTTTACTTATACGACCGTTACATCCCGCAGGCGGGCTGGAGAAGTTCGAGGTCCCTGCGGCGGTGAAGCTGTGCACTGAGGTGTGGTCTCCCGACATGGGGCTCGTCACCGCCGCCTTCAAAATCAAGCGAAAAGACATCCAGGAGCGCTACCACGAGGACATCAAGCGAATGTACGCGTCGTGATCGTTTCGTTACCCTTTCTGTGTATAGATACCCTTTTTTATTTAAATATTCTGTAAATTAGATATTATTAGTTCATCCGGGCCGGAGGTTGGAAGTTGTCTGTATATTGAGCACATCACATGTAACTATGAGATTGTAAGGAAATTATCGTGTATGCCAAAATGTTTAAGTTTTTTTGTTTTATTAATTAGCGGCTGGTGTTTAGGATATAAATATGAATGTGAACTTAAAATCCTAAGTTGGTGATTTTTTATCGTTAAATTCGATAAGTAATGTACATAATTATTTATGTTATAAAATTGTAGTGTATATTCGTGTAAAATTTTAAAAGTCGCGATTAGTTGACGTAGCTTTTCTTGTCTAAATATTTAAGACCAAATAAAAATATTATAGATCTGATATCTATCGATCGAATCGTGAAATTCTTAACTACATATAATGTTGCGCGGTAAATAGAGCGTTAATTTAGAGAGGTTATATATTAAGATTTGTATGAAATGTATTTTACCGCGTGACCTTATACAGGTGTTGCGAGAAAAGTCCTTGTACAGTGGCAAAGGCGCCACGGAACCACCGACAACACTTGATCTATATATTATAGTTTGTTTAGTTTTTTAGAAATTACTAAAATAGTTTTTAGTACCAGAATTTTATTAGCTATTTTGAAAGCGGTCAGTCCGTGGCGCTTGAAATATAAATATTTGAACACTTAGGCTAAGTTATTGTTTAGTCGTAGGCGACGGGGTACATGCCACTGTTGTAATTCCGCAATAATTTAACTGTTTTTATTATTGTATAGTGTGGAGAGTCGTGAGCATAATATTAACAAATTGTATTTAATTTGTAATACGAGTCACTGTTTGTATAGATACGTGTTTGATAAATATTGTTATATTTCTTTATTTGTTATGGCTGGAACATCGCTTTACTCTCAAATATGTATTTGTTGCCAGAAATATTTAAAGTTCTTATTTTAAAGCGAATAATATTGTGCAGATTTTTGCTACGCCGGGACCGCAGTCGAACTAGAGCATTATACAAACGCTTTTTGCATTTCGTTAGGCATTTAAACCCCGATAATATGATACATTAATTTGTACCGACATGTAATTATAGAACTATTTTAAATTCCTACCAAATCCTGTGTATTCTACATTTATTGTAATATGATTATTAAATTTCATAGGTGTATTTAAGATGTGTATTCGTTACCATAAGAGGTAGCGTCATATTTTTCGATATAATCTATTTAAATAAATCGATATAAATTACACGATGTCAGTAGGAATCGTTTGCTCAGTTCGTTTTTGTTTGAAATTATATAAAATTTCAACTGAAAACAATTTTTGTATTATTTATTCAATAAATGTTAATAAAATCAGTATGATATATTTTATTCCCTTCTTATCCTTCCTGGCTGCATTACGTCACCCTTCATATAAAAACAGTAATAGGCGTAATGATCTAAAATGTTTTGTATCAAAATTGACTAATTAAAACATAAAAACACAGTTTCTGTCATAATAAGTTTATATCAGTAAACAATAACACACTGTTATATATTTCGATTACACAAATAAATAAGATAAATGTTCTATCTTAGAATCAGTCAATATCGTCATAAACGTGGTAATTTCTTTCCCATTACTTCAAAGTTTACTTTATCCAGAGTGAGTTTCGTAAAACTTAAAAAAATACAATATTTTATCTGTAAAAATATCGTAATATTTATAATGAAATACAGATAGATGTCGAAACCGGTGCACGAGGTCACCCCTCCGACGTCCTCCGGGCGATCGGGCGGACGGGGCCTCACTTGGAGGCCATCTTGCACAGGTGGCGCAGCTGCATGATCTTGATATCGTCGGAGCCGAACTTGACCAGCCCCTCCTGGTTCTCGATAGAGATCAGCTGACCCACGGCCTCGCGGTCCTCGCCCGCTATCACCTGCACACGACGAGGGTTACCGGGATGCGGGAAGAGGGGGGCGCCGGGGATCGCAGGGCGGGAGACATACCTTGACGAGGTCCCCGCTGTGCGGCACGACGGGCTCCAGCAGGTGCGCCGGCAGGTTGAGCACGCGGTCCTCGAGCGGCAGGAACACGGCGCAGGAGGCGCCCGACACGCCGCGCAGCGCGCCCGCCTGACCGCGCAGCCCCGCCTCCGCGCCGCCGCGCACGCGCACCTCCAGGTCGGGCGTGTGCCAGTCGTCCGCGTCCTCCGCGGCGTAGGGCGAGCGCGGCGAGTAGGGCGCGGGGCTGGGCGTGCCCAGGTAGCCCGCGTAGGCGCCCGGGCTGGGGCTGGGCCGGTACGGGCTGTAGGTGTGGTCGGAGCCGTACATCGTGCCGGGCGTCTGCGGCGTGAACGGACCCTGGGGATTTAGAGTCGTGTCGATGAGATCGTCGATAGATCGCGGCGACCGGTCGTCGAGCCCGCCGCCTCACCTGCTGGTAGGCGGCGTCGTAGTGCGAGGAGGAGGCGGCGGCGGGCGGCGGCTCGGCGGCGGCGTGCAGCAGCTCGTGGTCGGGGCGCGGCGTGTGCGCGGCGGCGTCCCAGGCGGGGTGCGCGGGCGTGCGGCCGCCGTCGTGCGCCGGCGTGCTGGAGCCGTAGTGCGGCGTGCGCGCGCCCGCCTCGTACACGGGCGTGGCGCCGCCCTGCAGCGGCGTCTTCAGCCCCGCCTCGCGGTACGTCGGCGTGTGTGCCCCGGCGCGCATCGGGGTCCGCCCGTAGCTGAGGGACGAGTTACGAGTTCGATTATATGTATAGCGTTCGCAGGACGCTGGACCGAAACGAGTACGATGCGGTACCTGGATGCGCCCCCGCGGGCGACGCCGGTGGGTCCGCCGGCTGCCGCGATGTGTCCGCGGTCCACGGAGATGGTCTGGCACATGGTGTGGAGCTCGACGCGCACCGTGCTGCCGGTGGCGTCGCGCACGATGCCCACGTTTCCCTTGTAGGGGCCGCCCGTGATCTTGATGGTCTGCCCGATGAGGTCCCGGTCCCTGGCCACGGCGCCTCCCCGGCCCCCCCTCCCGCGCCCGCGCCCCCCTCCCGCACCTCTCCCCGACGGGTGCATGGGGGACTGTATCCGCGGCGACATGAACCCTAGCGCCAGCCCGTTGACGGTGGACGCATTTTTGGCGCCGCCCGCCAGCTGCAGGTGGCGCGTCTTGCACACAAATATCCCGCCGTTGTCGAGATACATTCTCGATTGCAGAAAAGCAAAATTTCTATATAAATGTTTTATTTCACCCTCGCGCCCGGCGTGGGGGCCGTCTATAACTTTCACTATATCTTTCTTTTGGATAGAATTATGTTCGGAGTCGAGAGCCATAGTGAATCTGCTCTCCCGACGTTTCTGAAGCGCCTGAGGCTTGCACTCGATAACCTTTCCCTGCATCCCGAGAACGTGGAAGTTTTCTCTTTCGAGTCTCACGATCACTCCCACGGTCTGAGAATCTAGGAGCACCATGTCGCCCCACTGGAACTGCCCCAGCGAGTCCACGCCGGTGGCCATGTCGGAACACAGCTGCAGGTCTCGGGGGAGCACCTCTAGCTCGTGCATAGTGAGGTCCGACACGAGCACGGCTCGGTGAGGTTCCACTCTTACTATCAAACCGGTGTCACCTTCGTATCTCCCGGCTAACACTTTTACGTGATCTCCCTGCTTGAAATACTTTCTTAGTTCATTAGGTTTAAATACAAGAGGATCCTTCAGGGCGTCATGTTTTGGCATCACAGTGATCATGGACCCATCTATGGCGATAATTCTGGCCTGGAGATTCGCCAAGTCTCCGGAACAAACTTCAACATTGTCTCCCATCGAAAACGAATGCAAACTCGTCGGATCATCTTTAGCGGGTGCAGCTAATTCCATATCGATACCTTCCGGTTGCTCCTCCAGTCTTTCTAATTCTGTAAGTGTAGGCTTGACGCCCTCTGCTAATATAGCGGACATTGTAAAGTTTTTGTACAGGAAGCCCTTTCTTGAGTATCTGTTTCCTTCGAATATGAGAAAGTCACCATCTGAAGTCACTTCACCACCAATGGCACGGATCGCTTCAGGGTCAAAAGGTTTCGCAGCGGGACGACGCTTCTTTTTCCTCTTAGCTGCCTCGCTCTCACTCTGCACAGTTCTTAAGGCACCTCTTAGTCTCGTATAGTCTATTCTTGGTAGAAGTTTTAGGTGAACTTGGTTCTGGGCTAAATCTACATAATCTACTTGAGCAATATCGTCTTTATAAAGGCCTCGTTTGAGACGCACCCACTGTTTTTTCTTTAAACCAGACTGCTCTTTAACTACCCTGAGAACATCAGTCATTTCCTTAATTGGAACCATCTCCTGTTTCCAAGTACCCACTTTTAAATTACCCACTTTATCTATTATGGCTTTCACATGTGTCTGTTTGTAAGCTTCTATGTAAATAAATCCCTTAACGCCTTCTGGAGCCACCACAGACTTTATCTGGAATGGTTCTTCAGAATTCTGATAAGTGAGGAACTTTCTCATCAGTAAAAGAACTGTTGCTTTCTCATCACCAATTTTGCATTTTACCATCCACAAGTTAGGATCCTTGATGCCAGGCAAGAGTGTCTGCTGTGTGATCTCATCAGACATTTCCTCTCCTCCCTCACCAAAATGTCTAAGAGCCGCCGATTCGTCTGCATATTTGTTTCTGAGATATTCCTCAATTTCTTCTTCCTTCTGTGAGTCCCAAAGATTCGTTCCTCGGCGTCGACCCTCAATTTCTCTCGCCGTGGGTCCTATTTCATCCACCTCATTGCCCACAATACCCATTTCTTGTGCCCCTTCTTCCCATTCGTCATCTTCATCAACTTCATCATCTACCTAAAAGATAAAAAACACTCTTTATCACTGGGAACAATTATGTATTTCAAAAATAACTAAAACAAAAATTTTCAAGTAAATTCTATTACAATATTCCATTACAATACAAACCAACCTCAGCCTCATCAATAATAAAGCCCCCATAGCGGCTGTCCTTCTTACGCTTTTTTCTACGTCTCTCTTCTTCTTCATCCTCATCGTACTCCTCTGAGTCCATAAGATCCTCGCCTTCTGGTTCTTGCTCATCCTGAAATCAAAGTACCTTCAGGATATTATGTACTTATAACAAAAAACAAGCAATTTGGCATTATATTTCTATAAAATCTATTGTAAACAGAAGTAGATTGATTTTTAAATATCCAACAATCACAAATCACCAAGTATTTACTAGTTAGCAAAGTATTTATATGGCCCATTTTTCTCAGGTTCTACATTTTCAATAGATACAGTTTAAATGTTCTTATTAATTTTGATATATTTATTACGGATCTCAAAATTTCATTACAATCTTTTAAAATATATATTGTATGATTAATAGCAGTGGTAGTGTATATTATCAAAATCAATTCATACCTTGATACTAACTTTGGAAAATATATAGAAAAACATTATTATAATTGAATAGCTCACCAGCAGATATGTGTTACTGTTACATACAAAATATAATAAATCAATAATTGTTAGAAATTTATATGAACTTCATTATAAAATCCGAGGTTTCTACTTTGAACCATCAGGTTGTAAAGTCATATTAGAAGTAAATAAACTATATTATTTTTTATTGTACCTCAACTTCTTCATCACCAGATGCCTCTTTGGCCTCGTCATCTTTGTTGCGACTGCCCTCGGAACCCGCCGATCGACTTCTGAGAAAGAACTAGTTCGTATACTTTGTTCGCTTATCAAATTAGTGCAAATTAGTTAGTCGTTTTTATGGCTTGATGCATTTTAGAAAGTAAAAATATTGGTCTTTACCTGGATCGAGAACGAGAGCGAGACCTAGATCTAGAGCGTGACCTCGAAGGGGATCTTGACGCACTTCGGCTACCTGAATGTGATCGGGAACGAGATCCTGACTTGGCCGAACGATTTGATGCAGCACTGCGTCTCGACCGATTGGACACTACACTGCCAGCGTCGGATCCACTACCGGAAAAATTACTGCCTTCAGAATCCGACATTGTCATCCAAAGATCATCTAATAGTATGAGAAATAGACATTAAAATAGAAGAAAATCTAAATTTTCATAGAAATTTTTCCTGTACGTCGATAGTAAACGTGACAACTCGATAGGGCCACAGAGTATTATAAAGTACAGAATTGCGCAGAGGCAGAGAGCACTATAAATACAGAGTACGCGGGGCGGTCATAATTTATGATTTTTTATTACTCATACATTTCTACATTCAAACAAAGCGTTTATGCTTAGTGCTTGAAATTTTAAACTTGACATAGAACTGAATGTCTTAAACGCTATTTATAGTGTTTTCTAATGACAGAAATACAATGTTTATTAAAAAATATTTTCTAACAGTGATTCGCGTGTATTTTTGTTTTTTTCCTTCTTTCTACTTTAAGAGTGAGAAGGACAGTACTTATAAATCTAGGAGTAATCACGTCAATGTTGATCGAAACGAAAACATATTTTTTGCTTGATAGGAACAAAAACAATATACTTATGTCTCAGCCTTAGTAAGAATTTACCAGATGCGCGTGAAATAGAACGTTTCAATTAAAAATAAAGTTAATTGCAAAGTACTTTTAATCTACAATTACTTTTTTAAAAATTCTATCTATAGATAGGTAGGCATGTGATAAGCAAATTTGGTTAGTATATCTTATTTGGCGTAGGAGGAGATAGCGGACCAAATTTGATCAAGTTTACCAAGAAAAAACTTCGCTTCGCTCAGCTCAATAAATGATGGTTTATATTGACTTATTATAGTTATTAGTATATTTTCTCCTTCTTTATTTTTGATTATAATTATTTTTATGCTCTTATGCGTTTTCTGTTTATTTGAACGCTAGCTTGAAGAGAATACTTGATCTCAGTCGTGTTTATATTCTTGTTTATATGCAGACTCTACTTTAAATTAGAATGCTATTCCTAGGTTAATGGAAAAAAATTGGCACCTTGTAATTTCCAAATCTAAAAACGATTTTTCTTTATTAAATTGGTAATGTTTTTACAATTAAAAGCGTTATAATTTTATAACAAATATTGAATGTTAATAAACTTAGATCATGATTTTAATTATACTCTTTATTTATTTTATTTGAATTTAATTATACTCTTTAAATTCTAATAATTTTTAATTCTAATTTAATATTAATTATCGATACCCAACACGACTTTAATAATAATTTGGACCTAATTAATATCAACATTTTAGATGTAAAAATGTCTGTTTGTTTTTTATTTCTTTTTAATTTTAAACCAAAAATAATAATAAAGATTGTATTAGAATCTTTCTTATAATGAATTTTTTTATAAATAGATGTTACAATCTTGAAAGTGTGTCTCTGCCATGGACGACCAATAAAAATAAATCCTTTCTTTTGTCTATTGATTCGTCGCTGCCCCACCGATTTGTGTAAAAGATTTGGTAAAAATTACAAATGTGAAACAATTTTACGAATTGTTGTATAGAACATAGAAATTCCGTATTGAGAGCTTAATATTCAGTAGGCTTTTTTAAAAAATATCTTTGACATAACAGAAATTATGCCGTCATAATGTACGTCTTCTACTGATCGACAAATAGGTTTGAACATAATTTCGCACGTCCAATAACTAACAATTGCGAGTTTTATTGCAAAATTGGGCTTTTGTGTAGTCATCGTTGAATAGTGTGTGTTGTGTTTCATTGAGTGGTGCAGTGCGGTGCAGTGCAGTGGTACGAGGCGAGATGTATCAGTGAAGCGGTGAGGGTTGAGCGAGAGTTCCCGGGTGTCATGTTGGAGACGCGGTCGGTGCGCACCGCAGATTCGGTGTGGGCGAACAAGCCTCTGCCGGCGCCTCACGCCATGGCCAGCTCCAGGCACGGGAAAAATACCCAGGTATTGTTCGATATCGATTTCCTACGCGACTCCTGCATCCTGATAATTTATATCATTATATTGGAATTTGTTATAAAATATCCTTTTTTGATCGATTCATTTATTTCATTAATAACAGCTGACTTTAATATTATAAAGTCTAGATAAAGTCTAGTTCCAAATGAAATATATATCTTTTTTTTTTTTATAAAATTGTTACCTTATTTTCATATAGTTTATAGTTTCATATTATAATAAAAAGGTTGAATATCATTTATATTATGTTGAGGTACAGCACATTATGTATAGTGGCAGTTAATTGCACAATAATGTTAATTTAAATGCTTCGACATCCTTGCTCTCTCCTCTATAACCTTCTACATTTCCACTCATGAGGCTTGTGTTAGATATGAAGCAATATTTATCTTGAGTTGTAGATCAACATTGATATTAAGATATATATATATTAAAGATTGAAATTGTAATGAGTAATAGAAGAGTATTTTGGGTGAAATGTTTTTTCTAGTAGTTTTGAAATATTTCAAATTTTTTGGCAGATATGAATTAAAAATTCTTTTAAAATGAACTAAAAAGTGCTTTAAAAGTATTTATAGTCTTAAATAAAAATGTCTTAAAGCAATTGAATAGCAATGCTGAGTTTAGAAATGGTGTAATTTTTTAAACCTTTAAGAATAATTACTAAAGAAACTGGAAGCACTGAATTTCAGAAGGTTGACTTTTAATGAATTATGAACTATAAATACATTAAGTTTGACCTTGAGGTTGTAGTTTATGTTGAAACTTTATATAGCAATATTCCAGTGAGTACAACTCAATCTTTAACGTTCAACTATTTAAACTACTGTTGCTGTGAAACTTACT
The DNA here is from genome assembly GCA_959347395.1 of Mechanitis mazaeus. Classification (NCBI taxonomy): domain Eukaryota; kingdom Metazoa; phylum Arthropoda; class Insecta; order Lepidoptera; family Nymphalidae; genus Mechanitis; species Mechanitis mazaeus. The sequence goes on from OY365743.1 coordinate 15,562,791, forward strand.
GAATATGAAGATCGATGTTATATTAATCTCGATTTAAAATCTTAAAGCTTGACAAATAATATAAGTTATAAAATTAATTAGTGTAAAGACGACAAGTGATCCATAAATATCCATTAAAAACTTAGGCGGGTTATATCTATTGTTACACTATAATTAGCATTAATATTCAATAACATGTAGACTATGGAACATTTCAAGATCCAATAAAACTGATAATAGCACCATTATTTATAATGATACAAATCAAGTGTTATATTCAATCCAACAAACTATAAACAATATCAGTACTACCCACATTTAGTAAGATCTTAAAAAAAAAGTGTTAATCAAGTAACTAGTTGCTTATTTTAATAATAATAATCTAAAATAACATAAAGAACAGTTTGGTTTTACTCCTATTTGCTGTTGAGTTGAGTTATTTATGAATATTTTTTCAATATTTTATTATTGAAGCCTGGGAAGAATCACAAGATGCTTTAGACTTTCTGTGCTTTGTAAAGCCTTTGACTTTGTACTGCATAAAACTGATGAGCAAATTAAAACATTATGAAATAAGAAATGTAAAATAAGAAAAAAGACATGAATGGAAAATCTTACCCTGGTACATCAGTGGATTGGTGTACCACAAGGCTATATTTTAGGGTCTTTCTTGTTTTTTATTTACATAAATGGTATACCTTACCTTGTGACAAATAACAAACTGTTACATAAAAACTTATGTAATGGTTATTAGAAACAAAATAGAGAATGTATTACATTCTATTAATCAATCATAAAAAATATAAAAACTAGAGAATTATACAATGAGGAGTTTGATTTGGTTAACTCTTCAATTTCTTGTGTATTACCAAGTACGCAAAATTGCAATAGAGTCCTGATGTATGTGATTTGTGAAACAGACTTAGTTCAGATGCATATACAGTCCAAAGAATAAGTTGGTTATCACGTTGAAACAGAGTAGTTTTCTTTAGTTACCTCCTTAGTATCATGTCATATTGCATACTATGACAGGGTATTACAAAATAAATTGATATTTTATTTAAATAAAGAAAGGTCTATCTGTGTATATATTACTATAGAACATGACGCCTTAGAGAATTACTAAGATATAAATTCGAAGGTTATGATGATAATTAGAAAATATATTGATAGAACTTTATTTACACACATAAAAAAATTATGGATTCAACAAATTGTTATTTCCCAAAACTAACATCATTAATAAAAATAAACTCAACTTAACTTCACTTTAGCTAGATTCCAATAAATAGGTAATTCGTTCAAGGCTATTTGTATATTCTCAATCCCCCAGGCTTTAAATTTGACAATATATATATTTACATTATGCATAAGTTATTTAAAAAAATATACACTATTGCGTAATTGCATTAACTATGGTACGGCCTGGGAATAAATTGTATTTTAACTAGTTATTTATGGTATCAATTTCGTTACACTTCTTACAGTTGTGTGGGGGGGGGTAGGGTTGACTACCTCTCGTAAATAAGGCGAAGGAGGTAATCTCTAACCCTTTCGCTATGGTCGTAAACAGCTACTGCTTGCGGTGACTAGTTCTCTTTGCCGAGTTTTATGGATTTCATTTTATTATTTTTTTTTTGAGTGAAATCATTAGTTCTTCATGTTGCAATCAATTGGATTGCTATGGTTCTAGTTGTTGACAAATTGGACCGAATATTGACGTTTATGTGAAGGAATACCTGGCAATTTTTTTGTTTAGTTCTTCTCCAACCAGGGTGCTGTTGGAACCCTCGTAGCTTTAATTTCAAGTTAAAAAATAGCTTCATAAAACAACAAATTTTGATAAGATTGGTATTAGTATAGGTCTTCCTGATATATAAATTTTATGATCATTGATAATGATTTGAAGTAGAAAAGAAAAAAAGAAGACTAAGTTCAACATTTTGAAGTAAAGGATAAAACTATGATGCTCTTACACATTCCTCAAAATTTTAATAGAAATTGTCTGATATAATGACTGCTTGTCTGAACTAAATGTATTACAGAAGGGATCAGATAGCAGAAAAACATTGACAGACCTAAAAAAAGATGAGAAGAGGTGAGAACAAACAGCAGACACCAACATATCACAAATAGGCCGAAACAGGGAAAATGTAGACAAAAATATTAGAAGAGTTCTAAATTCAAATGGGGATTCAAAATTAGATATTGAAATAACTAAAATAATAATTAGCAATTTAACTAACAAATTAACAACATTTCTAATGTAAATATTGGATAATAAATAACTTTATTATTATTATCATTTACTTGCTCTGAAGGACTGCATCTAGTTTGAAGGATGATTTTACTAACACATATACTTAACTGATTTATATATTTTTTTCTATATTATGGTACAAGGTGCTGGTTTTGACGATGATATTATATTTTTTGTATATTATGTTTCAGGACGATGTTTGCTATGTGGTAGCAAAATACGATTATGCGGCTCAGGGAGCTCAAGAGTTGGATCTGCGGAAGAACGAGAGATATCTCCTGTTAGACGACTCTAAACACTGGTGGAGGGTGCAGAACGCCCGCAGTCAGTCCGGCTATGTGCCTAGCAATTATGTTAAGAAGGAAAAACCTTCACTCTTTGATAGGTATGTATAATGTATTATTGTGTTGTTTCAAAAATAAATTTAATTAAAAGAACTATGACTTTTCCTCTACTGGTTTTGCACCCAATTAATATTAAAATGAGCTACATTTATAATTCCAGTATTAAAAAGAAAGTGAAGAAGGGCTCAGGCTCCAAAACCCTCCCGTCGAACAGCTCGCCCGTGCGCGCGGGGCCGGAGTCCCCGGGCGCGCGCCGCGTGGAGCCCACGGAGGCGCTGGGCACCGCCGTCGTCAAGTACAACTACCAGGCGCAGCAGCCCGACGAGCTGGCCCTCACCAAGGGAACCAGGATTCTCATTCTGGAAAAGAGCAACGATGGCTGGTGGCGGGGGCAGTACCAGGGACACACAGGCTGGTAAGTACTCAAAAACGAAAGAATTATTACTTGTTCTTCCAATTCTCTGGGGGTGCAAGAAAAATAAACAATTTATCATTTAATATGGTTATTTTGTTACAATAAATGCTTTAATAGTAACATTTGTATAATTTTAGGTTTCCTTCTAATTATACGAGCGAAGAAGGTGACGAAGATACGGTACATACGTACGCGATGGCAGAAAACGTTCTCGATATAGTTGTAAGTATTAGATCTATGATTTAAATTGTAACCATACTATTGACGATCATATGATGTAGCGATACTTCCTTTTCAAGTAATTGTTCCTAAGTAACAAAAGTAACAAAAGAATCTACAGAACCTAAATTTTACCTAAAGAACCTAGAACAGATTAATATAAAAATATATGCTCATGTCGCCTACTAATTTCGTAGTTGTTATCTTAATGACGGTTATGTCTCGTAAAACACAAATTTAAATCCCCACTCCCGTATTATAAGGAAAGTGTCAAATACCACAACTGCAGTCATGATACACACACAGACTCCCGTCCAGGTGGCGCTGTACTCGTTCACGTCCAACAACGAGCAGGAGCTATCGTTCGAGAAGGGCGACCGGCTCGAGATCATCGAGCGACCTCCCTCCGACCCCGAGTGGTTTCGCGCCCGGGACAACCGCGGACAGATCGGCCTCGTGCCGCGGAACTACCTGCAGGAGCTGGCCGACTACCTCACGCAGCCCTACAGGTGATATACTCATCGAAGGAGCACGTTTAGATCTTGAGAATGCAAAAATAAAGTGTTTGTATGGTCCGTAGCGAGGCGGGCGAGGGCGGCGGGGCGGGTGGCGCGACGGGCGGCGGGGCCGGGGGCGGGGCGCGCGCGGCGGGGGGCGGGGCGGCGGGACGCGCCTGGTACTTCGGCGCCATCACACGCACGCACTGCGATGCGCTGCTCAACCAACACGGACACGACGGAGACTTCCTCATACGGGACTCCGAGACCAATGTGACTGCATATTTTAATCGCATTGTACCTTTAAATGTGTCACGCTGGTGATAAAAATAATCCATACAAAACTATCCAATCGCAGGTGGGGGATTACTCGGTGTCCCTGAAGGCCCCCGGGCGCAACAAGCACTTTCGCGTGCAGGTGGAGGGCAATCTGTACTGCATCGGGCAGCGTAAGTTCACCACGCTCGACCAGCTCGTGGCGCACTACCAGCGCGCGCCCATCTACACCAACAAGCAGGGCGAAAAGCTGTACCTCGTGCGTCCGCTGCCTCGCGCTGCGCAGAACTGCTGAGTGGCGTCGGCCGCCTCCGTTGTATACCTTGTACACCCCGCGCACTCCCGCCGCGGACATTTGCGCCGGATAGGATTGTGACAAGACTCGACTAATCTTCTCCATCTCCTCTCGAGCTCTAATTCCTTTTCATTTGAATTTCGCCGATGTTCCAAATTCAAAGTGATATTATATTAACTTAAATATGTCATATTCTTGAACATGAAAATAATTTCAATTTAAGAATCGAAGAAATGGGATGAAAATTGAATACATTGCTTCTAGTCACCGTTAAATAAAATTGAAACTCAATTTTCTTTATAACATTTGGCCTAAATTGAAATAATACCTTTTTTTAATAATATTAGGTCATAGAGTAGAAACAATGTGGTCATTTTATATTAAATGTAAAGTAGAGATACAAATAATTGAATGGAGCGGTTTTGCAAGGGGTAGTCTTTAAAACATTTCTTAATAATGTTAAACAAATTACAATTAATTTATTTTATAAATAATCGAAACAAATTAGTCAAAATACACACGGAGACTTGAGTAATCCTAAAGTGTAATGAAATTGCAATGGAGTAATATATGAGGATAATTGGCATCATCAATATAATATAGCTAGGTCCCTAGTGAGTACTGATAGGGGAATATACAGAACCCTATACACTTATATATATTATGTAGTTTAATGCGGCGTTGATACAACGCTTTAGTATATATAATAAACCAAAAAATCGGCTTTTGCATTCTCTATTATAGTTAAAATAAGGGCGATTTCTATATTATTTGATAAGTTTAGTATAATTTTTAAATGATTTTTTTATAAACAACATGTACTCACAAAAATACTTTTTTGTTAACATTTTTCTTTAATTGTAAGAGATTAAAATGTCAATTGTAAATGCAAACAGTTAATATATATATATATATATATATACATATATAAATGTATTTAACTATGTATATATATATATATATATATGTGTGTGTAACTATATATGCACATGTAGCCGTGATGTTTGGCAAATCATTATTATAAGTCACGTTGGGGGGTAATGGCATTTCAATATACATATTTTTTTTTAAGTAAAAAAAATAATCTACTAATCCAATTCTAAATTTGTAATTTAAATTTTTTTATTTTTTTTTAATTTAAATACTCGTGATTATACAACGAATTAGTTTTATTCTGAATATGAAGTTACGTGCAAGTTTAAATAAATAAAAGTATTTCAAACATTTGAAATAAAGATAAAAACGGTTTCTAGGAAATTATGGTTTAAAAATTAAACATATACATTTAATGGAATCTCAGATCCCCCGACAGTCGCTAGTCAGCGCCAACATCACGAGCCTCCATACTGTCTTGTATTATGTAATAACTTTGGGTCTTATTTCTTTTAATATACTTTTTTTTGTAGATAGATATCGAAAATTATTGACTTGAATGACTCGAGACTATTGAAGCAGCTTCAGAACTATTTAAACAATATAAATAAACTTATTTTCAACAAGTGTTCAATGATTTGTATTAAGTTAGTGATGTACCTTTGTCATATAAGAGTGATGTTTATCTTATTGTTTGTTTTTTTTTTTATTTTAAGAGATTATTTCGACTTTTATATTATATATAATTAAGGGTGAACCACTTGCGTTGATGGAAATAGCTGATTTTATACGCCTTTCTATCTCTTTAATGTAATAAAATGATTTGAAACGACGACAGCTAGTTGGGTAAAAGCAAGTTGGTGAACACCCGTAACCCTTTTAGTGCCATACATATTTTACCATTATACGCTAAAAACACCAGTAAAAAGCGAATTTTTATAAATAATTTTTATGAACAATACAAATATTCACCATTTCCCTTACAATATACTAAAATTCATAATTTTTTCAACATTTTTTTCAGAAGATGTTATACTATGATAATAAAAACAGAAATGTAATACTACATATTTATTAGCAAGAAAATTACAGAAACAGTGAAGTATGAAAAAGAGCGCTATTGCGACGATGGCATTTTCACTACTTGCGAGTGCAGCGCGACGGCGCTCCTTGGCACTAAAAGGGTTAATATAAAAAAAAATATTACAGTATTCTTGTATTTCTGTCTAGTTTATTCAGGTTGTGTTGTATCCCGTGATAGGTCCCTTTGCTGTAATAATGAATACCGTCTGCTTTGCCTTTAGTAACTCCGAAATTGTGATGTTCCCTGAGACTGTCCACAAGTGTCAGTAAATTTAATCTAAGGATAGATGGGGCAATTTATTTTTCTATGAATGTATCTGATGTATCGTAGAGCTCGGACACTACAATATTTAGTTGGAAGTGTTTTTGTTTTGTGATACCATCATCGACCATGCATTTATCAATTTTTAATTTTACTTGGAATTTATATTATTTTTATATGGTTAATTATTTTTTGGGAAACCTTTCTCTACATTTGGACGCGCTGAGCAAACTGATTAATTATGTGATACCATGAGATGTGACTGGTATTTCAATTCGCACTCTTAATACAGTGTAAAATTATATGTACGCTACAATATACGATTTCGTAATTCATGTCGTATCTCAAAGCGAAGGGATCGTATGTTACTAGATCTTTTTGATGTATTTAATACGTTTTATACTCAATATTGTAATTAGTGTTTAAATGCGAGACTGCAGACTCATAATTTAGTGAATTATTAGAGATAGATGTATAGGAGTGTGGTCTAAACGCGAGTCGAGCGCTTTGTATCTGTTTGTACGTCTTCCCATATATCGATACCAACCTTTACACGGGACGAGACATTATTATTTGTATTATACTGAGAGGTTATTTAAGATATAGTGTAAAATTGAATATGTTTGAGTGTCTGTGTGAATTTTTGGATATTTTTAAATAAGTACACAGATTAATTTTAACAAATAGCTTTATAAGACATTGCCATTACAGAAATTAAAATTAATTTACATTCCTACCTTCTATCTAATAATTTGCAATAGTATGAGAGTTTGCGCATTTTCAGTTTTATTAAAAATCAGTGATTGATATAATTTGATAGTAAATATAGGTTTAGATTATTCGGTTTTTATTTTTATATTGCTCAATAAGGTATATCTTTATTTGTATGTAACCATGCGTTTGTATGTTTTCGCATATAATAATCTAACGAGCATATTATGATACCAATGTAAGTGCAGTGTATATTTAACATTATAATTTATTTATTAATTTGCAAACTGTGTTTTCTTTAAACTGCCTCAACCACGCAACTAGATTATTAAGTCGATTAGCAACGTTATTGATTTTACAAAACCTTACGATTCGTTGACGGAACTTCGAATATTTAATTGGAGAATAGTACAAGATGTTGTCGAGAAGAGAAAAACTGTTGGTACAACCATGGCAAGATCGTAGATACAATGATCATAGAAATAAGGTTAGTATTTTTATGAAATGCTCGTCAGCGGATCTAAACAAATAAGTTTTGGATTTTTTTGCTGTTTAGGACAATTGTTGACCTGACAATTTTCGTTAGATTTTATTAATCCATGAATATATACTATAGTTTTGGTTATAAATATGGTTTATAAAAATTTGTATATTCTCTCACGGACTTCTGAAAATTACAAACAATATTGATATCAATTCGTTTTTTATCCAAAATACTTATACCTCTTGCTTATAAACTTCTTTTCATTCAAACTAAACTACTAAAAAAAAAAATAAACAAAGTATTTATTTATAGTCTCATTTTTAATAACAAAACTTGAACTCCCTTCACCAAGTCTGGTAATTGCTGAGCTTCCGCGATATAATGCTTTAAATTCTATCAAACCAGCAATAACGTTTGTTAGTTTTGTAGTGGACCACCAGCACTAACTCTTGAGTGCGGTTTGATATCGGTTTTGTGGAAAAAAAAGGTTTCTAATTCTAGCTCGGTCAGTTCTAAGCCTTATAATAAATCAGTCATGTGTGCCCCCTGATGAGATCCAGTAGGTATGGAAGTCTTGTTTAGTGGGTATTATAAAAATAATATCATCTTGTATACCGCCGGGTGTCCCACATAACATAACCACATGTCCCCTGACGTTAATAAAAAAAGAGCAAGTATTGGTAATAGCTACCAACAAAATAAATATTTTCATATAAAAGACTTTATTTTAAAATATTTTTTAAATCTGTTTATGTATCAAGTATTAATTATCTAATTATATAATGTTCCTATTCTGTCAGTTTGTCAGTTTTTTGTCTGTGGTGTTCAACGAAATTCAACGAAATTCAACGAAATTCAACGAACTTCAACGAAACATCGTTGCGACACGTGCAATACATCAATTGAAAGAGATAAAGTAGATGAGAGAAGATGAATAGTAACAATTTGGAACAACTCCGGTAACCGGAAGTGAGTCTTTTGGACCTCCAAAGGTCACCGACTGTAAAACAAATTTTATGAACGTATCTGATAAAACAGAAGGAGAGGAATTAAAATACACTCGTCGTATCGTCCCCGGGTAACCAGAAGTGGCTGTTTTAGATCTCCTAGACCTCCGAATGAAATATTATTAAAAGTGTTGCCAATATCCATATACTACAGTGCATTGAACATGCTGCCGAATCAACTATTAGTACTTGATATTTAGTGTAACTCTTTCACGCTAAGTATCGAATTGCTGGAGCTCGACATGGAGAGCAACGCCAATTGTAAGTCATCGACATTGCGAGCCAGTACTTCACTTCTTGCTGGCTTTGTATAAGGCGTAGGTTAGACCATATATGGAGTAGTGTCCTTACCTCTGGACCGGATAACCTCAGTAGCAACATCTAATATTTGACGCACTGCACGCCATCATCTGCAATCCCATTCCTATCACTATGACGCGTGCCATTTTTTAATGAAGAGATGTGGAATTAATTTTTTTAGAGGTGTCGTCTCAACGGGTGTTTAAAAGAGGATTTTAATATTAATATAAAGATTGGCCGTACCCATACCTAGACAGCAACAATGCTGGGATAGAAACGTGGCGGCTGCCCTCTCGTTAGATCTATCCAGATAGTTCAAGGAGTTACTCGATGTTTACTTCCATACACTTTTTGCTTGGACATTCTGCTGATGACACTAGGTCGATCCGATGACTGGTTAAAACGGTATCCTTTTACTTCCAATTTGATTGCAGCCCTATAGGTAACGGACGGATGTAGAGATACAAGTTAACAATTTGGAATGAGTTGCAGTTTTCTTTGCATCCTTTCCTTCTGTTTACTTCTATAGTGATCCCGGTGATGTGCTACAGAAAGGAATATAGCCTTTTTGACCCGCTCTAAAATGGAAGCTGAATGTTATCCGGTTATAGAAATACACCCCCATGACCTTAGCCTCCGACGGTGACAACTTGGATTTTATTCGAAGGGCCTGTGCCCTGGTCATGAATCTACATGGAATCTCGCTTCGATTCGGGAATCGTTTTTTTTTTTTAACATTCATCGTCCAATAATTTTTTTTGATTTTTTCCATAATATAGATTTTCGATAGATTTGGAATATAAAAACCATGAAGGAAGACAGACAGGATAAAAAAATATAAAATTATTATCTTTTCAATAAAATGTAGAATATTTTTAAATTAAGTCGAAGCTATCGGAACAAAAAAATTTATTTAACAATAGCTTCATGATCATCTCCCCTAAATAGACACTTTTTGTATATAAAAACGATAGCTGATATGCAGTAAACATTCAAGCATGTGAAATAGATAAACCGAACTCAAATAGATCTAGCCTTCTGGAACTGTTCCTTGACTCTTCGTGTATAGGCTACGAAGTGGAACTACAAATCTACACTTTTTTTGTTCAACCTGTCTTTGTTAAAGCATCAAGCACTTTGCAATAAGTAATAGTGACCAACAAATCGTGTTTAACAGAGTTTTGAAATCCATATAAAGTCTGAAGAAGCTTACTTATTTAATACAACATTTTGTACTTTCTTCTTTCGTACACTCGTTTGTCTCCTTAGCAAGAAGGAATTTAATAGGACGATAATATAAGTTAAAAAGAGGTCGTGGGTTTTGCTAAATAACAATTTCGCCGACAAGCAGTCTTAAAGGGGGGGGGGGGGACCAATGAGTATACGAATACAAATATTATATAAGTCAGATAACACAATCCTCACCACTTCCGACTAAGCTTATACTAATGGTTTCGCCGTTGTATCTAAAATCAATTGATGTTTAATCTCGCCTTGAGAATCAATCACAGAAATACGTTTTACAGAAAGGTAACAAGAAGCTTTAAATTTTGTACGCTAGCTAGCTAGCTTATACTGGACGAAACAATGTTTTTCGAAGTGGTTGCCGGAGATCAGAAATGGGGACGGACTGAATAAAAAAGCTCAATGAGCAAAACAAAAAATATAATTTTCAAAATTAAAAGTGTCGTATATAATTTATATATACATAAGTGTTCTCATGATCCCCGCAGGTGCAGGCGGCGCGTGCGGCCGTAGACAGCGCGCCCCCGCCGACGCGCCCGCACGTGGCGCTCAAGGCCAAGAAGTGGCGGCGTGAATGCGACCGTGCGGCCCGTGTGCTCGCCGACAACTACCGCCTGCTGCAGCGCCTCGCCGACGTCATGAGACGGAACAGACTGGACAATCACTGGCAGACTCCGCCGCCTAAGTAATCTTCTGATTAAATCATATCGAAATACTTACGTCACTGAACTTCTAAAACTTGAGATTTCTCCAATACCTACTTCATTGAACTTCTAAAGTTTAAGAGAAACTCAAGTAATTTTAATTTTATACAAAACAGTATTTAGGTTAAAATTACTACTACTAGCGGATTGTAATCTAATATACAGCAAATAGATCCTGATCCACCAGATTTTGATACTGAAGATTAATATCCGTTTCATCAGCTACAGTGGCAATAACGGACCTGTATATAGATTTTTAAGAAGCCATCTTAAACGGCTTTGTATTATCAACAATACGGATTTCATCAGGTGTTCCACAAGGCTCTCATTTGGCACCATTATTTTTCATTTCATTTAAAAACGATCTTAGCACATATTTTTAAAATTTATAACTAATGAAAGGGGCGGCCTGGATCTACGAGGTGATTTGAACACTATGTAGCAATATCAATTCTTTCTCTTTAAATGAAAATAAATATTGCATCTTATCATTTACGATTGAGAAATTCCAAGTTTAATTGGATTATCATATTAAATAAATAATTGTGTAATAGAACAGACGGATGTGTAAGGAATCTCTAGAAACTTTATAAACGCAAACAATATTAAACTTATATTTTCATAAGGAACAGGCTAGAGTATGGTTTCATTATTTGGTTTCCATAGTACAGTGTACATTCAAACCGCATTAAAGCTATTCAAAAATATTGTCTCTGAACTATAATAAAAATAAACAAAACCAAAAGTTATGGCCGATATAAAGTCGATGTCTGTCACGCTTGCCTCTTGAAAACATAGTAACGCACTAGAAACTTCGTATATGGTTTGATTCTATAATCAAGCCAAAGTGCCAAGCGTATGTATCCAGCATCAGAATCACTGGCTGGCAATTTAGCCTATATTGTAATTTGAATGGGTACTTAGAAAGATATTTCAAGGTTCTTAGAGGTTCAAGGTACTTAGAAAGGTATTTCAATTCCTCTTAAGAAAATCACTCTCTTAACTACATACGACTATCATGAAATGATTTATTTCTGATTAGATTGTTATGATGTATTAGCACTCATTAATTAACACCCAAAATTGATGCAAGTCTGCAAGAGTTAGAGTCTATTAGAACATCCATATTTAGATATTTTTGTTTTAGGTGGCCCGGTGTGTTACTTTAAAATCAAATGGTGAATAGGCTGATAACATTTTGAAATTTGTAATATACTAACTTTTTTATATTTGTATGTTTATCCATCACACCTTTTATATTATAATATTGGTGTTTTCACATAAATTTTAGATCTACATATTCATTATATCAGTTACGAAACAACAGCGTTACACTCGCCTATGTGACTATTGTTTTCCTACTTGTGTAATTTTACATTTAGTCCTTACTATTGTTTTCATAAATGACAATTTTTCTGGTGTAAGTTTAATATTACAGAGAATTTAGGTAGTTTGTTCAAAATAAAATTATACAATATCTAGTAAAATTAGTTATCGACGAGGCACAGTTCAGCAATATTTTTTTTGTATGATAATCCATACTAGAAGTTAAGTGACGACCTATTTAGATAAAACACTAAATATATACTTATATTATATATCTTATTAAGCTCGTATCATATGTATTTTTTTAGTTTCCACCAAAAGGTCGGTCTGTACATCGCTAGCGGTGTCGAAAGTCGTCGCAAGTTTCGCGACGATCCCGTCGAGATGCCTCAGCTCGTAGGTGCTAAATGCTACGCGTGTGAGTTTAACAAAATGGTTAGTTTAAATTTGAAATTTAAAATAATATTTATTTTTAATATTACTAATTTTATATATCAAAACTATATTCAAAACAATTGATTTGTTACAATACATGTATATTTGTATTACCATTTGTTACAGAAAACTCAACAGACATTTGGAAGTACTTTCGAAGACCAACTCAAGCTGCCTTTACTAAATATGTATTGATTTGTTTGAAATAAAAAAACTTTTAATATTGGACAGAATTTATTGATATATAGTTACAAATGGGTTCAATGTCAGAACATAATTCCATAACTATAAAACTGTTCGTCCCGAGGGTTAGCATCACTCCCGAGTTAAAAATCGAAACATAAATACTATGTTATATGAAAGCAAATCGGTAAGCAGAGTACAGCGTACGCGCCACTTAAACGTTAAAGCTATTCCATTGTCCGTCGTCACGGAGCCGTTAAACTAAATGAAAATTCAAACATCACAACAGTCCGGAGCCTTCCGCTCACACTATACGTACAGGACACGCGAAACAGTACTGACACTCAGTCCGCAGACACATGGTATGTTATGTCTATTGACTCAGACAATTTACAGATTTATGCGAATATATGCTTGCAATCTCTGCGATTTCCACGAGTGAATTTCATGCAACTATAAGATCACAGAACATCGCTTAGCTGTTTTCCAATGCATTGCAGAGCCTGACCCGTGGGTGTTATGCAAAGTGGAAATTTCATATAATAATGCTCATTTATTATTGGATATAATGCGATCCCAGCATTAAGAAATGATGTCAAACTTGAATTTCAATTAATTCCATTTAAATCGATACAAGCTGCCAAGATGCTTGAACTATTTTCAACAATTTTGTAATATATACATTTCTAATCATTGTATCATTATTATGTAACATTATCAAAGTGACTTCGTCAATTTAGAGTACGCATCTACGCGAATGTCACCGAGCAGGTCACGGGACGCGGCGAAGACAGTGCTGGCGGGCCACTGCAGCCTCTCAGCACCAGAGCAAGCCAGCCACAGTCCCGAGAGCCACGGTCTCATGTGCCACAGTCCCGGTGTCCCGTGTACCACGTGTTCAGAAGCGGAAGGAATCGTGCTTGGCGGTCTCGAATTGAAATGCGGCTTCAGCGGCCGGCGGGACCACCGTCGCATCCTCCTCCTGCAAATACACAATACGTCATCTACATAGTTGGGAAAAAGTTCATGTATAGGTTCCTTTTTATTGTACACATTCATGGAATTTTATTTGAGTGACATTATAATTAAAATGCAATTTTTTTCGACTTTAATTGATTCGATAATAAATGACAAAACTGAAAAATAATTAAAATGCGATTACAAAAATTACCAAAGAAATATGAAATCATATACCTCAGTGATTCACTTAGGTCTTAGATGATATAATACTATTTATATTATTTCATATCAAACCTAAGAATTTAATTGTAAAAAAAGTAAAGAAAAAAAAAACGTAAAATAGAATCTGGATTTATAAAAAAGAAGAAAATATTAAATTTTTTGGTTTTCCCAATAAGAGACCAAGAACAGAGGGAACTATGGAAAAGTTTGTTGGGGGCCTGTTCGGTTGCTGTAATGATTTAAGGTGTTGGAAGCCAACTAAGAACAATTTAACACAACTATTAAGATAATATAAACATTTAATGGCCAATAAAGCAAAATCATACCTCATCAGCAAAGTATTGTTCAATGATGTCGTAGGCCATCTTGTAGATCTCCACTTTCTCATGTCCCTGCAGCTCCTCTATCTTATCAATGCCTCCGCACTCCTCAATCATGGTTGCGACGGCTTCAGTGCTATCGCCTGCCATTTTCAGCATGTTGCTAAGACCATCTAGTACAACCTGAAATGATATGAAAAGACTTACACCTGACATGAAACTATATATATTGTCCCTATTATGTTCTATATAGTATTACTAAGCACCTACAATTTGTTTTTGTTAATTTATGTTTAATTTTTGATACTATCAAAATATTTGTTTAAGTTAATATCATCATTATAATCATTAATGAATACCATTTTTATTTGAGTAAATTATTTAAAGCAATCTTTGAGTTAACATTTAAACAATAAATTTTTTTTTAAAGACGTTTACAATATCTTTATGGTTTTATTCTTTGTTTTGATACAAAAATACTTATTCAATGGAGTCAAAACATATCTTCTATCTTAACTTCAAATTAAAACTAAGATATATTTTATTTAACAAAAATTGTTGTTTCTGTGACATTACTTTGAAATTTCAATTACAAACTCAACCTGATGTTTAATTTTCTAGAATGTCATGCTAATTTATATAGCAGAGTAAGGACAATATAAAATTATAGACATCTGTACATGTTACCATATTAAATGCAAATAACAATTATTATTCTATCTTTATATCAAATAGACGTGATGAATGATGCATCATACTTACATAATTTATAAATTGTAAAACATAATATCTCTGTACAATTTGTTCTTGTTATTTTTATTGAATTTTTAGATGTGACTACAAATATTAAGATTTGTTTGAAAAAAAAAAACAACTCTCTTTAGTACTAAACTCATAACTCAGCAAAACCTTCTATCCAGATAAGAGATTAATTATTACATAACACAAATCATCATGTAACCAATAAAAATTAGAAGCCTGTGAAAGACACTATATGTCGTATGATAATAATGATTGCATTTAATAATAACTATATCACTATATATAAAAAAGAATACTTACATTGATAACCTGGGAGTCTTTACAGGCCAGTAGGTTGCAGAAGGGTGTTATGACTCCACACTGCACCAGCGCGGCGACCTGATCGCGCGTGCCTGAAATGCTAAGGTTGGAAACAGCCCAGGCGGCCTCTTTCTGTGTCTGGAACTCGCCCTTGCTGAGGTTTTCTACAATCTTTGGCAGAAGCCCGGCGTCAATCACCGCCTGCACCTGCTGCTTGTTGCCCGCGGTTATGTTCGATAGGAACCACACCGCCTCCTTGCAAATTTTCTCTTTCTGTTGATTAATTGTTGTGAATGTTAAAGAAGTCTTATCATGTTACGTGTTCATTGTTCATGTTTTGATCCACAAAAATATTATAAATGTACTTACTGGGTGTGACAATAAGGCAGGAAAGTGTGAAAGAGCATCACAGTTGAGCACAACTTGTGTTTGTTCATCTGTACCAGTTACAATGTTACCAACGGCTCTCAGGGCAGCCGTCTGTGTCTTCACTTCTTTGTGTGAGAGCAAGGGAATCAGCTTTGGAACTATGCCAGAATCTATAACCATTTGAATCTGATCATTCCCTCCATCTGTAAGATAGCTGATCGCCCATACTGTGTCTACTAACACCTGCAATGTACATATTGATAATGAAAAAAATTCTCTCATATTGTTATTATAAAAAAAAAAAAATTAACATTTACAGTTATAATTGTTAACTTATCACATATAATGACAACTAAAGATGTTTATCAGTGCAATTAAAGAGTAAGCAGAATTCAAGTCAATATGCTGTATTGAGAATACTGTACTAATAAAAATATTACAACACAGCAATAATCTTATAATTAAAATACTAATATCATTTTATAAATTGTAAGAGGATGCATTTTCATTGGCTTAGAACAATAATCTATACTTATTGAAGTATAGTTAATAAAATGTATTAACTATAAATCATAAAATTTATAAATAAAATTAATACAGGCTGATTGTTGCATTATGTACAGACGAATTTTGACTTCAAATTTTTTTAGGGAGTAGAGATACTTTTAAATAGACGTCTTGTAAAATATCACAGCGCGGAAATTAAAAGTTTTAATAATTAGTTCGAAATGTAACCTCTAAACAGCTGTACTGTCATAGTACTGGTACAATTAGTCAGTATTTTGTGAAAATATATTATTGAAATATGAAATTTCGTTATAATAAATTTTCAATAAGGTAAATTTAATTATAAATTACATAACAATTTGTATTAAATAATATGTTATTTGTGTTTTTAAAGTTAGTTTGTTTCGTTTTATAGGCGAATGTGTTGCGAAACGAAACGCGATGGTACGAATGCGTCATAATTTTTGACATTATCAAACATTTATAGAATTAATGATTTATCTATAAAATGCAATAATTTTAGAATATAACTATTTAAAATGGTATGGGATTGGTTAGGTTCGTCAGGTTGACAATTTAAACAACATAACTATGGAACCCCACACTACTGACATTAATCTTCGATTTTAAATTTTCTGCTGTAATAAAGCACCAACTACACATTTCTGTTATTATTAGTGAAAGTTATAAGACGGCTACATAAGTTTTTCGTGTAATAAAAGTTTTATAGTTTTTTTGGATATTTTTTTTTTAGGTTAAGGTTTTGTTTCAATTTTCTCAAAAATTATGCATCTCTGGCAGATGGGATTTATGGTTTAGGGATTAGTAGGCCTTTTCCTCATCCCCTCCCCCGACACCTCCACAAATTCGACTGTAGATAATGTGAAGCTCTTAACAATTATAATCAAATTATTGTCTTGTAATCCTAAATGTTGAAATAATTTATATATAAGGAAATATTATTTGTTTTATTGTAGTTTATTCATTATTCATTTTGTCATATAAGAGATACTTACATTTACATCCGTGTGTGTGATGAGTTCATTGAGTGCTGGCAATATTTCTTGAATAGTCTTAACAGGTGGAGGAGGGTCCTTACTCCTACAAAGGTTTACAATGACCCATGTGACATTACGCAAGAAGGTTATGGGGATACCAGGCTTTATAAAGCTAAGCAGGGGCTTAACAACTCCTAACTCGACAACAAAGTCTCTCAGGATTGGTCCATCTCCGATTATGTTACCAAGAGCCCAAACAGCTTGTTCACACACATTTTCATGAGGAGACATGAGCAACTGTAAAAATAGAGGCACTGCTCCTGCGTGCACTACTTTATTGGTTTGAGCAGAAGTTCCTGACGCTATGTTCGTTAGGGCCCAAGCCGCTTCAAACTGTAGTGTCGAGTTATCTGCTCTTGAAAGACATTGAACTAGTATGGGTAGAATTCCAGTCTTAATCAAATCATCTATAGGTGGATTTTTATCGGAGGACAAAAGCTTTCTACATTGTTGAACTGCTCCTAACTGCTCTTCAGGGTTTTCAATATTAGCTGCTTTCATCACCAACTCCTCGAGGTCCGTGGAAGCCAGTGTTCTGTCGATGTCATCTTCGTCGGTAGAATAGCTAACGGGAACATTACGACGTTTTTGTAACGTTTCTTCTCTTTTATTCTTTCTTAACTCCACTGTCACTTCATTCCTTCGTCTGCGCATTTCCTAAAAACCATGAACGTCGACTTGTCAACAATGCAAACATTTATTAACTACGCATCACAGTTTTTTTTAAACTCTCATATACTTACATCGACATCTTTGCCCGTGTTCTTGAAAACATGCATGCGGTGTTTCATTGGATCCGTCGCCATTTTATTGTTTTAGTAGTCGTGGTGGCTAACGATTATACGCAATACACAATGAAATAAAGAAATAACTAAAAATAATATTGTAGAAAACTAATCGAACATGGTTTAACGACACTATAGGCTTTGCTGATTCATTAACCTCTCCTCAGAATATTTCACAAAACGAAACCGTCCGTTTCCTTCCTTCTGGAATTCTTTCTTTTTTCTACCATAGATATTTTTTAATTTCATTAAAGAAATGTTTATGGTAAGTTAACAGAAAAGATTCATTCAATTTAATAATAAGGCCAATTGTCTTAATTCTTATAATAATTATTTTAAATAATAGTAAAAGGAGACCTTATTAAATTATCTTTAGATTTCTAATTTAGTGCAGGTCAAAGATTTTCAGTGATACATAAAGGGGTTTCCACACTTTTGACTTATTAATGTAGAACGATTATTGTGGAAAATCTTACGTCGTAAATAAAGCAATTTAAAATTCTGTGTTTAAAAAGCTATTCTGAATTAATGTTGCATTTTTAGTGCTGAACTCTGTATAACAGTGAATTTTGCCCATTTCTAACACATTATTAGTATGTAGTATTAGCATATCAAGGATAACATGCAGCAGTGCCTTTAACTGGTAGTAAAAATACTACTTTACGCTAAAAACGTAAGGCAGCTCTTAATTTACTAGCATAAATTTCATAAAAAAGAAGGATTGATTGTGCGAAATATGACAATGTTAATTTTCGGGATTTATAGTCCAGTAACAAAATGCATTACAAATTCACTGTGTTGAATTTTGATATTGTTATATACGCTCATTTTAATAGATAATGAATTGCAATTATTTTTTTTACGTTGTCTTCCAGTATTAAATACATGAATAATTTAATAATTATTTTCCTTTTTTTTGTTAGGTAGCTCAACCAGAACTAAAAGTTTTACGTCTGTGCGGGTCTTTGGGTTGTTGCATCGATCGACTCGAATTGATTCAGTTTTCAAAAGGTCTTTGATTATAGTTACTGTAAAAATCTTTGTTTACTAATTCTTAGGAACTGATATTGTCGTATTGATTATAAGTCATGACTGTCTTAACTAAACCGAGCTCTATAATAAGAAAACCTGAAGTAATTAATGCTCCACTGGTTGAGAAAGGCGATTACGATGAGGTGCGTATATACATAATTAATTATTTTAAAAAATGATTCGAATATCCTTAAAAAAAAATAGTTTCTGATTTGTAAAATAAATTTGTCAGTTTATACTTTCGCCAGGAATTTTGAATTTGTATTTTCAATAATTATATTTTTTTAAATTATTTTTACAAAAAGGGTTTATGTACTGGATTTTAAGTGTTTTATTCTTTTTTGCTGTCCATAATAAAATAAATATTTTCAACAACAACTAAAATGTTTAATTTATATAACTATAATAAAATAGGAGAAAATAGATATGCACTCGCCACCGGAACGGGCGCAGCGTTCTTCCAAAGCAATGATGTGCCTCTCTTTGACGGCTATGCTGTTACTAATGCTGGGCTTCACAAGTGGGCTCATGCTGTATCATGAGTATCTCAGCACCACAGCGCGTCGCTACCAAGGCTTCTGTTCCATACCCCTTCCTAATGATATTAGAGAGGTAAGAACTAGAGCATTTCTTATTAAATCATTAATTAAATTTTGATTTTAAAGAGCTATTTTGTCCCACGACTATGACTGCATAATTTATTACTCACATATAATATTTTTTTATTATAGAATGTTTAAATATTGCTTACAAATCTTTAAAATGTTTGTTGCCAGCTATTCTAGCTATAGTGCCAACATCAAAACATATCTGGCTCCCACAGGATGTCATTACTTGTGTGCCAATTGGGGACTTCACTATTCTGAATGCTTATTTTTGCAATTTATTACAACAGATTTGTACTGTGAGTTGTTTAGTGGATTCAATCTATGATAAAATACAATAGATATGTTTATGTATATATACTTATATATCTAAGAAGTTGTTTATCTAAGAACTTTATGTTAAAGATATTTACTCACATGTACCTGATCTTAGGATATTTTTAATAGTTCTGATGAAACCTTGGTAATCTCATGAAAAATCATCTATAGAAAATCTCAATTGACTTGATTATTGGGGAATTATGTTTAGCTACAGTCAGAAAGTCTAAAAAAACTAATAAATTAATTTAATTTTAATATGAAATGATTACAATTATCAACTTTTAACTAAAAAAAGAACATATGACCGATTTGAAATTTCAAACACTTTATGTGAGAAATCATTTTGTTTAAAACTTATAAAATTGGTCTGTTTTGAAAATTTATTGAAATACTCATGTCTTCATAAGGTTTACATTAAAAGAGTTATACACTCTGATCAAATTAGAGATGTACAATCTGATCAGATTAGAGGCGGTACAAGTAAATTTCCCGTCTTAAAACAATTTTAGTCTAGCATTTTGTTAATAAGTCAAATCTAATTAGTCAATTAAAATAGTTATGAAATTTCAATAAAAGTTTATAATTATATAGATTTATAAATTCTTCAAAAAATTATAGAATGGTCATTGCTAGTTGTATTACATTTGTGATGTTAATGTAGTTACAATAAAGATGAAAAAATTAAAAATATTTCGTAATAGTATTAGAACTAGTAAAAGACTGTCCGTTAAAAGTTTAAGTGGAGGATTGTTTGTTTAATTATACAGTAATCTGTCTGTCAATTTCATTCAAGAGCTTTTTAATATTATCCCGACGCATTTATCGGATTCGTGATCCTACGGAGTCTTAAGCCAAACAAATAACTTTGTAGTAACAGTATTGTGCAGTCACTCTTATCCTGTACTTACTAACGTCTCGTGTTTTGTTACATAACTCATCGTACTGGATAGTCTTTGACAATGGCTAGTAAAATTCTTGGGGTGTCTTATTTCTCTGAACGGCTAATGAGGGATCGTTGTATAATTCTGTTTCGTAACGTTGATCAGGTTTCTTTATTTTATGAAGCATAACCTAGCCAGAAGCTGTAAATACTTATTAAATTAGATAACTATAAGATGAATTATATAAGTATTTTGTTAGAATCTGATTACAAATATTAATAAATCTTATTAATACGTTAGGGTTACCGTAAATTCAAGTACGATCGATTCGATTTTAAGCATTTTATACACGTATTTCGGATATTGAGTCATATTTATATGTATATTTTTTTATATCTATAATTACTATCGAGATTCGTATTAATATCTAAACCATGTAAAGGATCTGCTGCGATTCAGATTCACAATAACTTAAAATTCTAGGGTTCTGGAAAGAAATTATAACTGGGATAAGAGCAAAATGAGAAATGTTACATAATTATTTTATGGTTTCTCCTCGTGAATCGAAGATTGAATTCGCCTTCTGGTGCTCGTTCTTAGATTATCATATCTAACAGTCCCCACTTATTCCCCACGTATTCTACCAATCAATTATCAACTTATTAACTACTTGATGTATGTTCAATCAATTAATAGGAGAAATTATTATAAAAATTTATAATATCAATAAATTGCAATTCTACATTCAATCGAGATGACATAATAAACAATTAGTTCCCATCCTAGATATCAGAGGTCTTCCTGGAATATATAGGTAATTTGAGGTCATTTGTTTGATTACATTTTTTTTTTAATGACTGCAAAAAAATAAATGAAAATATATTAATACACTTCAACTGTTGCAAAATACTAAATGTTCATTTCATAATTTTGAATACAATTTTCTTTTTTCAACAGTCATTAAAGAATTTATACTAAGAGTGCGACAAGACCTCAATTTTGATTCACTGCGCTCACAAAATCTCGGTATATGTTACTATATTGAGCGAAGCGAGGTGCAAAAAGCACCGAATTTGCATTTACAAAACGTCGACGCATTCTGTCCTCAACTATTTTTCAAGATGAGACACATTATCCAATTTGTTCATTATTTTTTAAAACCACCATCAGACTGATGTCTATCAGTGTGCAAAAATTCGGAAATTTTTGGATATACCGTTTTTGATTGATGCTTGCAAAAAGGATGCAGAAAAGTCTGTCATAGAGAGCTTCGCTCGCTCCACTCCCTTCACTCAATAATAGTATATATACAGCATATTATATATTTAGTGTACAAGCTTTACGAGTTCTCAAATCAATTGCCTTGTCTTTATGAATTGTTTATGAATATCGATTTATTACTCGACAAGTGCAACCGATACCGATTTATTAATTTTAAATATAAATATATCTAGTAGCTAGATAGTTACATATATTGATATATCTGTAGCTTGTTAAGAGATTACTCTTTTACTTTTAGTGGAGTTATTTTTACTTGAGAGATTAGTGATAATATGTACCTATATATTTAAATGGAAGTATCAGAAGAACCTATTTTGATATGATAAAAATAAAGCCTTCTGTATGTACTCTCTAACTTAAAGTACGAAGATAAAACAAACTCAGTCAATTATTTATTTATTTATAAGAATAAGAATTCCTACCGTCTATTACGTTGAACAGGTATCTATAGAGGTGTGTGTAAGTAGCTTTATTTTATCCATATTAGGTGTTGGTTAGGTGGTGGTGGAAAAGTGAAATCAAAAGGCACATTTAAGACCGATGTAGATAGTTCACAAAACAGTGATTTTATAGATAAAGATCGAATATTAATTTCATAAAAATTTTGTTTTTTTTTTAAAGTAAAATTTGACTAAAATGGTTGTGCTTTGATATTTAATGAAACGCAAATGTGAACGAATAAAGTCAAATACAACGTAAAAAATCTAGCAGGCCACTTACTCAGTTATTACTTTTGGTATTACTTTTACTCAATTATTACATTAATACAATAATTACACAAACTATTAATCAATCAATAGTATTATTAATTTGAATCGACTATAGCTCATGATAATTAAATACATTCCAGCTACAAAACTCTCAACTGATCGAACCCAACTTTCGCGTGCTGCCTCTGAGCTGGTCTCCCGCGGATCTGCAAGTAGTGAGCACCGCCGACGACGACGCCTTCATCGACGCCTTGCAGGAGGAGTTCGACATCGGGGACAACGTGGAGAAGATCGCCGTTTTCAACAACGGGAATCGCGTCAACTTCATCCACGACTTCGACGACAACACCACCGGTAACCACACGATTGAGTGCAAAAAACGGAACATGTACTCGGGATCGGTCCGAACCGAATAAACTCAATCGGCCGAGCCATCCATTTCCAGGCATAATCGACTCGGACCGCTGCTTCGTTATGGAGCTGGAACCGGAGCTGGTGCTGTCGCCCGCGCTGCTGGCGGCGGGGCTGCAGCGCGGGGCCGCCTTCGACGTGTCGCGCGTGCGCTCCTCCCTGCGCGCCGCGCTGCCGCCGCTGAGCGCGCGCGCCGCCCCGCGCCTGGCGGACTGCGCGCCGCGCCCCGTGTACCGCCTCGCGCCCGCGCCCGGGGCCGCCATCAGGAAGCGCTCCGCCGGGGACCCGCCGCACGACTACATGCACTTCGCGGGACGACACGTGCAGGAGATCAAGATCGACAACCTGCCCGAGCTGCTGCAGTACGAGAGCGACGCGGGGGGCCGGGCGCTGCGGGCCGCCGCGGGGGACCCCTAATTGGGGTCTGCGTCGACTTTATTATGTCATCCCTCCCACCTGTAGTAGTTTGGCCTCGAGGCTCCTAGTTTATCTCACATTCTATGTAAACCTTTATAGAAACATATTTTGCTGTTGGGACGACACCGGAAGTAAAATCTCTTCAACATTCCGGTAGGATCTCCTCTCCAGAAAAGTGTAATAATTAGAACAATCAATTATAAATCTACTGAGAGATTTACTAACAATTCACACATTATTAAATTAAAAGGTTTTATTTAAAAAAATATATTTAGAAAAAAAAACAACTATTATCATTTAGTATGTAATGATCTCATTTTTATCTTAAATAAGAAAATTATGAATTTGCTTTCAAATTAGCGCACACGATAGTGTATCTATAGTCGCGGACAAAGTCCCGAGAAAATCAAATATTTGTGATAAAATTTGGTATTATTACTTTATTTAATTTGTTAGAAATGATTATTATGTTTTAACAACTTTACTATATTGAAATGCTTCTAATTACAAGTTAAATGTATTTCTTTAACACTATGTAGTATTAAGTATCCTGTGTTGACTATGATATCAACTATAGTAAATGTATTTCAATCTATAAAGTCTACGTATCTATGGCTGTTTCATTTATATTCTCACAAAAATTAAAACAAATCTAGGATTGTGGAATTTTAATACTAATAACAAATTTAATATTACATAAAAAGTTACAATAATCAAGCAAAATATCCTTAGTATTATTGATTTTTAGTACTTGCTAGCGACAAGTTTAATCTTTGCATTTCTTGCATTTTTTAAATTCCCAGTTCGAATTATTTTATAATACCTTATCTAAGTTAATTAAAAACTATTATAATTACATTTTACAAAGATATAGACGTGTACAAACGTTTAAAGAAAAATGGTTATTACAAAATAAAAAAGATACAAATGCTTTACATAAAAAAAAAAGCACCTAGCAACTAATATCAAAAAGGATTATTCAGAACTTGTGACTGCTGAACTGTCAGTAACGTTTCGTTTCTCTCTTGACAGTTGCCGCAATTTACAAATCATATAGTATTTTCGTTATACTACATTCGTAATTTATTACATTTATAAAAGTGCAGGTAATAATAATACATATTTTCCAACAAAGTTTTCACTGGTATTTATATATGGAGTGAAATTATTACAATAGAAGTAAGTTAAAAAGTAAAAAATGATAGTACTTATAATATTAAAAAAAAAACTTCAAATTACATATGAAAAAACTATATCAAAATTTTTTGTATAGTTTTAAAATAACTTCGATTTAAAAATAAAGACAAAAAACAAATATAAAATTCAAAAATTCAGGACTTGATTTAAAAACTTCTAATAAACTTTGGGATATTATCAATACAAATATCGAGTTGGCTACATAATTTATTATAATTAACATATGTTTTAGCTAAAAATCGGTTTTTATTATAATTAGTTCTACAGTACAGAACAGAAAAGCTATTTCTGGAACATGTAGAAGAACGAGGACAATTTATTTAAATATTACTGAAAAGATAGTTGGAATCCGGCAAGTTATTAAAAATAAGAGGTCTCTATGCTTCCTCCCCTTTTCCAAGGACAAAAGGTTAAGGCATTTGGCACAACTCAAACAAAACCTATAAACCAATCTTTTTAAAAATTTATGTTGGACACTCAATTTCTTTAATTAACAAAAAATGTTACATATGTAAGTCACAGTACGAATTTACTATCTGCGCGTGCAATAGAACGTTTCAATTAAAGATAAAGTTATATGCAAATTACAATAACTGAAAAATTTTTTTCATAACCTTCTATAGATAGTTTTTGAAAAATGTGGGCATGTGATAATTAACTGGTCCAAAGTTGATTGGTATAACTTGAACAGTGTAGGAGGATAGCGGACAAAACTTTATCGAATTGACCGGTAAAGAGTTTCGCTTTGCTCAGTTCAATTTACTTGTTTCCGGTTAAACATTTTCATTTTATTAAAGATAAAGCTGAATTTGTTGCTTAACGATAAACGAATTACGATAAAGCTCAAATTGCTCAGTTGTACAATAAGGCACATTATCAAAAGTTAAGGATATAGATTAATTCCGAAGAATCGCTCATTATTTCCAACATTTAAATCACTTTAGCATACAAAAGGAAAGTGAAGGAAAATTCTAACAACTAAATCGTTTGCACCATTGCTGTATGGCTCGTTTTATATTGCAACATTTGACACATTTAGAAAATTTCCTATTTATAATTTCAATTGTATTTGAAAAGAAAACCAATTTTAAAGCTTCAGAATCTGAAAAAAAGTCCTTACAAACTGCTTTATGAGACATACTTTAATAAGCAGAGGAGTCACCAAAACATTATCGGCCCCATAAATAATTTATATTGATATTTTGTATCCATATTTGAAACTTGGTCCATTGGGGCCATAAGTGCGGATTGATATGAAAAATTTTCGATTTACTTTCCCCCTTGCATTCCCACCTAATAATTTTTAAATTCTCTTTCACTAAATAGTAAAACTTTACCTTAAAGTATTCAAGCGCTGTTTTAAAACAAATGAAATTTTCACTCATCACTCATCCAAAGGAAATGGAAAATCATTTAAATTATGAAAAATAAAATGCTTTTATTCGTTGTAGAGCTGTGCTTTTTAGATATAAAATTACTCTACTATTATTATTTTATTATTATTATTATTTATTATATTATTACTTAAAGAAACAGGCTTTATATTATTTATATGTTTGTTCGCTTAATTCTTAATTATAAGGCAAGAAATGGGGTGGTTTTCAATACAATTACAGTTTCTAACTCAGACTTTCTCGTATCAAACTATCTAATTAATATATTCTAATAAAATTTTGAATAGGAGAGGTCGAGTGACCAAGTATACACCAAAAAAGGTTTTAAAGCATCTCATGGCTTACTCACTCATATTATATAAGCAATAATAATTATATTAAAGAAATTTAGGTCTCAAAAATACCTTAAATAACATGATAAAGACGGTTACTTTGATAAACAATAACATTATTAGTAACGTTTCGAGTACAGATACAAAAATAAAGCAAAGATCCAATTACTTTTGCACAGTTAATTAATAGTTAGTATTAAGAACTGTATAAGTTATATTATGTCATTTTGATGACACAATGACCTTGTTACAGTGTCGTGATTGAAGTATTACGGAAATCTGTGGATCGGTGTTAGTTCACAAACTTTTCTTATTTTTACCTCGAGTATATCCTTAATTTTATATTATTTTATATATATTTCGATTGAATTGTCCACTTCTAGAAAAAAAAATCCATAAAAACTTAAATCAAAAATAGTCGTCATATAAATTAACCATTATATTTTATAAAAAATATATTTGTATTATAACAAGATGTATCGATAACATAGATAAGATAACAAAATACATCTTAATAGTTATGACTATTAAGATGTATTTTCATTTATCCTTTTTTGTTAGGTATAATTATTGTTTATATTTATCAAAAAAACTTTTAGTAGCAACAGCGACTCAATTCGCGACAAGAGCGTCGCATCTACCTTGAGACTTCTATTATATCGCTAATGAGATACAATATCTCATCCCCAAAGAGATCTTGGTATAAAAAGGTACAGAATCAGGACATCAACATCACAACTATCTCGGTCTCGTCTCATCTCACCATGCAGGTGAGTTACGAAATCATGAGCTTTGAATTATTTCATGATTTAGCTGTATTTGACTTAATTTGTCTTACTTATAAAAATATACCCAATATACCATATTCTCTATTTTGTGACTTTCTTACTAACGAGTTACGTCGTAGGCCCGAGTGAAAACAGAGGATATGGTAAACTTGGTATAAATATTATATTACGTGAAAAAAATACCAAGAACCTAACCTTAGGACTGTGTTCCTTAGTTTGTAAATTTTTTTTGTTTTTTCTTTTCAGTGTGTTTATTTCCTCGTCGTTGGAGCTGCTCTAGCTGTAGCAGAACCACCTTCACACAGGTATGCATTTCATTAAAAAGGTGCGAAACCCATCACATTAACTTCCTGGTTAAGAAAAATTATATATATTTATTTATTTTCACTAAAGTCGATAAAAAACTTATAACAGATTATTATATATGTTTATAGAAGTTGCAAATATATGGTTTTCAGTTGTTTTTAAACTAAAACTAAAGCCGCTTGGTCGATTTCGCTGGAAAAATAATCAGCCCTGAGTAAGGTTAATATGCATTGATTATTACCAAGACGAATTCAATTGCATAATCAGAAAATTTAGAGGAAAAAAGCATATACTCACATAAAAGCATATAATTACACACACATATAGACGCACAAACATAAACATATATTTTTACTGTTTAGAACTACTTTCATCTCAAAATATAAAGATATTACAAAAAATCTTATTTTTAAAATCGTGGAGATCACAATAACTTCCTTAAACAGGAAGTTAAAAATATTTTATCAATATTACATAATATTTTAAATATTATAATAAATAACATATTATCATCATCTCTCCGTTTTGTGTAAATATCTAGAAATTTTGATTATTTATTTTTACTCAGCTACCTCCCTCCTCCACCATCGAGTCGTAACAATGACTACGCTCAAAGAAACCCGGAAGCTCCGGGTAGCCCGGGAACTCAGGGCACCGCATTCAGGTCGGAGCAAGGGAACAGTGTTAATCTTTT
Source organism: Mechanitis mazaeus (assembly GCA_959347395.1). Classification (NCBI taxonomy): domain Eukaryota; kingdom Metazoa; phylum Arthropoda; class Insecta; order Lepidoptera; family Nymphalidae; genus Mechanitis; species Mechanitis mazaeus. The sequence goes on from OY365743.1 coordinate 15,591,341, forward strand.
CGCTAGGTAAGTGTTAATAATCATATATTATCATATTATATAGAAAATTGTTCTACTAGGTACTTAAAATCTATTAATGTTTTCATATTATTCTATTAAATAAAATAGACAAAGCTCTCCTTAAAAGTAATGTAGAATAAAAGCTTTTATTAAAGCTCTTACATAGAAAGTCGCAGATTCACTTTCAGTTTCATAGCTTTTCAGTAAAGAAAACTTTTTCTGCTTACTGGAACGTTAGGGAAAGTTTTATATACCAATATAATAAAATAGTATTTTATTAATAAACCTTATATCATCAGGGCGAATCCCAATGAGTACCACGGTGCAGCCAGGATTCCATCGCAAAGCTATGATGACAATGCAGCCACTTTTGCGAAGAACTCCGTCGAAAGCGTCTCGGTAAGACCATTTAGATAGAAATCTATTGTCATTTAACATTTTTAGGATATACCTATGAATAATTTATTACAAACTTGACAACAATACCTATGTAACCTTCTTAGTTTATTAAGTGACATGTTACGTCTAGCTTTAATACTAATCATGATATGTGAAATAAAAGAAGGCATAATAATACAACTAGTCGAGCAAATGCTGATAAAATTACCGTCAGTATGACAAGTTACTTATATATAGTAGTATTCATGGATCACGAAACTCTTAATACAACAAAAAGCATAATTACTAAACTTACTAAACTTTTATATCAAAAATCAATTAAATATAAGTCAAACAATCAATCAGGAATACTCATACTATGTTCTGACAGGAACCAGCAAACTACAATTTCGGTTACATGGTGAATGACTTCAGCGAGGGCACAGACTTCGGACACCGCGAGGAGAGGATTGAGGAGAAGGCTCAAGGACAATACCATGTAGTGTTGCCAGACGGCAGGAAACAGGTACTAAATTACAACAAAAATTTCATATAATTACGGAATTTCAATTATATCAACCTTTTTCTTATTATTTTGCTTATTACCTATTAACAAATAATTATTATTGAAAATTATTGACAGTTGTATCCTTTTTTTTAGACTGTAAACTACGAAGCTGATGAACGTGGATTCAAACCCCAGATATCTTATGAAGACTCAGAGGAACTGGCTCGTTCTTCCGGCTACAGCTCCAACGCCCGTTTCCAAGGCAACTACAAAAATGGCGGACAAGACGCACGCGGTTATTGACAAAAAATTTGCGTGTTTATATTTATAAATATTATTCTTTGTTTGCAATGATTACCAATTTTATATTGATTGATGGATAAGGCCTTTATTTTTTTAATAAAAAAGATCTTTCACAAAATATTGTCTATTACTACCCATCTTGCACAATATATTTTGAATTTGTCTCAAACCTTAAAGTTAACCAAAACACCTAAATTAGTGAGTTTAATAGTGTTTTGAGTATTATAGAGCATTTCACTTAAATATTATAACTAGCTGTTGCACACGACTTCCCCTATGGACTAACGATTATTTTTATTTATTAAAAGTAGTAGCGTAACACTGAATACCTTATGGCCGTCCTCATGAACCTATCGATTTACCTATAAAACAAAGATTTTTTTCAAAACATCCGTATAAAAAACCAACGAAAATGCTGATAATCGTATAGAACAATTAAATCTTGAAGTTAAAAATAATACCGAACAATGCTATGTAGCAGCAAACCTTTTTTTTTTTCAAAATGGCCTAGATACTTCAATAGAAGAACTAGAACGTATGAATTAATACCACTTATCATCAAATATTCCATTATAGTTTCAATTTCAGAGACAAGATTGGACCTGGAATTTAATTTTATGCCCTGTTGAGGATCTCCGGTATGGTACGGTGGACCTACTGACTGCACGTTAATGATAGTAAAACACATAAATATTCTCAAATTATCCATCCCTAGCTTTTATAGAAAACCAATATTCAAACACAATACAAATACGACTAAAATAGATATCTTTTTTTTTAACTTTTTAAAAAAGAATTCCATGAACCGAAAATATAAAATAAAATAATTTGTGAACTATTTGGATATAATAAATATCCTAATGCGTTCGGAGACTTCGTAGATTTAATATTGAATTCGAGAGTTTCTGCAAAAGCGAAAAGAGAATAAATAAATATAAATTCTTATTTATATTTATTTATTCTCTTATAGACGGACACGGACACGGTAGCAGACACTTACATCTCATCTACCCGTGAACACGACTGCTGCAAAGCATTCGAAACTTCGGGTGAAAATTAAAATGTAACCAAATAATACGTGAGATTTAATCCGTAAAAAATAGTATTATTTGAGCTTGAAGTTTGTTTGAAATATAAAGTCATTATACCGGGAATTAAGAACAAGTTAAGTCTCAAGAAGCTGCTGGAATAATCCTTACAACAATAGAATAAGTGTTGCCTTTGCAACCGCTTCTGATCTTTCCCTGAGGTAGATAGGAGGTGAGGCACCGAAGCAGATCAACTGTTCATTAGTATACCATTTAATACACGTATAATTTGGTTACATTTTTATTTTATTTTAACCGGACGTTTCGAATGCTTTGCAGCGATCGTGTTCACGGGTGATTTCAAGCTGACTATTTACATATTTTCATAAATATTAAAAATTATTAGAAAAAGGGTAAATGTTAAGAGGAATGTCGGGGTATATTCAAATAACTTTAAAAATCCCAATATACATTTTATTTTATTTACTTAACTTAAAAGTTAACTTAAAAAAGATAATACGTAACTTATTATTAATAATATATAACAATAAAAATTTGAATATTATAGTTATTCATTACTTTGGTCTTTTTAAAAAGATATACAATTATTTGTTCAGAGATCAATATTTTTACTTTTAGTTCTCGCCACAGGTTTTTGAGACACGATAAAATAAGGTTACTTATAATTATCGGTTCGAAGAATAAATAACATAGACAAATCTCGATTTGTAATTCTGGGTACGCGCCATAATTTCTGTCAAAAAAAGTTTTAAGGTTAATTAACATTCTAATATAATATTTAGTATAATGTTTTGAGTCCTGACATACTTTAACTTACACTCTGGCTGAGCCGTTCCAGTTTACTTTTCAAACTCTCCCTCTTTTTATTTTCTATATCTTTATATTCCTCACTGTCTACATCATTCGACGGGGCTGAAATGAGTTCATCATTGTCTGATGAAGGCAGACTGCTCCATCGAGTGCATTTAGGTGAATGAGTGACCACTGTCTTGTTTGTTCTGATGGAGACTGGATCATCACGTTCTAACTCCAATTCAAATTTCACACATTGTAAGAATCGTTTCTGTCTTTCTCTATGGTGATTTAAGGACCGCCTTGGGTACGAGTGCACGGAGACATTCATAATTCTGAAACACAAATTATTTTTATTACAGTGAAATTAAAGTGTTATTTTTCTTTTGTTTGTTTGCTTGTTACAACTTCATCAACAAAAGCACTGGAAGAATTTTGATAAAACTTAGTATAATGTTTTCTTATTTATTAACCGCGTCTAGATATAGGATAATTTGAATGGGATAACTTTACGATGAAACATACATATCCGTTTGAACTAATATATAAGCAATTTTTACAACATTGACTTTTACGTTTACTTTAATTTTTATGTTTTAGTTAACCACGTACTTCTATATTTTATAAAAATTTACCCATATAGTTTATATAAATATATGGGAATGTTGAAAATTTTGGAAGAATCCTCTCGGCATAAATTTGAGAATACAAGTTTCTCCTGATCTAGTTCCGATCTTCCGGTGTTCCACCGATCCAAATACCGGCCCATATCGTTATGGTTTCTTATCAGTATTGGATTCATTGACAATTGATTTACTTTTTATTGTCTAAATTAAAAAAATATAAATAATAAAATTTTGAAACTCACTAAAAAAATTAATAGTGATCTAAAAAAGTTGCAGTAATACTCTAAAATATACTTGATCCCTAGACACTTGATGATACACTCATGTGCGGGAGATGTGGTGAGAAAATAAGTATTACTAAAATCGGCTTGTAAAGAAATGTAACATTTTTAATTAAATCCATTGACTGCTCGCCAACTTGTGAGATGCAATTTATATAAAGATTAATATATCACAAAGCTAATGTAATTTGTTGCTGCAAAGATTGAGATCATTTTGGTCAAGAATAATCATAGATAGCAGAAAATACGAGAGATAATAATATTCCTAGAACATAACTATTGGATATAAGAAACAACACAGCTTTCTACAAAACAGTAGTTTGATATCAACAGGTTTAAAGAATCAGTTAGCAGTAATTCTATACGTATGTATGTAACATTCCGTATGGTGATAATTTATGATAGGAATATATAAAAGAATATATAATAATCATGATAACTTTGAAAAGTTTTCTTTAATTAGTTTTTTGAAGGTGGATTTTAAGGGTTCTCTTATCTATTCAGGGATTAGATGCCATAGGGGTGAGACTTGGATTTGTGGAAGAAGTCACTGGAATGGGATGGAATGGATGTGTAAGATAATGGCAATAGCTAGCACTAACTTAGTTTTTGAATAACGTTGATAAACAAGTATATGGGGTCCTATAGAAAGACGGAGCTTCCAGCTGTCCTTAATTCTTGGCAAGATCAGAACGACCTATTATTATAAGGTCTCTCCATGAGTGTTCTTAGTTAATATTGTAATGATCTGTTGTCATGCTGACGGTCTGAATGATTGAACGAAGTATAAGAGAACGTGAAGAAGATTTCAAGAGATTTTGAGACAGCCAACTTTTTCATAATGTGCATAACTGGTTGAGATGTTATCCAACGCTAATTCCAAATCCACTCAGAAGAGAAGCAATAATTACCTCCAATAATGCCTTATTAATTAGTACTTACTTTAATTTAACCTTAGTATTCGGTATTATAGAAAATATTTTTTTACACTTGATTTTGTTTGTTGAGAGCAATGGACAAAGGTATCAGAGAAAATGATATTTAAAAAACAATAATAGTAGGCAGGTAAAGAAAGATATGTTAAACGTAAAAGTTAAAAATATGAAATTCCGACTGGATGTGTGTGACTTGGATATAATAAAGTTGGTTGATGGAATTGCAAATGTCACCAAACAAAGATTTCATACACGAGGTTGTACGTAGATAACGATGCAAATACCAAACAAATAATTACGAAAAATATTTTAACTATATAGAAAAATGGGCAAACATTGAATATTTAGTGTTTTCTTAGATTTTCACGAGTACACATTTCAAATAAAACTATTTTTTACGGATTAAAACTCGCGTATAATTTGTTTACATTTTTATTTTAACCCCTCGTTTCGAATGTATTGCAGCAATCGTGTTCACGGGTAGACGAGATGTGTTGGTTCATTATATATTTAATTAACATTGATAAAACATATTATTCGCCTACAATCCCTATAAAGGGCCATAAATACTAGATAAGTTATAATTCGTCACTCGTTCGATCGCCTGCACGGAAATGGACGTGATAGTAAATGTAACTTTTTGGAAGATGTGAGTCATATAATGTATTGGCCGCACTGTAGATATTATAGAACTATCCCAATACTACCAAACTCCTTATTTACCTTAGACAATCATCTATAGTTATATTTTTTAATGTACTTAATTCTATTTTCTCAGACAAGTTTAACAAAATTTATGAATAATATTTTAATCAATACATAATATCCTCTTTTAATTTATCACTTGTAATCTACAACTAAAATACTTTAAAGTACTTAATAAAATGTATGTATAAAAAAAATCTTTTTAAAAAAAACCAGTAAAGGTAAATAAATGATAAAAATTGCCAAAAACATTAACATTAAAAGATTTTGAAGAAAAATATATAATTAAGATAAATGAGAGGTACTAAAATTCTTTAAAATTAAAATATGTTCTGTATTAAATGCAAAAGTATAAAAAAAAACATTAAGTAAAGAACCTATAAAACCGCGTGGCGATTTTACAGATAAACTAATCAACTCTAATTTACGTGAATACGCATCGATTGATACTAACACGAAGTCAAGTGCATAAAGTCGCGTGGTCAGGTCGCGTGAAAATGGAGTCGAAAAAAACTTATGTGTATATGTATATAAACACATACATACAACAAACACACACACTCACCCATACCATATCCATACAAGTTTTAAAAACACACATATACATTCACTCATACAATAAAAATAAAACTAGAATTACTCAAGACACTAAAAAATGTAAATATATTACAAAAAATCGGATTTTTACAACAAGTTAATTATTGCTTAAAGAAAGTCCTTAATCAGTAAGTTAGTAATAATTATTTAATCGATACATAATACTCACACCAACAATGTCACTAGTAACACGAAATTCGTCATCGTATAATGTTCACGTCTGAACTCTGAACCGAATGTGATTTATTAAAGCCCTCGACTGAACTATATATATATGTTTATGTTATAAAAATGTAAATGACACAATTAATATTAAAATTGCCTTCTTAAGAAACAGGGGATGTAAAACTTCCATTAAATCAAACATTGCCAATGAATAATAATATCAACTAGACTTAAACTGTTTTTAAGTATGCGTTAGGATTAGGTTTGTTTTTAAAAAACAGAGATGAAGACGAACATCGGCAACTGCGATAGCTCTTTTACTTGGTGATAAAGAGTATTGGTTCGGTGGGTTTCCGTTTGTGGTTTCGTCTTTATCTTACTGGTCTTGGCTAATCAATGCTGGTAAAAGCCGGTAGAAGATAGGGTTCGTAGTGGCGTCAAGGTGAAGTACATCGTTTTTATCAGCTATTTGTCCGCGAACTCAGCACCCGACGTCTCGATGAGATGTGCTTCGAAAAGGCAATCTTCTGATCAGGGAATATCAACGAAGGTCTCCTTTTGCTGAAAGAATGGCTTAGGTATTACATATAGGCTTACATATTGAGTTCACCTCTAGAAATAGACTAATTCGCAGATGGTACAAGATACAAATTCTATACTCCAACTTTGTCTAGCAAAAGGGGCTCTAGAGCCGTTTTTTATCACTTGGGGATGCCACAACTGGAGCCAAGTTATATGTTGTATGTGAATGTGCTATTATAACATTTAGTTAAGTTGAAACATTCGACATTAAATTTAATATTATAAAAAAAATAAACATATTTATTTTTTACATAAATTCACAAACAGTAGCATGACGTTATTTATTTTAAAAAAGCTATATTAAATCATATTACACTTAAAAATAATGCTTTTTATGCCAGGTAATGAAAAGTGGTATGAATTATAATAAGGCTTTTCTGACATATTATATGGTATAAGCATGGAACATATAATAGTATATAATACACATTGATTACTATCTACTTATATACTTATAATATGCCAAAATGCCTGAAGAAACCATCTTTAATCCTTACAGAAATAATAAACTCCATTTAAATATTGATATACATAGAAAACTTTTGCTATTATAATATAAACATATTCATTGTTTGTGTTATTATGAATATTAATTATAGAACAATATAAAGCTCTTATTACCTGTTGCTATTTCTTTTATATGTCATATTAGATTAGCCCTTTCTAACAAAAATATTTATATACAGTATAACATATGCTCTGATTTGTCATCTTCATACCTTTAATGTAAATCGTTAACGAGAAAGTGACAAAACAGGGAATAAGTTCTACAGGGTTAGAGAATTAAGTTTGACGGAAGCGAAAGATGCAAAAAAAAATTTATTTCATAAAATATATTTAAAACTAAGTTACAATTAATTACTTACTAAAGTACTAGAGTGTAGTGCTTGAAGTCAGCGATTGACCCAAGAATAAATGTAGTCTTCTTTTTGATTCCCATCGCTGGTGAGAAAACAAGGCGTGCGATGTCGTCTTCAGGTGTGCGGTGTCTTCTTCAGCTTACACTGAAACTTGGCGTCAGCATTTAGTCGTGTGAAACTAAGTCGGTTCTTACTACACGCCTTGGCTATGATTACGTAACAGGAGTTTCCTTTTCATACAAAATAAAAGAGAATTTTTATTTCTTTGAACGGTTTGTTTTCTTTTGATAAAGATATGATATGTCTTGTAATAAATCGTTTCTCATATTTTTTTCAACCGTTCACACTAAATGCGGTTTTAATTTAGATTTTTTTATTATTTCTTGATAAGGATGCTGTCATCTCGTGGTAAATAATCTCGCCCAGTTTCTTGTAAGTTGAAGAAAACGTCAGCGCTTGTTTTGAAGATAGCCATCTTATTTTTTATCACTGCCCATAACTTGTAGAGGAAATGTTTTGAAAGCCATCTAAAGTTGATGTAGATCAGGTATTATATTGATAGTTTTGCGAATAGTCATAATACCTGTTCTTGAATTTTTGATAGATGTTATATCACAAAGGTTTTTGTATTAAATTATAAATATTATTGAGCTGTTCAAAGCAATGCTCTTTATCGGTCAATTGGATCAAATTTTCTCCGCTATCTCCTCTTACACCGTTCAAGCTGTATTTACCAAATTTGGACCACTTAATTATCACATGCTCACCGTTCTATAGATAGATTGTGAAAAAAATTGTAATTGTAGATTAAGAGTGATTTGCAATTCTCTTTATTTTTAATTGAAACGTTCTTTTACTCGCGCAAATGGTAAATTCTTATTATAACTGACATATGTATCATTTTGTTGTTAATTGTACATAATATCAAGTTAAAGTTTTCGTGATATATTCTTCATTTCGCTGCACTCGCTTGCTTGCTTGCTTGCTGGCGGCCCTAGTATTCTGTATGACATACATAATCCAAGCTATTGTTTACTTTTTTATATTTAGTTATGCATATTATTTTATTACATCTTTATATAATAGTAGTAGTAACTAGGTTGTATTTAAATACTATAAATAATTAAGAATGTCAGTTATAGAAAAAATATTTATTAGCAAAATACAACGCATTACAACATATAAAACTAAGAGATATTTTTTTAATGAGTATTTACGATTTATAATAAATTCTGTATCACATTTACAAATAAAAATTATAGGATCAATTCGTAGGTTTTTTTTTCTTTAATAAGGTCCATCTCTAGATCGTTCAATGTTGGCAGCATTGTCGTCATAACCACCAGATCTCACTTCAGCTGGTTCTACAGAGATTCTAGGTTTAAATCCTCGTTCATCAGCTTCGTATTCTACAACCTGTTAAAAAGATACATTAAGTTATTGCTATTACTATTTTCAAATTTATAATAAATAAATTGAAAGTTCCAAAAATATTGATTTCGTAAGTTCTAATATGTCGTTGTTTAAGTTACCTGTCTGGTGCCGTCCGGTAATACGACGAAATAAGAACCCTCAGCCCTATTATCCTGTCTCGTCTCTGAGTGCCCGAAGTCGCTTCCACTTTCAAAGTCATTCACTTTGTAGCCGAAGTCATAGTTAGCTGGTTCCTGAAATAGTACATTTCATTTGTAGATTTTTGTTAGTTTCTGTTTTCTTTTCATTCGTTGTAATGAAACACTTATATATAGCAAAGCTTTCTATGAGAGACTTTTCTGCATCCTTTGTGCAAGCATCAATCAAAAAAGGTATATCCGAAAATTTCAAAATTTTGCATACTGATAGACATCGGTCTAGTGGTGGTTTTAAAAAAAAACAAATATTCGATGTCTTTGAGGAATACTCACGGAAAAACTAAAATCACATAGATTACAAAATTCAGGTCTGGTTCGTGCCTCTAGTGTAAATGAAAGACTTACTTGGTTCACAAGTTCATCAACAGCATTCCTGGCGTAGTTGTAGCCCTTAGAGTCCTGGGACTCATTTTGTTCCGGGAATCCGTATTGCTCTACAGGCATGCGGGCTTCAGGCACACCATATTTATCGGATGGAGAGAATCTATGTTAGAAAAAAAATAAAAATATAGATTCATAATTAAAAAATTGACATATATTTTATAAAAATAAGGTAATTGTATTTTCGGTATACCAACCTAACAAGATTAAATTGCGAGGCAATTGCATTAGTTCTTAGATTGACGGCTTCTGGTATCCCATATTCAGTTGACAGACCACTTTCACTTGGCACTCCATACGTCTGGGAGACAGTTCTAGAACTGGGTAAATAAGTTTGGGAAATTGACTTTGAAGTGGGAGCAAGAGAGTCAAAGCTTCTTGAACTTGGGGCACCATATTGGAGAGACAATGAACGAGGAGTACCGTAGGTCTGGGATGGAGAGCTACTTGGTTCGAAAGAGGATTGGTAGTTCCTTGTTACGGATGATGTTTTGGGACTGAATTTACCAGCAGGAGATTTTTCTTGGCCAAAAGATTGAATGGATCTAAAGCTGGGTGGACCATACTTTTGGGTAGGGGACTGATCAAAATTTCTCTGAGATGGGACTCCATACTCTACCGACGGATTACCTTGGTCAGGTTGAATGCGCTCAAAAGACCTTTGCAGGGGATCACTATAGGTATCTAAAGGAAAATCTACACTGCTATTGAATTGAAGGGAAGATGACTTTGATTTTGGTATGAAATCCTGACTGAATCGAGCACTTTGAACTGCAAAATCTTGTACATGAGGATTGTTTTCTGATGAAACGGGGTTGCGAGAGGTAGGAGGTCCATATTGTTGCAGCAAGTTACGAGACTTTGGAACATTATATCCTGATGATGAACCAGTTCTAAAACTCGGAGTTCCATACTCTTGCGCAGGTCCAGATCGATAGTTAGGTGCTCCATATTCTTGGGAAATTGACGATCTTGCTGATGAACTATACGTTTTTGGACTTTGAGATCTAGCAGCAGTTACTGAAAAGTCCTTTTGGTTGCGCATTCCAAATTCTGGAACTCCATATTCTTGAGAAAGAGATCGTTCTCTGTCAAGATCGTGGTGGTGACTTGATCGAGCTGAGGGGTAACCGTCCCTGAAATATGTTTATGTTTTTATAATTGTTTTATTTTTCTTTATTAATGTGATTTTAAACTCACCCAACTGGGGGCTCAGCAAGCGTATACGCCAAAAGGCTAAGAAATATGTAAAACTGAAATAAGAAAATTTTTAAAATGTAATAATATAATAATATAATGTAATAATATATAAACTATTGCTGTCTTTTTCACGATATGGATACTTTCCATATTCAAATTAAATTTTAATTACCTTCATGTTTTAAGTTCCAATTAATATCTGAAAAAATATTTAATATTTAATTTAAAGTATTTAATAATAATTAAATATTATTCACTGAAATGTAAGTAATATATAATATTCACCTGTCTCTTTCAGATATCTTCACAAGAACTAGCGCTTGAATGATACAAACTGACTATTCTCGTACTATTTATACTAATCTAATTCACAAAATCAAATCATGTAAAACTATCTTTGGTATTTCAGTGACAATGTCTGCTCTATTGCATTGTAATAGAGCAGCCTCTCTACCTCATTGACAATAGCATCAGCCTTATTGTTGCAAAGCCTTCATGTCGACACCTGCCTGAGCCAGATGGGCTATTGTTCAAGTAAATCGATAGTTTGGGTTTAATGATACATTAATAATGCGTGTCTCACGTTGTTGATCTGAGGTGACTTAGATGTTTATTATAAGGATATATTTTTAAATTAATTTAAAACAGACAATACATAACTGAAGGTCAGTTATCTCTAATTCTTCGTAAATCTTTAAAAAAATACTAAAATTTCTTGGCTTTTTCTGATTGAAGTATTCAAAGTATTTTAATATTGTGTATTAAGTATTTTCAAAGTATTTAGTATTTTAATATTGTATATTTAGTATTTTCACAGTTTAGATACAATATTCACAAATTCAAAGCGAACCTTTTTTTAATGTTAATTGTTTGCAATTTTTAATTATAACTTGATTTTAAGTTTGTTTTAAAACAGACTTAAAAAGAATATCTTGTCGAACACAAACAAACAAACAAATAATATTACCATTTTGTTATCTTATGAATTATTATTTTCTAACATTTTTTAAATATTTACTTACGTTATAAAAATAAACCAAACTAGATTACACTATACTTGTATTAAACTATATTTAACTACCATTTTGTCTGTGAACATTTGATATGCATATGTAGCAATTTGTGAGTTGTTAGATAATGTGAAACTTATAGAAATAGATTTATATGAATTATAGAACAATCTTTATATCCAATCATATCAAATGAAAAAAAATAATAATTAGACGTCACATATATTCAGATAAATGAAAAAAAAATAGTTGAAGAGAAAATTAAATATAACAAACAAAAAATTAAAGAAAAATATTTATTTTGACTCGGCTAATATTTCAGCGCTGATTTTCAATAGCTGCCGTATATCGCAAGTATTTTTTTTTTACAAACTGTATTAACTTTACAAACAAAATGACATTTTTTTTTATATGTTTTCTGATGTGTAAAGTACATATATTGGCTAACTTTAACTTAACTTTAACTTGGTTGTCCGCTTTATTTATCTTTATATGTTATTCAAACCTATAATTTTATAACTATTAATGTAGTCAGTATATAATAATAATAATAATAAAAAATATTTTGAAGAAATAATCTATTTTTTTTTTTGCTGGGATGCTCTGTTTTTTTATTTAATATTATTATTAATATTATATTAAAACAGTTATGTATTTTCTGGTAATGTGTTTAAACTAATAGTTTTACCTGAATAATAATGTTATTATAACATTATAAGAGACTGAGTATATTTTTAAAATAACAAACGACAGGATCCGAGGGTCTTATACCAGTTATTTGAAGTGTCAGTACTGCTGCTATTAATATAACTGTAGATATAAATAAATGAGTACATTAAATAATATTAGAACATTTATCGATATTTATATGAAACATGTATTTCATATATTTCAAATGATAAATAGAGCGCTCATGGCTGAAGTCATTATATTTTTAGTTGTTTCTTTAGCACTGTATTGGGTGTATAAACTAAATTATTTATTATTATTAGGCGGTATAATTTTGTGTTCTGATATCTTTACATATTGAGAAGTTACTATTAATTCTAATTGTTTTTCAATATGACGCAGTTTCAATTGTCAATCGTGCATGCAAATTAAACGTTCAACAACTCCAAACAAACTTAAAATATACATAAATATACATACTCCGTAATAAATTGTGGTATTTCAAAAATATATATTTGACAAAAAAAAAAAAAAATTGTAGCTATGCTTTACTCCAAAGTAGTGTTTCTGTAACAAAATGTGCTGTAAATTTTCTCTTTACGCTATGAATATAAAAGTAAACCAAATCAAACCTTATCTGTGATTGATTCTCATTTCATTTTATAGCTGTACTTTTTACGAAACTCATTTGTCACTCACAGTATTAGAATACTAACCCTTAACGGTTATAGTTACTGGTTAAAGCTTTTTAATTTATATTACATATCCTATTGTACAATGTTTGCAGGAAATATAAAAAATAATAAAATAACATGAAAAATGGAGCATTTCTTTACATTTTTATCTTCTACTTATATATGTGATGAAAGTTGTAAACATTTTTTTAACATGATACTAATATTGTAATCGAGTATGTAGTTTAAAAGATTGTCTTTTACGTCCAAACTTGCATAATTTCTTCTTAATCGTAATAATAAATTATTAATTTCAGACCAGAGATTGATATTAAAATAAAAATGAGTACCAAAAGTATATGAACAATTAATAGCAACTTAAAACATTAATTATCCAAAAAAAAAAAATTAATTACACTTAATAATATGTTCATAAATAAATACGTATATGCTACGTGAAACCGATAAAAGTTTTGAATTTTCAGTCAAAATGAAAAATTTTTCGACAACGAATTCGTATTAAGTTGTGACGTTAGCAATTTAATTACGTATTAAATTGCTAACGTCACAGTACTGTAAATAATAATTCTATTTGTGTGTTGGCATCACGGTATATCCTTCCTTCCTAGTATTGCCTTCACATAAGGCAGAACCTTGAGGAGGAGGATTTAGGACCTTGGTGAGGATTTTATTGACTTTTTCATTGATATAGAATGCCTCATGTTGGGGCTACGATTATAATGCAATAAAAGTAGGTACTCGATGGATTTTATTATTATTCTGTTGGCTTCCTTTTCAAGTCAACCTATAGAAAGCTTTTTAGTATTATTTTTGTCTATTTTCATGAAAAAAGTTATACCTTATAATATATAAGGTAGAAGTAAAAAATAAATTAAATTATCAAAATTATTTATGGTATCTAATAATATAATATTAATATTAATCTTTATTCAATACTAACATTCATACAAATACTCTTATTACATTTATAACTATATAATTAATATAAACAAAAAACCATCGACGACTGTTGTAGAATTAACTGTTCTACAGTCGTCAGAAATAATAACTTATACCATGGGCAAAAAAAAAGTAGGAAGTGGGCAGATTAAAACACGGGCAACAGGTAGTTAGTTATAAATGGTAATAAATAGTACTATAAATCCAAAACTAGTGTATGTATTTGCGTTTGGCAATGAAAGTATTTTGAATTATGTTACAGCTTTCGTAATAAGTATTTTCCATATTTGATGGAAAACCTAGTGCTTTTAGAGCTTACACAATCAAACAGACATAAAAATTATTTTATATAATTATCCAGCTGCACTCACGTTATTATTATCTATAAATTCTGCTATACTCAGAGCTCATGAATAAGGACTCCGAATGGGTACGAAACTAGTCAGTCAAATCCCGATAGTGTTTACTAAATTAGTAAACATGGATCACGAATGTTTAAATACAAAAAAAAATAACTGGAAATAGACTTCAGAGCAATTTAAAAAATGTTGTGTTGATCCTGAAACAAAACTTTATTGAACCACTAAAGCAGAAAGAAGTATAAAAAAGTAAAAAATCTAATAATCTAATATAAAAACTAAAAAAAAAACAATTTCATTTAATCTTTTCTAAAGCTTGGTCACCTTGACGTATATGGTATAGAAAAAGCACTAGCAAATCCTTTATTTATATTTAAATTAACTGTAGTTTTATTCAGTGTCATGAGCTCATTAATCAGAGCGACGTGTTCATGTAACACCTTATTAGTCTTATAAATTGTATCAGCAGAGCTTTTGTTATATAACCTTGGTGTCGGAGATGATCTGACGCATTTAAGAATTACGATTTTAGTTCAATCAATGAAGCATATTACACATATTGGAAATAAATAAAGTAATTCTCATATATAAAATGAATTGTCTTATTTTTATTTTAGTTTTGATGCCCTCATAATTATTTGGAGTCACATGTCCTCACATTCCTATGTGAAGAAAAGCATGCAACAACAAGAGTCTTAAGTAAGAATGTCGGGTCATAAAAGAAGAAAAATCTGGAAAAAACAAAGATGGAGTTCTAACTCTATCTTATAATTCTTTCTAGAGAAACTGGTTAAGAATATGGTGAAGTAGCAATTCTTTGCGGTGTGTATCTAAGTGTTTCTTGTATAACATCAAAACAAATTCATTTTATGTTACTTTCAGTCAGTGATTCCCAAAGTGGTCTATATCGACAGGGGTCTATGACAACCTGCAAGGGGTCTACGTCAGCGAAAAAAAATTTGGGGGTCCATGAAATAAAAATGGGGGTCCACGATAGTGGATCTCAACACATACACTGATAGTAACTATTTACTTACATCATACTATCTTATAATATCAAAACATATACATTATTTATAAAAGTACCTATGAAGTAATAAATTTATTGTATATGTTTATAAAATTTTGTAAGTTGTACGGTGGTGGTATTTGATTTGTGGTCGCAATACATTTTGAACTTGTAAAAACCTGAGAATCGCTGTCGTAGTCGCAGTCTCAGAGCTTCGCTACCTTGCACTGACTTGTTCTTGTTTTAATTTAAATTCATTTAATAAATGTATAAATTAACACGTTTTTTTACTTTAAGTTTTTAACTTCACTACAGTTAGAAATTTACAAGAAATCAATATCAGGATATAGGGGTCTACCCAACACGGAAAAATATGGCAAGGGGTCTACGACACAAAAAAGTTTGGGGAACTCTGCTTTAAATGATTACAAATAAACCAATATATATATATATATATATATATATATATATATATTACTTACACATTACTTATTTAAGTTAAGATTAAAGAAACTTTAATAAGTTTTAAAAACTAGACATACCTATTTTAAATATCGCATTAATAAAGTTTAATATCATCTGTTAAAATTGCGCCCCCGTTACTTTGTCAAATACTTTCAACGAAGCCTCCATATACATTCCGATTTTTATTGTTTCGAGAGAGACTACTTCTGTTTCTAGACCTCCACTTTTTAAAATAGCAATAATAGAAGGACCGTAAAAATGGTGAGTCTTGTACGGTTTTCTGAAATTGACAGCGACATTTCCTCTTAGTGTTGCAACATATGCTACTTCAATCTCCAATAAACATCGGTTGGCTGATAACACAGCAGTGGCCGACTGTCCCGGCTTTAATTCTGTTTCAACAGTACTAGTTGCACCAATAGTTACTGATTCAGACTTCTCTTCACTCTTCCCAAAACTGGACGTATACGATATACTGGTAGTACCGGATAATTTAGCAAATATCACATTTACATCGTATTCAAATTCCTGAGACAGTGTAAACTCTTTAGTTTGAGACCATGTTGTTGCTATTGTATTTTCAATTGTCTGACTGATTCCTGCGTTCACTTTTATCGTTAAATTTGATGGATTCTCGAAATCCTGTGACAAAACTATCGTTTGTTTCATTGAACTCTGCTTTATTCTCACGTCTTTCACTTTTAATATCCTTACTACTTCTTCCCAATTGTATGTTTTGTACAAATCTCCCCAAGGAGTCGGGCTTTTTAAGAAAACGTCTCTCGGTAATGTTCCGTAGTGGCTTTTAACCGCTCTCTTTAAACTGTTTTTATCGATATTGAATAATTGAACATCCCCATCACTAATTATGTCTTGTTCATAACCTGAGTAATTAATTTTTAAATCGGACATATTGTTATTAGCTTCTACGTTTATTACTATTTTTGCGTTAATTAGAACTAATAATGACAGAAATATTAATATTAAATACATTTTTATAATTTAACTTTTACTTTATAAATAAATTAATTAAGTCAGTATTCCCACTAACTGTTGTGACAAAGTTATAAACTAACTGTTCTGATAAAGTTTTCAATTGTATTAGTTAACGTTAACCTATGACCTGACATGATAAAAAATAAAAATTAGAATTCCGTAACTACATATATATATCAATTAAATGTATTTAAAAAATATTGCTAAACAGCCGACTAGTCAGCCTGTACTATAACAGTAGTCAGCAACTCGCCACCAATTAATCGGCGAAAACGCTGAATAGTGGACTCTTTTTAGTAAAGTCTAATTTAATGTTTTATTTTCAAAAAACAATTGACTAAGCGATGTCCATTGATACTTAACTGTTTTAGTTTAAAGCATCTTTCTAATGTCATTTAATTTAGCTTTACAATTAGTTCCTAGATAATTTATATTAAATTAAAAGTATTGTTATTAATATATATTTTTTTCAATTTTGCATAGACATAACTAGCACGATACTTACCTACCTATGTTTCGGGTGATTGAAAAATAAACTTGAGAACTTAAAGAATGTAAAAACTCTATCATTAATAGAACATATAAAAAAACAATGATCGGCTTGGCCAACTAGTCGGCCATTTAGGAATTGACTAGTTGGTTATTCGGCTAAAAACATAGTCGGCCCATCTCTAGTATATATATTTATTAACTCATGACCGACAGATATTAAAACGATTTCAATAATAGAAATAATATCGTAATTTGACATTGCGATATGATAATGAAGAGGTCAAGGAAACAGATTTATAACTAACTATAGTTATGTAATTTTTTAAACTTACTTCCTATCTTGAATACTCTGTACTTCGCTGCTTTGAACTTAAATAACACTTTTATATAAAATTAAGTAATACATTTATTTATTGTTTAAAGTTTTTTTTGTTTATAAATTATAATGTTATATTTGTCTGATTGAGAAGAGATAATTACCGGCTGTCGGATATATACTTACAAACTATCTATTGCCAGCGACTATATCTGTCCTCCTAGTTTTGATCGGGATCAATATGAAAAGCCATCATACATATATTTTTAGTTTTTAAAATTTAAAATTATAGTTCAAACCATATTTTGATTATTTAATTTTTTT
This sequence comes from Mechanitis mazaeus, assembly GCA_959347395.1. NCBI lineage: Eukaryota > Metazoa > Arthropoda > Insecta > Lepidoptera > Nymphalidae > Mechanitis > Mechanitis mazaeus. The sequence goes on from OY365743.1 coordinate 15,609,608, forward strand.
TTCGGTTAATGTCTGCTAAAAAGCTATCAATAAAATACCTCAATTATTTTAGGCAAATGCTTGAACAAACAAACAGACTACAGAGAACAGAGTAAGTAAATAGATCGTCCTCATAATTGAAATTTTATCACATATAGTTGTTTTAATAACATTAAACACGTTACATAATATGTTTGTAATATATTTATGATATATCTATAAACCGACAGTCACATTGCAATAGACAATATGACATTATTTCTCATTATATGTTTGTGGACAATTGTAACGTGCGAATGTAAAATAAATGTCAATATTAAAATATCCTCAATAAAAACTGGAGCGGGAGTTAGTTTCAGTGGTTTTGATGATAAATTAATTACAGACAAAGAAATTAAACTGTTTAATATCACAGATTATAATTTAAAACGTGGAGTGGAGATCGAACTTGGCAGAATACCTGAAGATGTGTTTCTGAACGATCCAACGCCATACGGCAATACTTATCAACGGTACAAATGGATGAAAGTGAGAAGAAATTTAACAATAAAAAGCGCGGTCGTTCTTGACGTTATCAGTAAAGATACTGTGGTAAATGTCATCGATCATACAAACAACACAACAAAAAATTCTAAATTAAAAATTAATGAATTTATATCCGTTGAAAATATAGTAACTTCCTCGTGGTCCAAAAATGGCCTCCCGGATGATAAAGTTGCATATAATATTAACATAGATTTCATTTTAAAGAAGGTTGATTTAGAAAATAACTGGCGGAACAACACATTGAAGATAGTAGAGACGCAGTTTGGATTACAGAATCTTGGATATGTGGATGTTAATCCAGGGAAGACAGTTACCACTAAATTGACAGCAAAAAAGACGATTGCACTTTTTAAAATCGCTTATATAGCAAGTCTTACGGGGTCTATAATAGCAAATTTTGCTCATGAATATGGAAAATATCATTTCTATAGCCCGTTAATATCCAGTATAATGAAAGCGAAAGGAATAAGCAATGAAATAATAACCACAGAAGTTATTGAAGTTAAGTGTTATACAGACCCCAGGTTAGAGGTATATGATAAGACCTCGGGAGAACGAATGCCAATTTTATTCGTGAATAAACCATTTCGGACAAAAAAACATAGAAATAAACATTAAATACAAAGTGAGGAATAGTATTACAAATAAATTTGTGAATTAAATTATTATCCTTAAAAAATAATACTTGGACATGTTGTTATCAACGCATTGTTTACTAGCACCCCCTGTCCCCATAGGGCTCCCCAAGGAGCCGTACTTATGTTTCTTTACTTCACTTGTAAGGAAATATTCTAAAAAATAATATTCTCTCAATGTACCCGACCTATGTGTAATGTGTGTGACCTATGTATGGTGGACAGTTAAATTAAATTGCGTTTTAGTTCACCGCTAGAGGCGCTAGGATATATTGAGGTCTTTGAAATATCAAATCTCACTGAACAATCATTTTGTTAAGTTTATTTTTGAGAAATTTGTGAAAATTTTGCGATACCCTATTAATTTTTGCAAATAAAGAATAAAAATCAATGAATGTTAGAAGTGCTTTAAGAAAAATTACGAAAAATATGTTCAAAATTAAAAGATAGAAATATCAATAGTGTTGAAAACATACAAGACGTAATGTCACAAAATTACTTCGTGTATACCGTTAAATAGCTTTTAGACCCTTTGTACAATAGTGTAATATCGAAAATTGTGTCATCTGATTTGGAAATAGCAAATAATTAATATCTATTTTTAGAAGTTTATAAATGTGGCAATCATTGAGTATTGTAGTTCATAGAGAGGGCTACTACATGATAATAAACAAGTTTAAGTGCCTTTACATGACATATTCACCAAATAATTTATTTTTTTAGACGACAAGTAGACTTCGATTATCCTAAAAAATAGATATATTTTGTAAGTATAGACTTTAAATAAGATTGAGGAATTTTAAGTCGATGTGCGAGTGTGAATAAGGAACGAAGACAGTATTTAAATAGATAGCTTGTGTATGTTATCAATGAGCATTGTTTATAGCTTATTAAAAATACGCCAAAAAAGATAACAGTTTTTTTCTGTTTCATAATAAAATAAAATGTGTGTGCCTTTTGTTTTAATAAAAAATCGGTTGCGAATCGACTGCACAACACTGCAGCATACTTAATATATTTGATTACACTTCAAAGAAATTATTTAAGAAAACTCGGATTTCGGGTGAAACGACTATATTTGACAGCTACACTTCCGGACCTTACTCAGCAATGGTGCCAACTGTCAACTGGTGAACACAAAAACGATAGCCCTTATTAAATCTCATCACCCACTATTATTATTGACTGTCAAGTTTATTCGTTTGACTTTACTCTGAACAAAATAAACATGCATATATGGCCATTTTTTTTATATATAGATATACTGATACAGTGCTCACAAACTCATTAAACCTCGATTACTTAAAATGATCAGAAGCAAAAACGAAATGGTTCATAGTTTTCTGGTACTAAAAGTAATAAACCGCTTCATAAATAAAAATTTTTAACGAAAAATAAAAATAATTTCCTAATTATAGTCAATTGAATTTTCATATATTACTTATACGCCTTAAATAGCTATTATTTTCACTTATCGATACACTGAATGTTGCTTAAAGGCAATCACTAATTTTCAAAAACTGTCAAGTTTCAACTTCGTATTTATATCATCAGTCATCAATGGTTCCACAGATTAACAGTCTGATTACTTGTTATTCGTTCATGGTCATTTTGCCGATTGTTCGATCAGTATAATTTTTTGTTATTAAACTGTAATTTAATTTACGTTTCTTACGAGCCTACCAAACTTTTTAATTGGATATAATATATCATCATCAAGAATGTTAGTGTAACACATTTATTTTAATTAAATTTGATCATTATACTTTGACATTGCCTAGTGCACCAAATTATTATTTGACCACTTATTATTGTGATTTAAATATAATACAATCGTGTGTGAAAATGTTCGAAATAATAATCTTGGTGATTCTATATGCCGTGGTGTAAGTTTTTTATATTTATTCAAAAGAATCTAAGTATTGTAAATTTAAGTGAAATAAAGGTTTAGTGAATCTTTTAATGAATTGTTTTAATAAATTCTATTTTCAAAGATCATCCATGATCTTCGAAAAATCTTTTTGTGTTTTTTATAATCAGGTTGGTGTATTAATTTATAATGATAACATTATCTAAATCCTAGCAATGTATACAGCTTTGAAGATTTAAAGATTGAAGCTTAATAAACATATGTTATATGTTATCAAATATAAAGTCATGATATTAAATAAAAAATACTTTTCCTTTTTGTTTCATAAAAGCATAATTTTCAATATATTTTTTTTCAATAGCTTCTTAATATTTTGTTTTAGTCATAATTATTAACCAACTGAATTAAAACAATCCTTGTCCGTTTTTTAACTGAGTGTTATAAACTAACTCCTTTACCGACCATATCTCCAATAAGAACCATCTGTTTCCGGTGTAGGTACTATTGTTAATAAAAAACACAGACTACATTGCCTAATTCAAAGGTGCAATAGAGCCTAGAGATATTTTTATTCTTTCTAAAAAAAATAAGTTCAAATGTAAGACTCATAGGCAGTCTTAGTTATAAATGATTCACTTACATAATTATTGGACTTTGTCTTTAACAATTATAGTTTTTTGCAAACTCATTCTATTCCTCATTCACCATTCACTTATACATTGCATATTTAATAAAATATTTATACTTTTATGTCTTTGATAACAAAAAATTGTTTTTAGATAAATAGTTATTAGGATTTAATAAAAACTTAAAGAAAAATACTGTATTTAATTATGTAATGTATTTTCTATTATATACATAGATTTCATTTAATTATTTAACCTATGTTGTTACCTAAATAATTATTTTAATTTTGTTCAAAAAAAATTGTTTTCAAAAAAGAGCTGTGTATTTCTGAAATGTCTTTAGAGACAACAAAAGAATATACAGTTAGAATTTATGTTTGATTTTTTTTATATTTCCAGGGCCTTAGTTCTTGGTGCCTCCATAACGGTTGGAATCTTTGTCCTCCATGTAGTTGTAGTGCCTCTTGTATTTAAATACTCGAAAACATTCCGCAGACATCTCGTATTTGCTAATTTTGGTGAGTTACAAAATTGTTTATATATTTTGGTACTGTTTGCCCGTTCATCTAACAATATGTGGTGCCCTTATCTGAAACAAAATATAAAGTTAAAATTAAAATATTACATCAATTTTAAGAATATATTTAATGCTCAAATGCTGAATAATTATATTTCATTTTATTTACAGTGCAGTGGCCACTGAATGTGAACTTCGAAGATCCTTCAGCCAGCGGTATTGATGGAGGCAGGAACTTCAATATTGAGTATGAATCCAAAGTTGACAAATGTTCTATTAAAATTGGTAAGTTATGAACCCTTTAATCTAACTTTTTACAAGTTTCATAGATAATAAAACTAATGGTTTTGATTGGTTGGTTAAAGAGTCTGATGCTTGCAGTTTTTTATTACTTATAATATATAACCTTCATGTAGCTGTTAGTTATTTAAACATAAAAATATAGGTACATTATTATAATTATAATAATGTTTTTATAAATTAACTCATTAGATTTAAATGCAAAAAGAGGATTATAATTTAAAATATATTTTAAGTTTTAATTTTATAAAAACATATATACTAGCATAAATATTGTTATAGGATTTATAATTGTAGTCACTTTGTGATATAATATTATTGGAAGTAAATAATAAAAACACAAGAATGTTCTTAAGTTATAAGCAAACAGAAAGAAGTAAATAATATATTAATTCTTTTTTTAGGTGTATGGCACATTTTACCAAAATCTTTGTACAAGAAGCTAAAGGGCAGCTTCGATGGAGATGCAGACCATTTAAATCATCTCTTGGATTCAGAGCTAATTGATTCAAAATACCCCATTGCATTGTACTGTCATGGTCTGTATGGTGACTTTTATTTCAAAGAAATAAGTTTTTATTTTCAGGTTATATATATATATTTTTTTTGTCAGGAAATTCAAATTCTCGAGCGGCGTCTCATAGAATACAATTGTATAAGTTCTTTCAAAAAATGGATTTTCATACAATCGCCTTTGATTATAGAGGTATGTAGTTTAGTTATTTTTTTTTATTTTGTGCTATATACTAGTAAATTTTTTTCAAAGCTATGTATATATTTACTAGTCATGGGAATCGAACAAAATTTTGTGACTCGAGTCACTCGAGCAATTTTACTACCTGACTCGAATCTTATTCGAGTCACTCGAGTAAAAAATGTCGCTGGAGTTGCATATTGCTATTACTTATATACTTATAGTTACCCACAATCGAATACCTAAGCGACAAAATCAACTTGAAGTTATACGAGTTTGACAAACTGACTCGAGTCACTCGAGTAAAAACGGCTCGAGTCGTATCAATAATTAATATTTTATACAAACTTACAGGTTATGGAGATTCAACAAACGTGATGCCAACTGAGGATGGAGTGGTGGAGGATTCTCTAATAGTATATGACTGGTTGAATACTATTATAGAGAAATCTACAACTCGCCCGCCTGTGTTTGTTTGGGGTCACTCGCTTGGTAAATTTAATATTAACTAGCTGTTTCTCGCGGTTTCACCTACAAACAAAAGATTTTATTTATTATTAGGATAATTAAGTAGTTATCTAATGTTAGATTAGCCTTCTTCATGAATCCTATCATAACCAGATTTTTTTTTCTCCATATACTATTTTAGAAGATTAGTTTGTTTAAAATAACAAATTTTCCCGCTTTATAATGAGGAAAAATCATAAATGTATTACTTATAGTCTTCTGTTTAAAGTTTTTTTTTACATATTTTATTCGTTTATTAATCTAAAATAATAGTGAAATTTTTAAAAAAATTGTGATTTTCAAATTTTAATTTAAATTAGTTTTTGTATATAATTTCAGGTACAGGTATATCATCTCATCTCCTAGGTAACCTAATGGAACTATCCAGAGATATTTTAGATCGGTCAGATCCATTACCTCCACCCAACGGTCTGATATTAGAGTCTCCGTTTAATAACTTGGCAGATGAAGTCAACCACCATCCATTAGCAAAGGTAATTGTGATCGTGTATGCGCAATACAGGATAGACAAGAAGATGTATTGAATATACTAGGAGCGTGAACCAGACCTAAATTTTAACACGTCGCGCTCGCAAAATCTCGGTATGTGTTATCTTATTGAGCTAAACGAGGTGCAAACAGCACCGAAATTGCATTTACAAAACGTCGATCTACTCTGTCCTCAACTATTTTTTTATTTCATTGTAAGAAAATAGTTCACTCAATATGCTAACACATACAGAGATTATTCGAGCGCCGCGAGTCAAGATTGAGGTCTGGTTCGCGCTCCTAGTTATAACGTGAGGGACGTTACTACCAAATTAAAAAGATAATAGTATAATCTTAAAATATATGAAGTGTCTATTATAACCTATACCGTATATCAGCTGGTGCGTTGGCTGCCGTACTTCAAGTGGTCGTTCGTGTCTCCGTTCGTGTGTTGTCGGGTGCACTCGTTCCGCTCCGACGCACACCTGCGGTCACTCCGGCGCCTGCCGCTGCTGCTGCTGCACGCCAGGGACGACTGCGTGGTGCCGCATAGAGTGGGGGAGAAGGTACTCATCATTTGCTTATTTTAACTTTTTTTTTCTGGTTTTGTTTAAGATGCACCTTCTTCTTTTTATCTCTGCATTACCCTTGGGCGACTAGTAGAGAATGCCTGTGGCATTGTTCTTTATGCATAAAGAAATAAATAAAAATAAATTGTTGTTATTTCAATTACTTGATGATTATTGTGAAATGACTTAACATTCTGTGATATATCTATAATATCAAATATCATATCATATTTATTTATTATAATTAAAAAAAAAAAGTCTTTATATGCTTTTTAATAATATTCGATAGATTTAACACCGGACTGCACCAATATAAAATATCAACTGTCTATATTCTCTATATATTGTATACTATAATGTGTGTCTGTGTGTCAGTTGTACGAGGCGACACTGCAGGCCCGCGCGGAGGGCGGTGCCTCCCTCATACTGCATTCGTACGACCAGACAGAGAGACTAGGACACCAGTGGATCTGTAAAGCAAAGGATCTACCGGAAGTTATTGGGTGAAATATTAATAACAGAAATAACTTAAAAGCATTAAAATATTAATAAATATATATATATATATATATATATATATATATATATATATATATATTAATATTTATGTACACAAAAGCGTATGTAAGCGTCTCCTCAGTCTTAAATCATTGATAAGTCAATAGTTAGGTTACAATTGTTTTTCTATTTTTTGTAGAATACATTTTTTTCTCCAAAGTTTATTGTTTTCCATTGTAATATCAGAAACTACATTTGGTTGATTTTTATTTAAATATATTCTATTTTAACTACTACTATAAAAAGTTTGTTTCTAAAATAAAACAAATATTTTATTTTTCAGAGATTTCGTATCCAGTCATCAATGAAGAAATGTGATATATAAAACAAATCAGTATTTTACTTAATATTATATTACTGAAGTTTAATAACATCTCCGCAATACGCTTAATGCTGCTCTCAAATGCTTTTGCAATAATTTTTATAGGAAATAAATTATTGAAATTATATATTTTTTCATTATGATTATTAGAACCCGGAAATAACACTATAATAATCTATAAAATCTTCTAAAGCTGTATTAAATAGTCGAGAATTAATTTGAATATTTCAGATCTTATTTTGAACTTTGAAATCAGACTACCACGTAAATATAATAGATGGCGCTTGTAATAAAATATATTTATTATTATTAGCGCCATCTATGAACAGAGGTAAGAAAGTGGTTCTTTCTGACGAATTTAAGAAATACGAATCTCCTTGATTAGAACGTGTTCCAAAAGTTGTATTTATAAACAAAACTTGAAAAAATTCTTTAAAGCAATTATTTAGATATTGCTTTTATTACATATTTAATAATTTGTTACACTGGAAATAATAATAATGATATTAATTTTATAAAAAATATATATACATATATTATATTGTTATTATAAAAATACTACACACATTAACACTTATTAAACATTTGATATACTAGGGAAAAAGAAAAAAGAGAAGTGTCACTTAAATTAAAAAAATAAAAATCTTAGAAAATGTTAATAAAACATTAACAAATTGTAAAATGTATGCAAAAATTAAGAAAAAAATCAATAAAAGGTGAAAGGGCTTTGTGGATTAAAATGGTTGTGGCGTAAGTTTTATACTTTATTTTAATTCATCTTAATATATTAATAATGTAATTAACTACTACTAGTAACTAAGTAGTAGTAACTGGTAGCTCTTTTTAAAGGAGGTAATAGTTCCGTACATTAAGCAATTAAAACCTGATCTTTCATTCAATAAAATGCAATAGAAATGAATATATTTAAAATTAATGATATTTTTACAGAGCGATACTTTTGACGGGTGCTTCTCTAACAGCCAGTGTACTTGTTATTCAAATGGCTGTGTTGCCACTACTTTTTAAATATAGTAAATCGGTCCAACGGAAAATGGTATTTTCTAATTGTAGTAAGTTTAAAATCAGCTTCCTTCTGTCACGAATTTTATAAGCGCCTACAAAATTCATCGCATACTTGTGTACATAAAAAATAATTGCTCGTATTTTTATCAGGCGCTTAGAATACAAATCTTTTATATTATAAATACTTTGTTACAAAAGAAATAATTGCGTATGTTTCAGTTAATTATCCTAAAAATTTGGACTTCGAGAATCCTTCAAGTTGTAATGTTTTTGGAGGAAGAAATTTCAATATAACATTTGAGTCAACTGTTGATAAATGTCCAATAAAACTAGGTAAAAATAGTAGTAAAGCATTATTAAATACAATATTACTTACAAAAAAAATCATTCAGGATGCCCTTAAATAAATTATTTGTTGATTATTTCTTGATCAGTTATAATACACTAACTTAGAAATTTGAAAAATTTTCATTTGTATTTTGTAAATGTAAAACTTTTCTTATCAATTTATTACTAAAGGCGTGTGGCACATAGTACCTTGCTCAATATTTCGAGAACTGTTTTTGGCTCATGATCACCTATCCTTGGACCAGCGGCTCTTTAATGAACTTAAGAAGACTAAAAACACTATTATCTTGTACTGTCACGGTATGTCTTATCTACCTTTATATTAAAAGAAATAAATAATGGCGCCCAATGTGGGGCAACTTGTGATAATAACTACCTACATTTATCAGGGAATTCTAACCATCGAGCATCGCCTCATCGCCTACAAATGTATAAAGTGTTCCAGGATCTTAATTTCCACGTTATCACGTTTGACTACAGAGGTGAGACGAGAACGATCTTAGAGTAATAATTATATATTATTCAACTCTCATTAAACCTTTGTTATTAAGAAAGTTGAATTTTAACATTATGTTATATCTTGTTTTGTATTAGTACTCAAGAAGATAATATATAATAATAAAAAAATATTGGCTTGTTGACCCAAAAAAGTATTGAAATATCTGCTTTTTTGAGTTACCCTTCATACTTATTCTTAGGATATGGCGACTCTTCCCGGATGCGTCCGACTGAGGACGGCGTGGTCGAGGACACGTTTCAAGTGTACTCCTGGATTCTTGACGCTCTGGGGGAAAACAAACAGGCTACTGTGGTGCTCTGGGGTCACTCGTTAGGTATGGATCTATTCTAGTCAAACGATATTTTTATTTGTATGTCGTTTTTATCGCTACAGTAAATATAACTTCAATTTATGGAGGGAAGAATATTAGTTGAAATATGCTGGACTGTTCTAAGGAACTTATAGTTAGAAGCCCAATCTTCGTCTGCTACCGTTCCTAATCATTTATCATCCACAGAACCACGTTCGTACGTTCCTGGTTTAACAATATAAATATAATCTCGTGAGTAACTCGTCCCCAGGTACATCCATAGCGGCCAACCTGGTGTCCAACCTGCGGTCGCTGTGTGCCGGCGGCGAGCTCCGCGCGGCGCCTCACGCGCTGGTGCTGGAGGCGCCCTTCAACAATCTGCTGGAGGAGATACAGAGCCATCCTTTCTCTAAAGTACATTGAAGGCGTTTTTAATTATGTTGAACAACTTGATTTGATCTTTTTTTTTTCTTTTTTGCTGGTTTTTGTTAAGTTTGTTATTATCATCATAGATCGCTCGAAGTGTAAGAGATCGATTTATAACTGATAAAAAATAATTAAATATCTAAGAAAGTTAGCACTAAAAAATAAGCATTAAAATTAAATAAAAATACTTATAAATGCATTAGGTGTTATAAATAGATACTACTTGCTAGGGTTGAAATAAAAAATAATAATGAATTACTTATCAATAAGTTATATATCACATATAGTTCGTGTCGTGGTTGCCGTACTACAGAGGGTCGTTCGTGAAGCCCTTCATGTCAGACTACAGGTTCAGCACAGACGTGTATCTCCGCAGCGTCAGCTCCCTGCCCATCCTTATGATACACTCTAGGGGAGACAGGATAGTACCCTATGAGCTCGCTGTCAAGGTGTTCCAGCTTTAATACTTTTAAATATGATAACAAATCATGAATCCGAGCCGCTTTATTTAATTTGATTACTTTATTTATTAAATTGTTTTTATTAATTATAGAATATTCAAAATAATGTTAACTGACTATTACATTGTAAATTATATAAATAAGTCCACCCAAAAGTCCGTTTTAAATAATATATTTATAGATATTTTAAATATAATTAAGAAACCGAGCATATTTAAATTAAATAAACAATTAAATAAAATATATTATATATACTACTTAGCTATACGAGAGCATCAAAGCCTCCCGGGCCGCCAGCGGAGCCCCGTTGCAATTCCACGTGTTTGATAGAGGACACAACAACCTATGCGAGGCGCCCGACTTGCCTCGCGTCGTCACGTCAGTCTACTTCAGTATTTTAATTCTTAGAGATACCTCTGACATCTGCAATAGGCAATAGTAGTCTAAGCATTTTCGAGTGTTATTTTAAAATCATAGCAGCCATTTAGAGAAATGGCTGCTGAAATGAAATGGGGTCATATAAAATTAATAAATTATATCTCTATATAATTTATTAATTTTATATGACCCCAAATTAGGTTTGCAATCTCAAAACTTTGTGTTTATAACTACGAATATCGTCTCTACATAAGCACTGCCTCCTGGAATACAGAAGTCATTTAACCTTCTGTAATTCTGGAAGTCCAGTGAAGACACAATTGTACTGAATGACGCGAATTTTAAAATATAAGTCCTTAACTTTAAAAATTCAGGACATTGTTTAGGACAGCTCAGGACATGCCAGAATAGGATATGTCCTGGAAAAACAGGATGCTTGGGAATCCTATCCAAAATAAATAGTTTTAAGCCAGATAGCTGTTAATTAGCTCACTAACAGCTCAACACAGATAGTCTAATTCAAGTAGTGCCTAGTTCATAGTGTAATATAGTGGTAGTTTTATTTTATTCGCTTCAATAAGACTAGGTACTATTGGTGTTGCAGATGTCGCGACCTACCTAGACACCTACCTACTAACCTACCTCTTAAAATGAACTTTCTGGATTTTCCTTCCTTTTTTGTTACAGAAACTTTTTAGAACTAGTAAAAAAGCAACAATGAAGAAAAGAAAATACATATTACATACAAAATCCAATAAAATTGTTTTTTGATTAAGAGTTTTTTTTAATATAGTCTGTACAATATCTTTCATATCTTTTGTTAGCTGGTAATGATAATTATGAAAGTAATAATATTATAATATTAAACATTTAACACTCTTATCACCTATACAATAAGGGTTACATTATAAAACTCACCCTTCTCTATGAACCGTGTGATTGACCACATGTTGGGTTTTTACCAAGTACTTACTGTTTCTTCCCTGCTGTGAATATTTCATATATTTGATATATCAAGAGTATTGAATAGTTTGTTTACATTTTTGGGTATTAATAATCGATCCAAGTACATATAATCTGAGATCAAATCATTACCTATTTCTTTACTTATAATTTAGATGTTTGTTTGTTTGTACGTTTCTCAATACATATTTAATAACATTTTATTTGTACGTCACAATTTGGATAGATATGTAAAAAACAGTGACAGACACGCTATAAATACTAGAAATAAAAATAAACTTTCAACGCAGATATTTCGTCTGCAAAAAGTTAAAAAATCCTTCATGGGCATGAGTGTTCGCATATATAATAAGCTTCCACAAGATATCTTAGACCTTCCTTTACTTGCTTTTAAATCTAAAATTAAAAGTATACTGTTAAATAAACCTTATTATAGCATACAAGAATTCTTAGTTGATCGTATTTCGATCAAGTAAAAGGTTAGGTTGTGGAGCTTTGGTTGTTGACTCATTTGCAGGATATTCTAATTTGTACATCAAAAATTGTTCACATATTTTAAAAAGAGCAACTGTTGAGTTTCTGGCCAGCTCTTCTCAACAGAACAGCATTCCGAGCCGGTGGTAGCTTAAGGACGGACTGACTACTGACATTTTTATAATGTAATAATTGACGATTCAAAAGTGCGTGTAAATGCCTATTTGAATAAAGATATTTTGAATTTGAATTTGAATTTGATATTAGTACGAAAAGTACAAGATAGGCGGTTGGATTAGTTATCATGCACCAAACGTGGTGGGTTCAATGCTGACATGTGGCAATTTGATCATAATGTTTTAATTGTTACTGTCTGTTATTTCAGTGAACTGACAGATTTTTTCCTTGAAGTTGTTTTTTAAAATGAAATAGAAGATAATATAGCTAGGTTTTAAATTGGTATAATTGCGATGTGTCCTTTTAATTCAATTAATGTGCCTGATCCGATTAACTTGACAATTGGCGGAGTGACTTCAGTTGAAATGAAAAATAAAAACAATGATGAAAATAAGAATCCTTGAGATAAATAACTTGGCTAGGAGAACCTAATATAGTACATATTTGCTTACTATAAAATATAGAATATTTTTAAAAATCCGCATATCTTCAAAAATATTGTAAATGTATCTTTATATATACAAAAAATATAACTTTCTTTCAAAGTAGTAAAATAACTTAATTCAGTTTAGAATTTGTCCTAAATTTAAGAACTGAAAAAACCTGAATATAGGTAGTTACCTAGGAAGTTTTCTTATGGTTTATAAAAACCTTTCGAATATTTGTTAAATAAATAAGAAATGAAAGAAAATCTGAAATCCAAATCTCAAACCCAAAATGTCATAATATTAAAAAATATATACTTTAATAACGTCCTTTTAAGAGAGAAGTAGATCAGAAATTTTCCATTTAATTAATTTCGGTAAGGTCTGTAGTAGGTGCCCAATAGCTTTTTAGAGATTATCTTTTATATTTATATACTGTACAAAAACTGAATAAATTGAATTTTTGTACATAATTATGCGGAGCGCTCTATGAGAGACTTTTCTACGTCCTTTGTGCAAGCATCAATAAAGAACGGTATATACGAATATTTTGCATACTGACACATCAGTCAGGGGGTGGTTTTAAAAAAAAATTCAAATATTCGATGTCGTTTAGGAAAAATCACGGAAAAAACAAAATCCCATAGATTTCAATGATATTTTTTTTGCGCGAAAATTTAGCTTTACTATTCACACAATAAAAATTTAAAAAAAATGTTGAGTTCTCAACATCTTTTGCGTCGACGTTTTGTAAATACAACTTCGGTGCTGTTTGCACCTCGCTTCGTTCAATATCATAACACATACTGAGATCTTACCGAAATACATAGTGTTCGAAGGAAGAATCAGTTACTTCTTAGCAGAAATCACGGACATATGATTAAGATATAGTTTTAAATAATTTTAAAATGGCAGATGTTTATAGAAAACTTAAAACATTAGGCTTATATTTATCTACCTATACGAATATAATAATAAAAAGTTTGTTTGTTTGATTGATCGAGGTAATCTTATAAACTACTGGAGGAATTTGAATTTTTTTTCTAATTATTATAAGCTATCTAACATAATTTTACTACTTTTAGTTATTCTAAAAGTAAATAAAATATGTGGTCGAGTGAAACCACGAGTAAAAACTAGTAAGTTATAAACAACGGTGATCAAATACTTACTAAAAATGTTTGTTAGTTTGTCTTTAACAGCGCTAAAAAAGAACAAGAACGGTTCCGGATATTAAACAATCAGCTGAAATTAATAAACAATCCATTTTATCTATGTTTCTAGAAATATCCTGATAACTGCTTTTTTTTATAAAGGAACATAGTTACCTACTGAAATAGATTAAAATATATTAGTTATAAATAATAGATAGATTCTTATACGTAATAACGGAAAAATCTTCAGAGATTATACATATAAACTTAATTTGTTATATTTAATTATAGTTGTTAGGTAACAGGTAGGTACCTAGGCAACCTACATACCTATCTGATTCACAATCAATTAGGTAGGTTGCCTAAAAGATCCATACCTTAAAATATTTCTACAAAATTCTAAATTCCTACATAAACTAGAGAGGTAGGTTCATTACTCCTAGATATAAACATCGATAAAAATATCGATATATAAAATACATCGATAGTAAAACAACAACACTTACAACAAATCACGAAACAATTATTTATTTCAACTTCAATTTCACCCACGCCTTTGTTTATTACATCGAGATGTAATAAAAAACATCGCTGGCTTCTTTAAATAAAACAAAAGAAACAAGAAAGAAATGTCGTTAAAACAATTGAGACGCTTCCATGACACAAGGTCGTGTGACATCTCACACCGCATTCCATTTTCAACTCTGACATTATATTAATAAAGATGATAATTGTATGTGCATGCTTGTAGTGTGTCTCTATGGAACGCGGGAAATGAAAGTAGTTACATATTTATAAAATGGAATCGATTTTGAAATGCGCCAATCGCGAGGCTTCGTCTAGAGGGCGGGGCTTAACCCCCACCCTCCCTCCATCGAATGCCAGATGAAAGGCTCTTGTTCATTCGCGCAGCGTCCGCTGGAGAGAGTGGATGATGTTAACCAATTTGGTAATGGTATATTGGATGAAATATCCAGTTTTCTTATTTAATAATATATATTTTATTAGATATTGTCCATATTTCTTTATGACATTTAAAAATTATTTTTACTAGGCTTTAGTAAAACTAATTTTAAATTTATTTATATTTTTTAGAAGAAAATTCCTGCAAGTTATCTTTACCAATATATACTTATAATAAATTAGTAACTACGACAACGAAACATTGATACTTGAGAAATAATAAAGAAAAAAAATAAAAAAAATCACACGTTCAAAACAACTGCTAGACATTTTTTGTTAAACATGTTACATTTAAGTTTTACATTTAATGAATCAAATACTTAATTGTAGATTTTTTGTCAACAACTGATAATAAATCGTTTCAATTAATTACCTCTTGCAGGTAAAGTCACTCGCTAAAACTAGTTCATAGATACTATATAAGAGACTGTTGACTTACTAAAAACTTACTATTAAATCTAACAATAAAAATAAAAAGTCAACATTTTACAAAAAGAATAAGAATTGTATTAAAAATAACTGTTTTTTATATTGTTTGAAATTATTTACATACCAAAATTACATCTCATCTTTTAGATGACAAGCGACATCATTATTATATGTCAAAGTCTTTTACATATAATAATATATCTTTCCGTAAGAAATGTAACTAAAGTTAAAATTTGTTAAAAAATGAAAAGTTTATTTTGCATAGTTATCATCGATAAATAATATATATCGATAAAGTATCGATATATCGACAATAACTCAAGGCCATCACTGCAGGATGATATCGGAATTTGTTAAGCTTAGTTTTATTTGTATGTTATTAGAGAGCTACTGGTTTTAGTAATAAACCCGGTCGTTACAGATAAGTAGGATTTTGTAACATTTTCATAAAATATAATAATTTTAAAAGATTTATTAACCAATCAAGAGACGTGATCAATTTTAAAAATAGAACAAAATATAAAATATATTTAAATATAAAAACAAATGCTACTGTATTCGAAATTAAAAAAATAGAAGGAATTAAAAAACATTTAAATAAAAAAAATGCTTTATTCGAAAGAAGAATCATAAAAAATACAATTTATTTCCAGAAAGCAATTTCATAATTAGTTCCGTTATTTGTTTTAATAAATCACAAAAACACAAAGGACATTTAAACCTGAGCTTCGCTACGGAATGTCGGTTTTTTTTTTAAATTCAAATCGAATCACCCAAATTAAGTAGCCATAAACGGAGCTTCCAAATTTGAATATTTCATTCGTTTACGTGATTTGATTTGTGTGGGATGTGCATGTGTGTGTGTCATAGTGATGTGATGATTGTCGATGAAATTATAGCTCATAATTATTATATGTAACTATTCCAACTAGGAATACGCAGCTAGCTAAAACTCTAACTAGGAATAGTTAGCTAGGTATAAAGTAGGTAATAAATAGGTAATAATGTTTGTTATATTTCTAAATAAACAAATTGGTACCTATTTGTAGCTGCTTACTTCCTTAATAGTAATAAGTAGTAGGTAAGTATGGAAACGAATAACTTGAATGCAATAGTAAGTTATAATTAAAATAGGCTGATCATTTACAGCCTATTAAAACGATAACAGTTTAAAACATCGATAAACAACATATAATCGATACCATCCCTAAATCTTTTGTGGAAGCGCTCCGCGTTGATAAGGAAACATTTTAAATTAGTAGAGAAAAATATTATAAAATTTCATTTTTTATTTATATTTTATCACAAAACGGGTAGCCGCTACCGATATAAATTATATCATTTTTCACAGCGACAACCGAGCGGCCGTAAAAAATGACGGCCCATTCAGTTCCAAGTTTGAAAGTTTTGCCGCGTTTTTTATTCGTTTCCGGACGATGGGATTCCATTATTCAGCTTCGATATTTAAAATCCGAAGTTATAGAGACTCTTTAGTGTACATTTCTAGTTTTGTTCGATGAGAATGTTGTATTGTTTGCGAAAAGGGCTCATTTTATTGATTTTTTAAAAATATTTCTATAAATGGTCAATTGAAAATTGTATTTATTATTATATGCTAAATATTTTGAGTCCTATGAAACTAATACCGCAATGTATATGAATATTAAATAGTTCCACAAATTAGAAATTCCATCCTTTTGACCTTTTAAAGTTGTGTTTGCGTTTTATGTGTGATATATGTCAAAGTACAAATTAGTTCTTTTATGTTCAAATTAATTTAGTTAATTCGGAAAAAAAGAAAATGTATGTATTTTACAGTATCTACAAGTTTGTCTTTGAAATATGTATTTATTATATAAATAAATCCAATATAAGATTTATTTGTCACGAACGGAAATCGAACGTCAGATTCTTCGTAAAGAAAAACGAATAATACAAGTCGGATTTGCGCAACTAATTTCACGTAGAAGTATAATAAACTATTTTATTATTGAGGTTTAAAATTTGCCAAAGATATTGAAATATTAAAATAAATTTAAATATTTTGATTAAAGAAAGTAACTTGACCTTTTTCACCTCTAATAATAACAAAATATTAAAAATGTTAACAATATTTATAATAATAATTTAATTTATTCGTATATTCATTATTTACCTAATTGACTGTTTTTCCGTCGTATTTCTTTCAAAAGACACCTTTAATGCCATTACAGACCAAAATTTCATTCGAAATTCAAATCCAGAGTTCGATATTCAAAAATCAAATTCGAGCTCAGAACGTTTGTATCATTTCCAAATGTCATATAATTCTCACCTTTGAGAAGGTTTTATGTGTGTAACAAAACTGCAATCGAATTTAGACTTTAACAGTTTAAAATAAGACTTATTTTGTTATGTTTTGATGTTAATATTAGGACCTTGTCTCATTAAGAGTGATAATGGTAAATGTCGTTGGTTTTGTCCGGCTAATGAAGGAGGTAAAATATGGATACGTCATTTTATATGAGTTGAATTATTATTTTTATCACCGAAATGCTAATATTCAGCCATCAACAATCACATTGTAATAAAATAATATAAAAAAATCACCTCAGGTAGCTCAATAATTATTTATAACATGCAATTTGTGAAAAATGGATACTTTATATTTTATCTTGTTTTGGGTACTTCGGAAGCTAACGAGTTTGTAACTACTGTGACGGTTTGACAAATTATAATAGATGCGAATGAAATAGATAGTGTTTGTAAATTAGAGGTCTCAGATTCGATTTCCGACTGGATAAAATATTGTTTGTATAATAAACACATAGATATTATTCCTGAACGAAAATATATTACTTATGTTATATTACCTTAGTTACATATAAATCTCTTTGTTCTTTCTTCGTAAAGACCTGCAGCCATCAGTGGCTGCAGAAATACTAGTACCTACTTGGTAATGTCCACTCAGGTGGTGGTCTCATCCCTCCAACTCTTTCGTCGGTCACACAAAAGTGAGATATATTTTAAATATTATATTTTTTTTACTTTTCAGTGCGTCTGTATATAAATTTATGATATTTTTGTCGGCTGTTTATCTTTGTGCCTTCGTCGGGAGCTACACCATAGTGCGTTTAGTGAAATTTGAATGTGGAATGCTTAATACTTTGAATTTGAATATAGAATTTTTAAATGTAAGGAAATAAGTGGCCTATAAAAGTATCAGATACTACTAATAGAGCTAAGCCCACCACGCTACACTTGGACGCGACGGGCTATAAACTAATACTTTATGTGATACCTATCTCTTGAAGGCTCTTCTTTCATTCATCAACTCAGGATAGACCTTTTTAAAACTCTTCATGCACTTCTTCCACAGGTCTCATCTGATTGAGATTGTCTCATTATATACCTAATATAAATTTTAGTTAATAATTTCTAGAACCATTTTAAGTTGACACGGTAAGTAAGTAAATAAAATAAGACGCGCATGCGCACTAACAGTTAAAATCTCGTCTACCAATAGGCATATATATAAATCATTGGTATGTTGATTTGTAATATTTTACTAGTTTTGTTCTCCAGTATATTTCCCCCCAGTTTATAAGTAGGTATAGGTTACAATACAATACCTATAAATCCTATAAATCCAAATTATAACAATTATAATTTATATCCACATTTTAATTATTCATTATATATTATATATGTGTGTGTGGATTCTAGGAATTTATCTTATTAAATCTGAATCTAAGAATCATTATATTCATTAAAAAAAATGTCAAAACCATTTTGAATCTTTTACTTGTGGGTTTTTTCCACGACAAGAGAAAACATATTTTTTGCAAGAAGATTAGGATCCTTGCATAAAAATTATAAACGTATAAAGAAGTAACAAGAAAACGGTATTGTCTATGACATCAATACTCTCATAATCGTCGCATTAAAGAACTAACAAGAAAAAGTTATTGTCTATGCTGTCTTAATATTTAATCTCTAGATTAGCTATTCACAATGTTATCTCTGGCTCCGGGTTCCGATTATTTGATAATTAGACCCTTTGTTTAATAACAATATAAGTAGCAGGTACATAAGTATTGTCACCTTTTTACACAAAAAAAGGGAACTCTAAACATTTTTTATAATGTCTATTAAAATAAGGAACTTTTGTTTTTAAATATAAAAAGAATCATTCAAAAGTTACCTATTTCAAATTTGAAATAAGAATGAATATTATAAGAGTAAAACTCAATCCATTAATTTAAAAAAAGAATCAATACAAAAAAAGAAAAAACACTAAAAAAGTTTTTAATAGACTATTATAAGTAACACTTTTTTTTTATTAAAAAAGAATAATTCAAAGTTAGCTTCATATTTGAAATAAGAATGAATATTATATGAGTACTCAATTAATAAGTTTAAAAAAATAATGAGATTCAAAAAACATAATAAAAAATGTGGTTTTAATTATTAATATAAATAGCTAGTATACATTTTTATTTTACAAGCTCTACACGAAACAATTATCGACTAAACTATCTCTTTCCAATACATAAAACTGTTACCACATAGTTCCTAACACAAGCTAAAACAAAAGACGAATACCATTAAACTAATAATTATTAAAAAAAGCAAGCAAATAGATAAAATAGATTTCGTCACGCACAGGGGTGGGGAGCGCGTCACCCGGCAGTCCGCCAGGCGCCGAGCGCGAGTGTACACATAGCGTTCGAAATTCAAACGCTGTTCGAAATTCAAACTAATTTTTTATTTTTTATTTGCGGCCTGTAGTGCATAACTAAATGACATTTATCGATTTAATGGCAACGAATTTATGATATCGATAAGTTTTGATAAGATTATTTTATAAGGTGTGTGTACAGATTGTAGTGCTGTTTGTGTGTTTGGATTTTAGTGTACGAAGGTAAGTTTGATTTTTATTTGTTAGTTTCTGAACGTTTTTTGTCATAGTTCAATGACATTTACACCTCGTGTCATAGAAATATTTTTGTTTATTTATTTTTATTTTTAAAATACCCCCCTGCAAGAATAATGCAAATTTTTCAAAAATAATTTATAAGAAATGCGAATTTAATCAAAATAATAAGGAAAGTGTTTTTGAATAGTTTTTTAAATGAGCTCTTTGTGTCGTAAATATGAAAAAAATATTTTTTAAAGTCTGATTTCTTTTAATTATCTGATAAGTTATCTACTAAGCCGTTTGTCTGTGTGTTACACATGTTATATGCGCTTTAATAACTATATCAAAGCTACCAATAAAAAAATGAATTTTTTTTAGTATGCGCAGTATGTAGGCCTACTTTTACGAAAATAATATACTTTTATAATTATAATAATATACTTTTTATAATAACACACTTTTTAATTATAGATATAGTAATAATTATATTATTATTTTCTTTATTCTTGTTTTATTTAATTTTATCTATAAATAATTTTACCGACGGAAATTCGCGCGTCAATGTACTTTATTAATTAACTATAAACTTAATAAACTCAATAACTGTTATATAATAATATATATTGATACTATATATTATTTAATATAATATAATATAATTTTTAATTATATCTTAATAATCTGTCCAGAAATTAAAGAGAATCGACCAGTCTTGATGATAATCTATACTATATTTAAATATATTTTTAGTGTTACAAATGACGTTATTTCATAGACAAATACCATGATACTATATATATATAAATATATATGAATATATAATTTTCTTCCAATTTATCGAATAACCCGTTACTTTGTTTATGACATTTTTTAAATTTTGTATTAACAATATAAAAATCATCTAATTCAATAATAAACATTAAAAATAATGTATATTTGTTCATAATTACAAATAGTCCAACCCCATAACACCCCTCGGGGCGTGGTGAGGCCACGCCTTGTGTTCTCACCCCTGGGGTATATCTATCTCTACCTGCCTGTATTAACTATAAACTTGATTTCATATAAATTATTATATATTATTAGTCATTTTAACTAGTTCTGTTTCGCGGTTTTACTCGCAAATGAACAGATAGCAAACGTTAAAATTAAATTTCATATATACGTTATATAAGATATACTATGAGTTAGTGTTATTTTTTACTAGTTATGTCTCGTGGTTCCACCCGCGTTATTAAGTATTTTATTTACTATTAAGATACCTAAATGTATAATGTTAGACACGTCTCGTCTCGTGAACACGATTGCTACAAAGTATTCGAAACGTCGAGTTAAAATTAAAATGTAATCCAATTATACGCGAGTTTTAATCCGTAAAATCTAGTTTTATTTGTAATGTTAGATAGCCTCTACTTCATTAACCTACCTGTCATAGTCTGAATTTTTCAACTACTTCCGGTAGTTTCAAGATTAGTGCGTAAAAATAGTTTTTTCTTTATAATATAAGTATTTCTAATAATAACATTATTTATTATTATTATTATATGCTTTTTCCAAAGTTATTAGTTTTATAGTTTATTACAATTTTTTATACTTTTGAATTCTTTTGTGCTTATTAAGTTTAAAATGTAAATGCAAACAAACAATTGTTTAATTTACTGTGTATATTTTTTATCCTTTTAAATTATTATTATAAATAATTGCTATAAATATATCATCAGACAAAGTTCAGAGAAATGAAGGAGTGGAACGAATTGACTCTTAAGTATGATGGTTGCAAGAGATGAGACCGACGGAAGATGTAGATGACAAAAAAGCAAGTCTCTTCTGAGATGACGTATCTATATATATATATAGAGATAGAAAAGCCTTCGAAAGAGAGAGAGAAAGAGAGAGAGATATGCCTCGATCTTGGATACTCTTTCATTTTATTAATCTTCGTAATAATATGAAAATGGACAGTTTTTTTTCAGTACAAGTAGAAATGCTTTATAAACGCTGTTTTCAATTATCAGTTTCAGCTGAATTTCATAAAATAATATATAACTATAATAATATCCTAAAACTATCTTAAAACTTAACTCACGTACGTTGTGGGTTTAATATCAAACAAAGAACTAAATATATAATAAATATAATATAGGTATAATATAGTTATTACATATATATACTGGATGTTTCAGAATTAAAATAATATAATAAATATAAAAAACACATTTATCATATTATTTCAAAATATATATCTTATTACTTTATACTTATATTATCTATATACAATAAAAAAACAAACTCATAACTTTACTAATATACTATAAAAAAAAATAGATAGAATCTTATTTCAGATTGATGCTGTCAGTGTTTCTCACATTAGTTATAGCATATATTTAATATTTATATATTATGTAATATTCAGACATATTCAGACATATTCAGACATATTCAGACATGTTCAGATATGATCAGATAACAAACTTCTTTTCAATACTAGATAAGAAAGTAGGTATTTTTGTATACAAAGTTATTACAAATGTTTAATTTTATATATATATGTTGCCTTCGTCTCGATATATACAATTATAAATATATAATCATAGACACAAGGTAGCTCAATTGTCGACGGGATGAGACGGTAATGTCGTCGCAGGTTCGACTCCTGATCGTGTTGATAATTTAATTGATATTTATTTTAAATGTAGTTATATTAGTCAATGTTTCTACTTATCTCATATACTCCTATCCATCACGTCTTATCACACAGATAACAACCAGCTACTTAATATATAATTAATTAAGTTTTGACATTCAAATGTTACACACACATGCATACACACACTTACAACCGCACACAAATATGTAAATAGCTTCACCCAGACACACACATACACAGACACATATCACTATAACATACTATTACAAACCAACGATACACAGACATTTATTATTACATACAATACCAACCTCTGTGTGTTGGTACATTTAAAATTACACACAATATATACACATATACATACACAAACACACATATTACTATTACAAACAAACACATACAGAGACACATTTAATTATTTCTACTAAAAATTAATTTCCAAATAATCTAAATACTTCAAATAATGATCCAATACTTGTATATTACTCGTGTTATTTTTTTAATTCCAATTATAATCAATAATTAATCAAAAATGATAAAAACTGCGCCACGATAACAGCGTCCCAGATACTAATAATGGATCGATTTTGATAATGTTTATCTAATTAGTAACATGTGGTTTTGTAATCAATTATATGACAAATAGAACTGTCTTCGTCTGAAAGATTAATACGTCTTTCATGAAATTCGTGGAAACTATTTTAAAATCCGAAAATATTTCGTAAAGATATATAAAATATTGTATACAATTTATATATATATATATATATATATATATATATATATATATATATAAATATGTACTAAATATATATTTATCATTATCAAACTATCTAGCAGTAGCTACCGTTACCAACGGCACCTGCTGTTAACTTTTTACTGTTTACACAATAACGCACACACACACACACACAACAAAAATACCATAAAATATATAAATTGAGTACGTATGTACTAATATTGAACTGAAATTACTTTTTACAAGTGAAATCAAAGTTACAACTCAAAAATAATATTTCTTGAATTTACTTTTCATAGAACGTATTTATCTGCTATAGCTCTAGATCTGTCTGTTGCCCAGCAGTGGGCAAGCTATTGACACTAAATAATGGCATATACTAATATTATAATACGGAAAAGTTTCTTTAAACGCACTAATCTTCGATACTACAAAATCGGAAAAAAAAATCGTTCATCCGCGAGTAAAACCGCATGTAACAACTAGTATCATATAGAATAAGAATGAAAAAACAAAATAAGAATGAAAGAAAAAACACAATGATTCATACAAACTGGATGAGTACTTTCATATAAACATCATCGATCAAGCTCTCAGTCTAGGTCTAGGGCTAGCTCTAGGTCTGGGCCTAGGATTAGGTCTAGGGCGAGGCCTATTATAGGGCCTAGACCTAGGTATTTTTATTTTACTAATAAACATATTAATTACTAATAAATCCCCCGTGGGAATATATTTATACAAAACCCATTTGTAAATATCATGAAGATGCCAGTTCAATTAATATTTACTTACCAGAGAATGTATTAAATATTATTTACAGTTCAAAACTCAATAAACGAGTTTTGAAAATCATTGAAAATGTTTGGTTGAATCAAAATCGACTCAGCATTCATTATTAACAAACTATATTCGTAAAATTAGTAAAAGTTATTTAAATCTACAGTTATAGTAACTATACTAAAATTTAACTGAAACTGAAAAGCATTGTTCTTACCGTGATAGAATTAAATAAGTTTTATTACAAAACTAGTCGTTACTCGCGGATTTACTCGCGAATGAACTGTTTTAGTAAGATAAATAAGAATTAACCTGTCTATCATAATCAGAACAATATTTCTATTTCATATACGATAATAATACTATGTATAGCTAAAAAGGGCAGCATTATTGTCTGTTTGTTTGTGTTAAACTAACTTTAACCTTTCGGTATAATAAATAGATTTTTATCTTTGTTTTTGAATAAATTTTCTTCCAAAATGAGTATTTTAGCCTTATTTTTATCAGTTTTATTTATACTATATATAATGTTAAAAAAGTACAACTTATGTCTGGAACATCTACTTATATCTAGTAAGTTGTAGAAGTAACTTCTTAGAATCTAAGTTATGTGTGCGTCACATTTATATAAATTATTATTATTGTAGTTATATATTATTTATGTTTAGAATTCTTAAATTTTTTTTCTTAATTTTTTTTATTTAATTATTTTTTTCTTTTTTGCACGCATGCCAACAATCTCTCCTGTACGTCGTAAGGTTGTCTGGTAAATTTGTAAATTCTTTTTGTATTTTGTGCAATAAAGGAAGCAATAACTAAATAAATATACATTATATCTAGTTGTATACTTGTAGTAGTAGAACGACATACTTCTCATAGAAATACAATTACAAACGTAACTCAGTAGCAACAAAGAAAACGCTTAGTCAGTGCGTTGTCCAATTACAGTAGCGGAGAGCTCGTTTGTGGCGGAGAGCTACCGATCTATAGAGTTATAACATTCATATATGAAGCGGCCATATTTATATTGAAATAATCATTAATAAAGCTGTGTTATAACTAGTTGTTACAGGCGGTTTTATCTGCGAATAAACAATTTTTTATTATTGATATTGTAATGCTAGATAGTCTATGCCAGGGATGGCGAACCAATGCCACGAGTGCCACAAGTGCCACAGTTTGATGGCACGCCCTAAAACAAAATAATTGTAAAACATTGATAAATAAAAAATATTAAAAAAACTGTTTTTATTCATTTACTTATACTTACGTATAATTTCTCTATACTAACAATTCGTATTAAATTTTACTGTGGCACGGACAGCAAAAAAAGGTATACCATCGCTGGGTTATAGCATTCATGAACAGAAAGATTTATTAAAATCTATCAGCTAATTTATAAAATTCGCGTTTTTAAACAAACTCTTCCACTTCATAATAATAGTACATATATGTTTTATTGTCTACATTATTCCTTGTTTTATATAAAACCTCATTTCATCTATACAATAAACTATAAAAAGAACTATAGATTTTTGAGGCAGATGTTACATACTCGTGGGGTAACAACAATACGCCCTTCCCTACCCCCTAGGGCTCTTCACGACGCCTTTCGACGCCCTCTGGTTAGATAAAAAGGTTTCATTCTGTTTGATAATAACTGTAATTAGTTGTTCGGTAGCTCGTGGCTGAGCTGTCAACAGACAACGTTCCAAATTCAAATTTTATGACACATTTAAAAAAAAAAGATTCATTTGTTAATATCTACGTACCTACTAAAGAGGTAATTCCAAATTCAAATTTTATGACACATTAACAAAGATTCATTCTTAATAGATACTTATAAATAATAAATTAAAAAAAAGAAAGAGGTAAGTAATTCCAAATTCAAATTTTATGAAACTTTTTTAAAAATTTATTGTTAGTAGCTTCTTACTTAATAAGTAATAAAAAAATGAATGTTCAAAGTTAAAAATGGAACATGCTCAGGAATTGGAAGAATTGAGTCTTATTTAAATTTTAATATGAAGTGAGGACTTATTTAGTATTTTCGTTTTAATCTATTGTAAAGAGTTTAGTTAAAAGGTAATATGATTTGGATATTGCTTGGATATTTATTGATGATAACAGATTTTTTTCTTTGGTACAGTCAGCTTCAAAAGTCGATCATATTAAAAGTTTCAAAATAGATATACTACACTATATACACTGTTTTAAAAATGAAATGCAAAGAAAAGGACGCTATATTTTTGTCTCATCTTTCATTTTATGACAATGACGATATAGATTTGTGTCAATTATAATTTGAACTCTAATGATGTTCACACAATATTAGTGTTTGTCATATTTAACAATTTTGGTATAATATAAAGTATATCTATATTGAAACTTATAACTAAATATAAATAAATATGTTAGTCGAATTTTGAAGCTGACTGTACCTATTTGTGTTTGAAATCTGTATTAATATTATAAAGCGGAAAAGTTTGTCTAGTGAAATACCCTTCGAAACTTCTGGATAGATTTGAAAGGCTTTCTTTATGATAAGTGGCTTTTATCATTTACTTCATAAATTAAGAAAATGTATGGAAAAAGTATAAGTAGATAGTAAATTTTATATTGTGTTTTTTCCTTATCTATAGATACTAATATTATAAAACGGAAATGTTTGTTTGTTTAAATGCACTATTATTCTAAACTAGTGGCTGGATTTAAAAAATAACTACTTACTCTTAGTTCTAAAGACTAAAATTATTTGTGGGTGGAACTACAAGTATGTAGTAAAAATATTTTTACACATAAACTACTTATATTATTTACCTACTTGGAAACCTATTTTAGGTTTTTATTTATTTAAACATTAGAATAGCTACTTGAAGTTTTTATATTAATTTTTGTTAACTTAGCTATAGCAAAAAAAAAAAATTAGAAAAAAAAAAAGAAAAAAAAATCTGAAAAAATCTCTTTAAAACAATGAAACCAAATCAAACCAAACCAAATCAACGCAAACAAACCTAGGTATCTTAGTCAATTATAGTAAGACTAACACAATTTACTCAAATATAACTTACTTAATGATTTATGAAATATATTGTGACGTATAAGTACACTTAGATATATATCTATTAAACTGCTTTGGAACTAAAACTTTAATTACTAAATACTTAAAACCTTAACAAAATAAACTGCAAGCTTTATGTAAATAGTAATAATACGAGCAGAACATTAATAAAACAGTTATTACAAACTCCAATCGCCAGTTACGTTTGTTTGAATCACGTCTGATGTGAAACTTACACGGTGTTTGGTGTTCTAAATTCAAAATAGTCACGTAGAGGAAATGTTTAATTGGATTCGTAACGCAATGACGTTTTTTTTGTGCTTTGGCTGAAAGTTATTTGTCAAATTTTTTTATTAGCAAGGAGTTTTATTCTACATTATATTATTATGCCTGCGGTCTTTACTTATTTAAATTGTTCCTGTGTTTGTGTGAGTTCTTGTGCCTATATCTCGTATGTAACAGATACATAAAAACTTGTTCTCTTGTAAGTCATTTGTTATAATATATGGTACCTTTCTATAAATTTATTAATTCATTCCAGTTGTGACAAACTAATACCTTGTTTAATATGAGCGTACTTTATTCCAAGTACCGAGTAAAGCTGGAACATTTTCTATTCTACATTATTAACGAAATCTATATCTATCTCGTTTACACAAACGAAAATAATTGTACATATTTTTTGAATCAAAAATCTTGATAGCAGATTATTTTAACAGAAGTGAAGTTTTTATTACAATCACGCTACATTGCCTGACTGAATATTGTAGCCGTAACGTTTACGATTTAATATCGCAAGATATAAACGGCCTTAACGTTGTTTACTAGGCGGGGATTTAGGCCACGCCCCATATCTATACTCTGTCTCGCTCGCTCACCATTTCTATTTCGCCCTCTCTCGCTCTGGCACTATGCTATCGATTTTCTGTGTTTATACTGCAGAATTACGTAGCTACTATGTTGGTAGCGGCTACTAATAAATGCGTGCTGACTTCATCGGCCGGATTATAGATGTGAATGACTGAAGGTATTCCTAGAATCAAACCATCTTCAATATTTATGTTGTCCTGGTACTCGTGGGATTATAAGTTATATTTTCAAAAGCAAGACTTTTTAATAAAAGACAACTTTTTTCAGGAAAAAATTATTATTATTTCTTATGAAAATTAATTATTTTCAGTACTGTTACTGTGTTATTATGACGATACAAGTAATCTCTTTTTATCTCAAGTTTTTTCTTTACAAATATTTATTAAATAATTTTAATTTTATTCAGGTAAAGAGTTTTTTTTTATACATTTGTACCACATTCTAATATAATTATATAATGATAATAAAATCTCATCCCAGATCAATAAAACATTTTAATATATCACGCAGTATGTATATTATAATTAATAAATAAAAGAATCAAGCACCTATAAGGACCACGAGATAAACAAACAACGAACATACACGTAGTACAATAAAATGCAGTTAAAAATGTATAAGTATATTAAAATGACTACTTAAGTATAAATTATAACTTTATTCCTATACTAAAACAAAAACATCCAAATGATATCAATAGTTTAATTAAAGACAACGAACAGACAGACGAGTCTTATTTATATAACACTAGCTGTTACTCGCGGTTCCACTCGTAAACGAACGATTTTATTTACTATTAGAATAACTAAGAGTAACGAAATGTATTAAAAATCAATATAACAAATTTTATATTATATTAATAAAGTATATTAAATAAGACACACACAAACGTACACGAATACACACACAATCATCTCTCTTACAGTATTACATATAATTCTCATCCACGGCTCTGTAATCAATTACTTACTAAATTAATTTATTTATAGTATATAAGTAATTATCTTATAAATAAGAGCAAGAGATATCACAGGATTATATGATTACATTCATTCAATCATTCATTCATTCATTTCTTTTCTTCTCTTATTTGTTCTATTCTAGAATGTCTCATTTGACACAACCCTTTAAGGATTAAATAAGTCTAGAATTTTCTTGTAATATATTTATAATAAGTATTCCTTAATGATCTTTGTAAATATGTACTGTCTTATATACCTATAACAACTGCTTACATATGTTCATACATACACATAGATCCCTACATACATACAGCCACAGTGAAGTAAAATGTAAAGAACATTACATGAGAAAAATCAGTGACCAGATGTCAGTAGATGATTACTTTCTTACTACATACACACAGATAAATCTCAAACCATACAAACATTCATCATAACACGTGTGTCTGTTTGTTTTCATAATCAAACATCCGAAACTAAATAAACCTATATCTTCAAATGTGACATTTCGTGAATGAATACAAATGTCTCTATTGATGATTTTTTTTACAAGAAAAATACAATTCCTAGTTCGAACAAACGAACGAACGAATAAACGAACGAACGATTTCATATTGTACAATTATAATTGAAAGAATGATTAGTTTTTCATTCAAAATATAATTAATTCCCTCGTGTAATCCAAATAACATCTTAAACATTCATTACCGTTCACTCCCATGGGACCCTCACTATAAACACAATGAGAGTCCCACCCGTGGGACGTAACTCTAGCGCCTCATTACTCCTGAATCTGTTCTATCATAAGATAAAGCGTATATTAAATACTCTTAATATAATATTATCTTTTAAGATATTATTTCTAGATCAGGGATGGTGAACCTTTTTTGATGTCCGTGCCACATAGTAAAAAACATAACAGAGTAGAGGGCTACAGTTAAATTTCAGTCAGAATGTTATATGAAATTATACGTAAGTATAATTAAATAAACAAGTGAAAATAATTGTTCTTTATATATTTTTTATCAATTATGTTTTACAATTATTTTGCCGTGCAGAAACAATCGAACAAACAAACGTCCAGTTGTGTTACGTGTTCCATTGGTTCGCAATTCCTGGGATAGACTCATAATGCGTTAGAATCAATTATAAGACACAAGTAAGTAATAATAAAAAAATTTCAATTATCTGTTTCCGCGCAGTTTGTTTAAAACATTACAATATTCTTTAATATATTTTAATACAAGTTATAGAACTGGTAAGATGTAGAATGTTTTTTGTATTTTTCTGTATTATAAGACATTATTACACAATAAAACTTTTCAGTATACAAAATTTCCTCAAAATCTGTAGCGTAAATGTTGAATTATATGTGCACAAACATAAAGATATATAGACAAAATGTTCAAAAATGATGTGATATCTATATTACTTATAACCCCATTAAAAGCTTAAAACTCAATGAAGAGACAGGTTATTTATAGATTTATTATTACATGTATAGTTGAGCGAAGCTCTCTATGAGAGACTTTTCTGCATCCTTTGTGCAAGCTTTAATAAAAAACGGTATATCCAAAAATTTCCAAATTTTGAACACTGATAGATTTCAGTCTGGTGATGGATTTTGAAATAAAATCTTCAACAAAAAAAAAAACAAAAATGTAATAATGTGTCTCATCTTGATAAATAGTTGAGGACAGAATGCGTCGACGTTTTGTAAATGCAACTTCGGTGTTGTTTGCACCTCGCTTCGCTCAATATGATAACACATACCGAGATTTTGCGAGCGCTGCGAGTCAAAATTGAGGTCTGGTTCGCGCCCCTAGTTATAAGTTGAGGACTAGTTCCGTGGTACTCTCATGAGACCAACTAATGCACTGTTCCACTGAGCTGCGGTTGAAGGGCGGCACTATTGTATATTTAGCATTATTTGTTTGTTATTAAATATATCAAATATCGTTTACTTATATTAATAATAACAAACTCTTTATGAAATATTATTATAGTTTATTTTGTGTTGTTATTTGTTAAATATAGATAAATTTAATTTCAAGATGAATCCTATGTTTCTTCTGGTTTCTATTTAATTTTTACTTCTTTATATAATCCACCTGTACTTGATTTTACAAGTAAAATAGCTTTAATATATGTAATCATAATATATTATTATTTTACTAGTATACCTCCAATATTCTTTAGAGATTTGCTAAGAGACTTAGTGTCGGCGTATCCTTTAGAGCCAGTCTTAGTTTTAGTCGAGTCAGGTAAAAGCCCTTATTACCAAACAAAACGTACCGCGTTATGAGAAATGATTGTCAAACCATTGTTCATAATTTCTTTTTGTTTTATTAATAAAAATAATTAAAATTCCTGCGCTAGAGTAATACTCTGTGTCTCTGTGGGGGTTTTACAACCATAGAAATTACGAAAACAATCACACAAACAATTGTTACGCCTTGGAATCGAACCTATTGACTCAAATGTTCTTTACTGAGCAGTAGGTATCAACCACTAACCAATGACAAATTTTAAAACACATTTTTGTGTTATGTATCAAAAACTGTTCATATATAACTTACCGTGTGTCATACAGGATACGATTTTTCAATTACACACCATAGTGCGTTTATAAATTGCGTTTAAGTTTAGAGCATTTTGTGACGTCACTCGTTATTTACAAGGAATCTTGCAAGTCATAGCGAATAAGACCGCAGATCGTTGTTCCTTGTCTTGATGGATAGGGAAGCTCCTTTTAATTGTATTCTTAAGTTACACAATATGACACTAGATAGTTTCAGAACAATAAGGTCAAGGTCATCAGTGGTAAGAAATCCATCATCAAGCTGAAACTGGGCTGGTTGCTCCTATCCGAAATGTTCTTCAGAGCAAGATATACTTTGTGATTCTGTTTAATCGTTTCATGCTGTCACTCACCTGCGTATCTGACTATCCAGATAATGCAGGTGAGAGATAAAAAAAGACGAAATTGTACTTAACACTGTATTCCTAAGTATCCTAATTCCTGTATTCTTGTGTAACCACATTTAGATCTGAGTCTCTTACTACAATAAGGTCGAAGTCATCAGTGGTAAGAAATCCAGCACCAGACCATAACTGGGCTGGAAGCTCCTCTACGACCAGCATGCAGTTTCTTTCAGAGCTACTGGTCAAATTCATCGGTGATAAGAAATCCAGCACTAAGCTGTACCTGGGTTGATTGCTCCTCTACGACCAGTTTACAGTTTCTTAGAGTAACACTTTGTGATTCTGTCAGATCGTGAAGTATCACGCTGTCTCTCACCTGTCTATCTGAATGTCCAGATAAGGCAGGTGAGAAATAAACAGACGATATTGTATTCAACCTGCTCTCTTACAGCAGAGCGTGTATGATATCCGTAAGCTCCAAGGTGCAGATCTTGGAATATGATTTCTATTACTCATTGGGTTTTATTGAAATTTGATGTAAATCGAATTACTAGTAATGTTAGTATATATGTTTTTAGTAGGTACGATATACCGAACTCTTCAAGAGTCTTTGAAACGACCTACGGCCCCATAGACTTTATTAGACTATTACTGGGAATGTTCTTTCATATCCTCATACCTTTTTTCTTTAACATTCATAATGGAGGCGGGAAAGTGATTGAAGTTTTTAACAAGAAACGCGTTCCAAATTAGACGCAGAAAAAAAAACTTAAATATAATTTGCAATATGTATACAAGTTAGCCGCCAATTTATAAAACATTACCAAACTGTACTCTCAGAGGCGTTTAAATATAATATTTATAATTGAAAACGCCCCACAGTTTTGCTCTTTTGTACAATTGATACACAGCCGTCAATAGCCGTGTTTGTGAACCAATGAACGCCATTAATAATAACATTGCAAACAATCTCCCTCGTTCTGTTTGAACAGTTGGCAACATTGACACAATGATTTATCATTTTTTATTGTTTGTGTCAAAAAATTAAAAATATAAACTTTTTTGAATTTAGAATGCGTCTTATTTGATGTGATGGTTCAGTGGCAGCTATGGTATGCTAGTAAAAAGTTTTATAGATAATTTATAATAAAAAGACAAATATTTACCATTTCCGTTACTATATACCAATATGCATAACTTTTTCGACATTCGCTTCAGAAGATTTTATACTATGATAATAAAAAATTGAAAGAAATTGAATACTACATATTTATTGAAAAGAAAATTACAGAAACAGAGTGAACTGTGAAAAAGAGCGCTATCGCGACGCTGGCATTTTTCACAGCTAACGAGAGCAGCGCGACGGCGCTCCTAGGCACCAATAGGGTTAAGATCAGACTGCATGGTGTAAAAGCGTTGCCTGTCCTCTGAAGGAATGAAAATTAAAAAAAAAACGACGGGATAGAGTTCAATCCCGTTAATTGTATATCTAGTTTAAGAAAAGCTAAGTAATTTTGATAGCTCTTTCTCACTCATATATATTACGAAAAACAAAGATGAACTCTTGAACGTTTAGTACTGAAATCTAGGAACTGTTCCATCTCACTCATATATATTACGAGAAACAGATAAATTCTTGGGCTTTTAATACTAAAACTAATAAGATATAGTAAATAAATCAATACAGAGATATTATTAATTATTTTTTAATTTTACAACGCCCCACAGACTATATTTTGACAATGGCTGTTCGAGGTCGGTCGTTTTGTGACAAATTTCACGCTTCGGAGTTCTCTATTAACTCATATAATAGATTTTTTTATTTCTAAGTAACCATTTGTCGGTACGAAAGATGTTAGTTTTTGTGTGCGGTTTGATGTATTTAGATAATATTGAATTTACGTACCTTAAATCTATTTTTCTATTATAATTTTCCTACCAATAGTTTTTATTATTATAAAGACTCCAAACTTCAGATATAGTATGTTTGTAACCAACTATACACTCATGAAACTTCAGGCTCTAGAGATCTATGATATATATATATATTCTTTATTGTACACCAATAACAATATAAATTTACAAAAAAAAAACAGAACAAAAAAAACACAGTACAATGGGCAGTATGATACTGTTTCAATAATTTGTTAATGTCATATTTTTAATATAAAACATCTCTTGTTTCTATTGTTGTGAAGTAGTAAGTTAACTAACAACTAATTATTAGTAGTAATAAGACCTACCTTTACTCTTAGTACTTCTATCTCTAACTAGTTGTTACTTGCGGTTTTACTTGCGAAAAAAAGTTTTTATTTACTATTAAGCGAATTTGCGTAATGTAACATAGCTTTTCATACAAACTAGTCTATCATAATTTGAAAGAATTTTTCAAGATTAGAACTGGAAAAAACAATATTTTGAGTTGTATAATATTAATATTATATACACTAACTAATATAAGTATTCAGGATAATGTAATACACATAAAAAACCCAAAATTCTTCTAAATGGGAGGTCTTTTAGATAAAAACTACTTAAATCTCAAGTTTGCTAATTCTAGCTGTGAGAGTCAGTGACGCGAGGCTCCTCCGCCGCTAATACCTCATTCAATTGAACACCTTCGGTCTCCGGGACTTTGAAGAAAATAAAACTAAACACCCACAAGCTCATTCAGACCTTATATTTTAAACATAGAGTCGATAATTGAGGTTTAATTCTGATCACTATCTTTATCTATGGGTTTTGAATACTCTTTTGTTGGTGAAGGTGGAGTCGTGGTTTCTTGGAAGATCTTTTGTCCCCAAAATGTTTTTGCAAAGAAGATGTAAATGAAAGTGTTTGATTTTTTTGCAATTTGTCATCGAGGTACGAGACACAGGCGAAGAAATTATTATTATTAACTTTCATTCTCGTATTTAAAGTAGAAACAATTTCTTTATCTAATATCCGCCGAAATTAATAATCGATCTACAATCCTAGATTGATGCAACCTTCTTTCCACTATTAAGAAGTTCGTTTGTCATAACTGACAAGGATTGAAATTTCAATCTTTTTAAGTAAAAATGAATCAAAGTTACTTACACAAATTCTACGCTTTGAAATATAAAAATTAACAAAACAACCCAATATTCCTGTAAAAACCAATATATGTATGTTCTAATGGACCCTCATCACAAATAAATATAGTGAATATAGAGATCTATTATATTGGGATATCAAAAAAAAAAAACGCCTTCAATTGATGTCATCACATTCAGACCCATCTCAGTACACAATAACTATCATACTCCTCAATTTGCAAGACCCAAGCCAAAAAAAAAATAAACGTGACAAAATGTCTGTAAACATGTACCTACCAACATTCAAAAACTACCAACATGAAAAAAAAACAAATAAAAGAACGCGCTTGGGTCGAAACGAATTTCGAATTTGGTTCCATTTGAGTTAGCGAACTGCAATGGCGCGTAAAATTATCTTTTATGTTGGATAATTGCAAATAATTGTAAAATATATTATAATTGATGCAAAAAATTTGATTGACGGCCAAATTAATTGGTCATGACTTGTTCAATTGAGAATTAAGTGCATTACTATGAAACACTCTTTTAAATAGGTATTTTTGTATGCTTACTATTTTGGTAATAAAAATACTTATACCCAGTAAGTAGCTTCTTCTCTGCGTTGTCACTTTCTAACTAAAGATTTACGTGACAAGTGTGAAAGGGACAAAACATAATATGTTTATTAGTAAGGGGTCAAATATATATCGTCGATGGTACATTTCAATATATCTATATTTATATGAGATACTAGCTGTGTCTCGTGGTTCCACCCGCGGAGGATTTTATTTACTATTAGGATAACTTCTTAGTTACTCTTGTAGTAGCCTAATATTAGATAGGCTTTAGGATGACCACAATGAACTGTTCAACTCCAACTGGTATTTTCGAAGATTAGCGCGTTTAAACAAACAAACTATTCTTTGTAATATTAGTATATAATGTTTTCTAAGATTTACACGAGTAATACGCATTTCAATAAAACTATTTTACGGATATAACTCGCGTTTATTATTTTTTAATTTAAACCCAACGTTTCGAGTGCTTGCAAATGTGTTCGCGGTAACACGAGATGTTAATGTCTGTCAGTCAGTCCGTTTTATTTGTCGACAAATAAACTATAATAATAAAAAATAAAAAAATGTAATAAACGCGAGTTGTATCCGTAAAATAGTTTTATTGATATTAGTATATTTTTGTTAATTAAATTTTGTTAATTGAAGACGTTTCTTATCATCGTATCACACTTATCTATATCACACTAGAATTATGACGTCACGTGTATTGCATTTTTTTTTAAATATTACTTACACGTATATTTATAAAATTTTGTTATATCTAAGTGTTTTTTTATTTTTTATGAAATGGAATCTAAATTGTTTTTTTTTTGTTACAGCTCCCAAAATGTCACACAAACCCCACTAAACCCAGGATGTATCGGACGCGGTGACTGAACGGACAAGATGGCGCTGTTGACGAACTCGACGACTCCCAACACCCCGACTCCACAGGCTCACTCGGCAACGCCACTGCACCACTACTTCCACTACCTGAAGCAGCCGTCCCCGCTGTCCCAGAACCCGTACGCCCACTCCGGAGCCCACCACATGGGCATGGGGCCGGGGCTGGGCGGGCTCGGCCCCTTCGGACTCACGCACCATGGACTGGAAGCGGTTGGATTCCCTCAAGGTATGTGGCTTGAATTGGTAGTAAATAGTTAAATATTAAACAACCAAACCTAAATACATACGTAAAATAATATTAAAAAAAGTTATAAAATAAGACAAGAAAATAAATTTGAAGATTTTTGGAATTTTCTCGGAAAATCAAAATATACTCAAAAAAGAATGTAGCCTAAAACATACAATTGCATAATTTACAACCTAAGAAGACATCCTTAGGAATAATGAAAACAACCCCCTTTTAAGCCGCTTACGGCCCCCAGCACTCCTCCCCTCCTCCTGGTCCCCCCCCTGTTACTTGTTTTAATTACTTCACTAAGTTCAACGTTATATCTGACGTAATTTTTTCGTCTTTACAGAAATTTTGATAGTCTTTTATTTTTTTATACATTTTAAATATACCTAGTCGGTGAGTGTGTGTGTACGTACGTGACTTTGTATTTAGGGGATAATCTCTGAAACTAACGATTCTTTTCAAAATAACAATTGCTAGAAAACTACAGTATCTAGGTATTTATAATATTTTATTATATAACGTATATATATACACACATATATATGTATTTATATATAGTGAAGGTAGTGAAGGTTTGTTCAGATGACCTTAATTCCGGGCAGACAAAGTCACGGGCAACTGCCAGTATTAGACGAGTCTGTTAAAGCATAAATTATATATTATATAATAATAAAAATGGGCTATACATCAACTGTTGGTTTTTAAGCCGTAGACATTTTTTTAGAAAAACCCCAGATTGTCAGTCCCTAGCATTTTAATTGGTGATAGAACAGCAGTTTACTTCAGCTCGTAAAGTCCGGTAGTACCATCAGAAAAGAAAGCCACTGTCTAGTAGATCATATTACTACTTTTCGTACATTAAGGCTAGAAGTGCAAGCCTATCTTCTTCAACCCATTGTTAACTTTCCATCTCCAAATTAGTTTCTCAATACAGTCCGTGTTTGACATTACTCAAGCAGACAAAACCGCCGGATAACAATTAGTAACATATAATTGTTTTTTTAATATTAATCATTGATAATAGTTATCTTATAGATAACTTACACAGCTGTGTCTATTCTACTACTTGTACGTTATCATGAAACGTTCGCTATGTTTTTAGTGAGACTTTTTGTGTCTTTAACATTTAAAACTCTTTCTCCGAATCTTAGACAAGTGACATAACGTTAATGGAATAGAATGGTAAATGAGATAGATAGAGTTAGATAGAGATAGAGAATAATATACATATTAAACTACAGTTGTCTTGTTATACTACATGTTAGTCTGTCTAATGAAACCTGAAGCACTGATTTTAAAAAAAAAGCAAAATTTATTTAAAAAGCTTTATCAAATGCGATGTTGGCATCTAGAACCTCATATTTTTATTATTTGTGATGTTTTTTTGATGGTATTGAGTTCTTATATTTTGATTATATTATAAATTAAATTAATTTGTGTATATCTTTGTGATTTTTTTATAAATCCGTTTCTTAATCACTTACATTTATTTATTATAAGCAAGTATTAAAGTTTTTCGTTCTATATTCAGGGATAGAGATCTTATGTTATAGAAGTGAGAGAGTTGTAACAGTGAGATCTTTCTATAACTTAAAGAACTTGGTCTCTTCTACCATCAGTTCATTTCTAGAACGTACTTCAAAGGCATTGATCATCAAATTTGGTATATAGGAAGCGTATATAGGAAGGCGAATTTATGTGCATTTTTAAGGGGCCCCTTAAAGCTGGGTCATAGGCACTGTTTGTACTCCTCATCTGCAACGCGATGGATCCAGCACCTGTATGGTGATTCCATGGAATAGTAAGAAGCTTTGTCTCGTCTGCAATATTTTTTTAAATTTGCAGCTCTTTGCCACTAAATTTTCATTAGACAAATTCTACTATATGGAATCTAAAACGATATTTATTTGAATACAGATGCTGCAGATCCGCATCTGAAACTCTCGTGATCCATTATTACTATTATATATAATTGTGCACTTGTACTCACTTATATACTATCAGAATTTGCCCGCATACTGTGTTCACACCACGATTCCGCCATGCTCAGAGCTCATGAATAAGAACACCGAATGGGTTTGAAACTAATCGGATAGTATTTACGTAAGTGCAGCCGGATAATTACATTTAATAATAATATATTTTTTAAAATACATACTTCATATACTATCTATTCTTATGAATTAAATTTATATATTTATTTATATCTTTATTGTAACATAACATACAAAAGTACAGCAGGTGGACTGAATGCTGTAGAACATTCTCTACCAGTCAAGCCAAAAAAAAAAAAAAACATAAAAATTAGGCGGTAAAAACAATGAAATGAAAAAGCTTTAATATAAGCTAAATTTAATGTGAAACTAAATTATTATTAATTTCTAAATACTAATAATACACATATAAATAAATACATATAAATATTTGTTAATATAGATACATAAATGCATAAATAATTATAGTACCTCTAATAGAAAAAAATAGCAAATAAGGACCTAGAATGAGTTCGAAACGAGTCAGGCAAATTCCGATAATAATAACATGAGTTCAAATAATTATATTTAATAGAAAAATATTAGTGTGTACTTTCATAGGACATACGATAGTAGACGTTAGGACAATGTTCAGACAATGTTTTTAAAACTACTATTAATTCATATTCAAGTTACATTAGTTCTAAATAATTTGACGTCAAACAGGTTTAGTGGTTAGTTGGTAGCGCCGTCTGCTGACCCAAAGCTCATGGGTTCCCTCTGGGACAGTTGTTTGTGGGATTCACCAATTGTTTCGAGCCTGGGCGTTATTTATGTCCATTATTTCTATATTTGTGAAACCTATTAGATTATTTATCTATTTCGGAAGTTATTTAAAAAATATATGTTTTTTTCTTCAAAACCTTTTTAAATACTACAAACTAAATTTATCTTTAAAAAATATAATGTTATGATAAATTTATCAAGTCAATGAGGTTTTTATTATATAATTGCCACTTAGTCAGTAAGTTAGTCAGGATACTAAACATTACATAGCACAAGAAACAGATCTTTAAACATTTTTAATTGTTACGCTAAACCCGTCTAAAACAATCAGGAGACCTCTCCTTATTATATCATTTATAACTTACTACAAATAAATAATAAATAACTATGAATAACTATAAATAACTACGAATAACTATAAATAACTATAAATAAGCAAAATACGAACAGGTACGGTGTATTGATAGAGCTTTTAATCAAAAAATTATAAAGAACATTATATTATCTTAGATTTTCACGAGTACACATTTCAAATAAAACTATTTTTACGGATTTTTACTGCAAAGTATTCGAAACGTCGGGTTAAAATCAAAAATGTAACCAAATTATACGCGAGTTTTAATCCGTAAAAATAGTTTTATTTAACATTATATTACATATAAAGAATCTTTATAATTTTGTAACAGACATTGTTTTATACGTCGCTATACCTATACTACATTTTTATAGTAGTATCTAGTAGTACCTAGTACGTAAACATTTGAATAAAACTATTTCACGTATTTAGATAAAACAAAATTGTTTTATTATAATTTTGACTACATCAACAGCATCATGTTCAGGTCAAAGGAGATATAGGAGTGAGTGAGTGAGTTAGTCGTCTATCTCACATGAAGCCTTCCTTCCATATCTTTATATCAAAATATAAATCCTAGTTGTATACTAAAAGTACAGATTAGTATTCTAACACATTGCAGAATTTGTGCAGACTCACGTATAACAACCATTTTATATATTACCTCTTAGATATTACATTTTTTCAAGAATAAACAAAGCACTTAAAATATTATATAAATATATACGATGCTAGAAACACGGAAGATGTACACAGAGGTAAAGTCTGCTCTCCCTCAGTGTACCTCTTGGAGATGCAGGGCGACGGGACGGTATCCATGAAGTCTCAGGTTCGACTCCTGACTAAATAAATATATAATAAAATTTAACTTATAGACAGAGTTATTATACATAATTATAATACAATAGTAATTCCATGCACGGAATGCTTCTAGCTCAAGCATATCTCGAATATATTCAATGCTATTCAAATTTCGATACTATTTACGTAAGTACAGACAAATTGTATATAACAATAATATAGATAAACTCTATGTAAAAGTTTTTTATTGAAATAATTAAATATATAATATATTATAAATGATAAGCAAGCTGATAATTGAGGACTTGCTCCTGTCTGAGTCTGAGTCTACATAAATGTACAAACACATCTAGATCTAAATATATGTAAATTATTCAGTATTAATTATATTTAATTAAAAAATTATATAAAATTATTCTTCCTGTGTTATTAATATAGTAAATAGTAATGTGTCTGTGTTTGTGCATGTGCGCTAATAGTATATTGTTGGCTATAGGTTAATACCCTTAGTGCTGGGCCGAAGGTCGTAGGTTCGATTGCCATGCGACACATATCTTTATGTTGTTTTGTATTTCTAAAATAAAACTCAATATAGAATTTTTTATAAAAATAATAAAATTTTATAGATATGATGTTGTCCAGTAGCGATAAAGAGAATGGTTCCGTTAGATACGTTTAGACATTTTGACAATGTAGCTGTATGTATGTAATACAGCAAGTCTCATATCTATGGTCAGGAGATATCACAATTCATATTAAAATAAATTTCATATTATTTTACATAGAATTTCATACATACATACATAAAAATGATTTCATTTATAAAAATTACTGGATACATTTTTTATATGACATATGACAGCTGTTACCTAATAACATGATGTTAACTGATTAATAGTTTAATTTATTATTTAATTTACCGTCGGAATTTGTTTTTCGTTTTAAGGTAAAAGCTAAGCCTACTTAAAATACAATTTTTATTAAGGATTTCAAAGTTTTTACAAACAATGAAGACTTGTGCTACCTGTCCACGGCTGGGAAACAAAAGACGGCTTAAGATGGGTAAGATTCATAGAAATGTTGAAAGTAAGAGTATTATGAGTGAATAAACTGACACATTTACAGTTGTGTTGTTAATTATAAATACAGTTCTAACCTGTGTTTCAGCTCTCAGACTTAAGTGTTTCAATGTTGAACCCATACTAATATTATAAAGCAAATATGTTTGTTTGTTTAAACGAGCTTATCATCGAAACTACTGGATGGAATTGAAAAGTTTTTTTGGCTAAGATGGACAAGTTCATGAGGAAGGTTATATGGTATTATCATGTAGGTCAGGGATGGCGAACCCTTTTTTGATATCCGTACCAGAAAGACAAAAAAAAATTAAATATGTAAGGGGCCACAATAAATTTAAATTAAAATGTTAGCGTGGTGAAACTATAGGTGACTATAATAAAATTTATACCATTTTTATTTTGTTATCATTCTTTACTCCACTTACATTTGATTCAAATATAGATTAATCATTTTTAAATCATTTCTATCAAAAAAGACAACTTAATAAAAAAATACTTCGTTTTAGTGCGTGCCA
The DNA here is from genome assembly GCA_959347395.1 of Mechanitis mazaeus. NCBI lineage: Eukaryota > Metazoa > Arthropoda > Insecta > Lepidoptera > Nymphalidae > Mechanitis > Mechanitis mazaeus. Next base: position 15,652,397 of record OY365743.1, read on the forward strand.
TCAAAACTTTTAAATGTGGCACTTGTGGCACTGTGTTGGTTTGCCATCCCTGGTATAGGTCATCATCATGCTACTACTCTTAGTTATCTTAATAGAAAATGAATCGTTCATCCGCGGGTAAAACCGTAACACAGTAACGTAACGTGACGTAGTAACAGCTAGTAGTAAGAGAATAATAATTCTACAATCAAAAACACATGTAAACAAATTACCTGTATATAAAAACTTAATTTTTCTAGATATTTAATAATTATTACAAAGGTATTTCAAATAGTTTATAATTTCTTATTACAAAAAAATATTTTTCAACTCCGTAGTGAGAATCGTTTAAAAAAATCAGCACAATCTTAATTCCAAAAAGGGTTGTTATTTTTTTTGTTTGTTCAGGTAAGTTTTTTCTTCGGATTAAGTTTTTTTGAGACATACCGGTTTTTAACTTACAGTTGTTCTCAATGAAAATAAAGATTTTTAACATGCAAAGAATTAATTTTTCTTGTTTTTTAATATATATGTATATTATAATAAAAAAATACATTATAGTACATGAAAATAAAGATAAAGAAATAAAGATAATCAATGAAAATAAAGATTTTTAACATACAAAGAATTTAATTTCTTGTTTTTTAATATATATGTATATTATAATAAAAAAATACATTATAGTACCTGAAAATAAAGATAAAGAAATAAAGATAATCAATGAAAATAAATATTTTTAACATACAAAGAATTTAATTTCTTGTTTTTTAATATATATGTATATTATAATAAAAAAATACATTATAGTACATTCTTAGTCTTAATTTAGTATATATATATATTTATTTTTTTTCAGTATTATCTGTCCCTTTTCATCATCTCTCTCCCTCGCACGTCCCCGCAGCTGTTGTTTTTTATGTCTTTTGTTTGTTATAATTGTTTTTTTTAATCTCTTACGTAGAAGTATAAATTATAACGGCCTATTTTTGCTGAGGGGAGTTGCCTTTGACTCTACCACAGCTCTCTTTATAGAGTTCCTATTTTTATTACTCGCTCGGACTCCTCTTAGACTACAGATGTAACTAAGGTATAAGGATATGAGAAGTAGTTTTCTAAGTGACACCTAAAAACATGGAAAGTAATCCCTGTTCTTGGTTTTGTCACGTAGAGCAGAGATGAAGAAATAGAACGAATTGACTCTCAAGTATGAATGTTTGTAAGCGATGAGACTGACGGAAGAAGATGTAGATGACAAAAGAGTAAGTCTCTATGACGAATCTATCTCTATATATATAGATAGAAGAGCCTTCGAGAGAGAGTGAGAGACAGATATATATATATATATATGTCTCGATCTCGTATAGTTAAGTGGAGGTTTGGTGATGATATTTTATTTATATTTCTAAACATTAATAGTCTTAAAACCATTTTCTAATATATAATGATTTACGATTTTCAAAGTTTCTTATGTCTCATTTTGGGGGTTAAAACTATCTTGAACAAACAATACAATACAAAACACAACTAATTCTTCTGACTCTCTCTCTTTTCTGGAATAATATTTAATACATCTAATATTAAGTAAAAAATTGTGAATTTTTTTTCGGATTTATTGGTTTTGTATTGGATATATTAAACCCACTTTGATGAAACTTCATTTCCAAAATAAGTTATAAGAATGAAAAACAATGTCTATGAGCAGATACATGACACGTTGATGTCTTTTATATAGACGACAATAGAAAATACATATTTATTTAAAAAATTTAAATAATTCGAGTTTCTAACACTAATATTTTAGTATCATTCATATCAATTTTCCATCTTTTATTTTAAACTATTGAACCGATTTTGATAAAACTTTTTGGTTTTAAATCTCCAGTTTAGAAAACATTGCAATCAATATTACAGTCAATAATTTCGAGGAATAGGAAGATAGACATACATACGTAATGGGTGAAATAATACTAGATATATATATATATATATATAGATAATACTATTACATACATACAAGTTTATAATTATCTCCGTTTCTTCACAGTCGGTTAAAAATATAAAGTGAGGTGTCACCTCAAATAATATAGGTTAGGTATTTTGTTGGCTTCGCGGCACATCGGTAGAGACGAGAAACTCTACACCTCACGAGGTCAATGACACCTGGAATATTAAATTAATAAATTAGAGTTTTACTCAATATAAATTTATACTAAGTTTAATATAGATTTTGATAACTTAATATGCAAGAAAAAAAAATTTTTTTTTTTTCAGGAAAATCGTTTGTTATAATAATATAACATTTATATAAAATCTATTTTTATAACACACAAGGCTTTTTCTTAAAAACATTGTAAAATATTTTTAATTCAATTTGTGTTATAGTCTTTTAGCTGAAGATTACTGTTATATATAATTGTCTGTCTGTAAAAATACTCAGGCACACATAATCACACACACACATCCTGTGTGTGTGATTATGTGTGCAATACAATTAATAAATACAATTAATAAATAATAATATTTATATACAATTAATAATATGTCTATTTATTCTATGTGTATAATCGGGCAAATACACATAGAATAAATAGACAAATTATTAATTGTATAGAATCAATAATTTCCAAAAAAAAACCATAAAAAATTGTAAAAAAAATAGACAAAATAATAAATTTAATAATTTTTTTTGTTACATATTATAAATTCAGTTATTTCAGTCGCAAGTATTGTTTGGCATAAGTACAACTCCAAGTTAAGTAAAACGTATAATAATATATATGTATATGTATATGTATATATGAGCCATTAATAAAATACGAGTCTTAAATAATGGGTATAGAAATAGGGTCAGTATTCAGACGGACAGTCTTGAAACATATTGAGTTGTTACAACATACTACTTAGTTATATTGTATCTGAATATTTGAGTTAGTTAATAATTTAATTTAAAAGTTATACTGTAAAGATATCTGAAGATAGATACTACAAAGTTCATTGTTTTACAAAAATAGTTTGATTAACCTAAACATCAGTTGATTGGTTATTAATAAGACGAATTTTTTGTTTTTCATATTTTATTTTTATAGTGTTGTATGATAAAAAAATATATATATTTCTTTCAGATCAATGGTATGTAATTTATATAAAGTATAATGTCTTCAAATATTATCGAAATATGGAATTTAATTAATTTCCTATATATACTTAAATATTTTATGATTTAATATACAATTTAAAAAAAAATGTTATGTTCCATATTGTTAGATATAGATAAATATATTGTTAAATACACTATACAAAACTAAATTTAACTAACTAACTAAACAAAACTAAATTTAAAACCGAATTACAAATTAATATTTTTTTATTTTTTTTATAATATAAAAAAAATAAAGTAGTCATCTCTATGTCATTCCACTGTCATAAATAATATTAAATTTATCATTTATAAATTCCAACGAGCCGCTACCGGCGTCTTTGATGTCGCCGCCATCTTGTCGGCCATATTTGTTTTTTTTGTTATCTTTAATGCAATGCTCGTGTCAGTGTCAGCTGTTATCAGAGGAATGTCATTAAATGATTTTGCTACTACGATAAATATAGATTGATCATATTAATAATAATGAAACCGTTCATTGTATTATAACTGATACTCCCAATCTAAAATATTTATATTTCTCTAATGGTCTTAAAAATACAATATACATACATAAACATAGTAGTAGTTTTAATTACTAACGAAATTTTTTTGATGACAAATAAAACCTACTAAGTGTTCGCAAGGAGTCTAATAAAAGTCAATGAAGTATATATTTAATATTTTTCACTTGATAATTGTGATATTGTAGTGTTCTGACATGATCCTGGTACTATACCGGGACTCTGTTAACTGAGCTATAGAGTCATATTAACAAAAACTAGTCAAATTCAAAACTAAAGTGCCTCGAATAGGATCGAAACTATTCGGACAAATTTCGATAGTATCAACGTGAGTACAACCGGTTATATATTAACTAGGAGCGCGAACCAGACCTCAATTTTGACTCGCCGCGCTCGCACAGTCTCAGTATGTGTTAGCGTATTGAGCGAAGCGAGGTGTAAACAGCACGAAAGTTGCATTTACAAAACGTCAACGCATTCTCAGTTATTTTTCAAGATGAGACACATTTTTTTTATTTTTTTTTCATAATTCATCATCAGACTGATGTCTATCAGTGTAAAATTTGGAAATTTTTGGATATACCGTTTTTGATTGATGTTTACACAAAGGATGCAGTAAAGTCACTCAGAGAGAGCTTCGCTCGCTTCACTCGTTTCGCACAGTAATTATAGATCACGAATACAAAATGTTAACAAACTTATAAAATACTAAATAAAAAAGCAAATATTTCAACTGACGAGACTATTTCATTGACATTTTAAATGATTTGACAGTTTCATTTGTTGATACAAAGAGAACAAATTTGAATGTAAAACAGGCTCGTGTGAACGCACTCGCCTTTAACAGCTGGATTTAAATCAAATGGTTATTACTTATAATTGCATCAATCTATCAATAACGCAGTGATTTATTATGCACTTGATTCTAATTATATTCACAAGTGTATGAGGTTTAAAACAAATCAAAATTAAATTAAAAGTAATATATTAATTGGCTTATATCCAGTGTATGAAAGGACATTCTGTTTTCACGGGGTTCTCAAAACAACGTAACGGAGTGATTTGATTGGTTGATTAGAATCTTATAATAAGAATTATTCTGGAATATTCTCCTTATTTTGTATAGAACGCTTTTAAAAAGTATTTATATATTTTTTTACGAATTAAACAGTTTATTTATTTTTAATCTGAATTCACTGGTTAAATTTAAAATGTATAAACATTGGGATTTAAGTTAATGTTAGTTTTGGCACTTAGGTAATTTCTTCCCCCACGCAAGTGTTGCCAACTAATTGTAAAGTCAACAACGCTTTACTGTTTGTTGTTTTTTGCCGAGGGCAACACTTGCAAACCATTTGCAGCTTGTGTTACTTCCTGATGGGTTTTTATATGTATTGATATATTATAAAAAGTATAACCTGCTGATATATATATAAAAAATATGTTTAAGTTGTTTTTGAATAATCTAATAAAAAATATTTATAGTTAAAGGAGATTAAAAACAGAAATTATTAACTGAAAAATTTGACTAAACTATAATAATAATATTCCATAGCTAGCCCACATACAGCACTTATATAAAAACATATTATTTTAATAGAAGCTTTAACATCAATCTTTTCTGTATATTTCTCATTGTTTTTACATGACGAGTATATCCATTACAGTGAGGACAAAACCAACACTTGAATCCATATTGACGTGGGAAGGACACGTGCCAACACACGCCGAACACGACGCGTTCCATTTTCGAATTATTTAAATGTCGAATGAACTTTGAACGAATTCGGAATTTAAATCTGAATTCTATCTTTCATTTATCTGAACTGTATGTATATTTCTTTTTCCAATAATTGATTGTTCCATTTTTAAATTTGTCATATTTTGAGTTCAATTTATTGGATTAAGAATTAATTAATGAAGCGCCATTTTCAAGTTTTGCAGCTGTCAGGTTGTTTTTTATTATTGTAGTACGTATATTCTGTTATTAATAATATTTACAGCAATATAAAAAATGGTACAGTTAACTTTTTATTGTAATATGTAAAGTACATTCTCCTCTAGAACGAACCACTCGACCCACAATAGACAAGAACCTCGTGGTTTTCACTTTATAATGCTTAAGGCAACAATCAAAAACTATTCAGGATGGAATGGACGCGTGCGCGTAAAATACTTTACAAAAAATATTCAATATCTCTGTATCTTTAACAATGCATATGTGAAAAGGAAAAAATGTTGCCTCATTAAAATAATTAATTTGTAAACTTCACACTGTATAATTTTATTTTATGGAACAACAGGGCTGCGAAAACTCTTTAAAATGAAGATTTAAAATAAAACTATTATTTTAGGGGTACTTACTTTTTTACGTAAGCTATTGCATTAAGCATTATTCTAAAAGGGAGAAAAACCTTTAGCAACCAATTTTTATTATCTTCATTATATATTATGTAGATTTAAAACAAAGTACGTGTAACAATACTATTACTTAATAAGTACAACCCTGAAATAGAAAAAGTTAAAAAAATACCGCCATTTTGTTCGCGTGAAAAGTGACATATCGCGTAATGGCGGGCGACGTTGCGAATAAAACTCACAATTCAGCCAGCGTTGTGTAATGTTTTTTATTATTTTATTATAACTTGATTAAACGTGGGAAGAAAGTGAAGAAAAATAATTATAATTAATATCTAGATTCCACAAGTATAACAGGAAAAATTAGTATTTCTCTTCAATATAAGTATTTCTAATAATTTCTAAGGTAATAAATATAATTTAAATCGCGTTTTGTCTGTTTCTTTGTAAGTTGTTATATAAATATTTTTTAAGATAAGTTTTCAGAGTTTTCCTTCCTGATCAATTAGGTCACTTCAAATGGAACGTTACTACTGACCAGTGGCGAGCTGTGTAAATAAGTTATTAATACATTTAATCGCTTACTCTCAAGTGTGAACAGTCGATAAGAGACGCGTGCGCGCCTCGTGTGTCCTCTGTCTTATACTAATATGTACTTATACACCATTTGTATCTTCATCATAACGAAATTATATAACTTTTTATATTTTCTAAAAAAAAACAATTAGTATAAAAAACTAATCGCTAAATTTTCCCACTCCCCCTGTAAGTGTACTTTCTATTCCAATGGTCCACAACCCTCTCTTATCTCGCCCCCACTCAGCCTAATCCTCAGCACTCACGGCACCATGGTTCCTTGGTGAGCTGAGGAAGAACATTATTTGGGGATCGATTACTAATACATTAGTATAGTTAAAAAAATTTCATTAAAAAAAAGTAAGTATATATAAAACTTACATACATATAAAAACATTGAATTAACTAATAAACTAACGAAATATTTTTTACAACTATTATTACATAAGCTATCAGTTACCCAAATAGCACCCAACAGCCCAACTAATATCATTCAATTATATTTAACGCCCTTCTCTATTGCAATAATTTATTTGATAAATTTCAATTTACCAACAATTCGGTTAGCCCCTGCAACGCTGGCAACATTATCATGCTAATAAAATAACTCATTGATTTCTGAGGGGACAGAATACATTGGATTTACGACCATATTCTAAGTGAATACTGTCGATATTTGAGTGTGGGTTTATTAACGCTAATCTGTCACAACTTGTCGAGTACAACCCCCAGGGCTGCTGCTAGAATTTATGTGTTAACATGATTTATATGTTGCCAACCCTCGTTCTGCGTGGTGTTCTGAAATATAGCCTTTGGTATAAAATAAATGTATATACAAACTCACCCTATGAGTTTACATAAATCAGATACATGGAGTTTGCTGCGGATATGCGTATCTGAGGAAATATATTTAATTTGTAAATAAAAAATATATTAATACAAAGCCATAGTGATTTTTAATATTTAAATTAGATGACTATAAAAATAACAAAAACTTTTGAGAAAAACTAATGTATAATACTTATTTTAGTTTTTAACCTTATTATAAGTTATTTAAAGTAACAGATAAATATATCCATCAGATCACATTGTTGATTGGCATTGACATTGACACTGCATATCAATTATTGCCAATAAGAAGCATTATCGACGCAATGATACGAGACACCTCTGTTTACGAATAGATTTTTACAACTAATTAGACAGACACAACCCTCCCAGAGCAAACTCAACTAAAACAACAATCTTAAATCCGTGAACCTCCATTACGGCCCCTTTGAAGCTGTCAAATTGACAGTTGACGTTCCCGCTACTCTCGGTGTTGCCAGCTACTGATCCAAAATAGCTACTACACGGTTACAATAAAGTTGTTTTTATTGAATTATCTGTACGCATCTGCTCTCCCCTTAAAATATTTTACACATCATTAAAAGAGATCCGTAGGGATGTAGGGTCAAACGCCGTGAAAAACGGGAAAATAATAAGCGAAGTACCGGTTGCGGTTTGTTGATGGGAGTCGCGTGGCGCTGATTTTAAAGACTTTCAGCAGAGGTAGCCGCTAATTAAAAGTTGAAAATTAAAAAAATGACATATTTTAGCCTAACCTTATAAAAAAACAGCGTAAATTATCTAAATTAAAGTATATACATAATATACAAAAAGGATTATTTATTATATTTATTATTTACAATTTATCATATTTTTTGTTGCAAATACATTTTGTGTCAATAATTTCTTACAATCATCACAAATGACAACAATTTTATAAATTTATTGTAGGTAAAAGAAATAGTATCGAAATATGTTAATGAAAGTTAGAATTATCATTTATAGTAGCATAAATAGATAAGTTTCTAACCAACCTTTACCGCACGTAACGAGATACACGACTCTACCATTAGTACTCACATAAACAAAGTAGCCATATCAGAAATCAGCCGTGAAGATAATATCTGAGCGGGAAAAAAAAAGCAATGTCACGAGGATTAGCGCTCGAACCCCCATTGTCGGCGATGACAATTGAAATACATCTGTCCCTGTCTAAAGTTAGACAGCGTGCGTGTAGGAGAGAGGCAGATGTATGTCTATTTATTTTCACTTTTCTATAGATAGGTAATGTGACAGTTTCGTATGATGTTTGTTTGGAATGGTCTGAATGGGGACGATTTCGGACTCGTTTCGAATGAACTTTGTATTATTTTATTTTTAATCCGTAAGCGAGCGGCGATTGTGAAGTCTAATAATGAAGCCCCTGATTTTTGATATTTGATAATAGTTTTTTTTTTATTTTGATTATAAAATGTGTTTTTTATAATATGAACATTTTAATAAAATGATGCATTTTTATTTATCAAGGTTAATAATACGAAATTTTAATCTTTAAAAAGATGTGTATGTTTATTTTAATGATTAAATTAATTTCAATATAATTTGTAGACATGAGTAGACTTTTTAAAATTTTTTAGGTATAAAAATAACAAAAAAAACTTATCAGAATTATATTGGAGTACCTTAGGTATATTTTATTTGTATAAAAAATAACAGCTTTCTTTATGTTATATTGAAATTTTTGACCACGTAATAATTAGGCCAGCACACAATTTCACAAAAGCAAGCAGACAGGCAGTCAGTCATAGCCATAACAAGAAAAACAAACAATCTGTCAAGTAATTCATCAAATTATTACATACTTGTCAGCCATTTTGTTTTAAAATAGTTGTAATGTAATGACAAATAGCTGGTAGTATTTACGAGGGATTACAAGAGGTTCTTTTAAATATTTGTCTATGATATATTATAGTAAGACAGAATGTTAGTTTATCTTTTCATTAAATATCTTTTTAAATAGTGGTTTGACATATTTGACAGTGTTGCTAATATGGAGATGTTTCTATAATAGTAGAATCCAGATATTATATATATTAATAATATAAAGCGTGAAAATTTGTTTGTAATTCGTTGATATTATAAACTACCGAATGGATTTGAAGAATCCTTTCTGGTGGAAATAGGCAGGTTCAAGAGGAAGGATATACCTAATAATGTAAGGCATTTAGTTACCTTAACATTTTTTTCCCGTTACAGTATTTTAGGATTATAATACACTAGCTTTTACTTGCGGTTTCACATGCGATTTTATTTACTATTAAGATAATTAATAGTAGCCGCTTAATAATAGATAGCCTATAGCCTCATGAACCTGCTTATCATAAACAGAAAGAATAATTTTAATTAAAATGAATAACTTGTAAATCCAATTGGTAGTATCAAAGATTAGCGCATTTAAACAAACAAACAAACTTTTCCATTTTATAATATTAGTATTGTGTATGATTTTTAACTGGTTCAATTACTATTTAAATGATAGATCGTATCAAATACATACTGATATATTCACACAAACACAACTCTTTCTATCAACACATGAATTATATATTATATATGTAGGGCAGTTGATATATGTTTGACATGTATTTAAAATAGTGGTTCCAAAACCTTATTCGCTATGACCACACAGACTTTTGATGTACAGCGTTACTAAAAGTTCGTGAACTTTTTATTGTGATATTTTTAAAACACGTTGTTGTGCGTTATGGGCAATAAAAATCTATCCATATATCAGTTACCGTGTGGCATACAGAATACGATTGAATTACACACCATAGTGCGTTTATGAATTGAATTCAAAGAAACTGAAACACATCCAAACAAAATATATTTATTAAACCTTAAAATTTCTCCTCAGGAGTGAACCCCAGAAAGCAAAGAAGAGAGCGAACAACCTTCACTCGAGCTCAGTTGGATGTACTGGAAGCGCTGTTCGGGAAGACCAGGTACCCTGACATCTTCATGAGGGAGGAGGTGGCGCTAAAGATCAATTTACCAGAGTCCAGGGTACAGGTATGTTGAAATTTAAAGGAATAAGATTCATTTTTAAAATAAACTTTTGGTACTTATTACGAAATCTATATGCTTATAGTATAATAAAATATATATATAAATAAAAGAATTAAAACTTCCTAAACTATAATAATTTTTTAATCTATTATAGAAGACAGAGAAAAAGTTATATTAGGAAAGCATTCTTAAATTTTTTGATCTAACATTTTATTATTATATCTTAATTTTTAAAAATGCTCCAAAAAACTACAAATAAAATTTATTTTTTTATTCAAAGATGCTACGTAATTCGTAGACTTGAGAGAAAAAAACTCCCTTGCCAGCCGCTAGTTCTCGCCTCACTGAACTCTGATTCGCTCAAACGTTCAATTTATACCAACACGAATAGGGCATTAGAGCACAATCGAATTATGCGTTCCAAATTTGAAATTTGAAAATCGAATCATTTAATCCGTGCCATTGTTTAAAGGGATGTTGACATCTACGAGAACTTTTCTTCCATTAGGTCTTGAACGAATTTTATAAATAAATAGGTGTTTTTAAGATACTTATAAAAGTTGTTTGTGCAATTCACATCAGGAAAAAAAAAACTTGCAAACTAGAGAAAGAGAATATAGAGAAATAGGAGTATTAAGATATCGTTATATTATTTTTATATTTTAAATAAGCTCAACAATTATATGTATGTTGGAGTGAGAAATTATATTATATATAATAAAGATAATACATTATATTACATATAATAAAAATACGTGTTATTTGAGGTTTGTATTAACTAAAATAGGAAACGAAATAAAAAGAACTATTCGTTAACATCTACGTAAGGATTTTTAGACGCTAGATGGCGTTAAAAATAAATAATTTTTTAGGTATTTAAGATAAAACTAAAAAGGCCTTATTCTATTATTCGTCACTATATTGAGTGGAACAAAGTTTAAATTAAAAACATGTCTTTAAGATGAAAACTGAAATTATTTAGATTATTAAGGGTATTTTTTAATTGAACCTTAGTGCACTTCCTGAAGACTTCACTGACTGAAATTCATCCAGATAGTCTTATATTAAGGTTACATTGATAATATAAAAACTGGAATATGTGATTTTAGGTATAGAAAATCTCACTCCGAAAAAACTGAAAAAAGTTTATTATAAAAACTCTAGATTATGAAAATATTTCTCTATCGTTACTAATTTGCGTTTTATTAATCCCATTAATGGCAAGGAGCGCCGTCGCGCTCCTCTCGCTAGTGAAAAATTCCAGCGTCGCGATAGCGGTCTTTTTCACAGTTCTCTCTGTTTCTGTAGTTTTCTTGTCAATAAATATGTAGTATTCAATTTCTTTGTTTTTATTATATTAGTATAAAATATTCTGAAGAAAATGTTGATAAAATTATGAATATTGATATATTGTAACGGAAATGGTGAAAATTTGTCTTGTTATAAATTATCTTATTTGTATAAACTATCTATAAAATATACTTTTTACTTAGTTTAGCATATATTGGTAAAATATGTATGGTAATAAAAGGGTTAAAATCACACCCATTCTAAAGAGGTTTCATTTCTAAAATAATATATACATATATTGCACAAACTACTTCCCTTTAACAGATTAGTTCCAATCTTCCATCGTTCGTTCTAATCTTTGCCATCTTGATCATTAGTACGTCCTCTTGATTTAATCTGCTCGAGGGTAAAATAATTGGTTTGTTGATCAACAGATAACATTAAATTGTCTTGTTTACTGATTTCAAAGTACTTATAATTGATATGTTCATTGTTTATTGAGTAAAGCGAGCGGATCGAAAGAAGCTCTTTATGAGAGACTTTTCTGCATTCTTTGTGCAAGCATCAATTAAAAACGGTATATCTGAAAATTTACAAATTTTGCACACTGATAGACATCAGTAAGGTGGTTTAAAAACAAACTAAAAAAAAATTTCAATCAAAAATGTAATAATGTGTCTTATCTTGGAAAATTTGTTGAGGACAGAATGCGTCGATGTTTTTTAAATGCAACTTCGATGCTGATTGCACCTCGGTTCGCTCAATATAGTAATACAGCGAAATTTTGAGAAAGCAGCAAGTAAAAATTGAGGTCTGGTTCATGCTCCTAGTTAAATACAATATGAGGTCTCATTTTATAATATATATTTATTAGTCTCAGGAAACGGCGAAAGTTACATCAATAGAAATAGTAGCGATATCCGTGCGTACACAAACGAGGCAGGGATTAACGTCCCCTTGCCATTGTTATGTATAAATGAGTTAATAAGTTTTATGAAAAAGAGCAAAGAATGAATGAAACGAATGGGTTCGATTCGTAACAGATGCAGGCGGCCATTTTGTAAAATAATTAAATGGTTGCAATTTGCTTTCATTATAACTGAATACTTTAGAAATAATATTGAAACAAAGTTACTAAAACATTCTGTTATTAAATATTTGTTAAGTTAAATTAAATATTTGTAAATATTTGTAATTTCCACTTTCATCTCATAGTAACTCCAAAACTATCAGCAATAAAAACAAAGTATATGAACAATGAACAAAGTTTTGTTATTATAAACTGGACCCTTATTCGCTATGACCAGACGGACATTTAACTGACGAATATCAAATTTTTCACTCTTTTTTTTACAAGAAATCCCCTAGGTCATAACGAATAAGATCTCTATAGCTAGGTTTCTATAAAGACGTTATCTGATGTCAAACATATATATATATACATTTATGATTCTATTCCACTAGCTTCACAGACATTTGTCTAGGTCCAGTCGGTTTCGAGACTGACTTAAATATATACATATATATATTTTAATTATTTTCATTTACATGAAAATGTATTATTTTCAAAACTGACTGATTCTTACAGAGATTACATTAAAAACAAATCTACAGCTTTATTTTATTAGCACTGTATGTTTTCTTACTAATACCAGTTTATTGTCACCAGGTATGGTTTAAGAACCGTCGGGCGAAATGTCGACAACAGTTGCAACAACAAACAAACTCGCAGATATCCAGCAAGTCTTCATCATCATCTAAGGCGTTATCATCCACGAGCTCGATAAAAAGTTCATCTTCTAAAATATCTACATCAAAATCCCTGACATCGTCAAATTCTAGCTTAACCACCACCAACAGCATAACAACTTCATCTCCGAACCTCCCCACTCCCACGACCTCGGTCAGTCCACCGATCAACGTAATCTGCAAGAAGGAAGCTGCGCCATCCAATTATGATTCATCACCACTTAACAAAAACCTAACATCTATCCCCCATCACTACTCCAATGATGCTCTCAGAATCGGCAAAGATTTATCTCCATCAGATGGACTGAACGTCCACAACTACGGTGTTACACCGAAACAGGAGCTCTATAATAGTCCAAAACGATTGGACTACTCCGGGAAGGTGGACTACTCGGAGAAGTCGTTTGGCAGCAACCTAGTGAAGGAACAGTACAACTCTCGCCTGACGGGTAACCTGACACCGCTGGGATCCAATTCGTCCATAATGACGACCCCCTCGCCGCCAATCACGCCTCAGAGCCTCAACGGTCCCGGGAACGTGTACCATCCTGACAGCTACAACAGCTTCCACTGGCCCGGGGGCTCCGACTACATCAGGAGCTACTCCAGCTCTCACCACCATCAAGGATACGGACAGAGCGCTTATAACTCGCCGTACTATCCCAGCCAGGTTAGTACTTATTGTATACCATAGATTTTAAATTAAATCCATGGCACCCTCATCACTGAAAGACATTTACCCTATTACTCCTTGATACAGATGGAATACTTCAACGGGTCCTCCGTGAACCAGTCGCACGGCGGCCACCACTCACACAACCTGTCAGCCAACGGCAACCAGCTGTACAACCAAGTGTCCTTCGGCAACCCGTCCCCCCCGGGCGCCTGGCCCTCCCACAGCCTCCTCCCCGGTGGCGCGGAGTCCCCGGACGCGCAAGGCCAGGGCGCCCCGCACCTCAGCATGCTGCAGGCCTCGCAGATCACGAACTTTTCCAACACCGGGAACGGATACTTCGCTCCCGAGAAGTACGGAATCAATATGGTGTAGTTCTAGTCTAGCTTGTTGTAGGTTACTTAAAGTGTCCTATCGGTTTATGTGAAGCGCATTTGCTCTCGACTCCATTATTCTCGCATTTCTCTTGCCTTTCAATCTCGTTCATTCATTCGGCTACTGTCGGTTCACTCACGACCGAATGATATCCAAGATTGAATGTTTTCAGAAATACGTAAGTACATATCAAATAATAATCTGAGCAAATGGAGTTTTATATAGATCGCTTATGTATAACTTAACATTCGATCTACCGACAAAGATTTAAATCATTTGATACAAAAAATATCATGAAAATAACTTTATTTTAAAACGATTTAAATATTTGTCGATAATTCGATTCATTTATTGCTAGATATAATTTGTAAATCGAGTGTCAACGAAACGAGACGAGGCCTAATGTAAAACAGCCGCCATTACAGTTCGCTATTCAGTCATATCATTATTTTTGACGACGCTTCATGAATCGCGTAAATATATTGTAAATAATTAAGAGTTTTTATTTTTAATGAAATTTGTAAATGTGTGCTATTATTGTATATGTGAAATAATTGTAGAAGTAATGGTGTTCATTGTAACGAGTCCGCGCTTGTGACGTCACAGCGTTTTCTTTGGGCTCATCAATGTACTAATTGATAATTTTGTGCGGATGTACATAAAGAAAATAATTTATAATAGTATATATTAATCATTTTTAAATAGATTTGCTCCGTCAAATCGTTTTAGGAAATCAAAAAAATGTTAAATCTTTAATTTGAATGATTATTGAAGTCATTGCATCAAAACGGGCTTAATTTTTGTACGGAGACTGATATCACGTCCGTTTTCAGTTGCATTTTTATGAAAATCATTTTTTTATGCAAAACCTCTGTAGATAATGTACAATCGTATTTTAGAGTATTCTTGGACATAGCTAAGTTAGTTAAGCGCAGTGTTTTTTCGGCGAAAGTCAGTGTATTTTTTTTTAACTTAAGTTGTAATAATTATAGTAATTGAATTATTGAATCCGAATATATGCATATAAAATACACCAATGTCTTTTATTCTTTCCACTAAAATATTATTTTTGTATAATATTTCTTGTAACACACACATACACACACACGCACACACACACAAGCACAATAAACAATTAGTGCACTAACAGCTTTACAATGATAGCAATCTAGTTTAGTGATTAGTAAACTGTATAATGTAATGAGAGCTTAACTAAACATATATTTTCACTATCTACTTATATATTATTAATATCCTGTGATAGTGTCTGTCTGTCAATACTTGTCAAAATTCATAAAATAGTACATATTTAAAGATATATTCCAAAACTAGAATAGGTTTTATATCAAATAATAAAAAAAAAAAAATCTTTTGACTTAATTATCTAATTTATTAAATTATATAAATATAATCAATAATATAAATATAATATATATATATTACTTAAGTTATTTGACTTATTTTTTTTATTTTTAATTAACAATATAACATATTTTCGTGACATTATAATCTAGCTGTTTCACTCAAAGACAAATGAAAATAGCGTAATACTAGAAGCCTATAACTTTCACAAACTTGACTTAATTTGAGAAGCTTAATTATCAGAAAGAATTTTTCAAATCCATCCAGCTTAGTTAACAAGTTTTAATAACCAAACATATTCGATAAAATAATAGTATAGAAAATAATTTGTATCCTTCACGTAGTTTAGAAGGTTAGTCTATTAAAATAAACTAACATTTTCTCTCTATTATAAATAAAAAAAATACCTTCTACATTAAAAATTAAGTTAAAAGTAATAGAAAACATATTTTCTTGACAAGGTGATACTAAATCGATTGTTACTTTACACCGAGACATCCTGACAGGCTGACTGCACGCGGGGCGACTTTAAAAACATACTTCAACACTCTTTATACACAGACAATATTATACGAATAATGATCATTTCAATTATTTTATTTATGTTTGTTGTATATTTATGTCATATATTAGTATTATACTGTAGATACACAAACATACAAACTGTACATGGATATATATTAATTATTGGGAATAAACCAATTTCAATATTTTATTCGTACCTTTTTTATATATGTATTTTATGATCTATAATAATTATTTCTAATATCAGTAGAAATTCTGACTGATATACTGTTGAAAAAAATACGAATGAAAATTTATAAAATAATTAAAAGTTAATTTTGGTGGTAATGAGTTTTACCCCTTTAGTGCCAAAGAGCGCCGTCGCGCTGCTCTCGCAAGTTGTCAAAAATGCCAGCGTCGCGATAGCGCTTCTTTTCACAGTTCACTCTGTTTCTGTAATTTTCTTGTCAATAAATATGTAGTATTCAATTTCTTTGTTTTTATTATAATGAAATAAAATCTTCTGAAGAGAATGTTGAAAAAATATGAATATTGGTACATTGTAACGGAAATGGTGAATATTTGTCTTGTTCATATAAATCTATTAAAATGCACTTTTTTACTGACATTTCTAGCAAATATTGGTAAAATATGTATGTCACTAAAAGGTTTAAGCAAAAAGTGTAAACTTCCGTCATAGAGAACTTCAAAGAACGATGAAGAAACAAAAACACATACTTAATATAATTAGATCTAGAAATAAGAGGATATGGTGTGAGTTTCATTAATCATTTAAACTGTTTACTATCAATTAGTAATACGAGAAAATAAATAGAATCAAGAGTAAATCGTTCTTTTACTACTCAAGTAATTTGATTGTACTATTGTAAATAAATCTCAAATAGTAAAATTTAACTAAAAACATAAAATTACATTTTTTTTGTTATTTTACCACAAAAAAAAACTATAACCAATAGATTATTTCTGGAATATAAATATCATAACATGAAATACATATGTTCAGACAGTTCTATATCCACTGAGTATCGCTGACGAGCCGCCCGCGTGTAGGGCTCCTTACGTAACACAATAGTTCGTCGACAGAAGCCCCGCGGTGTCACCCGACACGCAAGAATGTAGACATGGCTTGTGTTTCTTTGATTTTATGTTTTATCAATTGTCTGGTTTGTGAATGTCTTCATTTTAATGTGAACTGAGTTTTACAAAATTGTCTATTTACTCTACTTAATCTGTGTAGTTGAGTTTCAGAGGTTTAGAGCCGATTTTCAGGAATAGCTTAAGAAAATAATATAGCTATATCTATTTGAATAGTTTTACAATGTAAGGAGTAAGGTAGAGAGATGAGAGCATCCAGCATCTCTTACGCACGTAAGGCAGAATAAAAGCTATACTTCCACAATTCTCTAAAAGGGAGTATTGACAATATGTAACAGTGGAGAGTTACACATAAACTTAGTAATTATTATGTATATATGTTTTCGTAAACCATTTTAGAAGGATCTCAATCATAAATCACAAAAATAATAAGAGAGAGAGAAATATTGATAAGACTATATTTTATAAGACGATAAACAGACAGCTTTCGATTTTCTTACACAAATTTGGACACACGAAATGTAGAACAAGAGTACTTGAATACATAGTATAAAAGGTTTATAGAAATAGTAGATTAAATACAGAGATTCGGTGAATAGTTTCCTGTGCAGAACTGTGAGGCGAGAGAGTGGAGGAGAAGGACACCTGAACGGTTATTGTGACAGACACTGTCTTGTTAGTAGAGTATGTTCTTATAGAAGTTATTCGTAAATATCTCGAGTAGATACTCTTATTTAAATAGTTTAAATAGTAAATTAATTGTAAATTTAGTGATGTCGTCTCAAACAAAACTGTTGCCAAAACCACTATATTTATTAAAATTCGGTAGATAGCTGATCTCAATAGCTTCTTCTTTCCGCGGTATTAATCTTTTCTCTAGCTAATATGGATACTGTCAAAATGATCTAGATTCTAAGATGTTATGTGATGGCTGAGCCATTCTTGACCAAACTTTAATACTACGAATATTTTCCGCGATTATTATATTGACGTTTCATCGAATTTCAATACATTTGTATCGCAATTACAAGAAATCCTATATATTAAGATTCTAAGAGTTAAAATATCATAAATTTGTTTTATATTTTCCACATCCAATGAAACAATAATTGAGAACATTTGTGATAATTTTGTATGTTTTAATTATATTGATATACAGAGCTCTATATCCAGTACTCTATTAAAAATCTTGATTATAAAGTATATATCTATACTAATAGTAAATCTGAAAAGTTTGTTTGTTTAAACGCGTTAATCTTTGAAAATACTTGATGGATCTGAAAAATCTTTCTGATTATGACAAGTAGGTTCATGAGGAAAACTATAGTCTATCTAGTATTGCGCTACTGGTCTTATTTATATTTATAGCAAATAAAATCATTCGTACGCGAGTGGAACCGCGAGTAAAAGCTAGTTATTGTATAAATGTACAGATAATTTTGGGTGAGATGTAAAAATACAAAAATAACATAGTTTAATAAATTTATTCAAAAAATATTTTCAATAATTAAATTTTAAAAATCTTTAGAAATCTTTTCATTAAAGAAAAATCATAAAAATCGGTACACTTGTGTAGTTTATAAGATATCACATTTCGACAGACATATAAGTACATATACTTTGTTTCATAGCATATATGTGATAAATCAACTCGATCATAACTTTATTAATTATTAATTATTGATATAATTATTATTTAAAGAGGGATTTCATTAAATTGTGAATTATTGAATAATATTTATATCATTATAAATAATTACAAAATGACGTTAATACGTTTGTTTGTGTTTATAGGTTTTAGGGTCTTTGTACGACTCTAGTTTGTTCAATATTCTATGTAATATGTACTATATTTATATAAAGTATAATAAGAATGTTACACCATTTATAAATTTGTTTTAATATATATATAGTTTATTTATTTATTTTTGATTTTTAAAGTTCATAATACATAATTATTATTATATACATTTGTCTGACTGTACTTGCGTAACTACTATCGGGATTTGACTGAATAGTTTCGAACCCATTCGGGGTCCTTATAAGCTCTGAGCATGGCAAAATCACGGCGTGAACACCGTGAAAACTAGTCAGGCAAATTTCGACACTATATACATGAGTATAGCCGGATAATTATATAGATTAATAGTGTCAAGATCGCCTTTGATTAAAAAACAACGTTCCAATTATTTTCTTGTAAATTTTATAATTTGTCTTAAGTCAGTATTTATTAAAACTAACAAATAATAAACTAAAACTAAATAAAAAGAGCGACATCTTCAGTCGACTCGGTTAAAGTTCTCTTGAAATTAGCTGTTTAGAGGCCGCGGTAAATTGCGCCGTACATACGTACAGAGCTATAGCGAGCAAACTTTACTCGTACCGTAGATATTCCTCGAAAATTTATTTTTATTTTAATGTTGCAATCCTGGAGACACAAGTACCAATCTCTACCATTGCAAAAACAACTCTATTTATATTGAGATTAGACTCAAATTATTTTTTAAATTATTAAGTATAAAACCTTTTTAGACAAAACTCGACATGCCGGTTGTACGCAGCAACACTCGCAGCTGTATATAGCAACCTATTGTTCTCTCGCTTGCACACATTAGAACACCACAGTTCTCCGTCTCTCTCCATCGCTAAGCCGCTTATCTTCAGCCCGCACGCCGCTCCCCGCCCCCGGGCTGCTGCGCCTAACGAGACCTATTCTAGAATTATACGCGATATTATATTATAATTTTTACATTATTTAGATAATAAATATATATTTTAATTTAGATTAAAGTGAATAACAAATCTTAATTTCTGATTTCCCTCTTTTTAATCAAATTTCCTGCTAAAAATAAAAATATTAACCTTAAATATTTTAATAAAATCATATAAAACATAAAAAACCATACAATAACACGATATTGGTTTCATACATCAATAATAGTGCCATTATCATAAAATCTAGATAAAGTAATATCAAGAAATACGAAATATTAAAATATAACCAACCTAAAATCACAGAATAACCGCCAAGAATATATTACAGCAGTCTCGGTCCCCTATATACCAACATATAAGGTACGAGTTTCTTCGGTACGAATCAAAATGTATTTCCATAGACATTTTTTACGAAATTATCCATTGAAGAGGAGAGGTACATATAATAAGGTGGAAAAAATATAACAAATATTATATTATTGTCAACTTTTCTAGCTTTTTCCTTCTCATAAATCAAAACTAAACGAGATAAAGTTTTTTTTACTTTACAATAAATTCATTAATTTTCTGTTTAAAATATTTCTGAAGCTTTTACTTATTAAGTAAGTATATCTAAAAAACTTATTTAAAAAAATAAAAAAATGGTAATAATAAAATGAATACACTGAATAAACTTAAAGAAAATTACAATGAACTCTAATATAAAAGACAAAATGAAAAATATATGTCTTAATTAAATCAACAGGAACAATAGAAGAAAATAAAAATTTGTCACGATAAAAGAAAAACCACGACTTCTTAAACCAATACAAAATATACGAATGGTTAATTATAAATTGCAAAATTAATTTAGTAAAAATAACTACGTTCATTGTTTTACCCAAAAAAATATATTATTGAAAATTTAAAAAAAAACGTTAAATGTTAACATATTGTTCATTTCATTACTACAGGAACTTATTTTCATCAAATGAAATAACGAATTCCAAATACGTAAAAAAAATAGACAATTCCTGAACAACTCAAATGAAATATTCTAAAACAAGGAATTCCAAATTCAAATCTGGAAGATAGAAAAGTTTTTTTAAATATAACAAAACAGCAAACACCCTAATTCAAAATATAGCTGGAAGATAGAATTTTTAAAATATGATAAAACAAAGAACGCCTAAATAATTCAAAAGAATTATTCTAAGACAGCAAATTCCAAATTTAAATTTAAATTCTTCAAACCGCAAATGGCTGTAAGTGGTCATGCCAAGTGCGTATCATGTCGCGTATTTAATAAACCTGCCAGCACGCCGCCACTCACCAAAATCAAACAAATGGTCCGACTATTAAAAAACTACAAGTGGTTTCGCGCCTTGTCTATGCCATTATTAAAAATTTCAAGGACCTAATTGTATAGATTTTTGTTAGCTTTTTTTTATTTCAATTTTGGAATTAGTTTTGTACATTTTTTTTAGTTCGTTGGAAAATTTGTTGGAAAATTTTTTATCAACTCTTACGAGTATAGTTAATGAAAATAACTTCGAAAAATTTTAACATTATTTTATATTACTACTAAATAAGAAGTTAAAGTGGTCGAGATAACTCTGTTTGGTTGTTCATCCACATTGAAGAGAGAAAAGATCTCATAATTTTTTATCATTCAACATAAAAAAAAACCTTATATTTCTCGAAAAAACATTAATTTCAGCTTTCATTCCAACAAAACTTTAATTGCAGAAAAACTATTCATGGAAATAATTATGGAAATAACAAACTACATATATTCGATCAAGACTTGACGTCATAATTAGCTAATAATATTTCTGGAAATTTTCTGAAAATAATTGTTAAATAAAAAATATTAGTAAATAAAATGAAACCAAGTCGTATCAAATAACACTCGCCGCAATCGAAAACTCATAACCATCAGATGTATTAGGAAAATGAATAATAAATCCGTACCACAGACAATGGGGGCATTAGGCACCATAGACAAGAGTGATCGCAATTTACAAGGGGTGGGGGCCCTGTAACACAATCCCGTGCGTCAACTCTATTATTTATGGATTCTTTAACATGTAAGGACTTTCGTATTGAGGGGAAAATATATCGGACATTTGGCAAGGAAGTATTTCTTCTGCTTCGGTGGCCTTTGAGAGGGATTTAATTTATTTTATAAGGTTTTATGTTTTTTTTAATACAGAAAGCTAATATCTACCTACATCTTGATTTTATAAAATATCTACAGTTAGTTAATTTCAATTAATATGTACAAACAAACAACCTTGCTGCTTAGAAGTTTGAATTTATTGTGTCTACTTTTTTATTTTTTTTTGTAAATAATAAGTTTAATTGCTTGAAAAGAAACAACAATAATGTTCTTTTTTGTATTTAACAAACATAAGATAATCACAATATTTCTTAAACTCAACCTGTTTTTTTATTTATAAGCATACGACTTAAACATTCTTATCATAGTAATATTTAAAAACTAGTTGCGATTATTAAAATCTCTTTTCTTGCCTTAAAGATTGTTAAATATTATCATTTTTATGCTAGTTTAGTCTAAATCTATGGTACGATTATATTAGGATACATAATTTATGTACTTATATATATATGCTTTTCACTATTTTAATTCTATTTACTATATACAAAATTACATAATTTCATAAATACTATATTTTTATGTTTTCTTATTTACAAAGTAGTTAGACTTAAAATAGAGACAAGTTTCAGAGTAACATAAAAATTTGTTAAGAAAAAACAGTCATACAAGAAAATATTAATAAAATATAGATACTAATAAAATAAGTAGAGCGATTAAACAAATCAATTAATGTAATAATTAAAGAGTTATTTCCAATTTACAATATTCCATAATAAATTGAATCAAAAGGAAATCAAGAGACATTCTATCGTTCTGTTAACAAGAAAATATAGATCAAAGAGAGACCTCAGACAAAACTCATGCGGAAATAATGTAATAAATTTACTTTTTAGACGCGGTTAAATCTAACATGGCGATAAATTGAATTCCAACGCTTTTGGAAATAGCGTCTTTGAAAAACGAAATTCAATTTCTTATTACATAGCAATCAAGCCTACCAACCTTTAAAAGTTACAAAAAGTTTCAAAACAGCATTACATAGAACCTCATAGGCAATATTTTGGAAATTCAAATTCAATAAGTTTGAGTTTACAATAATTTCAAACTCAAATTGTACAAAAGAAATTTAAAGTATTCTAATTAAGAATTAAAAATTTTATTTTTTATTTCCTCAAGAAAATTATTTTAAATTGTTATTCAAATTGCATAAAAAAATAATTTGTTTGAAATTTAAACAAAGAAATAAAAAAAAAATTCAAATTTAGAATTAAAAATAAATTCATTTTTAAAATTCATCAAGAATATTATTTCAACATTTACATTTAGAACAGAATATAATACAAAGTGTAAGCGACATCTTTGTAATGAACAAATGACGTTTCCTTGTAAGCTAGGGAAGTGCCAATTCTGCGTTTGGTAATTTTCAAACGATTTATTTTATTAAATCTAAAATACTTTGATGTGGCCGCCATTGAGCGATTCAATTCGATTACACGGGACTCGACTTTTCAATTTGCCATCCCTTATAAAGAAACGTTGGTGTAAGCAAGGTATTAAAGATTTTCAACTATAAATAATTTAAACATACTGATGAAATACTTCCAGTTCATGTATTACAAATTTAATTTTAATTGCTTTTAATCTAATATTAATATGAAGGAAACTATTATTTATTCACGTGATTATGATTAATACCGCTGAAGCTTTTTACATGTATATACATAACATATACATAAATTATAAGCATCTAATTTGCCGCTTTTTGCTAAACTGAATTCTTTTTATATTTGCTTATTTTACAACGCTTAAAAACAAAATAAACGTTTTACATTATTTACTAATTATTATTATTATTACTAAAACTGAGATTATGTATTTTTAAGTGAAATATCTATTAAACATCTAATAAAAGATTTTCATCTTTAAATTAATAAAAAGCTTTATTATAAAATATTAATATAATATATTTGTATATTGCTAAAAATATTTTTTTCAGCCTGAAATCCCGTTATTTGTGAATGATATTCAATACACACTGCATAAAATAAAAACATTATGAATCCATTACAGATATATTAATAAGCCATACAAGAGGGCTGTCGGTGAGTCTGTCGGTGAGTGTCGGTGTGTATGTTTTCTCGCCTGAGGCCGACGATTAGCCGCCAATCCTCTTGATTTATTCGATTTTAGAGACCCGCCATTTTAGGTCACGTGTCCATTGCAAATAAGGGTTCGAGATACGGTTCCGTATATACAGAGTGATTTTATTGTTGTTTTTGTATAAATATACTATATAGGTTATTTAGATATAATTCATTTGTAAGAAAAATTGAGAACATACAAGAAACATTGAGTTCTCAGAGAGCCGAAATTCAACAAAAATTTTATTATTTGTAGCCGCCTGTAAAAATAGATTATATTACTTATTATTATTATATATTTATGAACTATCATAATAAAATGTATATAGACATATATATTATTTTTATTATAAATATAAACCCCCTCTACAATGTCTATGGAACAGGATACGGTAATTGGAGCACTCAATTTGCGCGCCACTTTCCCGCCACGCGCCATTCAATTGTCTATGCTATCTGCTCTATAATCGAATGTTTTGTCTATGCTACCCTTTTGAATAAAGAACACAATGCATTCGTATTAAGAATTCATAACTGTTGATAGATTTTAGGCTTTTATCATGATTATGTAATGGATATTTGATTATATATGAAAAATTAATTAAAATGAGCAAATTTATGTTATATGTGTGTGTGTGTGTTTGTGTAAACACTAAGATTATTAAATTTAATATATAAGTATTTGAAATTAATTAATATTAGTGAGTCTGAAACGTATTTTCAGTTTTCAGGAGAATTAATTAATATTAATAAGTCCTCTATAACATATTTTCAGTATATATTTTTACTTACAAATGAATATGAAATTTACAATTAAATATACTGTTTTAATGTAGATTTAATAATTTTATTATTTACATTGTAAATATGACTTCCATATATAATATTTATTATTACTATTTCATTATACTGTTCATAGTAACGTATATTTATTGTTTGTATATATAATTCTAATAATAGATGACATGGTTTTAATCTATACTTATATTATTAAGCTTAAAAGTTTCTTTGTTTGGTTTCACGCGTTAATCTTTAAAACTACCGAATGGATGAATATGTTAGACAGGTATATATGTATACTTAATATTTTTATAATGTGGTTTTCTTTATATAAGTTTTTTAATAAATTAAAAGAAATATATATACATAATCAGAAAAAAAATTTCAAATCCATCCACTAGTTTAGAAGATTTTAAGCAAACAAATAAACTCTTCAGCTTTATAATATTGAATTTTATTACTACTAAAATTAAGACACCCTTCTTGTCTATTTAATTAACTATTTTCTAACAATATTAATTTCAAGAGAAATGACAAAGATATTTTTTTTTTTAACGAAGCGAGCGGAGCGAGCGAAGTTCTCTATGAGAGTTTTCAACATCCTTTGTGCAAGCATCAATCAAAAACGGTATATCGGAAAATTTCCAGATTTTGCACACTAGAGACATCAGTCTGAAGGTAGTTTAAAAATAAACAAATTTCAAAAACAAAAATACAATTAAAGTAACAAAGTGTTTCGTCTTGAAAAATAGTTGAGGACAGAATGCGTCGACGTTTTGTAAATGCAACTTCGGTGCTGTTTGCACCTCGGTTTGCTCAATATGATAACAATACTGAGATTTTGCGAGCGCAGCAAGTCAAAATTGAGGTCTGGTTCGCGCTCATAATAATGCCATCAAGAATCCTTCGGTAAGTCACTGCAGCTGGAACTTCTGGAAAAGTTGGAAAGTAGCGGGTTCCATTGGCTACTCTCCATGTAAATATATATTATATTGTTCCCCGTCTGTTAATTCGAGAGAAAATATTCTATTTTAAATCATTTTAGTAATCGAATAACTTTCTGTATATTTATTCTACATTTTAAGTACTTGTATATTTCATATTTATTTATTTATACTTTATTGCAAAACCAAAACAGAAATGATAACTATGGGTGGACTTAATACGTGATGGCATTATCTGCCAGTCAACCCGTGGTGCTGATGAGAAGGTGGAGTAGGTAATTTAAAAAAAATGTGTACATTAAAGTTATAAGAATAACTTAATAACTTTTATTATTTATACATATAAATAAACTGTCTGTAACGAACAGATCTATAGACAAATATTTATTAAATGTATCACAAATATTGAAAAGAACTGAAAAAATCAATCCTTGGATTAAAGAAGTCCTACATTTTTTGTGTTATTTGTTGCTTTTTTACTCTATCTTACCTTTTCTTGATCGCCAGATGTTCACAAAATACTGTTTAATTGGGATTCTTTTTATGAGGACATTGTCAAAAAATATTATATATGTTATACGAGAATCGCCTTTAAATACATCAATATAGATACGATATTCATGTAAATATATTAACAATTGGGTAACTAATCTGTGTGCAAAAAAATTGTAGCCAATTTGCTTCTGGTATGAAAGGGTATCTCTCGCGCCACTAGACTGGAGGCTGGCGGGTTACGTTTTTACTCATCATACAATTTCCTCCCAATAACACAAAGACAAGTCAAATGTTTTATATGTCAAATGTTTCTAACAGTATCAATTCAATAGGAAACGCATCCGTTTAAAAAACCTTTCCTTTTAAACGAAATAAAAAAATCTTTAAACTAGAAGCCCGCGTCCAATCCAATTATAATACGAGATAAATTATAAATAATCCACAAAAGTGACCTTCCTGGCAGGAAATAAAAAAAAACCCATAACCCCATAACTCACAATTAAAAACGGCTACTGGTCATGACTACATAATAAATATCTTCACTAAAAGGGCAGGATACCGGCGCAAGGACGAGACAAAAAAAAAGTTTATGGTTTTCGCCGCCAACGCTCGTTTAAATTTAGAATCGAGCAATGGCCGCCGTGTACCTGTCATTTACATATATTAATTAAACTTTGTCTTATATAAAAATCAGTATTTCATCATCATCATCAACCCAAGGATATCCACTGAAAATAGGCAGACCTTCGACCTCACGAGAGACGAATAAATGGCGGCCTGCATCAATACTTAATATATTAAAATTAATAATTTAGAATATATATTATATATCGTTACAAATAACAAACAAATACACCTGCATACAAAAACCTTCACAAACGGAACTGCGTTCTTTGTTCGGACAAAGGACATTCTAGAAGCGATTCCACACGTTCCCACGTTTTTAATATTAGATAGTTCGCGACATTCATAATACAATATACTAGGAGCGCGAATCAGACCTCAATTTTGACTCCTTGCACTCGCAAAATCTCGATAGGTATGTGTTATCAGTCTGCAAAATTTGTAAATTTTCGGATATACCGTTTTTGATGGATGCTTGCACAAAGGAAGCACAAAAGTCTCTCATAGACATCTTCGCTCAATTATTTTTTTTTTATTAATTTGTTTATTTATGTACCAATAAATTAGATCAGAAACATATACAAATAGTGTACAAAGATTTAACTTATATCTTTAAGAGATCTTTACCAGTTACTTTTCGGTGAAACAGTTTTATAAATACATAGATTAAATGTGTGGTACTTTAGCAAAAAGAAAAAATAAAAATTAAATTAAAGAAAAGAAAAGAAGTAAAAAACAGGAAAATTTTGTAAAACATATTTTAAACAATATTAACCATAAACTTACAATTAATATTAATTATATATTTTAATAATATTATATGTGAATATAAATAATAAGTAATGGAAGCGGTGGAGCTAGTGCTAGTAATGATGGAATTGGTTTTATTAAAATATATATATATAATATAAGTTAATATTAAATATAAATATCGGAATATCAAGAACTATTCGGGCCGCGATTCCGCCATGTTGAGAGCTCATGAATAAGAACCCCGAATGGGTTTGAAACTAGTCGGATAAATTCCGATAATAATAACGTGTGTACAGCCGGAAGTAATAGTAATTATATATAATAGTAAATATTTATAATCATCACAAAAAAATATACTTAAATCAATGTGATGACATTAACTGTCTGGTTAAGAAAAATGTTATTTTCTTATTAATAAAATTCATATCACTTGCGCTAAAATCATCGAAATTTGTTGTAGATATAGTATATAGCATATTTTTTAACATTTTACACCAAAAATTACTATTTATTTTCTAAATTTTTTATAAAACAAAATAAGTAAGAGATATTTTCATTTTCTTTACCTTCAATTGTGATAATTTTTTGCAGATATTACACGCGTCGATGTGTACCCAAACCACCCCCAACCTCCATTGCACAATTAGGTTTTAAGAAATTGTGAACACGCAGATTTTAGTTAAAAAAAAAAAAAAATTTGCTTGAAAAATGAGTAAGCTCTAAGTTACGTGATACGAATTGATACCAAGATATCAATGCGTAATGAGGTAGCGTGAAAATGAAGAAGATATAGGCTTGTATGTAAGCAAATTAAGTTAAGATATTAAAAATAATCGTATTTTGAAATTATAGTTGATTAAGTTTCATTGTTAGTATTTCTTTATTATAAAATGGTCTGTAAAACTAAAACCAAAAAAATATCAACCTTTACTTGAAATTTATGGAAAAAAAATATTTTTAATATTATTATGACAAATAGTTTTAGTGAAAGGTATATTGATAATAAACCAAATTTTCAAAGTTTCAAAAAGAGACTTCTACTCCTGTAATGGCTTGTTTGCGGGAAATAAGGATTCATATATTCAAGGTCCACGCAAGCGAGGTTAGACTCGCGACGCAGCGCGCGCGAAACAAAGACGTTCTATATGTTAACTCTATGGGAGACATTTTATCAATTATCTCGAAAACTACAATTACGATTCGGCTGATTTTCAATCCAAAACAAGTTTTGCTCATTATGCGCAAAATTTCGTGCGTGTAGCTCGTAAATTGAAAGAGGAGTAAGGTAACAAAGAGTTAAAAATTTGAGTAGAAAAGAGCTTCGCTTCGCTCAGCTCAATAAAACTATTACCAACGTACTAATAAAACCATTTACACCCAGAACATATTCTCTATTTTATCACTTTCACACCTTTGTCATAAATCGTGAGTGAGAAAGTGACAAAACAGATTATTACATATACTTGTTATAATATATAAGTAATGATTACCTTTACTAAACTCTGTCAATCGAACAAAGAATATATACGCAAAGCGCGTATCCGTGTTTATATTTGAGTGATCTTTTTTAAAAGTCTTCTATACGTATTGAGTAATCGGTCGTCCTACCTACCTCCCTACCTAGACAGGTAGATACCTACTCAAGTCTTCCATACTACTTGTAGGCAGTCGACGTGTCTCGCTTTTTCTCTTGTATAGAGTATTGTAGTATAGTAGATGTCAGACCTGCTATGATGTTATTCATATTAAGACATCTGTCACCGTCGTCTCAAGGTATTAATCCGGGTATTTTATATTAAAACTTTTTTTTTTATTTGTTGGAAAATCCCGTTACCACGGCCAAGAAGGTGATGACCGGAGGGTTATGTAGAACTACCCAGCAGCATAGAGAGCTGCCATTTTTAAGGCTACCCACTAAAAACCAAGAGTTGCCCTTATTATCTTATTGGGACACCACAGGATTGTTACATTCAACATGACAGAAGATCAAGTGGATCAGCTTAAACCTACACTAATTTTATAAAACTGAAGAGTTTGTTTGCTTCTTTGGTTGGATAGGCTGATCTTCAAAACTAGCTAATTTGAAAAATTTGTTCTGATTATGATAGAAACGTTCATGAGGAAAGCTATAGGCTATATAGCATTATGATACTCTTAATTATATATATAGCAAATAAAATAATTCGTCCGCGGATGCAAACGCGAGTAACAACTAGTATTAATTATGTCGTTTCGTCGTCAGACATATTTTTCTCCATGCAGCTTTGAAACAATGCAATCAGGCTCTGACGATAAGAATATCTTTTCTTAAATAAATATATATTTCATGCAAAGGAGAGCTCTCTTCGTGTAACATTCATTAGATTCAGATGGTAGAGTCATGTCAATTAAAGATCTGCTTACGTAGAACACCATCATCACACAGGAGATCGGATACCTGTTCCTGAAAGATGGATATGAATTATAAGTAAACATATACTAACGAGGGTTTAGACTAGCTTGGTTAAGATCTTATTATTATAGCATAGTATAGTTATATATAATTGACTAAAATAAAAAAAAATCAAAAACTATATCTATACGTATCTACAATAATATATTAAATGCATCTATAAAAATTAGTTTAACACAAGCCACAGTTATTTATTTTTTATTTGTAAATAAAACTAAACTGCATGAGTATGTAGAAAATAAAAAACGTTTAAAAATAATCAATTCAATTCACAATAAATATATATGTTCTATACTCAACGATTATAGTTATTAAATATCATTGCATAATGCTTATGAGTAATAAAAAATATAATATAAGTTTAATAAAAAAATTTGCACTTGTCAATAAAAAAAATGCATCGTTAACACGCAATTGAACATCATCGATCGAACGCTCGTAATTATGTATGTCACAAGTCTACAAAAAATATATAAAGAATATTCTAAAAAGCCCATATCCCACGACGATGGGGACATTAAAAAAAAAGAAATAATAATCCATATCCCTCGAGGATTACACGACAAACGCATTTTAGACCTGGCCACACTGAATCATAATTAAAAAAAGTTCATGGTCATGAAATAAATTTAAAAAAATTAAAAAAAAAGAACTCCCACATCTATTATAGTTCAAGAAAGATTCTAAATTCAAAAGGTGTGATTGGAAATGTCAATGTCATTGCAAGTGCCACCTGTAGTGATACAAAGTATATCAATGATGTGTAATTTTATAGCCACTTGGGACTTGCTGTTTGATGCGGGTGGACGTGTCGTTAGGTCGCTTAGAATCAAAGTTCGATATAATAAAAACAATTTAGGTAATTAACCTTAGCAATTTAAGCTTATATATTAATATATCCTTGAATCATGAATATATTATTCAAAATAAATACATTTTTTATACACAGCTATTTTATAACTAAAAGTTTTATATATAAAGATTATCTGCATACCAGGTCTCCTATTACATTTTTAAAAGTAAAGAAATACGATGCACTAAGAGCACGTTTAAAAGGATTATTCCAATGGCCATGACACTCGAGGTATTAAAAAAAACAAAAATAATTGTTGGGAGGATTAGCTGCCAGTGTCAAAGTGTTAAATATCGAACACACGGCGTCTAATTTGACGTCTCTGGCCGAAAACCTTGTGCTCATTTAAAAAAAAAATTTGACAAGTGTCTTATTTCTCTTTGGTTTGACGTTTCGATTTGAAATTAGTTGTTGGATGACAGGATGGCTTAGCGTGTGATTCTGTTTTTCAACGAAAATAACGATTAAAATATCGCCATTAGATATTACCTGTTAAGAGATTAGTCTCGTCTGAGAAGAGTATTATGAAAAAACGTAATTTCAGCCACCCACCACATATTATGTATTAGTTTGTAACTTTGTTCATAACCGACTGGTATTCAGACTTATACATATTTTATAACAATATAGATAAATAAATAAAAAAATTCTATAAATAAAACTTTTTTATTACCTAATATATGTACATTCATATATAAAAATAACGAAAAACTCATTGAATTATGTTCAGAAATTTTCTTCAAAACTTAACCAATTTCAATTCAATAAATTACTAATAATTTAGTATAGATTCAATAATTAATTAATAAAACCGGTATAAACCGGTTCTTATTAATAGTATTAAAAGAAAGCCATACCGTACCTAGACCTAGCGTAATCCACTTAATGCCTAGGTTTGCTAAACACTACCTTAGCGACTTATGTAATGCGATTGATACTTCACTATTTATTCAATACTTAATAGTTTTTATTGGTTAAGTGACGTCATATATCAGAAAAATTATGAGAAAATGGCTTAAAGTTAATACAATAATAAAGCTTATAAGAATCATATAAAATCAAACCAAACATTATTGAGCGAAGTGAACGGATCGAGGGAAGCTCTCTATGAGAGGTTTTTCTGCATTCTTTGTGCAAACATCAATCAAAAACGGTATATCCGCAAATTTACAAATTTTGCACAATGATAGACATCAAAAAAAAATTTTCAAAAATTCAAAATCGTTGAGGAATAATCACGGAAAAACTTAAATCCCATAGACTTCTATGGGAAACATTTTTCTTTAAAAATTTAGCTTAAAAAAATGTAAATGCAACTTCGGTTCTGTTGTCACCTCGCTTCGCTCAATATGCTGACATATACCAAGATTTTAAAAGCGTAGCGAGACAAAATTGAAGTCTGGTTCGCGCTCCTAGTAGACAAACTTTAGTTTTAGACTTGTAAGTGACGTCATATGTATCAAGACATTATTAAGAAAGTGACTAAAAACTTAATATTTAATATATTATAAAGGTCATAAGAATCATATAACATCAAACCAAACATTAGGAAGCCACAAAAACTTATCACCTATCAAACTCACAAACGCACAGTCACGCACAAACAAACAAATTCCTATATCGATCGAGATATAGACAATCTTGTCCACAAACAATGCTATTATTCTTAAAAAAAGATAAATACGGCTGCCATTCGATGTTTGAAATTAGAAAAAATAAAACGTCCACCATAGACACCGCGACGCGTTCGATTTTTGAATTGAAAGTAGAGCATTTCAGGGTTGTTTGTTTTGTAATAATATATGTTTATCAACAATATAAAGTTACCCGGTAATGCTTCTGAGAAAAGTATAGTTTAGAACAAGGATAATATACCGTTATTATATATTAACTCTATATTTTTACAAACATACAAAAATGAATTTAAGAAGAAGTCGTCTTGAATTTTTTATTTATAATTATAGTTAACATCAGTATCGAAAAAAAAATTATAAGAGCCATAGAGACAAATAGCTGAAAATGTAATATTTTAAATTATAAGAAAATTAAAGGTAAAAACTAGACATTAATAAAATTTATTTTTAAATATAAAACCTCAATAGTGTAAACCCTAGCCCTAGACACGGATGTGACGTGTCACAAAAAGGCGCGCATAAAATATTTTGATATTTGACAACTGTCATGGAGGCTTTGATCAATATCTATTTATTTACAGACGCTTAGTGATTCACTAGGAATTGAATTGTTCGTACAAAGTTATTATTAGTCATTCTATTTAATAAACAATACAAAAATATTTATATATTATTATAAATTTATAAAAAAAGTTTTGCAATTCTCATACTACAGTAATATATACTTCATACTTCAGAAAGCATAACAAGAGTGAAAGAGACCAACAACTAGAGAAAGAGATGAAAATAGAGTGATAAGAGGAGTAAGATAATTGTAAGGTTTATTATATTTATATTTTAACAAAACTCAAAACAATATGTTTTGAAAGAAAAATTAAATTACATATACATATTACATATTACAGTTTCCATGATTTTACCTTCAACAAAAAACACGAGAGGCTATGGTAACTAAAATATGAAAAAACAATATTAAACCCATTTGTTGTATCGCCGCTCTTCGATAGCACACCTCTCGATGCCTCGCCAAGTATCAAAGTACTGGGACTCGACATTTCGAGCGACTGTCAGTTTCGTGGTCACTTGGAGAGCAAGGCCAAGTTGGCCTCGATGAAATTGGGTGTGATCAATAGAGCGAGACAGTATTTCAATCCTGGCCATAGACTTGCGCTTTATAAGGCGGCTCTCATCTCTGGTCCGGATCACCCCAATATCAGCTTCTACCTTTTGACCGCGTACAACGGAGAGCCGTACGGATTGTCGGGGACCCGGTGCTCTGTCAACGGCTGGACTCTTTGGCATTGCGTAGAGACGTGGCTTCTTTGTGCGTCTTCTATCGCATTTACAACGGGGAGTGTTCCGAAGAGCTATTTGATCTGATGCCTGCCGCCGAATTCCATCACCGCACAGCACGTCACCGCCTGCATTTCCATCCACACCACCTGGATGCGTGGCGATCTTCTACTGTGCGGTTTTCAAGGACTTTTCTTCCACGTACCACTAAGATGTGGAATGAACTTCCTTCGGCGGTGTTTCCAGATCGATACGACATGGGTACCTTCAAAAAAGGCGTCTATTCATATCTCCTAGGCCGGCAACGCGCTTGTGAGTCTTCGGATGTTGCAAGAGTTCATGGGCGGCGGTGATCACATTTTATCAGTGACCCGCATGCTCGTTTGCCCTCCTTTTCCATAAAAAAAAAAAAAAAAAAAAAAAAAAAATTAAGGCACACACACATTGTGGCAAGATTTCTAGACGCTAGGTGGCGTTAAAAATAAAACAATAGAGACTTAATTCGATTATTTATCTTATGTGTTTGAAAACTAAACTCAAATATATGAAAAGTTTTTACTGAAATTATATAAGTCGCATTTGACTATAATTTTTCCTGAAAACTTAATATTTGATTTCAGTCATAGTACTCCAGATGATATGCTTGTTTCTTTGACGTTATACTTTCTTGTTTCAAAAAAGAAAATCTGCTTTTTCTTTTAGTGTCAGAGTACGTATAAAATAAGTGTCTAAGTAAAAATTAAAACTTTAACTGAGCTCATCTTCCCAAAAGCCTGACTGTGATAATAAAAGCTCCTTACGTTTAACACAATACACACTGTAAAATAATATGAATTAAAAGTTTTATTTCATTTATTACTCTTGTAATAATTTTATGTAGTTATACTAGTTTATGGGGACCTCGTACCAGTGTCCTCTGGCCGTCCTCATGCCGTCCCATATTCAAATGTATCCAAAGTTACACCTTATATAGTCTAGATCAGCCATACTCTGTGTTTCGCGGAACCCTAGGGCTCCATGATGCACCTGTAGGGGTTCCGCAAGATTTAGGAAAAAAATCAGAACACCCCTCTCTGTTAGACAGTTAGACAGACAGAATGTACTCACCTCGAACAATTTGACTATGCCTTATTATATTTTAAAAACAATTTCATACCATTAGATATTATTTTTCAGTAACTTATACTCATTTGGTAATCATTTGGTAATAAAAATATAAAGGAATAGGAAACAAAGGGAAACAAGAGGAAAAAATCCTCAGTTATTTTCTCGCTTATTTCTTCATCCTAAAGTAACAAAAGAAAATCGTAAATTAAATAGAATAGCAATATTTAGTTAATATAAATTAAAAAATTTGTTCCCAAAAACAATAATATATAATACATTACACATTGCAACTCGGCTAAGGCTATACATTAAGAGATCTCATTAAAGAACTTTAAAAATAGTGCTGTGCATTGCCATCCTGATCTACAGAGTGCTTTTATATCGATAAATAATTATATCCGATTTTAAGTATATTTTAATAAAATGGTAACCACGATTCCACGATTTTTATTATTACTATCAAATAATTAACTATATGTTATCATGAGAAACAAATAATGCATGTCCTTTTTTATTATATACTTAGTTATATAAGTTTAAAATATTATTTTATTTAATTATATACAATTTATTCTGAACGGAATAATGACAATCATTAAATTTTTTATAATAAATATATTTTAAAAATATTAAAGTATCACGCTGTGATGTGTCGTTTGTTTGTATGGCTTCTGGTGCGGCTTCGTCTACTATCGATCGAGGTGATCCAGTGACAAATTTGTCTACGCTTAACTTAATTACTACAGCCATATCAACGTTTTTGCACAAATTTATTTTTTGTGTTTTGTATTGATAGCGCAGGTCTTATATATAAAAACTATTTGCTTCGTGTTGCCATATAACTAAAATTGTCATACTTCTATTATATGTTCAATGATAAACAAATATAATTTCCCTACACTATTACACCAGAATACTTTCAATGAGATACATTATAAATAATAGATAACTACTGTATAATATAACTTATATATCAATTTTATCGTTGCTTTATGGAAAAATAAATAGTAAACACTTTTTTTCAATTATGAAGTTTCATAGTAGTAGTAGTAGTTATACTTAGTATAGTAGTTATACTTACACTTAGTAGTTACTAGCAAACATGTTTTTACTCAAATACCAATTTAACATATATTTTATTAATAAAAAAATTTAATTATGATAAATTATTCTAAATACATAAAGTCATATTTAGTAACGTAATAATTTTGATTGACATTTCACATTATAACGATATCTACACTATTATTATTCGATACTACTGGTGCCATCTGATTTACATTTATACAATATCTATTTCAAAGTATGTGAGTAAGCTCACTACTTAACTTCATAGCTGCTGCCATCTAGTTATAATAATATGAGGTGGAATAATATTCTAAGATAATTGATATATCTAACATGTTAAAGGTCTCAAAATATATATATATATAGTTACTAAAACTAATATTTTTTTTATCTTAATAAAATATAAATACATATTTCATTGCAATAATATTTGTTCCTTACAAATTGCAACACTGGAGAATGGTCTTGTAAGTTAGATTTTAGACATGGCGCGCCTTAACAAGATCCCGCAAGTGCTAAATCTTTCATTTTATTTCTGTTTATTATTATGTTGTTTTACAAAATTAGCAAGTGCAAATGTCGAATTAAATGAAGATAATTGGAGACAAATTCTCGATGGAGAGTGGATGGTTGAATTGTAAGTATATTACCGGTGCCCGGCCACTTTTCAGAACGTGTCAACTATGTTCTATTAAAATCTTTTTCATCATTTTAGCTTTTATTTTTCACCATTATTTTTCATTTTTCGTTCGCAAAAGCCGTTATAAAACAATTATAATATATTGTTTTCATAGTGATATAATAGCTTTTACTTTGTTATTGTCATACTAGGCTTAGGTTCAATAAACTATGGCGAGGTCGATAGGGACTAGAAGGAACCGTTTTTTTTTGTGACGCATGCTCTTTTGTCCACATTTCCTCACTTTTTTTACTATTATGTTAGTACTAAGTTTTCTAATCGTTATCCAAGGTCAAAATCGTGACTCAATATTTTTCAGTTCAATATAGTTTTCAGTTATGTATTTTTTCATATTCTAATAATAACTATAGTAATTGAACCATAACTTTAGAATGTAAAACAAGTCTTCCAAAAACTTTTATAGAAAGTGGTGATTACCCTTACTCCATTACTAAAGACTTCTCTCTGTTTCATAAAAACCTATTAGATTTTTTGTCCAAAATGAACAAAATAAATATTGTTTACAACAAGAGATATCATTCTGAATTCAGATAATTGTAATTGGCTATTTGCAAAAACGTGAATTCGACTAATCTTTTTACTGCATTTTAATATTTTTTCTGGTTCAAAGGATTCAATCTTTTGTTTTTTATTATCACACAAGTGAGTTGAGTTACAGCAAATAGCTAAACTGCATGCTTAAAGTAAGACACAAAGTAGCAACAAAATTCTTAATCCTGTTACATTATATGATAATCTCTAATCATTTGACTTTACTGCAATCTGATGTCATTGTTATTGTATACTGTTACAATACTTAGAACTAAGTTATTTCTTACTTTTTTTTTTTTTTTTTTCCGTTGGAAAAACCCGTTACGGGTACCCCGTCGGCCCATGGGGGTGACGGCCGGGGGGTGATGTGGGACTACCCGGCAGCATAGAGGATGCTGCCATTTTTAAGGCTACCCACTAAAAAACCAACGGTTGCCCTCTGCGCCGTAATGGGACGTCACGGGATCGCGTTAGCACACACCGTGACGCCCCGGCGAGACCCCCCAAGTGAGGGTGCCCCGAGCAACGTAGAGCACCCTCTCATCGTAGGCCTATGTTAGGTAAGGGGGGTCACCCTCCCCCCTCACCAGGCCTACAACTGGGGAAGGAAGCGACGGGCGTATTCCCGCCTCCTTCTACCCAGTCTCCCCCTACGGCAGTTATTTCTTACTGGTTGATGTTATATAAAAATATAAGATCTAATAATATTAGTATTTTAGTTTAATAAAAGTATTTTAATAACATCTACAAGCAGTGCATCATTTAAAACTTACTCACAGATCTTTTACAATATTCAAGGCTATATAAAATGAACCAATTATCGCCTGTCTGAGGTCATAACTGATAATAGCTAGGATTTGAAAATAACTTATGTTGATGATATTACTATTTTGTAACAGAAACATTTCCATATTACATCATTTCAATATTGTGAAAACTATTCTTGTGGAATATATCTTTGAGTCTTGTATTAGTGTGCTAACAGCAGCTTCTATTTTACTTTCAAAGTTAATTGGGTGAAGTTCTCTATGAGAGAATCTTCTGCATCTTTTGTGCAAGCATTAATGAAAAACGGTATATTTGAATATTCTCAAATCTTCCACACTGATAGACATAAATCTGGTCATGGTTTTAAAAGTAAATTTCACAAAAAAAAAAAAAAAAGCAAAAATGTAATTAGACACAAATTCAAATTCAAAATATCTTTATTCAAATAGGCATTTACACGCACTTTTGAATCGTCAATTATTACATTATAAAAATGTCAGTAGTCAGTCCGTCCTTAAGCTACCACCAGCTCGGAATGCTGTTCTGTTGAGAAGAGCTGGCCAGAAACTCAATAAATACATAACTGAAAACTCTAAATACATAACTGAAAACTTAATATTTTTTGCTTCTTTTTATCTTGAAAAATAGTTGAGGTCTGGTTTGCGCTCCTAGTATTGTCTGTGGGATGTTGATGTTAAGTTTTTATACACAATCATTTGTAGAACAGTTTCTTTGTACTAAATTCCTTGTAAATTTTCTTTATCTG
Organism: Mechanitis mazaeus; assembly: GCA_959347395.1. NCBI lineage: Eukaryota > Metazoa > Arthropoda > Insecta > Lepidoptera > Nymphalidae > Mechanitis > Mechanitis mazaeus. Next base: position 15,691,661 of record OY365743.1, read on the forward strand.
TGGATAGGTTAGTAGTTCTTTGTAGATACAATTAACCATATTTAATTTATCGTTTTCTATATGTAAATGGTATACATATTAATATATTCTTAAACTTTTACATGGGTGTAATTATGCAATGAAAATGATCTTGACCCAAAAAATAAAATATTAATGTTTATTTCATTAAATATAATTATATCATTTATTATATTTATCAGTGGATTGACTGTTGTAAGTGAATTCATTAGATATCTTACTATTTTTGCTTAACAAAAATGAGTCATTTTGGTGGTGTTGTTCTCACTATATATGGTGGCATAAATAGCAATTAATTTTACAAATATATATATAAAACATTAACTTTTCTGATTGGTAATGGAAATAGCCTTCAGAACTGCCTTAAGCTTAAGTCGTCATCTAGCCTTTAACATTTCTCTTCACCTGTTCTTTAAAAACACCTTTAACCACTCATTCCGAGTCCGTTACTGAGTAACCGTGAACATTTGTGGTTACAATTTTGAATGCCATTTTAAAACATTAAAATAGTCTCGAAGGATATCGTACACGTACTAATACATGAGTCCTGTCCGCTCCCCCCAGCTACGCGCCGTGGTGCCCCGCGTGTGGCGCGCTGGCGCCAGCGTGGCGCGAGCTGTCGTCGTCGTGTCGCTCGCGCGGGCTGCAGGCGCGCGCTGCCGCCGTCGACGTCACAGCCTCGCCTGGACTGAGCGGACGGTTCGTGGTCACGGCGCTGCCCACCATTTACCAGTGAGGACTCTCTTCGTATAGGATTTGTTCGTGTATTTCCATATACTTTATTCTATTTTTTAATTGCAGCGTTAAGGACGGCGAGTTTCGGCAGTACAAAGGCCCCCGGGATTCGGGCTCCATGCTGGACTATGTCGAGAAGGCGCGTTGGCGGCAGACAGAGCCCGAGCCCTCCTGGAGAGCGCCTCATTCGCTGCAGATGGGACTCGTTTCTTACTTCTTTAAGCTCAGTCAGGGTTTACGGGTAGGACTATCCGAGAAAAGCTTTTATTGAAATTTGCTTTCTTGACTTCGTTATTTCTTTTAAATATTCTGATACATTTTTCATCTTCTAAATTGTTAATCTCACGTGTATCTAAAACCTTAACCTCTATTCTTAGGGAGTACACAACACGTTGATGGAGACCTACGGGCTTCCCACCTGGGGCTCTTACCTCATATTCGCGGTCGCCACTATCTTCATCGGAGCTCTGCTGGGACTGGTATATAAAAAATATTGTCGGAATTTCGGAATTATGTTTGTAACCCCCTCTATGTCCGAGCCTTAGTCAACTTTTACATTTGATAGAGTCTTACGATAGTTATATTTTCTGGCATAAAATACTTAATACAGAATAAAGTACAAAGTCATCAGTAAAACAAACATAATATAACATTATATTTATATATGCAGATATTGGTGTGCGTTATTGATCTCCTGTACCCCCCGCGAAAGTTCGACAAAGTTCTAATCAGCGAACAGGAGGTGGAGCGACGACGGGAGCTGGAGAGAAAGGCCTCAGAGGCGGATCAGGTATGTTCAAGACTGTACTGATACAGGAGGAATGACAACCGCTGACGGCACTCTCATTACAGGAGCTGATCAACGACGACATTGTGGATGACGCGGATGACGCTGAGCAAAATTCGCCGCCAGACGTGAGTACGGGCTGGTGCTTTGACATCACGGTGACTTTGTTTGTGTCACAGTGTAGGTGTCATGTGTGTGTGTGTGTGTTGCAGACGTCGGAGGAGGAGCGCGAGCCAGGCGCCGCCGGGGACGAGCGCGATGGAGCGGAGGTGCGCCGCAGACGGACGAGACGGGCCGATTAGAGGCACTCACTATGGGAGAGACACACACACATACACACCAACAGAAAGATGGACACAGGAGAGACACAAAACACTGAGAGAGTGACACATACACACATTTATTTACACACAAAATTGCTTTCATTTTCCTAAACCTAGATAATACGTGTCTTGAGCGGGTTGTTTTCCTTGGAAAACATCTTTTAATTTTCTTTTATTAATATTTTTTATGTAAAATAAAGAAAATACTTAAATAATATAGGTATATTTATAAAAACAAATTAATTTATTTAAACAAAATTATTATTATTACTCCGCTTCAGACACTAATGCTAATGGTTTATATTGTGCAATACACAATTTGTATTTCTCTATCAATTAGTACTAGATACTGAAAACGCTAACAACTAGGCGTAATTTTTTAGACCTCTGCATCTAAGATTTTAATGCAACTAATAATAAAATAACGTAAAAATATATCTGGTCAGGTGGAGCTCGCACCGTCTGTCCAGGTTCTGAATTGTTATATGTACTCAGACTTAAAAAAACTAAATTAAGTAAGTAACTATACGCTAACTATAGTCGAAGTCGTCTTTGACACTCGTCTCGCTCTTATATAGAAAAGTATTTTAGCACTTAATTATATTATAGCTCGTTTCTTTGCAGTCTAAGAAAACAAGTCAGAACTCGACGTAATTTTGATACTTTGTAACATTCCTTTTGTAGTAATTATAACAATACTCAAACATGTTACTGCGTATGTTAAAAGACGGTCTACGATTCTACTGGTCTACTGTGAGCGGACAGCAAGTATTGAGATATGTTTGTATCTTTGTGTAATAATTATTATGTTTTGTGAGAAATGTGTTTATAATCTTGATACTTGCTGTCGTGTTGTTGACAAAATTACCTTGTACAAAGAATATTTATCGCTCGTCCAAGTACTGGTAATATTTTAAACTTATTTGCAAGTCTGATAAATAGAGACTGTTCGATGTTTGATTTGTGATCAGTACTTTTTGGACGAAATTTACAGCGACTGTAATATTAACTAAATAGCTCGCTAATAAAATAAACGTGTTTAAATCAAAGCATTTCTTTTTACTTATATGTAATAAATACCTACTTGTTAAGATTAACAAAAATGCCATTGTGTTTAGTGATAACGATCGGCCTTCACGGCTGCCTACCTTGTATCTGTATCACATAACAGAAATACTTTAAGACTTTTCATCTAGAAATAACAGGCTCCACAGTTATATTGGTTGGATAGAACAAAAATAGAGCAGCTGTAAAACCCCCAGAGAACTGGCGTTCTCTTTTTACTTCAACTCTGAATATAACTTATGAAAATGAGTCTAATTGTAAGGGATGTAATTATAGAAGGAATCATTTTAAAAATCATGGAATGAAATCAGATTTCATTTTATTTTGATTTATTTAGATGGTCGAGTCAATCGTCGGCATTACTCTCATTCTGAAAATTATTTTGGTCAAGAAGCATCTTTATCTCAATATATGTAATAATACTTATATGTTACATATTTATAATACTTTCTACAAACTTTTTAAAATCTCTGCACATCCTCAAGGTTGACTGTTAGAGAATGCTATTAAGCATTAAGTCCACCCATTGTAACATATTTTTTTTTTGTTGGAACAATAAAGAATAAACAAAGTAAATAAATATGAAAATTAAAAACTATTATTCTATTATATGCTGACTGAACGGTTTGAAGGATTAAAATGTATAGCAGAAATATAAATAACATTCGTGATATAACCATATATATAATTTTAATGTCTAAACCCTAAAAAGGTAAAGAACTAAAATCTTTATAAGATTAGTCATTTGGAATGGCGTACTTTAAAAAATCCTCTAAAACTAATAATAAGTTCGTTCAAAATCAATGTTATGGAGATAAAGATTACTTTTAAACGTTAATTGAAGAAACTTGACAAAACTAATGAGAAATAAATATAACCAGTGTCGCTGCCTGCCTAATGGCAGGCAGGCTATAATAAGGAGACTCATCGTGACTTATATCGAAGAATTTAACATTTTATATAAAACCGTCTATCTTGACGAAGGCATTAGATATTATAATAATTAACTAAAAGTATATAAAATATTACTAAAAAAATTCACGATACTGTAAGATTATTCAAGAGGCACGGCAAAAAAAACATTATTCCAAAATTATTATTATTATCAAACTGAAGCAATAAATAATAAACATTTTATAGTAAATAAATAAGCCAATATTTATTAAAAGAAACCATTGACGTAAAATTACAATAAAAATAAAAAATAAGTGTACCAATGCTTCTTTCCTTAGTATTAAACTGTGTCCAGACCAAAGACATCTTTCACTTTTATACCATACTATTCGGTTCTATTTATTGTCTACCCTATAAATAATTTTGCCAAACAATACTCAAATTATATTGCTATTATTTATTATCTGAATAATAAATAACAATTCAAATCTTTCTTAAATACATCAGTCCTAAACAATTTTAATCAATAGAACTTCCCTTTATGGTATATTTTATTTTCATATATTTATCAAAGGCTACTTGACTAAATACGAGTGACGGAATGGTTTTCCAGTGGTCGCGGGTTCGAATTCGAGCTTAGCTCGTATTGATAATTTTTTATTTTATGTTGAATCTTAATTTTGTTTAACTTTTTATCTCTTTTAAATAGGAGCTTTGTCGGAGATTTTCTGATAAAATAAAGATAAATAAATAAATTTCTCGTTGAAAACAATTACAAAATTCTCCTCTAAGCCGTTTTGCCCTACTTACTATGTAGGATCAATTTTAAATGTTAAAGAGTAGTTTTAATAAGACAAAGAAGTGTTAACAAAATAACATTATAAAAATTTTAAATCAAATTAAACATGGCCTATAAGATTTAAAAATCGTATTTGGGAGATTAATACTAAACTGATAACTATGGAACGGGAAAAAAACTATGAAAAATATCCCTTTCCAACCCATTTTCCCACAAAGAGATCCCTAACGCATTTTTTTATCTTCACTGAGGGCACTGGAGCTTGTGTGACATATTTGTAACCTGGATATGATTGCGTGCCGGTTTGCTTTTCTATATAGAAAAAATCATGGTTTTTGAGGGAAGTCTGTTGTTGAGGACTTCTGGGAAACATTTACCTTTCAAGAATTTAGATGACGACCATAAAAAGTAATTTATTGTAAACAAATTTATCTTCTATCATTTTATACAGCCCAGGATCGAAAGACCAGTAAAAGTAACATTTTGAATAAAAAAAAAATGAAAAAGGTATATTTACAAATTTGTTTAATAAAGTACTTGTTGAGTTGTTCACTCTGATTGTCCCTAAACACATAGTAGAGTCCCACTAGTCGCGTCGTCTCTTGTTGTGTGGCTCGTGGTGGTCTCTCTTGCGGCCCTTGTCGGCTCGCTTGGCCTCGCTCAAGAACCGATCTAGACCGAATGGATCCGCGTCCGCCTCGGGCTGACTGCGGCTCTGCAACACACACACAGGACACACTGATCAATATATTAGAAGGGAAGGTTCATTGGGTCCAATTTAATCCATATTTTCAACACAATTTTCTATATATCATCAGAGCCAGGAATCGAACCGCCTGATGCAATGTAATATGGGAGGACTGACGGTGTGTCTGTTGTGTTCCTCGCGTGAGTCCTTCTCGAAGGGCACGGGTCCGGAGCGTGCTCCAGCGCCGCTGCCAGAGAACGACTTGTCGGCTACGAACCTGCAACAATATAACTTTTCATATACTGGGAAATAAGTTTCTTCGGTTGGATATGCTTATGGGCCATAATTGATTATTAAATAAATAAATACACAAGTTATAATTTAATTTCTAAAATGTTTCAATAGTATGCTAAGGTCTACGCGGATTAACAGATATTATCGGGATTATGTGAAGCACCTAAAGTTCTTAAAAAAATAAAAATACAAAAGTCATCCTAACAATATATAGTAGATATAATTTATATAAAGGATGATCTATCTTACAAACGTAATGGTAGTATTATTGTGGTGTATAAAACATCACAAAATTATTGATTTTTAATGTAAATTAAAGGTTGAGTTTAAATTTCTTTAAGGGTTTGAATTTACTCAGTATTAATTCACTTAATTTCGAGAGTACTCACCGCTTGTTTGCAGCTAGACTATCTAGATCTCCATAGTTGTCTCTGTCTGCATTTCTCGATGGTCTGTATATGTGAGCTCCGATAGCGTCCTGGTTCCTCCAGGGTTTGTCATACACGGTGTAAGCCTCGTCGTCGCCATACCCTGCAAGCAAATAATATTAATTACATGGTTTTGTTAATTATTGACAATCGTATTTAGTTACAGTGCTCAGTTTTCTTTGAAGTAGAAACATTATAAATTTTTTTTTTTTATAAAAACCATACTTATTACTATTATATAAGTTATGATTTCTAAATAGCCAACAATTGATACTACAAAATACTTATTGAATAAATCAGTCTTCAACAAAATCAGGTAATAATATCATACTAATATAATGATGTAAGAAAAGGTGCAGTCACACTCTTACCGCTATCCATCCCCTTGCTGTTATTGAATAATCTCTGGTCAAACATGCCATCACCAGCGTTGTTCTTAGCCGGGAGACCAAGAGCGATCTGTTCTGATATATCTCGCTCTCGCTCCTTCACCAGCTTGGATCTAGAATTTTGTCATTATTGATTATAGTTTAGTATTACAGTATTCTGTGGTATTTATTTATATACTTAAATAGTTTTTCAAAATGATATATAATTATGGGTATTCAAAATTAAATTAACCTTTTGTCCGGCGCCGCTCTCGCCAAGTTCCTATCTCGTTGTCTCTCCTTATGTCTCTCTGCTCTCAGCTTGTCTCTCTCCGCAACAGAGAGCTCACCCTCTGGCGCGCCTTCAAGTGGTTCTCCTTCCGTTTCCTCTTCGGGATTCCTTATACCTAAAAAAGATTAGGTACCATTGTAAATATAAACATTTATTATTTTCTCCTCTGAATTAAGATTAAATTGATTAAATAAAAAAATACACCAACCGGCTCTATGATCCCTTGCCCTCTGGGCTAACATTCTTAAGTGTTCTTCCTTTTTCTCCTTCTCCCTCTGGGCCAATCGCCTCTCTAACTGCGCCCTCGCCTCCACGGCCTCTCTGGCCTTTCGGTCCGCAATGTACAACGCCTCGGCCAGCTTGGAGAAATTCTCATTAATGTGAACCTGCTGCAGGCCGCGCCCGTCCGCCGCCAGACGCTTGTCGAGGGGGATCGTGTAACCTGGAACACAAATTTTAGTCTCAAAGGCAAGCACTCATTGGTTAACAAAACGCCCGAAACGAAGACCCTCGTGCCACCTCACCCTTGGCGTTCTTCCAGTGCGACACGCAGGGAGGTACCTTCCAGTCGCGCTGCTGCTTGACGGACACGCGTCTTGGCGGCGAGTGCAGCACGGGCGCGGGCGGGGAGGGCGCGGCGCGGGGGATCTTGCGGTTGATCTGGAAGCGCGGCGGCTCCAGCGGGTCGGCCTGCGCCTCCACCATGCGGATCACGCGCTGCTTGGCGCCCGAGTTGAACTGCCCGCCCTGCTGCGCCGGCGTGTAGCGGATGTACTGGGCGGGGGCCTGCAGATGGTTTATTACTAAACATTATTGTGTGCTATAGACCTACTGCGATTCAATAAGTGCACTTTTTCCATAACATCACTAGTACATTTATTTATCTCAAATATTTATACTTATAAAAACATAAGCTGCAACTTTTTTACCAATTGTTTTAAAAATATAGTAATATTGCAAATTTATAATTTTTAAGACCACTCTGAAAACTGATAACTCTCGAACTAACAATACATATTTAACATTCAAATATATTTATAAAAATTAAAACCAACTCACAGCTTTCGGAGCGGCTTTTACGGGCATTGCCGCTGATATTTTTGCATTAGTTAGTTTCTCTAAAGCTAATTTAGTTTTTTCTGTTATATCTTGTATATCCTCATCTGTAGGCTTCTGAAGGCTTGGATCGTCCTCTGATAAAACTTCTGATGGCAGAAGATCTGTTAGCTTCGAGTATATTATCTGTAAAGAAGTTTTAAATATTTACACATAAATTGTTTTAATAATTTAAAAACAAAAATTTAAGGCATTTAAATCAAATATTATATATATTTTTTTTATTTATATTGTAATAGTTTTTCTTACCTTGTCTGCTCCATGTCCCTGCCGTGCAATAGCTGAGTACTTCACCTGACCGGACTCATCTAATTGCACAGCTAGCGCATTGGACGTGCTCTCCTTGCCTCGGGCTCCCATGCCCAGTGGATATTGTGCGACATGGATCTCGGGGAAAGCCCCACCATCTTGAAACAAAAAACGCAATAAGTACTTCACTAAAACCACTTCAGTTTTTGAACTCGAAAGTCACCTCCAAAATCCTCCTCTGCTCTTGGTATCCATCCTTTTCTCTGGCCGTATGGAGGGACACTAGTCTGTGACACCACTAGAGCACTGCCTACTCGTTTGGCCTTAATTTCATCATCTCGGTCCCATACTTGCTGTACGGGTGCAGGTAAAAGGCTGCAATATCAACTATTATTTAACAACAAAAGATAGTATAAAAAATAAACACACTTTTTTGTTAATTGCTAACCTAATGGCTGTTGAAGTATTTTAAACGAAATCAAAACAATCTTAATTTAACACTATACATAATCACTGGCCTTTAATAGAGTGCGACAAGTATAATACTGATTATACAAATTAAAATATATGTATTTCACTCATATGCATTGAAAATAACACATTTATTTACAACTTATCTTGGATTAATACACACCTCGACAACGACGCCATTTTGAGTGGTATAAAAATAATACTGCTCTATCAAACCTGTCACAGATGTTATGGGTAGGCAATAGCAGTAATTCATACTCTATGGGTAGAATACATTTTTATGTATTCGCTGAAGGTGGTAAAGTGAGATAAGCATTTAGTTACTATTTCGTGAACACATAGTTATAAATTAAATGCTTCTATTATTTTAAATATCTTTATATATAATAAAGAAATATATAAGAATTAACAACATCAAGATTCATTTGAAATCCTAATTCCTAACTTAAATGTTTAACAGCTATATCAGATTCTAAATAAGCTTTATAAGGCTTAAACATATTTATAGACAATTACAAACTTATATAAGATATAATACTAATTAATTTATTTTATTTATTAAATAACTACTTAAGTAGGCTTTATATACAATACCATGGAAAACATAAATTAAAGGGAAATCTTCATTGTTAGTGCAATATTTAAATAATGCTTGAAATAATAAGAAACATTAATGTCATCTCTGCATATAATATTGCCATATACATGAAAAGTTGTTTGTAAAAAGAGGTGGTAAACTGTCAGATTCGTATATAAATGAAGTAGGCTGTGAACGTCCCCCTTTTATAACCTCAAAAATGCGCGAGAAGTATTACAGCGGAATGGCGAAGTGAACTTATTTTTATCTCTAAATAGTGTAAAAGTGAATGGATTACCATCATGCCGTCGAAGAAAAGAAAATATAATTCCAGGTTTCCAGCTGTAAGTGTTAAATAGCGCCAACTGTCCGCAAAAGTAAAATATGTAGGATTGTTTTTGTGGATATATTTGATATTGGTGATATCATGACATTGTTTGCTCGTAGGGACGTATTAAGAAGATAATGCAGACAGACGAAGAAGTGGGGAAGGTTGCGCAGGCTGTGCCCATCATAATCTATATCCTTTTTAACACGATTCTAATAAAACGCTTTTATACAAATATTCATATGCAGTAACAACGGAATTGACGGATTTGGTGACATTATTTATATTTAGAGACGTCTTTTGTCTTTTCTTAGTGTTTTTCAAGTTCTGTGTGTGTCTATGTCCAAACATAGACCTTTTTATTTTTAAATTTGCACTAATGCTATCAATAAGAAGATGCATTTTGTATACAAAAGCAAATGGATACAATCAGGATGATTTGTCTCTACATAGGCATCATTATATGATTATTGAGACAATAGTTTTTATTTTTGATGGATTTTTGTATTTTATAGTTAGTTTATTTACATTTTCATATACACACAGAAATTGCATAATGTCAGTTGACATAGTAATTGTTGCTTTTGCTTTTTTTAGATCAGTACCTTTATTTTGTGGAAAAAACAATGAGTAATACATTTTTATTATCTTTGACATCTGTCGCTCACAAAATAGCTTCACTAAATATTAAATAATTAAAGAATGTATAATTAATTAATGCAATACTATATTGTGTCTTGTAACCTCTGCAACTATTGCTAGGGGGGTCTTCTGAAATCCCGGAGATAGTATCCTAGGTATTGTAGTGTCATATCTAACCTATGTTGATGAAGTGTTTATTATGTCTTTATTTAAATTAAATATGGTTATAGACATTTTGGCACCAAAAAGAGGGTAATCTATATTAGAGGTGAAGGATTATAAGATAAGCCATACATAAGATTATTTTATTCCTTTATTTTCTTGAGTGTCAAGTAAGATGAAAAATACTATCTACTACTACTACTATCCTACACCTATCCAAAAAGTGGCAGAAATGAGATCAACATACAAAGAGGCTTTTTTGAATGCTAGATTTTTAGTTTTAAATAGTTATTTTTTAATGATTATTGCATTTTACTAATAAATATAGTTAGTTAAGTATGTGTTAAATTTTACTTATTTTAAGTATATAATTATTTTGGACATTGTTTATACTCCGGGATCTCCTGATCCACAAGGCAATAATTACCTGGGTTGTATGTTCCTATCTGATAAACAAATCCGAAATCCAGAAATGTAATTCAGTTGAGAAGACTCTAACTCATATTTTTCAAATCATTCTTCTCCAAACAGTGTAAGTACTGTACTTGTTCCAAAGGTCCTAAAGTCATATTCATATAAAAAATACCAATTTATAATTCATGTTGCGGAACGTGGCTGATCCTAATGTAGAAATTCCTTTGGGAACCATAAAATTTTGACAGCTTATATAAAAGAAAAAGTCATTTTGTATTGAATATCTGAAAAAGAATTTAAAAATAAAATTAAGTTTCAACTCCTCAATTTACTAGATAAGGACACTTTTGCCATCCCAACATGTTTCTAAAATTGGATTAACCATGGATGTTCCTGCACATGGGTCTATGGTAGAACTGGTAGAGTTATTCGATCTTCCTTCTAATTGTGGTGCTCTTTTAAAGTCTTTGAAATTATTGCATTGAACTTTTGAATTAAAACTTTTTAAAGATGGTTATGCCAGTCCGCTATATGATTCTTTGGTCAAAATGCAATCAGTTCACTTTAAACTCTTATTAGTAGTCTTCCAACATGTAATGAAATTTCTTTACGTGCTTCATTGTCAAAAATTGAAGCCAATATTTTATAAAAGCCACCAATATGCTTTTTTCACCTGAACAAAAACACATGAACTCCACTCTCTTATTAATTTGTAAAATTTTCTAATTATTAAATTTTTGTAACATGGTTCGTGCCAAGTTTTTGATTCCGTTTCTGATTTCTTCTGATTGAGCGATAACTGTGATGATAGGTATGGTGGTATTGCTATTTTTATTATATTATTCTTATTTAACAAATATCCTTACCCTTATTTAGCTTAGATATGAATTTGGAAGCTCTTTGAGCTTTTGACATTTTTATTCCGTCTCTTTCTACTCTTCAGTCCAATCTTTTTTTTTCCTCGTCCGGTATTTGTTTTGAGATGTTAAATTAGAGCATCCTATAAATACATCGTCTCAAGCCGAGGTCCGGCTTCTTATTGGCACCCTTGAGGCGGACGTGTCTCCCGAGCACTTTGGAGCCGGATTTTTCGGCAACGATTTTCACGCCTCTCCCGGTAACGCTGTAACAGCCACAGCCTAAGGCTAGCAGCGTAGACATAGCGTAAAATTCTTTTGACATAACCAAAACTGAATTTTCGGTTAAAATATATAAAATTGAAGTCGTAAATAGACATGAAACGTTATCTACGAACTTCATTTCAATTCTCCGAAATTTAATTAAATTCTTTAACCATTGCTAAATTCTTTCGAGTTTTGCGAACAAAAAACCAGAAGTTGATTTTTTTATACCTACTTATATATAATTGTATGTGTTCTTATCAACAAAAACAATATTGTATTATATTAACATATTCAATTAAAAAATGTTTTCAAAAAAAGAAACCAGAATTATCGAAATCTAGCCTTACTTTTATTACATTAACATTAAATACCTGTTTGAACATAATCAATAATTACAATTACAAATTACTAAAAATTTAAGTATGTTCACAAAAAATTTTGCAATAAAGACACATTTTAGATTGTGTTAGATTTCATTTAAAAAGAAAATATTTATTTTCTTAAACATTTATTTCCATATGCATACAAACAGTTAAAACTATTAAATATAATAAAAAGTAGTGACCGACTATAGTTCAATTTCGGCCAGTTTCGGCTAAAAAAATAGCTGGAATTTTCGGCTGTATCGACTCTCGATTGTTTGTGAATTATCTAGAGTATTTGACGAACTTCGCGACCAACTCGCAGTCTCCCGCTTTTTTGAAAATTCAAAAAATTTACAGTTAAATGTCTAAATTCAGTTATTGAGCTGAACGAAGCGAAGCTGTTTTACCGGTCAATTCGATCGAATTTTGTCCGCTATCATCTTCTACACCGATCAAGCTATACTTACCAAATTTGGAACAGTTGATTATCATATTTAACTTACCTACCTTTCTATAGATAGATTTTGAAAACAAAAATCTAATTGTATATTAAGAATAATTTGCAATTAATTTTTTTTTTATTGAAACGTTCTATTACATGAGCAGATAGTAAATGGTTACTATGACTGATATATGTATAATTTTTTGTTAATTGCAGACATTAGGGAAGTCGTATCGAGCTAAAATTTTCATGATATGTTTTTTGTTTTGATCAGCTTCCCCCCTTTGCTTTGCCCCTAGTACAATATTTACTTAAAAAATATGTTATATTGGATTTTTTTTATTGAACGCTTTATTATTGGCTGTTTGTAGGTATATGCGAATCAATGTGTATGAAATATATAAGATTGAAATCTTAGTCGTTTTTGATTAGTAAGGTTTTGTTTCGGATGTAAAAACAATTTCGGTCGAAATATTGAAGTATATAACATACATATTTTTAGTGTCATCAATTCCTAAAGTCAATAAATACGCTGAGGAGAGACTTACTCTTAGACGTAAAAAACAGGATACTACAGACGTTGCTTGCCAATCTACCAATTTGTTACCTTCCTAACCTAACATATATAGTTATCAAAATAAGCAGACTGGGTAGTCTTTCATTTTTCAAATGGAAGGGCTGATTTAAAGACAATATTGTAACCCTTTTAAATTTAAGCGCTACAAAACCTAAGTTTTTTTATAATTATAGTTATATATTATGAGACATTTAAAAAAATGTTATTCTGCTCACATCAGTTGTTAGTGTAATTACTTGACAAGCGATATTGAAACTCATTTTGTACGATTATTTGTATTATCATTAGTTGTTTCCTATGGAATTTCCCATTACAACACTTCATTACACAACTTAAAAAATATAACTGTCATGGAAATGTAATTTATATAATATTATTGTAATAATACAACTGAAAAATTTATTTATGTGATCGACTTAAACTCAGATTTGAAAACTTCTTTCATACCTCCCTCAATTTCACTTATTTACGGTTGTTGCAATTCTAATATATTTATATACTGCAAGGTTCGAAATACTAGAATTTTCGACAGAAGCCTAATTGACCTCAGTCCCGATAAAGACGGTCTTATATATATAGCGCAAAATTCATACCAGCGAGTTGCAATACGGTAGCTCAAATGGTAGACCAACGAGACAGTTTCCCAGTATCGTATCCTAATCGTATCGATACATTTTTCATGCTACATTTATTTAAAATTTAATAAGCTTAATAATAAAAATTTAATTAAATTAAATTTAAAATAGTAAAAATTTAATTTCTATTTTGCCTTCTTTTCAACACAACCTTATTATAAATTATCACAATTGTATGTAATAATTTGGCTTCTAATCTAAATTGAATCTTATTACATTTCAATTATTAAGTCAAAGACTAAATGTTTTCGTGCACAGGTGAGATTCTGTTCGCGTTAAGATCTTATTCTTACGATAGTTATAATTCTTCACTACACCTTAACTCATCTTCACAACACCTCGTACGTTGGAGCTTTTTGTGGAGTCGCTGCTCAGTAAGGCAATGCAGGTGACGGTGACTCGCAACGCGAAGACCCTAAGCCCCAGTCACGTCAAGCAGTGCATCCTGGCGGAGTCCAGGTTCGACTTCTTACGAGACTTGGTACGTCGTTGAATTAGCTTCTCGTTACTTCAAAATGTATTAAAGTTCAAATACAATTTATATCTTTTACACTCTAAGAAATTGTATATTTCTGTACTTATCATACTGGAATTGGTATTTTTTCAGGTTAAAAACATACCTGATGTGACAGCTGCAGAAGAGAGGGAAATGATGAGTGGGGAAAGTTCACCTAATTCTTCTTCTAGGTGAGTTAATGAAGTAGTGAGAAACAATTATTAATAAAGCTGTGAGAAATGTGCACGACTTACTCGAATACTTAATAGAATTGATTGCCGTAATTGTTATTTTAATAATAAACAAATTTTTAAATTTTATAGGATTATAAAAAACAACAATACAGATAAATACTTCTTAAAATTAAACTCTAAATATAAAATATACATTCGGTAATCGAAGATATATTGTAATTTATCGTTTCCAGATTATCTGATACTCCAGTTCCACAAAGAGTCGCGAGACAGGACTCCAACAGTTCAAGCAGTTCAGATATCAGAGTGCAGCAAGTGGTGCCACCCAGAGATGCCATCAAAAGAGGCTTATCCGTCGAAACGGAAAAAGTTAAAACAGAAACTGTCACCACCGAATCCGCTATGGACTTGACGAAAAAAGTCGAAGAAAAACCGGTTGTTACCGCTAACTTCTACCAAGAAACTCTTATCACAGAGGAAGTACAACACAAGAGCGTGATAAAAGTGAACCCAACGTACGCAAGTCCTCAGCCCTCCACGTCCAGCTTTGCAAACCTGACCTCTGTGGAACCCCCGCATAGAGTCGACATTTCAGTGCCAAAGCCGGAACATCCGCCGATGTTCTACTTAGATATAAGGCAAAATAACACCCCTCCACTAAAACCACCTCGAACTCCTGTAACCCCCATTTTGAATATAGATTTTTCCAAAAATTTTACCAAACCTGAGATAAAAGTTCTGGATACCGCCGCCGCTAACATGGTGACCAAGAGCGATAAGAAGATCCAGCGACAGAATTCAAAACCATCTAAGTCTGAAATTAAAAAGAACGACAGTAAACCTCTGGCTCCAGCTATAGTTGACTTGGACCACTTGAATTCAGGAAACTTACAAATCGACGAAGACTATGATACCTGAATATGTATATAAGTATGTTTTGTTCTGTTTTAGAGATACATGAGATTTGTTGTCCAAAAAATGTTGCAGACAAATGCAATGACGTCACCGATTTTTTGTGGAATATAAATTTAGATATTATAACAATTGGTAACAAAACGAACTTTTAAATAGCACTAATTGATACCACAATATCATTTTTATATTTTTCATTTGAATCGTGTTTTATTAAAAATGTTGAAGTCGTCCATGTTTTGTTTTTTTGAATGCAATTATAGACCTTCATGCAATAACTTGGTGCCAAAGTGAAGGATCATATAATAAAGTGTATAGTAAAGAAATTAGGTTAGGAAAGGTTCTGTCAAATTTCTTTGGATAACATCTCTCGTGATTTGTTTACCAGTTAGGTATGACGAGAGCGTAATAGTTATTGTTTTTCTTTTTGTTTGTTCGTGTGTGTGAATAAGTTCTATTTACATGTAATTGCTTTGACTAGTTTTGTTATCTGTATGAATGTTTTTGTATAAAGTTTGTGATGGTTTATCGTAGTGACAACATCAATGCAATTGTGACTATGCTGCTATGAATTAAAGACTAATTTCGTGTACATTCGAGATGTTATTTTTATTGTCATGTACGTACTTTTTTAATTTAATCTATAGTCAATTTCTATATGTCAATACCATTTGATAAATACGCATTTATCAAGTTATTAATTGAAAATAAGATCTCTATGTGTATTCAACGCGCTGGTTAATTTATGTACAAAAGCAATAGATAAAAAACAAAAATATCAGGAGTCTTAAAAAGAACAAAAATAAATAATAAATATTTTATATAGTTGTTTCTGTTCCTTAACTATAATGAATTCAAATTATAAAAAATCAATACCATAATGTGTTACAAATACAAAAGATAATAAGAGATGTTCATTAAAAAGTCTGTCGTTTTTGAACGAACTGTCAGTTATTAAATGTTTTTTTTTTTTAATATGGCAATCTCGAAGTTCAGCATTCTACCCGAGCCCAGTCAGTGAATGACTACATTTTGATCGGTATATTTTTGTATACATTACTCAAGTTGCTAAATAACCCAAAATGTTAAACCATCACTTATTAAATAGACAAGACGTGTTAATATATCACCGACTAAATCACCCAACTTGGAGTAGTATATTTAATTATTACTTTAGAAATACCACCGACAATAAAAACAGGGTTTTCTGAAACTAATAAAATGGCAATCTCGAAGGTAAGAATTCTGCCCGTGTCCAGTCAGTCATCAAAACAGCACCTAATTTTGATCGGTATTTATTTTAACCAGAAAAGATGATTAAGAATATTCGGTCAAACTGCTTTGAACAATATTTTTTTCGATTCCATTTTGGACATATTTAATAGTCTGAACAGAGCACAATAGATGGGTGGCTATTTAAAATATGGTAAATAATGAAAATATTACAGAAAGGTGTCAAATTAATTAATTAGTAAATTAAATAAGTTGATTATTTAATAGTTTGTTTTCTAATGTATATCTTAAATTTTCAAGAAATTTTATTTTCTTACTAGTTCACTACTACTTTTTCCCTTACTTTTCAAAAACAAGTTATTTATCTTTAGTCTATATCTAGAAATACTTAAAATTAGATAATTAATAAGGCAACTTAATACATTAAATATTTTTCAGAAAAAATATTGTTATATGTCAGAATTTAAAAAATTATATTAACATATATTTTCAAATCAAATCAAATCAAAACTCTTTATTTGGACAACACAACAGATAACCGTACATACAAAAAACAAAAAAAAGAAAAGAAACTTAATATAAACACATTTATATCGAAAAGAGTATAAACAAGAACAGTAAAATGGACTGAACTTAAAAATAATAATAATAATAATAAAATGATAAAGTTTGTTCTTATTTTATACATATATATTATAATAATGTTGTCCAAATTGGTGGAACACTCAGCTTATGTTGAGAATAGTAAACATTCTCAACGCTGGTATTCTGTGGTTGCCATTCATTGAGCGACGTCGCACTTTTCAAGCATTTAATTTTGACCGATTAAACAACATCACAAAATCTTAAAACATGTATTTAGTAACAATTTTAAAACACTGAAACACTACAAATACAAGAAACAATTATAGACTCAATAGAAAGGAACAAAAAAAAAAAATAATCAAAAAAATAAATATACCAGCTTACAAAATGCCATTATATAATTAATATATGTAGCAAGCGACACGTACATAAGTAAAATATATATAGTAGATTATTATAAATGTATATAATATACTAAGTAACAACATCCAACATGCATATACCACTTCCAACAATCATATATACTTATATATTTATATATTTATGATTAAACACAAACAGCACATACACCATAAAAAATAAAGAATAATAATAAACAAATAAAAAATATAAAAGACAATATATAGTTGTTTTAAGTATTATTTTGTAGCTGTAAACTCAAAAGATAAGATTTATATTTAAATTTAAAAGTGTTTTTTAATCTTACGTTATGTAAAGGGGGAGGGAGGTTGTTCCAGCACTTAGTCGCCGCATATTTAAAGCTACCACGAAATGCTGCTGTATTGAATAGAGGCATACTCAACATATACGAAGAAGCTCTAGTATAGTGAGTTGGACGGTCTTCACCGACCCATCTTAGTTTGTGGTACAAATAAGGAGGCATTTTGTATCTAATTACCCCAAACAAAAGTGTAGCAAAATGTAAATGTCTACGATAGTCCATTTTCAGAATCTTGGCATTATTTAGAAAAGGTGTAACATGAGATCGAGAAGGAATATTAAAACAGTATCTTGCGCAGGCATTTTGGACCTATGTGGCGCTTAGTGCGTGCTAAAAGTCTTGGACCTATAACAACATCAGCATAATTGAGCTTTGAAAGAATTAAGGCCTTACATAGTTGGACACGCACTTTTATATTTAAATATTTTCTAACGCGATACATTAATTTGAGGCGATAGTAGCAAGCTCGAATTGTTTCTTTACGTGATTCTCAAATCTAAGATTTTCATCCATTAAAACCCCTAGGTTTCTTGCTTCAGAGACGCGTTCTAACTCTGTATTTTGTATTACAATGGATGGTGTAAAGTTTGATAATCTGCGTAGTTGATGGGGGGTTCCTAGTAACATGAATTTAGTTTTAGTAGGGTTCAAAATGAGATTATTTGAATCACACCATTTAACAATATTGTTTAAGTCTGCATTAAGGTTTTTAAGTATACTTTTAGAACTTTTGTTTGTTTAATTGTTTCACCGAACATCAGGAAAAATTCATATGGATTGCTAGCGATTTCGCATGTTTAGGTGTAGCTTATTGTGCCAATATAAGTATTTTTCTTAAAAAAAAACATTTTAGCGCAGAAACTGATTTGGTCTATAATAAAAATCTAAGAAAGCTACTTGTCACGGTTTTTAATTAAATGTTGGTAATTTGATAACGATTAGACAGAAGAATAAGAAGACAGAATTCAACAAAGGTAATTCTAAAAAAGGAGTTGAGCAATACTATAATTTAACATATATGGTGATATTTTATTTTTTTTAATTTATAGAATCATTAAGATCTCATGTCGACTACCATTCAAATAAACAAGACCCGATTGTAGAAACAAACCCATGCATTTTGCTCCTGAAGAGGATCTCGCAACCAGCTCCCCTACACTACCAACTGGTTCTTGCTGGCCTAGTTTTGTTTTTTTTTTTATTTATTGGAAAAAAAAGAACACCATCATATTCCAGTAATTTTCACTAATCAAAACAATATCCATATGCCAGTAAAATTTCCACAAGTTACACATAGAAAGTAAAAGAAATTAAAAGAGATGTAAAAAAGAGTACAAAAAAAAAACAAATCAAAATGAAAAAAAAACAACATTAATCTAAATTTATTTAAGTATTGACACACCTCTTACAGCTCTTACAGCTCTCCCAGACCCTGACTACTTACCACTATAGTTCGTAAGCGATTAATAAAAATATTACAAATTATTATATTCTTTTGTCTTGAAAAATATTTGAGGATAGAACGCGTCGACGTTTTGTAAATGCCACTTCGTTGCTGTTTGCACCTCGCTTCACTCAATGTGCTAACACATACCCGAGATTTTGCGAGCGCAGCAAATCAAAATTGAAGTCTGGTTCGCGCTCCTAGTAGAAATTTCTTTAATAACTGCCCATGTGTCACGTTAGTTGGTTTTGAGTTGGTGTACAGTAGACGGAGATTCACTGTACCCCATAAGCTTACATATCGAAAGCACTTGAAATAAATTTTTATCTCAGATAAAATGCGACGAAACAAAAAAGAAGACCAGTATTATCCTGTTTAACGGAAATGAAATGCGAGCTGCCTTATTAAAAATATTAGAAAAGCAGAAAATCAAAACTGTAGCCAAATAAGTGTATATTATATACCTACTTAACTCTTTACAGATATAATAAAAATGACAAATAACATTAAATTATAAAATTGATGAAAAGACTGACTCCATATTTTTAATAAAAGCCTATAAATAATGTGTCTCCAAACACAAAATATTAATTTAAATACATGATATCGTGATTGTTTTTTTCTTAGGTTTTCTTGTTTAGGATAATAAAAAAGGTAAAAGTGGCTAACTTTATCTTACTAAAAAGATAAATATAGAGATTAAAAATAAAAATTGCTGTATCTTGTACTATAAATGTTAAGTATTTAGAGAAGTCTATAAAATCTGTTGTACACCAACTGCGTTTTCTAATTTGACCCATTCTTGGGTCACAGCGAATAGTTTCCCATTCCTTAAAAAACATTTGTATTTCATAATTCAGATTTCTCAAGACCGGTTTTGTGATTTAACTATAAAATTAATACATATAACGAAAATACTGACCACTTGCACAAGGAAAAAGCACAATACTTTCGAACAAAAAGGTTCCACTGATACCCATGCTCCCTTCATTATAAGATACTCATTCCAACGACGAATTAATTGCGACCAACAATTTCTTTTTGAATTTATTTTTTTGTAAAGATCCTCCTATCCTATCCTACCCTCGTCAAAAGTTATAGAAATATAAATATCACAACATATGAGGGATCCTAGAGAACTCGCCGGTTTTTTCGTAAGGGAAAAAAAATAAAAATATACTAATCGTATGTATAATCCTCCAAAAAAGATTGTTTTAATGACTTTTTGAAAAAATCAATTTTAAAGTAATGATATCACCTATAAAATCAAATATTAACTTTATAACTATACTTAGTTAAATTTTATATTGCAATAGATGCAAATAAGTCTACAATTTAAAAAATCTTAGTTAGAAAAACAACTGACTTAGGTGTCCCAGATAAACCTTAAGCAAACTGGGTCGAGTGCACGAACATGCACTTCCATATACAGAGCCATTCATATGAATGCACTCTGAAAAGTAGTATTTTATGGAGCTGAAAATATAACCACTTGATCTGTTTTCAGATGTAGTAGTAATCTAGATATACATGTACTTACGTAAATAATATTTGTGGTTTAGTTTACTATTACATATTAGAATATTCTATAGTCTTAATAGTAACAAATAAATCTGATGGTACCTTACAAAACTATGGTCAATAATTTGTGCAACGACACAAGAAGTCAGTTGCTAAAACACAATATTAGATACAGGTTGGAGTCCCGCTGGTGTTGTTATTAAAATTGCAAAAGTATCTATCTTTCTACAGTGTATGTACTCGGGCCCCCAGCAAGCAAGCGAAAGATATTACAAAACTTAACTTGATATTACGTCTGCAATTAACAAAAAATGATACATATGTCAGTCATAGTAAGAATTTAACAAATAGTACTAGTTCTTCAACTTTTATAACAAACTAGTTCACCAACTTTTTTTTTTTTTTTTTTGTTCCTTGGAAAAATCCGTTACGGATACCCCGGCGGCCAAGAAGGTGATGGCCGGGGGGTTATGTGGGACTACCCGGCAGCATAGAGATCGCTGCCATTTTTAAGACTACGCACTAATAAACCAACGGTTGCCCTCATCGCCGTAGTGGGACGCCAGGGGATCGCGTTAGCACTCACCGTGACGTCCCGGCGGTACCCCTCATTTGAGGTTGCTCCGAAAAACTTAGGGCACCCTCACGACACAAGTCTATATGACGTGAGAGAGGTCACCCTCCCCTCCCACGGAGGCACTGCAGACTAGGTAAGGAAGCGGCGGGCATAGGCCCGCATCCGTCTACCTAGTCTCCCACGACGAAGCGGATCAGCAGTAGAGGCAAGCTCCCTGATCCGCTCCGCGGCCTCCTTCGCGGCAATGACTTGCTCGCAGAAGGAGACCATAGCGACCCAAGCGTTCTCACTGTCCAGCATCCTTGGTATGATACTAGACAGTGTGACTCCGCTATCAACCACGACCGCCCACACACTCCTCCAGAGTGTGACGAGCCGAATCCGCCGGCCCGTCACAGTGGTGACAGCTAGGGGTCGCTTCTCTCCTCGCCACCCTGTGCAGATACTCGCCGAAGTAGCCGTGCCCCGAGAGCATCTGCACAAGACGGAACGTCGGAGTACCGTGCCGCCGATCTATCCACTGCTCATGGGGTCGAATGGCCCCTACAGTGTACAAACCAGCGGCTGGAGACTC
Source organism: Mechanitis mazaeus (assembly GCA_959347395.1). Taxonomy (NCBI): domain Eukaryota; kingdom Metazoa; phylum Arthropoda; class Insecta; order Lepidoptera; family Nymphalidae; genus Mechanitis; species Mechanitis mazaeus. The sequence goes on from OY365743.1 coordinate 15,713,711, forward strand.
CAACATGCGTTTCCATCGCTGAATCAGGGTCCTTTATGCTCCGATCCTGATCCTAGCAGCATCCGGCGTGACGCCCCTGACCCGCGCCTCTGCCCGGTGCCAGTACACTGCAGCAAGGACCTCCGCCTGGAGTTCCCAAGGGGGGTCACTCGCCAGCAATGTCGCCGCAGTAAGCGATACTGTACGGTACCCCCTGATCACTCTCACCGCGATGGTCCTCTGCGATTGTTGCAAGAGAACCTTACAATCGCGAGTGAGAGCTACCGACCATATGGGGGCACCGTAAAGGACCATGCTTCTCACTATGCCGGCGTACAAACGTCGGCACGGAGCGCCCGGCCCTCCGACGTTGGGCAGAAGCCTACCTAATGCTGCAGCAGCGGACACGAGCTTCGGGGCGAACGAGAAGAAGTGGGCCCCGAAGCGCCATCTGCCGTCCAGGGTAAGGCCCAAATATTTATCTGGGCCATAACTACTACCTCCGAACCCTGGACGGAGATGGATGCCCGACGAGGGGGACCCTGGCGAGGGCCGTGGAACAACAAGGCCTCAGTCTTTGTGACCGAGACCCTAAGTCCCGGCAGCTCTATACGGGCCGCAACCAGCGTAGCGCCGACAGTTTCTAGTTTGGCCACCTCCGCAAAACACCTAGTTCACCAACTAGTCGAGCAATAAGTCGAGCAACTAATCAAGCAACTAGTTGACCGACTAGTCGAGCAACTAGTTGACCGACTAGTCGAGCAACTAGTTGACCGACTAGTCGAGTAACTAGTTGACCGACTAGTCTACCAACTAGTAGGATAAATAGTCGAGCAACTAGTTGACCAACTATTTATCCTACTAGTCAACCAACTAATCCACCAAACTTGTCGAGCAACTACTCTAGCAACCAGTCGACGAACTATTCGCGCATTTATTCGACCAATTACTTTACCAACTAATTAAGCTCTAGTCGACGAAATAGTCAACCAACTAGCAAAACAATAAAATCTACTTCTTGATAGAAAAATTGCTAACAAAAAATCCATTAACGAGTCAAGCAACAGGTCGAGCAACTTGTAGATCGACTAGGTACAACCAGTCGAGCAACTAGTCCACCAACTAGTCGAGAAACTAGTCAGACAACTAGTGGAGCCACAAGTCAACAAATTCTTAATAAAACTCCATCAATAAGTTGACCAACTATCAAAAACGTTGTGTCAAAAACTTGTCCATAGTATTATTTTCATGTAACTTAGAAATGTATTTCAGACGAAAAATTTAACGTACCATATCATAAATATAACATTTTACAACAATCAGGGATGAAATACAAATAAAGAAAATAAATTTCTTTTTAAGACAATAAAAAAATGTATTAAAATTTTAACTTCTTGGTTTTTCACATCTTGGTTATATTAATATAGTTAGTTGGTACTTTCTAATCTCATTAAACTTGAAGGTACTTATTAATTTGATAACTCGTGATAATACTTCCCTATATTTTTCAATCTAAAAAAACCTTGACATAAAAAGTTATTATCGACCATATTATTAATACCGATTTTTTGTTCGTTGGAAAAATCCGTTAAGAATGACCGGGGAAGTTGTGGGACTACCTATTAAATAACCAATGGTTATCCTAATCGTTTTAGAGGGACGAAACGGAAACCAGTAGATGTACTTAATACTATCAATGCCTCACGTATGGAAATATCGTTTGTCTTAAAACTTGCTGACCCAAGGCTTCTTTTTGACTACGCTGTTTTTGATAATTTGATGCGAGCCATGAGCTGTTTGATAAATTAAACCAACTTCACAATTCGTGCATCTGTTTTATTTTTGGCTTGCACAAATTTGGTCACGTTTCAATATAACACAATAAGTTAGAGTGGTTCCCCATTTCTTTACCAGAATATGCCTCTGGTAACACTTGAGACTTGGTAATAAAAAAAATCCGTCTTACCTTCTTATAATATTAATACAGGAATCGACATAAGCGCTCTTGTTGCACTGAAATTCCTCGAGATACCCAGATAAAATACAAGTTTTTATCGTAGTTTCTTTTTCTGTTGGTTTCAATTAAAATTAAAGTCCATTGCAAATTACTCTTTATCTACAATTACATTTTTTTCAAAATCTATCTATAGAAAGCTGGGCATGTGATAATCAATTGGTCCAAATTTGGTTAGTTTAGCTTGAACGGTGTAGGAGATAGCGGATAAAATTCGCATAGACCGGTAAAGAGCTTCGTTTCGCTCAGGTCAACAATAATTGGAGTTTTATAATCACTTGCTATATTCTGCACCTGTAATAGAATAGTGTGTTTATAATGTTAAATAAAACAAAAAAGTATGGATCATGTACAAAAATATTCCTTTTTATTGTTATATTAAATTACCATTACTTAACATTAACAATAAAAGTTATATTTATATGGACTTTTGATTAACAATTCTAAACAAATCTTTATAAAATTGTCAGCTATCAAAACATGGAGCCTACATTGTTGGTAATGGTACAGCAACATTCAAATTATTTTTATTTCAAACAAAGATTAGTTGAACAGATAAATGTAACTAACATACATATTAATGGCAAGATTGTTTATTCATCTTTTCATATTTTCATGACTTTCACACATACGTTTTTGTGGCAATTATAAATGGCTGAGATTCATTAATGATCATTATAATAACAACAAATCAAACTTATTTTATATATATTCAATATTGTTATAAATCTATATAACAGTCTGATGAGTTTAAACTAGTATATAATACACGGATAAGATCAAAAAGGCAAATACATGTCTTTGCAAACTCCTCTATGAAACAGAAATTTAATATTTGATCCTTGAAGCCAGTTAATTAAAGTATATGTTAAACAATATATTGGTCATGCAACATTAGAAATTTTTGAATGGTTAACTTTCCTTACTTTTATCTTATACAATACATGAATTCACCAAGCAATAATAATAATTAAAAATAATAATTATTTATATAAATTAAAATATTGAATTAATACTGATTACAGTTACTCATTACATGGTAAATGGCTATATTTACACTGTGACATGGAATATAATTTATTTATGAATAAATGTTATATATATAAGAAAACCCGCATTTTATATGCAATAAAACTACTATTATACAACCCAAAATAAATTATGCTATATTTTTTTAAAACTAAGTCACCATAAATAAATCTAACATTATGAATAGGTTACTTGTGGTGAATGTGAAGGCACATTTTGTAAATATCTTAAGGCACTTTCTATATTCCTGATCTTTAATAATTAATTCTCAAAATTAAGTACAACAGAAATAATATTACATATACAGGAAGACTTAGTAACATAATTATGTACTATTTATGATTACAAATGTTACATTTATTATAAATTAATTAATAGTTAAAATTAATTCTATGCCAATTACTTTTGGAATGTTAATGTCGCCAGTCTTTAAGGAAGTCTCTGAAGGACTTTTATCGTTTAAGGTTCTGTTTTTTAAAGCAAATTTAATTACTAAATGCTTGGTCAATGATTTAGTTACTGGTTTTAATACTATTTTAGCTAAACTCATTTCCTTCATATAAGCTCTCACAAACCTCTAGCAATCGTAGAACTGGGCTTATATTGTACGGGAAGAGTGACTTTGATACTAACCTACTAATTTGTAAACGTAATCTTATCAAAACCCTCATGGTATCATCTAATCCCCGTGTACTGCCTGGGTCAGTTTGCTGACAGGTCTCTAAGAATTTTGGCCAATTCCTTCTAACGTACTTTAGAAATCTTAATAAATACAAAAGAAAACATGTTTCATTGCTCACCAGATAATCTAACAATACCTCACTGTCATGAGCTACAACTCTAAGGAATTCTATGAATGACATTATAGGATTCAACATTGGTACCAGGTCTGGATACATTGAATTTCTGTAAACAATACCCACAGTAATATCTAAAGTACATACCATAGACTCTATCAAATAATCGTCCTGCTCACTAAATAAATGAATTAACATCTTAGTGAATGGTGTTTCCGGATGGAATTCTAATCTGTTTCTTATGAACACATCTAATTTTTTTAATACATCGCGAATAGATCTTTCCACTATTTGCATGTCTTGTATAGCGTTATAATCAGAAGAGTCAATGGAGCTGTCAGAGGAATCACAACGCATTTCTTTTACTGTAACTGCCACAGATTTTAGAACCAATAATGACATTCTCTGTAACATTGTTTTATCTACTTCGTGTCGTGATTGTGTAGAATCTTCATTATCATCCTCGCCATAACTCTGGTCTACTAATTGAATAGACGATGATAAAGGCACAACTTCAGGACCTAAGGAGTAATCCCGAATCACTCTACAATCATGTTCTAGAAAGCCAAACCCACTCCTGCTACTTTGCACTCTAACTTCGCTTAACAGTCTAAAGTCTTTAACATACCTAACTATTGAATGAGCAAGGCAACATATTTCTTCGGGCAATATGTCTTGAAGAGCCAATGTTGAGCCATAGCAAAGAACTTCATTAAATAAACTAAGTAAATGTGCATATATTAAGCCTGGAAGCATTGTATTTCTTAATAAATCAACAAAACCCTGCAAGTCTGCATAGAAAGGTTTGGTATCAATAACAGAGAGATTCGCTTTCACACTAATAATATTCTCCCACAGGGAGAAAAACGTTAATATACAATTTTCAGCATTAGATAAGTTCAGGTACCTTAGCAGTAGCAGCTTCATGTTTTTAACTAAAATTGGCCAGTGATGCTCCAATGTCTTTATTGTCAAACATTTTATGTGAGATGTATCAAAGGATTCTGAGTCAGTTAATATGACAGTTACACATCCATGTTCATTAACTCTTTCTATGATTCCTCTCTCTCTTGACTGATGAGGTTCTAGTGATTCGGCATGTTCCATTCCACTATCAGATTGACCATGGGGAAATTTAAAAATAGGTTCGGTAAGTTTAAATGTGGGTGCTGGTTTACTATCAGACATACAATCAGAAGATGTTGAAGGGGAACTGTGTGTTTGCAAATTTGAAAATGCATTATGTAAATTATCACTACGTGAACTAGATCCAGCAGATGTTTGGGAACTTGAACTCCCCCTGAATGGATTGTCTTCCTGAACTTGAGCATTGCCAGGTGTATTTGCATAATTACTCTCATCTAGAGGGTGTTGCTCTACATCTTTCCATTCAACTATCCTCTTTATGATATCCAAACTGAAGTTAATTTTTTGAACAGTAATCCTATTAATCCTATCAAACAAGTATATGTTTTCTGTTATCTGTTGGAGCCAGTTTTCATCAACTGTGTCTTTTGATACAATGAAGAAGCTGGCTAATACTCTAGATGCTACAAAAGTTATAAATTTACTTTTATGTTCTGATAACTCCACAACTTCTGTTATCCAATCATGCCTGTTTCTTACAAAAATATCACAAGCATACATCAATCTTGAACATATTGTTCCAACATTATTTTGTTTTAAATAAATATCAAACATTAATTGCATAGTTGATAGGTAAGTGAGAGAACATGTGAGCGGCCAGGTAATTATATGTAACCGTCTGTCAAAGAGTTGAGAGAGTGAATTTTCATTAAAACCACACAAGCATTGCCCCACTAAAGCATTTTGAAATATTCGTAGTTCTCTTAGTAGATTGTCATCAGCTACTGTCCAATTCTTAATATCATTAGAACAAGGGGGAATAATGTCAACATTACTATCACTAGCAAGCCTCAAAATGGCAGAACAATCCACTGCGTCTTCACTCACGGTGCCACTATCGGGAGACTCACCGTTTCTAGAGGTATAGTCAGCAGACGTGTCTGCTGGCGGGGTCTCCGAATCGTATATATCCGTGAGGATGTCCTCCGCAGATCTGTCACACGTATCATCAAAGTCAGGGCCATCTATCCTTTGTTTTTTCTTTACAGGTTGGTCCGAAGCCATCCCTTCATCTGACGTGGGAAAACAAATTTGCCCTCGTAAAACCATGAACCCGCGTGTTTGGACAACAAATAAGGTATTACGCACTGTTAGCGTACCCTCAATATTCTCATATTGTCGACAGTAGAATGATTATTCTGAAAATAAAAGGGGCTATTCAATGCATGACCTTTCTCATAGCTACTCAGTTACGCAGATGACAAAGCCACAGTATTTTAACGGTTTTATCCTATATAGATAGTATACAACACATAAATGTCCTCGATTTAAATCTTATTGAAGTTAAGAGAATAACATTTAAACTTTTTAGGTCTTTATGATTGTTTCATAGAACTTTCCAAAATATTTTGATGGCACACATACCATTGATGAGAGAATGAGGTTGTTGAGGCACGTTTTTTCAGCTATGGTATCCATAAATCACTTTTAAATATTCACTGCACTCCAAAATTTCACAATATTTCACTGTTTTATGTGATATTTTCAAGTAAAAAGTATAAAATCTTCAATCATAACTTTGTTGAATAGAAAATCGACTCCATTACGTACAATGACGCTCTATCAGTTGAGACACTTTATGTAATGGAATTTTTGGATAAATATATAAAATATTGTATATGATTTATCTCGCTTTAAATCCAAAAAATATTTAAGTAATATTAAGTTTATCATAAAGGTAATTTAACCTACTACAATAGTAAAAATATCAAAAATAAATTAATCAAACATGTAAAGAAACATCCGGCGCCATATACCGCAAAGACGTTGCCAGTTTGACGACTTCTGAATTAAGCAATTCCATAATGTTTGCTCGACAGCAAAAAATTTTTAATGAAGTTTTGACTTGTATTCTTTAGCTTCATGTTTTAAATGAGTTATTAATTCTTAGAAAAGATATGTATATGTGAAATATTTTTTTATCTTTATGATATTATCTATTCATAGTCTTTTGTAAAGTACTTATGTGAAAGTAATAAAAGTCATATTATTAAATAACTAGAAAAAAGTTTGAATGTTTTTAAAGTATTTTGTTTTTTAGATAATCAATATTTATTGAAAAGAAATATAAATTTTAAGTGTTATATGCTTTTTTTATAATTTTTTTTTACATACGCTTAAATTTACTAAACGATATGAATGGCAAGTTTGTTTTTTGTATCTGGTAACATTTTTAGTGTCTTCGACTCTCCTAGGAAAATGTCTGCTTTCGAAAAACTCGAGATTAAATTTCTAGCTATAAATTAATAGTTTTATCGATAATTGATAAAAGTTTGATAATAACAGGTGAATATGCCTTGGCTATAAAGATAAAACACTATAAATGTTATTACGATGACTCATCGTATTGTTTTTGCATTACAATCGATAGAATAAATTTAGGTTAAATTATTTGTGGTGTTGTGCAGAGTTTTACTATAAATTGTTGTAAAGTGGTTCCAGTAATATGTACAAGCTTTTTCACTTATTTTTCACGACTACATAATTTATTATATTTATAGTCTATGCGGAAACGTATCGACATGTCATCGGCTTATGGCTTTACTTTTTTTTTGTTTAATAAATGCTATGCTCTCTAAATAAAGTTCAAATCTTGCTATTGCGAAAGCACTCCAGTATCGCCTGACATTCACAACCTTGTAATAAATAGAAAGCATTAGCCTTTGAACAGATAGACAATGGTGAAAATCATTTTAAGATTTCCTGTCACCATAATACTTATAAACACAATAGATTAATATTAACCACATTATAAATTAGACTAAATCTATTTATAAATGTCTTACACATTTTATTTATCTACAAATATCAGATGCTAGTACTATTTATACACAAACCATACATTTTATAACAGATATATAGTTTACTAATAGAACTTTTATTCAAAATGGAATAACCAACTGTTTATTTTTTTTACAGTAACTAAAATGGAACAACAACAGACCAATAATTGTTAGTTTTAGTGTTAAGTGCAAGTGTTAAGGACATGTTCCATAGTGTTTTAACTTGATTGTGACATAGTGAACAGCCATGTCTGATGAAGAAGACTCATCCCCTGATTGGGCATTGGCCCCAACCAACAACATACCAGGTAAACCTTTTTATATGCTATTAAGAATAAGATTCTCATAAACCAAACTAAAATTCCTATATTTCTGACTTAATACAATAATTCATATGTCATAAACAAATTAAACTTTAAAATCAGTTGTTCTCTTTATAAAAATGAATAATATAATTGTGTCTCTAGTACTGACAGTCTATTCAAAGCCTCACCATCATAAGAAGTTTTTTTAAAATACATTAAAGCTATTTAAATATGAAAGTAAGAAGCATATTGTTTTTTTAGACAATTAATTCCATAAAATAATAATGCCAGTTATCTCATTATGTATTCATTTGTTTTATAAATTTAAAAACTTCCATTTACATATAATGAATGGCATATTTATTGTTATTTTTTCTTCACTTACAATCAATACCAGTGATCACTTGTAAACATCAAGTGGAAGTGTCAAGAGGAACTTCTTTGATACTTATTTAAATAAGCCCTTTTGCAAGGACACTGTCCAAATTAAAATTAAAACTACAACGACAAAGTTGACTGGGTAATTCTTTATTGTGATCACTGCTTCACAAAATAATAAAAAAAATAATAATCAATTGGAGAATATATAAAATCATTACAAATTAATTGGAGAATATATAAAATCATTGCAATCAATTTAGCTTAGGGTTTAATGAATTCATTCAATTAAAAAAGAGATAACTGGTTACTGCAAGCAGCACCCCTTCACCAACATAATGCAAGGCTTAGCCATTACCCTCCTCTTCATATTAGGGGATTCCTAAGGGAGTGGTGTGATGCAGCCAGTTGCTGAAATAAGAGTATAAACAATGTCCAATAACTTGTATAGGTTAATAGTTATTTCTTAAGATATAATTCATTTCCAGGCAATACAGTCATTTTATGTAATCCTTTACGCTATAATAAATTTTTTTATGAAATTATTTTTAATATATAGTTTAAATTTACTTATGAATTTAAAACATATAGAGATAACCTTGAAGGAATTACCTAACTTATGGAGCCTTACCTAACTAATACAAATGCTATGCCCACCAAAGTTTTTATATCTTAGTTTTGGGTCTAGTACTAATTTTGTGTAGATCTCAAATTTTTGAAATTTGTTGATATTTTTTAAGTACATATCTTAGTTCTTAGTTACAAATATACTTTTACTACTTATTTTTATCAGGAGAAGATTACAGTAATGGAAAAATAATATTCCGTAACAGATACTATTTCTTGTTCTTAAGGAATGTATATTGGTATTAATGACTTGATATTTGCGTTCAAAAATAGTTGGGTATGTCACATAGGCTGCAAAAGCATATACTTTAGATCTCATAATTTTTTAAAAATATTTTTATTGTAGGCATACATTGTAGTCACAACGTAGAGCTAGTCAGAAACATTATTGAGTGAAGCTTTCTATGAGATTTTTTTTTTGCATCCTTTTTGCAAGCATCAATCAAAAATGATACATCTGAATATTTCCAAATTTTCCACACTGATAGACATCAGTCCAGTGAAAGTTATAAAAAAAAATTTTGAAAAAAAAAAAATGTATAATGTGTCTCATCTTGCAAAATAGTTGAGGAGAATGCGTTGACGTTTTGTAAATGCAATTTCGGTGCTGTTTGCACCTCGCTTTGCTTAATATGCTAACACATACCAAGATTGAGCGAGAGTATAGAGTCCAAATTGAGGTCTGGTTCATGCTCCAAGTCTATTTATATAACAAATTATATAGACCAAACCAATTTCTTATCTAAATTCAATATGTTATTAGTGTATAAGAAGTATAAATATGTTTATGTACTCATAGTAAATTGCATTTGTGCTTATCCAGTTCATATAGGAAAATATTGAGGATATTTTCAAAGTCCGAAGAGTATAGACTATATAGGCTTCTCTACCATGGCTTATTAAATAATACTACAAAACGTTGCCATTATTGATATATCCACTTTCATTGAACAATCTTGAATCAATTGTAATGATGGCAAGGGAATATATGATCTGTCATTGAAACTGAGAATCAAAGGAATACAGTGTGGGATACAACATACATTGATATGTATGCTGGCTTCTATATCAGACAGTAACTGGTATTGGAACAACATAAAAAGTTTGTTTCTTAAAATTTACTACTAACTGTTTGCAGTTGGTACTCTCAATCATTGAAGTAATTTATAGTTTTAGTTTATCAGAACAATGTTTGAAAGACTTAAAACTATGCCCTACTTTTCTATTTGATGATGATGCAACATTTTTGATATTTAGAGGACATTGCTAGATCTTCATGTGCTTGCTACTTTTACTAAGCTAAAGTGGTTTATGCTGCTAATAATAGTAATTCGTTTTTACTTTCTTTGTTATTTTATGTAAACATATAAGAATAATTGCAACACCTTTAAGTCTGTATTAAAAACTTGTTTGTTCATTGGTGATTAAAATATATACATAGATTTTTATGTTTATCCAAGAGATGGTATGACATTAAAGTTTTTATAGCAAAAACATGAATTATATTGTAGTTAGGATGTAAGATAACCTTCTTATAGCATAAAGAAGTCACTTTCGATATCTTGTTACATTTTATATCATATCAATTTATAAAATATATTAATTTCACTCAATTTCACTATGGTCGTATTTATACACGTAGTTTTATCTTTTACTTCCATTTCATTGAGAAGTGGTATACAAATAATTTCGTTTGAAATATATAAATTTTAGTTATAATCATTTCTTTATCCATCACTCCCCGCAAAAAATAACTCTGAGTTGTCTCCAGACGATTACCGACAATATTAGTAAGAAAATATGCCTCTAACATTTACTTTTATAAGTTAAATGTTTAGGTAAATTCTACAAATTTGTTTTCCAATCGGTTTATTTATACAGACAGTTTTGTCATATATTTCAAATTTAAGTAGTCATAATATGATAATAATGTATAATGTTTTGTCATTGAAAATGTACTATACTAATTGTAAATACAGGTAAACAAAAAACAGCGTGCGGGTTCATTGACTAGAGTTATCGTTTTGATATAAATAAGCAAAATTATTATATAATATGTTAGATATTTGTTGTTGACGAAGATGTTAGCTGCTGCAGATCTTCAGTACGTCTATAAAGGCTTTTCATTTCATTAAAACCCAAAATTAACCCTTAAAATCATGCCGCTATATCAGCTTCAAAGTTAAAAATGCATAAAATAAAATTGTATTATAGAGCTAAGCCCTCTATGAGAGACTTTTCTGCATCCTTTGTGCAAGCATCAACCAAAAACGGTATATCCGAAAATTTACAAATTTTGTACACTGATAGACATCAGTCTGGTGGTTGTAAATAAAATTCTAATATTCGATGTCCTTGAGGAATAATCGCGGAAAAACTAAAATCCCATAAACTTCTATGGAAAAATTTTTTCGCGCGAAAGTTTAGCTTTACAATGACAAATTATAAAGAGAAAAAACAATAGTTGAGGACAGAATGCGTGTTGACGTTTTGTAAATGCAACTTCGGTGCTGTTTGCAACTCGCTTCGCTCAATATGCTAATACATACCGAGATTTTGCGAGCATAGCGAGTCAAAACTGAGGTCTGGTTAGCGCTCCTGGTATTTTTTTTCAGAAAAACTTCTCATAAAGTATTGAAGTTTCAATGTATGTTATGTGTTAAGGCTTTAAATAATAATATATACAAACGTTATTGCTAGTAGGTGTTTGTTTGTGTGTGTTGCGTGCTTGTGCAAGTGTAATATGTATATAAAATAGAATATGTGAATTGTGGAAATCCTCAGTATTTTCGTAGCTTAGAGTGTGAAAGAATGTAGAATTTTAAAAAGTTTAAAACTAGTAACGTTAATTAATTTACTGCGGTTTCGCAATGGTTGAAATAAACTAAATTTTGGACTACTATAATTTATAGTAGTCCAAAATTTAGTTTCAATTATAAAACAAGTTTATTGACAATATTATTATAATAATCTAACGGGATTGATTGATTGCCTAAATGAATGATAAAATGTACGCACAGCCTTAATGTTTCGGTTAAAGAAACAGGCAGGTTTCAATATAGATCTTAGGCCATTTACACATTTCTCCTGGTACTATTTTAAATATTCATAATTAGGTAATATACGTAAGAAATATAATTTTTCACATAGTTTAAGCACTAGTAAATTATGAAATGAAGGTCAAATTATTTCACGCTAGGTAATTAGTTTGGTAATTAACATTGCTGAATCATGATGGCCACAATGTACTCGACCACAATATATGGACTCGTAACAGATTTGATGTACCACACCATGTGTGTCTTACTGTTTTGGTCATGTGTCCACATTGTTTATGGATATGGGATATCCTGCTGGAGTATTGTTTTTGTGTTTCCTGTTGTGTAAAGATACTTTAATTGTTATATGAAATTTTATGTTTTCTTGTAATTTTTATTTTGGACAATTTATATTCTTAATTGTTTTATATGTATTGTGATTATTATAAAAAAATAGAGAAATTTAGCTCTTTTTTTAATTAAAATTTAAAAGATGTTTTCCAATATTTAAATATGTTGTTATAGTTATAATGATAAAAGAATACGTTTATTATCATCACTGTATTTCACGTAACATTCTTACAAAATATCTATTCGTCAAATGTTGTTCCATTGTAATCTCTGAAATTTGTCAATTTAGACTCATAAACCTAAGCGGTTCAATATACTTACATTATATGTTTTAGAAGTGGCACAAATTGCATTTCTTCAAAGAAGTTCAATTTCTTCAAACAAGCATAAGTAAAATGATATAAAAGTATAAAAAATATCTTAAATATTATTTAATATACTTAAATAAAACTATGTTATTAGTATATGGTTGCGTTTAAAAGCATCATGTCACGTCCTCCATTCCGACTCTACGCGGTACTCAAACCTATACGTTAATTACTTCTAATGATTAGCCTTTTGTTTATTATACAATGGAGGAAAGTAAATTCTATATAGTCATTATCTATATATTGTCACTATATCAAAGTACAATAGTAAAAACAGGAACTAAGACTAATATCGATACATTAAGATTGTTTTTGCAACACTACAGACAAGACAATAGATTATATAAACATTACGATATTTATTATGTAGTACTAATACCGACATAACAACAAAAAGTGTATAAATTGTTTATTTTATTTTTAAATCATTGTTAAAATTCGTAATATTAAAACAAAATTAAAACTCTAAGTACATTTCCATGTTTTTCAACTAACCACATATATAAAATACGAGTATATTAAGATGTGGTACCAAGAAATAGTTTTCAAAATAAGCCATTTTATTTTAAACCCTATATTTTTTTAATAATATAAGTTTGAGCCCATCTCTTAATATTATAACAGGAAATAACCGGAAAGGGTTCGTACTTTTGAGGAGAAAAATAAAAAATTTAAAACGCTTTATAAGTAATTTAAAAAAATTTTAAGCCTTAGAAGGATTTATCGCTTACAACATCAGATCATTTATTTATTTATTTAATCTTTATTGTCCAAGAATAAGGCACAATGGGCGGATTTAATTCTAAAAAGCATTCTCTACAAGTCAACCGGAAAATAGTTAAAAGAGAAATTGACATTATGGTGGTAAAATTAAATAACAATCAGTTTTTTACTATTTTACAACAAAAAAAAAGACAGTAAGCTACTAACTAAATATATATAATGAACACATACATAATAAAAAATATATATTTTAAAATAAATACAATATATGTAACATAAATATTAAATATAAAAATATATGATAACAAACAAATAAAATAATAAAATAGATACATACAATTTACATAATGTATACAATAAATATGTTATTAATACTAAATACTCTCAAATAAATATTTAAAGAAAGATTTTTTAAAAGCGAATTTGCTGGGGAACGTCGAGTATGTTCAGTAAATAAGCGAAATCGTAAGACAAAGTACTTTATTATAATGTCCAAGTGCTGGCAAGAGATAAAAGAATGAAGTAAGCAAGACAGAAAAGACAAATTAAAAGAAAGTCACAAGATATCACGAGAACTTAGCGCTTAATAGGAGGCGACGAGTGGAGCATCTGAAAAATATTTTTTCTCTAATATAAACTTATTTTTGCTCACACGATAAAGACATGGAATGCTAAGAAGCCTCGTCTCTTAACATTATAAATATTTAAATTACCAAAATACGAGAATGGTTTGGTAAAAAATAATTTATAGTGACATTTGTGGCTTTGAATGTATGTAACTATAGTAGAAGCTCGACAAGTTGAGTCTCCAGAGTAACAAAAGATTTTAGATTATAGAGGAATTAACTTATCAAGGGAGGTCACGTGCCCACAAACATTGCAAATAAATACATAGTTTAAATATAAATGACTTATAACTCAGTCATGTAAATGGATTTAAAAAAAATTACAAATTTTCTAATTTGGGCTACAGTTTTAATATATGTCATTATATATAATAATATGAAACTTCCTCATTGTCTCTTTATTTGTATGTTTACTATTTCAACAAATTGGAATAAGAAAATCTCCAATTTCGAATCTTAATAATATTAGAGATATTTTATTTAAAATTATTAGTTTTATCAAAAACATTTTTCGCTTGTTTAGTTAAAAGTATAAATAGACACCAGTGGGTCACGAAACATCGCGTTTGTTCATCATATGATGATAAAATATATATTTTAGTAATTTTAAATCCTATGGCAGCTTTTGTTTTGATATCATTACATTTTAAACTGCAAGTCACTTATCTAAATTTAGCGCCAAAATGATGAAACCTTTTTTATTTATGAAAGAAAGAAAAAATAATTTTCTACTCTTTATATATTGCATATCTACATATTAGCTCTTTAAATGGAGATGCTGATTTTGTGGGACAATAATCTATTTGCTCTATTAATATATGATTAGTAAACTGCTTAACAGGACAGACATTTGAATTAAAATTTTCCTTATTAACTTAACATATCTTGCAATATATTAAACAAATATAATGATAAAATCTACAACAGATTATTAATGGAACCATTATACATGGTTGCTCAACTTCCAGGGTTATTGTTCATCTATTTTAAACGTTTTTTAGGCTGTTTGATTATAACTAGGTCCGCCACTATGCAAGGTCGGTGGCGCTGAGCGAAACATTGTCGCTAAATAAGCTTCGCATACTTGTAAAATTACTAGAGTGAGCAGTAGCTATAATCTTAAGCCTAATAAAAACTCGCGCGTGAGGTTTCAAAACGTTC
Source organism: Mechanitis mazaeus (assembly GCA_959347395.1). Taxonomy (NCBI): domain Eukaryota; kingdom Metazoa; phylum Arthropoda; class Insecta; order Lepidoptera; family Nymphalidae; genus Mechanitis; species Mechanitis mazaeus. The sequence goes on from OY365743.1 coordinate 15,729,036, forward strand.
TAAATGTTAACTCTAGGGGACACACTTTGATACATTTATTAAAAAACTACAGTCACAAAGGTCACTAAAAAACTTCAGGACCTATAAGTCACTGTCCTCGACAACTCTGACAATTTTAATACGAAGGATATACACATGCGTGAAAAGCGTATTAGTAATAATAAAAATAATAATAATAACGGTTGAGTTAGATTTGTTTTATTTTGAGTTAAATAATTCCCTCTTCCCTTTTAACCCGGACTGGGTTGATGAAGATATATGTTTATCACACCAATATTGTTTTGGATAATATACAAGACTATCACAACTGTATATCCTATATACGACACAAAAAAGCTAAATCACTAAAATATTGTTGTATATAAAATATCGCGATGCTTTTGTTATATTTTTTGCGAAAAATCCATAATCTTAGTATTTCCCCAAATGTATAAAATATGAATATATAATTTCAGTGCTCGGCATAAAGCGTCTGAAGCAGATAGAGACGATGTTCGTGTCACGTCGGCTACAGGGTCCTCGGCCGCACGGGCTGAGCGTGGAGACGCTGCTGGATATGCTGCTTGTGCTGCACGACGAATGCTGCAACAGCAGTCTGCGGAGGGAGAAAGCCATAGCTGACTTTATACAATACGGTATGTTATATGTCTAATTTCTATTTATTATATAAAAAATTACATTTTAAGATAACGAGTTATGAGTGGACTTTTATGTATGAACCTGGGGACTGTGGGGTTGTAAGAGATTATAGGGGTTGTAGGAGAAACGAAGCTATGTGTAAAAGATATGGACAATAAAATTTTATATGTAATATCGTCATTTCGAAGTTAAAATTCGTTCAATATCTAACATAAGATATGTAGTTGTTAATTTATTTAGCTCAATGGTGGCCAACTCAATCGGACTCGAAATCTACTGTCTGTCTTTATAAATCTAGGAAATTTTTTAAATATACTTTAATACTTTTCGTAAAAATTAGGAGGAAAATAGATAGGTACCGTTAATTTTTTCCTGGCCCTTGATTGATGGTCAATCGCTATCGACGGGTTGGCCTCCCCTGATTTAGCTGTTATCGAGGTTCCTCATGCGTACAAACGGTTTTATTTACTATTAAGATAATTAATAGTCTATTACTTTAAATACATATGTCAACATATAGCCTATCAACCATAGCCTATCAACCTAGAACCATATATTGATATGTTACGATGTTGTTACAGTGAAACCAGTGGCAACAGCTCTGAAGCGTCTGCGTCTGTCTCGGGATGATTTTGAGCTGGTGAAGGTGATAGGAAGAGGAGCGTTCGGTGAAGTTTGCGTTGTTAGAGCGAGCTTTATGCAGGTTAGTTATTGATTTTTTTTCCCACTTTGAATCAATATCAATGATCACCTGTGTATGGCAAATTGAACCGTTAGGAGTAACTATATTGGACCCAATTTGGTTAATATTGTTATATGATATCTTTTAAATCTTTTTTTATTTTTTTGTTTTTATGTTATATTAAATTTACGTTTATTGTCAGTAAGACCTCCTTTAGAAGATATGAAATTCTGTCAATAAAACATTTTTTAAGAACCTTTTTAAAATGTAGGAAATTAATAGCTAAATAAAAAAAGATCTAAATTTTTAAAAAAGTCACTGCGGGCATGATACATACGCGCGACTTCTGGGAACCCTACATTTCTCTCTACTAATTGAGCTCTTTCTGACTTTTTGATCATCCGGGTTCTATAGAGGAGGCACAAAGAATCTTTAAAATGTAACTAAATATGTTAAATATAAAATGTATGTAAAACAACCTGTTTATCTGAGCATGTGTGTGTGCAGGCGGCGGGGGAGGCGGGCGCGGGGGACAGGGTGTACGCCATGAAGATACTGAACAAGTGGGAGATGCTCAAAGTGAGTATGAGGAACAACTATAGGAAGATTATTTGCATATTAAATATTTATATACAAATAATAATAATAATAATAAATATTCTTTATTGTACACCAACAAACAGAAATAATAGACAAATATTAACAAATAAAGTAACAGTATAATGGTGACACATAAAGGCAGCCTTATCGCTAATAACGATAATCTTAATTATAGTACTACGACGTAATAATATTATTGATACTTAATTACTCTAAAATTACAATAATTGAACGAAACTCTCTATGAGAGACTTTTCTGCATCCTTTGTGCAAGCATCAATCAAAAACGGGACATCTGAACATTTCCAAATTTTGCACACTAAGACATCAGTCTGGTGGTGGTTTAAAAAAAAATGTAATATTTGATATCGTGGAGGAATAATCACGAAAAAACTGATATCCCATAAACTTTAATGGGAAAAAATCTGATATCCCATAAACTTTAATGGGGAACAAGTCAAAATTGAGGCCTGGTTAGCGTTCCTGGTAGTGTAATGACCGATTTCTTTTTGATTACAGAGGGCGGACACAGCATGTTTTCAAGAGGAGAGAGATGTTTTAGTATTCGGGGACAGACGATGGATCACCAACCTGCATTATGCGTTTCAAGATGAACACAACTTGGTATGTGAATTTATTTTTCTTCATACTATCAATACGGCTCGTTTTTAATTAACGTCTGTCGTTCAGAATCTTTAGCCGAATGGCGAACGTGCTTTGTCAATTATATGTTAGCATAGAGACGCCAACAATGGTAAAGCATTATCTTATGTCAAGAATGGTTTTCGATGATAAATATATAGAAATTGTATTGATATACGTATAGACAACAAAGAAAAAAAACAATCCCCAATAAAACTCATTTTATATGGGGTATAGTTTTTATATATAAAAACAATATCATAATATATAATCATATATGATGCAATGACTACTCAACGGTACTCAAATGGACTGTTTCAACCAGTACTTAGTAATGGACTACTACTGCGGTGGCGACCTCCTCACGCTGTTGTCCAAGTTCGACGACCGCCTACCAGAGGACATGGCGCGCTTCTACCTCGCGGAGATGGTGCTAGCCGTCCACAGCGTGCACGAGCTGAAATATGTTCATCGGTACGAAACACGCACATCTAGACACGCATACATGCGCACACAGGAGCGTACATGTACACATACACGCATACTTACACGCATACATACACGCACACACACGCACACAACATGCACACACACGTACACAAACACGTACACACGCACACATGCATACACACGCACGCACAAACAAACACACGCACACACACGTACTCAGACGTACGCAAACATGCACATGCGCGCACACGCAGATACATACGCATACACACACGTACACACATATACACGCATACACCACATTCCATTTACTTCTAATTTAATAATAATAATGTTTGTAGAGATATAAAGCCTGACAACGTGCTGTTGGACGCCAGCGGTCACATCCGCCTCGCTGATTTCGGGTCGTGTCTCAGACTGGGGGAGGACGGAAAGGTGATACAGAATCACGTCATTTTATTATACGACTAGAAAACTATTTTACAGACACAATCCTAATATATATAATATAACAAGTGGTTTATATTTATTTGATTATCTTTTTAATGAAAAATATTTTTTTTTAAATTGCATGAACTTTTTTATATTTTTTATTTTTTTATACCTGTTATATTGTGTAGTTATTTTTGTACGTTATTATTCTGATCTTAGGTACAAAGTAACGTAGCTGTGGGTACCCCGGACTATATCTCGCCGGAAATTTTAAGAGTAAGTTTTATTTCACATAATAGTTTATATATTTAACATAATTTTTATATTTACTAAACTATTTTATGTTTTTTTTAGGCGATGGAAGACGGCCAAGGACGTTATGGCCCTGAATGCGATTGGTGGTCACTAGGCAAGTAATTTAATTTGTTTATTATATACTGATACCTCAAAGAAGTCACGCTTGGATATTCCAATAAAATTCACAAGATGAAATTATTAAATCGAATTGTGTAAAGTTCAATTATGAGTCGAAAATAAATAAAAAAAAGATCACGGAGATGCAGTGTATTGCGTCTGCCCAGGCTTACTAAACCATAGACTAGTGCCAATAGATATTCATGGCTTGTATTAAAATGTCACTTCTAATAGTTATCGAATTGACTAAATATAATCATGTCCAGTAAGTTTGGTTTTATAAGAAATACAGACAAGTTTCAGCAAACATTATACCGAAAAACCCTTTAGATATAACCTCTAGCTTTGTCCTGTTTGTTTCAGGTGTGTGTATGTATGAGATGCTGTTCGGTGAGACCCCCTTCTACGCGGAGTCTCTCGTGGAGACCTACGGCAAGATTATGAACCACGCGCGCTGCTTTCACTGCCCACCGCCTGACGACATTGCACCGCAGGTATGGGTGTGTACTGGGAGTGATTGGGCGTGGGATTGCACTGTGCGTGTTTACTCTGAATGAGTGTGTTTGGACTGTGCGTGTGTACTCTAAGTGAGTGGGCGTGAGCTTGCACTGTGCGTATGTACTGTGAGTTGGCGTGGGCTTACACTGTGCGTGTGTACTGTGAGTGAGTGGGCGTAGGCTTGCACTGAGCGTGTGTACTATGAGTTGGCGTGGGCTTGCACTGTGCGTGTGCACTGTGAGTGAGTGGGCGTAGGCTTTCACTGTGCGTGTGTACTGTGAGTGGGCGTGCGCTTGCACTGTGTGAGTGTACTGTGAGTGAGATGGCTTGAGCTTGCACTGTACCTTCGTGCGTCAGTTTAAGAAAGCGTTACCGTGAAAAACTGCCCTGTGGGTGTCCTTACTGAATGATACGCGCCCTATATCTGGACTACGTGTGTCTGCCGTGTAAGTGTGTTTGACTGTTTATGAGTATAAGGAATAGATAAAATATACAATTATTGATAAACTTTTGCAATCCAGGTATCAGAAGAAGCAAAAGATCTTATTCGTAGATTGATATGCTCGTCCGAAACAAGATTAGGGACAAACGGACTTCAAGATTTTAAGGTAAGATACATATATATTTTTTTAATAACTATAAAAAACCGTTTCATATCACTTTTTGTAAGCGTTTTTTAAAATTTTACAATTTTAATCGTGTAATTTTCATTGTCAATTAAAAATTATTTTTCAGAGTCACCCCTGGTTCGTGGGACTGGAGTGGGAGAATGTTCGAGAAATGACGGCTCCATTCGTTCCCGATGTGTCTAGTCCCACTGATACCTCCAACTTTGACGTCGATGATACTGATATACGGTAATATCATGATATACAATTAAATAAATGTAACCGTTTTACATGAGTGTGTATAATAAACATACTATATATGAGAAGTTTAATATTAGAACTAAAATCTTCTACGTCGCTAACTACTCTTATCAATGAAATATTAACATATGTTTTAGAGCTTAACTGACTTCATTACTCAGGTTATCAGAAGCGGTGCCTCCGCCCCGCGCGTCGGGCGCGTTTTCGGGACTCCACCTACCATTCGTGGGGTTCACGTTTACGGGGGGCTCCCGCCTATGCGACCTGGGAGCACCGGCGCCACTCAGCCCAGCCAAGAATGCCACCAAACAGGTATCGTACCGACCTTTACATGCAAAACAATAGTTTAAATAACACTTTGATTACTTGGTCACATGACATTGCTCCATCCATCCTGCTGTGCAGGCTCCGTCCAAGGCCAGTGACCGCGCCGCGCTGGCCGCGCTGGAGCGAGAGAACGCGCTGCTCGCGCACGCTGTGGCTGAGCTGCGCGCCGCACAACACTGCGGTACATACGCTGCACACTCACATACACACACACACACACACACACACACACATCATAACTAATAAAAAAGCAAGATTCGCAGCAACATTTATTTTATAATGAGCATATGTTCTCTGAGTATTCAAATTCAAATGGTATTTTAAATTATAGAGGAAACGACGGAACTATCAGAACAAATAGAAACATTGACTAAGAGGAATAGTGAGATGGAAGCACAGTTAAGAAGATTCGAACAAATCAACGCGACCATTGGAACTCAGGTGTGTATTCATCTGTCCAAATATCGTGATATCATATTAATTTAGTTTAAACAAGTCACATATATATATAAAAATAAATCTTATTATAATTAAAACGCTTTATATATCATTTCTCTAATATATATTACATCTACGCCTAAAATAACAACCATAAGAGACAGGAATTGATGATGTGATGATAAATTTGATATGAACGTGACATACTATATATTTTTAGAAAAATAAATAATTGTTAATAAATTTATTTATAGGAGCTTTCATCGTCCCCGCAAGAGTTAGCGACACGAGTCAAAGAATTGGAAATTCTCGTGAATGCCTTGAACTTGGAGAAGGAGGAGCTTTTGAAGGATAAAAATGATACTGTAGAGAAATTTAGATTACAGGTAACATTCCAAATTTCTAATAACCTTGTTCAAATTATTTGTTTTTCTATTATCTTAATAAATGTGTATTTAACCGCAGTGTGAATTACTTACATGATTTGAATATAACATATCATTCCTATGTGAGGTTTTTGTCCTTCTTATTAAACGTGTGTTTTAACCAATACTAATCACTATCAACCTATAACGCTACGTATGGTAGGACAAGGAGCTGCAGGACGCCGTGGGTCAGCGCAAGCTGGCCATGGCGGAGTACAGCGAGGTAACGGACAAGCTGGCCGAGCTGAGGCAGCAGAAACAGAAGCTGTCTCGACAGGTGCGTTGTCACAAATGCCAGATGTTTTGATTTTAATCAGAAATTATACCTTTAAAAAGTAGGAGCGGCTATTGAACTCTTTGGATACAATTTACAGTCTATATAACTTTCACACAAAAGAAAATCTCCGTACATCTAGCGATTATTGCTCCGTTCCATATGGTGTGAGTGGGTGTCCTATTATTTTGAACTCCTCTCGTTTTTGTAATCTTAAAAGATAAAAACTAGAAATATAACTTATAATATATCTTGTTTATCACAGGTCCGCGACAAGGAAGAAGAGTTGGAAGTTGCTATGTCAAAGATAGATGCCCTGCGACAAGATATCAGGCGAGCTGAGAAGTCACGAAGAGACTTGGAGGCCAGGCTTGATACTGCACTGAATGAAGCCGCCAAGGTACATAAATATAGAATAATCAACCTTCATTATACTTAATATAACAAAACTATAAAGTTACACAAATTAGAATAAAGCTAATTTTATTTCCTCATATTATTAGTAGTATTGTAATATATCGCATAGTGTAGAATCCAAGTACAGATTCGTATATTAGTATATTTTTTCTTATAGGTCTATATAATGAATATATGACACAAGCTTTATATTAAAAAAAATAAATAATTAAAAAATATATTATAGAATAGTTGTTAAACTTTGTGTTAGTAACATTCAACGCCACAGTATATCACAGAACACCCCATATTTTAGGAGCGCAAGCTGCGTGAAGAGAGCGTCCGTCTGACGCGCACGGAGGAAGGCGGAGTCTCACCAGCTGCCGATGTGGCGAGGCTGCAGGCCGACATAGAGTCGTTGGAGGTAGAACCATTATTAATATTTTAGATTGATCCTCTCTCTGATTAATCGATTGAAACTCTTTGTAGGGTCATTAATTGACATCTAATATGGTATCTATTCGAGAGTTGGATTGTATGAAAGTTATTTTGATATTATTTTTTTATATTTCGTTGTTCATATAGGAATCTATTAAGCGGTACGGTAAAATACTGAGATAGTCGACTTGAAACTACATTATTATTAATAGATTTTGACTGAACTCTGTACCATGTTGTTCCTTGCCAGGCGCAGTACTCTCAGTCGGTGTCGATGCAGGCGGCGCGTCACGCGGGTGAGCTGGCGTCGCTCAGGGACCAGCTGCATGACGCTGACCAACAGCGCGCGCGACTGGCCAGGGAGGTGCGACCCCTCCCTCTGTACATACTGCGTAGCACGAGAGACCACAAGATATCATTTCGTTCGATATAACGTGCACTTTTAAACGACCCTCAAATATTACAATTTATATCCAGATAAAGTTAGCATTATTAATAATGAAATTAGTTACAATAACAAAGGTGACAAAATGAGTTACTGATGGTATCGACAAAAGCGTTCCTTTACTTTGGTCGGATAAAACAGTAGAAAGTAAATGAAAAAAATACTAGGAGCGCTAACTAGACCTCAATTTTGACTCGCTGCGTTTGCAAAATCTTTTTACGTGTTATATTGGGCGAAGCGAGGTGCAAACAGCACCGAGGTTGCATTTACAAAACATCGACGCATTCTGTTTTTTTAAACTAAATTTTCGCGCGAAACATTTTTCGCATTGAAGTCTGGGATATTAGTTTTTCTTGATTATTCCTAAACAACAACGAATATTTGAATCTTTTATTAAAGCACCACCAGACTTATATCTATTAGTTCGCAAAATTTGGAAATTTACGGAAATACCGTTTTTGGTCGATGCTTGCACAAAGAATGTAGAAAAGTCTCAAAGAAAGCTTAAATCGCTTCGCTCAATAAAGTAATTATTAAAAATTAGAATAATTATTATATCGTTTAATAAAATAATTCCAACTTATTAATCAAAGTAAAAAATTCATATGCTAAATAAGTGTAAAACTTCCAGCTGCAAACTTCTAAGGAGAAACTGGAGAGTCGAAGGATGGAGCAACTAAACGACACCGAGGACAAGCAGATGCTCATCAACGAGAACAGGAAGCTGGCAAAAGATTTAGAAGCCGTAAGTATCGCTAGATGGGCAAATGTGTTGTAAAAGTTTTAGTATAATAAGCGCTACACGTGTCCAGCTGGCGGAGGGCGCCCGGCGCGGGCAGGCGGAGCGGCGCGCACTGGAGCACGAGCGGGACGCACTGCGCGCACGGGGGGAGGCACAGGTATGCTATTTGTTCCATCTCTTTTTTACATGTATATAAAATACCTATTTGTATGTTTGTTGATACGGCATTCTTCAAATATCCTACAGTGTAGAAGTTCTTTCTTTATGCTCTCTTATTGTCGAAAATGTGTCGCTTTGTTCCTCTTTAAGCGGGAGCAAAATAGCACTTTTCCTATAGGAACTTTTTAGCGGTTTGAAAAGTGATTTGAATTTAGAACAAATATATAGGTATGAAAATTCATAGAAATCTAACGTAAATTGTATGAATTACTGGCTGCATGTGTTGGTCGCACGGCGTTAACTAATAAACAAAAAGCAAAAGCGCGCCAATGACGTCTCTGTTTTTGTAATCAATAGGTACATATCATCTCCTAGAAAGGAGATGAAAAGTAGAGTGTATCACTCGAGAGCAAATTAATTTCCCCTTGGCCGATGTACTTCGAATCCCTCGCTGCTCTCAGTATTCACGTTAGAATCCTTCGCTTCGCTCATGTGTCAAAATGGTGCCGTCGCTATATAAATAATATTTTGCTCCCTTGTGATACAATCTACTATTACAATTTTTTCTTTTTATTTCAATAGATAAAGTGTTTTGTTCATACTTATTTGAGAGGTCATTGAGAGTTCTTAGGATATCGAGGATTCTATCATAGTGTATGATGTCTTATATATATTTTCACAGATTGCAGATATAATTCGATGGGTGTCAGACGAGAAGGAAGCTCGTGGCTATCTTCAAGCCCTTGCCACTAAGATGACAGATGAGCTGGATTATCTTAAACATGGTGTGTAACCCTATTTTTTCCATTCATCTCCCAAATGTAATGCAATCTTCTCTATTTGTCGATGTAAATGGGAGTGTCGATCCCAAAACATACTACATGGCTACTCTTAAACTTCATAATCAATTAGTTCGTATAAAAAAGGAACACTAAGGTAAATAACTTGATTATTAAATCCGTCCCCCAGCGAGCGCTCCTCGAGCGGGCGCGTCCCCTCCCGCCACGTCCGCGCCCCCCGGCGCCGGCTGGAGGAACAGGCGCTCACAGAAACTGGACAAGATGGAGATACTCACGCTGCAGTCGTCGTTGCATTCTGAGATACAAGCAAAGCAGGCGGTAGGGGAGGAGCTTAGTCGCACCAGGGCGGAGCTGCTAGCCAGCCAGAGGTGGGGCAAGACTACTAGTCTTATAATGTTCTATAAAATAGTGACATATATATCTTTTTTAATAATGCCATAAACCCGCTTTATTCAGACTCGCTTTATCAGTGATTATGAGCAATTTTTCGAACTTTATCGCAGACAAAATCGTCGGCAACGTATAGTTTTGTAATAAAATTTATATCTCCCACGTAATACTTTCAGGGATCTGCTGGAGACGAGACAGCGCCTGGACTCCCTCGCGCATGATATGAAGAGGAAGGAACAACACATCAGGGACATGCAGGCCAAGATCGACACACCGCACCAGGGGAGCTCCTGTGAGTACACCCACCACACGTACCGTACACGGATACACGGTGTACCGTGCAAGTTTTTAATCTCTACTTTTTTATAGTTATACTAAACATTTATCGAAAATATGTTATATATAATTGCTTAATATTGGGGGTTTTTAATGTATATTTTTTTCCAGCACGATGCGTGTAGATTATAATATGTTTATTTAGTGCACCGTTTCTTTTTGTTTTCGTTACATGTTACCGCACAATCCCATCCAATACGTACGAATATAACGGATACCGACCCAATCTCAAAATGGAATGTTGGATCCATCCACAAAGTCCAACGTCGTCCGCGACGAAAAAAACGAAAATAATAATCTGTGCCGTATGGACGCTACTTGTGTTATCTGTGAAATTTTGAAATTGGAACTGTGATTCGATTTTGTGTTTGAAATTTCAAATTGGGACCATATTTTCCTATTTTTATGTGGCATTGACGTACCGCGTTCGACGTTATGCCGTTTGTTATATGCCGTTATGTTATATGTTTATGCTGTTGCTTCAGTTCGCGGATGGATACAGCCGTACATACCTCTGGTTATAGGAGTCACTTCGTGTATATGGGGTGTTGCAATATTTATGTACCATCAGTTTTATGATCAGTAACTATGGTACATAAAAAATATATCAACATTTGTATGTTTATATAATGTTGATTTATATACACCGATGTAAAAATTCTAGTCTTCAGACGTAACTCTAGTCAGTAACACCAATACCAAAGATTTTAAAATTTGATTTCATTATTACCACGCGAACTAGTCATTTGATATTATTATTTGTACATACATTTTAAAGTGACAGCATAAGCAGAACGACTGGCTCTAAGCTAAGAATAGATCATTTATAGAATCTCGGGGCATTTTATCTATTTATTTTTTGTATCGACAAAGCGTTTTCACGTTTTCGGGCGGTAACTTAATAATACTAAAGACATTAATAATATTAATTTGCAAGAGTAAGATACGTACATAAAAATATATAAAAAAAATATATCTATTATGTATAACGACATGTATTTGTATCGGTAAGATACGTACATACAATAAATATATAACAAAGTATATCTATTATGTATGTTATGTATGTTGGGTATCTTAATAACGATTATTAATGTTAGAGGAGATTTTCTTAAATTTTGTATCCAGTAATGGATCAGGGGTACATTTTGTCTTACTTATTATATATATTAAATCATATTATTATACATATATATATGTATGATATATCATTTTTTTATTTATATATAAATATATATGTTTTAATGTTACCAAGATGGCGCTGAAAACGTTTTATCGATTGACCCTTTGTGTTTAATTTACTTGGTACATTTACTCTGCATTTAGTTTGTTTTAAAAAACATTTTTATGACTATGTACCACCTACAGACCGTAAATGTACATAATATATTAAAGTTTTGTTGTATTCTCTTGTTATTTGATTGTATTTTTATTTTGTAATCCTCGTTTTTTATGTCGCACTTTGTATCTTTTGCGGTATAATATATATGAACGCCAAACAAAAACAACACCAACTGAAAAAATAAATATTATTATTTCATATAAGGTATATTCACAAATGCGAGACTATCTATAACTATTGTTTTATTGCAATATCAATAGTAGCTCGAAGGGTTACGTTTCGCTTCTGATAAATATCAATTAAGCTATATGTGTTTAATTTTTAAATGGATAATATTTCTTTCGTGATCCATGATTATTATTATTATATATAATTATACGGCTGTACTCACGTAAACACAATCGGTATTTGTCCAACTAGTTCTTAACCTTATTCGTAGGATCTGGAGCGTTTTAGTGAGTACAGCCATATAATTATATATAAAAATTATATCTACTCTTAAATTACTAGATATATATGTTTTAATTTTTGTTTGTATATTTGGTGTATCATTAGAAGGATAAAATCTATTTTTTATAGTATTGTGAACCTTTATTAGTTTTCGATTTTCAGATTAGATTGAGTATTTTTAATTCCAAATGTTTCGTTACAAATATTTACCGCAGAAAGAGATACAAGTGCTTATTACACTTAAAAATTTGTACAAAATAAAACTTGATTTAGTCAAGTTAATTAGAACGTTATTACAATACACTAAAGTCGTAAGTTATGCGCAAGCAGCCAGGCAAGGATCAGCCAAGTCGTCCACGTACTGGAGCGGGAAGGAAGACAATGGTTCGTTATTTGTCAGTTTGTCTAATGTCCCTAGTAGTGTATGTGATGTGTATGTTAGATACTTGGGGTGTTTGTTGGTATACAGGGAAGGCGAACCTTTTTTGATGGCCGTGCCACAATTTCGCAAAAAAAAAAAAACTCTTAGTGCCATACATATTTTACCAATAAATGCTAAAGATGCCAGTAAAAGTGCACTTTTATAGGTAATTTAAATGAACAAGATAAATATTCACCATTTCCTTTACAATCTACCAATAATCATAACTTTTTTAACATTCTCTTCAGCAGATTTTATACTATGATAATAAAAATAAAGAAATTGAATACTACACATTTATTGACAAGAAAATTACAGAAACAGAGTGAACTGTGACAAGGAGCGCTACCGCTACTCTGGCATTTTTCACAACTAGCGAGAACAGCGCGACGGCGCTCCTTGGTACTGAAAGGGTAATTAAAATGCCACAATAAAATTTCATTCGAAATGTTAGCGTGGTGTAATTAAACGTAAGGTTAATTAAATAAACGAATAAAAACAATTCTTCTTTAAATATTTTTTATCAATTATTTTGTTTTTGTGTCACGAGTGCCATTAGTTCGCCATCCCTGGTATAGTAGGACGGAGACAATTTTGATATATGAGATAAAATATATATTATTATTTCTTTATAATAAACCAACAAGCATCGTGGATAATCTGGCAGTTTTTTCTATAAACTTTTCTGTCTTTGTGCTGCGTTTTAGTCGATAACTAGTTATATCTCTCTCCATTGTAAGTACGAGCAAGTGTAAAAGAAAATAATTTAATTCAATTCTACATCGCTGTTTCGCGGGTCTCATAAACACCTTTTAAAGTTTATTTTTATATAATTTTTAGGTTACGTATTTCTATGTATTTTCATTGATGTTTGTTATTATTTTTGTTTCTTGTGATATTGTGAGGACTCCGAAACGGCGATGACAATTTGGCCATTAATATGTTTTCATTGTAAATCGCTTCGCTTTTGCTTGAGCTTTCAGTGGTATGGATGTGACAAACATTTCATATATATTTTTTTATTCAATATGTCCATTCATGAGACCACATAACGCTGAGCGATCTGGTTTTCTTTAACACTTGTTTGTACGCCTTAGGTTCTGACTAATCTTGTTCTAAAGTAAGCCCTACATTGTAAACACCCTATAGACAGTTCTCACACAAATGTACATTAAGACCAGAATTATAATATAATATTTGAGTTAACAAAACATTATTATTAAAGAAAACTTAATGTATATGTTTTGTCAAAATCCTTGTGTGAGAGTTGCAGTGGCTAAGTAAAGATTGTAAAGCGTCCTGTGCATGTCAGCCCTTACTAAAGTACGTAAAGTCGGTTATATATCTATAGGATATATTGTCAATATAATCTGTCTCTGTTTTTCCATATTAATTTTTACACCCGACTATACATGTAGCCGTTATTAGTACATAGTAACGTTTTGTGACTGGTTTCGGTTGGGATTGGTTTATGTTTTTTTTCCTTAATTATATAACTAAATTATGTTCTAATTTGTATACAAATACTAATAATGTTATTATTTCTCAGTCCTGGACCGTCCTCCGTCTCAGATGAGTTACTTGGAGCAGTTCCTGAAAGACGCACCTCAGGAGAGACATTATGATAATGTAGCCTCTATGAACAACGAGCAAAAGGTATCTTTTCGTTTCCTTTTATAATTCAGATCACCTTTTGTGTAGTTTCTAACTTGTGTTTTGCTGTTGTTAATAACCTCTCACCATCCATAATTAACTAAATGTCACAATTTAATGTTCAAAATACATTATTAGCTTTATTTTTTTTGTTTATGCTTTGTTACCGCTTATTTTTTATTTTTAATTGCTTATTCGTACAGATGTCGCCGCAGTACCGTTACAGAAATGTTCAGCATTGTTGTAACGCGAAGGTATTATTTTATGTTATTTTTTATATTAGTTTAGCTTTCACTGTGCTAATAATTTATATATATATTTTTGTAACACATATTTTTTTTTTGGTTTTTAATGATTACTATTATTTTTAGATGTTAATTTATAAAAGTATAACTCGGGATTACAAAATAACTAATGAGAAACTGGAAATGTGTAGTCATTGGTATTAAAAAATTATCACAGGGTTATATTATCGTGTTCTGTAAAACGGTAATAAGTTTTATATTATATACTTACGGGACACCTTGTATATGTTTATATATATACAATGTGAAAAACAATGTTGTGTTAAATGTCAAAAGAGTTAGTACTATACAATTTAAGGTACAATCTCATTATTTATTGAGGATTGTACAGAAAGAATAAATGTTTTTAAATAGTTATCATTGTTTCACTGTGCTATAGTAACGCTAAAGTGTTGACGGATTACTCTTTTTTTTTTGGTAAATATCACTAAGACCACATGTGTTTATTTATGTATAAATTAAAGTTATGTTGTTTTTTACTGTCCTCAGCTGTTGTACGGGTCGCAGCAGTCGTCGGGAGGCTCCCCGGATGAGTTGCAGGCGCGTCCCGCCTCGCCTGTCTCCTGCAAGAGCTCACCTAGCGATCTGTCCACAGTACGTACCACACCACACTACATCACACTACATTTTATATAATAGTAAAACGAATATTAAAGGAATATAATTTTTACATCCTTTTCGAAATTTAAATAGATAATAGGTAAGAAATCTAATATATAAATCTATTACGTTTCCGACCGTTCCATCCCAGTACTCCCTGCGAGACTCCTCTCCGGGCCCGGGCGCGTCCGGGAAGCACAAGGTCCACCAGTTTCTCATGAGGAGCTTCAGCGGCCCCACCAAGTGCAGCCACTGCACCTCGCTGATGGTGCGTGATCTATACTGGACGGGAGTGCTCGGGGATCCCCCTCCCACTAGTGTCCGTGTGCTCCCCAGATCGGTCTGACGCGTCAGGGCGTGGTGTGCGAGTGGTGCGGGCTGGCCGTGCACACGCGCTGCTGCGGGCGCGTGGCGGCGCGCTGCCCGCTGCCGCCCGAGCGCTCGCGCCGCCCGCTGGGCATCGACCCCGCGCGCGGACAGGGCACCGCCTACGAGGGGTACGTCAAGGTACGTGCCGCGCCCGCCCGCCCGCGCCGCCCGCGCGCACTACAGCACGGCCTGCTTGCAGGTGCCGAAGCCGGGGGGCGTCAAGAAGGGCTGGATGCGCCAGTTTGTCGTCGTCTGCGACTTCAAACTCTTCCTCTACGATATTACGCAGGATAGGTGAGGCTTCCGTCGATTTTTCGTAGTATTGCGAGCCACTGGAAATATTCTATTTTTTATTGTCGGTAGGAACGCGGTGCCGTCGGTCTGCGTGAGTCAGGTTCTCGACATGCGGGACCCGGAGTTCAGTGTCACTTCGGTCAAGGATTCGGACGTCATACACGCCAGCAAGAGAGATATACCCTGTATATTTAGGGTGAGTGCTTGATAAATTTATATGCTCCGGTATGCCGGCGGTTGGATAGATGACAAAAATTTTTCAAAATATTTTTTTTACAATTTTTAGTAATAAAAATAATATCATTTTCTTACTAATTACTTATGGAACAAAAAAACAAAAATTCTTAAAATAAACAAATAGTGCTTGGGATAACTTATTTCTTCAAAGAGATTTATTCCATCTACCCTAGTATTTTTTATTATATTGATAAATATATTCTAAAAATTTGAGAAATTATTAGCAAAGTATATGTTGTTTGTTGTTTAAGAATAAATGTTCTCTTCCTAAATGGTAAGATAAAAGTATCCCCTGAAAATGCAACGTCTCGGTACTTACTATAAATATCGAATTCAATTCTAAAATTAAAATTAAATGTTCAGATATCGACGTCCCAGCTGGAGGGCGACAAGCGCTATCATACACTAATGTTGGCCGAGTCGGAGTCCGAGAAGACCAAGTGGGTCGTCGCTCTGAGCGAGCTACATCGGATTCTCAAAAAGAACAACCTGCCGGATAAATGTGTACGTAGTCGCCGGAATCTGCCTCCTCATCCCAGAGGTGTCGGTCTGTAGCTGTGTGGTGTGTCAGGTGTTCTCAGCGGCGTCGCTGGCGGCGGGCGCGGGTCCGTGCGCGGGCTGGGTGCGCGGCGCGCTGTGTGCGGCGCCGCTGGAGGGCGCGCGCCTCGTGCTGGGCGGGGACTTCGGCCTCGCGCTGCTGGACCTGGAGCGCGCCGAGCTGGTGCCGCGGAGAGCGCACGCGCCCGTGCACCGCGTGAGATACGTGCCGCACGAGCAGCTGCTGGGTGAGCCGCGCCCGGACCACCCGGCGGTCTGGGATCGAATTAGAATTGTAGATGTCGTAATATTTGGTCATACGGTAGATATTAGTGATCGCGACGGATATGCTTCGTGCGAAATGAATAAACGTTTTACGTGTCGTCTCAGTGATAATATCCGGTCGAGGGCGCAACGTGCGCCTCGTGCCGCTGCGAGCGCTCGAGTGCCCCGAGGCGGAGAGCGTGAAGTTGGCGGAGGCCAAGGGGGCGCAGGAGGTGGCCGTGGGGGAGCTCGGCTCCTCGGCGTCCGGATTCGCCGTGGTCTGCAAGAGACAGGTGAGGCGGCGGGGATACATTTAAAAGGTCGCGATGCCAGTTTTCCGTTTCCATTAGAAATATATAAATAATCGATAGCAAAATATAATAGCTCGCTTCTAAACTTCTTCGCCACCATCCGGCGCACCGCCGTCGAGAGGCGTCCTCGCGAGGGCCGTCTCCTCTCTCCTCCCGTTATTGTCCATACCTTTTACATCAGACGGAAAATATAATCATGGAATGTGACCCCCGTCCGTGTCAGAGCTCGTGGGTGGTGCTGGTGTACGAGATCACCCGCACGGCGGCCCGGCGCTGCCGCGTGGCCGAGCTGCGCGCGCCCGCGCCCGTGCTGAGCGTGCAGCTGCTGCGCGGCCGCCTCGTGCTGGGCTACCGCGGTGCGCTCGTCGCGCACGCGCTGGACGCCCGCCCGCACCCGCACCCGCCCGTCTGTGAGTGGACCACGGCCGAGGAGCCGAAACGGATGCGAAGGATGGCGACACCAATCCATCTATCTTTGCAGCGCTGGTGCACCCCGAGAACCAGGTGGGCGTGTTCCTCACCAACTCGGGCGCCCGGCCGCTGTGCGCGCGCGCCGCGGGGCCCGACTGGCTGCTGGTGTTCAGCGCGCTTGCGCTCTACGTGGACGGGGCCGGCCTGCGGGCGAGAGACACCGAGCTCATGTACACCGCGCATCCTGCGCACTACGGTACGACAGAGCACGCTACCGGCACACGAACACTACGATGCACTCACAGCACCAAACTAGACGTATATCTTCAATATACCACCGAACAAATCAAAAAACAAAAAAAACAAATACAATTTTTGTTAAAAAAAAAAAGAACTTTCAATACTTTGAACAGGCATCTAATTATCGTAACAAATATTTTTTAATACTAAAATAATTAAAATAACCGATAATTTAAATACATCTTATTTACTTTTAAGTTAATTAAAACTTAAACTAGTTAGGACTTTATACTTAAATCAAATGTTATATAAAATGTGGTCCTGTGAAGGCTATTTTGATCTCAAACTTGTTTATATATTTGTAATTTTACACAGTACTTTACTAATAAATGCTTGCATAATATGTAAAATGTATAACAGATTGTTTTTACAGCTATAAATGACACGCACCTGTTGATATTTACGACGTCCCACATCGACGTGTACGAGATAGAGTCCGGGGAGTGGGTCCAGACCATTAACTTGCGTGAGTATCCTCGCTCCCGACTATCGCGATGACGTCATTGTTGTAACCCCTGCTCCCTCCCCCTCAGCCAACGCTCGTCCGCTGGACGAGGGCGGCTGGGTGGTGCTGGTGGGCGGCGCCGGGCCCTCGGGTGCCTTCCCCTTCGCCTCGGACGCCGCGCCCTACCTCGTGTACCTCAGACCTCTCAACGGGAGTGAGTATAGCCACTATTTTTTTTTTTATACATTATTAATTCTTTCTTTTTTCTTTTATTATTTTTTTTATTTATTAGTTTCTTAAATAGTTGTTTAAGGAAGAATCGACAAGAAACTATTTAATTAAATATAATTGAGTTAAGTCACTCAGTATAATTTAGTTTTATAATCACGAAAATAAAAAAATAAAAAAAATCCGACTTCGTATTACAATGTTACATGCGGTTTTATGAAGATAGATAAGAAACTATGAATGGTAGCTCCAATTAATATTTCATATCACTTTTGTTTAGATTATATAATTAATTTTAAATCGTATAATATTTTAAAGAGTAGAGATGTTTTTTGATTGTGAAAATTGTTTTTTGATTGAAAAAAAAATTAAAAAAATATTTTTTTTTTTACTAAATTTTAATAGTTATTACTTTTTTTTTCAATATACTCTTTACGAGAAATTGTCATATTCAGATTTATTCGTGACATGGGTAAGTGGTGTCTGTGTAAGTGGTGTGTGTGTCACCTCGTACTGAACACCATTATAATGGTGAAACATTTTATTCACTTAAAATTAACTTAAACGTCAACGCATCCGGGTAATTAAATTCCTTTCTTCTACTCCGATTAATTTCGCGTGGGAATATCGTAAAAAAAGATTGTGACAGTGAAAATGTAGCTTTATATTATTGAAAGAAAATAGAAAATCAGTGAAATACTTTTTGACTTAAAGTATATTAGTGTAGATAAATTGATAATATAATAAGACGTAGCTTTTGATATTTATAAACAATAATATATGATTTATTTGTTAATGGTATTAACTCTGAAGTATATATTTTAGCGGGCCCCCTGAGCGTGGAGCCCTCGTGGTGCTTGTCGGGCAAGCGACGCTTCTCAGTGAGGGAGCAGTCACACCAGGCCCTCGAGGCGCACAACAGACTGTGAGTTACCACCTCACCTGAATATGGTATTCTACATATTATTAAATATACAATCGAGTTTTTAAAGATCCATTGCAAATATTTGTTAAGATTTTTGTTACAGAAAGACAAATATTTTTGTTCTGAGTCCATGTATGTTGTGTTGTTTGTTTTAGAGATTTATATTTTCGTTTGTTAAAACTTCTACGATACAAAGAGAACATTCCTGTGCATCATTTCTTATATTAAAATTTATTTTAAAATAAATAATTCAGGGCACAAACAGTGAAATACATAATAATGTTTTTGCAGATCGGAGAGTCGGTCACGTCTGATTTCCGCGCCAAGTAACTTCTCCCACGTATCCCACATGGGCCCCGGAGACGGCATCCGCTCACAGCGACTGCTGGACCTGCCCACTACCCTGGAGACAGCGGACAGACCGCACCAGGTAACACCATCATACAGATATAAACTAGACATCCCCGGATAGCACGTTATGAACCTATAAGTAAACTTATATCAAATCCTTTAACATATCACAGTAATAGATTAATTGTAAGCCACTTAGTGAATATAGTTTAAGATACAGTATGTTAATTTCTTTAAAATAAAAAAAAAATACTTGTGATTAAATTACTGTATATGTACATTGGTTTAAATTGTTACTTTTCATGTTACATTTAAGTTTACTTTGAATTTGATATGTATTTTGTTGCATTGTAATGATTGACGGTTGCAGATGTTTGGGAGCCGGGACGGCAGCAAGCGAACATCTCCGCTCACGATATCACACCCCATGGGATCTTATAACGGTAAAGTTAAAATATGCACTACTTGCTCACCCCGCACTATTTAATATCCTTTTGAATATAGGCGATAAAAAACCCCAGTCGACCCGTGGCATATAAGTGTAAATAATAATACGTTCTGTAATTGTCTCTATATTGTTGATTATTTATACGTCATATAAAATGGCATACACATGTACGCGTATCCATAAAAAATAAAAACGTTTCAATAATAATAATAATATTATTATTTGTAATATGTCCTTTCGCAGGCTCGTGGCGCTCCCGCCCGCCCACGGAGGCGCCGCCCTCGCCGCCGCCCCGGGCCGACCGGTGAGTGTGACGCGCCTGCCGCAGTGTGACGTGCCTGCCGCAGTGTGCGCGTGCCTGCCGCAGTGTGCGCGTGCCTGCCGCAGTGCGGTGCGTCAGTGCATAGAGTAAAACGCGTGTATCCGCAGGTCCGGTGGCGGCTCGTGCGGCAGCGGGTCAGCGCTGGAGCGCTGCCTCACGCCACTCAGCCTCGGCAGCATGAGCTCGTTGCACGACGTGCTCAAGGTATGTGGGACGGCTACGCCTGTGCCGTGTGTGAGTGCTGTACTGACGAGCGTGTATTGCCGAGCTCGTGTACTGACGAGAGCGTGTACTGACGAGTTCGTTTACTGACGAGTGTTTTCTAAAAAGTGCATGTACTGATGAGTTCATGTACTGACGAGTGGGTGTAATGAAGAGTGCGTGTAATGACGAGAGAGTGTAATGACAAGTATGTGTACTGGCGAGTGTGTGTAATGACGAGGGAATGTACTGACGAGAGAGTGTATTGACAAGTACGTGTATTGACGAGTGTGTACTGACAAGTGCATGTATGCTGAGTTCGTGTACTGATTAGAGTATGTACTGACGAGTTCGTGTACTGACGAGAGCGTGTCGCAGGTGGGCACGGAGCCGGAGCTGCAGTCTGAAGACAGCGGGGGAGCCTCACCGCCACGCCGGGAACCCTGAGGGTAAGCCTCCGAGTTCCCTCCTCCTACGTTGTCGGTGAAAACTTGCACCCAGATTATTTACTTCTATTCTTCTTTTTGTGGTCAATTCACCACTTGTACTAATATTTTTGTTAGTAACTGTAATAATAAAACGTTTAATCCGACATTTCAGAAGGCTGATGGACGTGAAGTTCGACCTGTCCAGGCTCTATGCGTGCTTCTGTTAGACGGGCGGTGATGAGTACGACCGAGTGAAGACGTTATCGGTTTTAAAGTTATAAATATAGATTAAATTTGAGGCTAAAGTGATACCGGTGTCCGAAACGCGTGATTATATAAGCGATATACTTACTACAAATTCTTCCACAGTTCCAGTTTTAAAATTTTATTTATATTATATTTACTTAATATAGTGAGTGAATCGGCTTTACATATTATTTTTATATAGAAAATTAGTCGTCCGTTTCCAAGACTTCGATCTTCCGGTAATTAATTTCGCAAATATTTTCAATATATTGTGTAGTTATTACACTTTTGGCTCGAATATATTCACAATTTACGAAGTTATCTTGAGCTCGATGAGTGTAAATATATAATGATTTGGTTCCTATAGTATATTGAAAGTTTTGATCGCTTCGACGCGTACCTTCCATACGATAATAATATTAGTAGTAATCCGAAGTGGCTTGTAGGTCAATTAGTTATATATAATGTATGTACAAGTCGAATGTATTGTTTGTATATAACGCGACTGACTGACGACATGTAGGTTTTATATATTATTATGTAAATTATATTTGAAACATTTTTGTATTAATTATTATGACGTGTAGATTTTTTTAACCTATATTGAATATCAGTCGCGCTAAATATATGAAGTTTGTAATTAATTCAATTCGGTATACATTTTTAATATTTTTCTTGTTCTCATTTTAATATAACCCCGTAATCGAATCTATTTATCGAAATATATGTAGCTTAAGGATTTTAACCAAATTTATTTATTAACTTTTGCTTCTATACTAAGACGGCCATTTTTTTTTGTTTCTTTAACGCACCGCCGATTAATGTTAGATATAAATAGATAATTTTAATAACGAATTGCTTTTTATGTGACAATGTAATAGCCTTATAGTAAATGTATTATTTTTAGGCTAATTTTATTTAATTATTATTAGCGCCAAATATTATGCAGGAGGTTGTCAGATCACTTATCATTTATGTAATGGATAAAAGGCTGTTTTAAACTTAAAAATTATAGAAATACAGCAAATCTTTTTCAATGACACTAAATAAATTCCACTGCCAGTTAACAAGGACGTTGTATAAAGCTTAGTTTACACTGAACGTGTTGACAATTCGCAACAGCCAGTGTAAGCCACGCCTTATACGCCATGACCAATTTTGACAATATACTTAGCACACGTTTCGTACCGTTTATTATATTATTTTACGTATTGTGAATTATATTGTGTTATTATTTGTAATAACCATTTATTTTTACATAAATGTATATTGATGTTTTGAAATCTCATGATTGTGACATTATTGTAAGTATTAAGTAATTATTTTAACGTTCTAGTCCTTTGTTTTTTTAATTGTGACTCGATAACTACGTATTATATATTAGATTAAGTGTAATGAATGAGATTGTTTAGTTTTACTTACAAGTGTGCGGGCTTTACTCAAGCGCATCCAAAGATCTGTTAATATAAGGCTATAATAAAATTAAAGAAACATTTGAAATGTGTACAATTGAACTGATACGTAAAATTAATGTTTTGTAATCAATAATTATAAAGTATTGGAAAATTTGAAAAAATAAGACAAATTCTCTTTCAGATGTTTTGTAAGTCTTTACTTGGGATACATTTCAGAGAATTTTCAAAGTTATTATATTTATATATTTGTTATATAATACTTCAAATAACAGTCAATTATAAAATTTGTATGTATAAAACCGTATAGTCCAGGAATTTGTATTTGGAAGGAATTTGTTATTATATATATATATTGTTACTATAAACATGTATAAATGTATCCCACTATCAAACATATATCATATCGATATCTAATTGGCATTTGAACCTAATAAAATAGAAAAAAATATATATAATCAAATTGAAATTATCTAGACTAAGACGTTCCGTTAGACGTAGATTTTGCTGAATTTTAAATATTTTAAAAATTCTTTGCATTTTATGTACGAGGATAGATAATGTATACTAATACTATATAAATTTTTAAATTCTATAAAGGTGACATGTTCAAGCGATTTTGATATATATTATAGTAGTTGTAAAGTATATATTGCTAGCACGTGTTATCTTTGTACTAATCCCGTTCTCTCTGTCGTATGGATTTTATTAACGCAATTTATTAGTACTTAAATGCAATATGTTTGTGACAATTTTTAAAACATCGAACTATTACCGACTCTATTTTAAGTTAATAAAATCCAGGTTCGTAAATCTCACAAGTTCCGCTTCTTAATGCTTGCTGTATGTTTGAAATTAACACAAAAATATTTACACTGTCAAATTGTTTATACGCTTAATAAATGTATAAAAATGTTTTCGCACGGATATTATAAGATACCTGTATTAGCCTCGTGCCGGTATGTATGTACTAATGTACTAATTATTGAATTGCTATTACGTGAAATCTCATTACTTAATTATTTCATGTAAATATCTGAATAAAAAAAATGAATGACTTTTTGTTTTATTTAAAATGTTCATCGTACAGATGTGTGACATTGAAATGTATGAAAGAATATAGAAATCACACACATTTTCCGCTTATTTTTGAAAATTATGAAAATTGTGGGCTTTTCTAAATTTTATATTACTAGTTTAGGAAATTCACACAATATATAAATAAATCCTACTCTGTCATTTTAAGGTTATAAATATGTTATTCTTCAAGTAAAGCCAATTTAATAGTCGAGTACCTGTCGTAAATTTAAAAAGCATTATAATACAAGTACATAAATTAAGTAAAAATTAACGTTTATTCAAAACTTACTAGTATAGTCATCTTCATTTTATTAACATCAATTATTTTTTGATTAAGAAATTGTAGTTTATAAAAAAAAATATGTACACATTTTATCTTTGTAATCATAATTATATGGATATTTTTTAATGGATTTTTTTGGGTTACGTCCCTAGTATTTAAAAAAGAAAGAATTCAATGATGTAACATTGTAACGACGTGTCTATGGGTATACAAACGACAGCACACTTATAGAAGATATTTGCCCTGATCTCTGGCATTAGGAATCAAGTATACGATGTAAGAAAAACATTGGTACAGGGTTTAAGTGACAAACTTAAGGGAGTCTCAGAATGAGGCAATGACGTCTTGTTACATTCAACTCCATCTAATCGCCGACATATCTCTTTACCCCCAAAAGGTGCGCGTTTATCTTGGCTTCTGTTTCCAAAATGTATCTTGAAAAAAGGAGAGCGCCTTTCGTTATTAGGAATATCAGATGAAAGAAAGCTTGGTGTTTCTTTCAAAACACCAGTACTTGACACCGGGGAAACTTCTTACATTATTTAGTACACAGATCCTGTCGTGTCTGAAGTACTGCGGTCATATATGCCTGTGGTGCAAAATATCACTTTGCAGCTCTGGATTTCATTGAGAGCCAAACAAATATATAAATAAGGCTGATTACGTTCCAGAATTGGTTTATGCCAAGCTCGACAGCCTCGAACGCAGGGGTAGAATTGCTAACTTTTCAGTGTTCTTTAGGATACATTTTAGCGATTGTGCGCACTAATTACACAATTTAATTTCACCATAATCGGACGTTCCAACACACAGCATGTGTTTATTCTAACGGAAATTCCACTTGTCCGAATCAAGCGCAAATACAAAAAAAACGTTGAACAATACAGGTACAGCTTGACATCCTCGCTTCAAGGAGTGGATAGGCTTCTGCGATGTTAGTCCGATTAACCATCTACGACAACAATACCACCTACTTGAAATGTAGTCAGGTATTTATTGGCTTCGATTATATAAAATAATGATAATAATAAAATATGGCAGTGCACAGTAAGCAGACTTGAGAGCAGCAAACAGTTTTCTGACCCTGGAAACCTGGACCCCAATGTTGGGTTTCTAAGAAAAGAAACCGTCTAGCCACCAAACTACTTAATAATGAAGGCAAGATAAATATGGTGACATCAAAAAATAAAAGAAGCTTCTATCATAATTGTAGAATCTTAAAAGATATTACGATGGCATATTTTAATAATATGAAGACGTTTGTGGTTATTTTTTTAAATTATATTGAAATTTTTTGTCTTATCAGAATCATCTCTAAATATGTAGTCCAAAATTCGTGTAAATAATTAAATTTGTTCATTAATTTATGGTTGCAAAGGATATTGTTTCTTAAAATAAAATTGCGCTGAAGTTAGTTTAATAGTAATATCATAACATCCAAGAAGAAAAGTTTTTTATAAACAGGCAATAGTTATACATTTTGGAGAAAAAATACCGTGAAAATTTCCTGTTAGAAACCCAAACTATTGCATAAAAATTATATAAAAATGGGCATAAAATAAAAATTTATGTATATATGTATTTAAGATATTTTATTGAAGTAACAATATTTCATAACATACATAATGAAAAATGAAAAAAAATACCACAGCCCCTATCTACGCGTTCAATACTCGTTGTGCAAATGCGATTAACGTGCAACATTAAGACACTTGACGGTTTAACATTATATATATTTACTGACATTTAAAACAAAATAAATAATAGAAAATCTACTCATTGTGACGCAAATTGCATAACATTAATACTTATTGGTTATTTTAAAAAAATAAAGCTTTTCATAGATAATTATTTATTTGAAACACGTTGCAGGTCTGCGGGTGCGGAGTGTTTACTTTAGCTTGAGGATGGTGTTATGGAGTTTGTCGACGTTGGCTCCAGAGAACTCCTCCAGCTTATTGAAGTTCTTGATGAACACGAAGGTCGGCATGGCGTTCACGTTGTACTCGGTGGCGATGTCCTCGCACTCGTCAACGTCCACCTGGAATAACAAAAAAAAAAACAAATCAATAAAAAGGAAATCTTAGTGTTTTTCTAAAGTTAATATTTTATTTTCCAAACGGCTGACATTAAAATGTATTTATTATATAATTTCCCTATTCTGTCAGTTTGTTTGTCTGTGGTGTCAAGTCACCGAAACTCAACGAAACATTGTTGCGACACGTGCAATACGTCAATCGAAGGCTCTTGATAAGAGAAGATGAGTGGTAACAAATTTGGACCTCCTCCGGTAACCGAAAGTGGGTCCTTTGTTCATCTAAAGGTCGTCAAGTGTAAAAAAAATTATCAACGTATCTGATACAAATTAACTTGAAATACATTCATTTTATCGTCCCCCGGTAACCAGAAGTGAAGTTTTAGACCTAGATCCTTGAATGAATGAAATTTTAATAAAACTATTGAATACAAACATCCAATCCATATACTGAGGTGCATTAAACATCTTGCCGAATCAACTATAAATATACCATATCTAGAATCCCGATGCAGAACCGGGCCACGAAGCTAGTGTATATTTTGTTAAAGAATTGACGTCATAATACAATAAGCATTTCATTAATTTATCAGCAAAATAAACAAGAGATTGGAATTACTACGTTGCAAGGTCGCCATTATGACAGATGACGCAAATATCAAACTAAGTTATAACCTATTATAGTACAAACTTTATTATCTTGGAACAAAACTACGAGCAGTAATGTCTTTTTATATGTAAGCGAAAATGGTATGACTAATTAAAGTAATAATTAGCTAAGGTCATATCGAATTGATTGCGATGGTTCTAGCTGCAAATTGTTTATTAAATATTGATGTTTTGTAAAATTTTTATCACACATCCCTATGCGTTTTTGGAACCCTTGTAGCTTTAATTTTAAGTTGAACAGTGCCTTTGCAAAAGGGCGTTATTTCGAGTAGTAGGGTATCAAAATGGTCTCTGTCCTGCTCAAGTGGGCGTCATTTGATGTATACAAGTGATCACTGATATTGTTTCAAAGTGGAAAAGATAAATAAATCAATAAATGTAATACAAACATTATATACGTATAGATAGTACTGCGATTTTTATAAACATTAAATACAAATGGTTGCTATGAACATGTATAGACATACATTTTACTTATGAAACGTCAGGCTCTAGATGCACGGTATCGAAGGATATTTAGATCTGAATAAGATTAAGTATTATTCTATATTTTTTGTACTATTGGGTTAGTCATGGTTGCTGTGACAAGACATTAGAGAGAAGCGAGGTACCAAATTGATTAGAACTAAATATCTAAATACTCAAGTACTAGTTTTATGTGGGTTTTACAAATGTACCTCTAGTAGATGAGCAATGTGTGCTTCAGATTATGACCTACACTAATCAGACGTGGACATTACTGCCAGAATGGTTCACCACCTGAAGGTAACTCAGTGGGGCCAAGAAGGCTCTATATATGATAAAAACTTAAACCAAAATCAAAAGTAAAGTATTTGGTAAAAACAAATTTATCATAATGTGGTAATGTGGTTTTTTATGGTCTTGTTTGGATATCGGAACTAAATACTGTGAGAAATACGATAAAAAATACCGCAAAATATGTCGGTTTGTGTCTGGGTGTTTTATATACACAATAAGTATGTTTATACAAATTAGTTTTAGGTTAGCTTTAGCATATTTGTTTATTATTTGAGAGATAAAATATAAATTAACAAATGGGTCAAAACCTTTTTTTGTTCGTACAGGCTGAGATGTCTAAAGAAGGGAAATTCTTATCATAAAAAAAATTCTTACTCTCATATTTTATTACATTTAACTACATTACGCAATGAAACTGCATGCAAAGAAAACTAACCGTCAAATAAGATTTTTCTCAAAAATAAAACGACACTTTAGCAAGCTTCGGCAAAACCTATAGTGAATGTTTGAAAATTAAAGAATAGTACATGTATATATATTCATTTTTGGCAAAGTAATATTCTACGAAACTGCAATAAATTATATTATATAATTAAATGAATTTCACACATTGTGGTATCTCACAAGTACATACTTTATTTTTAAATGATGCTATAAAATAATACCAAATAAAAGTTAAGCAGTTTTTTTTTTTTTAATTTGTCTATTTAAGACGCATTTTTTACAACATTTAATGGTAATAAAATAAAATCATATTTAAAATAAAAGACTAACTCTTTTGCTACTGTTTGAGATATAATACATCTATCTCAGCAGACTCTTAGAAAACAATTTATGAGGCACTCTTAATCAAGTTCTCCTTCGCATCAAAATCCATACAAAAAGTATATATTTGGCAGTAGACGCAAATATACTGCAAAACGGAATACATAAAAAGATCCAATGAAAGGATTGTAAATTTGATATTTGAGTCACCTATAGTAGTTTTTTCTTCTTACAATATCACATAGTGAAACTACACTGCAGTGTACTAATATAAAATCAATAACACCTATATACCACCCCCCATTAACTTAATGTATTGGGTCAAGGCGCCATCAAGAGTTAGCGTCCTTCGAGCATTATCGACTGGACGTAATAAGTACTCATTTCAATTGCATAATTTGCAAGTTGCAATAAATAGAACTCTTTAGTGACTAATTCTCCTTGCAAAATAAAGTTCATATACTTATTTGAAATTCTTTATAACCTATAATCTTCCTATTCTATCACTTTGTTTGTCTGTGTGTATATCAGAAAATTTCCAAATTCCAAATCAATCTGGTGGTGGATAAAAAAAAAATCCAAAAAAAAAAAATATTATGTGTCTCATCTTGAAAAAGAGTTGGGTATAGAATGCGTCGATGTTTTGTAAATGTAACTTCGGTGCTATTTGCACCTCGATTCGCTCAATATGGTAACACAACGAGATTTTGCGAGTAGCGAGTAAAAATTGAGGTCTGGTTAGCGCTCCTAGTTAATTGATAAAACAAACAGAGCAGTTAAAAATATTGTTATTTTTAAGCAGCTCTACACCGTTTATTGAGAAAAGTTATAACATATAACGTTTTAGGTGCAATAAAATCAAATTCTAAAATATTCCAAAATAGTAATGAAGAAAATTTAAATTATTATAGTGAGAATTAGTGTATTATTAATACAATTGTGTAGACAATTTTTTCGTTTCATTGCTAACGTAAATACGACCCTGGCTGTCGGGAACGTGATACACTCAAAGGGTCTGTATGGAACACTCAAAGGGTCTGTATTGTAAGATCAGAGGATATCAAGACTGCAGATTATTTCCAAATATATTGTAATGGTAAAAAAATTATTAGTAGCTATTACAAATAAATTGCAGCAAATAATATCAACTTAAAATTGTTGGTAAAGTCTGGGGTTATCTCTTGGGCATAACTTCGATCTTCGAATCGAAGATTTTGATCTCTACATACTTTTATTTTATAATATTTAGCAAATAACATTATATTTATTGTATAAGAATATAATATATGATAAATTTATTAATATTTAGAAAAACGATTATATTTGAACTGTTTAATTAAAATATTTATTTTGGCATTAGATACTAAGCTTATTTTTTAATTACAAATGTTATCATTGTCGTTACAAAAGTATATATTAATAAATATTTTATATATTATGCAATTTAAAGAAATGAAAAGGCTTTCCTCAAAAGTAATATTGTATGTATGTATGTAAATATAATATGTCAAATGTAATTGTAACATATTTTCTTTTGTAAATTGTAATTTTGTTATTATTTACTTGAGTTATTATTTTTAGTTATGCAGTCTTATAACGAACAAAGTATTAGGTACTCTAGTATGTATATACTATATAATACTATACTAGCATGCGGTTCAAATGTCGATCTTTATAACAATGCGAATGTGGAGTGGATGTAATACGCAACTAAACCATTTCGGATAGATTTTAAAGAAATCATATTTTTTCGATAGATTAATATTTACGTCCAATAAATAGTGATAAGAACCTGACAACAGTTCACGACCGATAAGGAATTATTACTTTTTGGTCGAAGTTTATTAACGTGAGAAAACTTTGCAACTTTTTGGTTTCTTGTACATATACAATACAAATTATCAAGTTCAAAATAAATAGTGAAAAAAGTCGCATACAAAACCTACTTACAACCATTACTACCAACCTTGGAGAACAAGAATTGACTAAAAAATTTCAGAAATACCAACCTTGAGAACTACAATGGAATCTGCCATTTCGTTGGCCATATCCTCGAGTTTTGGTCCGATCATCTTGCAAGGGCCGCACCAAGTCGCCATGAAGTCTATGACGACCAACTTCTCACCAGCTTCTCCCAATCTGGTCTTGAGGTCATCGGAGTCTTTAATGTGGATTGCCATTCTGAAAAAACAAGTTAAATTATGAAGAATCTGGCTTGAGGACTAAGAATTTTAGTTTAAAATGGCCTTTTGTATTTACAATAAGTAATTGCAAATCTATAATGTAAGTTAAACATAAAGAATATAATAATATTTTACAAATACTAGAAGCGCGAACCAGACCTCAATTTTGACTCGCTACGCTCACAAAATCTCGGTATGTGGTAGCATATTGGGCGAAGCGAGGTGCAAAACATATTATTTTTTATACGTTTATTAAATATTAAATAAAAATTTTTTAGTTAATTAAACTAAAAAGATGTACAGTTTATGCATGTCAAAGAGCAGAGCTCAAACCAAGACGCGTCTCTAATATGGATTGGCCCATAAATAAGAAATTTTTTTAAAGAGAGGTAGGTTCCTTCACGATATCTTTATTTAACAACTAAGACTATATACTTTATAGCAATTTAATATGCAGCGGTTTGAATTGTTAGAATCCAGCTGTTCCTCATGCGAGGAACAAAAAATAATAAAATTAATAATCGATCTGAAAACTCGACTGATCTACCTTGGATCGCTGTCCAAATTCAATCAGATCAATACGGATCGATTATTGGCCCTGACATCCTAATAAAACAATTGTAATTACAATTAGCAACATTGAAGCTGGATCGATTACAATAAATAAAAACAAACTCTATACTAAATTTCATTACTAAATGCCTTATAACTTTAGAATTCTAGTTATGCATGACCTTGTCAGACCAGTTCTTCCACACCGCATGGATTGTAATATGACACCAAAACTTCAAACAATAATATATATACATTTTTATTGCTTATATTGAAAAATCTAATAATTAAAAATTAGTTAAGTTACTTTGTTCAAAAATATTTTTGATCTTAAATATTTATCTTACAAGTCATTCCTATAAATTAGATAGCCCAGATGCGGGTATTAGTAAAATATATATTTTAAATATTTGATTAATTTATTACAATACGGAACTTCATATTATAATGTAAATTCATGCTTTGATTAATATGATGAAATAATGATTCATCTAAGCCATGATTTTAATATCTGTGACTCAATAATAATCATCGAATATATTAGTACCCTGAAAAAGGTTAGCTCTAATCTGTTTAAATCCGCACAAAATATGCAGTTGCTCGAAAATATATTTTGTTTGACGTTAATTAAAAAAAAAGATTCCGTTTACGTCAGAAATGAAACTGTTTAGTTAATTTTCATGGTCACAATTAATAATATAACACTTCTAAAAAAACTATTGTCTCCAAAACTATCGATCGATGTTAAGAATAAGGATAGGATATAGGATAGTACTTCAATCGGGAATTGTCTTAAAGAGTTTTGTAGTTTAAAACTTTGGCTGTTACTTCCAGAAACATTTAGTTAATTATGCAAAGTGCATAAATAATAAACAAAATATACGTAACATAAGAATAAAAATTTATTCGAGAGTTTCTCTTAACGGTTAAAGAATGTCTATAAAATAATATTTGGAAACTATCTGGAAAAAAATTATTATAGAAAATTATGACGTTAAAATACTTTTTTTATTTTTATATTTTTTTATTTAGTACTTACGTGATATTTAGACTATAAATATAGCTTTTTTATTAATCAAGACACGTCCGCACCCTCCGGAGTTTGGTAACAAACTAGCAAGAAAAAATGCAAATCATCGCTTACCTACTATGGGAAAACACTATTAACAAAAATCATTCACTCGCGGATGCTATTACGTCACTGCTGTTATTAATATGAGAATAGATTGTTACTTTAAGAAATTAATACTATATATATTTATTTTTAAAATTAGATATTTTTGTTTTGTTTAGATCTTTTGTTTGGTATATATAATAGTTTCAATTTCAAATCTAATAAAAAAAAAATTTCAGTCTTATTTTTTTTTTATTGTATAATAAAACGATGTTACATGCTTAATTTTATAGTTCTAGGTCAGCAAGAAGTATCCTATCAATTTTAATTTCTTGCAGAGTTGAAATGCGTTTTTTGCAACAAAACGGCCGTAGCTATTTTTTTAAACATAGATTAAAGAATTTAAACCTAACCTTGAAGCTATAAAAAAATGTATATCTTATACTCAGGTATATAGTTTTAAATTGAACTCTATATCTCCTCTGGATATCACAAATAAAGGTTTTAAACTAATGTGTTTAGTTTATTTTTTCTGCTTCAGTTACGGAACTCATATTTTATCAATTCATATTTTATATATTTATTTGAAACTATTAATATATATATATGTATTTCTTTTGTTATCATATATTTTTCTATTTAATATTTATGTAACATATATTGTATATATTTAAGTATATATTAGTATGTATAGGTTCATTACATATAGTAAGTATAGCTTAGTGTTTTTTGTAAAATAGTATATAAAATTATTGTTATTTAATTTTACTGCCTTACTTTCAATTTCTCTTTCTATTATTTTGGCTCGTAGGGAATGCTTTGTACCATTAAATCTGTCTATTTTATCTTATTGTTAGACAATAAAGATTTGAAATCGTATCTAAGCTCAAAATTTTTTGTCAAAATAACTTATTTTTTATTATTATATTGTTTAACAATACAGTTAGTACTATAAATATGTTTCAACATGTTATTTACATAAAACCTTATCTATAAATTTGGGTTATGTGCCTTACAGAATTGAAATATTTTTGGCACTCCCTATAGGAGTCAGTATATCCAGGTAAATATAATCTAGAGGTCTTCTAATTCAGTGTAAATAGGTTTCTGTCATGTAAGTATGCAACATTAGACAGTCATGCTTAACATCGAGCAGACTGCAGTCATATATGACCCTATTGAAAATTAAAATAAAATTATATACTACACAATAACTGTGTCCAAAGAAATGACAATATATTACTGAATACTTAATAAAAACAAAATAAATTACGAAAATTATGGCCGAGATAAGAAAACAATAGGGATGGTAAAAACCAGTTTAATAATATCATATAAACACTATTACTGATTGTTCAATATACTCCATTAATTGTTTCTCTCTTATGTCACATATGTAATCTCTAAAATTGTTTAGTTATTACATAAGATATCTGTTAATGCTTTAGAAAATATTGTTTTGGTTTCATCTATATTTATCTGCACTGAAATTTAAATTTACTTCATAAGAAATACTGTGATTGGCTAACAATAAGATTCTTATTAGATCAGTAGAATGTTTAATTATACAAAAGATATTGACCTAATTAGAGACTTAAAATGTTAGGATTCTTAATAACAATTGTAATGAAGAAATGAAAATAGTAAGAATTTAAAGATATTTATTTGATATAGTACTTTCTAGAACTTCGAGTCAAAAAATAAAGTAAAGAAAATATATATCACATAACACAAGAGATACACAGATTACGATCAATAATCTATTAAATGTTATGTACATAGTTAATCAAAGCACATAATTGACATGACTCATTTATGGCACACACGGCAAAATATTCTATAACTACGATAGGTACTTAAGTACATTATGTTACATGAAATGATTTCTTCTTAATTTAAGATGGATATTTGAGCCCAATAGTATGTTTTTGCACCATAAAAATATAGTAAAAGCAAAAATAATCTATGCCAAACTTTATATTAATGTCGATTAATTTGATAAACAAGGTCAAAGAGGAAATTGTATTTTATGTTCTTGTAATATTAAAGTTTGTTTGTTTTAGTAGTTCATGAAATTAATAGTTAATATGGCCAAATAATAAGTACTTACCTTTATGATAGTATTTCCGACAAAAATGCTAGGACCGGCTGAACACGCGGTAATTTACACAACGCTGAAAGCCTAACCCAATACAGTGAACAATCGGCAATCAGCAATGCATGCTATGACGAATGAAGTGAGAACCATCAACATTTTGTAGCATAAAATTTAAAAATATATTGCATTGTCTTTGGTCATTTTATAAAAATTCAGAAAAGATGTGCTATTTAGCCAATAGTATTAAATATGAAATCGTTCTTAACCAATTGAGAATGGCCATTTGTCGATTGTTTTAAAAATATATATGTATACAAATTTAGTACTGATCTGAAAAAGAAAACGAACTCAAATATGCTAAAGGGCCATAATTTGTAAGGATCCAAAATAATATATAAATAAACACATGCAAATATAAATTAATTAACATAAAGCAGAAATTAAAACGATTTTATTTATAAAAAAAGAAATATAAAAAAAACACTATATTTTTTTTTTCTGCGGGCAATGCACGATTTCCCGTGTCAAATTGACGTCAGATATGTTTTGACTTATGATTTTATTTTCAATTTTGAAACACAATTCATTTTTTGAACGGACGTATCACAGCGTTCATAAATCATAACGCATTTCGGTGTAAAGTTTTTAAAATTTATAGTTGATATTTGACCGGAAACTTTATTTTTAAGGAAGGAAGGAAGGAAAGTAATAAACTGCAAAAATGTCTTTCGATTTATCTACAATAAGTTCTCAGAAAGTAAAAGGAATTCCTAACGGCGAGGTAATACTTATTATTTTATTAGACTTTTTAGACTATTGGATCCATAACTATGATATATATTTACTACGATATTAAAATAGATTTTATTTTCAATTTCTAAATAAAGTAACATTCCGTTATCACAATAACTAGATGTTATTGCTAAACTATTTTTCTTGACCCTAATCTATGAAGCTTGAAATCGGAGTATAGAAAACAAGTTTTCATTAGAACTAATAAAAACTATTGGTTTGTGTAATAAGATTTGTTAAATATATCACAAAAGGAAACATTAATTACAAAAATATTCAAAGTTTAAATATTGTAATCATAAAAATTATGGTTACGAATTTGATGATAAGTTTATAATCTTAAAAGATTTATCCTATCATTCCAAATTTAGCATTATCTTTCAATTGGCTATATTATTGGCATTATTTGGATAGAGTTCTTATGTGTAATGAGATTAAGATCAGACAAAATTTATGAGGGTGCTCTCTTTCATAATTCTAGTATATTTTGTATATATTAGAAGAAAGGAGTTACTAAATGGATTCATAGGTTACAAAGTGGATTTTTAAATCATAAGTGGAACTTATATAATAATACTCTTTTTATTGTACACCGTGGAAAGAAAGAAAAAAGTACATTAAAAGTATATAATTAAAACACCAGATGCAAAATACAAAATAAATAGTTCCTAATTTTAGACAAACTAAAAAGTTAATTTAGGGCAAACGCAATTCATATTAACTATAAATTTGCCAAAACTGGTTGGTGATAAGTTATATATAGAAGATAAATAATTAAGGAGTATGTGTGCAATAACATATTTATTAACAATACTGCACATGCAATTGTATTGCAATTTTCTCCATTTAGAGAAAAACCTAGTATCTCTCGAAATTTCTGCAAAATTATGCAACAGTTTCTGTTTCTAGTTTGTAGTTTGAAGTTCTCATGTTATTTCAAAATTTAAAGAGATTAGTTCAAAAGTGTCATGTTTAAATACCATTTAATAATTAATATTATTATTAAATAATTTTAAAACTAATCTTTATTAATCTCATAATTTATAAAATTCATTGATTTTGTTCTCTTTTATTTTATATTTAATTGTCTAACTTAAAATTGGTTAATTGTTACAATTTATTATTAAATTTTTAATAAGAAGAAAGTCACTTATATATTTTTTTTCTCTATCTATAGACAGTGGAGGTTCAAAGTTTTTGGAGGGATCATAATGTTATCATAATATTCTTCCGTCGTTGGGGCTGTATGTTCTGCAGGCTTTGGGCAAAGGAGGTAAGAAAAATTGCTGAGGTTTTTTAATTCTAAAAATCCCATTTTTTTACTATACCACTAACATGTTTGAGTGACTTAGCTCTAATTCCTGATTTTTTTGATAGATTTTCATACTTATTAATGAAAGGATTTATAATTTATTTTCAGTTGGGTGAAATCTATCCGATCCTAAAGAAAAACAACATAAAGCTTGTAGGGGTTGGCATTGAAGAGGCTGGCTCTAAGGAGTTTGCTGATGGGAAATATTTTAATGGAGGTACTTATGTCAAAATATTAGAAATACATAATATTTGTTAGGTAAAATGCTCAATATCAAATACTAAGTAGATTACTTTTCTAGAAGGTTTTTTTTCCATCTTTCTTTATATGTTTGTTCCAATTTCTCGATTTTTCTTTTTTGGCATCGGCATTTTGGAGTTGTGTCAGAATAATCATTACATAATGTTAAAAATAAATGTTATTAAAACCAAATATTTTTTAATTTTTTAGATCTCTATTACGCCGAAGACAAGTCTATTTACCAGACGTTGGGCTTTAAGAGATTCAATCTGGTTTCCATTTTAACTTCTCTGTTTTGGAAACAGTCTCGAGAAGCCATTGTTAAGAGCAAAAGCTTGGGTATGTACTGTGACTAGTTTTAAAGAAATCTTTTTCTCTCCTATTTATATTTATGTAGTTTCTGCAAAATAAATAATATTGAACATAATAGATATGAAAAAACAACAGGTCTACATAGCGATCTTATTGGTGATGGATTGCAAAATGGCGGCGCTGTATTGATTAATGGCGGGAAAGTTTTACATCATTTCGTACAATTGATGCCAAGTGATAGATTGAATAATAAGGAAATTGCCGAGGTTTATATTTCCTTCTTTCGGACCGTAGATGTATAAATAGAAAATGGGTTACGTTTTTATCATTGTATCTTTAATAAAAAGAAATGGTTCTCAAGAATCATCGGCGGTTTTGGCGGTAAATTTATAAGGTAGTGTACAAATATATACTGACAGTAGCGACCTCGTCCGCGTGGATTCCTAATATTAGTTGAGATTCTATTGATTTATACAGTACTTATTCTACTTTAGCTTTAAATGTTATTATGTAGAACAAATTATACAATATATTTGTTATAATCTTTATTAAATATATATTTTTTCAAATCCAGAGATGTGTTTAAACAAAAATAAAATGACTTCTGGCAGCAGTAACGATAGAATCTTTATACATTAAATAATTTGTTTAAAAAATATGAATAAGGTGCTACGTGTTCAGTATAGAATACAAATAATATCGATTTTGTTTTTAATGAATAATGGATTTGCGTTTCTTCACAGTCTGTCTAATGTTAAAGTCAACTGTAATTAACAATATTATGCGCTAGTCCGGAAATTCACTCTTGATTCTCGATTTGACGACCCCTAGAATGTAGTTCTCAGATACCGAGATAGATTTTAAAAATTTTGTCCTCTTCACAATAGAAGTTGATACGAAACGTTTTGTACGATATAATATGCGGCTAGAAGAGAGTTGCAGAGAGCACTGACCTTTGAGGGACATCGGCATTGACAGCCATTCTATTTAAGGAGTAACCAATTCAGAATAACAGTTTTGATCGAGAGAAAGGGCTAGTGCTACTCCGGTCAACTCAATCTCTTCACTCTTGATATGCAGCGTACACTACATAATCGACTTGATCGATTCTTTCGTACGCTATATTTTCGATCACTGAGGCTCAAATTCGATTCTAGATACGCCAAGAGCTTGCTGTTAGGGTTCTATATTCTTGCAGACTAGGAATGTGACTCAAATAAACTCTTGGTTAGTTGGGTCAGCTCATTTGGTCACGAGATGTATGTTGGCCAGCTTCCAAGTACTTTTCCAGTTTTACAGTCTCTACAGAGAGGGTAAGAGCTTGTCAATATGGGTCACAACTCTGCCGCACATGAAGATATTGTTACAATGTACTGTCTTCATTGCAGTCATAACGGCTAGCCTTGCTTACCTATAGATTGCGTAGCGTTTTGCGAACATCTTTGTCGTTGTCGGATATTCCACAGTAATGGTAATAATAATAATATTCTTTATTGCACACCACATAAATAGAAATACAGTACATCCGAATTGCCAAGAATAACTGGAGGTGTTGCTCTACCAGCATCTAGACGAGCAAAACTGAAAATTAGATTTTTCTTTATCTTTGGCGATGTGAGCTATACTGATAGTTAGCGAGGGTCAGTAGACGTTCGCATCGACCGTTTTGGCTAGGAACCAGAACGATTTGCTTCGCCTAATACATAGACAGTTTTGTCCCTATTGGGCCAATATGGTCAGAATTAGTTTTTAGTAACGGCTTCTTGCAGAACGTTGCAGCCTCGTTAATGCTCTTTTCTTATCGTGTACGCCTATAACCGTCGAGTTGCAGCTCAGGCAAGTTATGACTGATGCTTCTTCACTTTAGCGCGTCCACACTCCTGATCAATTGATTTCTTGTTATGAAATGGAGTGTAACACTCATTTCCATTTCGGGGCATATCGGTTGGAGAATAGGATGCATAGAGAAACTCATCTCAAGAGACTCATCCCAATTTGCTATACCTATGGGTCTTTTATATGACTGGGAGTAAAGAGATTCAGAACTCACTAACAGCGATCGGTTCGAGCTTTCTGGATCAGGTCTACGTAATAAGACTGTTAGAGTCAACAAGGGGTATCCTAGTGGCTTCTTGGACAAGCTGAGTGAGAATAAACGAGAGGGCAAACCGTTTCCTCTCTCTTTTGACTGGTGCTCTAGTTGAGTTACGGTCTCCACCCTGCTTCATCTAATTTGTAATTTTACATATGTAATAGATATACATTTATAGTTCTACATATAATAGTATAGATAGACAAACAAAATCAAGATATAAATAGATATACTAAATAAATATTAACTATTGAATTAAAAACAGACATTTTCCTTATTCTTGAATAAATTATTGTTAATATGCGGAAAAACTTGCCTACTTAGTATGTTAATAACAGACGTTGCATAAAATCTAGAATAACATGTCATGTTGAATCATTCGTGTATATCTACGATTCATCTTGAGGAAAGAGAGAAGATTTCTTGGTATTTTAATGAATCAATATTCTTAATGAATCAATATTTCTTATATGCTTTTGGAAGAGTTACTTTTTTACAGCCCTTATTGTTATATTATTTTAAGTAGTAATCCGTTTCAGTACTAGAAATTTGATTTCGGATAGGTATTTCGTGCTCAATGAAATAAAAAGCGCATGGATTATCATATTTTTTGACATTGAAAGCAGAAAGATATACTATGTATACTATAACGCTGAATAGTTTGTTTGTCTGTTTGTACGAGCGCGCTAATCTTCGAAACTATAAGTGGATTTTGTGATTCATTAGTATTCTACCTGATTATCATAGACAGGATCATAAGGAAGGCTATAGGCTATCTAGCGTTACGCTTTTGATTATTAATAATAAATAAAATCATTTGAATAAAGGATGTGACCTGATGTCTCTTAATGCTTAAATCAACAGAACAATAAATCCATCTCAGGATTGGAGGTATGTTTTGTATAATTCAGGTCTAGGTGGAGATCTTAAAGGAGACTGGGTGCAGACGGGGGGGGCGCTGTTGGTGGGGGGAGGAGGCAGGCTCATCAAACACTTCCTACAGACTGGGCCAAGCGATCATTTACCTAACTCTGATATATTAAAGGTAGACATATTTTATGTTTAAATAGAATAAGAACTTCTTTAAAATATGGTCCAAGGTCAAATTTTGTTTTGGGTTCACATTTTTAATTTATAAGTAACTAAGCTAACTTGTTACTTGTTTTATAGAACTAATTGATCATTATTTTAATTGAACTTTTATGTGATTAGGGAATTGAAATCATTTTTTTTTTCTTTTTTTCAGCTCTTTGATTTGGAGAATGAATACAAAGCAGAGTCTATGGCGAACAAAAAGCGAGAGGAGTTAGAGTGCAATGTATGTATATATATTTTAGATCATAATATACTGATGAAATGATTCATAAATTAAACCTTATTTTACTATGAATATAACTCAATTTAATATCATTTTATACATATTTGATTAGCTTATTATATATAAATTACTTTAACCAAAGTGACGTATAAAAAAATATCTTATTTATTATATATTATTGTTATAGTTAAAAATATTATTAGTTTGTATGTAGTTAGAAACAAACTAATTCTGGTCTACAAACTTTCCACATTTCCAGACAGAAGAGACTTCATAAACCTTGGCATCGAAACCTTAACAGTTCTGTCTCTCTCTCTCCTATTCACGATATATGGGCGGAGAGATTATGCAAGCAGAGCAAAGTCTAGATATAAGCAACAATAATATCCACGCAAAATTAAAAATGTAATAAAATGCACAAGCTGTGTATCACTTAAAATATTATACAATATGAACATAATATATCTCTACTATCCCAGACCTTATGTTTCTAATATTAATATATTTTTAATTTTGTAATTTAAAACCTCAAAAATATATATAATAATGTGTTGAAACAAACTAATCTATATTTCTATTACACATAGTAAATGTTTAACAAATTCTTTCTTAATATATTCTTTACCTGAACGAACTAAGTCCTTAATATATTTCATGTGGTTTTGTAATTATTATAATTAAATTTATTGTCATAATATTTCTTCTTTGTATTATAAATTATGTATAAAACTTTTGGTTTTAAAATATAACTTTTATATATTGTTTAAAATATAAATTATATAATTGTTGTTAAGACTGAATGTCCTTTGATTGTGGTTTGCTCAAATATCTTGGTGGGATGTTTTATTTAAGGGGCCAATATATTTAGGTTAGAATAATTATAAATTCATGTTTTTACACTTGTTTAATTTTATATATTAATATAAAGGGGGCTATACACTTAGTTATAAATAATTTAGCTTTATTTAATGCATTAAGTGCGTTCAGCTCTGCGTAAATATACGTTTCAATATTATTACAAGAACATACTATTAGCCTAATTACGTATATTTTAACAGAAAAGATATAGTTTTTAATGTTTCAGGAAACTGATGAGAGTTACTTTGACATCCAAGTTTAATTTGATTTTTTTTTCGGCTCCGTACATATATATTATGATATCGTATGCTGGAGAAAAATGTGTATCTGTTATTTGATGTAGCTTTTGTAGTGTATACCCTGCCTTTAATTTTTGTTCCGTCCAAATATTAATTTCCTTCGTTTGTGTGTAGTAACCCTAAATACACAACCATTTATGAAGACATTGAAAATAACATGAATATAGATTAAATTTTATTGAAAAATATTTAAATGTAATGTCTTAATAAATATATTAAATAAAATATGTTTTTATTATATGCTTATAGTATTACAAAAACAATTTATATGTCAGGAAATTTGTATGTACAGTTTATTTAATTAGTAATGGGGAATACAAATTAAAATTTTATAATCCTTTATTAATATAAAATCTTCAGACGATTTTTGCCTTTACTCGTTACGGTACATCGAGCTAGCGTTGGCGCTAAATAATATATACTATTACCCTCTTGGTATATTATATTATTATCACCGTCGAAAACGAATATAAATACTGTATCAAATTTAAAAGCACCAATTTCAATTAATTTTCTTGTTTTGTAATCAATTGTGTACACACCTCTAGTGTAAGGCTGGATGAAGTAGGCGTGGCCGCTTCTGTCAATGGACATAGAATATATTTCATCTTCAAAAAGATTAGCGTGTTTTGTATTATTTTTGAGGACGAAAGTTGAATAATTGCTCATGAAATATATATCTTTATTTTTATCGATTATAAAGTTATCGATTTGAAATTCTGATAGTCCGGGAACGCTTAGCGATTTTTTGTTGTGGTATGTGTAAAGTCCGTTGTGTTTGAATTCTGTGTAATATAATTTACTATCGAATTGCATATGCCATATTGTTTTGTCTTTTAATCCGTAGAATTCAGTTGAATTTTCCACTGGATTATATTTATACACTCCTTGAACGCCAGACGTAAATAAACTTCTGGTGGTTTGGTCAACTGTGTGTCCAAATGTAAAGTTTAAAGGAAGGAGGCTGAGCTTAATCTCTTCCAAGTCGAAGGCTCCAGTAAATTCTCTACCATGGTTGGTTTGGTAATGAAAATAAAGGATGTTTGATGTTGTGTCCATCGCTAGCTGCCCAGAGACCTTGTAGCCCTTAAGAATGGTGTCACGGCTGTAGCATACCGAGTGTATGCATGCATGGCATGGCGGTTTCCTTCTTGCATATGCTGATATTGATATTGTAAAGAATATTAGGAGGATTTTCATTTGTACTCTGAAAAAAAAGATTCTGATAACTTAATTTTGAATAAGTAATATAAGAAAAAAATTAAATTAAAATAAGCAATGTTATGGAATATGGATAGAATTATATTTTGTAACAACGCTTTATTTCAGTTTTCGTTTAAAGCCCTTCCCGTTATTTTCAAATATTGTAAACAATTTTTTGGCCGAACTCGACAGATAAGTATGGTTTTTATCATAAAAAAATTTGCAACATATAGGGCTGTAACACTTTTGTCCATCGATTTCTACTAACTCACTAAAGTGTTACATATTCTTGAATACCTTTTCTGGACAACAATAGCGTGATATATTTAAATTAATAAGCACTATTTACTTTTCTGCAACGCAATGTTTTTTATAGTGTTGCCTTCCATCAATTGTGTTTTGAATAAGATACGCGATTGTCCATAGTTTTGGATATAATGGAAAGTTTTATTTATAGCTCAAATTCTACTCATTGGACATGCATCAAAATAGGTAGCTTTGTAAAATTAAGGCACTCAAACAGGTTTGTAAGGTTTCCATTTTTTACATGATGGAAAAAAATGCAAAAAGAACGAAGTAATAGAAAAATGTATATTGTGTTTTACAGTTAAAGAAACTAATAATAAAAAGAAAAATTCTGTATAACAGATTTTTAAATAATATAAGGACTGTAACCTCTACTTGCTATCGGGTCTAGCTGAGCTTGAGTCTGGAGTTTAGAGATTCAGCTTTTATATACGTCGGTACTCGTCTTGGGGATTTTTATAATTAAAACTATAAATATACCTAGTTATTATAAGATATTTAATTAAAACCCCTTTCAATAGTCTATTATTAATTAAATATATTATATTCATTTTGTTTTTATTCTACAGATTTTTTGTTAATTACAGTAAATATTAATTGTAAAAATATTTGTATTGGTAATGTTTGTTATGATAAAACATTTTATGAAAACGTCAATATTTTTAATTTGTATACGTATTATTGATTATATTATTTACATAGAATATTCTAGATATAATAAATATATCTCACCTTAAGAAATAACTTCAATTTATCACTAAACAAATCACCTTCCATTCAAACGATTGTATTAAAAAAATATATAATTGCATATAAGGGACAATTCTCAACAATAAAACAATGATGACTGCCAATTGACAAATTGTTTTGTCGGCACATGTTTATTGTTTATCTAACACATGACCTATTAGATATCTTTATCAGTATGTTCTTGTTTTGTTATTACTTTAATTAACTAAAATAACTTCTGGGGTAGATGACTTAAGCCGCGTAAAAACGAATGTCTACGGATAGTTCTAGAAGCCAAGTTTCTCTTTTGCATTCCCTGTTCTAAACTTCCTCCCTCCAGTTCCTCAGGGGTGCTAATACATCTAAAAATTTTTGTATTGCCTTTTGTTGTGTTTATTGTATATATTGAGCGAAGCTCTCTATGAAAGAATTTTTTGAATCCTTTGTGCAAACATTAATCAAAAACGGTATATCCGAAAACTCATCATTCTGGAGATGGTTTAAAAAAAAAACAAACAATTTAATAATGTGTCTCATCTTGAAAAATAGTTGAGGACAGAATGCAGTTTTGCACTTTTTGAACTATAAATATTATTCTACGAAAATATCGAAATTTAGACAAATATCAATGTTTAACTGTAAAATGTTAACTATTTAACTT
The DNA here is from genome assembly GCA_959347395.1 of Mechanitis mazaeus. NCBI lineage: Eukaryota > Metazoa > Arthropoda > Insecta > Lepidoptera > Nymphalidae > Mechanitis > Mechanitis mazaeus. Next base: position 15,773,592 of record OY365743.1, read on the forward strand.
ATTAAGGAATTAAATTCTAAATATTAATAAAGGTTAATTGTTATATTTTAATTAAATTTATCGTAACCAACGTAAGAAACAATCAATAATTATTAACAGATTTTATATATTTATTTTATATTTACATTCCTCTATATTAAATACCTATTTTACTGGTACCATACCAGAAAAGTATATTATTTAATATCATAATTACCATATTCAAATAGAAGCCCATATAGAGTGTCAAGTGTCTGAACAAGGTTAACACATACTTCACCAAATTACTTAATTTCGTAGATAAAATGTACCACACACGCTGACACCATGACTCCATAGCGATTGTATTCATGAGGTCATGAATTACAAATTCTGTTCTCGTATCAGTCAATAACGGTCTGACTGTGATGAGTTCATTTAATTGTTATTAACCTCTAAATTATATTATGTACCAAAAAAGAAAATAATATACACAGAAAATAAAACTAAATGTAAAAGGGGTCAACTTATTTCTTTAAGAGATCCCTGCCTTAATTTTTTTAGTTACCCTTTAGTGGAAGACAGTATCAAATTTACTATGCATGGTAAGTATAATTAAATATTAAAAATATTAATAACAAATTTAAATGAGTTTATAAAATAAACTACTTAAAACAATTTTATTTATTACATTACAAATATATTAATGTTGGGGAAAATGTTATCGCAATTTAAATAAAAGCTGGTTGAAAAGTCTTATTACATACTAGTTTTTACTCGCGGTTCTACGTGAATGATCGATTTTATTTAGTAGTAAGACCACGTTCATGAATTTGTTTATCATAATCGGAATTTTCAATTCAAATTCAAAAGAAATAAACAAACTTTTCTGCTTTATAATATTAGTATTAATTCTTTATTATTATATATTATATGTTTTGTCGTCTGTCTTCACGTTAATTAAATCAATTAGTTTAAGGCAAAATCCTTGTTAATAATCAAAGGACCTTGAAACCTGTTGTTAAAATAGTTACAATTAAAAACCAAAATAGATTATTCGGAAAGTGATAGAATGTTAGAAAACAGTCTTATATGTTTTCTAATTTACACATATATTTGTTTCATTGCTTGCCTTTTAATTTAAATTAATGAAATTAACGAAACGTAGTTTAAACTAAATTATAATCTTAAAGTACATTTACATACAAATTATTAATTATTTAAATACAAAAAATATCTATTTTTAAGTAAAAAGTATAAACATGCTACATGAAAAAATATATAACTGTCTGTTTAAGATATGTATTCAAATGTTTTACTTTGATCAATGCGAAAGATTTAGATATGCTTGGCCAATTTCCAAACAGCTTGGCTTCAACTCATATCGTAAATAAGCGGTGAAGCCTAACATATATTTATACTAAAACAAGAGATAAATGTAGAAAGCGCTTCATCTATTGAATCAAAATATACGAATAACAAACTTTCTTTCTTTCTTTCTTTGTTTCTTCTTTCTTTTAACTTTTTATTACATAAAAAGGGTGGAAATTTAATATATTGACTATATTTTAAGGTATTAATATAATATAAAATAAATAAATTGTATTTCAAAAAATCTTTACTGTTTAAATAAATCTCTCAAAGGACAGAAAAAATATACCAAAAACGATCGAATTTCGGTTGAGTTATTTTGAACAAAGAATGATTGAGACCTCCTTAGGGATAAATATCACGAATGAGTACTCTGAACATACTGTGAGATTTATTACGACTGAATACGAAATGGAAAAATAGCATAATGAAGAGTTGGATTTACAATTTAAATATAGTTGTAGAATATATTTAAAAAAAAAAAAACAAGTTTTACTGATTTTTGTTGTTTATTAACAATCTGTCTGTGGAAAGTGTTAGTTCAGGGATCGGAGTGTAAAGATTCATGAGTTTAAATTTTTTTTGACTGAAATTACGTTTGTATTAACATTTATTATCTTATAAATGAAAATATTATAAAATATGTTCCGAGTTGTGTAAGATATGTTATAGTGCAAATAATGTTAAAATGAAGTCCAAAATATATCTCGTATTAGCGTAGGTCCACAATTTTTTTGGTATATCATTTTAATAAAATCCTGAAATGTAAAAAATATTTTAATTAAAAAAAGCTGCAATTGTCTCTGTTATTTTACTATAAATATAATTTAACTGAGAGTTTTTTTAATATTCGACGCATTCTATACCGTAGTACTCGTTCCCAGCGGTCATGTCCATTAAATATGATGTAAAATGAACTGTTATTCACTTTGGCGATCGTATGGAAAGTGCCAAACAGCAAGCAGGAAGCAAAACTTAAGTTATCGAAGAATCGGCTAAAGTTTTCCACTAAATCAAGAGACGATCAGATACCGGATCCGAAAACATCGAAAAGGAACGAAAGTATAGGTAAAAGTTTTAAACTAAGATGTATTGAAAACAAGAAAGGTGGTTTTCATATTCTATCATTGAAAATTATATCAAGTAATCAGTTTGTTTTCTCGAAGAAGATAATTTAAGGCTATGTTATGCCGATATCTAGAAACCTACAAACATTATACTTGAACTTGTTTCCTGAAATCAACTTTCATAAATTCACAACACGGTTTGTTATAGTCATTTTTGTGAACTGTTGTAAACGAAAGTGTTATGTATTATTTTTTCGAAAAACTCAGTTTTTCCTTCCGATCTTTCTGTCTGTATGTGTGTCTGTGTGTCTGTCGAATTTTATTTTTCGAATTTTGAAAAACTAAAGATATATTTGGAATCAGCATCTAAATGTAAGATTCACTTTTCAAAATAATGTTGATTGTCCAACGGGAAGGTGGTCAGATCGGACGCCGAAGTTTCCGAAAAATGGAAAAAAAAATTCGAATTTTTAAATTTTTTAAAATTTAAAATTTAATTAATTAATTAATTAATTTAATTATTTTAATTTTTTTTTTCTTTTGTTTGTTAATTAATTTGCGAGTTATAATTTGCCGATTAGGAGTTTTTCATAGCGGCAAGCTCGATTGCCGCGTGTCAGATGTTTATTTATACAGTGAGTTTTATTGAGTGAAATATCTTGACTAATAAAATTCCTTTCAAGGTTACTTTTACATAGATATGTAAAAGTAACTCAAAAATATTAGACTATAAATTACATTTAAATAATTGGTTATAGCTATAGAATGGAAACTAACACACTCACTCACTCACTTATTACTATTAATTAAAAAATATCCATCTATTAATAAAATACATTTCTCAATTTACTTTCGGTTTAAATATTTAAAAACAAATTAAGATATAATCGAAGTTATTATTTATTATAATTTCAATAATAAGGATGATATCTGATATTTATTAATATCTTAAGGTTTTATAGACATATACACTAACATTAAAAAACTAATAAAACATACCTTTACATCACGAAATGCTGTTAGGAATAAAAGAAAAATTATAGCCCATCAGAATGCGTTCATACAGACATATAACAGACACGCGGAACGTGCGGATAATGTTAATGGATTGAGTAATTGACTAGGGAATGCCTGAAGTATAGATGGATGTCAAAATTTTATACTAAGGGCAATATATAAAAGTACATCCAGTAGCCATTTTGATAATATTAAATATTGAAATTTTGCCTCGTTTCGAGATTTCATCATTTGTATAGACTAGCAGTTGCCAACGATTTTATCGGCCTCCATGCTCCACAAATAAGTCTTCTCTTTATACTATTATAAAGAGGAATGTTTTGAAGGTTTGTAACGAATTAACTCAAAGCTACTGGTCCGATTTCAAAAATTCTTACATAATGACAATGCTGTTATATTGTAAATTTATTTTTATAGGATTTTCTTCTGTACCACTCATCTGATCATAAAAATTCATTCACTTTTAGAAAGGTTTACTATACGCGAATGTTATAGGCTACTTTATTTTGTAGGCATTATAATTTAGTAGAATGAGATTGCATGCGGTCCTTTTTTCTACCCATGAAGGCAGTGTCTGTCTATTTTTAAAAGACTAGTAACTGCTCCACCATTATTTCCATGGCACCGTAAGGAATATATATTTATACCAAGCTCTGTAGTGGCAATCGGTAGCAAAAATCGTGAACAACCTTTTGGTTTGTCTTGATCGGCGATATTTGGTATGGTCGATCAGTAAGCGATCTTTTAGTGTATCTAACACATCGATAGGTGACGACTATAGACGGTAATTGAGAGGACCAAGAAGTTGTCTGGTTAATTGCAAAAGCATTCGATCGTTAATGATACTTGGCGCTTCTTTTGAAGATACTTTTCCATGCGGTTATCGAAGGTTTATGCAAGCACTAGTTTTTTCACTGAGCGGATATACAAATTGTTCTCGATAGTTTGTGATCGGCTCCCAAATCCGGGAACACTAGTGTCCCCCTATGAAGCTATCCCCTATACTGTACCCTATACGTACCAATTACTTGGTGTATACTCCCGATCTTAACAGAAGGATATTACCAACGTTATGCTGATAATATCCCTAGGAATTGAGTACACTCCGGCAGGGCGTTATTCTCTTGGGAAAAAGTCATCGTCTTATCTTTATTAGTTTTCTATACTGCATTTTTTGCGGTGAGTGTTCCGAAGTGTGTTTTGAATTTCTACCACCATGATGGGTAAGAACTCTTCAACCATGAGGACAAAGAACTTTTAACTGCGAACCACTAATATGTCGAATTAATTTTATTCAGCGGTGTCCAGACTGATACGACATGGATACCTTTAAAAAACCAGCGTCTATTCTTCAAAGGTCAACAAATTTCGGTTTCTGAACGTGGGCGGTGGCGATCAATTACCATTATATCACCCTCATGTCGTTTGCCTTCCTTTTTAATATAAAAAAATAGGCAATTACAAAGATTTGATCCATAATTTACAGAATTGTGTTTGACTTTGAGCAAATAATTTCAAATTTAATATATTGGATTTGTTGTCGTTATTATTTTTTGAAATATATTTTTTAATAGTTTTATTAGAATGCAGTATTGAACATAGTATTTATGTTCCATTTCCTATATATTTTATAAAATACAGTTTATATTAAAACGGAAACATGAAATAATGTATATAAATGAACTTTATTTTCAATTATATGTTTTGTATATATTATTGTATATATTAGCGGAAAGGTTTGTTTGTTAAACGATTTAATCTTCGAAAGTACCGGAGGGATTTGTAAAATTCTCTCTATATTACCAGGCCAGTATTACCAATAGTAGGTAGGTCCATGAGGAAGGCTATGCTTCCGATACTCTTGTTAATTATCTTAATAGTAAATATTCCCCCGCGGATAGATCCGTCAGTACCAGCTAGTAATATATATACAGATCACCAAAAAAAAATTAAAATTAAATAAAATAATAAAACGTATGAAATAAAAATGAACCAACAGTCTAAAACAGAAATAAACCAAATATGCCTTATAAGCTCAATGCAAAAGTTGGATAGTTAAAGCTAATTTAAAGGACGGATTATAAGTTATTTATAGTTTTTGTTGAGATAGTTTCTAGCGCAGAAAAACAGTAACAAGGATTACCTTTTGTAGATGGGTTTTAAATATATTTAAATAATAAAGGGCTCAAAAGGAAAAAAGTTTTATTAAATTACTATATATTTGCTATAATATGCAACGAATAAATCCTATACATATAAAGATAAGTATAGAATGAACAAACAGATAGTGTTCTTATGGTTAACAAACTATTTTCCGTCACCAACTTATTCGCTTGTTTTTAAATGCAAAGTAAGTACTGTATGCAAAAACCTTAAAGTGAAAAACAATTTGATGAAACACTTGAAATTATTACCATTAGTCTTTAGTACAATTTAATAGAGTTGATATTTGAATGAAGTATGGTTTTTGATGGACATTATTAAGGACAATTGTTAAGGTCGATTATGCGCGCGTTAAGAATGTCAATTTTCAAATCCATTGTCTATAAAAGCAATGCTCGGGCGCAAGTAGTAAAGCGAAAGTCAACGAAAATGAAGGTGATTACACGTTTTTATTGTTTTTTGGTTAAGTGGTTCTTGTGTCGTGATGAGGAATTCCAGTGTCAATTTAATTTTTTTAGTTAAAATTTACATATTAGATACTAAAAACGTACAAAAAAGAAAATATAAAAATTAATAAATATACCACATACAATCAATATTAATATAATACATCTAAAGTTGTATATGTGCACTTAACAAAATCTGAAAACAGTACTCGAAAGGAAAGCGTCTGAATGTTGTATTATTACAAAACTAAATTATAATTATTACCACCAGGAACTTTTGCTGGTAGCGTCGTTCCTGATGATCGGGGTGGCAAGTGAGATACCAGCGCCATATCCCCCTAGTGGTTGGAGACCTGATGGACCTGCCTTTGAATTACCACAAGCTGCAGGAGTATGTATTTTTAAATTTACAGTGTTAAAAGATTGAAAGTTAAGTGATAATAACGTAATTTCATACTGCAATAGATAATTTAAGAAGAAGTATTAGATCAAGTATTATTGATACAGAAACATTTTGTATTGTTTTTCCAATATATTAAAATAATTACATGTGATATCCTGAATATTATATAATGAATAAAATATGGATGTACTTCCGTACAAGTAGTTTATTATTACATTCAAGGTCATCTTTATATATATAATTACAGCTATATTTTACATACGAAATAAAAAAATGAAATAGATTATGTCCTATGTGTAACATTTTTTAATAATGAATACCATTATTTTTTAATAATAAATATAATATTAAAGAATTTTATATGCTAGCAACAAAACCAGCAATACTTGCCACCTGTGGATCCTAGAAGACCTCAGATTCCCAACAATTACGATGATGATGTTGACGTCTCAGTTCAAGGTCTACCGACTGTTGAGCAACAGCCAATTTTTCAGTTATCACCCATCAATGGACAGCTAAATACTGGGCCTAGTGTCAATACAGATGTTGCGAACCTAAATCCTAGTTTACAACAGCAGCAAGTAAGATCCATAGCGCATTTTAATAAATATAACTTACATAATATTGTTCGTCAAATGTTTGAATCTTAATATTTATCAGGAGGATATTTAGATAAGACACATTCTTATTTATATTTGATTTTTTTGCAGTATCAACAGCAGTTGGAAAAAGCAATTCAATTTGCTAGACAAAAAGAATTTGATGCCAGAAAAAGACCCTCAAATGGACTACCAAACCTACAGACTCCTAGACAGTTTGCATCCCCAGAAGTAACAACAACTGAGAAACCTGAAATCAAAACACCTGAAATAACAACTGAATCTTTAAATCAGGGTGAAACTTTAATAGATGATTCGAATAAAGATGAACCAAACAATAGAGAAAAAGTCTCAGTTGAGATAACTAAGCAAAACTTACAAGAATATCCTTCAGAAATTTTTTTAAGTCCTTTACCGCAATTCAATTTACAACAGCAATTTGTCCCGGTCTCTCAATTGGCTCAACTTAGAACACCATTATATTACCAACCACAGATAGTGGAACAAAATCAAGGCTTGGCTGGATCAGCTCAATTAGCGGCTCTGACTTCGGTATTAGCTCAGAGAGAGTTGTTATCACAACAATTTTTAACACCGAATCAAGGTATTGGTCAAACCCCTATAGTAGTTCAAGAGCAATCGCTAGTCCAAGAGTCCTTGAATTCATACCCATCTATAAACCAATATCATCAACTGAATCAGTATCATCCTCAACAACAACAAGTACAAGCTTTTCCCGAGTATAAATTACCCGCACAACCGGTAATTTTACGAACTGAAGAAAATCAGCCCCAGCCATTAAATCAATTTCAACTTCAGCAGCACAACCAAATCCAACCTCAGCAACCCAATCAATTTCAAATACTTCAACCAAACCAATTTCAACTTCAACAATCAAACCAGTTTGAATATCAGCAACCAAAACAATTATTTCCTCAGCATCCAGATCAATTTGCACAACATCGACCAAAAGACGTTGAAGAAATAGAACAAAATGATCAACAAGTGGTTTTACAAAATTACCAACCACAATTTTACCAGCCACAGTATCAACCAAACTTAGTGGCTCAACCAGCCTCTGGTTATCCCAACCAAGACTTGAACGAGCAGTACCAGCCACAATTAGTTCAACAGTTTGACCCGAGTCAATTTCAAGCTCAGGTACAAGGCCAGGGTTTACAAAGTGGTTTAGATTTAAATCAGCAAGGAAATGGGATAGAACAAAATGAAGAAAGAGAAATAGATGACAGAGAACAAGTCGAGGAAGGTTCGAGAGCAACTGCAGTAGCTACAGTTTTCGGCACAAGGTCAGTATCAGTAAAGAATTTTAATGGAGCTGTCGTATTTGGTAACGTTTATGAATGAATGTACTTTTGAATAATGAGTGCTTTTTAAAACTTGTCGATATGTACTCGCAAGTGGCAAAAAGAAGTTATTGAATTTAGACTGCAGTTGTTTTATAGTTAAAACTTTTTAACAAAAAAAACTATATCATAACGGATAACGAAATGTCCGGGCATTGAGTATACGATTAATGTTGGATTATATTTATATCTAAATTACACGAATTTGTTAAAAATTTGTTAAATGTTCTTCATATTTGAAACTAAAAAAGGTTTACTTCTACGGGAATCTGAAATTAGTTGATTATTTATTATGTTACATTTTTAGAACTCAGCCACGTGTTATCCCATCATACGGCGCCCCCATCCCCAAAGTGATAGCCATAGACGGATACTCCACTACTACAGAATCTATTGCTCAAGAAGAGGTAATCTTTTAAATAGTTGCTCCTTTTTTTTGATTAAGGAAGTGTATTTTTAATTTCTTATGATTTCGGTTGAAACATTTCCTTGAAAAATTATTGTAAGCCTTTTTTATTGTTATTTTTATTGTGATAAAACTAATATCAAGACATTTTAAACACTTAAACAGCCTAGGACAGAGGACACTCCAGCAGTTGCTCAAGCTACAGCTATCGCTGGTGGCAGAAAGAGCGCTAAAATAAGGTAATTTGTTTTCATTAGTTATTAAAATAAATACTGGAACCTTGAACAAAATAATATAAAGCTTTTAGGTGATAAAACATATTAAAATTATCTTAATCTTATTTATTTATGTAACGCTTATTTAAATTTTCAATGAATGTAGAATGAGAAGATTAACACGGTTAGAAAATAGAATGATTAGATCCAGAACTCTTTAGGTGTTGATGAATTTTTCATTCTACATTTATTTAAAATACTCGTGATTTTCACACCTAGTTGAGATCTCTGCTTTTCGTTTATGTATTTTTAATGTTTTTTATTAATTCGTTTTTATATCCCACATTAAATCATGTCTTCGTCACTATTGAATTGAACTTGAACACGGGTCAATTCGAGCAATGTTTTAACTTTTTCTTTATTCCTAGGAGCCGTCGTGTAAGGCCTATTTTCACACTGGATCGTTCTGGACACTTGGTGCTAGCTCAGCAATAGAGGAGAACTTATATATAAACTTCGATAGAGATTTTAATTTATTACATTTTATTATTTCTAGTATTAGTCGAAAGTTTGTAATTTTGTTTTAGTTCTCGAAATGAGGGAATTTAAAATAGAATACTTGACTAATATGTAATAAATATTACTGTAAGGAATTGTTTAATATACCATGTTGTTTTAATTTTATATCATGGCACGTAGCAGATTGATTTCGATGGATCTAGATGTTCTTAAAAAAAAAATTCAACGTTTTGACGTTTGTAAACCGTGATCACGATAAACAAAATCCCCGCTCAGTTTGTTATATGGTTCTTTTTAGACTAGGGTGCGTTGGGAACCCTCTTAAGCTTAACTTTAAAGTAAGAGACAGTCCAGAAGGGCTTATTTGGGTATGTATGGTATCACAGTAGGCCCACCTGACTCTTCAAATTTACGTACAGAGGTTATGCCTGATATAAATAAATAAACAAATAAATAAATAAATGTATAATAAAATAAATAAATAAATATACAGTTTCATAAATTATTTAAAGTGCAGAAAAGGAGAAATAAAAATTTGTCATTTTATGAAATTTAGATAAGAACAAATAAACGAAAATTAACATTTTATTATACAATCATCATATTTAAATATTGGAAAGCACAACTAGAAAAGTGTACATCAAAAATAAAGCAAAACAAAACAGAGGCACGCTGGCAATTACAATAAAATTTTGTTTAAAAAAACGAGCAATAGTTATCATAAACAATGGCAAATATTGAAGCTTGCTGTATTTAATTTCTATCCCTTCAGACGATGAGGCCACAATGGAATCCCCATTCCCTTTTTCCTTTGAATCACATGGCGCCGGACTAGGTTTTAAAACTTCGAAAAAATCATCATTTATTTTACATTTACCTTTCAGTTTTAACGGTTTTAATGGGAGACTTTTAAAAACCTTTAACTCTTCCAAATTTATTTTTTTTACTAAGTCATCTAATACGTTATTTTGTATTGAGCCGCATTGCAAAGATTTAGACTCTCCTGATTCCACTGTATCTATTTTATTTGCTTCTTGGAATTTATTTCGTAAATTAATTTCTGATTGCGAAAATTTTGAATCCCCTTTCATAGTATTTATATACTTATCTAGTCTATCAAGTGTTTTCTTCATTTCTTGGGTTATTCTATCGGTAATAGCTTCCTCCATTTTTTTCATAGTCATATCAAGAAACACCGTCAGCTTATCCCATAATTCTGAAAAAGGTGTGTAATTACGAAATTCTTCTGAACATGATTTCTTTTGTGCTTGGTCTCTATTAAATAATAATTCTTTAATAGTTTCTTCATTAGGTAAAGCAATGTTTTTTTGGCGATTGGAATCATCTTCTGCATTAAAAGATTTTTTAAAAATACTTTTCCCGTATTTGTTTTCTTTTGGAATATCATTATTCAATCTGTTTAAAGGTAATGAGTTTCGTAACTCCTCAGTAATTAGAACATCCTTTAATTCAGAGCTATAAATATTTTCGTAGTTACTTCGACTAATTTTTGGAAACGTACCAACATTAATAATAGTATCTAATAATGTAGACTTAAGCAATTTAGATGGTGAAAGTTTCGGTTGATGTATATTAGGTTCATTTTTTAAACAGATCGTCGGAGTGAGGGTAATATTGGAATTAACATGATTGTCCTTGAAGTAAGAACTTGTTTTTGCGATCACAAATTTATCGCTTTCGCTGGTAATATCGCAATCATTTCTACATTCTGTAAGTGTCTGACAACTTACACCGCTGTCGTTAATGCCTACTGTAGCTAGATGTTGTTCAATTCCAAGTTGTTGTAACATTTCAAAAGATGATGTCGAAGACTCAGTAGCTGTTTGACTCAAGTAACTTTCAGCGCTAGTCAAACTGTCTTTAACTATAAATTTCTCTCGACTCTTTATGACAGATGGTTCTGTTTTATAATTTAATATAGACGCATTCTCAATATGGGCCACAGCAACTGCTATAACGTCTGTTTTGTATGGATGTTCAATTTTATCAATTCCAATATCTATATTAGTTGAAATGTTTGTACTGTCCTTGTTCATAAGAACACAATTTATATTTTTCATAGGCATGTAATTTGATACATCAATAACTGAAGGAGTTGTTTTTGAATTATTTGAGGCACTATAATCAGACGAAATGCTTCTCTCCCTGGTCAGTGTGTGCTGGCTAGATTCACTAACATATGATATTTTATCTTCATTATCATTTTCGTTTGAATCAATCTTATCAATGTCATCCAAAAGGTTTTCTTTAGCTAATACCTTTTTTAATATTCTGGTTAGAGAAACAGCATTTAGAATAGAGTCCGAATATATCTCTCTCTGAATTTTACTTGCGTTGGTACATTTATTTTTTGCTCTGTCATAATAAATTTCTAACTTTTTATTTATATTATTTTTAGGGTGTTTATTTTTAAAATATATATTTTTTATCTTTACAAGTCGTGTACATTTTTTTGGTTTATATTTTAGTTTTGATGGTTTTTTAATATATTTTATTGAGCCCATTAAGAATGTGGATCTGAGATTATTACTATTGTTTTCGTATTCTTTATTTACAAAATATTCTATTGAATTATTATTCGGAATTAAAGATCTCTCCGTGACATCCATTGTATTATTAACAATAAATTGAGCGACTTCATTACTTTCCTTATTTTTCAATGTATTTGCAGATGCTGATTCATTATTAATTGAATATTCTAAATCATTATTTTCTTCCCTTACAGCACTTTTATCATGAATTTCACTGACCGTAAAAGCAACGGTATATACAGGAAAGATGTTTAAATGATTGCTACATTTTTTTTTATTATTACATTTTGTATCTTCTAAGGATTGAAGATCCATTTTTCTTTAAATATTTTTAATTCTGTAACAAAAATAAAACTGTATGAACTTTCTATTAAAATTTTGAAATATTTCAATTATTATTACTTCTTGAGTTATTGAGGATAAAATTGATTGAACTACTTCATAACCCAATAAAAAATAAATAAATATCGGTGTTCTTGCTACTAAATCAAAGTCAAAGTATTACGTTAGGAGAGCGATGAACAATGAACAAAGGTACAATGTAATAACTGTCAGATAATTCATCTTTTTAAGCAATAATAACAAAAACAATATGACTCACTTCAATATATAAATTTATAACTATTTTATTAATGTTCCTCATTGATAAATGCATGTTAATAATAATTTAGAAACAATGTATATCATATGGAATTTTAATAATATAGTATGAATGCTCAGGTATTGATACTCCTTGATTGGGTCAAATATGTAAATAATGACGTGAAAAATCGGCAGATATTTATTACACACACATACTCGAGATTGGTTTTTTTGTAATTTTCAAAACCCCAAATCAGAAAGTGTAAGGCTTTGAACATTAGAAGCATGCGGAGGACGAATTAGGCGTACTTGCTGCTGCCGCATAGTTTCAATTCCTATTGCATCGTTATTGTTAATTCCTTTATTAATTTTATCTTCAATTCCTCTATATATCTTATCACTTGGCGTTACAGAATCTTTTAACACATAAATATAAAATAACCAAGATATTATCATTACGGGAATCCATAACAAAGCACAATATAAACATCCTTCCCAAAACCCTAGGCCAGCACGATTACGAATTGTAACTTTATTGGTACAACATTTTGGATCTATGTCAATACACACGGAAGAACATGAGTTATCATCATCAATAAGGTCACAAACGTCATTAACTGGTATAAATTCTGTACAAGTTAATGTTGGTTCTTCAGGACATGTGTCATCATTACAAGATCCGTAATGATTACATTTCGAATTAACACAATTTGGTTTTATGCGATGAGGACATTCTCTGCGTTGGTTAGAAGTACAGGGAGTATTCCGATTGCAAACATTGTAAGCATATTCTTCAGGTCGTACAAAATCATCACAATAAAATGCTAATAATTTCCTTTTATTAGGGCCAATGGCAATTTCGAATAAGGATTTCGACTTGGGTAAGGAACATGTTAAAGCTTCATCCATCTTTTCATACGTCATATTTTGTGCTGCTGAAGTCATATCCGTAATTTTCAGTATGGATTCACTAGCTATAATATTGTATGAAGTGCTTTTTTTCGTTAGACAAGGAGTGTAAATTTTATTTTTTGGTTCTTTTCTAAGCTTAAAACCTGATTTTATTTGACTTCTCTTTACATCATTTGAAATTTGATTTCCTTTTGATTTTTTTGCAACTGCACTATCGAATAAAGATTTTTCTATTGGCTGTTGAAGATTTTGAAAATTATTTTTACATTCCCTTGATTCGCTTTTTACATAAGCACTTTCGTATATGTGATCACTAATAAGTTTTTCTGCAGTCGTTGCTAGAGATTTTATAATAACTCTAAGCTCACTTATTTCTTCAGCTATTTTTCTATTATCTACTGGACTGTCTAATAATTTTGTAGTTTTTTTAACGGTTTCTTTCAACAAGTCTGTTGATGTTTCTCTGCTTACTATATATTTAGATTGACTAGTTGCTCCATCAAGTAGTGATATAATATTTTGACTATTTGATGGTGTTGTTTTTTTTATATCTTTTTCTTTTATCTCAATATCTCTTACATTTAAATCTTCTAAATTTGTACATAATTTTGTAGTTGTATTTGCTTCACTACTTGTAATAGGACACACATTAACCTGAATATGTAGTTGTATATCATTTTTTTGTTCATAGTTAGAAAAATACTTTAAAATACTTTTAAAGTGATTTAAGAGTTCTTTTTCGCTTTGAATTTTATCATTTGATTTCCTAAATAAATATTTAAATTGCTTGGATTTAATACTTTTATAAGTTTGAAGTCTGGATATCTTTCTATGGAACAGATTCTTTTTCCCATATCTAGTTTCGGTTTTTTTAATCTTAGAAGTCTTTAATTTATCCCTTTTTAATTTATTTTGAGATTTAATATCTAATAGAGATGTATAATCACTCCGCTTTGCAAAGTCAATTGTAACTAGTTGATCACTTTGTTCGTGTTCATTTATAATTTTTTGATTTTGATTTATTTTATTAGTAGGATATTGCCTTATATTTATTCCCTGATCGTCTGTTATGCTGTTACAACAAGTTTTACGTTCACTATTTGCACTTTCATAACTTATCATATTTGTCGGGTTAGTACCATATATGTTTTTATAAATACTTGGTATACTCTTCAAATTCTCTTTGCGTCCATTTGTATCTTGTATAGTTTTTGGAATTAAAGTTTTGTCAGATATACTATAATTATCTACAATATTATTGTTATAATAAGATTTTTGCATAAACACCGTGTTAGGACAATCAACAATTTCTCTTTTATTCTTCTGATAAGTAGCACAGCGTTTAGTCAATGATTTTGCTCGCAGTGTTAGAAAATCCAAACTTGAAGATGTTAAAAGGCATTTGCTAGATTTACTTATAGATAATAATATTTTCTTGTGCCGAAATTTTTTAATTTTATGTAAAGATTTTGATTTATACTGCTTTTGTTGCTTTCGAGGAATGCTTAATGTAGAAATTACTTTGAGGTACTTGTTACTTAAAGGTATTGTTAAGTAAGATGATTTTTGTTTAGTTAGTTCTAGCTCTTCTTCGTGTTTTAATAATAAATTTTTAGAAAGCGTTGACCGAGAACCCAGCTTAGAAGTTTGATCTTCTAATTCGACGTCAACGGTATATGTACAAGATGATGTGTCGTCTTTTTGTAAATCCAACTTATGTAATATTGAATCAAGAACGGAATCAATTTTTTGTTTAGTTTTATCGTTTTCAAGTAAATATTTTTTTATCCAATCATTCAATAATTTCTTTAAATTGTTTATAACTAAAGATGTTATATTTATATTATATGTCAGATTTTCTTGATTATTTGTTAGTTCGCTGTCTCCACATGCACTACTGTCCCTCGTAAACTCATTTATAGTATCAATTTCAGTGTGATTAATTGAATACTTAGATTTTGATGACACATCCCCTCTGCTCAATAGTTTGTTTCTGTTCTTTTTATAATATCTTCTCAGAATACAAATATCTGTTTCTATACTCAAATCTCTCTTCAATGTACCCTGGTCTTCATAAAACTTTGTCTTAGGTAGCTTCTGTTTCAGCTGCAAGACCAAACTTTTCGTACAGAAACGAGATGCATCAGAATATGTTTTCGAGTAGGTGTTAATACTTTTGTGAGAATTTTTAAATAATAATTTGGTCGCATTTTCCTTGTAAATAATGTCTCGTTTTCTCGCCATTATCTTGAATAAAAACTTTTCTTTCTTTTGTCTGTTCTTAGGATGAAATCTTCTGTAAGAAAAATATCAGTATTCCATTCAACTGTTATTGTTCGGTGACGGTGGCTAAGCGTCTATGTTGTATATTGTTAAAGTACATATACAAATAGAAAACAAGTTAATGTATTATAATAATCATAATGTAAGTATATAACGCCCTCATAGCAACATTCTATTTGATGCTTGATTTTTAAGTGTGTAAAAATATTAAATGAGTAATACGTACGCAGTTATAACAATATACATTCATTTTATCCTTTAGCGTTTGTTAAAACTAGCAGAATTTTAATTAAATATTAATATCACATCATATAAAATAATATTAGTCTGTAAAAATTTTGACTTTTAAAAATTATTTGACATATTATTCGAATGTAATACAGCCAGAGTTTTAGAGAATGTAAACTTTTGTAGTATCACAGTAATTATACAGAAAGAAACTTGTAAAGAAACCTGAACGATTTTGCTTTTTCTCGATATAGAAAACTATTTATTTTATGCTAGATACATTATGGGCTTCACGGAAGCTTATTTGGCGACGGAAAGAAACAGTATCAATGTTATCGCAGGAATTACATTTGCGACAGACAGAGGACTTAAAAAAACCGAAATGATTTTAAAAATTAACTTTAATCGAATTAAAACAAACTAAACCTATGAATGATGATTCCCCTTCGATGTGGGAATAAGGAATGGTCATTCTTACAAAATATCTTATACAATAAAACTTATGGGAACATTACGCAAATGATGTATCGAGAGAATATAATATTAAATACAAAGTAATAGGAATTCAACTTAGGCGCTTTCCATACAGTAACTTTATGTAACACAGGTTCGACTGCTATTCGTGTTAATAAATATTTATTTTTTTTATTAAATATTAAATGACAAACAAATAACACGGTATTTGTCTTTTGACTAATAGGTACTTTTTTAACAATATAAGTAGAGATTGTAAATTCATCAGTATGTCTAGTGCCAGTTTCAACCAACTTCATTGCGTTAGCGTAAACTTTGACTTCTATGAAATAAGAGCAACGTCATCTGGTGGAGGAAAGGTATACTGCTCTTATTTTACGCAAATCGATGTTTACACTGAGTTGTTAAAAAACTCGCACCTAAGCACATAGACAATAAAACCATATAAAAAATTATACGGAGACGTGTTCTGAATGTGTTTATAATTTATCAATAGAAAAGCGCTTGAACGTGGATAGGCGGATTCAATATCAGCTGACAGTAGAGTGGTGCGGTGCGGGATTATATGAGTCTGCAGGGAAATTTAATACCTCTTTCAAATACTTCATTGTTACTATACGTAGGTTGATCTGTATGTCTTATTGGCTATTCTGATATAAATAATCTGCGAATAAAACCATGTTATGTTTATAAAATAAATACTATACAATAAATATTTTCGATAGCTTCAATAGACACAAAAATATTTTTCTTTTATTACACTTAATATCCAATCTATTATGTATTAGTGTTTGAAACATTTAGTGTACTAAAGTTATTGTATAAAGCATTTTTAATTAAAGGCTTGGGGGTCGGACACTGTGACGTCAAGAAAGCTCAAGTGAATCTGTTTTCTCAATCAACTCGTTTGCGTAAACTATTTGTATGATATTACAGCAACGCCACCTCACTACATAACGTACCTTTTTTATCAAAGAAATCGAAGTATACGCTAACACGATTGAATTGGTAACGAAGCTAGAACATGGATTGCACAAGGCAAACAGACAATCAGTCTTTGTTTCATAAACAGCACCTCGCGACACGAAAGAGTTAGACAACAGTCTTTCGCATGTAAAAATCGCATTTGAAAAAATATACAAATGTTACAAATTATGAGATATATCGTTTATTTTTGGTGAAGCTTTTATCAGTATTTTCGTTGTCAGTTAAAAATGCTACACATTTCATATTAATTACTTCAATGCCCAAAACATCTCACAAAAAATTAAAAAATATTTAACCGCATTTATGGAGTATCTTTATAATTAAATAATAACATATACTCACTTTTTATCAATAATCATAATATTTAAACAAGTATTTTTATGAATATGTTAAAAATATAAAGGCTTGAACTGAGTGGACATGAAGAAAGAAGTTATATGTATATGTTGTAATGGAAGAGATATATTACCTACATGTGGTGGGTCTTCTCTGTCTCTTATACACCACAATCTTTCATTTTAAAAAACTTTGAGCGTTCAAATCGTTAAATATAATACTTCTTTAAAGCTGAGACGTAAATAAACACTTTTGCCTTGATATTATATTCCAAAATTATTTTCTACAATGAAAAGCGATAGTCATTTTCGTGCGGTAAAATGATAGTAATAAAACTGACAAACGATAACAATTCCAGTATTACATTCAACCGGTGCGCGGTGATCTGACTATCTGTTACTGACGATGAACCAATCGAAATTTGTGAGACAGTTACTTTTACTATTATCCCACTTCGGTTCTACGTTAAAATTAACAAGGTAGATCGTTAAAATGAACAATTTAAACGAGTGCGCCAAAGATAGCGCAAACTATACTTTGTACAAATGTTTTATTTAAAATAAACCAAATAAGACAATTACAAGGGGGGGGACTGGGGTTTTTGTAACTGGGGTAACTAATAACAGCAGGTTTTATCCTTGATATCCGATTTAATCAAATAAACCTTAGTGTAAACTATAGACTTACAATAACTGACGGCAGCCATGGGGAGTCGCTGTCGCAGGCTATGATTTGATAACTAAAGTTTGTGATATGTATGTATGTATGTATGTATGTATGTATGTATGTATGTATGTATGTATGTATGTATGTATGTATGTATGTATGTATGTATGTATGTATGTATGTATGTATGTATGTATGTATGTATGTATGTATGTATGTATGTATGTATGTATGTATGTATGTATTTATGTATGTATGTATGTAAGTCGTATATGAAAAAGCTTCTTGTTGATTAATTAAGCTGAGTATACTTTTATTCAAGTTGAAGTGTTCAACATTGTATCAAACGTTCTAATAAACGTTATAACTGTTGATTATTAGGACGTTACAATTCTGAATTCTGATTCTATATTAAGTCAAGTACTTTATTGCTGTTACAAGTGAAAGAATGGCTTTGAACACATAAAGAGTGATTGGTTAATAATAAGTACTATATATTCTTCTAAAAATGACTAGAAGTTTAATAGTTTTTAGTTATTCTGAGACTGTTTCTTATCCCCTAATATAGGCAAGTCGTAATTAGTTTTCGAAAAACTCAGTTTTTCCTTCCGATCTGTCTGTCTGTATGTGTGTCTGTGTCTGTCGAATTTTATTTTTCGAATTTTGAAAAACTAAAGATATATTTGGAATCAGCATCTAAATGTAAGATTCACTTTTCAAAATTATGTTGATTGTCCAACGGGAAGGTGGTCAGTTCGGCCGCCGAAGTTACCGAAAAATGGAAAAAAAAATTCGAATTTTTAAATTTTCTAAAATTTAAAAATTAATTAATTAATTAATTAATTTAATTATTTAATTTTTTTTTTCTTTTGTTTGTAAATTTGCGAGTTATAATTTGCCGATTAGGAGTTTTTCATAGCGGCAACCTCGATTGCCGCGTGTCAGATGTTTTTTTATGAAATTTACATAAAATATGATAGTAATTTATTAAAATTGGTATTTGCATTAACAATTTAATATTTACCCCATAAACATAAATATACAGGATTATTGTAAAGTAGAGATTTAAAAATATAACAATTCTTATAAAAAATATTACAATAAGATCCAGCCTCTTCGAAAGAAGATAAACTCGGGATGGTCGATATAAGCACAGTTAGCACATTAAGCATCATATCATAACTTTTGTAAAGCCCCATGATGAGACTTGGTGTGTTACATAAGAGCTATATATACCTAAAAATAAGACTGAATTTTCCTTCATCAGAAGTAAAGAAATATATTTATTGATGATATATATGACTTTTCAATGATTCATGATCTCATAACAATGAGTGTGTCTATCATTTGATCGACCCGTAATTACTTTTTGATAATACCGGGATGATCGATGATGGAATGATTGCACTTCAAACTAAACGGCAATGACTCTGTATACATTTCCTCTCACTGAATACCTCCTGTAAAAGGAATACTCTTATATTTTCGGGATACTTTTTCACTATAGCTTCCTAGAAATCTCGGTTGCCGTTTGCATGTTGAGCGAAGTGAGCCAAGCCGAAGGTTTCGTCTTGGTGTGGGAAAACAAATTGAACAGGGGGACAGTACAATTCGATTAAAAAAATTCGGCACGCGCATCCACGATGAGACTTCAATTTTTCGCGCAAATTTTTTTACATTGAAGTCCATGGGAGTGATGTTTTTTGGACATTATTCCTGAACGACAATGAATTTTTTTGAATTTTTTTTTACAAACCACCACACATATCAGCGTGGTATGTTTGCAAAATTTTAAGCCGTTTTAATGCCAACTTCGTAAAACCAATGCAAATTCTCTCCAGTAGAGCGCTCCGCTCGCTTCGCTCAATAAATACACATCTATATGTTACACTATTTAGTTAATTCAGACGAACCATGTGAAAAATCATGTTATACTGAAATGGCAGTCTTTCGCATAATTAGTTCTCAATAATTAAAGGTGATTAAGATCATGTTTTATCTTATGTCTGCGTCGATTTCATTACAACCTGTAGAAAAAAAGAATAGTTTTTAACCCAATGCTTTCCTATATTTTTATTAAGTCTAAATCTTCTAGTAAATCATAAGTAGTCTTTTTAGATAAAGAAAACGAATGAAATGATTCATGTTCTTATTCAAGAATTTGTTATATAAGTAAATAATGTGATCACAATAAATTTAAATTCTTTTATAATTAAACTTAGTATACATTAACGTCTAGCAAACCAAGTTATTTAATAGTGCAGAGAAGTGTATTAATATTCTGCAATTAACTAGACGCACTAACGAGGTGTCGATGTGGATTGGTCGATACATATCTATTCTACTGGATGTAACTACTACATTCGCAACTCGGTTTTACATTACAAAGGCAATTCACCGAAATTAATAGAATTAATAAGTTTGTTTTTATTACACAGTAACCAGAATTAATAAGTTTGTTTTTATTGCCATGTTAGATCGAATTTCTGTATTGGTATTTTATAACAATAAAACACAAAATCGAATGCAATTTTTTTTCTTTTTATTAATAATATAATTTATATTTTCTTTTATGTTTAATATTTTAACTTTTGTAATTAATTTAAAGACATAGTTTTTAAACTCCACTCAAGAGTTTCATTGAAAATTAATTGAATTAATAAGATCTGGTAGAAAGCCAGTAAAGTTAAGCATAAAAACCGACTCTACTCATATCTACTACTTACTCTTTAGTAAGAAGTTTCATACTCAAAAAAATATTTATAAGGCAAATATTGTTAATTAACGTCTATTGAATTAAAACAAAACAAAAAAAAATTGAGAACATTGTTTGTAATTTCTGTCCTCATTAATAAAAAATACAGACGGATAGATTTAATAAACTCAATTTTTAAAATAATTATATCTTTTTTATAAACGATAATTAACAATTTACAGTCAATAATAGATATTTTAGCCCAAAACATCAGAAAGAGCTTTTGCTCCGAATTTTGAATGCGGAGGATTAACACACTGATATTGTAAAGCCTTTAAGATGATAGTACAAGCGAGAAGCAAATTACAGTTTATTTAATAGACTTAGAGAATGCACTTAGATCGGTACAACATCAACTGAAGATGTTCGTAATGAGTTGAGAAGGAATTGACTTTCAATGAGAGTCTTCCACAACTTCAACCTCAGACGGATTTATACCTAGAACTAATTCAGGAGTCCTTCTCTAGTTATATTTAATATTGTAGTTAACATAAAAAAAATATCCGCTTAAATTTAACAATGGCTATACGGAATAAATATTAGCAATTAAAAGAATGAGGTCTCAGAAGTGTTGAAGCGTGTGACTGATATTGAGGCATTTTGAAGAGGTATTACGTTGTTTCTGATTTGTATTTTACAATTATTATTTTTTTTCCGTTTGAAAAACCTGTTACGGGTACCCCGTCGGCCCATGGGGGTGACAACCGGGGGTGATGTGGGACTACCTGGCAGTATAGAGGATGCTGCCATTTTTAAGTATACCCACTAAAAAACCAACGGTGGCCCTCTGCGCCGTAATGGGACGTCACAAGATCGCATTAGCACACACCGTGAGATATTTTACTATTTAGCTTAACTCGATATTAAATAATAATTCATTGGCTATTAATTTATATGATATTTTTTCTTGAATTACTTTTATGTTTTATATATTAGAGGAATAAGCTCGATTTTCAACTTTTATCATACAGTTGACAAGAAATAAGGTTTTGAACTGTTTATAAGTTATTTAATATAGCAGTACAAGTCTTGGATTATTAAAAAACTTATGATTTTGTAAGACAAGAACAGCGGTTCTTCAACTACAAACTGTCTTTTAGAGTTATTCAATCTCTGTGGAGTTGTCAAGTGACCAGTGTATATGATTATATTCAGTGAACATCTAAAAATAGATATTTACATAATATTTTAGGATGATTATTTTTCTTTAAAAAAAATAAAACAACTCCGTAGTATAATCAACGTGTCGCGGTGGATTTTACCAACATAGAAATAAGGGACTCAAATAACACTCAGCCTCGAAACAGAAATTTGTGTATTAAACAAATTATTGCTCCGTGTCGGAATAGAAACCACTACCTTTCTCTCAGCAGACAGGACCACAACTACGAATAACTAGATCAATCGGCCGGATATTGAAGTTTTATAAACTTTGTATGAACAAGGTACACAAAAATAATATACTCTTTGAATATTTAACGCGAAGGTTTTATTTAAACTATTATGTAGAAAATATATTTAAACTTAAAAAATATATATTTTAACTAATTAAAATATTTTTTTTTTGCAATGAGCATTTTATTTAATTATTCAGTTGTTTGATGGATCACATATAATAATCACACATAATAAATTTATCATAAGTATATTCTAGTAAATTAATTCTTTTCTTTTAAATTAATTTCTAATAGATACCGTATTAAAAAAATAAAGAAGTAAATTCATTTTATAATTTAAGTTATCTTGACTAGAATCAATCAATGAAGGCATCTTTGATTGGTCGACTGGTAATGAATTTTCAATCACACTAGAGAATGATTGAAAG
Organism: Mechanitis mazaeus; assembly: GCA_959347395.1. Lineage (NCBI taxonomy): Eukaryota > Metazoa > Arthropoda > Insecta > Lepidoptera > Nymphalidae > Mechanitis > Mechanitis mazaeus. The sequence continues at coordinate 15,796,720 of OY365743.1, forward strand.
ATTATATTGAACGATTTGGTTTCAAGTTATAATCAGAATCGAGGTACGGAATTGACGATAGTACGGAAATGTTTAACAAAATTAACTATAGAATGTAATGACTAAATATTTTGATGTCGTAAATATCTAATAAATTGTGATACCGCTGTACTTAAAATATCTTTAGAAACGAGATTTTTGGCATCACTGTATGGTTTTGTAATATATTGGTATCAGCTTGCCATGATATAATCTTAGTTAAATGGGATTACAAATTTTTTTTTAGTTTGCCAATATTCAAAATAAAAAAAATAAATAAATATTAAAGTTACGGAATATTATTCACAAGTTTGGCTTTCGTAAAACAAAAGTTCAAAGACATTCCTTCTACTCCTGCATCCCACTCCATCGCTCAACGGCCACCGTTGAGAAATAAGATGAGATATCAAACTCATCTGCAATCTTGCATACACACCGCTGTGTGTCATCAGATTAAAACGTCCGTTTGTTTATCATTTTCCATTAACATCCCATGAATAATAATACATTAGTAGTATCAACACAGTTAAAATCTATTCGAATCTTTCCTTTCAAATGTGTTTTGTTTTCATTTACTGCATCCACTAAACTCTCAGTACGGCAAATAAAGAAACATACGAATATAAAGTATAGGATTAAGTAAGATGCGGAAAAGAGAAATGTCTACACTTGTATTTGTGTTTTCAGGAAAATCTATTTCTAGATTCTGATAGTGTTTTGAATAGTTACTACTTATAAACTTATTTAATTTTACTGCTATATAGGTAATAATTAAAATACTACACTTTATAGTTTGTAAATTAGGTAAATAATTGTCATTATAATTATTGAAACAAAAACCAATAAATATATAAATTAATTTAATTGAACATATTATTTTACTATATAACGCCTTTACTATGAGGCTCACTTACATATACTACTATCAAATACGTCGTCCTATATATTTGAAATAAAACAACTTAAAATATTAGTAATCTTTACTAGAAAATCGTATTAAATACATAACGTGTAACTAGTATTGAAACCAATTTTCGATTACGTAATAAAGTGTCACTTGTTGCAATTTATATCAGGTTAATCGATATTCAACAAGTCCGTTATGTTCATTATAGAATATAATAATTTATGAGCATACTATAAAATCATTGCCAATCTCCTCATTGGATAAAGAGAATACAGAATTATGTTAAATTAATTATAGTATCCCGAAAAGATTGAACTCTGAATTACAAACCAAATATATTCAGCTAAAAAGTAAAGAGTGTTTTCTACATTCTCGCAAATAACGCATTAGAGGATTCATAAAATTCGAAGCTGTTAAGAAGAACGTAACCTGGTCGGATTCTCAAAGCATCTCATCGTCTTATTATTTTTATATTAAACGATTTCGGGATGGATAGAAAGTACTTATCAAATTCAAAGATTTTTTCCCTTAAAACATATAAACGTACTGATCAAAACAACACTGCGTATTAACTTAACTTTCAAGCTTTCTATATACATAGTTAATCAATAAAAAAGACAAGGCGAGAAAATGAAGAAGCTGGAAAATAAGGATTTTACTTATTTTTCTACGTTTCAAATTTTTTAAAGTAAACATTTTAAACCAGTTTGTTGTATAAATGAAATATTAGTTCGTCTTTAATTTATTTATGTCTTATATCTATCGTTAAAATGTATGTATCTTGTTAACTTGTAAGCAAAATTAAGTAACTGATTTCTTAACATTTGATTTATTAAAAAAAATCAAGGAACTGAAACAGTGTAATGATTTGATTATAATGAAATAAATTTAGAATTTAGACTGTTTTTTGATTCCCTTTGTCGAAAATTGGGGCATTACTTTTATTAAACGATGTTCAAAATCGATTGAAATATTTAATAATTAATTCGAGTTGAAACATTAAAGCTACGGGGTTGTTTTAATTGCACGGTTATTCAGACACGACTCCTTTCATTAAGAGATATAAACACCCAAATAAGCTGCTTTCAATTTGAGTATTGGTGTAAAAAATATATATTATCTAACTAAATTCTTTATACAGATTGAATTTCTATTCAAATTTCTGCATGACTACTAAAATTCTTTGAACAGATACTGTTAAAGTCGAAATAGACTTTTGGCTTCCCAATAAAGGTTTCTTTTTTGGAAAATATGTCACTATTGGATGCATTCGGAGCAAATATGTTTGAAGGAATTTGGCAATTGGTTGTGTCGTAGAATGGAAATTAGTAAAATTTAGTTTCAGGCCCATGCCAGGAACAAAATGAATCAAGACAAAATTTATTTATTTAAAACAAAGTACACAGTAAGAGATAAAAATAAGCTTATATGTAAAAAGCAAATAATTAAAAAAAAAACGAAAAAAAAGGGAAAGACAAAGCTAGGTATCCTGAAATTATTATGAATATTCATAATCCACAAATAATTTCTTTCATTTTATTATATTGGCTGCTTAAACAGAAGGGACCTCCAAAGAGAAGGAAAATAAAATAGTTTTAATAAATAAGTTAAACCGCCTTCAAAAAAAAAAAAATCGATAAGGGAAACTGTTGAGGAAGTCGGTACCAGTTTAAAAAATTGATCTATATTCTAGACTAAACGCACCTACATTGTAAATCACCTCATCAAATTATTTTATTCTTATTGACACAAATTTGCAAATATATAACAAATTTCTTTTAAAGTAAATAAATTCGTAAATTTGAAAATTATGAAATATTGGTCTTATAAGAAAAGATCTTGAACACAAGGCACTTGACTCGTACGTATGCATGTATTATATCTCATACCCTCGTAAGAAGATCAAGAAACGAGCAAATAGATCTCTGAGGATACTTTGCTCGTAGCACGAGTACCCACTCGTCTGAGGTCGTACGATTTTTGACAAAGTTACCATTACCATGAACTAGGTTGTTTTGAAAACCTTCTCTTTACCTCTACTATGAATACAATAAAAAGCAATATACAAAAGCTACTTAAAGAAAAAAAGAATATATAACGTTTCTACATTTTTACTTATTGAATTTTCATGAAAATTAACCTAGTTTATACGTATAATTGTTTAATTTAATCAAAATCTGTTAAGTAATTTTTGCGTGAAGCGGGATCGAAAATAAACAAAGCAGACATCTAGTCAAAAATCTATTGATTTCCTCTCTGTACATTGTACCTAACACATTGTACATAACACAAATTAACAATATATATTAATGTAATCTGAATTAAAGGCAAAATAATATTATTTCAATAATTATTTTATACTCAACTTTATAAAATTGAGAATCCGTAAAGTGTTATTTATTTTTATTTAATACCATCGTGATAAAATTATATTATAAACGATAAGAAATCTTAGTACATGAAATGAAAATGAGTTACCTATGAGTTCAAAGTGAATCGTTTCAGTAGAGGTAAGGACAGCAGTCCCTCGGCTACAAACTTATTTGTAGGGTCGTTCAGAGTCCATAAAACACTCAAGTGCCCGCTGTCCGCACGAAGCAGTATGTAAAATGTAATATTCAGCTCAAAATAATAAGTCACCTACATCTATCTGTCTATATTATTTTATAAATTCTTTGACGTATATAAGGCACTGGTATTTATTTAAAGTGGAAAATAAATAAATAAATATTAAAATATGAAAACTGTTTATTTCTTTGTTTTAACTAGATACCAGGGGTTAGATCATTTCTCGAGTCATATTATAAAATTAACCTGCAGCCCTTACATTAAGTTTCTTTACAAGACATATAACAAAGGCGAATAATATTATCTATGTAATATTCGAAATAATATTCAGAACTCGTTCCGTACGTCCTTCCGTAGTACGAGCGGAAAGAGTCGCTTTAAAAATTATATTGAATATGAGTATATGTTGGTAGATGATACTAACGTATTATAATATTGTCAATGTTACTCTCTACTTATTGCCAGTTCGAATATCCGAGCTGGAAAATGTATATTTCTTTATTTATTTAAAATTTAAAGAAGCTAAATATAGTTAAAACTTGCTAGACAATTTCAAATAAAAAGCCATTTTGTGAATATTTTATAAATAAAAACTTTAAAGCTAAACATTATTTTAATAATATTAAAATTTAAAATCCAGATTATTTAAAAAAAATATAAATAAAGAACATATATACATTTTTAAAAAGATTATCTTATTAGATATAAAAATATATTATATAAATGTTCTATTTATTAAAAAATAAATAAAGCATTTCTGAGAAACTCGGTTCGTGATATATTTAAACTAGATATTTTATGCGAGTTTGTCTGTTTAAATAAAAGAGGAGAGTTGCACAAACTATCAAAACTTCAACGTACATGTTCCGCAAGTTAGTGCAGTAGTACTGATTAGAGATACGATGTTGTAATATTTTTTATTAAAAAAAAATCTCCCGAAACCACCATAAAAACTCTATCTAACTTCCACAAATTAATGCGTTCAAGTTAAGCTGTAAGCTTAAGCTTTATAGTGTAAACTTTTAATATATCATTTATAACTCGTATACTCTATGTTTTATTATATTTTAAAATCTTTACAATGTCAATTGACATTATACCGTCTTCAAAATGGATTGTGTAAGTATGGTATCCCTAAATACATTAGAAGAAACATCCGGATAAAAAGAAATTCTGTCCATAAACAATTGCTAAATCTTCGGAGGTGTATTTTCTGTGGAACGTTACAACATTTATTGACCAATAGGTCAATAAAATAAAGTAATAATACCGTAGTTATAAATACTCTTTCCAAATAATAATGTCATTTCTTCCTCTGTGACATAACTGATTTAATAAATAACATATAAAGGAAAGAAGAGGTCGGAGACAAGACCTATTTTAATAACTCATAATTTAAGTTTGTTATAAAAATGGCAAGAAAAGGACAAGTTACTATACAAGAAACGGTTGAGACTAACGAAGAGCTTGAGGAAGTACTACGAGCAAATTTTGATCGACTAATATGTATGTTTTCATTGATTGACTTGTATTAGAGACACAAAAAATAAGAAAAATAAATACAATTATATGACTTCAATTAATAAAATGATTTTTTTACATGTACCTACTAATACATACTTAGATATTGTGATGAATTAAAATTTTGATTACTTTAGGTATGGAGGTGTATTCGGAATTTTGCGGTCACTGTTTAGCAACTGGAAATGCCATCAGAAAAGGAAAACTTGAAATTGGACAGGAGCGTATTGCTATGATCAAAGTTAAATCGCATTTGAAAAAATATACAAATGTTACAAATTATGAGATATATCGTTTATTTTTGGTGAAGCTTTTATCAGTATTTTCGTTGTCAGTTAAAAATGCTACACATTTCATATTAATTACTTCAATGCCCAAAACATCTCACAAAAAATTAAAAAATATTTAACCGCATTTATGGAGTATCTTTATAATTAAAACAATAACATATACTCACTTTTTATCAATAATCATAATATTTAAACAAGTATTTTTATGAATATGTTAAAAATATAAAGGCTTGAACTGAGTGGACATGAAGAAGGAAGTTATATGTATATGTTGTTATGGAAGAGATATATTACCTACATGTGGTGGGTCTTCTCTCTCTCTTATACACCACAATCTTTCATTTTAAAAAACTTTGAGCGTTCAAATCGTTAAATATAATACTTCTTTAAAGCTGAGACGTAAATAAACACTTTTGCCTTGATATTATATTCCAAAATTATTTTCTACAATGAAAAGCGATAGTCATTTTCCTGCGGTAAAATGATAGTAATAAAACTGACAAACGATAACAATTCCAGTATTACATTCAACCGGTGCGCGGTGATCTGACTATCTGTTACTGACGATGAACCAATCGAAATTTGTGAGACAGTTACTTTTACTATTATCCCACTTCGGTTCTACGTTAAAATTAACAAGGTAGATCGTTAAAATGAACAATTTAAACGAGTGCGCCAAAGATAGCGCAAACTATACTTTGTACAAATGTTTTATTTAAAATAAACCAAATAAGACAATTACAAGGGGAGTGGGCTGGGGTTTTTGTAACTGGGGTAACTAATAACAGCAGGTTTTATCCTTGATATCCGATTTAATCAAATAAACCTTAGTGTAAACTATAGACTTACAATAACAGACGGCAGCCATGGGGAGTCGCTGTCGCAGGCTATGATTTGATAACTAAAGTAAGTATGTATGTATGTATGTATGTATGTATGTATGTATGTATGTATGTATGTATGTATGTATGTATGTATGTATGTATGTATGTATGTATGTATGTATGTATGTGTGTGTGTGTGTGTGTATGTATGTATGTATGTATGTATATATGTATGTATGTATGTATGTATGTATGTATGTATGTATGTATGTATGTATGTATGTAAGTCGTATATGAAAAAGCTTCTTGTTGATTAATTAAGCTGAGTATACTTTTTATTCAAGTTGAAGTGTTCAACATTGTATCAAACGTTCTAATAAACGTTATAACTGTTGATTATTAGGACGTTACAATTCTGAATTCTGATTCTATATTAAGTCAAGTACTTTATTGCTGTTACAAGTGAAAGAATGGTTTTGAACACATAAAGAGTGATTGGTTAATAATAAGTACTATATATTCTTCTAAAAATGACTAGAAGTTTAATAGTTTTTAGTTATTCTGAGACTGTTTCTTATCCCCTAATATAGGCAAGTCGTAATTAGTTTTCGAAAAACTCAGTTTTTCCTTCCGATCTGTCTGTCTGTATGTGTGTCTGTGTCTGTCGAATTTTATTTTTCGAATTTTGAAAAACTAAAGATATATTTGGAATCAGCATCTAAATGTAAGATTCACTTTTCAAAATTATGTTATTGTCCAACGGGAAGGTGGTCAGATCGGCCGCCGATGTTACCGAAAAATGGAAAAAAATTTTCGAATTTTTAAATTTTTTAAAATTTAAAAATTAATTAATTAATTAATTAATTTAATTTTTTTTTTTTTTTTCTTTTGTTTGTTAAATAATTTGCGAGTTATAATTTGCCGATTAGGAGTTTTTCATAGCGGCAAGCTCGATTGCCGCGTGTCAGATGTTTTTTTATGAAATTTACATAAAATATGATAGTAATTTATTAAAATTGGTATTTGCATTAACAATTTAATATTTACCCCATAAACATAAATATACAGGATTATTGTAAAGTAGAGATTTAAAAATATAACAATTCTTATAAAAAATATTACAATAAGATCCAGCTTCTTCGAAAGAAGATAAAGTCGGGATGGTCGATATAAGCACAGTTCATTAAGCATCATATGTATAATAACTTTTGTAAAGCCCCATGATGAGACTTGGTGTGTTACATAAGAGCTATATATACCTAAAAATAAGACTCACTTTTCCTTCATCAGAAGTAAAGAAATATATTTATTGATGATATATATGACTTTTCAATGATTCATGATCTCATAATAATGAGTGTGTCTATCATTTGATCGACCCGTAATTACTTTTTGATAATACCGGGATGATCGATGATGGAATGATTGCACTTCAAACTAAACGGCAATGACTCTGTATACGTTTCCTCTCACTGAATACCTCTCTCCTGTAAAAGGAATACTCTTATATTTTCGGGATACTATTTCACTATAGCTTCCTAGAAATCTCGGTTGCCGTTTGCATGTTGAGCGAAGTGAGCCAAGCCGAAGGTTTCGTCTTGGTGTGGGAAAACAAATTGAACAGGGGGACAGTACAATTCGATTAAAAAAATTCGGCACGCGCATCCACGATGAGACTTCAATTTTTCGCGCAAATTTTTTTACATTGAAGTCCATGGGAGTGATGTTTTTTGGACATTATTCCTGAACGACAATGAATTTTTTTGAATTTTTTTTTACAAACCACCACACATATCAGCATGGTATGTGTGCAAAATTTGAAACCGAACCGTTAAGCCGTTTTAATGCCAACTTTGTAACACCAATGCAAATTCTCTCCAGTAGAGCGCTCCGCTCGCTTCGCTCAATAAACACACATCCATATATTACACTATTTAGTTAATTCAGACGAACCATGTTATACTGAAATGGCAGTCTTTCGCATTATTGGTTCTCTATAATTAAAGGTGATTAAGATCATGTTTTATCTTATGTCTGCGTCGATTTCATTACAACCTGTAGAAAAATAGAATAGTTTTTAACCCAATGCTTTCCTATATTTTTATTAAGATTGAAATAACAAGTCTAAATCTTCTATTAAATGATAAATAGGCATTTTAGAAAAAGAAAACGAATGAAATGATTCATGTTCTTATTCAAGAATTTCTTATATAAGTAAATAATGTGATCACAATAAATTTAAATTCTTTTATAATTAAACTTAGTGTACATTAACGTCTAGCAAACCAAGTTATTTAATAGTGCAGAGAAGTGTATTAATATTCTGCAATTAACTAGACGCGCTAACGAGGTGTCGATGTGGATTGGTCGATACATATCTATTCTACTGGATGTAACTACTACATTCGCAACTCGGTTTTACATTACCAAGGGAATTCACCGAAATTAATAGAATTAATAAGTTTGTTTTTATTACACAGTAACCAGAATTAATAAGTTTGTTTTTATTGCCATGTTAGATCGAATTTCTGTATTGGTATTTTATAACAATAAAACACACAAAATCGAATGCAATTTTTTTCTTTTTATTAATAATATAATTTATATTTTCTTTTATGTTTAATATTTTAACTTTTGTAATTAATTTAAAGACATAGTTTTTAAACTCCACTCAAGAGTTTCATTGAAAAATAATTGAATTAATAAAATCTGGTAGAAAGTCAGTAAAGTTAAGCATAAAAACCGACTCTACTGATATCTACTACTTACTCTTTAGTAAGAAGTTTCATACTCAAAAAAATATTTATAAGACAATATTTTTAATTAACGTCTATTGAATTAAAACTAAACAAAAAAAATTGAGAACATTGTTTGTAATTTCTGTCCTCATTAATAAAAAATACAGACGGATAGATTTAATAAACTCAATTTTTAAAATAATTATATATTTTTTATAAACGATAATTAACTATGTACAGTCAATAATAGATATTTTAGGCCAAAACATCAGAAAGAGCTTTTGCTCCGAATTTTGAATGCGGAGGATTAACACACTGATATTGTAAAGCCTTTAAGATGATAGTACAAGCGAGAAGCAAATTACAGTTTATTTAATGGACTTAGAGAATGCACTTAGATCGGTACAACATCAACTGAAGATGTTCGTAATGAGTTGAGAAGGAATTGACTTTCAATGAGAGTTTTCCACAACTTCAACCTCAGACGGATTTATACCTAGAACTAATTCAGGAGTCCTTCTCTAGTTATATTTAATATTGTAGTTAACATAAAAAAAAATCCGCTTAAATTTAACAATGGCTATACGGAATAAATATTAGCAATTAAAAGAATGAGGTCTCAGAAGTGTTGAAGCGTGTGACTGATATTGAGGCATTTTGAAGAGGTATTATGTTGTTTCTGATTTGTATTTTACTATTTTTTTTATTTTTTTTTCCGTTGGAAAAACCTGTTTCGGGTACCTCGTCAGCCCATGGGGGTGACAACCGGGGGGTGATGTGGGACTACCCGGCAGCATAGAGGATGCTGCCATTTTTAAGGCTACCCACTAAAAAACCAACGGTTGCCCTCTGCGCCGTAATGGGACATCACGGGATCACATTAGCACACACCGTGAGGTATTATACTATTTAGCTTAACTCGATATTAAATAATAATTCATTGGCTATTAATTTATATGATATTTTTTCTTGAATTACTTTTATATGTTTTATATATTAGAGGAATAAGCTCGATTTTCAACTTTTATCAAACAGTTGATAAGAAATAAGGTTTTGAACTGTTTATAAGTTATTTAATATAGCAGTACAAGTTTTGTATTATTAAAAAACTTATGATTTTGTAAGACAAGAACAGCGGTTCTTCAACCACAAACTTTCTTCTAGAGTCATTCAATCTCTGTGGAGTTATCAAGTGACCAGTGTATATGTTTATATTCAGTGAACATCTAAAATTAGATATTTATATAATATTTTAGAATGATTATTTTTCTTTAAAAAAAAAAAAACAACTCTGTACTATAATCAACGTGTCGCGGTGGATTTTACCAACATAGAAATAAGGGACTCAAATAACACTCAGCCTCGAAACAGAAATTTGTGTATTAAACAAATTACTGCTCCGTGTCGGAATAGAAACCACTACCTTTCTCTCAGCAGACAGGACCACAACTACGAATAACTAGATCAATCGGTCGGATATTGAAGTTTTATAAACTTTGTATGAACAAGGTACACAAAAATAAAATACTCTTTGAATATTTAACGCGAAGGTTTTATTTAAACTATTATGTAGAAAATATATTTAAACTTAAAAAGTATATATTTTAACTAATTAAAATATATTTTTTTTGCAATGAGCATTTTATTTAATTATTCAGTTGTTTGATGATAATCACACATAATAAATTTATCATAAGTATATTCTAGTAAATTACTTCTTTTCTTTTAAATTAATTTCTAATAGATACCGTATTAAAAAAATAAGGAAGTAAATTCATTTTATAATTTAAGTTATCTTGACTAGAATCAATCAATGAAGGCATCTTTGATTGGTCGACTGGTAATGAATTTTCAATCACACTAGAGAATGATTGAAAGATTATATTGAACTATTTGGTTTCAAGTTATAATCAGAATCGAGGTACGGAATTGACGATAGTACGGAAATGTTTAACAAAATTAACTATAGAATGTACTGACTAAATATTTTGATGTCGTAAATATCTAATAAATTGTGATACCGCTGTACTTAAAATATCTTTAGAAACGAGATTTTTGGCATCACTGTATGGTTTTGTAATATATTGGTATCAGCTTGCCATGATATAATCTTAGTTAAATGGGATTACAAATTTTTTTTTAGTTTGCCAATATTCAAAATAAAAAAAAAATTAAATATTAAAGTTACGGAATATTATTCACAAGTTTGTCTTTCGTAAAACAAAAGTTCAAAGACATTCCTTCTACTCCTGCATCCCACTCCATCGCTCAACGGCCACCGTTGAGAAATAAGATGAGATATCAAACTCATCTGCAATCTTGCATACACACCGCTGTGTGTCATCAGATTAAAACGTCCGTTTGTTTATCATTTTCCATTAACATCCCATGAATAATAATACATTATAGTATCAACACAGTTAAAATCTATTCGAATCTTTCCTTTCAAATGTGTTTTGTTTTTATTTACTGCATCCACTAAACTCTCAGTACGGCAAATAAAGAAACATACGAATATAAAGTATAGGATTAAGTAAGATGCGGAAAAGAGAAATGTCTACACTTGTATTTGTGTTTTCAGGAAAATCTATTTCTAGATTCTGATAGTGTTTTGAATAGTTACTACTTATAAACTTATTTAATTTTACTGCTATATAGGTAATAATTAAAATACTACACTTTATAGTTTGTAAATTAGGTAAATAATTGTCATTATAATTATTGAAACAAAGCAACAAATATATAAATTAATTTAATTGAACATATTATTTTACTATATAACGCCTTTACTATGTGGCTCACTTACATATACTACTATCAAATACGTCGTCGTATATATTTGAAATAAAACAACTTAAAATATTAGTAATCTTTACTAGAAAATCGTATTAAATACATAACGTGTAACTAGTATTGAAACCAATTTTCGATTACGTAATAAAGTGTCACTTGTTGCAATTTATATCAGGTTAATCGATATTCAACAAGTCCGTTATGTTCATTATAGAATATAATAATTTATGAGCATACTATAAAATCATTGCCAATCTCCTCATTGGATAAAGAGAATACAGAATTATGTTAAATTAATTATAGTATCACGAAAAGATTGAACTCTGAATTACAAACCAAATATATTCAGCTAAAAAGTAAAGTGTTTTCTACATTCTCGCAAATAATGCATTAGAGGATTCATTTTCCATTAAAAATTCGAAGCTGTTAAGAAGAACGTAACCAGGTCGGATTCTCAAAGCATCTCATCGTCTTATTATTTTTATATTAAACGATTTCGGGATGGATAGAAAGTACGTATCAAAGTCAAAGATTTTTTCCCTTAAAACATATAAACGTACTGATCAAAACAACACTGCGTATTAACTTAACTTTCAAGCTTTCTATATACATAGTTAATCAATAAAAAAGACAAGGCGAGAAAATGAAGAAGCTGGAAAATAAAGATTTTACTTATTTTTCTACGTTTAAAATTTTTTAAAGTAAACATTTTAAACCAGTTTGTTGTGTAAATGAAATATTAGTTCCTCTTTAATTTATTTATGTCTTATATCTATCGTTAAAATGTATGTATCTTGTTAACTTGTAAGCAAAATTAAGTAACTGATTTCTTACCATTTGATTTATCAAAAAAAATCAAGGAACTGAAACAGTGTAATGATTTGATTATAATGAAATAAATTTAGAATTTAGACTGTTTGAAAATTGGGGCATTACTTTTATTAAACGATGTTCAAAATCGATTGAAATATTTAATAATTAATTCGAGTTGAAACATTAAAGCTACAGGGTTGTTTTAATTGAACGGTTATTCAGACACGACTCCTTTCATTAAGATATATAAACACCCAAATAAGCTGCTTTCAATTTGAGTATTGGTGTAAAAAATATATTTTATCTAACTAAATTCTTTATACAGATTGAATTTCTATTCAAATTTCTGCATGACTACTAAAATTCTTTGAACAGATACTGTTAAAGTCGAAATAGACTTTTGGCTTCCCAATAAAGGTTTCTTTTTTGGAAAATATGTCACTATTGGATGCATTCAGAGCAAATATGTTTGAAGGAATTTGGCAATTGGTTGTGTCGTAGAATGGAAATTAGTAAAATTTAGTTTCAGGCATGGAGGAACAAAATGAATCAAGACAAAATTTATTTATTTAAAACAAAGTACACAGTAAGAGATAAAAATAAGCTTATATGTAAAAAGCAAATAATTAAAAAAAAAACGAAAAAAAAGGGAAAGACAAAGTTAGGTATCCTGAAATTATTATGAATATTCATAATCCACAAATAATTTCTTTCATTTTATTATATTGGCTGCTTAAACAGAAGGGACCTCCAAAGAGAAGGAAAATAAAATAGTTTTAATAAATAAGTTAAACCGCCTTCAAAAAAAAAAAATCGATAAGGGAAACTGTTGAGGAAGTCGGTACCAGTTTAAAAAATTGATCTATATTCTAGACTAAACGCACCTACATTGTAAATCACCTCATCAAATTATTTTATTCTTATTGACACAAATTTGCAAATGAAATTGCTGCCTACGACTAGTATATAACAAATTTCTTTTAAAGTAAATAAATTCGTAAATTTGAAAATTATGAAATATTGGTCTTATAAGAAAAGATCTCGAACACAAGGCACTTTACTCGTACGTATGCATGTATTACATCTCATACCCTCGTAAGAAGATCAAGAAACGAGCAAATAGATCTCTGAGGATACTTTGCTCGTAGCACGAGTACCCACTCGTCTGAGGTCGTACGATTTTTGACAAAGTTACCATTACCATGAACTAGGTTGTTTTGAAAACCTTTTTTTTCTCTTTACCTCTACTATGAATACAATAAAAAGCAATATACAAAAGCTACTTAAAGAATAAAAGAATATATAACGTTTCTACATTTTTACTTATTGAATTTTCATGAAAATTAACCTAGTTTATACGTATAATTGTTTAATTTAATCAAAATCTGTTAAGTAATTTTTGCGTGAAGCGGGATCGAAAATAAACAAAGCAGACATCTAGTCAAAAATCTATTGATTTCCTCTCTGTACATTGTACCTAACACATTGTACATAACACAAATTAACAAAATATATTAATGTAATCTGAATTAATGTCAAAATAATATTATTTCAATAATTATTTTATACTCAACTTTATAAAATTGAGAATCCATAAAGTGTTATTTATTTTTATTTAATACCATCGTGATAAAATTATATTATAAACGATAAGAAATCTTAGTACATGAAATGAAAGTGAGTTACCTATGAGTTCAAAGTGAATCGTTTCAGTAGAGGTAAGGACAGCAGTCCCTCGGCTACAAACTTATTTGTAGGGTCGTTCAGAGTCCATAAAACACTCAAGTGCCCGCTGTCCGCACGAAGCAGTATGTAAAATGTAATATTCAGCTCAAAATAATAAGTCACCTACATCTATCTGTCTATATTATTTTATAAATTCTTTGACGTATACAAGGCACTGGTATTTATTTAAAGTGGAAAATAAATAAATAAATATTAAAATATGAAAACTGTTTATTTCTTTGTTTTAACTAGATACCAGGGGTTAGATCATTTCTCGAGTCATATTATAAAATTAATCTGCAGCCTTTACATTAAGTTTCTTTACAAGACATATAACAAAGGCGAATAATATTATCTATGTAATATTCGAAATAATATTCAGAACTCGTTCCGTACGTCCTTCCGTAGTACGAGCGGAAAGAGTCGCTTTAAAAATTATATTGAATATGAGTATATGTTGGTAGATGATACTAACGTATTATAATATTGTCAATGTTACTCTCTACTTATTGCCAGTTCGAATATCCGAGCTGGAAAATGTATATTTCTTTATTTATTTAAAATTTAAAGAAGCTAAATATAGTTAAAACTTGCTAGACAATTTCAAATAAAAAGCCATTTTGTGAACATTTTATAAATAAAAACTTTAAAGCTAAACTTTATTTTAATAATATTAAATTTAAATTCCAGATTATTTAAAAAATATATAAGTAAAGAACATATATAAATTTTAAAAAGATTATCTTATTAGATATAAAAATATATTATATAAATGCTCTATTTATTAAAAAATAAATAGAGCATTTCTGAGAAACTCGGTTCGTGAGATATTTAAACTAGATATTTTCTGCGAGTTTGTCTGTTTAAATAAAAGAGGAGAGTTGCACAAACTATCAAAACTTCAACGTACATGTTCCGCAAGTTATTGCAGTGTACTGATTAGAGATACGATGTTGTAATATTTTTTATAAAAAGAAAATCTCCTAAAACCACCATAAAAACTCTATCTAACTTCCACAAATTAATGCGTTCAAGTTAAGCTATAAGCTTAAGCTTTATAGTGTAAACTTTTAATATATCATTTATAACTCGTATACTTTAAGTGTTTTTATATTTTAAAATCTTTACAATGTCGATTGACATTTTACCATCTTCAAAATGGATTGTGTAAGTATGGTATCCCTAAATACATTAGAAGAAACATCCGGATAAAAAGAAATTCTGTCCATAAACAATTGCTAAATCTTCGGAGGTGTATTTTCTGTGGAACGTTACAATATTTATTGACCAATAGGCCAATAAAATAAAGTAATAATATCGTAGCTATAAATACTCTTTCCAAATAATAATGTCATTTCTTCCTCTGTGACATAACTGATTAAATAAATAATATATAAAAGAAAGAAGAGATCGGAGACAAGACCTATTTTAATAACTCATAATTTAAGTTTGTTATAAAAATGGCAAGAAAAGGACAAGTTACTATACAAGAAACGGTTGAGACTAACGAAGAGCTTGAGGAAGTGCTACGAGCAAATTTTGATCGACTAATATGTATGTTTTCATTGATTGACTTGTATTAGAGACACAAAAAATAAGAAAAAGAAATACAATTATATGACTTCTATTAATAAAACGATTTTTTTACATGTACCTACTAATGTATACTTAGATATTGTGATGAATTAAAATTTTGATTACTTTAGGTATGGAGGTGTATTCGGAATTTTGCGGTCACTGTTTAGCAACTGGAAATGCCATCAGAAAAGGAAAACTTGAAATTGGACAGGAGCGTATTGCTATGATCAAAGTTAGTTAGCTGTTGTTATGTAGTGTCATTACAATTTTTTTTATTTTTTGCTAAGGTATTTTTTGCTAAGGTATATTATTAAGGCTCTGTAATTTGAAGCCGAATAAAAATAACTATTTGTTGTTATATTCCGTTTTATATATTTGCTTTGTTGATAAAGTTATTTGGCAGTAAATTACAAGTTCATATAATTGTTACTCTAAAATCTTATAGACACTATAATACTCACATGTATTTATATTTCTCAGGCCCAAGCCGATAACATCGATGTTTTATCTAGATTTAAGAATAAAAGCGAGCCGACATTCCTTTTCATATCGGTATTTATCCTTTTTTTATCATTTACAATAGGACAGAGAATTTAAACATCATGTCCAGTATTATTTAACGGCATATTTGTTTATATTTTAAGTTAAACCTTATTTTTCCAATATTATAAAAAATTCAGCAAGGTAAATTGATTCGAGCAATGTTTGGTGCAAACGGCTTAGACTTATGTCGCATAATGGAGGAAGAGTTGATATTAATGCAGCGTGAAATAGACACAGGAATTACGAGGAAAAAGCAAGATATAGATATGCTTCTACCTGAAGAAGCTGTAAGAATTTTAAAAATATTTACAAATATATATAGTGTATGTATTATTAGAATATTCGATTTATCATGATGACGCTACCAATACCTTTATTAACTAATTACATGTATTTTTTGCTAACATCCAATAAAATATAGGCAAAGATTGAGGTGGATCTGAAATTAGAGGAGGAATCGCGGGAGGCAACAGAGAGACTGCGTGTTTTAACTATTGCTGCTCGAAAGAAAAGAGTTTGTGAACGTCGCGCAAAAAGCGTCAAAGAATTAAATTTGATTATATATTGGCCACACTGTCACAAGGCTCATTTAGATTTATATGAGAAATGGGATTTAATAAGTAAGATATTTGTTTTGTTAATATGTGACGTAGGAAAGAATTATTGACGAGAATCGGTTTCTAGATATACAAGTAGCAGGCAAGGAGATAGTTCAAATAACTGAGGAAGGAGTGAAAGAGGCGTTATACATGAGCGACGTAGATCCTAATGATGCCTGTGTTCATGCCTTAATGAAAGGACAAGCCTTGGTCGTTCTGTTCAAGATGTTCGAAAATGATGGGCGGGATTTTGTCAGTAAGTTTGTTAATATTGATATGAATGTTAATATATCTTAAATCGTTTATTTTTGGGTATACATTTTTGTTCAATAATATCAATTTTTTTATAATAATTTGAACTAGTTATCAACTTATTGAAAATATATTTTTTAAAACATTAATAAGTTACAGTACGGTACAGAAAGAGATATACGATTTATGATAAGGAATATTCTACCCTTCCTTAATAAATGACCAATTAAATGAAAAGAAAAATTCAGAAATCTAAATGGACAGTTTCCAGAAGTTAATTCATCACCAAGAAAATATATCGTGATATAAAATCCTCTTTGTTATATAAATATATGTACAGATGACCGCGGTACATGGTCAATGAATAGATGATAAAATGAAAACCATTTACAGAACTTTTGCGCCACACTTTATATGAAGAGATTCCTGTACCAAAGGAAGATGTGCCACCCGAAAAACAACTTCCACCTATACCAGCATATGAAAGATACGCGAGTATAAGCAAGACTGCGAGAGAAGTACGCAGAGAAAGATACGAAGCCCGGATGGAGAAACTGGTAAGTCGACTGATAAAATAAATTAAAAAGTAAATGGCACTTATAAGAGGGTAATTTTATTTACTATAGACTAAAAAATTAAACGAAAGTCTCGAATATCTCTAATGAACTCATATGATATAGAAAAGATAATAATGAATTTGTTTGTTTTTTATCGCTAACTTTAAAACAAAAGAAACAAGTTTCTATTTCACATCAAGGCAAAGCTACATTATTCTTTATTAATGAATGCTATTTCTTTATTTGATACTCAACGAAAAACTTTGACAACTTTTAATTTTGTCGCCTAGATTAGTCATAATATGAATATATTTTAGGTTAAAAATAATAACATTTTGAATATAATAAATGTCGTACTTAAAGCGTGATCCATCCTTGCCAAACAGTGGATAATTTCTCGTCGATATCGACAATTCAGGTGAAGGTGACAGGTCTAATAATCGTTGGCGCAGCTGAATTTTCAGATTGAGCGATATAGCATTTTGTGTTCGAATTCTACAATTTTTTTTCTTATAAATTCTGTAATTATTTTTATATAATTCTAAAAGTTATCTTACTTATAAAATACAAATTTAAAATTTATAAAATTAAGTTTGTCGAATGTATTACATTATTCTTTTTGTATGTTGAGTTATTTATAATGTAACTTATTGTAATTGCTTATAAATTATCAATTTAGCAAAAATAAAAGTGATATGATAAAATAGAAGCAAAAAAATTTAAATGTAACCAAAATTATACTCGAGTTTAATCCGTAAAAAATAGTTTTATTTCAAATGTGTGTGTGTTGCACTCGTGAAAATCTAAGAAAATATTAAAATAAAAAAAATCTAACTATATACTGACAATAGGCTAATAATTAATAATGTACATAGCGCGAAGAAAAAGAAGAAAGGGACAGGTTAGCTGCAGAACAAGCAAGACTTGCAAGAGAAGCAGAAGAAGAAAGACAAAGACAAGAAAAACAAAGGCAAGAAGAAGAAAGAATGGCCCGGATTCAGGCTGGAGTAAGTAATAAGACAAACAATAGGATATATCTTTTTTACTCAAAAATATAGTACTAAGTTTAAATTAGCCAAATTATGATAACATTGACCTTAGTACAGCAGGACAATTATATGTAAAGTTTGTAATAGTTACCTGCGGAACCTGAACCAGAACCAGGTGAAGAAACAGCAGAAGGAGAAGAAACAGAAGTAGCAGAAACTGAAGTAACCGAAGAAGTAAGATTAAAATTAATCGGCTCTTTTTATGGAGAGGAAACGTTTGTGTTTATGATTTTCATCTATATTGATACATAGCTGAAACTAAAAACTTTTGGTTATTCTGCTTAACCCATAAATAGTACACATCGCGGTGATTAAACGGTGTGATAAGCATAGAAACATTGTGTGATTCAAATTTTTTTAAAAGGTCTTTTAAACCTGTTTATCATATAGATTTGAGATCGAAAAGATTTTTATGCAAAATCAAAATTACCGAGTTTTTATATACGACTTTCTTCATTCGTAAAAATCTAGTCCTAAAAATTAATAAAAAAAAAATTTCATGATCCCAAGAATTCTATTAGAATCCACGTTTGTAAACTTATCTTAATCTTATGTAAATTGGTAAGGTTTTTCTTGGTTCTAAATAACAATAAACATTTAATTGAAAAGATTCAAATAGCAAAAAAATATTCTGATTTTTATAGCCAGCAGATGAGGAACAAGTGGAGGTGGAAGAGGAGTTTCACTCTGATGTGTCAATTGAAGACGAGGAATATATTCCTCCTGGTGGACTATTTGTGCCAGGTTTATATAGTCCACCTAATCATTTGGCTAGGGCAAACGCATTGGCCTATTTCTATCCTAAGGTAAAGATAAATAAAATATATATTTTCTTTTTTTTCTTTTCTTTCATGATTTTAACAGTTTAGAAAAGACGTAACAAATAACAGTCTTATTTAAAAAGACGTATAGTCTTGGCAGATTATAATAAAAGAAAAATGTATTTGACATATTTATATTTGGATTTTCAAATTGTTATGATATAGGTGGTAGCTCAAATCACACCAATAGAAACGGAGTTTCTACCGCCTCATGTGCTAGTAATGTTTTCTATTGACAAACGACATGAAGTGAAGGAGATTATGTCACAATTCCCTGATGAAATACTTAATGTTAGTTTTTCTTTTTATTTTAAACGCTCCATAGTTATAAATTTGTATTATTTTTTATTCAAATTTGTGTCACGTTAATGCAAATATCGAAAACATTGGTCCGAAAAAAGTGATCACTAGAAATTTTATGTTCCATATCTATATATTCATTTGTTAGTACCAAAATATATTCATATTTGTGCAATGATAGCTTTTCCATAATTTACCCTGTTAGAGTAATAGTACCAATCGCCTTTCATAATATGCTAACGTGTCTGCAGTATGGCGTGTTCGTGGGAGACGAGCCAACTACCGCTGAACATCTTGCATTTACTATAAAGCAATATGATCACATGAGTAGAGTGAGGAGGAAGTAAGTCATAATTCTGGTTATATTTATTTTAATAGAAGATTATCAAACATTTTTTTTTATATTCTAAGACTTTTTGTTTTACAATAAAATGGATTAAAATGTCAAGTATTTTCGTGTAAATAGCAAAACACAATTATTATTAATTTAGAAAATTAAGTGTAATTTTACAAAAAGCCTTGTAGCTAGATCTGCTTAACAAGAATTATTATCTTTATTACAGAAATTATCGTTATTATCTTTATTACAGAAATTGATTTGACAGTTTTCTTTGAAGTATAATATCCATCGATTCTACAAATACATTAGGCCAATTACTTACCGCACAATAAACAGGTCTTATCTGATAATCAGACAACACAAATAAGTACAAATAACAATTTAGTTAATTATTATATTGTATTAAATATATTATATTAATTTATTGAATTTGACTATTATAGTTAAATTTTTGTTCATTGAAACTAACTTTAATATAACATACTTTTTCTTTTTCAACGTTACGATCAACACGAAAATTTATAGACTTACGTAGAGTTTACTTTGTTGTTGTTTTTAACTTAGTCTATTTTCTAAATTTATATATAGCCAGTACTTTATTAAATTACATCTATACTTTGCGTTCTGTATTATGGTGCAGGTGACGTCTGTCAGTATTACATGACTAGGGATTGACGTTATGCATTTAATTTTTTTCGCTTAAGATACTCGCAGTATAAATCTAGTTCTTTTTAATATTGTTGTAAAAATAAATGTGTTATTCCGTTACGCAGATTAATTTCGTGTATGATTTATCTTTACTGATCTAAAATAATAAGAAATAAGGCTAATGCTTCTTTTCGTGTGAATATTTTTGTGACGCTGTCAGTACGAGCGCTAGTACCGACTCTGAGATGAATTCTGATGAAAAAAAAATAGTTTTTCTTAGCAACCTTTTAAGTAATCTTACCCCATATATATGTTCTGTTGTTTCATTAATAAACTTATAAGTTCTTTAACAATAAAAGTTTAACTATTTACATACAATATATTTTTATTTATTTTAAAAAAACATCGACTCTTATATCGTAGCAGTACATCACCTAACATTTTGCTGAATTTTTCTTTCTACTATAATGTTTTTGTAGACTAAAACATTTTGATTTATTTGTAGACTAAAACATTTACTACAGTACAGTACATTATGAATGTGGTATAACTAAAATAATAAAATATAATTTGTAAATCGCGCTAATTCGCAAGAAAGAAACGAAACGTTACCTACAGTGTCACCCGCACAATGCCACAGCGCACAAGGTATAAATATATAAAAGGAAAACTGACTTAATCTCTGACTGACATATGACATATATGTCATACGCTCAGAACAAGATTAGAAAGTTAAAGTTTTGAATACACTTCCTCAAATGAGAAAGGATGATTGAAAATTAATCTCTTAAGAGGGTAAGTTACCTTACCACATAATTTTTGAAGGTAAAATGTTAATATTTACTTATATTTAGCTACTTAAAAAATAAGTGTTAGACTTATCCCAGGATTTCTACTTATTTAAAGTCTAACTTGGTAAAAGTTTGTATGACCTATCTTTGTCCATCATCAGTTTTACAAGTCTATGGCACACTTATTTTTCATTTTATTTCATTTCCTTCATTTTATCTTAAATAAGTTTTTATACTTTACATAACCACCGCGAGAAAAATAAAATTCTTGAGTTCTTGAGAATGTTGAGTTGTGTAAACAAAAACAGTGTAAGCAGACAATTAGAATTAGCGACATTGAGAGTATATTTTGCCGGACTTTAGCAGAAAGTTGTCCAAAAGTTCAAGAAGGAGGGTAGATCAATTCCACCTCTGACAGCTGCAGCTTCACACCTCGCACCTAAGCAGTCAAGTCGTGACCACGATACATGCAACTGAGTCGAAATATTGACATTCTTCAAAATTAATCACCGTGGCAAGGGCTTTGTAACAGCTTAAATATATGCGTAATAAAAATATCGGTATTCTGTTAAATAAGATTTTCTAAAATATTTATATTTTTTTATGTTTTTTAAAGATTTGCTTACTTTTTAATTATTTATTTACATGGTCTCATAAGTCTGTTATCTTATTCTATATTCGATTTTCTTATCTAAATTGTTTGCAATCTACAAATACAATTCAAATGTCAAATAATAATAATAATAACCAAAAAAAGTATACGAACTGCGTTTGCAGTTTGGTTGTTTTCTTATTAGGTTCAATCAGTATTATAATGTAAACTATAGTTAGGTGTTACAATGTTTTGCCATCCTGCAGTTCATTTGAAAGGAATTGCGATGAATAGCTATTTTGATAATTTCAAAGACGCAGGAGATGCAAAAATGCAAATAATTTTCGGTATAACTGAATCTGTTAATGACAGCAAAGATCGCCTTGCGTTGATGGTATCCCGTAAGCGCAGTCTGCCGTTGCTGCAGCTGGCGGGAGTTAATCCATGCTACATCAGTCATGACGTGGAGAGTGGAGAGAAGGACTGCCTCGCTATGTTCCCGGTGGGATATGGAGATGAGTATGAGGAGGAGCCGAGCCTTACGGAGGAGGAGGAGGTAAGAAGGGTCTATCTGAAAGAGAATGTGGACATAATATCGTTTAACTTGTTGGAAATAAAAGGATTTGAATTTTTGTGCTAATTTTTAGAAATAATTCCTTAATTTTTTTTTTAATAAATCGTTAAACTCAAAACTTTAAATAATTAAATTATATTGTTTAATTTCTATTCTTTTTTTAACAGTATTAGTGTAAAAAATAATGTATTATTTTTTATTTCAATAGCTCGAAGTCCTCGATGAACAAGTGGCGGAGCAAGAGGTATTTATAATTTTTCACAATATGAGAAAAATGTACCCTAAAGTTAGGCCAATTTTATAGCCCACAAATGCCATCTGTTAAATTAATCTTTGTAGTGAGGGGACCTGAGTTTAAAAACATCGATTAAAGAATTGAATTAATATTAACTTCAAACAAATGTTCATTTCAATTCAATTATTACATTTTAAAAATAATTAGTCGAATCTCTGTGTCAGTACCTATAGTTATCAGTCGTATATTTAAAAAACGAAATGAGAGAAGTATATCATTTAACAATAAAAATTGAATTTATTCAATGAACTGTTTTTAGTGGTAGTATCATCTGCGCCACTGCTATCACAATGATTTTTTTATTTAGATGTTTTATACAGAATTTATATAGAATTACCCCATGGTTATGGTAGCAGGTAGGTTTGAATCGAAGTGTTTTAAATGAAAAAGGCTTCCCTCATGCAACATTGTAACGAAATCAGGTCTCTAGTACAGAAATTGATTATTATGTTTAGAATGGTTTAAGACTGAAAGTTAATAATAAAATATATTCTTTGGTCCTTATAACAATTTGTTATTATAAATATTGTATAGAGAAGCAATTGTGCAGGTCTAATTTTTTTTAAATATTTTAGTAAAAGGTTTCTTTATTGAATTTTCATGAAGTGTCAAATGTCGGCTATGAAATTGGTCTCACTGTAAAATAAATAAAGTACGTTTTTTAAGAAACATCAAAGATTCATCGACACTACCTAATGTCGATGAATTTTTTGTCGATGAATGAAGCATCATAGTCTTTCAATGATAACGTCATAAATAGTTTTTTAACTTACTTTCTAAACATTTAAATGGTTCAAAACATCAAAGTTGAATTAAAAGTTTCAAGTATAACAAAAATACCTTTAGTTGAATGATTGGTACAAATAAGACATGATATTTTCTCAGCCTGACGAAGTTGTGAACCAAGTTGAAGAAGAAGAAGATGAAGAAGAAGAAGACTAAATTAGCTATTGACTTTATTTTAATTGCATTGAAATAAACAAATTGCATATATTATTATTATTTTATTTATTTAGTTAATTAACATTTTATTGTACAAATCAGTTTTTTAAATATATGAATAATGAAATTTAAATTTAAATTCCAAATCCTGTATTAAATCAGGGTATTTGTGTTTAGGAGTTCTGATAATTTGATTAAAATTCTAAAAAACTCGACAGTGTCTTATTATGATAAGATAGTGTCAGTGTCAGTGTGACAGTGTCTTATTTTTCTAATTTATGAATTAGAAAAATATAATACAAACATCTTTATTAGATCAACAAAGTTAATTAGTGTCTCTGAAGTTTATGTACACAAAAATCAACTTCCCTCTAATTTTGTGTTCCGCTGATAAAATGTACAAAGTTAGACATTACTTATGTTCTCCGTAAATTTAGTCTACCCTCTTCTTGGTACAAGTCCTGGGGGTTATTTGAAAAGGGATAATTTTATGTGAACTTTCAATCCCTTTCGTTTCATATGACGTTTATTTCAGGCAAACCCTTAAGTTAATTTTATCCCTGGAAGAATTGGTTTGATCCTTTAAGGTAGAAGCTTTGAAACAATTTTTCTAAAATTTAATTTCAATAATTAATATTTTTCCTAGCTCCGTTTTGTCAATACTTGTCTTTGTATTGAGGTGTGATCAAGAGCCGTTTTAACTTTTTATTGATCGTTTTGTAACAAATTACACCTCCCATAAAATTCTGCTAAACCGTAGCAGAACAATATATTGCAAAGTGGCTCAAAATTTCCATATGTCCTATTTGATATTTAATTAGTTGAAACAAAGCATTGATTTGAATTGATGTAACATAATATAGTAATGATTGTATATTTCCCAAATATTTCAATACAATGTCTATAATACAATTTAATGTTGATTCTGTATTTCAATGTAATATCAATATTGTACGAATCACAACAACATTAACATTAACATTAAAATGTTTACCTGTTTTTTTAAATTTAATTGTTTTGCATGTTAACAAGGCATAACTTTACATTTATTATTTATTTATTTATTTATTTATTTATTTATGCACAATGTACAATGGCGGACTTAATGGCATTCTCTACCAGTCGACCAAGGGTGATGCAGAGATAAAAGAAGTAGGTGCATGAAGAGGAAAACAGAAGAAAACAGCTAAAAAAAATGTTATATAATAAACGCTTATTATATTTATTGTGATGGTAAGAGTGTGGAATTTGGGTAAGGATGGAGATTTGATTTAATAGTAATATAATATGACTAATAAAGTTGTTATGATTACTAATTGTTGTTAGTAGAACTACTAGGTTAATGGCACTATTTATATAAGTAAATATTTTAAAGATGTAAATTTTAAAAATGTAAAGATGTTATCGCCTTATCAAAATTGTACTTAAGTACAGTGAAAGTAAATAGAGTGAAAAAATATATTACATAATATTTATTGTGATTCAGATATTATATTTGGAACAACGAATAAGTTTTTATAGTTCTCTGAGTACAGATCTCTGTACAATATTTGTTATGATAAAAAAATAAAAATATAAAAATATACAAAGAATTGGTTTTAAAACCATTTTAACATGTCGTTTGATATAAAAGGCATCGGTTGTGTACTCAAGTGAAAAATTCTTCTTAGAGCAATGCCTTCTTTGTTCTTCGAGTTTCCTCACTCGGTCGTAGTGTTATCAGTTTTCGTTCTTTACCAAATATATCAAATATTGGAGACACAATAAATTGTAAGTCAAAAATTGCGTTACAAGTCAGACAAAAAATTTCGTAGAGAAATCTGATATTTTCAAAGCTAGTAATATAATAAACGTAAAGGCTAATTATTGGCATTGAATGTTACTGATTGATTGATTGATTGAAGGATAATTAAGGAATGTTGGATTTCTTGGAACTTTACTTGGATAAATCACAAAATTACAGAATAAATTTAGGAAATATCATTTAAAATAACGACAATACCCAAAAAGGAAATTAGTCAATTATAATTGGTAATACATAGATATAAATACTTCGGGACTAAATATATTTTATTGATAATATTTTATTTTATATTTTGCATAAGTTTCTTTAATATTTTATCATTATAGTTGTGATTTTTGAGTTGGAAAAAAATAATATTTGTTCTAAAGTTTTTCCGTAGCTCAATTTTTTATGGAATCCACTTTTGAACCCGACAAATAGAACGGATTCTACAATAAATAGTTACCATCAAGCTACGAATAGTCTAAAAGCTGCTGTAAGTGCTCCATTATTTCTTGTTTTCGTGATATTTCTAAAAGTATGCTTTGTTACAAGTATGTTCGTGAATTTTATAATTGATATATTTATTGTTTATGTAATAATTATGTTTTAGAACTTTGATAATTTTAGACATATATTTATATATTTGGTTATAATAATAAAAAAAATACATGAAACGTTAAATATTATAATCTTATCATCCTTGGTAAATAATAGTCACCATTTCAAACTCAATATCATAATAATAATCTTTTGTTATCCGTTGTAGTCTATATAGGTGTAAAAAATCTAAATAAAAAAAATCTAATTTTAATTTTTTTTGTATATTTTAAAAGTTTTGTCGAAAACGTGTAAGAAATTGTATGTCAAAATTTCATTACACTTAGATAAAATATATCTTTATGTTATAACGGTTCTGAATGACTTTTACGTTACGTATATCTTATGATGAACGTATGTTACATATTATCTTATTTTATTGCAGCAGACATATCATATCATATCATAATCATAAAATTAATTGATCGTAAATTCGCGCTATCAAATTTTTTATTATCTTTGAGGATGTAAAGACCTCTTTGGACAATGTAGTAAGAAATAAAGTAGATCAGTGTTTCCCAGCGAGGGGCCCACGTCCTACAAGGGGACAATTTGATTGTTAAGGGGGGTCAATTGGAAAATGGACTCGACACAAGTTTAACCCTTTCGCTTTGGGCTATTTAAAAGCAATCCTAGATTTCGGTGCCAAAATAAAAAAAAAGCAAATTCCTAATACATAATAGTAATTTAATTATGTAGTACCTTATTATTGATGTGGAATTGTTTGTTCATCCAATATATATCGAATCTAATATGAATAATATTTAAGTCATATTGAAATCATTGATCATGACAGTATTGTACGTTATAATTACGTTATAAGTTATGACATTGTTCGAGTCAGTCGGATGTCACAATAATCTAATAATTTTGACAAATAGTCTAATCATTTCTCTCTATGCTAGGATTACTAGTTACTTTGTAGTCAAGTAATTGCGAAAACAGTTTAGTAAAACGACTCACTCATAATCAATCATCTAAATTATAAATGTTTTTATAAATGGAAGTTTACATAAATAGAGCACATCATTAGCAGCGTCATGGCTCAAAACTAATTTTGTAGATCTACTTTTAAATGCAAAGATTTCTAATGTTTTGACGCACACGTGACGACTGCGATACAGATTACCAATGAGAAGTTGGGGAACAAATATATATTTTTAATTTAGCCTTCATTTCTAAGCTTGTAATCGTTATTTAAAATTTTTAATAATAAAGATAATTATTGATTATCAGTCCAGTTTTTTTACGGTTTGTCTAAAAAGCCAGAATAAAAAGTCTTTTTTTTTCTTATATGGATTAGCTATTTATAATTTTTATAGCTTCGAATTTATATAATGTTAGAATCGTGACATATCATTATTAAATCTATAAAAAAAATATACATATTTTTTCAAAAGCCAATAAACAATTATTAATTTAGAAACATTACTCTTTGTCAAAACTCTGAAAAATTACAATTTGTTTGTTTGAATTTTGAAATAAAATTTTAATGAACCATTAATCTCTGACAAAAGTCAGAATTCGTAATTTAATTTCACATACATAGTACAGTACATTGCATTAGTTCCAAAAAGTGAATTCACTGAGAAAACTCCACAAGAAATTACGTAAATATTCTTCTTGAAACTTCAATTTATTCTTCTTAAATTATTGTTTTTATGATATGAGATAAAAAAAATGTAAATCACCCAAAAACGGGGCATCAAAAGAGACTAGTACATTTAATCAACATTCAAAATAATAGTAATTATATACCTAAAGTCTACTTTATAATGAAATATGCTAATAGAAAAAACTTTGGTATAAAAAATTAGTAATCAACTTAGATTTCTTATACTTTTAATCAAAATATTAATATTCTATTGCTAATGAAAGTCAATTGAACTACTACTGTAGTTATTATTTCAAATAGATTAAATAAATATAAATAATAAATTCTTTAGGAAAAAATATCGTGTATGTTGATTCAGGTAACAATTTTACTTCACCTTCCCTTATAAATTGAACAAAACAAAAACAAACATACAAAAAAGAATATTAAAATTCATCTCGTTACTATTTATGAGTTAAAATCGCTGATGCGTTCGTGTTTTGTCAAAAAGTTTTACGCTAGACCTACCCAAAGATCAAAAGACTATGTCATATACTTGTTGTACTCAGTCGACTCCCTCTGGGATCATATTTATTCAGGAAAGGGTACACTTGCGATATACATTATACTTGTATGTGGATTCTTTTAAATACATTTTAAAAATTACGTTTATTGATTGAAGATTATATTATAAACAAAGTTAATGTAAACTATTAAGGAACTTATTGTAATGACTCGGATTTTAAAAGTCGGATTTTTGGAACATTTTTACTTATTGAGACGCCCTGAGAAATTCTTCAGTATGAATTAAAAAAAATAATTTAGCATTTTTCGGCTCGCGACCTTATTATGCAATTGACTTCGTTTTGCAACTAATGGATACATGCGTATTCAGGTAAGTTAAAACTTATTCGCTTTTTATCGATATCGAGAAAGAATTTTTTTTTAATTAAAAACCGAGTCTTTTTGATTTCAAAAAAACTTATTGCGAGGTAAGTAGTACCAATTGATGGGATTTCATGTAAGCAAAATATGATTACAATGGAAATACAGATTTAGTCAAAAATCACAATTTTAGTCAAAAAAATCAATACTAAACCATCTTTCAATACTTTTAAAAAGCTGACTCTACTTCAAACTGCAGAAATCATTCAATAAGGTTAGAGAAAAGTTGTAGGAACAACAGAGAAAACTATTTTAAAATTCTCTTATACTATGACAACTATATAACCTCATGTTTTAGTTTTAGCTTCGTATGATAAAAGCAAAAATCAAAGGGTTAAATAAAGTTAATATTTTTATATTATATCCACCCGACCCTTGTCCTATCCTATTGCAGAGGATGTTATTAATAATTAATAATTTATTATCAATATTATTATTCATCTCTCAAAAATCTCTTGACCCACAAAAATACGAACCTATAATCATATTTCACATTCAACTAATAAAAAGCCCATTTATTATATGTATTCATAAAACAGTAATGAGAAATTTTATAATAGACTACAGAAGAAGAATACAAAAACGTTTTCCTTATAAAATATTTCTTTTATCATTATTTTTTAATTATTAATTGTTTCTCATTCTTAATAAATCTGAAAAAGAATTAATTATCTTTGTCTGTTTCTCTATTTGTATATTCTCATCTCACAGAGTTCTGTGAGATGGATTTCGAAGATATTTTATTCATTTATTAAAAATTGCTAAGATCAATATATAAGACACTGTTTAACACAGAATCACTTACATAATTGTTGTAATAAGATTTTGCGTATTTATTTATGACAATCTGTTGTTTTCATTCTGAAAACAATTGTATACGAAAAGGTACTAAAAAGATATAAATTAATTTATCTTTTACTGGTCATTTTATTTCTCACAACTTTTTCCATGTTTATAATACCGGGTAAGTCTATCTCATTTTGCTTAACTTTGACATTTTTATCTTTACTTTCTTTCTTCTTAAGTCGCTTTCGAGAAAGAAAATATTTATAAAAGTAGTATCTGTCTTGCTTTTACATAATATTCTGATTCTTAAGACATCACTGTTTATAAGACGATGTAGTTTATCATATTTTATTTAACAGGAAGATCATATTTTAATACCGTTCAGGAAAACAGAATACCAGTAAATAGAATTATTGTTTTTTTTATCTTAATTATTTGAAAAAATTATAATGTATTTATTAAAGATCAGAAAATCTCCTTTCTTTAAATATTTGAATACTCTTTTGTTCCTGGCGATAGTAAAAATCCTAAATGACATGAGCGTTTAAAAAAAATACTTCAAATATAGATTGATATTATATTAATTAATATAAAAATATAATCTTATAGCTGATAATTGAAATACAAAAATGCATAGTAAAAAGAAAAGGATAAAACGTCACGATGTTGTTTACGACAACCTTGAAAGAGATTCGATTCCTAAGCGAGGATATTACTCTGAACTGGTTTCTGACATGACGAAAGAACAAACTGCAAAACAAGTATTTGCTAAAAAGAGAATGAAATTATTACTACAGGTTTGTGTTTGCTTTATGACTTTATCCCAATCCTTTTAACCCATACTCTCTAACAACAACAGCATTTATCTATCATCTATCAACGAAATAGATGTTTTGATATATAGCTTAAATATATATTTATTTATAATATTAATAATATTTAAGACTATAGTAAAAGTAATAATACCTGCTTCAATATGTTTATCAAATTAATTTTAATTTAAAGATGACTTAATAAGTAATCATAGTATTACAAGTTTCATTGATTTTACAGGCGAAAACAGATAAGTTAGCGCCAATGGTGACGTCACTAGCGAAGCCAAATAAACCGAAATTATTACTCCCACCAGGACGGTGGACCACCTATAGCGAAGACGATAGTATTGTTAGTCAGTTTGTCACCCCAGTTATGTTAACTCTTCTAACAAAAAGAGTATTTTTCAAATCTTCTAAACGTAGCTCGAAAAACTTAAATGTCCAACGAGATTAAAAAACTAATCCTATAATCATTTCTTTACTTAAACTGACACTTAGTTCAAAAATTATATTTTCAGCAATTTCCATTTGAAACATTTGTGCCAAAGCTGCAGTTTTTAAGCGTTGTTTTACCAAAAGATCTACCGAGACTTGTGAAAATTGAAAGACTGCGGAGAAAATTTCTTGCTGCAAATATTAAGGTAACTGAAAAAATGAACTTGAAAGTAGTTTTAATATGAACTTAGCCTTTATTATTAAGAATAGTTTCTTTTTCATTTTATTTTTAGTACCATCTGTGTACTATTTTTTACTTAATATAAATAATAAAATTAATGTTAATCTATAGAAAATGCTTCGAGAACGTGGAGTCCAACCATTTATATTAATTCCGCCTTCGGAATATCCCGTCACAGATGAGGAATATTATGCTCTATACAGTATGTTTCCCAAAATGGACCTTGAGCTTTTTGATAATACCGATTTTGATTGTAGGTAAGTCACAACTAAAAAATCGACTATATCCTGTTAAATCTAGCTATGTTTTGCGTTATATATTCTAAAAATAATATTTGTAATAAATATACTGCTAGTTTCGTAGTTAACTTATTGGTCTTAATTAAAAAGTAAATATTTTTTTAAGTTTTTTATCTTTGTAACTTTTTTAATTGAATACTCAGAATTCCAGAAGAATGGCTTAGCCTTGGTTTTATTGAAGGAGAGCAGTATCCTTGTCCTGGACTTGCTTTTATACGAAAACAGGATGGAAAGACCAGTAAACCATCAGATATGATACAAATGCTTAATAACTCCTACGAGGTATGTAACGCCACCTATATATTGTGTATATACGAACTGATCTCGCCAAGCGTTCCATCGTGGTAAAACGTCACGATAGGATGACAAAAAGCTAAATAATAAAAAAAGAGTGACAGTCAAAAAGCTACAAGAGTGATTCAATATATTATTGAAATTATAAATAAGAGTTCATTTTAAGATATAGTTGCTTGCTAAGACGAATCTTTACGAATATTCATAAATAGGGGTTGAATTTTTCATTGAGTTTTTGTCATTTACAAGAACGCAAAATTTAATATTGAGATGCATGTGATGAATTTAAATTATTAATTAGATAATATTTTTTCATTCGGCTAATTGAAGCTATGGTTTGCTAAGTTAGTTTTAAATATAACAAAAATGTCTTTTGCAGTGGATTAATGTGGCTGCATTTAGCTATGATAAAACTACAGAAAGATGGGAAGTGATGGCGTTGGATGGATCCAAGAGATACTTTAAGTATGATTAAAATATATTTATAACAAGGAAATTAAAATTTCTACACGGATTTTCTAATTCCAGTATACCTCGAATACGACTCATGTTTAAGGCAGATGATCCAGAAACTTTCGCGGAAAGGGTCAAATTCGCAGTTAATTTACGTAGAGAGGTAGAAAACAATTTGAGGTAAATTAATGTAATTAAACGAATATCAAATTATTATACTTAGATATTTAATACAGTTTTAAATGTAATTGAAGTATTAAAACTGTTACGTCACACAATCTTTTCTTCTTTGTTCCACATCTTTCTTTCTGTTCTTTCTTCTCAATCTTTTTTTTTTCCAAATACATACAAAAAGTCTTCTTTTCTCTATGTAGATTTTATTTGTACTTGGATTGTCTTATCTTGGATGGTCTCCCAAGAATACCGCTACACTACATGCCGAATATTCTAAAAATGGTGCTCATACACCGCCAGGCGAAAGAATTCGATGAAGATCATTTACAAGCTTTGAAACAAGAGGTAGATTTTTTTAAAATTATCTAAGCACGCAGGTATCATTTCTTAGGATGTCTAGAATGTAAAGCCAATAGGCGAATAGGCAAACGTATAGCGTGTTTACGTTGTGGGTTTTTGGTTTGATAATTTTTATCTCAACATACGTTAAAAGTTTAATTTAAAAAATATCACATTTGATTGAAAGTAGACGTGAGGCACAGTCGTAGGATCACACATTATTTTTTTGTTAATTTTTGTAAATTATGTATTTTTATATCGTGTAATTATTTAAAAAGTATGTAATAATTATTCTTGATATGATATCAAATTATGTATTTTTATATCCTGTAATTATTTTAAATATATGTAATAAAAATATGTTAAAAAGTTCAATACTGTTTTTAGGCTGACCTCTTATATAGAAAGATTGAAGGAAAAATGAAGATTATCAATACAATACAGAAATACCCAAATTTATACAACTTTATTGATCCTCCAAGCAAAGACTACGTGCCACCGGTTCCAGATTACGGTATGTATTAATTTAAGATAATAGAATATTTACTACAGCAACAGTTGCTTAAAAAATAATTAAAGTTTATTTTTAATATAAAAAGTAACCTTTGATAAATGTAGTTTTAATTTTTTTAATCTGTCATTATATTATTAAATCCAAATTAAGTCGGTAATGTTTTTTTTTCATGATTTATACTTACATTGTTGTACTGTTATATATTCAGTAATTTAGTCAATATTTAAAAAATATATATTCTTTTTTACTTGTTAATTTTCACATTTAGTTCAATAATAATACAGAGAAGTATAAGTTAAACATTCATCTACACATACTGACAAACTGTAGAGATTTGTATACTAATTGTTAGGATATAAAAATCCTTCTATATTTGTACATAGATTAAAAATATTAAGAAAAATATGACGAATAATACGTTTTTATTA
Organism: Mechanitis mazaeus; assembly: GCA_959347395.1. Classification (NCBI taxonomy): domain Eukaryota; kingdom Metazoa; phylum Arthropoda; class Insecta; order Lepidoptera; family Nymphalidae; genus Mechanitis; species Mechanitis mazaeus. The sequence continues at coordinate 15,830,498 of OY365743.1, forward strand.
TTTTTCGTTTTTTTTTTCAAAAATTTGTCACAATAGTCGCAAATAAATATTCTCAACTGAGCTTTGTCAAAAAAAAAAAATATGATAAGGATTTTCTGACTACCCTCATTTCTCTATTTAAGTCACATTACATTTAAATTTTCACAACCAGTGACTTTCTGCTCCTTCTCTAGGTCGTTATCCATGTGACATGGAAGATTTCAAAGATCGAGTAAAGTTCAATCAATGGAACTCTCTATATGTGCTGACGGAGTCTGTGAGCTGCATACATCTTGTTGTAGATGAATGTCTTAAGGTTCGTATTGTATTTATTATTATGAATGCACACTGCCTTTTGTACTTATTACTACCGCCTATGCATATCCCAATTTAAAGCATGTTAAAAATGTATTTCCGCCTTCTGAGATAAGAAATTTAAGAAAGTAAAGAAGTAAAGAATAAAAGTGTATATAGGGTGAGGGCTACCTCCGGTTTTCCAATATAAAATACAGCTCCAATAGCTGCTTCCCTTATATTTAATTTAACTGTTGCAAATCCCGTATCTGAGAGATGAGTAAAGGTCGTATCCGACATTTTGAGATTTTGAAAAAAATACGTCAGCTATTTTATTTACTATTGTAATTTTATACATGTAGTTGTTTACATACATTTATATTATGTAATATATTACATGGACATCGCTATTATTTCAAAACATTTTCTTTAATGTCAGTTCATGTCCTAGGTTGAAGCGATGTTATTTTTCACTTCAAACTACGGAAGAAACGTCAGCCTCGCTGAATTTGATGCAGTACAACAACATTGCACATCAATGGTAACCAAACTTTAATCTTAATGATAAAATATACATATTTTTTTAATTAAACTTATATTTCAGTTTGAGTTAACATATTGTTTTTCAACCAGATTCTTGTTTATTTTATGAAATGATCGTAATTTTACATGTCAAATACTCATTATATTTATGGTTAATATATTCTATTGAAATATATCTCAAATTTTATTGAAATAAAACAATTTTTAACAAATGTAACTCGCCTATATATGCGGAATGATTCGTGAGTGTTGAAACTGTAAAATTGTCTTATTTTATTAGCTAAAGATTGTTGGAGCAAAAATCGTGAAAGCACAGTTAAATCTCAATATAGTGTTAATCTTTTTTGTACACCTTGGTGGTTCACCCTGGTGGTCCACGATCTATCACAGCTTAGAAGAGTTTTGTTTCAAATAACAATATTTTACTTTTTGAGACATTTGATTTTTTAGAAATCAAGTAATACCTCAAAAAAAGTGAATCGCGGATATTTTAGTAAAACAATAGTGTTTTATTGTTACTTCTTATTGTATTATTTTAACAGGTGGTTCTAAAGCCTTTGCACTCTTTATGCCCGAAAAACGTTAAAGATAGATGACTCGCTCGCTTGCTTCTTTGCCCTCTTCTTCCGTAAAAAAAAAGACTAATTAACTGGTTTACTCACAGACAGACACACCTACATCTAGTCTTATTGTAACCATGGTCTTTGCAAGTATTAAATTAAATTGAAGTTAAAGAGTGTAAATACTTTAATTACACGTGAGTTAAGTTCATTAAAAATATTTTTATTTCAATATTTATAGTTTTTTATTCCATCAGATGTTAAAATACTTGAACATAACCTGGTTGAATGCGGTGGCTCATGCGATACGTATGTCTTACAGGGATGTCGGCAAGGGGTATTATTTTCTATTACAATTAATTTTACTTTAGAAAGTTTTTGTAATAAAATAAACATTAAATATTAATATTTAATATGACTAGATAAAATATATCATAAAAATATATATGTTTAAAGTTTTCTAGTTACTATCTATAATCAATCCATGAACAAAAGTTTTTCTGTTTTTTTTCCTGTTGAAACAAAAACTAATGAATTTTGATAAATATTTTGACTATGACAAACTATTCTCTTAACTAATCAATCAATTTCAACACACTGAAAGGTGTATATTGTTAAACAAATATAGATTTGTATAGATATACAGAAAGTGCGTTTATAAAAACATTTATGTAGATAACAATATTTGTGTTTTAGGTTCAAGAGTTAACGTAAATCTAATTTTCCGTTTGTGTAAATCTTTCTTGTCCATAAGGACGGAGATGCGGGAAAGAAAGTTAACAAGAAACATTAAATTATTGTTCAAAATAATTATTTAAATTTCAATGAAATGTTTACAGATGGTTTAATATTTACGAAAAGAAATGGGATTTCTACGGTATCAGCAAGCTTTGTAGGTTCATGCAACTCGTTAGATTTCGCATGCAGGTAAATAAACCATACAAATATGAATTACGCTTTTAATTGTTTGGTTAGTGCAGACACTAAAAGGTTTAATCGTATAAATTTGTCAAATATTACACGAAAATACAGAAAAATAATTAGTTTCTTAATATTTTACATCAATAAATGTTACAAAATAAATAATTACTCATAGTAATTATTATTTTTTATTGAATATTTTGCATATTTTGTGGAATTATCAGTGAAACTAAAGATTGTTTTGCCTGAACTATTATCGAATAGCATTGTGTCTGATTTTGCTTTCAAATGATTTTTTATTTTCAGTACGCTCTTCGATATTGCTTAGAGCAATCTATGGCAATGTTCGTGACATTATGTGAGACGCCCTGCCTGTGCACGTATTGGTGTGAAGAGGACTATGAATGGGACTCCAGCGACCTCATCAATACGCCTTTTAGAACTCCTACCACGCTGTTTTATTTTCATCTTATGATGTCAGTTGACGGACCTTATTATACTACTCCACCTGAACAGTTTGAGGTTAGTACATAAACACTATTTTAAAACAAGTTTTGACCCGAAGAACTTAAATTCTATATGAATTATTAGAACTTAGAAAAGTAAAAAGTAAAGGAGTTTTTATTTAGAACGTTCAAAAAATTCACAAAACTTCTTTCGATTTTTGATTTCAGTTTTAATTCCTTTAAACTTCATTTAGAGAGATTGGCTAACTTTGTTTGTTTAAATGTATTATGTTAATGCTCGCATTCACTCTAATTACGATTCGATTATATTGATGCGTAAGAACACAAGCGATAATATAATCTTATGTCCTCCTGGCCTGGATCGCTTTGGAATAGCATTAAGATTTATGATTCTATTCGACTAGTCGATATCGCTTGTATTGCGAGAGGGCTTAGCAAATACATGTATAGCGCCGCTGAACAATCTATTGACAGTTTAATGGCATTGTTGAATTGGAACTGGACTCAATTTGTATTACTGATACAATGGCGGGCTACTTTTGTAATGTTGAAGTTATTTACCAAACAGGTAGTGATCCAGCGCCTATTCCGGGAGATGTTGTTCCGATGTCATTTCATTCCTCAAGTACATCCCAAGATTATGACCGGTCTGGTATTTGATAAGGAACTATTTCTTACTTCCATTGGTGAGATATATTTTTGAATATTCTGCCATACTTGTTTTATTTTTTGGATTGTTAGTTCTTGAACATGTTAAATAAAAATCAATTTACTTCATAATTTGTTTGTTTCTCATTAATAATTTCATCAAATATTATTAAAGGGCTCTATAAATATCTTTAAAGGGCTGATGGAACCAAACGTAGTAGAGTATAGAGAAAGGCTGTTGAAGGCGTATAGAAAGGCGATAATACCTCTAATAGCATACATGCACCAATACGACTGCTATAGAGAAATTTATATGTTAGACATCGAGGAATATGTTGAGTTAGTTCTACTTAACATAATTTATATAAATAATTATTATTTTGGACAACCGATGGATGAATTGTTGAAACTTTGATTTGATATGCACTAGAAAAATATTTGTAATAAAAGCTTGTATTTTCTACTTACTTGTAGCAAGGCAGAATTATAATTATATTAGTTAATAGATATTGTTGTTTGTAGAAATTTTCGCCAAGAAAAGCATTCTGCATCCGAAACTCGAGAGGAAGTCCAAATGCATTATGATGCTAAACAAGATTTGATATGGCGTCTCCCACAATACATAAATATAGGCCCCTTTGCTCTCAACATTGATACTCTAAAGGTTACTTTACCGATATAGCTGCTAATTATTGATAGCATATATAGTAATTATTACATTTTTATTTTTTACCAGGTACAGATTCAAAACTTTAGTATTCGTTGTCCCTTTTAATAACATGAATCGATTTATCATGAATCATTGCTATTTTTTATTCACTAATATTATTTTATAGCAATTGCTGGTCACAAAAAGGGCCGACATTATAAAGGCACTTTTAACAATGTGGGCAGAAGAAGTTCGTATTGTTGTAGAAGATGTCATTCAAGCTTACAAGAATACTATGAGAAAATTAGGTGAAAAGCCGAATACAATTGAACACGTATTTGAGATACGAGAATGGATGGAGTCGATACCTTTTGCATTGAAGACACAAGAAGATATTATGAAGAAAGTTCATACAGTAAGCAACCTGTATATTTGTGTGAGAATAATTGCGTATTAATATGTATAATTGTATGTTTCATGTTATTTTCATGTATATATATATATATATATATATATATACATATATATATTAAAATAAGATTTTTTTTTTTTAAGAATTAGAAAATCTCAAAAGAGTTGAAAATTTGTTTTATTTACTTTGCAAATACAAAATTATATAAAAGCTATTTAAAATAGAAAAAATATATTACTAATTTTAGGATTATGAAGTACTGGACACCTTTTTCACACCTCTTGAAAATGAAGACTTTAAAAGTTTATGGGAAGCTATTGGATGGCCTTTGAATATAACAAAACAGGTAAACGTAAATATTATATTAAACAAACGTATGTTAAGAAGAAATAAATGGTATAATATTAAGTGTAAAATATTTTTTTATTTAGATTGACGTAACAACAGATTTTCTTGAAGAGGAACAAGAGAAATTTTGGAAGCTTCACCAACAAGACGAACAGACCCTTTTCGATAAAATTGATATGTTTACATCTCAATGTATGGCACTGACCTTGCAAAATGATTTTGCTAAGGTATTTCCTTTTCCAAAATATTTCGTACATTTGAATCATTAATATATATGATAACAGTACGATAATTGTTAACTTAACTTCTTTAAGATGCATGAGATAGCCAATGACATTAAGAAAGCCTGGAAGGGAATGAAAGATTCACAGGACTGGGGAAGAATTCTCAATCAAAGACAAAAGTTGTTTGGACAGCCTGTAGTGCCTTTCGCCGATCTTAATAGATTGGTAAAAGAATTTGAACCTTACAGAAATTTGTGGGTCACGGCTTCTGGTTAGTTTTATAGATACAGAAATTTATAATTATTTTTTTATGTCAGTTTTATTGTGCTATTGATTATGGAGATCCACAAACATGAAAAGTTGTAGATCCTATTAAGGAATATGTGGGCCAAGAGAAAAGTAAACCAATGTTATCTTAATTGCCTATTGCGGAGTAGGGTAAAAAAGCTTAGTGGTAATTAAATAAAAAACAATAAAATTTCTGACATTCTTCTTACAGTCACGCAGAGCGGAGCAGATTATAAATGTACTATTTTTTGTAGATTTCCTAAAAGCTCGAGAAGTGTGGTTCGACAATCCGCTTATTTATGTGGACGCGGACTCAATAGAGCCTCTTATAAATGAGTATTATAAAACTATTGTTAAATGCATACGAGTCTTTGCAGACTTGCCTAAAGTACAGCAAGTGGCGTTGACTATACGAGTATGTTTTTTAAATTTACCAAAAAATAAATGTCATAAACAAATACTACAATATTAAAATAATAACATGAGTCAATACTCTTAAAAATTATACTTTCTTAGGATGATATGGATGAGTTCAGACCCTTAATACCAGTAATTCAAGCTGTTAGGAACCCTGGAATGAAGGAACGACATTGGAATGAATTTATGGAAAAAGCTGGTCCGTACCCTCAAATTAATATCACTGTCATCTTTAAATTATTTGTTGGCTTTATATTGATGATCCATATCTTTAAAATATTTTAATGGACTTATCTTTAAATAGGGATAACGGTCACAATGAATGAGAAGCAGACATTCTCAATGTGTCTAAAGCAAGGTGTGGCAGAGCATGCTGGACTCATCGCAGAGATTGGAGAACTAGCGAGCAAGGAATATGTCATTGAACAGGCGCTTGACAAGATGCTTAACGACTGGGCTGCTAAGATCATGGAAGTCGCGCCATATAAGACTACTGGTGGGTTTTCAAAAAAAAAAGTATTTTAAATTTAAAATTTCAGAGAGATCTTCAAGAATTAAATACATAGTTTTTTAATATTGTATGCCTATATAAATATTATTTTTTATGCTAATATACTGAGAAGTATACAATATCTCTATTCTTTCTTTAAAGGAACATTCATAATGAAAATAGCAGACGAAACCCTTCAATTGTTGGATGAACATCTTTTAACAACACAACAACTTGGCTTCAGTCCTTTTAAAGCCGCATTCGAGTTACGAATACAAGAATGGGATGACAAACTTCGCCTTACACAGAAAGTTGTAGACGAATGGATTGAGTGTCAAAAGTAAATTAGTCATCATAACTATTATTATTAATTTTTATTTAGTTCTTATTTATGTACAAATTGGTAATAGAACTAAAGTTAATAAATTCTGTCACGTATTTACAAATATAGATAACAATGCATTGCCAATTCGAGAAATAGATGAACTAGGACAGGGACATGAGCGATAGGACTCAGGTCCTCACACTTACTATCAAAATTAGCTAAACATTTAAGAGAGAGGATTTTTCTCAAAAGATCGGTAACACCCGGCACTACTCCAATCGAGACAGCCATATGAGTTTGTCAGATGACTACAACTTAGTTCTATATCTAAGATTTAATAGTGATACGGTAATGTTATAATTTAGGGAGTGGATGTACTTGGAGCCAATATTTACGTCTGAAGATATATCGCGACAGCTTCCTCTCGAAGCTAAAAAGTACGGCACTATGGAGAGGATCTGGAGACGAATCATGTCTTCAGCAGCTGCGTGTCCAAAAGTACATTTTTTGTTATAACATAAATTATTATTATAATGAATCGATGGTTCTGTTCTCAAATAGTGTACCTTTGTTAGTATTAAAAATTGTAACAAATTAAGTAAATAATAAAAAACTGTTAATTCCTAGATAATGATAATATGTCCAGACAGTCGGCTTCTCGACAGTCTTGTGGAAGCGCGACACTTACTAGCGGTAGTGTCTCGAGGTCTTAATGAATATATGGAACTTAAAAGACTTCGTTTTCCAAGATTCTTCTTTCTCAGTGATGATGAGTTGTTGGAGATTCTTTCTCAATCTCGCAATCCGAGAGCTGTACAACCTCATCTTAGAAAATGCTTTGAAAATATTGCTAAGGTGAATTATATTTGAATAACCCTTTGATACAGAATAACTGCTAAAATGGATCTGATTATTCCTTGTCTATAAGAAAATCTGATGTTAGTTCTTTAGATAAAATCTTATTTTTATTTATTTATAGGTCACATTTGAGATCGATTTGAAGATAACTCAAATGCATTCGAGCGAAGGTGAAATAGTTGATCTAAAATACAAGTTCTACCCCAGCTCAAACGTTGAACAGTGGTTATTACTTCTAGAAGATACTATGAGACATACGAGTGAGATTTTATATCAATTTTATGTATAAATAATGATAATAGATTATGTTCTGTTAAGGAATACAAATTATAATATCAGTAAAAGATAATTTATGTAGATTATGATTTATCTTTCAAATAGATCTTAGCAGAATCCCTTACTTAATAGAAATATTATTGTGTTATTTATGGTAATGGTATGTTTAACTATATCGAGCATATAATATAGTACTGTATATTACAGTACAGTACAAAACGGTATGGCATGGTATAGTATAGTATTATTTAGTGCATATCCAGACTTTCTGTAAGTGATAACGAATTGTCCAAAGTTAAAAGTTAAGCAACATGAACAGGGAAGGATTTGGAAATAATATACAATCTTTTTAGCAAGAGCTCAGAACGGTATAACAACCACAAAACGAGTTGTGAACATTTTTAAAGAAGACATTACAACTTACATTTCCTAGGAAACAAACATCTTCAAAGATTTAAGATAAACAAGTATTACGAGCTGATTAACAAACTGATCAGGACTAAGTTTATAGTTAATTAGTAAGATGTAGAAGTGGAAGCAAGGGTTAAAATAGCTAAATCTTACTACAATTTACTTAATGGTTCTTAACAATGTAAGTTGTCCATGATTTGTAGAAACAAAGTTTTTACAATCTATAACTTGCTAATGAAATTAGTATTTAAACCAATTTATAATAGATGAAGATTTCGAGAAACTAGGGAAATGCCAAGCAAAATATCTAAGTCAAACGAATCAAATACATTATTGAAGTTAATAAACCGAGAATAGAAAACAGGTTGTTACTCACTGCATATACAATATCATCATTAAGTTCAAAAAACAATCAAAAACCAAATTAAAAGGGACTTAAAGTTTATTAATACGAAGGAAAAAGTATAAATTTAAAGTATGTTTGATATAATTAAATATATTTAGTTTAAGTATAGTATTAGGGTGTTAATTCAGGGAATAGGCATGTTTCTAGTAGTGTCATAATTCTCTACAATTTGAGAAGAGAAGGAAATTATGATTCCCTGACATTTCAGTTTGTAAATTACTAGAAAAAAAAGAAGAATCCTAAATAGGTGGGCTGGCATTTGTCACTTAGTGCAAAAATTGTGAGCTTCGTTCCTGTTTTTCTATTATACTACCTATATTTTAGAAGTAGCATATGAAAAATATAAAAATTAAAAACTAACCTGAACAACAGAACACTTTTTATTCTTTTGTAAACGCGATATAACAATTTTCTATCTATTAATAAGTATTCTCTGTCTAGGAACAAGTCAGTAATTGAAATACCTTCTGCTTCCAACGTATTAGGGATGTCTCTACAAAAGCAACTTTAAAAAATAATCAAAGTATTTTTTGGTCTTCCAGTTCGTCTCACCCTAGTAGCTTCAATGGAAGAGTTATGGCTGCTGAACCGCGCGCATTGGGTACTTCGCTGGCCGGGGCAGGTCGTGATTGCAGGATCGCAGACTGCCTGGACCGCGGGGGTGGAGGAAGCCATCGCAGATTATCGCATGGACAGTTACTTTGAAGAAATGCTTAAACAGGTAATTTTGCTTGTAGTCATAGATAAATAATAAACCTAAAGAGATGCTTCAAATCTTCTTTAAATTCGAGTTCTCGAGTTTAAAGAAGGTTTGTATAGTCCTAGGAGTGAGAAACATAAAGTGGCAGTAGAATATATATTTAAAGATAATTTTTTTTTTTTAATATTTGAATACACATTGGATCAACAGTTGGACAGTCTTCGAGCATTGGTAAAAGGTGAACTAACCTACTTTCAACGGGAAGTCCTCTGTGCATTGATAGTGATAGAAGTACATGCTCGTGATGTCACAAGGACTCTCGTAGATGAAAATGTTAAAAACGTAACTGACTTTCAATGGATATGTCAATTAAGGTATAAAATACTTTTTATTTTTAAATTCAATATTAAGATTCTACATTTAAAAAAATGTACATATTTTTCGAAAATGTGGTGGTGTTTTTTTTCATTCAGATATTACCAGATAGTGAAAGAAATGAGGCCGCTAGAAGACGATGAAACTCCAGAAATCTATCAAGACGAAGAGAAACTTGATACTTCTATGTATTATAGACAGTTTAGTCAGAACACTTGTGACGTTCGAGCTTTGAATTCAATTTTTACATATCAAAATGAATATTTGGGAAACAGGTTAATATTTTGTGTTTCAGTTGGATATTTTAAGTAAATCAAGTGATATGAATAAATATATTTTTAATCGATAAATTTTAACTTCTGATGTCACTTAGATTGAGCGTAGCTATTTATAATTGAACAATTTTATTCTATTTAAATAATTGTAAAATAGAATATCTTACAAATAATCTTTTTCAGTGGTCGTTTAGTAATAACGCCTCTGACCGATCGTTGCTACCTCACTCTGATGTGTGCGATGCATCTTAAGTTCGGTGGTGCCCCCGCGGGCCCGGCCGGCACCGGCAAAACAGAAACCACCAAGGTCTGGCTAGCTGCATAGATTGTGATAACCAATATTAGAGATAGTATAGTTTTTTTGGACTGACTAGACAAGTGATTTTGTTTGTTATTTTATAAATTATATCTTATTCTAATTCTAATAAATAGATAGGTCAGTTTTTTACTATGGGAGAGAAAAGCATTTATTATAAAATAAAATATTTTTAGGATTTAGCCAAAGCATTGGCTGTGCAATGTGTGGTATTCAATTGTTCAGATCAGCTTGATTACATGGCTATGGGCAAATTTTTTAAAGGGCTTGCAGCGTATGTATTAAAATATAAAAGTATAAATATGAAATAGGCATTATACAAAAGAGTATTGTATATAATAATTTTCAGTTCGGGTGCTTGGGCTTGCTTTGATGAATTTAATCGCATCGATATTGAAGTATTATCAGTTGTGGCTCAGCAGGTAATATATATATATATATATATCAGACCTTTACAGAACATATTGTTAGATCAATATTATAATAATTTATTATTTGAAATTGGCAGGTTGTAACAATTCAAAAAGCACAAGTTGCTCGTCAAGAGAAGTTTATGTTTGAAGGTTGTGAACTTCCATTAAAGGCTTCTTGCTCGGTCTTTATTACCATGAACCCTGGTTATGCTGGTAAAATTTTCTATTTATTTTCGTATTTTTTGAAAATAAAACAAATTAATATTATTAATACGAACGTTAATAAATTATTATGAAAATGTTAAATTATAAATTTTCTAATAACGCAAATTTATTTTTAGGTAGAACTGAATTACCAGATAACCTAAAAGCACTATTTCGTCCTATCGCCATGATGGTACCGGACTACGCTTTAATAGCAGAAATATCATTATTTTCTTATGGTTTCTTTGAGGCTAAGATTCTAGCGGGAAAAATTACTACCACATTTAGGCTTAGTTCGGAACAATTGTCATCACAGGTGAGTGTTTATATTTCACTTTAAGCTTTTGATAAACTGTCAGATCACTGTTAGTAATTAAATTGGATCAACTGAGCTATTTTTATTAGTTTACTACTTACGTGAAAGGAAATTGCTGAGCAGTTTGCGATTGATTTTCTTTAATTTTAATCAATACGCTAACTTAACTATCTGAAAGACTGAATTTTGATTGCAAAGAAATTTTAACCACAGTTTGATATATTCTTACTATATGTGTTATTTCATATGTGTAAGCTAACATTTATTATTATTTATGTTATTAAAATATATATTAATCAAATTACAGGAGCACTATGATTTTGGTATGCGTGCTGTAAAAACAGTGATATTGGTGGCCGGTAATTTAATCCGTCAAATGCCCGACGCAGATGAGAGGCAGATTGTATTAAGAGCTTTGCGGGATGTCAACGTACCTAAATTTTTAGCTGATGATCTGGTTTTGTTTAATGGTGACTATTTACTATTAATTTATACTAAATCAGATTGAATTTCAGAACATAAGGATTTAATTATCTTCTTTAACTTGTCTTTTTTAAAGGTATAATATCTGATTTGTTCCCAAGAGTTGAAATCCCAATAGTTGACTACGGCATTATGGAGCAATCTATTAGAAATATGCTAATTAAGAAAGGTTACGATGACCTATATAGTGAGTTATCAAATGGATTCTTTTTTCTGTTTTAAATATTAAATACAACAGTTAATACATTTACTGCATGAAATGCTGTTACTAATACTATAAGTTACCATTAAGTTTATATGTAAAAAGTGTGCTATACATACAAAAAAAAAAATAGTGATGTGGTAGTAATATCTTAACAACAAACTTTATACCCGTTTTTGTGTTAAAAATATGATTTAATATAGATCTTAATAACAATATCAAATTTGATAGCATTCATATTCAAGATAATACAGTTGTATGAAACAACGGTTGTACGACACGGCTTGATGTTGGTGGGACCAGCAGGAGTTGGAAAAACTAAGGTAGATCCCAAATGACTTAGCAAAAGTTAAAAGAGAATCTTGAATTTTAAATATCGTATTTGTTTATCTATATCATTACTTTAAATTGTACCGTTATGTATTTTCCACTGTTTCAAATCATTAATTGCATCTTAACCTAAAAAGTAGGTGCGCAATTTTCGAGAAAAAAGATCATTACGGATCAATAAAAAATATCAATCATTCATAGTTTATAATGAAGGATTATCATTTATTAATTGATATTAATAATATTCAAGTTGACTACACTTGTGCTGTTTAAAGTTATTTTTAGTAGTAATTTCGTAAATAAAAATTAAAACACTATTTACCAGTGCTATGAGTTCCTTCGGGATGCTCTCACAGCCATCAAGGGGAAATTGGCTCCTGATGGGTTTCCCTTCACTCCAGTACATACGTTTATCGTCAACCCAAAGTCCATCACTATGGGACAGCTGTATGGAGAATTTGATTTGCAAACGCATGAGTGGTTAATATTTCATTAGTTTTCTATAAATACAAATCATTTAAAGTTTTCTATAAAAAGAAACTCCGAATAATATTATGGATTGTATATGAAATAAAATTTTAGGACGGATGGTATTCTATCGAGTTTGGTGCGTGCGGGCATTGCGGTGGAAGACACAGACCGGCGCTGGTATGTTTTTGATGGGCCTGTGGACGCCGTATGGATTGAAAATATGAATACTGTTAGTTTGTCAAATTGAAATAATATTTTCTATAGTCTAAGTTCGTATTTTAAAAATTTATTTGGTTTCTTTGCTTGATACAATCAACCACAGGTGTTGGACGATAATAAAAAACTCTGTCTATCAAGTGGTGAGATCATGAAACTAACAGAACGCCAGCGAATGATATTCGAAGTGGCTGACTTGGCTGTGGCATCACCAGCTACTGTATCCCGATGTGGGATGGTGTATCTCGATACTCAGGTTGTAGGGTTGCCACCGCTAGTAAACGCTTGGATGAAGAGTAACCTTCCACCGGTTAGTTAATTAATTATTATTTATAATCTGTTTTCAACATTGTTCTCTTTGATTGTTTATACCAAAAAAAACCTATTCGTAACATATAAATATTTAATTAAATTGAGTGTACATATAATGTAATATTTAATTAAATGTAGTATTTTATGGTGTAATAACGGTTTAAATTTTTTAGATTGCTGACAATATACGCAAGATACTACCGAATCTTATTGCAATGTATCTTTATCCGTCGTTATCATTCCTGCGAGCTAAATGTAACGAAATTGTAGTATCTATAGATTCAGCCCTTGTTCTAAAATTTCTAGAACTCATAGACTATAGGCTTCGACCCCTCACAGGAAAGGATGACAGACCACCTCCCGGTCCACCATTCATAGCTCTAATGCGTAAGTATTATGCACAAAAACAATAATATATTATTTTGTTTGAGCAACTTCAGTTAGTTTTATGTTAATTATAGTACAAAATATGATTAATATTCTTTATTTACACTACAATATATAATAATAGGATAAGAAAAGCTACCCTTTTGTCTGTCAGTTGGTACCAAAATTGGTTCCAATGTTGATTCAACAACACTATTGGACTGGAAATCAAGCGCTCTTGCCTTGATAAGGTCGAATCTTTGGGCGGGCGGCCAATATTATAAAAAAGACTCACGGTTACTGAAATCCACGTGGGTGAAGTTCCTGGCAGAATCTAGTTATAGTAATTAAAAAATTTGCATTCCAGCTAGACTTGCCCCCTGTTGGGTTATATGGTCAGTGATATGGGCAGTTGGAGCAACTTGTGACCATAATGGTCGTGCAATGTTCTCTGACTTTTTGAGAGATCTTATGATAGAAAATGGCGCTAAGCCATTGTTTCCTAAAGATGGCAGAGTTTACGATTATACGTGAGTAAAAATGTTGTACCATTAAGATTATACTTTTTATAAATGTCAAGAACTGTAGAAATACTATAGAATCATACTTCTAAGTAACGCGTGTTCTTGTATAAATAAATACATTTTTTTTTAATTAACACATGTCCTTGGATATAAAAGTTACTTCTAACTTTAGAAAAAATAGCGCGAGTATAATCAGAATCTGCCTATGAGAAGCTTAGAATATCTTTTTTTCTTAATCTTTATTATCTGGTATCCTAGGTTACATGATGGTGGTTTTACTGACCCAACTGATGACGGTGAACCAGCCAGTCCATATTGGTACAATTGGATGGAGAATCTAGACGAATATGAAGTAGACCCTGAATGGCAATTTGCGGGTATCAATTCTTGGATTTGGTATTAGTTTCATTGGAAAACGAAAATTTCTTATAAAATTTATAAAGATTGTAGAAGATTAAGATTCGAAAGTTTATTTAACTACCCTTTTTTCTTTAATTAATATCTATTTTCACATTAACTACAAATCATACTAATTTTAATCGTTTAAGTTTACTATTTCCAATCTAAATTCGATGGGATTTCTTTTAACAATCGACTTTATTTATGAAGAAGATTTAAACGATTTAATAGATTAATAATTTATTGTTCTCAACATTTTGTATTTCTACCCAAGCCTTTAAATGATTAAATGTATAAAAGTTTAACACAAAAATATATTTTTTGGGTATAGTAGAATTGATTATTAAAGTTACTGAGGATTCAATTACCGTAACATGTGAAAATTGAAATTTAATCTTATCTAATCTAATCTGAAAATGAAAATCTATCAGCAATATCAAATAATGAAATAAGTATAGTATATTCGTGAATTCATATTTTACATACAATATAGTTTTTCACGTACTTCACATTTTCTTTGGTGATAATTTTTTCCTATAACCATCTCTATCTATACTTAAAACTCTTTTCGTACATCATCTTAATTAAGAATAATTTTTATAGATATTGAAGTACCAACTCTTGATAATGTCAGAAGCGCAGCGATACTAGGATATAAGATCACAAATTACAATCATGTTATCTGCGTGGGTCCAACTGGCACCGGAAAGACGGTGACTATTTCCTCCAAGCTGTCCCGTGGGTTGCACAAAAAGTTCATATGTGAGTTCCTGGTGTTCTCTGCTCGGACTTCTGCTAATCAAACTCAAGTAAGTAATACTAATCTTAATAATATCGTAAAATTAAATACATGAACTAGGTGTTTAATGTTACTAAATTGATGGAGTTTGATAAGTTCAAAATTGTTGGTGAATTTAACTAACGTTTAGATAGGAAAACAATACAAAATATTGACCTTAACTCACTCATAAGAGCCTTTATCTTAGGTTTTCTCAAATGAGGCCAATTTTCTATTTATTTTTTAGTACTACTGAATATTATCTCTATTGTACAAACAGTCTGGTGGTGAAATGAAAAGCTATAATATCGAAGATGGAGTTATGAAGTAATGGAGATATAATAGGAATTTATTGTAGAACATAATTGTCAATATTGTTGGCTTCAATTCGGTGCCAGACTGTTTATAATATTTCACAATATTTGCCGATACATTTTTCCCCTAATTACTCACAGGATGTGATAGATAGTAAGTTAGAACGGAGGCGGCGAGGCGTGTTTGGTCCTCCTCCCACCAAGCGCCAAGTGTTTTTCATAGACGACCTCAACATGCCGGCATTGGAAGTGTACGGCGCTCAACCCCCAATTGAATTGCTTAGACAATTTATGGATTTTTCTGGTAAGTTAATATAATAATATTATATTAGGTTTTTAAATAGTAGTCTATGAGCATTATGAAAAACCCTACACCACTAGTGGTGCAGTTTGATAGAAATAAGATATACAATAGATATTTTTTAGCGAGTTATTCCCGTGGTATAAAATTATAATATAATATGGAACGAGTTATTTTGGACGCGAGTATTTTAATCAATCAAAATATCAATAATAATAGTATATAAATCATAAATGTAATATTGTGTCATTTATCAAAAAATATTGAAAACAAATCCGTAAACATTCAATAAACACAAGAAATGAGGAATTGAATTTTCAATATTCAGAACCGATCTGTGCGATATATTCGTTTGCATAAAGGGTGCCCTGCTTTTCAAACACGTATGAGTCAAAATCAATATGCCTGCACACAAATCACTAATTGCATACCTTGTTTCTCGATTTAACTAGGTTTAGGATTTAAGTTTGTTTATGTATGTATCGAATATCATCAAGGAGATTATGAAATGGTTTACTTACCTCTGTAATTATTATTATTTTCCTTTTTAATGACTGATCGCCATATAGAGTTGAATTGAAATTGTATCTTTTATTATTGTACAGCTTAAGTTACACTTAAGTTTTTTAAGATCGTATTTCGGTGTTATGCACACAAAATTTTGGTAAATTGTATATTTTTTATGCCTACCTTTCTCTTAAACATTATTCATTATTAATATATGTATTAAATATATTTAAATGATTATTAAAATTTTAAATTATTTATTCACTTTCTTGATAAACGTTTATCTTGATGTCTTCACTTTTCCTAATGATATCATATAAATATTATTTGTTTGATTACAATTATTAACTTGAAAGGTTGGTACGACCGCACAAACATCGGTGACTTCAAGACTTTAGTAGATGTTGGTATGGTGGCAGCCATGGGGCCGCCGGGCGGCGGACGTAACCCAGTCACCATGAGACTCATGAGACATTTCCATTACATATCATTTACTGAAATGGAATATAACAGCAAAGTATATATATTTTTCTTGATAAAACTTAAAATTAAATGGAAATATTTTTTCGACAGTTAACAGATCAAGCTATTTTGCTCACAAAGCCTTTTTTTTTAGTTCAAAAAAACGAGAAATTAGTAGATAAGCATTATTAAAATAAAATTGATTGAACAATTATATTTTAGTACGGGATATTTAACACGATACTCAAGTCTTGGACACGTAACTTTGATAACAATGTATCCATTCGAGAAGGTGCATTTCTGAAAAGTTCTATTGAAGTTTTCAATTCACTGGTAGAAGAATTGTTGCCGACACCCACGAAATCGCATTACACTTTCAATCTTCGTGATCTTAGCAAAGTTTTTCAAGGAATACTGATGATGGATCCTCATAATGTTAAAGTAATTTTATAGATACTTTGAAATTTTGAAATCAATAGAATTTCTTACACGAAGTTAAAATATGTTGAATTAAATTTATTATTTAAAAAGCTGACCATGTATGTTATTTTGTTAAAAAATAAAAAAAAATAAAAAATAAAAATCATATTTCGATAAAAAGGCAATCCCTGATATATTAAAAATCTTTAAATTAAATAGCGGTTAGAGATTTTTTTTTCATATTTATTAATACTCTCCATGTCTTGTAGAGCGAAGACGATGTTATAAGATTATGGTATCACGAACATCAACGTGTATATCAGGATAGATTAGTGAACCAAGATGATAGGAACTGGTTTGTAAAGTGAGTTAAATATATGTTTAAATTAATAAAACCTTATACATTTTGAAAATGACGAACGTAAAAACGTAAGAAAAAATCAAATATAATCAGTTCTTATGATTGCAAAAATCACATGTTATTTTTTTATTTGTAAATAAAAAGTTTTTTTTTTTATAGAAACATAATTGGTTTTTGTAGCATTGTAAATTTATTAAATAAATATATTAATATTTATTAACAATATTAAGCATTAATAAAAAAAAAATCAATTTCATATTTCTTTCCAAGGTTATTGAATAAAAAGATCCGAACAGAGTTCAACAAGAAGTCTGCCGATGTGATTGAAGGAAGGTTAATGTTGTTTGGTGACTTTATGGACATTGGGACTGACGATAAGAAATATGTTGAAATCAATGATCAAGAAGAGGTAGTTTTTCAGTATATTTAAAGCATTTCTTCTCTCTGTACATTTCTATTAAATTTAATTACACACTAACTAAAGCAAATTAAGTCAAACTACCAATTTAATAAATATTTGAAATTGTATAGTTGGACGAAGTTTTAGCTCATTATCTAAGTGAATACAATCTTTCATCGACGGCACCCTTGGATCTTGTTCTATTTGAAGATGCTGTGGGTCATTTGTGTCGTCTTGCTCGAATTATGAGACAACCCATGGCTAATGCGCTTTTACTTGGAATGGGGGGATCAGGTATTTTTAAGAAATTAAAACCCACATGATATTCCTAGTCCCTATTAGTTTTATCATTGATTCATTATTTATTTAAATTAACTTATTTGGCATTTATCTTCTCCTGATCTTGATAATTTCAAATTTGTATAAACCAATGTTAAATAAAAAATGTTATAGAAGGTGTAGAATTCTTTATCAATTTAAGTTTAAATTTTTTAATAAATTTATAAATTAATTGACAATGTTTTGGAACGTTTAACTTTTTAATTATTTTTTTTTTCAAAGGCCGTCAATCATTGTCTCGCCTATCAGCTAACATGGCAGAGTTACAATGTATGCAAATAGAGATCACGAAAGCGTACGGACAGTCTGAATGGAGAGATGATCTCAAACACACCATGATGAAGGCGGGTGCTGATAATAGGGGCATCGTTTTTCTATTTTCGGACGCTCAGGTTTGATGTTTAACTATATCATTTTATTTTTTATTATATGCAACGTGAAAATGGTCATACTTTTTAACTGGCAACCATCACCATTTACAAATTTAAATATTTTACAGCCTAGGGCTGATAGCACTTATATAATATGGGTTTTCTACTTTGTTTATTTAATAGTCAGGAATATTTATGACAATGAATACTATATAATTTTAGATAAAAATGGAATCTTTTCTTGAAGATCTAAACAACATTTTAAGTTCTGGTGACGTCCCAAATATTTACGAGGCTGAGGATCTCGATGCTATATATATGTCTGTCCGTCACGCGGTTATGGAGATGAATCTCGCTGCTACGAAGACAAATCTATTCGCTTGTTATCAGCGTAGAGTGAGAAGCAATCTGCATATTGTTATTGTCATGAGTCCTGTGGGAGAGGTTAGACATTTGTTCAAATAACACCAATGTTCTTTGTGATTTCGTCTCACAAAAAAAAAAATTGTCTTCTTTAAATCCTTTATTTATTTATTCATTTATTTACCCTTTATTGTTTAATTAACAAAAGGCGAACTTAATGCCAAGTGGCATTCTCTACCAGTTAACCTTTGTGAAGGGGAAAAATTGTGGTAGGCGTTTATAAAAAAAAAAAAAATACAATACGAAAAACAATACCAAAAAAATTACAATATAATATATAAAAACTTTATAATAATAATTAATATATAATACAATATAACATAGTATAATACTTTATATACAATATTCACACATACATAAATACACATGTTTGAGATAAATTTAAAAAGTGTTGTTTAAAGAGTTTTTTGAAGCTACTTTTATACTTTAGCATATTGAAAAATTTTCAGTTTTAGGTATCCAAGAAAAAAATCAAACACATGTAAGCTTTTATTGAGCCTTTATTTAGAAATATAATTTTAGTTTTAGTCAAAAATGCAGTTAAAATTTTAAGGATCTAAATGATTTTAATTATTCGTAGATTTTTCGAGCTCGTCTCCGTCAGTTCCCCTCTCTAGTGAACTGTTGTACTATCGACTGGTTCAGTGAATGGCCAAAGTCCGCTCTGGAGTCGGTGGCGAGACATTTTTTCAACAATATGGCCGAGCTGCAGACTACGGATGAAATCATTGAATCTCTGGTGGTACGAAAAACTAGTTAGCTTGATGTGATAATTTTCTCAAAATTCACATTGTCTTAATTATTATTATTTTAAAAACTTATATTTTATTGCAATGATATTAATAATCATATTTATGATATGAAAAATGTTTTCAAGGCTTAAACAATGTTAGTTAAGTTAAACCTGAATTTATATTTTAGTCGGTCTGCTGCTTCGCTCACCAGAGTGTGGTGGATGCTTCTGCGATCTTCTTGGTCCGTCTAAACCGTCTCAATTATGTAACGCCCATGTCATATATGGAGATGCTAGGCGCTTACGCCGAGATGTTTAAGAAAAAACAGAAGTCTATACTCAAGGAGTCCAATGCACTTAAATCAGGTAAGCTAGGATAGCTTTCAGTTTAATGAAGGAAAATAAAATATGGGAAAATCTACGATATTGTCACTGTTGGATTAATCAAATACTATTACTTTTGTATTATAAGAAAAAATGTTAAAACAAAAACATTACATGGTGTAATTGTGTCCTTTTTAGGTTTAAATAAGTTAAATCAAACTGAAGTGGAAGTAAAACAACTACAAATTGAACTAGCTGATCTTAAACCATTAATGGAAAAAGCAGCAGAGGAAACAAGACAAGTGATTGACCAAATTGCTATTGATACTGTGAGTACATAACATGGTGTTGAAATTTTTTATTACAAAGTTCTTTTCCGCTTTGGTTCATATTTATATTATAAACCAATTGAACAAAAAAAATTTAAAGTGATTTTTGTACAAGAATTCAATATGATTTTTGATTTTAGTGCACGACAGTATTAGAGTTTATTTTCGATTTACTCGTATTTACCATACCATCAAACCGATGTACCTTCCAATCAATGAAGGTTTAGGTTATTTTTAATATTTTTAATATTTTGTACCTCAAGCAAGAGAGCCGCATGTCAAATTACTTTTTATTTTCCTACTTTTCCTGTATACCCTTTTTCCGAAGAATGGCAAAATATCTCTTGCACTAAATTCATAGTTTCTTAGTATATAGTATGTGTTTTATATACTTTATATACATATATTTTTATAATTCAATATATAAATTACAATTTAGGAAATAGCTGAAGATGCTAGAATAAAAGTTGAAAAAGAACAAGCGATAGCAGAACTTATGGCAAAAGAGACAACTGCGATGGCTGAAGATGCACAAAGAGACTTAGGTAATTGATATTAATCTTAAGACTATTGGCATATTTATATATAACCATTTTTGCTATTAATAAATGATGCCAAAAAGGTATTTATTTCTCTTCTACTTTTATTATGATCTTTATTCTTTATTATTTAGATGAAGCAATGCCAGCACTTCGAGCGGCTGAAAAAGCTTTGCAGGAGTTAAATCGTAATGACGTGGTAGAAGTCAAAGCTATGAAGAAACCTCCAGCTGGCGTCGTTCTTGTTATAGAATCTCTTTGTGTTGTATTTGATATTAAACCTATTAAGGTATGAACTCTTTTGTTCTGTTTTGAAATAAACCTAATAATAAATTATATAATAGTAATTATAAAAAATAATAATTATAATATTATATTATAAAAGTGACAATTTATTTATAATTTTGAGCTATATAAAATTTTCGAAAATTAAATAAGGAACCCGGAGCATCCTTTGGAGAAAAAGTATTGAACTATTGGAAGCCGGGATCACAAATGTTAGCTGATCCAACAGCTTTTCTGGATTCCCTCATGAAGTTTGACAAAGAGTCGATTACAGAAGATATGATCAAAAAACTAAAAAAATATGTTACTGATCCGAATTATGAACCAATGAAAATTCTTAAGGTATACTTTGCACATGAGTACAGAAGCTAATTTTAAATTTAATATTTGATTGATGTAGCAAGATTTCATGTGTACTTAGGCAAATGTATGTGATTTTTATATGTTCCTAATGTTATAGGTATCAAAAGCGTGTATGTCTTTATGTATGTGGGTACATGCAATGTTTAAATTCTACCACGTGAATAAGGCAGTAGCCCCTAAGAAAGAAGCGCTTGAACGAGCTACTAAAGAATTAGCTGCTGTGGAAGGTAAAGTAAACTCGTTCTGTTTAAGAGAATAGAATGGAACTGAAAAATGTTTTTATTTTCTATTGTTTTTGTTTTTAAGATCGTTTGGCTAAGAACCTTGTTTATAAATTTTATATTTCCTTCATAAGTTCTTATTATATTTATTTAGGTATATATTTGTATATACATATCTATATTTAGAAATAACTTAGATTAATTATTTATTTAAATTTTATTTTTATATATAAAACGCTTATTTTTTTGTTTTATTGGTTACTGCCTTATTGTCATATTTTTCTTTTAAATTTTCTATGAGAAAATGTTTCTATAATTTTAAATTGCCAGTTGTACTTTTTTATAGACTAAATAAATAAAAAAATAAGTATAATACCCACAAAACAACCCAGCTATAGTTATTCTTTTGGAAATATATGAATTGTACAAATGTTAATTTTCAATGCAGCAATGCTAGCAAATGCAAAGGCAAAGATGCAGGCCCTACTTGAAGGCATAGCAAAACTAAACGCGTATCTCTCAGAGAAAGAAGAGGAAAAACGTAAAATGGAAGATGACATCAACCAATGTTTAGCAAGAATGGATCGAGCTAACAGGCACGTAGTAATGATATCTTGACATTAAACAGTATGGTCAAAATTGTATATAATGATGGTATCTTTATAAAGAATAATTGAATTTTTTAAATACTTAATTCCTTACCCTTTATCAAGAACTATTGTTAAAAAGTATATAATGTTTATTTTGCATACAGCTTAAGCGACTTTACTTCTCTAAGACCTTTTACAATCTGAAATACAAAGTTTTCTTAAAAATAAGTTATCCTTTTACTATCTAAATCTGAATACATATAATTATATCGCTATCTATTAATACAATAGCAAGCAGTGGCACTGATAACATTTGGTACACATTCACATGTAATGGTAATCCTGCTAGTCTGTTTTCATAAAAATAGAGTTCATGATTATATTCACTCCATATTCTACGATATAATATCACGTGTAAAGTAGTTATTTTTAACTTTCCAGGCTATTAAATGGTTTATCTAGCGAAAGAGTTCGTTGGATTCGAACTATTAAAGACCTGGATGTCGCCCAAGTAACCCTTATTGGTGACATAATGCTAAGCGCCTGTAAGATGTTATAGTTGCTAGTATTTTAAGTGATATTTTTTAAACAGAACATAAACTTTGATTCATTTTTATGAATTGTAAATACTGACAATTGTTATTTGTATGTGGTTATTATGTAAAGTTAACGTTTAGTTCTTTAATTTAATTAATAATCGTGAGTTCTGTTATTAAATTTATGTTAACAAAGGTGCTGTCGGTTACGTGACGCCATTTACTGATGAATTTCGAAGAGAACTTTTAAGTCAATGGATGAATCATATTGTGGTAAATAAAAAGAAAAAACTTTTCACATTTTTTTGGGAAAAAATAAATAGTAGGTAATATTAAGAAATTAATATTCATCTACAATAATTAAGTTCTTTTTTAATGTATTTTACAGGAAGTATCAGTTCCTCACACTGAAGGCGGTACTCCACTTTCGATTCTTGGTGATGAGGTGGTTATAAGGTATTGATTCAAACTCATAAAATAGTTTTTACATACCAGTAAAACGAAAAAATTTAAACATATATATGTTGTCGGCGAGATTTTATTAATGACATTATTATTATTTTCCTCAAATTTGACACTAATGAATATGTATCGAGTTGGTGGAATTTTATTATTAAAAGAAATTAAAAAAAAATTAAAAAGTAAATAGTGCATTTTTGTTAGTATAGTTTAAAATATATACAAAAAGATATATTTTTGTATTAAATTATAGTTATAGCCTTGGGATGAAATTTAAGTTCGCTTTTTAAATAACATTTCTTATCAGAAACTGGCAGATGTATGGCCTCCCTCGCGACCCGCTGTCGGTGGAATCGGCAGTGCTGATGTCCAATTCACGGCGCTGGCCGCTCATCATTGATCCACAGACACAGGCCAATAAGTGGATTAGAGCTATGGTAAATATTATTTTAAGTTTACACGATATCAAAATTTATATTAGTTATATAAAGCCTCACACGGGTCAGTATCTTTAATGAAGAAAATGAGTTTCGTTTTATTTAAACATATAATAATAGAAGTATTTAAGTGAACTTCAGATTATTTGAAAATTCCTAATCAAAATTTTGGGTTAAGAAAAAAAAAATATAACAAAAAATAAGTGATAAGCTCTATAGATTTATACTTTGATTGTCTTCTATTGTAATATACACTTGAGATGGGTTAAGTATTCTTTATCGACTAGAAGTAAATTCGATTATAACTACAAAAGATGTCCCTTTCATCAGGGATAATTACAATTGTAAGCTTGTCACGTTTTAAACTTTTAGGGCAAAATAGAAGGACTTGTAGTTTGTAAGCCCAATGATAGAGATTTGTTGAGGAACTTTGAATCTGCTCTGCGGTTTGGGAAACCGGTTTTATTGGAAAATGTCGGTCAAGAGCTCGACCCTGCTCTGGATCCCGTGTTAAAAGTTAGTGAATAAATGTATACTATATATTGTGGAGTATACTTTTACTTTTTAAATTTAGATATGTATATGTATTTCATTTTGTTTCAATTATTATTTATTATTGTGTAAATTATTTCCTATAGCGCCAGTACTTTCGACAAGCGGGTCAATTGGTTCTTAAACTAGGCGATTCTCTCATTCCATATTCTGCAGGATTTCGTTTATATATCACAACAAAGTTACCTAACCCGAAATATACTCCCGAAACATCTGTTAAAGTGCAGATTGTTAATTTTGCGCTTGTACCAAGGTTAGTAAACAGGCGTGTGCCGAGGTTTGTACACAGCATTAGTATACATATTTAAAGTTCCATATATTTTTAGTATTTAAGAGTTGCTAATGCTAATATCTACTAATATAAGAAAAAGCTGTAGCGTTCATTTGAACTTACTAGTATGTGTAGTACTCATTTTTTTGTGCATTTAATGCCCATTTATTTATTATTTGTAGTATATTTATAATTATTTAGCAAGGTTTAATTAACAGGTTTACATTACAACCCATACAATCAGTAGTGCCTTTTTAAAAGGAATAACTATAATATTTCGAACTCGATCCTAAAACTCTTTTAGTTCGGGAAGAGTAGATGGTTTGAACTAGTAAACAACAGGACTGATTTAAACTTATTAATTCAATGTTACATTCCTTTTCTTCTTCGGAATAGTGGTTTAGCGGAACAGTTGCTGTCAATAGTAGTTGCCCAAGAGCGACCAGATCTAGAAGAACTGAGAGGTCAACTCATCGTATCTCGAGCTCAGCTGACTACACAGTTAGCTGAAATGCAGTCTGACATTTTATATGGCTTATCTAATAGCGAAGGGTCTCCTGTTGATGATGTACCACTTATATTGACCCTGGAGGCCATTAAAATCAAGAGTGCTGAAATTTTGGTATAAAATTTTTAATTTAAACCTAATTTAAGACGCAAGTTTATACAATTTTGAACTTAAATGTTCTCTGTTATTAAAGCTTATTATTAATTTCACATTTAAAAATAACAAACCTTTCTCGAATGATCACGTGTTTAAAACCACTCCTTAAATTTCAGATAAAAGTTGATGACATGGAAAAAACTTCTGTAGAAATTGACGAAGCACGTCAAGGTTACGTGCCAGTCGCTAACAGAGGCCAAATTCTATTCTTTTGTCTATCTGGAATGGCCAACGTTGATCCAATGTACCAATATTCTTTGGAGTGGTTTGTTAAACTATTTGTTAGAAGTATGGCGGAGACTGAACCAAATGGTTATTAAATATTTATTTTAACATCGTAATTATATTAATATTTTATTTAAAAATGTAATTAAAGGTATATAGACAATAAATTTTTTTTATACATTCCAGAGGATATAATCGAAAGAGTTGAAATTATTATCGACCACTTCACGTTTCTTCTTTATCAGAATGTATGCAGAAGTTTGTTTGAAAGACACAAGCTTTTATTTGCTTTTTTGCTTTGTGCTCGTATTTTATTAGACAAAGGTACTATAAGACACGTAGAGTTTAATTTCTTATTGATTGGCGGTAAAATTGAACAGGTAATTATATATTATTTCACTTATTTATTACGCAAAGCACAGTTATATATCGACATTTTGTCTAAATATTATTTGAATAAAATGTGAATAAAGGAAAAGTAATAATAAAAAGCTATACAACAAAAAATAAAATAAAATTTTAGGAGCTAGATAATCCTGAACCTAAGTGGATATCTCCTCGGATGTGGTTGGACATGCAGCAGTTGGCCTCGCTACCTACTATGAATCAATTTGTGATGGATTTTCCACAGCAGACTAAGTTTTTTAGAACTTACTATGACGCCTGGAACCCCCATAAGTATGAAGCAACGTTATTTCATGATGATATGATGTGTATAAATATACATGATATGATTTATTTACATTGCAGGCTTCCATATCCTAAGCCACTTGATACACAATTAGACGCCTTCCAGAAGTTACTAGTGCTGAAGTGTTTACGACCCGACAAACTGATCCCCGGTCTTCAAGTAACCATCGTTTATTTGCCATAAAGTTCTCGCGTATATATCTATTTGAAAATGACTATTTCTTTATTTTTCAAAACTTTAAAAGCAACTACTTTTAAAGTTTTCCAAGTATTCTCTATATATATTACCTTGACTATTGAGTCAAGATCTTATTGCGTAACGCTGCATGTCTATAAAGAAATGTTTTTGAATACCTTTTATGCCAAATTTCCGAAGCGGATATAGACAATTTGAAGAGTTTACGGAGATGAAGAAAAGTCTAGTGTTTAAATATCTTAAGAAATAAATTTGTATATATGTGGACTATAACTTGGATAAACCACCCAGGACTACGTAGTGACTGGTCTTGGTGCGCGCTTCGTAGAGCCGCAACCTGCGGACTTGGCAGCCTTGTACGCGGAGTCAGACCCTTTAGCGCCAATAATCTTCGTTCTCTCCACTGGCACTGACCCTGCCGCGGGTAAGAACAGAACTTACCATTCATTTATGTTACAATTTCAAAGTAGCCAAAATTTTCAATAATTCGATGTTACAACAATGTGAACAAGATTTGTTTTTTCTTTTGTTAAAAAGCAGTTTAAACAGTATTTTCCTATCACTATTATTACCATTTACGGTTACCGAAAATATAAATATGCATAGAATTTACTTAGATAAGAGTAGACAATTGATAAAAATGTAATAACTTGATGAAGGCTAATTTGTGGATATGGGTTTCTCCTAATAAATTCATTAGATATTTTAATTACGTAAATTGTTTATGATTATTTATTTACTAGCCGTCTTCTTATAACTCTTGTAGATCTTTTGAAGTTTGCTGATAAGATGAAGATGGGTAAACGCTTTGAAAGTATATCGTTGGGTCAGGGTCAAGGACCTCTTGCTGAGGCCATGATGAAGATTGGTTGTGATTTTGGTAACTGGGTCTTCTTTCAGGTGATTTTCATAAAATTTATTGAAACCTTTCATATTCTCTTGCACATATATTTAGCCTTGGAAGAAAGCTACTATAGTTTGGTAATATGTTTAATAAACGTTGGTAATGAAAATATGTTTAATTACGAAAATAAGTTTAATTTAAGTCATCATTGATGACTTAAATTAAACTCAAAAATTACAAAAAAAAAATATCGTCATGCTTTGTTTTTTATCAAAATTACAAAAAAAAATATATCGTCATGCTTTGTTTTTTATGTCGTTTAAGATTTTTTTTTGTGGAAGAGGCTATACCAAATGTAATTTTATTAAAAAACAATGAAATATGTTAATTTTAGAATTGCCACTTATCACCCTCTTGGATGCCAGTTTTGGAGTTAAACGTGGAACAAATTATACCCGAAGTAGTTCATAAAGACTTTCGTCTGTGGCTCACATCAACGCCTTCACCGTTCTTCCCGGTTGCATTATTGCAGAATGGTACCTTTGAAAATAATTATTATGAAAATGATACTGTAAAGGCACTTTAAAAATAACCTGTATTTGTATTTACATATACGGACAAAACTTAAGATAATCTAGTCGTAATTCAAGAAATGCTAATATGAGATAGATATGCGTTATTCGAATCACAATAAAATATTGCATCGAAAATCGGCTTAAATTCTTTCGCTTAGATACGCTGTTGATTTATTTGTAAATATTTCAAAATTTATAGTTTTTGACTCTGGTGTGAAGTAGCATTTTTCAAGATACAAAAAGATGCTTTCTGTTGTCGAATATTTTTATAAATTTAAATATTACATTATATTTTCACAGGTTATAAAATGACAGTGGAACCTCCTCGAGGTATCAAAGCTAACTTATTGAAGGCGTACATGAATCAAGTTCCCGATTTTCTTGACTATTTTAATTCATCAGACAGCAAAGTCCCCAATTTTAAGGTTTTTAGTACTTATTGCTTATTTAATTCAAGCGTATACATAGTATGAACACTTTTTGTTATTCTCTGTTGTTTCCAGAAACAGATGATTCTTTAACCTGAGTTCAAATTTATTATCAAATCATTCTTCTGAATCTTTATTATGAATATTATTAATTATTGATGTACTAGATAAAACAAAAATTACTATTATTATTTTTATTATCTATGTTTTCATAATATTCACTAATACAGGTTTTTAATTTTTAGTGGCTATTGTTTTCACTTTGTCTATTCCACGGCGTGGTTATAGAGAGACGTAAGTTTGGACCACTCGGATTCAACATCCCCTACGAATTCACTGATGGAGATCTTCGTATCTGCATCTCTCAGCTTCACATGTTTCTGATTGAATATCATGAAGTACCTTTACGGGTTTGATTTCTACTGTTTCCTGATTCATGTCAAAATTTTTAAATGATAATAGTAGATAAAAATAACCATCTTCTCTCTATATCTTTTTTTTGTTTTCATTATCTTTCAAAGTAATCGAGAGCTCCAATTTCATATTAAATTGTATTTTAGTTTAAATGTAATTTCCTCGATCTCAGATGTTAACGTACACAGCGGGCCACATTAATTACGGCGGCCGCGTGACAGACGACTGGGACAGGCGCTGTCTTTTGTGCCTGCTCGCTGACTACTACACTACCGCCGTTCTTAACGACAAATGCATTTTCGACGAAAGTGGAGCTTATAAACAGGCACTGACGAATGATCTCAACGGATTTTTTTTACTGTTACAGCTTTTTTAAAACCTGTTCAGATATTAAATATTTTCTGTTATGTATTTTTTTTATATTGTATGCGCTATTCTTATATAAGTTGTTTGAAATAGCAACCATCCTCGTCCACAATCGATGACCTCACGCGCTATATCCGCACGTTGCCGCTCAACGACGACCCCTCGCTGTTCGGTCTGCACCCGAATGCCAATATCAGTTACGCTATGTCTGAGACAATGTCGTGTATTAGTAAGTTGTTTTATTTCCAAATGTTATAATCACACTTATCTTCGCAGCTCTTCGAAATGTAATAAAGTTAGGTAATTTAAAAATAGTTTTGATACCGCGACTTTGGCTTTTAAGGTGAATTATACCAATATGTACTATATGATGGAATTGAGTGAAAAGTGAAGCTTATTAAAATTTAAAGAAATAAATAATGAAAAATTTATCGACACGAGTAGCAACGATCCTAAAACGTCGACGAGTGTCGAAAGAAACTTGTGTCTTCTATAGAGACCTCCCTGGGGATGGTCTCAGAATGGGGTGAACTGAACCTCGTCCAGTTTAATCCCCAAAAGACACAGGTTTGCGCGTTTACCACCAAGAAAACCCCATTTGTCGTATCGCCACTCTTCGAGAGCACACCCCTCACCGCCTCGCCAAGTATCAGAATACTGGGACTCGACATTTCGAGCGACTGTCGGTTTCGTGGTCATTTGGAGAGCAAGGCCAAGTTGGCCTCGATGAAATTGGGTGTGATCAATAGAGCGAGGGTGTGATCAATTGAAATACTGTTTCAATGCTGGCCAAAGACTTGCGCTCTATAAAGCGCAGGTCCGGCCACATATGGAGTACTGTTCTCATCTCTGGTCCGGATCACCCCAATATCAGCTTCTACCTTTTGACCGCGTACAACGGAGAGCCGTACGGATTGTCGGGGACCCGGTGCTCTGTGAACGGCTGGACTCTTTGGCACTGCGTAGAGACGTGGCTTCCTTGTGCGTCTTCTATCGCATTTACAACGGGGAGTGTTCCGAAGAGCTATTTAATCTGATGCCTGCCGCCGAATTTCATCACCGCACAGCACGTCACCGCCTTCATTACCATCCTTACCACCTGGATGCATGGCGTTCTTCTACTGTGCGGTTTGCAAATACCTTTCTTCCACGTGTCACAAAGATGTGGAATGAGCTTCCTTCGGCGGTGTTTCCAGATCGATACGACATGGGTACCTTCAAAAAAGGCGTTCATTCCTATCTCCAAGGCCGGCAACACTCTTGTGAGTCTTCGGATGTTGCAAGAGTTCATGGGCGGCGGTGATCACATTTTATCAGTGACCCGCATGCTCGTTTGCCCTCCTTTTCCATAAAAAAAAAAAAAAAAAAAACGTATGTTAAATCGCCCTGTTTCTCTAGATATTTAGCTACTATAAGTGTCCCGTTCGTTTGTTCGTTTTGTCTCGACGGTTATAATATGATAAATCCAAGGAATCCTGTTCGTGGCGATAAATTTTTCATTCTATAATTTTTAAAAATTTTATAAGTGAATCAACTCTTTCACTACAAAGTGACCCGAACCAGTACACCCATCATGAGAATCATCTATATCGAAACGGCAACATCTATTAAGCTTCTTTTGAAAAGCCTACTTAATTTTCATACTCATAAATTCAATGCTGCGCTTATCGCTGTGGGTTATCAACTAGTAAACCATCAAGTCCATTTTATTCTACATATAATTTTTTATTCTATATTTATTTAAAATTTGATAAGAATAACATGGCTCTACATGTTTTTACACAATTTCAAATATTTAATGTGGAGATTATGCGTCATTCTTATTCACATATAGATAACAGTTTTATTATTATAAATACAGCTTTTTTATTGCAGAATATGGTATGAGCGAAATAATAATTATATGTGAAGAATTGGATTGTCTCCCTTTAACACTTTGCTTTGATAATTTATCTTTTAATATAAACTTCATCAAACTCAGTTACAGATTTTTGTTATAGATACTCTAAGTAACCTTCAACCAAAGGAAGTTAGTGGTGAAGGTGATCTCACTCCTGAAGAGATGACAGAAAGAGCTGCAAAAGAAATTCTCGGTGTTGTTCCGCCTATGCTAGATATCAAATATATTGGTGCTACGTAAGCTATTCTTGTTTGCTTCAAAATGCAGATTGAATAAGTTTCAAATAAAATATACATTAAACATTTTCAACTCTTCGTCAAAATAGCTATCCCGTGTCTTACAAAGAGTCTTTGAACACGGTACTTATTCAAGAAGCGATTAGATACAACAAACTTTTGGCTGTAATAAATAATTCGCTGAAGTAAGTAAATCATCAAAAATCAGAATTGTATTTATTACTCAAAATAATAATAATAATAATAATATTATTATATGTGGTAAGGGATCTACAAAAAGCTTTAAAAGGTTTGGTAGTGATGTCAGAAGCATTGGAGAGTATGTCAGGTAGTTTGGCTCGTAATGCTGTTCCCAACATGTGGAGTGCCAGAGCGTATCCTTCGCTTAAACCACTCGGTAAGTCATGATCTAAAAACATAACATTATTTCCCTTATTTTCATATTTCTTTTTTTAAATTACTCTTTTTTAAAAATATTGCCTTTGTTTTAAAAAAAACCTCTACGGCTTCATATATTAATCCCTTTAACAAGGGAGGTTTCAGAAAAATAACACGGTCATAAAATACTACTCACATTTGAAACGGATATATTTCTATTATACAAGTTTCTTTCCTGAAAATCGTACTCACGACTTTAAACTCAGGATTAGTACTAATAAAACCACATGTTTTTAAAATTAATTATGAATCCGATTTATAAAACAAAACACTTATTTATTCAACTGCTTAAGCTGCTTGGGTGAAGGACTTGTGTCTCCGAGTGCAGTTTATGCAGCAGTGGGCAGACGGTGGCATCCCTAAAGTGTTCTGGATTTCTGGTTTCTACTTTCCTCAAGCTTTCCTCACCGGAGCGCTACAAAACTACGCACGAAAACATGTAATTGCGATTGACACTGTGGCCTACGCATTCGAGGTGAGTAATAATTCACATATGTATGTATATATTATAATTAATTTTACTATAAGAACGATTATCAACAAAAATAAATATAAAAATCTGAATTTATTAAGCCATGGATTCTGAGATCAAAGAAATTTTACTATGCTTTTATTGTTTTAAACGTACAGCGTTGGAAGGAATAGCTAAAAATACTTTAAAGTAACTTATGAACTTATTTCTAGACCTCCAATGATTCAATATTTAACCCTTTTTTCCGATAGACGTAACATAAAATTATAACCCTAAGGCACTACCAGCTGCTCCGGTGAAGAAACCAGATGACGGTTGCTGCGTGCGAGGGTTGTTCCTAGAAGGCGCTAGATGGAATGCTACAGACATGGCGCTAGAAGAAAGTAGACCTAAGGAGCTGCATACCGGTTGTTGTTCAATATTAATTTTCTTTAAATATTTAAATTGTTTAAGAATTTTTGATTATGTATTTTAAGAACTCATTCACTAGTTTGAAATCAAACTGTTTTACAATAAAAATAATAAAACTAAAATTTAAATGCTTAAATTTTAGTTTTGATGGCAGGCCAGCATGCTTCATTTAAAACTTATTAATATTTATCCTTATTATTTTTGAATGTTGTTATATCATATTCACACTCAATAGAAATGGCAATAATCTACATGAAACCTGAGCAAAATCACCGTCTAGCGTCTGGTCTGTACGAGTGTCCAACTTACAAGACGTTGGTCCGCGCTGGTACTCTGTCTACCACCGGCCATTCCACCAACTACGTCATGACCATCGAGCTCACCACACACAAGCCGCAGTCACATTGGATCAAACGAGGAGTGGCTCTCTTCTGCGCTTTGGATTATTAAATTAACTTATTATATCTATGGTTTATTTTATTTAGTTTTGAACTATTCTATTAAAATATAATTTCTTGAAATTAATTATAGTCACTGGTATTTATGAATGTACTTTTATGTATGTCATATAAGTTTTAATTTGTTTATCAATAAAGAATTTTGTTATTTTATTTTTATAATTTAAAAGTATTTTACAAGCATCATAAGATAATATCTAATATCAAGAAGGTCCAACTTATTTTTCTTTACATACTGGCGTAACCTTACAATTAATTGATATGATCTTGCATCCGTTAATTGTTTACAATATTTTATCTATTTTTGAAACTTTGCTATAAACATCGTCGTACGACCACATCTTTTCATGGCAACTCAGAAAAATTCTGACCATAGATTTTCCTTCTGATCATAAAATGTTATTTGGTTATAGCAATGCTCTACTTTCTGTTTGAACGATAGTAATTATAATTAAGCATCACGTTTTTATCATTATTAAACAGACCCAAGAAAAATCCTTTTTTTTCCTCTTCAATCCAAATCTTTCGTGAACGTAAGCTGTTTGGCGGGAAGTTTCGGCGCGAGTTATAGCCATTTTTCATTTTTATCTAAAGTAATTTGGAAACCATCCCGGTCTGCATAGTCAAAATCTTCACAAATAGTTAAAAAAATGTCCTACTCCTTTCTTTTAAAATAACATTATTTTTATATAAAAATAAGTCTGTGGGCACATAGTTGAAAGTTAAATATCTGAGGTATAGAAATAAAGAAAATATCAAGAAACAGAATAAAAAAAAATATAATGCAAACCATAAGTTGTACAAGTTCACGAATATATTTTTCTTCGACTCACCTGAAGCTGATATAATAATAATATAATAATACAAATAATAAACTTTATTTCAGATTGTCCATATATCCATATATTTGTTAGTAGAGATTTTTTAAGACTATGTTAGTTAATATATGAAATGCCATTGATAATAATAGTAATAATGAAAACAATTCAAAAATAATCAAGACAAAGTCAATATTACAATAACACATACAATTATTAAATAAAATCAGATTAAATTAAATCACATCAAATCAAATTAAATCAATATAGATACATTTAAAATAACTAATAAAAATATATTAACAAATAACTCTAGACCCTTGCTGACTAATATAATGAATTATTGAAAATATTCAATAGTTTTTATATGAATTTTTGTTAATAATGAAACATCATTAGAGTATTTTTATTGCCTTTATGTTATTAATTGAAATAAATATTTAAACTATTTAGAATTTTTATTTAAAGAAAATTTAAAGTCATGCAATCGGTTGCCGCTCTTTTATCTTATAATATTACATATTTTATAATTTTATTAGATAAAAGACAAACTCTTGAATACTTGAAAGTAAGAGGTGCTGTTTAATTATTACTTATTATTCAAAATATTCAAAATTATTAATATAAACTTCAATGCAACAGTTAAGACAATAACTTCTAACTGTATTCAACAAATTTTCAATCTATATTCTAAATCTACATTAAAAAAGCAGTTTTTCAATCAAATGTAGTTTAATTTACACGCATGGTCAGAATTTCAAATCGGCTCAAATTTCGTTCACACATTTGTGCTTGATCTGAATCTCAATTATCACCTGGCCTTTGATATTGGTTTACGATACCCCTCGCCCACTCTTGATCTTTATCAACGTCACTTTGATCTAGCTTATCAGATATTCCATGAATTTACCCTTATCATATATTTTAAATCATTTGCTCATATTTACCCTGAAAACATGTTATATATATATGTTATATAACATCAAAAATGATTGAAAGCGATCTGGACTCGAATCTGAAGCCGACATCGAAGTAGTCTTAATCAGGACGTAGTATTGTATAACTTCTTTAAATAATGAATTAACTATCTAATTATAACAGTAATTCTATATTTTACTAGTGTATTTTTATATAGCAACTGTTTTTTTCTTTAACATGGATCGCAAAAATATTTAAACGTAAATAAATTAAAAAAAAACGGTATAAAAAGAAAAGAAAAATAAGAAAATAACAACAGATAAGTGCGTAGTCACGTTCATTCTACAAAACAACTCTGAAGAGCCGTAACATGTTAAAACTTATCCAATATAACGGGGAAATCTGACTTTTTTCTTCAGTATTACCTAAGCAACCATTCTTGACTAGATCTAGAACTAAATTAAAATTGTATAGGAAGCTATTACTGTGCGTTTGTTCTTATAATGCAAATATTTTTTTTTTCAATAGGGTAGTTTGATAGCAAGAAAATAATATATTGTATAAGAATCAAAATATATGAAAATATACTTTTCCCGTTAGTGACAATAATAAGTATATAAGACTCAAGTTATAATTAAGTTTTTAATTGTTTCAAAGCGTTGGCCGCGATCCAAACTCAACTCGTTTAGACGACGTTAAATAATTAAAAGTTCATGCTTAGTAATTAATCGTGTTATTATTTAATATTAATACAAATTTTTTTTTAGACTTTTCCTCTGTTTTTACTTGTGACATGTAAAAAATCTTTTGTAAGTCTTCCTAGCGCTAAATCGCCTCCTATTACAATTTGTTGCCTTAGTCCTAAGTGACACTTTGATTTCGGCCACTTATTCAGTATTGGGTGACAGAATTACTTCATTACTAATATTTTACCGATGACTTTCTGTTTTAGTTTTTCTCAAAATCATATCTATTTTAAAATATATTTTAAGTTACAAGTCTATTTAAAAAAAGTATTAATAGATATATTTTAATTATATGGCATATACATTTAAAAGTGTTTTACTATTTTATAATATTTAAGAATTAGAAGACATTTTTTTATTAATATTTTTAAACGATCATTTAAGTTGTTTTTTCTCGAATTAAGTGCTAGTTTAGTACATATTATTAGTACATATTATACGAATTGTTACACCTTCTTAGAATTTCTATGCTTTGAATATATGAAATATATTTTAAAATTATGCTGCCATAAATTGTAAAAAGTATAAATAATAGGAAACAGAAAAGATTTGAAGTTTTATATGAATCTATTATTTGATAATAATCCTTACTGAATAACAAATCTTAATATCCTTATCTAGTTAGATATAAACAATCGTACCGTAATTCATTAGCTTAGCTTATACTTATATATATTACTTACATATAATTATCCGGCTGTACTCATGTAGTTAGTATCGGATTTGGCTCTCATCATGAGCTCTGAGCATGGCCAGCATCAGTTCGAAACTGTACATGTATCTCAATAATGTACACAATCAGTATTTTCATTGCATCTTTCTTATTAATTACATTTTCATATCGTTATTTACAATAACAGTATTATATATAATATAGTTCAATATTACAACAATTTTCTATTTCTAACATCATTTCATTCGTTATACATACTTATATAAATGTGCATTATTAATATATACTAAAAGATAGTTATAACTGATGTTTTCATTTTATACCCCCTGGGTTGTATTTTTATTACAATTATTTTTATATTTTAAATACAAAAACACTGAATAATTAGAAGAATAATTAAAATGTATAATTTTAATTATTCTTTGTTAAGTCAAGTAAAGGCTGGTAAAAAAGAATAAAGTGACTAGTTCTTTATAGTAGCCGTCTTTGTCGTAATTATGTCACTACTATGATGATATCTCAAAGTCACAAAGACTAAAAGGAGGATAAATTGAAACACTAAAAATAATGGTTATATAATGCCTTATTTTTGTACTAAGAATCCCAATAGACAAAACCAAGGCAAATTTCTAGCATGTAACCCACTTTAAATAATCTTAACTTTTCTACATATAATAGTAGAATGAAGAAACCCTTTTGTCTGTTTGTTTACAGTTGGTCCCGAAGTTGGTTCCAATATTGGTTTTAATATTGATTCAAATCTGCAACCATTGGACTAGATATCACCAACTCTTGACTTAATAAGGTCGAATCTTTGGGCGGGCGGCCAATAATAATAGTATTACAACTCACTTTATAGAATGACCGAAAAGACTCAAGGTTATTTTAAGCCACGCACTGAAAGCTGCGGGCGGAATCTTGTAATCAATAATTTAAACAAATTTATTAAATTTAAACAAGTCTAAAGAAACAAGCCTAAAGAAGAAACCTTTAAGTATTAATATTAGATAACACGATTTATATAAACACTTGAAGTTTTAAATATTTAACGTCTAAACGCGCTGTGTTTGGATCGCGACCAACGCTTTCAAACACTTAAAAACTCAATTATAAAATGAGTTTTATTAACTTATTATCATAGTTCTTTATATGAAAATGTTTGTTTTTATTATAGTTTTCTTTTGATGCAATACTTAGTAGTCTATGGTTACTTTGTATAAGACAATGTAACACATTGGAGACATTTTCGTTTTTTTTAAGTTTTATATTTTTTTATATACTACAGAATAAATTTGAAATTACACTATTCCAACACAATTTTTGAAATGTGAAAGTAAAATATAGTTGTATACTTGATAAGAATGGATTAGTCTAAGTATTATAGATCGCTATTAGAAACATTCCAAGAATGTCAAATATATTTAATCATATTCGAGTTTAAAATTACTTATGTTCTATAAAGTTTGATGAACTTGTCGGAAACAATGCCTTTTGTACACTGTCTAGAATGCCTTGTCTAGACTCAATTACAATGAATTTGTTCCGTAAGGTTTTCTCGCCTATATAATATTTAAATCAAGCTCTTATTTTAGTCAAATGGTAAATTACAATATTATGTATTTATTATATTACAATATTTAAAATAAAACTATTTTTAATGGATTTAACTCGCGAGTAATTTCGGTTACATTTTAATTTTAATTCAACGTTTCGAATGCTTTGCAGCAATCGTGTACACACGCGGGTAGACGAGATGTAAAACTAGGTTACGAGATGAAAATTAAAATGTAACCTAAATTATATGCGAGTTAAATCCTTTTAAAATAGCTTTATTTTAAATGTGTACTCGAGAAAATCTAAGAGAATACTAAATTACAATATATTTGCCGTTTTATTACAATATAGTAGCACTGCTTTCTTTATAATATGGGTCTTTTAAAACTAAAATTTTTAAATTAAACTTAACAAAAAAAACTTTCAATCTTAAATATATACTTTTTATTTGTTTATATTAAACTAATTAATATTAATTCAAAGAAAAGAGATTAATTTATTCTTTATTTATCATGAAAGTATCTTTAAATAAATATAATTTAATATAAAGTTTAGATAAGTTAAATGGGTTACTTGTTTCCTTAAATTCTCAACCGCTGTCGTATGGAAGTGTTCGAAAAAGCTCTCAAATTAATAATAAAAGACGTAAAAGTGCAAAGAAAAAAAGAAACAATACAAAAATAACAATAATAAATATTATATTAAATTTATCGGTTGATGGTGTGTTTGGGAAGAATTTTGATGTGGTATAATTCATATAATTAAAAGAAAAAGAAATGTAATGTGATTTTTACTATAAAATAGCATTTTCAGCTTGTTTTTGTAGAAATGAAAATGAATAGAAATGAACAAAATGTTTATTGAAAATAAGTTTATAAAAAACATTTCTTCACAGTCAAAGCTACTACCATCTCGTAAAGACAAATGCCTCAGTCTTCAGAAAAATTGGTGACAAAAACTCAACGGGTTTTTTCTTTTTTTTTTAATTTCTTGTAACACTGTTTTTATTGCTTTTATTATTTATACTACAGTCAGCAACTTATTTTTTTGTACCTAAAATTATATAGTTTATATCATTTGTTTTATTAGATATTTATCGGAGATAAACCATTAGTTTCCAGAGGATTTGAAATTACTATTAGCACACTGATTATCTGATGTATATGTCGCATTAATTTTACATAGACTAATAACACGTACTCGTTATTCTTGAGACGCACTTAGGAGAGTTAATAAATTATATACATATATATATATATATATATTTATATATATAAATAGCGATAAAACCGCCTATTATAGTATGTATTATAAATTATACATTGTTTTGCTTTAATAATTTGTTATATTGGTGTACACAATAAAGAATATTATAGTCTTGAAGTTTTGTATAATTTTATTATTATTCTATCTACATAAGTACCAATAACATAGCCTGATGTAAAAAAACCTGTAATTATAGCAAAATAAAACAAAAAATGCTTGTAGATTATGAAATTTTTAGGTTCAGAAGTAACCATTGATTCTATCTTTTTAGGAAAACTATAAATACAAAAGGAAAATTATAACAAAAACAAGAAATAGAAACCTTTCATTAGTGAACTTGCTATTACTTTTATTAAAATGAAGACCGTATTTGTACGCTACGTACTAAATACTAAGTATGATCTAACTAACATTGTATTAGTCGATGTATAGAGTAGGAACTTAAAAAAAAAGTGCATAAATTTGACATATTTAGTCAAAAACCCAGTATAAATTTTGTCTAAATCAAAGAAATTATTCATGTATTCCACCTTGTCGGTCAAAGT
The DNA here is from genome assembly GCA_959347395.1 of Mechanitis mazaeus. Lineage (NCBI taxonomy): Eukaryota > Metazoa > Arthropoda > Insecta > Lepidoptera > Nymphalidae > Mechanitis > Mechanitis mazaeus. The sequence continues at coordinate 15,870,068 of OY365743.1, forward strand.
ATCCTTTGACACTCAGGCCTTTTCATTTCTTCTCAATCATAGAGATTTTTAAAATGTTGCTTCAAACGTGATAACTGATACCCTCTTTGAATATTAAAACCGTTTTCAAATATATTTGCATATTTTGATACAATTTAACTGATTTATAAATAGTTCTCATATTATACAAAGTTATCGTTCATTATATTTAGCTAAGCGAACGAATTATGCCACAGTCAATTTGGCACTTTCCAATGAGAATCGATAACATAATGGTCTCGTAAATAGTCCATATATACACATACACTATACTGAAAAAAAAGCTGTCCAATAAACGGGACCGGAGAAATGAATTGAATTCTGGTATCACTAAAGGGATTTAAAGCGTAGTGCGTTATGCGATAAAATATAAAGTGAATTAAGTTCCAGAGGTGAGCGCATAGACCAATGAAAAACAAGCTCCTGTATTTTATGCGACACAGATTCCTTGAGAATAAAAGCATTCACTTCAATTAATATGGACTACACAATATAATTAATTTAAACGATCTCCTGTTTGACTAACAAATTCACTAATACTTGTATTTTTTTTTCATTTTTATTGCGACTTTTTCTATCTAGTCCCATATATTACTATAATAGTATTAATAAAATTCTCTGGTGTGCCCGCTACAGCACTGGTAAAATATACGTGTAGTTTAGTTTAAAGCGTATTAATATCATTGGCTCAACTTGTGACGTGTCACAGGAGGACTATTTCAGCAAAAGTTATGAGGATGCGCTAGGAGCGACAACCGAAACCACACACTGAAAAGTTTTATTTTTCGCTTCGTCCGGCACAACACCATGCGCCAAAATACAAAATATAATTTCAAAAAGGTATATGTCCCAATTAAAAATGTTAGTTTTGTTTTTTTGCAACCATCTTCATTTGAAATTGTACGCTTTTAATTAGTGCATATTTGAGATTTATATCAAAGCTAGAAGTTTTATATGTCATACAATAATTTTGTAAAAATCTTTTGAAGTTAGTTTTAAGAATAGTCCACACAATATACTATATGTATAGAATAGCAATTCAAGTAACTTAAATACGAGAATATATCCCATGAGACGCATTAAGGTAACATTGATGTAGTATTTTCGAAGCAAATTACTCCCTCAGCCACTATTTAAATTAAGTATACAAGGCTCTTCAAAAAATTAACTTAATAGATATTGAGATATATATACTAATCTTGATACATTTTGCCTATTACTAACTTTTGTTACATATCTATCAGATTAACACCCACGCATTAATATTTTTAAAACACCGGAATCGTTGATCCCTTCAGGACTCTCGCTTCCGTTCATACTTTATTCATAATTTAAGTTTTGCGATGATAAAACTCACTAAATTTATGATAAAATAAACACACAGAAAATATAATCAGTTATTTTAAGAGAATTATAAATTGAATTAAAGTAACAATTAAATTTCCAAGTAATAACAGTTACCGAGATTTCAAGACAACCTTAGCAGTTGAACGCTCGAACCAAAGTGAATCTATCTTCCACCGAGCACTTCGTTTAGACGTATCCGCGCCCCACTTAGCAGTGATTGAGTGAGTTTAACAGTTCTCCGATATGACACCAGTGGCGCTGAACACATCTGAACAACACAACTTTACAAACAGATTACTAGGGTTAGCCATGACCAGATACAAACATTAGCCCAATGTTCATGTTTAAATAATCTTTAAAAGGATAACCCTTAAAACATAAACTGGTAGTCAATTTGTAAAACAATACTTAGATGGCGCCACGTAAACTTAATCAAAAACAACTTTCAAACAAAATATTTAAACTGAATGGTTTTAAATACAAATATTTATTCGATAATTAAATTTATAAATAAAACTTCGGAATGCAAATTGGAGGCTGGTCTGAAATTACTGATCTTAATTTCTAACCAGCAACCATTCGCTGTGTAGTCAAAATGTCATCCATTTACAAAAATATTTGACGGAGCTTAATTATGACAACAAATAATAATCATTTTAATCATTATACAAACTTATCTTAAATAGATTTATTAAGTTTACTTGTTAATCGAAATCCATATTAACATATGTAATAAGAATGCGGCGACATATCTTATTTTTTCTTATGAAAAATTTACTGTACTGAATCAATAACAAACACCTGTATCTCGTTTTACCGCGGACACACTTGCTGCAACGCATTAGAAACATCGCTTCGGGGTCAAAGTCTGTAAAATAGTTCAATTTACATAATATATATAATATGATATAATTGTTTTTATACTTATATTTGTATATTTTGCTTATACATGTATTTTACATTATGTAAACATTATTCCGGTTGAATCTAGTATGCGTATTTGACCAACTGCATTCATGAATGGATCATTCTACATAGACTTTGTTTCTCTAGAGCTCTCGTATGTAATCTCGTATGATTGTTTGCTCGCACGATTATATGCTATTGATGATGCTTGGTCCATGTAATACATTTATTTGTAATCAAATAGAAATGAAATTTAAATGTTATATTTCAGTAAAAAAAAGAAAATGTTGATGGACTGGTACATACTGCCGTCCTACGCAAGATAGATAATATCGTCTTAATAAACAAATTTAAAAAACAAGCAACGGAGATCCACAGATACTAGTCTCCTTAATTTTAGTTATGGAAATATTAAGTAAAATATATATACTTTAAAACATAGTCTACATCAACTACCAGACATTTTAATAGAAATGTAGCTCACAAAATTTTTATTCACTTTATCAGTGGAAGTGTTATTAAGCTTCTCATTTATCTAGTGCAGACTTACTTTAGTTTCTTAAATTAATGAGATAACTTAAATTTGTTGTTAAAGTTACTGCTATGTTTTTGTCTGTGTCATGGCAATTCTTCAGCATACATTATACTGATTAAAACAATAAAAATAACACAAGGTATTTGATAATTAAATAATATAGAAAATAAACACATGTTCTAATAAGCAATAATTCCCATAATATTGATTACGAAACTCTTAAAACAAAATTAATAGTTTAAAAAAAATAAATATCTAGAGGTATTGGACAATTAAATTATGATACATAATTCAATAAATAATTAAAATAACGATATGTTCAAATTATATACTTTCCTATTGTATATTATTATCGGGCTGTAATACTTGCTTCAAAACTGATCAGGCAAATTTAGATATAATTAAAGTGAGTACAGTCGGACAGTTACATAAAATAGTTATAATGGATTATGAAAGTCAATACAAAGTCAATAGTTTAAAAACAAAAACCTGTAACAAAAAAAAAACTGTAAATAAAAAAAAAATGAAATTTATCGTACCGTGTTATACTAGTATGCTAGTACTCGAATAGTACATAGAACAATTTTTTAAATATTAAAGGGTGACTGAGAAAATAGCATATAACATGATATGGAAAATAACAAGTAAAACCTTTTTCATTTTCATAAAAAAATTTTTTTTAGTGCAGTACACGTTCTTTTAAAATTCTGTTAGCAGTCTAAATTTTATTTTTTATACTTATTAGTTATTCAACATCAAATAGATTAACTTATTTCTTTTTTGTCTTCTTGACATGTTTTTAATTCATTGTATTGACACGTTTTATTTTATTGTAATTTGTGTATTTTGTACTCATGGTAAAAACAGACGTTCAAATGCTAACTGAGACAACGCTGGGGTCATACAATATATCTTTTTTACAACAACTACCAAGAAGTAGTAAAGCCATATATAGAAGTTAAGGAAATAAATTTATGGAAACACGAAGTGTTTAAAAACTTTTCGATTTTTTTTTACACTAAGTTAATGGTTTATAGTCAAGCACCACCTAATGGTGACTGGAAGTATAGTCATAGATAGTAAGGCGCATAACTGAGTAACGTATTCACTCTTCTCTTGAAGACACCCACATTATATTCAGACGGAAATACCGACGCCGGCAAGCTGTTCTAATCCTTCGCCGTGCGAATCAGGAAAAAAAAAATTGTAGAAGAAGTCACCTTAGTTTTGAAAAACATTTTGAAATATATAAATAATTCTAATAATAGGAATCACAGTCACCTGATGCCAAACCGACGGGAAAATATCTAAAAAGCTCCCAGTTCAATGCTTTTAGTGTTGACGAGTTTACCATTATATTGTTATTTAAAATTATAGTATGGTTTTCTCGTTAATACACTTGTATTGTGTCTTACTGTCCAGGACATATGTCTCTTGGATCCCTCATCATTTATTAAAGAAAATAACTCATTATTTTCTTTAGAAGAAGTCTCAACTTCTTCACCTGTCTTTATTATAAATTATACTGTGCACGTAACAAATATTTAAACAACGAAGCTTGTAAGATGAAAATACATATAATAAACTCAGTAATAAAATGCTAATGTTAAAGGTACACATTTGGTATTTTGGTTTTCTCTCAATTTAATGAAACATTATTTCTCTAAGAAAAACCTGACATATTGTTCAAATTCTAGCAAAATACTATCGTATTCATATTTTTACCGAAATAGAATGGAAATATAATATTTTCAACAGTTAATAATATTTTTAATTTCGTTATTTCTTTACTAAATTTTCTCCTTTTTTTTTTTTTGAGCATCATAAAAATTTATTTCTAAAGAGATAAAAGCTTAATATTTTCTAAGATTTTCACGAGTACTACACATTTCAATAAAACTATTTTACGGATATAACTCGCGTTTATTTTTACATTTCTTTAATTTAAACCCGACGTTTCGAACGCTTCGCAGCAAACGCGTTCGCGGTAATACGCTATGGTAGTGAAACACCATAAGTTATATGCGTAAAATAATTTTATTAAAATGAGATAAAAGCTGATTAGAAAAGTAACAAGCTAATGGAAAAAGAGAATTTTTCCATAATGAATAAAATTTTCTTAAGAAATTGACTTATATATATGTTTTATATAACATTTTGTTCAACGAACGAATAATCTAAATATGCATGCATGTGTAATTATTTTCAAACTTTCTTCGCTTACGGCCAACACGTTGAACAATGTCGACTCCAACATGACGTATAATTACAATAAAGAGTAAACGTACTAGCTTTGCTCTCTAACTTCATTCGTATTTTCCACATTAATTACAATGAGAATGAGAAGAAAATTACCTTTTTGTTTGTCGCTACATTATTTAATCTTCTTTCCAGTACTATAACTGTGTTAATAACGTCGGAGCTTCGTGAGAGATCTAGAAAAATAATGCATTTGACAAATTGTTGTAAAGAAGTTTTTCTTCATTTTGTTTATTATCTTTGTAATATATTTACGAGATAATAATAAGTTATTATTAAATTATAGTAATATTCATTTATGCTAAAGATATTTGCACATTATATAAGATTTGCAAAACAAATTTGCAAAAGTTTGGTGCAGTCGCACACAAATATGCTTTTAAGTTACAATATAATTGTATAAACATCAAAAACCAATATTCTTTTTAAAATAAAAATAAAATGACAAGCAGATCATTACAGTCAACCCGACGTTTCGTAAGACGAGATGATGGTGTCAACCGCGAACACGCTTGCTGCAAAGCACTCGAAACGTCGGGTTAAATTAAAAAATCTAAAAATAAACGCGAGTTATATCCGTAAAATAGTTTTATTGAAACCTTATACTCTTCGTAATTCAAAGAGAACCTTATTATATATTCACAATGATTCAAAAAGCAATTTTTTTTTCTTAACCTGTGTCGTCCCACTGCTGTGCAAAGATCTCCCTCAAAAAATTCCATTGAAATTTAAAAAATTATAATTGAAGAGACGGTTCGGGCTTTACTAACACTCATTTTATGTACATTTAAATGAAGAAAGTAACATATAAAAAATTATTTTAAAAAATTTCCACATTAATATAGAATATTTATTGCATGCAATAAAATATTGCATGGGTCACTAACCTGTCAAGAGTACAACACTTCGAATTAAGATAATAAGACTAACAATGCAGGTCAAAGTTTCATATCAAAGTAACATCACTTAATTCATATCATATCGTATAACATGCACTTGTTAAAAATCTAGTTCGGAATTGGAAATATCAAGAATATTCATGTTTTTTGTGCTCATAAATGAACACGGACCAATATTTGTACAATTATATAATAAATTAATAAGAGATAAAATAAATGAAACAACTAATAACCGTAAAAAAATATTAAAAAAAAAAAAAATAATTTATGTAAAAAAAATAATCAAAGCTGATCAATGACATTCGTGATCTTAAAAAATGAGATGGCTTGAATAATTTTGGAATTTCTGATTTTATTTGATTTCACTTGATTTCATTTGATTTATATTGATTCAATTTGGCTTGATTTGATTTGAAATCAGTCATATACAGATTTTCTTCAATTTGCCCGGTTGTAATGAACTTTTGTTACATTCTTAAAGATTTTTGTACTAAAAACCTCTATGAATGTTTCTCAGTCAGTAGTATACCCTTAAATTGAAAGTATTTAAGTCAAAAATAGCCATATACTGGTTTTCTTTAAATTATCGGTTATAAAAACTTTCAGTTTTTTCGTTCGACCGGAAGTGGTTCAGCCGTAATCAATCATATTAAATATGATTCACATAATGGTAATTGCTTTTTTGGTAATAAATTATTTTACTATTAAACACATTTGAAAAGATGAAATTATCCAACAAGCAAGTTCACAATGGTTATTAAAGTTCCTTTCTACTTCCTTACTTATTTATTTATATAGATTTTTATATTCATAATTTTTTATTCAGATAAAAAAATAAGATAGCAATATTTTCGACGTACAGAACCTTGTTATAATCTTGCGTAATAATACGAACACCACGTGGGAATTCGTTCTACTTATATTGTTATTAACTAGCTTAAATAAATATTAATAGACGTTTACAAAAGTTCTCCTTTCACTTATTAATTGTTGATTTTGTTTTGTACTTTCCTTTTTGTTTTTGCTGGAAAAACGTTAAATATTTAAAAGAATCTTCATTTTGTTATTTGCTTACTAGTTTTAAGAATTCAAATCACCTCGAGTTCAAGGTTAATTGAAAAATAACTGCAATTCTTAGTGCTCGTGGGTGATATAAATATTTGCAAAGTGTTAATGAGACAAGTTCGGAATTAGTATAGGGTAATGAATTTCATTCTGTCCCTTTGTAAAGAGTAATATTGCAACAAAATTAAAACGATTCTTTTATTATTAGAAATCATATAAAATTTTCTGGAATTATCATAGATACGAGTATTATACATCCAGATTGTTTGATTGAAAAAATAATTATATTTCTAGTATGATATAAATATTAGTAGAATAAATTATTCATTTAAAACCTCTGGTGAGCATCTATTCTGTGACCTGATAAAATAATTAGAAAATAAAATTTTGCAATTAATAAAGTTTTAGAATTGCAATGAGCGAGGTTTTAGTAGTTTTGTTTTAATTGGTGTAGTTGGCGAAGTAATAAATACTACGAGATTGAACTTATTTTTAACGATTAATTAATTTCTTTAAGAAATATAGTAATTGTTCTTTTAAAAAAAAATATTCTGCATTACAATCCAGAAATAGGAATAAGAATAATTACAAAAACAAAAAATCTTTTTAAAGTAATTAACCTTACATTTTAGGTTTGAATATAAAAATAGCAAATCTTGGTGTAACAACTAATTCAATCCCACAATGTGCCCAGCACACTAGTCCCACAACTTTAAAATCATTTCACCTTGACCAAGTAAATTAGTATTAAAATACCTATTCTTATTTATTACTTTTAATATATTATATATAGTTAAGAGTATCTCGTGTTATATGTAGGTATAAAAATATTTATTATATGTTTGCTCAGTTTTATGTGTATCTTTTTTTCATCGCCTTCTTCATTTCTCAATATTGTATTTCACTACCCGTACGAGGTTGTCTTTTTATTAATATTTTTTTTTTGCTTAGCGATAATTCGACCTCGTTGTACACCATGCATTGCACTCGATGTACTTGTATATTGACTTGTGGTGTACAATAAAAGTGTTAAATAAATAAATGTGCAAAAGTGTTTGTATCAAAAATACTTATATTTTTCTAAGTTGTCAGTAGTAAATCACCACTTTATCCTTATTATTTCGGGTCGTCGCTTGTTTTAAAATTATGTTAAAGATTTTACAGACCGGAAAAAATACCTTTATAATGTATTTTCACTCCAAAAAAATCAGTTTATTTCATTGGAGATTAGAAAAACTGATTTGTGTTATAATTAAAATGAAACAAGAAATGAATGTATTTTTTTTAATTGATGTGTCTGTTTTGAGTCTGAATACTAACAAGGTCGAAGAAAAAACCAGTAAGTGAATATTATTCCGACACTAAAAAATATATTATTCTCAATTAATCCATTCATATATATATAAAACCTTTGTAAATGTATTTGTCTATTCTTGTAGACACCTTACTAAAGGTAAACGAGAAGATGATATGTTACATATATTAATTTCTATATTATTGATAGGATAGATAGAAACATAGACACAATTGTGTAGACAATTGTTTATATAAAAAAAAAATATTTATCATTGAGCCCAAATAAGATAATCAGTTATCACTAGGGACATTCACCCCACTTATTTATTATTTTCAAGAACTATAGCAATTTTTTAATTTCTCTCTACAAGATCTATTGATACTAAAGTCTGATTTATACGAACATCTGGAACCGAACTGTGTTTGTCGTAAATATAATGACTTTTTTATTATTTCTCTGCCATTAATTGGAGTAAAATTTAACGACCACATAAAACGAGTTCTGATTACCAAAGCTTATTATAAAAATAAAAACTATGCTGAAGATATTCAAATAAATTATTTTCATATATTATAACCCATGACCAAATAAATAATCAATATTTTATAGAAATTTTTAACGAATTTTAATTTAATTAATAAATATTTTAAAAGTTTATTCATAGAATTTGTTGATGGTTCTTCTTTGTTTTGTCTTTTTCTCTTTCACTCTCTCTTCTCTCTGATTTTTTGGAACTAGATTGCATTGTATGCCTATTTGAAAAAAAAAGTTAGCAATTTCTATTCTGTTAGTTTCATATTTTAGTTAGCAAAAATATATAGTGGATAATTTAACTAAATGCTAAATGTAATAAATGTTGACCTATTTGACTGGAATAGGGATAAAATTTGTATGAATAATACTTGTATATAATAATATAATAGTTGTCAGTGATGCATTCTTTTTAACATACTGACAATAAAGATCTCAAAAATATTTTTTATTTTATTTTAATATGTATATAAATATACATATAGAAAGGGAAAAGCAAAATTAGATTGCATGTAATCTGTTACAGTAACAAAGGTAATTGGGACCACAGGTTTTTGAGCGCGATTATAATATTATTGAATACACTTATGTCCCATTATCTTATAATATATTTTTATATAATGAGATGCCAAACAACTGAGATGAGTGGTAAATATTCTTCGCTGATTATATTGTAATACCTGAGGAATAACAAATGAGTTTGCAGCCTTTGAGGAATGGACTGTTGTTACAGTTTATGGTACCCATTTCTGACATGAGCCGACAAAAGACATTTGTTCCAAAAATAAATTTTATGTAAAATAATTTTAAAAAGCTAAAAATTTAAAAAAAATATATGTTTTTAATAAAAATTGTATGTTTTAATTAAATGTCAAAATACCTTGAGATTTTAAATAACATGATTCTCCAACAAGCAATAAAGATCGTTTTGAACCATGTTATTTAATTCAATAATGGCATCGTGATCTCATCGTAAGGAGATGCAAATTAGCGTTAATGGATCCGCCTTCCATAGAATAATAGGGGTGGCTGTCTTTTTATTCTGGAGATCGAAAAAAAACTTTCATTATATAAATTGTGATATATTTTAATAAAGTTCTTATAATTTAATACAGTAAATTATACACTATAAAGATAGAACATATTTTAATTATTCTTGTAGTTGTTGACTGTAAATAGGCTTAAATCAGGTATTCCAGCTAGAATGAGCAGGATGCCCATTCTCTCCTTTCATTCTCTCTGTCGGTCCTAGTTTCTTCAAAAATTCTCCATTACTTTTTATATATTATTTTTTTGAGTCAACGCTTTTAAAACTCTTAATGTTTGAAGATATTTCTTACTTTCAAAATCCATTGTCCTGATAAAGATATTTATTTTAAAAGTTAACTGTACAGCAATACTTTTTTTCAAATATACTGATCAAGTACATATAAAAGTATAGATATTGTAATAGTAGAATATTAACATTCCTCGCAACCCTAAACCGCTAATGATAAGACAGGCTATTCTTACTTTATTAATGATATGAAATTATGAAAGATTTCAAAGAATGCATTTGCCTCCGTTTAACTGTTTTATAAGTGGCCCATTTCGTATAATTTATCTCGTAACAATAAATTACACAAAGCTCTAAAACTGGTACATGATAAAGAATAATTGATATTCATAATAATTTGGTTAAAATTAATAAAATCTCAAAAAAAAAAACTTTGATAATTTTGACATTTAATAAAGAATGAAGGCGGAGTATACATGAGCAATAACTAGATAATAGGATATTATTATTAGTCAAAACACTAAAGATAGATCCATATTGACATATAAGTCTTTTTAATAAAACAGCACTAAAATCGGTCTATTCCTTTGGAAGCTATGATACTATAGAACCAACATACTAATACACAGATAAATACTTAGACAAGCAAGGCAGGAGGTAAAATTATGTTACAAACACATAGCACTGTGTGCCTGATGTTAATCATTACTCTAATCTGCGGTGTTGCACGCTTGCCTAGTAGAAACTTATTACTCTGAATTTAAAGACCCTTAGATTGTAATTATAAGGAAACTCCGCCACAGTTCTAAAATTTTGCCATCTTTACAAAGAAAGTAAAGGCAAAATGCTTTGTACGGCACTTTTGAATTTCAACCGAAAATCGATGTTTTCTTGCTGAGCTTCTGGTTGTTAGGTGACGGAACGTAGCTAGGGGTATCAGATTGTGTGGTTCTAATGCAAATTCTCCAAATTTTATGTATGTATCCAATAAAATGCCGAGAAAACGCCATCTTATGGCGATGTTCCGGACATCTAATAAAAAAAAGTTATTTTGACCCAAGAATTACCGATAATATTTAAAAATCTATACAAAAAAAATATGTTAAATATTCTTTATAAGTTCAGTGAAATGTAAAATTGAAATTTCGATTATTAATTAAATTAAGACGAAACAATTCAATCAGAAACGGTCTAAATTGAAAATATTATAATAACTCATAAAAGTAAAAACTTTGTAAACTTTTAAATTGGTTTTACGTCAAGTAAATTATTCTGGAAAATGGCCTTAACCGCTTTCTGATAAAGCAGTCGCTGGGTTATTGTTAAGTTTTTTTCCATTGTCTTAACGATAAAAAACCATCACGAGCACTAATACTTTTTTTAACAAATAGTTATATATAGACGTTTTTCAATACGCGATTGAATTCAAATAAGAAAATATTTAAATAAGCAAATTAATATATATATTTTTTGCATATAAGATGATTCTTTAATTTTTCTGCAATTTATAGGAACGTAATTTTATGAATAGATTATAAGGAAGTGTATATTTATTACAAATAATCAAAATCAAAATCAAAATCAAAAAAACTTTATTCAGACGTCACATACATTCACACAGAACTAAAATAACATATAAAAATAGAACTAAATATAAAAAACAAAACAAAAAAAAAAGGAAATTAAAAAAAATATATAAAAAGAATAAAAAAAATAAATTAAATTAAATGTGACGTCCAAAACGGTCGACCACTCAGCTAATACTGAAGTGAAACACTCCAGCGCTGGTTTTCAGTGGCTGCCGATAAATACTACTACTACTACTACTACTACTACTGCCGATAAATACTACTATGCTTTTTTTTATAAAATAATTAATAAATAATTTTATAAAAAAAAGCATAGTAACATGTGCGTTGGTCGGAGCTATATTGTTATTTTAAAAAATATATTAATATTACTATAAGATTATTGATATATAAGATACGTTTGATAATCCGCTACGAATACCTCGTTAGCCAAAAAGGCTGGTGGCCGGATTTATTTGGGATTTTCTGCAGCTGCTTTAGAAGGCACTGGCATTTTTAAGGCTACCCATTAAAACCAATGGTTATCATCTCCTAAGGCTTTCACTCTCACCGTCACCCGACTGTATGTAGCCCATATGAAGGTGCCTCGAGCAATACACATACTCACTTTACATACATACTAGCTTATATCAGATATAGGCTTGAACTTATTTCGTAACTTACACATATTTAGGTAAATCTATAGTATATTCTTAGAAGATTGATTATATTCGACATAAACAATTACAAACTTCACATCTTTCTCTTGTTAGTTGTCGTGAAAGGATAATGGAAACTTTCTTATTGTCACCAAAAAGAGACGATCGATACGAAAAGTTTTCATAAAGAGAAACTTCTTAATAAACATGGATTGAAGGCATTACCAATTTTACAACATAATTACATGATTAAAGAGTTGAAGGTGTTAATTTGTGCCGAGGCTTCCTATTTTTCCATTGAAATCATCCCAAGTTTTGTATTTCTAGAGAAAGTTAGAGCTTTATCATCTGTAAAAAGCAAGGATAGCACTTTGAGGGAGCTTTTAATTAACAAAGCGTTTCACTGAAAAAAATAAACTATACAACTATATATATAGTAATAAGTGAAAAACTGACGTTAATGCCCATTTATAAAAACATGTTTTTTTATTTTATAATCTTAATAATTTCTAAAGAAATTCTTATACTGGCTCGTTCTGCTGCTATGATCACAAACATGTTAGAATCTTTACTTGTTAGTCTATATAACATTCAGATTGGTTAATTAGCTTAGGCTTGAAAGAAGCTTGGTTTCCCGTTAACTTTAGATTAGCAATCTCCGAGTATACGTGGAATATATAAGCACGAAATCTAAAGCAACGATTTAACTACAAGATTCAAGTTGATAACTGTAACAAGCATCTAAACGCGACTAAAATACGTGACTGGGCACAAACCGTCATTGTTTTGTTTGTGAAGCATCACATCCGAAATTCTCACTTTGTATGCATCCGTGTGAATTTCAGTTGACAGTTTTGTTCCATAAATAGCTTACGACACTAAAAAGTTTTTGAGGTAGTCAGTCAAACCTTTTTGCTTAAATGTCATCAAATCATAAAGGCCTACAGTAAATATTTTTAACGTTTATGAGGTAGTCTGCTAAAACTTTTAGACTAAATGTCATCAGCTCCAATGAATTGATTATAAAAAAAAATTACAACCATTTTATTAATTTATAGATAATGAAATATTACGCTTCATGCTATATTTTCTTATTTAACTATAAAAATAAAATAAATATTTTTCGAAGTTATAATTATGTGAAAGTTTTGATTTCAAGAACTTCTGAAAAATTAAAAGTACGCACTCAGCATTATTTTCACTGCTCCGACGCAAAATGACCATCGCGGTTTAAGAAATTTATGAATTAAGAAATTTATGAATTTATTATATAAAAATACGAAAATACACATAAAGGAGCATATTTTAATTAGCGTCTAGTTGGTCCGTGTAACGTCGGTAATATTTACAATTTATTTTTTATATAGATTTCTCAATACCCATGTTTAATTCCTATAGGGAAAATCAAAATAATAAAATATTCCAGCATCAGTATTTTATCTTATTATGCATTTGCTTTAAATCTATAACTTTATATTATATTAATTGAATAAATTAATGAAAATTAATTAAATTAATCTTATACCTTGTGCCACACATCTGCGAAACAGGCCAAGTGGATCCGTTGTGCTTTTGCTAATTCAAAATGGGAACAATTAAATCAGTACTTATTTTCTTTTTTTTCTATATTTGCTACCGTATTTATTTACGATAATGAAAAAACTTTCAATTACTTTACGTAAATTCAAACATGAAGTCGAACATTATTTGAGTACAGAGCAATAATAACTTTGTTCGGGATTAATGTTGTGTGTGTTTCGAACAAAAAGGTCCAGGTGTTGAAAATAACCAAACATGACCAGTACCCTGGTCAATAATACATATGTAAGAGATTATTATATAACTATCATTTGAGAAACACATTAAAAATGATATATCACATTGAAATATTGAAACTTTATAAATTTCTCATATTAATATCTTACATGTATTTTATTATCGTTTTTTATAATGTTAGTATTTTTATTTAAGAATATATAATGTTATAAATGAAATTATTATAAAGCTATATATTACATAATTTAAATTACAATATACCTATGTATGTTCCGTGTTTCCGTTTTAATATTAAATATTAATAGCAAACTTTTTCTTCTTAAATACGAAGCCTGCAATAGATTCAAATTATGGGAAGTATTTAATTTGTACTGAAATGAAATATGATGATTTTTGATTCATTCGGCATGGCAGTTTTTTACTTGTTACATACCAAATTATATTTTTATTATAATTGAAAATGTATTGTAAAAGTAATTGTACAAGAGGATTTTATTTGGAAAGATAATTTCCACTTGTTTTAAATTTTCTTTCTAAAGAAACTAATAATAATTTTAAGATGCAGGGTTATGGGATGACATTGTACGAAAAAGCTCTTGATATAATATAAATCGATTGGAAGAGTTATAAGAATAAATACTATGTGTTATATAAAATACTATAAATAATAGATATTAATTCAAAATTACATTAAATAGGACATAAATAGTATAATTAACTTCTTAAGTTTAAAAATGACTTTTTGTTTAAAAATGCCTTTCTTTTATAAAAATATTTACTTTACGCAATAAAAATTTATATACATCATAATACACAAGGTAAAATTTTTAAAGTTGTATACATTTACAAACAATATTCCAAACAAAACTTAAAATTGTAATCATTTGCTTGATCTTTGGCGTATTAATACTAATCATACACGTACATTATTAGTGTTGTCTATAAAAAACTGTATATATATAATACGAGAATATTATCGTACATATTATGCTTATTATCGTACACATTATGCCCAAATAATTGAATACTTTTAAAATACATGAATAGGATATATCGAATACAAATCACGAATATGAAGAATAAGGCTTTTAGGACTGTCAGGAAATATCATTACAACCACTTAGCAAAATGGAAGTCCTACATCGGTTTCCGATCTGAAACGACATCTTAAAGGAAACGT
Source organism: Mechanitis mazaeus (assembly GCA_959347395.1). Lineage (NCBI taxonomy): Eukaryota > Metazoa > Arthropoda > Insecta > Lepidoptera > Nymphalidae > Mechanitis > Mechanitis mazaeus. The sequence goes on from OY365743.1 coordinate 15,885,384, forward strand.
TTTTACCGCAATCATGACAAATATTTATTATACGTCGTCTGCAAAATTAAATGTATTTTATGATGGATATTCGATTCTCATGCATGGTGCAAGAAAATAATAAATTGGTCAAATCAATATGTTGCTGTATGTATTTTTGCTGATCTCAAACCATTTCTCTATTGCTGTTAATTTTGACAAGCTCTTAATCACGTAAGATAATGTAATTTAGATAGGTTTGACATATCTTCTAAAAGAAACAATGATTTTCGTTCGTATTCCCGTCCTGTCTTGTCTGCCCTAGTTCAGACACATTAAAATAGTACAGAATGGACTTAGTAGAATTACATTTATGCATGTACTTTTCGGTGCATTTTTTATGAATTCTCGTACTCTTAACCTTTTTATTACAAAAAGAAGAAGTCGAAAAATATTTATTAGAAGCTATAGCGGAAGCAAATCCATTTTAAGCATGTCAGAGCTTTTGACGTAAGGGACAAAATGATACTGATTCATTCATTCATGTCAAATTGGCAATACAAATCAACTGATAAAATAAAAAGTACATAAAATACAAAGCGAATTTTCTGAGAAGAAAATAAATAAATTTAAAATTGAAAAGTGGAGTCCGATTTGTCCGCATTTCGAGAGTACAAAATTTGTAGTGGTTGCTGTAAAGAATGTTTTAACAATTTTCATTCTTATATTATAGATCATAAAGGTTAAATTTGTACACACGCACACTTGTAAAACGTGCAGGTCTCGGCGCTTTATTAAATTGGCTTACGTTTAAGATACCTCATCTTGAAAAATCGTATCTTCCTGCAGTCCATATATAAGGTTGTTGCGACTCTATTACATTTATTTTGTCAGCCTTTGCTTTGATAGATTTAGATTGAGTTTTGAACAATTTCTGTAACGTGTTTTATTTTAAAATATAAGGAATGATTTTAATTACTCCATAATTATTATGATGTTTTGATAATGATGTTTTAAAAATATATTTGCCCGAAAATAAAATAAAAGAAAATTATAAAATTCCATTTTTTTATTGATCTGTTTTTTTCTCATTTTAATTTTTACATTGTATACGTAAAAAAATATAAATACGATTTGATTACAACATTCCGAATACAATTCTTCCTGAAAAATCACGTGTTTCCCGCAGAAAGAGGAAAAAAGTTTGGAGAAATCTATTTTGAAAAAGTATTATACAGTATCAACATATATATGTTTTAAGTCAACGTATGAAATGTTTTGCAACAAATTTGTTGTTCCCGGAAAGACGAAAAAAGAATGTCTGTGTAAAAATTGGTTAAAATTTTAAAAATATAATCCAATGTATTTATTTCCGCTAAATAATTTTCTATAAATGCTTGTTGTATTGCTTGTTTAATTTTGAAAACATCCAACAGTTTCATTTGGAAAAATTCGTTAAAGTATTTACAAAAAAAAAAGTTTAAATTTTGCTTGATGTTGTCAGAGGTTATATAAATATATTTGCTAGCCCTTTCTATATACATATCATACAATTATATCATTATGGGTTCATGCAAATGAAGCTATGTTTGAAACTGAAGTTTATAATTATTATATAAATAGCTGTGTATTATTTCGTATGAAGTGTGTAAGAATTAAAAGTTACTAAAATATTACTCATTAACAACAAACAAATGTTTGACAAATATTTGACGTGAAAAAGTTAAATGAATCAGGGTCACACTAATAAAAACTTACCAAAATTATAATTTGGTCATTTTAATTTTTAGGAAAGGAATGTTAGTATTGAGGAAAAAAACTGTTCTCTTGTTGTATTTTAGTTTTACAACACTCATTGCGATAATAAAAAATACACAAATGATTTAAAAAATATTTTATTTATGATATTTTATTTTAAGTGTCTATTTTTTATTTAACAATTATTCTTTTTAAAAATCAAAATATTTTAAAAAACTCAAAGCTGGAGTATGAAAAATCTTTGTTCTTATTCCAGCCGTAACCGATATTGACGTATATTCAAATAACAAGAAAAATATGCGTATCAAATATACTGAACAAATATACATTCATCTACCGTCAAATTGGCCAAAACTTTTTTAACTGTACGCTACTTTATTGTATGTTATATTAAAAAATAATGTATTAAACACAGCTAAATTCAAATGATTTTGAGAACTTAAAATGTAATAGTGAATGATTTTCAGAAGTAACTATTATACTAATTGCCACACATACTCTTTTCACTAATCTAAGTTAAGACTTATACTAATTAAAATAAGGTTTAACATATTACATGTCATAAAATAAAATACAATACTTTAAAAAAGTTATATGGTTTCATTACCTTTTATGTAAGTTTTATTATTATTGAATCAAGCTTCTTCTGATTGAGCATTTATTATTAAAATTGCTTTAGTGAATCTTATAACTAAAAATAAGGATTTCGAGTTCAAAACTCGAAAAGCATCAATTTTGCATTTCATATAGGAAGCGGCTGCGCTGTGACGATGTTCGCATAATTATATAAACGAGTAAGTCGTTTTATTTTGTAGGAAGCTGGCATTCTTCTCTCGTTAGCGATGTGTATTTCTTGACACAAATAAATTTATATTAAGTTATACGCAGCTTTAATATACTAAATTTAAATGCATTAAATTTGTGTTAACCCGTTGTAAAGACAGATTTAAATTTTTTACCAATCAACGTCTAGAAACTTGCACTTTTAATTAAGATTTCCATAAGGCTGTTTTTACAGAGATATAATAAAAAAGTATTTTTGCTCACATTTGTTGTTTTAGAATCTATTCTAAAACGCTTTTATAATAAAAATAAAATTAAACGAAGGACATTTGATATTGTATGGGTCAACAATTTGTTACATATTTATTAACATATAAAATACAAAGTTTCTTGACTCAAGAATATTAAGAATTTTTTTTGAAAGAAATGATGTATAATATATTATTGTAATTCCAATTCTTAATCTAATATTATAAATTGGACGGAGTTTAATTTTTTTTTTTTAGATCTCGAGGCTAGATCCTGGAACCATTATTTATTGAACCTTTCAACGTTTGAAAAATAAGTTATATGTGGTAAATAGACGCCTGATATATAATATTACCTCATAATTTTAGAACCAGTTCTAAGATAAGATTTAAAATAATATATTTTTTACAATGAAGTGAAGTTTAATGTTCTCACCTCCATCCTAAGTAAATATGAAATCTGCTATAATCACAATTTATGGAATCGAAGTCTTGTCTTGAGCTTTTGTATCTGGGAGAGATTAATAAAAATAGAAATGAAATAATTTATTATTTTATCGACGTGCTAGCAATAAAATAATAATATATTATGAAACTCGGTAGATTAAAAGTTAGTATAGAATAAATAATAAATGATAAAATAAAAACTGCTTTTGTATATTTTATTTTAAAACACTACTTTAAGTAAATAATATTCCGAGAATCTCGTCGACTGCTACCACGTCCGCAGCCTGAATTTAAAAATGAATAAAATTCTAGCGATATATAGATATTAATTTTGTAATACGAGTTAATAATATAATTACTGGAAACTTTACAGATTTTTGTATTATATTTTGTTCTAGGCATTATTTAATTTGTAACCAGAATAATTTATTTAATGGCATCCCTCAAAAATAATTTTAATATATTACTTTTTAGTAATATTAATATTTTTAATATAATTACGACAATATATCTTTGAGAAATAAAAATAATAATTATAATAATTGTAATTTTATACATAAATTAAAAAAATATCTACGATGATTTATAAAAGCAATCTATGCCTATTCAAAATAAAAAATATTGACTTTGAATTTGTTTTGAGAACATCTTCTCAATAGACAATCAAAGCCAAAACTATGTCTCATAGTATTGGCCTCAATATAATTGTTCGGTATTACAGCACAATTACTCACAACTTTATTCAGAATGCGTTACCCCTGACAAATAAAAGTAATTTGAGTCTGATGCTCAGGATTAATGAGGCGAGTAGTGTACTGGCTGGTACCTGGGCTAGTACCACCAGGTATATTTTATATACCAACCTAAGTATATTTTAATGTTAGGTTTAAGTTTGTACCATTACTGTTTTTTTACAATCAAGACGTTATACTTAAACTTAACGTTGTTTTATTTTCTCAAAACCTTTCAGGTTTTGTATTTATCTATTATTTGTTCTTGTAGCTAATATTTTCATTATATATTTTTCTTTTAATGTTTTATTATTAACAAGGTTTTCTTTTAAACGTTTCAATACTCAAGCCTTCAAAAGTTGTCGTAGTAAGCGAGTCCTTGCAAAAAAATTGCATTTTATAGACAATGAAAACCCAAAACAAAACTAAAAGAAAAAGGATATATGATACTTTTATTTTGACCTTCAAAAGTGATCACTAATAACTATTCAAAGTAAAAAAAAAATAAATGAAAATTGAAACAGATGTCTCCCAAATTTCAGAACAGTCGATCAACAAGAAGAAAGTGAAATTAAAAATAATAAATTTGACTTACAATAAGTTAAAAAATAGACTAGGACTTTTGTTTGTGTTAGCTGTGAAAGGGGACTCCAAGAAATAAAATGCTTCTTACAAAGAGGTCCATATTAAAAACTATTCCATGTTTGACTTTATAAAACCGACTAAAAGTCAATTTATAAATTTATTTTTAACCTCAGAAGTAATACAATCACTTTTGTATTTATTTATAAGTAATTTTATATATAATTATGTGAACGTTTAAATAAAGTAAGAGTAAAATAAAATATTAAACATTTTGTTATAACGAGGCTGGTTGGTTTTAACATCATTAATGATAAATCTATCAAATTTCATGAGCCCTACTTGAGTTTAATTAATCAATTTGAAAAGCAAATTTAAAAAGAACTTGTGACTCAATGGTCACTGATATTAAAATTCTGTCCTGACAGGTATTGAAAATTCCAAACCAAAAAGGTTAAGAAGGTAAGTTTTGTAATTTGAAAAACATTCTTCAGTGGGTTTTTGTATGAATTTGGCTGTATTTTTTTTATATTAATAAAGTTAAATTAAACACCTGAAACTAAAAATTGGGTATAAGGGTTTATTATTTTAATATATGCACAAGTTTTATACTTTGCAATTATACTATCTTTCAGATATAATCCGCTTTTTGCAATAAATAATAAATTGTAACTCGTTGTTTCAAATGTTTTATATCGTAATTTAATTTAAACTGTGTTTAAAGGCTTTTCTTTTACAATAAAATCATTTATTGAGCCATGTGGTTCTAATTTCTTCTCCTCTGCTGATGATGTTTTTTCAAAAAGATAAAAAATTTACTTGATTTTTCTTGATTTGTATCGGAGTAATCTTAAATTTTAAAGAGAAAAAAAGTTCGTTAAGAGAGAAATTTGATAGCGTACTGCATGTTCATAGCATAAGATAATCGCACCAGCTATCAGATCAAATGATTGAGTGAAGGCAAAAATTTGTCCCCGAGTTCAATCTGCAATTTTAAACTGTTGTGTGCGAAGTCACTGGAAATACTCACTAATCAAATTATCGACAGAGTTGATGGGTTATGAAATTATATTAAAAAATATTGATAAACTGGACTTCAAATTTTCAAATATGGTAATAGAATTTTGTAATAGCAAATTACTACCATCAAAAATATGCACAAAAAGTTATTTATTTTTTCACGCTATCGTAAATTACAGCAGCACTTATTGTAAGTAATTTTGGCTAATAAAATTTTACTTTTGAGATTGGAATTAATGGAAATATTCAGAAAAAATAAATATAAACTTATAATTATCTATCTATCGAAATGAGAACTTTAAGGAAATAAGGTGATAATAACATTAAAGAAACAATTTTACAAAAAGTGTTTTTTAATAATAATAATTAAAGGTAGGTAGGTAGGGTAATTCAAAGCTTGGTCTACAAAAGTCACAGCAATATCAAAGAGATTGAAGTTCTTTGATAAAAAAAGGTTTCATTTTCATGAGAGTAATTCTATAGTGGCTTCACACGCTTTTATTTGAATATGTTTTATTCATAGCGTTTTTAAGCATAATCGATTCCAGGGTTTGTATTTGAAATAAGTATTTAGGTGTTAAATGTTGGCCTCAATGTTGGTACCAATCATTACAACTGTTACGATATATAAGTATTAAATCAAGAATAGCATTGCATTGCATACGTCCTTCATTTTTATATATAAATATTCACAATTAATATTATATATAATTATACGGCTGTATTCACGTAATTACTATCGGCATTCAGCATGGCGAAATTGCGGTGTGAACTCAGTACTCGCTGAGATTACGTCATGCTCAGAGCCCATGGATAAGCACTACGAAAGGGTTCAAAACTAGTTAAACTTCGATAGTAATCATGTCAGTATAGCCGGATAATTGTATACAACGATTCTTCATAATAAAGAGGATTTACTCTTGAAGACAATGAACCCATTTTTATTCAAAATTCAAATATGGTATATGTATTATGTACACACAGGTGAGTATTATTGTATAAAAGGACTGTATATTTTGAATATTCCCTTGTGTGAGGCTAACGAATCGGAAAAGTGAGTCCGTTTTGGGGATACCTTCCCTCTCTTATTTGGTATAAAAAGAAAAATCAAATTAGGAACTACGTTTTATTACAGAGTTATTTTAAAACTATTTCGAAATACTTAACATATTACTTGAAATTACGTAACAATAATAAATAATAACTTTAAAGGCCTTGTGATTTAAACCTTGTTATTATTATAATATCGTCTCTAAAGTTATTATACATGTTAAATGAAACAGGTGTCTTATATCTAGATTTATTAAGATTCTACAAGAGTTAGAGCTTTTTGAAAGAAAGTTTCGATCAGTGCCTTAGATTAAAGTTTTTTCATAGTATTGGCTTAAAGCCGTCTGCTGAACATAATAGTCTAAGAGATAACCACCGTTAAGTGACTAAAAAAGATAAAGATATTTAAATAATATAATGACAACTCAATAGTTTCCATTGTTTGTGACTTTTATTTTAATTTAATTTTATATTATTTGTAATATTTAGTGTGTCTAAAAATATTACAAATAATATAAAAGAATTAGAACATTCTGACGCTATAACTGAAGTCGATGTTGTTGTTATTGAATGCTTAAATTAATTAACTTAATTCCCTTTGATGGAGTCTTAACTTTTCACTTTACACGATATTTTACCATCGGTATTTTACGCTCTTTGTCTATAGAGGTCGCCGTTCAAATGTCAAAGCGATTGAGGTTACTTGATAAAAAGGGTTCGGCTTTCAGTAGAACTTTACTGTTATAGGGCTCTTGTGATCTTGAAGCCTGTTAGGAGAGCATCAATGGCATAAGCTGTTTAATGTAGACTAGTTACAGGTAATACAACCTGAACTCTGTTGCTTATAGATATATTTTAATAATTATATGTTTTCATATTAAATTATGAGTAAAAGTTATGAATTTTCAAAGATTTTGTGTTGTGTAACTCTAAAATATTAAAAAATGATTGTTATGAATGAGTTAAGAAATTCATATTTTAAAATTTTAATTTAGCAATTTCCATATTGTCATAATTGTCTTTATTAATATGAATGTGAGTACTAATAGGATTATTTTGAAAATACTGTCCAAGGTTTTTTATCTTTGAAATATATAAAATAATCAATGGTGGAAAACTGTTTTTTTTTAAATAAGTGTATATAAATGTTTAAGCTTATTTTACAATTCAAATCGCATGTATATTGAAAAATGGAGTAAAAACTTATTCTTTGCTATTCAGGTGAGGTTCTTCTTATCTTCAACTGTAGTCCTTGCCCCATTAGAAACCATGTTTCGATTATCAGAAATTTGTTTACAAAAACAATTATACAGCTGTAAGAGTGTGAATATCTTGTTAACTGGCTATCAGTACATTTTTTTATCGCCAATGCTACCTTTACTGTTGTGTATACGTTAAAATGCAGGATCCAATGGTCCCTCCAGATCCTACTGAACTGTTAAGAGCATCTCTTAATCTCTATGAGGCTCTGCACTAGAAATGCCAACATAGATTATCATATTTCATTATTGCTGCTACAGTTCGACATCGGGTATAAAATTATGCATTTGTAGTCAATATATATAATTTCATATTATACAATAAATAAAAGTCGTAAATAACTTAAAATTTAAAAATCATAAAAAAATGGTTTAAAAACTATTCATGTCAATGAAGAACAGCAGTGTGTCGGTTTAATTATTTATATCTTTTTCAATTCAATCATACACGCAGTATATTAACTACTACAACATTTTTAACTTTCATTTTTAGAAAATAAAAATTATTTTCTATAACTATTCAAATTGTCAACGAATAAATATAAATTCAAAAGCATAAAGTCCTTTTGAAACGAGAAAATAATAAATTTAATGCAATCAATATTTTTCATTAAATTTTCACATTTTCTGATCAAAGTCTAAGTTCTTTATTTCAAATAAGCCTATTTCCGCAAGGCGCTTATATACCGCAATGATCCTGTTTGCAAGGTTCCTTAGGGGTAGGGGGAGTCGGGAAGCAATTGTCTAAGACCTAATTTCATGGCAAATTGCTATTATAATAATATTATTTTATCGATTTAAGAAATTTCTACGAATCTTTTCTTAAATTGGATAATTTTCTTTTCTGTAATATGGAACAGATATCTAAAAATGGATGTGCTTTTCTTAAATTAAATTATAGTATTTTCATAATTTTTATGTGCGAATAAAATAAATTCTAAATTTGAATTAATAATAAAATATACCCATATATTTTTAACAAAAATACGTTTGATATTAATAATTCACCCTGAACCAAATTTTACTTTTGAAGATGAAAACCAATACCAATAACTGCATTCTAAATTGAATTGTATGATATTATCTAAGATTAAAATTAATCTTGGATTGCAGATCGATTATTTATTTCGAGCTTTACAATGCACACTTTGGAGTTATTGTTGTATATAGAAAAGCCAGAGAAGTTGGATGCCTTTTGTTAAAAGCCAATGCGATAATGGTACTTTTTAATAGGAAATTATTATTATATTAATGATTATTCTATTGAGATTTATTTTATTTATATTTAACATTTTTTAGTTATATTAGATTTTCTTACATCTTAGTTTTGCAACGTCTATTTCACCATCTCAAGGTGGTTTAGTAATCCCCTAACCGAATAGAAATCATTCTGAATTCTACGAATTTAGTTGAATCAGTAATCTCCTGGGATAAATTATTGAGATCTAGAGAAAAGAACATAAGTCTATCATATTAGAACCTCTCAATCCTCTCTTACGACACCTTCAGTTCTTGAAATTGGTTTCACCCTTCATCACATCACACAAGGAATTAATATGATAGTAATATAAGGATCCAAACATAATTGAGTTTAAATAAATTATATGTAAGTTCTAAGGCTTGTATCATAATGTATTTATTATATTAATATATTTAAATATCTCTCATTAGCTTTACATATTATGTAAAATTAATTAAAAGTTCTTATTTCCGATTATATTCAAATTAAGTAAATTGTGAATATTTTTAAAATGTTTTAGTTATTTTAAACTTGCATTAAATTAACACGTACTCGCTGATTTAAATGATACGTTAGTTTTCAATATTTAAACGCATATATAAAAGCAAGATAAAAGCGACATAACACAGAGTCTAAAAAATTATTATCATTGTAGACGCATTAAGTTAATATTATATAAGGAAATGATGAACGAATGAAATTATATTGGACTATAAGTAAACTAGTTTCTTGATCTGATAAAAACTTTAAAACAATTACTTTTACTGAACAAAGCATATACTATTTAATAAATACTCATAAAACAACCTAGTCTTAAAACCTTGAATATTCAATTGTACCTGAACTAATATAGAACTGTAATATGCTAAAAAGTACATCAAAGCTATCTTACAAAGCTATTTTATAACTGCTGTACCGAAATATCCATAGAAAAATTAACAATAAAAGTAATGAAGAAGTCACATATCGCAAACTAGACTTATACTTCTGCCTCTTAAGCCGGCAACTCTTTTGTGAGTCTTCGGATGTGGCAAGAGTTGGTGGGCGGTGGTGATCACATTTCATCTATGACCCGTTCTTTTGCCCTCCTTTAACATAAAAAAAAAATACAAAACTCGAATTAAGTGCGTCATGGTTGATATAAACAGTACCACAGCTACTGTGAAGCGTCATGGCACATGCTTAGATAAGCATAGATATTATAGGAAATAAGTAAACTATAAACTCTGTAAAGAGCCATAAAAAAAGAGATGTAAATTAGGATATATAAAAAGTTCAATTGCAAGTGAAGGTAACTAAACTAGACATTAGATGTAGCAAAGCAAAAATAGCAAGTCACATGTTATTAGATAAGATAGGTTAAGAGAAGATAAGATGAGATATAGAAAAGCTATGTAATAAAAAAAAAACCGTCATGGCTCAGACTATAATCCAATTGGGATGCGATGCGTGAACACTATACACGTACACGATTGAAACTTTGGTTCATAAATACTGACAAATCCGAGACTGATCAAGCCAAACTTTCTCACTAACAATTTACGTCAAAAGTGTGAAAGTAATATAGAGAATATGTTATAGTGGGTATATATATATTTATAAGGGGGGTAGATGTTTAAAAAATATATATATTTTAAAAACATTCAGTAATAGACATAACTGCTATTAAAACATTAAAAATCTAAACATGTTTTTTGAATTGTTGAAATTGAATAAAAATATAGTAATTCTAATATTTCGATTAATGAATATTTTCTATCAAATATTAGTTATCAGTATTACTATATCATGCAAAATTGTAAGAGCTGACCAATGGCAAAACCCAGCCATGATGGTAAAATGGCGAAATTCAAAATAATAGGTATAACATATTATTACATACTTATTGGTAAAAAATTGTCATGGCAAAGAGGCACTAATAAGGAGTGAGAAAAAGATAAAATACTAATGAAGTAGGCACCCCCCGGCCGTCACCCCATGGGCCGACGGGGTAGCCGTAACGGGTTTTTCCAACAGAAAAAAAAAGGTAAACGATATAGAATATACAAAAACTGTCTTGAATAGTAGCAGATTCCTGAACTAATACTTAGTATCTGTTGTTGGTGGGAAGATACCAACATTTATATTTCAACCAATTTCCGATTGTCAACCATCTATATCTCTCTTTGTCTATTATAGAAAAGCATTTTTAAAATTTTGTTTAATTGAATATTTATAAAATCAAGTATCATTAAATAATCTTGTTATTTCATTATAATGTTCATAAAATGTGTTCAAACTGTACAACTGTACAACTAAATAAATAATAAATAAATAACTGAATTAAATAAAAAGTAATATTATGTTTGGGCAAGGATTATTATTTGACACATAAAAACAATCCTTGATATAATCCTTGATAGCCCGTCGTAATAGTTTAAATACTTTTAATGAAATCAAGTTAGCTGTCCCGCGACAATTACGCTCCTTTCCATGTCTCTTTTTTTTGTTGCATATCACTTAACCTGAGTCTCCTCCTAACTCCCTAATTCCTCTTCTAACAATGACATCTATCGAACTGTCAGATGACAACATTGTCTAACCTCAGTAGCTACTGCGTGACAGTCAGACAAAATAAAGCAACAAAAAAAAAACCTTCTATTCATCAGAAGTAAATGGTTGATATTCCATTTTCAATAACGAATAAATTGTGTTTAATCGAGTTTTATTCTAACATCAACTAAACTGTAGGTAAAAATAGATTTAGCAAAAATCTGAGATAAAAAACTGGCTGGTAATTTACAATAATACGATCACGCATCTATGTCATGGCAACCGCATTATAAGATTAGATGACAGATCCTGAGAAGGGTAAAATCTGATTGGAATAAGAATTTTACCAATATTTATAAGATTACGTCTATTTTATTTAATTTTCTGCCAATATTACAATCTTTATTTTCATTTAACCAACTCTTTAAGTATAAAAAAAGTAACATAAATTATGCTAGATGAAAAAATGTATAAAGATTACTTTTAAAAATTATCTACAGCATTCATTCGTAAAGATATTGGAAATCATTGTTGGATTGAATTTTACAAATATTTAAGCTGTAATCCAGCGTATGAAACAATAAGAAGCTATAGGTTTTATATTATAGTAGTTTATTAAATATTATGAAAACAGCAAAATGTCATTGCCATAAATGTTCATATTAAAAGAACTAGAGTAACAGATAAAAGTTGTAACAGGTTTTAATAAATGACATTAAAAACAATGTAGCTTTGAAACTAATAGTCTATTGTTTTAGGTTGTACGTTATTTATAAATATTTACATATTCATTGAAACTTTTGTAATCCATGATTACTATTATATACAATTGTATATAACTAATTACAATTACTATTAGTATTTACATTGCAATGCGTGCAATTCGATTGAAAAGAAACCTTAAAATATATTCACGCGATGAAGTCCCAATATATTTCTATAATTTGTAATTATGTTGTTAAATAATTTATTATGTAAAATAAGAATATCATTTTTATCAAGGCAATGTTGCAATGGGATTAGAATTAGCATTTGGAATTTTTTTATCATTGTGTAGAATGTTTCGTAAAAGACTTTGAGAAAACACAACTACCTTAGAGCTTAGTAGGGAACAACTGGGTTGGAAGCTTACTAACTTTTAAAAGAAATTGTATTTTTCAACATACATAATATTAAAGAGACAATCTAATATTTTACTATAGAAATAATAGAATTTAAAAACTATATCATTTACCCCTAAAAATATTTCATTTACCAGTTCGTGAATAAAAATGTCTTTTTATTCTAAATGTATAAAATAGAAAACTGATTTAATTACTGACTTCTGGATTTATCACGGCACAGCCCAACTGCTAGTATTATAAAACGAATTTGCTCCACCCTCCTTTCTAAAAGAAAATTTGGAAATCCGCCCCCTAATAGGACAAAGAAGGAGTGACAGATTGTATTAGGGTGGCATTTTTTAAACTAAAACTTTAAAAAGTTTGACTTCTGTGGGAGCGAACTAGATGGGTAAATAAGTTGTGCGAAGTCGACGATGTTCGACGTCAAGTTTACTTGAAACTTTGTTTATCGAAAATCTACATATTTATTATTTATTCATATTATCTCAAACCATTTTTGATATATGAATAAACCATAGAAAAAACCGTATTCGTTCATTCGTGTTGAGATTGATGAAAAGTTTGTAGTTAAATTGACCCAATGAAAAAATAAAATTTAAGTAATAATAAGAAAGGGTTAGGGTTGTTCATATGAACGAAGTTGCGGCAGAAAGCGAGTATATGTAATCATTAGGTTACTATTTACATCTATAATAATAATCTATTCTTTATGTTAAAATAACTCCTAAAAACCGAACTAATCTTATCTAGGATCTATTTTGTTTTACATAAATTTAATCATAAGAGTGTCTATCTCGCTACGTTGTCGTTTTGCGTTGTTGCAGAATTGCATCATGTATTGGAAGCTGACAGCGATATCTATTCCGAGTTAAGCGGCAGCTTTGAGATTCTGTATATAATCTTAAATTCAATTCAGTTGATACATTGAAATATATGTATGTTCCATAAGATAAATTTTAGAAGCTAATTATTTAATATAATTCAGGAAAAAAATACAAACAGTTAAATATTGACCGGTCAATGTTTACAACGCAGTGTACAATACTAAACCATTGGTACCAATTAGGCTTTTGAAATTTGTTTTATATACAAATTATTATATATTGTAAAGTTTAATTTAATAATTATTCAAATTATTCAAATTCAAATTAGTATTTTTTTTTTTGGTAAATGTGAGTGTGCAAAATTAAATATCATGACATCGCACTATTATGACTTTTAAAATAAAGATTTTTAAAATACTAAACTTAACAAAATTACTAATTTACAGTTTAATTTTTTTTATGCCTAACTTTCCATATTACTCAGATCTGATTAGTTCTCTAGTGAAATCAGTTAAACAGTTTTTGATTTTTTTATCCTGAAAACATCGTATTCAAGACTTTTAAACAAATAATTTCTCGATCGGCGTTTTTGTGTTACCAATCGAAGCGTGCTAATGTCAACAGTTATCATAATTGAAACAAAATTGATCCAATAATTTTTTGTTCTGTTAAGAAAAAATAAATTTATATTCATGAAGTTAATATAATTTTAGTTTTAGCTTGTATATCTGTGCGTGATATGTTATATAGACATGTCTGCTACCTTAATCTTTTATCGGCGATTAAAAACTAAGAATGCTAAATTGAGAATTATTCCATTAAATAAATATTTGGATTCAGATTTATTTTAAATAAAATATATATTTTTTTTTACTAACGTAGACTAATTACCACTACTTTTTGCGGATATAAGATGATTCCAAATTTTATAAATTGAACAATAAATATAATATTATTTATTTTTTATATTTTAATTTAAGTCTGTAGTTAAAATCCGATAGGGCAGGTAACTTTTACAATTGACTTGACAAATTTATGCAACGGCAAATAAAGCAACATAATTCGTATTCTAAAATTTTATTAGGATGCAAACTATTATTGTTTTTAAGACTTCTCTCTTGCTTCCCTGTTTGTTCATTCTATAAAGAAGCGTTGCGCAAATAATACTTTGAATTAATTAAAAAACAAAAAAACTATCTTGACTATGTTGAGAGGTCTGCTATACTTGATAAAGGTCAGCAAATTTTCAAAATAAAAAAAAAATACAGAGTACCTTTTCGGTATGGTTTTGATTAGTAAAAAAAGGTTGAATCCTTAAAAATTTAAAAATGATATTGTTGAATCAAAATAAAAAAAAATATTGAGAGACACTGCTAGGAAAAAGTAAAGAAAGTCAAAGTGAAGAAGCTTCGTAATGTTCTTGCTCTACCAGTAATGAGGAACGCGCTAGACGATCGACGTGCCACTACACACTTGCAATTACGCTTTAAGTTACATGTTGTAGCGATACAATGCGTAAAATACGCTACGGCTTGTTATTGGCAATCGGGTTGGTAATCGTTAAGTATTATTGGCAATTCCTTCCCCATCCCCTGAGTTATTGTTGATTTGGTTTTCCAAATTAAAATAGAAAATGAATATTTTCAAATTAGACTGTTTTTACTAATTTAAATTTTTAATAGGACCAAAATACAAATATCTAAGTTTGAATCTCGTATGTTGTTAAATTCGTTAATAGTTAATGTTATTGCTATAATACATCGTTATTATTCAAAATATTTCCTTGTTCAAAATATCTTTGTTAACCACAAAAAATTATATTCATGCAATAATCGCTTCTTTTCTATTCTTGTGATACAACACTCGCTGCAGACATAGTAAGTGCTGCTCACGAGCTATATGACGCTCTATATTCTTTCTGGTTTTATATTTTTAACTTACCTTATTTTTTTTTGTTTTTTTTAGTCAGTTTATGTATATGTAATTTTATTTTATTAAAAACATTGGATAGGTATTCTTTCTTTATAAAAAACAGTGAAACAATAACGAATTAATAAAATAGTTTTTTATAATTTATTTTCAGAAATTCTTAGGCGCACCGAAAATAAAAAATAATTAGGTATGTATTTATTTATATAGATATCGTTTAAATTATACTTTAATATAATATAATTATTATATTTTTATTTATGTACTATAATTTTTTATTCGTGTGTAGTTATTTCTAAGTAGGTTTGTTTATTTATGTAAATTTGCGCCAACTACTGCTTTATAAAACTTTTAAATGTATATCAACCATAACACTGGTTGTCTGCAAGAAATCGCCTTTAGTCGATAAGACCGCCTTTTGTATCTCCATCATTTTCTGTTTATTGTTATTTTTTTTTTGTTGTTATATCTTTTTACTTGTTTTTATGTTTTTATATGTATGGTGTGCAATAAAGAATATAAATAATATACAAGCGAAATAATTTACAAAGCTTCCTTGTTTGCAGTATTCCTTTCGTTAAGAAATAATTACTATGTAATGCTAAAAAATTTATTAAATTGTACATCCTCAGCAATGTTCTCTGAATGCGAAATGATAATCGGAAATTCAATAACACGAGGCTTTAGATACAGATACAGAATCAACAACGCAACAGGAATCGTGAATACATTTTTATTTTAAATAATATGAGGCCATTATGTCGTTAATTTCAGTAGAAAAGTTAAACCATCTCAGCCCAAACATTATCAATTTATGTCGTATGCTATCTCTAAGTCTATCTAACTAACCGTAATTTATCTTTTGCATATTCTGGTATCTTTAAGGCTTTCCGATATTAATGTTCCAGGCGTCCAGAAAGGCCGGGCAAGAACCTTATCTGATAATTCAGCCGAAATACCTATTCACGTTAATCATTAAGTGCATCATTTTCATTTGGAAAACTGAGAAAAAGAACTTAGAAATTGCTTTTATTAACGTTATCGGTCTTATGTCCTTGGGATTTTATTGTATTGTCTTTTTTTGTAATGATGACAAAAGTAGCTTTTCTGAATGCAAGCGGTATCTGATTTCTGATCCAGATCTTACCAAATATATTTAACAGATTTTTTTAAATCAACGGATATTTTTTCAGACTTTGTAAGGGATAACTTCAGATTCGTGTACTGATTTAGATCATTGTTTTCTGCCACTGACTGTTCACCTAAATATCAATGGCTACGCTCATTGCTTAAGCCGTCCGTGGTGTTCTGGCGGAATCACTACTTCCAAAAAGAGTGCATTGAGCAACGTGTGAGAGCAACCTGAGAGTGCGTGTTGGCGTACGGTCTACATGGGGTGAAAGGGTTAGAATCTTATGTTCCTTTTTTCGCTCGATCAGTGCTCTTTGTGTTCTGACCTTGATTATAGATAAACTATGTATGAGAATCAAAAACCATAGTTACCAAATATATAAGACCCGGTTGGTAAATATAAACTGATATATTTTTTAGTCTAATTCGAACAATCTTTCATAAGAAAAAAGGTTTATTTCTAATTTTATGGGTATCTTTAGATGTGTCTGAATTGAAAAGAAAATTCGTTATTATTGTGTTACATATGTGTTATAATGTTACTTAACAATGTAGATTTCAATAATTGTAATCAGTTATATAATTATAATTAATGTATAATAAGTTGTATAATTATTAATTTCTCAGACATCTATCAAATAACTTAACATCCAATTTGATTTATATCTCATCTATTCCAATCAGTTGGTTATTCCAACTGAAATGTATTGCGATTTCACCTGCAGCTGTGGGGCTTGAAGTTAATTTGTTTTGAAGCCGATTCAAATAAGTTGATTATTTGTTGTTAATAATATTTTATATATTTGAAAGTTTAGGTTTCTGGTTAGAACTAGAAGACGATTGGCTTTTCGATTGTCTTGGAAAAAAAGGATGCGGAGATTTACAAAAGGAGAGAGAAGGCTCGAGAGTGAAGTTTTTAATTATAATATTCCGTACCAGTTATCGCGGGTTCAGTCGTCTTGAGACTATCCAATTTTGGACATTCAAGTTACAAAACTCCTATGCTGGAATTATGCTAGATTTTTATCGACTCATTTACAATATTAAACATAATAAAAATCATCAATTTTAAGTGCCTTAGCTCTTTTATTTCTTCTTCAGGTTACCAAGTTTCTCGATTTACCAATCTTTAAATACCTGGTGACTTTACCTTAATTTTGTGGCGGTACCCTTCCGACCCTAGGGAGAGCGGAATATAAAGTTACACTATCTATATAAAATTCCATCATAAAACAGCTCAGCTCGGTCGTAAAACATTTATTGTAGGTGTGTTTTGTATACAGATAAATAAACGGATATCCCCGGGTCATTTTGCATAGGAAACAACCTCTATCGAAATAATAAATAGTCAATAGAGAAAACAATGAATTTCATATGGAATTCATTATATATATTTATTGTTTTGGTATATATAAAGTTTCGCTGGTAACATAACTATAGCTGCATTTAATAATCTTATCTTTTATTGGATGTATTGTAACAAAAGATTTTTAATATTTTTTCTTAAAAACTGATGATAATATGATCGATAAATATATATAAAATATCGATAATTCGATAAAATATATTTGTGAGAGTTGTTCTTTAAAAAAGTTATATATATATATATATATATATATATCTCCTAATGAAGTTACTTTGTCTAATAAAATAATTCAAATGGTTCAAGTTTTGTTTATAGTGTTGCAAAGTTAATTGTCAGTCAGATGAGATTGAATCTATATAATATATCTAAGTCCTGCTAACAATAATTATTGTCGTAATCTATAATTAAATGCGCTTTAACAATTATTACTAACTTTTATTAATGAACCCAAGTCATAACAATTATCAACACTATTTCTTTACAAAATCCTTAGTTCTTGTTTTATAATATAGCTTAGAATAAAACGTTTATATTTTATTCAAACTTTTCTTTTGTAAACTTTCATTATAAAAAGATGTATATTATATAGATTGCTAAACTAATATTATAATAATAAAGTGACGCCATGGTAAATAGTTAGATTAGATTCTTTTCGGGTCCAGACGAGTTTGTTTATATTATTTTTTGTTACATTTGTGTTTGAATATTTTATTATTATTTAATAAAATAAAAATGTTTATTCACTTACTTAAAGTGCGCTGCAATTAATATCGTTGGAAATTAAACTTTTGAAATATTAAGTAAATATTCACAATCGTAATATTACAATTTACTTACATCATTTTTATATCTTGACAATAAAACGTGTACAGAATTGTATTGAAAAAGTCATAAGCAATAAAAAAAAATTGAATCCTCTTTCTCCGACACGAATGGAGAAAGTTGTATTGAGTTTTGACTTTGCAATACGATTTAAGATTTTTATTTTTATGATTAGGTTTAAATTGAATATCTTGTGTTTCGTTGCCTCCTGAATTAGAGACGATAATAAAATGTTAGTAGTTGTTTTATAAGATTTTTATTTGGAGTTGGCATTAACTCCGGTTCTTTCAGTGAACTTAATAAAAGAATAAAAAATAAAATGATTATTGTGAGTCACTTCAGGAATTGTAATTTTTTTTTGTATTTTTATGATTATGTATGTTTTATAAACCTCATTTCAAGTTATAACCAATATTTTTTATAATGTTTTATTTGATTTGTAATAGTCAACAGTAGGCTTGAGAGAAATATTTATAGGATTAAAACCATTTTCTTTTATTTTATCGTGTTTAACATTTTCATCTTGAATCAGTTTCGATGATGAGGCACTTATATATTAAGCTTGACCTGATTTTACATACAGTAATAGGGTCTCGATGAAGGAATTCTTCGGCCACGATTATACATAAAACACAAGTCAATATAAATATTGCTTATAAATCTTTACTAAAAATATAATATTATAAATCTTTATTAAAGTTACTCTGTTGTCTGTCTGTATGCATTTGGTGACTAATTCAAATTTTCAAATTCAAATTCAAAATATCTTTATTCAAATAGGCATTTACACGCACTTTTGAATCGTCAATTATAACATTATAAAAATGTCAGTAGTCAGTCCGTCCTTAAGCTACCACCAGCTTGGAATGCTGTTCTGTTGAGAAGAGCTGGCCAGAAACTCAACAGTTGCTCTTTTTAAAATATGTGAACAATGTTTGATGTACAGATTAGAATATCCTGCAAATGAGTCAACAACCAAAGCTTCACAACCCAACCTTTTACTTGATCGAAATACGATCAACTAAGAATTCTTGTATGCTATAATAAGCTTTATTTAACAGTATACTTTTAATATTAGATTTAAAAGCAAGATTTAATAGATAGATAGGAAAAGCAAGATTTAATAGATAGATAGATTTAATAGATAGATTTAAAAGCAAGTAAAGGAAATAAAAGGTTTTTTCAATATTTATTCTAATATTGCTTGAAATATACTCCAATAGACTGGATGCCATTGATTTTGCACTTAACAAGGTTTAATCTTTGGGCGGATCGGCAATAATAATAATAATGATAATAATAATAATAATAACATAATTATAATGACCAAAAGACTTACGGTTACTGATAGCCACACAGACAAAGCTGGGGGCAAAATCTAGTAATAAATAATTTATAAATATGATGAGTCTACAACCGTAATTGGGATGTTTTGCTGTACAAAACTTATATTTCTATTAAAAAAAAATAGTAATAACATATGTTATAAATTTTTTTTTATGTTTGAAATGCATTTATTTAATCAAGTCTCTTATTGCGTCTTTAAAAAAAACCTTTGGAAAAGTTGTATTGAGACTTTGCCTTTTGTTGACGCCTTTTGTTGACCAGTAAATTAAAAAAAATCATCCAAACATAAAATAAAAAAATATATATTTCCAACTACTAAAATTTACTCTAATAGATAAAGAATTTTAATAACTCCCAACTTGATTGCCTCTTTTACAAAGCGTTGGCTTTGTGGACATAAGGGAGTTGACACTTAATAGCCACCTTTGACTTGGTAAGAATTCGATTTACATACATTACACGGTATCCCTTTTGACCTTTTTACTTTCGACATTATAATACCTGTCTATTTAGATTTACTCCTTTTAAGTAAAAAATAAAGTTGATATCTATAATCATAAGGACTAAAATTCTACGAAAACTTCAATAACTAAATAAACATTTTCACTTCTGTACCAATATATGTCTACAAATAAATCACTTTCACAAATGAATCATGCAAAACAATTACAAATTGTTCAACTTGTCGATATCATGTGGATTTATAGGATTAGGCAATATTTGCTAACCTTCGTAGTATCTATAAGTTATCGGTCTAGTGGGCACAGGGTCGCCGACAATACCTTTTGATGTATGTGGTCCCAAATCAAGAAAATTTCTGCCTAGATGATTATCGGTTCCCTATCTAAAATATAATCTCGCTCATTCGCTCGCATAATCTCGGTATGTGTCAGCATATTGAGCGAAGCGAGGTGCAAACAGCACCGAAGTTGTATTTACAAAACATCGACATATTCTGATCTCAACTATTTTTCAAGATGAGACACATTATTACATTTTATGTTTTTGTTTTTTTGAATTTTTTTTAAACCACCACCAGGCTTATCTAAAAGCGTGCAAAATTTGGAAATTTTGAGATATACCCTTTTTGATTGATGCTTGCACAAAGGTTGCTGAAAAGGTTCTCAAAGAAAGCTTTGCTCGCTCCGCTCGCTTCGCTCAATTAATATTTAACACGTGTAATATTGTAACGGAATATTAAATATAGATTACATTTAAAACTTACTAAAACATTATAAAGTGTCTTCTTTACTGACTACTACTAGCCACGGAACCCATCCCCACCAGATATATCGTTATATTTCCACCGCTGCAATGTTAACAGCAAGACCACGGTTGAGTTGCGGCAAGCAACAAGCTTCATAAAACTTCTAATTCTCATTCTAATTTTAGAGAAATCATTTAGGTTTAAGACAGATATATATAAGTGATATAACTATAATAACCTCGGTGTCAGTATCCACTTTAATATCGGGAGATGGTAATAAAGAATTAAAGATTTGTGCGATAATTTATTTCATAGAATTTTATAGTTTATTTATTACGAAAGAATCTACTTCGCTTTGGTTTTTTGTTATAACTTCATCAAAAACTGAATCATGAGTTACAATATAAAATTTAAAAAAATCCAGACTATTACATTTCTATTATTACATTGCATAAATGCAATTATAACTTACTAGTAAATATAAAACGTTGGTTACATCGCAGATTCCTTTAATAGAGTAAATATATTATTTCATCCAATAGCTAAAGAACTGTATTCACACAATACATCTGCAGTTAGAAATGTTACAATAATATAAAAACTTCATAACTCATGCTAGACTAAAAGTTATCTGTATCGATGATAGATGGATATGGTATTTTATATTTAAACAAAAGATAAAACAATATATATAAATATAAAATGTACATCGCGATATATTGAACAACGAACGAACGAACGAATTTTAAGATAAAAGATGTTATGACCCACTGATAATAAAATGAAAACAATGCTTATGTACCTTTTTATTGTTATTATTTCTTTAAAAAATATATATAACTATGTTATGGATAATCTTCCTTGTTCTCGTTTTGACTTTATCTTTTCAGCGAAGAAATAAATTTGGAAAGGAAATACGTGACTTGAAATTAAATTGTCGCTGACAATTTTCTATTATAATTGTGTTATATTTAATTTTATTATCATATTAAAATATTCAGAAATAAACGAGACGTCTTGTTAATTTTGTATTTAAACTATTACACTTATAAATTAAATTAAACTAATCCTACTATTTCACCAATCATTATCGAAAATAAATATCTACTTCTAAGATGCGGTCTTCAATTATTTAACTTTATTTTTTTAAAATTGTTTTTTGACACGAAAGCTATACAATAAATTTTATTTGACATCTTCAAGTAGTTATGAACGTGACAGATGCCTGCCACAAAACAATACTGCAAAACTGTAAAAACACGTTGGCTTACATATTTAGACTCCTCGAAGTATTATTATCAATAAATTTTATATAAATGATTAGTAATTCTACATTTCTTTTATATTATAAGAGATGTAGTCTGATAGTAAATAGTACTGAACACATTTATAACTAACAATATGAAAAGTTATATATTTCTCACTCTGGAAGAGAGACAGGAAGAGATCCCATTCTTCTTCTCACTAATTTGATCGTATTTAATTCGTAAATCCACTCATGTGTAAAGTAACAGGTAAGGATTCGTGGGAGTAAACATTAATTTTGTATAAGCTTCACTGAGTCGTGTTTGAATAAAATAATAATTCTTTGAAATCTTTCTAAAGAAATTGTAAATAAAAATATTGTTGTTTCATTAATTCAATTATTAATAAAACAAAGAATAAACAAGTTTTAAAATTCTTGACTTGGAAATATTGCTTAAATTAAGAAATTTTACTCCATTATCATCGAACTTGCAAAGTTTAATCGCTACTGAATAAAAAACTTTTCTCTCTTCGAGAAAGAAAAATTTATTATTCATTATAAAAAGTGTGACATCTATTTTTTAGTATTCGGAAATATTTTCTTTACTCTTAATTAAAAATATATCTGATAATGAATGAATAAAATATTAATACTATTAATACTATTAATACTAATTCATAAAATATTAATACTATTTGTTTATAACTTTAAGTCGTTGAATACCTAAGCAGAGAGTTATAATTATACTTATCTGTCGACGAATGTCTTTGAAAACACAATAATCGTAAACGTAACGTTACGTAAAGATCTTAATAAAGGTAGGTAAAATTAGTTTAGGATAATTATTTCACCAATATTTATTGGCCCATGTCTAATTTTATTTATTTCTGTTATGTGTTACTCGTTTTCTTGAAACTGTTTCCCACACACTTATTTCTCAGCATTGAATGGAATTGAAATAAAATAAAAATGCTATGTTTTATGACTCAATTGAAAATATATGCCGATGTGAGTGAACTTGATGACGTGTCATCATTATCATGAAATCATCATATGATACTAATATCAATGAATACTGTTATTTAATGTTAAAAGGTAAATCTATGAGCATATGTTTAAGTTCTAATGTTTTTTAAATTTTAAAACATTCAAAACAAATAATTTGAGACTTAGTAGAATATGTAGAACATGTGCTAAATAAATATAATTGTTATATTTAAAGTTTTGTTTGCAATATATATATATATTGGAAACAAAAAAATATGTAAAATTTATATTTTAAAATAAAAGTTTGATTCGTTTTCATACAACAATATATGGCAAAGATAACTTGCACGAATGTGCAATCTACGAGTTTCCAAGCGCTGCAAGGTACATAACATAACCTACAGTAGTTCAGAAACAAATGTTACCAAGTATACCGATACTGGAACTGACGCTTACATATTGTTTGAATATCAACAAGGGTTGTAGATTAATGACTTGGCTTCGGTTGCAGATTTTGAAACAACTGAAGTGAAATCCAAGAACGGTACCTACCTTTGCTAAATGGTTTAAGAGAGACTTATAACATCTACAGGTATAATTATATTAATTAAAAATAAATGTATTTAATTGGAATAATGGGTCTGCATTTGTTCTCATGGGTATTTAAAGATAGATATAAGTTCTTTCTTTCTACATTTATATTCTAATATTATTTTATTTATTTAGTTATTTTTTTCCACTTTGATAGAAGGGTCTATTTTGACAACATGCTTATCGAAATAAGTTCCACTGTTATCCATCTTTTATTATCCAACTTTTAGTTTAAGCTATAGTTCCAAGTTAGTCTGAGAAGAACCACACAACAAACTCAGACGGGTATCTTTTATTATGATCGCTGTATCATAAAATGTCATTAAAAAAAATATTGAGAACAACTAGTCAATACGATGTGAAGTCCCAATTTGTCAAACTCGGCCTATTAAACAACCAGTAACCGGAAGCAGCACCCGTTTACGGGTATAACGCAATGGCACATGTATGTTGTGTAAACAATCTTGTATATGAAATAAATAAATAAAAAAATAAATAAGTTATCCTTTGTATCAATTATATTATGTGACGTGGTGAGTTCAAACAAGAATATATACATACTTGTAGTCTTTAAAGCTTATCTTCAGTTCAAAAACTTGAATATTTTGAACAAACCAACTTATCTTTGCTTTACAAATACCAGTGTTTTCTTAAACAAGATAAGGCTTGTTACACATTTTCTCTATATGTAGGTATTTTTGTTCCCAAAACATGCAGTGTGAATTTGTATTACAAACAATAATTCCAAGTCGGATTCAATATAACAATAACTTCTCATTAAACTTAAAAAATAATTTCCTACAATTAAATGATGAAAGTAAAATTATGAAATAACTAAATGGGAAAAATTATGTTTTAAAATAATACATCAAATTAAGACTAACAATTTTGGAGGTCGTATATAATTTCATATTAAAACAAGGTTGCTTCAAAAATATTTATTAGCTAACTGTTTATTTCAATAATTAAAATTCGGATAGGTGAATATTTGTCTAAAAAGGCCGACCCATTTCTATTCAAATATTTTAATTAAACACTCTTGCACGAAGCACAGAATGTGTAAGGGCTCCGTCCAACTGGTAATGCGTTTTCAAAAGCGACTGGTTCGTATCGTATGCATCGGAAGCATCAAGAATGTCTTTATTTTTTGTGCTTTGAGGTTTATCATCAATAAGAACGGAACTAATGGAGCTCAGCGCAGCAAAACTCTTACTGGTCCATGGTTCCAAAGATTCACCGTGCGGAAGTCGGGTCTATCGCGTTGTAAGAAAAGAATTACCAGCATCTGGAACTTGCAAGATGTAGG
Organism: Mechanitis mazaeus; assembly: GCA_959347395.1. Taxonomy (NCBI): domain Eukaryota; kingdom Metazoa; phylum Arthropoda; class Insecta; order Lepidoptera; family Nymphalidae; genus Mechanitis; species Mechanitis mazaeus. The sequence continues at coordinate 15,910,872 of OY365743.1, forward strand.
CCAAAGGGACCCCTTTATAACACTTGCTCACTTTCACGGTTTACTCTTTTCTCTCTACTTTACGAAATTTGAATGAACCTACCAATGTCGCCTTTGAATTGATGAAAGTTCTAGAGAAGCCAAGATCTTTAAGTAGGTCATAGAGATTCCACTGTTATAACTCTCACTCCAACTTCTACTATTTAAAAATTAACTACATCCAATTCCTCGTCAGTTCATTTGTCAGTTCGCAATACTTGTTCATTTTAAATGATCATCATCATCATCATCATCATCATCATTTTACTGTCTAGAATATATAAGACCTGTAACGTAAAGTTTTTTTAAAACAAAGGATTGATGCCTTTATATTTAAATTAAAATAAATGAAAAACGGACTTATAGTTTCTAGTTAGTGAAGAGGATTAATTTACTTTGCATTTTTAATTGACTATTAAAGTCCTTGTCAAATTGTTATAAGGTCATTCTAATGTCTAAATACAAACGAAATTTTATTTTGTAGTTACTGTATGTAAAAAGCTTTTGTTTATGCTAGGAACTATTTTCAGGGGTTTTGTAATTTAGTCTAGAATTGTTATTTTTTGAAAACCATTAAAGACTTTTAAGATATTAAAATGATGAAATTACATGTACCTGACTATATAAAAAATATAAAAAAAATATAAAAGTAATAGTTTATTTATTTATGTGCTGATCGTACACAAAAACAAGTGCAAAAAAAGTGTAGTAAAGTAGGTAATTATTAATTAAAAATAAAAATACTGCATCATTTCATTAACAAGTATAGTACTTTAACAACTAATTACATTAACAACTTTAATACTTTTTACATATTTATTGTATCCTGTTGTTTGTAAAGGAACTGTAAACTTCTCTTATTAGTTCCAACACCAATATAAAGATTATCAAAATTCATGAGTTCACTACAACAGAAGCAAGATAACTATGTATGAGTTTAACATAGTTTCCACCCTTGAGTATAAAAATTTGAGCAACTTATTCTGGGACAAAATAAAAGTTTGTTTTTAACTATTATTTTCTTTGCATTTTATATTTATGTTGGCCTATGACAGTATCGGTATAATGGTTACAGTATTATTAATTAATTCTGTTTGAACTTTGCTTAAACTTCGACCGAGGGTTTCAGAACACCATTAAGGATAATAAAATCTTAATACTTTTTGTCTACAACTTGAATATATGACTACAAAAACTTTTAGGGCTTCTGTACAACTTAAGTATTTACCATATAATTTTTCTTCGTAAATTCGTCAATAGTAAGGAAAATGGGCACAATAAGTTTTCTCGATTACCATTTTTTGTCTTTTTAGGCTTTTTTTTTGGCTATAAACTTGACTGTTATAATGTAAGCACTCAATGAAATTTCCATTCCAAAAATCTAAAAAGGGATCCTGTGTAATATATGTAAATCAATTTTTGAAGGTTAACAATTTTTACAAAGTACTTTAACTTTTTATTTATTTATTTTTTTTTTCGTATGTCAACTATTTTTAAATATACTACTATTACATATAATTTATGTCTTTACTAGTACTATTCAATATAATATATATCTTAGTTTTGTGTGAGATGAAACTATAGAAGTTGTGAGGACAAAAAAATAAAGAAAAATAAAACTGCGTTGAATGACTCATGAGCAAAACTTACTATGTCTGAAGGGTGTATTGTGGTACAAGACTGGAGAAGAAATAGTTATAATGTAACAAGAAATACATTTTTTGTACAGAGATATTTGTATGTATATGTCATATAATACTTTTAATTAATAAAATTCAATAAAAGATAGCATATCTTCAGGTCCATTTCAGACGTCTTTTCACTTGTTGTGGTTTCTTGCTCTATCTCACTATTATTTTCGCATGCATTGCGATGGTCAACATGCTCTTACAATTTAACCATGGGATTTCTGGAATATTACAATTTCTTATCCAATCGAAACGTTATATTTTTTTATGATTGTATAATTTGATATTTTGTATAGTTATCGATATATAGTGATATTTTTTCAAAATTGTAAATTTCTATATTTATTGGTACTAATATTAAAATTGTTATAGTACAAAAAAAATATATAACAGTACATTCCTTAAAGCTGGTATGTTGTCAAGCTCATTACTACTAAACTTTTCGACGTATACTGTTTTAGTTATAATAACTTAGCAAACATATCAGGCATTCTGGTAAAAGAAGATTCTTACATTTCTTTTACAACCTGTAAATAGAATTTTGAACGTTTTATGCTTAGTATAAAACCTTCAATGTAAAATTAAATTACAACCTTAAATTTATAAATATTTTTATAAGCTTTAAAAATTGATATTTATAAATCTGTATATATCTTTATTATATATATATATATATATATATATATATATATATATATATATATATATATATATATATATATATATATATATAAAGTTATATATATATATAAAGATATATACAGATTTATAAATATCAATTTTTAAAGCTTATAAAAATATTTATAAATTTAAGGTTGTAATTTAATTTTACATTGAAGGTTTTATACTAAGCATAAAAATATATTTGCAAAAGTGGGTTTTTTTACTCTATTAGCTTATATGTCGCTTCTATCTATCTACCTTCAACTGATTACCGGAGAAAGTATTCTATGTTTCACGGCCACCTCGAAGACTAAATATTGCAAATGATTTTAATACGAGTAACGAGACATGAAATTTAAGGAATAAGGGAATGACATAAAAGTCTAGATTTAAAATGAATTTTTTTTTTTTAATATTTGGAAACATTTTTTTTTTTTTGGTATAATTATTACGTCAATTTAAAACTAATGTAAATTAAATAGTCTGTAAAATACATTTAATTTCTATATGCATACCTTTGATGACTGAGAGAGTTATCATGATGAGTGAGTTCAAAATATATTGGACGGCAAGATACTATAAGCTTTAAAAGATATATTATGCAATAATTAATAGTCAAATTATTAACAAAACTTAATTCTATAGAAGCTACGTAATTCTGTACATAGTTTATTTGCTCACATTCTTGTTCATTCATGATTTTGTTGTATATTTGAATGAAATTAATTAAATATTTAAACTATCTTGAGAATTCTATTATTTATAATAACCAGAAAAGCAATTGAATTAGGAAATAAATAGGTAATTTCTTCTTACTAATAATTAATATATTCTTTTGTAATGCCATATGTAAACATCCTGTCCTAGAAAAGTACAATATATATTTAAAATAAAAAAACTGATAAGTTTTAAAAATACATACATATTTCCCTGTATCTCAATATTCAGTGACCAAATTAAAGCTTATATACAGAATCCTAAAGCTACCGCTTAGCTCAGAATTGATATCGCTTGCAGCTTCCAATACATGTTATGTAGTTCTGCTGATACAGAGAGTTTAATTAAATTTATGATTGGAACTAAGAAAGACCGATGAGCATTTATTTCTATGGAATAAAATGGAAAAATAATTCGATTTTAATGTTATAAATGAATTTTAGTAGTCGATATTTTTTGTGTAATTATATAGAAAGTACTTTGAAGATTATTCCTTTGTTTAAAATTATATTTGTATAAAATTATGTTTTTTTCCGTTTTTACAAAAGACAAATTGATAGTATTATAATTAAATAGTGTGTATTTAAGTGCTACGTAGAATACTTTGATGTCGAAATTAAATTAGACTTTTTATTGGTGGGCCCAAAATCATCTATTTATACAAAAAAACGATAGTTTAATGTTTTATTATAAAAAAATACTTTACTTTTAATATTTTTCTTTCATCCCACAAAGTGTAACATTTATTATATTAAAGTGTTATTTATTTAGTGTTCTTTCAGTTTTCTATAGATTCTCTTAAAATAATTACATTAAACTATTAGTATTATTAACTCATAACATAACATTAGTTAGCTATAAAAATATTAAAATAAACATTAAAACCACGTCAATAAATAAATCTCCAATTAATAAAATGGGAAGCAACGAGTTATCGCTAGTATATTTTACTCTAAAACAAAAGCGATTCATCTGGAAGTTTGGTATACGATAAAATATCATGTTTGTTTTTGTAATAATGTTCAATTAAAATTGTAGCGTCCATATTTGCATTTACTTTAACATACAATATTTTTTCAATTCATCCATCGTTTAAAGAATTTACAATTTCAATAAAACTATTTATTTATATATCTTATTTTACACGTAATTTTTTCCTTTTTTATAAATTTAAATTTGACGTTTCAAGTGCTGATGATGATGATGATAACGGATGATGGTAAAATCATCTTCGTCTTACAGCGAACACGTTTGCTGCAATGACTCGAAACATCAGATTTAAATTTAAAAAAAATGTAAAAATAAAAGCGAGTTATATCTGTAAAATAGTTTTATTCAAATGTGTCGTGTCAATTTTAGAAAACATTAATTTTGTAATTAATCTTTTTTATGATATACGATGCCTAATGAGAAGACAGTAAGTGAACCTGAGTGAACCCGTGTAATGTCGCCCCCATAGACATTTATAACAACATGGGAAGGAAGGAAGAGACTAGGTACGATGTGAAAAAGAAAGGATTTTTGGCATCAAGTTTCCTCTTTTAAGTGCTCGATAAATATAATTTATTGCACACTCAGCAAAATATATAAATAAAAAGAAATGAAGTTGTACAATATTATATATTATATTAATGACGTTTTAAGTTTTATTATATTAACATGATAATATTTACGAATAACAATAAGTAAACATATAACATTAATGAAATATACTATAATATACGTATAACCGATGTAGGTAATGTGTACCATAAAAAATAAAATAAATAATGATAACTAAAAAAGACAATTAAATGTAAAATTACATTAAGAAAGTGTGATCTATATGATAAGAGAGTAATTTTTAAATTTAAAAGTAATCGAGCGGTTGTGCATAAAAATAACACCAACTTTAATTAAACCTCAAATTTATATTTTAAACAAAAATAACCAAAGTAAAAATAATTAAAATACTAGTTAAAGCAACTAAGTTCAAAGATACAAAAGATATGAATACCTGCAGATGAACATTGGCAAGAAACATCCGAGCTTTGAACATAGCTATTACAAAGTAAGTAACACTACATAGCAAGCAGTTCCAACACAGCAATGATACCAGATATATAAGTACTGGAATGGAAGATACATTGTTAGTATGAGAAAAAGCTTTCAAAACCACCATATCGAAGGCAATGTATTATTAAATTACAACCTTTTCTTTATCATGATCACATTTTTGCGTTAAAAGGTATGTCATATCTAGATATATTTATGTGTATCTGTGAGGTGCAGTTTGTTTATGCATATGTACATTGTATAACTTAAGCTTATCTTGCGTTCAAATAGTTGGAAACATACAGCAAGCTAGATATTTGAATCTATGGGCGTATCCAGCTTTGCTTCAGGTAGAACATATCAAGAATACAAAATTTGTACATATTTATTTGCTATACTTTATTGTAGCAATTTCTTAGACAACAAAAAGTTTTAAATTATGACATCTATGAGTCATTGTAATAATCATAATAATAAAAATAATGTGAAATAAAAAAAAAACGGAAAATAAAACATAGAAGTTGCATTTTTCTATAATTTATCAGTGTTACTTTTTATAATTACCTTAGAGATCTTAGAAATCCTTTTTATAATTACTTTACAAATTCTGTCGACAATTTCTGTCGTTTTTAAAACAACATATGTCAAAAAGATGGCATCGAGTTTTTATGACGAGCTAGTAACGATATCGATGTTAATATATTCTATTTGCGAATAAATAAATGAGTCAGTATAATAACATTTTACAAATTTTTAATTTTTTACATAGTTTTTTTACTGGTTATTTTAGTTGGCGTTGTCTTATTCTTTTTTACATGATCTTTCTATTTAAACTATAATAATAATAAATCTCATAAGTCTATTTGTTTAAATGTGTTAATCTTTGAAATAGATTTGAAAAATTATCTCTAATTATGAAAGGCAGATTCCGCGTTTCATCCGCGCATGGAACTGCGAGTCATAGTAAGTATTAAACCTGAAACATTAAGATTTCATGTTATTTTAGGCACCTAAGATACTAATAGTATATAATGTCATAATTTAATATTATATTTATTAAACTGAATTTTGTAAGCAAATTTCAATTTATGTAACACATTTATCATATATTACGGTATACACAAAATTAGCCTTATATTTCCATCCTAAATTCGGATATTAAAATAAAGCGGCACTTAAGTATTATATTCATGTTATTAAATTATTATCAAAAATATACTTACTAACAGCTATAAATTGTTTTAACAGTACGAGAAATAGCAAAATTAATATGCAAAAGTGTTTGATAATCAAAACTATTTATTATATTCATTTTATTGATAAACTCAAAAGAAACAAAAATACGTAAATACCCCTTATTTCTTTTATGAAGATTTCGTCTAAATTTAAAATGCCGTGTCGCTTAAAAATAATCTCGTATGGATTTTTTTTTCTTCTAGAACATTAAATATTAATAATAAAAAAATATTACTCGTTATATTTGATAATGAAGTAGTCAAAAATATGTATCTATATGTTAGATGTAATTAAAATATAATAATTTTATTGCATTTAACTTAAAATTATTTTAATATATTGAAAAGTCTTCCTTTGCTAACTGTCGTATTAGATAAGATTACTGATCTTGAGAAGGGTAAGATTAAATGAGAATATTAAATAGAAAGCGGTCAAATAACTCTAATATAATTGCTATTAAATTATAGTGAATTAGTGAGATGAATTCAAACTCTACTATGTTATGGTAACTTTTCCTATATCCTTAAAGACTAGTGCCCAGGTTGGAAAACTGTAACACAGGGTATCTACAAGTAGTACGTAGTAGTAAGGCACATTGTACTTCTAAATTATATTACAATATGATAGTCGAAAAGTATTTTATCTTAATAATAATTCAATGATGGATAAATACAAAATATAACACTTTGGACTGAAATTGAATTTATCGAATTTTATTTCACTTGCTAATAATATTTTCAATTATTCAACATGTAAAACAGTTTTACTTTTTTTTTTAATTAAGAGTCACGGTCATGTTTTTTGTGGTTACCTTTAACCATACACAATCATGAATTTGTGTTTCTTTGCCACTTATTAAAAGGTATTTTTATAGTTTCTGTCGATAATAAGCTCCAAAACCTACAACGTACCAACATTAAAAAATACCCCAATTGTTTATTTGAAATATTTATAATTCAAAACGGAGATAACAGTTTAAATGTGATTTCAAATACAAAGAAAACGAAAACAATTCCTAAATACAATCGCAACTTTAAAATTTTATCAAATTGAAATTTTACAACTTGAAATGAAAATACAAACAAACTTCTGAGGACAGAATAGTAAATTCCACATTTAATACAAGTTTGACCATTTATGCCGTAAACTGGGATTTTGGGTTTCTTTATTGTTTACAAAGTATTCTAAACACAATGTATTACCAAAAACTTGCCCCGTAGAACCCACTACATTATTTCTATTATTATTTACATTAGGATAAAGGCACATAAAAGGACTCATCACCGTACAATATCTTTTATAATAAAGACAATAATTAGGCAATTTTTAAAATGTATTCTAAACTCCATAATAATTTTATTATTGTTCTAACTTTTACTTCCTATTTTAATAATTGATTATATAATAAAACCTTTATAAGATGTAATATCTAAGTTTTTACACCAATACCAACCAAAAAATTCAATAATTTCGGGTGGATCGACTCCATTTAGTGGGTGGTGCTAGCCACTCTCACGTAGAAGATTTGTGTAACGTAGTTATTATAGTTATATTTTATACATTTATTTATATATTTATTTAACCATAAAACTTAAATCTAACATTACATTTACAACCAATTCGTTAAATAAGTTGACATAAAACAGTAAATCTAAAAATTACAGAAATGACATTACAAATAATTACACAAAAACTATTACAATAATATTAAATAATTATTCCACGTTTAATCATAAGTCTAAAAATATAATAATAAAAAAATTCCATACAATAAAATTCAACACAAATTCAATAATTTACAAATAATTATTTACATCGAATGAGAGCATCAGATGGGCAACATCCTTCCTACTTCTTCTTGCTCTTTCTATTACTCCTCGTTCCTCATGAGTTGACACGCATTAAAACATTTAAATATTTCCAGCACCACTGACGGTCTAATACACAATCCAGCATACAAACAAAACCGCATTAAGAAATCAATCAGATGTAATCTTTTTACATGTACAAATTGTTGGAAAAATCATATTTAGATCCAATCTTTACTTCTTATAATATTTATTTATATTTTTGTTCTATCATATAACATGTACTAACATCATATAATATATAACTATCTTCTTTCAGACGATGAACATTATTTTGATTATTATAACAGGTTTTATAAAAGAGATGAGAATATTTCTCCCTATTTCTCAAGGTAATGCCTGTATTTGCATTTCATTAGATACGTTTACTACTATTTGTCATCAGTACGACATAAAATGAATGTCATGAAATGAATTATTGCTTCTTATTATTTAAGCAGAAGGAAAACATCATTAGAAGTTGCAATTTATTATACTTTAAGGAATATAATAAACTTTATTTCAGAAAATGTTATTATTTAACCAAAGTGAAGAAAACAGAGTATTCGGAAATATACTAAATAACCAAACAGATGTAGAATTTACAAATGTACATATATTTACAATATTTAAACTAAATTGTATTATCTGCAAATTCATATTAATATCAATTAAATTTCTGGCTATTTGCTTGCCTAAAGCATTTTATCCATACATTGACATTTGGAAATGGCATTCTGATACAGAATTGATTTTTTAAGAAATTCTTTAAAGGAATTGTTGAAGAACGGTGATAGTTGTTGGTCCTTATATTGAAAGCTGACAATTCCAGCGTCAAAATTGTGAGTTAATAATTTAAGACTTTTCAAAAGAATATAGAATAAAATGCCCTATATATGTAAATAGTTAAATCAATATGAAATAAAATTCAATATAACACTTCGAAACTACATCGAATACGGTATAAATTTGAAAAATAACAAAATATAAATAAATGATAAATATAGTTTGAATTTATTAAATTAAAAAATATATATATAAATATATTACCATAATTTTTATTACTATATTTTTTTTTATTGCTTAATATTAAATATAATGCACGTCTTAAATATAATGCAGGAAGTCTTAATATTACAAAGACATTCTCTGCAAGCCAACCTTACGATATACAAAAGAGAACGTTGGTAGGCGAGCAAAATTAGAAAAAAATAGTAAGAATTCTAGAAGCAAATAAAACTAAATATATTTTTAAATATACACTTATTTATTTATTTATTTTTAGTATTACGTAACATATAATATGATAATGATTTTATTACTCAATAAAATATTTGTAACATAAACAAATAAAGTGACGGACAAATATAATATGTATTCGTGTACATAAAAAACATTTACTTGATGCTCGGGCGTTGGATCTTTTTTTATATTTTCATTAAACTAGTGCCGCAGTCTGACAGCAGTCAAAGCAAATGTGTTAGACAAAAAAACCAGTATGATGACAAATAAACCAGAATTGCATGTAGCAGTAAATCGAAATAATCTGTCATGTACATACGATAAGAAAGATAAACTGCATTTAAATAAGCTGGAGAGGACGGAATAAACAAAATAGGGTGCAGTAGACATAGAATGCGAAGATTTTTCTATTTACGAATGAACGAGTGAATGAAAATTCTTAGAGACTAATAAGTTATATCGATCGATGACATGATCATACTTCTGGAGTCCCAAAATGAAACAGAGGAATTTATGGACGAGACGGTCTCATTTTTTTATATAAGAAACGAGTAAGAGAAGCAAAACCGACCTTTTTGTGGTGCACTTTTTTTACTAATTACATATAAATATTTTGACTCTTTTTAGATTAACACTCAAGGAGGCAATATTAAAGTTTAAGTACACAAAGAACTTATAATGTAGCAAACAAAAGAAAGTACACTCTTCTATAATATTAACATAATAGTACTCTTTTCCCAAAACAAAAGCGATTTGGGACAAAGTTAGAATTTCATTTAGAAGTTACTGAGGTAGAATATTATGTTTTCTATTCCACAACATAAAATGATATTTAATTTTTTTTCTTGATACTACTTTTATTTTAAATGTTTTTCTTATATATCTTCATCTAAATTTGTTCATTGTACTTGTAAATTTGTATAAAAGTTAAACAATGTGTTCAAATTTTCTCATAATGTGTTCTATTTTCTATTTAGTCTGACTATTAATTAGGATAGTACCTTTATATAATTTATAGATATTGCATATGTACGTCGATAGTCATCCAGAAGTTGTCGTCTTTCTAGTCTTGTCTAGAAATGTTATTGGCCGTTAAGATGCCAAGAATACGGAAAACATATTGTTCAACAAAAAATTAATATTTTCTAATTCATTTTCGAGAAAGGTTAATTTTTAAAATAAACAATATAATTAATAGTTTGATGTACTTATTACTTTATTATATACTTATAGATATTTAATTTAACAAGTTTTATATACTAACTAAATAGAAGATGATAAGCATCCGTTTCAAAAGATGTAGGTACATTTTAAGCTTATAAACTCAATTACTTCACAACATCTTAAATTGTATACGGATAGGATGCATGGATACAAAAGGAATGTATGAATGGTAAGTGCATGCTACATACGTTGAGATTGGTAAGAATAGATAAAGTAAATATACTGGGTAAATTAGATATTCAGATCTATTCAGTTTTAGAATAAATAGTGAAAAACTTTGGTTAGTATGTTTGAAAGTAATCTAACAGATACTGCCTCTGTCCGATAAAGGCGATATAGATTTTACAATACTTAAAAAACTGTTTACGGATTAAAACTCGCGTATAATTTGGTTACATTTTAATTTTAACCCAACGTTTCGACTGCTTTGCAGCAATCATGTTCACGGATAGACGAGATGTAAATGTCTCTTACATCTTAGTTACCATTGTTACTTGTTCATTTTTTTTATCTCCAAGGATCTTGATTAAGTGACAGAAATTGACATGAAAAGGTCAGATCGGAATTAAATTTAATTACAAAACTGTCATCCAATACCTATTGGATGACAGTTTCTTTTCCTTCTTTTCTATATTTAATTTCTTGTTACCTTTTTTAGGAGTTTATAATATTCAATATTTTAATTACAATGAAATAATAAATAATGTAAATTATATGTTTTTGGGTATTTTTATTTTTATTATTTAAGTTTTCAAAAAAGAACAATATTGTTCTGGATATATAATCTTAATAGAACGGAGCGTTACAACCATTCCTTTTTTATTGGGAGAACATCATCTAATTAATAATTTTCAATATTTTAAAGTAAATAAAATAAAACTTATATGTATTTGTTTTAGTATAATTATCTCTTAATTCAGATTATTAAACATAAACACTTATTTCTATATTTATGCTTAAAAGATTTTCATCACTTTTAAATTGTTGATTATTAAAAATCAATATATTCTTCTAAAATAAATATCCAATATTAAAGTAGGAATAAACAAAGAAACGGTAAGAAAAAGATATCGATTCGATACAACTTAATAAAAATTGGAAAGAATCAGCTTATTATACCAGCAGGTAGCTGTTATACTTGTGTAAGAAGTACAATATGCTGTTTGGAAATATAAATGCTACGAGCATGTAGAGTAACTAGAAATGACGATTTCTTTAAAGCTGGTTTCGTTTTTTCCTTCTGATTATAGTGTTACCTCTACTGGCTTTTAAAATCGTCTAGAGAATAGCTTAGTTGTAGAGGTGCAATGACTGCAATGAAATTCCCCCTTTCTCTTACCTCTGTCCCTCTGATTTAATTCTGTAATATGGAAATAAATCACTTAGGAAACTAATTTGTAATTTTAAAGTATAATACATTTAGTTCTAAAAGCTATTGAATTTAAACTATTAAATACAATTACCCAGCTGTACTCACGAAATTACTATCAGCATTACTACTAGTTTCGAACCTTTTCGGGGTTCTTATTAATGAGTTAAAGAGCATGGCGGAATCGTAACATAAAAAAAAAAAAATTAACTAATTGTGAAATTAATATTTTTTGTAAGCCGCATCTAGTAGGTATTGAATATATTTGTAAAATTGCAAAGTTCGCATAAATATAGATAGACTTTGAAACTAAAAGCTTATCTTGCGTTCAAAAACTTCATTTTGCTCAAGTATTTGTTTTCTATAAAATGAGAATGTTTAATTAAACATTTTTCTACAATATTGTATCCTTTTAATATAAAAATATTTATTTATTTATGGACATCTATAACAATAGCGTAAGCCGATTTTTATTTCAGTAATCATGGGACGATAGTTGCACTTTAAAAATTGGTTGTGTTCTAATTTTGATGAGCTTCAGCTGTAGATGTGCAGAAAGAAAGCCTTTAAACAAAAATTAAGTTCATTTTTTCATTTATTTACCCTTTATTGCTTCAATTTACAAAATGAGTACTTTAAAATGAAATGAAAACAGAACCTCTCCTAGGTTTTAAAATTCCCAAAATATCTGTTGAAAAAACCAAGTTTCGCTCTCGTCCAAAGTTATGTAAATGTACATTACATACATACATTATGTAAAAATCATGTTTGTTTAATAACATGAATATTATTCTATTGTAAAGGGGCAGATTTTACCATATTCCTTCTAAATAAAAAAATAAAAGTATTTGCATTTAATGTTACTAATAGACCATTCAGTATATCGGTTGGTCGTTTTAGAAATTAGTGCTAGAGACATACTGTAATATATATAAAAACTAAATTTTAAGTAATTGTTACTGGAAACTTTCAACAGCAACTTAGGTTTTTTTTTGCTAGAGAAAATAAAATAATCATCTTACACTATGATTCAAAGTCAATGTTTATTTATTCAAAATTTTAAAACGAAAAAAGAAATTTGGGGAAAGAAATAAATCTTATAATTTACTAATCGATAGAATAATGTCACAAATAATTTTATCTATGATCCAACCATTTTACAATAGACTAAATTTATTTATTTTTTTACGTAAAGAAAAATACAATATAATCATTTACTGTAAATTACTTTCTCACGTTACTGGTTCACGTTTCTAAGATCTTTTGTGAACAAAATTCAACTTAATTAATGATAAACATTATTTTACTTTTTATTCATCAACCATCAGAAAAATTATGAACATTTTGCAATAGTTTTATGAAAAAGGTACTCCAAAATATGCAAAGTTGTTTGCAAAACATACTATTCTCAGATAGAAACGAGTTGTGCGCTACACAATAGTGCTCGGTCCAACAGTTTCTCCCATTGGAACTAATTGCAATGTATGTTGTCACTTGGTCCGACATAAAAATATAACTTGCTATTTTCTTACAATAATTAAATAAAGCTATCATTAAAAGAGTTTTAAACTTTTCTATGAACATGTCACTCAAAATATGTTAATCTAAAAAAATATTCCGAAGTAAATGTTGAATTAAATTATTTTAATTTTATAATTAAGTGCAATACACAATAATGGATGTAAAATCATAGTACAATCTAATTTATTTATTTTTGGGTAAACAAAAGTATAATGCAATTTGGAATTGCATGTATAAGTAATTTTTTTAAAGATTTATACGGCATTTTTTTTAGTGATAACCCCTTATGAGCGTGTAAACGTCTTCGTTAACATGTGACGGAGCAAGTCTGTGGCTTCCCTTTTTCTCACGTATACAGCAGCAGCAGGCGGGCTACTCCTCTCTCATCTTCACCCACAGCGCTAGTCATATTTCAGTATACAGTATAGCTGTATTTAGTAAGATTAAAAAATAATGTTTCACTCTAATGTACATATTTAAGAACTGTAAAAGAATATTAAGAATATATATGATATTCAACAAAAGATTTTACTAATTAATAACTTGTCCTTACAATTTAAGTAATAACTTAAGCTTTTCTCAACTTCCACAATTTCAATATTAAATAATATAACTTATATCAGTTTAAGTTATCACAGTACACGTTTTGTTTATATTTTTTTATAACAAAAAATATAATTTACTGAAATTTGATGACAAATATTAGTTAAAAAAATACGAAAAAAATATATGAAAAAGATTTGTTTCTTGAATAATTTCAAACACCTAAAAATAGGCTTATTTCATTGATTAGTCTGTAATTGAAAGTGAACTCACCATCTAATCTTAGCTTTAATAAATAATAATAACCGATGTTCCCAATTACTGAAGCGAATATTCTCTTCGAGACAACCGTCTTTTAAAAGAAAAAATATAAGAAAAACATAAAAGGTCTTAATAACGCTTTTGTTAGAGTCTAGATATTACACTCTTGTAATAACAGTATTTTTAATTACTGTATCTTACTTATCTAAAAGTACATATTTAATTCTAAATTCAAAGAAACGAAATTTAAATAAATAATATATAATAAATAAAATATGACGCGACTACGTATTAGATTAAAATCTCCAAACGAAATATAAAATTAAAGATGGATAACTTTATATTTTCATATTAGTTTAGAAGTGTTATAAAACTCACTGTCATGAAATATTAGGAATTACTCGGCTTCAATAGTTTATTCTAATTAATAAGGGTAGAAAAGAAAAATATGTATTCTGTGATGTTATGTTATGTCCAATTAGTAAAAAGGGAAATCTTTTTTGGGTGAAAAATATACTATACTGGGGTAATCTTATCTATAATTAATTTTAAAATTAGTCTAGAAGTTAATGTGTTATCTGTGAACAAATAAACAAACAAAAACTTTTAAATAAGCAAAATTTTGTTAAAGTTAGATAAAACGTATAAATAAAGCTCATAAAGTAGTCCAGCCTTGAAACAACAATCCCTGGATCACATAAAGAATTGTCCCTTGTGGGAAACTACAACTAAACCAACAAGCCTTCTGAGTTTTGTTATATACCTTATACATAGCAATTACCTAAAATATGTAGTATATATACTGTGTCATTACTATTTTAATATATATGTAAAGATATCGTAAAGGAAAAATATGTGTCAAGTAATTGTTTTAAAATACATTAAATAAATAAAATGAATTTAAGATAATTATTTACATTTTTTCATTACATTATGACAAAAAAATGATATCATATTTTCATTAGACAGATATTTTTGCAAGTGATCTTGTTATTCTAAGGAATTTGGTGAATAAAATAACTTATGGCATTACTATTTTATTCTTTTTATAGATATCAGATTTATTTCAAACCTGGGACATTTCAGTATAGTGTAGACGTTTAAAAATCAAATAATTAATATAAAACATATTTTTTATATTAATAAATATACAAATTTAAATTGGATGTCGACACATACCATTGCGAAATGACACCAAAAGCAGTACAGAAAACACATAAAAACATACTCAAAAAGCGTCAGAGTGTTTGAGACCTGTATGCTCTGTACTCAGGTGGTTACACGCTGGAGACGAGCATTATCAAAATGTACCTCTAAGTTATAGGCTGAAGCGTATTTTTCAAACTAAAAACTTACAGTAGAGAATGATTGAGAATAAAATCTCTCAGTATGATTCGAACGGAATTCCTTCATCATAATGGATTTAGTAGCTACAATAATAGCATGTAATCATTTAAATGACTACATATTTCTTCGTCATAGGTCAAGGTAAATGTTTTCCATAAATACAAAATATGTATAAAATATAATTAAGCTTTTATATTATTAACTTTAAATAACAATAAATTATAAATATACTTACAAAACTTTTTGTTTAGAATTTATAAAATTATTATTTAGCTTATTGCTGTGTGATGGGTTAGTTATAATAGCTTGTCGCTTCCATCTTGTTCTGTGTAGCTCCCAGACTGCTAGAGTGGTGTGTATGACCTATTCAGAGCTTTTCACATGGAGCTAATGTATTCTTAGCAGTGTTTGTTCTTGTCTGGTCTTCTTAAAATCAGCCTTAGAGGTATTTGGCGTCTCAAGTTGTGAAAATTTCCGCTAGTGAGCACGAGGTGTACAGTTTGGCAGGTTTGCACGTAGACCTTGCATATATATTTTTCTGTATTTATGTTTTTTACTGTTTTGATGTTTGTTAGGAACTAGTTGAGTTTTACAGTTGTGAAGTTGAGTATTCATATTAATTCTATTTACTTTAAGAATGTATACTTATTGAATTTATTATTATAAAAAATATATATTGACATTGTATTTAAACGTGAACCAGAAACATGATCAGATGCTATACTTTAAGACTATTGCAAAATTAAAATATCTTTTTTTATTCTAGTATTATATTAGTAAAATTTCCTAATATATCAGTAAATTACGAATTTATTCATATATAATTACATTTTGTATTTGAGATGAAGAAATGACAACCAAGTTTTGTTATTTATTGTCTCAGAATAAATTTGCTCTTTTGTTTTGAAAGGCCCACTAATATTATAATTATTATTGATATAAATCATTTAATATAAAAATATTGATTATATCGGTAAAAGGTATAATGTAAATGTTGATACTTTTATTACACAAACCTCATTTTACCTATAAAATGACACACATACAAAATGTATTTACATGTACAATTTTTATTTCATATTTATTTTAAAATTAAACTATACTATTTGTTTTTATTAAATCAAAGTTTTATTTAAAAGTTTATTATGTCTAATGAATAATATAAAAGTATTTTTTCAAATGAGTAAGTCAGTGTTTTTAATTGTGATTTACTGTTTGTATTTTATATTTTTTTGTAAAATGTTCAATTACTATCTTACTTTGTAACTACAAATAGAATATCGTCTCCGAAATATAATGAACAAACGGAAAAGGGTAGAAAACTAATATTGAAGCATACAACATCATATATCTTTTCCTCAATTTTCCAATAATGCTTCGACCGCCCAGAGAACACTAATTTGACTAAAAGTCTTTTTATCTACTAGGAGACTGGTTGCCGCTTCAATTTTAACCTTTTTACAGCTTATTATCAATATACTTGATGAATTATGTAATATATTCCGAACTTTCCTTATCAATATTTTCTTGATTATGATGATTTTATTTTTCAAGTCTAAGCATACCTCTTTATAATATGTATTCATGTTCTCAACCAATTTGTAAAATGACCAGCACTCGAGTGTAATAGACGTGCTTTACAAATAGTGGCCGATTGCCAAAGAAGCTGTCTTATTTCTTTCCTTGACAGAAAATGCTCTCAGTTATTCTGGATTTTTAGATTATTTGTTTTACTGATATCATTAAAATAAATAGATTAAATTACATTATAAAACGAGGACTTCTCGCACGTTTTAGATTCGTACTAAATAAATTGAGAGGGATTTTGTTTTCAAAGCACGTTTGTGTAATGAGATCCTGACGTGGATTTTCCGGGTTATATATTTTACACCTGTAAGACATTTTTATATTGAACTGGTTTTCTGTAAATTAGCTTACAAGATAACTTAACATAGAGTGTGGCTGTACAAGGGCTGTATCTATCATGTTTGTATCTAAAAAAAGACAGGAAGTGGACAAAAATAAATAATGTTAATATTAACGTAAACATTGTTAAATAACACGAATAAAATTTATCCAATGAATATTATATTTTAACCACATTTCACCTTACAGAATATGTGTACAATAAAAATAGCTATTTCTAGAGAGCAATATATCATATGATTGAATGAATGTACTGTTGTACTCGTTGTATAGAGATTTCAATAGAGCTGTCTACACCGTGTGTCACATTTATCACAACACTATATGTATGTTAATACATATAGTGTTACATATGTATGTTTAATAAAGCTTCTCCAACACTTAATTAATATATATTTTATTCAATTGTATGCCTTATTACAACTGGAAAGAATTGAAGTTGGTTTTATGAAAGGAAAAAATATAATGTCTGTGAAATCAACATAAAAATGATTTTTTAAATTTATTTTGTTTATTAGATATTTTAATTAGCTTAATATAAATATATGAACGTTAAAATTATAATAAAATTAATATGAATATATATATTTTTTTATTCAACAAACAATTAATATGATTAATATTATATAAATTCCTGTTGAAATAAGTATAATAATGAAACAAAAACATGGTTACGTATTTCAAAAAGTATATTTGTCGCTTAATTAAAAAAATAACGAATAACACAAGGGTTAAACTCGGCTAAAATGGAAGTATTATTTTCAAAAGAATCGTGTATTTTCGAGGAAAAACGGTAGAACACATATTTCAAGGCATTGTGTAAGATCATAAAATGGAAGAGTCGGGATGAAGTAAATCATAAGTTTTGTAATAAATGTTATTTTAATAATAAATATTGTAATATTTATGTTAGCGGTTGTAGGTCAAGGTTAGTAATTATGATTCTTACAAAAAAATAAAATTATCTTATGTACTTACTTATGGACTTTGGGGATCCTGTGCTGTATTGGTAAGAAATGTTATTCAATACTTTTATAAACACTATCATATGACTTTAGGTATATTTTTTTGTAATATAATCTTGAGCAATACTTCTGATAATTAAAATCTATAGTTAAACAAAAATCGAAAATATATCATGTATGAGAAAGCACCCATATCCAGGTTCATGTTCTATCGGACTCCTGTTATAAATATAGTTTTAAATAATAAAATTAACTATAATATTTTAATATTTATTCAATTGAACACTTTGGTTTACCGCAATACCTTCGTTAAAAACTTCCCTCGCAGTATTAGTAGCAACTAAGTTATTAGCTGTAACTTACTTGTAATAAAATACTGTTTCTGCGAATATTGTATTATCAATCATATTACGCCTCCTAAGCGTCATATAATTATATGATCTTTCCTTATTGAACTTGTTTAATTGACAGCCTTCCTATATATAAAATAATAAACCGAGGGTCAGAGTAATCAGTAACGAAAAACTTTTTTTACATACGAACACTGCTCATAAAGTCTAATATTTATGTGAATGCATTTTCTATTAACTAATTTAATCTTAATAAAATTAATATGTATGTCTCAGAAAAAAAAAGACAAAATCGCCATAACTGTCTTTATCGATTTTAAGTGATTCTGGCTATGATATTGCCACGGTTTGCTCTAGAGATTTTGTAACGGACGAAATTGAGGTCTTAATTAGACGAAGGCCACATCTTATAATGGTGGAAAGCTTACTTGATGCCACAATTGGATATTTCGCGCCTTGTGGGTACATGAAAAGTCTTGCTGAAACATAACCTGTACATTATTGCTCAGAGACTTTACAACACAATTCAAATCGATATCTTTATACTCAGCCGCATAGTTTACTTTTTTGCCTGAAAAGAAGTCTTGTAATTCCTTTGTAAGGCTTGTTTCGAACCGTGAGCTAACCGTGGCAGTGTTGGTTAATATAGATTTTGACTTGTAAAGAGGATATTTCACTTCTATAGATAGGAGGTGTTTTAATAGGTCAAGTCCATTTGACTTGTGGCATGGCATAGCTTTAATCAATACCTTCATATAAAGTTTCACTGAGCTTCAGGTCTTATTTTATGATTATCCAGAGACTTAGCCACCTCCCTCCTCTTATAAACGGCATTTAACTCATCTTTTTGTGATATTTTAATTATTTGTGTTGTATTGAAGTAATTTAATGTTTTTCCTAAATGAAAAATTTTATCAAATCTTACAAAATATACAAACCACAAAGATTTTGTTTTATTTTTACATTATTGTCAATGTTGATATTTTATTACATGTAAAATAAGCCCAGAATTCTAACGTGAATTTCTCATTTCTCACGAAAAGTTTTTGTCTTTTCATGTAGTAGCGGCTAATTGTGGGTTACATATGTAGAGCCATTAATTACCTATATGTCTATGGAATGGTATTCATTCACAAGTCTCAATAGTAACCGACCACAATTGACTTTCAATTTTTTACAAGATAAACAGTGCAATTCGAAAGAAAAATTCCATTCTGCAAACAAAAACTACTTGTGCTTACAAAAAAAAGTCCAGGAAATTATATTAATTTTGAATTTTAAATATAATTACAGTTCCAAACTTGTTGGGTATTTCACTAAAGGGTGGACACCCTTGAAGCGAAGTCCAAAAAATTACGTTATAGCACTACTTGTACGAACGCTTAAGTATTGTAGTGGTTTCCAAGTTTAACCGTAACCGCAAGCGAAATTAGTTTTTTTTGGAACCAAATAGGATGCGGTTCGCAAGCATTAAAAACTTTCTAAAATTAAGGATTTTGTTATTTCATTTCACTTAACAATTTAAAAGTCATTATGAAAGGGATCTTATGTCAATACAATTACTGGTTACGCTATTTGAGAAACTCTTTATTATAAAACACTGTTGTTTTTAATTATCGTTTCTGGTGTGTATTTGTGTATATATTCACTATACGTTTTATAAGTTTCGTGAGTTTAGTGCTTACATATGCTTAAACAGTAGAAACTGCATGAAATTTAACATTTGAATATTCAAGTGTATGTAAATAATTAAGTTGGTTTGTAACTTTAAATAATTTTAAGGAATCTATTCTATTCGACGTTAGTCTTGACATGTTGCCAGTAATACTTAGTCAATAAACACTATAAGGAATTGAGTTTGTTCTACAAAAATAAAAGCTCGGTGGAGTTCAGCGTCTCGTATAAGTACACTTTCATACATATGCAATGATTTCTCTTGTAGAGAAATACAAAATCCTGTGTCACAATCCAATTCTCGTAGACAATTTTACAGTTGTGTTTATCTAAAGTTCTGTATTTGAAGTTAAGTAATATTGAAGTAGTTTAAACACCACTTTTCCTTTATATTTCAGCTGTTATTGAGAAAATCACTTTTTCTATTACCTTTGCGATATATGATTTAGTATACTACAAATGAAACAGATTAAATAAATTTTTATTCTATATATCTTTTTAAAGTTAACCACATGCGTGATATTTATAATTCATTTTAAATTTTCTTCACAATTATCTGCATAGATTCGTTGTTCTAGATTAAACTATTCTATTCAATTATTCTTTTAAAAAATAGTTCAATCTCTCGAATCTCATGCCGTCCTCATTAATATTCAATAGTTGTTTGGACTAAATTATGATATGTATTGTAAATTATAATAAGGTTTCTTTGTTATTTATATATTATTGTGAGTACAAAACATAGAATCTCATTATAAACATCAATTAAATAACTTATATTAGTTGGTCAATGAATTTTTTAATAACCTACAACATAGATTTTATAATGTCAGTATTTGGAAATTTATTAATTTTTGTTCTATTATTATTGTTTCTTTTTCCTTGTGAAGTGCATAATTTCTTGTCTTAATCGAAGTATTTGTAGACTCTTTACTTTTAAAATCCTTTATTTTATATGCACAATTTCTAGTTTTCCCACTATAACTGACTTTTCTGTATTAACCACATATCTAAATTTCAAATAAAACTATTTTTTACAGATTGAAACTCGCGTATAATTTGGTTACATTTTTATTATAACCGGACGTTTCGAATGCTTTGCCTAAATTGCTGATGGATGCATCGATTCGCATTTGGTATAGTGTTAGTTAGTTTATCATTGGGTTAAAAATAACGAAAAATTTTGGGATAAAAGACAGGGTTTTTATGGCAAAAACCAAAAAAAAATAGTTTGGAATTTAAAAATCAATGTATGAATATACATAAATTCTAATTGAACAGAATTTGTTATTTAAGTCTGGTGGAGGAAGGAGAAGTGACTGTTACATAAAGTTGCTAGGAACAGCTCTTATATCACAAAACATATGTAGTATGTGTAACTTGTCCTCGCTCAAGTTGTCTGCAGTGTGACTTCAGCAATTTATCAAATAGTTGATACAGGATTTTGAAATGCATTTATGAATATAATATTCAAGTAAGATATCAGCATATCATTCGAAATGATAGAGCTTAAATATTTGTACAGATCAATACGCCTCACAATTTAAATTTAAAATTTGAAATCTGTACTCACATATATAAGTATTTGATTGTTTGTTTGTTTGTTAGGAATAAACTTGGATGATTTGAAAAATTCTTTTACCATTAGAATCCAATATTTCTGATGAATATAGGGGATAAAATATTTAAAAACCGCATAAAATCGCATAAAACCTTCGATATTATAATAACCCAATGTGTGTAAATACAAAAAAATCATTACAGTTGTATAAAATACATCAATATCTATATACAATTTAAATACACATTTTTATATTGCTGACAACGCGGATTTTTTTTTACACTGTCACATATATAATGTACTAATTTACGTCAATTATTTATACAGTTAGCTTGCACTTAACGTGCGGTGCTCGCTTATCATCGGTTTGTAACCAGCTTAAACTTACTTACTTACTTTTATAATAAACTTTTAAACTCAATAGATTTTACTGGCATCTCTTGTGGTTTGTATAATTTTTTTAACTGCAACTTTCAGCTAAATAGTCTAGATATTATAGTTGTGTCAGTATAATTTATCACGTTAGAATATATAGTAGTAATTCAGGTACAAACTAAGAAACATTATACATACCTGAGTATTAATTCTTTACCAAATAAATTACTTTTTATGCAAGACTATATCAGTTACTGTAAATTTATTTTTGAATCATACCATCTCCAATCCAGAAGTTGGTCAAGTAGCTTATTTATCGAGAATACTGATAATTTAAACTTTTCTGCCAATCTGATTTAAATCTTCAATTTCGGGAAAAAATATTTTTCAGATTTACAATTAACACCTTAATCATGCGAAAAGATTGTTTTTTTTTTTTATGTTGGCCTATCCAGGTCGAAGTTCCTGAAAATCAAATAATTTTGCTATCATACAATTAACAAAAAAATAACAAATAAATAAAGTTTTGTTTTGGATATATAATGTTTTGACAAATTTAGAAGTTAAATATCTAAACATTATGAACTCTTTACAGTTTCAGTGACCTTGACTCAAAAATTTTGGTGTAATATATGAATGTGTGTGAAAAATTTAAAAACCTATATAGTATCGATACGAAAACACCGTCAAAAGAAGTTCATTCCAAACCTTAATTCGTAGCATAAAATTCATTGAACTTTGGATGTGCGTCACGTATCCAGTCAGAATGAATGGTATCGCAGTCAGTGATGTGCAGTGTGTTAACAGAATTCGGTAACGGGCAGATCAAATAGTTCTCCGGAACATTCCCTGCAATAAATGCGGTAGATAACGTACAAAGATGTAACCTTTGTGTTTTGATAGGAAGTAAATATCTAATAATAATCAAATGAATCAAGAAATTTCTGTTCAAAATTTAGATATTGAAACAGTACTTGATTTTTTTTATCACAACTGGTATAACAATCACATAAAAAAATGTATTATTTTCAGTTATTATAATTTTTTTTGTGCTCCTTAAAGTAGTAAGTTGATTTGAAAATTGATCTTATTTCCTTTTAATATCTCATTTATTTTAGTTGGTCTACGGATCTCCTCATTCCTGATTTGATCGCGTAGAGAAACACCAAGCATCGCCCTCTCCATAGCTCGCTGAGCGACCTTGAGCCTTCTTCCGTAGACGAACTAAAGTCGCTGATATCGCCCAGCGGATTAGGATGTTGAAGTGGCAGTGGGCGGGGCACATAGCGCGAAGAACCGATGGCCGATGGGGCCGAAAAGTTGTCGAGTGGCGACCGCGTACCGGAAAGCGCAGTAGGACGTCCCCCCACTAGGTGGACGGATGACCTGAAAAGGGCTGCAGGAAGCCGCTGGATGCAAGCTGCCAAAGATCGGTCACTTTGGAAGTCTATGGGGGAGGCCTATGTTCAGCAGTGGACGTCTTGTGGCTGAAATGATGATGATGATGATCTCATTTATTTCATTTTTTTTTTAAAGTTATTGAATTACGGGTTGGTTGGTACTGTGGATTGGTACGTAAACCTAGCACGCAAAACCTAACGACTGATACAGATAATGTAATAACATTTTTATTTATAATAACATTTAAAATAACATGAATTATTGAGTAACAATAGGAGCCTTATAATTGGACTATTTAGAAATATCACATATTTTTTAATTGATTGGTTTGATTTTGATGCGCTACGAAGCTTGAAGAGTTTTGACCTACTTATAAATAATAATAAATTTATTAATAGCAATGATCTATTTTACTTGAATATAAAGAATTTCTATTATATTTCTATTGTGATAGTCGAGTTGCTACTATGATGGCTTTATTTTATTGAAATCGTGACGCAATTAATATAATAATAATAATAAATATTCTTTACTGCAAACTAAATAGACACAAAAGCTAATTTAATATCCAGCACTGAGTCAGATTACCTTTACTTCAAGAATATGTGGTGATAGAAGTAAAGGAAGCGCGTATAATACTGGAAATGTAATAAATGAAAAAATATTAAAAAGTATACACTTATGTAATCCAAATATTACATACATTTAATTAATATTTATTTCATATTTAAATTTAAGAAACAGGTACATTAAATGTATTATGATTTTAAATTAAAATAAATAAATACGAATATATAAGCAAAGTACAATATAAATAAAAATGAAGTGATGCTCAAAGAAAAATACTTTACAGTTTTAAACGACAAAGAAGAGTAGACTATGAAAAAAAAAGGAATGCTTATAATTACTTCAATGAAATTAAATGAAGGTAATATTCCTGTGTAACATTTTCAAAAACTTGTGACGATTTGAGAGTATCTTGTTTGTAGAGGAAGGGAATTCCACAGTTGGATGACAATTACAATAAAAGCATAAATGTATTAAAGCACAATTACCGTAACGTGGCAGATTCTCTACCGACAACACTTATGACTGTACGTTTATATTTGGATCATACTAATATAGACGGATCTTGATAAGATACTTTTTCTTTGTATTCATATCTAATGAACGTAGTGTGTCTGTCTGTATCATCCAACAAAGCGCGTTGCCAAAAGTGACGTTAACACTGTCATCCAGTAAAATGTCTCTTTTGACGTCGTGATGGCTCATTTTCACACATATTTCATTTTAACAGAACATATTTCATAAAAAAACATGTGCCACAATTAGAAACAAAAAAAAAAAATTAATGAAAACGTATGAAAAAACATTTGTTAGGAGCTTCATTATATTAGTTCTTAAAGAAAGAGAGTCAAGAAAATATGATACAAATAATATAATATAATTCTAATCTGCACCCTTGATAAAACAGTTTAGATTCCTCATAATATTATTGTTCAGAAAAAAACATCAATATGCTTAATAAAAAAATTCAATGTAACTTCGCAAACAACAAATTTTAAATTCCATAAACGTAACGTCATAAGTCTTATATGAATTATTTAATTCATGACGTAATTTCCGATGACCCGTTTTCCTTTTTGGTTGTTTAATTTGGAATTATTCAAATATACTGTATATATTTTTCATTAATTATTTTACAGTTTGTTTCATAAGTTTTTGTGAACCAAACTGGGAAACAAATTCCATATTTTTTATTTCTTCAATAAAATTTATTATATAAGATTTATTTTATCACATTTTTTAATTTATAAATATCTAGTTATTGAATTGTCCACTTGAATTATTTTAATAGCTATTGATACTATAATACTACAGTACATTTAATTATAAGCATGTGAGCAATTTAAGATTGTAAAGGAATCTTACACCTAGTTATATATTACTGCCGCTTGCAAGAAGAGTAGAAAATCCACTTCATGGTTTAAGTTATATAAAGATATAGTTTTTAAAACTCTGTTAGATTTTTGTACACATAATTATATATATTTATATATTTGTTTTTACGCGTTCAAGTTATTATCATTATATATCTCTACTGAATAGTCTACACATACGTACGTATATAGTGATTTCAGGTCAATTCACAAGAAACTCATTTTTAAAAAGTTTATAAAAAAACAACAATATTTAAAAAATGTAATACAATATATTAGTACCTGTAATAAAATTAATAAATTATTACAAAACTGAATTGTTATCATATTATATATACTTACAATATATATTTATTCCCTGGATAATATTATAAAAAACATATTTATGATACAACCGTAAGTTAGCACTTTCATAGCAAGGTTTTGTAGTAAATATTATCTGATTAGTGGTTTAAAATTGTTGTATAAAACGATGCTTTCCGTATAAAAACAATAACCTGATAGAACAAACAAAAACTTCTGCGTAGTTTTATTGAAGAAATGAAAATTGGAAACATTGAGAATTAATATTAATTTATTATGATTTTTAGCTGTCCTAGGTCCATTAAGTATTACCTTCCGTCCCACTAGGGCGAAGAGGGCAACCGTTGGTTTTTTAGTGGGTAGCCTTAAAAATGGTAGCATCCTCTATGCTGCCGGGTAATCCCACATAACCCCCCAGCCGTCACCCCCCTGGGCCGACGGGGTACCCGTAACGGGTTTTTCAAACGGAAAAAAAAAAAGTATTACCTTCCGTATAAAAAGTAACGATATATTAATATACAATTGTTTCAATATAATATTTACATAATTTAAAAGACGAAAAAGCCCAACTAGAACAAACTTCTCACTAGGAAAAATACCTGTTGAATTTTCACATTTCTCGTATCGCTACTTCAAACGAGAATGGTGGTCAGGACTTCCATTATTTTAGTTCAAACCACTCTGATTTAGATAGACTTTAGTTCAAGCGTAGTTTCATTGGAGGATTGACGTTGTAAATTTCTTATATTGACTAAAACCATAAATGGACTGAAACAGAAACCGGAAAGGCTATTCTAAGAAACTAGGACAAACCCAAAATGGAAGAACAGAAGTCCACAAAACAGAAAACGGAAAAGCAAAGATTCTAGCTCCACATGAGAGCATGCGGACCTTCTAGAAAAACAGATTCATCGTAACCACGATCGCAAAATAAAGAAATTACCTGAAAAACTTATTTACCCTAACACAGGCTGCGATACAGGAACCTACGGGAACCTCGCAGGCACACGGACGAGACAACAAAAAATAAATAAAAAATGCCCTTCAGTGTAGATCATGCTGTTGTTGTTACGGCTATCCACTAAAATTAACGCTGCGCTTATCGTCGGAGTGGGTCGTCATGTGATCGCTCCCCTACACACTCATAGTAACCTACCTCGTACGATAGTGCAAATCCACTTCCCCACATAATTGAGTTGACACGTCCTCGATATCAAACTCATTATCACTTTGAATCGAAGCAACGTTATTGAGAACGTACGTTCACTTAATATTAACGTTCAAAATGTAATTTTATAAGTGTCCTTACCCAAGTGGTCTTCTAAAAAACCTAGCCAAATTGAATCACAAAAACAATATCATAGAGAAAAAAGTATAAAATAACAACACAACAACTTTGCGATAGGAATAAACAAATTTTTCAGTTTTCATTCTCTAAAACCAACAGCTAACTTATTATTACTTAATAACACATAGCTTTTAAATTTAAATCTGTCCAACCGTGTTTGCGTGATATAAACAGTTAAGCAGACATGAAAGTATATTAAAACTGTTGCTATGAGTTCTATGTCATGCTCTGAAAACACAGACTTAAATTTTGCGTTGTTACTATTTAAATACTAATCATAATAAACCTCCATAGAATTTTTTTTTCAATAAATGGTTTCGTAGATATTTTTTTAGGTTTACAAAAAAAATCTAATCTTACTCGCATATAATTGGATATTATAAAAAATAATTTGAATTGCAATCCGAAATGCAAATTATTTTTCACCAATCTTTAAAGGAAGACCCGATGTAAATTTAAATAGTTCGAGAATACGTGTATGTAGTAAAAACTGTGAAAGATTTTCCTCATTTTCACATTTCAAATGGTTGGAAATGTGCGACGCTGCCAACAAGAAATATCTCTATTTGAACAGAATACTCATTATATAAATGGCCTGATCATTTTTCCAATTTGAGTTTATGTTAATCTATTTCTTGGACTGTAGAATCAAAATAATCGATGAATATAACGAATTAAATAATAATATGATGTGTATATTATGTTATAAAATTCTTTGACGTTATAAAATGCCAATATTATATGAAAAGTCTGTCTGTTCGTGTTAATAGCAATAAGATCTATTTTTGCTTGAGGGTTTATATTAAAAAACAACGTGTTCTCTCAATGATTTTTACTGGACAACTGAACGGATATTAAACATTACAATTATATAAATGAAGCATTAGGGTTCCCTTTAACATATCTCCCCACCAAAAGGACGATTTGCGTCCTTTTCTTAAAATTATCCTAACTTAATCATTACATGCAATAGGTAACAAACATAATTTAGTGACAGAACGCTTAACAATATTTTCACCACTCTTAATACTATAGACGCGAGTAATACCATCGGGTCCTGGATGCTTCAGTATTACCCGGCCTAGATTCCACTTGCTTGGTGGGAGATTATCCATTTTAATAAGTACTATATTTCCAACTTCCAATTCCTTTTCTTTCTTTAACCATTTATTCCTTTGCTGTAATCTAGACAAATATTCACAACTCCATCTTTTCCAAAAATCATGTAATAATTTTTGTATATATTGCCATCGAGACAAATTATTGGCTTTAATAAATTTTAAACTGGGACTGGGAACAACAATAGGCGTTTCGCCGATTAAAAAGTGTCCTGGTGTTAGAGGTTCAATTCTCTCAGGATCTTCATAATTTATAGGCGTGAGGGGTCTTGAATTTAGGCATGCTTCAATTTCACACAAAACCG
Organism: Mechanitis mazaeus; assembly: GCA_959347395.1. Taxonomy (NCBI): domain Eukaryota; kingdom Metazoa; phylum Arthropoda; class Insecta; order Lepidoptera; family Nymphalidae; genus Mechanitis; species Mechanitis mazaeus. The sequence goes on from OY365743.1 coordinate 15,939,848, forward strand.
TGGTCATCTCTTCAAAAGTAATAGTAGTATTCAAAATCCTTTTGAGATGATATTTTATTGACTTCACACCGGCTTCCCACAGACCTCCGAAATTGGGACTATATGCAGGTATGAAGTGCCAGTGTGTGCCGTCAGATGCTAAGGTTTCGGAAATGGAACTTGAAAATTCTAGCTTGGCGTCTTTCCACGCCTTAACCAATTCTTTATTAGCACCAATGAAGTTCCTTCCTTGGTCACTCCATAGATGTGCACATTTTCCACGTCGTGCACAAAACCTTTTAAAAGCCCCTATAAATCCTTCTGCAGTGAGATCTCCTACTAGTTCCAAATGGATAGCCTTAGTAGCCATACAAATAAAAATTGCTATATAACTTTTCGTAGATTTCGCACCGCGATATCTTGTCATCAATATCGGAAACGGGCCTGTAAAATCCACACCTGCATGTAAAAACGGTCGAGATGGTGTTACCCGTTGCTTAGGTAGATCTCCCATTATTTGTGACTTAACTGTTGCTCTTTGTCGTGCACAAATAAGACAATTATGTATTTTTCTCTTAACCAAATTTTTGGCTTTAAGTATCCAATATGCAATATTCAAGTAACACAGCATTAAATGTATTCCACCATGTAGTGTTTTCATATGCGCCTCAGCAACTATCAATGCAGTAAGATCATTTTTATTCCCTAAAATTATTGGATGCTTTGCCTGTTCCTCAATAGAAGCATGTCTCAGTCTACCTCCTACTCGTAAAATATCATTATCATCCAAATAGGGTGCTAGTGATTTTATTTTACTTGTCTTTCTCACTTGTGTATTACTTCTTATAGATTCTATCTCTTCTTTAAATTCCATATATTGTATGATTTTAATACATATGTGTAATGCATGTTCTAATTCATCTGGTGTTATATATTTTTCAACATTAATTTTCTTATGGTTTAAAAATCTGTGACAATAAGCTATAGTTTTTGTAAGTTCCAAAAGAGTATTAAATTCATTAAATTTTTGCATAATTGTACATTGTTCAATTTCATTTATGTTAAACATTTTTATAGTATCTTTCTTTTCCAAATGTGTAGATATAATCTTAGTTTTGTCAAATTTTAAATTCTTTTCTGCTAACCATTTTGGACCCTTCCACCAAAGATTACATAGAGCTAGTTCTTCTAAGAACATTCCTCTCGAAGCAATGTCTGCTGGATTTTCATGTGATTGTATATGGTTCCAGTGGTCATTTTTTACATTACTTATTATTTCAACTACTCGATTGGCCACAAATGGTTTCCATCGAGTAGGTTCACCCGACAACCATGCCAAAACAATAGACGAATCGGTCCAAGCATAGACTTGTGATGTAGGTATTTTCATTGCATTACTAACTTGCTTCAACAATCTTGACAGAATCAAAGCTCCACATAATTCCAATCGGGGTAAAGATATAACCTTCAACGGAGCGATTCTTGTTCTAGCAGCAATGTGCATCACTTGTATACTACCGTCCGATCTAATAACCCTGCTGTAAACAGTTGCTGCATATGCCTTGATGGATGCATCACAAAACCCATGAATTTGTATATTTTGTTTATCTTTAATTACTGTTCCAAGCCAACGATTAATTTTAATTTTATTAATATTCTGTAGATCTAAACATATTTTAAACCATTGTTCTTTCAATATAGAATTAATTTCATCATCCCATCCAATATTTTCTAGCCATAATTTTTGGATTAATATTTTTGATAAAACTATATAAGGTGCAATCCAACCTAAAGGGTCAAAAAGTTTTTGCATAAAGGATAATATACTTCGCTTGGTAATTATCTCGTCAGTAGGAATGTTTAAATTATATACAAATTCATCAAATTTTAAATCCGATAGAACTCCTAAAGTCTTTATCCTTCCATCTATAATTAATCCTAATTGTGCCTTCGAAGATCTGTCTTTTTCATCAATAGATTTCATAAATTCAATATTATTAGATGACCATTTTTTCAGCTCAAAGCCCCCTAATTTTAATAGATTTTTTAACTCCTTGCTTATCATTATTGCTTCTTCTACTGTATCACACCCCGACATAAGATCATCCATATAAAAATCTTCTCTTACTATTCTAGAAGCTTCTGGATATTTGTCACCTTCGTCTATAGCCAATTGAATCAAAGTTCTTACTGCTAAATAGGGTGCTGATGTAGTACCAAAAGTAACAGTTAATAATCTAAATTCCTTGATATGTTCACTTCGATCATTTCTCCAAAGTATTCTTTGATAATCTGTGTGATCTTTATCAACTAGTATCATACGGTACATTTTTTCTATGTCCGAAACAAAACAAACATTATACATTCTCCATCTCATTATCAAACTGCGAAGGTCATCTTGTAATACTGGTCCTGATAACAACTCATCGTTAAGAGATATTCCATTCTCACCTTTGCATGAAGCATCGAAAACGACGCGAGTCTTTGTAGTCTCCTTATCATTTCGGATGATTGCATGATGCGGTAAATAAACCGACTTCGCATTTAATTCATTCACAGGTATTTCTTCTATGTGCTTTAAGGATATATACTCTTCTATAACCTTACGATATTCTTCTTTAAACTTAAGCGATCTTTGGAATCTCTTTTCTAATTGTAAAAATCTGTTAGTTGCAATCTCTTTAGTATTTCCTTCAGATGCTTTTAACTCCTTATTTTTAAATGGTAACTTTACTACGTATCGCCCTTCTTTATTTCTAACATGCGTATCTTTATATATGTCTTCACACATTTGTTCGTCCCTAGTGTATTTTCTTTTTGTATCTGTATCTAATTCCCAAAAACCCTTTAACATCTCTTGTATATCAACTTCTTCATTTGTACTTTCATCATCATTTTTAATTTTATTATGCATCGATCTCATTAGACTATCCCTTCCCTTCATTTTCATATTTATTTCACCAAAAACAATCCAACCAAGGCTAGTTTTTTGGGCGCATGGTGTGCCTGTTGGACCTTTGACAAGACCTTCTTGTATTATATTTGCATATTCCCTAACACCAAGTAGAAGGTCTATGTTGCTTGATAGATAGTAACCGGGATCTGCTAACTTCAATTGTGTTAAATGTGGCCATTTATTCTTAGATGTACACTCATTTATTTTTGAAGGTACATAAGTAGTCAAGTGCTTAGACATTACATATGCTTGTATATTCACACAAAATTTTGGTTTCAACAACGATACAATACGTAACATGACTACTTGCTTGACAGTCACCTTAATTGATTCCATACCGGTAACTATTTTGTTTACGGGATATCTTCTCAGCTTCAACATTTGTGCCGCCTTTTCACTAATAAAACTTGCTTGTGATCCATTATCTATGAGTGCCTTGACAACAGTAGAGTGACCTTGTTCACTTTGTATCGACACAAGAGCAGTAGCAAGTAATGCTATGTGATCTTCACTAGAATTCTCAATAGATAATCTTGTATTAACTCTCACTTCTCTTTCATTGCCTTCTTCAGATACTGTCGACTGCTTTAGTGTACCTTCTTTATATTCCACAGTACCCATCTTCTTTTCTTGATGCAATAGAGAATGATGTCTTCTATGACATACACGGCAGCTATATGGAGCTCGACATTTCATAGCAGAGTGTCCAGTCATTAAACAATTAAAACATATTTTGTTTTCTTTCACGAACACACCCCTTTCCATATTTGTAAGTTTACCGAAATCACTGCAGTGGCTTAAAGAGTGATTGCCCTTGCACTTCACACAAGACTTGGTAGTAGCAATATGAAACACACGCTCTTTGATTATTTTTTCACGAACAGTCGGTGCCGGCGCAACCAATTCTAACGTGCGGAACTTCGATTCTAAGAAAGTTTGGAGATCTTCCCACGTTGGTAAATGTTCAGAATTTTCTTTGAAAGCAAATTCTTCCCATTGCTTATGTGACTCCGAGTCCAACTTCTGCACAATGAGAAATATAATTATAGGATCCCAGGAGTCGGTGGAGATATTTAGATTTTGCAAACTTCTTAAACACTCAGTTGTTGTGTCTAAAAGCGCCTTTAATTGAAACGAGGACTGTGAGTTTAACTTCTTTTGAGAAAAAAGTCTTTTTAACAATGAATTTAGTATAAGTCGTTTGTTTCCATATCGATGACGTAATGCATCCCAGGCTATTGTATAGTTGGATTCCGTAATTTGTAAATGTTTTATTAAATTTGCAGCTTCCCCGGTAAGACTCGTTTTTAAATAATGTAACTTCTGTACTTGGCTTAAATTTGAATCTTGATGCACTAAAGAAACGAACAAATCCTGGTATGTCGGCCATTCATCGTAATTGCCACTGAATATAGGTAGTTGTATACTTGGTAATCTAGCTTGAATACAGGGATTATTTATTTTTGAAGAACTTTCACCTTTTTCCGAAATTTTAATTCTCATTGACAACATATCTTTAAGATCAGCTTGAATATTTAAATATAAATCTTCTTGAATATAATATTCTTCATTAACTAAATAAGGTAAAACTCCGCGCTGCTCCCTTGTTGTAGTTTTTAATAAATCTTGATGCGCTTGCTTGAACGTACTCCAATATTCGTCTATGCATTTTATTCTAGACTCGATATATCCCTTTGTAAGACGATCCTTAGGACATTTCTTTAAATTTATTTGCGCTTTCTTTAACAATGTAGAAGTATGCTCTAATATCGTAAGTGCTTGATCCGAAGTACACGCCATAGTACTTAATAACTCGTGTAGCTAATATTGCAATAAATACCTTCATATATTTTTCTATTCAATTTCTTGCAAAAAACGAGTAAACAACTCCTTATCGCAGATGTAATGCGATGCCGACCGCTGTCTTTTGTTTAGCGGAGCGCAGGTAGCTAACTTGGAATCCGGCTCGTTGTGGACCATATGTTAATAGCAATAAGATCTATTTTTGCTTGAGGGTTTATATTAAAAAACAACGTGTTCTCTCAATGATTTTTACTGGACAACTGAACGGATATTAAACATTACAATTATATAAATGAAGCATTAGGGTTCCCTTTAACAGTTCGACTAATTTTAACTTTGACAAGGATAAAACGAATTAGGATAATAAAAAACCATAAAAAATCGCATCCTTTGTTAGAAATGAACAAGTCTGTAAATAGGAGTTTATAGAAGTAGACGATGGAAATTTAAACAGAATTACAACACGGGAAAGTTAGTCAGCATTTGAATATTAAATTATGGATACGAGTGCATTATTAGTTTATGGTTAGAATAGTTATAGAAATAGAAATAAACATATAGTATGGTACTAAAAGCTTCTAACGCCTCAGACTACACTTCTGGACAACTTGTTTTTATATTGTTCAAATACGATGTTCAAATAAATATCAAATAAAATAATTTTGTTTTTACGGTTGAATTATTGACGTTTGATCTTTATGGGCACTTGGCCCAACATATTTTACAAATAATAACTAACTTATTCAAATTTGAGGTTTTGTTAGTTAATTTAACTGAATAATAATCACTTTCTCGACTACAACAATAAATGTAATATAAATATACTACTATTATAAATATTCTCTGCGAACAATCTATTTTAAATGCCAGTAACTTGTAAAGAAATTTAATTCAATATACGTAACTTAAATCCATTAAATGATTTTATTTACGTGTTTACTGCTCATGGAAAACTTAGAAGATATTGTTCTGATGTATCAGTTTACATTTTTTTTTAAAAGATATTATAGTAATAATAATGGTCACTTATATTAAAAACTTTGAATCATATGCTTTCTTAATTATATTTTCAGTAGTCTTTAAAAAATATATGATATTAATTAATCATTTTATATTGTAATAAAGTCAACACCTGTCATTTTGTTTGTTGTTTTGCTTTTGAGTGTAGGCCTTCACAAGACTAATTCACAATGTTCAATGTCTAGTATTATGAGCTAAATATATATATTTTTTTAGAATAAAAAAGGCAAAACGAGTATGAAGGTCACTTCATGGAATGTGTGTGTTTTATTTGTACAATTTTATAACATAACGTCACACCTGCATAAAGAAAGAAACCACTTTAAAAAAATAAACAAAGAAATAAAAACGCCTTCGATAACAATAAAATGATATGAAACTGTTTATGAAGTCGGTACTAGTTTTTTTAATTGATCTACACCACAGGCAACTTGAAAACGGTTTTACTTTTTTTTTTTATACAGTTTAATTCGAATTTCAATTTGCATCGTTATTCCAACTTTATTACTTTTTAAAAGAAGTTATTCTCAAATTCCAATTTCAAATTTTTATCTTACTCTTTTAAGTGCAAACAAGTTTTCACAATATATTCTCAAGATCTGAAATGAAAATATTATTATAATATTAACAGATAATTATTTTAATTATTTCTAATATTGGTTTTACATTTTACTGCACTTAAACCTTTTTCAGAAATCACACTATGTATTCCTGAAACCCGTAAAAAATCTATAACTAAGTTTTCGAATATATCCCATATAAAGACAAAATTATATAGACAAACAAGCAGTCGATAATTCATTTTATAATACATATAGATTGAATTGGAAAAAGGACTTCAAAAATAACATATTGCCACGTTTCTAAGCGGAATTAAATGCAAACAGAACATATGTAAGAAAAGATAAGAGATTTTTTAATACTAAAGGAAAAATAAAGACATATGCCTAAAAGAATACAAAGTCTCTCTTGTGAAATAAAAATATTCCTCTACAAGTAGTTAACTTGAACCCTTTGTTCAACATTAGTTTAACTCAATAAAAGTCTTGCCATCCTTTTAATATATTAAACTAGGTGACCCCAAGTAATTACATTCATTTACATCGAAAGGGTTAATTTCCCTAAACAGAAACACTTTCCACTTATTTATTATTTATCATTTCACATTCAAGAACTTATACTTTTATTTTTCCTTTTATTTTTATAATACGATATAGTGTACTTGCAGTCTTTTATCTTTTAACCAATATAATAAAAATACGAAGTATTCTAGACTTGAGTTATTATCACATTAAAGTTTGTGAGCAGTGAATTTACGTCCACATCCCGTCTTATATAAAAGACTATCCGCCTTCAAATAAAATATATACAAAGATATATATTATAGGTTTTAATTGATAAGACTAAATCATCTTTTGTGTTTTTTTTTAATAATAAAATTTGTTGCAGTAATTAAAATATTTATTTTAATTGCTATAGACTGTTATAATATGAAATTTTGTGAAAATTCGTGAAGTACTTTGTACAAACTAACTAAAACATAAAAGAAAACAAATAATTACTGTTGTATATGCTATACTTTGCTTATGGCATATATATTAAAAAATAGTATTTAATGTTAATTCGACCAAGTTTATAAATTATTTTAATATTTTTTGTTTAAAAACGCAATTTGCAAGGCAGGTAGACTATATTCTAACATTAAAAAAATATTCAACAGTCTTGATATAAACAGCAAAATAAATTAAAATGTATTCTTTTAAAGCCCTATTCTATTCAGACAAATTAACAATCCGAGACAGTAGAGAAATAAAACAAAACCTTTTATTACAAAAACATTCAAAGCGTCCTCACATCGGAGGCTATGTTGTTGAAATTTACGATTTAAAAATACAAAAGCTGTTTAGTTCATGTGTTGGTTGACTGTAATGCGAAAACTACGAGTACCATATATGTGTTGAGAGTTGGAGTAGTTCTATTCTATCTCAGTTTAATTTAGAGAGTGTTTTATAACTTTTGCAATCTTTTAGTTACATTTTCCTTATAAATTTCGTGAATATTCCTGAAATTTATTTCTATATATTACCTTTCGCATAATAATTATTTAAACTGGGCATATGTGAAAGTAGAAGTAGATTTCAGTTAATATATTAAAATCTTTAAAATATTAAATATTAGCATAAGAATATAATTCAAAATAAAAGTTAATAGTAAAAAAAATTAACATATTCTTTGTATAAGAATTTAAAAACATTAAAACATTACAATTTTAATTCTATGAGGCGTAACCTATATTTATGATATATTATAAAAAGTGTATATTATGACTGAAATACTCGTACATGCAAGTAATGCAAAGTTAACTAACTTTGTATTGTTATGTGTGATTTATAGTCTGGGGGTGTGTCCCTGTGTTTTATAATAAAACATGTAGCCTAAAGAATATAAATTCATTATGTAAAATATACCGTTATATTGTTATTAGTTGTGAAAAACATAATATTTTTATCAAAATATGTTTCAGCTTGATACCCGATGAAAGAGACAGACTATAAAATACATAATTGTATTTTACTAGGTTTCTGCCGCAGCTTAGCCCGCATGGATTTCGATGTAATTTATTTCTATAACCCTATTCTAAATTTACTGTGTTATTTATATAGTCAACTGGGCTCTTCCACAAATAAACGTTATATTTCAGTCTATTTGCAAAAGACAATAATAAATTATACATTAAACCCTTCTCCAGGAATCACACTATCTATTGGTGAGAACCTTATAAAAATCCATATAGTAGTTTTTTAGTTTATCGCAATTCTTATACAGATAGACAGACGCGGCAAGGAAACTTAATTTTATAGTATGTATATTTCGAATTCTAAGGCTTATACGTTGGAAAATTATCAAACACAGTTCTATTCTAATCAATCAACTTCATTTACAAGGACATTGAAATCAAGTCAACTGTGAATTGAAATTTACAGTTGCCATTGTTTCGCAACTGTGTAACTACAGGTTAAGTTATAGTTAATCTTAATCTAACATCAAGATCCCATTATCTGTATCTCAAAGGCAGTTATTAGCCGTATGTGATGTTATCAGTGATCAGCTTGTTAAAAGCGATGTATTGTCAATCTCTATGTATTTATATTGAATGTATCTTGACTAATGTAATTGCTACTTGTTTGCTCTTTAATACTTATTGTAATTGAATTATTTATTAATACATATGTTCCCTACATATGTAGATATAATCCCTAGAGATATCATAGTGAAAACGATGTCATAATTTAAACTCAGAGGTATATTGTATACATTATTATTGTGGCAAAACAATAACATCGACCCTGGTACATTTCTTACCTCTATAACATACAGTTAACGTCCAACAAGCCGACAGTTTCGTCCGAGAAAGTGACCAGGTCTGTACCTCCAGAAAAAGTGACCGTTGGCCTAAACATTCATTCAAAACGACACTGTACATGTGCGGCCATTGCAAATTACTGACGTCACTGCATTTGCCCTACTACTAAATAATCATTTGACAAACTTTAATTAAAACAGTATTATCTAAATTATATTATCTGCAAGATATATGAAATTCTGGTGCAATTGGTCAACTAAATTAATTAATAGACAAATAATTTTACAGTTATTTCATGTAGCACACTAAACAACACCAGTCTATAGACTACTTAAAACTAAAATAGTATATATATAAAACTAAAATAGTATACGCTATGCCTGAAAAAACTACTGCACCGATCGAACTGAAACTTTGCACACAGATAAATCAAACACGAGTGATTAAGTAAGTGTTCGTGGGTGTGTTTGAATGTTACCCACCACTACCCTATCACTTAGCCAATTACGCATTTTTATCAATTCTGAACCGCTACACCGATTTTGATAAAACCTTCAGTAATATAAGTTATCAATCTGTCACATCATTTATCAGTAAATAAAACTTATTATAAATTCATGATGTTATAATTTTTATGATAAAATTGTCATAGTTTGGAGTGTGGGATAGGACAGGGTATTAAGACAAGCCAAGTCACAACAAAGCCCAAATCATGTTTTTCTCTAAAAAACCAAAAAGAATGTAATGAAAATGTACGCATTATCAACAATATACTGATTTCCTGTTTTAATTGAATAAAAAAAATGAAAATTATATTATTTAATAGTTACTATCTATTTTTATATTTTCTTAAAATACAAATAACTAAGAGATATTTTTTTTTCAATCGTGGTTCATTAATGGTGATACTAATACTATTAGTTTTTCAGAAATCGCCAATACGCGGTTTTCAGTTTTTTCTTAAATAAAAAAACCGATTCCATAAACAGGTCGTGAGACAATGCAGCCGAAAAAGACACGCTTACTAACGTACGCACGCACACACATACATATTTTTTTGAGTGTCTACAATTACTCGGGATATTTTAAAACATAAAGATAGCACAGAAAAGGAGAAAGTTAATAACAGAATAAAGTAATTCAGTAAAGTAATTTTCTAATAACAATACGTGTGTTTGTTTGTATGTGTGTTTCTAATAAAAACACGTGTGTGTTTTTTAATAAAAACACACTCCAACTGTTCATACTAATAAAGAAATTGCGTAATGTAATGCAATTGTATTATATATATCCTATTACCAAATGATCCACGTCACAATAAAATCCAACCATTTTAATAAAACAATTTTTTTTTATTGTAAAGATTTTTCGACGACAACATTTATTTTTTAAATAAAGAAATTGTTTTTTTATAGAACCGCTTGTACTCACGTGAAATTTATTTCAATATTCCTGACTAGTTTGGAACCTGTTAGAGACCCTCATTGATTAGCTCGAAGGCTTTAAGATAGTCTCCATTCCCCCAGGCTTTGAATTATTCTTGAAAATACTAATAAATTTAATGTGAGTATAAATAGTTATATATAATAATAATCATGGATCAGGAAAGTCTTCAATAAATACAAATTAATGTTCATTGATTACAATAACAATAAAAAAAAATTATTGGTACAACAATAAAAGTTTAAATTTACAAAAAAAAAGGGAAAAAATAAAAACATAGTACAATCGTAGGCCTTATCGCCTTCGATTTCTTCCTGGCATCCATACAATATAGGTTAATGCTATTTAATGGAAGGTGGTGAAAAGTTATAAATTAGCAGTAGACATACATACAAATAATTACACCCTAATACGTATACATATATAATATATATACTTTATACTATACATATAAACTATTTTTTTTAATAAGATATAATTATTTCGATACTGTACTATTAGTCACATCTTATATATCCATAATCCTAATTGCTCGCTGTATTAAATATAATACATTAATACTGAGTCATTGCGTCGTTCATGGCACGTGTGCTGAATACTACTCTAGTCTTTTGGATCAATTAAAATAATCTTTTATGGTTATTGTTAGTATAATTGAAATAGGGTATTATGGTATTGGTATTGTTTTGTATTATTTATTATAACGAGATTGTTGTTTCTTGCCTTTCTTCCAATAATAGAGGTTTTGTTATGAAAGCTTTGATAAAGACTTTAATATTATTTGTAAATATTTATTTTGATTCAAGGAAAAAATATTCAAATAACAATAGTTTTAAAATAAGGCCAATTAATTAACGAATAAAACGAAAACGTAAGCTGTTTTTTTTTTTTTAATAAAAACATTGTTGCGTTAATTCTTTTTTTGTGAAATTCATTCGTTTTCGAGACATTCTAAAAACAAATAATAATATACACGAATTAAATAAAATAATCTATAAATAAAATATTAATTAAAAAAAAATATATATATTTTTTAAAAATTTAAAAATTTTGTATATTTAAAAAACCAAACATATTCTTATGTAGATTTATGATCCATTTAGGACATATATTTCATTATATAGGAATTCCACAACACGGAAATACATACAAAATAACTGTAAACCAAATCAGTAGCCGGTAATTTATTTATATCAACCGTTTCTCAATAAGGTCTGGCTAATTTAGATTACAACTAACAAAGACTGCGCCTACGCATCGCTACAAACTAGAACACTATTAATTACTTCACGGAATTTGTGAACTAAATATAATTCTGTTATTAATTGTGATTACATTTATAATAATATTAGTTATCTTTATATATGTAAGTTAATTTTGTTACCTTTTTACTAGTCGGCTAACAGATGGCGTTGTTATCAAAGTATAAATTAAATTATGATTGATTGACCAAGCCGATAGAGATTGGTAGATTTATTCCAAAATGAGACATTCCTGAGTAAGACGTCAAACATTTAAATTTCAAAATATATCAAAGTCATCGTGGAACGCCTCAGCGTAACCGTAAGTATATACATTTATTATACGTTTAATTTACATACTAAATACACAACCAGATTTACAGAGATAAATTAGTAAAGATTCATTGAAATCTCTTGAATATTTCATCTGTAATAGAAATTGCGTGGGTGAGTGCGGGATTGGCGGTAGGTATTATTCAAACACATCCACAAACACCAGCCAATATTTGATTTATCCGTGAGCAAAGTGTCAGCCCGATCGGTGCAGTAGTTTAGTTAGGCAAAACGAACAGAGAAACGAAAAAACTAACAAAGAAATTTTCAATTTATATTATTATAATAATGAGATATTTTTTCTAATTATATAAAAATAATTATAAAACTAAATATGTAAGTAATTATCGTTAGTAATATTATTGGAAGTTTGTTTATTTCTTTATTTGTTTATGTCAAAATGGGTGATCCTATTGGACTGATTTCTAAACCCAGATTAAGCTTTACAAACGGACAAAAGATAGTCTGTTTTACATAAAAAAGTTAAAGCTTTTCCATAATTCACGAACGCTCATCAAACATTCACCGCCGGAGGGATTTGCCATTGTCTATTGCTTTTGTTGTATTTTCTTTGATCTCAACGCAAACAAACCCACGGGATAAAACTATGGAATATACGAATATACCGCGGAGGATCTAATTCAAACATTAAAGTATTTTTTATAATATCGATAAAATAATTCTTCTCAGTACAATAAATTGATACATTAATATCCAAAACAAATTGTAAGTATATTCAGTATTTGCTTATAGTTTGCTATATTTTTATATGTATATATTGATAATTGTATTTATATAAAAATATATTGTATACGGTATCTTTGTATTTATATATTATTTATTGTTATTGTTATGTATTTTATTTAAATATCTGCTTACATATGGAGTTTTTTTTATCTCTTTTTTTTGCACCCCTATTAACGTCCTCTCCTGCACATCTAAGGTTGGCTGGTAAAGAATATCTTTGTAGCATTAAGCCCGCCTTTTGAACATTATTTTTTATATCGTGCAATCAAGAATAAATAAATATTAAATATAAGTATCGGGCTGTACCCCTTTCACGCCGCGATTCCGCCACTCTTAGACAGCTCTGAGCATAATAAGACATAAATAAGGACCTTGAATGGATTCTACACCAGGCAAATTACGATAGTAATAAAGTGGGTATATTATAATTATATTAAAATATATATATATATATATCGGCACATCGGTTGACGTAATAATATCTAAATCAAAGAAAAGAACGTAGCGGAGGGTAGTTGGTACCTTTTCTTAGGCTTTAAAAGTACGTGCAACCCACTCAACGATTCAGAAGCGAGTCTGACATTGGACAGTACGCCACTCCTGTGTTTGCATAATAACACTCTGAATCGCTGCCCGAAGATTGGAGAGTATTTCCATACTATTACTATTTTGTTAATTATATTACTATTATTGTTATTGTATAAGTTTTGATTTATATTAATAATTAATATCTTGTTTTAAAATTAATTGTCATTCAATATGAAATTTATTAAATTAAACTCACTTAGGTAATGTGTCGTACTTCACTTATTATTAATTTACTGATGTATTATTGTGTCTTTTATACTGAGTTAGATGAATTATATAGTTGTATTATTATTATTATTTTCTTATTATGTTCTATTAATTCTTAATAGAATGTGTACTCTTTTATATATATAGGTATTTTGGATTAGTATTAATGTACTAAACTTATTTCAACAATTTAATAATGTCAAGTTGTCAGGTAACAAATAACAGAGAATCAAATAGATTGTCGAGTTCATTTCCGCGAAAAACGTATATTTCCCTTTCAGAATTTTGAGTTTGAGTTGAAATTAAACAGGGTGATGGGTTGTCCTAAATTATATGATTTAAATATTTTGTTTGTTTATTTATCTATCGTTATCTTTAATCGAAACAGAAGCTCAATTTATAATTGACATAATATCTTAAATTCAAGAATAATAATAATAACCTTTATTGTATATCCTAAAACAGTATTGTAATACTGTTACAACATAAAAAGGAAAAATGTAACAAAAAAAAACAAATAAAACAATTTATCACATGATAATTTGTAAATTTCGCCTTTTATACATATTTTAGTGAGTCATAAAAGTGAGTGTATCATATTTTGTATTGTAAAAAATTGTTAATTATAAATCAGTATAGGATATACCAGTACATTTTAAAAACACATAAATATCAACTTTTCTAAGAAAAAAAAACATTAACTTTGAAGCGAGTACAGTTTTAATTCAAATTAGTTTGATATTTTAAGAATTTAAAGATGTAGACGATGAAATTTAAAGAGTAATAACACTTCAATAATATTCTGCTACTGATTTTTCAAAAATATTTATATACTCATGTATAATCAAATATAATCTTAATACTATATTCGGCTCTAAATATTTTTTATTTTCATTGTAATAATATAAATCGCTTAGAAAATTAATATGCCACTTCTAAAAGACTATTTTATATAGATATACCGAAAGACTTTGTTAGGTAAGACTAAGTAAGCTTCAGTAAGTTCTTCCACTATCGCTATGAAGTTATAATTGCTTAGTTAAACTTTGATCTTCCTGTATCCAGATTCAATTATCACAAATATTCGATATTTGCTATAGTATAATTTAAGCTACGATTATTTGATTGGAAATTTTCGTTATGAAAAGTAAATGAAAGATCAAATTCGGATTTGATAAATGTTAATTTAATTTATAGTTTTATTACAAGTTTGTTTGTTTGTATTAAAGAAATATTAACCTACACCTGTTCCAGGATACTCCCATCGAAGGATACTCCCATCGAAGGAATTTGAATATAAGCTATATTCAAATTCCTTCGATGGGAGTATTCTGCGTGATTATGATTATTTCATGTGAATTATGAATACCTGAATAGAATGCAACATTGCATATTATTAATATTATTAATATCCAATAATATAATTTTCGATATTCATTAAGGGTTTGTACTTACATCGAGTATGTCATACTTTGTATTAGTTAATAAGGTAATAGTTGAAATTTTCTTAATTATAATAAGTTTAAAGTTGTTTTTGTCTTTTTTTCAACTTTTTGTCTTTAGTTAAAGTAATTAAGTGTTCTTCAAAACTACTGTGATTCCAATTTAATAAACTATATTTTGAATATATAACTTTATAGACAAATAAGCTGTAGTGTTTCCTACGATATGAATAAATTTTATTTACAGATTTTGTAAGGAAAGTTTAAAGCTATATTTTCTACGCAGGATAAGTAGCGTGCTGTTGCGACTGCTACTTTTTAAACTCTAATGTATTATCAGTATTTCAAAAGTCCTACAAAACCTAAACGTTATCATTATTACGAAAAAGTTATTATAATTCAAAAACAGTTCAGGCATTTACTAAATATATACGTACAGCTTGTATAAATATTACAGATAATTTAGCACAAATGGTGCTAATAATGCTCTTAATATACATCTATAAATTATATATTCCTGGTAATGGTTTATTAAAATGACGCTTGACAGTGATTGACACACAATAGTAACCTGAATTTGTTATGCAGGATGTATAAACACTGCTAATTGACTTCTGAACAAAAGGAATATTCCTGTCACTTTGATGAGAAAAATAAATGCACGTGCATTGTTTTGACCTTTCGTTTCTTTTGTTTTTGATGGATTTATAAAAGAATTTTGGAATTTATATTTTAAGTTTTAAAAAATATATAAACTGAGTATTATAAAATTAGATATTTTTCATTAGTAACTTTATCGTTCTCGTTACAAAAAAAATAAACGATTTATAATCTTACATTTATAAAATTACAAATAATATGAGTAGTTCTACTTGTCACATATTTTCTTTGGTAAAATGTAATTATCTAAATTATTATTAAACATATTATTATTGATTTGACAAATTTATTCTATTTTATATGGCCTAAGGGGAGGTCGGTAGGTACTCTAGAAATACGGTATGGTCGGTAGGTACTATAGAACCCAGTACAGGTTCGGTTAAAATGACTATTTAGAAACAGTAAGGGGGTGAAGAGGGAATAGGTAGGATTTTGATGACACTTTTTAATTTTCTATTTTTTGGAATACATAGTACAAGTTCTATAATATAATTATCGAATAAGCAAAAAAATAATTATTTTTATCCAATTGTTTTTAATGGTGTGCAATAAGCCAAAAACTTCACTCACGAAAAGGCAAAACAATATATATTTTGGCATATTTCTTTAACATTCTGCCAAACAATTTTTAATTCTATCACATTATGTTTAGATTCAAATTCACCGGTCCAGTTCTTATAATTTATCATTATCAACCTACATCGGAGTATAGGAAGTTACATCGACGTGCTCAGACACGACAGTCATTTATCATTCCATCAAATTATGTAAGGCATTTCAACTGAAGCTGAATTTGTGAGGCCGCAAATCTTTGAAGAGTTTTTATTTGTTTTTTTTTTTTATTTAAATGTGGCGATGATTTCGCCGGGTACACTTTTTACATTTTGTAACCAAAAATACTTCAAAGCTTTTTATCTCAACAAAATAAAGTAATAAAATCTTCGCTGTTAAATCTGTCAATAATTTTTTCCACAAAATCATAATTAAAATAAAAAAATATAACGTTTAAAAAAATTACTATATTGACGTTTATTGAAGTATTTAAAACACGAACAATCTTTTTATAACTCTCTTAATACACACTTTTTCTCGTATAACTTACCCATATATAGAACGAACGCACACGTGCTTACTTTTTGCTTGTTAAAATACTTCGCGCAGCCAATGGACCGTTGATTGAACTGATTGAATGAATGAACGCGTTCCAAAAAATTTATCCTCTGTATGAATGAACAGCTCAATTTTTGTATTGTTGGCTTGATCGTTTGTGTTCGGAATTCTGAATTGTTTTGTCTTTCTATATCGTCTCTCTTATTCTATATTCAAAATAGATTTTGCTCGTCCGAACTATAGGTTTATGTTAAAACACAGTCTTGTTATTTCGGACTTCCGCCTGAAAGTTATTTTTCCATCTGCCAAGAACATTTGTTATAAAGGTTAAAGAATATTTTCCGTACAATTTACGTAAATAAAAGAAGAGTAGTTGGTTATTTTAGATTCTTATTGAACACTAAGTTTCTGTATACTAAATAAATTTTAGATTTTTATGGTGACAACCTAACAATATATTTTCCAAATTATTATTTTAGATTACTAATAAAGGTACTCTATTTCATATCTACTTCGCTATACTAATTAAAGTTGGAAAAAGAAATTCGACTTAATATTAAATAATTATTATTTTAACCTTAAATGTTCCTGGAATGACATATATCAGTATGTATCGCTACAAACTCATCTTGTATTGAAAGGCCCCATAAAAACTTAATGCAGTTTTTTAGTATTATTCCGAACAAAACAGAACACATGACCATATCTTATTAAATAATTTTTTTATGTTATCGATTTCATAAACAATCCATTTGATAATCACATATTTTTCAATTATATTTAATGTTTCTTTATATTTTTTCTAAGCAATTTTATGCCTATTGATAATTTTTATCGCAAACCTACGTCAGAAAAATCTAACAATAAATTCTTATATACTACAAAAACTCGAACTGTATAAATAATGACAATATTAACAAAACGCCGTAGTGTAATTAAGAGAGATAAAGTTTTTTATAAATTCGAGTCACGATCGAGATATCTTGATAATTAAAGAGATACACCTGCAGTTCAAGTAAATATATTTCCAGGGGCCCTTATCTGTTCAAAATTTTATCTTTATATTCATTGCATTATATGGAGATAGTCTTTTTTTTCTGTTTAAATACGAGGTTAAAATAATATAAAAATTGAAATTGAATCGCAAAAGCAATAGTTATATTGTAGGAGAAAGAAAGTAGTAGTTGCAGTAGAAAAGTAAAATATTAGTTCTGATATATACAATTTTTCTTTCTTCGCAAGAAGAAAGTAGAAGTAAGTAGAAGATTAGTCGAACTTCACGTATATTTTTGTGTCAATTTAAATAAATCCCTAAATATTTTGTTTCTATAAAATATGCGGTAGGTGGAGCTGTGACCAGATAGTAGAATATTTTTATATTTTCAGGGCAAAAGTAAGACTGTCGATCATAAGAATATATATAAATATTTTAAGAAATAAAAATTGCTAACGTGGACGTTACCAAAATATTAAAACCCTATTTTCATCACGCAATATTATTCTCATTTTTTTATCTTATAATTAGTTAACACTAACTTCTAACTGAGATGACTAATTAACTGACTGACTCACAGACACATCATGTCTAACCGTGAACACGATGGTGCAAAGCATTCGAAACGTCAGGTTAAAATTAAAAAGATAACCAAAATTATATGCGAGTTTAATCCGTAAAAATTATTTTATTAACTAACTTCGTCTGATATTTAAAAAAAGTATATTATATTTATCAATAATAGTCTCATTTTAAGAATTCAATTTATTTGTCTCTAGGGTTCTTTACCGTAATAAGGTTAAATGTAATCTAATAATATTATGTTCAAATATTTTATTAGTAACATGTACTTTTGAGTCTCTTAATTATCAGAGGTAGCGCCTTTGAAGTTATCATCGCTTAAGGGTTGATTATATAAGTGTCTATTCATTAACAGTCTAGAGTTTACTAATTAGTTTAACCTTATTTAGGAGTTACTGCTTCACTAACCATTAGAAGCACACACTGTATTCATAAATGTATACAGTCTGTATTAAAACTTGGTAACTATAATTGTACAAATTTACACATATCTATACATATATTTAGTATTTTAAATAATTATATAAATTTTTATTAGTAATTTTTTTATAGAAAACGTTTGATATAATAAAAACATCTGACACGCGGCAATCGAGCTTGCCGCTATGAAAAACTCCTAATCGGCAAATTATAACTCGCAAATTAATTAACAAACAAAACAACTTCTATTGCTTTTTTATTTTTTTTATGTAGTTTATGATAGGATTTTAAAAAATTTAAAAATTCGAATTTTTTTTTCCATTTTTCGGTAACTTCGGCGGCCGATCTGACCACCTTCCCGTTGGACAATCAACATAATTTTGAAAAGTGAATCTTACATTTAGATGCTGATTCCAAATATATCTTTAGTTTTTCAAAATTCGAAAAATAAAATTCGACAGACACACAGACACACATACAGACAGACAGATCGGAAGGAAAAACTGAGTTTTTCGAAAATATTATTTATTATTTATTTTTTTTGTAGCATTACAAGTTTGATAACAAAATTGTAATTAATTAACAGTTGTCAAAATACTTTCAAACTGGTTTGAAGACGTCATAAAAACTCATAACCGGGTTTTAGTTAATTAATATGGTCTAAAAAACATGAGATAAACAAAGATTAATTGTTTATAATACTAATAACATACTGTAAAACGATTTTTATTTATCTAATGATTAAATATAATTTTTACTTACAACAATTTACTTTTGATGTCATTTACCTTTATTTATTTTATTTTCTATTTAATTGATCATAGTATTTCGTTAGATTTTAACGAGCACACATTTGAAATAAAACTATTTAACTGACTTATTGAAAGACACTTACATCTCGTCTACCCATAAACGCGATTGTTGCAAAGCATTCGAAACGTCGTCGGGTCAAAATTAAAATGTAACCAAATTATACGCGAGATTAATCCGTAAAAAAAAATTATTTGATCATATTTATTCAATAAAATTTTACAATTTAATACTAAAAATGTCTCAAAATTTCCGAGAATGGAATATAACCTAAAAAACATAAATATTTTTAAACATCCGTTTCATTTTTCAATACTCCTATTATATTTCATATTTATGGCCCATTTTCTCCTTTTATCTCTATGTTGTACTTAAATATAAAGACATTTTTGAAGCGTTAAAATTCAATATAATGGTAACATAGTTAAGACTTCCTGTAAATATCTTTGAGAACAAAATAATTGATATCCTATCATTATCTTAACAACTCGATCCTGTCGAATGATTAAAAAGCCTGACAACGACAGCATAAAACCTTCTTGTATCGGCAAAAAAGAAAAAATTCTTTTAATAACGTTATTCAATGTAAATTGAGTTTTATGTGTTAGTGACAAGGTTGAAATAAACTTATAGTATAATTTATATATGCCATTTTTAAGTATATTCAGTAGCCGCGTCGGACGCGATGTCAAGATTTTTTAAAGTTTTAACATAAACATTCAATTATAGCGGTATTATTTTAATATTTTTAACGTTATAAGAACGAAAATCGTGTGCACATTTGTTGTTACTTAATACTTTTTGTATCGTGTTATGGGTGGTGGCACTGTGTTATTCAGTTTCATATGATTGGGTTTTGTTTTTTGTGTTGCCTTGTTAGCGAGTTATTTTTAGACGATTTTTAAGTGTGTTAAACGGTCTTGCAAAAGTTTCCAAAAGTGCAAAGACAAAATAAAATTTAGCTATATATTTTTTATTTCTCACTCAATACTGGCCTCGACTCCGTCTTCTGGTTTATTTCGAGTGTATTTTACTCATTTTCCATAGCTGTGAAAACTTATATCGTTACTTTGATACTATGACCTAAGAGAACTTATTTACAGTAGTTATAAGCCAGTCCGATGCCTCTGTCTACATAACATCATCTTTATCTTCGATTATCAATAACAGAAATATTTTAAGGAGTAAGAATTAATGCTTAAAGAAACACAGAATCGACTTTAATTTTATGTAAGTATAGATTCCAAAAAAACATTAAAATATTATGGAAAAGTTTTTTTAAATTGGACTTACCAAAAATTAAGTCTACTATATAAATTTAAATTCAGTCGGTTAAATAAAAAAACATTCCATATTTTTTTCTTATTTTAATACTTAAACTGCCCAGAGCGGACATTACACGTACAAACCGACTCCTACTTGAATATTATATTTATGTTAATTTAAATATCAAGAGCCTTTTATTTTTTGACGCCCTTCAGTCATAGCAACTTAACGATTATAGACAACTTACCATAATATAAGTATGAGCAATTTTATATCAACAATTTATAATAGCATGGCGATTTCGTTTTTGCAGATTCTACTCTTTAGCCCTACTATTTGAAAAGGTGGAATAAAATCTGATGTTTTATAAACGCAATATGTTTATTTGTAATAAAAAAATCTTTGACTTTTATCAAGTAAAGAAAAGCGAGCTACAATTTTTGGTCGACTTCCTTAATTTGGTAATAACTGCAAAAATTTACTGTCAAAAAATAACAACAAAAGCGTCTTTCTAATTAATTAAACTGGTCAAATATTCCAATCCGTATAGTTTTGTTCATTTTTATATTGGTATCTTTATCTGAAGTAACCCATAATAAATCAATGGTTAAAATTATCGCATGAACATCCGGTAGCGTTTACACTTTTTTAAATACAATTCGTTTTTACAAAGCTAATTATTTTCACGTCAGAACGATAATAAAACAAAATATATGACTCCGGTCCCAACATTATATTAATAAATATAACAATATTAATTACCTACATGTAATTAAGCTGTCACACAGTAGGTGTCTTCGGTTAATGAAGGCTTATAAAGACTACCTTCTTTGACGATACTAAATCATTATGAAATATAATTCATTAATTTTCTTTATATTTTATAGGACTTCTTGTTTTTGAAATGTTACGTCATTTGACAAGAGAGTTAGCGGTATTTATTTTAGTACATTTACTGAAAAAACATTTGCCATTGGCTAAAACAAAGACAAAAATGCGAAAGCTTCAAAATTAAAATTCATTTGCTGAACAGGGTTGATTTTTGTATAATCGCAGCAGGACGCTCTAGTTGCTCTGAAAGAAATGTTTTTGTGATAATGGAGTGTAATTAAATAATGCTTAACCAACGATTGAAAATTGATAGTTAATGAGATATTTTATAAGTCAAATGAATTGTGCCTCGTCCGCTGAACCGCTCTGTCAGGGAAGACTGGGTAGAAGGAGGCGGGAATACGTCCGCCGCTTCCTTCCCAAGTTGTAGGCCTGGTGAGGGGGGAGGGTGACCCCTTTTACCTAACATAGGCCTGCGATGGGAGGGTGCTCTACGTTGCTCGGGGCACCTTCAATCGGGGGGTCTCCCCGGGGCGTCACGGTGTGTGCTAATACGATCCCGTGACGTCCCATTACGGCGAAGAGGGCAACCTTTGGTTTTTTAGTGGATAGCCTTAAAAATGGCAGAATCCTCTATGCTGCCCTCTATGGTAGTCCCATATAACCCCCCGGCCGTCACCTTCCTGGGCCGACGGGGTACCCGTCAGATCCGTCAGATTTTTCCAACGGAAAAAAAAAAAATAGAAGTCAAATGAATTGTACTAGTGCTACGTATACCTGTATAAAACTAACAGCGTTAAATAATCCGCAATGAAATAAATCCGATAACGCTCTGCAATAGGTTTTACGCCTTGGGATACTGGAACATGTTAATTCGATATTAGATGGAAGATGGGATAGGATATAATGGGATTCGATGATGAAACGTGTCTTATAAAAATTATTTAAATTAAATTATCTTACTTAATTATAATTTCATTTGAACATGTCACTTTTGGTATTCCAATAATATACTATTCGCGAATTTCTTATACAAATGACAAAGATATCACAAAACGCCTAACCGCTCGAGAAACTGGTACAGATGTCCTGTTTATTGAATACAAGGGTAGAGCCGCAAACCCAACAAGCTGTGATTATCCTTCAGTATATAACGAGTTTATTATGTGTACAAATATAAAGACAACCTAACCTCACTCAAATTAGATTATAAAATATAAGATAACAAATAAAATGTTTGATCAGAACTAAATTACATAAGGAAACACTGATGTATATCGCATGTTGAACTCATTATGCTATATTGTTTAAAAACTTCACCGGTAACGTATGTAACAAATAGAGTCAGAGTAGACTCTGTTCAACTACAACAACCTAATAATATCAATTCAGCGATGAGTAGCCAAGTTTTACTAATGGCTTCGAGGATCCTGAGCGTCATGAGGGAATCTAAAACTGATAGAAGACCTATACGACGGAAATGGTGGTACTATCCAGAGTTGGAGGTTACCATATATAAAAATAGCATAAGTCTCTTAAAATAAGCAAAAGTACAAAATATAGTAAGTTCCGTAAGCGCGATGGAATACTATGTACCGGTTTGTGTTTGTTTCTTACAAAATATATTATACTACTGTTCTAAGCTTCTTACAAAATATATAAAAATTCTAAAGCCACATCGGATCCCAGACCCTAGACAACAAAATAATGAATATGTATGAAACCCTTCTAAAATTACCCAAAACAAAATATGGAGAACCAGAATGTTAAAAAACCCTAAAACGTTAAAAGACAGCATTAACTCACTTAATTTCTATAAATAAAATTTTAATAAATTAAGGTAACTTTATAAGCTAAAAGTATATTAAAACATTTCAGAAATATAAAGCACAATGTTTTCTATGATTTACACGAGTACTACACATTTCAATAAAACTATTTTACGGATATAACTCGCGTTTATTTTTACATTTTTAATTTAAACCCGACGTTTCGAATGCTTTGCAGCCAACGTGTTCGCGGGATTCATATATATTATATTGGTAGTTCATATATTGTTCATTATTTATAATATTCATATATTGGTAGTTTCGTAGCCTATTATGTTGCATAGGATCCTTACAGACGTAGACAACTGATTACTGACACTGATTTAAAGTGGAAAAGATTAACCAAACGAATATTCCCCATCATTTTACTTGTTTAAGAATACTTAACACAGTATTAAAAGAAATTTTTTTTTGGAAAGTAAAGCGTTTGACTACAGCTCGCCTGATGTTAAACGTAGGTTGTCGTCTAAGGCGTGGCACACTTACCTGGTAACTATCTATGCACTCTAGATTTAGATTTTCTAACAACTGATGACATCAATTAAGATCATATTTATTAATTTTTGACTACTAGCCATTGTAAATAGAAAACACTCTCAGCGATTAACCATTTAATATATTCCACATTTATTAATGTTCCCACTTCGCAAAGTTAGAAGAATTCGAATATATTTTATTTTACTTATTTAATAGGAAACCAACATGATATGTAATGAAAAAATCATATTATAACATTTGGTTTAATAAAAGATACACTTTATCACTTTTATTCAACCAATTGTTATAATATCCCATTTAAAGGCTAACTTAACATGCAATAAGAGGGTGGTTGCTTACTAATATCTTACATTGTATCATATCCTGTGAAATTAAATCAAATACTTGGAATAATTGAAAGAAAACCGGATTTATTTGTGTTATTTGTTATTTTCTATTTGCTATTTGCTACTTACTACTTTCTATTTGCTATTTGTTATTTGTTATTTGTTATTTGTTATTTATTTGTTATTTGTTATTTGTTATTTGTTATTTGTTATTTGTTATTTGTTATTTGTTATTTGTTATTTGTTATTTGTTATTTGTTATTTGTTATTTGTTATTTGTTATTTGTTATTTGTTATTTGTTATTTGTTATTTGTTATTTGTTATTTGTTATTTGTTACTTGTTACTTAAACGTGAAAGTGATACAAAAATATAACAAGAAAATGTTATTTATTGTCATACAATTGTTATAAGGACTAGTTGACACGTCAGTACACTTTTCATCTAGCTTGAGAGAGCTTAAGGCGGTTTCGCACCGTATCCGACTTGGTTCCAATTCAAATCAGAGAAATGACGGTCCGAAGTACAGCGGTATTATTTGTATGAACGCGTTTCCCCTACTGGATGTTTCGTAATACCCATTCACAGATTGCATGATTTTTTCCGGACTGAAACCGAATTCAGTGTGCGAGCAGCCTTACATTACGCGCTATACGTGACACTCATGCAGATCTTTGAATATTAGCCCAAAATCTCTCTTCAACAAAAAAGATATACGATTTCTTTGGTGTTGCGATGTTATATAAATACGGTTTGAATTATCAGATCTAGCTCTGTTTGAATGATCAAACGAAAAAATCGTTTATTAAACATTTTGTAGTTTGTATTTAGGACTAAAAGTTATTTTTAATCGTGTCCGGACAATTGGAACATAACACATAGAATGAATTGTACATGACGGATCCGATCTAGTTTCTAGTGAATAACTCGTGAATGTGGATCAGCCTTTAGCGGCCTGATGAAATAAATTTGCATAATTTTGCATATTTAAATTTAATTTTAAATTTAAACAATGATATAAATGGTGTTGCTCTATCAAATATTTCGAATTTCTCATTTTTTTAAATACTTCAACTAAAGCAGTCAACACTATCTAATTTATTAAGTACTTTTTGATCTCAAAAGAAGAGTGAGTTTAACTAACTAATGTTATCAACTTCCGCTCCAGCAAATACTGCTTCACTTCATAATTAGAATATAATAGTGGAGTGCTTGTAAAATCTTATAAAAGTCGATGTAGAGGGTAGATCGAGTTATACCTTATGCGCTGTTAATAACAATGTTCTAGACTACAAATAACATCTAATGGAATGAAATAATAAAAAGTGTTATGCGTATAACATAACGCATTAGTGAGGAGATGTACTGCTACGATGGAAAGTCGATGTTTTTTTGTAATTAAAAAGTATATTGATCGTAAATAGTTATTTTTTTATTGTTAAAGAGCTTATAATTATATTAATTAAACAACAGAACATATATAGGGCAGGATTGCTTAAAAGGTTGCTAAAAAAATATTTGTTTTTATGATTGAATACTATGAACCGCCTCCATAAATATTATAGTTTATGAACATTAAACAAAAGGTTTTTAAATAAATTTAATAAAATACATTTCAAATAATATTACGTATTAATGATTATATTATAAACGTATATAAATTAGAAATAATTTAAAAGCACCGTTTGGGAATCGATCGTTGGCCTAAAAGCATCTCAAAGCTAATTAAGCCGACATCCTACCAATGATACAACTCCGTGTTACAATTTGTTGCCTTTTACTTTTACTAGTCAAACTTCTAATACTATTAAGCTCAATTACAATATTAAATATTATAATAATTAATGGTAAAACATATATTATAAAATTACATATTGATGATTTGTTCAACCTTCACCTACTCTTGTAATTAAAATGCAATTCATAATATCATTTCTTATATAGAAAAGAAGAACTGAAAATAAAGAAAGAGTTAATAACTTTCAAGCAATTATATTAATTTTAGTCCGTTTTAACGATATGATCTGTCAATATAGCCAGGAACTACCCTCTATAGCCCGGGACTGTCCCACCCTCATCTACTAATATATGCAAACAAAAGTGTATGTAAAACGTCCATATCAACACACTAGATGCATTTTTTCAGTTCTTTGGAAAAATCCGTTACTACCCCCGTCGGCCAAGGATGTTTTGGCGGGGGGTTATGTGGACTACCTGGGAACTGCCATTTTTAAGACTTCCCATTAAAAAATCAACGGGCAACCGTTGATTTTTATCTCATTGAATCAGTGGAACAACACGGGATCTCTGAAGCACACATCTTGAGCCCCGGCGACTCTCCCCCCATGTTATGCTTTCCCTAGCTGAGAAAAGTCACCCTCCTCTCCCACCAAAGCAGTCTATGCTTTGTGTGGGAGAGGAGGGTGACCGACTAGGTAAAGAAGCTGTGAGCATAGCCCCACATATATCTACCTAGTTTCCCACGACGATCGGATCAGCGGCAGAGGTAAGCTCTTTAATAAGACGATATGAGTACTCAAATTGACTTAGTGCTTAGCAAATCGGATAATGTAATGCCTGAATATATAAGCCTTAAAATAAGCGGTTAACGTTCAAATATTAATATCAATATGTATTAGCAGTCTGTCAGTCAGTCGTCAATGGAATAATTGAATATTATTTCAAGTACCATATTATAATTACAGTAAAAAGATTTAACGACTAGGTGAACCAGACCTCAACTGTGACTCGCTGCGCTATGTGTTAGCACATTGAGCGAAGCGAGGTACAAACAGCACCGAAGTCGCATTTATAAAACGTGGACGCATTATGTGCTCAACTATTTTCAAGGATAAAAAAAACATTCTAATAGCTGTTAAAAAAATTCGGCACACGCATTTAATTGTCATGAAAAATTTTCCCCATTGAAGTCTTTGGATTTTAGTTTTTCCGTGATTATTCCTCAACGAAATGAATATTTGGCATTTTTTTTAAAACCACCACCAAACTGTTCTCTATCAGTGTGCAAAATTTTGAAATTTTCGGATGTATAGTTTTTAATTGATGCTTGCATAAACGATGCTGGAAATTCTGTCATAGAGAGCTTCGTTCAATTAGTATTGATTTATGTTAATAAAAGTTCATACTTTAGCTGGTTATAAAATAAATATATAATGTAATAAATCTATCAAGGTTTTGAGGATAACAATAGTATGTAAAGAACGTATCTCATCCAGTAGTAACCCCATTATCCAAGTATAGTAGGTGAAGGTCAGAGTATAAAGGATTCTCGTTATATAACAGAGAGCTGGCCAGCGGAGCTTGACACTATTGTAAAGGCACTCACAATTGACCGATGCTATTATGTGTATGTGGGCCATGAAACATTGTATGAGAAGTTAATAACCATTTGGATATGTTATAGATAATTCCGTAAGGCTAACGTAATATTACGTTTGTGAGTTATTACAGAACTTTGACGTTCTATAAAAAATAAAAAAAAAATGGCCATAGTTTTAATGAGATCATTGTGACTATAATATTTGAAATATATATTTAAAATAGTAAATCAACATTTAAACGCAAGAATCAGAATTAATTGACTTTCAAAAAGTGGCAAAGTCCGAGACTCGCATGAAATATATTTTGTAACACCGCACAATATTTATTACAATTCGTTATAATTGAAATTTATTTTTTTTATGTGTAAAATTTTTCTTTTTACTTTTCAATGGGTTACTGGTAAAGTATGCTCTATAGCATAAAGTTCGCTTATGGTACTTTTTTTTTTAATTGAAATTTAAATAAATAAATAATTGTAATTAAAATAGTATTTTTTTATATATAAACATATTTCAAATGTATAAGTTTATATGTTTACTAATGTTATATTTTAAATAATTTAACCGTTCAAAAGTAGGCGATGTGATACAGGTAACTAAATTTAAGACCTTGTTTGTTTTAATTTCATGATATGGTAATTAATATATAATAATTATAAGAACAGATCCATATAATTTAAGTGAGTAACACAACATGATGTTGCTTTATTTCTGTTATAGACACGAGAAGTCGAATTCACTTTTTCAAATTTATATTTAAGTCCTTCCTTTACAAAATATTTTTAGATTTGAGATAATATTAATCTCAAATCTATGAATAATTTTGTATCCGTGTTTCGTACATTTTTAACAATCAATATAGACATAAAACCTTGAAAGTTTTTAAATTATTATTTTTTTGATATTTTTTTAATATCATATCAAGTCAAGTGATTTAATTATCTGACAAATTTAGATTTTTTTTTCTACCGTTTAAAAAGGTTTTATTATGAAATGACAAAAATTTAGATGTGTCGATGACTTTTTAATACCAATACATTTATATGATAAAATTGAGGTCATTAAAGTCACTGATGTACCTATTAATGAATTACTTTTATAATTTTTACTAAATCAACATAAACTAGGTATATATGATAAATTTTGACCGAACTTTTGAATTGTTCTTTTTCTTTTTTGAATTGCTTTCAACAAAATGCTCTATGAGCATTTTGTTTTAAATTGAGTTATTTATTCATACATAAATAATAGTTTGAGCCTTATACAATTAAATGCAATTAATCACAGCAACTAACACGAACAGATACTAGTTTAAATCTTCCATATTCGTGGCCTGGGGTTGTGTAGGGCCGTATATTACGTACTTTATGTACCAGCCTGTTTTGTATTCTACGAAAACTCGAGCGTATAGCAATTCACACTTGGCATTCTCATACATACACCGCAAAATCGACTTTGATAACGAGAATTGAGAGTCAATTTAGAATGACGCGTGTCTAAAATGCTTAATTTTCCTTTGGGAATATCGATATTAGCGGGAGTAGAGGGTTTTGCTTACAGATTCATAAAGATCGTTTAGATATTTACATTAGACCCACCTGATATTGAAAGACTATTACGAGTATTGGAAACTTAATCAAAGATTTAGTTTACATAATTAAAAAAAAAATTATTTAAATTTACTCGACAGTTTTAAAAAACAGCATTCATTGTTAAACAATAATAATAAATGTAATATAATACGTAAGGAAATTGGTAATTGTTAATAAATTATAAGTATAGCTTAAGTTAACAAATATATTTCAAAGATCAAAAACCAATCTAGTCTTACCGTTGGTGGTTCTCGAAGCCTGACATTAAATGGACACTCTTACAAATCCTTCCCTGATGGAACTTAGTTGTTATAGCTGTTATTTCGATTGGGTATTATTTTATGGGCCCTTTAAATAGTAACGACATCTGTGACCTATTTATTAATTCTGTTTCCAATTTTGTAAGTTTCTGTCTACCGAATAATAATGATCTCTTGGCATTATTTACTTAATTTTAGTGTTTTCATGACCAACAATAAGAATTCTGCTTATTGAAATTAGGACTGACATAACCTAACCTCATTTTAAAAACATTTTTTAAACAAATATAGTTACGGGTTTGACTATAGCCAGCTTAACATGAATTAATCGTCATACACTCATGCTTAATGGTAATATGCCTGTATTCTTCTATTTTTTTATTTTTTATAAATAAGAGATTTTACACCTTACCCAAAGACATAAAACTAAAATCACATATTGCTTTTAGCACAATAACAAATAAAGTGTACATCTGTGTACAAGATTTAGGTCTAATGTTGAAACATATCTGCATTTGTGTCACGTAGCCCGCGCCTTGTAAGCCTTCTCCAACTTGCTGAAAGGTGCGCTAATGCTCTTTCTCGACTTTTTATCAAACGTATGTGAGGGGAAATCACAATTACAAAAAAAAAAACTAGTAGCACATCCCCGGTTTTGATGTCATTCACAGAAAGATGTATTTTCACCCTTGGGGTTCCTTGCGGTTTCAAGGTTAAGAGGGTGGAGAATTGATCATTCGGTTTTCACGCAGCGTGCGGGTACAATAAGCAGTAGTATAATAGATAATAGTGCAATAAAAATATTGAATTCTCCTTTCTTAGGACAATTCTTATATTTTCACTCGAGAATAGAAAAATAAAATTCGCTACAATTATTACACTACAAAACTACTAGACAAGTTTATTGTCTACAAAATGGTGGATACTTCCTGAGTTGGAAAAAAATTTCATTCTGACGTGTTAATTCCAAAAAAGTTCAACTTAAAATTTATGAATGTTTAAGACATTTTTTTATTTATTTTAAATGCAGTGAAGTAACGAAAGCGCTCTACTTTTTATTTGTTCAGAGGAAAGGGCAGGGCTAGAACACGAAGCTATTGGTAATAGTTGTAAATAAATATAAATTGAAAAATACATCATCACGAGCAGGATTTTCAAAATATAAAGATGTTTCCTACGTCCTGATAAAGACTATAAAGAAAGCTAAGTTGAAAAAGAATAGTACATTTCACAGAGGAAAGATTCTCAGCGTAGTGCTGCTTGATGAGTATTTGTCCTACATTTACTTAAATTTTGGGTTTTACTTCCTGTAACATATAACATAGTAATCTTTCAGTGATTATATATGTATATGCATTCCAAGAAATCACTTTATAAGTACCACCTATTCATCTTTTATTCTTCATGCATATTTTTATTAAAAGCTCGGAGTCAAGTAATTTAATTTTGTAATATTTACTGGACACATATAAAAAAGATTGTTGCTTTATTTACGACAAAAATAATCCAATCGTGTCTGACTTGAAACTCCAGTTAGAAATGTTTTAAAAATACTTCACTTACTAGTAATAGGTATTTTGCCTTTACGGACTGTTCATTGATGCTAACTGAATAATCACTAAATCTCTCAGATCCGTCCCGATTCAATACAGGGTATCATTACTGGTGATTACTCTGGATGATCCTGAGGTCAAATTTTTATACCTTAAGATATCTCAGAATTGTAAGAATTGTCAAAAAATATTCCTAAAATTACCTCAATATACTTTTGTCTTCCATATCTCCCAGGACGATGACACCATGCCACGGTGAGTGCTAAAGCGATCCCGTGGCGTCCCACTAAGGCGATGAGGGCAACATATATATCTAATATTTGTTTATATGTATATACATAATATTAAAATATTTTTGTTACCACCACACTTTTCAAACATCACCATATTTACCACATTTTCGAAATGTGTGTATTAATGAGAAATAAAATTAAATTATAAAATAATAAAATGGACATTAAATATATTAGGTACCGCTTTTTAAGCAAGATGTGCAAAAAACATCCCCAGAATCTGTATCTCCTTCACAGCTATTAATAAAATTTACTGAACTAAAGCAATTATAAAAATACGATGTTATTTTCATTTATATAAATAGAAAAAAAATATTCGAAAATTTATACAATAATTTCACTTAAATCAACAAACAGTCTTATTAAATTAAATTTTTTTTTTATTTTATATTGTAATTAAAGATTTTACTTGAATTAGTTATTAATTTACGTAACAAGTATACTGTAACAAAAACACGTTACCGTACCGTAAGTTGTACCGTTAAGTAAATAAACAAAATAATAAAAAAAATATAGTTGTACTAAAAGTATTTTAAAAAACCTGAAAGAAATTCTTAAAATATTTTTGTGTAAATATTGTATTTCACACAAATAACTGTATATTATATATTAATGTTATAACTAGCTATTAAAACCAAACACTGTAAACCAAAGTTTATGTCACATTTGGACCATTTTTAAGACAATCTGTGAACATAAGTTAGATCCTGGACTAGAAATACCAAGTACTTGCTCAATTTAGCTTTTGTTATACGGTAAGGTTTAATTCAAGTTAGTAAAAATAGCTACTGACTAAACAGAGTATTCTTAAAATGAGGTTTAATACGTTTTTTTTTTGTATCAAAATTGTTAATAGTAACTAAACTAAACTTTGGCGTTGCATAATGAATTATTATTATATTATCACAATTACTGGATAATATTTCACTGCACCCAAGTCCTCCAACAGAACGTCACTTTTATTCAAGAGTTGTACGTGAAGCGATTGACATTGAGATATACAAAACTTTCAATTTTAAATTTAAAGATTTAAGTTGTCAGCTTCGTGGAATCCAGTGATAAACAGCATATCTGGCTTTTTTACGGTATCGGTTAAACACCAGAATAGGAACTCGTCGAGTAGTTTACAGAATAGACACTGTGAGTGTTGTATGTGACGGTACATGGTGACAAGACATTTTGAATAATAACGAAGACATGCGGATAGATGAAGAAAACAGACCTCACGGATTCAACGATGGAGGGCGTGCACCGCTAAGACAGTCAGCCTGTGACAACAGCTGGTGCAACCTGGTCGAAACGTCAGGCAATTAAGAGGTATGTAAAACCTATTTTGTGGCGCGATAATTCCTGTTAATAAAATAATAAAACTGTTAATATTATATAAAATTTAGGATTGACCCGACTACTTCGGGTTTTTATTCATGAGCCCCGAGCATGGCGGAATCGCGGCGTGAACTTATCAGGCAAATATTGATGGTGAGTAAAGAATAATAATTATATAATAGGTATCTTGGATCACGAAAGTTTAAACACAAAAACTGGTAATCTAAATTAAAATCTTCTGACTTGAGTGTATATTGATAACCTTACAAATAGGATGGTTAAATATTTTAAACATAGTGTTAAATATTATTTTATTAATATATAAATTACGCGGCCATTTAACATATAATCAAAATATATAATTGCAGGTTGCTTTAGTTTTAGCTAAAATTGACATAAAATTTTAAGCTGATGTTCATTACTTCGCTGTGAGGAGGGTTCGCAGGTAAATTTATTTACTTAGGTCCAGCTACGTACTGTGGTTATTTTGTGATTTAGCGCTGTTTACTCTAAATTTATTATACTTTGACCTCCAAAGGACCTGTAGCAGTAATCAATTCCATTTATTTAATGTTTAGTCTAGCGTGTCTGTATTTTTGAGTCAATATTAAACAGGGATAGTAAAGTCATATTCTTCTTTTAGAAGAATTGATGTATCAAACAAAACGATTCTACCTACAAACAAATATTTAGTAAGTTTACTAATAAGTGTTTTACATTATACACTAATTAGTAAAGTCTACTTACAAAGTCTGCATATTAAAAGTTGTTTAGGCGTTCAAAAGCCTGCCAGTACAGTTTTGCCAAACATTTGATATTTTTAATAGGTCACCTCATGGCTCTGTAACGTCATATAAAATACTTTGAATTGAAATGAAAACTTATAAATTTACCGATTATTTATTTATTTGTTATAGGTTCAATCATATATGTATTTAGTTTGATTTTATCTAAATACAATATAAATTTATAGGTATACTAATATAATACTATTGCTTAGTATATTGCGTTTAAAATTTCAGTAAGCAACCTATTACGATGTTTATTGAAGCTAACAAATAATGTGATAATAATTAATTATTTGATGAAAGGATGTACACACAAATATATTTTAAGACAACTACAAGAGCACGATACGTACAATCAGCAAGACAAATCGATTTGCATTTCATTTTTGGCAAGTAACATGCTGACGGTTGGCAAACAGAATCCTTTATCTAAGTTATACTTCATAAAGGTTAAATTTAAAGTTTTCTGTGAAAAATTCGTTTATAATAAAACTATATGCTTTTAGCTTCTGAAAATTTAGTTTAATAATATATATATAATAATAATCTTGGTATTAAATATAATATATTTAATATTATAAAACATAGTTTTTACAATATTAAATTATTTGAATTCATTGAGATATTTTAAGCAATTATTTCTCTTAAATGAAATGAAATTGAGTTATCTGTACTACAGTCGCCATTTTTTTGTTTTTTTATTAGGCCCCGTGTGAGAAGGCAATGACGTGTAAGGGGAAGCTTAAGATAATATATATTTGAAATAAAATTGTCTTATTATTCTTTAACAATTTCGCCTAAACACGAAAGCCATGGGACTGCGAACTTTTGACTCGAATACTAAGAACAATTATTTACTAGATAGTTGAATTATCATCATTATATTTATTATTATTTGTTATTTATATTTAAAAAACATCTTTAAGCTTTTAATTTTTTTTCTGTTATCTTGTTATCGAAGATATCTTATCATTGATTATGTATTCCCTTGGATTCTAGTTGAGTTTTCTAGAATAATTGCCTTCCAAGACCCGTTAGTAGGAACTCGTACCACTGGTTCTATTAGCACAAGTCCTATGAATTAAATGTTATCTGACAGCAGAGACATGCTGTGCAAGAAATGATAACTTCTCATCAGTCTACTAAAAATAAGTCAAAGGTAATCGAGTCTGCTGAGCTCATTGATTTTTATATACATATATAATTCCCTATATTTATTTATGTACCAGATGAAACAAAAATTGCATTAGTAAAAAAATACATTGGATAAGTTTATCTCTAATAAGAAATCTCTACCCATGAGTGTGACAAATATAATTTCTATACTAATATTAAATTTAAATGTTCGATTGGATAGTCTAGATCAGGGATGGCGAACCAATAACACGCGTGCCATAACTGGCATTTTTGAAAGCACAAAAACTATTTTGTTTTATAAGTTATATTTTTTGATAGAAATGAATAAAACTATAAATCTATACTTAATTCATAATTTACGATATAAATTTGTAGTTCTGAATACCTATTTTGCTTATTTTGCATATTGCCTCTTATAAAACATTGATTCATAAAATAATTCTTAAAGATTTTGGTTTTAATTGTTAATTTATTTATACCAACATATAGTTTCACCAACATTTCGAATGATATTTTATTGTGGCACGTTACCTATTGAAAATTCCCTGGTCTGGACATAAGTTTCAAACCGGTACTGTACGATAGAGCCAGCGAAAGCTTCTTATAATAAAAATATGACATATTTTTTTAACTTTTTGTCATTATAAATGTAAATATTTTATTTTAGAAACCGATTAATAACAAATATAATATAAAAATCAAACTTAAATATTCGTATCACATCTGATACAGAAAAAGAAATTTCGCTCCACCAGAATATTATGAGTGATTTTCATGTTGGTTGTACGTCCCACAGTGGGGGATGGGGAGGGGGGAGCAGACCGCTAGACAAATTACTCTATTATCGAAATGTAAAAATGTCAGCGGAACATTTTTCACTCAACATAAATATTTGATCAATTTGTCGGTATTTTTTTGTTAGTATTTCATAGAGAAATAAAAATATTAAAAGAGCCAGTTTTAAGTTATTTTTAAGTATGTTAATAATAGGCTAATATAATATTATGTCGATTAATGTATGAGAAGTTTTATGTTTCCTGTCTAAATTATATTATGCATATTTTTTAAAACATGTTTTTGTTCACTTTATATATAAGAAAAATATATTTTAAGAAAATATTCAAGAATTTGTCCGCATTTGTCCGCAAAATATAGTTAAAACTATATATATATATATATACATGTCAATTAGCGCACTAACAGCCTTTTTAGTGTTTATAACACAATGTATGATCTAATGCTGAGTGAATTGTGTAACGTAATGATTACGCTCACAACTAGACAGATTGCGACGTAACTTTAATATACTAATAGGCTCTAAGTAGCTTGAATTGTAATATTGTTTGAGTTTTACATCACATGGAATGAAATAACTTATCACCGTTTCTTATCATCATCATTTCCTCTCGAACGCTTTCGACTGAACAGATTCATAATTTAATTAATTTGTCTTATTGGAGTTATTATCTTAATCAATAGATACAACATATATTATGCCGCTTCTTGAGTTTCGTAATCTGTGTACACGGCTATCCTTTTAGATGTGGTCCGGAACGGAAGATCAAATGAGTTTGTTTTCGGGGGTGTTGAACTTGCACTGTGATTAGTCTTATGATATATATTGAGCGGTATTTTTAATGTATTTTTATAGAGTAGCTTTGATAGCAAATATACTTTTCAATAAAACTATTTTACGGATATAAATCGGGTTTATTATTACTTTTGATTTATCTTTTATTATTTGTGATAAGACGAGATGATGGTGTCACTCAGTTAATTTGTTATTTCTAACGATTCTTAAGTTTACGGGTATATTCAGGATGCACACAAAACGCATGTCTATCGTTCTGGAATTGTGTTCAGACGTGGGATTTAATACTTTTCATGAGAGCATCCCAGGGGTTTGATGGATTCCAACCGTATTCTCTATTAAAATTAGGATATTTTTTAATTTCAAAAGCCTAAAAATAATCATAACCTTCTTGCTTCTTGTAATATAAATCCGAATAATTCCGATTTTCTCAGATCTTTTCCGATGCCAATTATTTATGAAAACTGTATATATATATATATATATATTATATTCATATAAGCATGTTCATTTAACCAAATCAGGTTATTATTATATATTCTTCGTATTATTACAACATTCAACACACGAGGAGAATATTTTGCAGTAATATTAAATGAGTTAGAACCTTAAAAGCTCTGCCGATAAAAGCTTATGAGAAAATGTAAATATTACATGTACT
The DNA here is from genome assembly GCA_959347395.1 of Mechanitis mazaeus. Taxonomy (NCBI): domain Eukaryota; kingdom Metazoa; phylum Arthropoda; class Insecta; order Lepidoptera; family Nymphalidae; genus Mechanitis; species Mechanitis mazaeus. The sequence goes on from OY365743.1 coordinate 15,976,838, forward strand.
GCCAAAGGCGTTTGAATAAAGCATTATTTTTGTACTTACTAAAATAAACCCTTGTTAAACAATATTACAATATACATATACATATATATGTGTATGTATAAAAATTATATTACTTCGTAATTAATATGATGTCGTTTATCAATGATAAATAGGCAAAATAGATTGTGTATTATATATTTTTTCTGTTTCCGTTCTAACCGGTTACTGTTAACTGACTGGCAGATTTTAATTGGCATTTAATGTATTTGTATAATAATTACATTTGTATTAATTAAGGCTTTTTATAACAAATATTAAAGTTGTTTTTAATAAAAATATATAATAAATGTGCAATTTGTATGTTTGATTTTCGTGGACAAAAAAATTATGCTCGAAATTGTTTTTAAACATGTATTGCCATGGTAAGCTTATTCAATTTAAAAAATTCAAATGTACAAGTAGGATTAGAATCCGCGACCTCTGAGGAAACCGTTGCGTTTTTCAATTGAGCTACCGTATTCCTTCCGCACCGTATGGTTAGGATTTTCAAAATATAGATGTCACCTCCTTTTAAATACAAATTGTACAAAAAGTGAGCGATAGATCAAAAGTTGGAGTAAGAGGACGTTTTTCACAGGTCACAGATTCAAACCCAGCTTGCTTAGGAAAATATTTCAATCCATATTAAAGAAAAAAGTCATATTAAAATTGTATTTTTAATAAAATTTCGTAGATTAAGCCGAATAGCGTCATATATTATTATATTGATAGCACAGCAACGTCCAGACCATTTAGACGTCTAATAGGTGGCCATTTTTCATCTTTAAACTTCAGAGATCACATTAAACTAGAGAAATGTAACATTATATAAGAAACTGAAATGATTTTATTTATTGCCTTGATGTACTACGATATTACTTTAAAAAATAGTTGATTATAACCAAACTATTTTCAAAATGGCGTTGTTTCGTCTTATTCAAATTAGGTACTTTCCAAAATAATATCGGTATACTTTAACTTTTCACAAGTTATAAGAAAAAATAAATTTCTTTATATTAAAGAAACTTATTAATAAATAAATTGAACTGCAAAACGATGCAAGGTTTTTTTAATCAAATTAACACAAAGAAGTATTCATGGGATTAAGAATTTTATACTATTATTATTAATAATCTGTACCGACTACTGAACATTTGTGAGGAGTGGAGGGAGGGGGTCGGAACGGCGGCATCCCGCGATTCCGTCAGTTGAGCTTCATCGCTCGTTGGTGTTGCATGTATAGTTGTGTGTCTAACGTCGCGATAAGCCTTTGAAAATTGCTTTCGAGTTTTACGATTTTTACCGTGATTTCTTTCAGTGTTGTGATCAAACAGTTTATTGTGACAGAATGATGTGGATTTAGAATAATTTATAGGTGTGTGGTTTGTGTTACTGGAAGTTTAATTTCTAGAAATTGTGATAGTTTACAGGTTGGTAAATAAAGTTAAATTTAGTTGGTGTTTTCAGAATATGTATTGAAATGTGATTTAAACTTTCCGATATTACGAAATGCATCTGATAGCAATTAAATGAATATAATATTCATGTTTTCTACACTATAGGAATCTATTATATTTATATATACCTAAATAAACATGAATTTTAATGTACAATTACTTTAAAAAAAAACTTTTTTAATATTTAAATATTAATAAATAACGAATAAACAAAACAAATACATATACATTTTAATCGTTATATTTTGAAAATATTTAAATTAACTGGTCCGTTAGAAACGGTTCTAGTTAAAGTTATAATAAAATCATGTTAACTTTTAGATTTTAAAATAAAATATAAATAAATTTAAACGTTATTTTATCTTATCTATATAAAAATATAAAATATATGTAACAATTTTCAAACTTGAATAATTATTGTTACTATTTAAAATTAGTTGAATGTAAAGATAATCAGATGAAGAAAGTTTCAAACTTTGCCGTAACCAAGTTGTTAGTTAAGAACATTTAGTTACCTAGTATTACTTATACATTATTAATACTGAAGAAACTATATTTTATAAAATTTATAATACAAGGCTTGAACACTCATAATAATAAAAAACATAAGTGATTCAAAAATACAATTTATATCAATATAAATCTTAATATTTGTAAAATAATTTAAAAAATTCAGTTCAAGTATCCTTAGTTACTTTAAAATTTTGATGGACTTAAGATGGGCCGCAGGCTCCATGCCGGCGCCTATATGCCGGCATCGTGAGGAGCATGGCCCTATACGGTGCCCCCATATGGTCGGAGTCCCTCACCGCTCACTCAAGGGCCCTGTTGCGAAGAACGCAAAGGGTCCTAGCGGTGAGGATGATCAGGGGGTACCGTACGGTGTCCTTCACGGCGGCTACACTCCTGGCGAGCGATCCGCCCTGGGAGCTACAGGCGGAGGTGCTCGCAGCCGTGTACTGGCACCGGGCAGAAGCCTTGGCCACGGGGGTAAGGCCCGAGGTGGCGCGAATCAGGGCTCTAGCTCACCGAGCCCTGATGTGACGGTGGAACAGGGACTTAGAGTCCCCTGCCGCCGGTATGATCACAGTGGGGGCGGTCCGCCCTCACTTCGACCACTGGATCAATCGGCGGCACGGAACGCTTACGTTCCGTCTTGTGCAGGTGCTGACCGGGCATGGTTGCTTCGGTGGGTACCTGCACAGGATAGCACGAAGGGAGGCGACCCCCTCCTGCCATCACTGTGACGAGTCCGTCGACTCGGCTCGTCACACCTTGGCGGAGTGCGCTGCCTGGGACCACCAGCGCACTGAGCTGGTGGGCGTGATTGGCAGGGACCTCTCGCTGCCGCGCGTTATCAGCGCGATGGTCAGCAGTGAGAGGTGCTGGGTCGCAATGGCCTCCTTCTGCGAGCAAGTCATAGCCGCAAAGGAGGCCGCGGAGCGGGTCAGGGAGTCAGCCTCGTCCACTGACCCGCTCCGTCGGGGAAGACTGGGTAGAAGGAGGCGGGAATACGCCCGCCGCTTCCTTCCCCAGTTGTAGGCCTGGTGAGAGGGGAGGGTGACCCCTCTTACCTAACATAGGCCTGCGATGGGAGGGTGCTCTACGTTGCTCGGGGCACCCTCATTCGGGGGGTCTCGCCGGGGCGTCACGGTGTGTGCTAACGCGATCCCGTGACGTCCCATTACGGCAAAGAGGGCAACCGTTGGTTTTTTAGTGGGTAGCCTTAAAAATGGCAGCATCCTCTATGCTGCCGGGTAGTCCCACATAACCCCCCGGCCGTCACCCCCCTGGGCCGACGGGGTACCCGTAACGGGTTTTTCCAACGGAAAAAAAAAAAAAAAAAAAAAAAAATACTTGACATATATTTACGATGGATAAAAAAATAATAATAAACGCCCAAGGAGTTTTGAAATAATTTAATTAATTTTAGTTGTATCGCATAACTGAACAATTAATAAATTTAATAAATTATTTATTTATAATTTATTTATTTAGTTTTTTAATATTATTAGTATAAGCTACCATATTATCCTAGTTCATTAATCTTAAACCTACATTAAAGACTATTACATAAATATTGTGCTGTAAATTAATGTACGGGGACTGTGTCGATACCAATATTACCTTATTACTTTATTGATACGTGGTTTGTTTTTTAAATTAATTTATTATCTCCAATACAAGTTTAATCTTAAAGCAGGTAATCATATAATGTTTGCCGAAAATCTATCTTGTACCCTACTGTTTAATACTTTTATGTTATTATTAAGCTTATTATGGAACTTGGAAATAAATTTATTATTATTATTAATTAGACTGTCAATTATTTTTTTTCGGTACTTCTTGCAGACTACATAAGTGCTGATGTAACTAAAGTACCTACAAAAGTATAGTCAATTAATATTTTTTTGTATAAAACTATTTTTTTTTTAGCTTAACCTTGAAATTATTTTTGTTACTTATACTGTTATATTATATACTATTATATTATTTATTTTATACTATAGTTACTCCACTGCTTTTAGCTTAACGCTAAATAAGATGGTCCGCCAGTGCAATCGCGAGTAACAGCTAGTATTAAATTGTTAATAAATTATTTTGAGATATATTTTTAAGTGTGCGCTATATATTTAAAATTTCATGTACATCATTTCACCTCAGCGTGAAATATTTTTAATGCAATACGGTTGGTACTGCCATTGTATAAAATATAGAATTGAATTTTACACCGTGTGCTCAACATTGACATTTTTATCTTTAAAGTGTTGCCACTATTTTATTGTTTCGATTTAAATCTTTTTAACTTAGCTTTTGTTGAAAATATAGCGTTTTTTTTATTTTTTTTTGTATCTATAACCTTGATAACTAATTTGTGTACAAATTTAAGTTACTTAAATCTAGAAGACGTAGGTTTGTGTCCTTGGTAATGAAGGTAGATGACTTTAGTTAAATGAATTATAATTTAAATGAATTATAACTAACTAGCGGTTCACGCTGTACACGCGGTGCCACCCGCGGAGGAATGTTTTTATTTACTATTAAGAAAACGAAGAATAGTAGCGTAATGATTGATGGTCTATTATAGACTTTCTCATGAACCTGTCGATCATAAACGGAGAGATTTTTCTAAATTCAACCAGTTTCTAAGATAAGACAAACAAAAAACTAGTGTTTTTGAAGAAAGTAATTGTAGTAACGTAAATACATTCTAATAAAAGCCCAGCTATTGAATGAAAATTATTAAAGAAAACGGACTGTAAAGTACATTATTCCACTTTTAAAGGTATTAAGATAACTATGACGTCACGGATAAAATTTTGCTTACCCAACCCAGCTCTTGATATGTACTAGAAGATGTTATTCAAGAGTGAAAAGCGCTTCATTAATTCCATCTTCAATAAATTAAACGAGGATAGCTTTATGCTGATTTTTGAATTATTGATTTTTTTCGTTTTTCATCAATCTTGTGCGGCGAAACCCTAAGTCATGTTTAATGAAGATGAATGATGCATTCTGATCGAACCACTTTTAATACCTACGATATTAAAACGATACGATATGTCGTAAGGGTTAAATTGGCATAAATTATTAGTTTATATGTTCAATAATTTATGTAATCACAAAGCTGTTATAATGGCTCTAATAAGTTGTTTGGAAACGGATATATTAAATTTTCATTAATATTTATTTACCTGTGTTATTATTATCAATTATTGTTTTTTTATTATATTGTAATGTTTTTATTTAATTATTCTTATATACTATATACACTATCAGAATTGGCTCAACTAGAGGTTCCGCGGAACTGCCATGCTCAGACCTCATGAATAAGGACCCCGAGTGGGTTCGAAATTAGTAGGTTAAATACAGAGTATTAACATAAGTGCAGCCAGATATGTATACATAATAGTAAATAAAAAAGTACTTAATATATTTTAAATTTTTGTGTTTTCGTAACGTAAAGTGAAAATGTTTCGACTGAAAAGAAGGAAAAAAACATTATAATGTAAAATGGTAATTTGTAACATCTTAAAATTAATTCAGGATATTTTAAACAACAAATATATAAACATACATACACGAAAATCATAGTCCTTACCATCTGTTAGCATATGCTATAGCTCTTATATATAGAGATCATATGATTTACTCGTGGAATCTGATGTAGATTTATAAAGGAATATATATGTATTGTCACATATAATATACTATATGTAAGTTGTATAATGTAACATAGTGAGGTGAGTTACACAATCGGTTAAAGGATACTATTTCACCGCAAATCTTATTTATGAATGTATGTATGTATGTATGGATGGATGGATGGACGTATGAGTTTGTAGATTTAATAGTATCAGTAATATAAATTAAATAACATTATAAAGATAATATTAAACCAGAGATAAACTATATAATTAGTATATGGGACATGCTTGTTTGTATTTACCTACACGTATGTATGAGTTTGTATGAGTTCGAGATTGTATTTGTAGATTTAATAGTATCAGTATTATATAGTACAATAACATAATACAGAAAATATTAAAACAGAGATAAACTTCGTGTGGAAAAGTTCTATTGTCATTTAAAAACAAAAATTGTTTTGTGTTCTCCAAATTATTATAATAGATATTTATTATTTCACGATGTCTAACTAGTAGGTTATAAATAAACTAAACCCGATCCCGTGACGTCCCATTACGGCGATGAGGGCAATCGTTGGTTTTTTAGTGGGTAGCCTTAAAAATGGCAGCATCCTCTATGCTACCGGGTACTCCCACATCACCCTCCGGCCGTCACCCCTCTGGGCCGACGGGGTACCCGTAACAGGTTTTTCCAACGGAAAAAAAAGTAGGTATAACCTACTACTAGTCGATAATACTACTACTAGTCGAAATTTGCCCGACTTATCGGGGTCCTTATTCATTAGCTCTGAAATGCGCATGGCGAAATTGCGGAACACGCCACGTTTCCGCCATGCAAAACTATTCGGGCAAATTCTGATAGTATTTACGTGAGTACAGCGAATTATATATAATAATAATCAAGGATCACGTAGTTTAAATTTAAAAATTATTGAGTGTAACGAGCGGAGCGAGTAAAGCTCTGTATGTGAGACTTTTTTGCATCTTTTGTGCAAGCATTAATTAGAAGGGTATATCCGAAAATTTCAACATTTTGCACACAGATAGACAGACATCAGTCTGATAGTGGTTTCAAAAAAAGTTTTCAACCATTCGATATCTTTGAGGAATAATAATCTTGGAAAAACTAAAATCGTAAAGACTTCAATAGAAAAAAATATTTGCGCAAAAACTAAGCTTTACAATGAAAAAAAATAAAATAAAAAAGTTGAGGACAGAATGTGTTGACGTTTTGTAAATGCAACTTCGGTTCTGTTTCAACCTCGTTTCGCTCAATATTATAACATGTATCGAGATTTTGTGAGCGCAGTGAGTCAAAATTGAGGTCTGGTTTGCGCTCCTTGTTTTTATTGTGTTATATGAGCGTGAAGGACGTTTTAACTGAACATCAGTTATTTTGCAGAGCAACCAGGCGTCGCAAGACCAAGGTCTTTGTTATTACACTTAATTGTTTAATTGTTCTGTTAGTCTCTTGAAATGTTGATTAAAATGAAATCCAAGACTTGAGAGATCTAAAATTGTTTATTATATTTAATCCTAGTAAGTATATATATTAGTATTTTCTTAGATTTTCACGAGTACACATTTCAAATAAAACTATTTTTTACGGATTAAAACTCGCGTATAATTTGGTTTCATTTTTATTTTAACCCGACGGTTCGAATGCTTTGCTGCAATCTTGTTCACGGTATAGACGAGATGTAAGTCTAGTCTAGTCTAGTTTTATTTGAAGTATATATATATTTTCGCTAAAAACAAATGAAAACATGGTATTTTTGCTTTAAGGTAAAAGTCAAAAAGTAATTTATTATTACAATAGGCTATAAAAGTGTATTAAAGATCTTGTAAAAAAAACACATATAATTTAGTAACCATATAAAAATGTACTCAGCATCCGCAATCACACTAATAAAAGTGTTATAATAATATGTTATTATTTTGTCATTTTGACCGTTACGGAATAACATCACATAAGGTAATAACTAATGATATTAAAATTGTTTTTAAAATTTTCATACAAAAAAAATATAACAGGTAACGCTTCAAAATTTCATTATTAACAATTTTTTAGTATATTTTTTTTATCAAAACCAACTTTCGCACTAGTATATAGAAATATATTATAGATAACAGACTTAAAACCAATATGTATCACACAAACAAATATCCTGTCTGGGAATCGAACCCACTATCGGTTCAACAGGCAGACCATCAAATACTACCTACTAGACCAATCGGACGTATCATAACAATTGTCCGCCATTCTAATTAAACTTTGTTTAAACTCCATAAGTTTATAACTATAGAAATTAAACCCATTAGCGATCCCCATTTTCATGATCTATTTCAAACACCCAGAGAAATAAAAATAAGATTTATGATTACGTTTGACGTATGGCCCATTTCTGTCAGTAATATAAACTGAGGACTATTTGTAATTGCCTCATTTGAAAAATTGTACACGTTTAGTACATTTTATTATTTCTTCATAATTAAAATTTTATCGACTTTTATAAATTCATTTATAAATAATATTTCAATAAATAACCTTAATACATACATACAAATTCGAAATATTTTTAAAGTTTCTCAAATAAACTTCAACAATAACATTTTTTATCGAGTTTAATTAACAGTTCTCGATAGTAATTTTAAAGCAATAGGAATATTTTATTAATTTTGGTTCAGAAGGCGGAATGTAATTAAGTTTAATGAGACCACCAAGTGGTTTTGGTATTAAACCTCCTACTTCCTGTGAATGATACGTTTTGTTTGCTTACACTTTATTGAACGAAGCTCTCTATGAGAGACTTTTCTGCGTCCTTTGTGCAAGCATCAATCAAAAATGGTATATCCGAAAATTTACAAATTTTGCACAATGATAGACATCAATCTAGTGGTGGTTTAAAATAATTCAAACATTCGATGTCGTTGAGAAATAATCACCGAAAAGTTAAAAAAAAATCAATTTGAATTTCAATAGGAAAATATTTCGCGCAAAAATTAAGTTTAATTCAGGATAGAATGCGTCGACATTTTGTAATTTTACGATTTTGCGATCGCAGCGAGTCAAAATTGAGATGTGGTTCGCGCTTCTAGTCAGATAAGCGAGAGGAAGCTGGGATTAAATCAATACACAATAAACAATGTTTCACAAGTATAAATTGTTTTAGAATTATAGTGCGGTCATAGAAAGAATGCGACAGGTCTTGATCGAACGAACGATATATCTTTGCAGGACGTTGAATTATAGATTTATTGATAAATAGGTATTTTTTTGACATAGTATATTTATCTTTGAAAATATATTATTCTGTCAACTTGAAGTAAATGTTATATTTTTGGGCAAATTTAATGTTATATAAATATGGATTTTTTTTATGTCATATTGTGCTTATACAAGAATATATCAAATGTTTATTTCTGTATATTTGAATTTTTATTTTTTGATAATAAAATAATGTAATACGAAATTTGATAATATAATAAGTAATATTTAAAACCATTTACTAATTTGAAAATGAAGTTATCTTCAACTTTTTTCTTAATTTTCGTTAATTTTTATTTCATTCTAAATAAAAATAGCTTCGGCGATTTCATGTTAACATTTCGTTATAGGGTTGTCTTTCTCCCGTCGAGCTAGTCAATCTTGACTAGAGTTAGGTCCTACCAACATAAAGATATTGTTATAATTTATAATCAATATTTACAAATATGATTATGGCACTATTAATTTTTTTATTACTTTAAATACATTCTGAAATAAGAATCCAGACACACAATTATTTAAGGCAATTACTTTAATTTTTACGGAGTCAGGTGAAAATAAATAAGTGTACATTTCCCACCACTACTCAACTGACAGATGTCAGGATCGCATTCTTTAACTGTCTGCAAGTACTTGTTTGTAAACTAGCGCCTCCTAAGTAGTGTAGCTCTTGAATTGATAATTAATTGTATACATTGATCAATGCAGAAGCGATAGATGGCGCTGTTATCAAGTCATTTATACACTATTTGATAATAATGTTAGAAAAGTATTTTTTTATTTGAATAATGACAATATCTATAAATGAAATTGCTGATAAATAATTATAGCTTAGTCTTCTTCTTCTCTTCACTTTAAATTAAATAACTTTTAGTGTACATCTTATGTAACTGCATACTTTATATCTTTAGATGCTCTAGAATGTTAAAACAAAAACTGTTAAATTGATAATTTGTGATAAATAGTTAGTTTCTCATATTTTCCATATCATGAAACAGTAAACTGATGACTACACATGAGTTCAATTTGCGGTCATGGCTCCAGCCAGAATGCCGGTTTATTAAAAAGCGAATAAAGAAAAAATACATGATAAACATGACTTTACTTATATTAACAATGACCACGTTAACTTAAATTATTAAATAAATATATTCCATTAAAAAAAAAAATTATTTGTACTCGCGTTTATTTTAACCAAATCTATAATTAAATCGCATCTTCTGAAGAATTTTATCTATATTCAATATAACTGTATCGTATTGATTAATTTATCTGTCACACTTTTTTTAAGAGTATGTCCTCGGTACAATGTGCAAAGGTAGTACAATACGTAGTTATATTACAAAAGTATAGTTAAGAAGTTTATTTGTTTAAACGCGTAATATTTAATTTAATCTTCAAATCATTCAATTGGATTTAAAAATTATTTTTGTTTAAGATAAGTGTTCATGAGTTTTACAACAGGCTATACGCTACTATAGTTAGTCTTAATACTAAGCACAATTTTTTGGTTAAAACCGCGAGTAAAGTTAGTACAGGATACAAGCTGAATTTATCATAAATAATTTTATATAAAATAGGTATTTGTTATACAAAAAAGGTATCGAGGTTCAGTTTTATTGTGATAAGCTTATTTATCATTCACATGTGTTACAGATAATACTATTAATAGAACATTTTACGTTTAAAACATACAGACCTGTGTGTTTCCATTACATACAGCACTTTTAGAGCACGGCCGTCGTCTCTGTGTATCATAATTTATGAAAAAATATTCATTAATAAATATGCGATAAATATTCGTTAATAAATCTTCGCGATGTTGGTGACAAAATGCGCTATTATTCTAATTGTATTTTTTATGTTTTTTTGTTCTTCTAATGAATTGAATTCATTTTTAAAAACCTTGTAAATTAAATGGTAAATTTGTCATAAAAACCGAAAACAATATACTTTTATAGAACATCTTTAAATAAATGTCGGAAAACTACCAAGAATCGTAAAATTTAGGTCTGGAATAATTTAGTTTGTTCAATTGCGTGGATAAAATATCAAGGTTTATGTTCTAGTGTGACCTCCTTTAGAGCTCTAAGCCATTAAAAAGGGTTGCAGTTAAAGACTTCAAGACTACACTCAAGCGCTACTTCTATAATTTCACTTATTTTATATACTAGTTCATGCGTTACTACTGTTACAACTTATACTGGATGTTTACCGGATGAGAATTTTAAGTATTTAGTTTGGTGTTATTCTAGAAGAAAAAAAAAAAAAAAAAAAAAGAAAAAAAAAAGTCAAGAAAGTAATATGTGAGTAAATTTTATGCTCTGCTTTAGTATAACTAATAAATTAACAATCTTTCGCTAATATAATAATACGACAACATTTTTTTATATTTGTATTAGCAGCTGCATTAAAGCAAACATCGTCACCAAGTAAAAGTTTTCAAAGAAGCTTTGTCTCAGATATATTCCTTAATCGCGAGGCCACACGTTTATGTTTGCCATCTACATACAAAGTGGCAGCAAACAGGTTTCTTATCATCATCTGCTATTTCCTGAGCTTATCAGGACCCTCCGGCAATTACTTCCTTCTATCCTTAGATTTAATGTCTGATATCCCGTAACTGGTGTAAAATATCAATATCATATTAACTTTTATCGTTTATTTATTTTACACCGATAACGATAAATAATTATGAGCATAGAAAGCTTGAGTATGTTACATATTTTATATAAAATTATTTTGTATATATACACCATAGCTAACTAAATACTAACACACAACAGTTCAGGAGTTCTAGTTAGTTCATAAACCTCAATTAACTTATCGCTAGTAACATTCTTGTAGTCATTTGCATGCATTATCTCGTTCATGTCCAGTGTTGGTAATTACCATTACATTATGTGATAGAAGTAATTTGCTCTTTCAGAGCTGAAGCAAATTAAAAATTTTATGAAAGTTGGGGATTTATATGTCGCCCATAACTTTGAATAAATGTAGTGAGCTTTTTAGGTTTATAAAAAGGGTATTTTCTAAAGATATAAGACGTTCTCAAAAAATATATTACTATTTTTATTCTATAAAGTTATAGTATTTGGGGAGTAAAAACAATTTTATATTTTATGTTATAAATAGAAGTTATGAAGGAAAATCTACAAAAAATCTTAAGTTTCTTAAACACTAACATTTTGCAATACTAGTAATTATTTATGTTTTATGTAACGTATTTTTTCTATTTTATTAATTTTAGCTTAAATATTTTAAACCAAGTTGAGGAATTAGTTTAAAGTAAGTTATGGTTGTCGATTCAACGACATAGTAATGTATTTATTCTGTTATCGTCGATACGAAGATGTATTTTATATAGTTGTTGAAATCATTTAAAGCAAGCTGCCAATACATGTGAGTTACTATTTCCCATCGTCTATTGAAAAGTATCTTTTCTCTCTGATATAAAGCCTTCAATTACGGCCACGACTATACGCAGTCGTACATAATATGCTCTTGGATAGGCACTGAAACTATTTGTATTTTTATCTGGGGATTAGAAACAACTAGCGATCCTATAAATTGAAATCGACGAAGTTGCTAAATACCGCTAGTTTAATATAGGTAAAGGTTATGCTTATGTCTATATGTACATAGTCTGACATTTTATAAGTGCAATTTGGAATAAGAAACTTTTTATTGGACTAGCAAGAATTTCCAAATCAAAAACGCATTGTCATTTGATAGCTATAGGTCTAATTGTTTGCAAATTTATTCTGTAAATATTGACGTTTGCGCAAAAGTTATTGCAGTAAAGAAATACTCATTCGAATTTGTAGTGCGGTTCTCTTCAGAGATGGCCGCATTTGGAACCCTCGTATCTTTAACATTAAGTGTCTGTATAGAAGCGTTTATTGCGATATTTATGGTATAAAAACCCTAAAGTATGGTATCAAGACCCTCCTGAAACATCCCTTTGACGAATACAAGTGATCATTGATATTGACTCAAAAGTGAAAAGATAAATATAAATAGATGTATAAATTAAATCTAAATAATTATATATTAGCTCAATTGAAATAATATTAAGATAATATTTAAATGCTATTAGTAAACAAAATAAACACGAATATTTGCTCTTCGCGGCAAATTTACCAATTAGGTACTGTAATTAAAACCAGACTTAATGTTCTATACTCACTGGATACTCGCAATTTGTAAAGGGTTATTAAATAAAAACATATTTAGATTCATATTCATACATATGTATGTAGTATATATTAATAAATATATATAAAAGTGAAAATATTTTTGTGTTCGCTATGCCTGATTTCGATAAAAATTACACTAATGTAACTTCTGCCGATCTGTTCGTTTATTTATCTGTTTATGTAAATAAAACGTAATGTCTTCGGTTTCATTTTGTATATTACAATTCTTTATGAAATTTGATATAAATTGTCTGAATCCTGGGATTAGACTTCTACTTTCTAGTTTCTTACTTCTACTTTTCATCAATTCATTACGCAGGGGAAGCCGCAAATGGAATCTAGTAGTACCATAACACTACACAGTCGAATCACCACATAATAGGGCTTATTGATATTATTTATTCCTTTGGTACCATGATGCCCAGATACTGTTTTATAATTTAATTTAAGGCAGGTACCGAATTAATTTTGTCACTAATATTGAAACTAAAGCCTTTGATCCATATTCTGAAAATTATTGCCAAATTATTTTACAGATTAACAAATGCAAATAATGTATTTTCTTGAACAGCATATTTAATAACAAAATTTAATTTCTAATCTTTCAACTTAGTATCATTGAAAGTGGCCGCATGTTGGGCTATATCTGTAACAAGTGTAGTTTTATATGTGTAAATAAGGACATTACCACAGAAAAAACTTAAAGAGATACTTAGTATATATTTGATAGTTAAAAAAAAAATTAAAAATAATATATCAGCGCTCACTTTTATTTGAATATCTTTATATGTATTAGACATTAGCATTACCGTGGAGGTCTTGTTATCTTAACTCCAAACGTATTCATCGAAATTCTGCCGAAGTTTGAGATAAAATCAAACATAAAAGACACGTCTCATTACCAATCTCCAACCAGGTCGGAAATCATTCCTCAAAGCGAGTACCTTGTTATATAAATGGCTGGTTCTACTCTTCGTTGAATTACTATAATTTTAACACGAATTGGATCGATTTCATTAAAATTTAAGCGTTAAAATTTAAGTATGTTACAGAAGATTACATGTTACTTTGACGTAGAGATGCTATATACATCATTAAAATATAACATTTTATATTGATTTTTTTTCCGCTTTAAATTAATATCAGTGATTATTTATGTTAGTCAAATGAAAATGTAATTAAAACTTATTTTGATTTTATATTTATCGAAATAATGTGAAGACACTACAACTTCTTGTTAAAGCTACAAGGGTTCCTAATGGAAGTTACTTTGAAAGGAACCACACAACAAACTTAGCCCCTTTTTTTTATTCTACAATAATTACGACTCAATTCAATCAAACTTCAAAATATTTAATAAACAATTTGCGAACAATTAGAACCATCACAATCTTTATATAATGTTCCAACATATTTTTTCGAAGAAGGTTCCATATTATTATATTATTAGCAAATTATGAAAGTTTCCGTAATTATATTAAAAAACATCATCTGTAACGCAGAAGTAAACAAAACCATTAAAATCAATTGTGATAACCAATACCATAAAAGTAGTTCGTATTTGCTGATATGCTTTTACTAAATCATCGATGTATATTCCAACATAAGTGCTGAATACATTTGCTATTTAGGATAATAGCCCTCCATTATACAAATTGCTAGAACATATGTTATCTCAAGTACCAACTAGATTCAGTGAGTGGAAGGCTATTATATCAATTATTTCTTCTCCTATTTCGAGAATACTGAACTTTTTATTTGATAAAATTCGCGACTTCAGTCTATATATAATATTCATATTATTTTTTTAGCATTTAGAAACTTGTTACGTTATTCGTACTTAATGTATATAATATTTATAATTTTGCTTTTAAAACAATTTCGATTTTCTGCTCAGTTTACTCTCAGCGCCAATCTTGTTTTGTTTACGATAAAGACATTCAACATAAATTGAGCATTTCTATTCAAAGAATAACTTCATCACTTGATGACACTCGTTCACACGGAGAGCGCAAAACTCGACTCGAGAGACTTCAAAAAAGATTATACTCGAGAATCAGAAATGTTTAAAATAAACCTTTTATTTGTTACAAAATGCCTGAAAAATATTTTTATTTTATTGATATTAAAGTTAATAACGATAAGTCTAAACTCAAGCAGATAAATATTTTATAAGCGAGTATTTTAAATATACTAATATTATAAAGCGGAGAAGTTTGTTTTTTTTTTAAATGAGATAATCTTTGAAAGTACCGTTTGGATATTCAAAAATTCTTTCTGATTTTGATAGGAGATACTCGTATAAATATAAAATTGTTCGTTCGCAGATGGAATCGTAAGTAACAGCGAATTAATAAATGCAATATTAATTAGTTAGTAGTTTGTTGGAAGGTTTTAGCATTTTTGAAGTAAATTGCTTATATTTATTTTTTTATTATTTTTCATTTTAGTATGATTTTGCTAACATTTTAACATTTTATTTTATAGACAATTAAAAAAGTATATACTATTTCTAACAAGGCTCTTATATAATTAAAGTTCCTTGTAGGGTGATTACCTCTTTAGTCTCTTGTTTCAACGAAAATTATCTTGGAAGAATTGCTTTATACATAGGTTTCGTCACGACTCGGCTACATTTTGTACAATGTCACGCTTTAGAGGAGTAAATTACTTATCTACCTCTTATCTACTTAAGTTTCATGTAAAATATCTACTTTACTTTAATTAATCTAAGTTACCTTGGCTTAATCTAAGGTGATTTAAGCTATAACTTACTAGTTATATACGCACTGAAACTGTCTTTTTGAACTAAAGAGTAACAAAATTAAAAATTCTTTTCGACACATATGTAAGTACTTAGTTCATATTTAAAAATTACATAAATGTTTCTTATTTTGTTTTCCGATACAAATACTACGAAATTTCCTCAGAGCGGTTTGGGATCGCGTAAAAACTTCTAAAGGATATTTTTATAACTTTTCGAAAAAACTTTTACTTTAGGCATGACGAATTATGATAACAAAATACACCTATATTTACAAATTCGCTTACACCATTGTTCAATTAAAATTTGTTCCACTACAGCACTTTAGCGGACTAAATAGTCCGTTGTGCGATCGCGTGGGTAATAAATAACATGCTCCAATTTGTATGAAAGGCTGTTGTGGTCGCGCGTTCATTTGGACCTCAATAGTTTGCGCTATTCAGCTTGCGAGCCAGTAATTTAAGTCTCTGTTATTGAAAAAATAATCACACTGCCTCGAAGAACCTATTTTTTCTTATTTCTCCGTAAAAGCTTTTTCTTACCATTTCTTTTATCGGAATATTACCTTAAATGCAACTTAAGTTTGTGTTATGCGATAATCCATCTTTTGAAAAAACCTTTGAACATATACTTAATTACGTTGTATTTTTGGATGACTGATATTAAGTAATCAAAAACTTTATTTGAACCTTAACATAAACAATATATTTAATATTTGTTTTAAAATTCACATAGAATAAAAAAAATATGAACACATACAATATACAATCACGCAACCTGTGGGAATATTTCATATCGATTAAAACGATGTGGTAAACCATGTCTATTATACACTTTTCAATCGTCTATTTACCTTTTTCATCGAAAATTCTAACTAATGCCAGAAGCTTTATAGTAGAGATGTTAATAAGATATCGCATGCGAAATTAAAGATTGAAGTTGTCTATAACTCAAATGTTTTGGGTGATAAATAGAAAAAATATTTATATGTGTGTACATGTTGAATGAGTTATAATTTTATATATAATAGACAGCAAGTTCTGCTTCCCATGTTGAAACGCATGTTGAAAATTTCCTCAAATGAAATTATGACAAGGAAATTGTGAACACTGAATACATATTTTATCGTATATTCTTAGATTTCCCAAACCTATATTACTTATAAACTCCTATACGTGCTGTGAATTGACCCAAAAATTCTAATATCATGTTATTGAAACATGACTTCGGTCATTTTTCACAAACGTGGAAGTTTTTCAATTTACTTGAAGGACAGTTAAGTTTAATTAGTTTGAGGGCGGACATGAGACCTTGGCTTTTTTGTTGAAATTTTTCGCCTTGCCTTCAAATTTAGATTGGTAATTAGCGATTAGTCGAAATAGGTGTTTGAATGTTCCTTAGTAACTTACAAACATCAAAAATTTGATAATTAGTAAAAACTGACGACATTATTGGGAATTGAAAGAAAATGTTCTTTTAATTAAAATGTACTGTTGGGAATAATATAATGGTATATTTAAATCTTAACGCTGATATTAAATTAAAATGTAATTATATGCTCTACAGCTACGGATAAGAATTTAGCAATGTAAAATAATGTGTGTTAAAGAGCTATGGAACTGTCAAAATATATGTACATTCTGTAGAGTAATTTTTCATTTATTCACTTTAAATTTCTTTACTTATTACTCACGGTATGCCGAAGATAAGCTTCTCCTCCTCATTTAAATTATTTAGGTAGTTAAATACAAACACTGAGGCAATTAAACAGTGAAAATTCTGAAATTACCACTGGAAAGACGTACTTCTATCAAGTCATTAGTTTATATAAAGAATGAGAATCAAATATCTAACTACACAAATCGTTAACGCACCCACAAAAAATATAACCCCTTAGGTAATGTACTAATAACTAAGAATTTTGCTGTTTCGTAGTTATTTTATACCTCAAGCGTTTCGGAAGACTTAACAAAAAATGTCTCATTATCCAAACAAAAACCTCTTCCCACAAGGCACAAAAAATCCAAATTTTATCTCCTTCGGCCGAAAATTTGTAGGCCACTTCTTCATCTGCACGCTAGCGTTGTTTGATTACAGTAATTAGGGTTCCGCCAGTCGCTTTAGGCAGCTTTCAACACATTGTGTTCAAGGAATTATCACTTCCACATTTCGGATGTACTGAGAGCATTTTAGCTTTTTTTCTTTCCGAATCAGAAATACCAAATAGTATTCTATGTTAGAAAACTTTTTTGGCATACGGCCCATATAGGAAAGTTTTTTAATCAGCAGTTTTCGGGGTAACTCTTACACACATATAATGTTTGTAATGTATTGTGACACTCTTGTAGATTTCCTTAACGAGTACTTTTATACCTCCTTGGGGAATAATCCCTGCCATATTGCTTTAAACTTTGCGAACATTTCAGAATGCAGTTATAAAAACACAACTGGTTTAAAATCTTGTTCTAAAATAAATAAGACATTTTTATAAACTAATTTAATATCTCGAACAACCGTTAAAAGAACATTTAATTATAAACCGGATGATTCTTGTTGAATCTGTAATGAAGTAGATATCGAGTAGAGTATGCTATCCATTTTAATTAAGTTGAAGTCAATGTTTTCTTTTCTATGATATGATTATACTGTTATGTTTACTCTTTGGTATAATATCATATCTAAATGTAAAAGTTTTTTTTTTATGAATAGGTTGTAGTGCAATGAAGTAATTACTAAATAGCAAAAGCTTGAATGCACTCTACTTTTGTAATGGGTGTTGTTTTTATATTCACGTTAAAATGTGAAGGTCTCTTATTTATGTGGTTTGAATTTACAAATTTAATGTTTTAATTATTTCCATTTTATTTAGTTTGATTTCTTTAACATCGTTTTACTCATACAAATTAAACAACCTTTAAAATATTGACAGAACTCCAATATATTGAGAAGACTATTAAATTACCACTTCAAACATGCCCCGGGTTTTAATTTGCATCCTTTGAGATGATTGTAGGTTTGGACTGTGCTTGCCAGTTTGAGTTAGCGATAAATAGCACAATTATAGATGGGAACGTTTATTTATGTGCGTTGATATAGTTATTTTTTAGTATATGATTTTAATGTTCAAGAAACTTGTTTATTTTTATTGCATAAAACAACAAACTGCAATATTTTTTAAATACATAAATAGAAAACCCATATTTTGCTGTCTGTGCGTAGGTATTGATGATCACATGATCCCTAGATCAGGAGGAGGTGACACGGAGCTGAATCCATGAGCTGTGTTCATGTGCACTGAATTTGTTATTTGTTCAACAATGGTGTATGAAAATAACGATTTATATTGTAATTGTGTTAAATAACATAAAAAACATATTTTGATGCTCAAAATTACGAATTAAACGAGGAATACATTAAGAGGAAATGAAAAATAAACATATAGTCTCTAAACATTGTGAAACAATGTTAATTTATGGTAATTTTCTTCTTTGCCTTCGGCAATTTATGATATTTTTCTTTTGGTTGTGTACTTGTTAAGGGTAATTTGATAAAATTTTTATCATTGCTATAAAACTTAACAAGTCTAGATTTAAGCTATCTTTTAAACATAATATTAAAAGTGCCTTTTACGGGTTGAATTTTTTACATAACACTTTATTAAGTATATATTTCATATTTTTATGACTTTTAATTTGAAAACCGTTGTAGAGGAGTAATGGATCTAACGTATTAGGATAGAGGTGTGTACAAACCGTCCCGAACATATTTTTTAAAGAACAAAGGAACATCTTAAAAGCTTAATGGCGAACTTGAATATAAACCTATAACTTCTTGGTTATATCGTACACTGTTCATCCACTATATCAGGCTTAAATATCTTGATTGTTATTTATATGTTGAAAATAAAAACAAAAAAAATAATTAACATTTAGAAACCAACATGCCAGTATTACAATTTTAAGTAGATCCCAGTTTATGTACATATTTGTAAAAATATTATAGATTTATTACAGTGAAGAAACAACATCTGACAGCTTGATCTAATAAGACAAGAGTTACATACTTAAATCTATTAAAATGTGTCCAGTATTGTTGTATTGCCAGTTTTTGCTTTAAATAATCATAGCTTGTATAAAAATTTAATAAAATATAAATAAGCTGAAAGTTTTGCAAGAGACATGCCCTGTCATGTCCAAATAAGACGTAAAACTTTAAAGAACATAAGAAAGTTAGAACGACGTGACTGCGGCACGACTACTTGACACTTGGTTTTTAGAAGTCATATATGGAAGTGATTATATTTTATAAATGTCAGAGCCAGAACTAGGAAATGGAAAGGAAACTAGTTTTTTATTTAGTTATACTCATGTCTTCATTAATACAATGTTAACTGGCTTGGCTGGAAATGGCTTCTCAGAATGTGTGTTCCAGTAATTATTAACGAACGACAAAAGTTCGATATCCTGTACCCTTCTTTGTCTAAGACTTAAATAGTTCAGATCTCTTCATTTATCGCCTTCATCCGTCTTTGTTACCAATACTGCCCGATATTGTGAGTCAAATAAACACTAATCATTAGACATACGAGTTATGACTACTCTTCTGTTCTTTTTAACCTTAAATGTTATATAATTTTGCTTAACAAAATTGATGTATTTTACCAACAGTTACCAATAAAGTGGGGTATATCATCGTGATTGTACTTATATATTCCGTTTGACATCTGAAAATTGCAAGTTAAAATTAAAGGCTTGAATACATTCTGTAATTGCGATGCCTGTGGACTAAACGCAAAATATTACTTCATGCCTGGTGTTATTATCTTTCAACTTTATTAACATATACGTACATTTATATCAGAATCAATCAGAATATACATTATAATCAGAATCAGATTATACATCAGAATTATAAATATATCGGGAGTTATTCGTGTGAATATTTTTAAGGAATACCTTTGATTTACCCGACGTTTCGACCAAATTGCATTGATCGTAGTCACGGGTCGGGCGGTACCTGAAAACTGAAAAACATTTCCGATAAGTCCCGATATATTTCTAATATCAGAAGTGCATAATATTTTTTTTTTTTTGGCTATTTCTATATATAAAATAAGCTACAGAAAAGATAAAAGATAACTTTCTAGTTCGAAATTGTTAGCCGTGTCTGGTCAAGGAAATAGACGGTGCTCGTTAGGGAGAGTTTACATTATAAAGTTTAATTGCCTTACTGTTCCAAAATAACTCCGCACAGTTGGTTGGTGCAATTGCGAGGGGAATAATGCGATGACACGTTCTTTCCGTTCCGTTTAACTTCTGTAAACTTTAGCTGCTCATCCCTGGGAATGAAGATTAAGACATTAAGACTGCATGTTTTGAACTTATCTTCACAAATTTAAACTATTGCGGTTAGTTCTAGAAATAAAGATCATAAAAAGGTTTGTTTTTAACTTAAATATTTTTTTTTGTTTCAGGTACTTTTCAAAAATACTTATGAAATGCAGGTTTTTAAACTTAAAATTAGTTTTTAGAATACAAATATCAACTCGCGGAATAATAAAGCATTTTTAGTTGATAATATTGTAAAAATATTATTTCATATAAATAACAAGACTGACGCCGGGATTTAATACACTTGGCTCTGTCAGAAAATATTGAACTTATAAATAATTCATTCGGCATTTAATACAAAGCCGTCCACTTCATCTCGGAAAACATTCGTTTGCTGGTTGAAAAAATATAATCAGTCAGGGATCACAACATTTTTTAATAAAAAAACACCTAAGTACTACTTCTATTTTTAGTGTTCATTTTTCTGTTCACATAACTAGTGTGTTTCCATATATAAGTTATAAAATATTTTGTAATGGTTTGGGAGTTACTTTATATTCGGTTTTTTTTTTATTTACTTATATTTTTATTTATTTTTTACTACGTACAATTCAATAATAAATGTACAAAAGATGAAGGTATTTTGTACTTGCCAACCGTACGGGACTATAAAAGTAATTTACAAAAAAAAATCTAGATATATACATACACCTGTATACAGAATTAGATTAGATTATGATTATTGCAGTCGAAAATTACAGAAAAATAAAAACGTATATACAGAAATATAAATATCATTAAATAAAAAAACACAATTCTTTAAGTTACACTTTTAATATACATTACAATTCCAAACATAAAATGATCAAAATATCTCCGACTTGTTTTACGAAGTTTCTTAACATTGGAAAGCTGCGAGCTGCTTCAAGTTCTGTGCTGCAGTTGCGGCAAAAGTTTACGAAGCAACAAAGTTTAATACTTTTAATATTAAGATTTTTATAATTTGCAACTAGTCCTATTATGGCTTTCATCAAGACAGGTTACATAAATATAACTCCAATTATTTCAATATTATTAAGTATTATATTTTGAATTGTTTTAAACATGAGAGAAGATAAAATAATTCACAGAATTAGCAAAGTTCTAGTGAGCGGATTTTTCTTTATGCAGCAATTACATTATACAATTTTAAAAGCATTTACCCTCATTTTACTAGTTAGCTGACTCTCAAAGTCCTACCAGTCAGCTTATGGTTGCAGTGACTGTTGCTGGAACCGCACGCTAGTATACTACCGACGGATTAGGAACTCTAGTTGGTAGTATGTAGGCACGTACTACGTCCGAAATGTATAACCGTAAAGAAAAAAACAATTTGACAAATAAATTAGTATTAATTATTATTATAAAACTAAATATTTAAAAATTAAATCTTTTTAAAAATAAAGTGAAACTTTTTAGGATCGAACTCATGAGGAAATAATCACTAAGAGAAATTGCAAAAAAATATTAACAGCTTACCAAAAATGGCAAGACCGTATTACGTGTTGACATTATTACATGTGGACATTGTTATATGTTGACATTGTTAGATGTTGACATTGTTAGATGTTGACTCTTAAATGTTAACATTTTTGACGGTGCCACATATTATGTGAATTACTGGTAGTAGCAAAACTACTAATACTAATAAACTTATACCATTAAAATATCACCTGTATACCACAGAGTTTAGTCATTTTTTAAAAGCTATTTATATTTATGTCTATCAAATTAATGGTATATTGTATCGCACACTTTATAGTCTGCTAAATACGCTATAATTTTTATCTCTTCTTAATTTCTCATTCATTATCTCTGAATCACTGACTTACCTATAATTGTAGAATACTTATAGGCTAATATCATTCATGTCATATATACTCATTTATACCTACAAACAGATAGTTCAGCACGCGGTAGGTCCCTCTATGACACGATCTGTCGAACTTACTGTGTGCAAGCGAGACAGAATTTAAAACATATGCCAACCCTTTCACCACATTAGATCGACGGCTCATTAGCAGTCATTGCCTAACTTATTGCTCAGCAATAGGATACTGTAATGTCTAAATTACTAGATATATTTCAATTATATGCTGACGTATATATAAACACTTGTAACAATACAAAATGCGAAAATTTATTTTCTAAAATTAAATAACCCCATATCAACCACATAACCGTTCAAATTGAGACCCTCTTCCATTTATTTTCCTGTGTGTGTTGTAATGTTCTAATTTACATAAAAATATTCTAAACCGTCAAGGAAAGTGACTTTAGTGCTTTTACTGAATGTACTCCTCCCGTCAGTTTGGGGTTCTGAAGTAAACCTTTGTATGATGTAAATATAAATTTTAAATGATTTATTCGTTTGGGACTAACGGTACTTTTTTAATTAAAATATGTTATAGCATTACATTTTATTAACAGATGTACAAACTTTTCCTTTTTAATTCAAATTTCGACAGAATGAAATAAAAACAATGTTTGGTTTGAATTACTTTCATTAAAGAAAAGGTTACGTGGATCTTTGCCAAAAACCTCATTATGTCAGGTTTTTAGTCCTTTTCTATCCACTGAATAATGACCAGCATATAAAATATTATCCAAGATTGTCTTAAATATATTTTAAGTCTGGAAAACTTTACAAGTAACAAAAAACTGGAGTGAACAATGTAACCTTTGTAACATGCATCAGTACTGAACTATAGAGATTTTCTGTTCAACAAACTGAGTAAATACGATACCCAAAGCGTTTTAATTATCCTTGTATAATATATTACATTTTTATACAATTTTGAGATGGAGTGTGTATCAATAAAGTAATAATTACTAGTAGTAAAAAGTTGTGGTTTACTAGGTAATTATTTCTATATAAATAATAGTTTGATAGTATAATAGTACTTAATTACATATTTTTAATCTCAACATTTTTTTTTTGTACAAAAAACTAGGGGTCATCTTAATCAGGTCACGTAAAGACGCTATTAAAGATTCAGGTCGGGATCTTATCTCGAAGTGTGCTTACTGACGTTTGTTAAAAATAAATCTAAATCCTAAAGACTTTTACCAGTTACCAGAAACAAGAAAATTTAAATTAACACAAAAATTCACAGAATAAAGATAAAAAACTAGAGAAAAAAACATTGGGACTTATTCTAGATTTTTGCCAGTGTCGAAGCGATGTCAATAACTGCTCTGAATATTTAAAGTCATTCAACTGTTAAGCTTCCAGTAAAAAAGTATGGTACCAAGAATATATTTAAAAAAACATGAATACTACTAATTAGGAAATTTGAAATTTACTTTTAGACAATCTTAACCTCAGAATAATATTAATATTCAGAAATGTTACTTTGAAATGAAACATTTTTATAACATAACTTCTAATGACATTGGCGAAACAAAAAAAGCTTTCAAGTTATTAAAGCTCTGGAAATAGTAAAAAAATTGAGCATATTTTTTTCTGTCTTAAATTTATGTTAAATAAACTTAAAGCAAGTTAGAAAAATTTTTGAGTGAAGCGAGCGGAGCGCTCTACTGGAGAGAATTTGCATTGGTTTTACAAAGTTGGCATTAAAACGGCTTAACGGTTCGATTTCAAATTTTTCACACATACCATGCTGATATTTGTGGTGGTTTGTAAAAAAAAAATAAAAAAAGTTCATTGTCGTTGAGGAATAAGGTCCAAAAAACATCACTCCCATAGACATCAATGTAAAAAAATTTGCGCGAAAAATTGAAGTCTCACTGCGGATGCGCATTGTGGATCCGAATTATTTTAATCGAATTGTACTGTCCCCCTGTTCCATTTTTTTTCCCACACCAAGACGAAGCCTTCGGCTTGGCTCGCTTCGCTCAACATGAAAACGGAACCCGAGATTTCATGATCGCAGCGAGTCGAAATTTAGGGTCTGGTGGCGTTCCTAGTATTTTTATATCAGCCAAATTAAAATTATAAAAATTAGCTACAACTTTATCAACAGTTTCTAAACGTCAGGCGAAACTTTAAGACTTCAAAACTTTATATTATATTCATTTCATTACCTTTTTTCTGTTTAATAAAAGTGATACATTAACAGCAGCTTTCATAAATTATTTGCAATGTTATTGCTTCTCAGTAAGTACATCAACGAACCGCATAACAGTCATACCCGCGATAAATGACAGAACAAAGTAAGATTATACTCGCAACTTCCAAAAACCGCTGAATCAAAAAAGAGGAAGTGTAGTCTTAGCCATTTTAAGACTTACAATTGTAAGTGCAATATGAAATACTAAATAATAAATAATAAGTATTTAAAGTAATATAAAATAAGAGAGTAATAAATACAAGCCCTTTAGATATTACACAAATAATTGTACATTTATTTATGGTGAAAATACGAAGTTAATCAAAAAGTAAAAATTAGTAAAAAAGTAAAAAACAACAAAAGGAAAGATATAAATAGGAATAAAAACCCCTAACCAAGTATTTCAAACATGTATTCTATTAACCGTACATTATTTAAAAAAACTTTTGATCAGATCAGTTTCACCGAGTCCATTTTTTAACAATTTTTTTCAAACATATATATATATATATATGTAACTGAATACGACAAAAAAATTGATAAATTATTATTATTTTTGTTAACATATAAATAACTAGCTGTGCTCTGAGGTTTGAAAGACTGAAGCCTATCATCTCAAGAACCTGTCTACCATCAAAAACAGAAGAAAATTTTCAAATCCATTCCGTAGTTTCGATATTTTTCAGCGTTTAAACCAATAAACGCTTTCGCTTTATAATATTATTATAGATACTATATTAATACTATATTATACTATAGCTAAGCTAAGTATAATACTTATAATATGTAATATCCTGCATTCATTAATCATCTCTACACACATAAGCTGTGCTGTAACCACTAACACATCCAGCTCTGCGGTTCAATTGATTTAGATTAATGCAACAGCACATGCTGGAACAATGTGTTCCTGCTTAGTAAATAATTTAAAAATTGGTAAAATGCATCTAAAAAATATTAAGTAAATGTCAGGTCTGGTTCATACAAAACAATATTGTATTGAATAACTCCACATACAGACAAATAGAATCCTAATAAGAAAAACTTGTAAAAGCTATAAAGGAAATGTATGTAGTTTGCCGCAACTCTTATCCAGAGAGGGAAAAGTAGGTTGTACGAGACTGCAAATACATTTGGAAACGAATGTCACGATAGCTCTTCCGAAGAGGACAACTGTGACGCCCTGTTTTATTTCATCATGCGTGTAATGTAATAAAAAGTTTTAGATACTGAGATGAGAATTTATAATAAATCTTGTTATCAATTTAGCAGTAATAACATTTAATGTTATTACTGCTAAATTGATAACGACTATTTCGTATCGAGATAAATTAACCAAATATTAAACATGAATGTGTGTCACACATCATAGAGATCTCCCAATAGTGATCTTGTATAGTCTTTAGATGATTCGTAGTCATTAACAATTCAAGTTGAATCTAAAGAGTATTTTATACAAAGACCGTTGTTGCTATTTATCAAAAATATTGTGAACTAGTTATGAAAATATATAGAACACGATTCTGAATTCGTAATATTCTATTTGGCATTGGCAAAATAGTAAGGGAACTCTTGTAACAAGTTACAATAAAGTTTTTCAGAACAAGTCGACAACAAAGATAATTTAAAATGATAATATTATTGTAGACTTGTGTTTATGACTTGTAAATTTTATATTGTATTTGCAATTTAAAAGAATAACGAAACCAACCTTTTGATTGGGTTCATTTGAAGGTTAAGTTCAATCTAAAATTGTAGATTGATTATTAAACTACAAATTAAAATGAAGATATTTTAAAAAATACTTTGGTGAAAAGACAAAAGTCAAGAATATATGATATTATTTTTTTATCAAACCTAGTGGAGTTGATTTCTTTCTTAGTTCAAGACTAAGTCTATGTTGCTATTAGCAAATAAAACTGTATGTTATTTTTCTTGGCATATTACCAATTTTATCAAAATTAAAGAACGAGTTGTAAATATCTTTTGTGCTAAGATTAAATATAAAATACTACTGCAATTATTACAAATTCCATTTGTGATCATGCTTTCAAATCAAAATTTGTGAAACTTTTGTATTGTTTGCGAAATGAAAACAAATAATAACTTTTATTAAGATTGTTTCTCGAGGTCTTTATAAATAACGACTAAATGATTAATCAAGTACATATGAAGTTTCAGTTTTGATATAATAATGTTGTATGGATTTTATTAAAATCTCACAACTTATCCAGGCTTTCCACGAGTCAAATTCATAACTTAACAATAATGGAACTAAACCAAACACATGTAAGAAACTAAAAATATATTATTAATAAAATACAATTTTCACTTTCATTTATATCCACTTGAATATCTCGTATGTATTTTCTAATAATTTTACTTAGGTGTATATTTCAAGGTGTGAAAACCTATTAACTCGAATGAGCAGAGTGCTGTTCCGGAATTAATTGCTCAATTCCATTCATAATTCCAAAATGGAACCACTTGTTAATACATTTTTAAGTGCTTTTGTAGTTTCGATATGGACGTATTTCTTTTAATTACGATTTTAGGCCATAATATTCAACTACATTTTAAAATATAATATTCATTTAAATTAATAGTAATCCTATTGACATATTTACTATTTGTTAAAGTAAAACCGTATGTTTTAAATCGCTTAGACCAATGTAGGTAGTTTTAACTGTTTAAAATTCTTGTGTATTTAAAGTTCACATTATTGACACATTTAATGTTAAAAAGCCTGATTTACAACCAATGTTTTGTGATTCTAAAACATTGGCTTTCCTAAAATCGTTAATAGTAAAATGTTTTTGAAATATATTCATATATATCCATGGCTAAGTGAGAGCCAAAACTGTTAGCAATCATTGAATATTTGATAGCGCTGTTAAGCCTTAGCTTCATACCATACAAATGGTATTTTTGTACATTTTTCAGTGGTGAGTTGATCACATACGAAATCAGTTAACTTTTCTATTAACTAAAAAGAAAATTTAAATAATGCAATAAGAGTAGACGAACGTGTAAAGGTGTTTCAATAGTAATACATGACTTATCTATAACGAGATCTCATAAATTTTAATAGCAAGTAATGGTCGTATTGGCTCTACGTTGACTAATTAATGTAATCGAGTGTAGTGCTGTTATCGTAGTAGCAAACACGAGACAGCCACAGGCGGAGGCTTATCTGTAGGTTACGATATCGATTTTACAGGAAACTAAGAAATTATATATCAGGACTATTACTTACAATAACTAAATAATTGAAGATTTTTTTTTATTGTACTTAAATTCATACATCGTAAAAATGACGACAGTTCAGATGTTGTATAGTTACTTTAAAATATATGAAGCCGTTAAAGCATTTCTGATTGTGTATATACTTATAACAGTCTCATGTAAAAAGGACACAGGAAAAACGATACAAAGAAAAAAAGAAATCGTAAATAGGTCATCTTACTCTAGATGTGTTGAAAGAAAAGATTCCGTTACAAAAACTATTGACACAGAGCTCAGTAATAGACTAATAGAATAAGATAGTATAGTTTTTCTGTAGCCTTAGAATATTAAATAGAGTTTCATTTAAATAATATATTTCGGAACTAATGCTACGCTATTTTCTGTTAATTTGTTGTACTTGTACTGTTGTGCTGTAGTTGTACTGTTGTCTGTCTGTTGTCTTAGTATAGTCACCTAGTATAATATTTTTTTTTTATAAAAGGAAAAAATATAAACTTGTGATCATATTGCTTCTTGCAGACTTTATAGGACCATTTCGAGAATACTGTAATATACCTATAACGAGACATCAATCAATAAAACAGACTAATACGTAATTAGCAGCACATTTTCAATTTTTAACATTACGTTAATTCTCTTTATAGTCTTCGCGTAAGTCAAATAAATGTCAATAAAAATATTAGAACGGAAACATTTTAAAATTGAAAAATAAAATAAAGTATGACCTAAAGAATCTTACAAAACAGGTTTTATATTATTCTCCTCGATATATAAAAATGCAACTTTAATCTTTGCTGTAACAGAAGGAAAAGATTAAGCTGAAGAAAATTATCGACTCAAATACAATTAATTATCTTCACGGAGATAACTTAATTCACAGCGATGACGTCACACAAGCACAATCCTAACTAATACTGTAAACTTGAAAATCAACTAGTTCGTTGGATAGAAATCTAAGAGATTAATAAGAAACATTTATTTAAACATTAAATATTATATTCACAGTCCACGCTATTAAACTCTGGACCGCCTTCTAGAACATATTCGACGTTTCCCAAGCACATTCGCTTCTAAAAAATCTATCTTTAAATATTCATTTGAGAGTATTTAGAATTAATACCATATGTATGGTATTAATGCTATATTGTATGTATCTGTTTTATTATTTTATTTGTTTGTTATCATATATTTTTATATTTAATATTTGTGCCTTATTCTTAGACAATAAAGATTAAATAAGTAAATATATTATATTTCTTCAGTATATTGGAAAACTACTCCTGGCTCCGATGGTGATGCTTAACTTTAAATCTTTTTCTCCTATGTGTCTCGAGAAAAGCCGCAGAATTAAACTTATAATATTATAAATCACATCAAAACCATTAGCGCTGAAACTACATATAGTTAATTTCTTACTGTCTCGACGATGTATAATGGAAATATAACGTGTCTCATGTTATTAGAACTTGAGTTACATTAGTTGTAAAGGAATTGAGGGTTCTTAATTAATGTTGACCTGAAGTTAGGTACATTATACAATTAAGTTGTCTAAGATCACATTAGCAGCAAATTAGAAAAATATTTATATTCATCTTAACTTCAAATGAATTCAAAAAAAATTGCTATTATTATCCAAAATAATTATCAAAATTGCATATACTTCTTTTCTTTTTTAATATATTAAAGAAAAGTAGTAAGAATATATGCCATATCGATAAACACTGGACTGGTCGTTATTTCTGTTGAGAAATGTTTAAAGAATATCAAAGCTAGTTATGAAGATTTTATTACTTCTCATTGAACTCAGGTACAAATACAAAGTAGATAAAGAAGTAAGATAACACTGAAGTAGCTTGTGTCAGCGACGGTGAATACATTTATAGTGACAACAGTTTCCTAAGAGGAAAACGGTTGAGAAGCGTTTTGCATTCCAGATTGTGAAGTGTCTGTTTTGTTCAAATAATACAATAACAAAGTTTGAGTTATTTTCTCTGTATAATACTATAGACTTGTCGGAACTAGACATTTAAAATCGACCTGTTAATAATAAGATAGCGATAATTTCAGACAAAACTATATTCTAGACATGTATCTTTGAACGCATTTCTAGAAAGGGTTAGAGGTTCAAAATAAAAATAACAAAATGTCAATCGCTGCATTTGATTCATAGTTTTAAATCAATTTATTTGCACAAACACTCGTACATATATTTCATTTATTAAGAGTTAGAAAGACGTGAGAATGGAGAAACTTTTTGATTATTAAATGATGACTGCACGATAATATAAGGCTAGTATTTTTTGAGTTTTTATGTATCAATTTATATAGACATCAACCTTTAAGCTACTGCCGTTAATTTTGATTCAACTAATTTAAACTTCTGCAGTATTATACAAAGAGTATTACAAAAACTTTTTGTACACGTTATATGTGATATGAGGTAAGTGATATATCGTTTTTGACGTTATCACAGTTTAATATATTAACTTACTTATTTAGAATCATGAGGGAAGTAATCCATTTAGACGATATTTAGTATTCATAGAGGTGACGGTGTATTTGTAGAATACTACACCAAAGATGGATAGTGTTAATGATCGTATAATATCATTCATCTGTTGCCTTTCTTTTTGTTTGATGGAGGAATTAGGAGAGTTCCACAACAATACAATAAGTAGTTTGTAAAAAAAAAGCTTTCAATGAAAGTTAAATAAGTAATTATTTAACCTTCAAAATTCACAAAAAACTTTAAAGAATTCATGTTCCTGCGTTTTATGCAGACCGTGCACAATGTTTCAATTTAATACACATGAATACTTTGGATTTGATATTACTATTAAAATGATCGCAAATAAATTTATTTAAATTAAAAAAATTCTCAATTCAAGTTAATTGATTTTGGAAATATATTTAATACAATGGTTTTTCTGAACAAAGCAAGAATTGTACATTGCTAAAACCACTTAGTTGATTATTATGATTTCAGTTTCAGACGAACGGCTCAGTTCTATTATCAGTAATACATTTAGTATATTGCCCTTTATATAGATAAGCAAGATCTTATAACAAACGGGAAAAAAGATTATCATAGTATGAAATTCAAAATTTTTTTTTTTGTTAATGTTTCAAAACGATTATATAATTCATACAAATTATATATTAAGTAATATTTTCTAAATTTAAATTTAATTTTCTAATTTTATACTATATATAAATGTCTCTCTTTGTGTATGTGTGTGTGTTTAAGACAAATTAGCATAATAAATCTAAGGGCATTACTATCATATATTTAAAACAGTCTACGTCTTTCTTTATCTTGTCCAAAACACTCGAGACTGGTCCTAACATCTCATCATTCTCTTCCACTACATTTAACTTAAATAAAATTTTGGTTGCGTTATTACTCACAAATTTTCCTTACTGCAGTAGAAAAACCTGCAGCTTCTTTACATTTTCTAACTTTTATTTAAATATAAACTTTAATTAGTCAAAATAGAAATTTATTTATCTCTGTGTTTTTTTTAAATTATTTTTATTGTGGAATATATTTCTACTGCAACAAAACTATTCGATAAAAAAAATTTACTTAAATGTACCTAAATATGTATAATGTATATTCTTTTTGTTAAAAGCGATTATTTCTTATTACAATATTATCGAAAATTGTAACCACATTCCGGTAATACATATTCACACAGAGCGTACTATGTGTTATATGTTAGAGTTATTTGTGATGTATTACACCAGTAATGAAAACTAAAACAATATCATACACAATATTTACTATGTTTAATTCATTGTATTCCAATGCACGTCTAATATATATTAGTGACCGAGAATAGTTATTTTTGAAATTTATACAGCAGTTATTTTAATAAAGTATATTTGAATAATTATTATTAGATTGTTAAAAAAGATACAAATAACCAAGAATTCAATTATTTTTAAAATAAATGCTGTTATTAATTAATATTTAGATATTAAAATGAAGTAAAAAAAACAATATAAAAGAAAATGTAACAAAGCATTTTGAAGTTATTTAACATTTGATCTAAGCGTCAAAGTTAAATAAGTAGTCGATGAAAATTATTAATTTATATATAAAATTATAATTTGAAATATGTGTGTGTTTAAATTTTCAGCCTCATTTAATTACGCTGAAAAAGCAGATACCGTGCAAAATTAAGTTCAACACAACATGCTATCAACTTTTTATCTTTTTTATTATATTTCCATATACGCATATATTTATGTAAATTCAGTTTCTTTTTCAGGCATCACGCCACTGAAAATAATGATGAATGATTAGGAGCGTTGAAGTGCGAATATAATAAAATCTTATTCATCCATAACTAGACGTGGCTCTTAACTACAGGTAACATCATAATTTAGCAGACTGTTCAATCTCCGAACTGCCTTACATTACTTACTTACTAATACAGACTTTTAGTATTATACTTCAATACAAACATATATCTTGTGCTTTTGTCCATCCGATCCCTAAAAAAGGTGATAGCTCGGACCCAGCTAACTACAGACCTATCGCCATCACCTCTCTTCTCTCCAAAATAATGGAGAACATCATCAACCGACAGCTCCTCGCGTACCTTGAGAATCACCAGTTGATCAATGACCGACAATATGGCTTTCGCCATGGTCGATCGGCTGGTGACCTCCTGTTATATCTTACACACCGTTGGGCTGCGGTTATTGAAAGCAAGGGAGAAGGCCTGGCAGTTAGTCTGGATATAGCGAAAGCCTTCGATCGTGTATGGCACAAAGGGCTTCTTTCGAAGCTTCCTTCCTATGGGCTTCCCGAGAGTTTATGCAAGTGGATCACCAGCTTCCTCACTGGGCGGAGCATACAGGTCGTTCTCGACGGTTTTTGCTCGGACCCCAAGCCCGTGAATGCTGGTGTACCCCAAGGCTGCGTGCTATCCCCAACCCTGTTCCTCTTGCACATCAATGATATGTTGGACATTTCCAACATACATTGTTATGCGGATGACAGCACTGGGGATGCGGTATATTCCGGCCGTGCAGGTCTCTCTCGGGAAAACGTCGATGAGTGCCGAAAGAAACTTGTGTCTTCTATAGAGACCTCCCTGAGGACGGTCTCAGAATGGGGTAAACTGAACCTCGTTCAGTTTAATCCCCAAAAGACACAGGTTTGCGCGTTTACCGCTAAGAAAACCCCATTTGTCGTATCGCCGCTCTTCGATAGCACACCTCTCGATGCCTCGCCAAGTATCAGAGTACTGGGACTCGACATTTCGGGCGACTGTCAGTTTCGTGGTCACTTGGAGAGCAAGGCCAAGTTGGCCTCGATGAAATTGGGTGTGATCAATAGAGCGAGAGAGTATTTCAATCCTGGCCAAAGACTTGCGCTTTATAAGGCGCAGGTTCGGCCACATATGGAGTACTGCTCTCATCTCTGGTCCGGATCACCCCAATATCAGCTTCTACCTTTTGACCGCGTACAACGGAGAGCCGTACGGATTGTCGGGGACCCGGTGCTCTGTGAACGGCTGGACTCTTTGGCATTGCGTAGAGACGTGGCTTCTTTGTGCGTCTTCTATCGCATTTACAACGGGGAGTGTTCCGAAGAGCTATTTGATCTGATGCCTGCCGCCGAATTCCATCACCGCACAGCACGTCACCGCCTGCATTTCCATCCACACCACCTGGATGCATGGCGATCTTCTACTGTGCGGTTTTCAAGGACTTTTCTTCCACGTACCACTAAGATGTGGAATGAACTTCCTTCGGCGGTGTTTCCAGATCGATACGACATGGGTACCTTCAAAAAAGGCGTTTATTCTTATCTCCAAGGCCGGCAACGCTCTTGTGCGTCTTCGGATGTTGCAAGAGTTCATGGGCGGCGGTGATCACATTTAACCTGTGACCCGCACGCTCGTTTGCCCTCCTATTTCATAAAAAAAAAAAAAAAAAAAAATCAAACAAAGAAAAGAAAGAAAGAAAGAAGGAAAGGTCAACAATATTGTATATTGATAAGGGTTATATGTAGAAATGTTATTAATTATTATATTTAACAAATTAAAAACGTTACAAACAATATTAGCAAATGATATTCAGTTGTGTGACAATAAAAAGTAGAGCTGTTATGCACTAAACAGAAATCTACAGAAAAGATACCCTCTTACTAATAAAAACATTTATATCCAGTATAATATATTCTTTGATTTGTTACTTTCCCACCTTTGACGTAAATCATTAGTGAGAAAGTGACAGAACATAGAATAAGCGCTAAGTAGCTTCTAAATAAGAATTAAAAAATTCAAACTAACTTCAAGATCATAGAATATAGATATAGATTTATCCTAATACAAAAATTGGAAGCCATAGGCATCCGAAATCACTGTTTAAATCTTTTTAATAGTTATTTAACTGGCCGTAAACAGAAGGTTAGAGTTGAGGGTTACACGAGTGATGAAATGGATGTCATTTTCGGAGTTCCTCAGGGAAGTGTCTTAGGACCGACTTTATTTTTAATATATATAAATGAACTTTGTCAGCTTCAATTGACCAATGGACATATATTTTCGTATGCTGATGACACTGCTGTGGTGTTTACTGGAATTTCGTGGGAGGACGTTCGCTTCCACGCAGAGGTTGGCTTGGCTCGTATAGCAGAATGGCTAAACGTAAACCTCTTGTCTATTAATACTGGGAAAACAAATTATATTTGCTTTTCTATATCTGAACGAACACATCCGGGAGATAATTTTAAGATAAAAATTCATAATAATTGTGAACAATTTCAGGGATTGTGTGATTGTCCGGTCATATCAAAAGTGTCTTCAGTTAAATATCTTGGAGTAATCTTGGACCAACGTTTGTCATGGCACGAGCTCCCTCCGAGGAGAGAGACAGACTCTACAGGGCGTACCGAGCGGCTACTAAGGCGTTCCAAATCGCTATCAGCGTTGCCAGGTCTCGGTCTTGGGACGAGCTTCTGGAGGGACTCAACGAGTATCCGTGGGGGCGTTCGTATCGCATGGTCCTGGGGAAACTCAGGCCCTGGATGCCCCCGGTAACGGAGACTCTCGATCCGGTCCTGCTAGAGGGTGTGGTCAGCACCTTATTTCCGGCGGGCCGGTCGTCGAGTCCTTCAGTCCATCCCCTGGTGCCGTCGTTCGACTGGAGCGACGAGTTGGGGGTGACCGTACAGGAGCTTGATCGAGCCGTTAGCCGTTTGAAAGCCCGGAACACCGCGCCGGGACCCGACGGAGTCCCTGGCCGAGTATTGGTGTTGAGTCTGTCTGTCCTGGGGGACAGGCTGAGGCAGCTGTTCAACAGTTGCCTCCGTAATGCCACATTCCCTACGGCCTGGAAAGAGGCAAATTTGGTCCTCTTGAAGAAGGAAGGCAGAGCCGCGGATTCCCCCTCTGCGTACCGTCCCATATGCTTGCTGGACGAGGTCGGCAAACTATTTGAAAGAATACTAGCCGCCCGTCTCAACGAGCATCTGTCGTGTGTCGGTCCCGATCTAGCTGATAGCCAGTTTGGCTTCCGGCAGGGTCGTTCGACCGTGGACGCGGTCTTACGCGTCCGCGCCCTGTCGGAGCAGGCGGTGTCCCTGGGTGGGGTGGCGTTGGCGATTAGCCTGGATATTGTAAATGCCTTTAATTCCCTGCCCTGGGACGCGATCAGGGGGGCGCTAAACCACCATCGTGTGCCCCCCTCCCTGCGTGGCTTGATCGAGGACTACTTGCGCGACCGGTACATCTTGTACATGGATCAAGACGGTACGAGGATCCGGAGGGAGATCCATTGTGGGGTTCCACAGGGCTCAGTTTTGGGCCCGGTACTGTGGAACCTTGCATATGATACGGTTCTGCGTGTCGATCTCCCCGCTGGCGTTGATATCGTATGCTATGCGGACGATACACTAGTGGTCGCCGGCGGAGACACATTCGAGAGGACCAGGGAGCTCGCTGAACTTGGGGCTAGCGTCGTCGTCGCTAAAATCCGCGAGTTGGAATTGGTGATAGCGCCTCACAAGACCGAGGCGCTATGGTTCCACAAGCTGCCGAGGAGCAGGGAACCCCCCGACTCGCGCGTCCGAGTGGGTGAGTCTGAAGTCCGGGTGGGGCCGTACATGAAGTACCTAGGCCTCACCCTTGACAGTCGCTGGGGCTTCGAGGAGCACTTCGAACGCCTGGTCCCCCGGATCGAGAGGGTAGCGGGTGCTCTGCACCGGATCCTACCCAATCTCGGGGGACCGAGTGAGGAAGTCTGCCGCCTCTACGCCGGGGTCGTGCGATCCGTAGCCCTTTACGGGGCGCCTGTTTGGACGAAGAGACTGGCTATCAGACGCTGTCGCACGAAAGTGTACAGCGTCCAACGAAAGATGGCAATACGGGTCGCACGCGGTTACCGGACGTTGTCCTTTGAGGCGGCGACAATCCTTGCCCGTTTTCCGCCCCTGGATATCCTAGCCGAGATGGATGCGAGGGTGTATCACCGGCTCCGCTCCATCCACCAGGAGGGCAGAGGCGGGCCAGAAGAGGCGATCGAAGGCCTACGACGGCAGGAACGACAGGCCGCTCTCGCAACGTGGCGCGCGCGGCTCTCAGAAGAGCACGTAGCACGCAGACGCGTAGTGGGGGCATTCCTGCCGAACCTCGAAGCCTGGATGCAGCGACGGGGCGGAAGGCTCACCTACAGACTCACACAGATAATCACCGGGCATGGGTGCTTCGGTGATTATTTGTGTAAGATCGGACGCGAAGCGACGGCGAACTGCTTCCACTGCGATGGGAAGAGCCAGGACAGTGCCCAGCACACGCTCGCCGTGTGCCCTGCGTGGAGTGCAGAGCGGCAAGTCCTGGTCACCCGGATCGGTCAGAATCTCTCCCTGCCAGCAGTTGTGTCGGCAATGCTCGGCGGGGATACGGCGTGGAGGGCCGTGGCCTCCTTCTGCGAGACAGTGATGTCCCGGAAGGAGGCCGCTGAGCGGGGTCGCGAGAGGACCTCGGATCCCGCTCGACGAGGACGCCGCCGGGGCGCAGGTAAGTCCCGTCGCGGTCCTTCTGGTGCTCCCCCACCATAAGCGGGGCCCCTGGGGTCGCAGGTTCGTCGGGTGGGGGCCCGGCGGGCCTTTCTCACCATCTCCGCGACCTCGGGAAGGACGGCTGACGGCCCGTGGTACCGTCTTGCCGTAGCTAGCACCGGCGAGGGTGCTGGGGGGAGCGCGTGTTAAGCTCCCCCGGTGCGGGACTAGCAATAGCCAGCGGGTGGGGGCCCTGTGACGTTCCGCAAGGAGTTCCGCGGGCCCTCCTACTTCCCGCCGAAGGCGGACCACTGTCAGGTTTTAGTGTGTATTACCTCGGTCGAGTCCCACATACCCCAGGCTGCGCCCCCCGACGCGCCGGGTATGCGTAAATGCATTTCCTGACAAAAAAAAAAAAAAAAAAAAAAAAAAAACGTTTGTCATGGCATCCCCATATTGAATTGGTTACTAGTAGAGTAAGGAAGCTGGCTTGGATATTTAAAATACTGAGACACGTAGCCACTGGCGCAGTTTTAAATCAAATATACCTAGCTCTGGTTCAATCAATCTTGTCTTATTGTATTTCAGTCTGGGGTGGTGCTACTAAGACAAGATTTATTGAACTGGAAAGAGCTCAGCGAACAATATTAAAGGTTATGTATTTTAAACACTACAGATTTCCCACTGAACAACTGTACCTAACGAGCAATGTTCTTTCGGTCAGAAAATTGTATATTCTCCATGTAATTTTAGGAAAACACAAAACTCTTCCTTATGATAAAAATTTTCAAAACATAAAACGGAGAAAAGATCTTGTTGCTCCCTTGAGCTCTACTAGAACATCGTTTGCCAGGAATCAATTAAGCATGCTATCTGGCCATCTTTATAATATTATTAATAGGAAGATACAAATCTATAGTATGAACTCTTATATTTGTAAAAAAACATTAACAAAATGGTTACTTACGTTGAAATATGAGGAAGTTGAGTTGTTTCTGAGTTTTATGACTTGATTTTACATTTACGAACACACACATATATACACACATACACATACGCATACACACACACACACACACACACACACACACACACACACACACACACACACACACACACACGCACATACAAATTTAAGTCTGTAATATTTAATTTAAGAATTAATTTATTTTGTTATAATTATATTGTTATGGAAGATCGGAGTCTTCTGGCACAGGAATAATTATATTATTCTTAAAAGAAGACTTCCACTTTGTTAATATGTATGACAGTTTGAAGTTGAAATAAATTATTATTATTATTATTATTATTATAGAGAGGGAATAATAAATGGGGTGTGACGATTTGAGTCAATGACGAACAAGATTCAATTTGTATTATATTAGTTATGTTAATCTATGTATTTTAAATTAATTGAAAGTTAATTTTACTTTACTTGGTAAAAAAGTAAATAATAATCTGAAGTCATACAAAACCCGTTAGCATTCTTAGCTCACTATTTTATTTACGGTCCAGAAATTCAGTCTTATGTAGACTGCAAGAATGAAAAGAATTATAGTTATATTTACGTCTTTAAGAAGATATTTTTAGGTATTCTTTTAAAACATGAAATTTTTAATAAGTTGTCTCAGATAATTTTAGGAGATATATATTTTTTTATTTTGAAAAAAAAAAAAAAAAATATTTAAATATTTAAAATTAGAGAAAATTAGAGAAAACATTACAAATAGATAAAATATGTAGTGTTAAAGAGAAAATATTACATACTTGTAATATTCATTTAAAAATCAATAAGTCATCTAAGGAATAATATATTTATTTTTCCTTATTTAATAATTTTATATGTACTTAAAATAAGATTTATCTGCCTGAATTACGTCTGACTTAACAGTGAACATATTAAAATCAATCATAAATTAAAAAACAAATATATTCATTTATTTATATTCTTATTTTATCATTTACACTTTTAACCATTATCATCACTGATGTACGTCGAAATATAATATTACTTAATTAATTTACGGAAAGCTTTGTAACATTTTCCAAAAAAACATGTTTCTTTTTAGTTTTTTCATAGTGAATATTTACTGACGTGATGCAATTTTTGTAGTGCAATTAGCACATGTTTACGATACAGATATTTTTCACATTTTCTATTTCATATTTATTAAGTTACATATTAACTAAATAGGAAAGAGAAAGAGAAAGGATACCGTTGTTTTAAAAATTTTAATATTAAAAAATTACGAAAGTTTTCGTAATTTTTTAATACTAAATTTTTTTTTTCTTTTTCTCCGATATTAAAAATATATATTTTTCATGTTTTTTTCCACATCAAACAATATTCTAATACATCTACGCCGTTTGAAAAAGTATATATTATTACTAATAAAAGTCTTAACAGTCATTATATTATTACTGTTTTTAATTCTATCTTTGACGGATGCCTGATCTAGTGGGTAGTGCTTAGTGGTCCTACGTACTGAGCAAAAGGTCGTGGGTTCAATTCCCATATTGGAAATTTGTTGTGATCCACAGATCTCTGTTTTAAGTCTGGAAGTTATTTGTCTCTGTTTTTTCTGTTTGTGAAACCTATAGAGATTATTTCTTTACAGCGGCAGTTATTTTTAAAATAATAAAAAAACTAAAGACTTATTAATACGAATGGAAACAAATACAGTATCTCTTTCACGGCATATCATCTAAAATATACAAGCTGAGTTAGCTCTGTAACAATATAAAATAATGCGAATGTGGCTTTTTCGTAATAAAGGAAGTCCACATCAATCATATAACCGTTCAGACTTAGACCTTTTTTCCACTTATTTTTTCCCTATATGTTGTAATGTCCAAATTTACATATAAATGTCCCCATGAAATGAAGTATCTTTAGTAATGCTCTAGAATTTATTTTGTCACTTCAAAATGTAATTTTAAAATAAATTATTTTATTGTTATTATCATTTAAATATATATATTTGAGATGTTCTTTGAATTTATTGTTAAATAAAATAAATATAACAATATGTATTCATGAATTATTTTCATAAGTAGTGAAAGTGAACGTGATCTCAGACGAACTGCCTCGTAATATATTTCTCGCTCTCATATTTCTGTTTATACTTGTACAGTGTAGTGTGGCCTATCCCATTTATAAGAACGTCATCAACTTTTATTTTCATTTCATTCATCAAAAATTTTTATTTTGCTGTAAAAGATGTTTATAATATAATAATTTGAAATTTGTATTTCCGTGTCTTTTCTTAACAAAGGAGTCGTAAAATATTCTATCTTTTGTAAAGTAAAAGCACAAAGATCACCACAGACAGATCATCAAAATACTCTCACAAACTATCAGCTGATTGGTAATTAAAAATTTTCAATTGTTGATTTCAAATATTTGACTTCAAGGATTTTAAGTTTTAGACAAACCAAAAGGTAAAAAGAAAGATAAACATAAGTCTCTTAGACTAGGTATCCGATACTATACCATATACCTCACATGATCTTAGTAAAGTTTATTAAATTACATCCCAGCATCAAATCAGTTGAAGGTCATACCAAAAACCATGAACATAATTCCATTTATAAAGGTAATAGGAGTCCATGTTGTCTCATTATTTACTAATGTTGTATTCGTGTGTATCGTAGACCGAGTAATTACAGATACACAAACATATACTCCTGAAGGCCTACTGATACATGATGCAGAGTATTAGGTAATTTTTCATAACATTTTTTTTTAATTTATGTTTTACTTGTGACACAATTTTTATTCTACTACGTTAATAATTGAAATCAAAATAATTTAAATGTATTCGTTCCATAAGAATTTACTGTTGAAGTTATAACTTTATCCATTTTATTTATTTTTAAGTAAATCCAGTGCATATTCAATAAACGAGAGATCAACATAAATCGGTCACGTTAAGACGTTTTAAAACATTCAAGTACGAAGTTAGCACGTTTTTGAAATTCTTCACTTACATTTTAAAAGAAGAGGGTAGAAAAATGTCGATAATTACAAATTACCTGATCTATTGAACAAGTCTAAATCTGTCGTTATCTGAAATATTAATTTTAATATTTCAATATTCAAACACACGATTTTGGTATATACTTAAATACTATTTCATAAAAAGTTTACACACACTATCCATAATTTTAAGATGAAAAAAAATTAATATAAATTTTGCTTTAATTTAAATAATAATGTCATAAGAGTATAATAAATTCAAAAAGTAACCTAAATTATATTTTACTTTTTACGAGAACTGTTTTAAAAATGTTTTAATATCTTGGAGTATATTTTTCATATTTATTACATTTATAATATTCCTGATACTTTGCATAAAGGAAAGATAGCAATCTTAATAATGGTCTGCTATTCATGAAAGCGATAACTTTCACTGCAGATAATAGTTGTTTAAGGATGATGTGAAAAATGAAACGAATTTTTGTGTCTAGAATTTTCATTTTTTATCGAAATAAAAAGTTAAACGCTGATATTTTTTTATATATCTGTACTCTGCCTGTATTATTTTTTTATTTATTTACTACGATACGAAAACAAAACTCCTTTTTCTGAAAGTCTGTCCCTAACGCAATAATTTTGCAATCAATATTTGTGACATAATTATTTATTTTAAATGTTATTTAAATTATTTTAAATAATATTTGTGATCTTAACAAAACTTTTGATTAAATTGATCTTGTCAGTGCGAAATCAGATATATTTGAAGAATACTAGGAGCGCGAACCAGATCTCAATTTTGACTCGCTGCGCTCTCAAAATCTGAGTAAGTGTTATTAGCATATTGAGCGAAACGAGGTGCAAATAGCACCGAAGCTGCATTTACAAAACCTCGACACTTTCTGTCCTCAACTATTATTCAAAATGAGGCATAGTCTCCCACAGAGAGCTTACCTCAATTATATTATTGCAATAGAAAATAAACTTGTCAAGATTATGCGATATGATGACAGACATACATTTTCATAATACACCCGCCCTAATCTTTTTAGATATAATTAGAATAATTATATCAAAAAAGATTAGGGCGAATAGAATATTTTTATTCGGGGTGGTTAAATGTGTCCATCATTTTGTAAGAGATTCGATTAAAGTATTAAGGACTACTGCCTGATCCTTTTTGCTAAAACCTTATGATAGGTTTTTGGTAAGATGGTACCCACATTTATTATTAATCTTGCAACAACAATAGCTTAAACCCATAGGTATATACAGATATTATTTCAAGCCACCACCGCATGGTATCGTAAATACAAAATAATTTAAATTTTACTTTTTTTTGTTTGTATATATTTTTGACATGTTTGCCAAATTTATTAAATAATTATAAGTCTACTTCCTTAATATCATCCTTGTGTATTTTAGTTCCATCGTAACCATTATAATATATGATTTTATACATTATACCTATACATTATTTTAAAGTAGGATTTCTCTTTTAAATTCTTACACCAAACATACAAGGAGACTTCCCAGCACATGATATTTAGTTTTAAAATCTAATTTAGTATTGAAATAATAGTTACTAACAAACAAACACATATCCAAAGTTACCAAACTTATTTACTTAAACGTAATAGAACATATAACAATTCGATACATTCATATACTTGTATGTTATATGCTTATAATAAAAATGCTTACTAACCTATATAAAAGCCAGGAGCGAAACGGCTTAAAGTACCATAATCCTCTAACATTGCAATTTTATTGCACCTCGAAGACACTGTACCCGAGATATAAGTCACAGGCGCTGCAGAATACGAAGAATATATTATACTTTGAATATTCTGCTGAACTGTAGCGATTGAGTTATTGCTTATAGCTTTCTGGAAATGAAATAGTCTTATGGTAATTTGAAAATAAGTGGATAAAAATAATAATCTATAATATTAACAACATTGATATAAAATTTATAAATAGTTATTGATATTAAGAGTACATAAATTGTTTTATAAATATTCCAAATTATTGTTAAAGTTTTAGTTAATTGTGAATTATGGTCAGAAAATCAAATATTGTTCAAAAGTTTAATCCAGTCGATATGAATCTCAGATCAACAAAATTCTTACAAGAAAAAGTTATAAAATAACTTACAATATATACTTTTTCACGACTTGTGTCCAAGTGAGAGAAAACTAGATATGTTGAAAGTAGGTTGTGTCAGCATTGGAGAATATATTTAGTTACGATAGTATTCCGGAGGAAAACGGTTACACACCGTTTTATTACATTCTTTATGTATGTGTATCATTCCTTGCGAAGATCGCAAAATTACGAAATTCCGAATTTTTATCGCAATATTGTATTGTATTTGTTTTATATTATTGAGCAGATAAGAAGTATGTAATGGTAAAGTATGTTAAATTATATTTAAATGTCGAATAACTCTCTTATTTATAACTTTGTTTTCACGTAATGTTCTTAATTTTTTAACTTTAAAATTATCCTTTGAACTTTAATTTACCTTTTCGGTATAATTTTATAAAACAAGACGAATGATCTTTTTAACACAATTAGGTACATTTTTCGAGTTATATCTACAGAGAGATGAGACTTCTCGACCGTATTGCGAAGAAAAGAGAGTCAGA
Source organism: Mechanitis mazaeus (assembly GCA_959347395.1). Lineage (NCBI taxonomy): Eukaryota > Metazoa > Arthropoda > Insecta > Lepidoptera > Nymphalidae > Mechanitis > Mechanitis mazaeus. The sequence continues at coordinate 16,021,023 of OY365743.1, forward strand.
AGAGGGTCAGAAAACAAAAAAATGCTTCGCTTTCCTTATTAAAATACTTAATATTTTGTATGGATTGTATTTAAAATAATTTAAGCACAATTACATAATTTAAGCACATTTGTTATAATATTAATAAAACATATGTTTAGAGGTTTGGAATAAATGTAGACTCTTAAAGTCAAATGAAGGATGAAAGAGAGATATTAGAAAGGGAGAGTAAATAAATTAATTTATATTACGAAGCAAGAAGTAATAGCTTCTTGACGCCGGACACACTGTCTTTTAAAAGCTACTGACTACCCGCAGGAGACAGTCTTTGTGCGAGGTAAAGTGAATTGTCAACAACTAACATGTTTATTGTATTTTATGTTTATTCTTTATTTTTAATGTAAAATTAAAATCAAAATCAAAACCCAACATGTTGCTTATGTCACCATATATTAGGTACATATATAATCTTTATCTCTCCCGAGACGTGTTACGGCTGTTTTGTAACGTCTACTTGAAACGACAACAGGGGCCTTGTTCCCTATAACCAGACGGAAACGTCGTTACGTTACCGCGTAACGAAAAATTTATTATACATTCTTGGAATCGTATTCTCTATGCCATTTTCAGATTTTAAAACACGTCATACCTTGTGGTATTTCAATTACACACTATTGTGCGTTTATATGTCATTTTTAAATTTAGAGCACGTTAAGACGTCACTCGTTATGTGCAAGGAAATTCGTATGTCATAGCGAATAATGTTAATTAATTTTTCTCAAACATGTTTGGAAATTAGATCATTATTTTGACAGCCTTCTTTGAGATATATCGAAATTGTACTCTTCAACAGCGGCCATAAAAACCTGTATGAAAAAATAAATTGCTATGAAAATTCATATCTACCGTCTTATTTAAAAATCTAAAGAACTTTTACTCTGAGACATGGCAACCAATTTGATAGTTTATACCTTGTAGCATGGTGCGAGTGAACCTGTCAGTAACGTTTCCGTTCTCTCTTGAGAGTTACAAATTTTACAAATTATATTTTTGTATTTTAGTTATACCACATTCGTAATGTATAATAACTGTAGTAAATTAAAATAAATAAAATAAGAATATTTTAAACTACAAATAAAATCGAATAGAAAGAAAATTTAAGCAAATCGTTATGCGTATAACATGAGGGCATGTACTGCTACGATGGAAAGTCGATGTTTTCTTTAATAAAATAATTATATTATGCATAAACAGTTAAAGTTTTATTGTTAAAGAGCTTATAATTATATTAATGAAACAACAGAACATGTTTAAGGTAAGATTGCTTAAAAGGTTGCTAAGAAAAAAAATATTTTATTCATCTAAACTCATATTAGAGTAGGTGTTAGTGCGCGTACTGACATCATCACATGAGTAAACAATATGTCCGCCGCCCTGATGCGCTATAGAGCAAAAACGTTGTCACGAAAATAATCATTAGCCTTATTTTATTTTATGTCAGTAAAAATAAGTTCATACACGGAATTACACTGCACAACGGAATAACAAATAAATTGGTTAAAAAAATATTAAAGAGAGCTAGATTTATGTTCTGAGTATCGTAAGCGAAAAAAAATTTAATTCATAACGTCAATCCCTGGTCATGTAGTACTGACAGACATCACCCGCACCATGCTAGATCGCACAAGGTATAGAAAATTTTTAATTAAATTTTGAACACCCTTGGAAATAAAGCTAGCTAGCTAGCTGTTTAGAGTTCGATCATCTGAGCTTTATTAACAAAAAACGAAATGACCACTTTGAATGAATTGTTGTATAATGATATACATAATGAGATCAAGTAACGACAATGAGTGTGATGAACTCAGTTTAACGCCACATGAGAATAAAGAGGATGAAGAAACCCTAATTAAATATGATAATATATGAAAATTTTAAATTTTACATAGTTTCATTTTCTGCGTATTATTTGAGAAAAACACTATACAAGTCTTGTTAATTATTGACTATCAATGACCCCTTTGCTGGCCGCTGCAATAATGTACTATTAAGTATTGGTAGGTTAAGTACAATACAATAAGGAAAAGTATTAGATACTTAGAAAACGTGACACAATTGCCAAAAAATCTGATTTTATTTTAATGTACCTACATTATAGTTTTACTTGGCATCTTTCCAAACTGTATTTTAAGTGGTAACTTGCAAATTAAACTCTAATCTACAAAGTTTAAATGAAAGAAAAGAATCGCTTTATTTCATGTTATTATAAAACATTCTTACTGTAGCATTGTTTACGTAATCTCTTGAATAATTTACTAAAAGAAATTGAAGCAAACCATGGCTTTGTTAATTTATTCGGCTGTAAACCGTTTAATCTTCACAATATTTGTTATCTTCTGTAGAAGCAGGACCTTTTTAATACACTGTGACATATTAAATATGACGTCATATATAAATTTAATAACATAACAAGTTGCTTATAATACATTATAAAATTATTATCGATATCTATGAACTTTTTAAAGAAATACTTTATCAGAAACAAATTCAAGATTATCAAAAACGACACCGACATGACAAAATATCGCCAAGACTCTTGAACATTATGTATAATGTGATATGTTTATATATTTTATATGTTGTATGTATGTTTAAATATACATAAATACCTATGTGTAGGTACATTTTACATAAATCCATTAATTTTAACATTTATTTTGATTGCAACAATGTGCCCCACTGTATGATTTTCTTTGTACAATGTTTTTATTTTTTAGTTGGGTTGCTGGAAGAGATCTCCTTTAAGAGATAAGCTATCCATTGTACAAAGTTTTAGTTTAAAGATCTATTGATAAGTTGTGGTACACGAACAAATAAATAAATAAAACATTACCCCGATGTCTTATTACGTGTTATAATAGGCCAATTAATATATTTCACACTATCGTTATAGCATCGTAAATTGTAACCGCATTCAGGTGAGTAATAGATGTGCTTGAACAGCGTACTATTTATTATAGGTAAGTGTTATTTGTGATATATTACTAATTGGGAAGATATAACATTATTAATATTAATAATTAATATAATACAAATATATTCTAAGTACGAAACTGATACAGAATTTGCCAAAGAGATATCTTTCGGGAAATAATTTCGATTAAAAATAATACTAGTTATATGACGTACTTCATATGAATAAAGTTATATCATTAAAACTTTATTTTTTATATTAAAATATAAATAAATTTTAGCCATGAGTTATTTCATATATTCAGATAATAATTTAATAAGCCTTGTGCATTTGTATTTATGTTCTGTCAAGAATTCGTTTGAAATCCTTTAAAAATATAAATCTTACAATTTAATTAAAAACAATGAGAGAAAAAATTAAACAATAAACTTTCCGTGAACAAAATCTACACAATAATCTGATAATCCTCAGAATCCTAGTTAATAATTCGAACTTCAATCCGAATCTCTAATGTTTTTCAATTCTACAGAAAAGCCGTAGCCATTAAAGCCCCAACACTTGAGTATTAAATTTATAAGCTTTGAGTTCTGTGAAAGTATAATATTTGAGAAGCGTTCCGACAATCTAAAAGATGTGTTATAATATTAAGCAACATAAAACACACTCGTAACTCGATTCAGGACTAAGAAAATAATTTTAAATATAATGGAGTATGTTGGCCATTTTGACAACTTTACTCTTCTTAAGTAATTCATAATTCCGCATATCTTTTATTTCTTATGTTAATTGATTTAAAATATTTTTTTATATGTTTTTATTAATAACGAATCATTTTTTTTTATAAATAAGTATATATTTAGTACAAAAAAATTATAGTATTATTTATTATAGCCTTTATTCTATAGAAGAGTTTCGTTCAATAAGGTTAGACTGTCGTACTTTCGTAGTCAACCACATCCCACATTTCCTCAAGAACGCCAAGCTTTTGCATCCACATATGGTCATTGGCAACTGCTCTATTACCTGTCTTCATAGGAGAACTCTGTTTACTCCAATACCATACTATTAGAAAAACCAGTAGAAAATATTAAAATTTATTCAATATAACACTATACTTTTGACATCTTTATGAAACTCCCAACAAAAGCAGGATTCGCTTCGACTGTACCGCGATTTGAAAGCACATGTCGGGTTTGCATAATTTCGATTTTGGGTTTCAGATTATTTAAATTGCCTTTCCTACGAAACGAAATTAATGTTTAAAAAGCGCTTAGTATGCGTCGAGACTAAGAGAATAAAATTACATGTCTACATACACATGTTATAAAAACCATAAGGTACTTTATCCCCAAATACCACCCGCCGGGACCGATTAAAACAGTTTTCCATCACTTTTCCTGAGACAGCATTGAGATTACACATCTCATGCAGACGCCTACAGAGAAGTGCTAGTAGTTGGGTAGTAAAAACGTCAATATACGTCCTCTAGATGCTATGTCTTACGTAGTTCTTATATCCGCTGCTTAGAGTTCACTTTCCAACGGCTTTTTTCAGTATAATCTGTCTCCTATTTTACGGCGCCGTTAAGGAAAAGGATGTCGGAATCCCATTTGTTCGCGACCCTGATGAAAATTCATACTACCATGAATTTCCCTATGATTTGAGGCATGTAAATGATTGTACGACTTGCCTTAAAGGTATATATAAATATATACAGCTGGACGAAAAATGTAAAAGTAAATTAAAAATTCTTTATCAACCGTAAATGGAACAGTAGCTACAGAAAATCTTTTTTGTTCTGAGCTTTTTTAACAAATAAATGTATATATTGTTACATTGTTATCCATCTTTTAATTATATTTTATGAAAAAAAAATACAGTATTTTGATTGAACTTTTAAAATATTTATTCTCAATTGATTATATCATATACGGTGATTCGTGTCATTTTTCAATATATTTACTCTCCAAAAGATTTTAAAATTCGATTCAAAGAATTTTAATGATTATATTCTCTAATAAAATCACTAAATATATGAGATATAGTAAAACCTTTACTAGAAATTTTTATACTTCGGATAGCGTATTCTCCGTTTTGCCACAACTTTGACGTAAATAATTAGTGAGAAAGTGAAAAAACAGAGACTATGTTGTAATAATAAAAATATAGAAAAATTAAATTGAACTAAGACAGATTTTTATAGGACATCCACTCATAATTTTCTTTTATTTTATAAATAATTTGCGATTTAACACAAACTACCCTACGAAATAATCGAAACAAAATTTGTTATTCTAAATACACAGATCAACAAAACGTCCACTCAACATTACATTGTATTAATAAATGTAAATATTTAAAGCGTGTTCGTGCTACGTCTACATGGATATTGTATTAACTGCAACGTACCATGAACGTAGCAGTCTACTATTCTTAGCGGTAGAAATAAATTGAAAATGTTATTATATTTTTGTCCTTGATTTTTATTTTACGACCAACCGTAATTAAATATGTCAATATTAAATGAGTAATTAAATATACCTATTTTTAAAGTATTTTGTATTATATCAGATTTTCCTAAGTCCTGTAACTACAGCGCTTTCTGTTTAAAGGTGTCCGTGAGCACACACATTTACATCTTTCTATATTTTTTTATAATTTCCAAATGTCTATCTAATGTCTATCTAAATGCTAAGAGACTGACCATCATGATAGATTAGAGGATTCTAATCGTAATTAAAATAATATAAATTGTAATTAAAATGTAATTAAATGTGAATAAATAAGCAACATAAGAAAATACCGTCTGTTGTAGGATTCGAATCTTTGAAGGCTAGAATTGAATTGATGGATTAGGCCCCCAGTAATGACAGATATGTCATTGGTCGATAGACCAACCATGCTAAATTAGAGCAACATGGTAGTTTGTATTCCATGTCCAAACCATCCATAAGTTTCAAGATGTGGGAAAAATATACCATATTTCATTTATTTAGTAAAAATATTTTAAAGTTTATGGTTCCTCTGTGCAATATTTTCTGTTATTTTAAAAAAATTCATCAAGAGAAAAAGTATATAGAATTTCTCAACAAAAAAAAACCTTGAAAACCAGTTTGCCATTTGATCTCATGTTTAAATACACCAAGAAATACGATTCTAACAATGTTTATCTGAAAGGAACGGACAGATTGCCTCTCGAGTCTACATATTCAACGAACTTGTATGCATAAACTTAATTTCGCCTTCTACATATAAAAGCAACTTTGAATAGACTCGAAAACTTAACATAGCAGGAATTCTAAACTTCTATGAAGTAATTGAATGAAGGAAAATTGCTTTTAACTTCGTATTTTGTTGATTTTTTGAATGGTACAGGAATATTCAAAACTTTGCAAAGCATTGGTTTCCGTCTCAAGTTTGTATGAGGTAGTTAAAATTTAATGTACAAAATATATACGAACAAAAGAAAATTCATTTATTATTCAAATAAATAAAACCATCATAAATATTAAATTTAATGTGAACACATAACCTTTGAAGGTAATATGTTTATTTATAGATTTTAACATATTAAACCTATGAAATGAATCAAATTTAGTTTTTCGTATAACAAAAGCTCGTGTCATTAGGGTGCAGCGAAATCCTATGCATTTCTGAGGATCCATAATTGAAGTAGTCAGAGCCAGTGTGGAATCCAGTTAACTGTGATGTTTTTCGTTTTTACTACAAAAATAAATAAATATACTGCGACCTATGTATTACGTATGTACGTGATGTAGTATTTATTACTGTTATTGTTTTATTTAATATTGTATCACATATATGAAACACATTATTTTTTAATTGAAGTTAATCATTTTAATTAATTTAAATTACACAAATTAAAAAGTTTCAAAATGTTTCGTAAAAATCTTTGAAAACACATTTTTTTAACTGAATAAAATTTAATATTTTACGGATATCCTTAAGCCTTAAATAGTAAAGGTAAATTGTCGAGTTCAATATCAAGGGTTCTGACATCCGAGGCATCCGAACTTAATTAGTTAAGATCCTTAGGCTTGTTTAAGTTTAAAATTTGTATTAGAGACATGACTTTGACTAAGCCAATTAGGGGCAACCCTCGTTTGCTTAAAATTTGGCTTTACATCTTAAAAATATCAAATAACTTTTGTTTGGGAAACTTATCCATTCTGTGAATTAAATAATTGCTATTTACAAACAATAACTTATAATAATATTAAATAATATTTTTAGTTTATATATTAAGTGATCATTATAATTCGATTTTTTTTAATATATGAAATTATCAAAAGAAAGTAATACGTACAGTCCAAATTATTGTATTGGAAATAAATAATGACCACTCCAAACTTTAAATAAAGAAAAAATATGAGAAAATCTGTAGAGCAGGTCTTTAGTTTACTCGTCGACGAAATTAGGTCAGGGGTTATATCATGTGCTACTGATTTTTATCCTAACACCACCTGAATCTATAACAGGATATGAGGTCCTTTAAACAAAGAATAAAGGACCTCTTAACGAAGGCGGTACAAGATATATATCTAAATATGTTAAAGATGTAAATAAATGTATATATTTCTTTTAAAAAACCAATTCCTGAACTAGAGAAAAAGTCTCTGTGTCATGGGGGTTTTAATATATAATTAAATAACGAAAACATAACATACGGACTGGAAATAACAATTTTCGAATCACCCAAACCACTGTCCCATGTTGGATTAGATCCCACGATCTTTAGCTTAAAAGATAGGGTCCGAACCACTAATTACTAGACCGATCAGCCGTATAGTTAAATAAAAATGATATATACTATCTCTCCCGACCTTTGGTCTCAGCAGACAGGACACTTACCACTGGCTCAAATTTTAATTATCAATATGGCAGATTGTCAAAAACGGATGATTCTTTTTTTCTTTCCATTTGTGGGAAATAAAGGCTTTAAGCACAAAATGATTTTCAATATCGTTCAAAAGCGACTGAAAACCACGATATGATATAACGATTTAACGTTTTTCAGCTCTTATCATATTTGTATTTTACTAAAAGCTGTCTGATAAACACATTTAATAACGATACGGGTCAGCGAAACATGCCTACAAATAATATTCAATACTAAATCACACGTTATGGCGAACATAATGAAATATTCTTCCTTTCGCTTTTACACGCGAGGCCTAAATAAATATATTTAGGGTCGCTATAAAGGTCACTCGTCTGTGTCGTATTAGAACGAAACAAGAAGGTTGACGCTTTTTAGAGTTTCGTAAATATTATTATGGATACATCAAACTAACATATACTATAATCCATTGTTGATTAACGTACTAGATAAATCATGGACATTAAACCTAAATTTTCTTCTAAAGATTGAAGTTAGTATCTAGTTTTTAAGTTATAATCGTGGAATATTTTTATACTAATACATAAGGTTGATTGCAATTGATTATTTTATTATTAATTTCGGTAATAACATGTAATACGTAAAACGAAGTAATTTAAAAATAAAACCAGTTTTCAGAAACTCATTTCGCAAATAAGTCTTGTAATTACATATTTTAATTATTAATAAATATTCTCGGCACAAACATGAGCTGAGGTGCGTCTGATTGGAAACATTTCCCGTAATTGGAAAAACAGGCCGTTCCTAGAATCAGAATTGTAGAGTAGGTTGTATGTATGTGTATATAATAATTCTATAATCTGAAACTAAATACTAGCTTGAGTATTTTGCTATAGACATGAGTGTTCCTACACTCATGTCTATGAAACGCCCAGATTTTATGGGATTATCCAAAATCCGCAAAACCATTGAATATTAATGCAACCTTTACTCTTTTACATAATATGATTATACAAATATATTTGGAATAATATTAAATATTAAACTAGAAAATCCAATAGTCATGCTTTACAAGCACATTTCCATAAAGTATACTATAAATCAATGGAATCGCGAACACGAATGCCTGAAAGTGCTTCAGTACACGTGTCCCGAGCTCCAGTAACGAGGAAACTAGGACATTATTAATACATTTGCACCTCTTACATTTTTCTTCTTACAAGGTAGATTTGACAAGGAGCAGTGTTTTTAAGTTTCAATAAAATTTTATAGTTTTTATCCCAGAAACAGTAACTTGTTCAATCTAAATTAAATCTAAGATATGTTTTTAGATTATTAATCTTTAATCGGATTAATAAACCAAATTCACTTTATAGATATACAAATAAATTGAAAAAATCGTGCACCGTCACAAAACTTAGTAATTAATTTATATATTTTCAAAAGAATTTCAGTTTATATTACATATAACAGTCGTTGAATTCCAGAAGCGTTAAAATTCAATCTGAACCCGCGGAGGATAGAATTTCTAAAACACTAGGAACGTAAACAAAACACCAGTCAGATGAAGAATTATTTTTATGTTAATAAAACTTCCTTAATCGACCATAAACTTAGTGATGTCTAATGAACTGAAAGAAATAAGATCAGTCGTTAATAAACAAGCTTTTATCTGTTCTGTAAAAACAGTTTTTTGTCATAAAAATTATTTTGTATTATAAAATATTAGGTACTGTTATATATTTTTAAAATTATTTTAGAAATATTTATAATATATGTAACGAATAGTATTACTATTTTCACCACTTTTAAAATAGGTATACTCATTTAATATATTTTTTTAATAACGTATAATAAATTATAAAACGTGAAGAAGTTTATAAAAAGCTTGACTTCTAAAATGGTTTGAAATAAGTTATAAAACTTTTTATTAAGCACTGTTATTTATAGTCATTGAATAATAATTTAAGCAAATTGTCTGAAGTTTTTGCCTTGAATTGATTTTCCACAATAGAGCAATAAAAGGCAGCATTTGAATGAATAATATAATTTAACGATTTGTTATTTAATAGACGTAAATAAAACCATTCATTGGAAGCTTAACAAAATTTTGATTAAGACGATATAAGTACATATTCCGAAATAATATACTTAAAAATAATAATTTTCCAGAAATAACACCGAATTCTTAACAAATCATAAATATTCAAAGTTACAATACCAAGTACCAAAACCCAACAATACCAGTGCTAATATAATTCGCAACCGGATGTCCGCGACAGACAGACAGGACGACCTGTCACTGCACCACATGCAGTACACGTCACACGCTAAAGTAAGATTAGATTGTGTAAATAACTTATTGTATTATATAAACTGACAATTATAATTAGTAGAGTATAAACCAGGTCTGAATATAACTACAATATTGTCTAAGATAAATACTAAATTAATTTTATATCTCGACAGAAATTATACACGGATAATAATATGCAAATACAAAACAAGCAGATTGGATCACGATAAAATTAATTATTTCATTTTGTTTATTTATTTTTTAATTATATTTTTAGGAACCTTATCTATAGTAATAATATAAATCGGAAAAGTTTGTTTGTCTAAAAGCTCTAATATTATAAAAATAATAATAAATATCCGAGCATTTGGAACCGCGTTTTAGAGCTAGTTTCTTATGATAATCAAATGAAAGGATTATTACCAAGATGAGCTAGCATATCACTTCAAAGAGATTCGGGCTTCTCTTAGTTTGATATACAAATATATATTATGGTGATAAAAACATTATTTTGTTAAAAATTATATAAAAGACCAATTTTAAAGTTGTATTTGAGAGCTATCAAAAGCAAGAGAACATTTTCACAAGCAGTTACGTTTCAGCTGGAGTGAGTACTGGACAGAGTTGTTACTGTAACTACTTATTACTAATAACCAGAGCAAAGTTATCAATTAATCAATTACTTGTTAATAAATACAAATATAATTAGCTTCCTAATTGCTAAATTATTACATTTTAGGTAATTTTAATTATTATTTGATAGATCAGTAAAATATTTTTATATCTAATTATTAATAATATATTACTTTACTATTACATTAATTTTAGTAATATAACGTCAAAGTATCTCCTTACTTGTCAAATATAATGCTATTTTTGCAAGTCACGTGTCAGCCTGAATCTTGGATCGATGGCTATCACTATCTGAATATAAAAGATGTGAGGAATCTCCGACCTTTTCAGATTACTGAGATTTCTGGTGAAATACGGGCTTTTCTTTAAAGATACAGGAAAATCGAGGTCTGTTTCTTTTAACATTTTTATATTGAATCACAAGCATTATTCAGGTAAAGCGGTGACGGACATTTTTGGTTTTCTATTGAAATAAAAAAATAACATAAGATAAAATATTAATTTAATGAAAAAACTGGTTCCAAAATATAAATATATGTGATATATATTTTGGCTAAAGCTATCAGAACGAATGATTTTCGGTGGCAATTATATTAGTCTTATTTCGAGGAACTTTGAACCAAATTCAATATAAAACTTTTAATGGATTAACTTTTGAAAAGTATTTGGAAATTTTTGTGGCATTAAAGCGCACTAGCTTTGAACTTTTATTTTACTTTTCAGAAAAAAGGGATTTAAAATCCAAATATTATCAATACCTACACCAAATAGTACATGACTTTATTTATTTATTTATTTAATTCTTTATTGTACATAATACAAAAACAATGCACCAATGGCGGGCTAATGCTTTACGATTATAATTATTAAGTAATTCTTAATAAGTGCTAATAAGTAAACCAAAATAACGTTTTTAGTGTTATGTTTTATAAAACATCAAAGAAAATAAAACCATAATGAAGAAATAAAAAATTAAATCTTAATTAATATATCCTGTCATGGATAAACAAACACTTATAATTTATATAAAAAACCAGACTATCTTTCCTCTTCAGTAAATTTCATATTTAACATAAAAAATCGATAAAAGCAAGAATTAATATGAAAATTGCTACGTACGTTTATTTTATATGCAAATGAAGACAATATGTAGACAAGGATTTAAACTCGCTGCGACATAAAGCGACATGTCTTGATAATAATTTAATTATATAATAACTAATGTTTGTTAAATTATAACATAATTGGTACAATTATGTCAATAGTGCCTCTATTTATTGAGAATTATGAGTTTCCAAAGAATTTAATGAATTAAATTTAAAATATTATATGTTTAATGAAATGATTTAAAACGCAATATTATCAATAATATTTACATGTAGTGTTGTGTTGTTCTTTTCAATTATAAAGAGTAGCAATTTGTAAATATTTTTCATGTTTCACCTGCAGCAGTGCAACTAGGTCGCCGCGAGATAAAATGGGGCACATGTGAAGAGCTGCGTACCTTTAATGTAACTCTTCAAATTTGTGTTGGTGGTATTTTGGGTCAAGATACATAGTAAGAGTGAATTAAGCGTTTTTATGTTCATAAAGCTTACGTTAAATTTCTACACGTACAGAAATATATATTGAACGTTTGTTTTATTTCAACTTCTTTATTAATTAATATTTTAAAAGTTATAATAATTTATATATATTTATTAAGATTTGGTTCTTAATTAATATTAAAGTAATGCTATAACTAGTTATAGTTAATATAATATACCAAACCACAGTGTAAAAATATGGAAGATTAGATGCCTTATCCTATCTATAATTTAGGTGTATTAATAAAAAATTATACAAAAAGAAAATTTTCTTAATTATTCTCAAATTTAAAAAACATTATTTTCACAAAGTTTTTTTTATTAATTGACTAAAAATTAACTCTATGTTTGCATTTTTGTTACTGTTTCATTCGCTTCTGTCATTCTGTCACTACCTCTACTCCATTAATTCTCATGCCATCATTCACATAGTCAACACCTCTTGTTTTCGCCCTCTCACTAATCACATATAGTCTAAATTCATATCCATGACAAGGCTAGTCACGTGACTTTCAATCCAATTCTTTATGGTCCAAAACTCTGCATCATCTTTTATGTTAAAACTCCAACTTTTGAATTTTAATGTGTTGAGTATATATTCGAAATTCGAAGTTTTATTTTTCTTTTCTTATAACACACAAGCATCTTATCCTGTTATTTGTATGTCTTTAAATGTATTTAAATTATGTATTTATTTAAGGTTGTTTATCGCGTAACACAGCTCATATTAATGTAATATACGAGTATTAGGTGACAGCAGACAATTTAATAATCATAAGAATATCTATTAGTAATTAAAATAACATCACAGTTTCATTAATAGACTGTGTATAATAAAAGAAAATAGCACCATCAAATTGTACTCTAATAGTGAAATTAAAAGATATGTCACATATTAAAGGCTTTAGTACAGATAAAAACGAAAATAAAGCCTTTAAGTACAGAATATAATATTCCATCGCAATTTAGCCTAAGACCAGCCAGAATATTTGAGAATGTAAATACTAAGATCTTCTTTTAGTATTTATTTTATTTTGTAATAAAACTAAGCATTTTATTACGAAATAAAATTAACTCTAAATTCTTGTTAATGCTATAATTATGTCGGGATACATTATAACTATGCAATGCTTATTATATTATATTATATTGTTATAATAAGTCAATACGAGGGCGGCTCATCTTGAAGCAGTTCCGTTTTAAAACAAATGTGTTCTGAGACGCGTCTTCAACCATAATTTTATTGAAAGATTCATGACTGCTGAATAAAACCTTATTGCAATTATTATACAGTTTTTAAGTTCTACATAATGTGTTTAATAAATATATATTTATTTATTTTATTATTCAATAGAACATGTTAAGTATACCCATTTTTTACCTATTTATTTATCTAACATCTCATTATATAATCTCTCTATTCTGTCAGTTTGTCAGTTTGTTTGTCTGCGGTGTCGCGTCACCGAAATTCAACGAAACGTAGTTGCGATACGTGAAATAAGTCAATCGAAAGCTCTTGATGAGAGAAGATGAATGGTAATAATTTGGACGTATTTCGGTAATCGGAAGTGGGTTCTTTGGACCTCCAAAGTTACTTTAAAAACTATTTTTTTGTTGCTTTAATCATAATAAACTATACAAAATCAGATCGGTTAGAATCGGGTCACAAAGCTAGTATTTTATAAACATCTTTATAAGTTTAAGAAAACCCTTAAAAACTCAACGCAATTTTAAATCTCACAACTATTGTCATTTTTGTATCGCGGCTCCAAGCACAAAACGGGATATTTGATAAACCGACTCATTTAAAGTGATTTATGTTCAATATTTTAAACTTTAAACTCCATTGTATTTAAATCGCGCTCCTTGCTGTGTCGCCGCTATAGTAAATTATGTAACCAGACCATCTTCACACAGACGTGTAACACTACCCTGAGGTAGATCCGGTTAACATTAAGTAAAGAAGTGTAGTTTTAATTGCACTCCATCGCTTCTAAGCAATTTCCGTTTTAATTACTTCCTACAATCCCTCGTATACCTCGCTTAATAACGGGTGTTTAGAGATTAAGATTTCTAACTGATTAAAGCGAAGTTAGCGAGGTTATGTTAGAATTGTATATATTTTGTACTAGTGTAGAACTCGGTCATCTCAAGTAGGTTTAAAACCTAGTATAAGACTGGCAAAATAAAATTACCCAATACTTTTCATCATTAATTGAGGTCACAGCTACCAATAAAATACCTACTGGTAAAGTTAATTGTGCAATATCATTGTATGGAGAATTTATGGATTGGATTGCTCACTTCGCTGATTATAGCTTAATTTTGGAACAAATTCATAAAAGACATATTTTTATATATTTTATTTTATTTTTATATACTTATTTTTATATATTTTATTTCAGATAGATATTTTGCCTATGATGTATATTGAGATGTGTATTATGCTCACCTTTTTATTTGCTGCTTGTCTTCCTTTAAAATATTGTTTCGAAGAGGAGTTATGTATAAGATTTCTGAAAGCTATTCTTGTTTAATCAAAATTCCAATTGGACACAAAAATACATCACAAAGAGATTGACATTTTTTATTTAATCGCTCTGTAAAATCTAAATCTTTCATTTACAAATTAGAACAAATTAGAATAACATGGTGAGGACAAAACAAGATTGTGTAATGTTTTTCGTCAATATTTGTTTATCTTTACGTTATCAGAATAGCATCCTTGATAGATCCTTATCTAGTTCTAAATTTACTTATCTTTTAGCGTAATGATCAATAAGGGCAAGCGTAGCGTGAATTTATGTTCATTGAAGTATAGTTGAGTAGAGGGTGTCACGCCGCCAATCTATGTTCAATTAATTATAGTTACGGATTACAAATAACATTATAATACTAAAATATATAAGATATGTATTATTTATATAACTCTTATTTAATTATTGTTAGAGAAAATAATAAATAATTTCACTTTAGTCTCGGGTGCTTCAACGTTTTAAGAAGTTGTCTGAAATATTGTTTTCATAAGAAATATATAACGTTATTTATTCGTTACGGGTTATCCTTCGACTCACATGGGATGAAAACTTTTCAGTTTTCAGCGTTGTAAGTCAAGCTTATTTAGAACTTTACTTCAAAATATGAAATATTTATCTCCTTATATGTCATTATGTGAGCGTTTTCGTCAGCGTGAAAGAGAGTCAAAGGGGTATGGTAATAAAACTATTTTACGGATATAACTCGCGTTTATTTTTATTATTTTTTTTAATTTAAACCCGACGTTTCGAGTGCTTTGCAGCAAATGTGTTCGCGGTAAGACGAGATGATGGTGTCTGTCAGTCAGTCTATCTATTTGTGACCTACCTCCAACGGTTCCTGAGTTTACGGGCATAGAGTTCAGGATGCACACAAAACGCGTTAACTGGAACTCGCTCGTGGACACAGATATATTCCAAGAATGGTTCGCGAGGCTATTGAAATTTAAAAAAAATCTCAATTTTAATAGAGAAGATGTTTGAAATATATCAAACACCTGGGATTCTATCATGAAAAATACTAAATTCACAGACGTGAACACAATGCCAGACCCGTAGACACAGTTAGTGCGTTTGTATGCATCCTGAACTCTATGCCCGTTTCAGGAGCCGTTGGAGGTAGGTGACAAATAAACTGACTGACTGACAGACACCATCATCTTGTCTTACGCGAACACGTTTGCTGCAAAGCATTCTAAACGTTGGGTTTATATTTAAAACATGTAAGACTAAACGCGAGTTATATCCGTAAAATAGTTTTATTGAAATTTGTAGCACGCGTGTAGATCTTAGAAAACATTATATGGTAATAAAGATAAGTGTCGGTATAATGTTATCCGCTTCCCGTAGTATCGTATGGCGTTTTCCCAAGGGTACTTTATATTTATATATTTTTGTAGATAATTAATTTCACACTTTATTTGTGTACAAACTCAATACATATCCCAATGATACTTGTAGCTTAATATTTAGATAAATATACAAACAAAAACTTTTGTGATTTAACATTTGATATTCGTAATAATTATCAACATTTCGTAACCAACACCAGGAGCCCCTTTGATGTAAAAATATAATCACTTAACACATTAACAGCAACCAAATATAACAGACATAAACAAGCCGAAAACATAAATACACAAAAATAATATTTGTTATCGATTGACACCGACCTTCCCTTTGATTGCAAAAACGACTTTCAGTAACATTCACGATAACAACGAATATATTCCGTTACGCTACTGAGAAAAGGAAACAGTGTCTTGAAATACGGTAATGTGAGATCGTTTTTACAGAGCATCTAATTTGGTTTGTGTTGTTGGAAACCACTTATATAAATTAGACGTGAAAAGTTTGAGTACCAAAAATAATAAACATTACAACAAATCTTTGTATGTAAACTTTCCTGATCCATGATTATTACTATTATATATAATTATGCATCTGTTCTCAAGGAATTACAAGCGGAATTTTCCCGACTAGTTTCAAACCCATTCGAGGTCCTTATTCAGCTCTGAGTATTGCTCTATTGCGGTGTGAAGTTAACGATATCCTGAAACCCCGATACTAATTACGTGAGTGGCCAGATAATTATATATAATACATACAAAAAGTATTAGTTTTGTATATATTGATATTTTAATAATTATATTTGTAGGTTAATCAGAAATGAGTTAAATATTTTAATATCGTAATGCTTTAAGGCTTTTGTTTTAGATCTGTGGCGTGACATTAATAAACTGTAACGGTTTTATTGCAGCCCATGTCACGCTCCGTGTTCAATTTGATATTATGTACACATTAAACATGAACTACAGTTATTGCTCAGAAACATATTAAGATAATATATTTAAAGCGCCATTTCGTTCAGTAAAAAACAATGTTTATATGAAAAATATTTTTAAACGCGACACTTTTACAGTTAATCTAGTTTGTCGTTGATATTACACGCAAATTGCGATGTTTTGAGTGTTATTAGTTCACGCGGAATAAACGAAAATATTAACTAATATATGTTAGTAGCCGTAACCTAGTAGTTATGTCTGATATAAATCATTAATAACTCGACGTTAATAAGAAGGTACAGTATGTGTGAGTCACGATTGCTATCGAGACAACGTCGCTATGTAAGAATGTTTTATAATTGCGAGTTAGTTTAAAAAGAAATCAAAAGTATACTCTAGGTGTGCTCTTAGTACGATAATTTACAGCCCTACTTTATTATAAATTTTCGAAATTGCTAGTTCCAAAAAAAAGGTTTTTGGTCGGTTAAATATTTATATCACCATTTTATCTGTGCCCGCGACTTCGTCTGCGTGAAATTTAATGATTTTAAAATAAAAGAAGCCTAAGTTAATCCTTATTACATCAACTATTTACCAGTGAAAGACACTCCAAAATCGGTTCTGTTGTTCCATAATATAGCTGGAACAAACGGACAGATAAACAAACACGAATAGTAAAAAACCTATTTCGGTGTATTTATTGTTTATACATACATATGCATTTAATAAAAAGCGCTTAAATTAATATTACAAACAGACCCTTCACTTATATTTTTTGTATATATAGACGTCGTAAAATATAGTAAGTAAATGAATAGTTGACAGATAAATTAAGTGACATGAACGTGACTATTTCATACTAAATGGACTTGTGGCGTGACTTTATATCTTGTATTGTTTTTCGCCCTTTAACAGAATAGTGAGAAATCAATAATAATAGCTATTATTTTTTCCTTAATGGATGATTCGACATTTTATGATTTGTTATTTATTAAGTATATTATTAACTAATACAAACCTAGCGTGAATCTGAAGCCGTATTATTTGTTACTAATACTGCTCCTCATAGACGAATAATCGTAGGATGTCGAAAGTTGGCAGAGTTGTCGAGGACAGTGACTTATAGATCCTGAAGTTTTTGGTGAAATTTGGGATTGGAGTTTTATATTAAGTGGTCAAAGTGTGTCCCTTACAGTTAACATGTTAAACGTTTTGATATCGAATTCACGAGTTCTTTTTAGGCTTAAGATTATAGCCACTATTTACTCTGCTAATTTTACAAGTATGCGAAACTCATTCAGCAACAATGCTGCACTCAGCTCCACTCGCCATACACATTGGCGGAATTATTAAAATAATGTATATTTAAATCCTACAGATTATTTAAAAATATATATTTATTAAAAAATAAGCTATGAAAACAATACTAATCATATAGTAAAGTAGTAAAGGGGACGATTTCATATATAATTATATTCTTTAATATAAAGGTATATTGAATTAAAGGAGGACATTAATCATAAATTGTAACAAGCAGCTGACAATATTCCCAAATTAAATATGTAAGATGGATAAAAGGTGAAAGTTGAGATAACTTATGATTTTCTATTACATATTTAGTAGTAATAAATATTATATTAACTACATTTAGTAGTTGTAAGAGACTAACATAATATTACTTTTATAGTTATCTTAACTCTTTGCTTGCTTCGGTAGCATTTTAAATATTTTTTTTCAAAAAAATATATTATATTTACACACAAGGACAATGGCAAACTTTATGAAGTCAAAAAAGGGTGTTAAATAAGGGTGTGTTATAAAGTCAAAAAAAATCCAAATAAAAAGAAAGTAAAACCAGAGAATAGAGATATGAGTAAATCCAAACTTAAATATGTATACATACGTTATTGAATAAAAAAAAATAATAATAAAAGATATATAATAAATAGTTATATATAAAATAACTATAAATATGTTTAAGTATATGAATGTAAATAATAAATAAATAAATAATGCCTGAGTTTTAATTATTGTTATCTAAATATAAATAAAAATCTTAAACGTTTTATGATTTCTTGTGGTACAAAATAACAGAACTTTATATTAATTTTAGGATAAAAAAGTATATATAAATAATGATGAGATATCGATATATGTTTACCAATAAATGAGTACAAAGTTTAGAAGTGGATTAGAAGAGACACGACGCTTGACAAGCTGCTTCAAAGATTTACTTAATCCTAACGACTCTTTCGGAGTATGTTCACAAAATATCAGCAAATGAATATTTTTGGCACCCAGTTTAGAACCCTAAGCCAGGCGTCCATCATCTATTCAAATTAGTATAATGAGGTTTGAATAAGCTTTTATAAATTCCATATTTAACTATAGGGATGTTATAATTATGACGTCAATGCATTTTCCATTGTACAAACAAAATGAAAACTAGTTTTAGTTTATCTTCCTTTTTGCTAATAAGCTTTAAATTTGTAAATGAATTGTTACATAAAGTTGTTTTTGCTGTAATTTTGTATTTTCGAACTAAGTTTGTTATTTTTGAATATTTTAATCATATTACACAGTTCAAAATATTACTAAATAATAGTAAATTAGTATGTTTTAATAGCTCCTTTGTTTTGTTTTTAAATTCGTATACAACAAATGATCGGAAAATATAGCCTGCTTTGTAATGTACATAAATAAAGTATTAAAAAACAATCCCTAAGGATCCAAGAGTCCTATAAAACTGTAAACCCTTGACTGAGGTCAAGACACTTCACCCACGGGAGTCCTTCAAGTGAATAACCACTTGAATAACCACAGGGTACTGGCTACATATCTATAAGAATTTAGTCTGAATATTGATATAAGATTTTAAGTTTGATCAATCTACAATAATCCAATTTTCTATTTTTATCTTAAGTCGAGTTTTTCGATATATGAGAAATATTGAGAATCTCTGACCAGAAGAGTAAAATTAGCTAGACTAAATTAAATTCCTGTATTTATATACATACACCCCAAAAATAGCACAAACTGCTAAAATACTAGAAGTGCGAACCAGACTTCAATATTGATTTGCTGCACTCGCAAAGCTTGGTATGTGTTATTGAGCTAAGCGATTTGCAAACCGCTTTACCGAAGTTGCATTTACAAAACGTCGACGCACTCTGTCCTAAACTACATTTTTTTTTTGCAAATTTTTCGCGTTAAAACTTTTTTCCATTGAACTCTTTGGGATTTTAGTTTCTCCGTGGTTATTCCTCAACGACATCAAATATTTGAACAAAACAAAAACTACCGCCGCACTGATGTCTTTCAGTGTGCAAAAATTGGAAATTTTCGGATATACCGTTTTTAATTGATGCTTGCACAAAGGATGCAGAAAAGTCTCTCATAAAGAGCTTCGCTCCATTAAAAATATAACTTCATAGCTATAATAATTATTTACTATCTGTTGACCACATCCTCGTTTTCTAGTCTTCTTTTTCCGCAAACACTTTAAGACATGCAAAGCATTTGCAACATGTCATAGTCGTGGTGCCATAAGATGAATTAAAAATAATGTTTGCAAATTATCCACAAAAAATTGAAAAATTTTTGCACAAGAATTTTAAAAATAATAAGGAAAAAAGAAAACATAATAAATTGACTATCAAGCAATTGAACTATTGTTCAATATATATTTTTATTCATTCCAATAACTACTTGACACAAATTTTAAGGTTATTGTGATTTTATAATATGGTAAGAATAAATTAATTACAGAGTAAATTCAATTCTTACACGATTCTAATCTAAAAATAATTCAGGTTAATTTATTAAGGACCGTTTGTTTCTAAAGTAATGTAATATAAATCATTTAATAATTAAAATATTAACGTTAATCATTTCTTAGAAAGATATAAAATAATCTAAAAGAAATGGGAACTTATTTATAACTTATGTATATATAAAATATCAACTAAGATGTATTTTATCAGTTTTCAGATAAATACAAACCTTCAGGTTTTGAGTGCGGAATAAAACTTTATGAAGAATGCCATTGTTTTTTAAGACAAGATTCCGCTTACGTGTGTTGGAAAATATATTCTTTGTTTTTAGAAAAAATATATGTCTATTATTATATAACTTGCACGTTATACATCATAATATATATATTTTATTTATTTTTTTATATTTCTTTTCCACATTGAATCAATACCAGTGGTCACTTGTGTTCGTCAAAGGGAAGTGTCCGAAAGGCCTATTTTGATACTATACTTATCGAAATTAGCCCTTTTGTAAAAACACTCCCTCACTTAAAGCTAAGGCTGCGAGGGTTCCAAACGCTCCCTTGTGTGAGAAGAACCACACAACAAACTCAGCCGGATATTTTATTTATCGTGATCACTGAGTCACAAACCTCAAAAAATTTTATAAAAAAATTGCGAACAAAAATCCAGTTCAACCTAGATCAAGTTTAAAATTCAGTGCATCTCTAAAAAATTTCAGGTGGAAAAATCATGTTAAATTTCATAAGTTCATTTTTATTACGACCCTTTAAAATATTAACAAATTCATGTTACTCAAAAGAGACACAAACTATAGTACATTAATAATTTAGATTGCTTAATGGCGGTTCATCCTTAATGTCCCCCGAGGATTATATTTATTGACCTCTACTCACTCCTCTAAGAGAACACGTTGGATACAGTAAAACCATTTAATTTACGTTATTTGATATTTATTATTCCAGACAAATATTCAAAATATTTTTCGTTTAATATAAAAGTGAATATTTAAATATGTTGAAAGAAAAACTTTTAAAGTGTAAATGATTTTCCGGTACGAAAATTTTACAATACGTTATGAATGAAACATCAAAATGTAAAACTCTTATCAATGGTCTCTTTTGGTTTTATGAAGCAGATTAAAATGCAGCGAAACAAAAACTATTCATATTTCCTTTGAAACGTTCAAATAAAGATGTAACCAAAAAAGTTATTGAAACATCTCTTTGTAAAGAATATAGATGTTTGTATTCAAAGTTCATTTACAAGTATTTAAACAAAACGAGTATATTCTTGTAATCCATTTAAAATATAACGACAAATCTCTTTAGTACTTAGTAATATATGATTTGAATAAAAATATGAAATTCACTTACAGTTAATATAGTACGTAGATTCTATGAACTAAGAGAAGACAAATATTAAAAGTTTATATACTAATGTTGTGTTAAGTTTTGTTTAGTTTTATTCTGTTATAAATTATATTAATAATTTTATTGTTTTGACATATAAAATATCAAGCTTGTTACTAGGCAACATTATTTTATCAAGAGGGATTCAACAACGTTTGTCGTTTCGCTTGTCTCCTTAGTCTAAGTCCAACTTACATTCTCTATTACTCTACGGCCCTAGATTTTTTTTTATATGATGAAAAAATTTATTCCAAGTAAATAATTGCATTACTTCAAGTAATTGAGTTAATTTTTTTTTTCAGAAATATTTGTTTAAAGTCCTAGAAATCAGTAAAAAGTTACAAATGAAATGAAAGATGTTTTTGAGTTATCCACCCGATAATAATTGTTATGTTAATATGACTACATATCGGGGGTAATATTATTGTAAAAATGTGAATAAAATTATTAACGGTAGTCACACCGTCATAGTTCAAAAGTGACAATATTGGAACTCGGCTCTCTGTACGGTATACGCTGTGGCCTAAGGCCGAGATATTTGCTTTATTTGCCATGTCGCAACTATTAGAACACTTGAACGCAAGAAGAGAAAATATCACGAAATGTTAAGAATAAAATCAAGAATTTGAAGAAACTGTCAGTAATAACCGCATTCAAGGTTCCAGCGTTAACGGCACTCTGATCCCCGAACCGCACACCCCAACCGCTACAACAAATATGTTTTAAATTTTTTATTCATTACTTTTCCACTTTGAATTGAACCAGTGATCACTTGTTGTTTGTATTGTTTCACAAATGTCAAAATTTTTAATAAATAATTTGCGAAAAATTAGAACCACCCCAATCAATCCGACGTAAAGTCCTGATTGATGTTTCTAGTAAAATTTATGTTGCAAACTCGATCTACAAAACAATCAGTCACCGCAAGCAGCACCAGTTCACGAGTATAACACACGAACCTGTATTACAGTATAAAAAAGAAACAGTAATTTAATTTATTAATAAACTATTTTTCTCTTTACTACTAAATAGACTTTGCATTTTAACTCAATTTCGTAACACGCAGACTCAACTTTGCCAAATTTCTCGAGTCCGTATACAAACTGTTAAACTTTCGAATTTGTAATTACTCAGATAAGTTATATAGCTATATATATTATACAATTTTGATAACTTGGTGTATAGGGTTCAAGGGTGGTATAAAACTATGAATTTAAATTTTTTAAATAAAAAAAATATAATCGTTACTAATATTATTAGATGAAAATGTTTGTTTGTTTAACTGTAATCTTTTAAACTAATTGCTGAATTTGAAAAATTATTCCTGATTACGAAAGGCAGGTTCCTTAGAAAGGCTGTATCTAGTATTATGCTACTACACTTAATTATTTTTATAGTAAATAAAATCGTTCGTACGCGGATGGAATCGGGAGTTATCGCTAGTATAATAAAAAAAAATTAGAACGTAGAAATATGACGATAGTTTCAAATATTATTGTTATGGAGTATTGTTAGATCAAAATTTTAATATTTACTTATGTTTTGTAGACCTCATTTCTAAAATGAAAAAGGGTTCAAGAACGGGTCTTAACCACTTACCACGTGTCTGCGGGTAAAAGTATTTGTTCATTAAGTATTTTGTAAATTAATTGATGTTTTGAAATTCTAAATATCGCTTTTAATTGTGATACTATTTTACTGAATTTTATTATTGCATAAAATTACAACAACAAAAACAAAATCTAACGAAAAATTGGTATACAGTTTGATCTAAGCTATATTGATTGAAATTCGTTTACGAGCTTTTGCGAGTGAATACTATCCTTCTACGCCACAGTGGAAAATAAGATTATATTTTTATGATAGTTAAAAGCCTCTCTAGGCTTACGCAAAATATACCTAGTGTATGAGTTTTCCGTTACTCTCACTTATCATACGATACGCCGTTATACGTTAATTCATGCTGAACTTCCATGAAAGGCAGGTGCGAATCCATTAGGAGGAAAGCCACATTACTTCGAAATGACTTAAAATAAAAATATTTTTCATTGTTAAAAATGCTTATGATTCTCTTGTTCAACCCAATAACGGGTATATGAAAATATGCATTTTTTTTTGTCTATTAAACTATTTATCAAGAAATATTTAAAATAATGTAAAAAAGCTTCTCGCCAACATGGACTAAAATTGCCCCCGCATAGGCCAAATCCAGTAACCACGCCTGGTAAGAGGGTGGTGATACGAGGATCAAACCAGCCAATACGAGTCAATACAATATTTAAGCAATTGACTACCGGTAGGCTGTACCACATAGGTACCTGTTTTGCCTTGCCTGATAAGTAGGAGGCAAGTGATAAAAATAAACCAGTAAGACCACTACTGCATTCAAAATGTCAGATGAGTTATTAAAACCTGACTATGCGATTAAAAATGTACTTGAAATCCGTGTTATAATTAAATATAAAAAAAATAAGTTTGTTCTTAAGTTTTTTATTTCCAAAAACAAATAAAAAAAAACACGTAAAAAATATTAATATAAACATATATTAAGAACATAAAATGTGTGACCAAATTGGGGTTCGTATAAATAATAAATAAATTCGGTTCTTAGTATCTACAATTCATAAAACCATTTAAAAATATCTATAGCTATGCAGCTGTACTTACGTTAAATCAAAAGATATCATAAAATTGTCGCGTGAAACCAGTTCACGCCGTGGTTACTCCATACTCCGAGATCATGAATAAGGACCCCAGAAGAATTCAAAATTTAACGTAGAGCCGGATAGGTTTAGATAACAGTAATTATGGTTCACGAAAATCTTAATACAAAACCATTTAATATACATTAATATTTATTATTTATCAAATCTTTCAAAAGCTTATTACTTAATGAATCCTCAAAATAAAATAAATTCCTATAACAGGATCATAAGCTGTTTTGCAATAAGACTTAATGTTTTTATAAGTCAAACATAACAGTTATTAGATAATGAAATATTCGCATTACGTAAATATCTTCGCGACTTGCTTCTAGTTCAGAAAACTCATTAAAATTACATGAAATAAAGCGATTCCATTATAGAAACAATCGTATTTGAGTATTATATTGTTTCTTGCCGTCTCTATTTCTTGTTGAGTTCGTGTATTTCATAAAGTCACTTTTTAAAATATAAAACTGTTTTCATTTCTATAAAAAATATATTTAAAAACAATTTAATAAATTAAGTGTGTTAATTTTCTATTAGATGAATGTTTTTCTAAATAAAAAGGCTGTTAAGAAATTTTATGAAATACTGGAATTTAAAAAAATCTTTTTTTCTTGTGCTGTTGCTGTCTTTATCTATTTCAAAAGAAACACTTAGGTCCTTTATTTTATTTTATTTTCGAAAACTCTTGTGATTAATCATTATTATATAATTATTATTAATGCTTGTTGTTAAAAAGCATTATGAGCTTATGGCTGAAAATGACTAAAATAAATGAAGTCAACTTACCCAAGCGTCTTAGAATTTGTCAATTAGGTTACTTCCCAAAAGCGGAGTCCCTTATTTATTATGATCCTAGGATCGTCTAGATTGAAAGTAAAGACATAATCCTCCTCGGACCCAAGATTAGGCGAACCTTGTCCTTACATTATGTAAACTATATAAATTTGTATATAGAAATTCTTATAATTAAACTAGGAGTGCAAACCAGACCTCAATTTTGACTCGCTACGCTTACAAAATCTTGGTATGTGTGAGCATATTGAGCGAAGCGAGCTGCAACCAACACTGAAGTTGCATTTACAAGACGTCGACGCATTTTGTCTTCAACTATTTTTCAATGTGAGACACATTATTAAATTTTTTGTATTTTTGTTTTTCAACAATTATTAAAACCACCACCAGACCGATATCTATCAGTGTGCAAAATGTAGAAATTTTTGGATGTACCGTTTTTGATTGATTCTTGCACAAAGGATGCAGAAAAGTCTCTCATAGAGAGTTTCGCTCAATTACAAAGCGCCCTGTCGTCCTTGTCCGTCACAGCAACTATGAAGGTGCCATTGAAAATCAGCACTGGGTGTCGTAACCCAACTTAATGCTGAATGGCATACCGTTTTAGAGCACAGCATTGTTGTTTATATTTTGAATATTCCTTGCTAATTTATAATTGTGTGTGATAATTTATTTTACTAGAATATCACTTCTTTTCCTGTTTTTTATATTTCTATGATGAGATATGCGCCAATATTACATATACATATTTTCATATGAATGAGGGCAATGCTCTGAGTTTTAATATACAGATGCTTCAAGATCATTGTGATAGGAATATAAAGTATCTTAAAACGCTTGAGTTTAATTAATTATATCTTGAAATTATCAATTACATTAGCTGGTTGAATATACACATAAACATATTTTTAATGATGTTATTTAAATTCTTTATGATCGTAAAATCTATATTTTTTTGTTGTTGTTATGGAAAATATCTAGGATACCAGAGGTCGCAGATTCGAGGTTTGACATTCGATTGATGAATTGTTCGGATCCATTGATAGAAGTAAATTCAAATAAGCTTATGTGGCTAAAATAAACCATTTCAAGCATATGAAGTACTAGACTGAATAATACAATTCACTAACGTACCTTACCAAGTTTTATTGTCACCTACAAAGAAACTTATAAAGACCTCAGTTATTTAGAAAGCTCAATTTATAACTTAATTTGAGTGGGTTCCTGACATTTATTTGTTTAGTGATATCATAAATTATAGCCAAGCACAGTGTGGGTGGTCTGTTTGTACGTTTGTCCATAAAACTTTGTTGGTTATGAGTATCAGAACGTGTTTGTTCCACAATTGAAATGCTTTGTCTCAGGGCTATGTTATACTTTAAATTGATAACTATTAAAGACAATTTTATGTGTCTTAAATGAAACATACAATTAAACTATTTGTACTTACTAATATAATAAAAGTGTTGAGTTTTTAACGCATCCAACACTCCGATTATTAACCCAATTTTTTGGATTTTGAAAGCCCAACGATTTCGGAGAGATATAGTGTTAAAATATTATATACATCTTTTTTTTAATTTTTGTAATTTTTTGGTAATTATTTCGACTCCAAAATTAAACTATCAGAATTAAAGTTCTAAAAGATTTCTTCCGTAATCCACGTGGAGTTGCGAATAGCGGATAGATGCAATATACAAAAATATTTAATGTTATTTCTATACTATAGCGGATAGATGCAATATACAAAAATATTTAATGTTATTTCTATACTACAATATACAAAATATTTAAAATTATGTCTAGTCGATTAAAGATTAATAGAAGTATTATAGGATAGGAAATAATATATTTATAAAAGTTTTGAAATATATCTTTTAAAAAGTAACTTTTATGTTAGATAAAAAGTAAATTTACTGAAAACATGTAAGCAACAAAAATTCGTTTGTTAAACTGGCTGGGATTATCCCTCATATAGAGTACACATCCGTCTGTCACGCGTGCAAAAAATGTGACCCTGTGTGGACTCACCAACTAAAATATTGAGAAATTTGCGATACAAAAAATAACTTGTGGTAAAGAATTCTGTTTTCGATTTTTCTTTAAAACATCTATGTGATAAGTACTTTTATGTTGAGGTTTGATAAGAAATCATAAAAATAGCTTTCAAATTATACAATGACATTTTAAAATAAATTGGGTCTCTCAACATATATTCCAAACTTCAAAACTCGAGCTTCAAAAGACAAGCGGATTATAGCACCTCAAATGAGGCGGTTTTTATGACAAAATTTTCTCATTTTCACGGAAAAATATTTTTCAACTTAATTCGGCCGTGACTTCGCGAAATTGCTTCGACTTAGATCTTTCTTGGCGTCATCTTTTAAAAAGCTTCATTAATCTCCCGCATGGTAATTTGGACACGCTACCTCACCGGCTAATAAAATTTACAATGAGAGACGCCACAATGAGTTTATATTATCGCAATTTTACAACAGAAAAATATAACGTAACCTTCTCGAACAACGTATAATTGTACCGGATATTTTTCATTTAAGTTAACATTTTTGAACCCGTGGCAAAAGCGATTAGACATTTCAGGATCCCCTCTTTTTATTTAATGAAGTAAATTTTTTATATGTATAGCTTTATTTTAAATGTAATATTTGTAAGAATTAAATAGTTTCTTAATAATAGAACAGAATATAATTTAGTAACAAATATGGTCCAGTAATATTGCCCTTAGATAGATCAATATTTGCATTGTAACAGTAATTTCTGTAATGTTCAAACCATACACTCCGTTAGGCTTTTATAATCATAAAATATCTGAAAAATTATTTTGTGACGTTTATGTAATGAAAAATAATCCTTTAGAGCGACTAAACTAAACCAAAAGAAATCAAATGCTTCACACGATTTTTTATTGAGTTTATTTGTTTACTCAATATTTACTAATAAATAGGTTAGTAAAAGTTTATGATTTTAATTTTACAGATAGAATTAGTTAATTGGTTAATTATTTTATCGTTTAAATGATAAAGTGGCACATTTAAATGTTATTCGATAACTTTTTATACACTATAAATACTACAAACTTTATAACACTACAATAAAAGTAATGAAAAAAATGATTCATCAATTGATATAAAGTAAAAAAATTTCTTGCTCAGTGAAATTCGTTTTTGTAATAAATTGTCCAAACTTTACTTATTCGTTAAAATTTCAAGATTATTTATTGTATACAAAATAAATCTTTTTTTGTTATCAATTACTTTTTACTAATTCTGTATAACCACTTCCAAAACTTTGTTTTATCATCTTAATTCAAAAATAAGATTATTATACAAGTACTATTATTTTAAACTACATTCCGTCCGCAGCTTTGCCCTCGTGGCTTTCAGGAACCGTGAGTCTTTTTGGTCACTATAAAAGGTGAGTTATTACTATTACAATTATTGGCCGTCCGCCCAAAGCTTTGACCTTATTAAGTCAACAGTCGTTGGTATCCAATCTAATGGTGTATATTTGAACCAATATTGGAACCAACTTTGCCACCAACTGCACACAGACAAAAGTTTAACTTTCCCCATCCTATTACTATATGTAGTAAAGATTAAAGTAACATCTATTAAGTCTTTGTAAACTTAAGAGTATTATGACAGTGGGTCTTTTGGTTACAAAGCCAGTTCTAGTCAAATGTAGTCTAGACGTTATAGTAACTATACCATAAAGTCTACTCCAGTCGGTTTGTTCTTAAGCGGACTGGATTAGACTTCAGTGAATGAAATATTTATCATATGTTTCACCGGCCATCATATTACGACTTATGCTAACAAATCTTCAATAATCAGTATATAAAGATATTAAATTGAAGATTTATTCAGATTTTATATTTTATTTTTGTTTTCTTAGTAATACAATTCAATGTTTGTTTCAGATCTCGCTGTTGATTGAACAATGAAATCGAGTGTACTGGTGTTATTTGAAAGTGTATTATTTTTCATTAGAATAATTTATTTTTAATTATGCTAGAAGTTTATAATAATGTAATATAGTTAAAGAAGATTATCAGCAATGTTGTCTCACTCGCACTTAGCCTTCTTTGTGATCCATCTCGTCATGTTCAGTGTCAGAAGTCACCAAGAAGTTCTAATAGAAGAATCAAGTAAGTACTTTAACATTGTCATTTTAAATAGTTAAATATGCACTAGATACATAATCAATTAAAAATTAATAAACTACCAACGATCTTAAATCTACATATAAATTTAAATTACTTGCAATAATCACATTATATTTTATATTTTTTGACTTATGTATGACAATGAAATAAAAAAATAATATGTTAATTTAAATTGGTACAACATTTTTGCTTTCTCAAAATTTGGATTTGCATAGAAATAATATTATTTTTTTGATAAGTATATATTTTTTTTAAGATCAGTATTTTTTGTCATATTCAGTAATATGTTGTTCTAATAATGTATTATTGGAACGATTGAACTGATATTTGACCTAATCATCAAGAAGTCAAAGAATAAAAATAGATTATAAAAGAAGGAAAAACAACCTAACAAAGCTATAAAACTTCACTTCTTATCTTCTTATTACAAAGTAGGTAGTCCCCATCACTTGGTGTCGTCTATGTATGTGAAATAGATTGTAATATAATATCTGTTGGCTAATTTACTAATGCTTTATACAAAAATATATTAATATTCAACAAAGCCCGCATCCGCGCCTCAATTGGATCCCCGGTGCCCAGTGGGGTAGCCCAAGTGCTATTTTAATTAAATTAATTAAGCACTTCCATTTATAATTGGGAACGAGACTGTCATGCTTAGTGTTGTGCTTTGAAATAATTCTCAGTCTTGTTTAGACGGGACTTGCGGTTTGTAATAATATCATTTGTGTAAGATAATGATTTTATTATCTTAGGTTCATGACGACATTTCTTGAACATGCAAGCGAATTGTAATAATATATAATTTTAACAATAAATTATATAAATATTCAAATTATATCGATTTAAACCCGTTGATAATTTTAATCTATTTATAATAAATTAATATTACACATGTTACTGTTGGCTGTTATAAATTACAATACACATCGGTAACATATAATATATATGTAAATACAAATAAAAATAATATTAAACGTGAAACGTTATTGACGTATGCAATTAATTTTAAATTAATTTTGTTCTGAAATTACATTTCACTGCTACACAATTTTCATTTTCGTCAACGTGACAGACAGACGTGGTCTTGATTGAAAAATCGTTTAAATTCTATTTCCATTTTTTTAATAAATGTTTATGTTTTATACTTTTATTATTATGTTTTATACTTTTTTTATGTTTTATACATTTTTGAATAGTTATCGTATTTAATTTGTGTTGTAACAAAACATAAATATAAAAGTGTACTTTTAGTTGATGTGACGTGTATTTTCTCAACCACACTGTGTTCCACACTCAACCCGACCACTAATTAAGCTAATTAAAAATATTGCACCTACTGTGTTATAAGCTTTATACTTTTATTTTAAAATAGAATTCGATTTGTATTATTGTTTTTTGCTACAATTTTTTTATTACCTTTTTATTTATAACAGTATTATTTGAAAAAATCATTAAGTAAACTTTTGCAAATTTGTTAGTTTTTGCATTTTTTATTTTTACTTTTAGTTTATTATTTTACTTCCTTTGTGAATCTTTCGGGTAAAAATTAAACTGGCGTTTTAAATTTTACTTTTTGTGTAAAAATTACCAGAAAATGACGCTGATTTTACTCAAGAAGTGAAATTAAATAAAAAATAACATTAGAACTTATTATTTTAAAACCTTTAAGTTTTTAATTTTTAATGTTTTTGTAGCCTAATTTAATTATTATACCTTAATAATTTAGTAAAATTTTAATATAAGCTATGTATTTTTTATTTTACATTTAACTAATATAACATTTGTTCAGAACACTTAAATACTTGACAACAAAATTACCCTCGCATAAAAAGACAGATAAAAAAAAAGTAGCGCAAGAGCCGACGTAATGATACCTCACGGTCTGAGGCCTCGGGGAGTTAACATCTCGCTGCAGTACCTGTTAATTGTTACTCTCTGCTACTTTGTAACCTTTATTGTGTACATTGTAGCTTTGATTTTATTAATTTATATCACGAATACTATTTATTTATTGTATAAAAATAAAGAAATTCAAATTGTTATGTCTCATAATACACATTTTAATCTAGCCGTAGATGCTTCAAATCAAACCAAAATTGAGGAACACATAGTTTAATCTTTCACGAACACATATACAAACAGTTGAGCGCCAGGAGGTTTACGCACTAGTTATTATATGCCATTCCACATCCAGAATTGCTAGTCATCGGATTATTATATCGAGCATTGGTTTGAGTTACGTATGCGTTCTAAAGACTTCTCCCAAAAGAAGGCGTTTCGATAGGCTACGTGAACAAATAAATAACATTTTAACGTTGCTTTATAACTAATAATTACTTAATCTATTATATTATCTAAAACTCACCCCTAGTCGTCTAAAGAAACTGACACAAAAATAGAACTTAATACAATCCACACCTTATATTCATCAGTACATTATATTTTCTTATATGTCGGTAAGTGAATATTTCTAAATCGACACAAGAACACGTCCGCTCACTTCCGAATCAATGTTCTACTCACAATATTAAATAATTAACATTAACCTATTAATTATTATAAAATAAACGTATTTAAAATTAAAAATAATGTCCGACCCGTTGGGAATCCATCTTGCTACTCCTAGCGTCGAATGCTGAGTCCTTAACCATTACACCAACCCAGTACTATAAAACATTTCAAATTACTTATACTAACTAAAATAACATTATAATTTACTTTGACCGTCACAAAATGCTTTTCAAAAGAAGAGCGTTGATGATATATGTGTTTGGTGTTTCTTTCAAGAGTTGATATATGATACTCTGTGCATTGTTCAATGGCCGCTAGTGTATTTTCTACCTCTTGCTTAACAACAGATTGAAAATATATGCAAATAGGAAACACAATACACTTTAAATTTGATAACTTAATTTGTCGATGAATTTAGGCCTTCGATATCTACAACGAACTGTGATGATTTATCTATTTATTATTTACATCACTATTGCCTCGTTATTGTTATGAATACACCCTTTATCAAGTATTAAATTGAAGGATTGTTAAGAATTCATAAAAACAAAATGTTATCGTATAAAGATAATTTCAATACGTGATCTATAATTATTATATATGTGAAAGGTTTTGTTACAAAAAGTAAGCATATTTTAGACCTTTCATATTAAATTATTGATACGAAATAAATGTAATAAGGAAGGGGTTATCCAAATATATTTATGATTTGATGATGTTTATATGATTTTATTAAAATCTCAGAAAATTACATCAAACCGACGTTTATCATTTCTTAAATCCTTTTTATGTTTCCCCAAACAGCCATTCACGAATCCTTGGGGAGGTTCCGAGATATAGCTATACAAAGATGAGAAAATAAATACGTAGGCACGAAGAGATTCAAAGAATTTAGGCCAACACACTATTTGATTTAAAAAATAATAATTCATATACAAAATAGTTTTACAGAAACTTATAGTTCGTTGATAATTGATTTCTTATTTCAAGCATATTAATAAAACATTTAAGATATTTTAAGTTAATTGAAAAACAATATAGTAAGCTAAATACCTATTTGATAAATTTCCTAACTGTTATGTAATATATATACTATACATAAATATTAGCTTAACACACAACACCCTACAAAATTAAATTAGACATCTCTTATCTCTACTTGCAGCCTTCGCAAGAGAAGGACCATACATGATGCTAACACAAGGTTATTTATAAATATGTTATTATTAAGCAACTGACACAAAATTAAGCATTTTCAATGTGCAATAGATTAAATCTTTATTAGTTATGTCCTAAAAAATTATATTGTTACCAAAATACATGTGAATTAATGTTATGTACCAATTTACGTAATATTTGGTTTTAAAAACTTAGAAATTAAAAACGTCATTACTTTAATGATTTATTTTGTTTTTAACATCGATGTTATATACATCAATAAGAAATGAAGCAATCTTTCTTTTACAAACAGAAAGCAAAGTACAAAGTCTCTGCTCCAGTGACCTTATCTTCGTCTGTCGGGAATACTTATAAAAATGCAGCGGCTACAATTATGATCTCAATTTTCTAAAGATGATGCTGGAACGATCTTGTCATAAAAATATCTCGACACGACCTTGACTTTAAGAACACAAACAAACAAGCTCTTGAGGAATCTTGATGAAAATACAACCTCTGTTAATGTTTTTAATCAAAGATATTTTTTTTTACTCTAATAGAAGTTTATATAATATTTTATGTACAGAGACGGTGTTGAAACC
The DNA here is from genome assembly GCA_959347395.1 of Mechanitis mazaeus. Classification (NCBI taxonomy): domain Eukaryota; kingdom Metazoa; phylum Arthropoda; class Insecta; order Lepidoptera; family Nymphalidae; genus Mechanitis; species Mechanitis mazaeus. The sequence goes on from OY365743.1 coordinate 16,055,319, forward strand.
TTTTCAATAATTAAATTGATTTGCCCTAGTACCTGCATACATATGTTTAAAAATAATATCTCTTTATATATAGAGAATATTTGAATTTAGACGACAATGAATAATGGCCATCAAATACAATGTAAACATTGTGTTTTTCGTCTATTTTTAAAGCAACAATACACGTATCTCAAATAATAATTTTAAATCGTGGAATCAAAAGTAAATAAAATCAAACAGCGTAGTCGACTAACTTGAAGACAGAGTTCTGAATAAATTCAGACATTTGAATCCGGTGGAGGAGCTACTTTGAAAGTTGTTTGTTGACAAACTCCATTACAGTCACAACACTTTAGAGTGAAATCTAAAAGGAATGAGGTTCAACAATCAAGTTAACTCTGTTTCAGACGCTGTACGTGTCAAGTTCAGGATAATTCCCACTAACCGGTAGTTATTGGCATCCATAAGTTTTATAGGCAATAACGTAAACTTGGAAGTAGCACGTAAAAGTTTGTAAGGACATAAAAATGTTTTATGTTCATAGCGAGTTAAGGGCAATCGTAAATAAAACCGCCCTCCAAAGTTTGTGACGTACGACTCAAGTGTGGCGGTTTATCGCCTTTTTTGTTGATATTGCTAAAAATATAAATTCAAAAATATTTTAGAAAACAAAGTCAAGCAAATCGGAAAATATGAAAGCATATGTACGGTTTTAAAATAACAAAATTCATGTCCACACAATGTTCACGCTTGGATGAAAGTTACAAAAATGTAGGAGAATATATAATGTTTCAAAAGTTACATACTAAATTATGAAGTAATATTTACTGCGGTTAAGAAAAAAAGATTATGACAAAATTAGATGAAGGGAAAAAGAAAGAGTATAAAAAGTGTTAATTTTTAGAGAATACCGTATTTTGGGATAAGGAAAATGATTACAAAGGATGGTAATAAGTAATGAGCTTTTTCTTCAGATAAGAGAATATTTAAATTAAAAAATGGGACCAGTATTGTATTTTAAATTTCAAACTAAGTTTCAGTAAAAAAAGAAAATAATTTAATATTTTTTTAATCAAGGCCGTGTATAATTCCAGTAAAGCGAGATGAATTTTGGCAAAAACATCAAACATTGCGCAGGACACATTTTTATGAAGCTCTATAAAGAACATAATAAACCGATGTAAGGAGTAATCTCTTGTCACGTAACTTCACGTGACCCAGAGACGTCACGTCATAGCTTTCTAATGAAATTCTCCGGATGAGTTGTCGTATGTGAGATTTTAAAATAAATCCCTTGATGAATACTTAATTATTTAATTAATTAATTATTTTACAATATTGCACAGGTGTATATAAATAAATTAAATTATTATTTGTATTAAAATAAAACTTAAAGTTCTTGTGCGACTTAATCATCCGTTAAATGATATATTTTACTGAGCACTGGTCAATTAGCTCTCAGTACAAATATGACTGAGAGTCTTCTCACAATGAATTAACAGTCATTGTGAAGAAGCTATTAGTAACATTTGTTGAGTCAAACAGTGCTTAAATTAGATAGTATTAATACTTTACTATATTTCTTTTACTTCATTGATTGATAACTTATATAATAAATATAATCATAAATTCGTTCGTAATTTTACGTTATAATATTATAATATTTGTTGTAATCCTTTTCAATATTACTTTTTGTATCCTAGAATAAAATATGAAGGGTTACAATATAATATAATAAGATAACCCAAGATTTGTATTCAACTTACTTAGTTAAGGCACATTTCTAAGCTTTTCTTCTCTTTATCCAAGTTTAAATATATATTAGGAAAAAGTATTTACAATAAGTTATGAACCATATATGTTACCACATATATATACATTATTAAATTAACATATTTACCGCTCAGGCTTTACTTATAAGTAGTAATTCAACATTTTTTTTTTGTTTTTTATATTTATTTATGGTATAGTATTCTTATTAGCCTTAGATTTCAAGTAACTGGATAGAAATGACAATATTAAATACAATACTTTCATCAGCATATAATAATGCGCTTAAAATCTTTATATTTTACCAACACGATATGCATAGAGTTTATTTACACTATCAGGAAATAAAAAAGGGTTCATCATTGCTTTTGGCAAGCCTCAGCACTTACTCCATCTACTCATGATATGGGACAGAAGGGATAATGTATTGTAAGGGGCATATTTTCTCATATGCTGTCACAGAAATGAAGCGTTCAATGTATCATCTTGACGTATGGTGACATCAGACACTATTATGTATATATTATTAAATCTATTTGATTGAAAAGATCTGATTGAAAATTAATATTCAAGTACCAATTTCTGAGTGTCATAAAATTAAAGTTTTCTTAACATTGAGTAATTTGACAAAGACATGGTAGAATTCGAAACTTAGTCAAGCGATATCAAATTAAACTTGGAAAAGAAAAAGGGATTGATTAAAATTCTTAACATAAACTCAGACAGTTGAAACCCATTGAAATAACTTCAAATATAACTGTAGATATGAAGGATAGTAAGTGTTCTTCGGTTAATGTACCAATAAATCAAGAGCAATTGAGTTCTGTCAGTTTAGAAAGCATCTGAATTGATACGACACCGTCGCGACATAGACTGCCTTGTTACCAGTCTGTTAATCACTCAATGAATGCACTTAACGTGCCATTATGGTCATTGTTTATGTCTATTACATTAATTATTCAGTCTATACGTGAATACTATCGGAATTTGTTTTAACCCCATACGGGGACCTTATTCATGACATCAGAGCTTGGCGAAATCACGGTCCATTGAATATTCCTCCCGGACACCAAAGGATTTTAGTCGGGAAAATCCTGATACTATTTACGTGAGTACAACTGGATAAATATATAAATTAGTAATAATGAATCACGAGAAATTACACAAAATAAAAATTTATTGTCTATTGGAAGCCACAATGCAAACTGTTAGCTTCCTTGCAATGTGATGTGTATAAGTATAATTCAATTAAGTTATAAACTTATTAATTTAAACTTTGTAAAATTTTAAATAAACTATCGTCTGATATGTAAACAAAGTCTTCACTGAAAGAACGCTACACAAGCAATTCAATCAATACAGAATCTGCAATCAATACAGAGTTATTTATAACAAGCGTGATAGATGCAGTGAGTCCGTCGTATTTCATCAGAACTCGACACCAGTGCGCTCGCATGCGGCTCACCACGTGCTATTCTTGGATAATCCTGGAACGTGAGCACAGATTCACTTGACGTACTCATAATGAAGGACCTGTCTGTTTAGTTATGAAATAAACGAACAGATTTAACAATTAGTAATCTTTGCTAATATTATAAAGCTGAAGAGTTTGTTTGTCTGTTTGAATGCGCTAGTTTCGAAACTACCGGATTGATTTTGGAAAATTTTCTCTGGTATAAAAGGTTCCTGAAGAAGGTGATCTAATATTACGAAACTGCTCTTAGTTATCCTAATAGTAAAAAACATTCTTCGTCTGCGAGTGGAACAGGGAGTAACAGCTAGTTCTATATATTTTATAAACAGAGTAAAACGTTTTTATATTAATTAGGATTACATTGCATTCATAAATCTTTTAATACTAGATTCATAGTTCATAGAAAAGAACTGGTAGAATTACTATGGATATGTCCGAAGATATAAAAGTTATTATAAATATTTTTCTACATAATAAAATGTATCTTAATTATCAATGTATGTTAAGCATCATCTGAATACATTCAATGGATTGAAATATTGCAATTCATTTTATATTCTCTTTAATTACGTAAAATATATATGTCTTATTTAATAAAAGGTCTTTATTATCGTTAATGTTTAATTGATGAAAATTCCAGGCAATGTATTTCAGAAGGAACATTAATCTTTCCACATATATTTATGTACTTAAAAAATACGGTGAATTAATGAAATGCTAGTTCGATTTATCTTAAAACGATTATATAATACTAGCCATCACCCGCGGTTCTACTCGCGGACGAACTATTTTTATTAAGATAATTAGAAGCAGTAGCATAATACCAGATAACCTATAGCTTTGCTCATGAACCTGCCTGTCATAGTTTTTCATATCCATCCAAAAGTTTCGCATATTAGCGCGTTCAACCAAACAAACAAATTCTTCAGTTTTATAATATAAGTATGATGGAAATAATATCAAATACTTAAAATTAAATACTGACATTATCTAGAGTTACTAGCTAGTAATAGTTATAAAACTATTGCAAATATTATAATACCATAAAAGAGGTTACAAACTAGTCAACTATAAATAAAAAGTTTCTCAACAGAATACATAATAAGAAGTAAGTACATCACAAATTTCATCTAATTTCATTCGCATCTAAATTATTCCGCTCCGCACTTCCGGCGCTGCAGGCGAGTCATTACTGGATGAATTATAAACGATGAGAAAATTTTCTGTCTGTTAATTATTTCACCTAAATATATAACTAGCCCTATTTTGTAGTCACAAAAGAAGACAACTAGTCTTCTTTAAGAATGATTGCCACACACGCGCACACCTTATACACACACATATGTAGGCTTGCACGCACACATACACACACAAATATTTATTTTGCTGTTCTTTTCAATTTTCGCAATATAGGCTAATATTATTGTTTTCTCGCTTTATTTTGTATTTTCTTTTAGTATTTTTTATTTTATTTATGTCTTGTACTTTATATATTTTTTAATGTATTTTGTGCAAATAAAGATTATTAATTTGATTAGATTTTATAATAAGACGGACTACTCAAGAACAATTATATTAGAAATTGACTAAAATTGCTATTTTTTTTAAGGTCAAAACCTAAAGGAGTTACCTGAGTTGGGTTAACAAATATTTCTATGAATTATACAAAGTAAATAAATCTTACTGTAAGCCGAACAACCTACAAATCACTGTAAAGGCAGGTCTTGATAGAATGCCTTAGGAATTTCACAAATATTGATATCTTTTGATACGTAAATCTTAAAGATAGAGAAAGATTTATGCAGATATTGTGTTGTATTTGATTTATGTAAAGTTCAGAAGTATAGGTAAAGGCGATTAATAGATGTTCAGTGTTTTGTCTAAATAATTTCTTATTCTTGTGGAGATGAGATTCCAAAACAACTATGTTAATCTCATTCTAAAGTACATTTTTATAGTTAATACTATTTGATGTAATTTATAATGTTGAATATACTTTATTAATTTATTTATAACAATAATAACTACATAATACGATACGTAAGACTTATCCTTAGAATCTTAAGAGCCTTCGTCTTAACACCACTTACAGATGAAATACATCAGTGCTATTGAAAACATGTGACCCTTCACGTAAGTAACTGTATCTAGACTATCACAGCAAACTGCAGTTGTATAATTAGAGTCAAGACATTAGAAGTCAAACGCAAGAGCAGGAGGAGAGCGATAGCGCTGTCTCTGTCAAACTTGACAGCCGCTGTCATTAAATATAATATTAATTTACGTTCTTTAGTTTTAAATATTTAGGACTAGTTTTGATAGTAATAAGTTAATCATTACAGTAACATTTATGTATAGCGGATGTAGATTGGTTGGCTGTTACTTTCAACTTTGTTTTTAATAATTCGAATAACTAATGTACTAATGTATTAATCTTATAATTTATAACATCATAATAAATATAATTTTTTTTCTAATAGTCAACGAAATTGTAATAAGTACACTTTAACAATAACACTTACTTAATTTTATATTATTTTTGTTTAAATAAGTTTGTAAACAATTATAAGAATTTTTATGACATTAAACATTATTGGCTTTACTGGAATTAAAATATTATAATTTAAAATATTTGGTATAAGAAGGCCAGGAGATGCAAAATTTTATAATAACAACATATTCGATGTAGTTATTACAATCACATCCCATGTATGATGTAGTTATTATAAACACAGCCCATGCCCAAACTGAATACAATAAATAAATGTTCTTAGTTTTGTTAACACGGAGATCAATATCTCTAACGAGGTTTTTTCCTTGAGACCTATTTCCATGTGATTGATCACTTCACTGTTAATTTATCTCAGACCAAGTGTATTCTATTTGTTCTAATAAGATTTTGTGTATTTTTTGGGCTATCTATATTTTTTCTTTTAACGTTAAACAACTTGTATTTTCAATTATTTTTCAATTATTTATTATGTTATCTTTACTTGAGTCATTTTTTGCTCTTTGAGTAACTATAATATATTAATATTTTCAATGTTTGATTAATTATTAATGTATCTAAATATTTTGTATACTTGTATTCGTTTTTTAGAATTGTTATAATTGTTTTGTTTTATTTTTTTTTGTCTTAGCACCTTTAGATTTTTTTTTTAATTTTTAATTTGGGGGACAGCTGGTAAAGAATGCCTGTGGCATAAGCTTGCCATTGCATGATTTGTGCAAAAACTAAATAAATAAATAAATTGATACTTAAGTCAAGTATAGGTTCCTATTAACTATAAATACATTGATGTTAAATGTAATAACAGATAAGTCTAGATTGCTGTTAGCGTTTCATAATGAACTGTTGTTGCAGCTCTTTGGAGTCAAACACGGGCTAAATTATGTTTAGAAATAATTAACCTTTGATGTAAAATGCATCACAAATTTTAATTTAGAACCGAGGCACTTAGGTTTAACGTTTCAAAATAACATTTATAATTTTAAACGCATTCATAATTTTGTATTAATATATATTTCAATTATACTCCCTATTTTTAGCCCTTTGGTTTAGTGGTTAGTGGAACTGCTTGCTAAGTCAAAAGTACAAGTTTCGATTCCCACAAGGATATTTTTTATATATTATACCTTGGCTCAAAAGTAGTGTGTTTTACATACTAATAATGCAGTATACATATATATAATTTGCGTCATTATCATATCTCTGTATAATTTTGAATACGATTTGTATTGTAGGTATATATGATTTACTATCTATTAGCTTTCAGAAACAATACAAAAGTTAAATTTTATATTACGCTTTGAAAGTTACATTCACTAGTTTGTTTGGGACTTATTTATTTATTGCTCTGAAGCTTATCACAATTGCAGTTTAATTTTATAACTAGCGAATAGCTATATTATTCTTGTTTTCTATGGGTTGACTGGTAGAAAATGCTCTATAGCATTAATTTCTCCCGTTGTATTTTTTCTTATAATAATAATAATAATATTGATTTAAATTTTTGTTATGTGCACTGGGTTAACAGCTGCTTTAAATTGTTCCGACTAAATTTTTAAGTAAAATTAAGTTATTTAGTGTAACCGGTAGCCTAATTCCTAAATAGATTAGCTTGTGTAACATGTATTAATTGTGATTAAATAATAAATATAGTGTATAAGTTGCTTTATATTAATGAATATAAATAAGAAAAGAGAATGCCAGTTGATACTTGATAGGTTAGGAACAGTTTTAAATGTTTCAAGTAGATATTTATTAAGAATTACATGTGTTATTGTTTTTATTGTTTCTAACTAAAGTTGTCTAACTAGATGTAATGTCAAACTTGTGATTGCAATTGTTCCTTTACAATTTTAAAAGCAGTTATTGAAACTATATTAAGTCCATAAAGATCTTGTTTAGTTTGTGGCACGGTTCTCTTTTCTTTTACCAAAATGATGACTCGTACACGAGCTCTCTCACTCCAGGAGGAGAACAAACTCCAACTAGCATTACAAGAGTTAAAGGTCATCAAGTACCTGTGCGTCCATCTGAACAACGAAAGAGATGGAAATGAAAAGGAACTATTAGAGGTGTTAAAAAGTAATGTTAAGTTAAAGTCTTAGCTTTGAAAGCTACATGTTAGTTATAATGTCGTCAAGAAGAAGTGTGATAGGCTACAGCTATTAGTAGATGGGTCTGATGAGTGCAGAGATAAGAATGAGCAGGCACTTCGTCGTACCAATACCCTGGAGCTCGAGCTCAGAGATGCCCATCAATAAATTTTCGAGCAGGAGGAGGCAACTAATAATTCAGCAACATTACACACTCTTAGTTTGTTTGAAGAATTAGTTCAACTCCTCAAGTTACTGCTGCAACTCACAGCCCTTGTGTCACAACAGATTTGACTAATGAGCCGTTGCCAATACAGGCTGAATTGTAGCAATGGCAAACTAAAAAATACATAAAAATAAATAAACATATTAAGAAAATTAAAAAAATTAGTTCAAAAGAATAAATATTGTACAAAATCATTGTATAATAAAAATATTTTATTGAAAGAAATTAGAAAAAAGATACAAGATATGTGAAAATGACACACTATTATTAAAATCACACATAGCCCGGCTACAAACTTCATTAAAAAGTATAACAAAAAAATATGATACTACACAAAATTTGCTGTGTGAGCAACCGATTGAAATAGATGAATTATTAAAAAAATCACTTAGCAGCTTAGAACTATTTGAGCCTCATACTGGTTATTGTTTGTGTGAAAAAGTCAAAATAAGAGTCCTCAAAACAGGCACTCATCTGCTCCCTCAACAGAAAAATTGTGTGACAAGCTTTATATCACTGTTCCTAACAACAGTAGTTCCTTCAAACAAAATTTTGTAAATAATACATATAGGTATAGTTATAATATTGGAAAAAGAGTGGGGTCAGTTTTAAATTCTTATTTTGAAGTGCAAAAGGTTGAAGAAGAACAGTTGTTGCAATTGCAATCAAACCTGATTGCATTGTAATTGATGTTACTAGACATATTGAGAATTCTAATAAACAATATAATAATAATTTAACAAGTTTAATTATATTTGTAGGAAATAGAGATAATGTAACCCTTCAGAGTTTAAAATTTTGAATGTTTAAGTAAATTAAATGGTAATAAAATAGTGTGATCTGCATTACCCTATTACAAAGTTTGCCACTTACTGAAAATACAATTAGATAAAAGAAAAACTTACTGATAACTTATATTTCTATGATAAAATATTTCATTTTATTGACACTAAGACTTATGTTAGTTATTTTTGTATATGGTTTCATCTATCCTTCAATATTAAAAGACATATAGCTAAATCGCTGTCATATTTTTTACCATGAAAATAACTTGGCTACACAAACAGCTTCTATTGACTGCTCATTTTAGATATAAGTAATAAAAGTTTGGAAGTAATTCTAAACAATGCTATTTTAAACTAGAAGTTAAGACAGCAGAGATAACCAATTGACATTGCCAAATGTAGTATTTAAAAAGAAATGTTGTTAAGATAACAAAAAAGAACAATTATGTAAACATTATCAACCTGGTGCATCAAAATATTCAGTGTATGAGAAATAATGAGTTAGAAAAAAAGTGAAGAAATATTTTTTATTTTAATTACCAAAACGTTAGTAGTTCTTCAGCATACATGTTTCTCTAATTCTATTAAATATATAAAAAATACATTCAAATAATTTATTAATGTTTTCGAATATCAGTATCCGAGCCCAAACCAGTATTCGTACTTGCAGTTTAATGATTGTAAAATATTATTAAAAGTTGGCACTGAGCCTTGTTACAATATAGGCAGTCATGTTGGAGATACAGAAAAAACAGTACATTTTACTTTACCACATTCGGTATACTGACAAGTATTGTGCTAATTGCGTAGCAAATTGTCAGATAGGTATATTGCTGGTATATGCTTGAGTTAAAAGTTGGGTAAACCAGCATATGGGTCATCTGATTAAAGATGGCTAACACCACCCACCGTCTTTTTTAATATCAGGGGATGCAAAAGAGCGTTGCCAGCCCTTGAAAAAGGAGTTTGTGCTGTTTTTTAAGGTACCCATGTCGTATCGGTCTTGAAACACTGACGAAAGAAGTTCATTCTCATCTCGGTGGCTCGTGGGCGGAAATTCCTTTAGAACATCACCGTTGAGGAGCGCTACGCATCCAGATGATAAGTATGGTATTAAAAACAGTAGTTGGTAATAAATCGACAAGGGAATTAAGATTAAAAATCTCTTCAGAACTCTCGTCATAATAGATGCACAAGAAAACGCATAAATATGCAACTTTTCTACACAAAGCTAACGAATCTAGGCATTCATAGAGCACAGGGTCACCGACAAACAAAACGCATTTTTATTGTATATGATCAAATAATAGAAGCTGACAAAGGGGACCAGGATCCGACGTAGAGATGAAAACAGTAATCCATATTTAGCTTAACCTGCGCTTTATAGAAACTCTGACCAGACGTGAATAACTGATTAGCTCTATTAATCACTCATAATTTATTGAATTTAATTTGACCTTGCTGGCTTGATGGTCGCGAAACTAACTATCGCTCGAAATATCCAGGCCCAGCAATGATAATAGGCGAGATGCTGGTGCAGTGCGCTAGATGAATGGTGATCGTTGTTTTCAGCACTGATCGTTGTTTTCAGTCTTATCGTTTATGATAAGCTGCTCTTACGCTTGTATAAAACTAGGGCCACACGTTACCTGTTAGTTCTTGGGATATGGGTTAAGTAGAAGATTCAGCAAGAAAGTCCAAGACACCAGTACAAGTCTCGAAAAAATTGGAATAGACTAATCACTGTTTTCATACAGAGTTCTCCCCGTGTACTTAGTGGAACGTGAAAAGTTAAAGTATTTGGTTGGTTGGTTTGGTTGGTTGTAGTTAAAGTATTTGGTTGGTTGGTTTGGTTGGTTGTAGTTAAAGTATTTGGTTGGTTGGTTTGGTTGGTTAGTTGGTAAAGTATTGTGCTGGTATTGTTGCACGGTTCCAAAGATTAGGTCCATGAATAAAACCGACAAATTCCTCAGATCCTTTTTTAAAAAGAGTCTTTATATGTAAATTACAACGTAATTTAAATTATATTCATTACCATTACTTTATTTAAATTTTTAGGGTATTGGGTGTTAAATATAATTGACATATAAAAACAAGTTACAACATAAATAATTTGTTAATAAGAGACTAGACTAGAATAAACTACACTACAACTACCTTTACCAATTAATTAAAACATACTTAATAATAATAATGATAATATAACATCTTATATAAAGGATGCTACACTATAACTTAGAAGTGGTTCCAGTGAAGCAACATGTGTAGAATTGTTAGTAAATACGCCAACAAAGTTCTGGGTTTTCTAATAGACTTTGACACAAGAACGCATTTATTGAAATTGAGAAATCAGCCCAAACCTTTCTAGTTATTTTTTTTTCATAAATAAGAGACACAAAGATGTTTATTTAAATAAAGTAAAAAGGTTTTCACAATTTTATTTTTTAAAAAATAAAAATAAATGTATAGGGGGTTTTGTTAAGCATAATCTCAGATGAGATCAAAAAGAACCAAATATTAATAATTTCGTATTATTTGTTGTAAATGTAATTTTATATTTGTTTTTTTTTTTTTAAATCAAAGCTTCCTAACTTCCTTTCCCTTTAAAGGTAATTACGATCAATTGCAGCCAACTTTTATAATTGAAAGTTGTTCAAACCGAAACTAAAGAACATGCGATACAAAACATCATTCAAAAGGGCCGTTACAGAAAAAATTAAAAATCCTAACTGCGCATCAAGGACAATCAACAAACAGAGCTGTTTTGAAACGACTTTAATCTATATTGCTTAAAACATAACGATCAATATCCGTCGAACATTAAACGGTAGGTTATTGTTGGTTAAAATGATGGCTCAAACAGCTTTTGCGTGTGTAATTCGGTTTATTACAACCAATTGGACCACATGTATATACATAAATGCACACATTTTATAATGGTAGTAAAAGTTACAGTCGCAATTAAAACTAGAGATTGCAACATTGTAATAATTTCGATTCGAAAACACCGTTTTTACTGCGAGTAACATTGTTTAAATTGATGTTGCAAGTACTCCAATCGTAAAAGAGTGTGCTTTCGACAGCTGTACTCATTGAATTTTTTATTAGTTCAGAATTATTTAAAAGCTTTAATTTAGTTACACTGTTGAGAAAATAACAATTGAAAAATGAACGATAACTAAAGGTTTCAAAAATAATATTTATGGTTGAAGCACTGCAAAAGTATCAACTCCTGAGGGAGTGTTCCGAAGAGCTATTTGATCTGATGCCTGCCGCCGAATTCCATCACCGCACAGCACGTCACCGCCTGCATTTCCATCCATACCACCTGGATGCGTGGCGATCTTCTGCTGTGCGGTTTTCAAGGACTTTTCTTCCACGTACCACTAAGATGTGGAATGAACTTCCTTCGGCGGTGTTTCCAGATCGATACGACATGGGTACCTTCAAAAAAGGCGTATATTCTTATCTCCAAGGCCGGCAACGCTCTTGTGCGTCTTCGGATGTTGCAAGAGTTCATGGGCGGCGGTGATCACAATTGACTTGTGACCCGCTCGCTAGTTTGCCCTCCTTCATCATACAAATATATATAAATATATATATATATATATATATATATATATATACTACAATAGAATGAAATGCTTTTATATAAATGAATATCCCGGTCGATCACAAAGACTGAATATTAAGAGCCTTTTAGTGCCGGGAGCCGATATATTGGCTCCTACAGCACTGGCGAAAAGTGCCGATATATCGGCCCGCGCTAACTTATAATTTTTATTTCTTCACAGTTTCAAGGCACTGTGGCCCCGAGTATATGGGTTCAATATATCCATTTTTTAACGCGTTCTTGAATTTAAGGCCTTTTATACACGACGAACTAACAGGCTAACCACAAAGTAATTCTATAAAGGTTCCCCTTCTTATTCCTAAATATATATCTTTTTTACGAATTCATTATCATATTTAGAGGTAATTACATAGTTAATTAAAATACAATAAACAAGCACTAATATTATTCTTCTTAAGTAGTAAGATTTGAAAATCATAAAGTCCCAAAACGGAATCAAAACAGTTGCTCTCAAGCCAATGAGGGTTGACCGCAAGCACTTCATAAATACAAGTCCACCTCTAACGATGGGTCGTTATCGTTTCTTACTACGAGTTCTCGATGTGTAATGATTAATTATTATTGAATGTATACCAAAAGTTTTACAACTATTTGATGGCTAAGACAGTAACTTACATGCTATATAATGTTTTAAGATATTTATGATATTTATGTTCATCTAAAGAAAATATGTTATGTTAAAATATGTGATATTTATTGAAATAGGTTATAAAATTAAATATTACTACAAACGTCTGAAATATATAGTTTATTTGCACTAGATTTAACCGATATTGCCAATAATTACTTGATATGTATTTTTGACCGCGAATGTTAAGTTTTTTTAAATTTACATTTCGTTTTCATACAATATTAATAATATTTATGCATGATTTGATAGATTTATAATACTGATACAATCTCCTAAATATATAAAAAAATCATTTAAGATTACTTCTTGTTTTGTTCCAGTCATATTGAGCCATCACATGATATTTAAAGTGCATATTTAAAAATTCTGTGCATCAAAAAGTTCTTATTTTTATTACTAGTGTTTTAATTTAAAACAACTGCTTTATTTCATGAAGGACACTCGGACTGAGAAACACGGTCAAGGTCACTTTAACTTTAGCGTTTGCCATTATAATATATTGAAGTTCTTACATATGAAAATTTTTTTTAAAAATAGTAACGAATAAAAATATTAAAAATATAATTTTAATCAATGTTATCTATGTATGGTCCACTTTCGCCATTTCATAATTAGTTCATTCATTCTATTACTGAAGTAATTATGTGAGAGAGAACCAACTAAATCTTTAAAGTCGGTTTACTTCATCGAACTTATTATTTTTTTTAAATAAACACAAAATATCCTTTGATCCAAGGGCCAGGGAGGATGGTAGATGTCGGACACATTCAGCTTCCTTAATGACAATCTGTCGTGAAATAAGAGTTCTGGTGTTGTCCTGAAGTAACAACTTTCGTTGGTTAACAAGTACTTTATTTGCTGATAATACATATGTTCCACAATCATACATCCAAATCTGAGGAGTGTTTAGTGTGTGGCATCAGCTCTAGACTGCCAAACACTCACTAGTAGTATCTTTATCAGGGTCAAATTTCACTTCTTTTCCTGGGCAAAAGTTTAAATTTTCCATTATTAAAACAAAGAATATCAAAGAAAAATTAAATAGATCGATGACAAATGTATTTAACTGCAAAACAGGAATATACTTAGATGCATTAAATTTGTAATAAAGCTAAATTTGTAACTCCAAACCAAAAGCCACATATTTTGAACAAAAGTGGTCAGTTCATCGCCAATTTTATATAAGGACTTAATATTCATTCATTTTAATATATATTATAAAGCGCATTTCAATTTAGTCATGGCATATAGGAAAACAGTTAAACAATGAAACCTCAAATACAATAAATATAAGTATTTATTTATATTTTTAGATATATCTTTTTCTATTTTGAATCAATATCACTGATCACTTGTGTACGTAAATTGATATCATACTTATGGAAATAAGCCTCTCTGGATACTTTCTAACTTAGAAGTCAAGACTATGAGTGTTTCAAACGCGTTGTGGTCTGTGACGAACCACACTACAAACTCAGCCGGGTATTTTTATTGTCATCACTGTTTCGCAAAGGTCAAAATATTTAATTAAGAATTTGGGTACAAATTGTTTTATTACTACAGAACAAATCATACTACAATATACATATTGCAAACCATAAACTATATAAAGATAGTAAATCATACATGTGCATTGTTGGATTTTGTTATCGTTTTATTATCCTACTTTGGTATTTATTTCTTGAATAAAGCGTAGTAAGTATTAACTAGAAGTTAATTGTTCTAGCTAGTTAAATGTTTAAACTGGGGTTTAAGTTTTACTTTTTATTATGACATAAAAGTATATTACCTCCATTATTTTATGTATCTCTCTTCCCACGATCGACTTTTAATCGAGAACCAGAAGTAGCTGCAATCTCATGTTATAATTTAGTCATAAACTAGCACAGACAGCTCTATGAAGAGAACGAGAATCCATGGGGTTACATCGCCTCATATTATGGGGTTTATGGCTCCCGGATCAAACTGATAAAGATATTTTATGGTGTACCCATAAACATTTGTGATGATTTGTTGGTAGTTTAAAACTGTGATTTATATGGTTTAATTAATACAATACATTATATAATTAGAAAAATATTTGTATCCGTTTTGTAAGATGAATTTAATATCACCTCTTAAAAGTTAATTTAATGTTTAATTTAATGAATATTTTAACTATTTTAAAATTTAAATTTAAAAAATACCTACAAATACACATTTGATTTTGTCTACCACCGAATGTTAGATTTGATGTTAATATAGTTCGACTGTTCCCAAAAGTAAGCCAGCTGCAAGCTGCCTCTTTCTACGTATTTCAAAGGCTAATTTATAATTTAAAATCTATTGGATTTCAATTGGTTTTCACCTGAGAATAAGTGGGTAATGTAATCAATTACCAAATAATAATTATAATAATATAGTACAATATTTAAAACAAATCCGGTAGTCAGTTCGTGTAACTTGACTCCAGAGTTACGAGGCGGTGACCCGTGCGGTCCATGCATTGCAAATTCATAAGATTCAACGTTTCCTGCATTTAATATTGTCGCCGGATTAAGAGCATTTGACTTAATTAAATTTAACATATTCACTTTTTCGTTCAGTATCTATGATTATTGTTATTTATTGTTTCATTACATATATATTGTATATTGTTTCACACATACTTATTGTAATTATATATAATAGCAATCATGGATTATGAATATTTAACTACAAAAAACAACAATGCTTGTACATAGTCGTACAAACATGGAGAGGAAAGAGATATTTAGATAGAAAGAGAGAGGCGATTACATGATTCTTTTGCCATTATGCCCTTAAAGAGTCATTTTATAAGAAGTGTTCTGTCGTCCCGCTGCGCTCGTCTCACACTGTGTGACAATCAGTTTGATAGTTTTAGTGCCTCCGTGTGACAGCAATTTTTATTGTAAATTCCACTTGTTTACTCCATGTAAAAGCAGATTACAACTTCGTTATAAATGTTTTTTATTTTACTTTGTATGCAGTTTTTGTATATATGTGAATGTTTGTGGATTAATCAAAGCTTTTGGTTGAATATTTCTGACATACTTTATATATATGATAATTTTATGACGTTATACGTCATATTATTCACTTTGTTTTAATACATATATGAGTGAGTGTGTGTGCGTGTGTGTCTATGTATGTGTGCGTGTGTGTCTGTGTGTGTGTGTGAACGCGTGTGTGTGCATCCTGAGAGCATTAATATGCAAATTGTGATCCAAGAGAACTGATGCTCGGTAATTATATTTCTTATTTAGCATAGCACTATATATGTGAGGTACATTGCATCGGATGCGTCGTAAAAATAAATGATCTGTTAAAACGATTCAATTTGTATAACTGTTACATGATTTTCATCTCGTGATGTCACAAGATGTCCTCTTACAAGCACAGTTAAAATAGCTGTCTTAATTCATGTCTCTTTGACTTAAAGATGAATAACAATTTATATTTTTTATTAGATTATTTCATTAAAGACATGTTTCTACATGAAGATCTCAAATCTATTTAATTTATGTATATGTAAGCTGTACAATGATACGTTTTTTTTAATTTTATTTATTATTCTGTCATGAGACTTTCTGGAAGTCAATAAATTAGTAATAATTGTTTCTCTAAGGGTGCAGTAAGATGAACCTGTAGAAGATAGTAAATCTATATATATTTATTTATTTATTAATAACACAAATGAACTAAACATACTAACTATCAAACATACAAAACAGATTAAGTTAACATAATAACTAGTATTTCAATTACATAATACTATGTATGTGTTTATTCAATTAATTATTATCGCTACTAGTTATATATTCACTTATACATATGACATATACATAACTATCCGACTATACTCATGTTAGTTTCTAAGTTCACGCCGTGATTCCGCGCTGCTCCGAGTTCATTAATAAGGGCCGCGGACGGAAACGAATCTAATTAAATAAATTTGATAAAATTAACTTTAATAACTTTAATATTAATCAATGATCAAGTCGTACCACAATATATATATATATTAAAATCGACCAGTTTACCACAAATTATATATTAACCAAACCAATATGTTCAATTATCAATAAATTAAATTTATTAAATTTAACAATTATTTACAGTGTACTATTCAGAAATGATAAATTCTTGTATTATATTATGGTTAAAATAAATATGAACTGTAATTTTCAATTATATTTGTATTTTGAAGTGAAAGTTTATTATAATAAATATTGTTACACTTGTAATTAATCAATTCATAATATAATCATTAATCATATAGTAATTTGTTTTGATTGTATACTTAACTGCCGCTGCGATGGAAGATTTATAGCAAGAGTCGGTGTGAGAGGATGTAGGTCAGGGGTAGTCAACATAAACCAATAAATATTAAATAAAATAAATAAAATTTACATACAATTTTTCTTAATTAAATTGTAAAAATATTTATTTTTATTTTTTTTATTATAATATAATTTTTATAGTAGGAGTATTTAAATTTATATGAAAATGAAACTAGGTTGCACATACCTGGAGTAAACGAATTCATTGTTCTAAATAAGGACACCCGTAGCGCTGGTTTTTAAGCTATTTAATGTACAATAGAAAAATATTCTTAACTAAAACAAAAAAAACAAATTTGATGATAAGATAGTTATATTGTTTTAATTCGCGCATTGTTGGATCTTTCCTCTCAAGAAAGATTGTTTTATCAATTTTTGTATGAATTGTTTTTTATATTGACAGAGGAAATTGCTCTTCCTCCTTCCTTCTCCTTCCTTATTGACTCCTCACATCTCGAAGGTTTCATTTAATCTTATAAATATATGCGTTTCGGTTCGGGCGGTGGATTACCTTTAATCTTGAGCTTTAAGTTAATTATTTATATTTTTCACTTTAAGTCAATATCAGTGATCATTTGTGCACCTCAAATGTGTCTAGAGGGCCCATTGTTCTAATCGCTGCCTGGTCTGAGAAGAACTACACAACAACTTCAGCTGTTCATTTCATAATTGGGATCACTGTTTTATAATATTAAGAAGAATTCGCAAACATATAAAACTCTCGCAATCAATCGGATATGAAGACATAATGATTTTAGTTATCATTATCTTATTAGTTATATTAGTCTTTAGTAACATTAAAAATGAAATATTTAACTAAGCCTATATATAAAAAAAAAGTTCTTTTGATCTTGTAAGCTTCAATTACGCTGATTGAAACAAAGCTTTTATAGTTTTATTCTAACGAGTGATTCCAGTACTTTGATGGTAAAGTGGATTTAAAAACCCTATACATATACATAGATATTCTTTAGTTTTATCAATTGTTGATGACAATCGTAGGATATAGTATTAGTATTATTTTGTCTATAATATGTATAAATTTAATACATAAAAAATAATAAACAATGTCAATGTAACCAAATAATTGAACAAGTAGGTATAAGTACTTATCACATATATAATAATATAATTCGAAATATTTGTTGAAAAATAAATTAAAACGTAATAAATAATTAAACGCGAGTTAAATTCGTTAGAAATAGTTCTAATGTTGACTAGTTAGTATTTTTTTATCGAATCCTTATCTTGAATTGCCAGTAGGGTGTATTTTTTAGTTGAGAAAGGTTGAAAGATATCATACTGTGATCATAACAAGCAATATTTAACATATATAATACATTTTAAAACTGTTATTTATAAAGATATAATAATATTTATTTAAAACGAATAACTCTAAATTACATATACCTTTGCTCTGATATCAATACGATTTGAATTAAAATTTTTGAATAATAAGTAGTTCAAAATCAATAAAATATAATAAATAAAATATATTTTTGAACATCTTATTTATTTTAACAGTTTAATTATTATTTTAATATCTTTTAGAATACTCATATTTTCTAATAGTATCAAATGTAGTTTATAATAGACTCTAGGAGTTCATTTATTTGTTACTTTCGTATCAACAAGTATTTTACTATATAATATATTAAAATGTAAGTTATTTTTAAGCTCTAATATAGGACAATCAAATTGTAGTACATACAATTATAACATTATATAAAATAATATTATATACTCGGACAAGTAAATAGTATTTTGTTGTCCCAAATTATGAAACTAAACAAAATATTCAAAGTATATCTAATTAAAAGTTAACAATAGTTTAATCAATTAGTTGTGTTTGTATGTTAATATTTGTTTAATCGTAATAAAAATACTTTTAACTATGACAATAGTTTTTTTGCAAATACCCTCATCCAATAAATAAAACCAGTTTCTAAACAAAATATACAGATTAAATTTCAACCAATTAATCATAAACTCTTTTTAATCGACCAATCAAACGCCAGGTATACCTGAGTAGTTAAATAAAAGATGCAATCAGTGGCTGGTCTTTCCGCTCCCTTTAATCTATCCGCTGCAGATTCGCACTTCCCAATTTGTATTTCAAATCTGATTTTTCAGTATATTAAGGACTATGCATTTTAAGGATTATTTAGTTTTTCTTTTATTATCTGGGTTTATTTATCTGTTCAAATACGTTGGTGGTTGGATGGCTTTTTACAATAAAAAAGAATATTGCGCGTTAATAATTAAATTTTTATTGTTAAAGAGCTTTTAATTATATCTATGAAACAACAGAACATATATAGAGTAAGATTGCTTAAAAGGTTGCTAAAAAAGTATATTTTATTCATCTTAATTCATATCAGAGACGGTGCTAGCTCTCGTACTGACAACATCACATGAGTAAACAAAATGTCCGCCGCGCTGATGCGCTATAGATCAAAAATGCTGTCACGAAAAAAATCATTAGCCCTATTTTGATTATTTTATATCAGTAAAGACAAGTTCATACACTCCGTAGTTACACTGCACAACTGAAGAACACATTCATTTTTATAAAAATATAAAGAAGAACTAGATGTATGGTCTGAATATAGTAAAAAAAATGAAATGCATAACGTCCATTCCTAGTCATGTGGCACTGACAGACGTCACCCGCACCATACTACAGCACACAAGGTATAAGCTAAAAAATAAGTAAATAAATATAGTAAGTAGTAGTAGTATAGTATAGTAATAAATAAGAAGAAAATAAAAATCAGAAATAAGTTTCCTAATCAATTTGGAAGTTTTAAAGTCGCGTTTAAGCAAAACAAATTTCTGCTTCATAATTATAGTAAATATAGTCAAATATGAATAAATAATTTTTCGATTCACAAATCCAAAACCTACAAAAGCTCGCCTGTTTGCGTTTGAAAGCTGAAAATTATTTATTGTTTTTGATGGAAAATATTGCAATAAGAGATAAGCGGTAATGTCACGGGTCGGTAAGTACGACATTTATGAAACATCGGCTCGTAACAATACTGACATACTATGATTATGTATAGATTGACTTTTTAATAAAAAACTATGTTTAGGGATTATAATGGATATATTTTTATTTTAACTCGTAGTTTCCAATGTCTTGTATAATGTCACGAAACGATGAGATGTCTGTTTGTGACAGTTAGTTAGTTTGTCATATCTCTAACGAGTTCTAACGACGACTGAAAACTAAAAAGAATATTTTTATTAGAAAATATAATTGTAATATTCTTATAATATAATATACTAAATTATTCTTTATCAAAGCTAATGTGTAAACGATCGCGTGACAAGTAGTTTTAACTAAAGCGTTAGAAATCAGGGCGACTTTTAAGTGAGATGTCAAATCTATTCAGGGTTGAAACGACGTATAAAACAAATGTCACATGTAATAACACCGTGTTAAAGAATTGTGGTTCCGTGAAATAAAGAACTAAATACTGAAACTTAATATTAAAATTATAATATATATTATTATTTTCTTATTTTGAAGTTTTTTATTAAACAATTGGCAACACCCTACTTAAATTCACAGCGTTCATTCTGATGACTATATTATAAGAATAGGTCTAAAATATATTATATTTCTACGGAACCCAACCAAATCCACCCATAAACATTAATAACCACCCACATACGCAATTCCAAAAAAGGGTGCGTTCACACAAAACGTATTGTTCTTTATTTTTAAGATAACCTCAGTACAACGCTTTATTAGATCGACCGCCCGCTGAGTAAAAATTATTAGTCTGAATAACAAAAGCTTATATGAATTTGTATGAGGAATGGTTTATATTTCATACAATGTTATCCCTATTAATATTATTCATATTTTTATATTGTTTAATCATTTAATTGGTTTCATTTCTAATACAATTGGGTTAAAGCTGTTAACATTTTCTCTTACAGACAATTAGATTCCAAGCGAACTTCGATACAGAAGATTTTATATCACTTTCAATTAATTATACTAAAAGTATTTTATTGATTTCGGCCGCTCGTTAATTTGTTTTTGCATGTAATTTAACGGAATTGTTATGTATAATTGTAATCCATTTGGGATACAATTCATAAAAATAAGTACATACATTTAGATTTCTTAGTTTGATCATATGCGGTGATATTAAAAAATATTTATAAACTTAAAATATATTTACGGGATTTCTTATGATGTATTTTTAAGTGAAGTCTATACTTAAAGTAAGTAACATTGTGATGTTTGATTTTATCAATATTTATAATATTAAAGAGAAAAAGTTCTTGTAGGAATTCGAATTCTGATTTGCTATGTTGAGCTCTTGGATATTAACTCCTATTTTTGCATTTATTTTCATTATAATAAATTTTATTTAGGAAAACATACATGACACCATCATCTCGTTTTATCGCGAACACGTTTGCTGCAAAGCTTTCGAATCGTCGGGTTCAATTTAAAAATCTAATAATAAACGCGAGTTATATCCGTAAAATAGTTTTATTGAAATGTGTAGTACTCGTGTAACTCTTAGAAAACATTAAACATAAGTGTGCTTAAATATATCTATAGTTCATAAAGGACTGTTTATAACTATTACCTATTTTTCAATAAATATATAAACGAAAAATGCATTAAAATAATATAGAAATAGTAAACTATGCGATCTACAATAACACTTATTTACTATTTATTTAATACAGTAATCAATAATCATACTTTAAAAATGTATGAAAAATAATATATTCGATTAATATATATATTCATGAGAAACATTTTGTGGATGAAATATCTAAGTATAGGTATATTTTATTCATACAGATCTTAGACTTTAGCCTAAAAACGTGTTGATTTTTTCCGAAGCCGAGATAAGTTACAGTTCAATTTTGAATACTTTATTAAGGTCTACGTGTTGTGTCTGCGGAACCCTATTTATATTTTGTAACGCATTTCTTGAAACAATAGGGCTTTGAAGTTACTTTATAGTATTATATATAAAATATAAGTTTATTTTCCGAATAGACTTAGACAAAAAAAAATTATACTTACAAAATGTTTTTAATAAAGTGTTATAAAAATAAATTGAGTTATATATAATAGTTTTATTCTATAACACACATCTTGTAACTTTGCTACATAATAGACATATATTACTCTGTTCGTGGTGTGAGATCCCACGGGATTAGTGAAACAAGAAACCGCCATTTCTAATTTCAATGTTTAATAGTTTCAGAGATTTCACTTGAATGAGTGATCGAGTGGAGTCCTTTTTATGTTATTTATAAAGTTTCTTTCTTTTCACAATATGTCCAATTACTAGACTGGAATGCATAAAAAATATATTAAATAAATAATAAAATCATTACTCACACCATCAATAAGATGCGATTGAGAATCATTGACTTTTACATTGACAATGTATTAGTTAAATTGAAGCGATATTGACGCCTGACTTTCAAAAATATATACTAATCTTATAACATTAAAAACTATGTTTAATTGATTGTTTGTTTCTTTAAACGAGCTTATGCGAATGTACTGGAAAGATTTGTAAAATTCTTTGTTATTATGACAGAGATATTCATGAGGAAGGCTATTCAGCATTATGCTAATAATCTTACTTA
This sequence comes from Mechanitis mazaeus, assembly GCA_959347395.1. NCBI lineage: Eukaryota > Metazoa > Arthropoda > Insecta > Lepidoptera > Nymphalidae > Mechanitis > Mechanitis mazaeus. Next base: position 16,078,403 of record OY365743.1, read on the forward strand.
TCTTAATTGTTAATAAATACGTTCACACGCGGGTGGAGCCACTAGTAACAAGAAGTTAAACAATGTATATACATATAAATAATTATAGAGATGTTCGTTTGTCCAGACCTCATAAATATTAAAACCTAAAACTAGTCTAATTTCAGCCACTAAGCGACTACTAGTATAATATAAACATATAACATGTAACTATTGTAACATTATATTTATTAAAATGTGCTCATAATAGATACTCTTCATTGGAGCTCATCTATCACACTATCTCGTTCAATAAAAGGTCTATTATACGCATGTAAGGTCAGCCTCTGACGTCAGTATTACATGGAAACTATGATGAACCCTTGGGTCACCGCCCATTCATCACCTCAATTTATCATCTTTTGAAGATCCTTTCATGAATAAAAATACTGATTTACAATAAAGTGGAACATTGTTATATAGTAATTAATATTTAGGATGTATATTTACTTATAATATTTAATCCACTTAGTATGTTCTTAGGAATACGATTATATAATATTAATATTGGATAGGATTAAATTCTATTAACTCTAATTATTATACTCAAATGAAATTTCAAGTAAATATTTTTATGTAAATAATTAAATTTACTATCAATTTATTTTAAATAAATACTTGTATGAAATATTTAGAAATATATTTATATTGGACTTAATTAACAATGTACTTTCATACTGAGTAATAATAGAGTGTTTATTAAATATTGTATTGTTGAGAAAACACAATTTAATGCTGAATTTGATTATATAAATAAATTTGTCAATACTGAGTATGCTAATACTATTTGTTATGTCACTTTCTCACTAACGATTTATGTCAAAGGTGTGAAAGTGACAAAACAGATAATATGTTGTACATGTACATATATTTTATTAGTAAGGGAGATAAGATTTTTATTCTAACACTAAGAATTTACCGCAGTCTCGTCTGTAATTTATTAATTAAGAAAATGAATAAGTATACCTAAGTATATAATAAATGTTTATTTTATATCCATCTTTGTTACAATCTGACATACGATCGACTATTTTTATAAATATAATAATATATATATATCAATATTTTGACTCCGTTATTATATTTAACATGGAGGATAATCTCTCATTAGATTGTTTCATCATATTCGAGGAACTATCTTCACTAATATATGTATGTAATGTTCAATTTATAAACTCGTCTAACCTGACGTAACTTATAATAAACCAGTTATTTTACCAACTGCATAAAGCTTTGTCAAAAAATGATCAAAATGTAATTTAAATTTAAAATATATTCCAACTCTACCACTTTATAAAACACCTCATCATCTATATATAAATTATTTTTCGATCCATAAATCTCTAATCCGTTGGAATCCTACCAACTCAGCTAACACGATAGTTCTTAGTTAACATGAGAACAAAAATGGCAAGTCGCCAGATCTGAAGGGCACTTTGAGCTATCGGAGAAGAGTTAACTGTCGAGTAATTGAAGATTACATAATTTCACAGTTCAAGAGGAAAATATTAGAAATAATAATATAATAAATTAAATGATTTAAAAAATATTTATATATTTTTTAATAATATATAATTATTTGAGCTCTGAGTGAGTGCAGAGGATTAAACCTGGGACATTTCTATCCAAAAGCATTGTTACTACTGAGCTATATGCCTATATCTAATAGGAGTGGAATGTTATCAATGCCTTATCAGATGGCGTGTCTGTTCATGCTAATTCAAAACTAAGATATTCAGAACTGATAACAATATATAAAACCAAATATTCTCCTCATTTCAATATTTTATCTTTTAAGATTATTACGATTATCATTTCTTTTTATCAAAAAGTTTTATCTATTTATAAGCAAAGAGTTATTTTTATTACATTACATTAGAATAAGAAATCTTTCGCAAAAGAAAACTTAAAAATTGATTTTTATTTTGTTAATTTTTTTTAAGAAATAGAGCAAATAAAACCAGTATTCATCATTAGTTTTGCTGCTGTATACTTCTTTTCTTTAATAAGTACTAAGTCATATGAAGATTGCATCTCAGTCACGACTTGTTATTCACGATGAATAATAATTTGAGATCGCAAAAGAAATATATTAAGATTACATAACTATTTATAAATATACATAAGCTTTTCAATACTAGTTGTAACTCGTGGCTTCACGCAGATTTTGTATATAAAAGTAGCTTATCACTTTCAGATTCTTCGACGTTGTCGTAACGTGAGGTATAAGACAACCTCTACGAAGATTCTAATGAATATATAATTTGGTAGCTATATAAAGAAAGATAATATCTTTTTACGTAATGAGTTTTATTTCAATTTAAATGTATTTGGAACTGAATATTTGTACTAGTTAATAGGCAGGTCAGCTGCTGTAGATATAACATCTGAGGTATACTTATTATTTTCGGAATTTCCCGACTAGTTTAGAACCGATTTGGGTCCTTACTTGTGAGGTCAAAATATGGCAGAATCACAGCTTCAACTATTAATATATATACACATATCTTTAATTATTAAAATTTATGTGCAAAATAATGCATGAATACTTTTGAACATGTATTATTTTCATTTATTATTAACCTTGATTAAACACCAATTTTATAGACAATTTTATAAGGATCTTAAGGAGTTGTATTTAGTAAGATTAAAAAAATACATAGATAAGAAACTTTGAAAATATAACTTCATATATGACCTTTATATTTACAACTTCGTTTCACATACAAATTCCACTTATGTATATTAAGACGATATTATTGTCTTACTAAAATGATAATTTAAGCCCGACGTCACCTCGGTTAGACTTATGAGTTTATTATAGAAAGTTACTAGCAATCAAATAGTTTTAGATCTCATATTTTGTTATTAAATATCTTGGATTTCAACTTTATTCCAACGGTCTAATAAATATTACCTAAATTAATTTGAAATTAATTTATGTATTCCAAATTTAAACTTAGACAACTTAAGTTACTATATATTAAGTTACTATATATTGTATATTTAAGTTTTGAAGTTTCTTTGTGTCTTGATAATTTTTGACTATTCTTACCGATAGGCAATGATTTTTCTTTAGCATTTAACATAACATTTTGGAGAATGGTGACGACTATAGTATATTACAAAACAAACCTCACGAGTATTATCATAAAGTCCGTTTTGCAAAATCATGTATATTATAGTATTTTTTTTTTCCTAGAGTCAAATCAGTATTTTTTATGTGGCTTGACCTCTACTTATTAGTGGAAGCAAGGGTCGCGAGCAATAGACAGTACCATGTCATTTAAACTCCGATAGTAATTTCGTGAGTACAGCTGGATAATTCTTAATAGTATTCGTTTCCTTAATCTTATCGTTCATGTCTAAGAAAATTTTATTTATAATCTATAAAGTTTTCCTAAAACATTGTTAATCAGAACACGATTGCAAATGTATATTTAGAACAATAATATAAATAACATTAAAACGAACAATAATAATAATATTTATAAGCAGTAAAAGCACGCACTACATCCAGCAGCGCTGACATCCGAAACACAATTCCATTAAGCGCTTAAACAAAGAGCCGCTGAACCCTGATCCAACTAAGATAACAATTTTAAGCAAACATAATCGCTGAGAGATTTGAACGAATTCTCTACGACTTATTTAACATCATGTCTACCGAAACTAAGTAACGTTATATAACGTTATATAACGTTATATAACGTTAATAAAGCTGTCAGTTTTATTTGTATATATCGTTTTTTAAGCTCATTTCTTATACAACTTTGCTGGTTTCGCGGAGGAGTTCGATATTTTTTTTTAGTTTACAATATAAAATAAATTGTTATAAATAAATAAAATAATGTATATTAATAAATTAATACATTAAGTGTATTACATATATTTCAAAATGAGAATAAAACATTTTATTCTCATAAAATGTCAGTTAAAGTGAACAGACAACTCACCCGATAGCAAATAGTACCGCAACATGGACATCAAAATAAATATAAATACACAACTAGCCCCTTGAGGAATGACAAGGATGGCAGATACTATTACATATAAAAACGAAGATATAACCGGCTCTCTCTCTCATCAAACGAAATCCTATTTTCACTATTTTCTTACCGATGGAGAAGGAATTTCTAAATGTCTTGTTTTGTGCGTGATGACGTCACATAAGGAGGGTTCTTATGTAACGTCAGCACGCACATTTTAAAAGAAGTTTCTAACCACAACGGTTCTATGAACCGTCTGCCACGCGTTGACATATCAGCCAGATAAAAATATATTTATATATAAATAATGAAACAACCTTTGTACCTATTAGTTCATTTAATTGACTTCATTGAAATTATTTTATTATTGTTGAAGGTCCTTCAAAAGCAATTGAATTAATCACTTGTAATCAGGTATTGTCTTCAAAACAAAAGGCTATGGTTATCAACTTCATATTGTTCAAAATAATATATCATATATTGATTTAATATATAAAATAAAATACGTAACATCCGACCAAAAAAAACTGAAGATAAGGTGTGAAACCATTGATAAAAGAACTCTATTGTTCTCAGTCTTAATTGGATCCAGGTCTGGCTCACTTTGAATCTCTTTGAGATGGACCATTGTCTATATTGCTATCTAACTTGCTATATACTTTTAGATAATGAGAAGGAAATAGTAAAAAGGATGGTAAAAATAGTAAAAATAAAAAAATGTTTTGTAATTAACTTATTATAAGTAAAATCATTAAAAACTAAAGTAGATCAATGATAGTCTTGAAAGAAAACATATAGTGAAAAATATGTGTAAAATTAAATATTTTGCAATTAAATTGAGGCGTCGTTACAGAAGTAAAATCACTAAAACAAAGTAGAGCAATGGTAGAAAATAGTAAAAAGGATAGTACAATAAAATATTTCGGAAGTACATTGAGGCGTCGTTACATAAGTAAAATAATTCTTACTTAAAGTAGAGCAATGGTCTTGTTTAAAACATTATACTTCTTCCCCTCGACTAACCAACAATGACAATGACAACGTTGCGAAGAGGACATTTATCCTAAGCTTTTGGGATTATAAAGAACTTTGAAGTTCGTTTCCGAAAGGTAATCTACGGCTTTTTAAAGCGAATTCTAAAAGTTAGTATAATCTATTTTATTTTTATTCATAGACATATTTCAGTTTTATCTCGATTGAAGATAAAAAAATTTAAGCGTTTTTATAAATCGCAAGAAAGACTAAATATTTCAATTTCATAAATGTCCGGAAAAATCTCCGTAAATTTTTTCTTTAATTGCTTTGAAATTTAATTTATAAAACAAAATTTATAATTTTTTGTATAAGGACTTCATCTCGATGATTTTAAATATAAACAAACAAATTCCTAACAAATTCTCTACTTTTAATTATTTTTGACTCATATATGTTATTGTTAATACGTATGACGTCTAGAATGTATTCTTCTATACCTTTATAACAGCAGTTATTTTGTTTTTGAGATAAAAGGTATGTCCTTTTCTATATCCTTGATGACTTGTGAGCAAATTCCACGATGTTTGAAAGGTGTTAACTCACGAAAGCGTTAAAAAACATTCAAATTTATAGTAGCGGTTAGTATAAGTATAAACATATGTTGAATTATATATAAAGCATTTAATAATAAATACATAATACGGAACAAAACACACAAATGATACTAATTTTCCGGAAAGTAGTAAATATTTTATATTATCAAGCAGTGGAAGAGAAGATCTTGGGTCCGGAAGACGGATTTACAGTTCCTTCCTTACAAAAATATTTATAACTTACGCACGAGTTGAGTTTTATATCGGACTTGGCGGATATCCGGAAACGGACTGCGAAACCTTACGTGACATCTATCGTATTTATTATACAATTCTATATATTTTAAAACGTATTAAAATATATTCTACCAACCTTCATTACCAAATCCCTTTTTATTTTACTATTTACATTTAACCAGGTTTTACGACTTTCTGTTTCCATAACTTCAGATTAGTGTAAAAATCTAAATTTTTAATACCTTTTCTAACCCATAACAGAAAGTAAAAAAAATATATCATTATAATACAATGACAATAAAAATCACCGAATTATAGATTGCGTCCAGAGAAAAAGCGAATTATCATACAACATTAGTTCAGTAATTATGTAAGAGTAAGTATTTTTACTGTTTTGCACAAAGAAACCATTGTTAGAATTATTAGCGTTGTTAATATTTCACTAGTCACGATTACCTGTTATATTCCGAGAAGTGAAAGAAGTTCGTGTAATGGCGACTTCTGATTTTCTTTTGTGCTTTCGTGATAAAAAACAAATGATTGTTAACATTAGAATTTATTGAATTTATCAAACCGACAGAAATGCCGCATTGCTCAAAAATAATTATAGAATAATAAATTACTTAAGGGTAAGTAAATTAAATTATTTATTTAACTAGTTATATATTTTTAAAGACACTAAGACACACAAAAAGTCATAAGTGTCAACTCATTCTTTTTACAATTAATAAAAGACACACATTTGACTTGATCTGTCCGGTCGTTGATTGTCTCTTATATTGTAATGACGTCATCGGTCTTGTCACTTATAAAGATTCAATACTTGCACTTGTTTTAAGAACTATCTCACTTTTATAAGTTATCTCAATTACAACGAATTGGCCACTTGTGAGTTTTCTATCCTTCCGGCGTGTCTCATTCCCTCTTATTGTGAGAAGCGTGGGAGTGAAAGAGATATAAATATTCTTATATTTAGTGAAGCGGTGTTTGCTTTGTAATTCGATAGCCGTGTGTGGCCTAACCCATGGATCTTATAACATCGCTAACGTATAAATATTATAAAAAATAAAAATATTTCTAATATATCGATAAGTGTATCAAGTCAGTTAACTTTAATTTATTCAATATAAAAGTTTTATATTTCAATTCGTTTTTCTAAATAAAAAAAATATATAAAAAAACTCTTATAATAAAATAATAATTTTAAGATTTATTGAGTTATTCATAATAAAATTAATTGTTGCAGAGAGATAGGATGTTTAAAAGAGAATAGAAAGATTTAAAAGAAAGAATTATATATGTTTCTCATTGGTAAATTAGATCATAAATCTCATAATAATATATAATTAATTGATAGTATAATATAGTAAGTGTTCTCTGTATTTAAAGATAAATTACATAAGTGTATCAATCATGACGGGTGTCAATTAATACATTTAGAGTCAACTTTTCATTAAACTTTTGAAACTTGGGTTGAAACATGTGCAACCCATGAAATGTAATATTGTTTATATGTTATATTATATTTGAGTGGAGAAACATATGTTTTTTTAATCAGTATTGTTTTAGTACTGTTATAAATAATAAATATATTTTTCAAAGAATGCAATCTAGCCCCAAACAAAGCTATGATAAACATATTTTTATATATTTTATTTGAATACGCTATAGCTAATATGTTTTTCTAAAATTATTTTTAAATAAAAAAAAAACATACTTTGCTAGTTTGATTCTCACTATCAAACCTACTACTGTCGGTACAACATACGTAGTTACGATCACTGCACCAGTCAGGTCATATCGACGCCAGACATTGTGGTATCTCGAAAAATACAACTATACTGCATAGTATAACAACTATATATTTTGAAATATTTACAAAAAAATCAACAGAAAAATAAATACGTAGTAAATTTAAACCCGGATCATTTAATATTAATATGAATAATTGATAAAAATATTTCATATTCGTATAATAATCGTAAAAACATCGTTAATATGAACAATATATTTTTTTTTATATAATCACACTTATCATGTCCTATATCTTGAAATCACTTTAAGCAAAATTAAGTATATATTTTAATTTTTTTTTTTTTTCTAATTTCTTTTTTTATATGTAATTTTTTTTTTCACATCTACCAACAACCTCTGTTGTAAGTCGTAAGGTTTGCTGGTAGAGCATGTTTCTGTAGTATTAAGACCACCTTTTGTACATTTAGTATTTGTGCAATATACAATTAAATAAATAAATAAGAAAACGAATCCTCTTGATAACTCATTCAATGTTAATTCAATGTTATTCAATGTTATTCAATGTTAAATCTATAATGAACGAGTGTGACAATAAAGTAAAACAATGTTCTTTTAAATTTCTTAAAACAAACTTCGTTTAAAACAATGTCAGAGTTTCTTTGTAAACAATGTTTTCATGGTGTGAATAAGACTTTAGAAAATATAATAAAGTAATATTGAAAGATCAATTTTATTAATATTGTTTGTTTATAATTTAATTTGTGTTATTTAAAGTAAGTTACTTAACAGACAAGTAGATAGTAATACATATTTTTATAAAATTACAGATGTTATCATCATTGAAATTCTTTAAGGTATATATAATTCTCAAATGTATGTATTTATATATAAAAAAAAAGAAGAAAAAATGTTTTTGTTTGATATATATATATATTTTGTTCATTCTTAGACTCAACGAACAAACTAACTCACTCCTCAATCTACTGACTCAGACAGTTACCTATAATACGTATAAGTGGTATTATCTTGATGCGGAAATACTTATTAATATTATATAAAAATATTTATAGAACAAAGTTATGTAAAATATTTATATAACATGAAACATTTTTGCGGTTCCATTTAATTTAGCTCCGAATAAAACCAAAAAATATACAAGAGACCCGCCCGATTTATTTTTTTCTGAACCGGCGTCAAAGGCACCTCATTATTATTCCACAATAATGAGTCGTTCGATTCCTGCTCGATTATCTAAGATTCAGAGAACTTTGGATTATGAACGGTCTCTTTGTTGGATGTTGATTCTGGATCAGATTGTGAACACCTGGCGTGGGACGTTTTTGTTGTGATAGTGACGCGCTGGATGGATATATCGATGGTTTTATTTATTTATTTATATATTGTGTTCACATTTTGCATATTTTCGGTACTCGACAATTAGTTATTTTGTACAATATTTAAAATGAACCTTCAATGGACAAAGTATATTTTAGCGTTACAATAAAAAAGGACAATTTTGCAACGTAAGCTGAAAGTAAGTAAATAGTTTTATATAAGTCGAATTAATGGATGGCAGTAGTATGATATTAGTATTGGATGGAAGTCCATTAGTAAAATTAAATAAAAGTGAAGTGAAGTAAAAAGGTTCTACAAAAAATATAAAAAACATTCTTCTTTAGTCAAAGTTACCACCGGCTTGCAAAGATACCTCAACTCTGAGACAAACATGTGGAAACTCAGCGAACTTGTCCTTTTTTTATATGGCATAATCTTACTTTATGTATTCTATATATTCCTAAATTTGATGTTAACTAACTAGTTAATTATATTGTTAGTAAAACTCATTGTCGATGTATTCGATATCTTCTAAAGGACAACACTAAATCCAGTCGATTAGGACCGTCCGGTCGTAAAATTGTACAAAAGAATTCCTTTACCGAGGCTTGATTCTTTAAAACTGCACATTTTAAATAATATTATGAATGGTGTTGCTTGAAATGGTTCAATGTTATAGAAATAGTTATTTCTTTTGTTATATTTAGGGTATTAATGCGTCATTTCTGACATATTTCTGTGTGTCTGTGTGTTGGTATATTATATACAATATGATATGATATATAATAATGTTTAAAAACGAATGTCTTACCATAAGTGATTAAAAATACTTAACATTATTAGTAATTAAAACTCATTAAAAACCATTTTACCACGAACATCATAAAAATATCTGAAAACTCACAAATCATTATATTGTTTAACTTTTTTAATTTTAACAAAGTTTCGACGGTCATTTATATTCTGTAGTCGTTCAGTTCTATCCGGTTACAATAAATCTTAGCCGGGAGGTAGTGCGTTATATTTTTTATATTTCATCTTATTTAAATATATCAGACTTCAATTCGTATTCATTTATTTTTATTCATAAATAACGATACGTTTTTTTACATTTTATATTCGAGTAGTACTTATAATTTAAAAATTCAACAAATTATATATATATTTTAATTTGCAGAGTTATTAAAAGATTAGGATACACTTATCTTTACAAAGGTACAAATTAGTGTTGGACAGGTTTTTTAATATACAATATATATTAGGAAGATAAAACATAAATATACTTAATTGATTAGTATTATTGTTATTTCATTATTTAAATACTACAACCACATAGAATATATAGTATAAGTATATAACACAAATGTTGCGAAATTATTAAATAATTAAATGTATGACTTTTGACAATAGCAATTGGCTCATAAGGTTTCAAAATTCGTAATAACACTGGATATTTAGCTTCATACAATAGGGTTTTTGGTATATTAAATCGAAGTGTGAAATTATATTATTTTTAGTAAGAATTTGAACCGGTCATATAGTAATTCTTACACAATAATACCCTTTTAAAGTATTGTATGAATTTTGAAGAGAAGGTTGAAGGCGTTAAGCGTCACCTTTCTGTTTCTATAGGCCCTTATGTTCTGAAGTAGGGTCACGGTGCATGTATATGAGAGAGAGACGCCGTTAAAACTTAATATTTTACTAATATTTTACATATATACCTTTATAATATTATTAAATAAATATATTTTATAATTATTTATTTATAATTCTGTTATTTTTCAATATATTCCATTAAGAGTTTGGTCTTTAGCTTAATATAAGCATGGCGACCCTAAAATTAATAATAACACGTTATAATATATATCAAATAACGCAGGCATGGCGTGTTTGTGAGTAATTGTTTAGGTGCAAAGATTGTTATCAACAGCTTTAAACGAATTTCATGTATTAAAAGGAAACTATAAACAATGGTTAAGAGGTTTTCTTTTATCTTAAAAGGAAATGAGTTGAATTATGTAGAATTAATTTATGGGGAATTCAAATGTATTCAACGTACTTTGTACGTTCAATTGTTTAACATTGTGAGACCAAAATTATTTTATACCACCGTTTGCTATTGGTTTAATGTATTTTTGTACACAATTTCTATTAATGTTTATTAATGTTTATACTATATTTTTATACATACTTATAACTACACGAACCTATGAAACATAAACAACACCACAGAATAGCCTTAAATTACTAAAATTGTAGTTATTTGGTTATTATAGTGGAGAGAAGGAATCAGAACGATATTCTAGAAGTAACTTTTAATGCTAAAAACATTATAAAATTAATATAAAAGGCGCTTCGATTCAAGCTAAGAGATCGGATTTTAAAATTAATTAAAAATATAAACTTAATAAGTTTTGAGTTTCCATCACACAGATGGCGCCACGACTTAAGTCTAGATGTCCAATAAATCCCAGCTGTGGCGATTTCATTTCAGTATTAGAATATAAATAGCTTTGTTTGAGATGTTTGTGACATCTTATAATGGTATAAAGTTACTTTGATGTTATATTTTTATTAAAATTGCTTAATATACTTAAGTCCTTGTCATTATAATAAATATAATATCCACAAACTGCTATAGTGTACTTTCACTTATTATTATTGTACACGATTAATATTGTATTTATGTGATACATCACTAAAGATTTATTATTTAATTACAAATGAGTAAACGATCAACAATGTATGGATTTATAATTGCTTTTCATACATACATTTTTGAAAATGGTTTTGGAATAGAACCTACTTTATGTAGATTAAACTCGCGTATAATTTGCTTACATTTTTCTTTTAACCCAACGTTTCGAATGCTTTGCAGCAATCGTGTTTTGACGAGATGTAACTGTCTGAGTTTTTATTTCAAATGTGTACTCGTTAAAATATAAGAAAACACTACATAAAATGAACTATTTGGTGAAGAATTATTTTCAACAAATTTTCAACTAACTAAATACGATTTCTTATATTATAATAGATATAATATAATAGCTATATAATAGAATAGCTTATATAATAGAATAGCTTATTGAAATAAACTTTTTTCTTGTTTGTGAATATTGTCTTCAGTTCAATGGACGCTATACAGAACAAACTAATGTCATTTACCGGATATAAAGTGACGCACGCGACATCAGACTTCCTATCTTTAATATCATTAACCAGTTCACCGCAACTTGTTCTACTCGCAGCAATTGAATTAACTTGAATCGGATTCATATAAATATTACTTACATTATTGTCTTAATGTCTTTTTAATAAAATTAGTTTATATATAACTATCTGGCTGTCCTCACGTAAATACTATCAGATTTTAACCAACTAGTTAGACAAAATAATAATAATAAGTAGGAATGATCATTTACTATCTTTTTACTAAAACCGATATAGTTTTTATTCTCAGATATATCTCACAAAACTAAAACAAAATCGCACTCAAATCTTCGGCGAGTCTCATAAATCCTGCGGATATGTAATGTATGTCATTCGAATGAGAACAGAGACAATACATTCTCGATTTGGTTAAGAAATGATAGTTATATGTTGTTGTTTATTTCATAATTCATATTCTTTTAAATTCCATTTTTCAAACTTGTAAAAGGTTATAAAAGTTTCTTTTTAAATTAATATAAATAATTTATTTTGGTACTTATGTATATTATAAGAATCGGAAGTTTGCTCCTGGAAGGTTACTGCATATTAGCCTTCAGAAGTTTTAGCGGCATATTTTAAGGTAATAAAATAAAAGAATTCAAAAAATGAGGACAAGGAAATATGGAATAAAATTGTTGTAATAATTTTGAGCTTTAAAAAAATATTTTACAAAATTTCAAATATAAATCCAACTCGAAGTAAAAAAGTGTGAATCTGGAGAGAGCACAATTTGTTCGGAATTTACAATATGGCGGATTAAATCCTGAGATAGGCTTATTAGAAATTCCTCAGTAAAATTTGATCTTTATTCACCTCGAGCGAGTTCCATCCAACCGTATTACAAGATATATTGAACAAAATTATATAGACTTTCTTTCCGATTTTACATTATTAGCAGGTAGTTGAAAGTAATAATGGACTCTTGTAAAAGTAAGAAGCGTCTCATAGCGGCGTTTTAAAGTCTGATTGATAGCCTCAAATTGTGGGTAACCACTTTTAGCCTCCGATGGCTAAATTGCTGTTAAATAAATGTATTTTTACACCTTTAATATACGGCTTCCGATGCCTTTCTTTTTGAAAAAAAAAAATACGAGAACGGAATTTATATGCTAAAGGTTTAAGATTTATTTATTAATGTTATTTCAGCCACAATCGAATCTCTCCATGCACCAACAGGCGGCACTATAGAGCTACCCTGTGACGTCACTCCAGCCCTTCCAGACGACCGCATGGGACTTGTTATTTGGTACAAGCAAGGACATGATGCACCAATATACTCGTGAGTTTTATCAATTCTTTAGATTAATTAGACAAGTAATTATATATTTGATTAAATATTAAACGAATTTGTAGTTTTTTTATTTAAGTTAGTACATTTTGCCGTTTCGATGTTGTTTATTTTACATTTTAATTTTAATAAAAGACCAGAGATGGTCATACTAGAAGTGATTGTGTTTTTAATATAAAAAGATTTAATAAAGTATATTTCGTTGGGCTTGTGTAAGTTATTATATATAAAATAAAACATGCGTGCAGAAACCTTTAAATTTATATCATATATAAACCCATGATTATAATGATAATAGGATTCACTTTTATAATTTAATGTATATTTAAATATATTTAAATTAAATAAGACAATTATTTTTATAAATAATTTTACCATCATATGAGCTATAGGAACACGTATATTAATTATATTATAATAAAACGATATATTTGTCATATTAAAAATATGTGATTTTGAGCTTTAGTTTTGCGAAGGATAATTAAAAGTATTTTGTTCGTTTAAATATTGTTACTGGAGTTTTAAATTAATGAAAACAAAACGTTATTTAATCGTATTTCATCGTATTGAAGTTATACAATATTCTGTTTCAAATATCATATGAATTGATACGTTCAGAATTATTTAACGTATTAACAACCTCTGAATAATTAATTGTCGGTGATTTGTCAATAATTATCGTAATGATAGTGATGTTCTGATAATTTGGCTCGTTAATTTCAGATATTCGGTTTTTGAATATGTTAATTGTATATTGGTTTACACTTTAATACACATACAAATGAAAAATAATTACAATTTGTTAATGATACGAAAGGCGGCTTTAGAAGTCAACGTATTTATACCAGATATCTTTTATTGGAGGATATTTTTCTTTGTAAAATATGGTAATTGAATATTTAATGTTTCTATCATTAATATAATAAGATAATATATATATAAATCAAGCATTTCTTCGTGAACGTCCCTTGGATAAAAAATTAATGAAATGTATGAAATAGAAGCTATATTTATGTAGTTAAGATATTGTTATCTATTGTGTAATTAGTATAGGGGCTGATTTGATAGGGGCTGCGTTACATATATCCTAGCGGTCTATTTAAAGCTTTATTTCGTGTAGCGAGAGAGAGAGTGCCGGGTGCCAAAAGTTGCTTTGTTTTATCCTCTCCGAATTTCCTTCTCTCTTTTATACCGGATAATTCAAAAAAGTAACCCTTTTGTAAGACTCCCTGTCGAAACTACACCTAGAAGCTTAAGGCGCAACGTGCAAGTTATAAGTTTTGTCTGTATATAGGTATTGCTTCCCCTTAACAGACAATCTAATCGATTTCGATGAATATAATAAAATTATTATCCATACAAATAACTATGACAAAGCACAAAGCTGCTAGTTATTGAGAGTTTATTATTTAATGCTACTTTTTTTATATTCACGCTCTAATGCTTTGTGTAAGGATATTCAATAATATACAGAATATTCAACACTCACATACACGTATACATATAATAATAATTTATTATGTTATGTGGATTTACATCATACTATTAAACTTAATACACTATATATCCTAATTATGATAAAAAAATATATAATATTATCTGTAGAGTTTCGAGTCTTGGAAACTTTCGCGCAATATTGATAAGAAAAATATTGTTAGACTAAACTTGTGCAAACAAGTCGTCAGCTTTCTTAAGTTTCTTAACATGTGTGTGTGCGTGTTAATGTTGTTACTTGCAACATTATTATATATTAAGAATAAGCTAATAAAAGCTACTTGAAAATTTTGTTTTTAAATTTTTTTACTTAAAGAAATACTATATTAAGATTCTAATTATATTTTCTCGCAAACAAGAATTCAAGTTCAGTTTTCAAAATAAGTGATACTTTCATCAGAATTCTGATTTAAAGTCTTTTCAAATATGAATTCATCTTGATTGTGAAAAGTTAAATTCACATCAATTTAAAGATTAGTTGATTGAATCATCAATTTGTAGAATCAGCTTACTTATTTTAGTATTCACAGACATACGGCTGTGTCCTGTTGTATTGTGTCTTATTACACAATAACTAGATCAGAACATCGCTACCCTGCGTCTAGTTAATGATATCATTTTAATATTATAACAGACCAATATAGTTTTATAGCATATAATTAAGTATAGTATTACCGGATACAGAACAGTTAATAGCCACTAATTGGCCAGTGTTATACCCAGTTGAGATTAATTTCGGCTGCGATTTTGTGATATTCGGCTTAGACTAATTATGATATGAATTAGACAAACGATGATACGTGTGTACTGTATATGGCAATAATGATATAATTTATTATCTAAATTTAAACAAATTTAAAAAAGTAGTTCAGGAACGTTTGTGTTCTGGTTGATATTATAGTATTACCGAATATTTATATGATGATGCACCCTGGGTAGGAAACGATCGCTGCCAGGACAATTCAAATATTAATATAAATGTTATTAAGCTTTAAGTATGGCTATATAAGACAAGTCCACTGAGTTTCTTTCTTCAGCTCTTCTCACGTCTGTGGCAATATCTTTCCGAGCTGGTCGAAGCTTTGACAATGAAAAAATATTTTCTAAAAAACATACTTGCAATAAAGATTTTGATTACGACTTGTGTACGTGTAATAGTGATTATTGAAAGCAATCTGTTCAATTGAAATACTTCTTGTCAACCAAAGAGCTATTCCGGCATTCGGGTTAAAATAAATAGTTATAAAATATATACAGTTTAGGTCATTCTCTAAAACAATACATTCATAAGACGGAACATCAATATTACTTTGAGTATATATTCTATAATATTAACACATATACCTAACATTGTTTGTTTGTTTGTGTGTCCTAGTTCCTGTGAAGCCTTTAACACACAGAGAATGTTTGTCTTTATGCTTTGTTGCTTTTGTATTTCGATTTGAGCTCCATCGGTCTACTCTGATATATCCTAATATATCTACATATCTCAATATAATAAATACAATATTCTGATTGTGGCAGTATTGGTACATAAAAAAGACACAATCATTTGCATTATAAACCATGATGAAATAGAAAACATACGATTTTTTAAGTGAAAAGGAAATACACAAAATATAAATTTTAATATCTATAATAATATTTAAATACCAACCCAATTTCACACTATAATTCCTTCAATAGCTTGGGCTAATCTAATACTAAAATCTGTATATATATTCAATAGCGTATAAATAAATAATTCGTTGAACATAATTCTAACATCGCACCCCTGTTACTACAACCACAAAACACACTGAACTATACAAATAGTAAAGCTTATTATTGAGCCAATTAATAATATATAATAAATAAAATTATTTGGTTACAAAACATTTTCGTTACGTACATTTTGAATTAAACATTTTGAGCTAAAATACCTTTTGGTTTAAAAAATGTTACTATGATGTTTCTCGTCTTCGTTCATTTCCCTCCACTCTCCTCTTGTCTCCTTCAACTCTCTAAAGAACCTTCAAGTACAAGAAGTCACTACCTTATATCAGTGTTATTATCCAATGATTTACTTTATATAGTATTAATAAAATTGAATCATTTTGGAAGTTGATAAACAAGTATCCAAATAATGTACTGATCCACACATACATATACTTCTAACTATTATTATTGTATTATCGCCTGTCTTGTCTTGATATCACGTGGTGTGATTGAATACCAATTAATTGCTTATCGCTCATGACCCACTAATTAGTTAATTGTTACTAATTTGACAAAATTATAATAAGATTAATTAGATCAGCGACTTTCTGAGCATATTAGAACTAATTAATCACAGGCCAAGTTTGAGAATTGTGTCTTTATTGATTCATTGATTATAATTTTTTTGCTTTTAAATATTTTTTAATCTTAACAAAGAAAATATATGCCTTATTAGGTTATGTATCCATACTGTAACTTTACTGGTTTAAACAAAAAAAATTGTAGTATAGCCAATACCCACCTTTAGTAAGGTTATTATATATTGATAAACCTTTCAAATAAATAAGTTATTTAAATTCAATAGATATATTTAC
The DNA here is from genome assembly GCA_959347395.1 of Mechanitis mazaeus. Lineage (NCBI taxonomy): Eukaryota > Metazoa > Arthropoda > Insecta > Lepidoptera > Nymphalidae > Mechanitis > Mechanitis mazaeus. Next base: position 16,095,873 of record OY365743.1, read on the forward strand.
TGTGTACATATACAATTTATATTGTGTAGACTCAGTTATATCACTAGTCCCGGTAGATATCAGGCGAGGGTTGTTTGAATTTACGTATGTTTGTTTTGTTCAATTTGTATTGTATTGTATTGTATATGCAAAAAGTTTTAAATAAAACCAGTCAATATAAATATCCTGAATATATCAGAAACATATAACAACTTTTTTATATATTATCTTTCGTGATCCATAATTACTATTATATATAATAATCTTCTGTACACACGTAAATACTATCAAAATTTGCCCGAAGAGCTTCGAACCAATTTGGGGCCCTTACTCATGAGCTTTTCTTTCTAACAAATCTTTGTATAGGAATCCGATGTCATCAAAAGCTCAGTATCTCATAAAAAAACCTTCAGCGTAAATAAAATAGAAAACACGTAACATTTAGCGGAATATGAAAGTTTAATATAAATCCATTAGAGATTATTGTTTAATAAAACTCTTCGTTGTCAAAACAAACGTATATTGAAAGTATTCATAAGGTTTAATATTTTTACTTTTATTATTTTTAAAGTCATCTCTATGATCGATTTTGTTCACATAATTAATGAATTAAAAAAAATAATTGATGACTGACGTTAGAGACAAGTTTAAATGTTAATTATTTTCTTAAATATAACACTTCTTTGTCTCAGTAAATACTTACAATTACTTTTTTAGGTCTAATCTATAACAATAAATGAATCTATTAAAAATATAATACACTTGTACTGAAGTTTTATATAAACGTAAATGTAACTCACCAATATCGGACTTGTTGTTTTAGAGCACTTGTACCAACAGCTCTGCTACCTGAGCTATCCTATCATTACGTGGCTCATAGAACTTACAACAGACAGACAGACAGAAAACATCATTGCGGTTAATATCAATAGCTCAGTTATCAGAGCGACGGCAAGCAATTTTCAAAGGTCACCAGTTCGAGTCCCGTATTCATAAATTTTACATTCTATTTTTATTAAAAACGTAATATGAATAATAACATCTTAATAGACAACATATAATTGTATTTTCTTGCTTTCATTAAATCTTAGAGCCTTTATAGAACACATAATTAAACTGACGGTACTATAATTAATAAATATGTAATCATAATACTGGTGCTGATATCATATCCTCAGACATCAGCTACTCTACTACATGTGTCTTAAATACGAAGGATTTATTTTAAATAATATAATCAAAAGTATGAAAAACATTTATTACAATTAACAAGATTACAATTTGTTTTGTAATAATCTAAACTTAAATTATACAAAAAACCTTAAATTTTCAAAGATTTATATTACGAGAATAATTAATTTCGAAAGTTTTTCTTCGTATTAGCATATCGGCTTTCTGTTAAATTTCTTGGTTATTTATTAATAGACAGCGGTTTTGGTAAGATTTTTATAATTGTATATCATTTACATATTTTTTCTTTTGAACAAGTGCATTAATATAATAAACTTCTAGGATTATTCTATAAATATAATATTATAATAACCTTAAAAAAATAAAAAACTAGACTTAACTTTTTTACACTTACAATTACTTAAGTGCGTAAAAAAAAATATATTAAATTTATATCAATATCGATATCGTATATGAAAGTTATAATATTAAAAAGCTTCTAACTCTCCACTAACTAAATCTTGACAGTAACACCATCAACTGATGGGATCAAAACACCAACACGAGGCACATGAAGCGTTTTATTAAAATAATATCTACTTCAATACGATACTTATAATATCACAATTCTTTCTCGCTACAGATCTTCAAATCACGTATACCTTTTAAGGTTTGATTAAGATATTAAAACTGAACTGACAGACGGTATGCGGTGTAAGGGCTGTGTTACACTAGCGGTTTGTTTTTGAGTCAATTGGAGTTTATACATGTATAAACTAATAATATAATAATTTATTTTAGAATCTTTCTTGTATTAGAATGTCTGAGGATACCTTTACATTTTGCACTTTATTAAGTAGTTTTATTTTTACTTTTCATTATTTTTTTTTTGTATATTATTTATTTTTAGTAAGATTAAAACAAATTACAAAAAAGAGATACACAGTGAGTCTAACCTTATACGGTAATTTAAGTTATATATACATTTCACTACACCGTTTCCTTATACTGTAAATATAAATTAAAGAATACCATTAAAAGATACATATTAAAATAAACAGGATAATATATTGTTCAATGTGCTCTCCGCCTTACATTACAATATGTTCGTCGGCCTGTTTGTGCGATGACAGACGAGTTAGTTAACACGTCACAAATACTTTATTTATTAAATATCCCACGCGTTTTATCGACAAATTGTAAATATATGTAAATTTACAAACAAAAATACAAAGTGTCATAGCGACTACAAAATGTTATACCTGTAAACTGTATGTTACGGATTTGATTTCGAATTTTATCAGATTTATAAACATTTACAGTAGAGAAAATCTTGATATATATCATCATAGTAACTAAAATTTGTGACTTCTTTCATTACTCACATAAATATATATATACATAGTATATCAGCTTCTGCCCGCAATTTCGTATGCCCCCCCCCCACCTTCAATATATCTTTGATATCGTTGTATAGTCTACTTTGTATAGTAGGATATATACATATATTGCTCCTTCGCATCTCACCTCCGCGCTCGACCTACTATTCTCCCTACGCAAGAATCTTAAGTCATTATTTTCAAATTTCATTAAAATATGTCCATCAAGTAATAAAATAAACTTTATGCAAAAATAAGATAAAGTAAAATAAATTGTAGGAAAAACTGACATAAATAAAGATTTAAAAGAAGCGACTGTTCTGTAAAATAATATAAGATTATTTATCATTGTTAGTTAAGAACTGTATTCTTTAAGTGTATTGTTGTCTGCAGGCTGGATACAAGAGAGGGTGTGACGTCACACTGGTCGGATCCTACTACTCTGGGGTCGAGAGCTTCCTTCAGGAGTAGCACAACACCCGCCGTGCTTCTTGTTACAAAACTAAGGTATGAACCTAATAAACAGTACAAACTCAATGATTTGTACTTCTGTACTTAATGCTTTGTAAAAAAACTATTTTATTCTACAGAACAATTATACCAGGCATTGTTTAACAAAATTCAAAACAAGAAAATATGCTTACATCCGCCGTTAACTGTTCAATATGAATTTAATAATAAATGTGTGAACTGAATGTAATTGAAATAAGCACATCTCGTTTGCTCATATGTAATATAAGCGGGACAGATATATATTATTTATTGTACACCAAAAAAAAAAATCATACAAGAAAAAAAACATAGAAAATAAAAACACATAGGTACAAGTGGCGGCCTTATTGCCTAAGGGCCAATTCTTCCAGGCAACCTTACCGAACGGATAATATTTATTAAAAAAACATAGAGGCAGGTGGTACAAAGTTAATATATAAGCAATAGACATACATACAAATATTAACACACTAATACATATAGATATACATACCCAATACAATAAATATAATCTAACAAACTAAACAATATTTTAAAATTATTAATTAAAACGTACATAAAAAAATACATAAAAAAAGAAGATAAAATATATAATAATCAGACGAGATAAGACATATGTTAAACGTTAGTAAATTTAAACCCAATTATTTAAATGCAAATGTTCTTGAATAATGAGAGCTCTAGAATATATACTGGAGTAGAAAACAAACGTACTTCGTGTTCATTTATGACTTAAATACATACTATGTTAATATGTTTAAACTATACGCTTTAAGTAATGTTTTATAATATTTACTTTGTAACATTATACAGTAAATATTTCATTTATAAAATTATACATTTATATATAATTATCAGATTACAATTATATATAATTATCAGACTGTACCCAAGTTAATACTATCGGAATTTGCCCGACTAATTTTGAACTCTTTTGGGGTCCTTATTCATGAGCTTTGAGCTTTTAGAATAGAGTTTGACCTGAATAAGAACCCCGAATGGGTTGGATACTAGTCCGGCAAATTCCGATTATATATACGTGAATACAAGCAGATAAGTATACATAATAAAGAATATATAATTTACTTTAAATATTATTCAGTATATAATATAATTTTAAATGTAAATCAAACTTTCTCTAGCGGCTCTGTCTAAAAAACCTTTTATACCTGAGCGAAAGAACTCATGTTTCATGAAATAATAATATTTTATATGTTTTGTGTATTTTGTAAGTCAATAACACATTAACTTCGCAACATCGTGTTTGAAGATTTTTAGTTGGCTTTGAAATATAATCTGAGCTCAGAACGAGATCGCCTCTTGTGTAAACGGAACTCTAAACTAAATTCATATAAATACCATCATAGCGCTGTGTGTACACTGGGATATATTAACATTTATTTGTATTATGTACTATAGAAATATTTTGATGGCAAAGTCTTGAAATGGACTGATATCGTATAAGATTCTAAGAATCGTATTAATTCATTAAATAATTAATAGAAAAACCTCCAAAAGTGGTAGCGGCTTGCACCCGTGGTTTCACTTTATAATTTTTTTTAACCAACTTTGTAGTGAGGAATTATTTTTAAACGTCGATAAAAGTATCGATAATTTTTTTTACTATGATATGACAATTGAAAAAAATATGTGAAATATAACAAAGAATAATTGATTAAATGTTTATGTTTTTTTTAATATGCTAAAACTTAATTCGTACGAAATTTTTGTTATAGTTATGAAGAAGTTATAAAAAATAGTTCTAGAGTCTAGACGTTACGACAGACAACTGAGTAATTGTAATAGAGTACATTTCTAAGTATGATACCAAGAAATAAAAACATTAAACACATTATAAATTAATTTGGAGATCTTTTCAAACATATTTTTTCAATGAAATTCAGTTTTATATTTGTTTTGCGAGTTGGTCTAATTGGAAAAAAAAAAGTATTGTGAAAAAAAATTACAACATGAAAACATTTGATAGGAACGTATATCAAACGAAAAGTGCTTGGTTTTTCTTTATTTTGGCTCACTTGTTATTATTTTAAAATGTGTGCTGGGTTTTCTGTCGAACCTACAAATTTACGTTGATATTAAGTTTTTTTCTCGTTTATTTTTTTTCTTCGTAGCTATATAACAAAAAATTTACCACTATATCTTAAATAACTTCAAGACATTTGTATGCTATAAATATTGTAATATTTTAAAGTAGTTCCTACAATAAATATATTCTTTTTTATAAAGAAATATTATTTTTATTATTTTTACGCCAATTAAATAAAGTTGTTAAACTGCTTACATTTTCAAAATAACCTGTTTTAATTTTCTGTGTATTTCTTCGGAAAAGATCGAAAAATGAATACTTTAAAAACAAGCTATTTTATTATACATAATAGATTACGATAGATTAAAATTTTAATCGAATTGAAAAATATAGTTTCTTAAGCTTTAAATAAATAGCGTTATCAGTCTGCACGTAGCTTTACATTTGTAATAAGCTGCATTCAACATTCTTTGTTTCTGTAGTTATTTCTATGGGAAGTAGAACAGCACATGATATTTATAATAACGATAACATTACATATTTTATGAACTTAAAGATGTTGTTATTAATGTTTAGGTAGACAATATGAATAAGCCTCATGATAAGTAGACAACCTACTACTATTAACCTACTAAAGTCATATCATAATCTGAAAGTATTTTTTTTCAATACCATCTGCTGGTTTCGAAGATAAGCGAGTTTAAATTATAAAGTTTTCTACATTATATCATGAGTATAAACAAAACTTTATGATATTATATGCTTAAGATTTATTAAAACATACTAATATTATATTATTAAATCTTCATTATTTACTCAATGAACAAATATTTGACGATAGTAATTTTAAATAGGCATTGTATTTAATTTTTTTTTATATTTATTTAAAATATATTGAAATTTTATTTTCAAGAGTTTTATATTAAAATTCATTTCATATTTTCTTTTCGATAAAGTTAAATTTAAAACAATTAGGCTTTAATTCTTTTAGAATCTCTGCGTACTTTTAATGATAAAAATTACATATTATTTGTCACTTCTGACTGAAATATAATGTTTTAATTAAAACGATTTTATTTATTATTATATATTTAAATCGAAATTTCCTTAGCTTGAGGTAATAATATTAACAGTGAATGAATTTCTGTCTGATCGGTTTGAATCTGAAAGATATTGAAATCTGATTTTGTTAGTAAAACACTCTGTCTAGACTTCAGTCCCTTTCATGTAACTTTATTTAATCGTTCAGAGCCTGAAAAAAACTTTATTCAATAACTAGTTTCAAATCTCATTTCTTTTTTGTTTGTAAAATGCAAATATAAAACATTATATGAAATTTTTTTAACTTGGATCTTCTTTATTAGACAAAATAGTAAATTCTATATTCACACATTTTTTCCATACATTATATATCAGCATGTTTTTAGAGTTACAATATGGCCTTTGCTGTAATAGTTACTATTAGATCTCTTAGATATAAAGACCAGCATTTTTGGTATGAGGTGAGCACAACATCTATACATACATACATTGTTTAAATATTATATTAATAATTTTGCAATCCAAGACAATTATATTTTTATTCTCATTCTCATATTTTGATATTTTTAATTAATAATCTTAAATGTACTTTAAGAGATGTAAAAGTCTGGTTACATCTGTTTCTTTTAACGACTTCGGAGCCGACGTGAAACTTCAGTTTGATGATAATTAAGGCTCCGTTGCGGTGAAACTAACCATTACTTCCTACTAAGTTTTGTCGTAAAAGAAAAAACATTCTATTATCTTCATAGTCTTTAACGTCTTCAATCCTTTCTTTAAAAAATCTCGTTATAATAATTTTGTTATAAGATTGTTCATCATCATTTCATCATTTCCATTTATCATTGATTCATTCATCATCATTTTTACAGTATAGATCATAAGTACAAGTTGCAGAATTAAATGTACCTACAATATAAATTATATATAAGTAGGATATAAATTGCATTATTAAGTCTGAAGATTCATAAAGACTGTAATTGTTATTAAATGAAAAGATTGTGAACTTTATGTTTATAAATTTGAATTTGATAATTCTCTCAGAGGTATTTACAATTCCGGAATTCCGGAGTGCTGTTGGCTATATTTTGTTTCAGTAAATACAATATTTTTCATATACATCTATTTAATCACAAGATTTGTATTGAATTAAAGTATATATAGAAATTGAAACAAGCACAATATACATGTAATACTAATTTTTGCTCTTATTTGTTCGCGTGGGTAGCTGACATGAAGAATGTTGATCCGTGAATACGTAAACAGAAATATTAGACAGCCATATTTAAAATTGTTTGTAAAGATACGTATTTCCGTGAAAATATTACTTAATACGAAACATACGAGCCATAAGATCGATGATTATTGTTTTTAGCTCATGTTTCTAAAAGCATTTGAATAAAATGATTTGACATAAAATAAACGGGGTAATATTTGTAGTTGCGTCTCTATACCAAAAAAGATTTTGCTTATCCGAATAATTAAAGGCCAAAGTCTCTTATCGCAGACGTACCCGTTATAAAGCTTGGCAATAATCAACTTGACATTAATTCTGCACATATTCCTTTATTGTCACCACTGTCAAGTCATTCGCAGGTCTAAACTAAGATATTACATAATAGTATTTAGTTTTATTCGGAATCATTAAAGTTAGAATACTTGAAGCCTTAAACTGTGAAAGCATCTAGCGCCTTAAGTAACACATTTAGTAAATCCAATCTTTTTTTAGCCCCATGATCCTGTCACACGATGGGATATTTTATATTATCTCATCCACTAGTTCCATAGGACAATCAAAATCTTTATTTGGTCCTATTAGACCGATTGGACAAATGCCACGCATATTTTAGTGCCAGAAGCTCCACTTCTGTCAATACTTCAATCGTGTCGTATACAATGACTAAGAGAAACTGTTGATTTATTTTCCAGCGCCATCTTAATGAGTCTGCCCTATTGGGTTTTCTATGAAGTCATCGTTCAGTATCCCCGAAAAATACGTTAAAAATTGAAGATTACTTTTGGCTAATAACTATTTTACAGAGTTATAAAAAAACTATTATAAATATACATTTTTAAATTTAACCCGACGTTTCGAATGCTTTGTAGCAAACGTGTTCGCGGTAAGACGAGATGATGGTGTCTGTTAGTCAGTCAGTTTATTTGTTATTTAGTAAGTCAGTTTATTTGTTTAACTGACTATTATAAATATATGTTATATAGTTATTTAATTCCAGGCCAGAGGACAGTGGGCAGTATAGATGCCGAGTGGACTTCATCAGATCGCCGACGAAGAATACAAGATTAAATCTTACTGTCCTAAGTAAGTATTTACACCAATATACAATTAATATCCATTTTTGTTAGTATAAATAATTCTTGATACCATATCTTAAACATTCTGTTTTTATTCAATATATACATAAATACGTCCTCTCTGTCCGTCGCCTATTTAATTGGTTCAGTGAAACTAGTAATTGCTTTATTTTACCTTTTAGAAATAAAATTTATCAAATAAAAACTCTGTTTCAAATTCATCAAGGTTCAAATTTCAATCAACATTTCATAAGAGAAAGTAATTAATTCATCTTAGATTTATTTTATTTTGAAACAAGGACATCTCAATTCCAGACAGTTGATTGCCCTTTTAATTGATTTCAAAGATATTGTTACATTAAATTGCTTTGAAAGAAACATGTTTAGTTCAGATATTGTAAATGAAATTTAAATGTTTTGTTATAATTTATATGCTTTTTGATTTTGTGTATTCAAACTTTCGTGATCCATGATTACTATTATATATAATTATCCGGCTGTACACACGTAATTGCTATCGGAACTTACTGTACTAGTTTCGAACTCATTCGGGGTCATCTTTCATGGCGGAATCGCGGTGTGAACTCTTTCAAAGTGAAAGAGATCAAAGAGTTCAATTTCGATAGTAATTACTTGAGTACAGACGTATAATTGTATATTATAAATCTTATCGATATTTTGTATTACACTTTATACATAAAACTTTAAAAAGCACATCGCAAAGTTAAATATCATAAGTTTGCTTACACAGTTCCACCGGAACGTCTAATTATTCTAAACCAAGAAGGTGATGAGATCAAAGGCGGAGTTCTTGGACCATATGATGAGGGAACTGAAGTCAATTTAACTTGTGTTGCAGTTGGGGGTGAGTAATCTAATATATTTTACGGAATTATATTCCATAAATTATTTATTTTTAGGCAAAGTATATCAAAATGTATTGGTGTAAATATATTAAGTCATGAATTTTTTTAGATATTTTATTAGAATTCTTAAGCAATTTAACATTGTAAAAATTTACAAAATGGACATAATCATAATCCTCAAACATTTATTGCTTATATTCAGAGGTAATTAGAAAACCATTCAAATTCTGGAGCACGCTCACAATAACAGTTGGGAGGGTTCACCTCTCTCTGAACAATTACCCGTATGAATTAAACCAGCCCCATTGTCTAAACCCGTTTTCAACCCCCTACCAAACTTCACGCACCTTTGTTCCCTTGTTGCCAAGGGTTGTTTTAGTGTAAATGGTGAATTATGAACCCTTATAGATTGGGGTAAACTGATAGGAGATAGCGGATTTGGAAAATCTTTTATAATTTAAAACATATTTGACGTTTGTGAGTTAATTAGAATTTTAATACTCTCCGCGCCAATTTGACATTTATTGCCAATAAAAGTACCTTTTTTGAAAGTATAACGAGTGTTTTGTATCACAAGATCCATAATTCATGTTTGATAAATATTTACTAATACCATGACTTTGAAGACAGCTTTAAGCGAGCTCCAATCAACTCAATTCATTCGAACACCGTGGTATGTAATTATTATAGTATCATGACACGACAATAAATTCACAGCTTAATTAATACCAAAGGAAATTTCCAGAAAGTAAATGGTAATGTCTTCAATTAAACCGACGCTTTAATTGAGTGTCGTTTTACTTCCTCATAACCCCTGGGGTTTTCATGACATTTTTTTGACGCACTCGACGACACCCTTTTGTTTCACAGTTTTTATATTCCTATTTGTGGCTCATTTCCTGTTCCGTTTATTGTTTTTGCGTTTCCCCCTAAATTAAAAAATTTGGCAACCGCGTGTGTTCGGAGAGAATTTTACAGCTTGCGTTGTATTTTTATAGATACTTGTGAAAATAAAGAGCGTTGAAATGCTTTAAATTTAGGATACTTTAGAATTATTAAATTCACTTCAAGTTTTTGTTTTTGACAAATGTTAAAGGTTTTTTGTTAGAGAAGGTATTTTTTGTGTGAAGTATATGACATAAGGAGATTCAGTAGTGAGAATTTTTAAAATAGTATTATATTTCTTGTATATTTATGTACATGTAGTATTTGTATTGTATATGTATTTATCATATATGTTTATATTTCATGATATTTAAAAGAAGAATACTTAATGAGTACATTTTATAATATTATATTAGTAAACAAAACCTTCACAATGTAAATTAAATTCGTAATTATACGACTTATAGCAAGGTGGTAGCGAAGATAGCCAAAACAAGTAATATGATTATGTTTTATCATTCTACCAGGCCGTCCACCAGCCAGGGTATCCTGGTGGAAATCCCACGCCCTCCTCGCCAATTCAGAAGCCAGAGCGGTAGTCACTTTCACCCTGCAGAGACCTGATTACGGAACTGATATTACTTGTCAGGTTAGTGCAGATTGTTTGAATTAACCTTTTTATTAACAGGAAGAACCTGGAGATCTGGGGAATATTAGATATATAGTGATTTAAATATTATGATAATGATTTTTTAATACTTACTCATATACGTTGAGTTTAGTTTAGACGTAACTTTATAAGTAGCTTTTTTGTTTTTTTACCGAAGTAATAAAGCGCAAGCAAAGAAATAACATTTAAATACTAAAACTCTTTTAAAAGAATGGTTATCTATGATAATCAAATATGCGACATGTTATCAACATAACGTAATTTCAAAAATATTTCAAATGATAATATAAAACGATGAATAAATGTCACATGGTCATACACCTTCGTGTTTGAGCGCATTAAATTCAATACAACTTGCAACCTCATGCAGGCTGTATCTACTTTTTAAATCATTTTGTAATATCTATATGATTAAACTGTAATACTTTAAGATAAGTAATGAACATCGGTAAACATCGGTAAACATCGGAAACATTAGTATTAGTATCGAAAACAAGATGTACAAGGGCTACTGTTTTGTATACAGAGCTGATATAACACTCCATTGCGTTTTGTCAAAAAAATAAGCAACTCATAATTTGAGTTGCTTATTTAATACTAATAATGCTTATAATAATACTAATGTGTTTTAAATTTAATATTTAAAATATTTTAATCGTTACATTATTGTTTGAATCCTAGTAATACGTCTTTGTAATGCCTCTGAAAATTTTTAAATTTTTGTATTTCTTTTTTGTTCTATTATTTATGGTTTAAGTTTCGATTGATTTAAACACGTTTTCTCTGTCACAAGCAATATACACAACATCATTGTGTCTCGTACAAGACATAATAGGAGTATTGGGTACAATCAGCTCTATATCATTATACTATCTATATGTGTCGGTCATCTTCGGAAACACGAAGTTAGCCGATATCCATTATTTATGTTGAAGAACTATACATGATTGAAATTCGATTTAAAAATATTAAAATTGAAAAATATATTTTATATGTTATGTTATGCTTATAATATACATGTGATAATTATATGATAGAATTATGTGTGGAAGGCCTTAAAAATAATATATATACAGAGGGAAGATATAATAAATAGGTATTAATTTATATGTTTTTTTCAAATTCTTTGTTCATATATTAGTTTTAATAACAAGATATTAAAGTTCTTTATACAAATATGCAATAATATTTGAACTGGACTCGAACTACCTTCAGGACACCCACCTCTGTATATAGTCATATATACTATATCTTGTCATCTCATTATTCGCTCGGTATAAAAACACGAATAAAAGCTGTCTAGCACTACTTATATTATTATTATAAAACTTCTAACATTTCTAGAAACATAACAGCAAGTGATTAATATATTTTTGTTATTATTTTCAAACAGGCTGTGACTGACCCGACAATAACGCCGCTCTCAGAAAATATATCAATTGACATCAACTGTAAGTATATTAAGATTATTAAATTGCGAAGGCCCATTGGTACAGTCGGTTTGATTCACACACAGGTTGTTGTTTCGAATCTCTGTCTTATTTGTGGCCGTTTTTTTTTGTGCAATTTTATTTGACACAGATTATTTATTATTTTTTTTTTTTTTTGAAAAGTATATAAAACTAACCTAAGCCTTTACAGTACATATCTCTTTTATAAGTTTCAAAATTTTTCTTGCTCTATACACTATAATAATACCTCTGATGATCTTTGTGTAGACAACAGTGGTCTAGTGATACAAATAATAATATATTAGTGCCGTCGAGTTAAATTAACACGTTAAACGCCATTGGGGACAACATATGTGCCACATTAAGTTAAAGAAAGAAGTCAGGTTAAAAATAGTTATTCTATCATTGCTGAATATAAGTTTTTATTAATTAAGAGGCAAGAAAATGTAATGAATCACATGACATATTAAAGAAAAGTATTTATTTATTTATTTCGTCATAATACTAATGTCACTCATAAATTGTCCCCCATGGCCCAATGGAACAATTATATGTCGACTACATGGAGCCCCCCATGGCCCAAACGTTAATACTAAAATAACGAGTTAAGTATATAGCATTAGCTTGTTTTTCTTATCATTCTAATTACCAACATCAAAGCTATTAATCCGCGTGACTGGCACGCATCTGTCTCCCTCTATCATATACGGAAGTGCATTTCACGTCTCTTTCTAATGGACTTAACATGTCATTAGCGTGACAGGATCTTCATATATTGGTTTAGGTTTAGGTTTCGTACGCAGAACCAATTTACATAGACTTGGTATTTAAAAATGTATTATGTTTACTATGTGTAAGATATGACATTGAGAAAATAAACTCTACTTTACTAATAAAAATATTTATGCCTAGTAGAACTTCTCTGTTTTGTCACTTTCTCACTAACGATTTACGTTAAAGGTGTGAAAGTGACAAAACAGAGAATATATTATACTTCGTATTTTTGTTAGTTTCTTTTTAAGTCAGTACTAAAAATCATTGTAATAAAGAAAATTATATAAGGGTACTTATAAAAATGGGTAATTTATTGTTTCGTATTAACTGAACAACGAACCGTATTCCGGGTAGTAATATAATCTACTTCTAATTTCGGAAATAATGTAATACCGGAAATTTTCTGCAATTTAGGCGATGCCAAAATTACTCGTAAAAAATATGTTCAACAATAATGAGAATTATTTTTGTATTTAAATTTTCGTGATCCATGATTACTATTGTATATAATTATCGGCTGTACTGTATTACTATTGAAGTTTGCCCACACAGTTTCCAAACCAGTCGGGGTCGTTCTTCATAAGTTATTCATAAGATTATCATAGGTTTTTCATAAGCACGGCGGAATCACGGCGTCAACAGAGTTCGCACCGCGATTCCACCATGCCCTTCCGATAGTAATTACTTGAGTACAGCCGAATAATTAAATATAATAATAATGTATATAACAAATTTCAATATCTACTGTTAACATGTCGTCCCTAATATACTAAAATAAATAGATCCATCGATAATAAATACCAAAGGGATTTCAAGATAAACTAAATCTTGAATAAGTATATATGGCTGTTCTGAGAATTCAGTATTATTTCAAATCATAAATCTTAAATCGTACATAAACAGGCTCTTATCTATAGATATGATCTGCGGAACCTCTTAATTGACAACGTGATATAGAGTATTGTGAAGTTTGGCTCCGGAAATTAATCTTTTAAATTGGCTTCGTTCCGGCATCTTTGGCTTTCCTGTTATTCAATTTTTGTTTGTTTTTTATGTTTACAGAATTTAATATTTCTTTTCTTTTTATTTTATTTTAATTAATTAAATGTATTTTTTTATTTGTCACACTGTTTAATGGTATTTCAGTAAACTGTCATAGACAAACAAATTTTACATCTTGTGATAAATATTATTCGATATATTATTTGATATAATTCAATTAGTTATTTTGTCAATATGACTGTATCATTGGTTAAAATTTGTAAATTCACATAATTTTACATATTGTAACAAGTTTTTTGTATTAATAGGTGTTATAAAAACAATGTATCATCTGGTTTATATTTTTGACTGTCTGTGTATTTTTGAAATACATATTACCGAGATACATTAAATACATAGATTAGTGTAAAATATAGTAGAAGATTTTGTAATAACTGCCTTTATTGTTTAACATAGGATTTAAACAAATATCGATTATCCATTTTTAAATAAACAGTTATATTCAAGATATATTTGAAATTGATGATTTGTAAATATTAATACAACATAACTTCAAAATACTCTAAATTGTTTTGTAGTAAACAAAACAGAGTTTGAAATTCATTTCTATTCTAAGTTCATATTGTATTTGATTTAAACTAACCTACAAGAGAAATTAGAATTATCATTGAACACGATAATGAGTTGTTATATTATAATATAAATATAAATTATATGTTAAATATAATTATCTGACTGTACTCACGTTATTACTATCGGAATATGTCTGACTGAACCGTGAACCGTTCACGCCGCGACTCCGCCATGCTCAGAGCTCATAAATGAGGACCCCGAATGAGTTCCAAAATAGTCGGACAAATTCCGAAAGTATTTACGTGAGTACAGCCGGATAATTATACTTAATAGTAATCATGGATTATAAAGTATTACATACGATACATAATTTATATCCTAAAAGCTCTTAATACTTATCCTCAAAGAGTATAACTAAATCAAAACCTAACTGTATTGAGTTAAATATGTTAAGGCGATGTTCTATTTATTGAACAAAACGAGACAAACTACGCTGGGAGTTATATTTCGCTTTGTTTTAGGATTATGTACTTTATGGTTAAAGAAATTAAAGCTGTTTTGAGTTAAAATCTTTTGATAATGTTTGATTAATTTATTGTTCTTGAACTTCATATTATTCTGAACTAGCTGTTACTTGCGGTTTCACTTGAAGTATTTTAGTTATCATTAGGATAAAGTGTAAAAGAATGTATGTAGCTTATAGTCTTTCTCATGAATCTGCTATATAAAATAATTATTCAAATCCATGCGGTTATTAAAGATAAGTGCGTTTAAACAAACAATATTAGTTACCTTATTAATGCTAACGCTTAAAGCTTAAGCTTAAATGGACGGCAATGTTTATTCATTCATCTTATTATTTATTAAATTATCTAATATTGAGTCGGTGTTAAAAGACATAATGTTTCTATTAAGGCTTTAATAATAAATCATAACACCTTCAAAAACCTTTTGAAGTTTTTGAAATTTGACAAAATATGAGTCTGCTATTTAACCTGGAACATGAAACTTTATTAAGGGACAGACACATTAAATATAAAATATATAGATACTTATACTTCTAATTATCTTAGCAATAGAAACGCTAATGAATCGATTTACATTTCTTTGAAGTTAATGAATAATGAATTTCTTAAAACAAATTTACAACAAACTCATAAACAAACTATATATTAAAATATATTTTCTTTAGTGATTACAGACACTCTTATTACTATTATTATATATATTTATCAACAGCACTTTTTTATTTATGAATAATAAATAAATATTATTTTTTTACTTATAAATAATTTTAAATAGATTTTCTAACCTGAAGTTGATTTACTTACATACTTCATATACATATATATATCACAGGATGAACTCTAAGAAATAAATACATAAATAAATAAATATCTCTACGAGAGCTTCATAGATATTTTTATTTATTTAATATTAAAATAAGAAACATTATTAATATATTATAATAAACTTAAACTTCACAGGTTTCGTTATTAATTGTATTATAATGATGGCGAATGTGAGAGTTACTGAACTTCCTTGACTCCATTATCTTAATATAAAAGACGTAAATAAACTTGATATCAAGAAACAATTACTCATCTTAATACTTTTATTATAAAACTTAACTTCTCCAGAGTTACTCATGATGTTTTATTCATTTCATTTTTAATTTTAATATTTCAAATATAGTTACATAACCTACATTTGCAAAAGACTTCTTACTTGTAACTTAAAATGTCTAAAATAAATGCAGCAAGATCTTTTAATTATTCATTTGTATTATATATATCAAGACCTTAATTAAACGTAGTAATTGTTTTACAAGAATACATTGAGAGCAGAGAAAAGTTGTATAACAAAAGAGTCGTCATTGAGTGACTCCAGGCTTGGTTTAATAAACACAAGATACTTTGAGTTTATAATACAATTAAAGCATTATGACAAAACTTTATATTGTTGAATTAAATTACTGTTTCAAATTTTATGTTGATATATTTTTAATATCTTAAAATATGGTTATTATTTAAAATATACTTTATTGAAATATACAAAGAAGGAGGGGGAGAATATTACACATTACACCGTATTCTTCTTATTAAAAAAATATTCTTAACAGAAATTCTGACCTCAAGTAGATATATGCCCTATTAACTTACTATTGTTTCATAATATATGTGATGTATTTGTAAAATCATAAAAAAAAAGGTGAGACGTTGTTAGTATTCTCAGCATACAATATGTTGTTCTTTAGACTTGGATGATTTCCATTAAAACTCATCAAGTCAATGGAAAATGGTTGTAATTGATGAAATCTTTTATTGATATATTTCTCTTGAAACGAGCATCTTGACAACCAAATTTATTAACTTTTTCTACAGTCTGATGATGAAAGTAACTTTTAAATGTTTTTTTTATTTTGTAATGAGAGAGAGTTCGGCACTGTCTCTTTTCTTCGCCTTGTTTAACTATTTTATCATTAGTCAAAGGACTACTGAAGTACATAATTAAATAAATACCAATATTTAATGATTTTTGATAAACACCACTGAAACTAAAATTCAATAATTGTGAAAATATACATTTATATAACAATGGGTTCGCGAAACTTTTTGTTTAATCAATAGATTTAGAAATCTAAAAACCTATAAGACTTTTTGTTTTGATTTCATTTTAAACTGCAAGTCACTTGTCTACATTTAAAACCAAAGGAATATAATTATTTATATAAACATATAAATAATTATATTCCTATAAACATAATCGATTTTAATTGTAGCTTAAAAATCGGTTCACGCTATTAACATATAATATGCAACATATATTATGTATATTTTTGAATCAATTATTGTTACTTTCAGTCTTATATAGAACATGTTCATTTTACGTCTCGAGCGAATGATTACAGCT
The DNA here is from genome assembly GCA_959347395.1 of Mechanitis mazaeus. Taxonomy (NCBI): domain Eukaryota; kingdom Metazoa; phylum Arthropoda; class Insecta; order Lepidoptera; family Nymphalidae; genus Mechanitis; species Mechanitis mazaeus. The sequence goes on from OY365743.1 coordinate 16,113,428, forward strand.
TAGGTGAATCGCAAAACATATTTCATATGGGGAAGCTTTCTCGTACAATAGCAGCTTACCATCAAGTGTTATTGAGATCATTTGCGGTCCAATAAAGAACTAAATTGAGCTGTATCATTTTTTGCTGTCAGAACTTATAAGGTTGAGTTTGTTAACTTATTAAAAGAGAAAATATATCACCTATTTTTTCATAGTAATAAAATATATACTATTGTACATACAATACATATACACTATACAATACACTTATGTTACGCTCCGAGACATGAATATAATATTAATTCTATACATTGTCCATAAACATTTTGTTCAATTAAGTTATCTTATTAAAGCAAGTTATTTAAAATTTCGTCAGCTTATTCAGTAACAAGTAAAACTGCACAGACCAAGCAAGATAAGTCACGAGACAAACTATACAACAGTTTCTAAATGTAGATGCTGGAGTTAACGGTATCTCTTAAACAGAGTTACCTTAAATTAAGGTTCATTCACAACTTGTTATTTGTGAAATGTGATCCTGAACACCAGTCAACTAACTTTTAAACTTTCAACATTATTCATTTATCTTGAAATCTTCATAAACTGTGATATTTTTTATTTCGACAGAGTTTATATCTCAGAGCTTTAGTAATCTGAATAGAAGTTGAAACTATACTTTTATAATTCAATTAATTTGACTTCAATTAATTTGATTTGAATCAAATTTATTCGATTTAATATAAATTTAATATAAATCGTCTAAACTGTTTAAAAAAAAAACTATGTAAGAAAACATATGGACAACTATTTAAAACTAAACATGACTTCATTAACTTCACTTCATATTATAACTAACCTAGTTGAATGCACTTCACGTAATAAAGAAACTTCAGTGACGCTACGTGTCCACACTGCACCAAAGTTTGGAACAGTTAAATACCTTTGGTCTACTGCTTCTATACATGTAGCACTGGGGTTGTAACTAAATTATATCTTCAATACAATTAATATAATTTTGTATGAGCAGTGCGACCTCTCTGGGTGAGGCTGCTGGGAGGCAAGCGGCCTCTAGTGGCAGGTCAGAGCACTGAACTCGTCTGCCAAGCAGTGGGCGCAAGACCGAAACCAAATATATCCTGGTGGAAAGGAGGTACAAGATTGAAGACTGTGAGAGAAACTGTAAGTTACTTTTAATTTAATTAAATTTATGACTTTAAATTATTTAAAACAACGCCATCTAGTGATCACTGTGTTAATAAACATGATTATTATTAATTGAATGCGATTATTTGGTTAAAAATAATATCATTCATTTCATATGTTAATAACATTGCTGTAATGATATCTTAACTATCATAAATAATTTCCTGCCTTGTCATGAATTATTTAATTATTTAATATTATATGATTAGAGTTTATTATAGTAACCAAACTTAATAGTCCGGTGCCGCCACCCCATGGCTTATCAAACTTTCGAGCTTGGTAATTGTATTTCAGGTTAAAAGAAGTCCCTTAATTGTGTCCCCTTAATTAATCTAATTAAACTGGAGTAAACTTTTCCATTACTGTTTAAACAGTATTAGTTAAAATGTTTTTAAGTTCTGTGTACTTATTATGTCGTTAAAACTTATATGAATTTTACGTTTAATTTGTTAAAATAAATTAATGTATAATTGTGCCATAGTTATTTAAAAGTAATAAAAATACAGTAAATACGTTTTCAAAGCAAAAATAACTAAACTGAGGCTCGGTTTTTGATATTCAAATTATTATTTTTGTTTACTTCACGTCTCAAGGCTTCAAAATATATTTAATATAAAAGTTTCATTAATTTGCGAGATGAAATTATTTTATAGTTTTTAGGTCCTAAAAAGCTTTTTTGTTTTTGTGTTAAGTTTACGAAAAAAAATTGTTGTTATAGTACATAACTACTAGTGAGTATTTAAATTAAAATTTATATTATATTTTCAGTAAGGATTTTATTGTAATAATAATAAAAACTATATTTCTTAAACTTAACTGTACTTAAACATTGAAAAGTCTATTCTAATCTTTATTGTACATACATTTATTCAGACTGTTGATTCACTTTAGTAACTGCATAACAGGTTTTGTGATGTCTCACTCACGCTTTGGTATTGTCAGTTTAAAATTATAAAAGTTCAAAGCCTAACTAGAATTCCCTTAGTTTGAGAACTATTTGTGATAACGGCATATGTATTTTTCACTAACGCAATTTTCCTTGCGACAACACATATATATATATATATATATATATATATATATATATATATATATATATATATATGACAAATTCTTGAGCTTATTGAAATCCACAAAGAATTAAATCAAAATATAATTCAGTATGTGACCTAACTTTAACTTACTTAGTACTCCACTTACAACCTATAGAGCTAAGAGAACTAAATTAATATTATTATGAATAGATTTAACACCTTTGAGAATTATAATTATATGACACAACTACTAACAACATATACTAATATTATATAAAGATCTCATTGAGAAGTGATTAATGGATTACATTTACACACAGACCAATTCTTTTTGTTTACACGTATTGTAGTCTGTGTATTTCTTTAATAACAATAGTGAGTGACACTTGGACATCACCTGTAACTACCTAAAACCTAAAACTTATTTAAATAATAATGATATTCCACCAGATATCATCAGACGGGAACGTCACCAGCAGTATCCTAACCTTCGTGCCGTCTATCGAGGACGCAGGGCGGGTGTTGTCGTGCAGAGCGGTACAGCCACGGCTAACTCTCTCCACGCACGAGGATGGATGGAAGCTTGAGATACAGCGTGAGATACTACCTAAAATTAAACAATAATCTAATTTCTCTGTGCATATAATATGTATTTTATGTCTTTTGATTTAGATTAGTTCGCGATCCTTATTCATGATCTCTGAGCAGGGCTAAATCGTGGCGTGAACTCGACGTGAACAGTTTACGCCAATTTTACTGTTATAATTATGTTTAAAAATATCATTAAGTTATTTATTATGAAAGTAAACTTTTATTCTAGATTTGCCAGTTGTAAAATTGGAATTGGGAGCCAATCTGGATGCGGACAAAGTAGTTGAAGGATCAGATGTGTATTTGGACTGCATGGTGCGAGCAAACCCGTGGCACAGTCACGTGTACTTCACACATAATGTAAGTAATTTTTCAAATAGTCTTGAAGTAAAGAGAGTTCTGTAAATATCAGTAGTTTCTATAAATATTTAATCAAATAATAAATGTGATGTTTTACATATTTAAAAACTTAATATATTGCATGTTTTGATTATAAATTTCATACAAAAAAAAGCTTAATAATTTTATTTGGACGAGTATTAAAATCAAGTATAAATATTTAGAACATTAATAATATTTATGATAAATGTTAATGACAAATATTTATTTATTTTGGAAACCGTGGTATAATAGTCAATAATTTTATTTACGAATTGAATAAAACTTAACTTATATTACAATCTTACAATTACTTATATTGCAATCAAACACATAATAAAATTTGGAGAAAGACGCACAACGTAAACATTAACTTGAGAAAAAAAATTAATCTATTGAATAAACCAAATTTTATTAACAAATTAAGATCGGAAAGAAGATTTAGTGGTTAATAACAATAAAATTCAAAATAAACTCAAAATTACAATTTAACAACATGTTCTTGACATTTAGTTTAAATTTATTAAGAGAGAGATGAAAAATGACTTTACATAACTTCTATTAATAAATAAGTTTTTTCAAATTTGTTTTGTATTGTCTGTCTTGTTCTGTCTCATAATGTGTTTATAGTTTAGAGCATATTCATTTTACTCTTAGGTATTCATTTCAAATGAAATCATACTGCCAGTTTGTATTCGTCCAGTTCAATCAGTTCAATACATCAAACATGTTTACTCACACACAGCAAACATGAATTTCCTCTAAACTATCTACAAATCTCAAACTGTCTATAAACATGGTAAAATAACTTTAATAATTATGAAATTTTGATAAACTTTCATCAATAGTAGTCGGATAGTAAATGAATAATAAGGAAATGTTAACTAAAATAGCAAACATAGATGTCTTATGTATACAGGGTGCAGTAGTAAAGCCGGGGCCCGGGGTGGTTTTGGCCAACCAGAGTCTTGTTCTTCAACGTATGTCTAGAAAAGCCACCGGCGGATATGTCTGTGTGGCGAGAAACAGCCTCGGGGAGGGATACAGTGACCCGCTGGTACTGGAAGTGAAGTGTGAGTGTTATATATGTACTTGATATATAGAAGAATTGTTTATTTTTATTTTGTACATGTTATATTTTATATATTGACAAATATACTGAAAAATAACACTAACATTTCGAATTTAAAGTATATAATATAATTGGTAAAATTAGGACATTGTTAAACACTTCATATTTTTTTACGAAATTATTTAATTTTTTGTATGTAGATACTCCGACGTGTACGTCGCAGCATGCGACAGTGCTGAGAGCAGCGCGGGGCGAGGTCGTTGACATCGAGTGTGCTGTGGACGCTAACCCCATGGTACGTACTTTTCCTCCCCGAGGGCGCAGCCGTGACGACAGCAGTTGACTATCCTGGAACATATAACAAATATTCCGTCTTTCCTCAAAGGAATATCATTGTATCAGAAAGCAACATCGATCAGAGAGCAAAATCTTATGACTTTTCTGATATCGTCTTCTTCCCATACTTCACGATCTGTTTTATGTTTATAATTTCAAATAATTTTATTAAAATAGTATGAAACATAGGGAAAAAACGAGATAGCATCAAATTATGTCTCGATCCTTTTCCCCCCTGAAACAATTTGAAAAAAAAACATAATATCTAATCTACCAAATTATTCTGAGAGTAATTCTTCACATTTTCTTACATTATATTGGTACTTGGTTATAGTCATATGAGGAGGTATGTTTAGTATATAAAGTTCTTTTAGTTTCATTATATTATTATTATTATTATTATATATTTTCATTTTTTTAAGAATTTGTGCTTATTTTTTAGAGTTATCATATCTGTTAAAAAAATGAAAAATAAGTTTATAAAAAACATTTTTTATGGTAAAAGCTACCACCGGCTTGGAAACACCTCAGTTCTGAGACGAGCCGGCGACAGACACTAACCTTGTCATTTTTTTAAATGTTTTTAATCCAACTTTTCTATTACAATTTGTTATAATCTTAAAACATCCTGACATCGAAGGTCTTACTATATGAGAACACTATGATATAAATAGTCGGACACAATTTTATATTCGTTAGGACATAAATATTCTTTAATTTTTTATATTTGTTATATGTTAATAATTTCAAGTTAGATAAGTACAAATATAATTTATAACAAAACAACCGCACCAGTGATTACAATTTTACTAAAGGTAAAGATAAAGGTACCATCCGACATCTTTTTAAATATAAAATATAAATTATTCATTGAAACGAAAGTATAAATCTATTTTTGAAAGTATATTTTAATCTCTTTCATTTGTACAGGTATTTTTGTATTCAGTAATTTGTAGATATAATTTTTCGTCTACTAAAATATTCAAAATTTGTCAATTTTACGTTTTGTTCCGCCATTTGTTCCCGCTAGATTATGTTTTAATAAAAAAGTCCTTTGAACGAAAAATGTATTCGAATATTTTTAAGGTAAATTTTTGTTAAAATGTTTCATTTCTGACAAAATGTTTTCGGAAAAATCATTATTTAAAAAAGCTACAATTACTACGCAATTCAATGCTTTTCTGACGTCCTTTTATAACTGACTATTCTTTAGGTTTACTTCTACTATATTAATATTATAATTAAAGATACCTATAACAATTGTAATCATACTTTGAAGTTACTGTAGACTGTTTTGTAAACGAGGTGAATACATCTTTATATATTTATTGAAATAAAATTGCAATATTAAATTATAATAATAATTAATTCGAGATCGACATATTTCAGGCTCTGTTAATTATGTAATTATATGAAACAGCATTACTATGTATGTTATTAATAATTTTAAAATTTTTCCGACTAAGAATATCAGATTTAATAAAACCTTGTTTTTAAAATTCATGTTTAATAATTATTTAATCTCTATTTGTTTCAGAGTATGTTTAATAGTCAATTTATATATAATACAGGCACATTTTAGCTCATAACATTAGTTTTATTACCAGATATATATGAGCATTAGTAATATTGATATAATACTATGGAGTTTGGGGTTTATTTTGAATATATCTCATAGTACATAATCTAATTATTGTGTCATTAGTTCATCGACAACATTTTTGATCTTAGAATATTTCTATAATACAGTAAACAAGTATTATTTTGTACTGGATATAGAAGTATATTATACTGTACTATAATATTATACATAGTATCTTAAATTATTGATATTTAGTTCTTATTACGTATCTCTTACATAATTATTCATAAAATAAAGCTAAACAATTTGTAAATTGATAAAACTTAATAAAACTCTACTCTAACGAATAGAGTAGAAATGAAGAAAGATTTTGCAACGTTATTTGAATTGTGACTCAAAAGTTAGTTTTGAATTGAAAACAAGAAACTAGAATTTATTATTATTTATAGTATTTTTAATTTTTAACGGCTTGATGTTTAATATCAATTTAAATTTAATCTTTTAATATTATAACCATATATATATTTTCTAAGAAAATAGATTTTATACTTCAAGGACAATTTATATTATGTACAAGGTTAATTAGTTTGTTAAGTTTCCATTAATACATATAAAAAATACTTTTATAGAGATTTTGCAATTTATCTTTTGATTAAATTCATTTTATTTTTCTTATTCATGTCTGTCAAGACGAAATTTTTTATTACTAATGATCCATATTCACAATAAGTATAATATATTTACGTTTATAAAAAAATAAAATAAAGTTTAAAATAAACTACAGCTTTGTCTCACTGTCGTTATTTCGTAAATTAGATATTTAAAACATAAAAGAAATTAAAGTGCAGTAACATTTTTAATTATAATTGTGTGCTTGGAATTAAATACTCTCTCAATGACGTCATATTTTCAGAGCTCGTTTTATAAAATTGGTGACGTAAACTGAATTAAATTATACGGCAATTTACACAAAAGGTCAAAATTTCGGACCATCTGAAAAAATTATCAAATATACAATAGACCATTTTAGCAAAAATAATCACAAAATGTTTATAGACTTAAGATACATTTGTACAATAAAATTAAATATTTTATTAATAACTATTAATTTTACAATTTATAATATTACTAGCTATGGTCCGCGGCTTCACCCGTATAATCGCCTATACTACTATAGGCTAGATATATGTTCATGATCAGCAAAAAATTATCAAATACATCCCTCAGTGTCGACGATTAGCGCGATTAACCAGTAAAAACTCCCATCTAAGTTCCTTAACCAAAACTCCCTTCTAAGTCCTCTACAGTCCGGATTTCGGTCCGGTCATAGTACGTTTCAACACTTGTCAAGGTTACTGACGACATTCGGTTGGCAATGGATAAAAGACAAGTCACAGTACCAATTCTGTTAGATTTTAGTAATGCTTTTAACACTATTGACAACGACATTTTAATTGGTCTTATGCGGTCTATTAACATATCATCACCTGTGATAGATTGGTTTCGGAGTTACCTCACCGGACGTAGACAGCGAATCGTATAGCCTGACAAAACCTTTTCATCTTGGTGTAACGTCTCGGAAGGGTACCTCAGGGTGGCTTGATATCTCCTTTATTATTCACATTGTTTATAAACTCTATCACTCAATATATCCCTTCTCTCTACCACATGTATGCAGATGATATTCAAATTTACCGCCATTCAAGTCTTGAAAATATTGGCTCTGGCATAGCTGCCTTTATTGATGACCTGGGTGGCATTGTAATGTGAAGTGAACTGTATGGCTTGCAAGTTAATCCTTGTAAGTCACAGGCCATTATTATTGGCAGTGCCGGGTTTATTTCTTTTAAGAATTGAGAAGCGGAACCTACCTTCCGTAATGTACAGATACAGATGTAACGATCGCCTACAGTGACTCTGTTAAAGATCTCGGTGTTCACTTAGATCAAACTTGGTCTCGATCTGTTCATATTAAAGAGATTAGTCGAAAAATGTTTATGTCATTGCACTCTTTACGTCGACTGAGATATTTTCTTCCAATCCCTGCCAAAACTATGTTAGCCCAATCTCTTCTCTCTATTATTGATTATGCCGATGCAAGCTACCCTAACTTGACCGAGGACTATTTAAACAAACTTGAGCGACTCCAAAACATGGCTATACGGTTCATATTTAGTTTGCGTAAATATGACCACATTTCTCATATTCGTCAACAACTCAACTCTACTCAACTCCTATTCGCCGACACTGGGATTCACACTTTCTTTCATTTTTGTACTGTGTTTTATTTCACCCAAACTGACCTTCATACCTGAAAAAGAGATTTAGATTTCTTGGTTCACCCCTGGAGATGCGTTCAACACGACATCTCACATTAGAATTACCCGTCCAGAACTCTAAATTCTATTAGATTATGGAACGAATTACCTTTAAATGTCCGCAAGTCCTAATCCATACATATATTTAAAAAATCACTCAAGAATTTCTATCTGACCTGAAATAGTTGGGACGACTTATTACTAGAATTTGCTTACATAACATATTATATGCATAATTTGTAATTTTAAATATTGTTTAGTTTATTATATTTATTTATATTATAAAGTATATATGTATATTTATACGTATTAGGGTGTCATTATTTGCATGTATATCTATTGCTTATTTATAACTTTGCACCATCTGCCTTCAAAAGAATTATTCCCTTTCTTATGGTTGCCTGGAAGAAAACGCCTAAGGCGATAAGGCCGCCCATTGTACTGTGTTTTTTTTTTGTTCTGTTTTCTTTTTAAATTTATACTGTTATTGGTGTACAATAAAGCAGTTTTATAAATATATATATATATATATATATATATATATATATATATATATATGTATAAAACTGCTTTATAATATTATATATATCGTATAGACTATAGATTAATATTAAATATTAAAAGGTATTTTTTATTAATTATTTTTTAATCAGGAACCGATGACGTATCATTGGTGGTTCAACAGCACTACTCACTCAAAACTAGAACTTAACTCATTTTCAATGAACGCTCAAAATAATCTCGGTAAGTACAATTATAATAAGATGTATTATTCTAAAGACTCACATACTTTTAAGAGTCATCAAAATCTTAACTAACATATGTTAGACTGTGATCTTATATGTATTGATTTTCGTTATCCTATATAAATATATCTAAATATTAATATTACATTAAATTCTCACTTTTTCAAAGTAATATTGGCTTCTAATTAAGCTATAATGAAAATAATATCAGGGCGGTATCTCTACACTGTCAACACGTCGTCTGACTACGGCTGGGTCCAATGTACCGGAACCAACTCCGTGGGAACACAAAGTGCGCCTTGCTTGTTCCACATTTTACCGGCCGGTGAGTTTACTAATTTGTATTAGATTATATTCTAGTCGTTAATGTGAGATACTAGCTTATATATTTAATACTTACAGGTGTGTTACTTAAAGACTTAAATATTAGTTTAATCATAAGGTGCTCGTAAACGCGCTGTTCAAATAGCAACTTGAATTTTAGTATTACTATAGTTCAGGGCCGAGAAAATGATGAGCATACCTTTATATGAACATCATTTCTTGCTCATCATTGCTCTTTAGCAGTGCAGATAAATATGTTCCGGCATGTTGGCAATACAAACTTTATTGGCTTCTACCAAAGCGGTAGAGATTCCTTACAATCTGGACTATAAAAGATAGAATGTATGAGGTCAGGTCAATGACAGTACATTTATCCCAGAATATATAAGGATAATTAAATACAAAATCTCTTTTACTCATACATAATTATTATTATATTATTATATTATCAATTATAATTAGCGTGATTCAGGGTTCGCGTAGTGCCATCTATTGGAATCTAATAGAAACTTTCAACATTTTACACACTTAATTGTACAATTACAATTACAATATCATCGAGATGCAATCCTACAAATAAGTCGGTGTGTTGTATATAATAGATACAAACTACATTTAAACGAGCACTTGTTTTGTGATAATTCTAGATGAAATTGTATAAATATTCAGTTTTGTTATATTGCAGTCACAAGGAGTTAGTACTTCTAGTTTTGCAATTGTCCCGTTTACGAAACTCTTAACACTTTAGAGCTTCGTAGTATAAATCTTGCATGTATGTCATAGACAATATAGTTTAAATTGCAATATAAATTAAATTAACATTTAATAAGTAATGTATCTTATCTAAAATAAAAACTGTAAATGATCCTTCTACCTTATTTTCCTGAAATCTTATACAAGAGTGTAATTAAGTCGCTCGTCCGGTGCAGTTTGTACGCTGCAGGACACCAATTAACTATGTCTTGAGTTTTATAATAAGATTTTTTCTATAATTTTAATTATTTTTAACATTTTAAATTTTAAACTGTTAAAAAATTGCTAAATTTTATCAACTTTGGTAATATAGAGATCTATAAAGGATTGTTTTAATAAATGTTTTTATTTGAGAAGATATCATTGAAAAACTGAACAGTGTTTGAGGAACTTTAGTGCTATATTAGATGATGGTCCCGAGTCTTTTATGTTTGTTTACTTTTTAAAAGTTTATCATTTGAAAACTTAAAAAAAATATTTCAATAGTATAATTAAAACGATATAAAAAATACATTAATTTCTTCAAAAAAAAAAAAATATTATTAATGATATTAGGTTTATAACATAGAGGTTTTGTCGCCGAAGTGCTATTGTAAGACAAATGTTTGTCTCTTATGAAGCTTTATATTCATCAAATTTTAATATTCATTTTTCCTAAAAATATCTAGAAAAGCCATCATCAGTGAAAAACTGCGAGATCACGAACATGACGTACGACTCTCTCACCCTCGGCTGTTCTCCAGGACACGACGGGGGCATGCGGCAGTCCTTCTTATTACAAGTTAGTTCATTATGTAATGGATTATTATCATTTAAACAAACTATAATATATATTTTCTTTATCAAATTACATCCGTCTGTAGTATCGGTAATTTCGACTGAGGTCAATGAAGAAAAAATCGTAACCTTCTTATCTTAGAAGAATTCCTATGAAGTCTAAACAGTAACAAACATAGGGCAGTGGGTTGAACACCACATTGTCATATTGGGCTTCTTTTCTTCCATTGACCAACTGTGAATTTTTAATGTTTATGTTTTTTTACTTTTATAACAAGATCTAGAGTTTATTTTTTACGCAGGTATACGATATTTCAACTGGTGTACTTCTACGGAATATTACTAGTGAAGAACCACAGTTTATAGTATGGGGTCTGTCCGGCAGCAACGCTGTGGGTATATCAGTGAAGGCCTTTAATAAGAAAGGGGTCAGTGAACCTTTTACGCTCACTTCAAACTTATTGAAGCACCCTCAGCGACATACGGGTTAGTATTTAAAATATCATCAAATAATTACAATATATTTTACCTTTGTCTTATAAAGACAAGTTATTATACAATCTGAATTTATTTAGACATTTTAGTTTAAACGATTAAATTTTATTAGGCCGTGGATACAATGACTATATTATTCAAAAATTAATAATATTTATAGTCCATTACTTTAAGGGTCCGACCGACCCTTTATAGTTACGAGACGTTTTTATAACACCCTTAGCGATAAACTGGTCGGCGTGTCGTGTAATGTGAACGTTACTTTGATTTATTCATGTTATCTTAGCAGTTTACTCCATTAATATGCAAATTTTATGAACAGGTAAATGTTTTCTACGAATTAAACAAAAAAATCGCATTTCTACGTATTTTTTTTTATTTTCAAATTTTAGTGATTTACTCGTATATATTAACTACATACACTGGTTTCTCAATGGCTGATTACTCATAATTTACTGATTCGTTGTTAAAGTTTGTTACCCTTTGTGAGTGGTTGATATGTTATCCACAGCCAATCGTAGCACCTATTAAATCCGCCGTAAACCGTTCTTATTGGTCGATTGCTTGACCGCCAATTGCAGCCTTTGACAGTTTTGTTAAACTTTAATATTTCATATATTGAAATCGTTCTTATCACTCAGTCACCTTATTTTATGCTTTACTTAAAATGCAATATTAATATGAATGATTAATCATTGTAGCAAACGTACCAGTGCGTGTTGAACTGACGACAGTGTTGGTGAGTGTGTTGGCGGCTGTCGCTGTGATCGCTGTACTGACAGCAGTGTCCGCCCTTGTGTTCTGTTGGAAGTATTGTAATAATGGCGGTAAGAAAATACATTTATTAAACAAACATCTATTAAATTATATCGTTACTAATATTACAAATGGGTAAATAAAGATGTCATACAGATAGAAGAAATTATTTTATTCGAGAAAAAGAAAATACTAAAATGAGGAGTTTAACGAAATTACTATAGTAAAAAGTTTTACTCTGTAATTATGCTTCCACATATCTTTATACTAAGTAATTACTTTTTCTGGGGGTAGTAATATGTAAATTTTAATTCTCCCTCATGTACTTTTCAGTGAAGACATCTGTTGTCACTCATTCCATTCATCTCTTTTCTCTATTAATCATCCATTTTTAATTACATATATATAGAATTAATAAATATAAGCACAACGACATGAATCTAATTCTTGTGCAATGACTAAGACATGTTGCTCTAAACATTTCTTTAATATATTTACTTTAATATTAAGTAAGTATAATAAGTCAAAATGTTAAATAAGAAATACATATGATATTTTAAATATCATAATGTATCGTTACTATAGAGATAACCATAAAAATTTTAAACGTTATATAAAATGAATACAAGAGTTTTAAAAAAATAAACCTTACTTGTAATACTGAAAACGAGCGCTCGTTTAGAATTTAATTAAAATGAAAATATGTAGGAGTTTTATTAACACAATATCAAAGTTTATTAAACAGAAGACACGCTCGTAAATAGTTCGAGTTAATGTCAGAGTTAAACTGTGATAAAAATATGTAATATAATGTTTTTTTTAGATAAAAATGAGAAAACGAATCGTAAACAGGATGAGATATCTAATATACCACTCACGGGGACCAATGAGTGCGAGAGCGTGGATAGCTTGGGTTCGTATTACATTTCTCTCTTTCTCTCTTTTTATTTGTGTGTCTGTGTGTACTCATCAATAAAAAGAAGTCAATTATTCTTTAAAGACCGTCTGGTGTATGTGCACAAATGTTTTACTTATAATAAATGGGTGCTATTTTAACATATAGTTGTTTTTATAATGATATATGAAATTTTAATTTTTCCGACCAGTCAAAACATATTATAAATGTTATTCAAAATATATTTAATATTGTGAAGTAGTAGTATAGTAGTAGTACTAAAAAAGCGTCCAAAAAACTTTAATTTATTAATTTAAATAATTAATATATTTAAACAAGTGTTAAACAACATTTATGTGCTAACGGATATTATAATGTGTCCGAATATTTCAATCATACTGTTCCCTGGAAGTGATGCCTACGCTGCCAGGTTATTTCAAGATTATAACAAATTGTAATAGTCTATTGATTTCTGTCGCCGGCTCTTCTCAGGACTGAGGCATATATCTTTTAGAGACGGTAGTAAGGTGGTGATGTAATGCGATGACAGTGGACTTGGAAATGAAAAATGTTATAATATAAATTTATTTTCAATAAACCATAGATTTAATAGGATAGTTTTTTGCAGACAAAAATCCAGATATAATACCAATAGAAGGTAAAATAAGCGACAACTGTTCAAACAAATCATCAGCCACTGATTATAGTTCTGTGAGACCTTTATTATCCAAATCAGATGACAAATACGACCCCACGGACCGTCCCTACGAACACCACGACCCGTGTGGCCAATACGTGCAAGTACGACCTTTGGACTTCCGAGTACACCAATATCAGCATGGCCTGCAAATGCCCAACCTTGGCCCAGGCGTTCAGAGTCTTGGGCCAATGCATATGCCAAACATGGGACCAAACGAATGCCGAGCGCCATATGATAAAGTATACGAGAACTGGTTGAAATATAAGAATTCCTTACCTTTGAATACTAGTGGACTGGTGAGATGAATTTATATATATTTACTAGTTTATATATAATTATAAAGTATTTATACTTTATTAGTAATTTTATTAATTTTTATCCTCATGTTGATTTATCGTTTCCATAATTTTTTTTAATTGTTTTAGACCCAGACTATTCTTTATAAAATTTAAAATAAAAATGAATTATTTTGTTTTTAATTTTAAGTCTACTTCAGGAAAATGCTACACACATACCAATAACATTTAAGGAACACCTATGATAAGTTTAGGGTCTCAATTTTGACTCCTAGAAAAAAAATCCTAATTAAATGATAAATTTGACAAGTAGGAAATATAAAATCGGATCTGTTCTCTTATTGTCAATGTATATAACCATTTTCACAGATTGGATATTTATATATATTTTTTTAAATTGATAAATACATTTATTACTATTACAACTATAAAAATATATATTTTATAACTTGTCTAATATATAAGACTGAGAACAGACTTTTTGTTTTTATGAAAATATATATGATGAATTTTATTTTCATAAAAAAAAACTAATGAAAATACTCTTATTACCATTTTAACTATAAAAACATGTTTTATAACTTGTATAATAAATAAGACTGAAAAAACAGACATTTGGTAAAAACCATTACAAAAAAGTGCGTCCACAAAGTATCAAAGAAAAAACAAATTTAATATAGATTTAGGTGAAAACCTGAATAGTTATATTAATTTCACTTAACTATTTAATTGTTTTTGACACACAATAAAATGTTTGTTTGTTAAAAGATAAATCTATGTTGTATATAATTGTGCCTTTGATAGTTACTATAAACTGTCAAGTCTCTGATTGAGATCAAACACGTGATACGTATATTCGTGAATCCATTTCATAGTGAGGGTAGATCATAATTTTCTGCTTCAATCAAAGATACATCTAAAAGATTAATATAATAGTATTTCATGGTTAATATATCTCTTCGCAAAAGACAGAATTTTTAAATTTTCGTGATCTATGTTGAATATTATATAAAATTATCTGGCTGTTCTTATGTTAATACTATCAGATTTTTTCCTATTAGTTTTGAGTTAATTCGAGGCTTTTGGTATACCGCACCAATCATGCCTTGTTCATACTGCGAGCTCATGAATAAGACACCGATTGGATTTAAAACTAGTAAAACAATCCGATAGTATTTACGTGAGTACAGCAGGATAATTGTAGATAGTATATAGGTTGGTATATATTAAAACACAGATAGGTTGGTATATATTAAAACACAGAATGTTGATTTAGTTAAAAAAAAACCCATCAAACATAAACATGATAGGTAAAGTTGGCTCTCTCTGTGATCTTACGCTTCTGATCTGCGGTACAATGAAGAAAAAAAAATAAACTTTAGAACAAAGTAACATAAAATTGTTATTTAAAAAAAATGCGTTCTTTTTGTGATATGATTAATAATAAATAAAATAGTTACTATCAAATAACTTCTTAATTTTTAATTGTTTGTTGGCCAACTATTTGACAGTGCTGTCAAATATTATTTTTAATCTGTCAGAAATAAAACGTCAGTTGTACATCAATCAGACATCTTGTTCATTACATCAATTTTTGGTAAATACATTGATAGCAGTATGTATCGTACTGTACGTGTATGTATCGTATGTAACTACACAGGTTTGTCTTCATGACTGTACTTGTATTAGGCTCGCGCAAGGCTCATTAATACTAATTACTCTGTTTCCTGTTCTTTATCCTGCTCATGGCTTCACTGCCGTAAATATAATGAATGCCCTGAGGTGATCTACATACAAAAAACCTCTTGTATAGTGTTACGTTTTATAAAAAAATGTTGAAATTAATATTTACTTAGATTTTTACGAGAACACATTTGAAATATAACTATTTTTAACGGATTTAACTAACATCTCGTCTATCCATGAACACGATTGCTGCAAAGCATTCGAAACGTCGAGTTAAAATTACAATATAAACAAAATTATACGCGAGTTTCATATATTAAAAATAGTTTTATTTTAAATGCCAAATATAATTAATTATTCTTAAATTAAACGTATTTCTTGCTTTTAGTTACCAGTTGAACAGCTAATGCCCCCAGAACTGTACACGCCATCTATTTACACATCAGCCAGCCGGAATCCTCTAAATTTATCCCAAATGCCGGAGTTGGAGCAGTTCTGTGACTCACGCACGAGGTCTCCCCCTGTGAGGGTCAACGCTGATAACAACAGCGCCTACTACAGTGCTGAGAGACACAACCACACGCTGCCGCTGAGACGTACCGGTAAATATATTTATATGTCAAGGTTCATTTCTGGAAATAAATACACTTAACATTTCCCAAGTCACATTAAAATGAACCATTTTTAAACCGTCATATAGTAGTTTTATAATAAGTTGTTATTTAAAAAAATCGATAGATATTTTAAGTATTCATGACTATATTTTGTTAATGATTATGATTTGTTATTATATTTATAACTTATATATTTTTATAAACAATATAATATTATATATAACTCAATATAACCATGATACTTAAGAGGTATTTTTAAAATTACTGTTTACTTGTTTTTAGCGATAAATCAATTAGATACAAAATCAAATCAAATTAGATCACCGGATGTTAATATAAAACAACCCGAAACGAGTCAAGAGTGCAGATGAGAACTTACCGACTACTACCTGGAGACCAAGATGTAGTGGATGGTGATAAAAACAATGAAACAACTCAAATTGTGTGCTTTTGATTTTTGTTATAAAAAGTTAATAAAATGTTGTATTTGATCCTCGGTAGCTGAGTCTGAAGGTTCGTTCCAGTGTTGAAAGAAAATATTAAAAACTGATGATTATTAAAGAGATGGTCAATTGTGCTATATTAAAATAATTTGAGAGTTAACGTTGTTTGCATTTTTTAAAGTCTTAAGACTGAAATTTTAGTGTAAGTAAATTATAATTTTATTTGGAACTTAAATAAAATATATAATTATTCGATTGTTACGATTTGTAAATAATTATTGTAAATATGAATGTACAGATATCGTAAAATGTTGCCATAATAGATAAGATTAATTATTTTTATTTTTAATTGGCATAAGAAATAATGAGCTTCTATTGCATAATGGAAGTTGAATTTACCAATATTTTAGTATTTAGTTCACTTTGTACTTATTATTAATATTGTAAGATTAGTGCGTGTTTAATTGTTTTTATCTGTTCTTGTATTACTCTGTAATGGAAAAATATTGAGATTATAAAAATACCATTTTCGTTTGTAAATAATATATTTATGACATATAAGTACAAGGTTTAAGTTATAACCAAATTTTAAAAGTTACAACATCATTTTGAAAGAATATAATATATGTTTTTGGCTTATTCTAAATGTTTCCTTAAATTTGTTACTTACTATAAAAAAATCACAATACACATTATTATTTCTTGATTAATAAAAATATTTATTTGTTTTTCATTGTGAGGTTATTTTCTTTATATTTAATAAATGTAAACGGGACTAAACATTTTTATATTAAATATAGAATATAATATAATTTTCAAGAATTTAATTTCATTTAAAGATATAAATGTAATTTATATGTGTAAATGTAGTTTTATTTTTCATTTCCTAATCCTTGAAAACATTTACTGTCAAATATAAACGCTTACGAAAACATTTTTTAATCATTTTAATGCTTGTGTAATTAATTAATCTGAAAAACAAATATTAAAATATTTTACTGAAGAAATGTAAATTCATTTCATGTTCACTTACTGCAATGTTCATAAGTTGATTGAAACAATTACTGGTTATAATTAATATAGTAAATGAGAATTTTTACTTTACTAAATCAATATTTTCTTTCCAACTCTCATGTTTTTTTTTAATTGTGTTTGTTTTTAAAAGTTACGAGAAAATTTTATTCTTTTATATTACGATGTTATTATTAAGAAGAATGAAAAGATTTTTTTCTAATTATAGAACAAACGAGCTCAGATTATCTAATGGTAAGTGATCACCAACACCCACGGTTTAGCATTATTAGAGGATGTACAAGAGGATTTCCGGCAATTGAAGGAGTACGTGCCTTTTGAAGTTATATTGTGTGGGTCTGGAAACAATATTGAAGGAAGTTCATTCCACAACTTTTTGTTTCGTAGTAGAATGTTCCTAGGAAACTGCACTAAAGGATGTTTTTCTGGGCTGGAGATGTTATAGAAATCGGCTGCAGAATCATTTGAAATAGTTCGCCTGAACACCATGATAAAAATATGTGACCACCTTACGCAACGCAAATGTATGGAGACTTGAAAGGCCTGTTTACAGATGACAGATGCCAAACAGTCTGAATGGTTCGTCCTCGTATGCAATCAAATGATAGAAGCTGATCCTGGGGTAGTTTTGCAGTACTTCATATGTGTCGTATGCAGTATACAAAGTAAGCTGCTTCGCAGTGTACTGTGATGTAAGTACTGCCTTGTTCTATTGGTCACTCAATTTTATCGAATCTAACTTAGCCATGCTCTCCAGATAATAGTGAAACTGACCATCCCTTAAAATGTTGAGGACTAGAATTCTGTTACTCGGCGAGGCACGTAGAGGAGCACTCTTGATAATTATTTCTGTTGTTTTCTTTCTCATCTCTTTTGTCTCCTGGGGAAGTAAATGCGGTTAGCGGACGTAAAGGAGACATACTCTTTACAAAATAAACACTGTGATTATATTTTGGTAAAAATAAATATTTAGGTATATATTTAAAGCTATATTATGAGGTAATACTATTTGATTATTTCGCCACATGTCATGAAATAAGCCAGATGTATGAAGTTTTATACTTGACGTATAAATTATTTTTATAGTTTAACATACAATTAATTAGTTTTATGAGTTGTCAAAATGCTTAATTTTTTTATAATTAAACAAAATATAATAAAAAATTTTACGTCTTCAACATTCACGCTATAAATCATCAAATGAAGCGATAAAAATAACTCAGCGGAGAATAAACGACTGCCATACCTTAGGAATATTGTTTTTATACATTTCTTTAATCAATTACTTTGTAACTGTTTTCTTTTGTTTCTATTGAAATACAGACAAGAAACATTCTAAAGAAATATTTTTTTCTGTAAATAAACCAATATTAAGTTTGTTTGTACCTAATATTTCGTATTCGACAGCATGAGTTTTTTTGAGTCCCTAAAATGGAAAGAGGTGATGTGCTTCTCTGAGTTAGATTTTGGAAACAATAAGAAAATTTAAAATGACAATTCGTAAATTAACAAAGCTAGGAACAGGTGTTGTGTTAAATATAAATATTGTCATAAGCCTAAATATATAACTAAACAAATTAATCAATTACTACATTTATGAATACTTTTTATAAATATAATAATTGAATTAATTTATTATATGTTATTTTCTTGATCCAGGTCTAGTTCTATTATACAATCTACATAGATATAGCTACGTCTTACCTACAGCTTATGTATTAGTATATTGAGTATACATCAGTAATATTTATTAAATGAGACGACTCTTCAGATTACTACAATATTGTTTGCCATTAAGATGATGACGAGGAGGAGACTAGCGAAGAAATCTTTTGAGAATTCTATCGTAAAGTATATTTGAATTAGGTAATAAATATGAAATAATATTTTAATTTTTCATCCTAATTAGAATTTTAAATAAACTTTATAATAAAAGAATATATTTCCAAAAAGAGGGTTTTCATCGGTAAATTATCATAAAACTTTTTGTAAGTTTCTTTATTGGGTAATTTCATTTGCATACAAAATTGCTAACAAATCGCAGTGAATTTATGACTCTCTCGTTAATATTCAGACATGATCACCCCGGAGCGGCAATAAATTAAGTTATTATTATTTATTTCTTTATATCTATTCTACTTTGAATCTATATCGGATATCATTTGTGTATGTCAATTAGAAAAGTCAAGAGGACCTAAATAGATACCATACTTCATTACCAATAAAATAGTACTAATTCAGGTACCTGGGTCATGTGGTCACAGAAACCCTAACAGACGATGTTGATATCGAGCGAGAACGCAGGGCTTTGTCTATCAGAGCGAACATGTTGGCTCGCAGATTTGCTCGTTATTCGTTTTATCTCAGTTAAGAACACGCTTTTTAAAGCTTACTGCACTTTCTTTTATACGAACAATCTGTGGGTCCGATATACTCTGAGATCGCATAACGCCTTGCGTAGACAATACTAATAAGCTTTCAGGGCATTGTTGGGGCTGCCGCGGTACTGTAGCGCCTCGGGTATGTTCGCGTACGCAGGGGTCGACAGTTTCCAGGCCATTCTCCGCAAAAAAGCAAACTCACTTTTAAGGCGAGTCCGTGACAGCCTCACCAATGTCTTGAGGGTCATCGCCGATAGTGAGGACTGTCCGCTAGTCGAGCACTTGTGTGACATTACGAGGTCACTTTTAGTTATTAAGTACTAACACTAGTTATTTAGTCTTTATTTAATTTTTTTTACTAAAAATTATGGATCTTTTATTATCCGAAATAATAAACATTTTAATTTTATTTTTTTTTATTTTATTACCCGAAACTATATCAAAAATAAAAAATATATATTTAACGACTAAATTCATTTCGCTCATAAGAATATTAATTTATAAATACATACATATAACAAATCGTTGACAAACTTATACATTAATTTATTTATAAACTCGAATGGAAACTTTCGATGTAATTTTCGTCACCTTGTAGATAAATGCTCTAAGATGCAATCATCTTGTTTTTTTCTGTTACTTTTACTTCTACTCGTTCCATCCAGCTCTTAAACCATCCTCGGGATGATTAAGGGCCGTCCTATTATAAGCCACAATCGCGCAGCACAACAATGCTGGTGTAATATTCTTATAAAACTGATTTGTTTTTCTTTGAAATTATATATTTGTTACTATCCATCTGTTCCTCAATATTAAGTAAGAAGCTTGTGTGTGTATCTCCTATATGAGACAATAAGCAATGTACTTCTTACATTATGAGATTGAAGAATGACATCGTTATTGTAACTCTTACTCGATCCCGCAAAGATACTAAATAAAGTCACTGCGTCCTAAAGAACCACGCGATAATGAAGTGGACATGAAGAGATATCGTCATGATCTGTATCTCAAGATTGGAGGATGCTGCGTGAATACACAAATAATAATTTGAAGGTCGATGTCTTGATCTTTTATTGTATCTGCAAGTCTTGATTCTTAGTAATTATTAAACAAATATAGTTTTACCTGTACGAAAATAAAAACATATATATAAAAACAATACATGTACTTTATCGCACAAAATAAAGAGAAACAAAAAATAAAAAACAATCCAAATTGAAATAAAAATAAACGTTGTTGACACAAAAAAGGCGTTCTTATCTCTAGCCAGCGATCTTTACCAATTTTGAGGATATGCTGTGATAGAAGTAAAATAGACGCGCGTTTTACTAAGATTACTGGCATGTTATTAATGAAAGAATATTCAAAGTCAGAGTCAATTTCGTTTATTTCGTAGATTGCATTTATGAAACTAATTCCAAAGTCAGAGGGCTAAGACAGTAAAAGATTTAGCATAAGGGGTAGAAAAGCGGGGAGGAAATTTTAGAAAAAGGTAGCGAATAATGAATTAGTAACTTATGAAAATCTATATAATAAATAAATATAAGCATTACATGATGTAAATGAAAATAATAATTTTAAAAACATTAGCTAACTGTTCTGTTTCCAGTAGTAGGTCTGTTTCTGAAAGTACTAAATAGATTTTTTAAACTATAATGTGGTTATTTGTGGTTGTGTTAGCGTATATATTAAAGCAAAATATTTAAACTTTTGGCTATAATTACTATAAAACAGAATTTATCGCAAATGTTAATTTAAAAAGAATAATAGCTCGATATATATCAGTATTGAAGTATATGTTTAAAAAAATATTATTACTCTTCCATTTTGAATCAATATCAGTGATTGCTTGTGTACGTCAAATGAAATGAATTAATAAGTGGGAGTATATTTAATGTTAATTACAAAAACGCTGTAGGTATTTATGAAATTAATTAAAATATTGCTTCAACTGTAATTCAAATCTCATAACACAAAAACCGACTGGAAACACAAGACCCGACGTATTAGTACCAGGTACATGTATAATAAATAATACTCTTTGATCTAATATTACTACGTATATGTATTATATATTTACTAGTTTTTGTCAGCGACTTTGTCTCCCAAATTGTTCTTCCGACTAGAACCATAACTTGCCTGCCATCATTCTACTGAATAATATATCATTATTATCATTATATTTTTATTGTAATGAGGTCAATACTTAGTAGAAACAATTGAACAAAAATTTAATTAGAACAAAGCATTACTATTCAACAATTTATTAATTTATTCTAGTAACTACCTTCAAACATTATTTATAATTGCGTACAATAAAAAACTAAAAATACGAGCGAGTCTTACAGTAGTCGCATATGATGTGTAACATGCGATACCTCACTATGTTAAGAAATAGTATTAATACTATATCTTTAAGAAACGATTGAGATGTTATTAAGAACGTTTTTAATCAATTTGAATCAGAGCAGAGACAATAGAATTGGTTTAACTGAAATATAAGACATGTACTTGTAATTTCATAATATTAAAAAACTGCATTGGTAACCGTTATACTAAATTGTTGATACATTACGAAATGACATTATGTGACAAAATGTAAACAAAGAAATATTAAAATCAACCTAACATTGTATTAAATCAAATAGCGCGCGAATCAGGCTTCATGTCATATTTTTCTGTCCCTTTTCATGAAATAACTCCAACAAGAAGCAAGAAAGTGAAAGAATGAGTCAAAACTGAAAACAATATTGGTACATGAAGAGGTTCATAGGAATATATTTTTAATTATTATAATTCCAGATCCGATGTAAAAAGTTATAACTTCAATGTATGTCCCATATTAAATACGTTCTGATGACTTCATATGAATTTCCATTTGAATTGTACTGAGGCGGAACATATTATTTTATTATTATGTATGTAGTTAAATTAAATTTAATTTAATTACAAAAATCCCACGATTATTCGATTTCAAATAAAATACTTATTTAATAAGTTATTTTTGTTGAGAGTGTTGTTGTGATAAGATAGCCTAATACTACAACATATTTTTGGTTTAAATATTATTAATTGTATGATTATTCAAAAAATAGACAAGTGTAATATTTTTCATGATAGGATCCCAGGTGGTCGATAGATTCCAACCATCTTCTCTATTAAAACTTTTTGACCCAACCCCTTTCTCCGCTTTGATAACCCAAAGATCCTCGCTCGTGAACACAGATATATACCAAGAATGATTCGCGAGGCTATTGAAATTAAAAAACATCCTAATTTTAATAAAGAAGATGGTTGGTATCTATCGAACACCTGGGATCCTATCATGAAAAATATTAAATCCCATTTCCGTGAACAGACTGCCAAGCCCATAGACACAGTTAGTGCGTTTTGTGTGCATCCTGAACCCTACGCCCGTAAACTCAGGAACCGTTGGAGGTAGGTGACAAATAAACTGACTGACTGACAGACACCAGCATCTCATCTTACCGCGAACACGCTTGCTGCAAAGCATCCGAAACGTCGGGTTAAATATAAAAATGTAATAATAAACGAGAGATATATCCAAAAAATAGTTTTATTGAAATATATAGTCACTAATATACGTATTAAATATAAAATATCACAAAATAATATAAGGTTAAAGTAGGAAATTACATTGAATATTTAAACACAGTAACAACAAAGCGGCATTTTTTTACGTCTTGAAATAAAATATATGATGCTTTTGATATAAATAACAACTAAACAGAATCGTAAAATATCTGCTTTTATATCCATTGTAATTCCTTAGATAAAATCAGTTACAAATCCCGAGCCAGATTACGAATCGAGGATAAGCTTGTATTGAGATAATTCGTGAACATCTCCCTAAGAGGGAGATGTTTAGCTGTTATAAATCTTTAAACGTAACAAAATTGTATATGTAGCTAATTATATATAAGTATATAACATTTTTTTGGCCTCGATAAGCAGTAAAGCCTGTCTTTTATGTGAAAGATCCAGGGCCGAGTAGAAGACAATTGAAACTAAATTTCGGAGTGTAAAGAAGAACATGATAAGGATAATTATATATATATATATATATAAATATATATATATATATATATATATATATATATATATATGTATGCCAGGTGGTGGGATATCTATAATATATAATTTGTTTTTATAAATAATATGAGTCGACCTAAGACACTTTAGTTGGCGATGGAGTCGACTCTAAGACTCCGAAGGTTCGAATCCTGATGTCGTTTATAATGATCAAAATGTACAAAATATTAATTAAAGAAATTTTTAACAAAATAAAAAAAATTATCAAATTAAAAGTTGAAAAGTATAGTTATTAGATTAATTACTACCAGACAAAGCTTTTGTTTTCGAACAGAAATTTGACAAATTTAATTTTATAAGTAAAGTTTCTGAAAGTGTCTTTTATTCGTTATTTGAAAATCTGGAATAATTACGTCTCTACAATTTTATTCAATTACAGAAGTTCAAAGAAGTTTTTAGTTATATGTTGTAATATTTTAGATATTTATTAAACTTTCCAGAAAAGATTATTTTTGAATAATTTGTAATACGTAATACTATTGACATTTGAATAAAACAGATAAATATTGTTTGTCTGCTTTAAAAACATCAAACTATAGATAACTCTAATAAGACATTCCTAAATTTTTTTAGTTTATAATTACTTTTTAATTAACTGTTTATAAACATACCTATAATATAGTCTTAATTCATTTCAATTCAAAATAACAAAACTAAACCGATGGTTTAAAAGGAAACAGTAGGTGCAGTTATTTACATATAATCTTTTTAACAATATTTAATAGAGAAATAATATCTTCGTTTTTATAGTCACTAAAGATTATATTATAATACTAGATGTTCTCTGTATTCTGTCTCATATATTATATATAAGCTTATTATCAATTAATTACTTTTTACGTTATAAACAAACACACTAAATATTGCCTAAATAAGGCTGTATTTATATTTTCGCTACCAGAAATCCAGCATAAAACCCGTCGGTACACTTGCATCGCTACACGACGCGACTCAGCACAAAAATCAATAATACAAGACTTCGATAAAGTCAATTATATAAGATGTACGGTGTTGTGTAAATCGTGCCGACATAATGACACAATGTGCAGAAAAGAAAAAAGAAAAACCCATAACGACACAGCTGACAATAACTTTACACAAATTCACATAATCATTAATATCCTGTGACTTTTTAAATGTATAAGCAATATGTATTGATAAATACAAGTAGATATTGGACAGTGATTGTGGCGATATTGTTTTGGGTTATTTATGCATTACGAAACATTATCTTATATTTAACACGAATAAAAATAATTTAATACGAATTCACCTATATTGTGTTTGGTTATTTGTTATGTTTAAAGTAAAAGTAAAGTAAAAGTAAAATAGGTGTAAAGTAGAAATAATCTTAAACGGTTTTAATTACTTTTTGCTTCCATACTTTAATTGTGGCATTATTTGTGTTTATGGTTAATGGTTTTCTTTAAAATCTATATATGGATATATATATATATATATATTTAACATGACATATAGTTTATTTGCATCAGTCTTTATCTTAGACTTGTTAGACTAAAGAACTTAGGAGAAATTTTTTATATCAATGAGACCTTTACGACGCCTCCAATATTTTTTCCAATTCCTATCAAAATTTTGCTAGCCTACTCGTTTCTCCTTTCAATTCTCGTTTATGCCGATGCAAGCTATTCTAATTTCGCTGACAACCTCCTTAATAAGCTTGACCGATTCTAAAATATTGCCGTATGATTCACATTTAGCTTACGTAAATATGACCACATTTCCGGATATCGTCAAAAACTCATGTCCCTTCCAATTTGTCGGCACTGGAGTATACACACTCTTTCTTTTGTGTACTGAGCGATAAAAGTCGTCGTTTCCAAACAATTTCAATCTAGAGGTCTTTACCTTCTACTGTCATATGTGACGTCAGGCAGGTTGACGTCGAGCGCTTTCCTATCACGTAATAATCTTATATATTAATGCAGGAAGCGATTTCGTTGGCACACTGTAGCTCGAGAACCACTAAAGGGAAAAATATCGTTGATGGCTCAAATCAAAGGTCTCATTATGCTACACTGCTGAAAAATAGTGACCACTCTCAAATCTCATTAGCCTAATTGCAGTAATTAGTCAAAAAATTAATTTTTCCCATAGACTTTGCATGGGGAAATTTTGCGCGCGCTTTCAAATTTTTTGTATTATCTATTGTGACTAGCTGGTCTTAGCATACTACTTTTATTTTAAATATTTGTAAAAATCTCATGAATGTGTAAATATTTAACTATAGTACATGTACTGATTTTTTTTCTTTATAATTTCCTAATAGTAAGGTTTGTATTTCCAATATTTTTTTGTAACGCTGTATCTGTTTACTCTAGTGTATAACAAAGAATAATAATAATAATTATAATAATGACAATGTTACGAGTACACCGAGTTTAATAGTTAGAAATTATTAAACGTTACTTTTAAATTTAACTGAATATTGCTATTCAAAGTATAACTTCATATACGAGACTAAATAATGATTTTTTATAAGTAAAAGTTGCTGCAATATTACAGTTAGAAACGACATAAAACTTCAGTAAATGCGGTTTTAAACCCCTAGGGATCAAGTTGCAGAAGTTTCAGAGCAAAACCATTAAATGGGTTTATTGCTTCCGAATTGTTTTATTATTAAAGTGCACTTGAACAACCTTGTTAAAGTAGATTGAAGTAGATATATAATATAAATAATAACTTTTTTAATTCACATAATAATTCTATGAAGTACTTATGAACTCAGTTTATAGTTTAAAAATTTGGCTTTGTAAAAATTGTGTAATTATTGTTGTGCTTTCTGATTGTAGCGCTTCGAGGAAATGTAAAACATTTTTTTCTTTATATAACTTACAATTTACTATCAAGTAATAGTTTTTTCCTCTTGATATAAATATAAAAGTAGATAGACAGATGGATGAATACTTTATTAACACAATAACCAGAAAACACAATAAATAAAGAATAAATTTTATTTTTATTTTATTTTCTACTATAGCTTTAGAATACCTGTTATTTTCGTTAATCCATCCAACGTACATTGAGTAAAATTATATAAACCTGTATAAATAATGTCTTATTTTATTGTTTTTTCTGTTTGTGACACAAACTCATTACAATAAATGTATTCCTTATCATTATTAAATATCTATATAAAAGATTATACATTATAGAATTTTCCTTTATATTGGGAAGTTGTTTGCAGTAATAATACATATGTGAAGAGTTAATATTATGTAATATTACAATCTTGAAGAACGCTCTAACGCAACGCTTGAACGCAGCTCCTCGTATCATGACAAGCCTGCGACTCTATAATTACTACTAAATATTTGGTTTAAGAGATCATTGTTTAATATAAGAGTAACTGCGACCTCCGGAATTGATAGTGTTGTTGTCTTCATTCAATTTGTCGACGCTTTTTACAAATATTAGTGACAATTGTAATTTATGTTTATTTATGTGTTTTGTAATGAAACCATTTTATTTTATTATCTGTTTCTTCATATAAGTAAAGGTATTCATTTTATAAGTTCAAATATTAATTATTGTTAAGTTTCACCAGCATCGAAAACGCTATAAAATTATAATATACAATACTATGTATAGGTAGAATAAAGAATGTATTATATGTCTTATAAAAATTAAATGTGTTATCTAAAAATACATTTATGTTTTAGAATATGGCCTTGACTACAGAAATAAATCAAAGGGATTTTATATAAATCGATCATAAATTTGATATAAAGCATTACTAACTAATGTCATTGATGGTGGGAGGAGAAACGTACTTTAACAGCGGTCCACGAACCAAGACGCAATCTTAAGAAATGCGTGCATCAGCAAAATTTTGTATTATCAAATCAGCGGCGAATTGTAGTTGTACAGGCGTCGATATATTAACTGTCTTCTGTCTCCGTCATATATAATGAATATAATATGAATAATGTAATATTTTCTTAATATTTTATCTATCAGAGATTATCAACGTTAATTACAATAAAACCTTTTTAACTACTTTAATGTCACAGCAAATTTTCTTTATCTGCATTATCAAAATTCCCAAGAGTTCCAGCTGATTCAATTATTCAGCAGCTCATTAAGAGATTACCCTCTCTGTCAGCTTAGTTTGTTCTAAATATTTTTAATGATTAAAAATTTAAGTAACAGAAGGTGTTACTGAAAAATTAATTATTCATAGAAATTGAACTCTTACACCTTAGAATGAATAAAATAAGAAGTCTATCATCATCTTTCTTTTAATATAATGTGTATATTTTATGTCATTGTATCCCGAATTATTTCGTTTTTACATTTAATTGAAACAATTAGAAAGTACGCTAGAGCAACACTTTTTAGCGACACACCGTCAAAGATGACGATAGATAAATTAATAATTTCAAAGACTTGTATCAAAAGGTCAGTATGACATACTTGACACTGTAATTACTTTTATACGAACTTAACATTATTGTTTTTAAGCCGATATTTCATTTCCATTACTTATGATTGTGTATTGCATTCCTGAAATCAAAACGTATTTCTGAAATAACCAAAATAACCAAAGATAAATAAATAATACATTTTAGTTTTACTTTAAAAACTCAATATGAGAAATATAATGGTTTTTTTTTTTTTTGGTGAAACTGGAAATAAATATACTTAAATATAAAATTAAATTAAATTAATAAAAGGAATCTATTATCATGTAATGGTAACCTATCTTCATAAAGTTTTTATTTCCTATTAAAGTATATATTCGTCAAAACATCTTCAGTTCAAACATCTTGAATTGTCAATACGTCTCGTTTCGAGTAATTCACTTGTACTACAAAGTTACAACTACTCAATGTAGTTCTCAGAACGTAGAACCGTATCGTTTTGAAGAGTTTTTAATAACTTAGAGAATCCCATTTGAAAAGAGTTACACAAAGTTAACACTTTTATTACATTTATTTTATATAATAGTCACTTTACCTGAAAATTTTTATTTTTAAAATAGTCAATTTCTATATTCTCGTATTAGGTTGCCAGCAAAAATTTCGTTGTATTAACAAACTTATTTTCTTATCATATTAAATTAATAGCGATCTACAAGTGATAATTATTACCATCAGTCGCTTGTCTATAGATAGACATACATTTATTCTCGTAATCTTTACTTAAAACATTGTGTTTGTTTTAATTATAAATCGGGCATAAAATAAAGTTAATTTTTTAGAGTAATTTTACTTACATAAAACTATTTAATAAAATATAAAAAACTTTATAATTTGATGTAAAAACTTTGCCATCATTAAAAAAGCAGCTATTGAGAAACTTTATTTAACAATGTAAAGAGAAGTTTAAAAATCCTTCTCTGCATACTTCATTCAAGGAAATCTTTTTAAATTTTATTTTATAAGTATATAAATATAAAGTAATAAAATCAATATTTAAGTACTATAAAATGTTGCTTGTTTTTATAATCTTTAGTGTATTTCAAATAAATATATATGAATACAACGTGTAACGTAATAGTATTGTTAATATTAAAGATATTAACAAATATCGCAGCGCCATTTGTTAAGAGCCGATAACGCCGTTTCGTTTTTATTTATTTGTGCAAAGCGCTCGATAATTGACAGGATTCAGTTTTATTTAGTTTTACTGAACCAGAAAGAAGTCAGGAAGGAATAATATACAAAGCTAAATGGCGACACAAATTGAAGAATTCTTGAGTTTAGTAGAAGTTTATTTTTAATATAATTGGAGCTTATGCGAGTTTTTGTTTGGTTTCGTCGTAAATAGGGAAGAATTGTTTTTTACGTTTATTTCGGCAAGATAATTCTTAAGGTGGTTCATTGAGCATTCATTTAGGAGTCTCTAATTTCGAGATAAGAATGATGTCTACTAAACTCATTATATCTACTTTATTATTATACGTTTATTTTAAATGTAGGGACATCACTTGATGTCATACGAGACACACTTCTATACATTTCTGCATTCTAAGGTTGGGAGAGAATGCCTTTAGCTGTTGTAGAATTCATTGAATATTACAAACTTTAACGCAATGTATTGTATTAGTGTTGTTATTGAATCATCGGCTTTGTTTCTTTATTCCTTTATCAATAAATTGAAATACATACAATTACACCACATAAATAATAACACATTTATTCAATTCAAAGATGCTCGAAAGATTTGCTTTTTTTTGTTGTGTAAAAATATTAGGACAAAGTTTGTAATAATATGATAACGTATAATTTGACTTACTGAAATGACAAATTGTCAAGACTCTTCACGAAGGATCAAGTTTATAACAACTAAGGCAGTAGAATTTATTATAACTTTTTAATAGACTTCCTTTGATATAGTAGATATTATATCAATGATAAATATGTATGAGATAGTATTTATTCCCAAGTTTTCCTTACTTTAACTCAAATGTGAAAGAAAAATTTCTTGTTCGATGTAATGAAACACTATGAAATGCGATTTCGGTAGTGAATTCAATTTCTTTCACATTATCGTTAATAAGTTAATTTTCCTAGTATTTTATATTGTTGGTATTTTGAGTCAGTTTTGAAAATGTCCGGTATTTGAGGAAAAAAAATGCAAGATGCAAAAAAAAGCCAAGTGTTGCCGAATATTTTGAACATGATTCCATAAGACATTCCTATACTTTTAAAAATTGTTATTTCTTTTTTAAAAATTCCGAAAGTATTTACGTGACTACAGCCTGATAATTATATACACGATTATTTAATTATATTATCATTGTAGCTGTTCTTCACATTAACTACAATAGCTCGTGTACAGTTCTCACTACTATAACTAAATACAACAATACAATACAACAGTAATAATATAATTGATGAAACAATTGAAACTTCTAGTGTTATTGCATATGAAATAAATACTTCACATATTAATTTTTCAATGTTTGTAGAGAGAAAATAGTTTGTCAAATAGAGTGCATATATATATATATAGTCAAGGCAGGCTATTCTAACTAGACTAAGTATATTTAAAGTTATCGATATAAAGAAGATAAATATAATATTAAGGTATCATTAAAATTAATTAAAATAAAGGAGCATAAAATAAGTTCGTAGAGAAATAATTCACGATCAAAGTAGAGCTTTTCAAAAGATATTAAATTGAATAAATTTCAACATGTTTTTACAATTAATCATTTTAGAAGCAGTCTGCGGCTGGGCGATAAAGAAAACTAATGGAATTTTAAAATTTAGAATAATGGTAATTGAACTACAGTTAGTCGTTTTAGGATATATATAGACAAGGTAATTAGAGTATAATAAATGTGACGCCGACACACATGAATAAATATTAAAATTAAAAACATAAAAATAAATTTATTGTACATTACATAATACATGTTTCATTTCGACCGCGACCACCTCGACCTCTCCAACCATTTCAGAACTTTTGTTTTGATAATAAAATTTATATGTATGTAAAAACAACATTTCATTTCAAAATATATGTGAGTCTATACATATTTGGCCGTAAAAACTTGTATTACAAGCTTTTTGAGAAAATAAATATATAATATCTGAATCTAACTGTAACTTTGCAAAAAAATATAAGCATATAAAAAAAAAATGTAAAGCATATTTTAAATATCTAACGGACCTATCAACAATCGGTATTTAAAATGGGTTTTAAAAATATTACAAAAATAAGGTTTGTCTCACACAAAATAATCTTAATAACATATAACTTGAATTTAATCGTTTCTAGTATCATCTCTATCTTAGTTTTTAATTACAAACTATACGACATACAATTTAATATTAATTATGATGATATAATTAATATTAATATTATGAAATTATATCAGTGCATAGACATAGACATAGTGCATGACGTCTTTGTTTATATATTGAATACAGGACAATTTCAGCATCAGTCATGAT
Organism: Mechanitis mazaeus; assembly: GCA_959347395.1. Taxonomy (NCBI): domain Eukaryota; kingdom Metazoa; phylum Arthropoda; class Insecta; order Lepidoptera; family Nymphalidae; genus Mechanitis; species Mechanitis mazaeus. The sequence goes on from OY365743.1 coordinate 16,145,860, forward strand.
CTACTATGAAGAAATTAAAAATAAATATTTTTTAAAATATATTTAGCGTACGTTGATTTTAATTTAAAAGTTATATATTCAATACTATCAATTTATTATAATTTATTAAAACATGACGTATGTTTGTTATTAGTTGTTGGTAATTTCATATTTTTGATTTTAGATTATTTTACAAAAACTTAGAACGTATAAGTTAATCAGTTATAATAAGATATTAAATATTAACTCACTGTTCATGGTTTATATAGTTAATGTAAATTTAATTTATCTATACAAATAATATTAATTAACACTTGAAAAATTTATTAAAATAGAAAGAAAATTATGGAACTACAATTTTATATATGAAAGCTGCTACGTGTCACTCTTTTCTTCTAACAGTTTTCACTTGACTGTTATCTTTATACTGCGCAGAGCTTCTAGAGAGCTTCAGGAGGACTGCTGTAACTCTTCCTATGAAGCTCAAAAAATACACAAAAAGAAACTCAACTACACATTATTTACTGTTATTATTGTAATGACACTTATTTTTTATCTTTGATTAAATATTTTCTATTTATCTTTTATTATAAATAATTTTATTAATATAAATATATAAGGCCCCCTGTTAACTAGCTATTCTTAGTATTATTTTTTCATAATGTTTAATAAAATTAGAAGCAAAACATATAACTGCTGGTAATTGTATTTTGAAACCATTTCAAGATTGTATTTGTAAAGATATTGTTAAAGTTTCTCAGAAACAAAGTCTACTAATGGAGAATCAATGGTTACGGCTCATTGGATTTCCATAGCGATAACATGAGGTGGTTCCTAACAAATAATATTTATTCACAAGGAAGATGTAAAATATATTTAATGATTGAAAAAATACAATTATTATTCATGTAAATGTATCAGTTGAGATAGTTCTTTAAATAGATATTTTAAGGTTAGACCGATATGCTTGAGACCATAAATAAAAAGTAATAAAATAAAATAAATACTAAATTAAATAATTATTTGGTATTAAAAGGTTTGATATAATATGTTTTAAAATATATTTTAGATATTGTTGTCAAACTAATCGAAGCATTTACGCTGAACACATTCGCGTTCATATGAAATTAAAATAATTTGATTTACAATACAAACAGTAAAAGCTGATACAAATGATAACAATTTTAATTACTAATAATATGACGATGAACCCATTTGCATAAAATAATATTAGTTACCAAAATGTAAAATGAATATGTATAATAATATAATAATTTTATGTAATATAATATAAGAAACATTTGACTATTATATTAATATTACATGAGCACTAATCTAATTGTTGGCATAAACTTAGAGAACAGTTAACATGTTTCACGAGAAATATAGTAATTTGTATAAATAAGACGCTCTAAAGTTATTTGAAGATAACATTTGGTACTATTAAGTGTTCCGGACATTGGTTGACCTGATATATACTCCATGTGTAAAATACCTGATGGACAAACTTCACTAACAAAGTATTGACAGTATTCTAAATACGCTCATAAAACTATTGGCAGATCAATAGTGGTTTCTCATTGAAAATACATTTTCTTATTTACTATTGTTCGTGTGATTGCGCGACTTCTTAAATGTCATTAGAATCCTACTAGCCTACTTATTACCTTTGAAAAGTTATCTATATGAAAGGTTAGTTCTACTTTTAATTTAAAATAATTATTCATTAATAATTACTAAAACAAAAATTGTAATGTGCTTTAATATTATAATGAGTGAATTTGGATGTTCGGAGTAATCTGCGATATTACTGGGCCGATTATCAGAATATATTATCGATTATGACAATAATAACAAAACTTATCGGAGTCGAAAAGTATTTTTTTCTCAAAATACCAGTCTAAGTGTATAATAATTTCTCGTTGCAGCATCTCAATGAACGTGTTTGGTGCTTACGGTACGAAAATATATGTAGCATATGAAATCAATGCCTATTTAAAGTGTGGAAGTAATTATCCGTCTAGATAATACTTGAGTAGTGGAGCTTTAAATGAATGTGATAAATATATTTTAAAGAATTCAATTTCAAACGAGCTGTAGATAAGAGGTTCGTATAGAGTCATGTGAACTGCTACCGCTGAGGAATAGGCTGCGCTTCAGGATAAGAAGAAACGGAATTTATACTCAAGCCGAAGCTTATACTTATTGAAAAAAAACTAGTAATTGTACTTTGTTCCACAACTAGGCTTTATTTATAAAAACACGTCAATCCAACAACGTTTAAAGTTATAAATTATCTCCTAAATTAATGACTCTTATACCTGTTAAATAAACTTCTAATATTAAAAAATATATATTTAAAAGTGTTATTTTAAGCTTCACCAAACAAAAGCTTTGATGCCTCATTATTATTACTTTTTATAAGAAAGTTAATTGTTAAAAAAATAGTTTATATTATTTCCTGACAAACACATCAAAATATTTAGTTAATTCATTCCATAGGTAAAATTTGTTAAACATTTTATGAAAATTCCGCACCTCATTCCCGATTGCGTGAAAGCAATTTATCGTCAAACATTCTCTAGTGTTATTGAAAATTCATTAGCAATCGGCCAATCAGGCGTGCCTTCGTTGATTAATTAAAGTCAAAATAATTTAAATTACAAAGTTATCTTATGGCTTATAACTGTACGAAAAACATTTTTGTGTTTATATTTTTAAAACGATATTTAATGGAACAGAATCTAACTTCACAAAAGTAATTTATGTTATATATGACATCAAACAACAGAAAATAGTCTTGTCATATATTCAAATAGTACGTCCTTATATTGTGCTTAGGGTGTAAGGCTCCGTGGCGTTCCAATAAGAGGGTAAACGCTTTTAGGGGTAGCCTTGACAGTTGCCGGATAGAGCCACATAACCCTCTGTTCATAACCTTCTTGGCTGACGTAATGGATTATTACAACGTACAAAGGTTTTACGAGCTATTTTTTAAAACATCAGTGTGTGTTTAGGGTTAAATAACTTCTTCAAAATTCACTACAAACTCATTTAATTTTTCGTGTAAAACTGACATATTTATATCAATTATCGAAATATTTAGCATAAAAATTTGCTACCTAAACTATTACTGGTGAATATTTTGATATTGTCATGTTATTTTACATGTTAGATGAATACACAACATACAAAACATTAGTCATATGAAAGATCCGCAGTTATTGAATGACCCGAGTAAGTGTATAGTTAATGGACCGCTGGTTTTTTTTTAGAAAATAATAATAACATAAGTTTTTAATAAAACAAAAGCTTTTGTAACAAATAATATATAACAAGTTAAATAGTAGAATAAAAACCATCCAATCATTCAAACAGAAGCTCCGATATCGGTGATACGCTCCAATAATGCTGAGACCTCATTCTCGATATTAATATAGATTTAATCTTAGCTCAAAGTTATAAGTTTCTCAAACCTAAAAGTCAGTTTATTTTAATGTAGTTAAAAACCTTTTTTCTCAACAAGATACCTTTCCAAGTCGTCAATAAAAAGTATTGTATATAAAAACCGAAATGAAATCGATACGTGGATGGAACGATATAAGTACTAAATGCAATGAAAGACCCCAAATACATAAACACACACGCACACAACAGGCAAGCAAACGAGGGACAAAAACATGTTTTGAAAATATATAAAGATAACTAAATAACAATTCATCTCAATTTATAAAATGTTTACACTTTTTTCACAATAGAGTTACGATTTAATCTCTAATCTTTTAAAACATCACAATCCATTTTCCAACATTTGTGTGAGTTCTGCAAGTTGCTATTATCTACATGTTTGTGGGCGAGTAATTTGGAACGCATACAATAATATACAATGGGTCCCAATTATGAAGCAGGAGGCGCCATGTCAAAGCTAGTAGAATACAAAAATCGTCTAAGGACAACCACTCGAGTTTTAGGTCGTGTCCTAGGTCACAGTAAGACTCATAGATACACACGTTCTATACACAAATTTGTAAATTGAATAGTTTTTTGCTTGTGTCAGTTATACAGACCTGTAAGTTGTAATTAGAGCCAGGTCGAAAGAACATACAAAGGTTTTTCATGATTTACAAACTCAATATTAAAGAAACTTTTTTCTAATAAATGTTTTAGAAAAATTTGGTTAATAATGTAGAAAATATCTTTGACTGATAGAAATATAATATTCCACCCGTATTCGTTTAATATGAGAAGAATAATACGCTAAGAGGTTTTTAGAATACACCTTAAGTATGTTCACCTCAACAGCTTTGAATTTTTAACAGGAAATGAATCCCCTAATGCGTTGTTTGTTACATTCTTGAAAATAATATTGCTTATTTTTTTTCTGACTTAGAGTTCAATCTTTTTGTGATAATAGCATAATTTTAGGATACTAAAAAATCTGTATTTTCTTTACTCAATGTACAAATTAATAATTTTGTAATGCATTTATAATATCCTCATTAATCAAATATATTCTACAACGGCCACATAATGGACCTGTTGAATATCGATTAAACTGATATTAATTGCAACAAGTGACACTTTATTAAGTAATCGAACATTTGCTCCAATAGTGGTCACACGAGCGCCATCTGTGAAATGCCTATTACAAGTGAAGATAATTAAAAATTATAATAAATAAATTTAAATTTAAATAAAGTTTTGATCCAAAAATTAAAATATTAATTTTTAACCCAAGTTCTAAACCTCAAATTGAAGTATATCATAATCAAGTATAACATATTTGGTACTCATGTGTTAAAATATTAGTTTTCTTAATAATATTATAATGATGTTTATTGTTTTTTATTATAAACATGTCTATTCTTTTATTAAACCTAGGCCATTATTTCAAAATTTTGGGAAAAAAGTATTACGCATGAATTAATAATAAAAAATATAATAAAAATATATCTATAGAACATAATACATGTAATTAAAGTTCTCTCTGTAAGTAACGATACGCTTGTTTTAAAACCTCTGGAAGACGTATTTGTAAGAGAAAAGTGATTATTAATTTTTTAAAGCTGACTGTCAAATTCTTTATATAAGGGAGTCTTTATATAGTCTCTAAATTATTTAATGTTAATAAAAGAGTAATGAGCGAAAAATAAATGTTTATGTGCAAAGTAAAACAACAATAATGAGGCCAAATGAACATATTAAAGATAGCTTATAAAAGCCGCATCTAACTAATAAAAGCCGTATAAAAAAAAGGTATTCTAAGCAACAAAAAGTATTATTTACTGATATGAATGTCCTCAGTAAATGTTATTACACTTCATGCATTATTAATGTGTTATCAGAATCTATATTAAAGATAATTGAGAAGATAGATTGTTCACTTCACTTGTTCTCGTCATTTTATTGTTAACTGTATATCTGATTGAACAGTAATTGTATATCGTCTGTAGAGACAAATGACTCAGTCGACATAACGCTAACAGCAGTTTAATAGTTTAAAATCTATTGAAATTTATAATATAGCACTTTACCAATAAATTATCTCTAAAAGGCCAAATACTTTAATGCAAATGCCAAATAGGTCTACGCTTAATGTCAATATTTTATACATTGTATGAGAATAATGAGAGACTTTTGAGGACCAGCCGCTAGCCAGACGATATTCATAGTTGGGAATGCGTGTAGAAAGGATTTATATGCACTTTTATTTATATACTTTAGGCCATACTTTCCTATGGAACTTCTAACGAATTCAATCAATTTATTTAAATTTCCTCCACACCATAAAAAAAACATTAAAAACTATATCGTCTTAATAATTAATAATTTCTCGATTATCCTAATAATTAAATATGTAGTTAAGTATTTTAAATTATTTATAAATGTGTTATTTATATGCGAATATTTATTACAATAAATCAATAATACAGTTTGTAGTAAGATAAGTGGATATAATGTTAGATTTGTGAGATGATAAGGAATCAACTGAAATTATATTATTCAAATCTCTCATCGTAATTTTTGGAAGTGAATCTAAACAAACACATAAAATAACCTGCAGAACTGACAGATAATTATCAAGTGAGGTGGTCGGAGCTGGCGACAGACATCTGCTTTTAAAATCATACATAAATTCTAAATAGCATTTATAATATAACTGATGTGATAACAAGACATACACTTGAGTTCTAACTAAAAACTAACATTGTATATTCTTTACGTAACTTGTAAGCTAATGAACTACTGAAATATCTTCTAAAACAATTTTTGTGTAACGCAAAAGAACTTTCAAATTTATCAAAATATAAAATTTATGTATTTTAAAATGGTTAAATAAAACGAACAAATATGTTTTTACATATTAAAGTAAGTTGAATTTTATGCAAATATAACGAGTTACCTAAAGTTTTCATTATTCCTCTATCAAATATGCTCTCAACTCAGCTCTGTTCTTTGTCGAGCGAACACGTACCTAATAACACTTTTGTACTATTTTTACATTTTCCATTTAAAACTTTTTATACTAAGTTGGTGAGTTTATAAATTTCAACTATTCTTTAGTTATTATAAACCAAGTTCATTATTTCATTTCATTTCATTTCATTTCATTGTTTTTGGGTATTTTTTGTAAGAAGAAGAAAATAATATCTTTATATTTATATATTGTTGTATATGTATTTTACAATAAGTTGAGGCGCATACTTCTTTTAACTAAGTAATCAAAGGATGCAGAAGAGTTTTTGAGTTGTTTTCGAGGTGGGTATGAGAGCTTTTTCTGACCGTACACCAGTTTGAACTGGTGCATTGTATTTAAATGGACCTTCTGAAGGCATTTACACAATTTATTAAAATTATTTGTATGTGAGTAGTTTTTTTCCCGTTCACCTATTATGAAGTCGTTTTTAAGAGCATAGCTATGTATTTTGAACACTTCTGATGCAGTCTTATGCCAGCTTGATATGACTGAAACTGATATTATTTTTATTTGTATTTTTTTTGGAATCAATATGAATGTTTTAGTGATCGCGATATTTCCTGTAAATAAAATAATAAGTATACTTTCTCACTTCCTTTTCATTTTATGAAATATAATGTATAATTAATTCACTAGTTATATTACACACGGCTATAATTAGTAAATATTTTTAATTGTGTCTTCAATTATTGTAAAAAAATACAAAATTAAACATGATCAAAATGTTTTCTTTCGGGAAAGCTCAGACATCTTCAAACTTCAGTCTCCCATCATTGTGGTGGTTGTAATATGCTTCACCTACTTTACGATGTTAAAGTAAACAGTATGTTGTTACAAATTAGAACTTAAGTGTCTTTTGGTAGATTATTTGTTATATGTAAGTGTAGGTAAAGACTGACGATTTGCTTTGTTATATTTAAAAACTTAGAACAAAAGGTTTTGTTTTTAATTGTTTATGATCTGTGATTATCATACCATAATATTTTCTTAAATAAAAAATTCTACGTCATTTTTAAAAATAAACATTTAAATCACACGTAGTTTTATACACATTTAAATATATTATTGATAAGCTCGGCAGAATTTATCTTGACCAGAAATCATACGAAAGATGTTAAATATTTATAGAGGGTTAAAATATTAAACAATTGCGATATATGAATGATATTCGATAAAATATTTAAAAATACCTATTTAAAAATATCAATATAACAAAAACTTATATAAAACATTATTTATATTTGAAAACATTTACGTAAAATCTAAAATTTTATACACGCTACTTACAAGACAACGCGGACTGGACCTACACTGTCACTAGACAGTTCTAATAATAATACTAATTAATAATAGGAAATGTCAGGTAAGACAATATATTTTGCAATGAAACTGTTTAATAAAAATAAAGTTTACATAAGTAAAGAATGACACAAAAACTGCTTTATAAATGATAGGTACTAAATTTAAAATCCATATAAATAAATATACATAGGCTTTACTAAATCACACACAATATTCAGAGTGTGGGAACATGTATCTCATCTCGGCTGATCTTACAATATTAACGACTCTATTCTTCACTCTTAGCCGCAGTGCTTGGTGTGCGGAGTTTCAATAGCATTGAATACTATTTTCGTATAAAGAATAGGATTGTTGTTAAGTTTTATCATCAAGTTTAATTTTATTTATGAGAAAGTTTTTAATTACTAACAATATATTTTTATTGGTTTAAATAGTTAACTGTCTATTTGACTAACATAAAAATTATAACATCAGAATATCTTGTTGTAACAATATTTTTGCGCTTCCTATTAAGCTTTTTATTTCATATTTAATTTTGTTGCAGCCAAATAGCTAAATTTTAATATTTAATAATGTTGAAGCATAAGCTGTTATTTAATGGCGTTATTCTGCTTGTCTCACTGTTGAGACGTCTCATTACAGCGGATAAGTATTTATGAAAAATGTTTATCAGAAAGCAATATTTTTGTATTTTATTACAAGTTCAATAAAAAGGGTATTAATAAATTTAAAATGCTTTATTAATAAATCCCCTTTTTTACTAATATAATTAAACTATATTAATATATAAGTGAATCCAAATCACATATTTCACTTAATCTATAAAATATATTTCATCGTTTTTAAATATTTTGTAACTTAACTTTTAGGCTTTGAAGTTTACATTTTATGTACTAACTATCTATTTTAGTTTCAAAATTAACAACTTTGAAATTTAATATTACAAATGAAAAGTAATATACTTTAAGCTATAGTTCACTCTCCTAGAACAGATTATTAAAATCCAAAGGTTGTGTTTGTTTTTGATTCCTGCTTGTCGTGACTTCATTATATATTATAAACATTAAGAAGTTTTATTGAACACTTAATTAAGTACTGTTAGTATACAATTTTTAAAAGTACAATAGAAGCAATAGTTGACATAAATATTGTATAAATCAAATATCATATTTCAATACAACGTTGCTATAATGGCGGCCAGATTGAAATTGTTGTGGTCAAAGTAATGATCATCAAAATGCTCAAATTGCTCAAAAACTATGTTACATATAGACACTGTTTAGTTTTAAAATATTTACTATTTTGAATTTATAGTGCATTTTCATAATCATAAGCAGTGAAAGTCTTATTATTTTTCTTTTACGGTTTTCTCTGATAGGAAATCCTAAGAGCTTTAGTGACCTTGTTGATAAATTTGTTTACACACCTTCTAACCCTCAATAGCCCGGGGGTTCGTATCATTGATACGGCTGATACTGCGGCAGCTACATCTTGACTCCGGATCCTATATCTTTAGTGATTAAAGATTTTAAAGATCACTCGTCTACCTACATATAAGACACGATATTTTTTAACTTCATTAAAGTTTATTTATATATTTTATAGCTTAACTAATTACACTGTTTTGTTGTTAGATATATTGTTGCACTATATTTAATTACGCTCAGAATCTTATCCGCGAAGTCTATTTGATGAATCAATTAAGATATTGTATATAATATGGAGTAATATACATTTAATTTATGCTATACATTAGTATATTTTAGTTTATTTACAATTAAAAAGTTTATGGTACAATTTATAATAATATTATCATTACAAAAAAAATTTATAGATTATATATTTTAACATCATATGCGAAAAAAATATAAAAATCAAAACACATTATTTGTAATTTAATGCACCTTGTGAGTTAATTCTTTCTCCCTCCGGTGTTTATTACAATAATCGTAATAGCGTCTTTGATCAAAGATAAAGTATTTGCAATTCATAAGATACACATAAATATTACACGCGCTTGAGGCAAAATGACTTTATTTAGCTCCCCTTTTATATTAAAATAAAACAACAGACATATTCAATAACATACTAATTACTATTTATTACTGGGAATACATAGTTGCATATAACATCCCAGAATACCAAGCATCGTGAAGTTTCATATCATTCAATATAAATAACTGAATATATATAAATGTAGAAATTTAAAATTTTATGGTTTTATATCTGTAAAAAATTATTTCTCGGTTCAAACTCTTTACCTTACAAGTTCCATGAGACGAACGAAATTCTAAATATCTTAAAATCTTGTACTAATATAAAAAAACTATTTTTTAATTATATCTCCAATTATAAATACGGTAATATCTTTTTAAAAATAAACGATGAGAGCAAGCAAGTCAGTTAAGAAGATAAATTCAAATTTAGTTCTTAAAACACGAAAAATAAAAAAATATATAAATTTCGTGTCAAAAGATGTTTATGACAAAAGACATTTATGTACGCCGAGTATTTTGTAGTTACAAACTAATTGTAACGTATGAACTTGTACGGCTCCCTCATTACTAGTGTTATATTATAAATTATTATAAGATAAATTAATGTATAAACAATGCAACTTTACTATGCAAAAAATATTTAATCAATTAAAAAAATTAATTGTGTTTTTCAACTCCCGAAATATAACAAACGCGTTACCTGTTTATATGATATCAGAACAAATAATACTCTGTAGGAAGTTAAAGTCGAAAGAAATTGTTATGTCACTCGTATATATGACCAAAATCAATAAAAACTAACAAATATATTCATTATTATTATATCATATAAGCTCCATCATTTTCATAACCTTAAGGCAAAAACAATTAGGATTGTATTCCACTTAGCATTTCCAAATGTGCTGTAAAAAATTATCCAGGATAATAAATCAACGACAATTTAATTGCAAATCTGTGTCAAACCCAATTTTGATTTTCTTTTTTTTACACACATATGAAAGGTTCATTCATCTTATAATTTATAGCATAACTTTTCCGTCGAACAGTATAAATTTACCAAACAATAAAAAGTGTGTAAACTCATATTTTGTTGTTATTATGGATCAAGATAAGAAAATTGCTTCTGATTTAATCATTGTCATTAACGAGTTAACCATTGAACTCCGCAGTAAACCAATATGCCATTTGATTGAAAATACATGCGTTAATAATATCAGTATGCAGATGATATGGTGCTGCGGAAACCAGTTGCAAGTTCCATAAGAGGGCTTTTAGTAAGCTGTAACACGTATGCCACTAACTCATGTCAAATTTGATAAATAATTAATAATCTGTGATAATTGATTATTTAAGACGTTCATAGTAGTTCAAAAGAAATGCCACAGATGGCGTATAACTCATTTTCATATTCCATATTATGTTAAATAATAAAAATTAATTTTTAACTATTACAATAGTTTTTTAATTCAATTCAAATCATATAAGGTTATTATCATATTTAAATGTATCAAAAAAGCTGCTTAAATTTTAATTTATTTTCGCCTGTGGTTGCTAAGTCAAGATGGATTATTTAGATTATATTGTAACTAAACGTTACATTCCAATGGATAATAATTATTGTAAGATGCATCAGTATTTTCCATATTGAAAGAATGGACTGTTATATAAAATAAAAAGTAATATATCTGTCAAATTTTAAAACATAAATTAATTGATTATCTGTTGACAACTCATTAAAAATACATAATTAGTCTGTGACATTTTTTAATGTTTTAGGAATTGAATGTTGCCAGCTTGATTGACTCGTAATTTCCTTAAAGTGTAATGGAAAAAATATATGACTTTGTAGATCATAATTAGTGGTAATTAATTTATAAATTGTTATTTTGGTAGCATAATAAATAAGTTTTATTTGAGAAAGCTGTCATTTGTTTCAGAAGTACAGAAACCGTTGTTTAATAATGTATTTTATTTAATAAATATATTTAATTATATAGTGATATGAAATCAATTTTATACACTCGTTTGTTTTCAAAGACAATCAGTGTAATGTTTGGAATAATTATTTCTTTTGGTGGTTTTTTCCAATTTACTTACATTTGGTTTGACGTATTGTGTGCGTAGCAACACCAATTGTAGTTTGCTTATTTAGATTTCGATATCGTGACCTTGTCGAGTCTTCATTCGGAAGAATGTTTGAATCTCATTTTTAATTACACTTCAGTTTTTGTTCTAATTATTAGTGTTTAAAGCCGTGGTTCTTATAATCATTCGTTTGTTTAATTGCAGGGCTTATTAATTATTATGGACTAAATATAATTCTTTTTGCCTTCATTTCCCGGATATTTTTAAAGTTTGTCGGAACAATATTAAGTAAGTATTTGGATTCTTCACTATAGATTAGGTTTGAGGCTCTAATGTTTTAACGTTGCAATAGTTCAGTGTATGTTCTGTTTTGAATGTTAAACTCGACACACACTTTTGGTTAAAGATAATAAAATTTTAATTAATTTACCTGAAGTAACCCACCGCTGAATGTCGCTGGCCCATATTACATTTGTATTGTCAAATATTGTAATTTACATTTCATATTATGTGCAATTTAAGTAATAGCATGTTTTGTATACATTTGATAAAAGTAATAATGCGTTTGTTTTTAAATATTTTTTTCATGTTTCGTTGTGGACACAGTCATGTAAAAAACAAGTGATATCGAAATAGTATTAAATATGAGCTTCGGTATTCTGGTTATTTCTTTAATTAAACTTTTTTTGTATATAATAAATAACTGATATTCTTTGAACTTAAATTGTAAAAGATATCAAAGAAAAGTTGCTTCCATTTTGAACCCTTAATAAATCTGAATACAATGTAAGAGTATTGTGCTCCGCTATCGCAACAGTGATTTATCTTTCAAATTCAAAAACTTCCCAGTTCTTGCCAAAAGTTGTGCGAAATTTAAATATTACTATGGGTTTTGGCATAATGTTATCATAATTATTAAGAACTGAAATAGTGTTCTGTATATTGAATCCATTTTTTATATACAATTATAACATTACCAGTCAATATTAATATATTTTTTTATTATTATTTGTCTATTTTCCAAAACTAAAGGACAACTTTTATCATATATATTTTGTTGACATATATAAAAAGCTATTCACAAACGAAATTGAAATACAAGAATAATAGTTTTGTTTCTATAGAAACCATTTGGTTTAATTGGTTTTAAATAATTTTCTGTACTTGTGTACAGATCAATTGACATTTAAAAAAGTTTATTATATATTAAGTAAAAAATAAACATTACCTCTATACTCGCAGTATTTGATTTTTTCTTTGACTTTACCCACTTTGTTTCATATTATGAAAAGTAAATGAAGGAAGTTAACAAAGCATTTGAATTTCCTTAAAGTTATCACATACCATATGAAAGATATATGAAAAGGGTGTTATTCTGATATCATGATTATATATAATTTATTTAAGCCAGTGAAAGCAAATTCGATTTAATTAAAGTAATACAGCTGGGTAAGACGGGTGAGGTTACGAGTAAATATAGTAATTTAATATACTATTGAATGACAACTTGTCTGACAAGTCACTGAACCGAATTATCAGTTAACTTCAGTTGATATAGCTATATGGTAAAACTCCGGTTTAATATTGGTCTTGTTCTATTATTATTTCCCATATATTGCAATTTGTATTATTTATTGTATGCAATAAATATTTTTTTACAATTTATATAAATAAAGCAATAGCTAGTGCCTGTAAAAGTAGACAATATAAATGCTAGTAAGAAAAAAAACAGCTCCAAAATGTTTTATTTTGTGCAGAATTATTGTTCATTCAACAAAGAAATTATTTAATAAGTAAATTATACTAAAAGGGAACTATAATTGAAGTATAAATCAGTTTAGTCAAATTGAGTAAGAGAGAAAAAGAACTGAGAAAGAGGAGGCTGAGATAAAAACTGTGAATAATAATAATGAGGATTGTAAGTAAGAACAACTAGGATATTATTTCCGTACAACAATCTCTCGGATAAGGAAACTTGAGCCGGAAAAAGAGATTGCGAAGTTTCAACGCAAGTGCAAGAGGAATTTGGCTTTCACCATAAACCTCTTTATTCTAAACTGAAGAACAGGTACAAGTAATCTTTTACTATTTTACAAAAAACTAAGTTATGTATTAGAAACAGCAAGAGAGTAACAGTAAATATATTTAAAATAACGTACAATTATAATAAGTACATTCTTAGAGAATAAAAAGTAAGTCGAAAAGAATTGTAAAATGTCTTTGTCTATATTTGTAACAAAGTACTCGTTAAAACTCGTAATTAATTAGTTTTTGAGCAGCTCTGTGCGTGTCTTCATAGCATGATCTATAAAGATAACTTATCCAGCAGTAATAGGCATTGTTCTCGAGATAAAAGAAACAAGTAATTTTAATAAAAGATTATTAGATAAAATTAAATCTACCAGCTTCTTAGAGTGTAAATACATTTCAGGTATTTGGAATATTTAAAAACAAAGTCGTACCACTAGTTATTTATTATGACCTCAAAAACAATGTTTCACCAAATACAGTTTTAGATAATAACGTAATATGAATTTTTGAAAACAAGACCCCAAAAAATATAGAAAGCAAGAATATTACTTACGTGTTTTGTTATGCAAATATTATTCTAAAAGGTGTTTTTTCGAGTTGTCGTTCAGAAGATAGATGTAAGCGATGATATTTATAGTTTCTTGTTTGTATTAAGCAATAAAAAATCAATCAAGTGTATAGCGAGTTATTGATCATTAGTCTAAGTGCTCTTATTTCGACCCCTTGAGGATGAAATATGAACTAATCTTGTGTTAGTGCTTCAATAGTTACATCATAAAATATAAATCCGTACAGAATACAATTTAAACAGTGAAGACAGTTTTTATTAAATTTAAAATGACTTCATTATGGATTTTTTTCATAATATTATATATATACTGCAGGTTAAAAATATTTGTCTTACTAACTTCAAAATATAATAATTGCAGCTTCGCTTTTTACTAACAATCTCATTTGAGAGAGATTTTCTACTATTTCTAGAAACTGTTCAATAGACAAGTTGTTTATCATTATAGAAAATAGAAAGTTCTTTGAACAATATTATTCATGATTGTTAAAGCTAATTTGAAGCAAACTTTATTATATCATGTACATGTTTTAGATGTTTACATATGATTTTCTTTGATATTTTTTTTAGTCGTCCTTAAAAACTATGTTGATATTTGAAATTGTTTGAAACATATATAGTCATGTTAAACTTATTAAATTTTAAATAAATATAGACATACATCGAAGCGAGTAGTGATAAGATAAATCAAGTGGTAGAGCGACGGAACGCTTTCCTAGAAGTCGCAGTTTAATTCTGCCCGTATCGACAAATATTAAATTTCATATAACAATTTCAATCATTAATTTTAGTTTTTTCTTTTTTCATTGTTATTCTTTACTGCAAAGTTAAAAATATTGGTAACTATTTTTGAAAGATACCTAATAGATATCACCTCCGTGCTGATAAAGACGGTCACATACAGAATGATAAACTCTTCGAAGCGAGTAGCGATACTTTAGTTCCATTGGTAGAGCGACGAAATTGTTTCCCAGAGGTCACAGGTTCTAAACCTGCTCGTACTGATATTTTTTTTATTTATTATTAATCAAAAAACTATATTCTAATGCTACCTAGTTAATATCTAAACTTAAATAACACAATGTCAACAAATATATTTGTATATTTTTTCTCTTGAATATAAGTAGGAAATCTTTTCGTAATAAATAATTCCATCTCATTTCCACTTTAATAAATTATATCTGAATGTCATCTACATTTTATTTTTGTAATCAGCGAAATCAGAAACAATATACGTTCAAAGGAGATTGTTCTGAATACCTGGATCAACTCGTCCTGTAGTCTCAGAGGACAGTTTGCAGAGATTCTAATCATTGTACAAATTGTATCACCGCAGCTGTTGCATGATACAAACGCCTTAACAGGACAATCAATGGTCTATTGACACAAAGGATATTCATTTCTCTTTTCATCAATTTATTTTAAATAATATGAACCATTTATTAATAAAATAAATACTTATGTAATAAAAAATAAACAATAATTGTCATTTGACTATAGTTTGTGCGCTGTAGCAAGGCGCCGGTGACAGTGACAGTTACGTTTCGTTTCTCTCTTGACAGTTGAAGCGATTTACGAATTATGTGTTAGGATTGTCGTTATGTATAATCTAGAATACATTCGTAATATATCATAACTGTAGTAAATTAAATTAAGCCCAAATAGAATGTTCTAGTCTACAAATGAAATTTAATGGAAAGAAAACTTTTAAAAAAATGAAATGCATAACGTCCATCTCTAATCATGTGTTCTGACGCACGTCACCCGCACCATGTTACACCGCACAAGGTATAGTGGTTCGACGTTATATTGAGGATAAATTGACATATTTCAAATAACTTATTTAAATACCACTAATATACTTATATTTTTTTAAAGAGTTTTCTTTGCACAAAGATATTATCTAAAGTTTTAAATATTTTCAATAATCGCGGGTATGAAAAATATGTTACGGTATTAAAATCTTTATTCTTCAATTGAGTTGACGTGTTCGCGGAAAGACGAGGTGATGGTGTCTCACCATCATCACCATCATCTCGTCTTACCGCGAACACGTTTGCTGCAAAGCTTTCGGAACGTCGGGTTCAATTAAAAAATGTAAGATAAACAGTTATATGCGTAAAATAGTTTTATTGATATGTATATTTGCTATCAAAGCTACTCAATAAAAATACATTAAAAATACCGCTCAATATATATCAAAAAACTAATCACAGCGCAAGTTCAACACCCCCCGAAAACAAACTCACACACACCGTTAAACTCACACACCGTTGGGCTGCGGTTATTGAAAGCAAGGGAGAGGGTCTGGCAGTTGGTCTGGATATGGCGAAAGCCTTCGATCGTGTATGGCACAAGGGGCTTCTTTCGAAGCTTCCTTCCTATGGGCTTCCCGAGAGTTTATGCAAGTGGATCACCAGCTTTCTCACTGGGCGGAGCATACAGGTCGTTCTCGACGGTTTTTGCTCGGACCCCAAGCCCGTGAACGCTGGTGTACCCCAAGGCTGTGTGCTATCCCCAACCCTGTTTCTCCTGCACATCAATGATATGTTGGATATTTCCAACATACATTGTTATGCGGATGACAGCACTGGGGATGCGGTATATTCCGGCCGTGCAGGTCTCTCTCGGGAAAACGTCGACGAGTGTCGAAAGAAACTTGTGTCTTCTATAGAGACCTCCCTGGGGATGGTCTCAGAATGGGGTGAACTGAACCTCGTCCAGTTTAATCCCCAAAAGACACAGGTTTGCGCGTTTACCACCAAGAAAACCCCATTTGTCGTATCGCCACTCTTCGAGAGCACACCCCTCACCGCCTCGCCAAGTATCAGAATACTGGGACTCGACATTTCGAGCGACTGTCGGTTTCGTGGTCATTTGGAGAGCAAGGCCAAGTTGGCCTCGATGAAATTGGGTGTGATCAATAGAGCGAGGCAGTATTTCAATGCTGGCCAAAGACTTGCGCTCTATAAGGCGCAGGTCCGGCCACATATGGAGTACTGTTCTCATCTCTGGTCCGGATCACCCCAATATCAGCTTCTACCTTTTGACCGCGTACAACGGAGAGCCGTACGGATTGTCGGGGACCCGGTGCTCTGTGAACGGCTGGACTCTTTGGCACTGCGTAGAGACGTGGCTTCTTTGTGCGTCTTCTATCGCATTTACAACGGGGAGTGTTCCGAAGAGCTATTTAATCTGATGCCTGCCGCCGAATTTCATCACCGCACAGTACGTCACCGCCTTCATTACCATCCTTACCACCTGGATGCATGGCGTTCTTCTACTGTGCGGTTTGCAAGTACCTTTCTTCCACGTGTCACAAAGATGTGGAATGAGCTTCCTTCGGCGGTGTTTCCAGATCGATACGACATGGGTACCTTCAAAAAAGGCGTTCATTCCTATCTTCAAGGCCGGCAACGCTCTTGTGAGTCTTCGGATGTTGCAAGAGTTCATGGGCGGCGGTGATCACATTTTATCAGTGACCCGCATGCTCGTTTGCCCTCCTTTTACATAAAAAAAAAAAAAAAAAAAAAAAAAACAAACTCATTTGATCGTTCCGGCCCACATCCTTGTCCATGTCATTCAATAGTCTGATAATAATATAATTTTGCAATTTTACAACAGAATTACATTGACAGAAGACCCAGTTTGTGCTGTCTTTGTAATGACGGCAGTTTAGAAATTTTGTGGTTAATGAAGTGAAAATTATAATACATTTTTAACTGAATAGTGATTAGCAGTGGTGTGATAAGTTGCCATTCGATTTTCTTAATATATAATGTTTATTTGACACTTTTGTTGTAGTTACAAATTAAAAATATATATATAAATTACAGTTGAAATATTAACTCGTACATAAGCTTTTCAGTAAATGATTTTTTAATTTAAAACTAGTATAGTAGTAGTTAAACTATAAATAAATATAAAAATATTACTATATTATTATTATTATACATTTTGTAAAATATCATTTCAATAATTATTTTATAATATATATATATATATAGTGTGACTCGGATTGAAGCATCGGTGTGTTGTACTATTTATAGCTAGTGCTATGCCGCAACATTACTCTCATCTGAGGCCTTATATTTTACCCTCAACACAATATTCTCTTAGTAATTGCATCGGCCGCAGGGGAAATATTTAAGTGATCTTATAATACTTTGATAAAGATTCCGTTTTCTATTCAATGTAAAGAAATATTGGTTATATTTAAGAAATAATAGTAATATATATAATGTCATAATTAACAGTTAATAAAATTGTATATTAACATAGATGTATATATAAAGGCTAAATGAAAATATTAATGTAAATAAACTTTAAGCTTAGATTAAGATACTCACTTCCTCACTCACTATAAAACTAAACTAATAGTTTCTTTACGTCGATATCAGAGACAATGGCAATTCATCAATGAAGCCAGACGCTTCATTGAAAATATCCTGTGTATGTTTAAATTAAATTTTTATTACTTAAACATTAAAAAGCCTCTTCTAAAAATTTTCTTTACACAGTTTCAAGTTTTACAACATATTTAGAAATTAATATTTCACTTATAATATTATAATAAGTCTTCATATACAAATATTGCTTTCTATACAACTGTGTTCCTATAAATAAATACTAGTGTATTTACCAGTATCATAAAGTTTCTTAAGGGTTTTTGTCCATGGGGGTGTCCCTTTGTGTAATGTAGGCCCATGAACTTTAAGGTATTACTGTAGGGTTAGGTTTAGGGGCTATATTTTATAAACATTAAATTATATATTATTTACATTTATCACTGCATCTGTAAAAACTAGTCATCAACAACTTGTTAAGTGATACTTTATCGTATGACAGAGTTATTTTAATTTATTTTTATAAAGATATAATTATTTAATGAATATTATTCTATTACGTTGTAATTTACTACACTATTAATATTTTGATAATTCGAATAAATTTGACAAATTGACAGTATATTTAGTTCAAGCTATAAGGCTCCGTTTCGATGAATTGAAACTATATAAAACGAACATTTTTTGACATTGGATTAGGCAACTGTAAAAAAATTTACAGGCCCATAGTTAATTAATATAGAATATATTACATGTGAGTAATCCTATATTAATACTGTACCAATCTTGTTTCTTGTAGTTACGTGGTCCAGCGAGTGATGTTTACTATAGATTGTCCACCACCGTACACCAAGAGTGACTTGATTAAAATTCAGAAAAGAAAATCAATTGTGTATTATTTTATTTTGTATATAGTTGGTGTGTATGCATGGTGTCTGTGTATCTATGTAAATGTGAAAATATTAAATTTTTTGAATTTGAATACTAAATTTTCACACGCGTTTGGTCTCTCAGACCGACAAATTAATAACTCATTATTTATTAATAATTTATGTTTATTTATCAACTAAAAAACTTGAAAAGCAAAATTTTATTTTAGTAATGTTTCACTTGACTTATGAATATTTATAAACTGATGTAAACTGATACATTTATAAACAGAACGCAATACATATATAATCAGGATAAGTTTTACCTAGAGTTAAATAAATGCAATTTAAAATTAGCATATAAATGTTAAAAAGTGCTGAAGCTGTCATAATTCAAACAGTTTAGTAGAGAGGAATTGGTAGGGATTTAATTTAAAACTTGAGGTGCATTTCATTACATAGTTTTACATTTAATGCAATTTATCTCTGTAATGTGTAAATTAGACTTTACTCAGCACCATAGTAATATGTTGTCTATCTGTACTAATACTCAATAGCTAAAGATTGTTTATCTAAACACAATTTAAAACTTGCTTTGTTGCTTGCTTGATTTAAAATGTTTTATATTGATTGTCCATTTATTATGGAAAACTTATAATAGATGTAAAATGTAAAACATTAAAGTATGGCCGATCTATTAATTGAGTCTGTCGTAGTAACATGCGTCTCGAATAATAAGTCAAGTGTAATGTGTATATCTGTGTCTGAAATATACACAAAACTTGCTAAAGACTAAATTGGGAGGAAGAAGCTTAGTAAACTTTAACCCCATCAAGACATAAAAGTTTGTTTGCTTTTATTTTCTTACTTTTTCTTTGCGTGTTCACCGCTAAGAAAAAGTAACAAAATAAGTAATTTAGTTTAGAAAAGAAATATACACTTTAGTTATATATTGTTACGCTTAAAATTAAATTACACTTAAAATTAAATGATATAAAGAATAATTCACCAACTCGCGCAGGACTCGAACCTATAACCTGTTTGTCTGTTAATCGGATCTATCAATATATCACTAACATACAGTTTTAATTTTAGAGACCTCTCAGTTACCATCTCTTTTAATATTTTTAGGTTATTTGTAGGCTGGTAAATACAAGACAATATATTCTATTATTTCCCATATATGTTTCAGGATTTATGTTATACTGTTAGTTACTGTGACATGAGAAATACACATTCCTTTGATATTTGTTAAACGTCAACAGATTTGTATGTTTCGGAGACAGCGATACTAAAATATCTATATTTGGTCCGAGGATTTGGTTTAATTTAATATGATTTTTACAATAAAGTTTTTTGTAAAAATAGTAGTGTTATGAAATTGGATTTATTCGGACCTTTATCTTAAACTTTTTTGAAACCAACATATTATTAATTTTTCAAACATTTAATTTACCTACATAATTCAAGTTGATAGTAATTATAACTGTTAAAACAATCAAGTGTTATTCAGAACGAGTTCATAATATTCATGTCGAAAATTAATAGTTCATATTTACAGGCATCAGGTGGGGTTTTAAATAAAATTACAATTTAAGTAAATTATGACATTCAAAAATTAAGAAAGAATAATTGTCTCCTTCACAGCTTCTCGACATTTGACATTAAAACTTATTTAAGTTAAAATGTAAGTTTTTGATTAATATAACTAGAAACAGTGTTTAAATAGTCTTTAACTAAAAGAAAAATGTAATTCTATTTGTAAAATAAATTCATAGACTCTTTTAAGATATGGGGTTAGCTTTACGGTAGGTATTTTATAACATGGCAATATTATTAAATCATCAAATATAACAACTGATTCGAAATTACAAACTGCATTTCATTTCCATTCTAAAAAAATTGTCTTAACAGGACATGAAAGTTTAATAAGCAGCTATTAGATTAATTGTTATATTATTATCCATTTTTTACTGAAATTTGAACTAAAATTACCTTACCTTAAAAGTACCTTATCGGTTTTGATTCTATTGAGATTAACAAAATATAGATTTATGAGTTATAAACCGACTCTCTTGTTTTTAGGTTAATTTAAAAGTTCTTTTTTTTCATAGCTTCAAGAAACTTAGAACCTGAATATATATATATATATATAAATATCAACGTTTAAATATCAACGTGATATCACAACCCGTTCCTAAAATTAAGGGTCTGATAGTAAAACAGACAATAAAGTAATCCTTAGGGTTCCGTTTTCATCCCATTGGTGTACGGAACTTTAAAAATAATAAAGATGGTACAGTTACCATATATTTAGTAAAATATGCTCTAAATATTCTGCAGCTCGTTGTAGATACATTCAATGTTATAACACGTGTACAGGATTATATCTCGTGTCTCGCAGCCAGTACGCTTACTGCAAATGAAGAAATATGAGGCGTCCTATATAAAGATAAGTGGCCGACATCATGGGAGATATATTACTTATGCATTGTAGCATTCGACAAATACAATCACTGTAATCTTATTGTACATTCATCGCTTTAATGAGATACTAATTTTAATTTTTTTTATTAATGCACATTTTAGATATATTAGTTATATATAGTAGTAATAATAATACAAAAAATGAACAAGTCAATTTAAATATTTTTATAAACGAATTTATGCGATATTGTCTACAGCATCATTTTATTTATGATTTATTTAGATAAAACTTCGGAGCATTTGTTGTGACTTGAAACTATAAAAATAAATTATAATCCCATGTTAGAATTATAACAACATATACATAATACTGTATTTTTATTTAGATACCTCGTAAAAATAAGGAAATTTGGACTTTTATTATTGTACAGACCCAGCACTTAGTAACAATTAATTTTAATAAGATTTCTAACATTTATAATATTTTCAATTATTCAAAGGAAGCGTTCGTTAGTAGGAGTTTCAAAAAGTATGTAAATTATTATTATTTTTTACAAGCAACTTGATGTTATTGTTGTTTCAATCCAATGAGCCGTAACCATTGATTCCCCATTAGTTGACTTAGTTTCTTAGAAACTTCAAGAATGGTTTTAAAAATGCAATCTTGAAATGGTTTCTAAATGAAAGTACTAGGAGTTACAGACGAGAACATTTCTATAGTCATTTTATTAAACTTGATGTATATATATATATTTATGTATATAAGTATGTAAGCAATGCGAATTGATACGTATGTACATACAAGTAGAAACAAATTGTTGTATATCAGTTATTCGGTAAGTATTATCTATTAAATATAACAATTTAAATTATCTTTTACATTTTAATCTCTAACAACTATACTATTTGGGTACAAAACAATATATTTATTTCAAATGTACTCATTTATTTACAACTAAGCTATTGTTATATTGTATACAATTGAGAAATGTACTGTAAATAATTCAAATTCACAAACCTCTCTATTTAGTTCTCAAATTATATAACATACTTTATAATGTTAATGTTTTTTAATAAATTCAAAAATATCTTTTTTACTACTATAGCTGTAATAACAAGCATAGATATTAGAGTAAGCGGCAAATGAATAATAATAAAAATTTATATTTTTTTTATTTTATAAGAATCATCGAAAACTTTATGTGTACTGAATATATAATTAATACACTTTGTCCATACGAAAAATAAAGCAAACATTGTAAATATCGTAGATTTTAATTACAAACATTACGACATACAATTTAATAAAAATAATTAAATATATTATAATTGAATCTTCTTGAATCTTGAATATTGATGCAAAATAAGTGTAGAATTTCCAGTGCACTTATTAATTAATATATACAGAATGTTAACAATACCATTAATAATGTAATACCGTGAAGAATAATAGAGAATTATTAAAAAATATAATATATTAATTATTGAGCCCTGATTTTATTTCATCAATATTAATATAAATTAACTAACTTTGTACATACTTTAATAATTTAAACCAACCTAAAACTTGTATTTTTAATAAATATTGTTGTTTTTCTACTTAGTAGTATTATTATTAATTTGTATAATGTTTTATTTGATTTCGATATTTTTTTTTCGTTATTAATATAAATTGTTTTACCTGATATTATTTCTAATAAACGGAAAAACAAGTATGTGGTTCATAATTAATGGTTTTATATATTCATGTAATTTTAATTTATGTCTAAAGATAACTGTATATTAAAAATTAAAGATTCAATTTAAGTTTTAAATAATTTCCTTCCCTTCGTAGAGGTCAAGGGGAGGGAGGATTTCCACGCGTGAGGCGCGGAGGCTACCACCAATGGTGCGGAAGACGCGGTGGGGCTACCACTTGACTAGTAAGCCGCGCTCACGATACTTGCGTTTAGATAATCTTTAATAGTATACATAATAAATTATTATTTTACTTATTAATATTATTACAGTCCATTATAATTTTCAACTCCACTGAAGCACCAAGTGCTCGAACAAAGTGTTTTATTCAAATTCACTCTGACGCTGAAACTCAAGCTACGATGTAATATGAAATTATATATTTTTTCACATGTTATAATAGAGAAAATTAAATTTTATAACAAATATGGAGATTTCTCTACTGAATTTGGTTGAAATACCTATTTAATAATAGGAGCGGGTAAACCTCAATCTACTTGACGAGGGTTTTATTAACTGATACTTTTGGTGTTTCTGTAAAATTAACATATTTTTTTTCATCCGTGTGAGGGAAGCCGCTGGCAAAAGATATAATAATATAAAAATGTCGAACATAAATGTACTGTGAATATTCACAACGTAAAATATGTTTCAAATGCCGAAAGATTTTTCTATTCAAATAAAAGAATATTGTCAATACAAAAGTCCTAAAAAGATCAAAGATGTGAAATATGTCTTTTGTATAAATACAGTTAAGTCTGTCCGTCGACGTTTTGTTAAGTTCTTATAACTAAGCACGCATGGCAATAATACATAAAAAAACCTTTTCGTCTATATATACCATCTGTCGATCTACTTGTTAATAGTAATCTTTGAAAGGGCTTAACCGATTTTATTACATCCATTTATTATAAGATAAACCGGTTTATTGGGCTACATATTAGATACAGTTTGTCCTAGAAACCATTACCGTGGAAATACAAAATCTATGATTCTCTTTAAAACACAAAATATGTGTATATGTTATGTATCTATATAGTTTGGCTATTCTCAAATCTTTATCTTATAAACATTTTCGACAAACAGTATCATTTTTGGAACCCTATTAACAAAGTATACAAGTATAACTATAAGATATAGTAAAATTTTATAAAAAACGTTGAAAACTACGCAAAATCTACATAACCAAAGAATTTTTCTCCGGGAGTCGTAGAACTTTTCACAGACGGATTATAGCTAATTTTGATGTTTTTACTGTGTTTTGAAGGAATTAGGGTTAGAAGTTTTTTAATAACAATAAAATGTCTGAATAAACCCGCTAGCTTAAATATAAATAAAGGTTACGAGTGGTTGACTTACGAGTTTCTTCCTTTGTGTCTGTTGTACAAATCCACCACAAAACTAAAACTGAGTAAAATCTCGTAGACACTAAAATAAATATCATAAACACGACTAGTCAATTACAATAATAAATGATATAATTCTAGTACTTTATTATATCGCGTCACCGCAGACCCCTTCTGAAATGATTAATTGGAAAAAGCTGTAGAAATTCGTTTTATTTAAGGATTCTTTTGGGCAACTCTCTTCGTAAATTAAATCTGTAAGACTCTTTATGCTGTTTGTCAATAGTTCTAGTTTTTGTAACAAGTTTCTGGTACTAAGGAGATCTAGTATCATTTTAGTTCCTTTTAATGAGAATTTCTTTCTTCACGTTCTTTAAAATCCAAGGCCAGTTTAACTTTAGTACAATATAACTATTCGTTTTATATTATCGAGCGTGAAATGACATACTTGTTTTAATATATCAAGTTGTTTAAACTTTTCGATCTTAATACAGGGTCCAAATATTCATTTACAAAGTTTTTAATAAGTACATTGCGTTGAGGAAGGATTAAGTACTCTTAGAATTTTAACTTGTTAGCAAAATTACATAATACATGTTGCTCATTTTTGCATTAGCAACGAACTAACATTCAAAATGAATAAAAGAATAATATTACCTTTAACATCTCGAGATACATATCAACTTTATCGTATTCCAAAACAATAAAACATCGGAATTGCAAGAAAGGTTTGAAATAATTGTGAAATGAGTTTTTTTTATCTGCTTCATTTGTCTTCTCTTAATGATTTTTAGGCATTTTGATGAAAATAATTAAATATGTCAAATTTTGAAAGTAAACCTAATATAACGTAAGGTACAACAGTGCAGCACAACACTTATTATTTTTGTGTTACATTGGCCTTCATTACTTTTGGTATGATATGATTATCCATTAGTTATAGTATATTCATTGTGTAATCTGAGACTTATTATTGTATACATTTTAAACGAAAAACTTATAATAAGTGTAGTTTAACTGCTCATAGAAATAAAAGCTGTTGATTTTGTTATCGAAATTAAGGTTCCAAACACTAAAAGTGTTATTTAAAATAACGTAAAAGTTAGGAATATAAAATAATAATCTTTCCAATTCATGTCATCCCACATATAACTAATAACTAATTGTCGTTCAGTCTCGGCTTAGAATAAGAACCTCCTCTTCCTGCGGTCACTTTAAAAGCTAGCTGAGAGATGTTGGTGAAAACCCACAATTATCTCCAGGAAGATTGAAGTCATGTTTGTTTATTTTTAGAATAAGGGCAAGTGGGGTTGAATATTATAAATTAGTTAATCGGTATTTATTTAATATACACAAATTGAATTATATAATGTACCTTTATAATATTATTTTTTTTATATTGCATAAGTAGTTACAAAAGCATGTTTATTAATAAAATTAATTATGTTCGTTCGTGAATTTTCTTTAAAATCATTTCACAGAATCCAAACAATTTTTTATTGTTGTTATTATTTAATATAATTTCTATATTTTAATGTTGTTTAGGCGACAAATATGTGCAATAGAATTATTTTGTATTGTTTAGTTTATAATCATGATATAAGTAACGAAGAACTTACGTTTTTCTTGACATTTATATAAAACTTTAATCATTTATTAAAGTTAACCCGTTCTAAGGCTGCCGTATGATATCAAGTGATGACGTCATATTTAAAATGGTTTCATAATGAGGTAGAGATAATGAGATGTCTTCATGATCCTTATCTCGAGATTGGAGGATGCTGTGTGAATACTCAATGAACTAACCGAAGTATTTTATTCCCACAAGAAACTTATCCTTTTTTATCTACAATATTATAAAGAAGCAATTATTTTAAATATTTTTAAGATGATCGCAATGTATTCTCAAAGTATTTCATAAAATATCTTTGTGTAAAAGGATAAGAATAGAGCAATAAAGCAACGTTTTTATAATTTTACATATTTATGAATTTTATTTTAAAGCAATCTTTTAGAGTCAATTGCAACATGTTTTATTTGGTATAAGTAGAAACTCATGAATGAATCATCATACGCCAGTTGTCTTTTAATAAATCAATCTCGATCTTATGATATGAATTCAAATTGTTCCATACTTTGTCTTTCTTAAAAAATAATCGATAATCAAAAACGACATTTATAATACACGTTGAAAATGTTCTTAAAACTATATTAATGACTTTCAATGTCCAAAATAAAAAAAAACACCTATTTAACGCTTCTCTGTTTCAGTGACACGGTATCAATGTGAATCCTGTTAATTATCGAGAGCTTTGCACAAATAAATAAAAATGAAACCGCGGTATCGGCTCCTAACAAATGGCGCTGCGGTATTTGTGAATGCTGTTATTAATAACAATTTCAAGCTCCACGCCGCGCTGTATTTATATTTACTTATTTCTCTTATTGAATAGCAAGCGTTTGCAAAAAAAAATATCATGACCTAGAAAGTTGCTTTTAGTAAAATTAAAAATATATTATATTAAAACAATATTTTTAAATAATTATGTTTGTTATTAAAAAGTCAAACAAAAGCAAAAAATTACCCAAGTGGTATAGTTTAATGGGAAGGTTATAGGCTGTTCTTCACAAAAGATATTATAATTACTGTAAGGTTTGTGTCGGTCATTAGCAGTGCATAAATGACCTCGGCGTGTGAAGACACACACACACAGGCAAATCAGTCAAATTCATATAAATTCCAATGAGATTCAAATTCATATATATTCCTATGAATTCAGATAATGTAAAATATTCAGTAGATATCCAATAGTATTTATATTGTATTTATATCTTGATATAATCGTGTACACCAAGCAACTACATACATGGGTCTCACAAGACATTTGTATACTCAAATTAATTGCTATGAAAACTTTGAATTATTATTTAGTGCGCAGAACTAATTCAGAAACATTTTTCGTTGAACTGAAACTATTCACTGAAATGATAAAAAGTATTAGAGAGGTTCGTAACTTGGGAAAAATTATAAATTTTAACTTGAGATTTGAAAAACATGAATTTGTCTTGAAGAGAAAGTAAAAGAAACAAGTAAGAAAAAATATGTTTCTAAAAATAAGACGCAGGAAAAAATTTATTTTTGCTAAATGTCGATATTTGGAATATGAACAAAATGCCAAATATTTAATAAATTCTTCAAGTTAACATATTTTGAATTCAAATTCGTTTCCTTATTACCTCACCTTACCATTTTCCAACTCAGATATTGACTGAGATCACCATACTTTTTTAGGTTTTTTATAATTATTTGAGTTATAATTATGTGACCTATGCACCTCTACAAACTCCTTATTTTATACTGAAAGCTCTATTAAAATCATTTCAGCCGTATCACTTATTTTTCCTAGAAAAAAGATAGATAACATAGATTTTGTTTTGAGTCATAGTCATAGTCAGTGTATACATATATCTAAGCACTTACAGAAAATATTGTTTTTTCTTATCGTAGACAGAACATTAAATGAATATCAAACAAACATACTATTAAATAATAATAAACATATTGTTAGATATCTTTATATGATTAGAAGTGTAGGTATTTTTTCAGAATATTGCTATAAACTATTTATGAGTAAAAATACTGACTAATAATTTGTTTTTTTTTTACTCAAAGTACTCCTAGGACTTTTTCTTTTTATTTTTTTTTGTCTAATGTTTTTATCTAAATACTTCAAAATAAACATTTGCTTAATTCGTCATTAATCACTAGAAAATCAAACAGAATTTGATTTGTATGCTATAAAATTATTCTGAAAATAAAACTAATTAAAAGTATCAAAGAAAATTTCATACCATTAACATACTTGCATGGTTGTAATTAAAAAGTAAATATCAGAGTATAATTAAAATGTTAATTATACCGCCTCTTACACGCGGCCATTAATTAATAAATAATTAATAAATAAAGGTACTTAAAATGTGAAATGAATTGAAACTTTGAATAAGCAATTTTAAGAAATAGGAACGAACCAGAATTAATTCAATACTAAATTATAAAACCCATTTAAAAAATAAAATTTGTGGGTATTTTGGCCGATCTTACCTCTTAACATCTCAATTATGTTCCTTTAAACATAATGTAAAGTTTTTTAATATTTACATAATTTATGTTTAATATAATATATAATTTTAGAATAGTTTTGGGTACAGATGTAATACGTATATTGAAACCAGAGATTCGATTGTCTTTTACTTCAGATGTGTTGTATTTTTGTTTTTAATTTTTCTTAATCTATGTTTACTATAATATTTATAAAACTATTGGAATTTACCAGACTACTTCTGAACCTATTCCGGGTCCTTATGAGCTCGGAGTAGAACAGAATCGAGCCGTGAACCAACCTGCCAAACAAACTAACACGCTAAATCTAATTTATTGTTCGAGATATCTTTACTTCTGATGTGAGCATTAATTATCTTAACTGAGCTTACCCTCGAGGATTGTAGACCAATTATAGTTAAACTTCACTTTCACTCGACATCCGTTCTCTTGAAATCAGGTATTACCTAATTTTGTCTCGTCTGTGGAAAGACCAGGACCAGATCATCAATCTTTTACCCAAAGCTAATTGTTAGGCTTAAAATGTGAAAAATATGAAGCACTATAATCACACATATTTATTGAGATCCTTTAAGCAAATTTATTAGCGAAAAAATTTTATAAATTGAATGAAATTGTCTCTGACAAACCTATTTCAAATGAGGGTCTCAATTCTCCGAGGGTCTCAAACATCCGTCGAGAGTTACTTTGCTTTTGCTTTAATAACAGTAAGTTCACGCATGAAGCGTCTTCCTAAACTTTTACACAGACTCGTAAATAAAGTAGTTTTGTGTTAAAGTTAAAGTTTTAAGTTATTACTGGGATAATATAACGAGATAAACTTTTATTTTAATAATATTTTCAATATTGTATTTAAATAATTAAAAAGAATATTCGATAAGTTCAACCGACAATTGATTGAGAAATGCAACAACCACAATTCATCGGTCGGTTTAAATTAAATTATTGACTATTGATCGTTTGAAAATAAATACGTTATGTTGTAATAGAATATTATTTTTTTATTTTTGTAATTTTTTACTGTTTTAGTCTGGTATTGTAACTTGTTTATACAATAGATTGAATTTCAGGAAATAACTTCACTGTCAGCTGTTCACATTTGCCAGCTGTCAGTTGAGTACAAGTACTGCAGTAACGAATCTAATATCTTTTTATTCTTAAGTGTCATTTTAGAGACCCAAATTTTGACTTCAACTAATTAAACATATTGATAATCTCAAACATTTCTTTATCAAACTTAAATAGCATTTTTTATTTATTTTAAATAAACAAAATTAGAATGAAATGTACAGTTAAAAATATCAATGAACAATTAGTTGTAATAACTGTCTTATTATATTGAATCTATTAATGTAAGTTAAACTGTTCTGATTTGTTATATTATATCAGAAAATCGCAGTAATATATATATATATATATATATTATAAAAAAAAAATATATATATATATTTAACATCTTATAATGAACCAATCACTTTGTACTACTGCACCGGTCTCACATTTACCATCTAAAAAAGAACATCTTTTTCTTACGCAATAGCAAGTATATAACAAGAGTTATCAAGATAGTTTTTATCAATCTGTGGCTCCGTATCGCAGTACCAGTACCACTGGCAAAAACTAATATTAGTTAATAATCCGAGATAATATCTAAGATTTTTTATTATTAGTAATGAAAACTCAACAGTTTTATTCTATTTGTTACATATTTTATAAATAGAGAGCTTCATAAAATGCAGCGACACTTAAGTTACAATTATTACTACGCCTTTTTCTTTTTTGAAGAAAAATCCTAAGTTTTTTGTAAAATTTGTTGTCATGGAATGGTCTTAGAAATATTTTTTTTAAATTTTTTGTTGATAATATCTTTCAATTCCTATAATCTTGTTAAATATATGTTGAACTTTAGCCGAACTCTGAACATGTCGAGTTCTCGAAATTATTAAATCTGTCGAATTACGTTCACAAAGTTACAGTATATGGAGCTGTTTCTAGCGACGTCGTCTTTCCTCACCCCCTGAAACTCCTCGAATCGAATGATACGCATTTGATTATCGCTTGTAATGTGTATAAATACTTCCATTGTTAAATTTATAGTGTAAATACAAAGTAAACCAATTATAATGAACTTGAAAATAAAAAAAATCTAAAATCCAATATATAATAAGCTATACCTTAACCATAACATCCGTCTATTAATTAAATGCTAATAATCGCACTTAAACAAAAATATTGCAACATATTGCTTATAAAATTAGATACGTCTAAAATAATAGTGTTTTTCAAAGATAATTTAGCTATTGAGACGTGATATCAAAACTCCATAGTTGAATGTCGAGTGAACTCTGATTGCACCATCGTATGTAGCACATGTATATTAATAGAAGCGTATCTGTAGAAGCGTATTCGTACTAGAAGCGTACCCGTATTATAAAAAAATATATGCCTTTGGAGACATTTCTTCGGCAGTTAACATAAAAGTGATTTTTGTGATATTGTTAGAGAAAATAAGTTTTGCGGTAAAACATCTATAAATGGAACGTTTCAATCATATTTACATTCATTTGCTGGTTTGATCTCGAATCGAACGGACGTAATCATTTAGTGGTTTCGGTATTAGAGTAACGGTCACGGAAGCCATTTTTGCTGATCGAATTACGAAAGTAATCGTTACGTTTATATTTTAGTTGAATTCTAGTTTATGTTTGTTGATTTATTGTTAATTTGATTCCCTACCTCTATTACGTTTATTTCATAATTCATAAATTGTTTCATAAATTGTAATTGTCGTTGGATTCCTTTTTTTTTTAAGTAATTTCCATTTCTGATTCTTATATCAGAAGTGGGATAAAGGACTAGTTCGCCCACTTAAAACAAAGATATTTAGCTAGCAGCGGTTTTTATTTTTGTCCTACCTTCACTTTGTTTTTTTTTTAACTTTCCTTTGTCATTACTCGTAACGATTACTTGTTACATTGTTTGATTTACTTTTGTTTTTTTTTTTTTGTTGTTTTTGTTTTAACGTAATGAGTAGTAAAGAGTTCTGTGTAGTGATGCACCGTACACTCGAGGCGGGTCGCGGGATCCCGAGATACGAATATCTCGAAGTAAGCGGAATTCAATGAGTAGGTCTCGTAATCGATATGGGGTCTCACGGCGTAACTCAGTGGTAATAGATATGAATCGAATGATGGCTTGCGTGTCCGCGATTGGGTAGATTCGCGAGATCGTATGGTTCCTCAGTCGGTCGACAGAACGGTGCGTTGCGTGACTAATAGGAACCAGGATCGTACGCGCGATAGGTCCGTGCATTGTTCGCGTAGTAGATCTAGAAGCAGGTCGTATAGTGTTTGTCGTAGTCGAGAATATCGGAGTCGTATACATAATATGTCGCGATCGTCCAAACGTCGGTTATCTCGTAGACGAGACAGTGGATCTCGTGAAGTTTTGCCGAAACCGAGGTAATAAGTCAAGGTCAGGTTAGGCCGAGTCCATGAAAGGTAGAGGCTCGACAAATTCGACAACTTCTCGGCCTAGCAGGTTGTTTTAGGCGTTATATAAAAGATTACAACTCCTCATCGGCACGGAAGCGACGACAGCCGTTATTCGTGTGCTGATTCGTGACATAGCTGTTGAAGACCAAGCTCACAATCAAGAAGCTTTGAGGGAGGTGACGAGGGGTAGAACACATCAATTGCTGAAGGACAACCCGAGCTGACAAGATGAAATAACTAACGGGCATCGTCATACACGCCATATGCGTGGCCCCTACAAAATAGTAAAAGTACTACCCAGTGGACGCTATGCTCTACGACTGCTGAGCGGGAGCTATGGAAAGACAACTCAAGCTGGGGCCAACACATGGTTCCGTGGCGGGGCGAGTGGTGCCCCGATACGTGTGCTGCATTCTTTGAAGGTGAGATATTTAATCCTTGTTTATGGTATATGTGCATAGACACTCAGGTTCAGGGCCTGGCGTTAGTCGCTATACCTTGGCGTTTGTCGCCTGTTATGTAAAGGTATATGTGCATAGACACTCAGGTTCAGGGCCTGGCGTTAGTCGCTATACCTTGGCGTTCGTCGCCTGCTATGTAAAGGTATATGTGCGTAGACACTCAGGTTCAGGGCCTGGCGTTAGTCGCTATACCTTGGCGTTCGTCGCCTGCTATGTAAAGGTATATGTGCGTAGACACTCAGGTTCAGGGCCTGGCGTTAGTCGCTATACCTTGGCGTTCGTCGCCTGCTATGTAAAGGTATATGTGCGTAGACACTCAGGTTCAGGGCCTGGCGTTAGTCGCTATACCTTGGCGTTCGTCGCCTGCTATGTAAAGGTATATGTGTGTAGAAACTCAGGTTCAGGGCCTGGCGTTAGTCGCTATACCTTGGCGTTCGTCGCCTGCTATGTAAAGGTATTGTGTGCTGAGACACTCAGGTCAATATGCTTGGCGTTTGTCGCCTTACCTTGGCATCTGTTGCCTTTTGTAGACGGTGTCGTGTGCTCAGACACTCGAATCCATGTGCCGTATGTCGCCGTACCTTTGCAGTTTTTTTTTCAGTACTATGGCGTTCGGCGAATCTACGAAATTGAATTCATGATGTGGAACAGAAAGTCCTGGGCTTGGCGAGCACACGGGTGAAAACGAGACGGTTGTAACGAATAAGGATTCTACGCCGGTTCTTTCAACACCTCTGTTGAATGTGGAGACGGAAATTTCAGAACATTGTGTCGCAGGTCCCGGTAATATCTCCCAAGGGAACCATGTCGAGGACGACATGCCGTCAGGAGAGGCCGTGTTAGAGAAAATAAGTTTTGCGGTAAAACATCTATAAATGGAACGTTTCAATCATATTTACATTCATTTGCTGGTTTGATCTCGAATCGAACGGACGTAATCATTTAGTGGTTTCGGTATTAGAGTAACGGTCACGGAAGCCATTTTTGCTGATCGAATTACGAAAGTAATCGTTACGTTTATATTTTAGTTGAATTCTAGTTTATGTTTGTTGATTTATTGTTAATTTGATTCCCTACCTCTATTACGTTTATTTCATAATTCATAAATTGTTTCATAAATTGTAATTGTCGTTGCATTCCTTTTTTTTTTAAGTAATTTCCATTTCTGATTCTTATAATATAATAAAAAAAAATATTAAATTAATCAAATTCAATTGGATTTGAGAAAAATGAGATAACAGAAAATTTTTTGGAACTATTCACAAAAGGTATAACATTCAACAGAATCAGAACAGGAACAGAAATTCCAGGAGCATTATCAATTAATATTTCGGAATTATTTATCTCAACTATAGAACTGTTATAGCACATATGTAAACAAAACTGTCGTTAGTAAAAGAATTTCTATTTAATGAACGTATACCTGTTTTTTTAAAACTATATAGCATTTTTTATCGAAAACACGGATGTATGCGAAGTCTTAATAATTTGAGCCACGCAAGTAAGCATTGTGATCATCTGCTCTCTGTTTGACAACTCTTAAAAAAAATTCAAAAAATAATTTTCATGTTTAACGATATTTAATCTCATAAAAGAAAAAAGCTTTATATAACAACGTCAGCATTGATATTTAAAAAAACAATTGTAAAAATATTCGGTAGTTGTTATAAACTCTTTATAAATGCAGTACATACAAGAAGCTTTAGTAAAAGTAATGTGACAATTGAAGTAATAGTAGAAATAGTAGAATTCAATTTCATACAAAAAGAAATAGTTGTAAATGCTCGTAACAATGAATTCCGCACTGCAACCATGTCGTACTGATTAAGGTTGTGTGTTGATTAAAGTTTACGTATCTCGTTCATTGTACATGTTATTTCCGGGTAAAATATATTTTTTTATAAAATGATAATTTTTATTTAAATTTTATAAGCTCAGCCTATTTTAATTATTACCATGTTTTTTGTTATGATATTATTGTTTTTATAATATATTTTTGTGGTCAATTAAAAATAAATCTTAATCACAATATTATTTTCCTTACACGTCACCAAATATGGTGCTTTTAAGTTTCAAAATATCGATTTATTATATATTCAAGTGAAATTATTATTTATGAAGTTTTAAGAAAAATATATCATCATTTTCTAAAACGCAAAAAATCAACGTTTCTAACTTCTAGCGCTATTGTCGATATGTCATTAAATTTAGATCAAAATATCTGTCACTGAATAAACGTGTTAGAAATATCTCTGTATATTTCTAGTGTTTCGGATAAACTGTGCAACAGCTAGAGGGTATGATAGTTTTGGCAACAGAAAAGGTTTACCAAAACCATACACACATTTTTTCGCATTGTTATGTTGTTACGATGTTTATAGGTTTGATATTAAATAGTTTCTGTAAGTCTTTTAATAAAATTGAGAAGATCATCACAAAAAATACGAAAACAAAGATATAATGTATATAATTAAAATAAGTATATCATTATTAAATATTATTATCCGGCTGTACTCACGTTATTACTATCGAAATTTAGCCGACTAGTTTCAAACCCACTCGGGATCCTTATTCATGAGCTCTGAGCATGGCGGACTCGCGGCGTGTCAGTTCATAATAATATCGTGAGTCTTATAAAATTATAAAATTATATTTAATTCGAAAGTTTACATACAAGTATATTATTAACGTAATATATAATTAAAATTATTGTATATAATTGAACAGAGTATATCTGAAAATTATAATTTTTATTTTTTACCTTAAATTAACTGAAACTTTTGGGTTAGTAATAAAAAAGTCTCTGATGTTACATAGTGTGTTCTAAACGCGTGTGCGCTATTAATCTCTCGCGCGTCGGTGCAGATCATTACGTATTCTGTTTCACTGTAACGAAAACTATAAACAATAACAATATATATAATAGGTATATCTATTTCTGTACAATAAGAAGTTCTCCTACAATAATTGAATATTCAAACTAATGTCATATATTAATAAATAGGCTAAGTTTGGCTTGCTGTATTAATAATTATCGTTTTTATATTTTATAATTCCAAACGTCAATATCACGAAATGTAACTTTTTTCGGTCATAATCAGTATTTATTATTAAACAATGGTATGACAACACGTAATTTATATAAACATTTTCCATAAGTTATATTAAAACTTTTTAAATGGGGAAGATATCCAACTCTTGTTAACACGTCGGCATAATTCAATTTAAACGAAACCAGAGAATCAATCAAGTCGATATTAGTTTCAATGTCCATATAGTTGTGTGTCTTATATAAGACTTTCAATCGGTAAATACAGTTTATAATCATATTAATTGTATGATTTTCGTATCTGATTTGTTCATTCATTAATACACCTAAGTGCACTTAAAAGATTTTATCTTTTATATGTATTCAGGGATCGGAGAAGCAATGTTATTAATTACTTTTCAAGTGCCGGGTAACGTATGTTTGGTTTTTACGAATAAAGATGAGAGTATGCGTTTCCTACAATAATAAAATATACTCAAGATCGTCGTTATATTTTTTGACCGCTGTGTCGACTTCATTTGGTTTAAATTATATACATACATATGTATATCAAGTTACAAGGAAAAATGTTATTATTTCGATTGAAGTCTTCATCTCATTTGTGCTAAATATTGGCTTCGAGTTGGCCTTAGCTTATATCAGGCCAGTACAGAGTATTTCTGATTAGAGCATTGCTAAAAGATTTTGCAACACAAGACAATTGATGGACTTCGGCGGACATCTTGTGATCTTATGAGCTTAATATTTCATTTCTGTCTAAAAAGGATAAATATAAATAGCTAAATAGAATATACATCTTAAATCAAAAGTCGCGTCGTGAGTTCAAGCTGCTATTCTATATTTAGATTGTATTTACGTGATTACAGCTGATTAATTATATATAATAGTGATCATGGATCACGAAAAGTTTAAATACAAAAGATACTGTACGTGAAATGATACGAGACAGAAGCAAGTTTTCAATAAAATGATATAATATTGTTAAAAGGGTGAGTATTAAGCTTTTAACAAAAATGTTTCAGATAAAGCCTAAATTGTAGATGTTGATAATGATGAAACAATATACTATTTTATTAATTATCATATTATATAATATGACGATAAACTGCAACATTTAGTTAAAGACGTTAACAGATATCTTATAATTAAAAGTATAAGATATCATTAAAATAGATCAAATAAATTAAATAACATTTTATTAAGTTGTCCGAAAACTTCCAAATATTTGAAATTATGTTAGAAATATTTCTCTCGCCTTTCTTCACACTTCAAGAATTCCTTTTCAATAAACTCTCAAACTCCATCATGTTGTTCTTCACAGTCAGTAAAGCGACACTTTTGTAACTACTGTAATAAAAAACATTTAATTATGAGAAGACTTTTAAATTGTTGTGTCGTTCTTTTATCATTTTAATTATTTGAATTTTATTTACAGTTAAGATGCCTTTGTTTGTGATTGTTTTCAAAAACTAAATGATAATATTAATTAAATAAAATTCAGCAGAATTCATTACATGAAGAATATTTTGCCCACAACTGGGATAAAATCTAAAACTTTTAATTCAAAAGCATTAAGATGATAAGAAGGTATTCACAATAATTTAAAACTAATTTATAGATATACATACTGAAATCGTCTTTTATTGATAGTTTTATCGATAAGAAAAATGAAAAAACTTTTATAATTCGCAGAAAATCTGAGTTAAGTATTATTATATATGTTGTAAAAATGTTAATTTTAATAAAAAAACAAAGTCAATTATATTTAATTATGAACATTCGGCTCGGCATGGTAGAATCGCGGCTTGAAAAAGGACACCGACTGGGTTCAAAACTAGTCAGACAAACTTCTATAGTATCTACAGTAATTATATATGTCAAATAAAAGCGGGTAGTTGGTGAAAAAATGGTGACATCAGCATTGCTAACATCTCTTTGTTCATTTCTCTTCTCTTAATCCATAATAACAATAAAATGTGTTATTACACACACTTTATTGTTTGGTAAATCTATAATGTGATACGAAAGAAATAACTAGTTCTAGGAGTTTCAGCGAGTATACCAACGATACAAGCGATTGCTGGAGCCAAAGCTCCAGCAATCGCTTGTCAGTCTGTGTTCACAATGTCGCTTTCTTATATTCGCTGGATCGCTTCCACGCCATAAAAGTAATTATGAATAATATTGAATAATTTCTTAAATTACAACCGTAACAATACTATAATTTAAACATTTTTAATTACCAACTTATTTGATAAACATAACAATAATTTTAAAACAATATTAAAAAGATTATATATAATATATTATATGAAAGTTTAGAAAAAACAATTTCAACTATGTTTTAATTTTATTTTGATTTTATATATATATTTTTTATATTATAGTTAAAGTTATATTATATGTATATGCTTTTTATATGTTTTTTATATTATAATTTCTAATTTATTTATTAATCTAGATTTTTAATTTGAATTTTTGTTTTATAATTAAAAATTATAAATATATTTATTTTATATCTTATTTTAATTTTAGTTTTTAATTGAACACTCTGTATCTTGCTAACATAGAATTTAGTATGTTACTAATAACTAGACCTTGTGATACTCTGGTAAAGAGTATTATTATTATTATTATTTAATTTTCACCTCTTTTGAATATCTGCAACAAGAAAAATTGTAGATAAAAGTTGTAGTAAAAAATTGTAGTAAAAAGATATATATATATATATCTTGTTAAGGTCATATCAGGAGGTTTTGTAAATGATAATAATGAAACATCACTAAATATAAGTAATTTCTCTTAAGTTAAAGTATTTTAGAAAATTGTTTATAACATCTCGTCAAAATTTATACACTCAGCTGGAGTTGTTAAGTCGCTTATAATTTAACGCCGTATGTATTCAAACAAGACAAAGTTGAAAAGCTAAAGTTACAATGTAATTTCTGATTTTAATTCAGTTTTGTAACTTTGTATTAAGAAAACTATTATATTTAAATTCAAATTATTAGTAACTTTAGGCCTTAGAAAATTCTCTATATAGGGATGAGATAAAATATCCAATATCCTACTAATATTTTGCCGATACTATATTAGTTGCTAGAATTGTAATTTGACAAGTATTCTACTCGCTTTGACATTAGCTTTTCAAAAGCGTTACCGATCATACAATACATGATTATTGCGGAAATATTGTATGACCAGTAACGTACTATTTAATACTAGTTTTGATCACAATACGATGTCATACAAACAACTTTTCATCATCATACAATTCGATGTGAAATCAGATCCTACGTTTCAATAAAGTTATATATGTATATAACAGTTAACAGTCTAAATGAAGTCCTTTTAAATCTTTGATCCGGTCGGTATAAAAATATTAAACTTTTGAAACATAAAAGTAAATAAAATAATAGTACTTTTAATAAAATTTTGTTTGCTTTTACAGTATTTACCATGTTTCAACTACCTTATTAAAATATTCCAGTTAATTTCAACGGTTATTGGTTGATTTCTTTGACTCAAAGCAAAACCATTTAATAAAAAGGAAAGAGCGAGCAATGAAATAGTTATTTGAAAGTTAATGAGATTTTCCTGTAGAACTTAATTTACGGAAAATAATAAATCCTACAGTCTTTTTTGCAATAAACTATTATAAGTTTTAAATATTTGATACGGTTTTAATAATATTCTTACCAAAATTTTTTGCAGATTTTTTTAATGAAGGAAGGCAAACGAGCGTGCGGGTCACTGGTGAAATGTGATCACCGCTGTCCACGAACTCTTGCAACATCCTAAGACTCACAAAAGCGTTGCCGTTGTTTTTTAATAAAAAAACTACACTACAAATAATCTACACATGTTTTTCTCTAAACCTTTACAAATGTGTATACCTTTTATACGGATCATTGGAAAGTTGTACAGAAAATACTAAAAGTTTCGTAAAAAACACAACATTTTATATTTAAAATTCTAGTCAGCTGTAACCAAAAATGTTTTTAACTAAACATAAATATGAAGAGATCGATTTAATAAACAAATGTGTGTATGAAGTCAACAAAGTTAAAAGTGAAGCAACACAAAAGTAAAATACAAAAGAAAATGATGAATATAGAGTATTAGGAGTTTTTAATTAATTGTACGGTTTATTATTTTTAAATTTGGATCAAACTAAAAATTATTTCATATTTTGATGTTATAAGGTGGAATTTTAAGAAACTTCTTACATAAAGCTCTTTTTGTTTCTCATTTTTCTTGAGTAATTATATATGAAGTCGGCAGTAGAGAGATACGTTTACGTCTTTTATATTGAAAACGAATAGGAGTTCTTATGTTATTTAAATATAGAGACATATTA
Organism: Mechanitis mazaeus; assembly: GCA_959347395.1. Classification (NCBI taxonomy): domain Eukaryota; kingdom Metazoa; phylum Arthropoda; class Insecta; order Lepidoptera; family Nymphalidae; genus Mechanitis; species Mechanitis mazaeus. The sequence continues at coordinate 16,186,509 of OY365743.1, forward strand.
AAAGCAACTTAAAAGCAGTTAAACAATCATCAGTTTGATGAGGTGGCCGCGCCTGCCTCGCCGTGAAACCTAAACCGACTGTTCGGTTTCTACATGGAACAGATTCGTTAGGTATCCATAGATTCGGTTTTTATAGTTAGTAGTTGTGTTATTTTTAGAAAATAAATAAATAAAACGGAGTTAAAAAAATATATATAAGTAATTAACTTAAAATTGGAATCTCCCACAGAATCCGGATCACAGACAAACTATTGTGTTATATTATTCAGGACATATAACAATACATTTCGTCATCATGTCCGACCTTTATACACAGGTCCTTTTTGTAAAAATAATAATATTTTTATTCAGCAAGTTATTTTCTGGACTTGTCTATAATATACATTTTTAAAGTGAATAGAAAGTGGTCATATAGCTATGATTACTAATTAAGACATCCTGAAAAGAAACAACTGAAATAATATAACTAAACTTACCTATTAAAATTTTGTATACAAATGAATAAATTAATTTCAAAAAACATGAAATCAAATCTATTATCCAGAACTGACTAGTAAATATTTATTTTTAACTCGAAAATATATACTCAGGTACGTACCGATACCGATAAATATTCTGATGTAGTTCTGTAATGGGTTCCTTCATCCGCTCCATCTCTTTTCACTACATTTGACCTTAAGCTTTGTCGAGCCTTTTTACTATATATTACCAGAACATATATTATGAATACTAGTACATATTGCGGCTTCGTTCCTTCCGCTTTTGATATTTTATTTCTGTTTAGTTTCTGTAAACGACTTGAACAAGTTGTTTGAATATTCGTAAATTCATTTTAATTTGATCAAATCAAGATATTTATTAATCGACACAGATTACTACTTGATATTTACAATACAAAGCTGTTTAAAACAACAAAGCAGGATATATTAGAATACTATTACTAACTATTATTCAAAATAGGTATAATTTCGACGTTACCCCCCGTCCCCATATTTATATTATAATTTTTTTAAATAATATAAAAAAGGACCCTCTCTTAATGTTATATCTTATGCAAAAATTTAATCCAAAAAAGTTTTAGTTTTAATTTATCAGAATAGATATAATTTAAACAAACGTGTACAAACAAAAAGTACTGAATAGACAGTTTATGCAAAATCTGTCGTTTTACGAGCTTGCATGTACGTGATTATAATTTATAGCTAGATATAATTAATGAGACTTTCAATACCAAAGCTGCTGTAATATTGTAATATTGCACTATACTTGGCAAGCAGTGCAATGTTTGAATTAGATGAAAATCCTTATTGAAGCACTAACTATAATTGGATGCGACTCTGTTATATAGACAAAAGGAACTTCAACAATATTAAGACTTAAGAAACGTCAAGTATTGTATGAACAAGGCTGTGAGATAATCAGAAGACAGGTCATGCATGATATTAATATAGTATTATGAAATTAAATATAACATTCCTTTTTATATATATCTCACTGTAGGCGGATTGATTTTACAGTCTTTGGAAAACAATTGGCCAAGTCCATATTGTTTGCCAAGTTTTAAATCATAACTTCATTCAATATATTTATAATAAAACTTAGTTTTCTATCAAACCTATATATTATATAGAAATTTAGTATTATTTTGGTAGAATTGTTATAATAGCTTCTTATTATTAGAAGAAAACTTGAATAAAAAATTAACTAAATTGAACAATCTTTTTATTGAATATCTTATTCTGCTTTACGATACTTCTAAATCGTCGTCTGTGTACTCGTCGTATTTCATGTCGTTACAGATGATCGTCGTATTAATACTGAATCTGAGGCGCTGTTTTTAAGAACATCTAAGCTGTTAATTTAGAGCTTGGTTTGTAAACAGAAAATATAGTGATTCAAAGTATAATAAATTAAATACCAATATTTCAATCCCACTTGAGAATAAAAATACCTCAATTTAGATAAATTACACTAATAAATATCTATATAAAAATCCCTTATTTACAACTTGTAGCCAACAAGTTATTTTTGTAAAGTAACATACCACAAATGCCATAGTCTTGGCAACTTTTAGCTTTGAGATTTATTAAAGGTCTTAATTATTTTTAATAGAAGTTGCTTGTATTTTATAATCAATTTTATCATTTAAAATTTGAAATGACAGTTTTACGATTTGCCTTCATAAGAAACTAACAAATAATAAGTTAATTATGATGTCCACATGATTTACAAGAAAACAGATATGGTATGTCTTGAAAAATATACAAAACATATATATAGTAAACATTTTCTGGCCGCTTTAAACTGCTAGATTACTGTTTATTGCATCTAGAATATTGTAGAAAAGTACGCTAGTTAGTTAGAAGCTGCATGGAGGATAAAGTTTCATTACACGTACAAACGATCCAATGTTGTTACCATCTTTAAGACAATGAAGATTGAGTTTAAAAAACAAGATGTACTAGTAATAAATGGTTTTAACATAATTATAATGATAAAATAATAAGAATTGTTTTTTACAGGTACATATTGTTGTGTGTGATCTAACTTAACTAATAGTACATTTTGTGTAATACCTTTTATTTAAAAAATTATCTAGTATTTTTGACGTATTGACGTATTTGGTTTTAGTCACATTAATAAAAATTGGAAAAAAATAGTGAACAAGGCTTAAAAATATATAGTTTAAAAAAATAACATTATTACAAATAATAACAAACATTCAAATATGGTAGGAGATAACAACTTTATAACAATAATACTAATAAAAAATTATAAAAATCTGTCATAGTTTAGTGCGGTATCTTCAAGTAAGCCTAATTTAGTATAAGACGAAGACTTAATTATATTTATTAAGACAATACAGTCAGCTCAGAGTACAAATCTAATTAAATACTCCCTTAATTAAAATTGTATATAGTTACATTTTTTCTACAATGTTTTTTCGTAAAATTTATTAAATTTTTATTAAGAATACGATAATGAAGTATATAAGTGTTTTTATTGAATATGAAAGCTATGAGCAACGAATACGTGTATGTATTTGACATTTACATTTGACTGTAGTTAATAATATAGTAATATTGCATAATACTGTAATATTTTCATTGTTTAATTTTTCTATTTCTATGACTTTACACAGATCGTATAAACTGAGTAATGGAGTGTCGAGTAACCCTACAGTGTCGTGGATAATACAGATTAATGTGACACAACTCTACGTGACATACTCAGATTATTACTGTTAATACTGTACTGAAAAAATATAAATATATAGTAGACGATATTACAGTCTTCTTATGTCATAGGATGGAATATTAGTTGTGAATGTTTTTTGGCAATTTGGTTGTTTTACAGCAATTTGAAATTACTTGATATCAGATATATAATAGTTCAATAACAAAATGTTTGACATAACATAAATCTATTATTGGTGTTAAAAAATAAGAGTGCTTGTTGGCCTAACTTAAAACATTCTGATGTATTAAATTATGTTATTTGTATGATGTATATAATTATAAAACATATGTAAAACATTTTTTTATTGAACTATTAGATATCTGATATCAAGTAATTTAATATAATATCGACGGACAAGTTGTTTGAAAGTGCGCTGAAGCGAATTATCAGTTTACTTGTATTGCTATTGTTCATGACTAAGCGCCGTGTGTCAGTAGGTATACATTAAATTAATCAATAACCCATTAACTAATCCAATATATATTAATTTTTTAATTCCATCCGCAAGTTTTGAAGATTAGCTCATTTAAAAAAACGAATTTTTCACATTTGTATTAGTATAAATAAGTACAACTCGTTATCAAATGAAACTTTAAGCCAAACGCATATTAATTTTGTCTTAATGAAAAGCGCACCTATTTTAACAGAATAGCCTATGTTCAGTATCCATCCTGAAGATTCATGCTAAATATCGGTGAAAAATAGATTTTAGATTGGATTTTATTAGCTAAGATTACGTCTATAAGATATATAATAATTATGTGGACAAATAATAAGGTTTTCGGTTGCTTGCGAATGAAAAATCACTTTCTTATAGATATGATTCATGAGTAGTTTACGTGGGCGGGTTATCTCACCCCTTTGGTTTATGGTTTTTTTTTATTATCATAATTAATTAACATTGCTGTAGTGATCTCCAGCAAATTAAGTAGCCGAATGTTTGTTATGACATCACATATATGATATAAACTGTATCTGAAATATTAACTATATATTAGATACACTTCTTATCAACTTGAAAATAATATAAAGTAACTCGGCTTCCTTGTTAGAATCTCATCTTAAACAGTTTTTCTACATTTCCCTGTTACCGCAGCCTCCGAGCGTCAACTTGCAATCATGTAAAGCAATCATTAATGATAAACTATTATAATCTACGACGTTCCAAAGCTAAGATAAGATATTCAAATCATAGAAACGACAAAAAAATACGAATCATTTTATTTTACAAACCATATTCTATAATAATATCTTTGTTAAATGGTATATTAATGATACATGATTGATATCTATAGTTACATTGTAACCCCTTCGGAGGTTTAGTCTATTAGAGTTCTTAGTCAAGATATAATATAGTTGCTGTTACTATGATTAAAGTTGCAATCTTTTAATTCCTTTTAAAATGTATTAGTTATTATATTTTTCTTTTCCTTACAATGCTTGACTTGTATTATAAATTGTTACTACATATTTATGAGTGTGAGTCAGCTTCACTGTGACTAAAATAAATATTATAACTAATTGTAATTTTATTAATATCTTAAAAGGGTTACCATGGAGTTTCTTGTCGTTTTTACATCACGGACCTACCCTTTGGATCATGCAATTAAAATATGATGTTCATAAATATAATTAATGCCTAAGTAATGAGAATGAGGTCTTTTATTTTGATGATCGGGGTCCTTTCGTTTGTTTAATTGACGCTGTGAAGGACTGGAACTGCTTGCCTGCTACGGTGTTTTCTTTTGAATGTAATGTGGTGTTTTTAAGGCGAATATAAATAGCCACTTACGAAGTTAAGCGTCCTACAACTTATATACACATTTTTACTTTCCATCAGGTAGAATATAGTTTTACATTAACTAAGATGGTATAAAAAATAATATCTTTGACAAGAACACTAATTACAACAATTAACTAATTATTTAATATAAAATGAATCTCTTAAGCGTTTCCAAATGAAGAGTTGAAAGTACACAGCATGAAATTCACAATTCCAAATAAGCAAGCTCTTACGAACACAGAACGTTAAAATAAATGTGTTAAAACAAACGTGGCGATTTCTAATGTTGATCCATTATAAAACAATATTAAAAAAAATGTAGCTCATTTTTTATAATACGTAGGGTAGAAAACAATTTCGCCGGGGCGTCACGGTGTGTGCTAACGCGATCCCGTGACGTCCCATTACGGCGCAGAGGGCAACCGTTGGTTTTTTAGTGGGTAGCCTTAAAAATGGCAGCATCCTCTATGCTGCCGGGTAGTCCCACATCACCCCCCGGCCGTCACCCCCATGGGCCGACGGGGTACCCGTAACGGGTTTTTCCAACGGAAAAAAAAAAGAAAAAAAAAAAAAAAAAAAAGGGTAGAAAATTTGATGCACAATTACAGTTCAGCTTCAGAGGAAACCTATTTATAGTATATTTCTATTATTACAACTCAATTCGTTTTATAAATAATACACATTATGTCTATAAGCGCTTCAACTGTAATGCCTTTGATGAAATGAAGTTGATGCTGTGACTCTAAGATGATAAAGATTTAAAAGTTTTAAAGTATGTAATTTCTTAAGTAAAATTTTCAAAAAAAAATATTTTGAATAATTTTTATTTGTTGAAAGTTTTTCACTTAAAGAAGATAAACAGATGCTTTGAGTTGGTTTGGCTTTTAGTGACACAATAGAAACAAGCGAAGTGAAGATGTGCTGCTTGCGAAATTACTAAGAGTAAACTTAAAATCATTGGAATGGCTATACGTTATTTATAATTGTGCAGTTCTCTTTATGATTTTAGTACTTCAAATGTATTAAATAAATAACAACACGTTTTTATTTCTTAGTTTATAGAACAATAGATAAAATGTAATATTTGATATCTGTGCATATCTAAAAGTATCCAAAGACATTATACATAGAATGATAAATTCATGAAGGCTGATAGTGATACAGTACTCAATAGCCAAAGCCATTAAAATGGTATCTTTGAGAACGACATCTCAGGTGTGAGATATGTTTAAACTTTAAGTTAATAAATTATTCATTTAGTATCCATTAAAGTAAAAAATTTCAAAAAGTCTATTTATAGAGAATTTCAAACCACTTTATTAGTTAAAAAGTAATTAAAATAGGAAATTTTATAATAACAATAACAAAATTCATTGGCTTTTAAGTAGACTATGTGTAACTAAATATATAAATATATAATGTTATATTGTAATGAGAGAGGATTACTCTTTATTTTCAGAAGCTTACCACTTTTGCAGACTAATAACGATATGTATTATACTAACTGGCATGTTGTTTATAATTATGGTTCCACGTTAAAAATACATTTTACGTATTTTAATGTTTTTCTTCTACAGAACAGACTTCTATTAATGACTTTTATTACGTATATTTATATGTATCATTTAACTATACATTTTTAATTGAACTTCAAAAATTTATAATATCCATATAAATATATTGCCAAATGTTATGATTGATATGAATTAAATATTTTTAAATATGTAATATATGTATATTTTAAATATTATTTTATAAATTATTATATAAAATCGATTATTATATATTTATCAGGCTACGCTTAGAACAGTTTATTTACAATATAGCTGAAACATTTTACTGTTAAGGAGCTTATTTCATTAATAATTAAATGGACTTTACTCAATAACCGTTAGTTCAATCATCATAAATCATTTACCGACACAGAAACATCTATTAGTTTAAAAAATATTTAGCCCAACTGACTACAAATTTTTTTTAAAATACAACATGTTTGAAGAGACACTTTCTTAAAAGCCAAGTAAAAACTTTTGTTAAATTATAATAATAAAGCTGGGAAATAAATATACAAAAAAAATAATAAGGAGTTTATACGAATTCACAAATACCTTACAATTACCTTACATATCGGTTAAATCGCTTTTCTATATCGCGATTAATTATGTTTTAAAAATTGTTATATTTTAAACATATATATTATAATTGAATAAAGTTTTAGATACACAGACAGACGCACTAATCTCAAACTTAGATACTTCCTACATTATTGCTACAACGTCGTATGAAACTTAGTCACTGTATATTGTTATAATGGACCAATTAGGTGTAAGCACATTGATACGCTCAATACGTGATATACTAACGACGTGACCAGTTTGTTTTGTGTTATAAAGTAAGCTTTAAAGTGTTTACTTTAATATGTTATTGATTTAAGTAAAATACTACAATAGACTATCGTTTCGAGAGACTTCTTCCCTCATTTCTCTCCAAGTACTCATTAAGCCTTTTCTAACCCTAATTTTAATTTTTTAGCATCAATCTATCTACCTATATATTTAGTATCTAACTGATATTATTATTTGAAAACTGTTTACGTTAATAAAAAATATATGTTTTATATCATAAATTTTTATCAGCATGAAATATAATTATATTTATCAGCATGACTATGCATTTTACTTGTTTATTTCAATATAATATCTATCTGTCTATCCATTTATTGTGTAGGTGTTTCTTTTAGGTCGATACTATTGTCGAAACTGAATTATTTTTATATTTTCACTATGGCATATAGTGAAAATATAAAAATAATTCATTATCTCTTAGAGACGAAAGTCAATTTTCTAAAAGCTTTTTAAAATAACTACAGTACCCACTTTGAATTTATTCATTCAAAAATGCAATAATATTATATCTGTCATCATTGTTAGTAAAATATGTTGTTTTAAAACCCAAGGGAGCAGTTCTTGAGCGTTACAATATTTCACCGTATAAGCGTTCACTTGGATTATTTCTTTTGAATTGTTTTAGTGTTAGAGAACACAATACAGAGTTTAAAGTATTCTGTTAACGTTATATAGCATAGTATTCTTTGATAATATATTTTTCAGTGTATTAAGAATAGAATTTTTTAAATTTTATATTTTATAACGCTTAGAGCTTATTTATTTATTTTTATTTTTACTGCACAAAATACAAAATAATGCACCGAAAACGAGCTCAATGTTACAAACACATTCTCTACCAGCCAACCTTACGACGTATAAAAGAGGCTTTTGGTTGGCATGCAAAAAATATAATAAATATTACATATATAAAACAAATATAAGAAAAAAAAATATTTTAGTAGTATTAACATAAATAAATAATATATTAAATCTTTTATATAAATGCGCCTTAACATATATAAAATAAGATATAAATATATAATATATAAAATTAAGGTGCCTTATAAATGTTACAGAGTTTGATGTACATTACAAATTTAAAACACAAAAAAAAGAAAAAATATTTTTTAATTAAAATAAGACACATGGTATAAAAATATACTTACATAATATAATAAATTCGCCAATAAAATTCAAAAATGTTGCACTAAAATAAGGCAAATAATGACATATTATTTTTTAACAGTTGTAACTAATATAAAAAGCGGAAGAATAGTGAAATACTATTCATACTATATGTAATTAATAATTAAATTAATTAGTTTCTATTTCTATGACTTTAGGAGTGTATTTAAAATATTCATTGTTCATTAATTTGAAAGTTCTTACGATACATTTGGGTACGCCTTAATTAGCACATTTGTATTTTCGAGGTGTAACAATTTATTTATGGTCCATTTAACCCAAAAATATTACGACATAAGGATTAATTATAATATTATTGTTTAAAGTATACATATAAGAACATAAAGCAGGTTACCGCTGTCGAGAGCGTCATGACAAATCTTAGAACATGAATTAACACTCGTGAACTCGTTTTGAATGTTATTAATAACATGAAGAGAGGAAAATCTGCTGGTCATGACGGTCTCAGCATCAAGCACCTTAGGCATGCTGGTGTTAACCTTCCAGCAGTTTTGTCTATGTTGTTCTCAATGTGCCTGTGTCTTTCTTACCTTCCAGAGCCTCTAATGAGGACAATAGTAGTGCCAGTTTTTAAAATAACAAGGGAGATGTCTCAGACCAATCAAACTATAGACCCATATCACTGGCCCACATAATTGCTAGGATATTTGACAGTCTTTTTAATAACTACCTAATCAGTTGTTTGAAATTAAATGATGGATAGTTTGGTTTTAGAGCAGGCCTTTCTACCGAGAGTGCAATAATGTGCCTCAAACACTCGCTCAAGTATTATACGGAAAGAAAAACCCCGGTATATGCGTGTTTCTTAGACTTATCGAAAGCTTTTGACTCAGTAACATACAATATGTTGTGGGATAAGTTGAGTGACACGGGTATGCCGAGTGAGTTTGTGAACCTTTTTAGGTACTGGTATGACAATCAACAAAACCAGGTTCGTTGGGGTGAGTCCATTTCTGATGTCTACAAATTACATTGTGGAGTGAGACAGGGAGGTACGCCTCACCAAGTCTTTTTAATTTGTACATAAATGCATTGATTGAGGAATTGAGCAGCGTTCGTCAATGTAGGTAGTCACAAAGATAACGTCTGCGTTAATAACATTAGCTACGCTGATGACATGGTGCTGCTGAGTCCCTCAATCAATGGTATTATAGGAAGCTTTTGAATATCTGCGAAAAATTCAAACAGACATGTACTTACCTATAATTGCGAAAAGAGTGTCATGCTAGTATTTAAGTCGGGTAATAATAGACCAGAGGTTTTGCCGACAAACTTTATAATTGTGATCTTGAGGTAGTAAGTAAGTTTAAATATCTTGGTCATATTGTTTCAGGGGATCTGAAGGATGACTGTGATGTTAACAGTGAGCGTAAGGCGTTGGTGGTAAATATGCTGACTCGCAGATTTGCTCTAAGCTTATGTGAAAATTATGCTTTCAAAGCATTTTGTCAATCCTTTTGGTTTGGTTTGGTTTGGTTTGGTTTGGTTTGGTTTGGTTTGGTTTGGTTTGGTTTGGTTTGGTTTGGTTTGGTTTGGTTTGGTTTGGTTTGGTTTGGTTTGGTTTGGTTTGGTTTGGTTTGGTTTGGTTTCGTCTCGTTTCGTCTCGTTTCGTCTCGTTTCGTCTCGTTTCGTCTCGTTTCGTCTCGTTTCGTCTCGTTTCGTCTCGTTTCGTCTCGTTTCGTCTCGTTTCGTCTCGTTTCGTTTGATTTCATTTGATTTCATTTGCTCAATAGCGCAGAAATTTGGTTTATCGCACGTTGAAAAAGCACTCTGGTGAGAGATTTATTTTGAACTTATTGACACTTATCGTTAAGCTATTTACTGATCTGTATAGAATATAATTTAATTGTACTCTAGTATTATAAATATATATATTTCTGTTTAACAGTTTTTAATGTGAAAAAGTCAATAACAAACATACGTCCATACTTACATACATATAAAAAGTAGAGACTATGTAAGTACTTTATTAAATAATATTGACAGTTTGATATTCTAATATAAATACATAAAACATACATCTTGGTGCAAACAACATGTCTTATGCTTAGGTGATATTTCAATTCAAAAATAAGTCTCGATAACAAATCTAACTATTAATATATCAACTAATATAAGAAATATACCATAAGCCACATTTATTGTTAAAAATATTCTTTACATAAATTGTGTACTTCTTAATGTTGAATTTCAAGTATAATACATATATTCATATTATATTGATGTACATTTGACACACAATAATTCATTTGAAATTACTAATTGGATTTTATATTATTACATTATACAGAATAGATTGAAGATAAATTTACAAATCAATATTTTGTGCAATGGTTTTAATTAAATACATTTTAAAACCGATGTATAATATATTAGTGTAAAGATATAAGTTAAGAACATAATGACCATCTTTATATAAAAATCATTGTTCCTTTGTTTACGAGTTCTTTGTGTTCATAAATTGTAGTGGGTATATATATTTTTATAAGTAAGTCTTAAGGTATTGAAAAATAATTTTAACTTTAATCATCCTTCATGCAATTGCTATTGTTTCAACACAGACAATAAAGGTGGACATGAAGGACGACTTATAGAAATATTTATTAATATTTAAAAATTTACTTAATTAAAATGTTCTTAGAATATTGTTTTCATTTATCTTATTTTCAATATGTTAGTGATTATTAATTAAGTATATTATGTTTTCATTATTCAAAATTTAATTGACTGGAAAAAGCTAAAGGCAATATAATTATCATTTTAATTATTACTTTGTTCTCTGCGTTTTAATTACGACCATCAAAGTATATAATATGTTGACATTATGAGAAACTTTTACCTGTTAATATATTTTCTGTTTTTTTTTTAATTTATATAATATATGAAAGCTAGTATGCTAATTAGATTATTAAGATTTCTTTGACATACCAATGAACACAATGTAATTTTAGGAACCAACACAAGATCGAATTGTCTTTTAGTAGACTTCAATAAAGATGTATCTGTGTTTTACAGGGCAGTGTAAGCGTCTACTCGTATTTAAAGATATTTTCCAACGACGACAATAGTCACGGAATATTATACAGGGAAAATAAATATAACAAAAAAATAACAAGTTTTGTTGAAATTGTTTTAACAATGATTATTAAATTTTAAATGAATGTAGAATGAAATATAAATCGAGCAGAATTCGTATAAGTGTGATAATGTCCCGTCCCTCCAACAATTGAGCTACCGCATCCGGTACAACACGGTGGCTTGATAGAGCGAAAACGAATCCTGCTCGTAACAATATTTTTTTCATTTTACATGTATTGTAAATTTATTAGTTATTTAACGAACACTTTGTAATCCAATGTTAAGATATTGGCAAAATACCCATTCCTTCTTGACATCAACGTCTTCCAAACCATCTTTGTAAAAAAGTTTATTTAAAAACCAGTATCAGATTCATGAATGTAGCAAGTGAAATCAAAAACTGTGAATAGACAACTTACCATGATTATAGAATATAATTTTTAAATTACACACTTATTTCATATATAAATAGAGTTGTGACGTCATTCATTACTTGCAATTAATTTCGTGTATCACAACGTATTAAGCCGCTGAATTGCAAAGTGTTTAATATACATTTAGAAGTGAATATGTATAATGTGAGGACCGCACTTAATGAACGAATACTTACTGAGAATAATTCAAAGCCCAGAAATCTGTATGTAGCCTGTCCGCTCTTTGGAATTTAGCTTTATATAATTGAACGATGGAATAGAAATTAAATTCCATAAGGAATAGAGTTTTATGATATAAAAATGTATATAATATTTTTTAAAATATATTTTTTTATTAAGAACAATGAAAGACATTAAAAGTTATTACATTTTTTCTATCAAATTCAAAATTAAATATTGAAAAAATAAAAAGGTTTGCCCTTCTCATTGATATTAAACCCGACTTATGATTAGTTTAATTACTAGTTTAAAATGCATTTTCAAAAGCACTACCACGAAAAATATTTACTTATTTTTTATATTTATCTATACTAAAGATGTAAAGCGGTAAAGTTTGTTTTGTTTAAAAATGCAAATTTTCGAATCTAGCAGATAGATTCGAAAAATTGTAACACTTTCTCAGGAGGTATTCTAGACCAGCAGGTAGGTTCATAGTGGTTTTTTTTAAATATCTTAAGTAAACCAAAAAGCCAACCTCATGTATTATTTATATAAAATATAATTCAAGGATATTGAGACTGCGTCCTCATCGCTGTAAGCTAAGAGATGAATGGAGTCGTTAATATTGTAGGATCAGCCGAGATGAGATACATGTTCCCACACTCTGAATATTGTGATTTAGTAATTCTGATATATTTTTGTTTTCTTTTATGACTGTATCATTTGTTAGGTGGTTCTCTTTTTCTGTTTTATTTTTAGCTTTTAAAGAAATACACAGCCTAAAAAAAAAACAAAAAACAGATTTTTTTTATTATGTTTGTAAGGATTTATTAATGAAAGCAAATCGTAAAATTACTTTCTTTGGTAATTATTATTACATTAAATATGTAATAGTCATTAAAAATTACATCAAAAATTTAACAATTGAAGTAAAGCTCTAACGTTGAAAAATTAATTAATATTTAATGCAAGTTACAATTTACATTTTTTAATATTGATGAAATGTCAAATGTTGATTATTAAAATGGTCTTACTATAAAACGTCACTCGCTGCAGGATACTGAACTGAGGAGAATACGAGTCAAATATGACGTGGTATTAAAACTAATACCTTAACATTTACCTCATCACTACTATGTTGTTTATATATCCGATTAAAAGATAATTTGGCTACGTTTTGCCGAAGGTCGTCAAGTTATATATGTATCGTAAATTATGTTTATTCAAATATCATATCTACAGGAATTAAGTCCATGTAACTTATATGGTAAAGTTTCCTAAATTTCTCAACACTACAAAACTCATTGAACTACGATATTTAATAGTTCGAGAAGTAGTTACGATACTATTTTGTAAGTTAGTTTAACCACAATACAAACATATATTACTTTGATTTTAACTTCGGTAATAAATACAAATTGATTTCACTTCAACACTTTAGTATAATTTTAATACTAATATTAATTTTATAAATAGATACTGTCCAACTAAAACGAGGTGTTCTTACATTAAAAATAGACTAATTCTTACAAGCTCATGAACTCGTCTCTTATGTCACAAATATCTCTGATGAGACAACCCTTGCCAATATATTAATTTTACTTATGTATTAAAAATATTATATTGTGTCAGTTCTTAGCAACAAACCATATCGAAATTAATTATTCAAATATTTGATGAATAAATTTAGTTTTAATAATGTACAAAACCTTTCATAAATCGGTTAAAAAGAGAGAAATATCTACGCTGTATTTTAAAGGCAATTATTTGCCAAATGAAAAATGACATATACTATCAAATGATTTAATTGATAAACAAGTTTATACCTCAGCCTGTTGAGTCTTGTGACTTCTTGAAAAAGACAATTAATGTTTGTAATTAAACAATAAATACCTATAAATGAGTGCACACTCTATATTAATATATTACTGTCGCTGAATCGGTTAATTGAACTGAGCTCATATATTTATTTACACTTCATATTAGATGATAATCATAACCAGGTACAAAATAAATATTATTTCTATTGTATCATTGTTATGACAAAATAACAGAATATAAATTTTATTTAATCTACAAATTTAAATTGCAGTGTTTATAAATACTCTATTAGAAATATTTTACTGCTGGGAGCCTCGATAATGCATGCATTGAGAGAAGAAGGTTTTTCTTATTATTTACTTAATAACTATTATGGTTTTGTATAGTCACAGCCGAAACTACCTTTTATCCTCTTTGCTTGTTGTAGTATATTCTTATAATGTCAATTTCGAATAGTAGGCAACGTATTATAAATCTTTATTTCTTGCAGACGGCCGTAGTCCATGTCAATTGTCCATAGTTCATCACTCAGACAATCTGCTCTTTTGGCACTTAACAAATAATAATAGATAATATCTCTACTATATATAATAGCAGGATGGGCAAAACTAACCTTTTGTCTGTCGGTATGCAGTTGGTTACAAAGTTGGTTCTAATATTAGTTTTTATATTAGTTCAAATAGTACTTAATAAGGTCGAATCTTTGGGCAAACTGCCAACGTCTTGTAACAATAATAACTCACATTTGGTAATGATCAAAAATACTCTGTTACGGAAAGCCACGTCAGCGACACTGCGGGCGGAATCTAGTCTATGATAAAAATTCTATATTTGAATAGTCTATTTCATTTAGAAAAAGCAACTCCATATGTAGTTTTATATAAAATATTATATACCAAGAGACTTTTTTAAATAAAATCACAAGTAATTTATAAGACGTATGGAAACTAGCTAAGAAATGTAAACTTCTCGAAAACATAACACTACATTGTACTTCGTTAAGCTAATTCATTATCTGTATTAAATTTAAGCCATAATAAGTTTTAATACACGGTTAGTTAGTAATTATATAGGGAACAGAATGTTTGTATTACTGGTTTGTTTTTGGGGAATAAGTTGAAATATGAACTTGATAGGTCAATAAAAAATGTATGAAATTTTTGGAAAATTGTTAGACTTTAATAAAACAAACAAAATAAAACGAAAACCATAAACTTATCGGAATGTCAATATTGCGTCCCTTTTTTAGTACTCTATAGTTTGGACAAAATGAAATAATTTTCAATTTCTTTCGTTCTGAAAAGGTATTTAAAATTAAAATTTGCAACCCCCTACTGTTATACTATATTTTTAATACAAATAAAAGATACTACAAATATCGTAATTACTCTCATATACAATATAGTTTTTATATATTAAATATATTTTTTCTCACCCTGAAAATAGAATGAAAGAAGCAACGACTCTTCAGTAAACTTCGATAACCTAAATATTTTTGTAATATTTTACAAAATATTACAAAAATATTTTACTATTTAATATTGCAACTGTTATTTTTTTAACATCATTACCTCTATAATGAGAGTTTCAAATGTAATTTATAAACTCCAACAAGATGGATGACTCATATTATGAATCTGACATCACTCGCTAAGTTTCAAAGTTAGAAAATAATTAAAAGTTCACGTGGTTTTACATGTACGGCTAACTCTTTTTCTCTCTTGGCCTTTAACTTTTATTTAAAAAACATAGATTATATCTAACATAAAAAGTTATAAATAACATTCATTAAATAAATATCAAAAATACAATAAATACACTTAACTATTCTAAAGTTAATAAAATATATTAGCTATCTATAAGAGTACATCTGTAAATAAACTTGTTGACTCGAGCCGGACAAAAACCAATCAACAAAACCGATGCAATTCGTTTTAATTTAATTAAACGCTTTGACTTTTATTTATTTAAAATACTGCAATTTTATTTATTGAATTAAGAACTAATATGTTAAAAAATGTATTCATAATGTGTAGTATTAAGAGTTTAATATTTGCAAATTTTGTAATTATATTTGATACATATGTACATGTGCGTGCATGTCTGGGTATATACTTGTGCATACATACGTATGCCTTGTGTGTGTATATATGTATGTATATAGTTACACTATATGTATAGTGTACCTTATTTCTTGCTGTTCCCATGTAATTATTAGAACATAATTTTTTGTTTCTATAAATGCTTTTAAATGACAGCCTTCCCAGATAAAGAGTTTTTCGTGGAATTTATACTGACTTATTTCTATAATGTATTCTTAAAAAGATAAAAGATAATAAAGTATGTTGAGATCTTTACTCTCATCCCAAAAATATTTGTAGATTTTTCAAACTTTTGATGTTGTAATTTATTTTTTTTAAATACTTAGCAAACAGTTAAATGTGTACAAAAATGACATTTCATAATATAAAACCAGAGCATTGTATTATAAGAGAGAGTAACAATATTGTAAAATTAATATAATAAATTATGTAAACAAGCAATGGGGCTCATTGCTAGTTATTTCCTTGTGTTTGATAATTGAATAAGAGTTAAAAATTTGTATAGAAATTTATAGTAGTTTCTTTTAAGTAAAAAATACATTCCACAAAAACTTAAAATAATTGTTATACTTTATTCAATTAATTTCAGTTAAATATTACAATAAAGTTGAGTATAATTTAAATGGTACAGCATAAATATATTTATTAAATTTTCACAACAGATTGTAGAAGAAAAATTGCAGTGAAGATTTCTTCACTTAATAGCTTTATTTTTTCTTTTCATCTTCAAGTCACTTGATTTAATACAAAGATATGAAAAAGCAACAACGACTTTTAAAATATAAGATTACTCGAAAATCGTGTCTTAAACTGTAACACATAAAAAAGCAATTTATGAATTAAGATTTCCGTGACTATTATTTTCGAAATCCAAAATTATTATTATATATAATGAAAAAGCAGTCAAGTCACACTCAGTTTTCATATATGCTACATATGTTAGTACTATCACAAAAGCACTTCCATCATCAGACATTCAACCTATAAAGATTAGTTACGTCGGCCATATTTATTATTTACCGACATGATGCTTTCCATAAACAATGCATTTTATAAACATAAAGCATAGATATAGCAAAGGAAATATTTTGTTCTAGATCTAGTTATTATGTCTTTCAAAATAATAAGTTGACACTGAGGACATTATAAAACTAGAAATCAGGCAGAGCATTATTTCATTGCATTATTCCTGCATTTTATTTGTTTTGATATAACGTCATATATAAGTCATTTACTTATTTGCTAAATGGTTTAATAATAAAAAATAAATTAATGTAAGTTTTTTGTAGATAAGACACAGTATAATATAATATACTAAGCTTAGTTTAGTTAAATATATAAATAAAGAGTGTGTTAGAGTTGTAATTAATTCAAGCATTTGAGGACGAGTGAGAAGTTGGTCGCAAAATAATTAATACTTCATGTGCATCATCACACCGTTGTTCATTTTAATGCAACTTATACATATTGTGTGTGTGTGTAATTACCTGACAGTACAGTAACATTTCCTCTTTCCATATTAAAATCATTAATTTTGAGAGTGATTTAATAGTGTATTGATAAACCAAATGTTAAATATTGATAAAAAGAAAAGTTGAAAAATACCTTGTGATACGCAATATCTGATGTAGCTTAGGTACAGTATAATTTGAGTACAGTATAAATGTATTATGGTTAACAAACGTTTATCTAACATTGAGTGCAATGTGAATTGAGTGCAGTGTTCGTAAAGAACAGTTCTCAAAGGACTTGAAACATTAAGATCTACGAGTGCTCAATTTACTTATGCTCAATTTAATTTAATTATATACGTAAAAGCTCGTAAAATTACAAACCTCGCTCTTAGCCCAGTATTTATGTATTCGTTAATGTTACTATGTGTTTCTATTTAATTGAAAAATTGAACATTTTACTCGTTGGAGTACAAAAGTCATATCAGCCAAAGCTGTAATTGTGTGTTGCACATATTTTTAAATTTAAATAATTCTAAATTTTTCTTCGTTATCTCGTTATATTGAATAAAAATTGAAATAGTTGGATGGAACTTAAAATTGCATAACACAACATTAATATTATAACAAAACATTCGGGTTTAGTTTGAGATATATACTTAATAAAACATTCATTATTTTATATTCAGTCGTTGAAATGAAGTACAGACGTTCGAGGCTCGGTAAGTTGTATAATATCAATATAAAAATGTCGATATTAAATTCATTCATTTTCTCATTTTAAATATTATTCATTACTAAATGTCTAAAATAGTGTTTTATCATAACAACTCCCTAAATTACGAAAGCGTAATGTAGTGAGAAATTGAAATATAAGTTAGACTCCAAAATTTGAGTCAAGGGCAAAAGAAATAATAATTTATAGTTCAAAAACTAACAGCTACTTATTTCTGTAGAATTAACTGTGAAAGTGTGTTTGAAATTTGCACATTTGCACATATACAGTGCATGCATATTGTGACCTTTGATCTCATAACGTCCGCCCAAAGGCAGCTAGGAGATCAAAATATCTAACATATAAGCTTCCACACTAGAGTATTAAACGTACTAATTTCCAGCCCTGAACTATCTACCGATTCGGAGTTATGGTGAACATTTTGGTAAGATGGACGGACGGGCAGACCGACCATTCCAGAAAATATTATAAAGTAGCTTTCGCTACTTAATAAATATAGGCAAATGTGACAAATCCCCACCAACATTTAAGATCACTATTAATAATTTTATTATCTTATTAATTTACGACGCATTCTGTGATATAGCAATATAATTTCATTCCCACACAATGTCATTTTCTATAACTGCGACATTAAAACATCGTGTATTTTCGCCTATGTCTTAGCACCGTCTTTAAATACCCTTCCGCTGAGACTCTTATTTAATAGTTTATTTACTTATAAACATGTACAGAGGGAGGACTTAATCCTAATGCATAGTCTACCATCACCGCATTAGCAACTTGAATCCAATAATCTAATTGTCTAAATTTTATAAGATGGCGTGCAGTGATGAACGGATTGAAATGAAATATTTATTAGTTTTACTTTATTAACTTTACAATTGAGTCCGTGAAAAAATAATATAAAATTGATGGAGGTGATCAGTAAATAAGGCAAACTAAAAATAATAAGCAAGTGAAACGATGGTCGCTACAGCTGCCGTGGGAGTATCAACAATATATATTATTATTAAAGCCTGTGTCTAATATATAAGCTGTATTTACATGGTTACAATATTAAAACCGGAATACATTATAGATTAAATTAACACTTGTCATAACACACATTTACTTGTTTTGTATTACATGTTACGTATAAGTCCATATGTTTATTAGTGTAATCAGAAGATGGCGTTAGTAAATTCCTAAATCACGGTAGCGAGTTCACTAAAAAATATTACATGTATTAAAATATTATCACTAATAAATTATCCATACGTTCCGGAAGTTTGGTTTTATTCACTGGATTTCCTGGCTCAGTATACTTTGTCCAGCCTGAATTATACACCTATTAAAAGATCCAACTAGGTAGAGCAGACATAGTCTGGTTCTACTTTTGTTAAGAGATTTATAATTCTTTGTGAATTTTTTAAGGTCTTATTAAGTAAAATCGTATCTTAAAAGAAGGCTAATATAAGCCATGCATTTATTTTTATATGATTTTTACAATAAATGTATCTTATAATAATTTTTCATCATATTACAATTATACACACATTATGTTATCATGAAAAAATATTTAAAGTTCATATATAGTTTTCTTATTAATGCTTAAATTATTGACTTCAAGCACAGCTTGCTCAAACAAAGAGCTGAATGCGACGTGATGCAGTTTACGGAACAGCACTTCTGTTTCCTCAGTTCTTGAAAATAGTTGTTTATTTTAACAGCTGCGTTTTATTATATACTTCATCTTTTATAACTTTAACTTTACAAGTTGCATTTTATGAGTTTTTATTTGAGTTTTTTCATCCACAGGTTTCAGTTTTTATTAAAATACATTTTAATTTACATTTCACTTAGTAAAACATTAATCTTTGACCATTAATTGTTTACAACAAATTTATTAGTTTTACAATATTTTTACAAATTGCGTTTAAAAAATTAAATTATTATTAGATCTATCGTCACGTCATTTATCGACCTAAGCACTACTTGTAATAAGCTTAAGTTACATTAGGTACTTACTAAAAGAAATAAATGCCGAAAATATATTCAATTCGCCAAATTATGCTGACGTTTCAAAATATTTTGAAAAACCATATTCACAAAGAAATATTAAAATTGATTAAAAAATTTCATTCGAATTTTTCGCCTGGAACAGTTCATTACTCTTAGTGTTTTTAATATTTAAATAGTATTGTAATAATCTCTTTGTATTACAATAAATAAATATGTATTTTGGTAGCTATTTATCAGTCTTCATATCTATTTACTTTACTAAATTAATAGTCAAATGTTTTAAAAAGTATTTAATAAAAAATAAAATAATTATTACTATCAGATTTATTAAAAGAAATATTCATACATAAATGATTACTCGTTTGCTCTGCTTTTCTCAACAAATCCAATCTTTACCAGCCTTTTTTTTAACATCTATTCATTTCTCTTTTCTTCTTTCTCTATTAAATTCTATTCTGTTTATACTTTTTAATCTATTTTCTGTTACCTAGTTACGAAATATTACCTTCTATTAACATTTTTACTGAAATTACTAACATTCCTTATTTCTTAATACACTTGCAATGATCTTTTGCATTAAGTCAGAGTTATGTGATAATGGTAATATACCATTTCCTTGAGTTTCAGGTAAGGTAGGCAAATTTTTAAGCATTATTTTACTGATAATTAAATAAAATAAAATGACCACTGTAATAAATAATAAATATATATAGTTCATTATTACTATACAATATTATATTCTTGTCATATATAAATTATTACTTCGATCACAATATTGTTTAAAGTTACTAATAACATTATAATTTCTTATCTAATGGTTGTCATATTAAAGTGTCAAAGCAACACATAAGCCCACTGACAATATGAGTTAAGTACCGACGTTTATCTAATAGCATAGTTAATACTAGAATAATTAATTATTTTACATTTTCAACATGAATATTCTTATGACTTATTTTACTATTAATATACATTTGGTAGTAATTTGTACACTCGCCAGTTTTTTTATTAATGAAACTACTCTATTTTGAACCTTTTTTTTCAACTACTGTATTGCTATAAAAAACATTTAACAGATTTAACTTGTATATTATTATTGATTTTTTTTAATTTTATTATAATTTTAAGCCGACCTCGACGTTTTGAATGCTTTGTGTTCATGATATAAACGTTTATATGTTATAAACGTTTATTTATTAATTAATTTAAAGTTTATCTAATAAAACAGTACTGTTGTTAAAAATCACGAAAATCTATAATACATTTCTATACATTACAAAGCATAGGGTGTAATTTAAAATGTTGACATTATTAAGAACTCAATGAACGATATTAAATACATAGGAACAATATTACTCAAATATCTTGCGAATAAAAAAAACATCACAAAATGGTAAAAAGTAATATCGATACATAAGAGGTCGGCGTCAATTGGACTGTAATTGTGTCATTATGTCACTGGCGGCGACATTACAAAGAGCTGCCATTAATAGCTTTTACTGAACTTTTTCGTGAATTTGGTTTCAACTGTTATCCATTTGTTGGCATCATTTACTATGATTTATGAATTGGAGCTTTTACTTCAAATGAACATTTTCTGTTTACTAGCGATCTCCTCTATTCTATATACATGTATAATTTTGTATGTATAATATTTTTTTAGTTTTATTTTATGATAATTACAAACGTTCTCTTTTAATTATAACATTATATTGATTAAATAAAGAATCAAAAAAAGTTTGTTAATTATAATAAAATTTTTATAAATAAATTTAATTATTAAATACCAAAATATGTTCCGTAAATGGAATAAAATACAAAAGTTATTTGTAAATGGCACAAGATAGACTAAAATGTTCACAAACAAAACAAATATCATAAACTGTGTTAATAGTGAAACTTTGTAATTTAGATGGCGTATAAAGGCAAGTTTTAGCCTACAATTTAGGGAAAAAACTATAACTATATAAATATTGCATTATTAAATTATTTTGTTCTATTATCTTATTTGATGAACCTAGAGGATAATATCAACTGTGAAAAGATTACTTCTAGGAAATCTTAATAATATCTTAAAAAATGTGGAAAAACAACTCATTATTTTGCACATCAATTTTAAATTAAACATTTTTCTAAGCAAAATCATAAATGTATTTACATATGTACATATTTGTATTCATTACTTTAAAATAATATTTTGTATAGTATGTACTGTAATTTTTTATTTGAATTGACATCCACTCGACAAAGCCTACAATCTATTGGTAAAAGCTTTATTTTTAACCTCCAGTGAGTGTTTAACTATATTTACTTAGAAAAGGTAAGGCATATATGAATACCCTATTTACATTGCATCAAGAAATATTATTTAATTTCAAAATGATAATTTCCTATTTCATATTTAATAATTTTATCCAATGTTATCATCTGTTCAAACAATTAAAAGAATGTATCACCAAATTATAATATAATGTAGTCTGTAGGTTGTTTTAGTGATCATATATTGGATTAGATTTTCTAAACATAGCAACAAGGTCCATCAAGTATGACAACTGGTCTTTCTTCTCAAACATGATTTTCAACATGAGTGAAAGAAAAGTAAAAGTAAATGTTCATTCCTGTGAAAAAAAAAAATATCCAATTAGTAATATTAAAAAAAATTAATGTATTTAAGCATGGCTATCAAATTGGAATACATGAAATATTTAGATATTTATATAAATTACAATTAATAATAAAAATAAAATTCTAGTTTTATATATGTTGTATTGTAAAATACTCAAGTTAGTGTGTTTTATTTTTAAACTAAATTAAAAGTTTTTTAATTTTATGACTACTTATTTACTGATAGAGACAAAAATTAATTAATTTGTTGTAACTTTAATTTACATACCCTTTTTTAAATTATCCATTCACTAACAACATTATGGATGTTTGACTTTCATTATTTGTTCACTTTTATATATTCACTTTTACATATTCTTAGAATTGCACATTCACGCTGTATGCAAGTATTGGGATCTTCAAAAGTAATTTGCTAATGCTAGGCAATAACACATGGCGCCAATTAGTGAACTACAAGGGAAAATATTTTTAGTAATCAAAAAGCACTGTTAATTAAATAAAAAATCGTGGTTATGTTTAAAAATTAAATTTATTATGAATATAAATTGAACTTTATATTGTAACACACAATATTTGACAATACAAAGAAATATGTGGCAGCTAAACTCTGATGAGTTACTTCAGGTGAACACTCATTGACTTCTCTATTAAATATTTTTATTTAATTTTAATTTATTTAGTTCTATAAAAACGCTACTTCCTCAATATTCTATTTAAATAACCTTAAATTTTATTACCTTAAGAGGAAATAGATCTCGCGAGCGGTCAGTAGCCTATGTCGATTTCAATAATCGATACAGGCAATGCACTAAAATATTGCGACGTTAAAACATTAACGAAATTCCCATAACTAATTTATAGTGAAGAACCAAAATATTACGAAATATTGTTCCGGAAACTTTAAAAATATTCGAAGAATGCCGACAAAAATAATTATATTTATTCCATAATAATTAAACCACCGCTTTAAAAGCGACAATAAGAACACTAATAAATAGAATATACACCGAAATCTAATTATAAAAATGAGCTGCAGAAATGCTACCAATTGAAATAATCGACAAGGTCACTACATTGAAATCAAAATATACAAAGAAGCAATTAGTGTTGCTACGCACACAATACGTCAAACCAAATGTAGGTAAATTTGAAATACACACCAAAAGAAATAATTAAAACAATAATTTTTTAAATGTTACACTGAGTCTTTGAAAACAAACAATTATGTAAAGTTGGTTTTATACCGACACATAATCAAATATTAATAAATATTAATAAATAATTATACAACAAAGACGGTATCTATACTTCTGAAAAACATGACAGCTTCTCTAAAATAATATTTATTTAGTGTGCTACCAAAATAACAATTTATAAATTAAGTAAAACTAATTATATACTACAAAGTAATAAATTTGTTCAATTACATTTTAAGGAAATATGAGTACAATCAAGCTGGCAACATTGAATTCCTAAAACATTAAGAAATGTCACAGACTAAATATGTATTTTTAATGAGCTGTCAACTTATTATAATTATAATATTGTTTTTCACTGTGGCGTAGAATAAATATTAACACTCTCCACAAGCTATTACATCCTTTCCAATAGTCATAAGCTTAGTATTAAGATTTCTTTTGTATTAGAAGAACAGTTAGAATAAAGCCTCAAAATCGGCAACATGTAGTTTAATTTAATTTTAATTTAATTTTAATTAGTTTTTAAAAACACAGTAGGAGGAACCTAAATCAAGACTAGCTCTTAAACAAATTTCTGTCAATATAGTTTAGATCAAAACGTAAACCAATATTT
Organism: Mechanitis mazaeus; assembly: GCA_959347395.1. Lineage (NCBI taxonomy): Eukaryota > Metazoa > Arthropoda > Insecta > Lepidoptera > Nymphalidae > Mechanitis > Mechanitis mazaeus. The sequence continues at coordinate 16,211,347 of OY365743.1, forward strand.
TGTTGGATTTCGTTTTTGTTGTCGTAGTTTATTGCAACAATAATGTTCAGTAAAATAGTTTCGCAATTAAAAAGGATATTGAAAATTTCAGAATATCAATTAATTAACAATACTGAATGAACAAATACTTTTACCCGCAGACACGTGGTGAGTGTTTAAGAGCCCTTCTCGAACCATGTTAAATTTAGAAGTGAGGTCTACATAACATAAGTAAATATTAAAATCTCGTACCAATCGTCTAATAATCGTGGCCTGTGGTTCAAAGATCTTTCGCTGATGTTACCCTTCCGCTAGGGGGTTGGGCGCGTCGTAGAAATAACACGACAGCGTCGTTGAAACTATCTCCGACGAGCGCTAGTTGTCGGTCCCTCCGTCGGTTAGTTTACAATTTCTTTTTGGACAAGCATTAAGAATTTTATTAAAACAATTATTGTTATTACTAATCAAGCGGTTAAGTACCAGTTTCGTCAAAATTGTTGATTTCATTATTAATATTTCTTGATATTTTCTTTCTGCGTTAAAGTCTGATTCTAGTAGTTCTGACGAGGCGAATGAAGTGAAAGTATATCCCTGCTTTCTATAACAGGCACAATCTGGGGCACCATGTATACCGTACAGAGAGCGGCCTTGTGCTGTACGTTCTGTCGATTTTGTACTATGGTTGTTTGACAATCGCATATTTATCACATCCTTTTATAATAAACATCAATAAATTTCTATTATGTCCCCCGACATGTTGACAACAATTAATTACTTGTTAATTTTTTTATAATATGAAAACAATTCTATGGTCGTAGCACAATAGACAATTTAAGTTGGACCTAGACTGAGGGAGAGAAATCAAACGACTCTTGTTGTCTCCCTCTTGATAAACAATAATGTGATATTACAAAACAATAAAATAATGAATAAAATTTAAAACAAGATAAAACTACACAAACCTATACACAACATTAGTATATCAACTTTAAATATTTGTCTTCTCTTATTTCATAGAATCTACGAACTATATTAACTGTAGGTGAATTTCATTTTTTTTTTCAAATCATATATTACTAAATATTAAAGAGATTTGTCGCCAACAGTTATATTTTAAATGGATTACAAGAATATACTCGTTTTGTTTAAATACTTGTAAATGAACTTTGAATACAAACATCTGTATTCTTTACAAAGAGACGTTTCAATAACGTTTTTGGTTACATCTTTATTTGAACGTTTCAAAGGAATTATGAATAGTCTTTGTTTCGCTGCATTTTAATCTGCTTGTTAAAACCAAAAGAGACTATTGATGAGAGTTTTAAATTTTGTTGTTTCATTTATAACGTATTGTACAATTTTTGTTCCGGAAAATCGATTACCCTTTAAAACATTTTTCTTTCAAAATATTAAAATATTCACTTTTTTATTGAACGAAAAATATTTGGATTATTTGTCTGGAATAATAAATATCAAATAAAGTAAATTAAATGTTTTTTACTGTATGTTGTCAACATGTTCTCTTAGAGGAGTGAATAGAGGTCAATAAATATAATTTTCGGGGGACATTAGGGTTAACCCGCCATTAAGTAATCTAAATTATTAATGTACTACAGTTTGTGTCTCTGTTGAGTACTGTGATATCGAATACATGTTTAAAATCCAGTGATTCGCTGAAAAGTTTCAGTTTGAAAAATCATGTTAAATTCAAGTCCATTTTTATTACGAACCTTTAAAACTTTAACAAAATAATATCACTCAAAAAAGACACAAACTGTACTATACATTAATATTACTATATTATATTACTATACATTAATATTACTATATTATATTACTATACATTAATATTACTATATTATATTACTATACATTAATATTACTATATTATATTACTATACATTAATATTACTATATTATATTACTATACATTAATATTTTAGATTGCTTAATAGCGTTGATTGGCATTTTATGAAAAGTCATTCTAGAAAACTCAGAATCTGTTCTATTTTTTAGTGTCAACCATTAATATTATATGCTTAAATTTATATTGAAATAATAACAATGTTCACGTATACTATAAATTAAATTGATTTCAACTTTATAAATAATAGATTATTTGAACAATTCATAATATTACAAAAGCAACCCACAGATGGCGCCTAATGTTTATATTCGATATTATTTGAAATGATTTTAAAAACAATAATTATGTTTTAAATTCATTAAAATTCAATTTATTAATCCTACAGTGAAAATTATGAAAGTGATTGTAAATTTATAAATTAAATAAATAATATTTGAGAGAATTTGTTTCAGAAGTATAGATCTCATTGTTAGTACAGATCTATGATGTATAATTGATAAATTTTATTGTGTATCGTTATGAAATCAACTTTATACACTTATTTGTTTTCAAAAGACAATTCGTGTAACATTTATTAAATTATTGTTTTAATTATTTATTTTGGTGTGTATTTACGATTTACCTACATTTGGTTTGACGTATTGTGAGCGTAGCAACACTAATTGCTTATTTGTATATTTTGATATTTTGAATTATTTTGGAATCAATATAATTATTTTTGCTGGCGTTATTCGGATATGTTTAGAGTTTGTCGGAACAATATTTAGTAAATATTTTGATTCTTCACTAATTTATAGGCATATTTTAGTGCATTGCCTGTATCGATTATTGAAATCGACATAGGCTATTGACCGCTCGCGAGATCTATTTACTCTTAAGGTAATAAAATTGAAGGTTATTTAAATAGAATATTGAGGAAGTAGCGTTTTTATAGAACTAAATAAATTAAAATTAAATAATAATCTTTAATAGAGAAGTCAATGAGTGTTCACCTGAAGTAACCCACCAGAGTAGCTGGCACATATTTCTTTGGATTGTAAAATATTGTATATTACAATATAAAGTTCCATTTATATTAATTATAAATTTAATTTTTAATTATAACTAAGATTTTCTATTTAATTAACAGTGCTTTTTGATTACTAAAAATATTTTTCCCTTGTAGGTCACTAATTGGCACTATATGTTATTGCTTAGCATTAACAAATTACTTTTGAAGATCTCAATGCTTGCATTCAGTGTGAATGTACAATTCTAAGAATATGTAAAAGTGAATATATAAAAATGAAAAATAATGAAAGTGAAACATCCATAATGTCGTTAGTGAGTTTAAAAAAGGGGTAAGTAAATTAAAGTTATAAAATCTCTTTCAGTATAATATATGTAGTCATAAAATAGAAAAACATATTTGATTTTTTTGAATGATAAAGCACATTAAGTTGAGCATTTTACAATATACTTACATTATGTTTCTAATATTCTAAATATTTTAGATGTGTTCAATATATATATATATATAGAGGCACATGTATTCAATGCATATATCCCAGTTTGATAGCCATGCTTAAGTATATACATATTTTTTATTATTTCTAATTGGATAAATATATTGGAATCCTTTAAACTTTTTTTTTACTGGAATGAAGGTTTACTTTTACTTTCTTTCACTCATGCTGAGAATCATGTGTGAGAAGTGAAACCAGTTGTCATACTTGATGGGACCTGTTGCTATGTTTAGAAAATCTAATCCAATATATGATCACCAAAACAACCTACAGGTTACATTATATTATAATTTGGTGATACCTTCTTTTAATTGTCTGAACAGATGATAACATTGGATAAGATTATTAAATATGAAATGAGAAATTATCATTTTGAAATTAAATAATATTTCTTGATGCATTTAATATATTCAGATATGCCTCGCCCTTATTAAGTAATTGTAGTTTTACATACACTGGAGGTTAAAATATAAAGCTGTTACCAATAGATTCAAAGGAGAAAAATACAACTCTTTACAAAATATTATTTTAATAGATCTAGTAAATATTTAATGAGTGATTTCTTAGTTGTTATAGATACATTTCATCTGCTCATTCATGACCTCTAAGATTATTTGAAATCAGCCCATAATTAATACAAATAGGTACATATTGACTTTGCTTAGGAAAAAAATTAATTTAAAAATTATCTTCAAAATAATGAGTTGTTTTTCCAATTTTTTTAAGATATTGATAAGATTTCCCAGAAGTAATCTTTTCACAGTTGCTATTAACCTCTAGGTACATTAAATAAAATAATAGAACAGTAATTATTAAGAACATATAAGAGTAAATGGTAAATTCGAATAGTAAATTACAATTTGCAAGAAAGTAAATTACAATTGCTAATTTGAAATAGTAAAAAAAACAAAAAGTAATTTTATAGACATGATAAGTCCTCGTATGCCGGAGAGCGTAGATCTGCGCTCAAAATTTGACTCCGTAGTCTGCCGGGAGCGTAGTGAATTCCTTCGATTGCTTTGAGTTTAGAAAATTACACAAAAGTTCAACTTTTGTAAAACATGTAAAACTATTATACTGATACAAGTATCAGCAAAAGATCACAATGCTGCCTGCATTGTGATCTTTTGCTGATTAAAATGTTGAGCCGTTCACAACAAAGTGTATGTAAGTTAAGGACGCAGGTTAAGTAATGTTCTAGAACCGGCCGCTGTGATAGTTTGCTCCGAGGTATCTATGAGTGTGAACGAGAGCAAGATATAGCTTCTATTCATACACTAAGGAGGGAGAGGGTATGAATGCGGGGACGCACTGCAATTGTACGGTAAAGATTACTCTTCGCGCGCGCGCAGGCACACAAAACACTTTGTTTATCGCAAGTCGGTTCGAAGGAAAAAACAGAACTGTTGTTTTCATATGTAAAATACTATGAAATTAGTAGTTTCTTAGATTTTCACGTGTACACATTTGAAATAAAACTATTTATACGGATTAAAACTAATAAATAAATAGTATTCTTTCATACCATGAAATTAACAATTAAAAGAGATACATATCTGCGTTCAGGCACTGCTGGACGATGAATAATTATAGACCATTCTTACACAGCGACGTTGTCTCGATAGCAAGCGTGACCTACACATACTGTACTTACTTATTAACGTCGACCATTAAGGATTTATGTCAGACATAACTACTAGGTTACGGCTTCTAACATAAATTAGTTTAATATTTTCGTTTATTCCGCGTGAACTAATAACACTCAAAACATGGCAATTTGCGTGTAATATGAACGACAAACTAGATTAACTGTAAAAGTGTCACGTTTAAAAATATTTTCATTTAATATTAATATGGTTTTTTACTACAAGAAATGGCGTTTTAAATATATTTTCTTAATATATTTCTGAGAAATAACTGTAATTCATGTTTAATGTGTACATAATATCAAATTGAACACGGAGCGTGACAGGGGCTGCAATAAAACCATCACAGGTTTTTAATGTCACGCCACAGAACTAAAACAAAAGCCTTAAAATTATTATTAAATATTGATATTAAAATATTAAACTCATTCCTGATTAAGCTACAAATATAATTATAAAATATCAATATATAAAACATATATTTTTTGAATGTATTTAATTATTCGGGTGTACTGACGTAATTACTCTCCGAGTGACTATCGAAATATCGTGAACTTCAAGCCGCGATACATCAACACTCGGAGCTGAACAAGGACCTCGAATGGGTTTGAGACCAGTCGAGAAAATTCCGCTAGTAATTCCGTGAGAACAACTGCATAATTATATATAATAGTAATAACCATGGATCGGGAAAGTTTACATACAAAGATTTGTTGTAATGTTTATTATTTTTGGTACTCAAACTTTTCACGTTTAATTTATATAAGTGCTTTCCAACAACACAAACCAAATTAGATGCTCTGTAAAAACGATCTCACATTACCGTATTTCAAGATACTTTTTCCTTTTATCAGTAGCGTTACGGAATATATTTGTTGTTATCGTGAATGTTTCTGAAAGTCGTTTTTTCAATCAAAGAGAAGGTCGGTCGGTGTCAATCGTTAACATTTAATATTTTTGTGTATTTATGTTTTCGGCTTGTTTATGTCTGTTATATTTGGTTGCGGTTAATGTGTTAAGTGATTACATTTTTACATCAAATGGGCGCCGACTGTTGGTTTCGAAATGTTGTTTTATTATTACGAATATCAAATTTTAAATCACAAAGCTTATTGTTTTTATATTTAATCTAAATATAGTTCTAAATAATCATGACTTACAACACTGAAAACTGAAAAGTTTTCATCCCATGTGAGTCAAAGTATAACCCGTAACGAATAAATAACGTTTTATCTTTTGTATGAAAACAATATTTCAGTCAACGATTTAAAACGTTGAAGCACCTGAGACTAAAGTGAAATCATTTGTTATTTTCTCTAGCAATTATAAAATATAACTTAAATAATAATAAATATCTTTATTTATTGTAGTATAACGTTATTTGTAATCCGTAACTATAATTAATTGAACATAGATTGGCGGCGTGACACCTTCTACTCAACTATACTTCAATGAACATAAATTCACGCTACGCTTGCCCTTATTGATCATTACGCTAAAAGATAAGTAAATTTAGAACTAGATAAGGATATATTATAGCTTCATTTACTTAAATTATATTGATGTATTCTGTCAACGTAAAGATAAACAATTATTGTTGTAAAACATTACACAATATTTTTTTGTCCTCACCATGTTATTCTAATTTGTAAATGAAAATATATCGACACCAATTTCAAATGTTTTACAGAGCGATTAAATAAAAATGTCAATATCTTTGTGATGTATTTTTGTGTCGAATTAGAATTCTGATTACACAAGAATAGCTTTCAGAAATCTTATACACAACTCCTCTTCGAAATAATATTTTAAAGAAAGAAAAGTCGCTAATCAAAAGATAAGTATAACACATATCACAATATACATCACAAACAAAGTATCGATTTGTAATTGAAAATATATATAATAAAAAGATATATGTCTTGTGTATTTGTGTTCGATTATTGAAGAGCTATAATCAACGAAGTGAGCAATCGAATCCATAAATTCTCCATACAATGATATTGCACAATTAACTTTACCAGTAGGTATTTTATTGGTAGCTGTGACCTCAATGAAGGATGAAAAGTATTGGGTAATTTTATTTTGCCCGTCTTATATGAGGTTTTAAACCTGCTTGAAGTTACCGAGAACTACATTAGTACAAAATATATACAATTCTAATATAACCTCGCTAACTTCGCTTTAATCAGTTAGACATCTTAATCTCTAAACACCCGTTATTAAGCGAGGTATACGAGAGATTGTAGGAAGTAATTAAAACGGAAATTGCTTAGAAGCGATGGAGTGCAATTAAAACTACACTTCTTTACTTAATATTAACCGGATCTGCCTCAGGGTTGTGTTACGCGTCTGTGTGAAGATGGTCTGGTTACATAATTTATTATAGCTGCGACACAGCAAGGAGCGCGATTTAAATATAATGGAGTTTAAAATTTAAAATATTGAACATTAATCACTTTAAATGAGTCGGTTTATCAAAAAATCGTTTTGTGCTTGGAGGCGCAAAGGCAAAAATAAACTTCATTTGTTTTTTAAAGATTTTCTTAATCTTATGAAGATGAAGAAATTTGTTAAAAATTTTAGCTGTTATAATAAAATAAATAAAAAATAAGTATACATAACAAGTTCAATACATTGATACATACTTTGTATTGAACTTAAAATCTGTATAATAGGTTATAATTGCAATAAAACTATAACTCTTCGGCGGTCATGTACCTTTCTATCAAGCTATCGTTAATGACGATGCTCAGATTGTTATTTGTTTTTGAACGGAACTGCTTCAAGAGAAGGCTGCCTCGTACTGACTTATTACTAAAATATAATTTAATACTAGTCTAAACTGAGCATTGCTTAGTTAAAATATATCCTAACATAATTATATCAATACCAAGAGTTTAGAGTTAACTTTACTTTGAAAGAAAATGCTAAATGGTTTTATTACAAAGTAAAATAAATACTAAAAGAAGATTTTAGTATTTACATTCTCAAATATTCTGGTCTTAAGCTTAATTGCGATGGAATATTATATTCTGTACTTAAAGGCTTTATTTTCTTTTTTATTCTTTACTAAAGCGTTGTTAATATGTAACATATCTTTTAATTTCACTATTAGAGTACCATTTGCTGATGCTATTTTCTTTTATTATACACAGTCTATTAATTAAACTGCGATATAATTTAATTTACTCACAGACATTTATATAACTCTTTAACAGTCTGATGTCACCTTATAGTGGTATTTTACCTTAAATATGAGCCGTGTTATGCAATAAACAACCTTATATATATATTTTAAATTTAAATATATTCAGACATAAAAATAACATGATAAGATGGTTGTGTGTTATAAGAAAAGAAAGGAAAGAAAAAATAAAACTTTCGATTTTCACAATATATGCTTCATATAGTGGGAAATTCGAAAGTTGCGGTTTTAACATAAAAGATGATGCAGAGTATTGGCCCATAAAGAATTGGATTGAAAGTCACGTGACTAGCCTTGTCATGGATATAAATTTAGACTATATGTGATTAGTGAGAGGGCGAAAACAAGAGGGGTTGACTATGTGAATGATGGCATGAGAATTAATGGAGTAGAGGTAATGACAGAATGACAGAAGCGAATGAAACAGTAACAAAAATGCAAATATAGATTTAATTTTTAGTCAATTAATAAAAAAAACTTTGTGAAAATAATGTTTGTTAAATTTGAGAATAATTAAGAACATTTTCTTTATTTATAATTTTTTTATTAATACACCTAAATTATACAATAATATACCACATTTTTCCACTGTGTTTGGTATATAATATTAAATATAACAAGTTATAGCATTACTTTAATATTAATTAAGAACCAAATCTGAATAAATATAAATAAAATAATATATTTTTTTAAATATTAATTAATATTTCAAAGTGACGAAAAAAGAAATTGAAATAAAACAAACTTTCAATATATATTTCTATACGTGTAGAAATTTAACGTAAGCTTTATGAACATAAAAACGCTTAATTCACCCTTACTATGTATCTTGACCCAAAATACCACCAACACAAATTTGAAGAGTTACATTAAAGGTACGCAGCTCTTCACATGTGCCCCATTTTATCTCGCGGCGACCTAGTTGCACTGCTGCAGGTGAAACATCAAACATATTTACAAAATACTTTATAATTGAAAAGAACAACACAACACTACATGTAAATATTATTGATAATATTGCGTTTTAAATCATTTCATTAAATATATAATATTTTAAATTTAATTTAATTCATTAAATTCTTAGGAAGCTCATAACTCTCAATAAATAGAGGCATTATTCGCATAGTTGTATCAATTATGTTATTAATTTAGCCAACATTAGTTATTATATAATTAAATTATTATCAAGACATGTCGCTTTATGTCGCAGCGAGTTTAAATCCTTGTCTACATATTGTCTTCATTTGCATATAAAATAAACGTACGTAGCAATTTTCATATTAATTCTTGCTTTTATCGATTTTTTATGTTAAATATGAAATTTACTGGAGAGGGAAGATAGTCTGGTTTTTATATAAATTATAACTGTTTGTTTATCCATGACAGGATATATTAATAATATGATACTGAAAACATTATTTATGAGTTCTTAATACTTATTAAGAATTCCTCAATGGTTTTCAACTTAAAGTCGTCATGATTATTTGGCTTCGGTTTTGCTAATATTTGGATTTTAAATTCCTTTTTCCTGAATACTTTAAAATAAAAACTCAAAGCTAGTGCAGTTAATGCCACAAAAAGTTCCAAATATTTTTTAAAAGTTTAACCATTAACGAGTTTTATATTGAATTTGGTTCAGAGTTTCTTGAAATGAGACGAATTTAATTGCCACCGAAAATCATTCGTTCCAATAGCTTTAGCCAAAATATATATCACATATATTTATATTTTGGGACAGGTTTTTTCATTAAATTAATATTTTATCTTATGTTATTTTTTTATTTCAATAGAAAAGCAAAAATGTCCGTCACCGTCTTACCTGAATAATGCTTGTGATTCAATATAAAAATGTTAAAAGAAACAGACCTCGATTTTCCTTTATCTTTAAAGAAAAGCCCGTATTTCACCAGCAATCTCAGTAATCTGAAAAGGTCCGAGATTCCTCACATCCTTTATATTCAGATAGTGATAGCCATCGATCCAAGATTCAGGCTGACACGTGACTTGCAAAAATATCATTATTTTTGACGAGTAAGGAGATACTTTGACGTTATATTACTAAAACTAATGTAATAGCAAACTAAAATATTATTAATAATATTGCTGGATGTAAAAATATTTTACTGATGTATTAAATAATAACTAAAATTACCTAAAATGTTAATTACATTTTAGGTAATTTTAATCATTTTTATTTTAGGTAATTTTAGGTTTATTTTGCAATTAAGAAGCTAATTATTAACAACTAATTGATTAATTGATAACTTTGCTCTGGTTATCAGTAATAATAATGAATGTAGGTAGAGTTGAGAGTAAAAGCTATAATATATATTTTATATGTTGGTAGTTACAGTAACAACTCTGTCCAGTACTCACTCCAGCTGAAACGTAACTGCTTGTGAAAATGTTCTCTTGCTTTTGATAGCTCTCAAATACAACTTTAAAATTGCTATTTTATATAATTTTTACAAAAATAATATTTTTTATCACCTGTTCGATTTTTTTTATACCTAGTAAAATTAAATAATAATATTAATAAAGTAATAATGTACCAGCTAAAAGTATGTATATCAAATTGAGAGCATCTGGAATCTCTTTGAAGAGATAAGTTAGCTCATCTTGGTATAAATAATTTCATTCGACATTCATTAGAAAGTTAGTTCTAACACGCGGTTCCACTCGCTCGGAAATATTTTTTTTATATCCAATCCGTACTTTCGAACATTATCGCTTTTAAGCAAACAAACTTTTCCGTTAATTGAAAAATAAATAAGTAAAATGATATAATTAATTTGTATCGTGCTCCATTCTGCTTGTTTTGTATTTGTATTTTGTTAGCCGTGTATAGTTTTTATCGATATATAAAATTAATTTAGTATTTTATTAGATAAAATTTTTAGTTCTATTAAGACATATTTTAAACTGAAAATTATAATTAGTATAGTATACAATAAGTTATTTATACAATCTAATCTTACTTTAGCTTGTGACGTGTACTGCATGTGGTGCAGTGACAGGTCGTCCTGTCTGTCTGTCGCGGACATCCGGTCGCGAATTATATTAGCACTGGTATTGTTGGGTTTTGGTACTTGGTATTGTAACTTTGAATATTTATGATTTGTAAAGAATTCGGTGGTATTTCTGGAAAATAAATATTATTAATTTGAAATAGTACTTAAATAATGTTAACCGAGTTGTGAGTTGTGAGTAAAGCAACGTTTTTATCTACGTCTATTAAATAACAAGTAAACAGTAAAATATTCTTTGTACTCTCTTTGTAAAGGCTGTCTTTTATTGCTCTATTGTAGAAAATCAATTCAGTCAATTTGTCAACAGTTTAAATTATTATTTAATGACTATGTAACATTTTAGATACTTATCGTATATTTTTCGCGTTTTATTAATTCTTTAACGTTAATAAAAAAATATATTAAATATTCCTATTTTTCAAGTGGTGAAAATAATAACACTATTCATTACAGATATTTAATAATTTTTAATAATTATTTAAATATTAATAAAAAGTACCTAATATTTTAAAGTACAAAATAATATAATTTTTATGACAAAAATTTATTTTTACAGAACAGATAAAAGCTTCTTATTAACGACTGATCTTATTCCTTTCAGTTCATTAGACATCACTAAGTTTATTGTCGATTAAGGAAGTTTTATTAACATAAAAATAATTCTTCATCTGGCTGGTGTTTTGTCTACGTTCCTCATGTTTTAGAAATTCTATCATCCGCGGGTTCAGATTGAATTTTGAAGATCATTCCAGAATTCAACGACTGTTATATACAATATACACTGAAATTCTTTTGAAAATATATAAACTAACTACTGTATTGTGTGTGTATTGTGATGGTGCAAGATGTAATATTTTTTTGTATATATATATAAAATAAAATCCGATTAAAGATTAATAATCTAATTTCATATCTCAGATTTAATTTAGACTGAACAAGTTACCCTTTTTTTCTTAGATAAAAACTATAAAATTCAGTTGAAACTTAAAAACATTGTTCGTTTACATATCTACTTTTAACCCAAAAAAATAAGAGAATAGAAAAATGTAAGAGGTGCAAATGTATTAATAATGTCCTAGTTTCCTCGTTACTGGAGCTCGGGACACGTGTACTGAAGCACTTTCAGGCATTCGTGTTCGCGATTCCATTGATTTATAGTATACTTTATGGAAACGTGCTTGTAGTAATGTTATAGAACTTGTAGACCATGACTATTGGATTTTCTAGTTGAATATATTAATATTATTCCAAATATATATGTATAATCATATTATGTAAAAGAATAAAGATTGCATTAAGATTCAATGGTTTTGCTGATTTTGGACAATCCCATAAAATCTGGGGGTTTCATAGACATGAGTGTAGGAACACTCATGTCTATAGCAAAATACTCAAGCTAGTTTTTTATTTCAGATTATAGAATTATTATATACACATACATACAACCTACTCTACAATTCTGATTCTAGGAACGGCCTGTTTTTCCAATTACGGGAAAGGTTTCCAATCAGACGCACCTCAGCTCATGTTTGTGCCGAGAATATTTATTAATAATTAAAATATGTAATTACAAGACTTATTTGCGAAATGAGTTTCTGGAAACTGGTTTTATTTTTAAATTACTTCGTTTTACGTATTACATTTTATTACCGAAATTAATAATAAAATAATCAATTGCAATCGACCTTATGTATTAGTATAAAAATATTCCACGATTATAACGTAAGAACTAGATACTAACTTCAATCTTTAGAAAAAAATTTAGGTTTAATGTCCATGATTTATCTAGTACGTTAATCAACAATGGATTATAGTATATGTTAGTTTGATGTATCCATAATAATATTTACGAAACTCTAAAAAGCGTCAACCTTCTTGTTTCGTTCTAATACGACACAGACGAGTGACCTTTATAGCGACCCTAAATATATTTATTTAGGCCTCGCGTGTAAAAGCGAAAGGAAGAATATTTCATTATGTTCGCCATAACGTGTGATTTAGTATTGAATATTATTTGTAGGCATGTTTCGCTGACTCGTATCACTATTAAATGTGTTTATCAGACAGCTTTTAGTGAAATAAAAACATGATACGAGCTCAAAAACGTTCAATCCTTATATCATATCGTGGTTTTCAGTCGCTTTTGAATGATGTTGAAAATTATTTTGTGCGCAAAGCGCTTATATAAGCCCACAAATTTAAAGAAAAAAGAATCATCCGTTTTTAATGTTCCGCCACATTGATAATTAAAATTTGAGCGACTGATTGTTCCAGTGGTAAGTGTCCTGTCTGCTGAGACCAAATGTCGGGAGAGAGAGTTATATATAATTTTTATTTAAGTATGCGGTCGACTGATCTAGTGATTAGAGGTTGTGACCTTTTCTTTTAAACCAAAGATCGTGGGATCTAATCCAACATAGGACAGTGCTTTGTGTAATTCGAAAAATGCTATTTCCAGTCCGGATATTATTTGTGTCCGTTATTTCAATGTATGTAAAACCCCCGTGAAACGATATTATTTCTCTACTGTGGGAGTGTCCTAAATATATATTGTAAATATGTGGTTGGTTTATTCTTTGTTTAAAGGACCTTATATCCTGTTATAGTTTCAGGAGGTGTCAGGATAAAAGTAGTAGCACATGATATAACCCCTGACCGAATTTCGTCAATGAGTAAACTTTCAGTTCTCTATAGACGTGCTCTGATTTTCTCATATTTTTTCTTTATTTAAAATTAGAAGTGGTCATTATTTATTTCCAAGACAATAATTTGGACTTTACCTATTCCTTTCTTTTAATAATATCATATTTTTTAAAAGAAGAAATCGAATTATAATGATTACTTACTATGTAAACTAAAAAACTATTATGACATATTGTTTGCAAATAGCAATAATTTAATTAACAGAATGGATAACTTCCACGAACAAAAGTTATTTGATATTTTTAAGATGTAAACCCAAATTTTAAGCAAACGAGGGTTGCCCCTAATTGGCTTAGTCAAAGTCATGTCTCTAGTACAAATATTAAACTTAAACAAGCCTAAGGACTTTTACTAATTAAGTTCGGATGCCTCGGATGTCAGAACCCTTGATATTGAACTCGACAATTTACCTTTAAAATATTAATAATTTGAATGGATTATTCTTTTGAGATTATTATGTAACTTTTTGTTTTTTTTTAATCTTTGTGATTTACTTATAAAAAGATTAACTACAATTAAAAAACAAACATATTTAAAATATGAAATAAAACAATAACATAATAAATACTATATTAAGTATTACGTAATACGTATTATTCTTTGTATTTTCAGTAAAAACGAAAAACATCACAGTTAACTAGATTCCACACTAACTGACTAGTTCAATTATGGATCCTCAGAAATTGGGATTTCGCTGCACCCTAATGACACGAGCTTTTATTTAAAAACTAAATCTGATTCATTCCATTGGTTCAATATGTTAAAATCTAAAAATAAACACATTACCTTCAAAGGTTATGTGTTCAAATTACACTTAATATTTATAACGTTTTATATATTTATTTAATTAATAAATGAATTTCTTTTGTTCGTCTTTTTGTTGTAGATTAAAAAATATTCAAACATACATGAGACGAAAAGTATCTTTGCAGTTTTGTACCATTCAGAAAAAATAAACAAAATACGAAGGTAAAAGCAATTTTCCTTCATTCAATTACTTCATAGAAGTTCAGAATAACTGCTATGTTAAGTTTTCAAGTCTATTGAAAGTTGCTTTTATATGTAGAAGGCGAAATTAAGTTTATGTATACAAGTTCGTTGAATATGTAGACTCAAGAGGCAATCTGTTCGTTCCTTTTATATAAACATTGTTAGAATCGTATTTCTTAATGCATTTAATCATGACATCAAAACAGCAAACTAGTTTTCAATAATTTTTTGTGGAATAATTATATAACTTCTCTTTTCATATTTTTTTTAATTAATAGAATATGTACAATACATAGGAACCAAAATTTAAATTATTTTTACTAAATAAATAAAGTGTAGTTTATTTGTCTCGCATGTGATGAAAGACGACGTATTATGTGGTGGATGTAGAAAAAAACCTACCATGCTGCTCCAGTGTATCATAGTTTTTAGTCACTTCTTAGGGCCTAATCCATCAATTTAAAGGCAAGCCTTGAACGATTCAAAACCTACACCAGACGGTAATTTTATTATACGCATTTCATTTTATTCCTTTTTATATTTATTATTTTAATTATGATTAGAGGATAGAGGATCCATCTCTTAATATTACCTGTAGAAATCTGAAACTTATCAAAATGGAAAGAAAGGTGTGCATGTGAGTGTGCTTAAAAATACCTTTAGACAGAAAGCCCTGTTGTGACAAGGCTTACAAAAATTGAGATCATTCAAAACATTTTCAAAAATATGTATATTTAATAACTCATTTAATATCGACATATTTAATTACGGTTGGTCGTAAAATAAAAATCAAGGACAAAAATATAATAACATTTTCAATTTATTTCTATCGCTAAGAATAGTAGACTGCTACGTTCATGGTACGTTGCAGTTAATACAATATCCATGTAGACGTAGCACGAACACGCTTTAAATATTTACATTTATTAATACAATGTAATATTGAGTGGACGTTTTGATGATCTGTGTATTTGGAATAAACAATTTTGTTTCGATTATTTGGTAGGGTAGTTTGTATTAAATTGAAAATTAATAATTTTATTTACATTGAAAATCGATGACCATAGTATATAGACGAGTTGGTGTGATATAAACGTTTAAAAGTTTCGCTTAAATGTTTTATATTTTTATTTTACACGCTATATATATTTATTTAATACTCAAACTGAATTACTAGTAAAAATATCTATCTATAACAAGTAAACCTAATTCTCTTTGTTGTCATTTTCTCACTAACGATTTACGTCAAAGGTGTGAAAGAACATGTTATAAGGGACATAAATATTTTTATTAATAAGGGCGTGAGAGTCATTGCTTTACAAATGA
The DNA here is from genome assembly GCA_959347395.1 of Mechanitis mazaeus. Classification (NCBI taxonomy): domain Eukaryota; kingdom Metazoa; phylum Arthropoda; class Insecta; order Lepidoptera; family Nymphalidae; genus Mechanitis; species Mechanitis mazaeus. Next base: position 16,227,600 of record OY365743.1, read on the forward strand.
GTTTGAAGGTAATCTATAAAGAATGTTTCTAGTATAGAATTACTACTATTGTGTTTTACGATATGGTTACTATATATACTACTATATACTATATCTTATAACATTGTGATTTTTTTGAGAATTTAATCAATATTCTTGAAATCAAATTCAATCACATTTGGATTATTACAAAAATATTTCGCGATTTATCGTATAAATAATTTAGTCCTAGTTTTTCTATTGAAAATGTATATTATAAACGTTCAATAAAAATACTGTATTTTTTTTTGAAAAGATGGATGACAATGTTACAATATATAAATTTATTTGTTAAAAAAGCTGAGAACAAAAAAGATTTTCTGTGACTACTGTTCCATTTACAGTTGATAAAGAATTTTTAATTTACTTTTACATTTTTCTTCCAGCTGTATACCTTTAAGGCAAGTCGTACAATCATTTACATGCCTCAGATCATAGGGAAATTCATGGTAGTATGAATTTTCACCAGGGTCGCGAACAAATGGGATTCCGACATCCTTTTCCTTAACGGCGCCGTAAAATAGGAGACAGATTATACTGAAAAAACCGTAAGAAAGTGAACTCTAAGCAGCGGACATAAGAACTACGTAAGACATAGCATCTAGAGGACGTATATTGACGTTTTTACTACCCAACTACTAGCACTTCTCTGTAGGCGTTTGCATGAGATGTGTAATAGTAATTCTGTCTCAGGAAGAGTGATGGAAAATTGTTGTTATCGTTCCCGCGGTGTGGTATTTGGGGATAAAGTACACACAATGTTTTAAAAGTACTATTTAGTTCTTAAAACATATGTTAGAAGTTCACATTCTTTTAATTCTGTCCTCTTGTCCTCGACGTATACTTAACTCTTTTTAAACATAAATTTCGTTTTGTCGGAAATTTTGAATAATTCTGAAATCCGAAATCGAAAACATGCAAACCCGACATGTGTTTTTAAATAGCGGTGCAGTCAAAGCGAAGCCTGCTTTTGTTGGAAGTTTCATAAAGGCAGAAAAAGTATAGTGCTATATTGAAGAAATTTTAATAATTTTTACTGGTTTTTCTCATGGTATGGTGTTGAGGTAAACAAACTATATGGATACAAAAGCTTGGTGTCCTTGAGGAAATGTGGAATGAGGGTGAGCTTGAAGACTCAAATCTGTTTAAATTTAAGCTACGACGATGTGGCTTTATTGCACAAAAATCTCCTTCAAAAGTAGGAAAAAGAGCGAAAGGCAAATATAAAAAATGATACGTTATTAATAAAAATCATATGTCATAAAATATTTTAGATTAATTAACATGAAAAATAACAAATAAGAATATATACATCTTATATATTAATGCAGGAAGCGATTTCGTTGGCACACTGTAGCTCGAGAACCACTAAAGGGAAAAATATCGTTGATGGCTCAAATCAAAGGTCTCATTATGCTACACTGCTGAAAAATAGTGACAACTCTCAAATCTCATTAGCCTAATTGCAGTAATTAGTCAAAAAATTAATTTTTCCAATAGACTTTGCATGGGGAAATTTTGCGCGCGCTTTTTTAGTAGCGATCTTTTGGCTTTGTTCCCAGCCGAACGCTGCTAATGGTGGCCCCATTTTAAGCTAATTAGCCTTCCTAAACTGTTTTAAGTCATTCAGAACCTGTTCTTTATTGTTCGTTAACATCTCAGGATCACGCCAATACCAAATTTGTCGGTTTTGCATCAACAGGTGAGTCAGAAATTAGGAAAAAGGAAATGCAAACCTAGAATACAGCGGAGCCCGTACTGCACACGTTGTATTTTTTTGCTGAATGTATGATAAAATAAAAAGTGTTTTGACTATCGAATTCAATTGCCCAATTTAAAGCGAAAGTTTCGCGGGTAACACGCTAGTATATGCGGAAGTATGAATGACTTAATAAGAGTAAAGTTGTCAAAATGGCCACCATACTCCATTATATTTAAAATTATTTTCTTAGTCGTGAATCGAGTTGCGAGTGTGTTTTATGTTGCTTAATATTATAACACATCTTTTAGATTGTCGGAACGCTTCTCAAATATTATACTTTCACAGAACTCAAAGCTTATAAATTTAATACTCAAGTGTTGGGGCTTTAATGGCTACGGCTTTTCTGTAGAATTGAAAAACATTAGAGATTCGGATTGAAGTTCGAATTATTAACTAGGATTCTGAGGATTATCAGATTATTGTGTGGATTTTGTTCACGGAAAGTTTATTGTTTAATTTTTTCTCTCATTGTGTTTAATTAAATTGTAAGATTTATATTTTTAAAGGATTTCAAACAAATTTTCAACATAACGTAAATACACAAAGCTTATTAAATTATTATCTAAATATTTTAAATAACTCATTGCTAAGATTTATTTATTTTTGATAAAAAAAAATTAAGTTTTCCATTCATCTACCAATTTCTATTATGTAATGAATGATTAGTATTTTAAATCAAAATAATTTCGCTGGAGATCTCTTTGGGAATTTCTATCTCGTTTCCGTACTTAGAATATATTTTGTTACATTATTTATTATTATCAATAATGTTATATCTTTCCAATTAGCAATATATCACAAATAACAATAATCGATTTCAAATAGTACGCGATCCAAGCACATCTATTACTCACCTGAATGCGGTTACAATTTACGATGCTATAAAGTTAGCGCGAAATATATTAATTGGCGTATTATAACACGTGATAAGACATCGGGGTAATGTTTATTTTATTTATTTATTTATTCATGTAACTCAAGTTATCAATAGATCTTAAACCTAACACTTTATACAACGGATAGCTTGTCTCTTAAAAGAGATCTCTTTCAGCAACCCATGACTATAAAATAAAAAATATGGTTCAAGGCAAATCAAAGAGTGGAGCAGATTGGTACAAAAAAATAAAAATACGGAGCAAATAAAAATAAATATAAATATTATAATTAATTGATCTATGTATGTAAAATATACCTACACATAGCTATATAGTATATGAACATACACAAATTATATATAATGTTCAACAGTCTTGGCGATATTTTGTCATGTAGGTGTTGTTTTTGATAATCTTGGATTTGTTTCTGATAAAGTATTTCTTAAGAAAGTTCATAGATATTGACAATAATTTTATAATGTACTATATAAGCTACTTGTTATTATGTTATTAAATTTATATGTTGTAAATTTTAATATATAATAGCGTATTATAAACGTCCTGCTTCTAAAAAATATAACGAATTTTGTGAAGATTAAACGGTTTACAGCCGAATAAATTAAAAAAGCCTTTGTTTACGTTTGCTTCAATTTCTTTTACAAAATTATTCAAGAGATTACGTAAACAATGCTACAGTAAGAATGTTTTATAATTCTTTCATTTAAACTTTGTAGATAAGAATTTAATTTGCAAGTCACCACTTAAGATAGACAGTTTGGAAAGATGCCAAGTAAAACTATAATGTAAATTATAAATTTTTTTTTTTTGGCAATTGTGTGACGTTAAACTGAGTTCATTAGACTTATTGCCTTCACTGAAACTCATTACTGAACATTATATGACTTACTTTTCAAAATCAATGACGAATAATAAATAACAGTGTTTTTTCCAGCGCGAATGTTCATTTCTTATGTTTTTTTTTGTCAAAAAACCTTAGTGGATCGAGCTCTAAACAGCTTTATTTGCAAGCAAGTTCAAAATTTAAATAAAACCTTTTTCAAATTATCTCCATGGTTACCAGGTATAACAGTAAGAGATCGTTCCATTTTCGGTGCATATACTGAAGCAATATGTTGGGTTTTGATTTTAATTTTATATAAAAATAAGCAATACACATAAAATACAATAAACATGTTAGTTGTTGACAATTCACTTTAACTCGCACAAAGACTGTCTCCTGCGAGTGTACAGTAGCTTTTAAAAGACAGGGTCAAGAAGCTATTACTTTTTACTTTTTAATAGAAATTGATTTACCTAATCTCCCTTTTCTCTATTCAATCCTTTCTTCCTTTGACTTTAAGAGTTTACATTTATTCCAAATCTCTAAACGTATGTTTATATTAATATTATAAAAAATGTTTTTATATTATGTAATTGTACTTTTATTATTTTAAGTACAATCCATATACAAAAAAAGAATTTTATTAGAGAGAGTTAAGTATTTTTTTGTTTTCTGACCTTCTTCTGATTCTCTTTTCTTCGCAATACGGTCAAGAAGTCTCATCTCTCTTTAGATATAATTCGAAAAATATACCTAATTATGTTAAAAAGATTATTCGTCTTGTTTTATAAAATTATACCGAAAGCAAAATAAAATTTTAAAGTTAAAAAATTAAGAACATTACGTGAAAATAAAGTTATAAATAAGATAATTAATGGACATTTAAATACAATTGAACATACTTAACCATTATAAACTTTTTATCTGGTCAATAATATAAAATGAATGCAATAAAATATTACAATAAAAACTCGGAATTTCGTTATTGTGCGATATTCGCAAGGAATGATACACATACATAAAGAATGTAATAAAACGGTGTGTAACCGTTTTCCTCCGGAATATTATCGTAATTAAATATATTTGCCAATGCTGACACAACCTACTTTCAACATATCTAGTTTTCTCTCAATTGGACACAAGTCGTAAAAAGTATATATTGTAAGTTATTTTATAACTTTTTCTTGTTAGAATTTTGTTGATCTGAGATTCACATCGACTTTTGAACAACATTTGGTTTTCTGACCATAATTCACTTTCAATCATTACTTTAACAATTACCTGGAATATTTGAAAAAACAATATGTAATACTCTTAATATCAGTAATGCTATCTATAAATCTATTCTGGTTAATATTATAGATTATTATTATTGTTTTCCATTTCTTTTCATATTACCATAAGACTATTTCATTTCCAAACTATAAGTAATAACTCAACCACTACACTTCAGCAGAATATTCAAAGTATAATATATTCTTCTTGTTCTGCAGCGCCTGTGACTTATATCTCGGGTACAGTGTCTTCGAGGTGCAATAAAATTGCAATGTTAGAGGATTATGGTACTTTAATCCGGTTTGCTCTCGGCTTTTATATAGGTTAGTAAGCATTTTTAATATAAGCATATAGCATATAAGTATACATTATGAATGTATCGAATTGTTTTATGTATGTTCTATTTCTAAATCAATTGGTAAATAAGTTTGGTAACTCTAGATATGTTTTGCATTGTTGGTAACTATTATATCAAGATTAATTTAACGTATATTGGATTCAAAAACTAAATATCATGCGCCGTAAAGTCTCCTTGTTTGGTTGATGTTAGTTTTAAAAATATATTTTATTTATAATTAACGATTGAATAAAAATACATGAAGATGTTATTAAGGAAGTAGAAATATAATTATTTACTTAATTTGGCAAACATGCCAAAAAAATTACTAAAGATAAAGAAGTAAAATTTAAATTATTTTGTATTTACGATGCCATGCGGTGTTGGCTTGAAACATTACCGTCCCTTTATCTACCCGCGGGTGCAAGCTGTTTTCTAAGTTAATATTGAGAGGTTAAGTTACTAATAATATACTGGGAAGTTTTCACCAGAAACCTATCAGGAAGGTAGCCGAAGTCCCACCATAACGAATTCTCAAATAACACCTGGCAGCTATCCTTAAAACTTTTATCAAAACTCTTACAAAAGTCTACACACATTTCACCACCGCTGATAATCGAGATAAGGGGGTGTCAATATCGTATAAAATTTATAAGATAATTTCTTATGCAATCAAATATAATATTCTATTAAATATAACTGATATCGCACTGATGAAATCATTTTAATCAAAAAATTTATTATCATCACAAATAACAATTCAAATAACGTAGATAATACTTAAAAATAATAATTATTTCACAGCTATTGATTAAAAAATTAATTCCTTACAGATAGACTTTTAAAAGAAGCAAGTTTGGTTTCTAATCGCATTAATAATTTTTATTGAAAAAAATTAGAAAAGGGATATAGAGGTTATTAATAAATAAAAAAATAGCATTGTATAACTTTGTATTTAGCTAAAAATAGAAATTTCTAGACACAAAAAATACTTTCTTTTTTCACATCAACCTTAAACAACTATTATCTGTATTGAAAGCAATAAGAATAACAGACTATTATTAAGATTACTATCTTTCCTTTTTGCAAGGTATCAGGAATATTAAATGTAATAAATATGAAAAATATACTCTAAGATTTTAAAAGATTTTTAAAATGGTTCTCATAACTAGTAGTAAAATATAATTTAGGTTACTTTGTGAATTTATTCTCTACGCTATTATTCAATTTAAAGCAAAATTTATATCAATTGTCATGGTCTTAAAATTGAGGATAGTCTGTGTACAATCTTTTAATGATTTAGTATTTAAGTATATTCAAAACTCGTGTGTTTGAATATTGAAACATTAAAATTAACATCTCCAATAACTACAGATTTAGACTTATTCAATAGGTCAGGTAATTTGTAAATAGCAACATTTTTCTACCCTCTTCTTTTAAAATGTAAGTGAGAATTTCAAAAACGTGCTAACTTCGTACTTGAATGTTTTAAAACGTCTTAACGTGACCGAGTTATGTTGATCTCTCGTTTATTGAATATAAGCACTGGATTTACTTAAAATGAATAAAATTGTAGCTTTAACAGTAAATTCTTATGGAAAACATATATATATTTATACACTTTTATCAACATATAAAAATTATTAACATAATAGAATGAAAAATATTGTCACAATTAAAACATACATTTTATATAATCTTATAAATAATTACTTATTTCTCTACATCATGTGTCAATAGGCCTTCGGGAGGAGTATATGTTCCTGTATCCCTAATTGCTTGGGTAACGATAAACATAAATTTTAGTAAATAATAACAAACATTATAAATAATGAACGAACAAGGACTCCTATTATTTTTTATAAATGGAATTATAGTCACAGTTTTTAGTAAAACCTTTCACTGATTTGATGATAACTTGTAATTTAAGAAATTTTATTGTGGTCATAGGAGGTATATGATATAGTATGGAATACATAGCTAACCTAATAGACCTTCATGTTCAACTTGCTTTTTACTATTTGGCTTTGGTTTGACTAAAAATAAAAAGTCATTGAAGTCAACTTTTTGCAATGAACAACGGAAGATTTTATTAATTATCAATTAGCTAACGGTTTGCGAGAGTTAATTGTTTCGATGAAATGTCGGTGGTGATCTCTGTTGTTTTACTTTACAAAGGATAGAATATTTTATGACTCCTTTGTTCACAAATAACTGTCCTCAAAAGACATGGAAATATCAAATATAAAATTACATTATAAACATCTTTTGCAGCAAGGCAATAAAAAAATAATAAGTTAGATACTTATTGTTTCGTTGAATATGTTCTTATAAATAGGATAGACTGACACTACATTGTATTGGTAAGTATGAACAGAAAATATGAGAGCGAGAAATATATTACGAAACAGTTTGGCTGAGATACACGTTAACTGTCACTACTTATAAAAATAATTAATGAAAACATATTCTTATATTTATTTTATTTAACAATAAATTCAAAGGACATCTTAAATAAATAAAATATTTAAATGATAATAACAATAAAATAATTTATTTTAAAAATACATTTTGAAGTGACAAAATAAATTCTAGAGCACTACTTCATTTCATAGGGACATTTATATGTAAATTCGGACATTACAACATATAGGGAAAGAATAAGTGGAAAAAAGGTCTAAGTCTGAACGGTTATATGATTGATATGGGCTTCCTTTACTACGAGAGCGCCATATTCGCATTATATGTTTAAAAAGCCAACTCAGCTTGTATCTTTAAGATGATATACCGTGAAAGAGATACTTTATTTGTTTCCATATGGACAAAAAAAAAAACCTTAACACATATTTAAGTACATTTAAGTCGATTTTTAGTCGAATTAGTTTTGACAGCTTTTGCATAGAATAGTTGTGTTGTAAAAGAAATATATACCGCATTCATAATAATTAAAAAAATAAATTCCTATTTTGCCTAATTATACTATTTATTTAAGTATAATGAAAATATAAGTAAGAAAATGTAAAGGATACACACATACATACACTCCCACACAGAGAGACATTTTAATATAGTTTTACATAGTCTAGAATCTCTTAAATTTAGACAATATTACTTAATATATAATTTATATAAATTATATAATCATTATGAGATATTATAATGAAAGTTTTTGAATTTCATACTACGATAATCTTTTTTCTTGTTTGTTATAAGATCTTGCTTATCTATATAAAGGGCAATATACTAAATGTACTACTGATAATAGAACTGAGCCGTTCGTCTGAAACTGAAATCGTAATAATCAACTAAGTGGTTATAGCAATGTACAATTCTTGCTTAGTTCAGAAACTATTGTATTAAATATATTTCCAAAAATAAATTAAACTTGAACTAAAACCTTTTTGTAATTTTATTAAATTTATTTACAACTATTTTACGAGTAATGTCAAAACCAAAGTATTCATTATATGAAACAGTTGCTTTAATGTTTTTTGTGTATGTTGAAGGTGAAATAATTATTTATTTAATTTAATGTAAGCGTTTTTTTACAAACTACTTATTGTATTGTTGTGGAGCTCTCCTAATTTCTCCATAGAACAAGAAAAAAGGTAACAGATGAATGATATTATACCGTCATTAGCACCGTCCCTCTTGATACACTTCACCTCTATGAATACTAAATATCATCTAAATGGATTAGTTCCCTCGTGATTCTAAATAAATAAGTGAATATATTAAACTGTGGATTACCACATTAGTAAAACACGATGTATCACTTAAGGATATCACAGATGAAATTTTGTATATTACGATATATTTTTTGGAAGTTTTTATTAAATAATTTCGATATAGTAGTAGAAGTTTTAGCGTTGTTATCAATATTAGTTGATTATTTTAAACCTCATACTCTTTCTAGATTTGCGTTCTATAAAACGTATTTAGAACTGATAAATATAGTTTTATCTCAAATTGTCACTATGTTATTGTCAAAAGATCCATTTTCAGTAACAAGTTCCGACAAGTCAAAGAAAATAACTCAAACTTTGTGTATGTATATTGTAGAACTAATATAATACTATTTGAACAAAACAGTCTTTTCACATTCTAGAATGCAAAACGCTGCTCAAACGTTTTCCTCTTAGGAAACTGTTGTTACTACAAATGTATTCACCGTCGCTGACACAAGCTACTCCAGTGTTATCTAACTTCTTTATCTACTTTTTATTTGTACCTGAGTTCAATGAGAACCAATAAAGATTAACTAGTTTTGATATTCTTTAATAATTTCTAAACAACGACCAGTCCAGTTTGTATCGAAATGGCATATATTATTACTTCTTTTCTTTTAGATATGTATATTTTCAACATTTAGAATATTATTTACAGAGACATTTTTTTCACATTTATTTGTAGTTTAGATAAAAAAAAATTCTTAATTTACTGCTAATGTAAGCTTAAACAACTTCATTGTATAATGTATCTAACTTCAGGTCAACATTAATTAAGATCCCTCAATTCCAATACAACTAATGTAACTCAAGTTCTAATAACATGAGACACGTTATACTTCCATTATACATCGTCGAGAAAGTACGACAGCAAGTAAATCTATGTAGTTTAGTGTGTGCTAACGCGATCCCGTGACGTCCCATTACGGCGAAGAGGGCAACCGTTGGTTTTTTAGTGGGTAGCCTTAAAAATGGCAGCATCCTCTATGCTGCCGGGTAGTCCCACATAACCCCCCGGCCGTCACCCTCTGGGCCGACGGGGTACCCGTAACGGGTTTTTCCAACGGAAAAAAAAAAAAAAAAAAAAAAAAATCACCATCGGAGCCAGGAGTAGTTTTTCCAATATACTGAAGAAATGTTAAACGTTTCAGAGACTAATTTTGAGATAAAATATAATAAATGTTATGTTATCTTATCACCTCTTAGAATGATGTCCAACAAACCAATAGATTTTCAAGTTTGCATTTATATTAGTTAAGACTTAAGTGTTTGTGCGACGTCATCTCTGTGGACGAAATTTTCTCTGGAAAGCGTATTAATTGTATTTGAGTTGATAATCTTCTTGAACTTTATATTTTCCTTCTGTCACAGTAAAGATTAAAGTTGTATTATATATATTAATAGAGAGTAAAATAAATCGGGTGTGTCATTTTTTCAAAAAATCGCTTGTATGGAATTACAAGACATATTTGAAAACCGAACGAACTTACCATAGCGAGATTCGGTATTCGACGAGTATTACGTTAACCCCGCCAAGGTTACTCTTAAGTAATTCAAACTTAGCCCATATTTATAGCCAGTTAGCCAGTTTAGCAGTTTTTATAATAGGTTTAAAAAAATTTAAACATACCTGATAAGATAAGTCTTGGTGACTATACTATGACAACAGACAGCCTACAGTATAGTACAACTACAGTGTAACAATACAAGCACTGCATAGTTAACGGTAAATAGTGTTGCGGAAGTAGCAAAACATTATTTAAATAAAAACTTACATCATTTAACAGTCCAAGGTTAAAGGAAAACTAAACAAGACAGATTTAGTATCATTTGTCTATTTCTGAGCTCTCTGTCAATAGTTTTTGTAACGAGAACTTTTTTTCTTTCAACGCATCTAGAGTAAGATAACCTATTTACAATATGTTTTTCTTTGTACCGTTTTTCCTGTGTCCTTTTTACATGACCCTTTCATATAAGTACACGCATAATCAAAAATGCTTCAACTCCTTAAAACGTTTTAAAGTAAGTAAGTAGTAAGTAAGGAAACGTTGTAAGTAAAAGTCTACCGATAATTTTGGTACAGTTTCTTGTAAAATCGATATCGTAACCTACAGATAAGCCTCCGCCTGTGGCTGTCTCGTGTTTGCTACTGCGATAACAGCACTACACTCGATTACATTAATTAGTCAACGTAGAGCCAATACGACCATTACTTGCCATTAAAATTTATGAGATCTTAGCATTCTCGTTGTGGATAAATTACATATTACTAACAAAGCATCTTGACACCTTTGTTTCTTTTTAGTTAATAGACAAGGAATAAAATTTCGAATGTGATCGATTCACGGCTGAAAAATGTGCAAAAATACCATTTGTATTGTATGAAGACAAGCCTGACCAGCGCTATCAAATATTCAGTGATTGCCAACAGTTTTGGCTCTCACCTAGCCATGGACATATACGAATATATTTCACAAACATTTTACTGTTTACACTTTTAGAAAAATCAATGTTTTGCAGCAATCACAAAAAAAAATCGTATTTGTAAATAGGCTTTTTAAACCTTAAATATTAAAATAATATTGACTACTTGTACTGATAATTAAGTTTTTAAATAGTTCACAAGTTACAATACATGGGTTTAAGTCATTGATATAAGACTTAACTTTACTTTAACAAATAGTAAACATATTAATTGAATTGATATGCGATTAATTCAAATGAATGTTTAATTTAATAGCAAAGATGAATAAATAAATAATCATCTAAAATCGTAATTAGAGAAATACGTGCACAACAGCGAAACTACAAAACCATTTAAAAATGTATTAACAAGAAGTTCCATTTTAGAATCCTGAATGGAGTTGAGCAATTAATTCTGGAACAGCACTCTGGTCATTCGAGTTAATAGGGTTTGGAACATTGAAATATACACATATGATATATTCAAGTGAATATTAATGAAAGTGAAAACTGTATTTTATTAAGAATATATTTTTAGTTTCCCACGTGTGTTTAGTTTAGTTCCATAATTGTAAAGATATAAATTTGACTCGTGGAAAGCCTTGATAAGTCGTGACATTTTAATAAAATCCATACAACATTATTATATAATATCTGCAACTTCATATGTACCTGATTAATAATTTAGGCGTTTGTTGTAAGGAATTTTAAAATAACCTTAATTATTATTATTTATTTTCATTTCACACACAATTCTAAAGTTAAACAAATTTTGATATATATTCTCAGAAATACGAAATTTATAACTTAGTTAGTAATAAAATAATTCAACCTTTGAAATATCTTCTCTTATGAAATAAAATATATTGTTTTTGATAAATTTTAATTTTAATTCTATTATTCTTAAAGGTAGTATACTATTCGGTTTAGAGATTTTGTTCTTAAATCGAATTCAATTACGAAGCCATGACAAAGGATTGCTTTACGCTTTTTACTCAATAATTTCATATTAAATAAAACATTATTATTAAAAGAATTTTTAATAATTGCAGTAGTATTTTATATTTAATCTTGACACGAAAGAGATTTACAACTTAGTCTTTATTTTGTTAAAATTGGTAATATGCCAAGAAAAATAGCTATAGTTTTATTTGCTAATAGCAATACAGTTTGTCTTGAACTCGGTTTGACATAAAAATAATATCCTATCTACTACTGGTCTTTGCCTTCTCACCAAATTTTCTATTAATATCTCGGTTTTAAAGCCTAGATCAATAGTCGATCAATAATTTTAGATTGAATTTAACTAAAGGTTATGAACTCAATCAATAGGTTGGTGTCGTGATACTTTCATACTATAAATATATCATAAACTAATTACTAGTCATAAACACAAGTGAACAAATATATTATCATTTTGAAGTAGCTTTGTTGTCGAGTTGTTTTTAATAACTTCCTTGTAACACGTTAATACAGTTCTCGCACTATTTTGTCAATGCCAAATAGAATATCACCAACTCAGAATTGTGTTCCATAATAATTTTATAATTAGTGCACAATGTATTTGATAAATAGAAACAACGGTCTTTTTATACAGTACTCTTTAGATTCAACTTGAATTGTTAATAACTACGAATCATCAAAAGACTATACAAGATCACTATTGGGAGATCTCTATGATGTGTGACACACATTCATGTTTAATATTTGGTAAATTTATCTTGATACTAAATAGATGAAAACTAATTTTGCATAAACTAGGTTGATAATAAATTCTCATCTCAGTATCTAAAACTTTTTATTACATTACATGTATAATGAAATAAAACAGGGCGTCCTCTTCGGAAGAGCTATCGTGACATTCGTTTCCAAATGTATTTGCAGTCTCGTACAACCTACTTTTCCGTCTCTTGGATAAGAGTTGCGGCAAACTACATACATTTCCTTTATAGCTTTTACAAGTTTTACTTATTAGGTTTCTATTTGTCTGTATGTGGAGTTATTCAATACAATATTGTTTTGTATAAAACAGACTTCTGATTTAGAATTAAAAATATTTCTGTAGATTTAATCAATAGTGACATAAAAATATAAATATTGCTGGCTGGATCTGTTTGCGGTTACAAAATAGCTGATGTGTGTAGAGAAGACTAATGGAAGATAATATATACTATAACTATAAATAATAACTATAACTTTATTTGTGGATAAGCGGAAAATTTTGTTTGTGTCAATTTTGATATATGGAACATTATAAGCGAGTGAAATAGCTGGCTATTTTAAAGTTAACAAGTTTTAATAATTACTTACTTTTCTATCGTAATAATTACTTACTTTTCTAGCGTATGTAAAATAAAATAATATATATATTATAAAAATATTGTTAACAGATAGATACTGCAAATGTTATATTATACAAGGAATGGACCTGGCGCAACTGCGATCAGATCCAAGAATTTTTTAAATACTGTACTGCTGATAGAATGTATGTTTGCGAATGCGGCTTTTCGGTTTGGGATTTTTCATTGCTTCTTATCTCCTTTATTTTTGTTGTAGTAAGCGAATTTATTAATTTTCTTTTTTTGTCGGGGACTTCTATTTAACTTCAGATTTACGAGTACAATTATTTGCGTAAATTCTAAAAGGTTTGTATTTATTATTCAGTTATTTTATATTACTTTAAATACTTATTATGTTACTATTATTATTTTGTATTTTTTTTTCATTTATGGTAAGCCTTGAAATGGCTAAGACTACACTTCCTCTTTTTTGATTCAGCGGTTTTTGTAAGTTGCAAGTAGAATATTAGTTAGTTCTGTCACTTATTGCTGGTATGACTTTTAGGCGGTTCGTTGTTGTTCTTACTTAAAGAAGCATTAACATTGCAAATAATATATGAAAGTTGCTTTAAATGTATCACTTTTATTTAATGAAATTAATGTAATGAAAAGTCCTGTAGTCTTGAAGTTCATCCTGACGTCTAGTTACTGTTAACAAAGTTGCAGCTGATTTTCATAATTTTAATCTTCCTAATATTAAAAATAATAGTTTCTAACTTACTTTAACTTTATTTGACATAAACTTAAAGCAGCAAATAATATACTCATTTTATAACTATTTCCAGAGCTTTAATAACCTAAAAGCCTCTCTTGTTTCGTTATTGTTTTAAAAGTTATTTTTTTTTTGTATCAAACTACAATTAATGAATATTAATTTTATTCTGAGATATTATTGTATAATTACTGGACTATGATCTTAAATTTCAAATTTTCCATTTAGTGTTATTAATGTTTGTTTAAATATATTTATTGTACCAAAGTTCTCTAATTGAAAGTTATCTGTTGAATTATTTTACTTTAACTGTTTAGAGTAGCTATTGAGATCGCCTCAATAATGCAAAAGATCAAGAATTAGACCAAATCCCATGACAATAAGCAAGTATATTCGTCATTTGCATAATTTTGTTAATTTAAAATGTCTATTTTAATAATCTGTAAAAGTAGTTAATATTTATCTTTAATATTAACAAACGTCAGTAAATACATTTCGAGATAAGATCTCGACTTGAATCTTTAAAAGATTCTTTACGTGACCTGTTAACGTTGATGTCCTAGTTTTATTTGTAAAAAATATATATATATTTAAGATTTGTTACAAAAGCTAAAAAATACATTTCTTGAAAAACGTTTAAGAAGTAAGGTACAGTGATGAGTAGCTAAGGACTGGTTAATATGAGATCTAAACTTAAAAGAATTAGAAAAAGAAAAGATAACAATCAATCATTAATGTATACGATAACTATGGACTTTATTTATATATTAGGAATCTTACAACAATAAAATTGCAATCACATGAAACGGATAATTTAATTTAACTTCTACTATTTCTTTAACAGTCTGACAGAGACAACATATTTGAATATGTAATTGAAGCCTGTGCTACGAGGGCAGTCCTCTCGACACACACACTGACATCAATAATACAACTATATGTATTACTATTATAAAAACTGCTAACGATAGAATAACTTCTATCTATATTCGTTAAATGTTTTGCGAACTGATTTACATTATAACACAATCTTTATTTTTTGTCGTATATTGAAATCAAAATGACATTTATATTTATACCTACAAATATTACAAAGTAGAAACGTTTTTTGTTAAAACAGGCTAATCTTCGAAAGTACGTGATGGATTTGAAAAATTCTAATAAATTGATAATAAAAGGCTTTGGGCATTGTATTTACTCAGTTTTTTGAACAGACAATCTCTATAGTTCAGTACTGATTCGTGCTACAAAGGTTACATTGTTCGCTCCAGTTTTGTTTTTACTTGTAGGAGTTTTCCAGAATTAAATTGTATTTAAAACAAAGTTGGTTCATATTTTATACGCTGGTAATTATTCAGTGGATAGAAAAGGATTAAAAACCTGAAATAATGAGATTTTGGTTAAGATCCAAGTACCGTTTTCTATAATGAAAATAATTCAAACCAAATTATTTATTCTTCTTTCATTAAATAGAAAATTGTATTGGAAAGAAAAAGTATTTTATATCTCCTGATAAAAAAGCATTACTCGAATTGATCCAATATTCTTTAATTAAATTTCTTAACTTTAATGTACCTATCAATTCCAAACGAAAAAATAATTTTAAATATGAAAATATGAATGAAGGGAGGAGTACATTTAGTAAGCACTTAAGTCACTGCCCTTGACGGTTTAGAACATTTTTATGTAAATTCGAACATTACAATACACAGAGGAAAACATGTGGAAGAGGGTCGAAATCTGGACGCTTATGTGATTGATATGGGGTTCTTTTCTTTTGCAAAATAGATTTTCCCATTTTGTATTGTTATAAGTGTCTATATTTACATCAATTTCCGTCAGCATTGTTGAAATAATTTAAGTATATCTAGTAATTCAGACATTACATTATCCGGATTACTTGCGAACTATCTAGTAATAGATATAACTGAGTATAAATAATATGAATGATATTATTCTAAAAGTATTCTATAATTATGAGTAAGTGAGTCAATGATTCAGAGATAATAAATGAGAAAGTAAGAAAAGTTAAAATTATACCATATTTAGCAGACTTTAAAGTGTGCGATACAACTGCCATTAATTTTCTAGACATAAATATAAATAGCTAAATTCTGTGATATTTTAATGGTAAAAGTTTATTAGTATTAGAAGTTTGGCTAGTATCAATAATTCGCATAATAGGCAGGATTGTCAGAAATGTTAACATTTAAACGTAAACATGTAACAATATGAACATATGACAATGTCCACATATAATAATGTCAACATGTAAAAATGTTAACATGTTACAATCTCAACATATAACAATGTCAATATTTAACAATGTCAACATGTAATACGATCTTGGCGTTATTGTTAAAGTGTTAATCTTTTTTAGCAATTTCGCTTTGTGATTCCTCATGAGTTCGATCCCAAACAGATTAACTTCATTTTAAAATAGGTTTCATTTTTTAATACTTAAATTTTAATTATAAACACAATGATTTGTATCAGAATAATTATTAATTTGTCCAATTGTTACGTTGTCTTTACGCTCATATATTTCGGACGTAGTATGCGTATATACCTAGTATATTAGTATACTAGCGTGCGGTTCAAACAACAGTCTCTGCAACCATAAGCGGATTGGAAGGACTTTGCGCGTCAGCTAACTAGTACGATGTAATTTGTTGACTTTTAATATTTTTCTATCTTTTGGCGGCAAAAACGTTTTTTGCAAATATTATAATATAATTGCTGCTTAAAGACCAGAATATTACTAGTTCTATGAATAATTTTATCTTCTGACATATGTAAAAGATTCCTGTCCTGTAAACTGTCTTAATAAGCTATAGAAAGTATGAGTTGCAAAATATAAAAATGTTAATATTAAAATTATTAAACTTTTTTGCTTCTAAACTTTTGCCGCAACTGCAGAACAGAACTTAAAGCAGCTCGCAGCTTTCTAATGTTAAAAAACTTCGTAAAACAAGTATGTTTTTAGTAATTATTTTTGACTGAAATAATCATAACAATCAAATCTAATTCTATATATATCTAGACATTTTTTTTAACTTATATAATAGCTTTCTTGAGTACACACTTACCCGTACACTCCCGTACGGTTGGCAATTACAAGATACCCTCATCTTTTGTACATTCTTTTTGTTAAATTGTAACACATAATATTAAAATAAATAAACAAATAATTATATAAACAAAATAAATAATCTCATTACAAAATAACCACCAAACCATTAAAGAAATATTTTATAACATATAACTATATATTATATAGAAAAAAATATGTATAGTACATACATGAACAGCAAAATAAACACTTTAAATAGACTTATATATAAATATAAGTACTTAGGTGTTTTTTTATTAAAAATTGTTTTTATCCCTGACTGATTATATTTTTTCAACCAGCAAATGAATGTTTTCCGAGATAAAGTGGACGGCTTCGTATTAAATGTCGAATGAATTATTTATAAGTTCAATATTTTCAGACAGAGCCAAGTTAAATCCCGGCGTCAGTCTCGTTATTTATATGAAATAATATTTTTATAATATTAAAAACTAAAAATGCCTTATTATTCCGCGCCTTGATATTCGTATTCTAAAATTTGATTTTAAGTTTAAAAATCTTCATCTCATTATTCCTCTGTAAATATAAAAGATAATGTTTATTTTTGTTCCTTTGTGTGTCATAAGATGAAATATGCGCCAATATTACATACATATTTTCATATGATCATTCCTCTGAACGAGGGCAATGCTCTGAGTTTTAATATACAGATGCTTCAAGATCATTGTGATAGGAATATAAAGTATCTTAAAACGCTTGACTTTAATTAATTATATCAACTTATCAATTATATTAGCTGGTTGAATATATGAATAAACATAATATTTTTAATGATATTTAAAATATGTATGATCTTAAAATCTATATTCTCTTCGTGTTGTTATGGAAGACATCTATAACGGTATCCTAAAGGCAAAGATTTGAAGTTTGATAATCGTTTGATGAATTTCTCAGGTATGTTTATAGAAGTAAATTCCAATAAGCTTATGTGGCTAAAATAAACCATTTCAAGCATATGAAGTACTAGACTGAATAATACAATTCTCTAACGTACCTTACCAAGTTTTATTGTCACTTACAAAGAAGCTTATAAAGACCTCACAGTTATTTAGAAAGCTCAATTTATAACTTAATTTGAGTGGGTTCCTGACATTTATTTGGTTAGTGATATCATAAATTATAGACAAGCACAGTGTGGGTGGTCTGTTTGTACGTTTGTCCATAAAACTATATTGGTTATGGGTATCAGAACGTGTTTGTTCCACGATTGAAATGCTTTGTCTCATGGCTATGTTATACTTTAAATTGATAACTGTTAAAGAAAACTTTATGTATCTTAAATTAAACATACAATTGAACTATTTGTACCTATAATAAAAGTGTAGAGTTTTTTAACGGATCCAACACCCTTATTAATAAACCATTTTTTTGGATTTTAGGAGCCCAATGATTTCGGAAAGTTATATTGTTAAAATATTATATAAGTTTTCATACATATTTATTTAAAATTTTGGTAAGTTGTTGCTAATTATTTCGACTTAGGAATTAAGCTGTTTCTTTCTTGGAATCGATCACATTATTCAAAATTCTAAAGTTCTAAAAGGTTTCTTCCGTAATTCACGCGCAGTTGCGGATAACGGATACATACACTATACAAAATATTTAAAATTATGTCTAGTCGATTAAAGATTAATAGAAGTATTATAGGACGAAAAAATAATATATACATATATAAAAGTGAAATATATCTTTTAACAGTATCTTTTAAGCTAGATAAAAAGTAAATTAACCGAAAACATGTAAGCAACAAGAATTCGTTTGTTAAACTGGCTGGGATTATTCCTCAAATACAGAACAAATCCGTCTGTCACGCGTGCACAAAATGTGCCCTGTGTGGACTCACCAACTAAAATTTGTATCAATGCTAAAAAATTTGAGGAATTTGCGATAAAAAAAATAACTTGTGGTAAAGAATTCTGTTTTTGATTTTTCTTTAAAACATCTATGTGATAAGTACTTTTATGTTGAGGTTTTATAAGAAATCATAAAAAAGCTTTCAAATTATACAATGACATTTTAAAATACATTGGGTCTCTCAATATATATTTCAAACTTCAAATCTCAAGTCTCAAGTTCGCTATTTCGACAAGCGGATTACAGCACCTCAAATGGGGCGGTTTTTATCACAAAATTTTCTCATTTTGACGGAAAAATATTTTTCAACTTAATTCGGCCGTGACTTCGCGAAATTGCTTCGACTTAGATCTTCCTTGGCGTCATCTTTTAAAAAGCTTCATTAATCTCCCGCATGGTAATTTGGACACGCTACCTCACCGGCTAATAAAATTTAGAATGGGACACGCCATAATAAATTTATATTATCGCAATTTTACAACAGAAAAATGTAACGTAACCTTGTAGAATCTAGAACAACGTTCTACAATAAAAAAAAGAAGTTATGAATTTTAGATATTTAAAACAAAAGGTATTTTGTTCGCATCAAGAAAATTCTACTATTTCTACCGGTTATTTTTATTTAATGAATTTTATATGTATAGCTTTTTTTGAAGTAATATTTGTAAGAATCAAAATATTCTTAATTTATAAAGAATGGAATTATTTAAATTACAAATACGGTTCAGTAATATTGCCTTTGATATATTAAAAATATATAAAACCATAGAGAGATCAAAAATAAATCAACTATTAACGATCTTAAATCTACATATAAATTTAAATTACTTGCAATAATTTTATTATATTTTATATACTTTTTCACTTATATGTATGACAATGACATAAAAAACAATTGTTTATTTTAATTTAAATTGGTACAACATTTTTGCTTTTTCAAAATTGGCATAGAGAAAATATTATTTTTCAGATAAGTATATATTTATTTAAGATCAGTATTTTTTATGTCATAATTTGTAATGTGTTGTTCTAATAATGTATTATCGGAACGATTGAACTGATATTTGACCTAATCATCAAGAAGTCCCAGAATAAAAATAGATTATAAAAAAAAAACAACATAGCAAAGCTATAAAACCACTTCTTATCTTCTTATTACAAAGTAGGTAGTCACGGCCACTTGGAAGTCTATGTCTGTGAAATAGATTGTAATATATTATCTGTTGGCTAATTTACTAATGCTTTATACAAAAATATATTCATATTCAACAAAGCCCGCATCCGCGCCTCAATTGGATCCCCGGTGCCCAGTGGGGTAGCCCAAGTGCTATTTTAATTAAATTAATTAAGCACTTCCATTTATAATTGGGAACGAGACTGTCATGCTTAGTGTTGTGCTTTGAAATAATTCTCAGTCTTGTTTAGACGGGACTTGCGGTTTGTAATAATATCATTTGTGTAAGATAATGATTTTATTATCTTAGGTTCATGACGACATTTCTTGAACATGCAAGCGAATTGTAATAATATATAATTTTAACAATAAATTATATAAATATTCAAATTATATCGATTTAAACCCGTTGATAATTTTAATCTATTTATAATAAATTAATATTACACATGTTACTGGCTGTTACAAATTACAATCCACATCAGTAACATAGTAACATAGTAACATAGTAACATAGTAACATATATCTAAATATAAATAAAAGGAATATTAAAAGTGAAAAGTTATTGACGTATGCAATTAATTTTATATTAATTTTGCTCTGAAATTACATTTCACTGCTACGAAGTTTTCATTTTCGTCAAATCAACTTGACAGTCAGACGTGGTGTTGACTGAAGAATAATTTAAATTCTACTTCCATTTTTTACATAAATGTTAATATTTTATATTTTTATTATTTATACATTTTGTATAGAAAAGTAAAAGTGTACTTTTAGTTGATGTGACGTGTATTTTCTCAACCACACTGTGTTCCACACTCAACCCGACCACTAATTAAGCTAATTAAAAATATTGCACCTACTGTGTTATAAGCTTTATACTTTTATTTTGAACTAGATATTTATTTGTATTATTATTTTATTCTACAATCTTTTAGTACATTTATATTTATAAAAGTATTATTTAAAAAAAAATAAGGTAAAACCCTTGCAAATGTGTTAGAGTTTTTTATTTTTGCATTTTTTCATATTTTTTATTTTTACTTTTTTTAAATTATTTAACTTCCTTGTGAATCTTTTTTTTGTATTTATGATAAGTGTGATTATATAAAAAAAAATATTATTGTTCATATTAACGATGTTTTTGCGATTATTATACCAATATGAAATATTTTTATTAATTATTCATATTAATATTGAATGATCCGGGTTTAAATATACTACGAAATTATTTTGCTAAGATACGCTATTGCCCTTTTTTTGTAAATATTTCAAAATTTATAGTTTTTGTGTCGTAGTGTAGTTGCATATTTCGAGATACCACAATGCCTTCTGGCGTCGGTATGACCTGACTGGCGCAGTGGTCGTGCAGTGTAGTGTTCGTAACTGCGTATATTGTGCCGACGGTAGTAGGTTCGATAGTAAAAATCAAACTAAAAAAGTATGTCTTTTTATAAAAACTATAATGTGTGAAAAATATATTTATTATTTATAACAGTACTAAAACTATACTGATTATAAAAACATATGTTTCTCCACTCAAATATAATATAAAATATAAACAATATTACATTTCATGTGCAACCCTACACCCAAGTTTTAAAAGTTAAATGAAAAGTTGACTCTAAATGTATTTAGTTGACACCCGTCATGATTGATTCAATTATGTAATTTATCTTTAAATACTATACTATCAATTAATTATATATTATTATGATCTACTTAATTAATAAGAAACATACATCTTTCTTTTTCTTTTTATTCTATTTTTTATATAGAAAAACGTATTGAAATATAAAATCTTGATATTTAATAAATTGAAGTCAGCTAACTTGATATTAATGCACTTATCGATATACGTAAAAATCTTTTTATTTTTATTATATTTATAAGTTAGAGATGTTAACAGAACATCCATATCCATGGGTTAGGCCACACACGGCTATCGAATTACAAAGCAAACACCGCTCCACTAAACATAAGAATATTTATATCTCTTTCACTCCCACGCCTCTCACCATAAGAGGGAATGAGACACGCCGGAAGGATAGAATACTCGCAAGTGGCCAATTCGGGGTAATTGAGATAACTTATAAGAGTGAGATAGTTCTTAAAACAAGGGCAAGTATTGAATATTTATAATTGACAAGACCGATGACGTCCTTACAATATAAGAGACAATGAACGACCGGACAGATCAATTCAAATGTGTGTCTTTTATTAAATATCAAAAGGTTTAGTTATATAAACTTGATATATTTCAAATCAAACGAGTGTTGTATTGAATGTCAAAAGAATCAGTTGACACTTATGACATTTTATTTATCTTAGTTACTTTAAAAAATATTAATGTTTAAATAAATAATTTTTAATTAGTTTACTTACCATAAATAATTTATGATTCTATAATTATTTTTGAGCAATAAATTCTAATGTTAATAATCATTTTTTTTTATCACGAAAGCACAAAAGAAAGTCAGAAGTCAAGTCATTACACGAACTTCTTTTACATTTCGGATTATAACAGGTAATCGTGACTAGTGAAATATTAACAATGCTAATAATACTAACAATGGTTTCTTTGTGCAAAAAGCAGTAAAAATACTTACTCTTACATAATTACTGAACTAATGTTGTATGATAATTCGCTTTTTCTCTGGACGCAATCTACAATTTAGTGATTTTTATTGTCATTGTATTATAATGATATTATTATTATTTCTTTTACTTTCTGTTATGGGTTAGAATAGATATAAAAAAATTTAGATTTTGTCACTAATCTGAAGTTATTGAAACAGAAAGTCGTAAAACCTGGTTAAATGTAAATGGGAACATAAAAAAGGGATTGGTTTATGAAGTTTGGTAGTATATATATTAATACGTTTTAATATATATAGAATTGTATAATAAATAAGATAGATGTCACGTAAGGGTTCGCAGTCCGTTTCCGGATATCCGCCAAGTCCGATATAAAACTCAACTCGTGCGTAAGTTATAAATATTTTTGTAAGGAAGGAACTGTAAATCCGTCTTCCGGACCCAAGATCTTCTCTTCCACTGCTTGATAATATAAAATATTTACTACTTTCCGGAAAAAATTAGTATTACTTGTGTGTTTTGTTTCTTATTATTTGCTTGTTAGTAAATGATTTATATATAATTCAACATATGTTTATACTTATACTAACCAATGTTATAAATTTGAATATTTGTTTAATTGTATGTAACTTTTATCTCAAAAACAAAATACCTACTTTTATCAAGGGATAGAAGAATAATTTCTAGACGTCATAATTAATAATAACATATATAAATAACATAAAATATAATTTAGATTACATTTTAGGATTTTTTTGTTTATGTTTAAAATCATCGAGATGAAGTCCAGTTTATAAAAAAAAATTATAAACTCTTCTGTTTTATAAATTGAATTTGAAAGCGATTAAATAACAAATTTCCGGAGATTTCTCATTTATGAAATTGAAATATTTAGTCTTTCTTGCGATTTATAAAAACTCTATGAATTTTTATATCTTCAATGGAGATAAAACTGAAATATGTCTACGAATAACATAATTTCAGATTATACTAACTTTTTGAATTCGCATTAAAAAGCCATAGATTACCTTTCGGAAACGAACTTCAAACTTCTTTATGATCTCAAAAGTTTAGGATAAATGTCCTCTTCGCAAAGTTGTCATTGTTGGTTAGTCGAGGTGAAGCAGTATAATGTACTAAACAAGACTCTACCATTGCTCTACTTTAAGTAAGAATTATTTTACTTATGTAACGACGCCTCAATGTACTTCCGAAATATTTTATTGTACTATCCTTTTTATTATTTTTTACAAGACTCTACCATTGCTCTACTTTAAGTTTCATTGATCTTAATTTTGTAACGCCTCCATTTAATTCCAATGTATTTTATTGTTTTTACTATTTTTACCATTCTTTTTACTATTGTCTTCTCATTATCTATAAGTATATAGCAAGTTAGATAAAAAATATAGACAATGGTCCATCTCAAAGAAATTCTAAGTGAGCCAGACCTGGATCCAATTAAGACTGAGAACAATAGAGTTCTTTTATCAATGATTTCACACCTTATCTTCAGCTTTCTTTGGTCGGATGTTACGTATTTTATTTTATATATCAAATCTATATCTGATATAAATATTATTATATTGTACTCAATTTTATTTTGAACAATAGGAAGTTGATAACCATAGCCTTTTGTTTTGAAGACAAAACCTGAGTACAAGTAATTAATTCAATTGCTTTTGAAGGACCTTCGACAATAATAAAATAATTTCAGTGAAGTTAATTAAATGAATTAATAGGTACAAAGGTTGTTTCGTTTAAAAAACATAAAGCAGTGAATTAACAAGGAAAGGTTATTTCCTTAACTGTTACATAATTCAGGCTATTGGAATTTTACGATGGACGTCCCATCGGTTAAGTACTTTTATTAGATTCGAATGAAAAATTTGAAATTGAGTCTCTCATGTGTTTTTGTTTTTAGTGAAATATTAATATGAAATTATTATTTTATTTTTTATATAAATATATTTTTATCTGGCTGATATATCAACGCGTGTTCTGAACCGTTGTGGTTTGAAATTCTTTTAAAATGTGCGTGAAGACACACATAAGAACCCTCCTTATGTGACGTCATCACGGACAAGACAGTACATTTTGAAATTCCATCTCCATTAGTAAGAAGATAGCGTTTCGTTTGATGAGAGAGAGAGCCGGTTATCTCTTCTTTTTTATATGATATAGTATCTTCCATCCTTGTCATTGCTCAGGGGGCTAGTTGTGTATTGACATGTTTGCAGATGTCCATATTGCGGTACTATTTGCTATCGGGTGAGTTTTATGTTCACCTTAAATGACGATAAAATATCACTTTCATTTCAAAATGAGAATAAAATGTTTTATTCTCATTTTGAAATATATGTAATACATTTAATATATTAATTTATTAAAATAGTTTATTATATTTATTTATAACAATTTATTTTATGTTGCAAACAAAAAAAATATCAAACTCCTCAGCGAAACAAGCAAAGTTGTATAAGAAATGAGCATAAAAAACGGTGTATACTTATAAAAGTGTCAGCGTTATTCATATATAACGTTACTTTGTTTCGGTAGACATGATGTTAAATAAGTCGTAGAGAATTCGTTCAAATCTCTCAGCGATTATGTTTGCTTAAAATTGTTATCTTAGTTGAATCAGGGTTCAGCGGCTCTTTGTTTAAGCGCTTAATGGAATTGTGTTTCGGATGTCAGAGCTGCTGGATGTAGTGCGTGCTTTTACTGCTTATAAATATTCATGTCATTATTGTTCTTTTTAATGTTATTTATATTATTATTCTAGTTATACATTTACAATCGTGTTCTTACTAACAATGTTATAAGAGAATTTATAAATTATGAAAAAAAATCTTGAATTTAAAAATTATGAAAAAGACATGAACTATAAGATTAAGAAAGCATGTACTATTAAGAATTATCGGAGCTAAATGACATGGTACTATCTATTGCTCGCGATTCTTGCTTCCAATAATAAGTAGAGGTCAAGCCATATGTGGCAAAATACTGATATGTCTCTAGGAAAAAAAAAACTAAAATATACATATCAGATTAACACCCACGCATTAATATTTTTAAAACACCGGAATCGTTGATCCCTTCAGGACCATCGCTTCCGTTCATACTTTATCGATAATTTAAGTTTTGTGATGATAAAACTTACTAAATTTATGATAAAGTAAACATACAGAAAATGTAATCAGTTATTTTAAGAGAATTATAAATTGAATTAAAGTAACAATTAAATTTTCAAGTAATTATAGTTACCGAGATTTCGAGAAAACCTTACCAGTTGAACGCTTGAACCAAAGTGGATCTATCTTCCACCAAGCGCTTCGTTCAGACGTGTCCGCGCCCCTCTTAGCAGTGATTGGTTGAATTTATCAGTTCTCCGATATGACACCAGTGGCGCTGAACACATCTGAACAGCACAACTTTACAAACATTACTAGTGTTAGCCATGACCAGATATAAACATTAGCCCAATGATCATGTTTAAATAATCTTTAAGAGGATAACTCCTAAAACATAAATTGGTAGTCAATTTGAAACAATTTGAAAATGAATAGTGATATGTAAAACAATACTTAGATGAGAGAGATTAGAAAGACACGAAGAAACTTAAACACTTAAATATACAATAGTATATATTCGTTTTATTGTTTCCTATTGTATAAATTTGGAATTAATATGCTTTTGGATAGAAATGTTCCAGATTTGGTACTCTGCACTCACTCAGAGCTCGAATAATTATATAAATTAAATTTATTTAAAAAAAATATATTTTTTTAAATCATTGAATTGATTATACCTATTATTATTTCTAATATTTTTTCCTCTTGAACTGTGAAATTATGTATTCTTCAATTACTCGACAGTTAACTCTTCTCCGATAGCTCAAAGTGCCCTTCAGATCTGGCGACTTGCCATTTTTGTTCTCATGTTAACTAAGAACTATCGTGTTAGCTGAGTTGGTAGGATTCCAACGGATTAGAGATTTATGGAACGCAAAAGAATTTATATATAGATGATGAGGTGTTTTATAAAGTGATAGAATTGGAATATATTTTTAATTTAAATTATACATTTTTCAAAAGATATTTCTTATATTATGAACATTTTTTTCAAAGCTTTATGCAATGGGTAAAAAAAACTAGTAAGTCAGTATAACTATAACATATATATGTTAAAAATAGTATTAGCATACTTAGTATTGGTAAATTTATTAATATTATCAAATTCAGCGTGAAATTATGTTTTCTAAATAAAACAATATTTTATGAACACTCATTATTATTCAGTATGAAAGCACATTGTTAATTAAGTACAATATAAATATATTTATAAATATTTCATACAAGTATTTATTTAAATAAATTTATAGTAAATAAAATTTACATAACAATATTTACTCGCAATTTCATTTACGTATAAATAATTAGAATTACTAGAATTTAATCCTTTGAAATATATATTTTTAAATAATCGTATTCATAAGTACATATTTATAAATATAATAAGCAAATATACATACTAAATATTAATTATTATATAACAATGTTCCACCCTATTGTAAATGAGTATTTAAACACATGAAATCTTCAAAAGATGATAGATTGAGGTGATGAATGGGCGGTAACCCAAGGGTTCATTATAGTTTCCACGTAATACTGACGTCAGAGGCTGACCTTACATGCGTATAATAGACCTTTTATTGAACGAGATAGTGTGATAGATGAGCTTCAATGAAGAGTATCTATTATGAGCACATTTTAACAAATATAATGTAACAATACTTACATGTTATATGTTTATATTATACTAGTAGTCGCTTAGTGGCTGAAATTAGACTAGTTTTAGGTTTTAATATTTATATGTATATACATTGCTTAACTAGTTGTTACTCGCGGCTGCACCCGCGTGTTAACGTATTTATAAACTATTAAGACAAGTAAGATTATTATCGTAATGACAGATAGCTTTCCTCATGAACCTCTCTGTCGTAATAATAGAGAATTTTACAAATCCATCCAGAACATTCTGTTTAGCTCGTTTAAACAAACAACCAATTAAACAAACGAACAAAGTTTTTAATGTTATAAGATTAGTATAGATTTGTAAAGTCAGGCGTCAATATCGATTCAATTTAACTAATACATTGACAATGTAAACGTCAATGATTCTCAATCGCATCTTATTGATAGTGTTTGTAATGTTTTTTTTATTTATTTAATATATTGTTTATGCATTCCAGTCTAGTAATTGGACATATTGTGAAAAGAAAGACACTTTATAAATAACATAAAAATCACTCCACTCGATCACTCATTCAAGTGAAATCTCTGAAACTATAAAACATTGAAATTAGAAATGGCGGTTTCTTGTTTCATTAATCTCGAGGGATCTCACACCACGAGCAGAGTAAAATATATATCTATTATGTAGTAGAGTTACAAGATGTGTGTTATAGAACAAAACTAATATATATACAGCAATATATTTTTATAACACTTTATTAAAAACTTTTTGTAAGTATAAGATATTTTTTCTAAATCTAGTCGGAAAATAAACATATATTTTATGTATAACACTATAAAGTAACTTCAAAGCCTAGCTATTGTTTCAAGAAATGCGTTACAAAATATAAATAGGGTTCTGCAGACACAACACGTAGACCTTAATAAAGTATTCTAAATTGAACTGTAACTTATCTCGGCTTCGGAAAAAATCAACACGTTTTTAGGCTAAAGTGTAAGATCTGTATGAATAAAATATATCTTAGATCATTCATCCACAAAATTCTCATGAATATATACTACTTGAATATTATATTTTTCATACATTTTTAAACTATGATTACTGAATTAAATAAACAGTATATAACAGTGGGACTGTGGATCGCATAGTTTTTTATTATTTTAATGCATTTTTTGTTTATATCTTTATTGTAAAATAGGTAATTGTTTTTAAACAATTCTTTATGAACTATAGGTATATTTAAACATACTTATGTTTTCCTAAATCAATATGTTGTAATGAAAACAGTTGCAAAAATAGGAGTTAATATCCAAGAGCTCAACATAGCAGATTAGAATTCGAATCTCTACAAGAATTTTTGATTTTTAATTATTTAATTATTGAAAAAATTAAACATAACAATGTTAATTACTTGATATATAGGTTTCGGGAAAATATACCATAGATAATCCCGTAAATAGATTTTAAGTTGATAAATATTTATTAATATCTCCGTATATGATAAAACTAAGAAATCTAAATGTATGTACTTATTTTGATGCATTGTATCCCAAATGGATTACAATTATACACAACAATTCTGTTAAATTACACGTAAAAACAATTAACGAGCGGCCGAAATCGATAAAATACTTTTAGTATAATTAATTGAAAGTGATATAAAATCTTCCGTATCGAAGTTCGCTTGGAATCTAATTGTCTATAAGAGACATTGTTAACAGCTTTAACCAAATTAAACCAATTAAATGATTAATCAGTATAAAAATATGAATAATATTAATAGGGATAACATTGTATGAAATATAAACCATTCCTCATACAAATTCATATAAGCTTTTGTTATTCAGACTAATAATTTTAACTCAGCGGGTGGTCGATCTAATAAAGCGTTGTACTGAGGTTATCTTAAAAATAAAGAACAATACGTTTTGTGTGAACGCACCCTTTTTTGGAATTGCATATGTGGGTGGTTATTAATGTTTATGGGTGGATTTGGTTGGGTTCCGTAGAAATATAATATATTTTACACTTATTCTTATAATATAGTCTAATGAATGCTGTGAATAAGTAAAGCATTGCCAATTATTTAATGATAAACTTCAAAATAAGAAAAAAATAAAATATATTATAATTTTAATATTAATTTTCAGTATTTAGTTCTATATCACGGAACCGCAATTCTTTACCGCGGTGTTATTACATATGAAATTTGTTTAATATGTCGTTTCAACCCTGAGTAGATTTGACATCTCACTTAAAAGTCGCCTTCATTTCTAGCGTTTAGTTAAACCTATTTGTCACGCGATTGTTAACATATTAGCTTTGATAAAGAATAATTTAATATATTATATTATAAGAATATTACAATCATATTTTCTAATAAAAATATTCTTTTTAGTTTTCAGTCGTCGTTAGAACTCGTTAGAGATATGACAAACTAACTAACTGTCACAAACAGACATCTCATCGTTTCGTGACATGATACAAGGCATTGGAATCTACGAGTTAAAATAAAAAAGTATCCATTATAATCCCATTATTTATTTATATCTTTCCCATGACAATTATTAGTGCTCACTCTTGTACGTCAATTAAAGTCACAGGTGGGCCGGGCCTATTTTGATACCATGCCTATTAAAATAAGCTCTTCTGTATAATCAATCCTAAAGTTAAAAGTTAAGGCTACGAGGGTTCCAAACGCGGCCTGGTCTACTGAAAAATCAATTGGGAAGTGCCAATCTGCAGCGGCTGGATTAAAGGGAACGGAAAGCCCAGCCACTGATTGCATCTTTTATTTAACTACTCAGGTATACCTGGCGTTTGATTGGTGGATTTAAAAGAGTTTACAATTAATTGGTTGAAATTCACTTTGTACATTTTGTTTAGAAACCGTTTTTTATTGGATGAGGGTATTTGTAAAACTATTGTTGAGCGATGCTCCCTGTAAGAGATTTTTCTACATCCTTTGTGCAAATATCAATCAAAAACGATATATCCAAATTTTTCACATTGATAGACATCGGTCTGGTGGTGGTTTTAAATATATATATTTGTTGTCGTTGAGGAATAATCACGGAAAACAAAAATCCCATAGACATGAATGGGAAAAATTTTTCGTGCGAAAATATTGCCTTACAATGACATCTACTTGCCGAATTTAACAGCTTTTAGATTTTTTTATTTTTTTACTTTTTTTACTTTGGTTTTTTTATTATCTTGAAAAATAGTTAAGAACAGAATGCGTCGATGGTTTGTAAATGCCCACGGTGCTGTTTGCACTTCGTTTAGCTCAATATGATTAGTTATTATTAAAAGTATTTTTATTATGATTAAACAAATATTAACAGATAATCACTATCTGTTTATCAAACTATTGTTCTATTCTAAATAGATATACTTTGAATATTTTGTTTGGTTATATTTAATCTGGTACAACAAAATATTATACACTTTATATTACCAAAGTACATTATAGAATTATATAATATTATTATAAGTATATAATATTATAATTGTATGTACTACAATTTGATGATCTTAAATTGGTTTTAATATATTACATAGTAAAATACTTGTTGAAAGTAACAAATAAATTAACTCCTAGAGTCTATTATATATAAATAACTTTTGAAACTACTATCCGCTATGTGATTTCTAAAAGATACTAAAACTAGAAAAAAATTGTAACGATAAATATGATATATTCTTATATGTTATACTTACTGATATTGAACAACTTATTATTCAAAATTTAAATTCATTTCCTCTCAATACCATCAGGGCAAAGTTGTATAGAATTTAGAGTTATTCGTTGTTAGTAAATATTATTATATCTTTATAAATAACAGTTTTAATATGTATTATATATGTTAAATATTGCTTGTTATGATCACAGTATGATATCTTTCAACCTTCCTCAACTAAAAAATACACCCTACTGGCAATTCAAGATAAGGAGTCGATAAAAAAAATACTAACTAGTCAACATTAGAACTATTTCTAACGAATTTAACTCGCGTTTAATTATTTATTACGTTTTAATTTAATTTTCAACAAATATTTCGAATTATATTATTATATATGTGATAAGTACTTATACCTACTTGTTCAGTTATTTGGTTACATTGACATTGTTTATTATTTTTTATGTATTAAATTTATACATATTATAGACAAAATAATACTAATACTATATACCTACAATTGTCATCAATAATTGATAAAACTAAAGAATATTTATGTATATGAATAGGGTTTTTAAATCCACTTTACCATCAAAGTACTGGAATCACTCGTTAGAATAAAACTATAAAAACTTTGTTTCAATCAGCGTAATTGAAGTTTACAAGATCAAAAGAACTTTTTATATATAGGCTTAGTTAAATATTTCATTTTTAATGTTACTAAAGACTAATAAGATAATGATAACTAAAATCATTATGTCTTCATATCCGCTTGATTGCGAGGGTTTTATATGTTTGCGAATTCTTCTTAATATTATAAAACAGTGATCACAATTATGAAATGAACAGCTGAAGTTGTTGTGTAGTTCTTCTCAGACCAGGCAGCGATTAGAACAATGGGCCCTCTAGACACATTTGAGGTGCACAAATGATCACTGATATTGACTTAAAGTGAAAAATATAAATAAGTAACTTAAAGCTCAAGATTAAAGGTAATCCAACATCAATGAAACGCATATATTTCATTCTGTCAATATAAAAACCATTTCATACAAAAATAGATAAAACAACCTGTCTTGAGAGGAAAGATCAAACAAAACAAAAATGAAAACCATATAACTATCTTATAATCAAATTTGTTTTTTTGCTTTGGTTAAGAATATTTTTCTATTGTACATCAAATCGCTTAAAAACCAGCGCTACGGGTGTCCTTATTAAGAACAATGAATTCGTTTACTCCAGGTCTATGCAACCTAGTTTCATGTTCATATAAATATAAATATTCGTACTATAAAAATGATATTATTATAAAAAAATATATAAATAAATAATAAATATTTTTACATTTTAATTAAAAAAATTGTATGTAAATTTCTTTTATATTATTTAATATTTATTGGTTTATGTTTTCTACCCCTGACCTACATCCTCTCCCACCGACTCTTGCTATAAATCTTCCATCACCGCGGCAGTTAAGTATACAATCAAAACAAATTACTATATGATTAATGATTATATTATGAATTGATTAATTACAAGTGTAACAATATTTATTATAATAAACTTTCACTTCAAAATACAAATGTAATTGAAAATTACAGTTCATATTTATTTTAACCAAAATATAATACAAGAATTTATCATTTCTGAATAGTACACTGTAAATAATTGTTAAATTTAATAAATTTAATTTATTGGTAATTGAACATATTGGTTAAGTTAATATATAATTTGTGGTAAACTGGTCGATTTTAAAATATATATATATATATTTGATATTACGACTTGATCATTGATTAATATTAAAGTTATTAAAATTAATTTTATCAAATTTATTTAATTAGATTCGTTTCCGTCCGCGGCCCTTATTAATGAACTCGGAGCAGCGCGGAATCACGGCGTGAACTTAGTTGGGAACTCACATGAGTACATAGTTATATATATATGTATATGTCTAAGTGAAGATATAACTAGAAGCGATAACAATTAATTAAATAAACCCATACATAGTATTATGTAATTGAAATACTGTTATTATATATATATTATAATACTTGTTATTATATAGTTATAATGTTAACTCAAGCTGTTTTGTATGTTTGATAGTTAATATGTTTTGTTCATTTCTATTATTAATTAATAATTAAAAAAATATAGATAGATTTACTACCTTCTACAGGTTCATCTTACTGCACCCTTAGATAAACAATTATTACTAATTTATTGACTTCCATAAGCTTACATATACATAATTCATTGTACAGCTTACATATACATAAATTAAAGAGATTTGAGATCTTCATGTCGAGACATGTCTTTAATGAAATAATCTAATAAAAAATATAAATTGTTAATAATCTTTAAATTGAAGAGACATGAATTAAGACAGCTATTTGTAACTGTGCTTGTAACAGGACATCTTGTGACATCACGAGATGAAAATCATGTAACAGTTATACAAATTGAATCGTTTTAACAGATCATTTATTTTTACGACGCATCCGATGCAATGTACCTCATATATAGTGCTATGTTAAATAAGAAATATAATTACCGAGCATCAGTTCTCTTGGATCACAATTTGCATATTAATGCTCTCAGGATGCACACACACGCGTTCACACACACACACAGACACACACGCACACATACATAGACACACACGCACACATACATAGACACACACGCACACACACTCACTCATATATGTATTAAAACAAAGTGAATAATATGACGTATAACGTCATAAAATTATCATATATTTAAAGTATGTCAGAAATATTCAACCAAAAGCTTTGATTAATCCACAAACATTCACAAATATACAAAAACTGCATACAAAGTAAAATAAAAAACATTTATAACGAAGTTTTAATCTGCTTTTACATGGAGTAAACAAGTGGAATTTACAATACAAATTGCTGTCACACGGAGGCACTAAAACTATCAAACTGATTGTCACTCAGTGTGAGCGCAGCGGGACGACAGAACACTTCTAATAAAATGACTCTTTAAGGGCATAATGGCAAAAGAATCATGTAATCGCCTCTCTCTTTCTATCTAAATATATCTTTCCTCTCCATGTTTGTACGACTATGTACAAGGATTGTTGTTTTTTGTAGTTAAATATTCATAATCCATGATTGCTATTATATATAATTATCAATATGTATGTGTGAAACAATATACAATATATATGTAATGAAACAATAAATAACAATAATCATAGATACTGAACGAACAATTGAATATGTTAAATTTAATTAAATCAAATGCACTTAATCCAGCGACAATATTAAATGCAGGAAACGTTGAATCTTATGAATTTGCAAATGCATGGACCGCACGGGTTACCGCCTCGTAACTCTGGCTCAAGTTACAGGAACTGACTACCGGATTTGGTTTAAATATAATACTATATTATTATGTTTATTTGGTAATTGATTCCATAACCCGCTTATTCTCAGGTGAAAACCAATTTAAATCCAATAGATTTTAAATAATAAATTAGCCTTTGAAATACGTATAAAGAAGCAGCTTGCAGCTGGCTTACATTTGGGAACAGTCGAACTATATTAAAATCAAATCTAAGAATCGGTGGTAGACAAAATCAGATGTATTTAGGTGTATTTGTAGGTATCACTAAAATTTTAATTTTAATAGGTTAAAATATCCATTAAATTAACATTAAATTAACTTTTAGGTGGTAAAATTAAATTCATCTTACAAAACGGATACAAATATTTTTCTAATTATATAATGTATTGTAATAATTAAACCATATAAATCACAATTTTAAACTACCAACAAATCATCACAAATGTTTATGGGTACACTATAAAATATCTTTATCAGTTTGATCCGGGAGCCATAAACCCCATAATATGAGGCGATGTAACCCCATGGATTCTCGTTCTCTCGATAGTGCTGTCTGTGCTAGTTTATGACTAAATTATAACATGAGATTGCAGCTACTTCGGGTTCGATCTCGATTAAAAGACGATCCTGGGAAGAGAAAAATATAAAATAATAGACGTTATATGCTTTTATGTCATAATAAAAAGTCAATCTTAAAACGCATTTTAACTAGCTAGAACAATTAACTTCTAGTTAATACTGACTACGCTTTATTCATGACATAAATAACAAAGTATGATAATAAAACGATATAAAAATCCAACAATGCACATGTATGATTTACTATCTTTATATAGTTTATGGTTTGCAATATGTATATTGTAGTATGATTTGTTCAATAATAATAAAAAAAAGCTTTTTATTCTTTATTAAATATTATGATGTTCGTGAAACAGTGATCTCATTAAAAAATACCCGGCTAAGTTTGTTGTGTAGTTCTTCTCAGACAAGATCGCGTTTGAAACCCTCGCAGCCTTAACTTTTAAATTAGAGAGTGTCCTTACAGAAGGGTTTATTTCGATAAGTATGGTATTAAAATACGCCCTCCTGATTCTTATAATTTACGTAAACAAATGATCACTGATATTGATTCCAAATAGAAAAAGGTATATATAAAAATATAAATAAATACTTACATTTATTGTATTTGAAGTTTCATTGGTTAACCATTTACCTATATAGAGCCATTTCTAAATTTAAATGCGCTTTGTAATATATATTAAAATGAATGAATATAATCCTTGCATTTGAAATTATCGATGAACTGGCCACTATTATTCAAAATATGTGGCGTTTGAATACAAATTTAACTTTATTTCAAATTCAGTAGTCTAAGAATGTTCGTGTTTTGAAGTTAAATCCATATGTCATCGATATGTTTAATCTTTCTTTGTCATCCTTTTGTTTAAAAAGGGATAATTTTAAATATTGCATAGGAGAACCAGTGTCAGTGGAACCCTAATGAGTGCCAAAAATAATGAGTGTTGGCAGTCTAGAGCTGGTGCCACACATTAAAGACTCCTAAGATCTGGATGTACGGTTGTGGAACATATGTATTATCAGCAAATAATCTAGCTGTTAACCAACCAAGGCTGGTACTTCAGAATACAACTAGATCCCATATTTCACGACAGACAGTTGTGGAATGTTTCCAACATCTACCATCCTCCCTGGCCCCGGGTCAACGGATTAGCATTTTCTTCGATATTTGGATTATTATAAAAACAAGTTTGACTTTTAAAGATTTTATTGATTTGCGCTCCCACATTTTATTCAGCAAAGAAATGAATGAATCAAATTTAAAATGGCGAAAGGGGATCATACATACATAACATTGATTAAATGTGTATTTTTGTATATATTTATTTGATATACTATTTTTTTTTATTATTTCATATGTAAGAACTTCAATATATTATAATGACGAACGCTAAAGTTTAGTGACCTTGACCGTGTTTCTCAGTCCGAGTGTCCTTCTTGTTTATATATATTTGTGACACAGAGATACATAATGAAATAAAGTAGTTGTTTTCAATTAAAACACTAGTGAATAAAAAACAAAAAACAAATATAAATTTCAGAAAAACTTTTACATTTGCGGTCAGAAACACACCAAGTAATTATTGGGAATATCGGTTAAATTTATTGAAAATAAAGTATATATTTCAGTGGTTTGTAGTAATATTATATTTGATAACTTATTTCGTTAAATATCTTATATATTAATGCAGGAAGCGATTTCGTTGGCACACTGTAGCTCGAGAACCACTAAAGGGAAAAATATCGTTGATGGCTCAAATCAAAGGTCTCATTATGCTACACTGCTGAAAAATAGTGACAACTCTCAAATCTCATTAGCCTAATTGCAGTAATTAGTCAAAAAATTAATTTTTCCCATAGACTTTGCATTTGGAAATTTTGCGCGCGCTTTCAAATTTTTTGTATTATCTATTGTGACTAGCTGGTCTTAGCATACTAGTTAAATTTTAACACAACATATTTTCTTGGGTGAACGTGAATATCTTAAATATCTTAAAACATTATATAACATGTAAGTTAATGTCTTATCTTCAAACAGTCATAGTTGTTAAACTGTTGGTATACATTAAATAATAATAAATCATTACACATCGAGAACCCGTAGTAAGAAACGATAACGACCCATCGTTAGAGGCGGACTTGTATTTATGACGTGCCTCAACCAACCAAAAGGGTCAACCCTCATTGGCTTGAGAGCAACTATTTTGATTCCGTTTTGGGACTTTATGATTTTCAAATCTTACTACTTAAGAAGAATAATAATTAATGTGTTTATTGTATTTTAATCAACTATATACTTACGTCTAAAAATTATAATGAATTCATGAAATATATATATATTTCACGAATAACTTTGTGGTCGTCCTGTCTCTTCGTCGTGTATAAAGAGCCTTGATTTCGGGAAGTCGTTGAAAAATGGAGAAATTAAACCAATATACTCAGGTCCATAGCACCTTGAAGCTGTGAAGAAATAAAAATTATAAGTTAGCGCGGGCCGATATATCGACACTTTTCGCCAGTGCAGTAGGAGCCAAAATATCGGCTCTGGCACTAAAAGGCTTTTAATATTCAGTCTTTGTGATCGACCAGGATATTTATTTCAATATATCAAATTTATTTTCAAGCATTTGATTCTATTGAAGTAGTTGATACTGTTGCAATGCTTCAGCCATAAATATTATTTTTGAAACCTTTAGTTATTCCTCATTTTCTCAATTCACATTTCCTCAACAGTGTAAATTTAAGCTTTTAAATAATTCTGAACTAATAAAAATTCACTGAGCACAGCTGTCTTGAGCACACTCTTTTACGATTGGAGTACTTGCAACATCAATTTAAACAATGTTACTCGCAGTAAAAACGGTGTTTTCGAATCGAAAGTATTACAATGTTGCAATGTCTAGTTTTAATTGCGACTATAACTTTTACTACCATTGTAAAATGTGTGCATTTATGTATATACATGTGGTCCAATTGGTTGTAATAAACCGAATTACACACGGAAAAGCTGTTTGAGCAATCACTTTAACCAACAATAACCTACCGTTTAATGTTTGACGGATATTGATCGTTATGTTATAAGCAATATAGATTAAAGTCGTTTCAAACAGCTCTGTTTGTTGATTGTCCTTGATGCGCAGTTAGAATTTTTTTTCTGTAACGACCATTTTGCATGATGTTTTATATCGCATGTTTTTATGGTTGGTTTGAACAATTTTTAATTATAAAAGTTGGCTGCAATTGATGGTGATTATCTTTAAAGAAAAAGGAAGTAAGAAAGCTTGTGATTTTTAAAACAAATATAAAATTACTTTTACAACAAACAATACGAAATTATTAGTATTCGGTTATTTTTGTTCTCGTCTGAGATATTTATCTTAACAAAATCTCCCTATACATCTATTTTTATTTTTATATTTGATTTGTAAATAACATTGTGAAAACCTATATACTTTATTTAGATAGAGATCTTTGTATCTCTTATATCTGAAAAAAATATTTAACTAGAAGAAAGGATTGTGCTGATTTCTCAACTTCAATAAATGCGTTCTTGTTTCAAAGTCTATTAGAAAACCCAGAACTATGTTGGTGTAAAATAGTAGAGCATCTTAGACCTAGTTGTAGTGTACTTTATTCTAGTCTAGTGTCTTATTAAAAAATTATTTAAGTTGTAACTTGTTTTTATATATCAATTATATTTAATACCCAATACCCTAAAAATATAAATAGAGTAATGATAATGACTTTAATTTAAATTAAGTTATATCTTCTTATAAACATTCTTATTAAAAGAGGAGACATGAAATTTCGGTTCTTTTTTTTCATGGATCTCATTTTTGGAACCGTGCAACCATATCAGCATTATATCTACTGCTTTAACTTTTCACGTTCACAGAGTACGCGAGGAGAGCTATGAATGAAAACAGTGATTGGTCTATCCCAATTTTTTTAGACTTTTACGTGTGTCCTGGACTTTCTCGCTGAATCTTCTGCTTACCACATTTCCAAAGAAAAATTATAAACGATAAGACTACTGAAAACAACGATCGGTACCGAAAGGCACTTGTGTCTCTTATTTAGGGAAGAATATACCTGTTTAGGGAAGGGAAAGTTTCTGAATAAGGTGAATTGAATCTGGTACAATTTAATTGCCAGATAACAAGTGCGCGTTTACCACAAAAAAAAAGCATCGTCGTCAAAATTCATCGAGAGCACTGCTCCAGTGTCTCGCCTATTACCATTGCTGGGCTTGGACATTACGAGCGATAGTCAGTTTCGCGACCAATAAGACGGCAAGGCCAAGTTAAGCTCGATGAAATTGGGATCAATAGAGCTACTCAGTTATTCACGCTTGGTCAGACCCTTAAAGCGCAGGTTAAGCCACATATGGAATACTGCTCTCATCTCTCCGTTGGATTACCCCTTTGTCAGCTTCTAATAATTGATTGTATACAATGAAGAGTTACAACACAACGTTCATATTGTCGGTGATCCCGTGCTCTATGAATGCTTAGATTCTTTAGCGTTGTGTAGGAAAGTCGCATATTTGTGCGTTTTCTTCTGCATCTATCTACCTACCATTTTTAACAGCATATCTATCAACTCAACAGTGCGGTTCTAAATGAACTTTCGCCCGCGAACCACTAGATGGGAATAAACTTCTTTCGTCGGTGTTTCAAGACCGATATGACATGGGTACCATAAAAAGTGCAAATACTTCTTTCTCAAGGGCTGGCAACGACTTTTTTGCCTAAAAACAAAAAACAGCCGTATGCTCGTTAACCCACCTTTAAAATAAATAAATAAATAAAATTTAATTACTAAACACCGGGTTTTATAAACTCAAACCCCTAAAGCATGTCATTTAATATACCTATCTCTGGCAATTTTCCACGCAATTAGCACAATATTTGCCAGCATACAGAATGCGGTAAAGTAAAATATACTGTTTTTTCTGTATATCCAACATGACTGCGTGTGTTTTAACAAGACTCAGTGCCAACTTTTAATCATATTTTACAATCATCAAGTACGAATACTGGTGTGGACTTGGACACTGATATTAGAAAACATTAATATATTAAACTCTATATTATTTGAAACTTTTCAATTCACAATTTTTTTGGATTTCATATATTTAATTAAAAGAATTAAAGAGCCACCATGTATGTAATTAACTCTGTTTAAAGAACTTTTAACCTGGTAGTAATTAAAATTAAAAATAATTTATTAACTTTTTAGATTAAAATATTATTAAAATATTAAAAGTAATAATTTTCGTATTTTTTTAAATATATTTTTAATGTATTTTTTTAATTTGTTATTGCTACAATTTAGCCTATGCCATATTCCCAACAGGCAATGTCAATGAGTTGCAGCAGTAACCAACTGAGGACCGATGTTAACTACTTCTTCAAACAAACTATAAGTGTGTAAATTAGTTATATGTTTATAATAATTACATTTGCAGTTGTATTAATTATTATTTCTACTTAATGGCCGTCCAAAAATATATAAAAATATTAAACAATCACCGTAGTATATACCGTAGTGTATATGGTTTCGCACGCATTAAATAGTCACTGGCAACTAGGTATTGATATTTTCTTACTTATATTTCCGATTTATTATTTATTACATCTTCTCATTATTATTAATATTATTGTAACTTTTATTGATATCATTTGTTCTTTAACTTACTTTTATTTTTAAAAACAATTATATATTTTACATACACTGGTGTTGCTTATCCCATGGTTCGGCAGCCACTGAAAACCAGCGCTCCAGTCTTACACTCAAGTAATAGCTGAATGGTCAACCGTTTTGGGCGTCACAATTAATTTTTGTTAATTTTTTTTTTTTTTTTGTTTTTTATTTTTCGTTTTTTTATATTATTTTTTTTTTTTTGTAAATGTGACGTCTAAATAAAGTTTTTTGATTTGATTTGATTTAATGTAGCTGTGTTGTTAGTTGCCTCCTCCAGCTCGAAGATTCGTTAATGGGCATCTCGTAACTCAAGCTTCTCGTTTAACTCTTGTAATGCTAGTGGGAGTTTGTTCTCCTCCTGGAGTGAGAGAGCTCGTGTACGAGTCATCATTTTGGTAAAAGAAAAGAGAACCGTGCCACAAACTAAACAAGATCTTTATGGACTTAATATAGTTTCAATAACTGCTTTGAAAAGTTTAAAGGAACAATTGCAGTCACAAGTTTTACAATAAATCTAGTGAGACAATAAATATCTATCTGAAAAATTTAAAATTGTACTTTACCATATCAACTGTCACTTTATTTTCTTTGGGATATTCACTCATATAAAACAACTTATACAGTATATTTATTATTTGATCACAATTAGCACACGTTTAACAAGCTATTCTATTGGAATTAAGCTACTGAATACACTAAATAACTTAATTTTACTTTAAAATTTGTAGGAACAATTTAAAACAGCTGTTAACCCAGTGTTGCCATAAACCAAAAATTTAAATCACTATTATTATTATACAGAAAAAAGTTACAAAGGGGGGACTTATTGCATTTTGTACCAGTCAACCCATAGAAAAGTAAGAAGAAAAATATAACTATTTCCTAGTTATAAAATTAAAATTGTAATAAGCTTCAGAGCAATAAATAAATAAGTCCCAACATAATACAAACCAACAAACAAACCAGTGAATGTAACTTTCAACGCGTAAAATAAAATTTAACTTTTATATTGTGTATCAGTGTTCTGAAAGCTAATAAAGAGATAAATAGAAAACCGGATATCCTACAATACAAATCGTATTGAAAATTATACAGAGATATATTAAATATATCTCATACATTATTAACAGGAGATAATTCTATCTCACGGTAAATTTATATTTACTGTAACGATCAAACGATATTACTGATGAGAATTGTAATTTTCCTTGTAACGGTGGTACTGTGAATCTGACACGTTCTTGAAGCTCTCTTTAAAAATAAAACAAGCGACGAGGATATTAATTATAATAATAAATATTGTAGGGAAAAGAATTTTATTTTGCTTCGCATGAGATTATGACGAAAATATATTGTTAGGACGAAAAAGATACTACTTTCGAGCTCGAGAATAATAAATCTTTGTGGTACTCGAACCCAGTGCTTTTCGCTTAGTAAGTAAAGTAAACCAAGGGGCTAAAAATAAGGATTATAATAATATATTAATACCAAATTATGTCTGCATTTAAAATTATAAATGTTATTTTGAGAACTTTAAGCCTAAGTGCCTCGGTTTTAAATTTAAATGTGATACATTTTCCATCAAAGGTAAATTATTACTAAACATAATTTAGCTCGTGTTTGACTCCAAAGAGCTGCAACAACAGTTCATTATGAAGCCCTAACAGCAATCTAGACTTATCTGTTATTACATTTAACATCAATGTATTTATAGTTGATAGGAACCTATACTGATAACTTAAGTATATAATAACGTTAACAAATCTTATTTAACATTACAGAACATCAACAAGACAAAAAGAAGAAAAGGTAGAGTATAGCACAAAAAATGGTTGCAACAAAGAAAAAACGAACGACACAAAATCTTATTAGAACAAATAGAATACACTTGGTCTGGGATAAATTAACACTGAAGTGATCAATCACATGGAAATAGGTCTCAAGGAAAAATCCTCGTTAGAGATATTGATCTTCATGTTAACAAAACTAAGAACATTTATTTATTGTATTCAGTTTGCTATAGCTGGACTGTGATTATATATATGTGAATGTAATATCTACATCGAATATGTTAGGAATGCCTATTTTTTTTATGACACTAACCACATTTCTTAATTCACTCATCGCAAATTATAAAGTACTTTGTAACACATTATATTAATTAATAAATAAACAACTTTTAATAGTTTACATTTCTTACTCGGAATACGAAAATTTTGCTTCTTACAGCTTTAAGTTTGCTTTTACATCTGTCTTTATCTTGTCTTATCTAATATGCATCTACTTCTTTATCACCTTTGGTAGAGAATACCTATGGCATTAAGTCCGCCATTGTACTTTGTACATAAAGTTTAAATAATTAAATAAATAATATTCAAATACTTTTAATTATAATAATTTAGTCCCAGTAAAAACAATGTTTACTGTTATGAAGGTTCCGACAATATACTTGCTTACAAACTTATTTTAAAAAAATTAAGCTGATATAAAATGAAGGTCAAGAAATCGTTATATACAGCGTACTTATAATAATTTCGTTGACTATAAAGAAGTTAGTCATAATCTATTTAATATGAACTTAAAAACTATAAGATTAATACAGTTATTCGAATTATTAAAAACAAACATTGAAAGTAACAGCCAAC
Organism: Mechanitis mazaeus; assembly: GCA_959347395.1. NCBI lineage: Eukaryota > Metazoa > Arthropoda > Insecta > Lepidoptera > Nymphalidae > Mechanitis > Mechanitis mazaeus. The sequence goes on from OY365743.1 coordinate 16,271,459, forward strand.
CAATCTACATCCGCTATACATAAATGTTACTGTAATGGTTAACTTATTACTATCAAAAGTAGTCCTAAATATTTAAATCTAAAGAACGTAAATTAATATTATATTTATATGACAGCGGCTGTCAAGTTTGACAGAGACAGCGCTATAGCTCCCCTCCTGCTCTTGCGTTTGAATGAGTTTGTTTTAAAATCTCATCTCCACAAGAATATGAAGTTAGATAGACAAATCGATGAACATCCATTTATCATCTTTACCTATATTGCCGTGTTTTAAATAAATCTAATACAACACAATATCTACATAAATCTTTCTGTATCTTAATGATTTACGTATGATTAGATATCAATACTTGTGAAATACCTAAGGTGTTCTATCTAGACCTGCCTTTATTTGTAGGTTGTTAGACTTACAGTTACATTTATTTAGTTTGTTTATTTCGTAAAAATATTTGTTAACCCATCACATGTGACCTCTTTTCTCGCTTTACTTTACTCTTAACATATCTTAGCAATTTTAATCAGTTTCTATTATAATTGTTCTTAACTGACTACTAGTGATAGTAGTAGTTATTAATTTTATTTAACAACATAAATTTACAAAAATACAGAAAAACAACAACAAAAAGAAAACAAAATATTGAAATTATTATATAAAATATAAAATAAGACTCGAATAAAATTTTGTGACGAACTCAAAATTATATGTATTTTACATATTTATAGTCGAGTTACAGGGCTCGAGACGTATCAATAATAACAATAACATTCGGTTAAATTACGAATTACGTCGGTCACAACCGGAGGATCCAAAAAAATACAAATTTATTAACTTAAAATTTAATTCTTATATTTAATTTACAAACTACGTGATCCCTGCTCAAAGTTGGAGACAAGAATGAATAAAATGAATTAATAATTAAAGGAATACAGAAAGTGTAACAAACAAGGGTTTCAGATTTACATTCTAGGATTTTAACATGATACAATGCACCTGTGCTTAATCAGCGCTTCCACGGTTCGTGAGAATATAGTAAATGCTAATTTAACAATTTTATTATTAATAAGTATATAAGAAATATCTAATAAATGATTACATAGTCTATGGTAATATAACATACGTGAAAAGAACATCAAAATAAATATTAGTACGTGCGTTCGTGCGAGCGTGTGTGTGTGTGTGTGTGTGTTTGTGTGTGTGCAGATATAACTAGTCTTCTTTTGTGACTACAAAATAGGGCTAGTTATATTTTTAGGTGAGATAATTAATAGACAGTATATTGTGTTTTCATAAAATGTTCTCATACTTTATAATTCATCCAGTAATGACTCGCCTGCAGCGCCGGAAGTGCGGAGCGGAATAATTTAGATGCGAGTGAAATTTGTGATGTACTTACTTCTTATTATGTATTCTGTTGAGAAACTTTTGAGTTATAGATGATTAGTTTGTAACCTCTTTTATGGTATTATAATATTTGCAATAGTTTTATAACTAGTACTAGCTAGTAACTCTAGATAATGTCAGTATTTCATGTTAATTATTTGATATTCTTTCCATCATACTAATATTATAATGCTGAAGAATTTGTTTGTCTGGTTGAACGCGCTAATATGCGAAACTTTTGGATGGATATGAAAAACTCTTTCGATTATGACAGGCAGGTTCATGAGGTATGCTGTAGGCTATCTAGTATTATGCTACTGTTTCTAATTATATTAATAAATAAAATAGTTCGTCTGCGGGTAGAACCGCGGGTGATGACCAGAATTATATATATTTTTTAAGATAAATCGACCTTGCAATTAATTAATTCACCGTATTTTTAAGTACATAAATATACGTGGGAAGTTTAATGTTCCTTCTAATATATATTTCCTGATATTTTTATCAATTACAAATTAACCATACTGAGGACCTTTTATTAAATAATTTATATATATTTTACGTTATTAGTGAGAATGTGAAACGAATTGCAATATTTCACTTCATTGAATGTATTCAGATGATGCTTAACATACATTGATAATTAAGATACATTTTATTATGTAGAAAAATATTTATAAGTTTCATGAATGCAATGTAATCCTAATTGATATAAAAACGTTTTACTCTGTAATATAAATATATATAGAACTACCTGTTACTCCCTGTTCCACTGGCGGACGAAGAATCTTTTTTACTATTATGAAAACTAAGAGCAGTTGCGTATTATTGGATAGCCTTCTTCATGAATCTTTTATAACCAGAGAAAACTTTTTCAAAATCATCCGGTAGTTTCGGAAATTAGCGCATTCAAACAGACAAACAAACTTCTCAACTATATAATATTATTAAAAATTACTAATTGTTACATTTTTTCTTTTACTTAATAAGTAAACAGACAGGCCCTTTATTATGAGTACGTCAAGCGAGTCTGTGCTCACGTTCCAGGATTATCCAAGAATAGCACGTGGTGAGCCGCATGCGAGCGCACTGGTATCAAGTTCTGATGAAATACGACGGACTCACTGCATCTATTACGCTTGCTATAAATAACTCTGTGTTGATTGCAAATTCTGTATTGATTGTATTGCTTGTATAAAGTTCTAGTGACGACTTTGTTGATATCCGACGATAGTTTCATTTAAATTTGACGAAGTTTAAATTAATAAGATGATGTTTTTAAATTAATTGAATTATACTTATACACATCACACTACAAGGAAATTAATAGCTGGCATAACTAATATTTTTTTTTTATGTTATGTAAGCTCTCGTGATTCATTACTACTGTTATATATAATTATCCGGATGTACTCACGTAAATAGTATCAGGATTTTCTCGACTAAAATCCATTGGTGTCCGGGAGGAATATTCAATGGACCGTGATTTCGCCAAGCTCTGATCTCATGCATAAAGTCCCCGTATGGGGTTAAAACAAATTCCGATAGTATTCACGTATAGACGGAATAATTATATGTAATAGACATAAACAATGACCATAATGGCAAGTTAAGTGCATTCATTGAGTGATTAACAGACTGGTAACAAGGCAGTCTATGTCGCGACGGTGTCGTATCAATTCAGATGCTTTCTAAACTGACAGAACTCAATTGCTCTTGATTTATTGGTACATTAACCGAAGAACACTTAATATCCTTCATATCTGCAGTTATATTACAAGTTATTTCAATGGGTTTCAACTGTCTGAGTTTAGGCTAAGAATTTTAATCAATCCCTTCTTCTTTTCCAAATTTAATTTGATTGTCTCTTGACTAAGTTTCAAATTCTACCACGTCTTTGTCAAAATACTCAATGTTAAGAAAACTTAAGTTTTATGACACTCAGAAATTGGTACTTAAATATTATTTTCAATCAAATTTTTTCAATCAAAAGACAGATATATATAATAGTGTCTGATGTCACCATATGTCAAGATGATACATTGAACGCTCCATTGCTGTGACAGCATGTGAGAAAATATGCCCCTTACGATACATTATCCCTTCTGTCCCATATCATGAGATATGTGGAGTAAGTGCTGAGTCTTGCTAAAAGCAACGATGAAGCCTTTTCATTGCTGACAGTGTAAATAAACTCTATGCATATCGTGTTGGTAAAATATAAAGATTTTAAGCGCATTATTATATCTTAAGGACAGTATTGTGTCTAATAATATAGTTATTTTTATCCAGTTACTCGCTAAAAAGAAAACTGTATCATAAATAATAATCAAAATACAAAAACGATATATTGTTGAATTACTACTTATAAGTAAAGCCTGAGCAATAATATGTTAATTTAATAATGTATAAATATATGTTAAGATATATGGTTCATAACTTATTGTAAATACTTTTTCCTAATATATATTTAAACTTGGATAGAGAGAAGAACAGCTTAGAAATGTGCCTTAACTAAGTAAGTTGAATACAAATCTTGGGTTCTCTTATTATATTATATTGTAATCTTACATATTCTTATTATAGGATACAAAAAGTAATATTGAAAAGGATTACAACAAATATTATAATATTATAACGTAAAATTACGTACAAACCAAAACATTAAGATTAGGAATTTATAATTATATTTATTATATAAGTTAACAATCAATGTAAAAGAAATATAGTAAAATATTAATACTATCTAATTTAAGCACTGTTTGACTCAACAAATGTTACTAACAGCTTCTTCACAGTGACTGTTAATTCATTGTGAGAAGACTCTCAGTCATATTTGTACTGAGAGCTAATTGACCAGTGCTCAGTAAAATATATCATTTAACGGATGATTAAGTCGCACAAGAGCTTTAAGTTTTATTGTAATACAAATAATAATTTAATTTATTTATATACACCTGTGCAATATTGTAAAATAACTAAACAATTTAAATAATTAAGTATTCATCAGAGGATTTAATTCTAAAATCTCACATACGACAACTCATCCGGAGAATTTCATTAGAAAGCTATGACGTGACGTCTCTGGGTCACGTGAAGTTACGTGACAAGAGATTACTCCTTACATCCGTTTATTATGTTCTTTATAGAGCTTCATAAAAATGTGTCCTGCGTAATGTTTGATGTTTGTGCCAAAATTCATCTAGTATTACTGACTTTAAAAATATTAAAGTATTTTCTTTTTTTACTGAAAATTTAAAATACAATACTGGTCCCATATATTATTTTAAATATTCTCTTATCTGAAGAAAAAACTCATTACTTATTACCATCCTTTGTAATCATTTTCCTTGTCCCAAAATACGGTATTCTCTAAAAATTAACACTTTTTATACTCTTTCTTTTCCCCTTCGTCTAATTTTGTCATAATGTTTTTTTCTTAGCCGCAGTGCATGTTACTTTATAATTTAGTACATAACTTTTGAAAAAGAAACTTTTGAAACATTATATATTTTTGTAAATTTTCATCGAAGCGTGAACATTGTATTGACGTGCACTTTGTTATTTCAAAACCATGTATGCTTTAAAATTTTCCGATTTGATTGACTTTGTTTTAAAAATACTCTTGACTTTATATTTTTAGCAATATCAACAAAAAAGACGCTAAACCGCTACACTTCAGTCGTACGTCAAAAACTTTGGAGGGCGGTTTTATTTACGATTGCCCTTAACTGGCTATGAACATAAAACATTTTTATGTCCTTACAAACTTTTACGTGCTATTTCCTAAGTTTACGTTATTGCCTATAAAACTTATGGATGCCAATAACTAGCGGTTAGTGGGAATTATCCTGAACTTGACACGTACAGCGTCTGAAACAGAGTTAACTTGATTGTTGAATCTCATTCCTTTTAGATTTCACTCTAAACTGACTGTAATGGAGTTTATCAACAAACAACTTTCAAAGTAGCTCCTTCTCCTCCACCGGATTCAAATGTCTGAATTTATTCAGAACTCTGTCTTCAAGTTAGTCGACTACGCTGTTTGATTTTATTTACTTTTGATTCCACGATTTAAAATTATTATTTGAGATACGTGTATTGTTGCTTTAAAAAGGCGGAAAACAATGCTTACATTGTATTTGATGTCTATTAATCACTGTCGTCTAAATTCAAAAAGATATTATTTTTAAATACATGTTTGCAGGTATAAGGGCAAAGCAGTTTAATTATTGAAACGGTTTCAAGACCGCCTCTGTACACAAAATACTATATAAACTTGTATTAGAATAAAAATAAGAATTTAAAAATACTCTTAGATTAAAAACATTAACAGAGGTTGTGTTTTCTTCAAGAGCTTGTTTGTTTGTATTCTTAAAGCCAAGGTCGTGTCGAGATCTTTTTATGACAAGATCGCTCCAGCATCATCTTTAGAAAATTGAGATCATAATTGTAGCCGCTGAATTTTGAGAGCACTGCATTTTTTAAGTATTCCCGACAGACGAAGATAAGGTCATTGGAGCAAACACTTTGTACTTTGCTTTCTGTTTATAAAAGAAATATTGCTTCATTACTTATTGATGTAAATAACATCGATGTTAAAAACAAAAAAAAAACATTAAAGTAATGACATCCAATATTTTTAATTTTTGAGTTTTTAAAACAAAATATGATGTAAATTTCTATACATGAATTCGCATATATTTCAATATAAAATTGAATTTTATGTCATAATTCTAATAAAAATTTGATTAAATATATTGCAAATTGAAATATTGTAATTTTGTGTCAGAGTGAAGTTGCTTAATAATGACATATTTATAAATAACCTTGTGTTAGCATCTTGTATATTTATCTTTCTCTTGCGAAGGCTGCAAGTGAAAATAAGAGATGAATAATTTAATTATATGTTGTATGTTAAGTTGATATGTATGTACAGTACATATATTACATAACGGTTAGGACATTTATCAAATTTTATTTAGCTTACTATATTGTTTTTCAATCCACTTAAAATATCTTAAATGTTATTAATATGTTATTAATATGTTTGAAATAAGAAATCAATTATCATAATAATAAGTTTGTATGAAACTTTTTTGTAAATGTATTAATTATTATATATTTTTTTTAATTCAAATATTTTGATGACCTTAATTGTTTGAATCATTACAGGCCTATGTATTTATTTTCTTCTCATTCCTCCCCAAGGATTCGTGAATGGCTGTTTGGAGAAACATAAAAAGGATTTAAGAACCGATAAGCGTCGGTTTGATGTAATCTTCTGAGATTTTAATAAAATCATATAAACATCATCAAATCATAAATATATTTGGATAAAAAAATGTAATAAGGAAGGCTTATTACATTTTTTTCGTAACATTAATTTAATATGAAAGGTCTAAAATATACTTGTTTTTTGTAAGAAAAACTTTTATATGTATATTAATTATAGCTATTGAAATTATCCTTATATGATAACATTTTTTTATGAATTCTTAACAATCCTTCAATTTAATATTTGATAAAGGGTATATTCATAACAATAACGAGGCAATAGTGATGTAAATAATAAATAGATAAATCATCACAGTTCATTGTAGATATCGAAAGCCTAAACTCATCAACAAATTAAGTTATCAAATTTAACATCTATTGTGTTTCCTATTTGCATATATTTTCAATCCGTTGACGAGCAAGAGGTAGAGAATATACGCCAGCGACCATTGAACAATGCACAGAGTAATATATCATCTCTTTAAAAGAAACCGACCACATATATCATCAACTTTCTTCTTTTGAAAAGCATTTGATTTACTTTATTTTTATACAATAATAAATAGCCTTCGTGTTATAAATTAATAAAAACAAAGCTACAATGTACAAAATAAAAGTTACAAAGTAGCAGAGAGTAACAATTAATAGGTACTGCAGCGAGATGTTAGCTCCCCGAGGCCTCAGACCGTGAGGTATCATTACGTCGGCTCTTGAGCTACTTTTTTGTATTTTTGTCTTTTAATGCGAGGGTAATTTTGTTGCCACGTATTTAAGTGTTCTGAACAGAGGTTATACTAGTTAAAAGTAAAATAAAAAATACATAGCTTTTATTAAAATTTTACTAAATTATTAAGGTTTAATAATTAAATTAGGCTACAAAAACATTAAAAATATAAGAAAAACATGTAACATTTTTGCGGTTTCATTTAATTTAGCTCCGCACCGAATAAAATAAAAAAAAAAATCAATAGACCCGCCTGCTTTATTTTTTTCTGAACCGGCGTCAAAGGCACCTCATTATTATTCTACAATAATGAGTCGTTCGATTCCTGCTCGATTATCTAAAATTCGGAGAACTTTGGATTATGAACGGTCTCTTTGTTGGATGTTGATTCTGGATCAGATTGTGAACACCTGGCGTGGGACGTTTTTGTTGTGATAGTGACGTGCTGGATGGATGTATCGATGGATGATGCTGATTTTATTTATTTATATATTGTGTTCATAAATTGCATATTTTAGGGACTCAACAATTAATTATTTTGTAAAATATTTAAAAGGAACCTTCAATGGACATAGTATACTATAGCGTTACAATAAGGAAGGACAATTTTGCAACGTAAGATGAAAGTAAGTAAATAGTTTTATATAAGTCGAGTTAATGGATGTCAGTAGTATGATATTAGTATTGGATGGAGGTCCATTAGTAAAATTAAATAAAAGTGAAATGAAGTAAAAAGATTCTATAGAAAATATAAAAAACATTCTTCCTTAGTCAAAGTTACCACCGGTTTGGAAAGATACCTCAACTCTGAGACAAGCATATGGAAACTCAGCGAACTTGTCCTTTTTATATATGGCATTACCTTACTTAGTATATTATGTATTTATTGCGACTTATCTACAAAAAACTTACATTAATTCATTTGTTTGTTATTGAATCATTTAGCAAATAAGTAAATGAGTTATATATGACGTCATAATATCAAAACAAAATAAAACGCAGGAATAATGCAATGAAATAATGCTCTGCCTGATTTCTAGTTTCATAATGTCCTCAGTGTCAACTCATTATTTTGAAAGACATAATAACTAGATCTAGAACAAAATATTTCCTTTACTATGTCTATGGTTTATGTTTATAAAATGCAAAGCATCATGACGGTAAATAATAAATATGGCCGACGTAACTAATCTTTATAGGTTGAATGTCTGATGATGGAAGTGCTTTTGTGATAGTACTAACATATATAGCATACATAAAAACTGAGTATGACTGGACTGCTTTTTAATTACATATAATAATAATTTTGGATTTCGAAAATAATAGTCACTGAAATCTTAATTCATAAATTGCTTTTTTATGTGTTACAGTTTAAGACACGATTTTCGAGTAATCTTATATTTTAAAAGTCGTTGTTGCTTTTTCATATCTTTGTATTAAATCAAGTCACTTGAAGATAAAAAGAAAAAATAAAGCTATTAAGTGAAGAAATCTTCACTGCAATTTTTCGTCTACAATCTGTTGTGAAAATTTAATAAATATATTTATGCTGTACCATTTAAATTATACTCAACTTTATTGTACTATTTAACTGAAATTATTTGAATAAAGTATAACTATTATTTTAAGTTTTTGTGGAATGTATTTTTACTTAAAAGAAACTACAAAAAATTTCTATACAAATTTTTAACTCTTATTTAATTATCAAACACAAGGAAATAACTAGCAATGAGCCCTATTGCTTGTTTACATCATTTATCATATTAATTTTACAATATTGTTACTCTCTCTTATTAATACAATGCTCTGGTTTTATATTATGAAATGTCATTTTTGTACGCATTTAACTGTTTGCTGAGTATTATAAAAAAAATAAATTACAACATCAAAAGGTTGAAAAATCTACAAATATTTTTGAGATGAGAGTAAAGATCTCAACATACTTTATTATCTTTTATCTTTTTAAGTATACATTATAGAAATAAATGAGTATAAATTCCACGAAAAACTCTTTATCTGGGTAATTTGTCATTTACAAACATTCATATAAACAAAATGTTCTAATAATTACATGGGAACAGCAAGAAATAAGGCACACTATAGCTATAGTGTAACTATATACATACATATATACACACAAGGCATATGCATGTATGCACAAGTATAACCAGACATACACGCACATGTACACATGTATCAAATATAATTACAAAATTTGCAAATATTAAACTCTTAATACTACACATTATGAATATATTATAAGTTTTTTAACATATTAGTTCCTAATTCAATAATTAAAATTGCAGTATTTTAAATAAATAGCGTCAAAGCGTTTAATTAAATTAAAACGAATTGCATCGGTTTTGTTAATTGGTTTTTGTCCGGCTCGTGTCAACAGGTTTATTTACAGATGTACTCTTATAGATAGCTAATATATTTTATTAACTTTAGAATAGTTAAGTGTATTTATTGTATTTTTGATATTTATTTAATGAATGTTATATATAACTTTTTATGTTAGATATAATCTATGTTTTTTAAATAAAAGTTAAAGGGCAAGAGAGAAAAAGAGTTAGCCGTACATGCAAAACCACGTGAAGTTTTTATTATTTTCTAACTTTGCAACTTAGCGAGTGTTGTCAGGTTCATAATATGAGTCATCCATCTTGTTGCAGTTTATAAATTACATTTGAAACATTCATTATAGAGGTAATGTTGTTAAAAAAATAACAGTTGCAATATTAAATAGTAAAATATTTTTGTAATATTTTGTAAAATATTACAAAAATATTTAGGTTATCGAAGTTTACTGAAGAGTAGTTATTTCATTCTATTTTCAGTGAGAAAAAATATATTTAATATATAAAAACTATATTCTATATGAGAGTAATTACGATATTTGTAGTATCTTTTATTTGTATTAAAAATATAGTATAACAGTAGGGGGTTGCAAATTTTAATTTTAAATACCTTTTCAGAACGAAAGAAATTGAAAATTATTTCATTTTGTTCAAGCCATCGAGTACTAAAAAGAGGACGCAATATTGAAATTCCGATAAGTTTATGGTTTTCGTTTTATTTTGTTTGTTTTATTAAAGTATTTGTTTGTTTTATTAACAATTTTCCAAAAATTTCATACATTTTTTATGGAGCTATCAAGTTCATATTTCAACTTATTCCCCAAAAACAAACCAGTAATACAAACATTCTGTTTCCTATATAATTACTAACTAACCGTGTATTAAAACTTATTATGGCTTAAATTTAATACAGATAATGAATTAGCTTAACGAAGTACAATGTAGTGTTATGTTTTCGAGAAGTTTACATTTCTTAGCTAGTTTCCATACGTCTTATGAATTACTTGTGATTTTATTTAAAAAAGTCTCTTGGTATATAAATTTTATATAAACTACATATGGAGTTGCTTTTTCTAAATAAAATAGACTATTCAAATATAGAATTTATATCATAGACTGGATTCCGCCCGCAGTGTCGCTGCCGTGGCTTTCCGTAACAGAGTGCAGTTTTTGATCATTACCAAATGTGAGTTATTATTATTACAAGACGTTGGCAGTTCGCCCAAAGATTCGACCTTATTAAGTATATTTGAACTAATATAAAAACTAATATTGGAACCAACTTTGTAACCAACTGCATACCGACAGACAAAAGTTAGTTTTGCCCATCCTGCTATTATATATAGTAGAGATATTATCTATTATTATTTGTTAAGTGCCAAAAGAGCAGATTGTCTGAGTGATGAACTATGGACAATTGACATGGACTACGGCCGTCTGCAAGAAATAAAGATTTGTAATACGTTGCCTACTATTCGAAATTGACATTATAAGAATATACTACAACAAGCAAAGAGGATAAAAGGTAGTTTCGGCTGTGACTATACAAAACAATAATAGTTATTAAGTAAATAATAAGAAAAACCTTCTTCTCTCAATGCATGCATTATCGAGGCTCCCAGCAGTAAAATATTTCTAAAACACTGCAATTTAAATTTGTAGATTAAATAAAATTTATATTCTGTTTTGTCATAACAATGATACAATAGAGATAATATTTATTTTGTACCTGGTTATGATTATCATCTAATATGAAGTGTAAATAAATATATGAGCTCAGTTCAATTAACCGATTCAGCGACAGTAATATATTAATATAGAGTGTGCACTCATTTATAGGTATTTTATTGTTTAATTACAAACATTAATTGTCTCTCTCAAGAAGTCACAAGACTCAACAGGCTGAGGTGTAAACTTGTTTATCAATTAAATCATTTGATAGTATAAGTCATTTTTCATTTGGTAAATAGTTGCCTTTAAAACACAGCCTCTTTTTAACCGTTTTAAGAAAGGTTTTGTACATTATTTAAACTAAATTTATTCATCAGTTATTTGAATAAATAATTTCCATATGGTTTGTTGCTAAGAACTGACACAATACAATATTATTAATACATAAGTAAATTTAATATATTGGCAAGGGTTGTCTCATAAAAGATATTTGTGACATAAGGGACCAGGTCGTGAGCGTGTAAGAATTAGTCTATTTTTAATGTAAGAACACCTCGTTTTAGTTGGACAGTATCTATTTATAAAAAAAATATTAGTATTCAAATTATAGTAAAGTGTTGAAGTGCAATCAATTTGTATTTAGAACCGAAGTTAAAATCAAAGTAATATATGTTTGTATTGTGGTTAAACTAACTTCCAAAATCGTAACTACTTCTCGAACTATTAAATATCGTAGTTCAATGAGTTTTGTAGTGTTGAGAAATTTAGGAAACTTTACCATATAAGTTACATTGATTTAATTCCTGTAGATATGATATTTGAACAAACATAATATACGATATACATATATAACTTGACGACCTTCGTCAAAACGTAGTCAAATTATCTTCAAACTGAATATATAAACAACATAGTAGTGATGAGGAAAATGTTAAGGTTTTAGCTTTAATACCACGTCATATTTGACTCGTATTCTTCTCAGTTCAGTATTCTGCAGCGAGTAACGTTTTATAGTAAGGTCATTTTAATAATACACATGAAAATTAAAAAATGTAAATATGTAACTGCATTAAATATTAATTAATTTTTCAACTTTAGAACTTTACTCCAATTTTAAATTTTTAATGGATTTTTTTTAATTAAAATTAAATATTTAATGTAATAATAATCAAAGAAAGTAATTTTACTATTTGCTTTCATTTATAAGTCCTTACAAACATAATAAAAAAAAACTGTTTTTTGTTTGTTTTTTAGGCTATCGTATTTCTTTAAAAGCTAAAAATAAAACTGAAAAAAGAGAACCACTTAACAAATGATACAGTCATAAAAGAAAACAAAAATATATCAGAATTACTAAATCACAATATTCAGAGTGTGGGAACATGTATCTCATCTCGGCTGATCCTACAATATTAACGACTCCATTCTTCACTCTTAGCTTACAGCGATGAGGACGCAGTCTCAATATACTTGAATTATATTTTATATAAATAATACATGAGGTTGGCTTTTTGGTTTACTTAAAATATTTAAAAAAAACCACTTTGAACCTACCTGCTGGTCTAGAATACTGATGGTTACTGAGAAAGTTACAATTTTTCGAATCTATCTGCTAAATTCGAAAATTTGCATTTTTAAACAAAACAAACTTTACCGCTTAACATCTTTAGTATAGATAGATATAAAAAATATGTAAGTATTTTTCGTGGTAGTGCTTTTGAAAATGCATTTTAAACTAGTAATTAAACTAATCATAAGTCGGGTTTAATATCAATGAGAAGGCCAAACATTTTTATTTTTTCAATATTTAATTTTGAATGTGATAGAAAAAATGTAATAACTTTTAATGTCTTTCATTGTTCTTAATAAAAGAATCTATTCTAAAAAATATTATATACATTTCTATATCATAAAACTGTATTCCTTATGGAATTTAATTTCTATTCCATCGTCCAACTACATAAAGCTAAATTCCAAAGAGTGGACAGGCTACATACAGATTGCTGGGCTTTGAATTATTCTCAGTAAGTATTCGTTGATTAAGTGCGGTCCTCACATTCTACATATTCACTTCTAAATGTATATTAAACAATTTGCAATTCTGTGGCTTTATTCGTTGTGATACACGAGATTCTTTGCAAGTAACGAATGACGTCACAACGCGCTCTATACTCAAACGTTATTTATAAATGCAATAAAAATAATGTGTAATTGAAAAGTATTGTACACGGTAAGTTGTCTATAAACAGTTTTTGATCTCACATGAAACTGACTACGGTTTTCAAATAAAACTGTTGTACGACAAAGTGTGTTTGGAAGACGTCAACGAGTGGATATTAAGAGAACACTTAAGGATTCTGCTAATATCTTAACATCGGATTCAAAAAATTCATTAAATAAATTAAAAAAAATTCTATAAACGTCTCGTTTTCGCAGGACATGGCAGCTCAAGTGGAAGAGGGACGGGAGTGTTTTCTAAAGGTTGCTTAAACGAATGATGTTCGTAAATGATTCATTCTAAACATATTTAAAATTTAATAGTCTTAACATGGTAAAAAAATTCAACAAAAATTAATATTGTTTTTTTAAGACATATAAGTATTTTAACCGTACCCACATTATTGTAAAATAAAAATAATTTAAAATAAATCTAATCTATTTTATAAAATAGATTATATTTATTTTTAATAAAATCATTATTACTCTATATATAATCTTAGAATCACACAATAAAAGTAAACATAAAGCTGTAATCTATAATATAATGTTTAAATAAACCCAAATTAAGTTAAACACATGTTTTAGTTATATTATATGAGAGTTGGTTTACTATACTTCAACAATAAGCAACGAGTTTCACTTTAAAACTCGTATTACGGCTGGCTTGATCGATCTAACAATCTCTACGAAGGCCAGTAGCTTTACATAAAGTCTATGTTTAAAGTGAAAGTTTACTTTGTTTGTTTAGTTTGTTAATATATAATACCTACATATACATATATGGTTTTAGTCAAATTGAAATATCTCTATTATTCCTGCTAGGAAACAAAGTAACAGAGATATCAATTATGTTTCTGAACAATCACAAACAAACGAAAGCTTTTGTGTGCTAACTTGCTATTGTGTTTATGGCAAATATTGGCACCAAATCTGTAGATGAAGCCAACAACATTGGTGTTACATAATTTATATTGACTATAATTAATAAGTTTATTAAAGTGTGTATTTTCAGAAACATTACTCAAGAGTAGGATAATGATATCATAAATAGTGTTAAAGTGTATAAATATATATTTATACCTTCTATATATATTTATATTTAAAATATTTAAAAAATAATAATTGTCTGTAATTTTTTTATTTATGTAAGTGTGGACGTATGATTGTTACTTTTTCACACTAAACACTAATAAACAGATTTATATGAAACTTAATTGTAATAGAGTATAATAAAACTATATTTTATACAGATTATGTAAATAGCTTAACTATAAGTGTCAAATAGTTCAAAATAAATCTCCCACCCGAGTGCTTTCTCAACGTGTGCTTCATCAGCTATTGGCAATAATATATTGTGAGATTCTATAGATTAAAAATTGTCAAGGGGTTTTTATTCTGATTTTTTCAAAGTGATCTATGACAATTTGTTAAAAGCTCCCAAATTAAATCAAGAACGTGTGTTTTAATTTTTTTAAATACTCATTCAAGTTTGAAGTATGATAATAATATTACTACGACATTGTAAGACTCAAGTTTTAATTTTGTTGTATTTTTGTTGTTTTATAAATAATGATGTAATTGTTGTCATTTTTGTTGTTATAAATTCAAATTCAAATTCAAAATATCTTTATTCAAATAGGCATTTACACGCACTTTTGAATCGTATATATTTTCTCTGTATTTGATTTACTTTTGCATTTTATATTTTGACATTTTTAATTGATAAAGATAAACTATAATATAGAGAAAGATGAAAAAGGAAAGAGAAAGGAAGAATGATTTGGACTCCGGAAATTTTTGCTTACCGAACGAAACATAATAGAAATAACAATATTAGCCATTACTATTTTTCGTCCACTTTGTTATTCTGGGGTAGGATAGCCCTGCCCTAGTGAGCTCACAGGTCGCAGTAGCAAGCTGCAGTCCAGTGTTTACAGTTAAGCCCTACAACCGTAAAAATTTTGTTTCATTTTATAATAAATATGCCTAAATATTATTTTCGAAAGTTAATTGTTTTTAAAATTTACTTTATGAAAATAGAACCCAGAAAAACAAGTAAGGCAACTTAGGTTACTTTTCTACTGAGTCTGTTAATTAAGTAATAGTATTTAATGTTTCTCGCCACAAGTCAAGCTTAACTGATAAATGTCAGGATCACATTCTTTTGTTACTCGCTGTGTCAGTCACAAATTTGTTTCGTCTGTATTAATATTATAATTATAAACGCCTGCCTGACACCTTTGCTTGTGTGCTTGAATGAACTTATTTTTGAAAATATATGCTGGATTTGATTTATTTTTCTCATTTTGATAAGCTTATACTTAATTACTTCTTGTAACTGTCTAAAGAATATATGTAAACTTTCATCCACGATGGAACAGCTAGTAATATATATGTTACATGCCAATGTGACAATATATATGTATAGAAGCATCTTTCATAGTTTGGATTTTATAGAGATATTAAGATTATTAATTGCTACAAGATTGCAACCATATCGGTTCACGCGTTAGCCATTATATTCTGAGTTATGCGACTAGTAATATGATTTATTATTTGTGATACACATAGTAAATCTTACCAAAATATATTTTTATTACATTAATATTCTTACAGGTTAGTCTAAAGCTTCATTAAAAAAATTAATATTTGTTCTAAAATTTTAAGGATGTAGGCTTGCCAATTACGGTCCTATTCCGACCAAACGACCTCTCTCAGGGACCGCTTCATTCATGACTGATGCCTGGAGGATGGTTTAACAGACGATGTTGAGTATTTTTCGTACAGCACCACTAGTTACGGACGCTCCACCACTGATTCTGCATCGAAGGGTGGATGTGAACTCTTGAGAGCGAAGGTCTGTTGGCTGCCTTGTATAAATGCCATAAGGCCGAGGAGTTTGATTTCTATAAATAACTTGGGACGCCGGTTTTCTTTGGAACCTGTTAACATTAACTGCCTGAACTGATATTTAAAAAAAGAAATTACTTATAATAAAAAGAGCGGTTTATATATTTTAATAAAACCCATCTAAGTCTAAGTATAAAATTAAATTAGATTTTAAATTGTTTTAGTGAAATAATTAAATACGCTTTATTTTATCGAAGTTAAAAAATTTATAAATATAAGTTTTATAAAAAATATATTTATAAATTTTTTTATTATTTTATGTTTTTTTTTTGTTATGGTTATTTAAGAATAACAATACAATTAAGATGTTTATTATGTTATGTTTTTTAAATGTATAATTTAAAATATAATAATTTAATTAACCTTTATACCGTAATATTTTAGGGTTAAATGGATCATAAACAAATTGTTATACCTCCAAAATACAAATGTGCTAATTAAGGTGTACCCAAATGTATCGTAAGAAATTTCAAATGTATGAATAATGAATATTTTAAATATACTCCTAAAGTCAAGTCAAGTCAAGTTAAAAACAGAAACTTAATTAATTTAATTATTACTATCATATAGTATTATTTGTATTGAAATATTGCTCCGCCTTTGAATATTCTTGACAACTAATAAAAAAATAATATGTCTTCATTTACTTAATTTTATTAAAATACATTTCCTGAATTTTATTGCCTAATTATTATATTTTTGACAAAAATAAAGTCAGTGAGTTTTATAATAAAAAGAAATTACTTATAGTCGAGGTAAAAGAAATAAATCTGTATTCTGTTAAATTGCAGTTACTTGATAAAAATGATATAAAATAAAAGCTATTGTAGTTGTAAAGAACGCTCGATGTGCTAATATGATTAATTTTTAAAAGGTGGTAAAATTATAATATTTAATCGCATATTACAACGAGTAGTTCTTATCGCACGTATGTTATTATTTTTTTTACAAAACAAAATTTTATATTTATCGTCATTATTATAGAGGTTTTCTGACTCTTGATGAAAACAAGTTGTAAGTATTTATTTGTTAAAAATAGTTTTAGCATAAGAAATCTACTTAATGTTTGTAGTAACGTTCAATAAATAGATTGGTTTTGGTTCTATAACATAAAATATATATATATTTATAGTCCGATTTTGTTTTAATTTTTTAACAGGTATAGGTTTTACAACGTTTTTTAGCATTAGATGTGAGTAAAATAAAATTAAGAAAAAAAGAAAAGTATGAAGTGAAAGAAGTTATAGCAATATTTTTGGGTATATTAGTTGTTTGGGTGAAAGTTTCTACTTATAAATGGAAATTGTACTGTAATCGCATAATACTCTAAAGAAAGTTTACAAAAGCCGAATCTTAAATATGAAGCAAACTTGTTAGTAAACTGTTGTACAAGAACTTTATTTTGATGGCGTTTCAGATGTTTTAGACTTTATTGTAGTGTTTATTAAATTTTATATCATGAAAGATTTGTTCAAATTTAAATTTTTACTAACCCTATATACTTACCCCTAATCATAGAATGTTATGTAATATTTTTTTCTATTAAATACATGAGTATTTTATTAGAATTTTGCACATTGAGGATAATAACTAATTTAATTTAATATATTTAAATATTTATACTCCAAAAAAGTTTATGTTATAAAGGCATAACTATATTTTTATTAATTGGGAGAGTTATAAATATATTTAAATCTAATGTATATAATATTAATTAATAAAATATCTTAATATTAAGTTAATAGCGTATTCTTTAACATAATACGATATAGCATATATAGCAAGGTTCTCCCGCTGCCTTTGAAGCGCAAGGATATTTTTAGTGCTCCTGAGATCTAAAAGTGGTGCTATTATTATAGTTAGAGCTGTTTATATAACTTATTTGTCTTATTTGAACAAAATGACAGTAAATAAAATAACTACGTACAATATATATTTTAAACGAGAAACCATAATTTTAAAACAACATGCTGGTTAGAATAATACTATTATTAGTCTGCAAAAGTTGCAGGCTTTTGGAAATAATGAGTTATCCGCATTTATTACAATATTACATTATATATTTAGTATATTCATATGTGTTGACAATTGTCTACTTAAATGCCAATGAATTTTGTTATTGTTATAAAATTTACTATTCCAGTATATCTTTAATTACCCCTTAACTACTAGAATTGTTTGAAACTCTCTATAAATGGTCTTTTCGAAATTACTTTAGTAAATAGTAAATGAATAATTTATTGACTTAAACATATCTCGCGCCTGAGATATAGTTCTCAAGGACACCATTTGGTGGTTTTGGCTATTGAGTACTGTATCACTATCAGCCTTCATGAATTTATCATTCTATGTATAAAGTCTTTGGATACTTCTAGACATGCTCATATTTTATATTTAATCTATTGGTCTAAAAGCTGACAAATAAAAACGTGTTGTTATTTTATTTAATACATTTGTAGTACTAAAATCATAAAGAGAACTGCACTATTATAAATAACGTATAGCCATTCCAATGATTTTAAGTTTACTCTTAGTAATGTCGCGAACAGCGCATCTTCACTTCGCTTGTTTCTATTGTGTCACTAAAAGCCAAACCAACTAAAATCATTTGTTTATCTTCTTTAAGTGAAAAAATTTCAACAAATAAAAATTGTTCCAAAATATATATATATATTTTTAAATTATACTTAAGAATTAAATACTTTAAAACTATACAATCTTTGTCATCTTAGAATCATAGAGTAAAATTAACAAAAACAAATATAAACAAATGTTTTTGTACGAGGTTTCATAATCATCTTTGGAACGTCGTAGATTATAATAGTTTATCATTAATGATTTCTTTACATGATTGCAAGTTGACGCTCGGAGGCTGCGGTAACAGGGAAATGTAGAAAAACTGTTTAAGATGAGATTCTAACAAGGAAACCGAGCTTACTTTATATTATTTTCAAGTTGATAAGAAGAAGTGTATCTAAAATGTAGTTAATATTTCAGATACAATTTATATAATATATAACAAACACTCAGCTACTTAATTTGCTGAAGATCACTAAAGCAAAGTTATAATAATAAAAAAAACCATAAACCAAAAGGGCGAGATAACCCGCCCACGTAAACAACTCATGAATCATTTCTAAAAGAACGTGCTTTTTCATCCAGAAGGAACCGGAAACCATATTATTTGTCCACATTATTATTTATATATCCTATAGACGTAATCTCAGTTGATAAAATCCAATCTAAAATCTATTTTTCACCGATATTTAGCACGAATCTTCAGGATGGATACTGAGCATAGGCTATGAGTTATCCTGTTAAATTGGTGCGCTTTTATTAAGACAAAATTTAAAAATGCGTTTGACTTGAAGTTTCATTTGATAACGAGTTGTACTTATTTATACTAATACAAATGTGAAAATTCGTTTATTTAAATGAGCTAATCTTCGAAACTTTCGGATGGAATTAAAAAATTAATATATATTGGATTAGTTAATGGGTTATTGATTAATTTAATGTATACCTACTGACACACGGCGCTTAGTCACGAACAATAGCAATACAAGTAAACTGATAATTCGCTTCAGCGCGCTTTCAAACAACTTGTCCGTCGATAAAAATTTAAAATAATAAATTACTTGATATCAGATATCTAATAGTTCAATAAAAAAATGTTTTACATATATTTTATAATTATATACATCATACAAATAACATAATAACATAATACATCAGAATGTTTTAAATTAGGCCAACAAGCACTCTTATTTTTTAACAACATTAATAGATTTATGTTACGTCAAACATTTTGTTATTGAACTATTATATATCTGATATTAACTAATTTCAAATTGCTGTAAAACAACCAAATTGTCAAAAAAACATTCACAACTAATATTCCATCCTATGACATAAGAAGACTGTAATATCGTCTACTATATATTTATATTTTTTCAGTACAGTATTAACAGTAATAATCTGAGTATGTCACGTAGAGTTGTGTCACATTAATCTGTATTACTACGACACTGTAGAGTTACTCGACACTCCATTACTCAGTTTATAAGATCTGTGTAAAGTCATAGAAATAGAAAAATTACACAATGAAAATATAACAGTATTATACGATATTACTATATTATTAACTACAGTCAAATGTAAATGTCAAATACATGTATGTGTTCATTGCTCATAGCTTTCATATTCAATAACACTTATATACTTCATTATCGTATTCTTAATAAAAATTTAATAAATTTTACGAAAAAACATTGAAGAAAAAATGTAACTATATACAATTTTAAGTAAGGGAGTATTTAATTAGATTTGTACTCTGAGCTGACTGTATTGTCTTAATAAATATAATTAAGTCTTCGTCTTACACTAAATTAGGCTTACTTGAAGATACCGCACTAAACTATAACAGATTTTTATAATTTATTATTAGTATTATTGTTATAAAGTTGTTATCTAATACCATATTTGAATGTTTGTTATTATTTGTAATAATGATATTTTTTTAAATTATATATTTTTAAGCCTTGTTCACTGTTTTTTCTATTTTTCATAATTGAACTAAAACCAAATACGCCAATACGTCAAAAATACTTGATATATTTTTAAATAAAAGGTATTACACAAAATGTACTATTAGTTAAGTTAGATCACACAACAATATGTACCTGTAAAAAACAATTCTTATTATTTTATAATTATAATTATGTTAAAACCATTTATTACTAGTACATCTTGTTTTTTAAACTCAATCTTCATTGTCTTAAAGATGGTAACAACATTGGATCGTTTGTACGTGTAATGAAACTTTATCCTCCATGCAGCTTCTAACTAACTAGCGTACTTTTCTACAATATTCTAGATGCAATAAACAGTAATCTAGCAGCTTATAGCGGCCAGAAAATGTTTACTATATATATATGTTTTGTATATTTTTCAAGACATACCACATCTGTTTTTTTGTAAATCATGTGGACATCATAATTAACTAATTATTTATTACTTTCTTATGAAGGCAAATCGTAAAACTGTCATTTCAAATTTAAAATGATAACATTGACTATAAAATACAAGCAACTTCTATTAAAAATAATTAAGACCTTTAATAAATCTCAAAGCTAAAAGTTGCAAAGACTATGGCATTTGTAGTAAGTTACTTATCAAAAATAACTTGTTGGCTAAAAGTAATAAATAAGGGATTTTTATATAGATATTTATTAGTGTAATTTATCCAAATTGAGTTATTTTTATTCTCAAGTTGGATAGGAATATTGGTAATAAATTATCAAAACTTCAATAAATGATAGAAATATTGTTAATAAATTCATTATACTTTGAATCACTATATTTTCTGTTTACAAACCAAGCTCTAAATTAACAGCTTAGATGTTTTTAAAAACAGCGCCTCTGTTTCAGTATTAATGCGAGGATCATCTGTAACGATATGAAATACGACGAGTACACAGTCGACGATTTAGAAGTATCGTAAAGCAGAATAAGATATTCAATAAAAATATTGTTCAATTAAGTTAATTTTTTATTCAAGGTTTCTTCTAATAATAAGAAGCTATTATAATAATTCTACCAAAATAATACTAAATTTCAATATTATATATAGTTTTGATAGAAAAGTACGTTTTATTAAAAATATATTGAATGAAGTTCTTATTTAAAACTTGGCAAACAATATGGACTTGGCCAATTGTTTTCCAAAGACTGTAAAATCAATCCGCCTACAGTGAGCTATATATAAAAAGGAATGTTATATTTAATTTCATAATACTATATTAATATCATGCATGACCTCTCTTCTGATTATCTCACAGCCTTGTTCATACAATACTTGACGTTTCTTAAGTCTTAGTATTGTTGTTGAAGTTCCTTTTGTCTATATAACAGAGTCGCATCCAATTAGAGTTAGTGCTTCAATAAGGATTTTCATCTAATTCAAACATTGCACTGCTTGCCAAGTATAGTGCAATATTACAATATTACAGCGGCTTTGGTTTTGAAAGTCTCATTAATTATATCTAGCTATAAATTACAATCCCGTACATATTATGCATGCTCGTAAAACGACAGATTTTGCATAAACTGTCTATTCTCTACTTTTTGTTTGTACACGTTTGTTTAAACTATATCTATGCTGATAAATTAGGACTAAAAAGTCTTTGTATTAAATTTTTACATAAGATATAACATTAAGAGAGGGTGCTTATTTTTTCTATTATTTATTTTAATTTTCTATTTTAAATAATAGTTTGAAATAGTATTTTAATATATCATGTTTTTTTGTTTTAAACAGCTTTGTATTGTAAATATCAATCAGTAATCTGTGTTGATTCATAAATATCTTGATTTGATCGACTCAAAATGAATTTATAAATATTCAAACAACTGTTTCAAGTCAGTTACAGAAGCGGAAGTAAAGATGCCGCAATATGTACGAGTATTCATAATATATGTTCTGGTAATATATAGTAAAAAGGCTCGACACAATACAAAGCTTAAGGTCAAAGTAGTGAAAAGAGATGGAGCGGATAAAAGAACCCATTACAGAATTTTTCAACTCCATATACACGTTTTTATTGTTTATTAAATAGATCTCTTTAAATTTATGTTTAGATAAAAACAGTTTTGGTAGTTGACTAGGCTTTTAAATTACATTTAAATTTTAATTAGAATATTATTAAGACCATATAAAATATTTAATACCTATAATAATGATATTGCAAAAAAGAGAGTAGACTTTATTACTTTCCGTAAATTGAAAATTAAGTTCTACAGGAAAATCTCATTAACTTTCAAATAACTATTTCATTGCTCTCTCTTTGCTTTTTATTAAATGGTTTCGCATTGAGTCAAAGAAATCAAGCAATAACCGTTGAAATTAACTGGAATATTATAATTAGGTCGTTGAAACATCGTTTATATATATAGCAATTTTTTTTAGTAATAGCAATTTTTTTTAGTAATAGCAAGCACAATTATTTTATTTACATTTATGTTTACCTACAGTGAATTTAATAAAACATCGGAAATAACATTGTATTATACAATATTAAAGTTTATTTACTTCATGTATTGTAACTTTAGCTTTATAACTTTGCCTTGTTTGATTTCATACGGCGTTAAATATTAAGCGACTTAACAACTCCAGCTGATTGTATAAATTTTGACGAGATTTTATAAACAATTTCCTAAAATACTTTAACTTACGTGTTATGTTTTGCGCTCGACTGCGTCGCGAGGCTAACCCCGCTTGCGTGGATCTAGTTATTTAAAAAATTATGTTTGTATTGTCTCTGTACATTGTGATTATATTTTATAATGAAATCGTTTTAATTTTGTTTTGAAATTATTGTTATGTTTATCAGAGATGAAGACTTCAATCGAAAAAAAAAAGTTCTTGTAATATTTCTGGCAAGACAAGATGTATATATATATATATATATATATATATATATATATATATATATATATATATATATATGTATGTATATAATTTAAACCAAATGAAGTAGACACAGCGGTCAAAAAATTTAACGACGATCTTGAGTATATTTTAATATTGTAGGAAACACATAATCTCATTTATTTTTTTTCATAAAAACCAAACATACTACGTTACCAGACACTTGAAAACTAATTAATAACATCGCTTTACAAATCTCTGAATCTTTATAAAAGATAAAATCTTTTAAGTGCACTTAGGTGTATTAATGAATGAACAAATCACACAATTAATATGATTATAAACTGTATTTACCGATTGAAAGTCTTATATAAGACACAACTATATGGACATTGAAACTAGTATCAAGTTGATTGATTCTCTGGTTTCGTTTAAATTGAATTATGCAGACGTGTTTACAAGAGTTGGATTTCTTGTCCATTTAAAAAATTTTAATATAACTTGAACAAAATGTTTATATAAATTACGTGTTGTTATACCATTGTTGAGGAATAAATACTGATTGTGACCGAAAAAAGTTACATTTTGTGATATTGATGTTTGGAATTATAAAATATAAAACTATAATTATTAATACAGCAAGCCAAACTTAGTCTATTTATTAATATATGACATTCATTTGAATATTCAATTATTGTAGGAGAACTTCTTATTGAACAGATATATATACCTATTATATATATTGTTATTGTTTATAGTTTTCGTTACAGTGAAACAGAATACGTAATGATCTGCACCGACGCGCGAGAGATTAATAGTGCACACGCGTTTAGAACACACTATGTAACATCAGAGACTTTTTTACTTACTAACCCAAAAGTTTCCAATAATATATTCCAGATGATTAGTGCTATTTATATATATATATATATATATATATATATATATATATATTAATTATATTGAAAATAAAAATATATATTATATTTATGTTTTATTTATAATATATGTAATTAGTACAATAAGTTTTTTAATTTACATACTCATTTCATTTACATAGCGATGATGTAGGGATAAGGCCTTCATCACTGTCACCACGACGACGAACTTTAAAACAACATTGTTACTATACATTAACTTCTTTTATTAGAATTACAATACTAATACATATTGCAACACATTATCGTTATTGTGTCTGTATATGACGAAGCATAAGAAGTCAATGAAAATATTGAGTTAACATACTTTCAACACATCTAGTAAGTGGCATACCTTTTTACCTAGTCATAATACTGTGTTTAGTTTAAGACACAAAATAAAATTATAATTTTCAGATATACTCTTTTCAATTATATACAATTATTTTAATTATATATTACCTTTATAATAATATATTTGTTTGTAAACTTTCGAATTAAATATAATTTTATCCGGCTGTACTCACGATATTGCTCTGAACTGACACGCCACGAGTCCGCCATGCTCAGAGCTCATGAATAAGGATCCCGAGTGGGTTTGAAACTAGTCGGCTAAATTTCGATAGTAATAACGTGAGTACAGTCGGATAATAATATTTAATAATGATATACTTATTTTAATTATATACATTATATCTTTGTTTTCGTATTATTTGTGATGATCTACTCTATTTTATTAAGACTTACAGAAACTATATAATATCAAACGCTTGTAACCTATAAACATCGTAACAACATAACAATGCGAAAAAATGTGTGTATAGTTTTGGTAAACCTTTTCTGTTGCCAAAACTATCATACCCTCTAGCTGTTGCACAGTTTATCCGAAACACTAGAAATATACAGAGATATTTCTAACACGTTTATTCAGTGACAGATATTTGATCTAAATTTAGTGACATATCGACAATAGCGCTAGAAGTGAGATACGTTGATTTTTTGCGTTTTAGAAAATGATGATGTATTTTTATTAAAACTGCATAGATTATATTTTCACTTGAATATATGATAAATTGATATTTTGAAACTTAAAAGCACCATATTTGGTGACGTACAAGGAAAGTAATAATATTATTAAGATTTATTTTTAATTGACCAAAAAAAGTATATAACAACAATAATTTCACAACAAAAAACATGGTAACTATTAAAATGGACTGAGCTTATACTAATTAAATATAAAATATCATTTTATTCAAAAAAAAAAGACAGATGTAGTGGTTAAGGTATAGCTTATTATACGAGATATTAGATTTTTTTTTATTTTCAAGTGTAATCATTATAATTGATTTAATAAATACATATTTATTTACACTTACAATAACTTCAACAATGGACGTATTTATACACATTACAATCAGATACGTATCATTCGATTTGAGGGATTTCAGGGGGTGAGTAAAATGGGGACGTCGCTAGAAACAGCTCCACATACTGTAACTTTGTGAACGTAATTCGACAGATGTTCAGAGTTCGGCTAAAGTTCAACACATTTAATAACATATATATGACAAGATTATAAAAATTTAAAGATATTATCAACAAAAAATGTTAAAAAATATTTCTAAGAGGGATATCATTGAAATATTACCAATGGCACATAATGAACCGACCACGCGTTGACAACAAATTATACAAGAAACTTAGGATTTTTCTTCAAAAAAGAAAAAGGCGTAGTAATAATTGTAACTTAAGTGTCGCTACATGTTATGAAGCTCTCTATATATAAAATATATATATTGAATAACATGAAAGCAAATAATTATAATATATAATGTAATAACTTAAAACTTTAACTTTAATACAAAACTTCATGCGTGAACTTACTATTATTAAAGCTAAAGCAAAGTAACTCTCGACGGATGTTTAGCGGAGAATTGAGACCCTCATCTGAAATAGTTTTGTCAGAGACAATTTCATTCAATTTATAAAATTTTTTCGCTAATGAATTTGCTTAAAGGATCTAAATAAATATGTGTGATTATAGTGTTTCATATTTTGCCGCATTTTAAGCCTAACAATTAGCTTTGGGTAACAGATGGATGATCTGGTCCTGGTCTGGTCCACAGACGAGACAAAATTAGGTAATACCTGATTTCAAGTGAACTGATGTCGAGTGAAAGTGAAGTTTAACTATAATTGGTCTACAATCCTCGAGGGTTAGCTCAGTTAAGATAATTAATGCTCACATCGGAAGTAAAGATATGTCGAACAATAAATTAGATTTAGCGTGTTAGTTTGTTTGGCGGGTTGGTTCACGGCTCGATTCTGTTCTACTCCGAGCTCATAAGGACCCGAAATAGGTTCAGAAGTAGTCTGGTAAATTCCAATAGTTTTATAAATATTATAGTAAACATAGATTAAGAAATATTGAAAACAAAAATACAATGCATATGAAGTAAAAGACAATCGAATCTCTGTTTTCAATATACGTATTACATCTGTACCCAAAACTATTCCAAAATTATATATTATATTAAAAATAAATAATGCAAATTTTAAAAAACTGTACATAATGTTTAAAGGAACATAATTGAGATGTTAAGAGCTAGGATCGGCCAAAATACCCACAAATTTTATTTCTTTAAATGGGTTTTATAATTTAGAACTGAATTAATTCTGGTTCGTTTCAATTTCTTAAAATTGCTAATTCAAGGTTTCAATTCATTTCACATTTTAAGTACCTTTTGTTTTTATTTATTAATTAATGGCCGCGTGTAAGAGGCGGTATAATGAACATTTTAATTATACTCTGATATTTACTTTTTAATTACAACCATGCAAGTATGTTAATGGTATGAAATTTTCTTTGATACTTTTAATTAGTTTTATTTTCAGAATAATTTTATAGCATACAAATCAAATTCAGTCTGATTTTCTAGTGATTAATGACGAATTAAGCAAATGTTTATTTTAAAGTATTTAGATAAAAACATTAGATAAACTAGACTAAACGAAAAAAAAAAATAAAAAGAAAAAGTCCTAGGAGTACTTTGAATAAAAAAAAAACAAATTATTAGTCAGTATTTTTACTCATAGATAGTTTAGAGCAATATTCTTAAAAAATACCTACACTTCTAATCATATAAAGATATCTATCAATATGTTTATTATTATTTAATAGTATGTTTGTTTGATATTCATTTAATGTTCTGTCTACGATAAGAAAAAACAATATTTTCTGTAAGTGCTTAGATATATGTATACACTGACTATGACTATGACTCAAAACAAAATCTATGTTATATATCTTTTTTCTAGGAAAAATAAGTGATACGGCTGAAATGATTTTAATAGAGCTTTCAGTATAAAATAAGGAGTTTGTACAGGTGCATAGGTCACATAATTATAACTCAAATAATTAAAAAAACCTAAAAAAGTATGGTGATCTCAGTCAATATCTGAGTTGGAAAATGGTAAGGTGAGGTAATAAGGAAACGAGTTTGAATTCAAAATATGTTAACTTGAAGAATTTATTAAATATTTGGCATTTTTTTCATATTCCAAATATCGACATTTAGCAAAAATATTTTTTTCCTGCGTCTTATTTTTAGAAACATATTTTTTGTTACTTGTTTCTTATACTTTCTCTTTAAGACGGTAGAAACAAATTCATGTTTTTCAAATCTCAAGTTAAAATTTATAATTTTTCCCAAGTTACGAACCTCTCTAATACTTTTTATCATTTCAGTGAATAGTTTCAGTTCAACGAAAAATGTTTCTGAATTAGTTCTGCGCACTAAATAATAATTCAAAGTTTTCATAGCAATTAATTTGAGTATACAAATGTCTTGTGAGACCCATGTATGTAGTTGCTTGGTGTACACGATTATATCAAGATATAAATACAATATAAATACTATTGGATATCTACTGAATATTTTACATTATCTGAATTCATAGGAATATATATGAATTTGAATCTCATTGGAATTTATATGAATTTGACTGATTTGCCTGTGTGTGTGTGTGTCTTCACACGCCGAGGTCATTTATGCACTGCTAATGACCGACGCAAACCTTACAGTAATTATAATATCTTTTGTGAAGAACAGCCTATAACCTTCCCATTAAAATATACCACTTGGGTAATTTTTTGCTTTTGTTTGACTTTTTAATAACAAACATAATTATTTAAAAATATTGTTTTAATATAATATATTTTTAATTTTACTAAAAGCAACTTTCTAGGTCATGATATTTTTTTTTTGCAAATGCTTGCTATTCAATAAGAGAAATAAGTAAATATAAATAAAGCGCGGCGTGGAGCTTGAAATTGTTATTAATAACAGCATTCACAAATACCGCAGCGCCATTTGTTAGGAGCCGATACCGCAGTTTCATTTTTATTTATTTGTGCAAAGCTCTCGATAATTGACAGGATTCTCATTGATACCGTGTCACTGAAACAGAGAAGCGTTAAATAGATGCTTTTTTATTTTGGGCATTTAAAGTCATTTATATATTGTTAAGAACATTTTCAACTTATATTATAAATGTCGTTTTTGATTATCGATTATTTTTTAAGAAAGACAAAGTATGGAACAATTTGAATTAATATCATAAGATTGAGATTGAATTATTAAAAGACAACTAGAGTATGACGATTCATTCATGAGTTTTTAATTATAACATGTTGCAATTGACTCTAAAAGATTGCTTTATCATAAAATTCATAAATATGTAAAATTATAAAAACGTTGCTTTATTGCTCTACTGATTCTTATCCTTTTACACAAAGATATTTTATGAAATACTTTGAGAATACATTGCGATCATCTAAAAAATATTTAAAATAATTGCTTCTTTATAATATTGAAGATAAAAAAGGATAAGTTTCTTGTGGGAGTAAAATACTTCGGTTAGTTCATTGAGTATTCACACAGCATCCTCCAATTTCGAGATAAGGATCATGAAGACATCTCATTATCTCTACCTCATTATGAAACCATTTTAAATATGACGTCATCACTTGATATCATACGGTAGTCTTACAACGGGTTAACTTTAATAAATGATTACAGTTTTATATAAATGTCAAGAAAAACGTAGTTCTTCGTTACTTATATCATGATTATAAACTAAACAATACAAAATAATTCTATTGCACATATTTGTCGCCTAAACAACATTAAAATATATAAATTATATTAAATAATAACAATAAAAAAAAATTGTTTGGAAGCTGTGAAATGATTTTAAAGAAAATTCACGAACGAACATAATTAATTTTATTAATAAACATGCTTTTGTAACTACTTATGCAATATTAAAAAAAGAATATTATAAAGGTACATTAAATAATTCAATTTGTGTATATTAAATAAATACCGATTAACTATACATATATATATATTAATTTATAATATTCAACCCCACCTGCCCTTATTCTAAAAACAAACAAACATGACTTCAGTCTTACTGGAGATAATTGTGGGTTTTCACCAACATCTCTCAGCTAGCTTTTAAAGTGACCGCAGGAAGAGGAGGTTCTTATTCTAAGCCGAGACTGAACGACAATTAGTTATTAGTTATATATGGGATGACATGAATTGGAAAGATTATTATTTTATATTCCTAACTTTTACGTTATTTTAAATAAAACTTTTAGTGTTTGGAACCTTAATTCCGATAACAAAATCAACAGCTTTTATTTCTATGAGCTGTTAAACTACACTTATTATAGGTTTTTTGTTTAAAATGTATACAATAATAAGTCTCAGATTACACAATGAATATACTATAACTAATGGATAATCATATCATACCAAAAGTAATGTAGGCCAATGTAACACAAAAATAATAAGTGTTGTGCTGCACTGTTGTATCTTACGTTGTATTAGGTTTACTTTCAACATTTGAAATATTTGATTATTTTGATCAAAATGCTTAAAGTTTATAAAGAGAAGAGAAACGAAGCAGATAAAGAAAACCATTTCACAATTATTTCAAACCTATATTGCAATTCCGATCTATTATTGCTTTGGAATACGATAAAGTTGATATGTATCTCGATATGTTAAAGATAATATTATTCTTCTATTCATTTTGAATGTTCGTTCGTTGCTAATGCAAAAATGAGCAACATGTATTATGTAATTTTGCTAACAAGATAAAATTCTAAGAGTACCTAATCCTTCCTCAACGCAATGTACTTATTAAAAACTTTGTAAATGAATATTTGGACCCTGTATTAAGATCGAAAAGTTTAAACAACTTGATATATTAAAAAAAGTATGTCATTTCACGCTCGTCTGATAATATAAAACGAATAGTTATATTGTACTAAAGTTAAACTGGCCTTGGATTTTAAAGAACGTGAAGAAAGAAATTCTCATTAAAAGGAACTAAAATGATTAGATCTCTTTAGTACCAGAAACTTGTTACAAAAACTAGAACTATTGACAAACAGCATAAAGAGTCTTACAGATTTAATTTACGACGAGAGTTGCCCAAAAGAATCCTTAAATAAAACGAATTTCTACAGCTTTTTACAATTAATCATTTCAGAAGGGGTCTGCGGTGACGCGATATAATAAAGTACTGGAATTATATCATTTATTATTGTAATTGACTAGTCGTTTTTATGATATTTATTTAAGTGTCTACGAGATTTTTTTCAGTATTAGTTCTATTTAATGAATTTGTACAACAAAAACAAAGGAAGAAACTCGTAAGTCAACTACTCGTAACCTTTATTTATATTTAAGCTAGCGGGTTTATTCAGACATTTTCTTGTTATTAAAAAACTTCTAACCCTAATTCCTTCAAAACACAGTAAAAACATCAAAATTAGCTATAATCCGTCTATGAAAAGTTCTACGACTGTCGGAGAAAAATTCTTTGGTTATGTAGATTTTGCGTAGTTTTCAACGTTTTTTATAAAATTTTACTATATCTTATAGTTATACTTGTATACTTTGTTAATAGGGTTCCAAAAATGATACTGTTTGTCGAAAACGTTGACAATATAAAGATTTGAAAATAGCCAAGCTCAATAGATACACATTATATACACATATTTTATGTTTTAATGAGAATCATAGAATTTGTATTTCCACGGTAATGGTTTCTAGGACAAAATGTAACTAATATGTAGCCCAATAAACCGGTTTATCTTATAATAAATGGATGTAATAAAATCGGTTAAGCCCTTTAAAAGATTACTCTTAACAAGTAGATCGACAGATGGTATATGTAGACGAAAAGGTTTTTTTATGTATTACTGCCATGCGTGCTTAGTTATAAGAACTTAACAAAACGTCGACGGACAGACTTAACTGTATTTATACAAAAGACATATTTCACATCTTTGAATTTTTTAGGACTTTTGTATTGACAATATTCTTTTATTTGAATAGAAAAATCTTTCGGCATTTGAAATATATTTTACGTTGTGAATATTCACAGTATATTTATGTTCGACATTTTTATATTATTATATCTTTTGCCAGCGGCTTCCCTCACACGGATGAAAAAAATTTTGTAATTTCACAGAAACACCAAAAATAGCAGTTAATAAAACCCTCGTCAAGTAGATTGAGGTTTTCGCGGTCCTATAATTAAATACGTATTTCAACAAACTTCAGAAGAGAGATCTCCATATTTGTTATAAAATTTAATTTTTTCTCTTATCACACGTGAAAAAATATATAATTTCATGTTACATCGTAGCTTGAGTTTCAACGTCAGAATGAATTTGAATAAAACACTTTGTTTGAGCACTCGGTGCTGCAGTGGAGTTGAACATTATTATGGACTGTAATAATATTAATAAGTAAAATAATAATTTATTATATATAATATTAAAGATTATCTAAGCTCAAGTATCGTGAACGCGGCTTGGTCGTCAAGTGGTAGCTCGACCGCGTCTTCCGCACCATTGGTGGTAGCCTCCGCGCCTCACGCGTGGAAATCCTCCCTCCCCTTGACCTCTACGAAGGGAAGGAAATTATTTTAAACTTAAATTGAATATTCAATTGAATCTTTAATTTTTAATATAAAGTTATCTTTAGACATAAATTAAATTTACATGAACTATATAAAAACATTAATTATGAACCTCATACTTGTTTTTCCTTTTATTAGAAATAATATCAGGTAAAACAATTTATTTACGAAATAGTGTTAATTTTTTTTACTATAAGATATAAAGATCGTTTTATTACTTGTTTTATTTTATTAATAATACTGCAGACAATGTGCTTGTTTCATTAATGTTTCTCATTGTTGTATCATCTAGTTTGAATTCACAACAAATCTTCCGAAGTTTTACCTAAAAAATCATAAATTATTGATGTTATTATAGTTAATGATCTGTAGACAATAGCGTATAAAATCGTTAATAAAAATATTTAAATTGACTGGTTTATTTTTTGTATTATTATTACTACTATATATAACTAATATATCTAAAATGTGCATAAAGAAAAAATTTTAAAATTAATATCTCATTAAAGCGATGAATGTACAATAAGATTACAGTGATTGTATTTGTCGAATGCTACAATGCATAAGTAATATAGCTCCCATGATGTAGGCCACTTATCTTTATATAGGACGCCTCATATTTCTTCATTTGCAGTAAGCGTACTGGCTGCGAGACACGAGATATAATCCTGTACACGTGTTATAACATTGAATGTATCTACAACGAGCTGCTGAATATTTAGAGCATATTTTACTAAATATATGGTAACTGTAACATCTTTATTATTTTTAAAGTTACGTACACCAACGGGATGAATACGAAAACCTAAGGATTACTTTATTGTCTGTTTTTCTATCAGACCCTTGATTTTGCGAACGAGTTGAGATATCAAGTTGATAGTTAAACCAAATATTCAGGTCCAAAGGTCCTTGAAGCTGTGGAAAAAGGAACTTCTAAAAATGTCTACCATAAAGTTAACCTCACATCCTAAAAAATTCGATGAATTTTATTTTTCAAATAAAAGTACATTTTTCCTTAATTAAACACTTTTTCAATTGATACTAATGAAACACTGAATTTTTCTTATTTTGGAAGTTTAGAAATTTCCATCTATTAAACAAATGTATATTTTTTACCTCCAGTAATAAATGCGCTAATTATTTACTTAATAATAATGCATGAAGCTAATGAATGCTCAGAATTCCTGTTAATATTTTCTCACAAATTAAAATATTAGTCTTAAGCACATCTTATGAAGACAGTACATAAGAACAACACAGCATTATCTGAACTTCTCGTCTGCTCTGCACTTCTCTATATTTATTGTCAGGTTTATTAACTACTTTATCTACAGTAGTATGTGTGTTATAAGTTAAGAGTATTTATAAGTAAATGGTGGTTATATTGGTTGGTATAAATTAGAACATTAGAGTATTGGTTAAAACTCGTTTGAAGAAGAAGCTTTGTTACTGTGAGTATTAATTATAGTTTTATTTACTTGTTTTTTTTTAATGTTTATCATTCTTTTGTTCATAAATTAGTTTCAATTGCAATGTCGAGAAACTTTGAATGAGACTATTTTTTATTTTTATTTATTGAATTAAATAGTTTACTTAAATTATTATTATTAAAAATTTATTTAAAATACCACCAGATGCCTGTAAATCAGATTCAAAAAATTAATCTTTTTCGCATTTATATTGATGTGTATACAGACACCATGCATACACACCAACTTAATACACACAACCAAATATACAAAATAAAATAATACGCAATTGACTTTTTGTTCTCAATGTTAATCAAGTCACTGTTGGTGTCCGGTGTCCGGTGGTGGACAATCTATAGTAAACATCACTCGCTGGACCACGTAACTACAAGAAACGAGATTGGTGCAGTATCAATATAGGATTACACACATTTAATTTATTCTATAGTAACTAACTATGGGCCTGTAATCTTTTTTACATTCGACTAATACAACGTCAAAAAATTTGTGTTGTATATCGTTTCAATTCATCGAAACGGAGCCTTATAGCTTGAACTAAATCTACTATAAATTTGTTATTCGAATTATCAAAATATTAACAGTATGTTATACACATAATAGAATAATATTCATTTAATAATTATTTCTTTTATAAAAACAGATTAAAATAACTATGGACTAAACATATAAAATTACAAAACACCTGTCGGTAAAATAAAAACTCTGTAATGCGATAAACTATCATTTTAACAAGTTGTTGATGACTAGTTATTACAGATTCGGTGATAAATGTAAATGATATACATTTAAATGTTTGTAAAATATAGCCCCTAAACCTAACCCTACAATTATACCCTAAAGTTCATGGGCCTACATTACACAAAGGACACCCCCATGGACAAAAACCCTTAAGAAACTTTATGATACTGGTAAATACACTAGTATTTATTTAGAGGAACAAAGTGGTATAGAAAGCAAAACATGTATATGAAGATATATTATTATATTATAAGTAAAATAATATATTTAAAAATGTTGCAAAACTTGAAAATGCGTAAAGATCATGTTTAGAGGAGGCTTTTTAATATTTATGAAACAAAAATATAATATGTTATTGCTTAAGTGTGTGGAATAATAAGTTTTTATCTCCTTCAAGAACAATAGTACAGCTGTGCTAATGCTTAAGACCCAAATAATAAAATTTAATTTAAACATATAATGAATAAAACATTGCATTATCAATATATAATAATAACTTCACTAAGTGTAATAAAGAACACATCACACAGTTACAATAACATAAAACTAAACTATTATTTTATTTTGATTAAAACAAATGAAAAATAAGATAATATTTATGATACGTATTTATGTTTTGTCTTGAAGAATGTAAGGTTTAGTTACAATACACAGTAGTTGTTACTAAACTTTGTAAAATTACTAGCAGTATATTTTCACTGAAGCCGGCTGGCTTCATTGATGATCTGTCATTGTCTCTGATATCCACGTAAAGAAACTATTAGTTTAGTTTTATAGTGAGTGAGGAAGTAAGTACCTTAATCTAAGCTTAAAGTTTATTTACATTAATATATCTTCATTTAGCCTTTATATATACATCTACGTATATAAACAATTTTATTAACTTTTTATTATGACATTCTACGCGACACAAATTTCGTATAACTAAATTTTCTCAATAACCACAAACAATCCAAAGTCTGTGTGAAAAGTCGCTATAGCGGTTATTACAAATATTGGCTCCAAGTCTGTACCAGCTGCCAACAGGTGTCTGAAAAATAAAATATTTATAACGTTGGCTACAATTTTAGTAGGTTTTAATAAAGTTTGTATTTCCTGAAACATTACTCATGACACATAATTTGCTTTAAGTAATATATCTGTATAATATAATTAATATAATATAATGGAAAATATTACTATAATCAAGAAAACGTCGTATTTTGAAAAAAAAAATAAAATCTTTAGAAACTGTATCGGTTATGGATTACGAATACTTTAATAATTTAATTGAATATATTTTTTTAAATATTTAATTATAATTTGTTAGACGTCTATCTATCTGTATGTTTGAGCATCACTTATGTTGTTTATAAGACCTATATCAAATAATGGCATACAGTATGTCAAAATTCAATTGGAAAAAATTAAGCTATTAGCAAAAGTATTTTTTTTTGTACATTCGAAACTTTAAAAACTACAAAATGTAATGTTAAGTGACACATTCTTGTAACTAAAAGCGCAATGAAAACAATACGCGGCGTGTGTTAATGTACTTATATTTCAGTCTACAAGATGGAATACATACAACTATGGTAATATTGCGTTCTTATTGTCGTTTGTAATGTTATAAAGTATTCAATATACTCGTTGTTTTAATATTTATAAAGTTCTGTCTTTCTCGAATGTATTTAAATCGATTGTGACATTTTATCAACAAACGTCCTTAATTTCGTGTTTGTGTACAAATATTTTTATTTTCATTGTCAAAGCGTAAAAGTCGCTGACAAAAGCCAGAATTGAAATACGTGTAAAGTGCTATATGTATTTTTGTAGTGCTTGATGTCGTTTGTTTTGATGTCTTTTTTTGCATTTATATTTAAAAATTTAAAAATCTCACATCTCGCAGCCTTTACTCAGACCTTGTAACTTACTATTTTTTTTTCAAATAGTTCTACTTGTAAGTGTTCTGCACAGACTGAAGCGCAAGTGTTAAGTATATAGGTTTTTAAATAGATAAAAATCTTTATTTTAGAAAGAATATTAAAAACCTCTTAAACGAAGTTTTGTCTTACAGTTTCAAACAACTAAGTCATGTAGTGGATAACGAATTCCTCAGAACTATTTACAATTTGTAGGTTTTTCTTATGTTACGTCTTCGGGTGGAGCAGAAAAGACCCATCTTGAAATTTTAGGAAGAACTCAATGATAAGATAGATATTAAAATACCAATGTGGACGTTTGGCACAAATATTTCTATTATTTATTATTCTAAAACTAAAACATACCTAAATATATAAATATTATAATTGAGATTCTACGATTAAGTTTTTGTTTTTCCGAGGCCCCAACATTTATTCAAGTAAACTATTTTCTATTAAGAGAATAACAAAGTGTTAATATCAAAGTTAACTCTATAACACAAAACAAACTGGTCACGTCGTTAGTATATCACGTGTTGAGCGTATCAATGTGCTTACACCTAACTGGTCCATTATAACCATATACAGTGACTAAATTTCATACGTTTGAGATCAGTCCGTCCGTTTGTAAATGGATTTTATAAATATAGTAAACCAGTTTTATTTTCGTTTTTAATATCCAATTGTTCTTGATTTTGTAATTATCTATCACAAAAATAAAGATAATGGCCGAGACGCATTTTATTATTTTTTTAATAAAGTTGGTAACAAGAAATAGATCTGAAGAATATTGATTATTGATTACTATGAGATAGTGTGAGTTGAAGAATCAACTTATGAAACTTGTCTGAGACATATTTTTAGATTGATTTATAAATATAATTGTTGAGACCTTATTTTTATTTCAAGTATTAAATGAAAACCGTCCACTACATCTTAGTCATGGGTTTTTATTTCAATAATTATTATAAATGAACAAAAAATGCCAATATTAAATAAAATTTTATATAAAGGTATTTTTATATTTATAACAATAAAAAATTTATAAAAAAGGATATTTTACAAAATGTATAATAATAATAATATAGTAATATTTTTATATTTATTTATAGTTTAAGTAACTACTATATTAGTTTTAAATTAAAAATCATTTACTGAAAAGCTTATGTACGAGTTAATATTTCAACTGTAATTTATACATATTTTTTTAATTTGTAACTACAACAAAAATGTCAAATAAACATTATATATTAAAAAAATGGAATGGCAACTTATTACACAACAGCTAATCACTATTTAGTTAAAAATTTATTATAATTTTCACTTCATTAACCACAAAATTTCTAAACTGCCATCATTACAAAGACAGCACAAACTGGGTTTTCTGTCAATGTAATTCTTTAATTCTGTTGTAAAATTGCAAAATTATATTATTATCAGACTATTGGGTTTATTGAAGGACATGGACAAGGATGTGGTGTGTGTGAACGGAAGATCAAATGAGTTTGTTTTCGGGGGGTGTTGAACTTGCGCTGTGATTAGTCTTATGATATATATTGAGCGGTATTTTTAATGTAGTTTTGTAGAGTAGCATTGATTGCAAATATACATTTCAATAAAACTATTTTACGGATATAACTGTTTATCTTACATTTTTTAATTTAATCCGACGTTTCGAATGCTTTGCAGCAAACGTGTTCGCGGTAAGACGAGATGATGGTGATGATAGTGAGACACCATCATCTCGTCTTACCGCGAGTACGTCAACTCAATTGAAGAATAAAGATTTCAATACCGTAACATATTTTGCATACCCGCGATTATTGAAAATATTTAAAACTTTAGATAATATCTTTGTGCAAAGAAAACTCTTTAAAAAAATATAAGTATATTAGTGGTACTTAAATAAGTTGTTTGAAATATGTCAATTTATCCTAAATATAACTGCGAACCACTATACCTTGTGCGCTGTAACATGGTGCGGGTGACGTGCGTCAGAACACATGATTAGGGATGGACGTAATGCATTTCATTTTTTTAAAAGTTTTCTTTCCATTAAATTTCATTTGTAGACTAGAATATTCTATTTGGGCTTAATTTAATTTACAACAGTTATGATATATTACGAATGTATTATACATTATACATAACGACAATCCTAAGACATAATTCGTAAATCGTTTCAACTGTCAAGAGAGAAACGAAACGTAACTGTCACTGTCACCGGCGCCTTGCTATAGCGCACAAACTATAATCAAATGACAATTATTGTTTATTTTTTATTACATAAGTATTTATTTTATTAATAAATGGTTCATATTATTTAAAATAAATTGATAAAAAGAGAAATGAATATCCTTTGTGTCAATAGACCATTGATTGTCCTGTTAAGGCGTTTGTATCATGCAACAGCTGCGGTGATACCATTTGAACAATGATTAGAATCTCTGCAAACTGTCCACGGAGACTACAAGACGAGTTGCTCGATGTATTCAGAACAATTTCCTTTGAAAGGATCTTGTTTCAGATTTCGCTAATTTCAAAAATAATTTGTAGACACTCAGATATAACTTATTAAAGCGGCAATTGGATTGAATTTGATTATTCATTACGAAAAGATTTTTAGGTATATTCAAGGAAAAAAAATGATACAAATACATGTGAATATGTATTAAAATATAGTTTTTTTAATTAATAATGAATAATAAAATTATCTATGCGAGTAAGATTAGAACTCGTGAGCTCCGGGAAACCATCTCGTCCAATCAATGGAGCTATCGTATCGCTACTCGTTTCGAAGAATTTAGCATTCTATATATGACGGTCTTTGTCGGCACAGAGGTGATATCTATTAGGCATCTTTCAAAAATCTTTACCAATATTTCTAACTTTGCAGTAAATAATAACATAGCAACAATTAAAATAAATGTTTGAATTTGTTATATAGAATTGAATATTTATCGATACGGGCGATTAAACAATGCTACTTCTTGGAAACCGTCCCGTCGCTGTACCAATTGATTTACTTACAATTGTATAACTTAAATATGTTAACATTAAATAGCTTAACATGGATATCTATGTATGTTTAAAAACAATTTCAAATACCAATATAGTTTTTAAGGACGACTGAAAAAATAATA
Source organism: Mechanitis mazaeus (assembly GCA_959347395.1). Lineage (NCBI taxonomy): Eukaryota > Metazoa > Arthropoda > Insecta > Lepidoptera > Nymphalidae > Mechanitis > Mechanitis mazaeus. Next base: position 16,311,629 of record OY365743.1, read on the forward strand.
TCAAAGAAAATGTAAACATCTAAAACCTGTACACGATATAATAGAATTAGCTTCAAATTATCTTTAACAATCATGAATAATATTGTTCAAAGAATTTTCTATTTTCCAGTGTGATAAAGAACTTGTCGAATGAAGACGACAGTTTCTAGAAATAGTAGAAAATCTCTCTCAAATGAGATTGTTAGTAAAGAGCGAAGATGCAATTATATTATTTTCAAGTTATAAGAAAATATTTTTTTAACATGCACTATGAATAGGGTCCATAATGAAAAATAATTTTAAATTAAAAAAAACTGTCTTCACTGTTTAAATTGTATACTGTACGGATTTATATTTTATGATGTAACTATTGAAGCACTAACACAAGATTAGTTCATATTTCATCCTCAAGGGGTCGAAATAAGAGCACTTAGACTAATGATCAATAACTCGCTAACACTTAAATATTGCTTAATACAAACAAGAAACTATAAATATCATCGCTTACATCTATCTGCAGAAAGAGCAACTCGAAAAAACACTTTTTAGAATAATATTTGTATAACAAAACACGTAAATAATACTTATAATATAAGTACTATTGACGGGCATATTATTATTTGGCTTTCCATATTATTTGGGATCTTCTTTGAAAAAATTTGTATTTTAATTAAAATCATTATGTAATTATCTAGAACTGTACTTGATAAACACAGTTTTTGTGGTCATATCATATAAAATGAGGCATTGAATAACTATTGGTACAACTTTGTTTTTAAATATAGCAAATACTTGAAATATCCTTACACTCCAAGTAGCTGGTAGATTTAATTTTATCTAATGAAAGATTATTAAAATTACTTCTTTCTTTTAATCTCGAGAACAATGCCTATTACTGCTGGATAAATTATCTTTATAGATCATGCTATGAAGACACGCACAGAGCTGCTCAAAAACTAATTAATTACGAGTTTTAACGAGTACTTTGTTAAAAATATAGACAAAGACAATTTACACTTTGAAATTCTTTTCGACTTACTTTTTATTCTCTAAGAATGTACTTATTATAATTGTACGTTATTTTAAATATATTTACTGTTACTCTCTTGCTGTTTCTAATACATAACTTAGTTTTTTGTAAAATAGTAAGAGATTAATTCTTAACTGTTCTTCAGTTTAGAATAAAGAGGTTTATGGTGAAAGCTAAATTCCTCTTGCACTTGTCTTGAAACTTCGCAATCTCTTTTTCCTGCTCAAGTTTCCTTATCCGAGGGATTGTTGTACGGAAATATTATCTTAGCTGTTCTTACTTACAATCCTTATTGTTATTATTCACAGTTCTTATCTCAGCCTCTTCTTCCTCAGTTCTTTTTCTCTCTTACTTAATCTGACTACACTGAATACAATTACAGTTTCCTTTTAGTTTAATTTACTTATTCAATAATTTATTTGTTGAATGAACAATAATTCTGCACAAAATAAAACATTTTGGAGCTGTTTTTTTTTCTTACTAGCGCTTATATTATCTACTTTTACAGGCACTAGCTAGTGCTATGTTTATATAAATTATATAAAACTCTTAATTGTATACAATAAATAGTACAAATTACAAAATATAGACAAAAATAACAGAACAAGAACAATATTAAACCGAAGTTATCCTCTTTAGCTATATCAACTGATGTTAACTGATAATTCGGTTCAGTGACTTGTCAGACAAGTTGTCATTCAATAGTATATTAAATTACTATATTTACTCGTAACCTCACCCGTGTTACCCAGCTGTGTTACTTTAATTAAATCAAATTTTCTTTCAGTGGTTTAAAATAGATTATATATAATCATGATATGAGAATAACACCATTTTAATATATCCTTCATACAGTACGTGATAACTTTAAGGAAATTCAAATGCGTTGTTAACTTCCTTCATTTACTTTTCGTAACATGAAACAAAATGGGTAAAGTCAAAGGATAAAACAAATCATTCGAGTATAGAGGTAATGTTTATTTTTTACTTAATATATTATAAACTTTTTTAAATGCCAATTGATTTGTACACAAGTACAGAAATTTAATTAAAACCAATTAAACCAACTGGTTTCTATAGAAATAAAACTATTATTCTTGTATACGAAATTGAATTTCGTTTGTGAATAGCATTTTATATATGTCAACAAAATATATATGCTAAAAATGTTGTCTTTCGCTTTTGGAAAATAGACAAAAATAATAAAAAAAAAATATTAATATTGATTGATAATATTAAAATATAAAAACTGGATACATATAGAACACTATTTCAGTCCTTAATAATTATGATAACATTACGCCAAAAGCCATAGTAATATTTAAATTTCGCACAACTTTTGGCAAGAACTAGGAAGTTTTTGAATTTGAAAGATAAATGTCTGTTGCGATAGCGGAGCACAATACTCTTACATTGTATTCAGATTTATTAAGGGTTCAAAATGGAGGCAACTTTTCTTTGATATCTTTTACAATTCCAGTTCAAAGACTATCAGCTATTTATTGTATACAAAAAACAAAAATAATTAAAAAATAACCAAAATACCGAAGCTCACATTTAATACTTGTGGGAGATTACTAGATTCATTGGTATAGATTATTATCACGTGATCTATTGATCACGTGTTCGTCTCCCACTGTGCCGGTTAGTTGTTTACTAGTTGATAAAAGGCCAAGTGCGCCCTATCGACAGATCAGAAGTTGTTCGTCTGTGGACACGGCACCTTGCTGGTGCTCTGAACTGTCTTCATACAGGTATCATGATTTATCCGTTATAGTGTTATATTCTAATTACTTTCATGCTTATAGCTATGTGCCAATCTTATATATTATTTTAGAACATAATGAATATTAGCTATATTGTTTTAATTAAATGCTGTAATGCTGTTACTTAACTTTTGAATTATATAATTGTTATATATTAAGTTAACATTCTTATTTATTGTTAAATAAATAGTTTACACTTATTATAATTAGGTTTGGATTATTTATATTCTCCCACATACTATTTCGATATCTCTTGTTTTTTACATGACTGTGGCCACAACGACACATGAAAAAAATATTTGAAAACAAACGCATTATTACTTTTATCAAATGTATACAAAACATGCTATTACTTAAATTGCACATAATATTGTGTACATGTACTGAAATCATTATAATATCTCTTTTTAATTAAAACTTAAAAAATAATGAACTTTGTTAATTTGTACTGTGAATTACCTATTTTTTTTAAAATGCAAACGTTATCGTAATAACAGCATTGAATCTTATGTGTTTGCTAATAAGCCTCATTCTTCATCCTGCTACTAAATTTACGAAGATATTTTAAACGGATGTGATTAACATAAGCAAAACTTTTGATTTTTAATTCTAATTTATATTGTTTAAATATAATTTATATGTTTACAGTAGATTTTAAAAATATTATTTTTAAATCAAAATTTACAGTTAATTTTACATTTAATATTGGAACGAGTTCAATAATAATTTGTTCAATATATATTTTTCAAGACATAGTATATGTTTGTTATCTTGTGTTTCTCTCTTTAACTGTGATTCACTGACACACAGTTATATTTTTTAATTTTATTACAATTAGCAAATTCCTGTCGTTAATTTTCTATAAAGCTAATTCTTACAGCTGCGTTTATTTAAACCAAACATACCTTAGAAGCCTCAATGATAAATAAACATATACAATACGATACAGATGGTCAATTTATAACAAACGTTTTAATGTCAGCGTTTAAGCTTAAAGATATTTCTACTGAAATAAACAATATGTCAAATTAAAAATCTGTTACCTGTTCCTGAATAACTAAAATGAGATTTTATTTATATACTAAATACTTATACATTCAAGCTTATCTATTTATGACAACATTTATTCTTTTAATAAACTTACATTTATCTTTGTAGTTCCTTTTGTCTAGACTTAATAAGAGAATGATGTGTTTCTCCGATAAGAATTCTTGTGTCAGTTAAAACATTGCACTGCTTGCCGATGCTCTATTACAATATTAAAGTATTTTTTGGCAGTGAGAGTAACTTGACGTAATGTTCATGAGGCCGGAGACCCAGGCAGCTAATTATATTTTTATTTTATGTCATATACAGCATGTACCTACTTACATTGTGATCAGCTACCGACAAGTACTGCAAGTACTGAAAGTCAAGTAGAGTGATGTATTTTTTAATAAATAAACTTGATATTTTAGACAACCATCAGTAAAACATATCAAAAAAATTTTAACTGTAAATTCGGACACGGACTTTAAAGGAAAAACGCAACAATGTGTCTTTATATTTCACAGAGATCCACGAGAACGTGAAAGAGACTGACGTGTGTGGAACTGTCTCTGATGACAGCAAAGTATGACCACAACCAGTTCATACAATACTACCGCTATTACTTGACGGTTTTACGAGACTAGAAACCTTCACGCGATAGCTTGACATAATACTGTTGAAAGACATTACTGCTGTAAACATGGCTAATGAACTGGTACTACTCTATAACCGTATGGATCTGATGGGTCGTCTCATTTCTCATCAGCGGTAAAGATATTAAGTGAAGCAAACCATATAATTTAAAAAATATTTTTATAGCTTCAATGTACGACATTGTTTTTATTATTTTGTTATCGATTACTTATATTTTAAGTATAACTTTAAATTAAATAATGTAGCAAAATTATATTAATAAATTTAAGACAAGGAAAAAATCTTAACATAACTTTTTCCATCTTTAAAAAGAATGTAAACCCAATCCCGAATTGACGGTTTCATGACTCAGAAATAAAATAATATGAAATAGCTTTTGAAATAAATAAAAATAACACAGAATCATAAAACCTTATCCAATTACATACACAAAATAACCAACATAAAGTCAAATTCAAATTCCCAACTGGATTACAAATGATAAGCCTATATATATTGGGATATAGCCTATGATTGAGACAAAAATGACTAATTTGGTATAACTTTAATTTACATACCCTTTTTGAAATTATCCATTGGCTACATAATAATAACATTATGAATGTTTCACTTTCATCATTTGGATACAAAGAATGAAACTATATTCTTAGAATGATGCATTCACACTGTATGCACACACTGGGATCTCCGACAGTAGTTTGCTAATGCTTATTAGTGACCTGCAATGGAAAATTGTTTTTAGTAATCAAAAAGTTTTTATTAAATTAATGAAAATCATGGTAATGGATAAAAATGAAATTTCTTATTAATATAAATTGAACTTTATATTTTAATTTACAATATTTGACAATACAAAAGAAATATGTGCCAGCTACATTCAGCGGTGGATTACTTCAAGTAAACATTCATTGACTTTTCTTTTAAAAGTTATCATTTAATTTTAATTTATTTACTTCTCAAAGAGTACTAATTTTTAAATATTCTATATATATATATATATATATATATATATATATATATATATATATATGTAAAAATTTTATACCTTTAACCAAAAGCCTAAATCGAGTTTAATATTCAAAACAGAACATAAACTGAACTATTGCAACGTTAAAACATTACAGCCTCAAAACTAATTTATAGTGTAGAATCAAATTACTTACTTAATATTGTTCCGACAAACTTTAAAAATATCCGGGAAATGCCGGCAAAAAGAATTATATTTATTCCATAATAATTAATAAGCCCTGCAATTAAACAAACGAATGATTAAAACAACCACAGCTTAAAAAACGACACTAAGAACAGTAATAATTCACATTACGTGACATTGTCGAGTCTTCATTCACAAATTCTTCCGAATGAAGACTCGACAATGTCACGATATCGAAATCTAAATAAGCAAAATACTAGCGGTGTTGCTACGCACACAATACAACCAAATGTAGGTTAAGTCATACGTTACAAGTATTTTGACATATTTGCCGAATAGTTTTTAACTTAAGTTAACATCCTTCTACATGAAATTATAATTTTAATTTTTGCTTTCTGAAGAACTAAATTTTAACGTTTATTTTTAATTGACTTGCTTGTCCTATCGATTATTTTAAATGAGATATCACCGCATTTAAAGTTGTAGCTATGATTTATAAAAATTTTTAAAAATACATGGTTTTCAGATATTAAGAATTTCGTTCGTCACAGAAATTATTATGGAATTTGTAAGTTAAAATTTTTTTTATGAGAATAAAACTATAAAATTTTAATTTTATACATTTATTTATATTCAATGATATGAATTTTAAGGAATGCAATAACGAGACTTCACGATGAATGGTGTTCTAGGAATGCTTGTAATATGCAATTACTTATTACTAGTAATAAATAGTAATTACTATGTTATTGAATATGTCTGTTGTTTTATTTTAATATAAAAGGGGCGCTAAATAAAGTCATTTTGCCTCAAGCGTGTGTAATACTTATTTGTATCTTATGAATTGCAAATACTTTATCTTTGATCAAAGACGCTATTACCAATATTGTAATAAACACCGGAGGGAGAAAGAATTAAAAATAAATGATTTCTTTAACTCACAAGGTGCATTCACTCACAAATAATGTGTTTTGATTTTTATATTTTTTTCGCATATGATGTTAAAAAATTTGATTAGATTTATAAAAAAAAAATTGTAATGATAATAATATAATAAATTGTACAATAAACTTTAAATTATAAATAAACTAAAATGTACTAATTTATTGCATAAAATAATTGTATATTACTCAATATTATATATAATATTTTATTTAACACATCAAATATATTTCTCGGTTAAGCTTCCGAGCTTAATTTAATATAGTGCAACATTTATTATAGTCAATTTTGAACTATTTTAAAATTACAATTCTTATTTATTTAATATATCTGATAATAGAACAATGTAATTAGTTAATGTTGTGACTTATATGTCGGTAGAGGAGTGCTGTTTAAAATCTTACGATAGGAACCCCCGGGCTACTGGGGCTTAGAAGGTGCGTAAGCGAATTTATCCACAAGGTCACTAAAGCTCTTAGGATTTCCTACCAGAGAAAAATAGTAAAAGAAAAATAATAAGACTTTTGCTGCTACTGATTCTGAAAATGGACAATTAATTCAAAATAGTAATTTTTTTAAAAACTAAACAGTGTCTATATATAACACAGTTTTACATTTAATAACGGGTTTGAGCATTTTGATGATCATTACTTTGACCACAACAATTTCAATCTGGCCGCCATTATAGCAACGTTGTATTGAAATATGATATTTGATTTATACCATATTTATGTCAACTATTGCTTCTATTGTACTTTTAAAAATTTGTATACTAACAATACTTAATTAAGTGTTCAATAAATGTTCTTAATGTTTATAATATATAATGAAGTCACGACAAGCAGGAATCAAAAACAAACACAACCTTTGGATTTAAATAATCTGTTCTAAAAACTATGAAATATCTTGTATAGATTTAGTTAAATGTGTGATTTGGATTCACTTATATATTAATTTAGTTTAATTATATTAGTAAAAAAGGGAATTTATTAATAAAGCATTTTAAATTTATTAATACCCTTTTTATTGAACTTGTAATAAAATAGAAGAAGATTACTTTTTCATAAACATATTTCATAAATACTTATCCGCTGTGATGAGACGTGTTATATTACCATAGACTATGTAATCATTGATTAGATATTTCTTATATACTTATTAATAATAAAATTGTTAAATTAGCATTTACTATATTCTCACGAACCGTGGAAACGCTGATTAAGCGCAGGTGCATTGTATCATGTTAAAATCCTAGAATGTAAATCTGAAACCCTTGTTTATTACACTTTCTGTATTGCTTTAATTATAAATTCATTTTATTCATTCTTGTCTCCAACTTTGAGCAGGGATCACGTAGTTTGTAAATTAAATATAAGTATTAAATTTTAAGTTAATAAATTTGTATTTTTTTGGATCCTCCGGTTGTGACCGACGTAATTGGCGCAGTCGGTAGGATAGCCGAAATTTAGTTAATTAAATTAATTAAATAGAGTCAGTGAATCAATCAAGGACGTCGGCTATCTCGAATCTACACCGTGTTGCAGCAGGAGGAGTTTCCGAACATTGAAACACCAAAAGGTACAAATTTTTATAAGTACTTTAGAATTGTTCTGAAGTTGCTTCCATTTATTCCTTAAGTTATCTTTATAAATATCCAAGATTTTCCATTCACGGCAATCTAGGACCCGTAGGTTAGATATTAATAAGAGAAATAATATTTTAGATTTTAATAGAAATTTAAATATTAGTAGTGTAATTCAACCATTTTTTACTACACGCTTCTAAAAAAAATCACATTGTAGAACGATTTCATACGACAATATTGGCAAATTTAAGGATCTTAAAAGTAGTAAAGAAAAGTGAACCTATAATTAATTTAATGTTATTTGCAGTCTTAGCTTACAATAGTTTTACAAATTGTAGACTTAATTACTGCACACTTTGACCCTCGTGACCCCATAATTGTTAACTTGACTAAGTATTTGTTACAACAATACTTACAAAACCATAGAGAAATAATGATTAAAGTATACAATCTAATTTACAAGACTTTAGTACAACACACAACAATATTAACTGAAAATCGCAATAAAAATCTTGAGCCTGAAAAAGAATACACCCCTAACAAAAAAGTTTTTATTAAGCAAAAATTGGCTTCACGTCACACACAGGACACCGTCCTTGATGACCTTCCTATATATATTTATACTAAAAAGAGACGCGGTCTAGTAGCTAAATCACGACTTAAAAGATACCCTAAAGAACCCGTATTGTTAGATGATACTTCTAATGTCACTCCAACTGACGCGAGGACAAGAAGTAATGATTAATTCGTTAGAATCAGGTCCCGGCCTACTCGCCTTTTAAACTAGGCGATACAAAAATTATATCTCATTATCATTCATTTTTAAATTATACCTTGATGTTATTAACAACCAAACCCTATTAGTTAAACCTCAAATATATATGATTAGGCGACAGTTAGATAATATTACATATCTTTATGAACCTCACCTTAATTACCTTTATTCTAAAGTAAATAATTTAATTACCTTTTTGAAAAGTTTTGATCATAATCATAGTAAAAGAGGACTCATTGATGGCCTTGGTTCTGTTATTAAAAGTATATTATACTGATTCCGTTAAATATGACAATGCAATTCTATCTCTACAAATTATCGAATTAAAATTACAATCGAAATTAAACGAGCATATTAGTCTAACGAAAGAATGGCTGTTATGTAACTCTAAAACTATAGACAGTACAGTTAATATAACTAGAGTACTATAATAGTTAATATAACTAGAGTATTGAACTCTATTATTAATAAAATTAATATTAAGAAACTTTATGCCCATATGGCCCAATATCTATTGATTTAGGTGATAATATAGATCAGAGGAACTACGAAAACTACAGTTTTCTAGGTTTTATACGTGCATCGAGCACGCCTCATTTTATTATTAGTATTGTAGATCTTGATAAAATATTAAGAAAGCTAAGGATTTTATATTCAAAGAATGAAATCCTAAGTTAGATATTATTATGATATAATTAAATTAGGTTATTTTTATAGGTAATCAAATAGTTATAGTTTTAAAAGTACCGATCGCCGAACCAGTATCCTATGATCTTTACGATTATCAATTGTTCCTAATAAATATAATCAAGTCCTTATTCCCAACCTACCCTTTATAGCAATTTCTAGTAAGAATTCTATGTACATGGAGGCTGAATGCCCGAAGTCCAATTCTCTGTACCTTTGTGAACAAGAAACTGACTATGCGCTTCGAGATGGACCTGACTGCATCAGAAACATGATTGAAAAGCAAGAACTTGATTCAACCTGCAAACTAACATCTGTTATTCTTAATAATGAAGCGCTGGAACAACTGGATGAAAAACACTATATCATGAGTTTCACTACACCCATGAAAATTAAAATATCTTGTGGTCAAGATTTGTACAAGACACTTCACGGCAGGTTTCTACTGGAAATCCCGCTTAACTGCTATGTCAAGACACCTGCAATCACAGTTGTAAATTCAAACGACTATATAAAAGGATACGCTATAAGGATAATAGATTTACCTAACCTTGGAAACCAAGTGCAAACAAATATATCTCCTATAATACTGAACTCAATAAATCTTCAAAAGCTTCATTTAATAAATTCAAAAAATGTCTCTACAAACCCCAGTTAATTTAACTCAACTAGAAGATCATAGCGTATTATATCATACGACGATTCCTGTATACTTAATGCTTTTTGGAGCAAGCATACTTTGCATTTATCTGGCGTACAGAAGATTCCATTTGCAACACATTAAAAGAAGTAACGCGACTGAAAATAAGAATATTCAAGATAAAAGTGAAGTTCATCCCCACGAAATAAGGGTGGATCCCAGCAACATCGCAGCAACTCTCTCAAGGAATAGTTGCTGATCTGCGGAGGGAGGTGTTATATTACCATAGACTATGTAATCATTGATTAGATATTTCTTATATACTTATTAATAATAAAATTGTTAAATTAGCATTTACTATATTCTCACGAACCGTGGAAACGCTGATTAAGCACAGGTGCATTGTATCATGTTAAAATCCTAGAATGTAAATCTGAAACCCTTGTTTATTACACTTTCTGTATTGCTTTAATTATAAATTCATTTTATTCATTCTTGTCTCCAACTTTGAGCAGGGATCACGTAGTTTGTAAATTAAATATAAGTATTAAATTTTAAGTTAATAAATTTGTATTTTTTTGGATCCTCCGGTTGTGACCGACGTAATTGACGTCACAACAGTGATGAGACAAGCAGAATAACACCATTAAATAACAGCTGATGCGTCAACATTATTAAATATTAAAATTTAGCTATTTAGCTGCAACACTATTAAATATGAAATAAAAAGATTAATAGGAAGCGCAAAAATATTGTTACAACAAGACATTCTGATGTTATAATTTTTATGTTAGTCAAATAGACAGTTAACTATTTAAATCAATAAAAATATATTGTTAGTAATTAAAATCTTTCTCATAAAAAAATTTAAACTTGATGATAAAACTTAACAACAATCCTATTCTTTATACGAAAATAGTATTCAATGCTATTGAAACTCCGCACACCAAGCACTGCGGCTAAGAGTGAAGAATAGAGTCGTTAATATTGTAGGATCAGCCGAGATGAGATACATGTTCCCACACTCTGAATGTTGTGTGTGATTTAGTAAAGCCTATATTTATTTATTTATATCCATTTTAAATGTAGCACCTATCATTTATAAAGCAGTTTTTGTGTCATTCTTTACTCATGTAAACTTTATTTTTATTAAATAGTTTTATTGCAAAATATATTGTCTTACGTGACATTTCGTATTATTAATTAGTATAATAATACTAATAATAATTGGTACTGTCTAGTGACAGTGTAGGTCCAGTCCGCGTTGTCTTGTAAGTAGTGTGTATAAAATTTTTGATTTTACGTAAATGTTTTCAAATATAAATAATGTTTTATATAAGACTTTGTTATATTGATATTTTTAAATAGGTATTTTTAAATATTTTATCACGTAGCACCCATATACCACCATTGTTTAATATTTTAACATCTTGCGTGTGATTTCAGGTCAAGACAAATTCTGCCGAGCTTATTTATAATATATTTAAAAGTGTATAAGACTACGTGTGAATTAAATGTCTATTTTTCAAAATAGCGTAGAATTTTTTATTTAAAAAAATAACAATTTGTGAAAGGTTATGATAATCACAGATCATAAATAATTAAATGCTAAACCTCTTGTTCTATTTTTTTGAATATAACAAATCGAACACGATTGTCTAAAACCAAATAACCTACTCAAAGATCAAATCGTCAGTCTTTACCTACACCTGCATATAACCAATAATCTACCAAAAGACACTCAAGTTCTAATTTGCAACAACATGCTGTTTACTTTAACATGGTAAAGTAGGTGAAGCACATTACAACCACCACAATGATGGGAGACTGAAGTCTGAAGATGTCTGAGCTTTCCCGAAAAAAAAAAAACATATATAATTTTGATAATAAAGCTTACAATAAAATTACTTTGTATTATTTTACAATAATTGAAGAGACTATTAAAAATATTTATTAATTATAGCCGTGTGTTGTATAACGAGTGAATTAATTATGGATTGTATTTGATAAAATTAAAAGGAAGTGAAGAAATTTTATTATTATTTTATTTACAGGAATTATCTTGATCACAGGCTAACAACTGCTAATGCAACATAATTAAAATTTCAGGCAATTAAAAAAAAACATTTTTATTCCCGCGTTGATTTCTATAGATAAAATAATATTAAATTATGAAATCATTTATTCGAATGGTTTCGGAATTTCTTAAAGTTTGTATGATATTTATATTGATTCACAAAAAAAAAGCAAATAAAAATAATATCAGTTTCAGTCATATCAAGCTGGCATAAGACTGCATCAGAACCGTTCAGAATACATACATAGCTATCTATGCTCTTAAAAAGGACTTCATAATAAGTGAATGGAAAAAAAATACTCACTTAGAAATACTTTTAATAAATTGTGTAAATGCCTTCAGTAGGTCCAGTTCAATACATTGTGCCAGTAAAAACAAACGTACCGTCAGAAAACGAGCAGCACTCTTCTGCATTCTTTGATTACTTAGTTAAAAGAAGTATGCGCTACACCTAGTTGTAAACATATAAATAAAGATAATATTTTCTTTTATACATCATTTGTTACAATAATTACCCGAAAATAATAAACAATGCAATCGGTTTATAATAAATAAAGAATACTTGAAATTTATAAACTCACCAACTTAGTATAAAAGTTTTAAATGGAAAATGTAAAAATAGTACAAAAGTGTTATTAGGTACGTGTTCGCTCGACAAAGAACAGAGCTGAGTTGAGAGCATATTTGATAGAGGAATAATGAAAACTTTAGGTGCTACTATGCGATATAATATTTGCATAAAATTCAACTTGAATATGTAAATTTAAATTGTGAATTGTTATATTTATAAAACATATTTGTTCGTTTCATTTTAACATATTAAATTACATAAATGTTATATTTTGATAAGTTTGAAATTTCTAAAGTTCTTTTACGTTACACAAAAATTATTGTACTCGATGTTTCAATAGTTCATTAGTTTACAAGTTACGTAAAGAATATACAATGTTAGTTATTAGTTAGAACTCAAGTGTATGTCTTGTTATCACATCAGTTATATTATAAATGTTATATAGAATTTATGTATGATTTTAAAAAAAGATGTCTGTCGCCAGCTTCGACCACCTCACTGGCCAATTATGTGTCAGTGCTGCCGGTTATTTTATGTGTTAGTTTAGATAACTCACTTCCAATAATTAGGATGAGAAAATTGAATACCAACTTTAAATTTATTCCTTATCATTTCGAATATCTAACATCAGATCCACTTATCTTACTACTAATCTATCCATTACATCTTAAATTCTGATTCTTGATGACATGATTCCGATATCAGATCAGGAAGTCTCAAACGTAGTCAATAACATGTTCACTTTTATAACTAAATCCCTGTTTATCATCTTAACTATGGATGAATATAATTATATATTAATTTAAAAAATTGTATTTGTATTAACCACAAGGCAACATTAGAAATTTCATATTTTGTACAAAGCTTGCAATTATTAATAAAAATTAAACATTTAAGTATATTACTGCAATAAAAGATAAAACGGTATATATATGTGTTGTAAATAACATTAGGCCATATAAAAAGAGTTTTATTTTGTTATTAAGATAAGAAGAATAGATAAAACTGTCTCTCAGGAGCAGTTCAGCCTCGTATTAACTAAGCTCAGGTTGATGCAGACTTCACAATCACGATGGGGATTTATAAATCTCTTTAGTAATTTTCTTCATGTAATTATGTTTCGAATTTTACAATTAAAGGAGGTTACTCCAAATAAAACTTATATTAAAAAAACAAAGCAGATATACAAACTGTATTATTGATTGATTGTAATAAATCTTCGTATATAAATATCATATTTATAAATAATTTAAATTACCTAACTACATATTTAATTATTAGGATAATCGAGAAATTATTAATTATTAAGACGACATAGTTTTTAATGTTTTTTTTTATGGTGTGGCGGAAATTTAAATAAATTGATTGAATTCGTTAGAAGTTCCATAGGAAAGGATGGCCTAAAGTATATAAATAAAATTGCATATAAATCCTTTCTACACGCATTCCCAACTAGGAATATCGTCTGGCTAGCGGCTGGTCCTCAAAAGTCTCTCATTATTCTCATACAATGTTAAAATATTGACATTAAGCGTAGACCTATTTGGCATTTGCATTAAAGTATTTGGCCTTTTAGAGATAATTTATTGGTAAATTGCAATATCATAAATATCAATAGATTTTAAACTCTTATACTGCTGCTTGCGTTATGTCGACTGAGTCATTTGTCTCTACAAACGATATACAATTACTGTTCAATCAGATATACAGTTAACAACAAAGTGACGAGAACAAGTGAAGTGAACAATCTAACTTCTCAATTATCTTTAATATAGATTCTGATAACACATTAAGAATGCATGAAGTGTAATAACATTTACTGAGGACATTCATATCACTAAATAATACTTTTTGTTGCTTAGAATACCTTTACCTTTTTTATACGGCTTTTATTAGTTGGATGCGGCTTTTATAAGCTATCTTTAATATGTTCATTTGGCCTCTTTATTGTTGTTTTACTTTGCACATAAACATTTATTTTTCGCTCATTACTCTTTTATTAACATTAAATAATTTAGAGACTATATAAAGACTCCCTTATATAAAGAATTTGACAGTCAGCTTTAAAAACTTAATAATTACTTTTTTCTTACAAATACGTCTTCCAGAGGTTTTAAAACAAGCGTATTGTTACTTACAGAGAGAACTTTTATTACATGTATTATATTCTATAGATATATTTTTATTATATTTTTTATTAGATATTAATTCATGCGTAATACTTTTTCCCATAATTTTGAAATAATGGCCTAGGTTTAATAAAATTATAGACATGTTTATAATAAAAAACAATAAACATCATTATAATATTATTAAGAAAACGAATATTTTAACACATGAGTACCAAATATGTTATACTTGATTATGATATACTTCAATTTAAAATTTATAACTTGGGTTAAAAATTAATATTTTAATTTTTGGATCAAAACTTTCTTTAAATTTAAATTTATTTATTATAATTTTTAATTATCTTCACTTGAAATAGGCATTTAACAGATGGCGCTCGTGTGACCACTGTAGGAGCAAATGTTCGATTACTTAATAAAGTGTCACTTGTTGCAATTAATATCAGTTTAATCGATATTCAACAGGTCCATTATGTGGCCGTTGTAGAATATATTTGATTAATGAGGATATTATAAATGCATTATAAAATTATTAATTTGTACATTGAGTAAAGAAAATACAGATTTTATTAGTATCCTAAAATTATGTTAGTATCACAAAAAGATTGAACTCCAAGTCAGAAAAAAACTAAGCAAAGAGTATTTTGAAGAATGTAACAAACAACGCATTAGGGGATTCATTTCCTGTTAAAAATTCAAAGCTGTTGAGGTGAACATACTTAAGGTGTATTCTAAAAGCCTCTTAGCCTATTATTCTTCTCATATAAACGAATACGGGTGGAATATTATATTTCTATCAGTCAAAGATATTTTCTACATTATTAACCAAATTTTTCTAAAACATTTATTAGAAAAAAGTTTCTTTAATATCTAGTTTGTAAATCATGAAAAACCTTTATATGTTCTTTTGACCTGGCTCTAATTACAACTTACAGGTCTGTATAACTGACACAAGCAAAAAACTATTCAATTTACAAATTTGTGTATAGAACGTGTGTATCTTTGAGTCTTACTGTGACCTAGAACACGACCTAAAACTCGAGTGGTTGTCCTTAGATGATTTTTGTATTCTACTAGCTTTATCATGGCGCCTCCTGCTTCATAATTGGGACCCAGCATTGTATATTATTGTATGCGTTCCAAATTACTCGCCCACAAACATATAGAAAATAGCAACTTGCAGAACTCACACAAATGTTGGAAAATGGATTGTGATGTTTTAAAAGATTAGAGATTAAATCGTAACTCTATTGTGAAAAAAGTGTAAACATTTTACAAGTTGTGGTGAATTGTTATTTAGTTATCTTTATATATTTTCAAAACATAATGTTTTTGTCCCTCGCTTGCTTGCCTGTCGTGTGCGTGTGTGTTTGTGTATTTGGGGTCTTTCATTGCATTTAGTACTTATATCGTTCCATCCACGTATCGATTTCATTTCGGTTTTTATTTACAATAATTTTTATTGACGACCTGGAAAGGTATCTTTTTGAGAAAAAAGATTTTTAACTACATTAAAATAAACTGACTTTTAGGTTTGAGAAACTTATAACTTTGAGCTAAGATTAAATCTATATTAATATCGAGAATGAGGTCTCAGCATTATTGGAGCGTATCACCGATATCGGAGCTTCTGTTTAAATGATTGGATGGTTTTTATTCTACTATTTAACTTGTTATATATTATTTGTTACAAAAACTTTTGTTTTATTAAAAACTTATGTTATTATTATTTTCTAAAATAAAACCAGCGGTCCATTAACTATACACTTACTCGGGTCATTCAATAACTGCGGATCTTTCATATGAGTAATGTTTTGTATGTTGTGTATTCATCTAACATGTAAAATAACATGACAATATCAAAATATTTACCAGGAATAGTTTAGGTAGCAAATTTTTATGCTAAATATTTCGATAATTGATATAAATATGTCAGTTTTACACGAACAATTAAGTGAGGTTGTAGTGAATTTTGAAGAAGTTATTGAACCTTAAACACACACTGAAATTCTAAAAAATAGCTTGTAAAACGTTTGTACGTTGTAATAATCCATTACGTCAGCCAAGAAGGTTATGAACAGAGGGTTATGTGGCTCTATCCGACAACTGTCAAGGCTACCCCTAAAAGTGTTTACCCTCTTATTGGAACGCCACGGGGCCTTACACCCTAAGCACAATATCAGGACGTACTATTTGAATGTATGACAAGACTATTTTCTGTTGTTTGATGTCATAGATAAAATAAATTACTTTTGTGAAGTTAGATTTTGTTCCATTAAATATCGTTTTAAAAATATGAACACAAAAATGTTTTTCGTACAGTTATAAGCCATAAGATAACTTTGTAATTTAAATTATTTTGACTTTAATTAATCAACGAAGGCACGCCTGATTGGCCGATTGCTAATGAATTTTCAATAACACTAGAGAATGTTTGACGATAAATTGCTTTCACGCAATCGGGAATGAGGTGCGGAATTTTCATAAAATGTTTAACAAATTTTAACTATGGAATGAATTAACTAAATATTTTGATGTGTTTGTCAGGAAATAATATAAACTATTTTTTTAACAATTAACTTTCTTATAAAAAGTAATAATAATGAGGCATCAAAGCTTTTGTTTGGTGAAGCTTAAAATAACGCTTTTAAATATATTTTTTTTAATATTAGAAGTTTATTTAACAGGTATAAGAGTCATTAATTTAGGAGATAATTTATAACTTTAAACGTTGTTGGATTGACGTGTTTTTATAAATAAAGCCTAGTTGTGGAACAAAGTACAATTACTAGGTTTTTTTCAATAAGTATAAGCTTCGGCTTCAGTATAAATTCCGTTTCTTCTTATCCTGAAGCACAGCCTATTCCTCAGCGGTAGCAGTTCACATGACTCTATACAAACCTCTTATCTACAGCTCGTTTGAAATTGAATTCTTTAAAATATGTTTATCACATACATCTAAAGCTCCACTACTCAAGTATTATCTAGACGGATAATAACTTCCAGACTTTAAATGGGCATTGATTTCATATGCTACATACACTTTTCGTACCGTAAGCACCAAACACGTTCATTGAGATTCTGGAACGAGAAATTATTATACACTTTGACTGGTATTTTGAGAAAAAAATACTTTTCGACTCCGATAAGTTTTGTTATTATTGTCGTAATCGATAATATATTCTGATAATCGGCCCAGTAATATCGCAGATTACTCCGAACATCCAAATTCACTCATTATAATATTAAAGCATATTACAATTTTTGTTTTAGTAATTATTAATGAATAATAATTTTAAATTAAAAGTAGAATTAACCTTTCATATAGATAACTTTTCAAAGGTAATAAGTAGGCTAGTAGGATTCTAATGACATTTAAGAAGTCGCGCAATCACACGAACAATAGTAAATAAGAAAATGTATTTTCAATAAGAAACCACTATTGATCTGCCAATAGTTTTATGAGCGTATTTGGAATACTCTTAATACTTTGGTAGTGAAGTTTGTCCATCAGGTATTTTACACATGGACTATATATCAGGTCAACCAATGTCCGGAACACTTAATAGTACCAAATGTTATCTTCAAATAACTTTAGAGCGTCGAATTTATACAAATTACTATATTTCTCGTGAAACATCTTAACTGTTCTCTAAGTTTATGTCAACAATTAGATTAGTGCTCATGTAATATTAATATAATAGTCAAATGTTTCTTATATTACATTATATAAAATTATTAGATTATTATACATATTCATTTTACATTTTGTAACTAATATTATTTTATGCAAATAGGTTCATCGTCATATTATTAGTAATTAAAATTGTTATCATTTGTATCAGCCTTTACTGTTTGTATTCTAAATCCAATTATTTTAATTTCATATGAACGCGAATGTGTTCAGCGTAAATGCTTCGATTGGTTTGACAACAATATCTAAAATATATTTTAAAACATATTATATCAAACCTTTTAATACCAAATAATTTATTATTTTAGTATTTATTTGATTTTATTACTTTTTATTTATATTGGTGTTAAGCATATCGGTCTAACATTAAAATACCTATTTAAAGAACTATCTCAACTGATACATTTACATGAATAATAATTGTATTTTTTTCAATCATTAAATATATTTTACATCTTCCTTGTGAATAAATATTATTTGTTAGGAACCACCTAATGTTATCGCTGTGGAAATCCAATGAACCGTAACCATTGATTCTCCATTAGTAGACTTTGTTTCTGAGAAACTTTAACAATAACTTTACAAATACAATCTTGAAATGGTTTCAAAATACAATTACCAGCAGTTATATGTTTTGCTTCTAATTTTATTAAACATTATGAAAAAATAATACTAAGAATAGCTAGTTAACAGGGGGCCTTATATATTTATATTAATAAAATTATTTATAATAAAAGATAAATAGAAAACATTTAATAAAAGATAAAAAATAAGTGTCAT
Source organism: Mechanitis mazaeus (assembly GCA_959347395.1). Taxonomy (NCBI): domain Eukaryota; kingdom Metazoa; phylum Arthropoda; class Insecta; order Lepidoptera; family Nymphalidae; genus Mechanitis; species Mechanitis mazaeus. Next base: position 16,331,120 of record OY365743.1, read on the forward strand.
TACAATAATAACAGTAAATAAATGTGTAGTTGAGTTTCTTTTTGTGTATTTTTCGAGCTTCATAGGAAGAGTTACAGCAGTCCTCATGAAGCTCTCTAGAAGCTCTGTGCAGTATAAAGAGAACAGTCAAGTGAAAACTGTTAGAAGAAAATAGTGACACGTAGCAGCTTTTATATATAAAATTGTTATTCCATTATTTTCTTTCCATATTAATAAATTTTTCAACTGTTAATTAATATTATTTCTATAGATAAATTAAATTTACATTAACGATATAAACCATGAACAGTGAGTTAATATTTAATATCTTATTATAACTGATTAACTTATAATGCGTTATGCGTTAAATAATCTAAAATCAAAAATATGAAATTACCAACAACTAATAACAAACGTACGTCATGTTTTAATAAATTATAATATATTGATAGTATTGAATATATAACTTTTAAATTGAAATCAACGTTCGCTAAATATATTTTAATATTTTTATATAGTAGATCATTACTGATGCTGAAATTGTCCTGTATTCAATATATATACAAAGAAGTCATGCACTATGTCTATGTCTATGTCTATGCACTGATATAATTATGACATAATTAATATTAAATTGTATGTCGTTTAGTTTGTAATTAAAAACTAAGATAGAGCTGATACTAGAAACGATTAAATTCAAGTTATATGTTATTAAGATTATTTTGTGTGAGACAAACCTTATTTTTGTAATATTTTTAAAAACCATTTTAAATACCGATTGTTGATAGGTCCGTTAGATATCTAAAATAGGCTTTACAGCTCTTTTTATATGCTTATATTTTTTTGCAAAGTTACAGTTAGATTAAGATATTATATTTATTTTCTACGGCCAAATATGTATAGACTCACATACATTTTGAAATGAAATGTTGGTGTTACATACATATAAATTTTATTCTCAAAACAAAAGTTCTGAAATGGTTGGAGAGGTCGAGGTGGTCGCGGTCGATTTATTATGTAATGTACAATAAATATATTTTTATCCTTTTAAAATTATGCCATGCCAATGGGTGCAGAATTAGTTTATAATTTATTTTAATTTTTATTCATGTGTGTCGGCGTCGCATTTATTAAACTCTAATTACTTTATATATATCCTAAAACGACTAACTGTAGTTCAATTACCATTATTCTAAATTTTAAAATTCCATTAGTTTTCTTTATCGCCCAGCCGCAGACTGCTTCTAAAATGATTAATTGTAAAAACATGTTGAAATTTATTCAATTTAATATCTTTTGAAAAGCTCTACTTTGATCGTGAATTATTTCTCTACGAACTTATTTTATGCTCCTTTATTTTAATTGATTTTAATGATACCTTAATATTATATTTATCTTCTTTATATCGATAACTTTAAATATACTTAGTCTAGTTAGAATAGCCTGCCTTGACTATATATATAATATATTCACTCTATTTGACAAACTATTTTCTCTCTACAAACATTGAAAAATTAATATGTGAAGTATTTATTTCATATGCAATAATACTAGAAGTTTTAATTATTTCATCAATTATATTATTACTGTTGTATTGTATTGTAGTATTTAGTTATAGTAGTGAGAACTGTATACGAGCTATTGTAGTAGATGTGAAGAACAGCTACAATGATAATATAATTAAATAAACGTGTATATAATTATCAGGCTGTAGTCACGTAAATACTTTCGGAATTTTTTAAATAGAAATAACAATTTTTAAAAATATGGGAATGTCTTATGGAATCATGTTCAAAATATTCGGCAACGCTTGGCTTTTTTTTGCATCTTGCATTTTTTTTCCTCAAATACCGGTCATTTTCAAAACTGACTCAAAATACCAACAATATAACATACTAGGAAAATTAACTTATTAACGATAATGTGAAAGAAATTGAATTCACTACCGAAATCGCAGTTCATAGTGTTTCATTACATCGAACAAGAAATTTTTCTTTCACATTTGAGTTAAAGTAAGGAAAACTTGGGAATGAATACTATCTCATACATATTTATCATTGATATAATATCAACTATATCAAAGGAAGTCTATTAAAAAGTTATAATAAATTCTTCTGCCTTAGTTGTTATAAACTTGATCCTTCGTGAAGAGTCTTGACAATTTGTCATTTCAGTAAGTCAAATTATACGTTATCATATTATTACAAACTTTGTCCTAATATTTTTACACAACAAAAAAAAACAAATCTTTCGAGCATCTTTGAATTGAATAAATGTATTATTATTTATGTGGTGTAATTGTATGTATTTCAATTTATTGATAAAGGAATAAAGAAACAAAGCCGGTGATTCAATAACAACACTAATACAATACATTGTGTTAAAGTTTGTAATATTCAATGAATTCTACAACAGCTAAAGGCATTCTCTCCCAACCTTAGAATGCAGAAATGTATAGAAGTGTACCTCGTATGACATCAAGTGATGTCCCTTCATTTAAAATAAATGTATAATAATAAAGTAGATATAATTAGATGTATTCATTCTTATCTCGAAATTAGAGACTTATAAATGAATGCTCAAGGAACCACCTTAAGAATTATCTTGCCGAAATAAACGTAAAAAACAATTCTTCCATATTTACGACGAAACCAAACAGAAAACTCGCATAAGCTCCAATTATATTAAAAATAAACTTCTACTAAACTCAAGAATTCTTCAATTTGTGTCGCCATTTAGCTTTGTATATTATTCCTTCCTGACTTCTTTCTGGTTCAGTAAAACTAAATAAAACTGAATCCTGTCAATTATCGAGCGCTTTGCACAAATAAATAAAAACGAAACGGCGGTATCGGCTCTTAACAAATGGCGCTGCGATATTTGTGAATATCTTTAATATTAAAAATACTATTACGTTACACGTTGTATTCATATTTATTTATTTGAAATACACTAAAGATTATAAAAACAAGCAACATTTTATAGTACTTAAATATTGATTTTATTACTTTATATTTATATACTTTCCTTGAATTGATTCCTTGATTTTCTTGAATGAAGTATGTAGAGAAGGATTTTTAAACTTCTCTTTACATTATTAAATAAAGTCTCCCAATAGCTGCTTTTTAAATGATGGCAAAGTTTTTACATCAAATTATAAAGTTTTTTATATTTTATTAAATAGTTTTATGTAAGTAAAATTACTCTAAAAAATTAACTTTATTTTATGCCCGATTTATAATTAAAACAAACACAATGTTTTAAGTAAAGATTACGAGAATAAATGTATGTTTATCTATAGACAAGCGACTGATGGTAATAATTATCACTTGTAGATCACTATTAATTTAATATGATAAGAAAATAAGTTTGTTAATACAACAAAATTTTTGCTGGGAACCTAATACGAGAATATAGCAATTGACTATTTTAAAAATAAAAATGTTCAGGTACAGTGACTATTATATAAAATAAATGTAATAAAAGTGTTAACTTTGTGTAACTCTTTTCAAATGGGATTCTCTAAGTTATTAACAACTCTTCAAACCATACGGTTCTAATAATAGATAATAGATTCCTTTTTTTAATTTAATTTAATTTTATATTTAAGTATGTTTATTTCCAGTTTCCCCAAAAAAAAAACCATTATATTTCTCATATTGAGTTTTTAAAGTAATACTAAAATTATTATTTATTTATCTTTGGTTATTTTGGTTATTTCAGAAATACGTTTTGATTTCAGGAATGCAATACACAATCATAAGTAATGGAAATGAAATATCGGCTTAGAAACAATAATGTTAAGTTCGTATAAAAGTAATTACAGTGTCGAGTATGTCATACTGACCTTTTGACACAAGTCTTTGAAATTATTAATTTATCTATCGTCATCTTTGACGGTGTGTCGCTAAAAAGTTTTGCTCTAGCGTACTTTCTAATTGTTTCAATTAAATGTAAAAACGAAATGATTCGGGATACAATGACATAAAATATACACATTATTTTAAAAGAAAGATGATGATAGACTTCTTATTTTATTCATTCTAAGGTGTAAGAGTTCAATTTCTATGAATAATTAATTTTTCAGTAACACATTCTGTTACTTAAATTTTTAATCATTAAAAATATTTAGAACAAACTAAGCTGACAGAGAGGGTAATCTCTTAATGAGCTGCTGAATAATTGAATCAGCTGGAACTCTTGGGAATTTTGATAATGCAGATAAAGAAAATTTGCTGTGACATTAAAGTAGTTAAAAAAGTTTTATTGTAATTAACGTTGATAACCTCTGATAGATAAAATATTAAGAAAATATTATGTTCATTTAAATTTTACTAAACATTTCTGATACATAATTTATCCTTCTTACATATTCATTATATATGACGGAGACAGAAGACAGTTAACATATCGACGCCTGTACAACTACAATTCGCCGCTGATTTGATGATACAAAATTTTGCTGATGCACGCATTTCTTTCGATTGCGTCTTTGTTCGTGGACCGCTGTTAAAGTGCGTGTCTCCTCCCACCATCAATGACATTAGTTAGTAATGCTTTATATCAAATTTATGATCGATTTATATAAAATCCCTTTGATTTATTTCTGTAGTCAAGGCCATATTCTAAAACATAAATGTATTTTTAGATAACACATTTAATTTTTATAAGACATATAATACATTCTTTATTCTACCTATACATAGTATTGTATATTATAATTTTATAGCGTTTTCGATGCTGGTGAAACTTAACAATAATTAATATTTGAACTTATAAAATGAATACCTTTACTTATATGAAGAAACAGATAATAAAATAAAATGGTTTCATTACAAAACACATAAATAAACATGAATTACAATTGTCACTAATTTGTATAAAAAGCGTCGACAAATTGAATGAAGACAACAACACTATCAATTCCGGAGGTCGCAGTTACTCTTATATTAAACAATGATCTCTTAAATCAAATATTTAGTAGTAATTATAGAGTCGCAGGCTTGTCATGATACGAGGAGCTGCGTTCAAGCGTTGCGTTAGAGCGTTCTTCAAGATTGTAGAATTACATAATATTAACTCTTCACATATGTACTATTACTGCAAACAACTTCATAATATAAAGGAAAATTCTATAATGTATAATCATATTTAATAATGATAAGGAATACATTTATTGTAATGAGTTTGTGTTACAAACAGAAAAAACAATAAAATAAGACATTATTTATACAGGTTTATACAATTATACTCAATGTACGCTGGATGGATTAATGAATGGAACGTTCCGAAAACAACAGGTATTCTAAAGCTATAGTAGAAAATAAAATAAAAATAAAATTTATTCTTTATTTATTGTGTTTTCTGGTTATTGTGTTAATAAAGTATTCATCCATCTGTCTATCTACTTTTATATTTATATCAAGAGGAAAAAACTGTTAATTGATAGTAAATTGTAAGTTATATAACGAAAAAAATGTTTTACATTTCATCGAAGCGCTACAATCAGAAAGCACAACAATTATTACACAATTTTTACTAAGCCAAATTTTTAAACTATAAACTGAGTTCATAAGTACTTCATAGAATTATTATGTGAATTAAAAAAGTTATTATTTATATTATATATCTACTTCAATCTACTTTAACAAGGTTGTTCAAGTGCACTTTAATAATAAAACAATTCGGAAGCAATAAACCCATTTAATGGTTTTGCTCTGAAACTTCTGCAACTTGATCCCTAGGGGTTTAAAACCGCATTTACTGAAGTTTTATGTCGTTTCTAACTGTAATATTGCAGCAACTTTTACTTATAAAAAATCATTATTCTGTCTCGTATATGAAGTTATACTTTGAATAGCAATATTCGGTTAAATTTAAAAGTAACGTTTAATAATTTTTAACTATTAAACTCGGTGTACTCGTAACATTGTCATTATTATAATTATTATAATTATTCTTTGTCATACACTAGAATAAACAGATACAGCGTTACAAAAACATATTGGAAATACAAACCTTACTATTAGGAAATCATAAAGAAAAAAAATCAGTATATGTTAATATTTATACATATATGAGATTTTTACAAATATTTAAAATAAAATTATTGCGTGATAGGAAAGCGCTCGACGTCAACCTGCCTGACGTCACAAATGACAGTAGTATACGATGGAGCACGCTTACCTAGAAGGTACCTCTAGATTGAAATTGTTCTGAAACGACGACTTTTATCGCTCAGTACACAAAAGAAATAGTGTGTATACTCCAGTGCCGACAAATTGGAAGGGACATGAGTTTTTGACGATATCCGGAAATGTGGTCATATTTACGTGAGCTAAATGTGAATCATACGGCAATATTTTAGAATCGGTCAAGCTTATTAAGGAGGTTGTCAGCGAAATTAGAATAGCTTGCATCGGCATAAACGAGAATTGAAAGGAGAAACGAGTAGGCTAGCAAAATTTTGATAGGAATTGGAAAAAATATTGGAGGCGTCGTAAAGGTCACATTGATATAAAAATTTTTCTCCTAAGTTCCTTAGTCTAACAAGTCTAAGATAAAGACTGATGCAAATAAACTATATGTCATGTTAAATATATATATAAATCCATATATAGATTTTAACGAAAACCATTAACCACAAACACAAATAATGCCACAATTAAAGTATGGAAGCAAAAAGTCATTAAAACCGTTTAAGATTATTTCTACTTTACACCTATTTTACTTTTACTTTACTTTTACTTTAAACATAACAAATAACCAAACACAATATAGGTGAATTCGTATTAAATTATTTTTATTCGTGTTAAATATAAGATAATGTTTCGTAATGCATAAATAACACAAAACAATATCGATACAATCGCTGTCCAATATCTACTTGTATTTATCAAAACATATTGCTTATACATTTAAAAAGTCACAGGATATTAATGATTATGTGAATTTGTGTAAAGTTATTGTCAGCTGTGTCGTTATGGGTTTTTCTTATATCTTTTCTGCACATTGTGTCATTATGTCGGCACGATTTACACAACACCGTACATCTTATATAATTGACTTTATCGAAGTCTTGTTTTATTGATTTTTATGCTTGAGTCGCGTCGTGTAGCGATGCAAGTGTACCGACGGGTTTTATACTCGATTTCTGGTAGCGAAAATATAAATACAGTATTATTAAGGCAATTTTTCGTGCGATTATAAATAACATAAAAGGTAAATAATAATAAGCTTAAATATAATATTAGTAGATCAATAGCCACTTGAAGACGATTTTATAATTAAACATTCGCATTATGTAGTATGTAAGTATTTTTATACCTCTTAATTGTTCAATACAAAATATTAAATACAAAATACAAAATATATAAACGTTACATAATAATGCTAATGTCACTATAAACAAAAATTTTCCAATTTTGTCGCAGTTATAGTAATAAATTTATTGTAACAAAAATATCCGTGAAACTAAAATCATCAGTCCTATCACTGTGAATATATTAATAAAATGTTTTATCAAAATATCTAGCGCTGCATAAACATGTTTGAAATATCTACATATAAATATCTCTGTGTGTGGATAAACTGTGATTCAGTTCGAGGGTTTGTTAGTTTTCGCAATAAAAATATTTCTTGTTTTTAAAGTGTGTTTGAAACATTTGTATTTGAGATACAAATATCTGATACTGTTATGTTTTACAAGGCCTTTTCATCATTCATTTAGGACTAAAATATTTTATTAAGGATCTTTTGTATATTAAAAATAGTAATATGTCTTAAACTAATATAGAATGAATATCCTGCAATACCTGGGAGTCCAATCCTGTCTTTGTGCCAAGTCAGCTTTTACTTCGTTACTAGTCTTTTAAATTTAAGTAAGTGTGGAAAAAACTAGTCTATTATCTATTCTTATTATTTGTAAGCTAACAAACTTGTTCAAATATCATATGTGATATGTTTCAATAGTAAATGTTATAAATATATATTGATTAATAAGTATAAATACGAAGTTCCTTGTCCGTTCTTCTCTATTATAGATATTATAGATATTGTCGATGTTAGAAGAGAATTATTTATAATAATTCTATCAGTGTTCAGATATAAATTTATATTAAATTGAAGATGAATTAGTTTATCAACTTTTACAAGGATACCAGTTTTAATAACTTTATCTATATAAAATGTCTATCGAGCTGTTACTTGACATCGGTACGCTTCAGTTCATTGGTTACTGATTTGTTTCTTGAAGTAAAGATCTTGATTTAATTAATAAATTGAAGTAACAACTAGCCAGAGTTAGAATATTGAGCTCGGAATAATTACAAAGTGTTTAGAATAATATCGTGATAATTTCAGATTTATTAAAAATGTTAACCAAAAACTTAAATGTCATATCATCATTACCACATTAAGAATTAAAACTATTGTTAGGCCAAATAATGCTCACATTCACTACAGACAGTTTTACCCCCAATTGTTCAGTGAGGAATTTTACTGACGATATTAGCAAATTATTTTTAGCTTCGAGTACAGGAAAATGATCAGAATTTTTTAATCTGTGAATACTCAAAAGACGAATATTGAAACGAGTATTAAAGAACTTTTCACAAATTCATTTTCAAACACCAGGGAATTGACCCAAATCCAGTGTTTAAAAAAAAAAGAGTGTTTACTGTTGCAGCATTGTAATTTCCTTAACATTATTTAGGTATTATATTTAAAATGGTTTATTAGTGAAACAAAATTATAAATCTTATTTAATCTTCTTACAATATATAATCGTAATCCAAAATATTAAGCAATTTTGCAGTTTTAACTTAAAAAAATGTAATAATATTTAAAAAATAGGTTTATATATTGATATAATCATCTCAATATATCCTTTTTTTTGCATTTAAACTCTCTTGATCCATGTTTATTATTATATAACTATACGCACGTAGCTACTAACGGATTTTGCCAAACTGGTTTCGAATCCATTCGAGATCGTTATTCATGAGCTCTTAGCATTGCGCAATCCTCGCTGCAAAAGTTCACGCCGCAATATCATCCACTAACCATTACACTAGGCTACCACCCATTCAACTATACAATCTATAAAAAATAGTGAGTTAAAAATTACAACTAATTAAATCATACTAAATAAACACCGTCTTGCAAAAACTTCTTAATCTTTTTTAATTGCGTTTGTCATTGTAGTGATTGTCGTTTCAACCGAACTACAATGAAGGTAGAAAGCACGTATATGGTAATATGTGATGCTAACAACAAAATAAAAAGCCAAAATAATAATTATTTGTACAATATAATAATTTTTCAGTTATATTTTATAAAACATATCACTATCAAATTTTATTTCATTTCAAACTTTGAACACGCTTTTTATAGCAATATATTCATTTTAAAATGTCTCAATAAAAATATAATTACAGGAGGGGAAATATTATTTTTAAATTATTAGATTATTAAAAATGTCATATTACCTTGAACTTTCAATCTAAATACATTTAGTAAAATTTTATATTTAATACTTTCTGCGTTTTTAATTGTTTGGAGCATTCTGTTAGACTTCGGATCCCATGAATTGATTTACAATTTAAAGTACATGAGATGCGTTTTATAAATTGAGCAGACACAAAAAATAATAATAATTTAGAGCAGACAGTGCTATCTGCAGGAGTAGTTTACTGTTAAAGGAGTCACATGTTAGCATTAAATTGTACTCTGTAGAGTAACTTTTAAGGTAACTTTAAACTAAATTGGATTTTTATTTAGAAAATGAAGTAAACATTTCATTTGTAAACGTGGACTTGCAGTGTTTTATCTTTATACATTTGAAAGTTAATTTAATAGATAGGTTAGAAATAGTCTTTATAATATCACCTGTTCAAACTAATGAAAGAGAACTCAATAAACACATGTACACTATGTATGGTGTTATATTTAAGTTTGATTAGTCCATCCTTCTGTAGTCCACTGGGACGGAGTGCAGAGAACATCTAGTATTATATAATCTTTACTGGATATAAAAACGAGGATATTATTTCTCTATTAAATACTTTTAAACAGAATACATGTAAATAGTTGCACTTACTTTTTCCTTTGAACTGTCAGTTCATTTTTTTTATTTCGAATTGAAATGAATTAAAGCTATATTATAGGTATGTTTATAGAGATTAATTTTAAAAAGTAATTATTTAAAAACCTAAGATTAATAAGTAATTTCGTAAAAAAAATTATTTTATAATTAGAGACTAAAAATTTTTAGGAATGTCTTATTAGAGTTATCTATAGTTTGATGTTTTTACAGCAGACAAACAAATATCTGTTTTATTCAAATTTAAATAGTATTAAATGTTACAAATTATTCAAAAATAAACTTTTCTGGAAATTTTAACAAAATATCTAAAATATTACAACATATAACTAAAACCTTCTTTGAACTTCTGTAATTGAACAAAATTGTAGAGACGTAATTATTCCAGATTTTCAAATAACGAATAAAAGACACTTTCAGAAACTTTACTTATAAAATTAAATTTGTCAAATTTTTGTTCGAAAATAAAAGCTTTGTCCGGCAGTAATTAATCTTATAACTATAATTTTCAACTTTTAATTTGATATTTTTTTTATTTTGTTAAAAATTTCTTTAAATAATATTTTGTACATTTTGAAAATTATTAATGACATCAGGATTCGAACCTTCGTAGTCTTTGAGTCGACTCTGTCTCCAACTAAGGTCGGCTCATATTATTTATAAAAACAAATTATATTAATAAGTAGATTTATATTTTCAGTTATATTAAATGATATGGATATTAAAATTTTTCAAAGCGAATTATATATTATAGATATCCCACCACCTGGTAATATAATTATCCTTATCATGTTATTCTTTACTGACAACTCCGAAATTTAGTTTCAATTGTCTTTTACTCGGCCCTGGATCTTTCACATGAAAGACAGGTTTTACTGCTTATCGAGGCCAAAAAAATGTTATATACTTATATATAATTAGCTACATATACAATTTTGTTACGTTTAAAGAATTATAACAGCTAATTCCCTCTTAGGGAGATGTTCAAGAATTATCTCAATACAAGCTTATCCTCGATTCGTAATCTGGCTCGAGATTTGTAACTGATTTTATCTAAGGAATTACAATGGATATAAAAGCAGATATTTTACGATTCTGTTTAGTTGTTATTTATATCAAAAGCATCATATATATTATTTCAAGACGTAAAAAATGGCACTTTGTTGTTACTGTGTTTAAATATTCAATGTAATTTCCTACTTTAACCTCATATTATTTTGTGATATTTTTGACAAACATTTAAGTTATAACTTTTTACATCGGATCTGGAATTATAATAATTAAAAATATATTCCTATGAACCTCTTCATGTACCTATATTGTTTTCAGTTTTGACTCATTCTCTCACTTTCTTGCAACCTGTTGGAGTTATTTCATGAAAAGGGACAGAAAAATATAACATGAAGCCTGATTCGCGCGCTATTTGATTTAATACAATCTTAGGTTGATTTTAATATTTCTTTGTTTACATTTTGTCAGATAATGTCATTTCGTAATGTATCAACAATTTAGTATAACGGTTACCAATGCAGTTTTTTAATATTATGAAATTACAAGTCCATGTCTTATATTTCAGTTAAACCAATTAATTCTATTGTCTCTGCTCTGACTCAAATTTATTAAAAACGTTCTTAATAACATCTCACTCGTTTCTTATATATATAGTATTAATACTATTTCTTAACATAGTGAGGTATCGCATGTTACACATCATGTGCGACTACTGTAAGACTCGCTCGTATTTTTAGTTTTTTATTGTACGCAATTATAAATAATGTTTAAGTTAGTTACTAGAATAAATTAATAAATTGTTGAATAGTAATGCTTTGTTCTAATTAAATTTTTGTGCAATTGTTTCTACTAAGTATTGACCTAATTACAATAAAAATATAATGATAATAATGATATATTATTAAGTACAATGATGGCAGGCAAGTTATGGTTCTAGTCGGAAAAACAATTTGGGAGACAAAGTAACTGGCAAAAACTGTCAAAAGTAAATGTATAATACATATACGTAGTAATATTAGATCAAAGAGTATTGTTTATTATACATGTACTTGGTACTAATACGTCGGGTCTTGTGTTTTCAGTCGGTTTTTGTGTTATGACATTTGAATTACGGTTGAAGAAATATTTTAATTAATTTCATAAATACCCGCAAATAACCGCATTATAGTTTAAAAATTCTATTTTGTACTTTCAGAAACAGACCTACTACTATAAACAGAACAGTTAGCTAGTATTTTTTAAACTATTACTTTCATTTGCATCATGTAATGCTTATATTTATTAATTATATAGATTTTCATACGTTACTAATTCATTATTTGCTACCTTTTTCTAAAATTTCCTCCCCACTTTTCTACCCCTTATGCTAAATCTTTTACTGTCTTAGCCCTCTGACTTTGGAATTAGTTTCATAAATGCAATCTACGAAATAAACGAAATTGACTCTGACTTTGAATATTCTTTCATTTATAACATGCCAGTAATCTTAGTAAAACGCGCGCCTATTTTTCTTCTATCACAGCATATCCTCAAAATTGGTAAAGATCGCTGGCTAGTGATAAGAACGCCTTTTTTGTATCAACAACGTTTATTTTTATTTCAATTTGGATTGTTTTTTATTTTTTGTTTCTTTTTATTTTGTGCGATAAAGTACATGTATTGTTTTTATATATATGTTTTTATTTTCGTAAAGGTAAAACTATATTTGTTTAATAATTACTAAGAATCAATTATTGCAGATAAAATAAAAGATTAAGACATCGACTTCAAATTATTATTTGTGTATTCACGCAGCATCCTCCAATCTTGAGATACAGATCATGACGATATCTCTTCATGTCCACCTCATTATCGCGTGGTTCTTTAGGACGCAGTGACTTTATTTAGTATCTTTGCAGGATCGAGTAAGAGTTACAATAACGATGTCATTCTTCAATCTCATAATGTAAGAAGTACATTGCTTATTGTCTCTTATAGGAGATACACACACAAGCTTCTTACTTAATAGTGAGGAACAGATGGATAGTAACCAATATATAATTTCAAAGAAAAACAAATAAGTTTTATAAGAATATTACACCAGCGTTGTTGTGCTGTGCGATTGTGACTTAGAAAAGGACGGCCTCTAATCATCCCGAGGATGGTTTAAGAGCTGGATGGAACGAGTACAAGTAAAGGTAACAGTAAAATACAAGATGACTGCATCTTACAGCATTTATCTACAAGGTGACGAAAATTAGATCAAAAAGCGTTCAAAGGGAGGTTTGACATCTGGTTCCGGTTCTTTCTAAGAACTATTGCCAAATCGATTGCAAAATTTCAAAATTGTCAAAGTTGGGGAATTGCACTGACAATAAATAATAGAGGTTACGGTGGATGGATGAAATGTTCATAGTAGCTTTGGTTTGTGGCAGTTTTTATTAATGTGGAATTTTCTTTTTTTCTTCTGACGTGTCTTAGTTTCCATTCGAGTTTATAAATAAATTAATGTATAAGTTTGTCAAAGATTTGTTATATGTATGTATTTATAAATTAATATTCCTATTAGAGAAATGAATTTAGTCGTTAAATATTATTTATTTATATTTTTTTATATAGTTTCGGGTAATAAAATAAAATAAAAAAAATTGAAATGTTTATTATTTCGGATAATAAAAGATCCATAATGTTTAGTAAAAAAAAAATAAATAAAGACTAAATAACTAGTGTTAGTACGTAATAACTAAAAGTGACCTCGTAATGTCACACAAGTGCTCGACTAGCGGACAGTCCTCACTATCGGCGATGACCCTCAAGACATTGTTGAGGCTGTCGCGGACTCGCCTTAAAAGTGATCTTGCTTTTTTTACAGAGAATGGCCGGGTAACTGTCGACCCCTGCGTACGCGAACATACCCGAGACACTACAGTACCGCGGCAGCCCCAACAATGCCCTGAAGGCTATTTATATTGTCTACGCAAGGCGTATATCGGACCCATAGGCAGAGTATATCGGTCCCACAGATTGTTCGTATAAAAGGAAGTGCAATAAGCTTTAAAAACTGATTTAGAATGAATAACGAGCAAATCTTTGAGCCAACATGTTCGCACTGATAGACAACACCCTGCGTTCTCGCTCGATATCAACATCGTCTGTTAGGCTTTCTGTGACCACATGACCCAGGTACTTGAATTAGCACTATTTTATTGGTAATGAAGTATGTTATCAATTTAGGTCCTCCTGACTATTCTAATTGACATACACAAATGATATAGATTCAAAGTAGAAAAGATATAATTAAATAAATAATAATAACTTAATTTATTGCCGCTCCGGGGCGATCATGTCTGAATATTAACGAGAGAGTCATAAATTCACTGCGATTTGTTAGCAATTTTGTATGCAAATGAAATTACCCAATAAAGAAACTTACAAAAAGTTTTATGATAATTTACCGATGAAAACCCTCTTTTTGGAAATATATTCTTTATTATAAAGTTTATTTAAAATTATAATTAGAAAGAAAAATTAAAATATTATTTCATATTTATTACCTAATTGAAATATACTTTAGGATAGAATTCTCAAAAGATTTCTTCGCTAGTCTCCGCCTCGTCATCATCTTAATGGCAAACAATTTTGTAATAATCTGAAGAGTTGTCTCATTTAATAAATATTATTGATAATACCACATACTCAATATACTAATACATAAGCTGTAGGTACGACGTAGCTATATCTATGTAGATTGTATAATAGAACTAGACCTGGATCAAGAAAATAACATATAATAAATTAATTCAATTATTATATTTATAAAAAATATTCATAAATATAGTAATTGATTAATTTGTTTAGTTATATATTTAGGCATATGACAATATTTATTTTTAACACAACACCTGTTCCTAGCTTTGTTAATCTACGAATTGTCATTTTAAATTTTCTTATTGTTCCCAAAATCTAACTCAGAGAAGCACATCACCTCTTTCCATTTTAGGGACTCAAAAAAACTCATGCTGTCAAATACGAAATATTACGTACAAACAAACTTAATATTGGTTTAATTCGCATAAAAAAATTTTCTTTAGAATGTTTCTTGTCTGTATTTCAATAGAAGTTTTTAATTAACTTATAAACTTGTAATGTAGCGCTATACCATTGATTAAACAAAAGCAAACAGTAACAAAGTAATTGATTAAAGAAATGTATAAAAACAATATTCCTAAGGTATGGCAGTCGTTTATGCTCCGCTGAGTTATTTTTATCGCTTCATTTAATGATTTATAGCGTGAATGTTGAAGACGTTAAATTTTTTATTATATTTTGCTTAATTATAAAAAAATAAAGCATTTTGACAACTCATAAAACTAATTAATTGTATGTTAAACTATAAAAATAATTTATACGTCAAGTATAAAACTTCATACATCTGGCTTATTTCATGGCGTGTGGCGAAATAATCAAATAGTATTACCTGATAATATAGCTTTAAATATATACCTAAATATTTATTTTTACCAAAATATAATCACAGTGTTTATTTTGTAAAGAGTATGTCTCCTTTACGTCCGCTAACCGCATTTACTTCCCCAGGAGACAAAAGAGATGAGAAATAAAACAACAGACATACTTTTCAAGAGTGCTTCTCTACGTGCCTCGCCGAGTAACAGAATTCTAGTCCTTGACATTTTAAGGGATGGTCAGTTTCACTATTATCTGGAGAGCATGGCTAAGTTAGATTCGATAAAATTGAGTGACCAATAGAACAAGGCAGTACTTACATCACAGTACTTTGCGAAGCAGCTTTCTTTGTATGCTGCATACGACACATATGAAGTACTGCAAAACTACCCCAGGATCAGCTTCTATGATTTGATTGCATACGAGGACGAACCATTCAGACTGTTTGGCATCTGTCATCTGTAAACAGGCCTTTCAAGTCTCCATACATTTGCGTTGCGTAAAGTGGTCACATATTTTTATCATGGTGTTCAGGCGAACTATTTCAAATGATTCTGCAGCCGATTTCTATAACATCTCCAGCCCAGAAAAACATTCTTTAGTGCAGTTTTCTAGGAACATTCTACTACGAAACAAAAAGTTGTGGAATGAACTTCCATCAATATTGTTTCCAGACCAACACGATATAACTTCAAAAGGCAAGTACTCCTTCAATTGCCGGAAATCCTCTTGTACATCCCCTAATATTGCTAAACCGTGGGTGTTGGTGATTACTTTCCATTAGATAACCTGACCTCGTTGGTCCTATAATTAGAAAAAAATCTTTTCATTCTTCTTAATAACATCGTAATATGAAAGAATAAAATTTTCTCGTACATATTAAAAACAAAAAGAATTAAAAAAAGATGAGAGTTGGTAAGAAAGTAAACATTCTCATTTATTATATTAATTATAACGAGTAATTGTTTCAATCAACTCATGAACATTGCAGTAAGTGAACATGAAATAATTTTACATTTCTTCAGTAAAATATTTTAATATTTGTATTTCAGATTAATTAATTACAACACAAGCATTAAAATGATTAAAAAAAGTTTTCGTAAGCGTTTATATTTGACAGTAAATGTTTTAAAGGATTAGGAAATGAAAAATAAAACTACATTTACACATATAAATTACATTTATATCTTTAAATGAAATTAAATTCTTGGAAATTATATTATATTCTATATTTAATATAAAATTGTTTAGTCCCGTTTACATTTATTAAATTTAAAGAAAATAACCTCACAATGAAAAACAAATAAATATGTTTATTAATCAAGAAATAATAATGTGTATAGTGAATTTTTTATAGTAAGTAACAAATTTAAGGAAACATTTAGAATAAGCCAAAAACATATATTATATTCTTTCAAAATGATGTTGTAACTTTTAAAATTTGGTTATAACTTCAAACTTGTACTTATATGTCATAAATATATTATTTACAAACGAAAATGGTATTTTTATAATCTCAATATTTTTCTATTACTGAGTGATACAAGAACAGACAAAAAACAATTAAACACGCACTAATCTTACAATTTAATAATAAGTACAAAATGAACTAAATACTAAAATATTGGTAAATTCAACTTCCATTATGCAATAGAAGCTCATTATTTCTTATGCCAATTAAAAATAAAAATAATTAATCTTATCTATTATGGCAACATTTTACGATATCTGTACATTCATATTTACAATAATTATTTACAAATCGTAACAATCTAATAATTATATATTTTATTTAAGTTCCAAATAAAATTATAATTTACTTACACTAAAATTTCAGTCTTAAGACTTTAAAAAATGCAAACAACGTTAACTCTCAAATTATTTTAATATAGCACAATTGACCATCTCTTTAATAATCATCAGTTTTTAATATTTTCTTTCAACACTGGAACGAACCTTCAGACTCAGCTACCGTGGATCAAATACAACATTTTATTAACTTTTTTATAACAAAAATCAAAAGCACACAATTTGAGTTGTTTCATTGTTTTTATCACCATCCACTACATCTTGGTCTCTAGGTAGTAGTCGGTAAGTTCTCATCTGCACTCTTGACTCGTTTCGGGTTGTTTTATATTAACATCCGGTGATCTAATTTGATTTGATTTTGTATCCAATTGATGTATCGCTAAAAACAAGCAAACAGTAATTTTAAAAATACCTCTTAAGTATCATGGTCATATTGAGTTACATATAATATAATATTGTTTATAAAAATATATAAGTTATAAATATAATAACAAATCATAATCATTAACAACATATAGTCATGAATATTTAAAATATCTATCCATTTAACAAAAAAAAAAACTAATTATTCATTTATTTTTAAAATAAAAACTAATTATAGAATTAATTATATTTGGCATTTAAAATAAAACTATTTTTAATATATGAAACTCGCGTATAATTTTGTTTTTATTTTAATTTTAACTCGACGTTTCGAATACTTTGCGGCAATCGTGTTCACGGGTAGATGAGATGTTAGTTAAATCCGTTAAAAATAGTTATATTTCAAATGTGTTCTCGTAAAAATGTAAGTAAATATTAATGTAAACATTTTTTTATAAAACGTAACACTATACAAGAGGTTTTTTGTATGTAGATCACCTCAGGGCATTCATTATATTTACGGCAGTGAAGCCACGAGCAGGATAAAGAACAGGAAACAGAGTAATTAGTATTAATGAGCCTTGCGCGAGCCTAATACAAGTACAGTCATGAAGATATACCTGTGTAGTTACATACGATACATACACGTACAGTACGATACATACTGCTATCAATGTATTTACCAAAAATCGATGTAATGAACAAGATGTCTGATTGATGTACAACTGAGGTTTTATTTCTGACAGATTAAAAATAATATTTGACAGCACTGTCAAATAGTTGGCCAACAAACAATTAAAAATTAAGAAGTTATTTGATAGTAACTATTTTATTTATTATTAATCATATCACAGAAAGAACGTATTTTTTTAAATAACAATTTTATTTTACTTTGTTCTAAAGTTTTTTTTTTTTTCTTCATTGTACCGCAGATCAGAAGCGTAAGATCACAGAGAGAGCCAACTCTACCTATCATGTTTATGTTGCATGGGTTTTTTTTAACTAAATCAACATCCTGTGTTTTAATATATACCAACCTATCTGTGTTTTAATATATACCAACCTATATACTATCTACAATTATCCTGCTGTACTCATGTAAATACTATCGGATTGTTCTACTAGTTTTAAATCCATTCGGTGTCTTATTCATGAGCTCGCAGTATGACGGAACAAGGCATGATTGGTGCGGTATACTAAAAGCCTCGAATTAACTCAAAACTAATAGGAAAAAAATCTGATAGTATTAACATAAGAACAGCCAGATAATTTTATATAATATTCAACATAGATCACGAAAATTTAAAAATTCTGTCTTTTGCGAAGAGATATATTAACCATGAAATACTATTATATTAATCTTTTAGATGTATCTTTGATTGAAGCAGAAAATTATGATCTACCGTCACTATGAAATGGATTCACGAATATACGTATCACGTGTTTGATCTCCATCAGAGACTTGTCAGTTTATAGTAACTATCAAAGGCACAATTATATACAACATAGATTTATTTTGTAACAAACAAACATGTCTGTGTGTGTCAAGAACAATTAAATAGTAAAGTGAAATGTACAATTAAATAGTTTAGATTAATATAACTATTCAGGTTTTCACCTAAATCTATATTAAATCTGTTTTTTCTTTGATACTTTGTGGACGCACTTTTTTGTAATGCTTTTTACCAAATGTCTGTTTTTTCTTTTAAATTAAATTAAAATTTTTATTTTAAATTTTATAATGAATAGTCTGGATCTTAAACAATAAAAAAAAAGGTATAAATATTTTATAAATATATATAAACTAGTAAATATATATAAATTCATCTCACCAGTCCACTGGTATTCAAAGGTAAGGAATTCTTATATTTCAACCAGTTCTCGTATACTTTATCATATGGCGCTCGGCATTCGTTTGGTCCCATGTTTGGCATATGCATTGGCCCAAGACTCTGAACGCCTGGGCCAAGGTTGGGCATTTGCAGGCCATGCTGATATTGGTGTACTCGGAAGTCCAAAGGTCGTACTTGCACGTATTGGCCACACGGGTCGTGGCGTTCGTAGGGACGGTCCGTGGGGTCGTATTTGTCATCTGATTTGGATAACAAAGGTCTCACAGAACAATAATCAGTGGCTGATGATTTGTTTGAACAGTTGTCGCTTATTTTACCTTCTATTGGTATTATATCTGGATTTTTGTCTGCAAAAAACTATTCTATTAAATCTATGGTTTATTGAAAATAAATTTATATTATAACATTTTTCATTTCCAAGTCCACCGTCATCGCATTACATCACCACCACCTTACTACCGTCTCTAAAAGATATATGCCTCAGTCCTGAGAAGAGCCGGCGACAGAAATTAATAGACTATTACAATTTGTTATAATCTTGAAATAACCTGGCAGCGTAGGCATCACTTCCAGGGAACAGTATGATTGAAATATTCGGACACATTATAATATCCGTTAGCACATAAATGTTGTTTAACATTTGTTTAAATATATTGCATGTGAATTATTTAAATTAATAAATTAAAATTTTTTGGACGCTTTTTTAGTACTACTACTATACTACTACTTCACAATATTAAATATATTATGAATAACATTTATAATGTTTTGACTGGTCGTAAAAATGAAAATTTCATATATCATTATAAAAACAACTATATGTTAAAATAGCACCCATTTATTATAAGTAAAACATTTGTACACATACACCAGACGGTCGTTAAAGAATAATTGACTTCTTTTTATTGATGAGTACACACAGACACACAAACAAAAAGAGAGAAAGAGAGAAATGTAATACGAACCCAAGCTATCCACGCTCTCGCACTCATTGGTCCCCGTGAGTGGTATATTAGATATCTCATCCTGTTTACGATTCGTTTTCTCATTTTTATCTAAAAAAAAACATTATATTACATATTTTTATCACAATTAAACTCTGAACTTAACTCAAACTATTTGTGAGCATGTCTTCCATTTAATAAACTTTGACATTGTGTTAATAAAACTCCTACATATTTTCATTTTAATGACATTCTAAACGAGCGCTCGTTTTAAGTATTACAAGTAAGGTTTATTTTTTTAAAACTCTTGTATTCATTTTATATAACGTTTAAAATTGTTATGGTTATCTCTATAGTAAAGTTACATTTTGATATTTACAATATCATATGTATTTCTTATTTAACATTTTGACTTATTATACTTACTTAATATTAAAGTAAATATATTAAAGAAATGTTTAAACCAACATGTCTTAGTCATTGCACAAGAATTAGATTCAGGTCGTTGTGCTTATATTTATTAATTCTATATATATGTAATTAAAAATGGATGATTAATAGAGAAAAGAGATGAATGGAATGAGTGACAACAGATGTCTTCACTGAAAAGTACATGAGGGAGAATTAAAATTTACATATTACTACCCCCAGAAAAAGTAATTACTTAGTATAAAGATAGGTGGAAGCATAATTACAGAGTAAAACTTTTTACTATAGTAATTTCGTTAAACTCCTCATTTTAGTATTTTCTTTTTCTCGAATAAAATAATTTCTTCTATCTGTGTGACATCTTTATTTACCCATTTGTAATAATAGTAACGATATAATTTAATAGATGTTTGTTTAATAAATGTATTTTCTTACCGCCATTGTTACAATACTTCCAACAGAACACAAGGGCGGACACTGCTGTCAGTACAGCGATCACAGCGACAGCCGCCAACACACTCACCAACACTGTCGTCAGTTCAACACGCACTGGTACGTTTGCTACAATGATTAATCATTCATATTAATATTGCATTTTAAGTAAAGCATAAAATAAGGTGACTGAGTGATAAGAACGATTTCAATATATGAAATATTAAAGTTTAACAAAACTGTCAAAGACTGCAATTGGCGGTCAAGCAATCAACCAATAAGAACGGTTTACGACGGATTTAATAGGTGATACGATTGGCTGTGGATAACATATCAACCACTCACAAAGGGTAACAAACTTCAACAACGAATCAGTAAATTATCAGTAATCAGCCATTGAGAAACCAGTGTATGTAGTTAATATATACGAGTAAATCACTAAAATTTGAAAATAAAAAAAAATACGTAGAAATGCGATTTTTTTCGTAGAAAACATTTACCTGTTCATAAAATTTGCATATTAATGGAGTAAACTGCTAAGATAACATGAATAAATCAAAGTAACGTTCACATTACACGCCACGCCGACCAGTTTATCGCTAAGGGTGTTATAAAGCGTCTCGTAACTATAAAGGGTCGGTCGGACCCTTAAAATAATGGACTATAAATATTATTAATTTTTGAATAATATAGTCATTGTATCCACGGCCTAATAAAATTTAATCGTTTTAACTAAAATGTCTAAATAAATTCAGATTATATAATAACTTGTCTTTATAAGACAAAGGTAAAATATATTGTAATTATTTGATGATATTTTAATACTAACCCGTATGTCGCTGAGGGTGCTTCAATAAGTTAGAAGTGAGCGTAAAAGGTTCATTGATCCCTTTCTTATTAAAGGCCTTCACTGATATACCCACAGCGGTGCTGCCGGACAGACCCCATACTATAAACTGTGGTTCTTCACTAGTAATATTTCGTAGAAGTACACCAGTTGAAATATCGTATACCTGTGTAGAAAAAAATAAACTCTATATCTTGTTATAAAAGTAAAAAACCATAAACATTAAAAATTCATAATTGGCCAATGGAAGAAAAGAAGCCCAATATGAAAATGTGGTGTTCAACCCACAGTCCTATGTTTGTTACTGTTTAGACTTCATAGAATTTATTCTAAGATAAGAAGGTTAAGATTTCTCATTCATTGACCTCAGTTGAAATTACCGATACTACACACAGATATATTTTGATAAAGAAAATACATACTATACTTAGTTTTAAATGACAATAATCCATTACATAATGATCTAACTTGTAATAAGAAGGACTGCCGCATGCCCCCGTCGTGTCCTGGAGAACAGCCGAGGGTGAGAGAGTCGTACGTCATGTTCGTGATCTCGCAGTTTTTTACTGATGATGGCTTTTCTAGATATTTTTAGGAAAAATTGAATATTATAATTTGATGAAAATAAAGCTTCATAAGAGACAAACATTTGTTTTACAATAGGACTTCAGCGACAAAACCTCTATGTTATAAACCTAATATCATTAATAATTTTTTTTTTTTTTTTTTAAATCAATATATTTTTTATCTCGTTTTAATTATACTATTGAAATATTTTTTTTAAGTTTTCAAATGATAAACTTTTAAAAAGTAAACAAAAGACTCGGGACCATCATCTAACATAGCACTAAAGTCCGTCAAACACTGTTCAGTTTTTCAATGATATCTTCTCAAATAAAAATATTTATTAAAACAATCCTTTATAGATCTCTATATTACCAAAGTTGATAAAATTTAGCAATTTTTTAACAGTTTAAAATTTAAAATGTTAAAAATAATTAAAATTATAGAAAACATCTTATTATAAAACTCAAGACATAGTTAATTGGTGTCCTGCAGCGTACAAACTGCACCGGACGAGCGACTTAATTACACTCTTGTATAAGATTTCAGGAAAATAAGGTAGAAGGATCATTTACAGTTTTTATTTTAGATAAGATACATTACTTATTAAATGTTAATTTAATTTATATTGCAATTTAAACTATATTTTCTATAACATACATGCAACATTTATACTACGATACTCTAAAGTCTTAAGAGTTTCGTAAACGGGACAATTGCAAAACTAGAAGTACTAACTCCTTGTGACTGCAATATAACAAAACTGAATATTTATACAATTTCATCTAGAATTATCACAAAACAAGTACTCGTTTAAATGTAGTTTGTATCTTACATACAACACACCGACTTATTTGTAGAATTGCATCTCGATGATATTGTAATTATAATTGTACAAATAAGTGTATAAAATGTTGAAAGTTTCTATTAGATTCCAATAGATGGCACTACGCGAACCCTGAATCACGCTAATTATAATAAATAATATAATAATAAAATAATAATTATATATGAGTAAAAGTGATTTTGTATTGAATTATCCTTACATACTCTGGGATAAATGTACTGTCTTTGACCTGACCTCAAACATTCTATCTTTTATAGTCCAGATTGTAAGGAATCTCTACCGCTTTGGTAGAAGCCAATAAAGTTTGTATTGCCAACATGCCGGAACATATTTATCTGCACTGCTAAAGAGCAATGATGAGCAAGAAATGTTGTTCATATAAAGGTATGCTCATCATTTTCTCGGCCCTGAGCTATAGTAATACTAAAATTCAAGTTGCTATTTGAACAGCGCGTTTACGAGCCCCTTAAGATTAAACTAATGTTTAAGTCCTTAAGTAACACACCTGTAAGTATTAAATATATAAGCTAGTATCTCACATTAACGACTAGAATATAATCTAATACAAATTAGTAAACTCACCGGCCGGCAAAATGTGGAACAAGCAAGGCGCACTCTGTGTTCCCACGGAGTTGGTTCCGGTACATTGGACCCAGCCGTAGTCAGACGACGTGTTGACAGTGTAGAGATACCGCCCTGATATTATATTTATTATAGCTTACTTAGAAGCCAATATTACTTGATATATAATATAATATATTAATATTATATTGGATATATTTATATAGCATAACGAAAATCAACGAAATAACGAAAAATATATATATTAGTTAAGATTTTGATGACACTTAAAAGTATGTAAGTCTTAAGAATAATACATCTTATTATAATTGTACTTACCGAGATTATTTTGAGCGTTCATTGAAAATGAGTTAAGTTCTAGTTTAGAGTGAGTAGTGCTGTTGAACCACCAATGATACGTCATCGGTTCCTGATGAAAAATAATTAATAAAAAATACCTTTTAAAATTTAATATTAATCTATAGTCTATACGATATATATAATATTATAAAGCAGTTATATATATACTTTATTGTACACCAATAACAGTATAAATTTAAAAAAAAAAGAACAAAAAAATAACACAGTACAATGGGCGGCCTTATCGCCTTAGGCGTGTTCTTCCAGGCAACCATAAGAAAGGGAATAATTCTTTTGAAGGCAGATGGTTCAAAGTTATAAATAAGCAATAGATATACATGCAAATAATTACACCCTAATACGTATAAATATACATATATACTTTATAATATAAAAATATATATAATAAACTAAACAATATTTAAAATTACAAATTATGCATATAATATGTTATGTAAGTAAATTCTAGTAATAAATCGTCCCAACTATTTCAGGTCAGATAGAAATTCTTGAGTGATTTTTTAAATATATGTATGGATTAGGACTTGCGGACATCTAAAGGTAATTCGTTCCATAATCTAATAGAATTTAGAGTTCTGGACGGGTAATTCTAATGTGAGATGTCGTGTTGAACGCATGTCCAGGGGTGAACCAAGAAATCTAAATCTCTTTTTCAGGTATGAAGGTCAGTTTGGGTGAAATAAAACACAGTACAAAAATGAAAGAAAGTGTGAATCCGGGCGTCGGCGAATAGGAGTTGAGTAGAGTTGAGTTGTTGACGAATATGAGAAATGTGGTCATATTTAAGCAAACTAAATATGAACCGTATAGCCATGTTTTGGAGTCGCTCAAGTTTGTTTAAATAGTCCTCGGTCAAGTTAGGGTAGCTTGCATCGGCATAATCAATAATAGAGAGAAGAGATTGGGCTAACATACTTTTGGCAGGGATTGGAAGAAAATATCTCAGTCGACGTAAAGAGTGCAATGACATAAACATTTTTCGACTAATCTCTTTAATATGAACAGATCGAAACCAAGTTTGATCTAAGTGAACACCGAGATCTTTAACAGAGTCACTGTAGGCGATCGTTACATCTGTATCTGTACATTACGGAAGGTAGGTTCCGCTTCTCAATTCTTAAAAGAAATAAACCCGGCACTGCCAATAATAATGGCCTGTGACTTACAAGGATTAACTTGCAAGCCATACAGTTGACTTCACATTACAATGCCACCCAGGTCATCAATAAAGGCAGCTATGCCAGAGCCAATATTTTCAAGACTTGAATGGCGGTAAATTTGAATATCATCTGCATACATATGGTAGAGAGAAGGGATATATTGAGTGATAGAGTTTATAAACAATGTGAATAATAAAGGAGATATCAAGCCACCCTGAGGTACCCCTGCCGAGACGTTACACCAAGATGAAAAGGTTTTGTCAGGCTATACGATTCGCTGTCTACGTCCGGTGAGGTAACTCCGAAACCAATCTATCACAGGTGATGATATGTTAAGAGACCGCATAAGACCAATTAAAATGTCATTGTCAATAGTGTTAAAAGCATTACTAAAATCTAACAGAATGGGTACTGTGACTTGTCTTTTATCCATTGCCAACCGAATGTCGTCAGTAACCTTGACAAGTGTTGAAACCGTACTATGGACCGGACCGAAATCCGGACTGTAGAGGACTTAAAAGGGAGTTTTGGTTAAGGAACTTAGATGGGAGTTTTTACTGGTTAATCGACACTGAGTGATGTATTTGATAATTTTTTACTGATCATGAAGATATATCTAGGCTATAGTAGTATAGGCGATTATACGGGTGAAGCCGCGGAGCATAGCTAGTAATATAATAAATTGTAAAATTAATAGTTATTAATAAAATTATTAATTTTATTGTACAAATGTATCTTAAGTCTATAAACATTTTGTAATTATTTTTGCTATAATAGTCTATTCTATATTTGATAAATTTTTCAGATGGTTCGAAATTTTGACCTTTTGTGTAAATTGCCGTATAATTTAATTCAGTTTACGTCACAAATTTTATAAAACGAGCTCTGAAAATATGACGTCGTTCAGAGAGTATTTAATTCCAAGCACATAATTATAATTAAAAATGTTACTGCACTTTAATTTCTTTTATGTTTTTAATATCTAATTGACGAAATAACGACAGTGAGACAAAGCTCTAGTTTATTTTATACTTTAGTTTATTTTTTTATAAACGTAAATATATTATACTTATTGTGAATATGGACCATTAGTTATAAAAATATATTCTCTGGACAGACATGAATAAGAACAATAAAATGAACTTAATCAAAAGATAAATTGCATAATCTATATAAAAGTATTTTTTATATGTATTAATGGAAACTTAACAAACTAATTAACCTTGTACATAATATACATTGTTCTTGAAGTATAAAATCTATTTTCTTAGAAAATATATATATGATTATAATATTAAAAGATTAAATTTAAATTGATATTAAACATCAAGCCGTTAAAAATTAAAAATACTATAAATAATAATAAATTCTAGTTTCTTGTTTTCAATTCAGAACTAACTTTTGAGTCACAATTCAAATAACGTTGCAAAATATTTCTTCATTTCTACTCTATTCGTTAGAGTAGAGTTTTATTAAGTTTTATCAATTTACAAATTGTTTAGCTTTATTTTATGAATAATTATGTAAGAGATACGTAATAAGAACTAAATATCAATAATTTAAGATACTATGTATAATATTATAGTACAGTATAATATACTTCTATATCCAGTACAATATAATACTTGTTTACTGTATTATAGAAATATTCTAAGATCAAAAATGTAGTCGATGAATTAATGACACAATAATTAGGTTATGTATTATGAGATATATTCAAAATAAACCACAAACTCCATAGTAATATATCAATATTACTAATGCCCATATATATCTGGTAATAAAACTAATATTATGAACTAAAATGTGCCTGTATTGTATATAAATTGACTATTAAACATACTCTGAAACAAATAGAGATTAAATAATTATTAAACATGAATTTTAAAAACAAGGTTTTATTAAATCTGATATTCTTAGTCGGAAAAATTTTAAAATTATTAATAACATACATAGTAATGTTGTTTCATATAATTACATAATTAACAGAGCCTGAAATATGTCGATCTCGAATTAATTGTTATTATAATTTAATATTGCAATTTTATTTCAATAAATATATAAAGATGTATTCCCCTCTTTATAAAACAGTTTACAGTAACTACAAAGTATTATTAAAATTATTATAGGTATTTTTAATTTTCATATTAATATAGTAGAAGTAAACCTAAAGAATGGTCAGTTATAAAAGGACGGAACCGTCAGAAAAGCATTGAATTGCGTAGTAATTGTAGCTTTTTTAAATAATGATTTTTCCGAAAACATTTTGTCAGAAATGAAACATTTTAACAAAAATTTACCTTAAAAATATTCGAATACATTTTTCGTTCAAAGGACTTTTTTATTTAAACATAATCTAGCGAACAAATTGCGGAACAAAACGTCAAATTTACAATTTTGAATATTTTAGTAGACGAAAAATTATGTTTACGAATTACTGAATACAAAAATACCTGTACAAATGAAAGAGATTATAATATACTTTCAATAATAGATTTATACTTTCATTTCAATGAATAATTTATATTTTATATTTAAAAAGATGACGGATGGTACCTTTACCTTTAGTAAAATTGTAATCACTGGTGCGGTTGTTTTGTTATAAATTATATTTGTACTTATCAAACTTGAAATTATTAACATATAACAAATATAAAAAAATAAAGAATATTTATGTCCTAACGTATATTAAAATGTGTCCGAGTATTTATATCATAGTGTTCTCATGTAGTAAGACCTTCAACGTCAGGATATTTTAAGATTAAGATAAGTTGGATTTAAAAAAAAAATAAAAAAATTATAAGGTTAGTGTCTGTCGCCGGCTCGTCTCAGAACTGAGATACTTCCAAGCCGGTGGTAGCTTTTACCATAAAAAATGTTTTTTATAAACTTATTTTTCATTTTATTAACATATATGATAACTCTAAAAAATAAGCACAAATTCTTAAAAAAATGAAAACATATAATAATAAAATAATAAAACTAAAAGAATTTTATTTACTTAACATATCTCCTCATACGACTATAACCAAGTACCAATATAATGTAAGAAAATGTGAAGAATTACTCTCAGAATAATTTAGTAGATTAGAATTTATGTTTTTTTTTCAAATTGTTTCAGGGGGGAAAAGGATCGAGACATAATTTGATGCTATCTCGTTTTTTCCCTATGTTTCATACTATTTTAATAAAATTATTTGAAATTATAAACATAAAACAGATCGTGAAGTATGGGAAGAAACGCTATCATAAAAGTCATAAGATTTTGCTCTCTGATCGATGTTGCTTTCTGACACAATGGTATTCCTTTGAGGAAAGACGGGATAATAGTTATATGTTCCAGGATGGTCAACTGCTGTCGTCACGGCTGCGCCCTCGGGGGGGAAAAGTACGTACCATGGGGTTAGCGTCCACAGCACACTCGATGTCCACGACCTCGCCCCGCGCTGCTCTCAGCACTGTCGCATGCTGCGACGTACACGTCGGAGTATCTACATACAAGAAATTAAATAATTTCGTAAAAAAATAAGAAGTGTTTAACAATGTTCTAATTTTAACAATTGTATTATATACTTTAAATTCGAAATGTTAGTGTTATTTTTCAGTATATTTGTCAATATATAAAATATAACATGTACAAAATAATAATAAACAATTCTTATATATATCAAGTACATATATAATACTCACACTTCACTTCCAGTACCAGCGGGTCGCTGTATCCCTCCCCGAGGCTGTTTCTCGCCACACAGACATATCCACCGGTGGCTTTTCTAGACATACGTTGAAGAACAAGACTCTGGTTGGCCAAAACCACCCCGGGCCCCGGCTTTACTACTGCACCCTGTATACATAAGACATCTATGTTTGCTATTTTAGTTAACATTTCCTTATTATTCATTTACTATCCGACTACTATTGATGAAAGTTTATCAAAATGTCATAATTATTAAAGTTATTTTACCATGTTTATAGATAGTTTGAGATTTAAAGATAGTTTAGAGGAAATTAATGTTTGCTGTGTGTGAGTAAACATGTTTGATGTATTGAACTGATTGAACTGGACGAATACAAACTGGCAGTATGATTTCATTTGAAATGAAGAGTAAAATGAATATGCTCTAAACTATAAACACATTATGAGACAGTACAAGACAGACAGTACAAAACAAATTTGAAAAAAACTTATTTATTAATAGAAGTTATGTAAAATCATTTTTCATCTCTCTCTTAATAGATTTAAACTAAATGTCAAGAACATGTTGTTAAATTGTAATTTTGAGTTTATTTTGAATTTTATTGTTATTTAGTAATTAATGTTCTTCTCGATCTTAATTTGTTAATAAAATTTGGTTTATTCAATAGATTAATTTTTTTTTCTCAAGTTAATGTTCACGCTGTGCATCTTTTCTCCAAATTTTATGATGTGTTTGATTGTAATTTAAGTAACTGTATTAAGTTAAGTTTTATTCAATTAGTAAATAAAATTATTGACTATTATACCACGGTTTCCAAAATAAATAAATATTTGTCATTAACATTTATCATAAATATTGTTAATGTTCTAAATATTTATACTTGATTTTAATACTCGTCCAAATAAAATTATAATATTTTGTTATTTGTTTGTTTAGATTTTTTTTTGTATGATATTTATAATCAAAACATGCAATATATTAAGTTTTTAAATATGTAAAACATCACATTTATTATTTGATTAAATATTTATAGAAACTACTGATATTTACAGAACTCTCTGTACTTCAAGACTATTTGAATATTACTTACATTATGTGTGAAGTACACGTGACTGTGCCACGGGTTTGCTCGCACCATGCAGTCCAAATACACATCTGATCCTTCAACTACTTTGTCCGCATCCAGATTGGCTCCCAATTCCAATTTTACAACTGGCAAATCTAGAATAAAAGTTTACTTTCATAATAAATAACTTAATGATATTTTTAAATATAATTATTACAGTAAAATTGGCGTGAACTGTTCACGTCGAGTTCACGCCGCTATTTAGCCATGCTCAGAGATCATGAATAAGGATCCCGAACTAATCTAAATCAAAAGACATAAAATACATATTATATGCACAGAGAAATTATATTATTGTTTAATTTTAGGTAGTATCTCACGCTGTATCTCAAGCTTCCATCCATCCTCGTGCGTGGAGAGAGTCAGCCGTGGCTGTACCGCCCTGCACGACAACACCCGCCCTGCGTCCTCGATAGACGGCACGAAGGTTAGGATACTGCTGGTGACGTTGCCGTCTGATGATATCTGGTGGAATATCATTTATGATAATATTGTTGATTAAATTATTATTTATATAAGTTTTAGGTTTTAGGTAGTTACAGGTGATGTCCAAGTGTCACTCACTATTGTTATAAAACAAATACACACACAACAATACGTGTAAAACAAAAAGAATTGGTCTGTGTGTAAAATGTAATTCACTAATCACTTGTCAAGTAGATCTTTATATGATATTAGTATATGTTGCTAGTAGTTTTGTCATATATAATTCTCAAAGGTGTCAAATCTATTCATAATCATGTTAATTTAGTTCTCTTAGCCCTATAGGTTGCAAGTGGAATACTAAGTAAGTTAAAGTTAGGTGACATACTGAATTATATTTTGATTTAATTTATTTTCGATTTCAATGAGCTATATCAGCTCAAGAATTTGTCAAAATTTATTTAAATTTGAATTTGTTTTCTGACTATTGAACTCGAGAACCAAGAGGAACAAGCACTTCAAAGGCTGGATAATACATATATATATATATATATATATATATATATATATATTTATATATGTGACCCGTCGTAAAGAAAATTGTGCTAGTGAAAAGTACATCTGCCGCGTTATCACGAATAGTTTTCAAACTAAGCGAATTCTAGTTACAAGGTTTGGAACTTTTACAATTTTTAACTAAAAATACCAAAGCTTGTGTGACGTCACAAAAGCTGTTATGGAGTTACTAAAGTGAATCAACAGTGAATAAATGTATGTACAATAAAGATTAGAATAAACTTTTGAATGTTTAAGTACAGTTAAGTTTAAGAAATATAGTTTTTATTATTATTACAATAAAATCCTTACATAAAATATAATATAAATTTTAATTTAAATACTCACTTGTAGTTACGTACTATAACAACAATTTTTTTTATGTAAACTTAACACAAAAACAAAAAACTTTTAAACTTTCTAGGACCTAAAAAATATAAAATAATTTCATCTCGCAAATTAATGAAACTTTTATATTAAATATATTTTGAAGCCTTGAGACGTGAAGTAAACAAAAATAATAATTTGAATATCAAAAACCGAGCCTCAGTTTAGTTATTTTTGCTTTGAAAACGTATTTACTGTATTTTTATTACTTTTAAATAAATATGGCTCACATACACATTAATTTATTTTAACAAATTAAACGTAAAATTCATATAAGTCTTAACGACATAATAAGTACACAGAACTTAAAAACATTTTAACTAATACTGTTTAAACAGTAATGGAAAAGTTTACGCCAGTTTAATTGGATTAATTAAGGGGACACAATTAAGAGACTTCTTTTAACCTGAAAAGCAATTATCAAGCTCGAAAGTTTGATAAGCCATGGGGTGGCGGCACCGGACAATTAAGTTTGGTTACTACAATAAACTCTGATCATAGAATATTAAACAAGGCAGGAAAATATTTATGATAGTTAAAATATCATTACAGCAATGTTATTATCATATGAAATGAATTATATTATTTTTAGCCAAATAATCGCAGTCAATTAAAAATAATAATCGTGTTTATTAACACTGATCACTAGATGGCGTTGTTTTAAATAATTTAAAGTAATAAATTTAATTAAATTAAAAGTAACTTACAGTTTCTCACACAGTCTTCAATCTTGTACCTCCTTTCCACCAGGATATATTTGGTTTCGGTCTTGCGCCCACTGCTTGGCAGACGAGTTCAGTGCTCTGACCTGTCACTAGAGGCCGCTTGCCTCCCAGCAGCCTCACCCAGAGAGGTCGCACTGCTCATACAAAATTATATTAATTGTATTGAAGATATAATTTAGTTACAACCCCAGTGCTACATGTATAGAAGCAGTAGACCAAAGGTATTTAACTGTTCCAAACTTTGGTGCAGTGTGGACACGTAGCGTCACTGAAGTTTCTTTATTACGTGAAGTGCATTCAACTGGGTTAGTTTAACATTAAGTGCAGTTAATGAAGTCATGTTTAGCTTTAAATAGTTGTCCATATGTTTTCTTATATAGTTTTTTTTTATTTAAACAATTTAGAAGATTTATATTAAATTTATATTAAATCGAATAAATTTGATTCAAATCAAATTAATTGAATTATAAAAGTAAAGTTTTAACTTCTATTCAAATTACTATAGCTCTGAGATATGATTTCTGTCAGATTAAAAAATATCAAAGTTTATGAAGATTCCAAGATAAATGAATAATGTTGAAAGTTTAAAAGTTAGTTGACTGGTGTTCAGGATCACATTTAACAAATAACAAGTTGTGAATGAACCTTAACTTAAGGTAACTCTGTTTAAGAGATACCGTTAACTCCAGCATCTACATTTAGAAACTGTTTTATAGTTTGTCTCGTGACTTATCTTGCTTGGTCTGTGCAGTTTTACTTGTTACTGAATAAGCTGACGAAATGTTAAATAACTTGCTTTAATAAGATAACTTAATTGAACAAAATGTTTATGGAAAATTTATAGAATTAGTATTATATTCATGTCTCGGAGCGTAACATAAGTGTATTGTATAGTGTATATGTATTGTATGTACAATAGTATATATTTTATTACTATGAAAAAATAGGTAATATATTTTCTCTTTTAATAAGTTAACAAACTCAACCTTATAAGTTCTGACAGCAAAAAATGATACAGCTCAATTTAGTTCTTTATTGGACCGCAAATGATCTCAATAAGACTTGATGGTAAGCTGCTATTGTACGAGAAAGCTTCCCCATATGAAATATGTTTTGCGATTCCCCTAAGCTGTAATCATTCGCTCGAGACGTAAAAATGAACATGTTCTATATAAAACTGAAAGTTACAATAATTGATTCAAGAACATACATAATATATGTTGCATATTATATGTTAATAGCGTGAACCGATTTTTAAGCTACAATTAAAATCGGTTATGTTCTTCTTTGACAGAATTGCAACCGTATGTGCTTATATCAAATATATATTACTTTGGTTTCAAATGTAGACAAATGACTTGCAGTTTAAAATGAAATCAAAACAATAAGTGTTATAGGTTTTTATATTTCTAAATCTATTGATTAAACAAAAAGTTTCAAACCCACTGTTATTATATTCATGTATATTTTCACAATTAATAAGTTTTAGTTTCAGTGGTGTTTATCAAAAATCATTAAATATTCTTATTTATTTAATTATGTACTTTAGGTGTCTTTTGAGTAATGACATAATAGTTAAACAAGGCGAAGAAAAGAGACAGTGCCGGACTCTCTCTTATTATAAAATAAAAAAACATTTAAAAGTTACTTTCATCATCAGACTGTAGTAAAAGTTAATAAACTTGGTTGTGAATATGCTCGTTTCAAGATAAATATATCAATAAAAGATTTCATCAATTACAACCATTTTCCATTGACTTGATGAGTTTTAATGGAAGTCATCCAAGTGTAAAGAACAACATATTGTATGATGAGAATACTTACAACGTCTCAACAGTTATTTTTTTATGATTTTACAAATACATCACATATAATATTATGAAACAATACTTAGTTAATAGGGCATACATCTACTTGAGGTCAGAATTTCTGTTAAGAATATTTTTTTAATAAGAAGAATACGGTGTAATGTGTAATATTCTCCCCCTCCCTCTTTGTATATTTCAAAAAAGTATATTTTAAATAATAACCATATTTTAAGATATTAAAAATATATCAACATAACATTTGAAATACTAATTTAATTCAACAATATAAAGTTTTGTCATAATGCTTTAATTGTATTATAAACTCAAAGTATCTTGGGTTTATTAAACCAAGTCTGGAGTCACTCAATGACGACTCTTTTGTTATACAACTTTTCTCTGCTCTCAATGTATTCTTGTAAAACAATTACTACGTTTAATGAAGGTCTTGAGATATATAATACAAATGAATAATTAAAAGAACTTGCTGCATTTATTTTAGACATTTTAAGTTACAAGTAAGAAGTCTTTTGCAAATGTAGGTTATGTAATTATATTTGAAATAGTAAAATTATAAATGAAAAGAATAAAACATCATAAGTAACTCTAGAGAAGTTAAGTTTTATAATAAAAGTATCAAGATGAGTAATTGTTTCTTGATCTCAAGTTTATTTACGTCTTTTATATTAAGATAATGGAGTCGAGGAAGTTCAATAACTCTCGCATCCGCCATCATTATAATATAATTAATAACGAAACCTGTGAAGTTGAAGTTTATTAAAATATATTAATAATGTTTCTTATTTTAATATTAAATAAATAAAAATATCTATGAAACTCTCATAGACATATCTTTATTTATTTGTGTATTTATTTCCTGTGATATATATATATGTATATGAAGTATGTAAGTAAATCAACTTCAGGTCAGAAAATCTGTTTAAAATTATTTATAAGTAAAAAAAAATAATTTATTTATTTATTATTCATAAATAAAGAAGTTCTGTTGATAAATATATATAATAAAAGTAATAAGAGTGTCTGTAATCACTAAAGAAAATATATTTTAATATATAGTTTGTTTATGAGTTTGTTGTAAATTTGTTTCATTCCTTATTGACATTTTAAGAAATTCATTATTCATTAACTTCAAATAAATGTAAATCTATTCATTAGCGTTTCTATTGCTAAGATAATTAGAAGTATAAGTATCTATATATTTTATATTTAATGTGTCTGTCCCTTAATAAAGTTTCATGTTCCAGGTTAAATAGCAGACTCATATTTTGTCAAATTTCAAAAACTTCATAAGGTATTTGAAGGTGTTATGATTTATTATTAAAGCCTTAATAGAAACATTATGTCTCTTAACACCGACTCAATATTAGATAATATAATAAACAATAAGATTAATAAACAAACATTGCCGTCCATTTAAGCTTAAGCTTTAAGCGTTAGCTTAAATAAGCTAACTAATATTGTTTGTTTAAACGCACTTATCTTTAATAACCGCATGGATTTGAATAATTATTTTTGATAGCAGATTCATGAGGAAGACTATAAGTTACATATATTATCTTACCCTTTATCCTAATAATAATTAAAATTCTTCAAGTGAAACCGCAAGTTCTAACTAGTTCAGAATAATATGAAGTTCAAGAATAATAAATTAATCAAACATTATCAAAAGATTTAAAGTCAAAACCTCGCACCCTTTAATGAGATCAAAAGCCACAAAATCTTTGAAACCGCAAAGTTTCATTCTTTGGCTTTAAGAATAATATCTTATCAAATAAATCAACATCTATGATACAAATACAGCATTAATATGAAAATTTTAACTAAAAACAGCTTCTATTTCCTTAACCATAAAGTACATAATCCTAAAACAAAGCGAATTATAACTCCCAGCGTAGTTTGTCTCGTTTTCTTCAATAAATAGAACATCGCCTTAACATATTTAACTCAATACAGTTAGGTTTTGATTTAGTTATACTCTTTGAGGATAAGTATTAAGAGCTTTTAGGATATAATTTATGTATCGTATGTAATCTTTCGTGATCCATGATTACTATTAAGTATAATTATCTGGCTCTACTCACGTTAATACTTTCGAAATATGTCCGACTATTTTCGAACTCATTCGGGGTCCTCATTTATGAGCTCTGAGCATGGCGGAGTCGCGGCGTGAACGGTTCACGGTTCAGTCAGACATATTCCGATAGTAATAACGTGAGTACAGTCAGATAATTATATTTAATATATAATTTATATTTATATTATAATATAGTAACTCAGTATCGAGTTCAAAGATAATTCTAGTTTCTCTTGTAGGTTAGTTTAAATCAAATACAAAAAGAACTTAATTATTAGTGATATGAACTTAGAATAGAAATGAATTTCAAACTCTGTTTTGTTTAGTACAAAACAATTTAGAGTAGTTTGAAGTTATGTTGTATTAACATTTACAAATCATCAATTTCAAATATATCTTGAATATAACTGTTTAGTTAAAAATGGATAATCGATATTTGTTTAAATCTTATGTTAAACAATAAAGGCAGTTATTTCAAAATCCTCTACTATATTTTATACATGTATGTTTTTAATAATGCGTCAGAACTCGGTAATATTAACAATACACAGACAGTCAAAAATATAAATCAGGCGATACAATGTTTTTATAACACCTATTAATACAAAAAACTTGTTACAATGTGTAATATTATGTGTATTTACGAATTTATGAACCAATGAAAAAGTCACATTTACAAAATAATTTGTAATATAAATAAACACATTAAAAGAGAGATCTGTAATTGATCGAACTGTAATATTCATCAAATTACTAAAAAATATAAGATTTGTTTGTCTATGACAGTTTACTAACATACTATTAAATAGTGTGACAGATAAAAAATATATGACATTAAATTTATTAAATTAAAATGCCAAGTATTAAAATAAAATGAAAAGTAAAATTTTTCAACGAAAAAATATGGCGTTTAGTTTATTTAATTAAAATACAAAATAAAATGAAAATGAAAAGAAAAATAAAATTTCGCAAACATAAATAACAAAAAAAAAGTTGAATAACAGAAAAGCCGAAGATGCCGGAACGAAGCCAATTTGAAATATTTATTTCCGGAGCCAAACTTCACAACACTCTATATCATGTTGTCAATTAAGAGGTTCTGCAGATCATATCTATAGATAAGTGCCTCTTTATGTACGATTTAAGATTTATGATTTGAAATAATACTGAATTCTCAGAACAGCCATATATATACAAGATTTAGTTTATCTTGAAATCCCTTTGGTATTTATTACAGATGGATCTATTTATTTTAATATATTAGATTCAATATATTAAAGGTAAATATAGAAATTTATAATACACATTATTATTAAATATAATTATCCGGCTATACTCATGTAATTACTGTCGGAATGTTGTAGCGGAATCGCGGCGTGAACTGTTCACGCCGAATTTCCGCCGTGCTCAGAACTTATGAAGCAGTACTTATGTATGCAAACTTCGATATTAATACATGAGTACAGCCGATAATTATATACAATAGTAATCATGGATTACGAAAGTTTAAACACAAAAAAATACTCATTATTGTTGAATATACGATATATTTTTTATACGAGTAATCTTAGCATCGCCCAAATTGCAAAAAATTTCCGGTATTAAATTATTTCCTAAAATAGGAGTAAATTATTTTACTTTCCGGAATACGGTTCGTTGTTCAATTAATACGAAAAAGTAAATTATACATTTTTATAAGTACCCTTATATAGTTTCTTTTATTACAATTATTTTTAGTACTGACCTAAAAATAAATTAATAAAAATACAAAGTATGATATACTCTATGTTTTGTCACTTTCACACCTTTAACGTAAATCATTAGTGAGAAAGTGACAAAACAGAGAGGTTCTACTAGGCATAAATATTATTATTAGTAAGATAGTTAGTTTATTTCCTCAATGTCGTTTCTTATACATAGTATTGACAGTCGAAAAACAATACATTTCTAAATTGCTTGGTTGGTTACAAGTCTATCTAAATTGGTTCAGCGAACGAACACTAAGCTTAAACCAATATATTGAGATCCTATCACGCTAGTGACATTAAGTTCATTAGAAAGAGACGTAAAATGCCCTTCCGTATATGATAGAGGGAGATAGATGCGTGCCAGTCACGCGGATTAAAAGCTTTGATGTTGGTAATTATAATGATAAGAAAAACAACTTAGTGCTATACTTAATGTAACTCGACGGCACTAATATATTATTATTTGTATCACGAGACCACTGAAGTCTACACAATGATCATCTGAGGTATTATGATAGTGTATAGAGAAAGACAAATTTTAAAACTTATAAAAGAGATATGTATTGTAAAGACTTAGGTTAGTTTTACATACTTTTAAAAAATAAATAAAAAAATAATCTGTGTCAAATAAACCCACGACCTATGACTCAGAAGGCACGGCGCTCTAACCATTGTACCAATGGGCCTTCGTAATTTAATAATCTTAATATATATTGTAACGTGTATCTTAATACTTACAGTTGATGTCAATTGATATATTTTCTGAGAGCGGCGTTATTGTCGGGTCAGTCACAGCCTGTTTGAAAATAATAACAAAAATATATTAATCACTTACTGTTATGTTCCTAGAAATGTTAGAAGTATTATATTAACAATAATATATTAAGTGGTAGAAATATTTTAATCGGGTTTT
Source organism: Mechanitis mazaeus (assembly GCA_959347395.1). Lineage (NCBI taxonomy): Eukaryota > Metazoa > Arthropoda > Insecta > Lepidoptera > Nymphalidae > Mechanitis > Mechanitis mazaeus. Next base: position 16,370,320 of record OY365743.1, read on the forward strand.
TATACCGAGCGAATAATGAGATGACAAAAAAATTATTCTGCGTTAACATTTTTAAATTTAACTTATATATAAATTCTTAAATAAAAACAAATATATAGTATATATGACTATATACAGAGGTGGGTGTCCTGAAGGTGGGAGTTCGAGTCCAGTTCAAATATTATTGCATATTTGTATAAAGAACTTTAATATATTGTTATTAAAACTAATATATGAACAAAGAATTTGAAAAAAACATAAATTATTACCTATTTATTATATCTTCCCTCTGTATATATATTATTTTTAAGATCTTCCACACATAATTCTACCATATAATTACCACATGTATATTATAAGCATAACATAACATATAAAATATATTTTTCGATTTAAATCGAATTTAAATCATGTATAGTTCTTCAACATAAATAATGGATATCTTCGGAAACACGAAGTTACTTCGTGTTTCCGAAGATGACCGACACATATAGATAGTATAATGATATAGAGCTGATTGTACCCAATAGTCCTATTATGTCTTGTACGAGACACAATGATACAAAATTTACAAAGAAATACAAAAATTTAAAAATTTGAGAAGCATTACAAAGACGTATTACTAGGATTCAAACAATAATGTAACGATTAAAATATTTTAAATAATAAATTTAAAATACATTAGTATTATTATATAATTTGAGTTGCTTATTTTTTATGAAAAAACGCAAAGGAGTATTATACAGCTCTGTATACAAAACAGTAGTGCTTGTCCATCTTGTTTTCGATACTAATACGAATGTTTCCGATGTTTACCGATGTTTACCGATATTCATTACTTATCTTAAAGTATTACAGTTTAATTATATAGATATTACAAAATGATTTAATAAGTAGATACAGCCTGCATGAGGCTGCAAGTTGTATTGAATTTAATGCGATCAAACACGAAGGTGTATGACCATGTGATATTTATTCATCGTTTTATATTATCATTTGAAATATTTTATGAAATTACGTTATGTTGACAACATGTCGCATATTTGATTATCATAGATAACCATTCTTTTAAAAGAGTTTTAGTATTTAAGTGTTCTTTGCTTGCGCTGTACTACTTAGGTAAATAACAAAATAGATACTTATAAAGTTACGTCTAACCTCATCTTTTATAAGAATTATAAATACAGCTTAATATTTAAATCAATAAATATCTAATATTTTCAGAGTTCTCCTTTTCGATAAAAAGCAGTTAAATTCAAACAATCTGCACTAACCTGACAAGTAATATCAGTTCCGTAATCAGGTCTCTGCAGGGTGAAAGTGACTACCGCTCTGGCTCCTGAATTGGCGAGGAGGGCGTGAGATTTCCACCAGGATACCCTGGCTGGTGGACGGCCTGGTAGAATGATAAAACATAAACATATTACTTGTTTTGCCTATCTTCGCTACCACCTTGCTATAAGTCGTATAATTACGAATTTAATATACATTGTGAAGGTTTTGTTTACTAATATAATATTATAATATTATTATTCTATAAAATGTACTAATTAAGTATTCTTCTTTTAAAATACAAATAATACATGTACATAAATATACAATAAATATAATACAGTTTTAAAAATTCTCACTAATCTCCTTATGTCATACACTTCACACTAAAAGCACCGTCTCTTACAAAAAACCTTTAACATTTGTCAAAAACAAAAACGTGAAGTGAATTTAATAATTCTAAAGTATCCTAAATTTAAAGCATTTCAACGCTCTTTATTTTCACAAGTATCTATAAAAAATACAACGCAAGCTGTAAAATCCTCTCCGCACACTCGCAGTTGCCAAATTTTTTAATTTAGGGAGAAACGCAAAAACAATAAACGGAACAGGAAATGAGCCACAAATAGGAATATAAAAACTGTGAAACAAAAGGGTGTCGTCGAGTGCGTCATGAAAACCCCAGGGGTTATGAGAAAGTAAAACGACACTCAATTAGAGCCTCGGTTTAATTGAAGACATTAGCATTTACTTTCTGGAAATTTCCTTTGGTATTAATTAAGCTGTGAATTTATTGTCGTGTCATGATACTAATTACATACAACGGCGTTCGAATGAATTGAGTTGATTGGACCCCGGGCAAAGCTGTCTTCAAAGTCATGGTATTAGTAAATATTTATCAAACATGAAATATGGTTCTTGTGATACAAAACACTCTATTATATGTACAATAAATACTTTAATTTGGCAATAAATGTCAAATTGGGCCGGAGAATATTAAAATTCTAAATAATTCTTAAACTCAATATGTTAAATTGTTATAAATTTTAAAATATTTTCCAAATCCGCTATCTCTTGTCAGTTTGCCCCATTCTATAAGGGTTCATAAATACACCATTTATACAAAAACAACCCTTGGCAATAACGGAACAAAGGTGTGTTAAGATTGGTAGGGGGTTGAAAACGGGCTTAGACAATGGGGCTGGTTTAATTCATACGGGTAATTGTTCAGAGAGAGGTGAACCCTCCCAACTGTTATTGTGAGCGTGCTCCAGAATCTGAATGGTTTTCTAATTACCTCTGAATATAAGCAATAAATGTTTGAGAATTATGATCATGTCCATTTTGTAAATTTTTACAATGCTTAAGAATTCTAATAAAATATCTAAGAAAATTCTTGATTTAATATATTTATACCAATATATTTTGATATACTTTGCCTAAAAATAAGTAATTTATGGAATGTAATTCCATAAAATATGTTTAAGTACTCACCTCCAACTGCGACACAAGTTAAATTGACTTCAGTCCCCTCATCATATGGTCCAAGTACTCCGCCTTTGATCTCATCACCTTCTTGGTTTAGAATAATTATACTAAACCAAGGTGATAAACCAATTAGACGTTGCGGTGGAACTATGAAAGCAAACTTATGATATTTAACTTTGCGATGTACTTTTTGATGTTTTATGTATAAAGTTTAATACAAAAATATCAATAAGTATTACAGTATATAATTATCCGGATGTACTCACGTAATTACTATCGATATTGAACTCTTTTTTAGAGATTTCGCCATTCTCAGAGCTCATGAAGGATGACCCCGAATGAGTTCGAAACTAGCCGGGTAAATTCCGATAGCAATTACGTGAGTACAGCCGGATAATTATATATAACAGTAATCACGGTTCTCGAAAAAAAAAATATATATAACTTATTACAAAACATTTAAATTTCAATTACAATATCTGATCTATATTTATTAAACATGATTATTTCAAAGCAATTTAATGTAACAATATCTTTGAAATCAATTAAAAGGGCAATCAACTGTCTGGAATTGAGATGTCCTTGTTTCAAAATAAAATAAATCTAAGATGAATTAATTACTTTCTCTTCGGAAATGTTGATTCAAATTTGAACCTTGAGGAATTTAAAACAGAGTTTGATTAGATTAATTTTATTTCTAAAAGGTAAAATAAAGCAATTACTAGTTTCACTGAACCAAAAAAATAAGCGACAGACAGAGAGGACGTATTTATGTATATATTGTAAAAACAGATTGTAAAAGATATTATGGTATCAAGTATTATTTATACTGTCAAATATGGATATTAATTATTATTGTTAATACTTACTGAGCACAGTAAGATTTAATCTTGTATTTTTCGCGATCTGATGAAGTCCACTCGACATCTTTACTGCCCACTGTCCTCTGGCCTGGAATTACATAACTATATAATACATATTTATAATAGTTTTTATAACTCTGTAAAATAGTTATTAGTCAAAAGTAATCTTCAATTTTTAACGTATTATTTCGTTTCGGGGATACTGAACGATGACTTCATAGAAAACCCAATAGGGCAGACTCATTAATTAACTGTTTCTCTTTGTCATTGTATATGACACGATTGAAGTATTGACAGTAATGGAGCTTCTGGCACTAAAATATGCGTGGCATTTGTCCCGTCTGTCTTATTAGACAGACGGGACAAACGGGACAGACGGGACAGGGGTCCTATTGGACCAAATAAAGGTTTTGATTGTCCTATGGGACTAGTGGACGAGATAAAATAAAATATCCCATCGTGTGACAGGATCATGGGACTAAAAAAAAACCAGAGTTATTAATAACTTCTATGAGCTGTCGCAATTAAATTTTCTTTTTAGTGTTCTTAGTTTAAACATTCCGAATGATCGTAAGTATTCATATGTAATGTCTTAATTTGACCTGCGTATAGTCAATGACGGGGCAGTGATTACGTGAATGAACTCGTCCAGAATTAATAGCAAGTTTATTATATCCAAAGCTAGTTAGCTTTCCAAAAATAGTTTCTTCTTCGATAAGAGAATTTTTGACCGTAAAAGATTGGGCCAAGCAAAAGCTTTTTTGCCATAAAGACACAACTACAAATATACACCCGATTATGTAAATGCACACATACGTTAATGTCAATCTTATTCAAACTTATTCAAATAACAACAATACTTTATTCAAATACTCTTAGAAACATGAGCTAAAAACAATAATCATCTATCTTATGACTCGTGTGTTTAGTATTACGTAATAACTTCACGGAAATACACATCTTTAAGAACAATTTTGATTATGGCAGTCTAATATTTCTGTATACATATTCATGGATCTACCCACGCGCAAAAATAAGGGTATTACTGTGTATTACATGTATGTTTAAATTTCTTATGAATATATTTTTATTCAATACCCATCTTGTGATTAACCGTGTATGTGAAAAATACTGTATTTACTAAAACAAAACATAGTCAATAGCAATCCGGTATTATAAACTCCTCTGAAAGAACCGTCAGATTTGAATTTATAAACTATATGAAACATAAAAGATCACAAACTCTTCTTTTAATATAATAATAATAATACTTATGAATATTCAAATAGACTTATCAATACAACTTATAAAATATATCCTCCTTGTATGTCATATATAGAATATAGTACATTCAAATCTGCAGCTTATACTTATACTGTAAAAATGATGGTGAATTAATGAATGATGAATGGAAATCATGAACAAATAACAAAATTATCATTGCGAGATTTTTTAAGAAAGGATTGAAGACGTTAAAGACTATGAAGATAATAGAATGATTTTCTTTTACGACAAAACTTAGTAGGAAGTAATGGTTAGTTTCACCGCAACGGAGCCTTAATTATCATCAAACTGAAGTTTCACGTCGGCTCCGAAGTCGTTAAAAGAAACAGATGTGACCAGACTTTTACATCTCTTAAAGTACATTTAAGATTATTACTTAAAAATATCAAAATATGAGAATGAGAATTAAAATATAATTGTTTTGGATTGCAAAATTATTAATATAATATCAAGTCAGTATGTATAGATGTTGTCTTCACCTCGTTCCAAAAATACTGGTCTTCATATCTATAAGTTCTAATTGTAATTATTCCATATTGTAACTCTAACAACATGCTTATATATAATTTATGGAAAAAATGTGGGAATATAGAATTTACTATTTTATACTTATTTTTATTTAGTGATCAATTTTATTTAGTGGTAAAAGAATATTTAAGTTAAAAACATTTCATATAATGTTTTATATTTGTATTTTACAAACATAAAAGAAATGAGCTTTGAAACTAGTTATTGAATCAAGTTTTTTTCAGGCTCTGAACGATTAAATAAAGTTACATGAAAGGGACTGAAGTCTAGACGGTGTGTTTTATTAATAAAATCAGATTTCAATATCTTTCAGATTCAAACCGATCAGACAGAAATTCATTCACGATTAATATTATTATCTCAAACTAAGAAAATTTCGATTTAAATATATAATAATAAATAAAATGGTTTTAATTAAAACATTATATTTCAGTTGGAAGTGATAAATAATATGTAAATTTTATCATTAAAAGTATGCAGAGATTCTAAAAGAATTAAAGCCTAATTCTTTTAAATTTAACTTTATCGAAAAGAAAATATGAAATGAATTTTAATATGAGACTCTTGAAAATATAATTTCAGTATATTTTTAATAAATATATAAAGTAAAAAATTAAAATAAAATGCCTATAAAACTATAAAACATTAACAAGCGTTATATACTGGATCAATTCAAACCATTGGTAATTAGTCTAAGCCGAATATCACAAAATCGCAGCCGAAATTAATCTCAACTGGGTATAACAGTGGCCAATTAGTGGCTATTAACTGTTCTATATCCGGTAATACTATAATTAATTATATGCTATAAAACTATTTTGGTCTGTTATTATATTAAAATGATATGATTAACTAGACGCAGTGTAGCGATGTTCTGATCTAGTTATTGTGTAATAAGACACAATAAAACAGGACACAGCCGTATGTCTGTGAATACTAAAATAAGTAAGCTGATTCTACAAATTGATGATTCAATCAACTAATCTTTAAATTGATGTGAATTTAACTTTTCACAATCTCTGATTCAATTCTGATGAAAGTATCACCTATTATGAAAACTAAACTTGAATTCTTGTTTGGGAGAAAATATTATTAGGATCTTAATATAGTATTTCTTTAAGTTACAAAATTTAAAAACAAAGTTTGTAAGTAACATTTGGCCTTATTCTTAATATATAATAATGTTGCAAGTGACAACATTAACACGCACACACACATGTTACGAAACTTAAGGAAGCTGACGAGTTGTTTGAAAAAGTTTTGTCTAACAATATTTTTCTTATGAATTTTGCGCGAAAGTTTAAAAGACTTGAAGCTCTATAGATAATATTATATGGGTTTTTTTATCCTAATTAGGTTATATACTGCATTCAGTTTAATTGTATGATGTAAATCAATATAACAAAATAAATTATTGATATATGTATACGAGTCTATGAGTGTTGAATATTCTGTATATTATTGAAAATCGTAACACAAAGCATTAGAGCGTGAATATAAACAAAGTCGCATTAAATATTAACTTTCAATAACTAGCAGCTCTGTGCTTTGTGATAGTTATTTGTATGGATAATAATTATATTAAATTCATGAAAATCGATTAGATTGTCTGTTAAGGGGAAGATACAACTTATAACTTGCACGTTACCCATTAGCTTAGTTTTAGATGTAGTTTCGACAGGTAGTGTTACAAAATGGTTACCTTTAGTGTAAGAGAGAGAAGGAAATTCGGAGAGGATAAAACTTTTGGCACCCGGCACTCTCTCTCTCTCTCTCTATCTCTGTCTCTCTCTACACGAAATAAAGCTTTAAATAGACCTCTAGTATATATGTAACACAACCCCTATCAAATCGGCCCCTGTACTAATGACACAATTAATAACAATATCTTAACTACATAATTAATATAGCTTCTATTTCATAAATTTAATTTATTTATTATCCAAGAGACGTTCATTAATAATTATCGTCTTAATTGTAGTAATTACATAGGAAGAAATGCTGGATTTATATACCATACAATAAAAAACAGGCATTATCTTATTATATTTATGATAAAAATATTGAATATTCTATAATAGTAACACCTTTAGTTAGAAAAATATCCTGCAACAAAAGATATCAGGTAAGAATCGATTATCTCTATTAGAGACCAAATTGTAGTTATTTTTCATTTGTATGTGCAATAAAGCATAAACCAATATACAATTAAAATATTCAAAAACCGAATATGTTAAAACTCCAATAACAACATTTAAACGAATAAAATACTTTTAATTACCAACGCATGACTAAAGGTCAAAATTATATATTTTTAATAATGGCAAATATATCATTATATTAAAAAATAATTAATATACGTGTTCCTATAGGTCATAATGTTGGCGAAATTATTTATACAAATATTCAAGTCTCTTTTAATTTAAATATATATTGAACAATATATTTAATTACAAAAGTGGATCCTATTATCACTATAATCATGGGTTTATATATTATATAAATTTAAAGGTTTCTGCACGCATGTGTTATTTTATATATAATAACATACACAAGCCCAATGAAACACTTGATTAAATCTTTTTATATTAAAAACACAAAAGATTTCTAGTATGACTATCTCTGGTCTTTTATTAATATTAAAATGTATTTAAACAACATCGTTTCGACAAAATATACTAACTTAAATTAAAAAATATATAAATATCTTACTTAAAATATGCTTTTGATATTGAGTCGAATATATAATTACTCATCTAATTAATCTAAAGAATTGATAAAACTCACGAGTATATTGGTGCATCATGTCCTTGCTTGTACCAAATAACAAGTCCCATGCGGTCGTCTGGAAGGGCTGGAGTGACGTCACAGGGTAGCTCTATAGTGCCGCCTGTTGGTGCATGGAGAGATTCGATTGTAGCTGGAACAATAATAATAAATAAATCTTACAAAATCTTTAGCATATAAATTCCATTCTCGTATTACTTTTTTTCAACGTTAAAGGGCATCGGAAGCTGTATATTAAAGGTGTAGAAATACATTTATTTAACAGCAATTTAGCCATCGGAGGCTAAAAGTTGTTACCCACAATTTGAGGCTATCAATCAGACTTTAAAATGCTGCTAAGAGACGCTTCTTACTGAAGAATACAAGAGTCCATTATTACTTTCAACTACCTGCTAATAATGTAAAGTCGGAAAGAAAGTCCATATAATTTTGTTCAATATATCTTGTAATACGGTTGGATGGAAACCGCTCGAGGTGAATAAAGATCAAATTTTACTGAGGAATTTCTAATAAGCCTATCTCAGGATTTAATCCGCCATATTGTAAATTCCGAACAAATTGTGCTCTCTCCAGATTCACACTTTTTTACTTCGATTTGGATTTATATTTGAAATTTTGTAAAATATTTTTTTAAAACTCAAAATTATTACAACAATATTATTCAATATTTACTTGCCCTCTTTTTTTTTTAATTTTTTTATTTTATTTTATTACCCTAAAATATGCCACTAAAACCTCTGAAGGCTGATATGCACTATACCTTCAAAGAGTTAATTTCCGGCTCTTAAAAAAGTAACGAGTTTCCTATTAAATAATTCGTTTAATAGGAAACTTTTTAAATATTTTTACAAGTTTAAAAAACGAATTAAAAAAATATGTGTATTATGTTATTATGAAATAAACTACATCCTCTCAATGAAAATGTTCATTTTATAACTATCATTTCTTAACCAAATCGAGAATGTATTGTCTCTGTTCTCATTCGAATGACATACATTACATATTCGCAGGATTTATGAGACTCGCCGAAGATTTGAGTGCGCTTTTGTTTTAGTTTTGTGAGATATATCTGAGAATAAAAACCACATCGGTTTTATTAAAAAGATAGTAAATGATCATTCCTACTTATTATTATTATTATTTTGTCTAAATAGTTGGTTAAAATCTGATAGTATTTATTTGAGTACTGCCAGATAATTATACAAAAACTATTTCGCTGCGACAACTTCAGGAAAAGTGTAGAGAGCAACAAACCCCACTTATTATAGCATTTGTTGACCTGAACAAGGCTTTCGATACAGTGAGCAGGGAGGGGCTGTACTCGGTTCTTGTCAGCATTGGATGTCCACCAAAGCTTTTAAGAATCATGCAGTCTTTCCACGAGGGTATGGAAGCCACAATCCTACACAATGGTGGCACATCTGCTCCCTTTGAAGTACGCCGCGGTGTCCGTCAAGGCTGTGTTCTGGCACCTACACTATTTGGAATATTTTTTTCTGTGCTTTTGAGGGTCGCTTTCGGTGAGGAACAGCAAGGCATCCACTTACACACGCGATCAGATGGTAGCCTATACAACTTATCCATGCTGAGGTCTAAGCGTCACAGGGAGAACATATACGTAAATAGTCTACTTTTTGCTGATGACGCTGCGTTTGTCGCCCACAGTGAAGAAGAGCTTCAAAAGCTTATGAATAAATTTTCCCAAGCATGCGACCTTTTTTCTGTGTCCATCAATGCAAAGAAGACCGTTATACTTGCGCAAGGGTGCTCAGAATATCCAAGGATCTTACTTAACGGCGCGCCACTCGAGGTGATCAACAAGTTTTGCTACTTAGGTTCACAAGTGACGAACAATCTCTCGCTTGATGCAGAGATCGATTCCCGTATCGGCAGAGCGGCCACAATGTTTGGGAGGCTCCGTACTAGGGCTTGGGGTAATAAACATCTCACGGTAAGAACGAAAATGCTGATTTACCAAGCATGCGTCCTAAGTACACTTTTGTATGGGGCCGAAACCTGGACTACTTATGCTAAACAGGAACGCCGATTAAACACATTCCACATGCGTTGTCTTCGGAGCATTATGGGCATCACATGGGCAGATCGAGTGACAAATGAGGCTGTTCTAGGCGAAGCGCAGCTCCCTAGTATCACATCCATGCTCAAAAAAACACGGCTGAGGTGGCTCGGGCACGTGTATCGAATGGAGCAGATTCGTATTCCCCGCCAAATTTTACTCGGAGAGGTTGCAGACGCAAAAAGGCCCATAGGTCGACCATTGCTCCGCTATAAGGATTGCGTCAAGCGTGATATGGTTGCATTTAACATCTCCAGTAACCAATGGCAAGAGTTGGCTTTGAATAGGGTCAGGTGGCGTCGTCTCCTCCATGACGGTCAATCAACGCATGACGACGCCTGGTTCAAGGTTTTACATGAGAAACGCACGAGGCGTCACCAAAAGTCCTCTACTTCCCGACCATCAGGGGAAACGTTCATCTGTCGCATGTGCCGCCGACGGATCAATTCTCGTATCGGTCTAATCAGCCACGAGCGCAAGTGCCATCGCGATGCTGCTTAAATCATCTGTCATAGATGTAAAGGCCATATATATATATATATATATATATATATATATATATATATATAATTTTATTTAAAAAAAAAACATTAAGATAATAATGTTAGTAATATTTAAATGAATCCGTGCATTATGAAAGAATTTGTGAAAGTAATTATACACGAAATAGTTCATTTTATGATTTAAAAATAAAATATGTGGATCTCAGAACACAACTTTCATCTTAGATTGAGAAGTCAGGAGCTCTAACCACTGAAACAACAGTCGTAAAATGTTCTACATAAAGTAGGTTGTATTCAAAACATTTTCCAAAAATGTATGTATGAAAAGCAATTATAAATCCATACATTGTTGATCGTTTACTCATTTTTAATTAAATAATAAATCTTTAGTGAAGTATCACATAAATACAATATTAATCGTGTACAATAATAATAAGTGAAAGTACACTGTAGCAGTTTGTGGATATTATATTTATTATAATGAAAAAGACTTAAGTATATTAAGCAATTTTAATAAAAATATAGCATCAAAGTAACTTTATATATATAAGACGTCACAAATATCTCAAACAAAGCTATTTATATTCTAATACTGAAATGAAATCGCCACAGCTGGGATTTATTGGACAGCTAGACTGAAGTCGTGGCGCCATCTGTGTGATGGAAACTCAAAACTTATTATGTTTATATTTTTAATTTAATTTTAAAATGCGATCTCTTATCTTAAATCGAAGCGTCTTTGATATTAATTTTATGATGTTTTTAGCATTAAAAGTTACTTCTAGAATATCGTTCTGATTCCTTCTCTCCACTATAATAACCAAATAACTACAATTTTAGTAATTTAAGGCAAGAAGCAAACGCTAGTATAAATTAATTTTGGTCTCGCAAAGTTAATCAATTGAACGCACAAATTAAGTTGAATACATTAAAATTCCCCATAAATTAATTCTACATAATTCAACTCATTTAATTTTAAGATAAAAGAAAACCTCTTAACCATTGTTTATAGTTTCCTTTTAATACATGAAATTCGTTTAAAGCTGTTGATAACAATCTTTGCACCTAAACAATTACTCACAAACACGCCATGCCTGCGTTCTTTGATATATATTATAACGTGTTATTATTAATTTTAGGGTCGCCATGCTTATATTAAGCTACAGATCAAACTCTTAATGGAATATATTGAAAAATAACAGAATTATAAATAAATAATTATAAAATATATTTGTTTAATGATATTATAAAGGTATATATGTAAAATATTAGTAAAATATTATGTTTTAACGGCGTCTCTCTCTCATATACATGCACCGTGACCTTACTTCAGAACATAAGAGCCTATAGAAACAGAAAGGTGACGCTTAACGCCTTCAACCTTCTCTTCAAAATTCATACAATACTTTAAAAAGGGTATTATTGTGTAAGAATTACTATATGACCGGTTCAAATTCTTACTAAAAATAATATAATTTCACACTTTAATTTAATATACCAAAAAAATTCCTAATGTTGTTAACTTAAGTATCTTATGAAGCTATATATCCAGTGTTATTACGAATTTTGAAACCTTTTGAGCCAGTCGTAAATTGTCAAAAGTCATAAATTAAATATTCTTCAATAATTTCACAACAATTGTATTTATAGTTTATGTTTTGTATAAATATTAATTGATTAAATATTACTTTATTGTTATGTATCTGTAGAATATTATAGAATTAAAAATCTGTGTCCAAAACTAGTGGATTGGAAGATATCTCTTGGAGAAGTTTATCCTATGTATATTGGTAACTAAGTATAACTAAGTATAACTGAATATTAAAATAAAATAAACTTTTAATATTCCTGCAAATAGAAAGAAAATATATAATTTGTTGCATTTTTAAATTTTATTATAAGTACTACTCAAATATAAAAAGCAGAAAAAACGTAAAGTATCGTTATTTATGAATAAAAATAAATGAATACAAATTGAAGTCTGATATATTTAAATAAGATGAAATATAAAAAATATAACGCACTACCTCCCGGCTAAGATTTATTGTAACCGGATAGAACTGAACGAATACAGAATATAAATGACCGTCGAAACTTTGTTAAAATTAAAAAAGTTAAACAATTTAAAGATTTGTGAGTTTTCAGATATTTTCATAATGTTCGTGGTTAAATGGTTTTTAATGAGTTTTAATTACTAATAATATTAAGTGTTTTTAATTACTTATGCTAAGACATTCATTTTTTAAACATTATTATCATATATCATATCATATTGTATATACTATACCAACACACAGGCACACAGAAATGTGTCAGAAATGACGCATTAATACCCTAAATATAACAAAAAAAATAACCATTTCAAGCAACACCATTCATAACATTATCAAAATGTGCAGTTTTAAAGAATCAAGCCTCGGCAAAGGAATTCTTTTGTACAATTTTACGACCGGACGGTCCTAATCGACTGGATTTAGTGTTGTCCTTTAGAAGATATCGAATATATCGACAATGAGTTTTAGTAACAATATAATTAACTAGTTAGTTAACATCAAATTTAGAAATATATAGAATACATATCGTAATGTTAAATATAAAAACAGGGAGTGTGTTAGAGTTGTAATTGATTCAAGCATTTGAGGACGAATGAGAAGTTGGTCGCAAAATAATTAATACTTCATATGCATCATCAGGCCGTTGTTCATTTTAATGCAACTTATGCATATTATGTAAGAATTTGTAATTACCTGACAGTACAGTAACATTTCCTCTTTCCATATTAAAATCATTAATTTTTAGAAGTTTGTACTATCACACTAATGTCTACTAACTGTCGATTTTAAAGCATTTTTTATGTCAAATCACTCCATTTACTGAGAAAATGATGACATAAAATGTACACCGATACACCCGAATTGTACCCTTCCGTAATCTGTTTTCCTGATCTGTAATAATATTTTTAAAGGGTTTACTTCCGTCCATTCTGTTCACGAATTCCATCTTGCCATATAAGGTCCACATTTAATAGTTTATTGACAAAACAATGTAAAATATTGATAGGTAGAAGAGTTGAAAAATATCGTACCTTGTGACACGCAATATACGCAATGTATTATGGTTAACATACATTTATATGACATTTAATGCAATAAGGAGTAAAAAACAGTTCACGAGTGCTCAATTTCACTAATGTAATTATATATGAAAAAAATTGTAAAATTACAAACCTCGCTCTTAGTCTAGTATTTACTGTATTCTTTTAGGTTCTCTAAAAAGTTAATATATATTGCTATTTGGAAAATAAAAAATTGATAATTTACTCGTGAGGACACGAAAGTTTTATAATCCAATTTAAAATGTATTTTAATAAAAACTGAAACCTGTGGATGAAAAAACTGAAATAAAAACTTATAAAATGCAACTTGTAAAGTTAAAGTTATAAAAGATGAAGTATATAATAAAACGCAGCTGTTATAATAAACTATTTTCAAGAACTGAGCAAACAGAAGTGCTGTTCCGTAAACTGCATCACGTCGCATTCAGCTCTTTGTTTGAGCAAGCTGTGCTTGAAGTCAATAATTTAAGCATTATTAAGAAAACTATATGTGAACTTGAAATATTTTTTCCTGATAACATAATGTGTGTATAAATATAATATGATGAAAATTATTATAAGATAAATTTATTGTAAAAATCATATAAAAATAAATGAATGGCTTATATTAACCTTCTTTTGAGATACGTTTTTACAGAATAAGAACTTCAAAAATTCGCAAGGAATTACAAATCTCTTAACAGAAGTAGAAGCAGACTGTGTCTGCTCTACCTAGTTGGATCTTTTAATAGGTGTATAATTCAGGCTAGTACCTAGTTACGAAATATTACCTTCTATTACCATTTTTTACTGACATTACTAACATTCCTTATTTCTGGTGGTTTCTCAATACACTTGCAATGATTTTTTGCATCTCAATCTGATCTTGAGACAGAGTTATGCGATAATATACTATTTCCTTGAGTTTCAGGTAAGGTAGCCAGATTTTAAAGCATTATTTTACTGATAATTATAAAATAAAATGACCATTATAATAAATAAAACGTATATCATTCAATATTACTATAGTATTATACTCTTATCATATATAAATTATTACTTCGATCACAATATTGTTTGAAGTTACTAATAACGTTATAATTTCTTACCTAATGGTTTTCATATTTAAGTGTCAAAGCAACACATAAGCCCACTGAGAATATGAGGTAAGTACCGACGTTAATCTAATAGCATAGTTAATACTAGAATAATTAATTGTTTTACATTTTCAACATGAATATTCTTATGACTTATTTTACTATTAATATACATTTGGTAGTAATTTGTACATTCGCCAGTTTTTTTACTAATGAAACTACTCTATTTTGAACCTTTTTTTTCAACTACTATATTGCTATAAAAACATTTAACAGATTTAACTTGTATATTATTATTGATTTTTTTTAATTTTATTATAATTTTAAGCCGACCTCGACGTTTTGAATGCTTTGTGTTCACGATATAAACGTTTATATGTTATAAACGTTTATTTAGTAATTAATTTAAAATTTATCTAATAAAACAGTACTGTTGTTAAAAATCACGAAAATCTATAATACATTTCTATACATTACAAAGCATAGGGTGTAATTTAAAATGTTGACATTATTAAGAACTCAATGAACGATATTAAATACTTAGGAACAATATTACTCAAATATCTTGCGAATAAAAAAACCATCACAAAATGGTAAAAAGTAATATCGATACATAAGAGGTCGGCGTCAATTGGACTGTAATTGTGTCATTATGTCACTGGCGGCGACATTACAAAGAGCTGCCATTATAGCTTTTACCGAACTTTATCGTGAATTCGGTTTCAAGAGTTATCCATTTGTTGGCATCATTTATTGTGATTTATGAATTGGAGCTGTTACTTCAATTAAAACATTTGCTGTTTACTAGCGACCTGCTCCATACTATATATGTTTTATAACAAATTTTGTATATATAATCTATTTTAGTCGTAGTTTATGTAAGTATATCTTTATATTGATTGAAAAAGAGTCAACTTTAGAGTTTATTAATTATATATTTTTTATACTACTATTAAATTTGTTTCCTTGTAAATAGATCAACTTGGGATCTTAAACGACAGCACAGTTGTAGAAAGACATCTGTCGTATGACCAGGCCAGTAGGGAGCAGATTGAAAGGTAAGCCATGGTAAAGCGTCTGATTGACAAAGTTATGGTAGTCCAGGTATGGGGCGATGCCAATCTTGTTAACACGCAATCAAAACGCAGACTTGAAGCCAACGAAGCCAACGGACGCCTTTCACCTACGTTCCAGAATGTATCTATGGAATAAAACGACCGCCTTAAGATGCTCCAAATTTACGTTTACTCGAACCTCAACTTTGATCGGTTCGTTACGTCTACAGCTTACGTTACGTTACGAGAGCAGCTTGCGACGATAGGATAGTACTACAGCGGTGACAATTTTTAACATTATACAAATTAGGCCTAATTATTCGGTCCTGTCCTTTTTTTTATTATTCGGTCCTGTCCTATTTTTTTTAATATTAAGTTTAGTAAAATGTTGTAAATGCGATAGAAGTCGCGTCTTCTATCGCATTTACAACGGGGAGTGTTCCGAAGAGCTATTTAATCATCACCGCACAGCACGTCACCGCCTTCATTACCATCCTTACCACCTGGATGCATGGCGTTTTTCAACTGTGCGATTTGCAAGAATCTTTCTTCCACGTGTCACAAAGATGTGGAATGAGCTTCCTTCGGCGGTATTTCCAGATCGATACGACATGGGTACCTTCAAAAAAGGCGTTCATTCCTATCTCCAAGGCCGGCAACGCTCTTGTGAGTCTTCGGATGTTGCAAGAGTTCATGGGCGGCGGTGATCACATTTTCTCAGTGACCCGCATGCTCGTTTGCCCTCCTTTTCCGTAAAAAAAAAAAAAAAAAAATAGTCAGTTTCAGTTACCCTTAGCAACAATAAAACATTATTTTAAATAAAAATAAAATCCTTCTGAAAACCCTTATACAAACCCTGTAAAAACGTGTTAAAACTTTACGTACTAAATACGGAAATATGTTCCGTAAATGGAATAAAATACAAAACTTATTTGTAAATGGCACAAGATAGACTAAAATGTTCACCAACAAAACAAATATCATAAACTGTGTTAATAGTGAAACTTTGTAATTTAGATGGCGTATAAAGGCAAGTTTTAGCCTACAATTTAGGGAAAATAAGTACTGTAACACACTCCATCAACATATTTAAAAACGATTCACCAGACACAAAATATATTATTATGATGGTTTGTTGCAATAAAACATTTACAATTTATATACTGTCCATCAAAAACTTGAAAATCAAAGTCCTATTGCATATGTTACTTGGTCTGTTATTTTTATATAAAATTATATATTTACATAGAATAAAGTAATTCTATTTAATTGGAATAATAATTCATTAGCTTGTATAGGTTTTAAACCTGTTTAAATTAAATATAAAAAGGCTTATATGTTTATAGAAAATTTGTAGCGCTAAAGATTGTATTTATATCTTAATGTATTTTAAATTATCAGAGTGAATATACAATGCTAAGATTGAGGAAAAGCGAATCGAGAATCCTTAGTAGATAATGCCAACTATAATATTACACTTCCCGATCAAGACTTCGCCAGAATACAATTGAATTCCAAAGACCAGTTTCTTAGGATATATACAATACAACAATACTATTTTTGAACTGAAATTTATTTGAAATTGTTGTAATTTGAAATGCGATGAAAAGCAAAAAACGTGTTTCTTGATGACATAACATCACAATCGGCAATCTACAAAAATGTCGCGTATTTTATTGTATTGGAATATATATTTTCTATCCCTGTTGTTAGCCCATGTAAAAGCATGGGCACATATTTATATAAACTTGTGCTTTAAACTGTAAGTCCACAATACACTATCAATAGAAATATGATAACTGCGTCGTAAAGTAATAGATCTATTGAACGAGGATGGCACACATAAAATAAAGTGAACTTTATGAAGAGAAACATAAGAGTCACCAGTAAATATATAATATATATATTGTTTTTACAATAACAGTATGTGTTAAAACGCTCTTCTGCTTACGAATACAATTTGTCTCGCAACAAATACTTCCAGTTTTTATATATTTCAATATATGCTGTAATGTTAGAAACATTGATTACGATTACTAAAGAAATGTAATTTGACTTACATAATTAGTAACAAAAATTAAGAGAGTCATCACAATGTTATGTCAGATTTCACTGATTCAACTTCTACTCCATATTGAATCGAGAAATTCAATATTTAATAAATATACACATTTTTAATTGAATAATGCAGTAGTTAGATAATTAATATACGGTAACAATAAGATCATTGCAAATATCTCAGTTTACATTGTCTTTAATATATAAATGTGTATATGTTATCATATAATAATATGATTTTAATAATAAATTGATGTATAAACATCATCATCAATTATTTGATTTATAAACATCAAAGACGGAAAAACAAACAAAAACTATTTACATTAACATTAAGACGTTTAAACTTACGTAAATGTTATCTTATCAATACATCCAGGTAATATGTGTATTCATATAGGATTTTTAATATAAATACTTATATAATAAAGTTTTGTAAAATAATAAAGATGAAACAGCATATTTATCCTGTGAAATTAAACTAATTAAAATCGCTTAACTTAATATATAGAGCAGTATAAGTAAGTGTTTTATTACTTTCATAGTATGAGAAAAATATAAAATTTAGTTATGGATATAACTAACTTGTGTCATGACTGTCAGAAACGAATAAAGTTTTCCTTCTTGTGAAAACGTTTTACTGTTGGAATTGAAAATATTGTAACACAGACCGGTAACACGTGCTGTTGGATTTAAATTCAATTGTATTGGATATTTCTTACAAATATAAAATATTCCATAAATTCAAAAGAAAATGGTATAAAACTGTACTAACTTTGAACTATCCTGTAACTATTATTTTATTCATATTTGGATATGTAGTACCAATTACTCCCAATTCCCGTGGTTAAAATAATAACAGAAACTTGTTGTATTTATGCATGTTTTTAGGATTCAGTTATTAAGTTTAACATATTTATTTGCTTTTATATATTATAAACTTATTCAATCATATTATTGTGTGTTTTTGTTTGAACGCTTAAAATATCTAACCTCTGAAAAAACAAGGTGATTTTATAAAAAAGTTTAATTGAATTCTCACTTGTTTAAAAACGTTATAGATTGTATATATTGAAAATCTGAAAATCATGAAACTTGAAAACATAAAAGATCTTAAATGTTCAACGAAAAATTAAAAATGAACAAATGAAATTGTTTTTGAACGATGAAAGCTTTAATTTTTTTATATATTTTATTGATTATTTTAATAAAGAAGTTTTAATAATATTACATCAATATAGATAGACATATATATCTTCGTTCACGTATTTTTCATTTTAATGAAATTTTAAAACTCGTAGATAATAATAATACGACAAATGAACGCGTGACTGTGTTGTCACTGTGATTTCCCATCAGGGTTCTACCGCACCTTAATATATCTACAAATGGAGTAATTAATCAAATATTACTGTGGTTTTTTTTCAATCCATTTGGGGTAGTGTTACTTTTGTCAAAGTATACTGACCTGACCCACATAAATTGTATTTTCTAAAATAATTTTTTAGAAAGCAAATTAATTTAAAAAAAAATACTTTTGAAATGACCTTCCATTTACAATGTACAGGAAGTCCCAAAAATTGTATTATAAGAATGTATTGTTTATATAACGTAAAAAAAAACATTTTTATTTAATGTTAAAATCTTTTGATACAGTAAGAAAAAATACTTTCCTTTGTGGCAAGTATAAATCACATGTATATCACTTTCAATAACAAATATTTCATAAAAAAAAACAAATTGTAACCTAACAAGATGGATAAAAATTCTTGGAATCCGTCTTACTTACTTTTTAAAGGATAATCTCATATTTTGTAAATTACCACGTTTAAACAAACAAACTGTTCAGTCTTGTAATATAGATAGTTTTACAGTCGGTATATATTTTTACAGTTATAGTTACAATAGAATCGACGACCACTATGTTATCAGTTTTATTTGATAGCAATTGAACAGATAAAATTTCCCTTATCAGCATTAAGACTCAGTTGCAATCATCAGCTGGCTTGTTTGTTAATTCTAATTAATGATGATTTAAATAATGAAATTGAAATCAAACAATTTTTTTTTGTTGAATGAATACTTTATTAATTATTTAAATATGCGCTTAAAAATCCTACATTATTTTAGCATAAATTTTATTTTCTTAATTGAAAACAGAAACAACAAAACGGATTAAAATGTTTAAGTTTTTTCATATTAAAATATGAAATAAAAAAGAAGTAGGAATGATAAAAATTTAATACATAAGATTTTAATTAAAGTTAAACTTTTATTTATATTGGATAGAAATTAATTTCGATCCTGATTTTCAAAAGTCTTTTTTAATATAATAAATATCATATTTTAGATGACTTGTTTTAATATTTATGTTTTAATAGTTTTATCAGCATGTTTATATTGTGTAGAATATTGTATATTTTATTTATAGAAGGCAGTTATATTTTCAAAGAAAAACTAATCTTTAAAGATGTAAAATCAGTGCTGGAAAAATTACGTAGACACATCACACAAGGGGCTTCTGGGAAGGAAATGTTTCGAGTGGAGTTCATCCAGTAAATAGTTTAATATTTTATTAAAGTAAAGCAATAATGCTACGCTCAATAAATTCAATGAACCAAATACCTTGCTGCCACGCGAACATTAATTTAAATGTAATTAAAATACTTTTATTTTTTATTTAACATTTATTGAACTTAACAGCTTACTATTTAACACAAAATTTATTGGTTCTGCAACGATACGAAGCTCGTCAAATTAGCTAAAGTAAATAAATTATTTTTCTAACAATTATTCTGAATTACGTATCGCTGCTGTTATAAATATATTATTTGATTTAACACCAAAAGCATTTTTGTTAAAACACATAACTTAATAAAATGTTTCTCTCTTGTACTTTTATTTTTCGAGCGTTTAATAGAAGACTATACTAATAAGAGACTAATGAAGTAAAAGTATCTATTCTTTCTCAATTTAAAAACATTAATATCTGCATCAACTAGCTAAAAATTATAACTAAAATTACAAATTATAAAATTTACAAAAATTACTTTAAACTCTTGCGCTTCGATACATACAAAGTATTTCAATATAAAAGAAATTTAAATTGAAATATGATAAATAAAAATGGCTTTTACTTTTTTTTGCAAATGTTGTCTGCATATTGAAATGTAGCACAGTTTTTAATCACTTTATTAATATATTTTGCAAAAGCTAGATCGTTATCTAGCTTTTCTATCTTAGGCCCATTTAATGAAATTCTTTGCCCACTTCATTAAGTGGGACTAGGCCTGATCTTTACGCTATTCTACAGATAACTTCAGTCTTTTAACATAGAGCATTTAATATATTTAATACTTGATGTCCACTCCTTCCCCGAATAAGAATTTGGTATTGCGCAGATGACTATTGCTCGGGGCACTCTAAAATTTGTGTTACCGGCGGAGCTGTCACGTAGCGTGCTTAAGACATCCCGCGGCATCCTGTTTGAGCATAGAGAGTAAACGTTAGTTTTATAGTAAGTTACCTTTTACATGGCAGTATCCTGTATTTACCCACTACCAGACGTATAGATAGTAATTCTAATATATTTTCAATCTTATTTGAAATATATGTATTAATTTAAACAAACAAATCTTTTTTTTAAAAATATATGTTTTAAAAAAACACATTAGGAAATATGTGTTGATTTTATGTATATTTTATAATTATTAACTGTCTTCAAACACTGCTAATTTTTTTCTTTTAAAATATGTTTGAAAAAAATTATAATTATGTTATATTTAATGTAAAAATCATCAAATTGTTATTAAATTATTACTAGAAGTATAAACATCTTTTATAGTGAAGTAATTGTAATTTTATAACTTACATTTGAATACAAATATAAAAAATAATTTTATATCAAATAATTTTTAGAGTTAATTTTCTTGTTAATTATAATAACTATTAATCTTTATAAAGAAAATTTATTTCTTTTTATTTCTTCTATCGACCAGTGATTCTGCAAGTAGTGTGCAGAAATGCCCTCGGGCCTGTTATTCCCTCGGGCCTGTCGTGAAGGACTGACTCGAGAGGCCGCGGGGTTTCCTCTCCTTCCGCTTGGTGCAGGTAATGACGGGCTACGGCTGTTTCGGCTCGTACCTGCACCGAATCGAGCGGGAGGAGAGTTCGACGTGCTGCCACTGCGGCGCGCCGGACGACAAGGCACTGCACACCTTTGAAGTGTGCCCTGCATGGTCCAAGCTCCGCCGCAGTATGGCTGCGGTATTCGGCCCCGACCTCTCGCTCGCCGGCGTCATCAACGCGATGTTGGGGAGCGAGCAAGCTTAGGCAGCGGTCGCCTCCTTCTGCGAAAAGATAATGCAGCAGAAGGAGGAGGCAGAGCGTGCGAGAGAGGAGGACCGAAGACGGCCGATGCGCAGGAGAGTGCAAGTTACCTTTCCTGTGCGGCGGTTAGCAGCGGACGCAGCCGCGGGGGCGCCTGCGTCCGTTACAAAAGCTCACCTGAAGAGCGGCGAGGAAGCGGTCGCTCACTATGACCGCTTCCAGGCATGAGTGGCCCGTAAGATTGCGTAAGAGTGAGGTTTACCGGTCCCTTCTAAGCCGGGAGTCTCACACTACCACCGCCCTCTCCCGAAGGTCCCCCTTCACATATTTGGGAGTAGTTTACAAAATGTCGGTGGTGTGCGTAACACATTTCCCCGGGCAAAAAAAAAAAAGGTAGTGTGCAGAAGCGCAGTCTCAATTAATTTCAACAGGGCATCGAATGACCTTACAAGCTAAAACTTCAAACAGTTCACATATTTTTACAAGTGTTAAGTTCGAGAGTAAATGGCTTAAAGTTTTAATATATTGAAAACAATAATAAAAAAAATAGAAAATATAAGTTACTATTTATTTACAAATATCGTCTTTTTATCAGAATATATTACCATTAAGTCATTATTCAATTGTTTGTAAATATTTTTTTTTTTCAATTATATCTTATTTTCTTGTGATATTATTGTTGAACTATTTTTGAAATTTGCAGATGAAAAGCAATCAAAACTTTGCTTTTGGTAGGTGCAATTTTCATCATTTTGTCTTGAGGAAAATTCAAATCCACAAACGCTTTACAAGGGTCTTTCAAACTTTATATGCAAACCACGATTTGAATAGACCGCATTCTTATTTAAATCAATTTACATCATTTCATCCGTATTTAGATCAATTTACATATATTCCTTGAATTGAATTATCATGATAATAATTTAAACGCGAATATGTAAAATGTTTTTATATAATTTAAAAAAATATTAAGCGTCTATCACATAGGATAGTCACCCAATTGCCCGACTGGGTATTCATACAAGTTGGCATCTATCTCCAAACATGAGTTCCTCAAAAATTAAAATTCTGCAAAGTCTGTAATTTATAAGTGTTTAAAAATAATTATAATTTAAATTAATTATAATTTAACGTAATGTATTGAACAATTTACATTTACAGACATTATTCATATAAAAATAATATTTTATACTATTAGCAGGCAAAGACAAATAACCTACTAAAATTATTTCTTCGTAAAAACAACTATTAAGATATATCATACAAAAAATAGAAAACGACATAAAATAACGAAATATCTATCAAATGTATAAATTTAAAATATTCAAAAAATTTTAAATTATCGAATCTTTATCCTTCACATTGGATTTATCCTGGGAAGAAAAGAAAAGTCCATAACATTGTAACAAACCTATATTTTTAAATTCTCATTTGTAACATACAAATTATCATTTGTAACATAAACGTAAACGTTATATTTGAATTCATCCGGAATTATCATAAATGAAATAACAAATAACTGGATTCATTTAGTTCATTTACTCGTATTTACTACATTATGCCATTGACTGTTATGATAATTTTGATAATTTTATGTACATGTTCATCGCTTTACAATTTACATACTGATATTAGTTGAGTAATTTAACCTCATGTTAGTTAACTTATATCTTTATAACTCCAAACTCAAAATATTTTTCTAAGTTTAAATAAGCATGATTGAACTTTTAAATAACAGTAAAATATGAATTTAATTACTTCATTACAGCAAAAACTTTAACTTTAATTTGCTGTTTTATTCGGCTGTAAACAAAAAATAAAGCCAGCCAACACAACAAGTCAACATTTTTAATTAAAATAGATAGACCATTAATGGCCCAATTAAAAAATACATTTCGATGAAACTCCTTGGCCTAGATTTACAAATCACTATTTCGCCCTCGTGTAACTTTAATTTTAAAAATATAAGTAGTGCATTATTATGTTTAAATAACTGCAAATTTAAGTATAAAATTTCATGTATCCAACATTAAAAATGACGAAGTTTCATACAAATTTTGCAACACCTATTTATGAATGGAATTTTTTAAAATCCTTTCTCAGTGGATGTCAGCTATTAACAATTTACCTTCATCTTTACTGGTTAGTTTTTAGAGAATTAATGATGAACTTTGAGTGCTTTTATGTATATAGATGTGTGTGTATTATGTTTTTCGTATTCACGTTCGTATTCACGTTTATGTTCATAATGTTTATAAATTATCTTCTTATATGCTACTTTATAATTTTCCTAACCCTAAGGTTGTCTACAAAAAAATTTTGTTAGGTCATTTACCAACTTTTGCATGTCCAATATATAATATGTTTAGGTTTATTGTGGTTTACAGTAAATTCAACAATGCAATGAAATAAATTTATAAAGACGGTATAAAAAATTTTGTTTTTCGAGCGAAATTAATATTTAATTTTTCCAAATTAGAACAGCACAATCGCATTTCCTTTTCTCTTCTTCTTCTTCTTCTTTTCTGTTTCCAACAACGATTATATACGACTATTCAATGTAATAGAAACACGGAAGATAATTTTATGATTTATTAACACTTATAAACTGTTAATAAACATAATAAACAATTTATGTTCTATAGAGTTCGTTACATTGTTGATCATTGTACTTTTTTTTACCAATAATCCATAAAAATTAAAGGAATGTTCTACCATAAAAATAAACATATTGTTATTATGTTAAAACATATTATTTAAATTAATTATGACAAAAATTAAAAAAATATTCATGTCAAGATGTACAAGAATTAAGTCAACGTGTAAATATTCATGAAAAAATAATGACCTGTTCTTTTACATTTTACTAACTTTTTATTTTTATTAATGACAGTCCAGAATCTACAATATGATCACAGCCAGTAATACTTTTCGCTTTATCACTTGCCAGGAACACGGCCATCTCCGCTATATCTTGTGTTGTAGCTAAATGTTTTAATGGATGGTCATTATCAAAGGAGTCCCAAAATTTATCATTTTCTTCCTGATTTAAATGTTCGTGTAATAAAATATTAGTTTTCACAGGACCAGGAGATATACAATTCACTCTTACTCCTTTTTCAGCTAGCTCCAAAGCTGCACATTTTGTAAAATGTAACACTCCGGCTTTTGATACGAAATACGCTAGCCTCTCTTTTCCTGGAGTTGTGGCCATCATACTGGCAATATTAATAACACATCCTTTGCTTTCTATTAGCGCAGCGGTGGCATAATGCGTTAATGCAATAACGGCTGTAAGATTAATATCTAGTACAATATCCAGAACATCTAATAAATTATCATCCGTTATGTAGGTCTTAGGAGATATTCCAGCACAATTTAAAACCACGTCTATTTTCCCAAGATCTTGTCTTATTGAAGTAACAGCATTTTTTATATTTTTCCTGTTCCGTAAATCTGTGATCACTTTAAATACTTTAATTTTACTCACATCTTCACATTCTTTAGCGACTTTAATCAAATTTTGTTCATGCATATCTAGTAATGCTAATCTGGCTGATAATTTAGCAAATTGAATAGCAATTTCTCTTCCTATTCCGGAAGCGGCACCGGTTATAAGAACAACTTTGTCGTTGAAATTCATTTTGCACAATATTGAAGAGCGTGAATGCTAAATCTAGTCCGACAACATAGGTTATGCTATAATTTGCTTTATCTTTACTTTTATACTGCATTACTTATCTACAACTGTCATAGACATATTTGTTAATCGTAAATAATAATGTGAAATAAATGTTAATGCATTTGTATTTTATACATATTTACAATTTACAGTATCATTAACAATAGTAATGATGCTTATAACGTTTAAATTATAATTTTAAGAAATTAATTAATACCAGAACCATATAGAAGAGATTACAAAAATATGCAATTAGGAAAAGCCTTAAGATATTTCCATAGTTAAGTCTACAGCAGAAAAAATTCCTTACAATGTACATCATTAATATTTAAGTTTAAGTACATTAAGTTTTTACAAACTGAAGAACCCTAAATAATGTATATAACGGTATAATAACTTTCAAAAGCAGTCGCAGAAAGTCGTCTATCATTATCAATATTTAGAAAGAATACTACACCTACTAATCTTGATCATTATAAAGATTTTTTTTATGTGAAAGGAGGGCAAACGAGCATGCGGGTCACTGATCAATGATCCGCCTATGAACTCTTTTAACATCCGACGACTCACAAGAGCGTTGCCGGCCTTGGAGGAAAGAGTAAACGCCTTTTTTGAAGGTACCCATGTCGTATCGATCTGGAAACATCGCCGAAGGAAGCTCATTCCACATCTTTGTGACACGTGGAAGAAAGGTACTTGCAAACCGCACAGAAGAACGCCATACATCCAGGTGGTAAGGATGATAATGAAGGCGGTGACGTGCTGTGCGGTGATGAAATTCGGCGGCAGGCATCAGATAAAATAACTCTTCGGAACACTCCCCGTTGTAAATGCGATAGAAGACGCACAAGGAAGCCACGTCTCTACGCAGTGCCAAAGAGTCCAGCCGTTGCCAGAGCACTGGGTCCCCGACAACACGTACGGCTCTCCGCTGTACGCGGTAAAAAGGTAGAAACTGATATTAGAGTAATCCGGGCCAGAGATGAGAACAGTACTCCATATGTGGCCGGACCTGCGCCTTATAGAGCGCAAGTATTTGGCCAGGATTGAAATACTGCCTCGCTCTATTGATCACACCCAATTTCATCACACCCCATTTCACTCTGATACTTGGCGAGACGGTGTGGAGTGTGCTCTCGAAGAGCGGCGATACGACAAATGTCGTTTTCTTAGTGGTAAACGCGCAAACCTTTGTCTTTTATTGGGAGATTATGAAGTTAATATTTAAGTTGTTTATTTTAGTGTCCTACCTTATTATATAACTTACAGGTATGTTTATTTTATGTAGAGAAAATTAACTTCGTGCAAGGCTACCATTGTAAAGATTGACTTAAAGTAACAGAATAAAAAAAATGGAGAAAATTTCAAAACGGCATCGAATACCGAAATATTTTTTTATGGATAGCAACCAACGGTTGATGCAGAAGGTAAGATTAAGTAAAAATAACTTAACAGGTAAGGGCTGCAACATCGAAGTCAACTTTCGACGATTAAACAGAATGTATGGTTCCATTAAAAACGAATCTGAACTTGGATTCCACAAAGAAAATATGAAAATAATTAATATTTTAAAGGTATTGTTAATATCTTATTAAAAGATAGTAATCAAATATAATAGCAGTAACATAATGAAATGTGTTCAACTGAAAATTAAAAGCGGAAAATAGTAAAATTTTATGTAAATAGAAATGCGGGCCAAAGAAAATTAATTGCCTATAAAATGTTATATTATGTAAGTAATATATATTATGGTTTTCGTATTTAACATTAGGATATATTGTATAGCCATTTATATCAAATAAATTACAGAGTCGGAAACAAACTAATATCGTTTTTTTTGAGCCCACCCTAATATTATATATAATAAATATCCAATACCACTGTTATGAAATCCGACGGCACGTATTTCCTGTTTTTGTAACTAACTAACAATATTTCTTCAGTCGCATCAATAACAAGTTCTCATATAAAGAAAAACTAGTAATTTGTGATATATTAGTCAGAATTAGATACATTAATGTTTTACCGACCACAATAATTCGAGTATTTTTCAAACCGATACTATATTGCGGCGTAAAGTCAATCAGACAATAATAAATTTACGAATTTATAAAATTCAATTGTTATTGCTATATTTATAATTTATGTTAAAATAAGTTTATTAAATTTAAAATAAGTATTTGTATTGACTTTTTGCATTGTGATTGTATTTTGTAATAATTCGTTTTAGTATTTTTTTTAAATTATTTTTATTTGTCTTTTTCTTACAGGTACACGTTTAACTAGAGCCCGCCTGATGTTAAGCAAAACTGTTTATAGTCTAAGATGTGGCACGCCTACCTAGGAGGTACCTATTCGTTCGTCATAAAGTTCATTTTGTTATTTTGACAGGGAGGCGACCCAACAATTATAACAAGGTGAAATTGTTCATTAAAACAGATTGACCATTTCGATGAAACTCCTTGGCCTTGCTACCTCTTCCGACGAACCGTTTAGATTTACCAAAGATTAAAAAATGTGTCAACTCGTATTTTGTTACTACTATGGAAATTAGGAAAATGAAGAAAGAGACTTCAGCAACGACTTACCTCACAAATTTTTATAACTGACTACCCGCCTCTGACTTTACATATATATGTTAAAAAAATTACATATATAAACTACTTTTTCGTTGTTATATATTTAGTTATGTTCATTTAAAATTAAAAGTATAATATTAAATAAATTTTACTACAGCATTCAAGAGTTCTTAGTCGATCAAAATGTATGATACTTATATTGTTGAGTCATTTGCAGCGTTGTTATTATGATGTATAAGTCAAACATTGTTAAATTTTATTTAAAAAGAAAAACTGTTCAGTTTCTGAATAGTTCTTCTCAGCAGAACAGTATTCCAAGCTGGTGGTAGCTTACTCATGAACTTATTACACATAAATGTTTATACTTTGATAATTGAGTTTGAATATGTTTAAAAATTATTTACGCAGGTTATTATAATTATCCTATCATAACGTCTAGTTTTATTTCATGAATTACCCTCGCGAAAACTTGGCAATATTATTAGTATTTCTAGAAGTGGTTGTACAGGACACAATTTTAAATATTACACTTTGGAGGGTGCTCTTCGTTGCTCGGGGCACCCTCATTTGGGGGGTGTCGCCGGGGCGTCACGGTGTGTGTAATATTAGTACGAAGCGAAAAGTTACGATTTAATTAAAAGTATTTTTAGTTGGTTTTGTAATAAAACTAAAAAAAATATTATTTGATTCGTATTTTATTTTTTGTTACTTCAGTTTGCATACTTCCATAGTATTCTCATACGGTTTGTCTTATGAAAAATAAAATAGTCATAAATCTGTAGCTTTCTCTATTTTAAGGGTTTATAACTGTCACACTGTCAAATATAAAATTTCATAGCTTGTATATCATATTAATGATTAATTACAAATTATTAATTATCTTAATTGTAAATATGTTTACTATCTTCAACATTTTATGTATCTTAAAAGTTACTTACCTCCACAAAATCGGAATGCCAAATTAAAAAAACACAGAGTTAAATATATGTAGAAAAAGATAGTTCTTAACAAAAAACATATAGGACTTATGACATATAGGACTTATGACATGAGGGAGCGCCCTCATTCAGGGGGGCTCGCCGGGGCGTCACGGTGTGCGCTAACGCGATCCTGTGACGTCCCATTACGTTACGTTGGTTTTTTAGTGGGTAGCCTTAAAAATGGCAGCATCCTCTATGCGGCCGGGTAGTCCCACATCACCCCCCGGCCGTTACCCCCAAGGGCCGACGAGGTACCCGTAACGAGATTTTCCCACGAAAAAAAAAAAAAAAAAAAAAGGACTTATGACATTTTAATTATAATTATTATGACTAACTTACAAGCTAAGTGTCATTTGCTCAAAGTTAGAGATAAGAGTGAAACTTTGTACGAATTGTATGAAACTTACACAAATTATGCCAGATCGTTGATTGATAACGTCGATAAGTCTGGACAAGTGTTTCCATGCTTATGCACCCCCGCCCCCAATTGTCGATGTGAATGTTTGTAATTGTGATATTGAGTAGAAATAAATTTCATTAAAGATGATTTTGTTCTTTCTTTTTTATACAAATTTATAATTACATAATTTTAAAACATAGTTAAACAATAGTTCTATTTTATTTTTAAATAAACCCACATTTTTTTACATTGAATTAACAATGCTGAACTTACTAATAACAGTAAAATTTAAGTTAAATTCACTAGGATTGTATCTTACTGCTCTTGTCTACATCTATTTGCTCTAGTCGCCTTCATTCTGCCACAAATTTTAATTTTAAGATAAACTTTATGGTAATAGCATTATTTCATACATTTATTTCATAAACCATTTCACTTTTAAGACAAGTGACTGAATAATGAAAAATAACGTAATGAAAAATAACGTAACATCTCCCA
Organism: Mechanitis mazaeus; assembly: GCA_959347395.1. NCBI lineage: Eukaryota > Metazoa > Arthropoda > Insecta > Lepidoptera > Nymphalidae > Mechanitis > Mechanitis mazaeus. The sequence goes on from OY365743.1 coordinate 16,400,873, forward strand.
ATTAATAGAGTATACAAAATCTATAGCTAGAATAATATTTTATTCATGTTGGTCTTCATAAGTCCATTAAATTATATTTATATGACCATAATTTAAAAATGTGTAGGAATAATTTGTAACTCACAAAAAGTACTCATAAGTTAGTCTACATTTATTCATGAAGGATTCAACATATATTCTAATTTGCTGTAAACGTATTTGTTATGAGCCTGTTAACCTCTAGGCGGTTTTATCTTCTTTTGTTAGCGGATTAAGCGTTTAATATTTAAGTTGTTTATTTCAGTATCCTTCCTTTTGTCATTATGAATTTATGTTCATTTTCTTAGTAATTTAAGTAGCAATTTTTCTTAGTAATAAAGGTAACAAGCCAAATTGAAAATTGCTTTGGATTAAAATAATAATAAAAAAGGAAAGAAAATAAAAAACGGTGTGCAACATGTTTCTGTATTTTTGTGGTGTTTGTGTGTACTACAATTTTATTATCTAATTTTTTTAATGTACTACCAGAGTTGTCGCAGTCGCAGTAAGATTAACTGGTAAACATCGAGTTTAACTTTCGACGTAATTACTCTCCGATCCTTTAAGAAGAATTCTATACATTTTATTAAACAAAAGCTAAGTGATTCTTCGCGTTAATTACATGAAGATTATTTTCTACAGTCATTTTTGGCCATTAAGTTATAATGTCAAAAACAAACAACTGTTTTTTTAATTGACTTTAATATCATATACACTTAAAACTAATGCTCTGTGCTACATGAATTACATTAGCATTATACTGACAACAAAATATCGAGTATTTTCCCAACCGATACCATATGTATAAAAAGATAGAAAGAATAAAATATAAAATATAGAAGAATAATAAAAAGATACCTGTCACAACTTTACTACTTTTATGTTGTTCTAACTTTAGTCATTAGAGGTCGCCAACATGTTCATTAAATATGAAACCTCTACTTTGATGTTGGACCGGAAAATCGTCCATTTCAGCTACTTGTGGTTCCCAGGTGAAGGTAAAGTTAGACTATGGTTTTTAACAGTATTCTTGTTTCTTCCTACAACTAATTACTTTCGCGTCCAACTTCATGGCATGAATATTTTTCTTGGTTTAATCTATTGTCACATAACAAGATTTAAAATGTGAGAAGATAGGAACAAGCAAGGACTTCAAAACTTCAAGGCGTCATTGTTTCATTTGAAAAGTCAGCGCCTTAACATTTGAGAAATGTTGGTTAAGGGAATCAAGATCCGGAACATTGTAAACTTTTTTTAGTCGCCGTCGGATATTTTCATATTTTAAAAGTGTATATATTCGATATCTGTGAAGTATCTTATAAGATGTCTATGGGGTTTACTTTTTTATTTACTTTTATCTTTAGTGCGCTTAGCCATAACTATTTTAATCACCGGATTTAACCATGTGCAAAGGTTTTAATTTAACTGGTCTAAAGGAATCATGTACATCACCAAGCTGTATAAGTAGGCACTTAAATATATTTAATTATAATCCACTGTACTCTCTCCATACACAGCAGCTAGATTAATGTTAATTATTTAATTAATCCATAATAATACAATCTGACATAAACAGGGAGTTATTAAATGATTAAAGTTGCGACGCCTTGTTAAGGTTGGTTTAGTTTTAGGAGGTCGTATTTTGGTCATTGCCATCTAGATGGCTAAGAAGGGATACTGTCTTTAAGTTCAGCAGCGTTGGTGTGCATTTGGGTGAGTAGTGAGTAGTATTTGTTGATTGGAAGTTAAAATTATTCACTATATTTCTTAGCTTTTAATATGATCATCTTTAATGAGTTATGTATTTAAATCTTCAATAGTTATCGTATGATTTACCCACATTGGTAAGTACTGCTCAAGTGGGCTATCACACTTATCATGTAAAAGTCGATATGGGGGGACGCGCTATAGATATCCCCAGTAAAACTATTAGGTGTCCAAGTTAATAACTCTATGACCAAGTATTCTGATAATTCGGTGTAGTAAAAGAAAAATGAGTTCGTACATAGATTTCCACCCCTCCGTACCCTTTCTACCTGTAAACAGGTCTAATCATTACTTATGGGGTGAGACAAAGGCAAACTATAGGAACTTGATAGGAAAAAGGGTTTGAGGGATGTCATGCAAACTATGAAAGTACTAAACTAAACTAAAAATGTATTTGTTATATTTTGGTTCTCTTCAGTTACTTATATAGAAATGCTATGATGATTATGAGATCAAATAACATTTTATATCAAATATGTATAAAGAAAATATCATTATTGTTAATCAATGACCTTAATCATAGATAAGAATTATAAGATTTTAAACAAACACTTCAATGTTAATACCAGTGTTAATATTCAAGTATTAATCACATTGCAAGTATCAAGTTTTCTAATATAGAACGCAATATCATTACGCAATACGCTTTGCCATTTGTATGCAATGAATAGACTCCAATTCCTCAGCTTTAGACTTCCTTGATACGGTGTTTCTAATTACTAAATAATTATACAAGGTAGATTATTATGTTTCGTTCAGGTTCTGATAAATATCGTATCTTAACCAATTGTATCGTATCGTATTGCATGACATCATGTCGTATCAATTCGGTTTATTACGTCTCCTCTCATTTCACCTTACTCATTGGCATCAAGAAAAATTGATGAAAAACGTTTTGACTTATTGTTTAATATATGAATAATGAGTGCAAATAAATACAAATAAAAATTAATAGAGTTATTTGTGATTATCAAACTTTAATATTTTATGGACTGTATTGACCATTAAAACATATTTTTTTTATTGTCCTAATATACTATATTATAAACGTTCAAAGCAATTCAGTTGGAATTGATATAAAATTCTCATTCTGATTTCATTGTTGAATTCAATAAGCAAGCCTTAACTGGGTTGTATACTTGCTGTGAGTGGTGCTGATATATTCATAATCATATAAAAAAAATAAAGTTTGTTTTAAGTAAAATAAAATAAAAGTGGGTTTTTGTTACAACTGTAAAGTCATTGCGTGGGTTAAATAAAAAAATATATTGAAGACGGTGCTATTACAATTGAAAACTCCAATTTTTAACCAATGATTTTAGTTACAATAGAATTATTCTTTGCTTATCTTTCGTCAAGTCAAAAGCAAATACGGTTTTGGAGTTTAAAGACTTAGTTGAAGTAACTGATATAGCAATAAATAAAGTTACTAAAGGAGTTGCAACGTCAAGGTTCGCTCTTTTAGCAAAATAAAAATACTCTTAAATACTCTTTTAGCCCACGATGCATCCTTATGTATACTGCGTTACTTTTCAAGAACTATTTCAATTATCTTCTAACTTACTTTTTTAACGATACTTCAGACTTTTGTCCTTACGACAAATTAAAATCAAACGAGAAAGCGGAACTTCAAGTTCAGTTAAAATATGGGACGTTTTAAAATCGTACGAGCGAGTACTTATTATATTATATGCGAAACTCATTTAGCAACAATGTTTCGCTCACCTATTTATGAATGGAATTTTTAAAAATCCTTTCTCAGCGGACGTCCCCTAGTAACAATTTACCTTCATCTTTACTGTTAGTTTTTTGAGATTTAATAATGAACTTTGAGTGGTTTTATGTTTATAGATGTGTGTGTATTACGTTTTTCGAATTCATGTGTAGATATTCACGTGTATGTTCATAATTTTTATAAATTATCTTCTTATATGCTACTTTATAATTTTCCTAACCCTAAGGTTGTCTATACAAAAATGTTGTTGGGCCAGTTACCCCCCTTTGCATTTCCAATATATAATATGTTTAGGTTTGTTGTGGTTTACAGTAAATTCAACAATGTAATAAAATAAATTTATAAAGACGGTATAAAAATTTTCTTTTTCGAACTAAATTAATATTTAATTTTTCGAAATTAGAACAGCACAATCGCATTACCTTTCCTCTTCTCCTTCTTCTTTTCTTTTTTCAACAACGATTATATACGATTATTCAATGAAATAGAAACACAGAAGATAATTTTATGATTTATTAACACTTATAAACTGTTAATAAACATAATAAACAATTTATGTTCTATAGAGTTCGTTACATTGTTGATCATTGTACTTTTTTTTTACCAATAATCTATAAAAATAAACATATTGTTAGTATGTTAAAACATATTATTTAAATTAATTATGACAAAAATTTAAAAATCATTCATGTTAGATTGGATATAGAATTACAAGTAGTTTCTTAGTTCAGTTTAGTTAATTTATTTACTTGTATCTTTGTTTCTTAAATTTACGATTGAAAACCATAACACGACAAGTATTAGACTGATTATTTAAGAAATTCATTTATGAACATATGTTTCATGCTATTTATTCTATGGCAGGTCACTTTACTACAAAACTAAATCTGACAGAACTCAAATGTGGTCTACTAAATACGCCTAACTGTTATTTTCATAGCAGATAGCAACAGATCGGTTTATACAAATATAAACAATTATTTATACCAGTTATTTAAACCAGTTAAACAGCTTTCTTACCACTTAGATATTGTAAAGTATCATATCATATATTTCTTACGAGATATATGTTAAGTATTCCATACCATTCATTAAATAAAATAAAAATACAATAAATACTTTTAAATAGCGATCAAATTCCGAATCCCGTCAAAAAATAGTACAAGAATTAGGTCAATGTGTAAATATTAATGAATAAATTATAAACTGTTCTTTCGCGTTTTACTAACTTTATATTTTTATTAATGAGAGTCCAGAATCTACGATGTGATCACAGCCAGTAATACTTTTCGCTTTATCACTTGCCAGGAACACGGCCATCTCCGCTATATCTTGTGTTGTAGCTAAATGTTTTAATGGATGGTCATTATCAAAGGAGTCCCAATACTTATCATTTTCTTCCTGATTTAAATGTTCGTCTAATAAAATATTAGTTTTCACAGGACCAGGAGATATACAATTCACTCTTACTCCTTTTTCAGCTAGCTCCAAAGCTGCACATTTTGTAAAATGTAATACTCCAGCTTTTGATACAAAATACGCTAGCCTTTCTTTTCCTGGAGTTGTGGCCATCATACTGGCAATATTAATAACACATCCTTTGCTTTCTATTAGCGCAGCGGTGGCATAATGCGTTAGTGCAATAACAGCTGTAAGATTAATATCTAGTACAACATCCAGAACATCTAATAAATTATCATCCGTTATGTTGGTCTTAGGAGCTATCCCAGCACAATTTAAAACCACGTCTATTTTTCCAAGCTCTTGTCTTATTGAAGTAACAGCATTTTTTATATTTTTCCTGTTCCGTAAATCTGTGATCACTTTAAATACTTTAATTTTACTCACATCTTCACATTCTTTAGCGACTTTAATCAAATTTTGTTCATGCATATCTAGTAATGCTAATCTGGCTGATAATTTAGCAAATTGAATAGCAATTTCTCTTCCTATTCCCGAAGCGGCACCGGTTATTAGCACAACTTTGTCGTTGAAATTCATTATGCACAATATTGAAGAGAACTAAAGCTAGTCCGACAACATAGGTTATACTATTTTATAATTTGCTTTATCTTGACTTTTATACTGCATTACTTATCTACAACTGCCATAGACATATTTGTTAGTCGTAAATATTGATGTGAAATAAATGCTAATGCATTTGTATCTTATACATATTTATAATTTACAGTATCGTTAACAATAGTAATGATGCTTATAACGTTACATTATATTATTGACAAATTAATTAATACCAAAGCCATATAGAAGAGATTACAAAAATTTGCAATAAAGAAAAATCTTAAGGGTTTTCCATAGTCAAGTCTACAGCAGAAAACATTCCTTACAATGTGCATCATTAATATTTAAGTTTAAGTACGAAGAACCCTCAACAAATTAATTTATATAACGGTATAATAACTTTTTGTATCTAAGTTTGGGGCAATAACCTCTCGTCTATTTTAACAATATTTTAAAGATAAGAAAAATAATGTTGAAAATTATTAATAATCTTTTAAAATAACAACAGCTTCAGTTATTAGTAACATACTTATACTATATCTTTTTTTAAATATATATTTTTTTAAATTGAACACACACATAAAAAAAATCATATTAGATTGAAGCTGTTAAATGGACACAGCAATGACTATATTTAATTAAAATTAACAATTGCTCGCTCTAAAATATTGGGACTCGCTAAAAAGCACTGTTGTGTTTCAGAAAGTCTATTTATGTGCAACCTTATATTTTTTTATGTAAGACTTTTTCGAAAAACAAATATTTTACAACTACTAATAGAATATCATCATATCACATAATAGAATATCATCATTTGTATGTTCGTAAACGTTATACTTGAATTCATCAGGAATGATAATTAATGAAATAACAAATAACAATAACAATAATAAACACTTCTTATAGTATCATAAGAATATTATAATAAGAATTACTAGTTCGTCTTACCTTCTTTTATTGGGAGATTATGAAGTTAATATTTAAGTTGTTTATTTTAGTGTCTTATCTTACTAACCAACGCAAGCGTTCCGTACCGCCAATTGATCCAGTGGTTCAAGTGAGGGCGGAGCGCCCCCACTGTGATCATACCGGTGGCAGGGGACTCCAAGTCCCTGTTCCACCGTCGCATCAGGGCTCGGTGAGCTAGAGCCCTGATTCGCGCAGTCTCGTGGCCAAGACTTCTACCGGTCCCAGTACAAGGCTGCGAGCACCTCCGCCTGTAGCTCCCAGGGCGGATCACTCGCCAGGAGTGTAGCCGTCGTGAAGGACACCGTACGGTACCCCCTGATCATCCTCACCGCTAGGACCCTTTGCGTTCTTCGCAACGGGGTCCTTGAGTTAGCGGTGAGGGACCCCGACCATAGGGGATCACCATATAGGGTCATGCTCCTCACGATGCCGGCATATAGGCGCCGGCATGGAGCCTGCGGCCCACCGATGTACGGCAGAAGCCTTCCCAAGACAGCTGCGGTGGAAACCAACTTCGGGGCGAGAAGAAAGAAATGCGTCCCGAAGTTCCACCTTCCGTCCAGGGTGAGGCCCAGATACTTCATCTGGGCGTTCACCACCACCTCTGAACCCTGGACGGAGATGGACGCTTGACGAGGGGGACCTCGCCGAGGGCCGTGGAACAGGATGGCCTCCGTTTTAGTGACGGAGACCTCCAAACCCAGCAGCCCTATGTGGTCCGCAACGAGCGTTGCACCGACGGTAGCAAGACGGGCCGCTTCTGCAAAGCTCTCTCCCCGTGCTGTGACGAGGGTGTCATCAGCGTAACAAAACACCCTCATCCGGGGAAGGAGAGGACAGCGGAGCAGCCAGTCATAACCCAGGTTCCACAGGACCGGTCCCAAAACGGACCCCTGTAGAACCCCTCGGCTCACGGCACGTCGGTATATTCGCTGGTCACCGCGCTCCCACAGGACCATCCATATATCCTGCAGGTAGGCCCCAACAGTCTCCGGAGATAGGGAGGCACTCCATGGAACCGGAGCGCCTCGACCAATGTCTCGAACGGAAGAATGTTGAAGGCGATAGCGACGTCCAGCGAAACCGCCAAAACGACGTCCCCCTCCCGAACAGCCTCTTGGGTCACATCTCTCAGAGCTCTCAGGGCGTCTATCGTAGAACGAATCTGTGAAGTCCCTCAACTTCTCCTTTTCATTCTTGATTCTACTTAACACAAAAAAAATACTAATGAATTCATGCAAATACATAAAAAAAAAATAGATCTACGCTAATAAATTTTACATAATATTACAAAAAAAAAATTGTTTTATAAATGATTGAATGTTTGTAGATTTACAAAATAACCATCCAAAATAAGAATTTTATAAAATTAATTAACTTTTAAATTTTTAAATACACGTTCAATTTTATATAAAACGATATAAATATTCTAAAGGTATTGTTAATATCATATTAAAAGGTAGTGATCAAATATAATAGCAGGAACATAGTAAAATGTTTTTAACTTGAAATTAGAACAGCACAATCGCAGCTCTTTTTCTCTTCGTCTTCTTCTTCTTATTGTCTTCCTTTTCCAATAACGATGATATCCGACTATTCAAACAAATAGAAACACAGAATTTAATTTTATAATTTATTAACACTTATAAACTATTATAAACATAATAAACAATTTATGTTCTATGGAGTTCGTTACATTGTTGATCATTGTACTTTTTTTTACCAAAAGTCCATAAAAATGAAAGGAATATTTTACCATACAAATAAAATATTGTTATTATTTTAAAACATATTATTTAAATTAATTATGAAAAAATTTAAAAATCATCCATGTTAGAATGGATATAGAATTACAATTTTAGTAACAGTTTTCTTAGTTCAATTTGATAAATGTTACTTTTAGTCACTTAGATATTGTAAAGTATCATATCATATATTTTTTACAAAATATTTGTTAAGTATTCCATACCACTTATTATATAAAATAAAAATAATATTAATACTTTTAAATAGCGATCAAATCCCGAATCCCGTCAAAAAATAATACAAGAATTAAGTCAACGTGTAAATATTAATAAAAAAAAGTAACTGTTCTTTCACATTTTACTAACTGTACATTTTTATTAATGACAGTCCAGAATCTACGATATGATCACAGCCAGTAATACTTTTCGCTTTATCACTTGCCAAGAACACGGCCATCTCCGCTATATCTTGTGTTGTAGCTAAATGTTTTAACGGAAGGTAATCAGCAAAGGATTTCCAATACTTATCATTTTCTTCCTGATTTAAATGTTCGTCTAATAAAATATTAGTTTTCACAGGACCAGGAGATATACAATTCACTCTTACTCCTTTTTTAGCTAGCTCCAAAGCTGCACATTTTGTAAATAGAAACACTCCGGCTTTTGATACGCAATACGCTAGCCTCTCTTTTGCTGGAGTTGTGGCCATCATACTGGCAATATTAATAACACATCCTTTGCTTTCTATTAGCGCAGCGGTAGCATAATGCGTTAGTGCAATAACAGCTGTAAGATTAATATCTAGTACAATATCCAGAACATCTAATAAATTATCATCAGTTATGTTGGTCTTAGGAGCTATTCCAGCACAATTTACAACCACGTCTATTTTTCCAAGCTCTTGTCTTATTGAAGTAACAGCATTTTTTATATTTTTCCTGTTCCGTAAATCTGTGATCACTTTAAATACTTTAATTTTACTCACATCTTCACATTCTTTAGCGACTTTAATCAAATTTTGTTCATGCATATCTAGTAATGCTAATCTGGCTGATAATTTAGCAAATTGAATAGCAATTTCTCTTCCTATTCCCGAAGCGGCACCGGTTATTAGCACAACTTTGTCGTTGAAATTCATTATGTACAATATTGAAGAGAACTAAATCTAATCCGACAACATAGGTTATACTCTTTTATAATTTGCTTTATCTTGACTTTTATACTGCTACTTATCTAAAACTGCCATAGACATATTTGTTAGTCGTAAATATTGATGTGAAATAAATGCTAATGCATTTGTATCTTATACGTATTTATAATTTACAGTATCATTAACAATAGTAATGATGCTTATAACGTTTAAATTATAATATTAACAAATTAATTAATACCATATAGAAGAGAATACAAAAATATGCAATAAAGAAAAGTCTTAAGGGTTTTCCATAGTCAAGTCTACAACAGCAGAAAACATTTCTTACAATCTGCATCTTAGCCAATATTTAAGTAACTGTACATGAAATTTTTTACAAAGTGAAAAACCCTAAACAAATTAATATATATAACGGTATACTAACTTGGTGTATCTAATGTTGGTGCAATAACCTCTCGCGTATTGTAAGAATATCTTAGATAGGATAAGAAACAGAATGTTAAAAATTATTAATAATCTTTTAAAACAACAACAGCTTCAGTTATTAGTAACATGCTTATAGTATATCAGTGAGATATTGTTTTTAAACTTTACCGATTTTTACACATTATAGAAATATATATCGGGACTTTATCGCGTAAATATTTTTTCAAGGTACGATGCCTTTTTTATTTCAGATTCATAAAGAAAATGAACAGCGTTAAAGAAATACTCCATAAGGACTGTATACAGTCTGCACTCCAAGATATCGAATCATCTACGACCGGCAAAAGAAGTTATTCCTCTTCAAACTCTAGAGTTCTGAAGAGGAAATAAAAACTTGGAGATCAGTTGGCAAAGTACCCACCAGACTCGCACAAGTTCTGGGCGCTTTCTAAAGCTACTCTGGGTAACTTTTGCCAGCCGTCCATACCGCCATTGCATACGGGGAATGATTCTCTGACCCATACGGCAAAAGAGAAAACCGATCTCTTGGGCACTCTTTTTGCCTCAAACTCGACCGTGGACGACCAAAGAAAAACACCGCCTATGATCCAGTGGAGTTAGAGCTCAATGCCGGAAATAATTTTCCTGCAAAAAACCATTCGACGGTCTCTACTTTCCGTGGATGTTCATAAGTCGAGTGGCCCGGATGGCATTTCCCCTACGGTGCTACGAACATGTGCCCCTGAGTTGACTCCTGTACTAACGCGTCTATTTCGGTATCTCAAAGGCATAGTCCGGGTCTCATGGAAGTGTGCCTTTGTCTATGCGATCCCTAAAGAAGGTGATAGCTCGGGCCCAGCTAACTATAGACCTATCGCCACCACCTCTCTTCTCTCTAAAATAATGGAGAATATCATTAACCGACAGCTCCTCGCATCCCTCGAGGATCGCCACTTAATCAATGACCAGCAATATAGCTTCCGCCATGGTCGATCGGCTTGTGATCTTCTGTTATATCTTACACATCGTTGGGCTGCGGTTATTGAAAGCAAGGGAGAGAGTCTGGCAGTTAGTCTAGGTATAGCGAAAGCCTTCGATTGTGTATGGCATAAGGGGCTTCTTTCGAAGCTTCCTGAGAGTTTATGCAAATGGACAACCAATTTCCTCACTGGGCGCAGCAAACAGGTCGTTCTCGACGGTTTTTGCTCGGACCCCAAGCCCGTGAACGCTGGTGTCCCCAAGGCTGCGTGCTATCCCCAACCCTGTTCCTCCTGCACATCAATGATATTTGTTTGATAATTCCAACATACATTGTTATGCGGATGACAGCACTGGGGATGCGGTATATTCCGGCAGTGCAGGTCTCTCTCGGAAAAACGTCGACGAGTGCCGAAAGAAATTTTTTTTCTTCTATAGAGACTTCCCTAGGGATGACCTCAAAATGGGGTGAACTGAACCTCGTTTAGTTTAATCCCCAGAATACACAAGTTTGCGCGTTTACCACTAAAAAAACCCCATTTATCGTGAGATTGGGTGTGATCAATAGAGCGAGGCAGTATTTCAATCCTGGCCAACGACTTGCGCTCTATAAGGCGCAGGTCCGGCCACATATAGATTACTGTTCTCATCTCTGGTCCGGATCACCCCAATATCAGCTCCTATGTACGGATTATGGGGGACCCAGTACTCTGTGAACAGCTGGACTCTTTGGCACTGCGTAGAGACGTGGCTTCCTTGTACGTCTTCTATCGCTTTTACAACGGGGAATGTTCCGAAGAGCTTAGATCTAAGGCCTGCCGCCGAATTTCATCACCGCACAGCACGTCACCGCCTGTATTACCATAATTTTTTTTTCTTATCCAAAAAAATTGAAATGGGTTTAATAGCAGATAATCTAAAATCAGAACTTGGTAATACGAATGATGAGAGAAAGAGACAGGAGTATATCCGCTACTTCTCACTCACTTATTTAGCTGTAAGGTGCCTGCTGCCTTTTTAAGAATGGAGAGTGACCCTTCGCACCAAGAGGCTTACATCGTTGCGGCACCCTTGTATAGGGAATTCTGCTGGGATGTCACGGGACGTCACGTCACGGTGAGTACTAAAGCAATTACGGGATGTCTCACTATGGTGTTGGGGGCAGTGGCAGTGGGTTTTCTTTTTTCTACTATAAAAAAAAAGTTAAATATGTGTTATAGCAATGTTAAAAGGCTAGTGAACTGAGGATTTCATAATCCTATCTAGTGCAATTTTATGGAGACTTTTGCTTAGTAGCAAAAGTCACACGCAAAAGACTTTTGCTTAGTAAAAAGTTAGTACTTGTGAACACGCTTGTTTATCTACTACTAACTGGCTATTGTTACAGATCGCCTCGTGTAAAAGGTTTCTAGTTCTCTTAGCACTATCTACTAGATATAAGAGTAAGGCGTTTATATCCAATAACGATCTAAACCATTTCTTCCATTACCGTCAACTATATTACATAATGTGCCGTTGGTTATTGTTTTATATCTATACATATAATAAAACTCAAAATAACCTGCTTAAAACTTTAATGTATATAACCCTCATATATTTTAAAACAGTAATGGGGGTGTAATTAGTAATCGATATATTTATATTAAAAAAATTGTGATCTACTAAAACACCAATTTTGTTTTTGTTGTTATTTTACTCCTGTAAGCATATGTATGCGCCACAGGGTTTTTTAAAACCTGCTATCGTCTTTTTTGGAAAATGTATAAGAAAATGACTTTACCCCCACTTTCCTTCAATAGTTTCAATTTCGAACAGTATTTCGCTTTCGGTAAGAAATTACTACGTTCAAAATTTATTGAATTTTGTCAACTTTTTGTGGGCGTTAAATCAATATACTACGCAAATGACGTCGCGGGTACAGCTAGTATTATATAAGACTGATTGAAAAGTAGGTGGATATAAAATTTTATTGGCACAGTACTTAAAATTAACCATTCACTCAAATATTCAGTTTTTTTACATTAAATTATTGCTAATCGGTTATAAATCATAAATTATTCATTTATGTAATGTATAATGTCTTATTTTTTTGTATAAAAAAAAATAACCGAAAAAGTGCGAGTCGGTCTCCCAAAGGTTCCGTACAAATTTGTAGATTAAAAGTAGCTTAACTAATTATGCAATAGCTAATAGCTTAGCTTTAGCTGCTTCTTTTTTTTTATTTATTTCCGGGTATTCTTATATTTTTCAATATAAATAAGAATGTATGGGTCATAAAAATATGTTGTAAGGAAACCGAGATTATCATCCTACACGTATCCTATTTTGTAGTGTACGATTTAAATACTACAAAATTTCATAAACTGAATATTATACAGTTAAATAACAAATCGAAGATTATTGGAAACAACTTTAAGGGCCAGTGAATTAAAATAAAGCAACTAACAAGTCAAAAAAAAATTGCCGAATAAACGCTTCAGCTTGGTAGCTGAAGCGGAATTTTCCAAAATTTACCAGAATTCCGCTTTCACCCTACCAAAGAAATGGGCGACTCTTGGTCAATCGATCGACTCCAGTGCTCAGTTTAAGTGCGACAGTAGCGCCGCCCGGCGGGCTATCGTATACGTATCGTTTACAATCTAACGTTGCTTCAAACCTTTCTCAATAATTAAATATATCGCTCAAAGCTTTCTTCTACTATTAGTTCTGGTATCAGACACATTATGTTCCACCTAATGAAGTTCCATATACGGAAATCCTGAAGACATGACATAATAAAAAATAATTTATACCATATTGCCTATCAATCTTTTGATTTAACCTTTCAACATTAAACTCTCTTTAATAAGTTACTTTATGATGTGTGCCATCTTTTTCTTTTATTATATCTCTTTGAATATTGACCAAAAGTTACAAAACATCTTTAAAACGATACAAAAATATTAAACACGTCATTTATTATTTCAAACCTTATTCGTTATGATGATAATCAATGTGAATTCTCCTCACTGCATTGTTTGCTATCATAAAAATCAAATATTCAAATAGGTCCCTAGTTCGAGCTAGCATGACTCGGCTCGTCACACCTTGGCGGAGTGCGCCGCCTGGGACCACCAGCGCATTGAGCTGGTGGGCGTGATTGGCAGGGACCTCTCGCTGCCGTGCGTTATCAGCGCGATGGTCAGCAGCGAGAGGTGCTGGGTCGCAATGGCCTCCTTCTGCGAGCAAGTCATCGCCGCAAAGGGACAGGAAATCAGCCTCGTCCGCTGACCCGCTCCGTCGGGGGAGACTGGGTAGGAGGCGGGAATACGCCCGCCGCTTCCTTCCCCAGTTGTAGACCTGGTGAGGGGGGAGGGTGACCCCTCTTACCTAACACAGGTAAAAAATAAAAAAAAAAAGTTCGGGCTGGCATAGATAGCACTTTTTTTACGTTAAACTCTAATAGCTCATTCTTTTATGTCTGTATATATTTTCAATACAATTATAACTTATGATATAAATTTCTGAGTCAAAAATTTACTCATTATTGGAATAAATATCAACTTGAACTCCAAATCAATAAAATAAATATACATCGTTTACAATAATAATAAAAAATAATAATAACTATTCGGTATATAATCCTTGTTATTTTATTTTAACACTGCATTTTTATAAACAAGTTCTAGCAATTAGACGGTTTCATACGATTTTATACAATTTCTACCTCTGACAAAAACTAAGGTTTCTATGTATTAAATATAATAGTCCAATTTAGACTTATTCAATAGTAAATAATTTAATGAAGAAAAGCGTCGGGTGTTTTAATGAATTTTTGTAACTCACTAAATCGAACAAGGACATAATCTACTTCAAATGGCTTGTCTATGGTATGTTCACACACTGCAGACTTCGATGTACATACCATACCAAACCATAGACAACATACCATAGTCAAGCCCAATCATTATATTAGATTTGATTAACCACAAATTCTCGCTAGGGAACCCCGCTACATACCAAGAATGATTCGTGAGGCTATTGAAATTAAAAAATATCCTAATTTCAACAGAGAAGATGGTTGGAGCCTTTCTAACATCTGGGAGCCACTCATAAATACTGTAAAGTCTCCCGTCTGTGAACGCACTGTCAGACCTCAGGATACAGTTAGTGCGTTTTGTCTACATCCGGAACTCTATGCCTGCAAACTAAGGAACCGTTGGTGGTAGATGATTAATTAACTTACTTGCTGACAGACACTTACATCTCGTCTACCCGTGAATACGATTACTGCAAAGTATTCGAAACGTCGGGTTAAATTAAAAAGTGTAACCAAAATTATACGCGAGTTTTAATCGGTAGAAATAGTTTTATTTCAAATGTTTACTCGTGGAAATCTAAGAAAATACTCTAAGTTTTGTTTTAATGCCCACTTATTTATTGATGGCTTTCGGATCTTTGTAATGTCAAAAATATTTGTATGGTAAATATAACTGTAGGAATCTTGTAGTTAAAATTGGCAAAAACATGTTAGTGATTCTATGGTTACTTTCTTATTTTTGTTTAATATAGAATTAGAAATTCATCAGATTATCACAAGTATTAAAAATATATATACTATGATTTAATAAAGATTTGAAAGTATTTAATAAATAATAATTTATTTTTTTTATTATTATTATTATAATCTCGTTACTCCATAGCAACTTACTTTAGACAAGGTTGTTTGAAATACGATGTTTATAATTTTGTTCTAATTGTTTTTGTGATATTTGAAGTGTTTATAAATACACTTTATATGATATGATGATAACGATGTTATCTATTAGTAAAATATTAAATGTGTATAGTTTAAATATACAGTTATTGTTTCTCCTCGTAGTTTAGAAAAACGTTAGATTTTAACATGTTTGTTTTGATTCGGTTCGGAGGGCTTCCGCAGCGAGATGGAGGGTAGGTTGAGGTGGTTCTTATTGCGTTGCCACTCTTAGAGGAGGAGTGTTCCTCCATCCGTGGGGAGAATGCAGTTATGGATTTGCTGCCTCTTCCGGCTCTGTATACCGTGGTGGTCTCTCTCTGGGGATCGTCACAGGTCTGCAACAACCCGAATCTCAGTCGTCCGGGGATCGTGGACAGTTATGGGTGCCTCCTCAGGTATCCAACTTCACTGGGCGACATTCCGCGACTGTCAGTTGGGGTGGTGCGGGTTGGAGGATAGCATGGCTGCTTGTACCGGTTGCGGTGTTTGGGCGTAGTCGAATTCAAGGGTTCGGAGGCGGTCATGTATGCTTCCTGTTGCTCCCAAGATGTCTTGGTTCTTAGATGTCCCCTAGATGTTTAGATCCTTGAATAGGTTTTGCTCTCTAGGTTTTGCTTGATCCCTTTCCGTCGAAAACCCTTTCCTAAAATCTAAAATCATGTTAATCATATAAGTAATATAGAACGCCAACCGTGTTTATAAAAAGGTAACCGTTCATTTTTTAAAATAATACACTTATGCCTTAATATATAAAGGAAACCAAAAAACAAATAAATATTTTGGACATCAATGATAATTAGATTAAAAGCATTATTATTGGAATCAGTAAGCTTAGGAGAACAAACCATGTCATAGACTAGTATTATAATATAATAATATATAATATTATCTATTTTAAGAAATAGATAACCTATCTGGTCAATAAGGTACTTCTATTAAAAAGATACAGAATAATAATAATGCGTTATTAGTGTAGATAAAAATAGTTATTAGATAAATAGTCTAGATTGTTTAGATAGACTAGGTTTAGTACATACTTCATTAGGTACTTCAGCCAAGTAAGTACTTCAGCCAAGTAAGTACTTCAGCCAGCTTAAGTATTCAGTACAAGATACGGAGTTGTTATTTGAACATATTTTTTTCCTATTTATTGAAATAGGTTAAAAAACTGAATTATCTTAAAAAAAAAACTTTTAATTAACTTTGATCCAAATATGAGATTTAGGAATTATAATAATCTTACAAATTTTATCAACTGAGTCATAAAAATATAATGCGCTGGTTAGATGATAAGTTTATTTATAGAAAATAAAAATTAAAAAATATTTGCTGCTAAAACTAAAAATGAATTGATAATTGATTTTCAATCCTTAGCTCAAGTCGGTTTGTTGCTATTCGACAAATAACCTTAAATAAGCAGATAGCTACTCAATTCCACCAATGGGAGTTATTTACGTTTCATAAAATAGTATGCCACAGTGAATATGTTGTTTGTCTGATGATTTTCCACAACCCTATAAAAGTCGAGGTAAAGTAAACACTAAAGTAATATAACATTAACATTATACACAGTAGATACACGCGTTTGAAAACATTCGGTTTTAAAAAATATATATTAAAAATGAATTTCTTAAACAAAGTTGTTTTAATAACTGGTGCTGGATCGGGGATTGGAAAAGCCATTTCTATTCATTTTGCAAA
This sequence comes from Mechanitis mazaeus, assembly GCA_959347395.1. Classification (NCBI taxonomy): domain Eukaryota; kingdom Metazoa; phylum Arthropoda; class Insecta; order Lepidoptera; family Nymphalidae; genus Mechanitis; species Mechanitis mazaeus. Next base: position 16,418,125 of record OY365743.1, read on the forward strand.
GTTATCTGCGAGACTATCATTAATAGATTTAAATTTAGAAAATCTTAATAAAGTCGTACAAGAATGTGAAAGTGTTAGTAACTTAAAAGTTTTTAAAGTTTCAACTGACTTAGGGGATATTAAGAATGTTAAAGAAATGGTTACTGCTACAATACAAGAGTATGGTAGAATAGATGTCGTAGTTAACTGTGCTGGAAGAAGCGGAAGTATCAGTATAACAAGTCCTGATTTATTAGATAATCTGCACAAGGTACTTAATGTAAATCTTATATCTCATATTGCTGTTACTCATTATGCCTCCGAGGCTTTAATAAAAAGCAAAGGTTGTGTTATTAATATTTCAAGTATATTTGGGACTACCGTAATAAAGGGAGGAATATCTTATTCTGTATCAAAAGCAGCGATGATACATTTCACAAAATGTGCAGCTTTGGAATTAGGTGAAAAAGGAGTGAGAGTAAATTCTATATCTCCAGGACCAGTGAACACAAATATAGCAATGAATGAATTTAAGAGTCAGGAAGTCAATGATCGATTCTGGAACAGTTTGGGAGAACAAACTCCTTTAAAACATTTAGTACAAGCCGAAGAAATAGCTGAGATGGCAGAATTTTTGGCAAGTGATAAAGCAAGGAGTATTACAGGCATTGATTATATTGTTGACTCAGGAATGTCGTTACAAAAGTTTGAAATAAATAAATGAAATCAAATATTTTGTTGTTCCAATTTAATTTTAATAATATATAGTTTTAATTATTTATTTATTTAATTACTCACAGAATATATGTAAGATATAATAAATCGTACAGACACGTCTGTAATTAGGGTTTAAAAATAAAAATATTTATTTCGAAGATAGTTTTTTATTAAATATAACTAAAATTTTGTATTTTAGTGGTCACAGTAAGAATAACTTTGCATTTATTGATTTTAGTTGCATGTGTGTGCATTAATATTTACAGTTGATTTTAAGATTTATTATTCAAGACGCATAACAGAAATAAAATTTCGTTGATTTGCACTGACGGACAATAGAGTTTTTATAGGAAGAAAATAATTAAGCTTTAGCACCTTGAACTTTCAGAAATATAACTTATTCCTAGCTTAAGTTATTACTTTTTCGAATTTCGTAGTCATGATATAGTTTAAATAAATCGATTGATTCTTTATCTGACATATATAACATATAAAGATACTATGTACTGTTGTATATAAATAGCAGTTTATTTATACGACCTTAACCTAAATTAAGTTAACGACAGCCGAATGATTTAAAAAAAACCGAACTGTCTTAAACTAGAGTAAAACTTACGCTATGGTCGATATTAGATCAGAAATATAATTAATTTTGTATTACAAGAATTTGAATAATTATAGTGTTCTAAATGCTGAAGCTTAATACTAATTGTGATCGTGATGGTTCATGGTCAGTGATTTACACGGAACAATCTTAATACAAATCAAGGTCGTAGTGGCGATGTTATAGTTCCGCATTGTCAGCGCATGTCTAATAGGTGTAGTATGTAACTCCTAGCTAAACATGTTTATTGACCATTTCAAAGAAACGGTGTAAGAAAACAAACGTGAGAAGTACGAGACTACGAGGCAGAGGCGCTCTCGGAGGATTCCGTACATTTATTTACATGTGTCACAACTATTACTGTAATAGATTAACGAACTTTCCTGAAATTTAAATTTCAAAACCAAATAATATTATTTTTTTATGGATGAAATATAGATGTGTGTTACTCTTTTATTCACAAAGTGTTTAGTGATTTTTAATACGGATTTAGGCCACACCTTAGTTAAAAATATAGGCTTCTTTTTTATCGCACTAATTTGGTCCCACGGAATTCATTAGCTTCAAAACTATTTTACAGGTTCGTCTACTATTTTAATGACATTTTTTTTCTTATTTACTGTAATTGTTTAAAATTTTTCGCTTCACAGACTTCGAAGATAAGAGGAAGAGTGCTATATATCTGTTTTAAGACAAGTTGTGCCGATAGTTTTTCTAATGATATTTATAAATTGTTATTTCAATTTCAATATTTAATAATATATAAATTAAGTGAGAGATTTAGAGAAATAAAATAAAAAGTGTTTTTAGTTAAGAAGTTTAATATTTATTATCGAAGTTTTAATTTTAATTTGTAATATAATTACTTATTAAAAGAGTAAATAACTTTAGTAAGTATTTAAGTAAACGTCATATTTCGCTGTCGAAATATAAAATATTAGAAATTAAAGAAAAGGTTTATGATAAATATATATGTCTTCATATCTACATTATATAATGCATCTATCACGGTAGGTAACAAACGTACTAAATGAGATTATATGAGAGTATGAGGAAGGAAGTACCAGTCAAGCATCTTACAACTTATCCTCTGTATATTGTTGAAATAAATTCTTCAGGTTTATCTTTTTTTTATAAAATTCGGTAATAGATATTTTCTCTATAACTACAGTGTTCATATATTATATTGTTTCAGGTCGAAATCTTTATTTATTTCTTTTACTGTTTCTTTTGTCTCAAAAATAATGAATCGTACTTTTTAAAGGTATTTGACATAATATTCGCGAAAATCATTTGAAGTTTAAAAGAAACAACGTTTCTTTTTTTCAGTTATAAATTAAAGAAAACTTCAAAGAATCTATTTTCATGGAAGAACAGCAATTGGTATTATTATATACTTATATCTTATCTTACCTATATAAATGAAATTCTATGTTATCGTTGCAATAACATCTTTTGGTGATTGTTTGTTCAGGAGAATAGAGAAACTCTTTGTTTGGAGTTTATCGAAAGTGTATTTGCAAAGAACTGATGGATATTTATACAAACTTAAAAACAAACGATAGAAAGGAAACTAGAGTTATCCAATAAGACCACTAAATAATAATATAAAAATAATCTAGAGAAATCTCGATAATTATATCAAAAACAGTCAGTATTTTGTGATTTGGAATATTGACAGCAGAGTAAATATAAGATGATAGTATCAAACTATAGGCGTCTCAGTTTCTTACTATATTGTCAATTATGTTAAAAATAAACGTTAAGTTTATACTGAGGGTCATTCAGAATCGATGCGTTGTTAAACATATAGATTTATATAAATTTTAACTACGTATACATATATAACAGACAGTTATCTGCATCGACATATAGAATGTCGATGCTTATCTGTAGTAGGTAAGTTAGGCTTGATGTACACTAGTGAGTCTCAGAGTATACGATTTACCACAGGATATACATTATAGATAACAATATTACACTGGTAATACGATAAAAAAACAACAATAAATGTTCAATAAGTTCGGTATTTATTTACTTTTGAAGTAAACTTTTAGTAATGTAAAGTAATTTTACTTTTAGGAGCCATTTCCTAATATCAATTTCTTAAAAATATTTCTTACTTTTAATCAAATTAAAAAGGTATAAAAACATAACCACGATCCAATATCTTCTTATTTTAAACATTCACAATGTTTTCTAGATACAAAGCCTGAAATATAACCTCTTATTTGTAAATCATTTTTTAGTTTAATAAAATTGTCAATGAATTATTTTTATATAAATTCAAAAGGAATTCTCCATTTTCTGTTGTATTTTTTTGCTTTTCTAACCCTAATTTGTGATTTGTTGATTTTTAGTCTTAGATTTTTTAGCTTCATGTATTATGTTCAATAAAGTAAAATGTTTAACTGTTGGGTTTTAAAAAATGCTGTTCCATAAAATAATTACATACTTTTTAATCTTAACATATTTTTCATTATTGTTACTTGTGTCCGTAATTTGTCATTTTCGTTTTGAAGATCTTTATTTTTATCCTCTAATATTTTTTTTTCCTCAACTAATTTACGCACTCTCATTTCAAACTTTGCTGTTATTGCAGAGTTGAACTCAGAATCATTGTTAGAAAAAACTTGACCCAGACTGGTAGATGAGGTAGATTGTGGAGCAAAATAATTGTCCTGAAAAACAACGAATTATCTTAATTGGTTCGCAAATTCTACAAGAATAATATGTATCATTAACTAGCAAAAATAGCATGCGCTTATGTTCTAGTAGGTTTTTTCCTGTCACTGTTGCTTTATTTACCGTAGCTATCACAGGTATTGCATTTTTTTTTAAACGAGTAGATCCTTTTGAAGACATATATTTATCTTCCTCTTTAAAATGATTAGAACAAATTGTACTACTTGTATTAGGCATCCAGTCTTGATCACGTCTTTCCGCCTGAACTATGTTGATCCATTTATGATCTAAAAGATCATCACTCGGAAATCTAAAATGTAATAAATTACAATGAAACAATATATTTTATCGAGTTATACTATATACATTTTAATATGACTAATTATATAACCAATAGCACGCTATGACTAAGCCACCACTTTATTCGCTATCCTTTTCAATACCCACTTTAATAATTCAAAATATTATAGGTTCTTACGTATGGAATGATATTCCTTCACTCTTAATGTTCTTGGAAACGTTGTTTTTACAATTTTTAAACACACAATTTGGCATTTTAAAATATAAATATCGCACCACAGCCACGTCCTGTTTCTATGGCTTCTATAACCCGACTAAATAAAATCCTTAATCGGACATTAATCATCACGCTATAAAAAAATTGTAAAAACCTAAATTTATAATCGCCAGTCCATTTTTAATCATTTCGGTTTTAATCAAAGGATACTTTACTTAATTGCGATTAGGGCTTTATCTGAATATTTATTATCAGAAAGTTGCAATAGTTTCTTTGTCGTGACGTCAAGACGTCTATGCCTCTTTGAAAATAATATGTGAAAAATATATCTGCAACATTGCTATTAAAAATAATTTATTGTACCAATGTTAATAATCATCATTTTATAGTTTTTTCGGTTCCTGTAACGATAATATTTGAGAACTTTACTTTGTGTTTCTTCCTTTGAAATAAAATGATTTTGACCCAACCCTTGTTCTATTACTTCTTGTTCTAAATGAATCTTTTTAAGGTATTTCGCTTTCAATATTTGTGTTTAATATTTTTGTTTAAGTTTTATCTATAGATTGGGTAAATAGATAAGATCATATTTCGGATTATGGATGGCAAAAAAATTATCTCCCGATTCCTATTTACAGGAATTTATATATTAAGCCTTTTTAATACCTTACATGATTCTGTACCAGAATTCTTAATCGAGTGATTTAGTCAAGTCCTAGAAACATCTTATCCACGTGTGTCTTTAAAACTCACCCCCTCGCGTGATGTGAGGGGGTGAGTTTTAAAGATATCCTTTTAAAAATATTCTTTTCAAGTTCGTTTATAGATCAATCTGTGCGTCTTTGGAACTAGAGTATTTTATAATTTTTTAGTGTTTTTTGGTATAAAAGATTATATTTATATTCAATCCATTTATAAAAGAGAAATGTGGTTAAGAATATGACCATGAATACATTAATATGATATAATATTATTATCACATCTTTTACATTTCTATTGTTCACTACACAACTTCGTGATATGGTCAAGTTTCTCTCACTTTAAAGATATCCGAAACAATAGTCTTTAAGTCAGAACTGAGGTAAATAAATTAATAAATAAAAAAATCCAGTTTATGTATCCTCATATTAATCTACATAAATTAATACTTTAACTCTGAATTTGAAAAAAAAATTCTACGCATGTGGATGATTGTAAATATCACTAAGAAGTAGAAACCACATAATAAAGATACAATACGAATGCTGATTGCCACCGAAGTGATGACAGATATCTTAGCAAATTTTTTTCTTTAATTGGACATTTTAGGATACCTGAAATTACATGCTGTTATCTTAATATCACGTGGCCAAAAGTGTATGGTTAGAGGTAAGAACACCGGTAGGTAAGTGTAGTGAGGGTTCAAATATGGTTGATTCATGATGTTATCTGCCCTCCACTTTTAATGGAGATAGGTGTGTGCAATTTGCATTATCATGGAAATTGCACACCACCCTAACAACGAGTAGGAAAAATTCCTATGATTATGATAATTTTTCACTAAAAATAGGAAGCACTCGCACTCAACATCTATTTCATGTACCTTTTTGTCGCAATAACGTTTCTTATAATGATCCAGTGTTTAGAATGTGTCGAGCTCATAATGAAATATGCAAAAATTTGGACATCAACGAACAAAGTCTGCCTGTTTATTTAACTGAATGTAATGCGACTTAAAGCATACATACTTCCGCATTCCGATTTTTTTTGTTTTATTATTACTATTATTGTTTTCCTTTTATTATTAATTTAACTTATAGTTCAGATATATTAGTTTATTAATGTTTTAATGTCTAAGTGTGCACTTTCCGTCATTTAAGTCGGTATTAAACCTCTGGCACATTATTTTTGGACACATTATTTCTGGCACATTATTATAGGATTAGTGGGTAGTTGTCAAATAGTGTACATCGTTTTTAAAATCTCTAAAAATTAATTTTGGTTTTTAATTTAACTTACAGTAATTACATATTTTATTGTTTTCGCATGAGTCTGTCAGGTACACTGCCTACCAGTTCTATTAAATTTCCTATCATTATCACTGCACAATAGTAATTTCACCGCACAATCAATATCACAGCTGAGTGTCACAATGGAGTCTATTAAGGAATCCCTCTCTACTATGAATGATTTGTTTCATAGCAAAATGAATGAGTTCCAACAAAACCTTAGAAGCACTTCTTCTCCATCTTCATCTACATTGTTGTCATCTTATTTTACCGCCTTCAGATCATTCATTTTATCAGCAATGCAGACTTTGCAATGTCAGGTTGAGTTTATTGGAAAAGAATTGGATAGACAAGAGATGAGGAGGAGGCGCAAGATGGTTCTTCTGCATGGAGTACCCGAAGACAGATCTGAAGAAACTACATCTCTGGTAACTTGTCTTATTGCTGACCATCTGGACTTGCCAAATTTTTCTACAGCAAGTATTAAGTCTTCACATCGATTGGGACGTTCTCCTGGAGAAAAACCAAGACCTATCTTGGTAAAATTTATGGATGTCACTGTAAGGGACAAGGTTTGGTTTGCCAAGACTAAGCTTAAGGGTTCTGGCTTTACCCAATCGGAGTTCTTGACTAAGCAAAGGCATGAAACGTTTATGGCAGCTAGGCAACGTTTTGGCGTCAATAAATGTTGGTCTAGGGGTGGCTTCATTCATATTCTGCTGCCGGATGGAAATCGTCACAAAGTTGAGTGTATGTCAGAACTGAACTCAATAGTTAGCTTGACACCGATGCCACCTTCGAAAGCTAAGAGTACCGTTGCCACCAAAACTTCGGATGACAAACCACAGCCGAGATCCAAAAGACTTATAAAAAAATAGTGTTTTTCTTGTGATACTTCATTGTTCGTAAGTGTTTGTCTTGTCACCCTCACTAATTTTTTTTGTTTAAAATCTTAATATTTTTATACTTATTATTTATACTTATTAGTCTTTGTAAATTAACTTTTTTGATTATCTCTAAACAATAACAATTTGCTTATTTAACTCAAGACAATCTGTCAAATTCACAGTTTTTAATTAAATCATAGGCTTAGATTCTGGGAGTTGTATCAATGGGTTCGTAATATATTTTTGTTTTTATTTTTTATTTATTTATTTTTTTTTTTTTTGTCTACTTGTGTTTAATTTTTATTTTTTGCATTAACTTAATTTGTTTTTAAATAATAATTATTATTTTTTTCTTTTTATAGTGATTTTTAATACTAGGCTAACTGAGGGTGACGGTATTATCATTGTTGTTATTTTTAGTGATTTTTGTTTTGTATCTTTACTGGTGGGTATGTTGTGAACAGCTTATTAAGTTTTATTTTTGTTTGTTTTTTATAATTATATATATATATATATACTTATATATTCTTATTTTATCTATAATTATTATTTAAGTTTATTTTATAATTTATTGTAATGTCAAACGACGACAGCCAAATCAACGACTCTTTTATCTCTTTTTCTTCATCGTCCCATGAGTTAAACAGTAGCGACAGTTTTCATAATATCCCTTCATTGAGTGACAGCCTTGTTTCTAATTTCTCAGATTGTCTGAAGAATTTTAATATAGTTCACATTAATGCCCAGAGTATTCCTGCTCATTTTCCTGACATGCTTTCTACCTTTGTTGATAATAATATTCACGCTATATTAATATCTGAATATTGGCTAAAGCCTTGCCTACCCTCAATTGCTTACTTCTTGCCAGGATATTATTTAATACGTAACGATCGCATTGGGCGCGGAGGCGGCGGAGTTGCTATTTATTTGCGTTCTCACATCCCCTTTTCTATTATTAATACCTCGCAAAATCTAAATGTGGGCCCTGAACATCTATTTATTGAACTAACTCTATCACACTCTAAGCTTCTACTTGGTGTCTACTATAGCCCTAATCTTAATATCGATTATTTTTCTTCTTTCGAAAATCTTTTGGAACAACTGACTCCTTCTTATAATCATACAATTATTATGGGCGACTTTAATACTTGCTTACTTAAAAACGACTATAGGTCGTCTCGTCTGACCTCTACCGCAAATGCCATTAACTTGCATATTCTTCCTTTGTTGTCCACTCATCATGCCCCTAACTGTAACTCCTCTCTTTTAGATCTTATTCTGGTTTCCTCTCTTGATCATGTAGAAAAACACGGTCAATGCTCCGCACTGGCTTTTTCTTATCATGATCTTCTTTACTTATCTTATAAGATCAAGCCTCCCAAATTAAAATCTAAAACTTTTCGTCAGCACAACTTTGGTAGAATGGATTTAAATCAACTACGTGTCGATGCCATTAACATTGATTGGTCTGTGGTATTCACTCCGAGTACTCTAGATGAGCAAGTTGCCATTTTTAACTCGGTACTGACGAATCTTTATGACGCACATGCTCCTATCCGACCTGTACGAATGAAGCATCTTCCTGCTCCCTGGCTAACGGATGATATTAAGAATTTGCAAATAAAAAAGATTGAAGCTAAAGATAAAAATTAAAAGAGAACCCAATGATACGAATAAGGCAAGGTATATAAAAGTCCGAAATCGCTGCAACAGGCTTTGTAGAAATAAACTACGACGCCATATCTACAGATCTGGTACTGAGGAAAAAAACTCCGTAAGGGTCTGGAACTTTCTTAAATCCTTAGGAGTTGGTCGAAGTAAACAAAATAATGAAAATCTGTCCCATTCCGATTTAAATAACATTAATCAACATTTCTCTACTTTAGCACCTTTGGATGGAGCTACTAAAGCTTACACTTTAAAACAACTTTCATCGCTACCAACTCCAAATACTCCCGCATTTCATTTAAGTCAGTTTTCCGTATGTGATGTTAAGAAGACTATCCTATCCGTGAACTCTGATGCGGTCGGTCCTGATGCCATAAGTCGTAACATGATCATCCCTATACTTGACATCGTAGCCCCCACCTTAACATCCTTATTTAACAACTCCATTTCATTGTGTGACTTCCCTTCATGTTGGAAAGATGCTCATGTTATACCTCTCCCGAAAAAGTGTAACCCCTCCTGTTCTTCTGATTTCCGACCTATATCTATCCTCTCCTTTTTGTCCAAAATCCTTGAGCGTCTAGTTCATTCTCAATTGAGCACTTTTCTATCTAAACATAATCTGTTAAGTAATTTCCAATCCGGCTTCCGTCCTGGTCATAGTACGACTACTGCTTTAGTAAAAATCACTGACGACATCAGGTCCGGCATGGACAATTGTCAGGTTACGGTATTGAGATTGCTTGACTTTAGTAATGCTTTCAATACCGTAGACTTTGATATCTTACTCACGATATTGGGTACTCTTAACATATCTCCATCGGCAACTCACTGGTTTCGTTGTTACTTGCGTGGGCGCCGGCAACGTGTACGTTTAAATGATCTGTACTCTGACTGGAGTGCAGTTAATGCTGGAGTCCCGCAAGGTGGTGTGTTATCTCCACTATTATTTTCAGTGTTTATAAACACTATTTGCTCTCAAATCAATTCTTTCTACCACCTGTATGCAGACGATTTTCAGATTTACCGGCAATCCTGTTTTGATGATCTTGCTAACACCATTTTTAAAGTTAATGAAGATCTGGTGCGTATCTCTGTTTGGAGTAAGTGTTTTGGACTTACATTAAACACATCTAAGTCTAAGGTGATAATCTTGGGTAGTCCAAGGTTAATTGCGCGCATATCCGAGTCTCAACTACCTCCCATCAGTTTTGAAGGGATCGTCATTCCTTATAGTCATACCGTAAAAAATCTTGGTGTAATTCTAGACGAAACGTTTTCTTAGAATCCGCAGATTAGTGAGCTGAGTAGAAAGATGTTTGCTGCCGTGGGAGGTTTGAGAAGACTACGCAATTTTCTTCCAATCTCTACGAAAGTTGTCTTAGCTCAATCTTTACTATTTCCTATACTTGATTATGCAGATGCTTGCTATCCTGATTTAAGAGAGGATCAATTGAATAAACTTGAGCGTCTTCAAAATCTTTGCATAAGGTTCATATTTGGTATTCGCAAATATGACCATATTTCACATTTTCGTAAAAAACTCAAGTGGCTCCCAATTCGCTTTCGCAGGAATATTCATATGCTTAGCCTTCTTTACTGCCTACTGTTTAATCCTTCCACTCCCTCCTACTTGAAAGATAGATTTGAATTTTTAAGTGAGTCATATTCGTTCTCTTCGTTCCAAACAAAACCTTATCCTAAAAGTTCCTCCCCATTCCTCTTCTTATTACTCCAATTCCTTCATTGTACTTACCATTCGTCTTTGGAATAATCTTCCTCTTAGTATTAAGCTCGCCAAGTCATGCGAGTCATTCAAACGTTGCTTAAAATTTCACTATTTAAACTTATAGTATGTTAGTCGTTTTTTATATTTTAATGTTTCTATGTATTTGTATTTAAGTATGAATGTTTATTATATGTATGATTTATATATATGTGTATATGTGAATATTTTATATATATTTATGTATGTATATGTTTTTATATGTATACTTATGTATTTATGTAGGTTTATATGTATGATTGCGCTATGTTTTTCTTTTTGTTTCTGTTTAAGCACACCCACATTATGTTTTTCTTATATATTTTTTTCCTACTTCTGATTGGTTGCCTGGAAGAGACTGCTCTTTAGCGGTAAGGTCGCCAAATTTGTACCATGTTGTTATTTCTGTTTTTTAATGTTTATATTTTTGTAATTTCCGGGTGTACAATAAAGTATATTATTATTATTATTATTATTATTATTATTTTTATATAATTATTGCATGCTGTGCGTATCTGTCATCGGGGTTGAAATTTAACATGTACCTATATTCATAATTATGTAATCTTACATTTTAATTTTAATCCTGTAGTTATGCCTTATAAAAAATAAAATAAAATAAAATAGAATTGACGTAAGAAAACCGTATATATTAATTAATTAATTTTTACCCCTTATTGCATATTAAAACTTGTCAAATAATTAAAAATAATACGTACCGATAAATTGTAAAACAGAAAAAGCGGTTCTATAGTGTAAAGGCGATCTTTCCAGAATAACTGATTATAAGGAAAATATTACGTAACCCTTGTTGTTGCGATAACTACTAATTATTCATTGACGATTGACATTTGTATTTTAAACATAACATGGAGTTCTTATAGAATATTATGTGTACAATATACAAAAGTCAATTGTCAAATGCAAGTCATATACGAACCAAATCAGCAATATATTTTTCTCTCTTATATTCCATGTATGTAAGGAAGACAGATATAAAGTCTATTCAAATCGTAAACTCTACAAACCCACACTGCAATAATAAACTCAAAATTTTTAGGAATAATCATTAAAAATGGCAGCGTCCTCTTTGCTGCCGGTTAGTCCCACATAACCCCCCGGCCATCACCTTCTTGGCCGACGGGGTATCCGTAACGGATTTTTCCAACAAACAAAAAAAAAAAAAAAAAAGTCTAAAAGACAACTGCGTCTATTAACATGATGTAAGATTCGGATTATGATATGTTTAATTAAAAAATAAGACTGTGAATCAGACTTCAATTTTTACTCGCTGCGGTGGCAAAATCTCGGTATATGTTAACAGATTGAGCAAAGCGAGGTGCAAACAGCACCGAAGTTGCATTTTCAAAACGTCGATGCATTCTGTCCTCAACTATTTATTTTTAATATTTTTTTTTCATTGTAAAGCTAAATTTTCGCGCGAAAAATTTTTCCCATTGAAGTGTAAGGGATTTTAGTTTTTCCGTGATTATTTCTGAACGACATCGAATATTTGAATGTCTTAAAACCACTACCAGACTGATGTCTATCTGTGTGCGAAATTTAGAAATTATCGGATATACCGTTTTTGATTGATGCTTGCACAAAAGATGCAGAAAAGTCCCTCATAGAGAGCTCTCTCAAAAAGGGACAATATTAAATAAAAGTCATATCGATTTACTTAAATATATTTCGAAACATATTTTGAAAGCGTAAAACAAGTTTAGGCTCCCGATTATTAAAAAAGCGGAAGCAAATTAGATGTGAATATAATTGTCGCTGCTATCAAATACTTACTTACAGATCCACCATAACAAATGTTGCTATATTAAATATATAATGTTGCTGATTAAAAAAATATTATATTAATTATTGTTTAATTATATTTCAAGGCCAGTATTGTGTATTTGCAATAATAAATTATTTTATTTTATGTTTGTATATTGTCATATAATAACATATATTAATACCTGTTTAATAATTGTTAAGTCGTTTTGAAAAAGTTATATTGTTTAATTATAATGTGGTGTCTTAAATATTAAAAATCTTCTTAGTATTTGAAGTAAGTTTTTACTAATTGATTAATATATATTTTAAAACGGAAATATATACTTTTCAAATAGACTTATCAACTTATGCTGGTATACAAATAATTACAATATTCTGGATATTTATTGTGCAGTTAAGACTAATTTAAATAAGTTTTAAAAAAACTAATTGCAAATATAGAGAAAAATATGTTGAAATTTTGAAATTCTTCTTATGAATAAATTTTTAGTTGAAAAACTCCAAAATTATTTTCAGTAAAGTCAAGAATTAATAAATATATTAATGTTAAATAGAATTTTCCAGAGATAAAAAAATGTCAACAATTTCAAATCTAGAAGAGTATTTTAAATCTTATTATATTAACAATGTATTTGTAATAGTAACGTTTCATTAATCACTCTACTGTGTACTAATGTATAATTGCGATTGTTGGGCGACTTTTAGTCGCGTCACAAATAGTCGCCCGACAAAAATGTCGCACGTTTTTACTTGGTGGATATGTATTGTATCTAACTTGACTAATTCCTATTGTTAATTGAATTACAGAAAACTTATAACAAAGCAAATTAAGACTAGTTGTATTAAAATCTAAACATCAGTCATACATTCACGCAATCGTATATTTTTTTAACAAATCTTTAGAAAAATATCAAGAAAAGATCGAATAAAAATTGTGATTTAAGCTCAGCGACTTCACTTCACTTAAACCTGTAATAGTTTGCGTTTTATTTACATATTATCTAAATTTAGTATTGCAAGTATCATAAGTCGGTGTCAGACGAATTATCGGTATAGAAAAAATATATTTATAACATTTAATAAGACAGCCTTACCAAAATACAGGTTTTGAAATATTTACAAAGTTTCATTAAAATAGAAGAAATACTGAAGCACTGGAAAGAAATGTTTAATAATAAATCGCAAATAAATACAAATGAATCAAGCAATAATCTATAATACTATCGAATATGACAAGTTGTGTCAATGTTGCCATAATGAAAATATTTAATTCCATAATAAATTATTTACAACACACATAAATATAAAATGAAAAATAGATTCAACCAGATGTCAATTTTACTAGAATTCACTAAAGTTCGTATGACATTATTATTTGTCGTTAAAAAGCGCGCTAAACGTCACTGTCATCTTACAGATAAAATATAAGATGATGAAAATAATCCCTAGCACTTGTGTTGAATTTTTGAACCGAACTCGTGTAAAATGTCGCAGGCCATTTCCAAATCGTTTCTAGTGATGCCCAAAGCTCTAACGACTATATCTTTTGGGTATCCTTCGCCGACCAGACGAGCGATGTAATCCAGATTTATATTTTCGTAGGATACGTTGTCGCCGTACTTTCTGCCATGCTTGTCGTGGGTTAGTGGGTTGATTTTTTTGGCTGTAATTAAAAAAAATTAAGATCAACACTATTACCTGGTTTATAAGAAGATTTTTATAAAAAAATATTAATTTGCTGTCAAATGTAGAGTTCATCTGATTATATAATGAAGTAATCACAGATCTTGACAGTTGACATGTTATCATGGCTTACGAGAGTGAACCAGCCGTTTTTACTTACATCATTCTTCTAAAAACCAGAAACATATTATTCAAGATTATATATTTTTTTCTATAAACAGTTGAGGAGATAATTTTAAATATATATAATTTCCTTAATTATTACTAAAATACTTACGTGCAACCGCTAATTCGTTCTCAACGGCGACGTTCTCATAAGGAGGATCTTTAATTTCTTCAGAAGGAAACTTGGGCATAGTCGTAGACTTGGTTGGTTGGTCTATACTACCACTAGTTGTCGATGGTAAAGACCTCTGTCTAGGCGGCGCCTTGTTTTCTAATCTCGTTTCTCTATCAAAGCTGGACCTATCAGAATTCTGGATACGTTCTTGTCTATCAGGTTTATCCGGTCGTTCTGGAGGATTCCGGAAATCTATGTGTCTCTCGTGGATATATCTGTCCGGATGCCGTTCTAGAATTCTATTTTCAGAATTTGATCTTTCATTTCTTTCTAATCTCTCCGTTCTATTATCTTGTCTCTCTTTTTCTAGTCTTTCGTTGAGCCTGTCAGATCTATCTTGTCTATTGTCCGGTTTGTCAGTTTGTCGTTCAGGGGGAGGAGCGGGGAGGGGGCGACTGTTTGATTGCGGCGTACACGCCCGTCTGGGTTTTTCGAATGCTCTTGGATCTGGTGGTGGTACCTGGAAGACCGTAAATGTAATATTATTATAAATTATCTATAAAATGTTATGACTTTTGGTTAAATCTTTAAGAAAGTTTGTGTAGTAACTTCATGTATTATTGTACTTATGACCGGTTTTCAATAGAACGTTTATAGAAAAAAGGATGTGTCGACACTATCAAGAAAGGCTGTTATTACCAGTGGCTATTAATTAACCAATCAGAAAATTTTGTACAAATTATGATACAAACATATTTTTGATTACAATAGTAATGTTTATTTTAACCTTTTAATTTTTGATCACTATAATATTACCTCATGTCTGGTATCAATGAGGCCGGTGATGGTTTCCGTGGAGCCGGTGATGACGGACGTGAGTCGGTGTCTGGAATCGGGTTCTGGTTCTAGAGACGAACGTCGACGAGGTTCTGTAGGTGGGAAGTTATCAATTAATATTTTATCCCATTTTTTGTTTCTATACCAACATGTAAAAGATTTTTTAATAGGAATACCAATTAGAATAAAAGATATATCGAACACTGATCTTTAAATTAAGTAATTATAATGATTTAAACATGTGATTGTAAAATAATTTTACTATTAACATTCAAATTCAAAACAATTTTACTATAACAGTATTAATATCATGGTAGTAACAATTTCTCTTTCGGGTTTTGACATCAACTTCTTATCACACGCACATTTAAGAAATTTTATCAAGATTTCTAACTATATTCAACCCACCTATGATACTAGCAGATGCTATATCCTGAACACTAGACGCGGCAACAATACTCTCAGCAGGAGACAGACTTTTACGTGGAGGCAGGGGGGGTGCCAACTCTCCGTACGCATTTTCAGCGCTGGGGGCCTTCCTGGCCGCCCGGGGGGAGTGTCGGGGGGAGGCCCCCGCCGACCTCACACCCGGGCGGAGAGCGTCTATTGTAGATGTTGCTGCGTTGAATTCTGCCCAGTCCTGATTTATTTGTTGGAATTGTCTTAGCTTTTGTCTTACCATATGCAGTATTTTTATAATTGAGAAGAAATAGAAATTAAGCCTATTTTCTTTTAAATGTACGGGATGGTACGGCTTTTTAATATAGCAGAAACTCTATATACTAGTTGGATTATCTGATGTATTTTTGCTATAATAATACTGGCATTATAGTTATAAATTTGTTTAGCTTGATATTAGGTATTTTTTTTAAACTATACTACGATATAATAAACCCTTATATTTAATAAGATGTTTTGACAAAGCTCAGATGGAATAGAAGGACATGCGACTTCTTTTTGCTATTTTATCACAATTTAGTGAAAGAGTAATCCAAAGTATTAGGGGTAAAAAAAAATATGAATGCAGTAAAATTTTATTACTATGTTCGCGTTAAAATGTAGTAAAAATCGAAAAACATTTTTTTAAATAACTTTAAACAAAAATTGCATTTGAAATATTTAAATATTGTATTGTAACAGAGTTTTAACCGTAAAAATAATAATGAAACCCTACTTATTTATGTAAGTAACAAAAAAGGTACATATTCGTTCATTTTATAAGCGTTTAAAGATGTATATATTGATTCCATACAATTACCAATGAACAAAAGCCATTGGTCTTTTTACTATTTTACTATAAGTTTTAATATAAATTTTTCATAATGGTAATGATATTCAAAAAATTCAATTCCAAGCACAGAATTCAAAACGTGCAAAAAAATCCCAATAAATAAAAAAACCCCGAAAACAAAAGCAAGGAACACGATGCAAAGAAAACACAAAAAGCACATTCATCCAAGCGTATATTCAACATTACACTTACAATAAATAGTCCATAGATAAAAAATAATTATAAACTAAATATCCATAATCTTATATATAATTATGTGTACTCATGTGGATACTATCGGATTTTGCCCGGCTAGATTTGATAAATTTTTCTATTGATAATTTATATAAAATGTAAGAACTTGAATTTATATATTTTTTATTGTTTTATTAATAAGAACGAGCTCTTGAATGATTGCCCAGAAGTTATCTTGAAACTAGTCAGGCAAAATCCCGATAACATTTACATCAGTACAGATAATAATTATATATAATACTAATCATGGATCACGAAAGTTTTAATACAAAATTCCATAATCTGTTTATGGACAATGTGATGCTAAAAAATAAGCAAAAATAATTAAAATATTTTTTATTAAAAAAAAAAAAATTGATCCGCTGAAGTCACATTTAATTTTGCGCACCAAATATCAATAGCTTAAATTCCAATGTCATTTTATGTAAACTAAATCATTTACAAATTTAAATCATCACAATTAATTATTTCATCACTGGCAAAAAAAAATATTTAAATGCAAAAACAATTCAAAATAAAACAGATATTAATAATAATAAAATGTTTGTAAAAAAATGATACTAAACATTAAATAAAATTACAAAATACAATCTAATTAATTCAGTCCCAAAAAAAAGCCAAACAAAATGTACAGTCTCAAGCTAAATTAATGATAAAAAATATTCATTAAAACAATACTTTATAAATGTTGCATTGATTTAACATTTACTAATAATGTAACTTATGGAATAAAAAAAAATTGTTGCTGACTGTACCTAAAATAATTTAATTAACTTTAATACTAATTTCTAACAAGATTTCGTGATGTGACTTAATAAAAAAAAACTAAGGTTCCGTATATAAAATAATATATATTACTTTTATATCAAGTAATAATAAAATAAATATATAGTAAACAGTAAAAAAAAATAATTTAAATAAAATAATTAACCAAAACATTTGGGGAACCAAAAATATTTCATTTTATCATTAAGTCACATCACGAATAAAGCGTATTTAAAATCGTCGTACAAGCTAAGCATGCGGCTTTCTCTGCCTCTGCGAAACAAACAGTAATATGGAATTTAATTGCATTATTTATTTTAATCTTTTTCTTACAAAAAAATATCTTTTATTATACAACTATAGCTGTTTGGGTCAGTTTAATGTTTTTCAGTCAGCAAGTCAGTCAATATGAAAAAAAATGTAAGTAGCACTTCGTTTTGTTTTAATAATTGGATTGTTTTTTCAAGAAAATTTACTTTATATATATTTAAAAACAATTTATTGGCATTAGTTTGCACATGAACAATAAATTATGCAATTAAATATAAACCACAAAAAAAATGGAAATGAGACACAAATAATAACTACAAAACACCACACATACAGACATGCATTCAAAAATGCGTACAACCATGCATAGAAATATAAAAATAATATAACCGTATTATACTTTATAAACGAATTAACTTTCATAATTTTTTTTATAAAAACAAATTTATAAATAAAAAAATCTTTTGTTTATAATTAATAAAATATGAGATTAAAATTCATTAATTATGAGATGTTTTTTATATATATTTACCTCTGAATCATCAATGTCATCTGTCAGTCCGTTGAATGTATTTCTTGATGACCAGCCGTTTGAATGACTTGATGTTACCTCTGAACCTGGAGTTATAATGAAATATATGAAATATATACTAATTGAAACACGCAGCTGTTAATTTAATTATTTTCTAAGATTTACACGAGTACTACACATTTCAATAAAATTATTTTTCGGATATAACTCGCGTTTATTACATTTTTATATTTAACCCGACGTTTCGGATGCTTTGCAGCAAACGTGTTCGCGGTAAGACGAGATGATGGTGTCTGACACCATAGAGTTATATCCGAAAAATAGTTTTATTGAAATTTAATTATTACTTAAAATGTGGAAAAAAATACAAGTACACCTAACCCCTGATTTACAGGGTACTTGTTTTTGCACGGTTTTCCAAATAAGTTTTTTTTTGTTTTTATCGCACTCTACTAAATGCTACTGTTATTGAACATCTCACGGGGAATCCCGAGCTTATCTGCTGCCTTGCTGCACACGCACACTGTGTGTGTATTAGTTCGCATAAAATTAAAGCTTTATCTACGGAAAATTGTATTTGAGTGAAAGTTTCAGTTTCAGAAAGATTTAATTTTCCATATTCGAAAATTACGAGTGCACAATTTAGATTATTATAAATTAACGGCTGTGATTAAAGTAAAATTCAGAGGGGAAAAATGCGGGAAATTTTGGAGGGAATGATGGCAATTTACCAAATAGGTTTAATTAAAATAAAAAAATTAAAACATTTTAATTTGAATAAAAATTAATTATTAAACTTTTGTTAAACAGTCTAGTTATGGTGAATTAAAACAACTGGTTTATTAAAAATATTGAAAAAAAATCACAACTGTTAAATAGCAAAATATATGATTTTATTTTTTTAATTAATCAAACATATGTTGTATCTTCGCCCCGGATCTCGACACTGAGTGGACGTGTTCTAAGTTATTTATTTTAATTTCTTTTTTACGTAAACACAATTTAACCCTTTGCACGTAGGGATGCTACGGTCGGAACAAAATTTGCAGTCCCTTTTTGGCCCTTTGACCTGATGCTGACGACTGTGGAACAACACAATAAATCGTCGACGGTTCTTATTTTGTTTATATTAATGATATGGTTATAAATGTAATAAGAGTATTTGTATGAATGTTAGTATTGAATAAAGATTATTAATAATATTTTTATGTTAGGGGCATTTATTCCTAGATTAGATTCCTAATTTAATAATATACCTATATTATTTTCTTTTTCATTAAATACAACATACCTTTCCTCTTAATATTAATTAGTTACAAAAAGATCTTATAAAAAAATTCTAATATTATGAAATATTATATTAAAAACATATATTTACTCACTTGAACCATTGCACCCGGAGGAGCCAGAAGAACCAGATGAATTTGAAGAAACTGGCTTCACAACTGTTTTTGTATTGGGTATTCTGTAAATATTTTATTAATGGTAAATTCTCTACTAAAAAAAAAATACAATAATTAATTAAACTTTACTCATGTCTTATTAAAATTTTAAACAATGAAAAGAAATTGAGCAATTTATTTTATCATCTTCAATCTAAATTATATAAGAATGACGAAATTAAATAAAAAGTTGTTCCAACAATTATTAATATTAAAAATAATTAAGTTTGATAAAAGTACTATCCAGAAGGACATAAATATGCATATACAGACAGACAGTAATTATAATTAACATACTTAGCATCACTAGCGGGTGGTCGCGGAGGTACAAACGCATCTACAACAACCTGTTCAGTTCCTTTGATCTCTGCTCTACAGAAAGGACACCCTTGTCCTTCAGAATCCTGAAAAAAAAAGGTTTAGTATTAGCATTTCATTAAAAACTAACTCGAACTTAATCAAATATAACTTATGAACAAATTAAAATCAAATTATAGTATTATTTTTTGTATATAAGCATTTTAAAAAAATACTGATAGAGATAGAGACAAAGGAGAAATTGTTATTTATATGCATAACTCTGAAAACTTTCTTTTAGTTTTAAGATCTACAAAACGAAATACTTTCTTAATAATCCTATAAATGCCATTTATTATAAGCAGGATATTTTAAGAGAAATATCAAATAATATATTCCGTTATGAAAATATATAGTTGGTGAAGTTAATACTTACAATTTGCCAAGCAGTAAGGCACGGTGTACACAGTAAATGTCCACAAGGTTCTATTCTAATATCTTTGTCGTTTTCAGCACATATCTTACATAACTGGAAAGTGCTTCCTGGAATTTAATATAATTAGCGTAAGAACTTTTGTCTGTTTGTTTGCTTATTACATGTGAAATAGTATGAGATATTTATGAATGTTAAATATTCTATTTTATGAATTATATAATATACATCCATTAATATGAAAAAACTAATTAAAATATCAAAATTACCCATTTCACAATACAGTTCGTATTGTTCCTGTGTAACAGTTATGTGATCTTCTGCTGGTGATATTATAGCACTGCTCAAATCCGGATTCGTATCTCGACCGTCCGGATATAAATAACTGAAAAAAAAAAAATATACCATTATTATAAATGTTTAATTATAAAGAACAAAACATGGCACCCTGAGGAACTCCAAAACATTTTTATGATTTAGAAGTTATAGTTTTAAGTTTTTATCTGTACGTATGTTGTTATATGTATTTTCGGATGTGACTGTTCTAATTTATTGAGGAACAAATTATAATAATAAAAATTACACTATATTATACTCACAATCCCTCTCTATAGCCATCTAAGAGCGCTTGAACCAAGCTCTTATTCTGCGGTATAGTTTGTAGTATTTCACCATCTACTGTCACATATCCTATTGCCCATTGACCGAGCCTTGTACACGACAATCTAATAATAAGAAATAGTGAATAAATGTACGTTAAAATACACTTTACCAAATACATTTTATGAAACTGTAAATATACTGAAATATTCATCTCTTAAGTAAAAATATATTTCAAATGCATATAATATTCGTGATCTTATTTCGAGAACTTTACTACAAAGCTAATGAAAGAGATTTTCTTTTAAACTTTTTACCTAAACACGTAGCTTCCGGCTTTGTGAATATATTTCTGCAACCGTGCCTTTACTTCATCGTACGTTAGAAACGCCACATAACCAGGATGTGTGACCGCTAACAACTGCCAGTTACGGAGTAATGTACTCCAGGGTTGAAATAATCTGAAATAGAATAGAATACCGGTGAAACAGAATAGAAAATTACCGGTAAAGGAAAAAAATAAAATATGATTCAAAGATACGAAGGATACGTTGATATGACTTCTAAGAACACTTTAAATTACATAATAAATTAATATCCAAAAAAGCAATAACAGAATACAATATTGATAATTTTAAACAATTATAATCAATTATGATATTAAATGATACCATTTCTACTTATAAATTTACCGAGAACAATACAAAAACAAACATAATGAGAAACATAAAATATCAGTGGTATTTAAATTTGTATGCAGACATTTTCCTTTGTTAAGCTTAAATGGGTGCATTTTGATAAAAAGGTTTTGAATAGAATAGAGGACCAAAAAGACACCCTAGCATAATGCCGACTATAGAAAATAACAACGTAGTCTGAAAAATATTTGCTTTACGCATACTGTAAATAAGTAAAATATTATTATTGTACTAAATAATCAAGCATGGTTTTATCCAGAGCACATTAAATATATCAGATTTAGGATATTTAGTTAGGTAATAAGATATCAAATCCAATTTAAAAAATGTACAAGAAAAGGTCTTTAGTAAATTAATTCAATCTAGTATAGCTTCTTACGTAATGGAAATTTTATTATTTAATAAGAAATTGTTTTACTTTATAACAAGACTTTAAAAAAAATCCGATTCTATTTAAACCCAAATATTTAATTATATATTGACGTTTGAGAAACATTGTAACACAAGAAAGATATACCTGTCTAAGATTGTTGTGCTCTCAGACAAGGGCTTGTTGAGAACCATCGAAGGTTTGATTTTAAGTCAGTGTCTTTTAAAAATTCTTATTTCGAAAAGTAGGTATGCTGTCCAAAATAGGCCCTCCTAACACTTTCAGTTAACGTACACAAATAATCAATAGTATTGATTTAAAGTGAAAAAGGAATAAATAAATAGATGTACATCAATTCAAAGTAGAAAAAAATTATATATTTAATAAGAGTCATAAAAAAGATTGAACTCACCTCGTAAACACATCGAATTCAAAATTCGAAATGAAGTCGTTACAAGTGAGATCTATAGTAGTTTTGAGGGCCATAGTCTCCAATCCGGATGACAAGGGGTGCACATTATTCAGCTCTTCCCGAAAGTGCTTCCAAGGCACAAGAGTGCTGCAACAAGATATATTAAAATTGAAAATCTTTAAAAAAAAACCTTTTTATTTTATACTAAAATAAACGAACGAAAGAATTTTAAAATTTATAAACAAATTCTAGTCCGTTATGAAGATATTTAAATTTAAAATATACATATTCATAAAACTTTCAAGTTTCTAGGGTATGCTAATAAATTTACTATTCCACCTGCGGATATACAAGATAACATATACAAGTTAACAGTACTTTAAATAAAATACATGTAAAGAAAAAAAACAATTTAAACTCCAATGACAGACATGCATAAAATACATATTGAAATAAAAACAAAACAAAGTAAAACAAAGAAAAAAATATAAAATAGGAAGCTTTAGTTCAAAGTTTTGTTTGACATTAAAATATTAACCTTTCTATTGTCTGCGTCTTAAAGAGTTACAGAGCATGAAAAAGTTATAAAAAAGATCATAATTTGAAAATAACTGCTCTTAAATTGAAAAACAATTTGAAATAATAAATCATAATACGAGTAATAAAGATAATAAGGTCAATTGAACACTAAATAGCCGATGAACATCATAATAATTAAATAATTACTAGATAATTAAATAATGTCCTCATATTCTTTTACTCCTATTACAATTAGAGCGCACTCAAAATCAACCGGAAATTGATATCCGCCTGATATATTTATCGATAGTTAAAGTACCTGAATTGTGATAAATTGTATGACTCATATCCAACGACGTATTGCTCGTAATGCGAAACACCTACTCGATACACAAAAATATAAAATGTGACGATCTTGAAATGATACTTACGTAAGACACAATAACGGCATTCGAGTATATATATTATAGTTTAAACACTAGGTCTTTGTGAATTAGTAAGTTTTTGATTTGAATAAGGTATTGACAATAACTAGTTTAATCAAGTTTGTATAATATAAGGAAGCCATTTTTGTTTTCAAATAAATTGTTAATTAGGTAGAAAATCAGCTTAATTTTATATAATCTAAATAAATCATGGTTTACAACACGCGTCAACGAGAGAAACCCTAAATGGTTATCTATTGCTGTAAGGTTTCACTAAACGTTTGTTCACACCAATGAATATGCAGATCAATGAAGTATTTACTCATTTTCTTTATATTAAAGAAATGTACTTTCTATTTCCATTTCATAATTTTAAATTTTAAATTCCAGTCAATTTTAAACGTTCCAAAATAAATCTTTTGATATTCATTCGTTCATATCTGCCGGTGCATTTGTCTGGTTCATTCAAATAGCTAAAAGTCAGAATGCAATGGAGTGCATAACACAGTCAATTCTCACAGTTGAACTCGAGAAAAATGGAGGGGTGGAATCGAAGTTTGCTTTGAGATATTTAATTGAGGTTTCAGATTGGGTTCTTTAATATTTCTGTTATTATAATAAACGTTTCAATAATAAAATATAAATTGTTAAAGTATATATAATATAAATTTATATTTTTAAATTGTGTACATTTATTATATTATACAATATATTTCTAATTAATAGCTTCAAAAATCATATCTTAAAAGATCAATCATATATTACATTAGTATATTAAAGTTAGTGAAAAAAAACAACTTTTGAAAATGTACATAAAAATGTGATGTCTCAGATATTTTTTTAATACGTAGCCTATAAACATACATTAGACACAGAAGGTACTTCAAAAGACAGTCTCGTACACGTTCAAGTAATATCGATTAGTTCAAGCCTGCAATTGAATGACACTTGTAGGGAAACAAAGGTTGGAGCTGACAATAGACACGTCATTACAGTACATGTAACGTGTGAGACATTTTTTTTTGTGTCAGAGACGCATCGTATAAAAGATATAATCAACAGAATAATACATATACATATAAAGTAAGAGAGAAAGAAAAAAAGGAAAGGCCAAAAGTTTTTATGGATTTTATCTAAATGTTTCATATGTAGGTAAAAAGTAGGTAAACAAGGCGAAAATTAATTATTTTTTCAATTTTGAATTCACAATTACCATTGATTAACGAACAAAAAACCACTACCGTCATTTAATATGATTGCTAGCGCCATCTATTGGCTGTCTGCCTAACAACAGAAAAACCACACATTTCATATAAATTTACAACCGCGTATTTTACCCTCATAGGAACCGTATTCAAAATCCAATTAATGCCTTATTATTTTTTACTACCCGCAAATTTAAATCTAAAATTTTATGTGTCCAACATTAAAACTTACGAAGATTCTACAACTTTAAGCCTCTATTTCACCCCTTAGGAATAGAATTTATAAAAATCCTTTTTAGCAGTCGTTTCCTAGCTATCATTTACTTTCCTGCAGAATTAACTTTTTTTTGGCTTGTTAGTTTACGAGATTTCTTGATGTGCAAATGTTTTCGATTTTCATATATATAGATTATTTAAAAAAACCACTAGAAATATTTTAAATGGAATCAAAATTTGTAACACAATTAAAATTTACAACTTACGAAGAGGGTATTTGGGTAGAGGGTAGTTTAATAATAATCCAATTACATAACACAATAACCGTACCCATCAAGTGAAAGGTCAAGCCTAAGTCAAGTCATGCTTACTTAAAAATTAGCTACTACAAATGCAAACACTTGAGTGGGGCGGGGCATACATCATTAACCTACTTCTGTTGAACGTTTAAAGTTAAATTGACAGCGACTAATGAATGGCTTATACCTTTCAATAAAACTATTTTACGGAGATAACTCGAGTTTATTTTTACATTTTTTTTTTAATTTTAACCCGTTTCGAATGCTTTGCAGCTTGAATGACCAGACTTATACCTTTCTTAAACATCAAAAATTTGTTATCATTTATGTCATTTTTATGATATGAGCGAAGAAAATGTTATAAAATATCTTGACTAGTGCATTGTTAGATATAAATAGAATGAAATGAACGAAACAATTCTAACATTTTTGTTTAAACTTTCGTAATCCATGATTAATATTATATATAATTATTACAATACAACAGTCATGTAATGAAAATCGAAATTTGTTACACTAGTTAAAAGTAATAAAAATTGCAATGAATAAGGACCCCGAATTTGTTTAGTTGGTCAAACCCTAATAGTAAATACGTGAATATGGCCGGATTATTATATATAATATTATATTAAAAAGGGACCAGTTAAATTTATTGTCTTCAAAGTCAAACCTCGTAATAAAATATAAATTTAGAACTTCAATTGAATTGCTAATATACGCTAAACTTTGTCAATGATACTCGACAAACTTTTTAATAAGATATATAAACGAAGTTTGGCTTCAATCCTATATGACCTAGTTAATCAAACACCGGAGCCCGTACAAACTATGTTCATTCAAACAAGACAACTTTGAGACATCGCATACTATCTACAAGTTTCATACATAAACTTTACCTTGTCTTTGAGATAATGATGAAGTTATGAAATAACTATCACAGAACAAACTATGAAAATTAATGTTTTAGCATATTTCATATAATTTAAGAGTATAAATATATATTTTATTAAACTTTAATCATATTCGCTACCATTGTCTCGTTTTACGCAACGCTTTTGTTCTCATATATGGATTAGTTTAATATAAATTTCTACCTATCTATAGTTGTAACCATAATACATTTATGGTGTCAGGTCAAATTGCATTCGAAGGAATGACTCATTTGAATATTTAGAATACTGTTTCGTTGAATATATACTAGTTAGTAGTTGAATTCGATCTTATATATACATGTATGTGCAATTTAAGATACAACTACGTATGAAATAAAATATAACACACATTTTCGAAAAACTCAGTTTTTCCTTCCGATCTGTCTGTCTGTATGTGTGTCTGTGTGTGTGTCGAATTTTATTTTTCGAATTTTGAAAAACTAAAGATATATTTGGAATCAGCATCTAAATGTAAGATTCACTTTTCAAAATTATGTTGATTGTCCAACGGGAAGGTGGTCAGATCGGCCGCCGAAGTTACGTAAAAATGGAAAAAAAATTTCGAATTAAAATTTTTTTTTAAATTTTAAAATTAATTAATTAATTTAATTTTTTTAATTTTTTTTTTTTTTTTTGTTTGTTAATTAATTTGCGAGTTATAATTTGCCGATTAGGAGTTTTTCATAGCGGCAAGCTCGATTGCCGCGTGTCAGATGTTTAGTTTTATATTTTGAAGCATATTCTATAAAAATTCAAAATATGAGTAAAATAAGATAACAAATTACCTGTCATCATCCTTCCAGTAACTGGTTATACATAGTAAATACAATTTTTTTTCTATGTTGTAAAAAATAGCTTTAAAACTTTGAATAGCTTTCAGTCATACAGCTGTATAAAGGGTATTATATATAACATTTTATATATACATATAGCTGGCTAGGAAGCCAGCTACTTACCTAGACTAGACAGACTAGCAATAACCTTATTCAAAAGGACCATTAAATCGTACCTAAGTTTCTAACTATTCACCACAAAACGGATATGACCGCCATTAAGTGTTATGGGTCGATCTTCCCCTTTATATTTCTCAACGCAAGTGCATAGTAAATATAGTATATATCTTTTACGGATAAAATTAATAACCAACCCTGACCCAATTTCTTATACCGAAAATTTATTTCACAATTATAAATGTTACGTAAGATTTCGAACCTACGACCGCTGGAAATTTGTGAATGTCTTCACGCCAACTGCACTATTGTGTCGTTGCTAGAAATATTAATAATTAATTTGAAAATGTAACACGAATTTGCTTTCTAAAATAATCAGTTGATACGATTTATTACTAATAGTTATAGATATAAAATATCATTAATTTTAAGGATAGAAATTATAGAAAGAAACTGAGCAAAATGTGACACATCTTCATTTATAATAAACAAAGTTATTTTAGTCAAATTTGTCTTTAATATTATAAAATAAAACAATTCTTAAACAAAGTAATTACAAGGGTAATATGAACACAAAATGAACAATTTAAATGATTGCAGAATAAAATTACAAATCTTAATTATAATATACGAAAATTGTTTTACAAAACATATTGTATATTAATGTTATTATTTATAATAAAAACCTGTGAGGGGTTTTGTTTTGATTTCATTTCAATGTAAACTGCAAATCACTCGTCTGGATTTGACGCCAAAATGATGACTTTTTTTTTATTTTTTTTACAATTTTGCTGTTTTTATTCTTTATTTTGTGTTTTTATTTTTTATTTTTGGATACATCTTTTTTATTTTCGGATACATTCTTCATCAATTTTTTTAATAGGCAGCTATCGTCCCACAATTATTTTGACAAAAATCAGCTTACGATATTAAAATATGAGATAACTAAAACCATACTAGTACCAACTGTAACAGTTTTAAGATACGCAAAAATAGAAACTAAATAATACTAATCCTATTTTGTATGTAAAATTTCGTGATCTATGATTTCCATAAAATATAATTAAGGCTATTATACTCACATTATTACTGTCGGAATTTGCACGACTAGTTTCGAACCCATTCGGGTCCGTATATTTAATAATACTATAACAATATTCCAGTACATATTGTGATAGTTTTCAAGATACCCACTAAAATATAGACTAAGTAATACTAGCCCTGTATGAAAATACCGATGATTCAGAATAGTATTACTCTTGTTACGTGGGCACAGGAATGTATGTCATATAAGAAACCAGTAACTCATTTGTCCTACGCATTTTCTATGATAATTTGGAAGTCATTAGCATGTACTGCATAGTGATGCCACTCGAATAAGATTTTGTCACTCGAGCAATTTTACTATTTCGCTCGAATCATATTCGAGTTTTCTAGTCACTCGAGTAAAAAAAAGTTACTCGAGTTGCATATTGCAATTACTTATATGCTTGTAACTCGAAGTTCCGAGTTAATTCGGTATCTTGAGCGCTTAGCGACTCGAATATATATTTTTTTTCATTTGAGTACGAGTTACTCGAGTAAAAACAGGGCTCGAGTCGCGTCAATTTCACTCCATGTAATAATTTATTGTTCCTTCAATTTTTATGTAACAGAAAAAAGTATTATTAAATTAATATTATTTCAAGAATACTTATCTATTAACACATTGGTATATAAGGTCTGTTTGTAAAACATTTGTTTAATTATGTTTATCTATAATTGGAAATGAGGTGTGCCTTGCTGGGACACTTATGGTTAGATACATTCATGTTTAACTGAGTTATTAGGTATCAGAGATGTAGATAGCTCTTTAAGGAATGATTTAATCATTTCTTTATAAGTCCAGTGTTTATCTTACAGTCTGCAAAAGGAAGTCAATTCTTGTGTAATACCCACCAATAACACGGAGACTTCTGAACAATCGATAACTTATCTTGTACATTTTCTGGAGTGAAGGAATATATATTGAAAAAGCTAATCAAGCCACGACGTGACCCAATTTTATCACTGGCCTACAAACTCTCTACACTTCCACCTCTAATTCCTTTAAACCTCGACGAAATTACAGTACAAATTACTTCTAGAATTTAATAAGACGGCTGGAAAATTTGATAAGAGATGAGTAATTAAACATGTTTTATTTATTTTTAACAATTTCTTTAATAGAGAAAATCTAGGAGTTATCATATTTTTAAAAAAAATGTCGTTCATTTTCTCACATTTTAAAAAATTATAATAGATATATTCGTAAATATACTTTAAAATTTTTGTAAGTGTCTATAAGTAATTTTAAAACTACAAAAACAACAAGATATTTTAGAA
This sequence comes from Mechanitis mazaeus, assembly GCA_959347395.1. Classification (NCBI taxonomy): domain Eukaryota; kingdom Metazoa; phylum Arthropoda; class Insecta; order Lepidoptera; family Nymphalidae; genus Mechanitis; species Mechanitis mazaeus. Next base: position 16,447,777 of record OY365743.1, read on the forward strand.
TGTCTTCAAAGTAATAATGACAAGTTAAAATGATGAAATTAAAATTTGCGACATTTAAAGTGAACTATTATTTGAAATATTGGTAATAATGAAAACCGCAATAATAGTAGCTTCAGAGGTATTCGATGTGCGATAATTGAACATTTTATACATATAAAACAAGACACAGAGAGCTACAATTAGAAACTAAACTGCACTGTATTTCCTAATTAAAATGAAAACGTCCCTAGAGAATACTAAATGCTATATTATTTTGTTTAAGGGAATAAATGTGCGAAATATAAATGACATACGTTTTAATTGTCTGACGTTTCAATCAAGTTGCATCGGCCGTGTATAAAGGCTGATTACGTCTGATGCTGACCAACAGAATCTCACTGAGACGGACTGAGTCTTGCTGAGGTTGATTAACTGAATCTGACTGAGGCTCACAGAGTCTGACCGAGACGGACTGAGTCTAGCTAAGGCTGACTAACAGAATCTGACTGAGACTGACTGAGTTTTACTGAGACGGACTGAGTCTAGCTGAGGCTGACTAACTGAGTCTGAATGATTCTGACTGAGGCTCATCAAATCAACTCTGACTGAGGCTAAGTCAGACTGTCACCATACAAGACATATAATGCTAAAATACATTGAGGATAGCATCTCTTTAATGAACAATTTCTAATATCAACGGGTTAACCACATATCAAAGACTTCATTCTCGTAGTTCCAAGTTATTTATACAAGGAAAACCTACAAGTTATATCCATTTCTATTTCAGTGATATATTTATAAAACCTTTAATTTAGTGTAACTGAAATATTCCTGGAAAGCAAATCATTAGATACAAGACTTATATTTTCTTTATCGTCAAAAATTGAGACAGGTCTTTTTTTAACTTAAGGTGATTTCAAACGTACGTTTCATGATAATATGACCTACTTTTCAGAGTAAGATCTTTGATAACTGAGTAAGCATGGAACTACACTTCAATGAACTGACATGTCAAAGCACATTTCTATAATAAAACTCGCTAAAAATGTTATATTTTCGAACTGTTTGAATACTTTTTATTTAATATTAAATATCTCTTGTTACACAATTAATAAAATATTCAATTCAGCCTTTAAAACCATCTAGAATCGACTTGATCTAGGTCGCTAGGTCGACAGCCAGAGTATGCATTCGTAATTACCTGCATCAGCGATGAGAATAATAAGAACGACAAGTGCACTTATATTTTTATATAATATAGCCGATGAGCTGATTTGTCTAGTCGATAGTAGTTGGTGACTTTGCCTTTGCACCAATAGACGTAGGTTCAATTCCGACAAGGGACAGTTTGTATAATCCACGGATAAATTTTTGATTATTTTAATATATTTAATTAATTGTTATTTGATATATATTTTATTGTAGAAATCAAAACGTAATGAAAGTTTTGATATTGTTGAATATTATGTAACAATTTAAATAATCATAAATTCTACTCCATATATTTATATATATTCATTTGCTACTCAAGTTGTAATATAAACCATTGCACATTTCAGACTCGCCAATACGATATTTAATATTCTATGAAAATGTAACACAAAACAGCGTAGTCTCGCCTCACTTGTCTCGTGTTTAAACAAATAATTGACCGTCCTCTTCGCAGTCTGCTTCCATAATTACTGGCCCAGTTTCCACCACAGCTTACAGCTTTCAGTATATAAACTGTGCTATTAAAATTCTTATATATATATATATATATATATATTTTAAAATAAGACGTAACTTTTACGAGCAATTGATTCATCAAATTGAGAATTAAAGAAATAAACAAAAATGGCACTTAAGTGGTACTCAACATTTTAAAAGGATTTTGATGTATTTTTTGTGATTAACTTAAAATCAAATTTAGGATATAATAAGTAAAGCGTTTTATGAACTAAAACCTTTTAAACAATTTGGATAATATAAAAATGTTATACTTTTATAATACCTGCGAAAAAAATCTTTATATAGATAAAAATTATCAAACATTGGACTTTTTTGAGATGTTCACGGAAATATATATTTTCCATGAACTTAATTTCAAGTCGGATATAATGATGTCAGGTATTTGTAAATATAAATCGAATATATGTACTTTTACAGAAAAATATACAAAGTTCTTGCTTATACTGTATAAAGCTGTAAAGCTGGTATTTTACTATTTTTGAAGTACTGGTATTTGGTTTTAAAGGGCAATTACATATAACGAGTAATGTTATAATTGTTGTAATATTTGTCACATTTAGGGCCGTACTTGTTAGAACTAAAGAAATATATTTTTAGCTTCATGTAATAAGGTATATGTTCTTATATTTAAAAGCTTTTTAAAACAATGAAAATCATATTTATTTGTTTCATTATTAATGTATGTATATAAGTCTTGATTATTTAATTCCGTAAACAGTAACCGCGGATATATTATTAAAACCGGCCAAAACTTATCAATGTCTTTGACAAATAGTTGTAGAGAATGCATTAACCAAACTAGGAGCGCAAACCACACCTCAATTTTGAAACGCGGCGCTCGCATAATCTCGGTATGTGTTAACATATTGAACGAAACAAGGAAAAAACTGCAACGAAGTTGAATTTAAAAAACGTCGATGCATTCTGTCCTAAACCATTTTTTTTTCTTAATTGTAAAACTTGTAAATTTTCGCGAGAAAAATTCTTCCCTTTGTAGTCTATGGGATATTAGCTTTTCCGCCATAATTCCTCAACAAAATCGAATATTTTAATTTTTTTCAAACCACCGCCAGACTGATGTCTATGAATTTGTGAAATTTTCGGATATACCGTTTTTGATTGATTCTTGCACGAAGGATGCAGAAAAGTCTCTCAAAGAGAACTTCGCTCAATAAACATACAGTTATAAGTCCCATAAATTTATGTTTTACAAACAAATACAATTCTAGAATATAGCCGAGTACAGTATCAAAAGCCGTTAGCTAAGCCGGATTAATTAATAGCCAACACCGTTATAAAGCACATCTTTAGCCAATACTTTTACAAATGCAGCTATTTTCAAAGATAGTCTCAAAACGGACTAATGATACTGAAATGAAATATATTTTGTAATTCTTACTTTTGCTATATCTTTTTTAACTTTGCAAGTTATTAACTAAGAGGCTTTGTGCAGTTAACTGATGTTGCTCGTATGTCTCTATGAACTCTACAATAAACCATCTTTTAATCCGTCGTCTAAAGTAAGTATTACAGGTGTTTTGTACGTTAAGTTTAGGGTTGCCAGATCGCCAAACCTAATAGCCAGACAGACCAGCCAGTTTGTCCAGACATTCGGGTAGAATGGCCGGACACCCTACATTAATGATGATTTTGTCTCAGTATTAATGACTACGAAAAAAAAATGTATGTTAAATCAAGCTTTTTTATTATTATCACAAATCTTGTTAAATTCTAGTGAAATAATAAATAAAATCGAATGCCAAATCAGTCTTAGGTAGGTATTTTAGGTAGGTAAAAAGCCTAACAAAAGCCGGAAAAGCCAGATACCGTTTATTTTGGCCGGACACGTAATTAAACCTTCTTATGTCCGGCATTATCCGGACGCCTGGCAACGCTAGTTAAGTGAAAGGGTCTGAGGAGAAAAAGGGGTTAAGAGAGGTATGTTGTTTAAAAAACTCTCATTCACTGAATAAAAAAAATTATAATAACTATATACTCTACTGTAAGGGTGTACTCTTACTAATACTATATTACGCGGTACCTAGTCAGGTAATTACAGCCAATTGACTTTTTAGGGCATACGGCGAAAACTACCTCTAATTATTTGTATATTTCATAATTTAAGATGAATTACTTATTTTTTATAACTAGTATTTTTTAGCTTATAACTAAATAGTTTTATATGGTGAAAATGTATTCTATATAGGGAGGGAAACACTGCACTTGTGTTGTAATTACAACACCCCATTGTTTTCCCATATCTGGTTAGGGTGCTAATGACTCACCCCGTGGCTAGACACGAATACAGTTTTAGGTTTTCAAGGCTTTGCGTTAGTACAAGCTATGAAATAATAAAGATTTGCGTTTATATTTTGATGATTTAATTCTCAAATGTATTAGATATAAGAATTCTACCTTTACATCAAAAAAGTAACAGGGTGTATGTATGTTTTAGTTCCCATACCACATGATGAACCATGATCACTTTGAAAATGCCTTGATTTATTTGCTTACAATAGTTTCGAAGACAGTCCGATTTTTTACAATATTAATAGACAATTTTCATAAAAAAATTCAAGAAATATATATATTTTATTAATTCGTATTAAACCTCCGTAGCAAAAACTGCTATTCACACAAAAACCATAAAAAATATCATTACACAGCAAATTACATTTAACTGTAAACATAAAGATATGCTTATTAATAAACTTGATCATAAAATTGACAATACATTTCATAGCGGTATTATTACTGTTATTTTTTGCATTGAAATATAAGAAGCAATAAATCTGTACAAATTTTATTATCATTTACTCGACAATACATCATCAATCAAATTGAGCAATAAAATTGATTGAGCGAAGCTATCTATGAGAGAGTTTTCTGCATCCTTTCTGCAAGCATCAATCAAAAAAGGGTATATCCGAAAAATTACAAATTTTACACTAATAGTGTCAAACGCATTCGTGAATGCGGGAGTCCACGACGCAATTTCGCCATGATGAGATCTCATGAATAAGTACCCGAATGGGTTTGAAACTAAGGCATATTACGATAGTATTTACATGAGTACAGCCACATAATTATATATAATAAATAGTAATCATGGATCACGATACAAAAAAAATATTTGTATATTATTTATTAAGCATGAAACATTGTTAGTAAATTTTGTATGCTGCTATCTTGGATTTTTTTTGGTGGCTTAATAACGTTATTTATTCATTCCATTTCCATTCCATTCATTCATGAGTATAAAAAAGTAATATATTTTATGATTTAAATTATATATAAATTAATATCGTTTAAATAATTATATTCCAAGTTACATGTATTTTGGGACATAGTCTAATTTTCAAACATAATATACCTATATATACTTAGTACCTATCTGATTTGAGGTTTTACATCAATCTTACAAATTTTTAATAAAACCTACGCAAATTTGTCTAAATATTTAACACTGGATTTGAATACACAAAGCCTTAAGCCACAATCTAAAATTCTTGTTTAAAACAGAATATTTTATATCATATCAAATATGTAACTTAAGTAATATTAAATAACTTCGCAACTCAATTCTAGGTTTTTTAAAATTACTTTTAATTCCACAACAAAAAAAAATTTGATAACCAAAATATAGTTCAATTTAAAATGACAGCTGTTCTATATTTTATTTATTTACTCTAAGATTGATTATTAATAATTATTTAATTTATTATTTATATTTTATTAGCTCATCCTATGTATACATTTTGTTTTTATTTATTTTTATATATGCATAAAATAAATAAATGAATATTGAAATATTGAATCGTTTGTAAACAAATCTTTTATCATTAGATTTATATATTTTCGCAGAATATCATATTATATTTACACAGTAAAAGAAAAGAAATAGTTCGTCCAGGAGAGAATTTTGATCGTTTCGTTCGTTATCTACAGCAATAACAACTATTACATTAATATGCCAAGAGGCTATTGTTTGGTTTCCTGTTCAAAACTTTTGCTAAGGTTTGATTGAAATGACACGTTTAATTTAAGGTGCACAATATTCCCTAGATAAGATACGGAATAATTAAAAATAAAAAAAAAAAATCATAAAAAAATAAAAAAGATTGATAGTTTCAATGCGCAAAACTATCTTACTTAATATACTAGGAGCGCGACTAGACCTCAATCTTAACTCGCTGCTTTCCCAAATTCTCGTTGTGTTAGCATATTGAGCGAAGCGAGCAAAATGTGGAAATTTTCGAATATACTGTTTTTGATTGATGCTTGCATAAAGGATGCAGAAAAGTTTCTCATAGATAGCTTCGCTCAAATATTTTCAATAAAAACACCATAAGAAAACCACAGAATATTAATCTCTTTTAATTCCGCCATTTTATTCTAAAAAGTAGCCTTAATGTCCCTTGCGACAAATGAAGGTAATTAAACTGGAAAGAGTACTTTCTTTGAGGCCAAAGTTATTTATTTATCGACTAGGGACCGCACGTGTCTTTGTCTATTGCCACTATAATTCACTAGGAAATCTATCTCAATTAATATTATAATGATAAAGTATTTGTTTGTTTCAACTCGCAATTTTCGGACATACCTGATAGATTTGAACAATTTTTTTAGGCACGTTCGTGAATACTATCACTATGCTTCTATTAGTTTTATAAATCGTAAATATAACTAGTATGCTAAGACCAGCTAGTCACAATAGATAATACAAAAAATTTGAAAACGCGCGCAAAATTTCCCCATGCAAAGTCTATGGGAAAAATTAATTTTTTGACTAATTACTGCAATTAGGCTAATGAGATTTGAGAGTTGTCACTATTTTTCAGCAGTGTAGTATAATGAGACCTTTGATTTGAGCCATCAACGATATTTTTCCCTTTAGTGGTTCTCGAGCTAGTGTGCCAACGAAATCGCTTCCTGCATTAATATATAAGATTGTTCGTGTGAAACCGCGGGTAACAGCTATTGTTATGATAAGTGGCTTTTAATTTAAAGTATATTTAGTATTTTCTTAGATATTCACGAGTACACATTTGAAATGAAACTATATTTGACAGATTAAACTCGCGTATAATTTTGGTTACATTTTAATTTTAACCCGACGTTTCGAATGCTTTGCAGTAATCGTGTTCAGGAGATGTCTTTATATAAGTGTCAGAAAAATTAAAATGTAACAAAAATTATACGCGAGTTTAATACGTAAAAAAAATGTTTTATTTTAAAGTATAAGTATTTATTTATTTATATCATGACTTGTGCACGTCAATTTGAAGACTCAGGAGGTCCCATATTGATACTAAACTTATCAAAACAAGCCCTTCTGGACACTCTCCAACTTAAAAGTTTCGCAACGCTGTTTCCAAACAAGCCCTGGTCTGAGAACCACAAAACAAACTCAGCCCGATATTTTTTTATTGTAATCACTGTTTTTCAAAAGTAGGTATATTTACGTATTAATATAGCCATATGAGATGAAATAAGTTAGTATATATTGTAATTGTAAATTTCACTCCCCCTTTACAGGTATTCAAGAGCTGGTCAGCTTTTAAACTTGACTTCTTTCTAAATATAACTGAGCAGGTGCACCTGTGTTTTTGAAGGAAAGAACATTGGACTGTTTTTACCGTATTAAATTTTAAATTAACAAATTATAAACTTGTCTTTATTTTATGATCTTGAAGGTCTTTATTTTATGATCTTGTTTCTTCTGTTTTTAATTAAGAAAAATGCATTTATAATTTATTGTTTATTTTAATATATTTTTGTATAGTGATACGCAAATTTAAAGAAAAAATATTAATAGCGGCGAACCTATGGAACCTACAGAACCTTTGACGAACTCGTGCATAAGGTTTCCGAATGGGTTCAAAAATTTCCGGATAAATCCCGATATATACGTTAATATAGCCGCATATATATATCTAATTATGCATCACGGAAATATAAACAAAAATAACCTATATTAGTATGTTACCCAAAAAATTTATAAATAAAAAGAAATAAAAGAAAACAGAAATATACTCTTATCTATTTATAGCGTCTAATGCTCTAGAAAATGATTCTTTTATCCCATTACAGTCCATGTAAGCAATTACGTCAAAGAAATACTTGTAAGCACCAGTGAGCCTAAAGCAATAGGATTTTCACGAGTAATTACTGAAACCGAAAAAACTGATAATAGAAGGCTATATAAAGCAATGTTTTGAAATTTTTTTTACTTGGACAAATCATAGTATTAAGCCCTCTTTTGTGCATTATTTTAATAAAGAAATAAATTAAATAAAATCTTTAATCTATACATATAAAAATCTTGATGCGTTTGTCTGTATGTATGAATGTGATAAACTCCAAAATTTTTTTAGTTTTAAACAATAAAAAAATAGGAAGTGTGATTCCTAAAGATTTAGGTGTATTAATTATTGCTTTAAGTAAATTGACTGAAATATAACGATAATTATAGACGTCGCTAAAAATATTGCCAAAACAAATAATTCAGTAAATTGAGATTATTATAAGTAAAAATTACTTACTTTTTAGTATAAGGAAAAAGTTTCACCTACCGAAAACGCAGATGGAGCTGCGAGCTAAGCTAATGGAAGAATAAAATTAAGTAGAGGAGCTCTCAAATTTTGCTAACTCAATTGTTATAAGGAAGCCCATCCCAAGAGTACTTATCCTGAGAATACTAACAAAATCACTGAAATTTATTACATGCTTGAGTTATGATGATCTTGACCTTAAGGCTCATTCACAAATTGAATATAATTTCAAAGGGTTTTTACCCTTAGATAAAGAGCCGCTTTGACGTAGATTTTAATACGTTTTCTTTGATATTTCCTTAATTATAATGTAATACAAAATATAACAAAGAAAGTCGAAATTTTCCTTTTAATATATTAATAAAAAGCTGAACATATTTTATATTTTTTATTAGCTTTAGAGTGAAAATCGTAAGATTATAAAATAAATTCTCAAAATGATATTTAAAATTCTTTTTGGGATTGCTATTTAACTGTAATGAACATATCTAGGTTCATTATAAAATAATAGTATTATTAAAGTATATATATCTGTATATTAAATATACTTTATTATTTATTTATTTTTTTATTTTTATACCGGGTCAAAATTGAGATCAGTCCATTAGGTCACTGACCTTTAAAGACTAAGAAACAAAAAACTGTCATATAAAAAATTAAAATCAAACAAGTGATCGATGACGGTACCTTTTAAAATGTTTTAATACGCAATCTTAGTTTTTTGTATTTAGCCTCTTATATATTTATTTAGAATAAAAATCCGATCATAATTTTAAATTCCCCAAAGTATGAGGTCTATGAACTTTAAACTTGGCACGAATTATCTTCTATTTCGGATTTCAACAACTACAGGATGTAGTAAATTATGATAATATTTATATAAAAATTTAAGCTATTTATCAAATTATCACTAATTATAAAAAAATCAAGTATCTTATCATAATAACTCTCGCACATAAATGTTAATTACTCAAATTAAATAATATTTTCAAAAAAAATATTGTAAATCATCATAATCATAAATCAGAAATATCTAAACCACTTAGACTGATTTTCAAATTCAATACCATACTTAATATATCTTACGTTTTAGCTGGAACAAAAATAACAATAAAAACACAATGATGTGTGTGTTATCATACGCACTTATGTAATACCAAACATCACGGAACAAATAAAGCCAAATAATTATCTTCCACAAAGGGATAAAATTAAGATTACAAAAAGTTTTCTGATTCGCTAAACTTACACACAATGATGTGTGTGTAATAACACGCGCATGTATGTGTATAAGGTGTGTGTAATGTCACACATCACAGAACAAATAAAACAAAATAATTATTTTTCACAAAGGGATAAAATTAAGATTACAAAAAAATTATGATTCGCTAAACTTACACACAATGATGTGTGTATAATAACACGCGCATGTATCTGTGTAACGTGTGTGTAATGACACACATCACAGAACAAATAAAATAAAATAATTATTTCCCACAAAAGGATAAAAATAAGATTACAAAAAATTTCTGATTCGCTAAACTTACACACAATGATGTGTGTGTAATTACACGCGCATGCTTGTGTGTGTCTGTGTGTAAACACACACATTACTAACGAACAAGACCAAATAATTATGTTCTGAAACAGGATGAAATTAAGATAACAAAAAGTTTTTTGACTTAAGGAACTTGCAATATTTAGAAGGAAATGTTTACAATTACATATGAGAATGAAGAAAATTACCGAATTCTTGAAAATGCAATTTAGTGTCTTTGCTAAATAATAACGTGAATCTTTTAAATATTTTAAATCACAACGCGGCTATATCAAAGCAAATAAATATGTTTTTCTGAATTCAGAAAATTTATTTACTTTAAAGAAATGCAACCTTATTCAAATATACTTTTTATAAATATTTATAATGTAATTATAAAAATATGCAATCAGTTGAATGGAAATATTATATTTTATATTATAAAGAGAAAAGTTTGTTTGTTTAAACGGACTAAACTACTAAATTACTGGATAAATTAAAAAAAAATCTAATTAAAATAGACAGGTCCATGAGTCTACTATTCTTACTTATCTAAATAGTATATAAAATCCGCAGTAGAACCGCAAGTAGTTAGTCTAACAATATAAACAAACGTACCAACATTAACAATTCTCCAATGGGAGCTAATGAGAGCTGGATTGCGACAGAAAATATAAACAGCAATTCGTTAAAACATAATGAATCATTCAGAACACGATTAATAAAACCGGTGAAGAAAAATTATAAAAGCACAAATCAACATTTTATTCAAGGAAGGCAAATGACAATTTTTTTAAAGTTACAATATTTTGGGGTAATAAAAATGTGGAATTTTATACTGAATCTAAACAACCAACACTCATGACGAGCCACAATTTTTCCTAAAAGTTTTAAGGTAAAAACTACAGATTAAAATATTAACTCTAGTGCCAAGGAGCGCCGTCGGGCTGCTCTCGCTTGAAAAATGCCAGCGTCGCGATAGCGCTTGTTTTCACAGTTCACTCTGTTTCTGTAATTTTCTTGTCAATAAATATGTACTATTCAATTTCTTTGTTTTTATTATGATAGTATAAAATCAACTGAAGAGAATGTTGAAAAAATTATGAATATTGGTACATTGTAAGGAAAATAGTGAATATTTGTCTTGTTCATATAAATTATCCATAAAAATGCACTTATCTAATGTCATTTTTAGCACATATGGGTAAAATATTTATGGCACTAAAAGGGTTAAAATATCTGTTCAATAAACGACAAATTACACCACCCACTTGTAATTTAGTTGGAGAAATTGAAATAATAAAAATTTGATTTCTTTGGATCACGATAATAACATTACTGAAAAACGAACCAAAATTTAAAACTTTTTGGATGGTTTAGCTGGATAACGAAAAACAAAACAAATTAGAAGAGGTGGGCGATAATCTAGTACACTAAAACTTCCTTCTCAATGCCATTATCAAAACTACAGGCATTAAAGTGGAGTATCTGTAGGTGGATGACTAAACGAGGGGTTACGAGTATTTACCCCCCCCCCCCTCCGCCCCATCAATAAATACAAAAGTAAAGGGACAAGACTAACATTTTGTAGATACTTAACATTAACGAGAGACATTACTTTAGAAGAGTTATCAGACTATTGACTATAAAAATAACACAAACATCCAATATATTAGGCTATAAAGTTTATTCGAAACATTTTGCTCTTCTTAAGATATTGGGTACTAGATATTTTGTTGGGGTGAAGTTTTCCAATACTGTTTCTGTGAAGGATATTAATGAATTTAATTATACTTGAAGAATGACAGTAGATTAAGAAGTATAAGTCTAAATAACACAAAAGCTTAAAGATTATTTATTTTTGCACAAATAACACATGAGCATACTGTGGTCTGCAAATGATCACGTCCCGTTTCCCGCCACAAAAGCAAAAAGACGCCAACCGGTAATGGCCGAGCGTCATCTGGTCCATGCATCACTGACAGTTTCCGTTCCTTTAGAGAATTGATTGAGATTCTGAACATTGTGGTGAAGTGAAGGCGAACTACTTGCTTGTTATTCTGGCTAAAGTTTCAGATTAAGTTGAATGACATCTTTTAAATCTATAACATACCAATTTAAGTCGTGAAGGTGGGTCATAAAAGTTATTGCATTTTATACATTTCATGACCTCTATGGATTGTTCAGGCGTCTTACCACGATTATTATTGCCAGGATTGTTCCAATAACATGTGTTAGTTTTAGGATCTATTCCTAACTTGTAAGTGAATAAATTAAAAATAAAACTACTAAAACACTATACAAAGCGTGTGCTCCAAATAATTTATAACTAACTTTGCCATAAATCTCATACTACCTACGTATTTCAGTTTAAAAATGGACATAAATCTTAAGAATAAACAAAGTTTCAAGCAAAGCTAAGAAAAGTGCATAGCCCTAACTTAGTAAATAACTTGTTTCAAACGCAGAAAATGTTGTACCGTGACTGGTACCATAAACGGATCCATATATTTGTAAAAACAAGGTCCATATTAAAGTTGTCGTTCAGTTATAAAAGAGATTTATATGGAGGTTGCTATAATAAAAAATAATTGCAAAATCTATTTATTATTATTTATAAATATTATTTTGAACCAATTTTTTATTTTATTTTTTTATACAGACTAAGTTAATGCTTGACTACATTCCACCTGATAAAAAGTGGAAATGTAGTCATAGTAAGACGCATTAACTTTGTAATCTATTCACTCTTCTCTCGAAGACACCCACATAGTATCCAGAAAACCACTTTTATTAAAACATTTTGAACTATATTTGGACACCATATATACTTTCAACTAAACCTTTCTACAAATACGTATTGACATAATTTTCTTTTGTTCATCAAGTCTCATCAAATCGTAGGCCAGAAAGTTTGAAATAAATCTAAATTTTTGATTATATTGCAGTTGTTTATGACATCTGTGTTACATAACTACCAGGCAGTTTAATGACCCGGTGAACTTTATTAGAGATTGGCAGTCTAGCAAGGTCATGAATTAGCCTAGGGCCATTGATAGATTCATTCAGTCTAGCGTGTGACTCAGGTGACCTTTGCTGTTTATATGCAATGTGATAAGAAAATTAAGATAACGAGACAGAGAAAGAGATATAAGAAAAAAATTTTTGATTTGCCGTCCTTTTCTCAATCAAAAACACTCCTTCCTGTACTTATAAATTTTTTTCCTGATTTCATCATCGTTTGCGGTCCTTTTCTCGTTCAAAATCACTCATACGTATAATTATTTTTCCTCGACTTCATTAAATCATTAGACAAATATGTAAAATATAAATATGAACTTACACATGAAGAAACAAAACAATTCATTTAGTAACTTCTCACACGTAACTCAAAAAACATTAACGAAACATCTAAAATCGACCTTAATAACCTACACTAATTAGCGTGTCCTCAAAACATTAATGAACGTCCCACATACTATTTACGTCACGGTATCTAATACTTTAAGATAAACAAACAATCAGTGAAACCGTCCATTCATAGCAAACTATCATGTTCATTCAATCGTGGAAGAGAAAATTGCTACGTAATCAACTTCGCACGATAGATATGATACTACAAATTCTATTACAAAAAATGCTAAGATTTCGTTTTTATAACTTAAAATAACATATTTTTATTTAACAATATGTATTGGAATAAATAATGTATGTTATGTACTTCGATACCTATTATAGAAGTTTTTGTAAGAATTCGTCGTACATGTAATTATATAGCCTTCATTATTTTCTTTAGTATTAACATTCTTTATACTCCCAAGTTTCCATATTTTGATAATATGACAATAGCACAAAACAACTAATTATTACATGAATGAGAAACATGCTTAATGAAAAAAAAAAGATATTTATAACGATTACAAAAAGATTGATTTATTTACATTAATGAAAATTTAATTATTATAGTTAATTAAATCTTTTACGTGTTTTAATTGAAATGACTGCCTGCTGACTGACGTATACTTCTTTTATGACGTTGGCCACCTTTGACTCCCAGGAAGTTAATGTAATATCTACATATAGCCATTAAAACTTATATTTTTTGAGACACATTATTACATTTTCTGTAATTTTGTTTTTGAAAAATTTTTCTTTTAAAATCACTACCAGATTGATGTCTATCAGCGTGCATAAGTTGGAAATTTTCGAATGTACTTGGTTTGATTAATGACAAAGAAAGCAGAAAAGTCTCTCATTCAAGCTGCGCTCAACAATTATGTAATATTGTAAGCCATATTGATCTCAGATTCCCAAACAATTTATAATCGAACAAAAACTTTTGTTATTGCTGGAATTTTGTATTCTTAATGTTTGATAACAAAACAACTTCAGTTGGAAGACAGTTGATCTGTTTACTGAATATAAAATAATTATAATCATTTACATAAAAATTGTAAACAAAGATTAAGATTTTCGAATTGACTCAAGTTATTCAAATCAAAATGTTTTTTTTTATTAATTGCACAATTTTAGGACGAAAAATCATAAAGGATTTTTTTTCTTAAAAAAAAAAAGAAAAAAATAATAATGACAATTTTTTTTTTTTTTATAAAAACAAAAATGTAGTTTTATAACGAGTCCCGAAGGTTGCTTGATATTTATATCTAAACTTAAAATCTAAATTGACTACATACGTTTATCACAGTGGATAACGTCCAAACAGTTATAAATACTTTGGGCACGCCCCTCCACAGCGTATCTATGAAACCATTCATAAATTAGCGTACGTATGCCAATTCAAGGGCGTACTCGAAGCTTCCTGTTCTCCAATTATTTTGTCTTTAACATGACGAAAACTTGGAAAATTGGTAGAAAAAAATACATTTTTTTATGATATTTTTAGTCATTTCTTTGCTTAATTAAAAGTTTTTGTTTTGCCATTGTAATCCTTGATTTTATTCAGATTTATTTTATGTTTAAATAAAAGTATGTTAATCAAAATTCTGCATCTCATAAAAATAAATATAAAATATTTGGCAGACCGCACTTTTGGGCGCGATGGGAAAACTCCGTTCTCAGTGTTTGCCAAAAACCATCCATTTACCGCTAACAATAGGACAAAGAAGTCTATTTTTAACTTTTGAAATATTATATAGTCGTGTAATTATTTCAAAATATTTAAATAAATATACGAATTGATGTCACCCCCATTTATTTCAGTCTCACGAGTTATTTAAGGATAAAACTTATTTTGAGTGTCAAGAAATGTACTTCGACAAAAAAAAATATAATATTATCTTTAAAAACATTTTTAGGATAAGAATGTTCTGATATTTAATAATGTAAAAAAACTATATATAATTGTATCATTGTTGAATAACCAAAAACCCTTGGCACATATCCAAAGTCGAACATGTGAAAGTACCCACAAAGAGAACAAAAATAAATCCATTCAAGAAAGCGTGCCGAGGAATGAGAATGGTGGTATCTTTCATTTAGACAACAACTTACTTCCCATTCATATAAAGTCCAAATTCCTATACAGAGTCTCGTGATAGACTACCCATTCAGTAAGTGTCTATGCGAAAAAGAAATATAAGCTATTTCCAACAAAGCAGATATTTGATCGAACGACGAAATGTCCATGAAGGGGTCAACGGGGCTAAAGCAGGGATGGCGAACCGATGGCACGCGTGTCACAAGTGGCACGTTTGACAATTTTTATGGCACGAACAAAAACAAAATATTTGTAAAACATTGAATGATAAAAAAAAATTTGGAGAAATTGTTTTTATTTGTTTTACGTATAATTTCAACACGCTAACATATAATGAAATTTTATTGTGGCACGTTATCTATTTTTTTTTAAATTGACTTTGTGGCACGGACATCAAAAAAGGTTTGCCATCCCTGGGCTAAAGCAATTGCTTTATATTGGGTAATAAATATATTTGCTGATAATATTCTTAAGTTTATATTATGAACGTTATTTTTAGTACAAATATTAGGCATAACTCGTGCTGTGCTGCCCCTGACCTGAATCAAGCCTTCTATATATTGTTTTGTTTTTCGTGTATTTTACTGATTACAATCAGTAACATTGAAATATATGAATACTTAGACATAATAGATAATAATTAAACCTTGACCTTGGCGGACTTCAAAGATTATTTTTATACTTTTTATACTGACATAATGAAGCAGCATAAAAAATGCTTATTCTCAATGTTTTATATATTAAATGATTATGTTACAAAACCTTCATTTATATAATTGTCTGTTTACTCGAGCTCATCTACGGATTAGCTCGTTTAAACAGTTTCATTTTATAGTATTTCTTTGTTTCTTACATTATAATTGTTTCAACCTTTAGTCTCAATAAATATTTCATGATAGTTATCAGCGTATATCTTCGTGATCGGTTAAATGTCATGTTATGTTGCTGACATTTGAATTAACATCCAGTCAATTGAATCCTGGTTTCCACGGTTTTATTGAAAGGAAAAACTTTTATGTTATTATTCATTTAATTCTCAATGTAAACTACAAAACTTTTATTATTATTGTCAATGCCGCATATATATATATATATATATATACTTTTATATATATATATATATTTATTGTGACGTTATTTAGCCACAATGGTCTCAACATTACCATTTAATTCGAAACTATCCGGATAGAATTAATTCCGGATTTAGTTCTCAAATTTCATGGTGTATTTGGAATTAAGTAAAATTTCAGTATTATAGCGAGTTCCGCGCTGTCAATAAAAGGACATGACAGGTACTTCACGTAATCCACTGAGATCAATAAACTCTCAAGGTGAGACCAGTACTCGTTAGGTACATTCACTGAATTCTTCACTTTATAAGCTTCATATAATGTGGGTTTCCTGTTTTTAAACATTTTATTAGATAACCGATAATAAAAATAAAAATATATAGCGTAGTATATAATTGATACTTAACTACTTGATGGATTTAAAAAATTCTTTCTGATTATAAATATATATATATATAGAAAGGATTATATTAGGAAGAAACCGAGAGGCAAAGCTAAATTATACCTCGAACAATGATCAGAACATCAAAACAGTATTCCCAAATCTTAAAAATTATTAAACTAGGGTCGAATTTAGTATGTAGAAGAATTTTTTTTTCTTTATTATTATTTAAATACTTAAAACACGTTCAATATTGTTAGATAATTAATATACGTAATTAATACATATTAGGTCAGGAAAAAAGGTTTCTTCTTAATTTACTTTGACAATTCCGAATTCAAGGAAACATACGCAAAAACCTTTTCCTGACTATATATATGTATAACTAATTGCTGTCTGTGTGTGTTATGTGTAATGTCATTCTTCATATAATTTGGTTTTTACGGTATTCAGTCTGTACGTTCTGTACCTTCTTCACGTAGTCAATTGTAGAACGAATATAATCTCATATTCACATGCTGTTTATATACAATTTTTATTGACGTCTTTTATGTTCATCGCAATATTAACATTTTAATAATTTCTTTACAGCAAGCAGCAACCAAGCTAAATAATTTCACGTAATAGTATTAACGTTCACGCCGCGAGTCCGTCGTGCTCAGAGCTCTTGAATAAGGACCCCGAATGGGTTTGAAACTAGTTGGTCAAATTCCGATAATAATCACGTGATTACAGCCGGATAATTATATTTTTCGTCATGTATTTTGTATGTAACATTTTGTATGAAAGTTTTCCTAAAAAAAATTATTAACGTTATTGGGTGGTCTTGTCTATATATACCTCATAAACCGCCTTTGAGTTATTTTTAAAAACGACAAATATCTCATCATGATGATGGTATATCTGTCATTATGTCGATAGAACAAAATGTCTACCGTCTGTCCTCACTATCAGGAACTGCATCCGCTCAAAATATCCGCATGAATGAACCTATGACGTCACTTGTAATACTAATAAAATGTTACAAATGAACATGAGACCATTAGTTTTTATAAAAGTTAAACCTATGAAATTTAATATGCTTTATTAGAAACCCAATACTTAAAGAGGTTAGACAATTTATGATAGAAAAATATAGCATAAAAAGATCTATAGAGTAAAAATTCTTTGTAATATTTTCCTTACAAACTTAGTCTTAGCCTGTTCCTGTTATGCTTTTTAGGGCGCCTTTGATACTGACAATTCTAACTCTGAAAGGCTAATTATGCCAGCGGTATCACGAAGCAGATCTTTTACAAAACAACATAAAAAACTTCGAGTTTCGTTTTAAACATCAAAGTTAAAGCAAACTGTATGAATGTCTAAAAACTCCTTTTGAAACTTAATTTAAGCAAATGATACAAATAAAGAAGTTTCGAATTCTGTACCTTCAGGATACTTATAAAAGATGACTTTAAACTTCTTATTAGTTTAGCCGGAGAATTACGATTGAGAATAAATCAAATACCTGGAAAGGTAAGCAAAAGGTGGATTTGATTCATCAGGTTATTGACCCTCATTCTTTAATAATTTTCATTTTTACTTTAACATTAACATGCATTGTAAGAAATCAACTGAATTATTAATTTTAGGTTTATTTATTTACTTCATATATATTTCTTTGGCAAAGAAACTGGCGATTGATTCGAAGATGTTTATGTAGCTTTTATTTGGTACTTTTTGAAATGAAACAATTAAATTTAAAACAAGAAAAAACTAAAGATGGGATTATGAAAATTTTAAAATGCAAGTTTTATGGAAAAACTAAATAATAAAAGATCAGTCTTAACATATACTTGAGACCACTGAAGTGTCATTTGATGTTTATCTATTACAATAATTTTAGAGCATTGACAAGAGATTGAATTTCACGAAATTCTGAAAAAACTATGAATTTTTATCAGTGTTAGAGAAATCCTTTGATTCTGTTATCTCGTCACATGTGGCATCTGTCATGTAACAGGAAGGAAACCAATACATGTTAAAATAATTATATTTACCGTAATCATGATTCATTTACGGTGTTTTCATTACATTGAAAATTTAAGGAAAATATATTATGAATCAAATTTATTAAACTAAAAATCGGTCAAAATAAATCAATAAAATAACTATTAGAGTGAATTATTGTATAGGAAGTACGGTCTTGCTCGGGTGAACTGACTAACCATAATGTTTAAAGCTTCCGCTACATTACATTACCCTTATAAAAATTGTATTGACAACTAACTCCAATTGGTTTATTTTCGTTTTGAATATGGTATACCTAATTATTACATATATAACCAGTTCGCGTGAGTACTGTTGAATAATTATCCAGCATATTACCTATGTTTAAATTTTAACCTAAATATAGAATGAAAGATTCGTTAACATATATAATAATATATGTCTGTGTATGGATTAGATTTGAATATCGGAAATGGTGTACCGTTTCGTCGATCTGCCAATAACTTTCTAGTAGTCTAGATATAAAAAGATGATAGTGACTGATAAGATAGTTTAATTTGCCGAGCGTACTCAAGCGAAATTGTTCACGCCGCGATTCTCAGAGCTCATGAATGGCGATATTATTTACGTGAATACAGTCGGATAATTAAATATAGCATTAATTATGGATAACGAAAGCTACACAAAATAAAATTGTACAATCAAATATTAATGATTTTCTGGACTGAAATAAAATAAAAATTCGAAGCCAAACTATATATATTCCATAGATAGTTACATAGATTTACCTATCATATTTGTGGCCTGAAGACAATATGTTTTATATGAGATACCAGTCCTGAAAATAGTGACACAATTACAACTTAAACTTTATATGACTTTTAACATAATAATCATATTTTACACCTATACTGAAATATCATGATGTTTGTTTTTGTTAAAGAACATGTATTACTGGAACATATAATATAAATAATAATAATATAGTAATAATATAATAGTAAGAAGGTACTGTTTGAATAAGATATAGCTAAGTATTGAAAACTCAGCTTTTCTGATCCAATTTTATTTCCAGAGTCAATTTCTAATTAATAGTTTAAACATTTCTTAAATTGGTTAAAGATTAACCACTTTGGGCAGTGCTTTTAAAAATATATATTAAGATATTTTTATTTTATACTAGAAATAATTATGTATAAAACATGTAGCGGTGTAGATTCCTAATAGATTGGGACTGTTTTATAGAGGCATGTTTCTGTAATCTACTGAAGCTAACAAAATGACAGCTGTCATGCTAGAAACTAATAAAATTGTATTGTAGTATTAATTACTTCTAGATAGTTAGATATGAAGTTTACAGGATAGATAGATTTTAAGTTATATTCAGTATACTATTAGTATTATTATTATTAACTTACACTACTGAATATGAGGTTTTTGCTTAAATTGATAAGTTTAATTAAATATAAAAGTATTTGTTATTAATATAACTAAATGGTTGATCAAGTCTTTGAAAATATTATAAATTATTATTTTTTTCCATATATTATATATGGATTATATAATATATTTATGTAATTAACAGAAATTCTGACTATACTATATAAGTTAAATATATCAATTGCCATATACAAAACGTACATAATTCAGGTTCATTTTATACCTTATATTTATAAAAATGCAAGAAAAATGCTATGCATATATATTTATCTACTAAATCATACACCCACCAAGTAACCTAATTAATTAGGGATCAAACAATATCCATTTTAAGATATTCATTATTTTAACCTTTTAAAAATTAATACATTATTGAAAAAACTAATCAGATACAACAATTATATAAAATGTTATCACCGGAAAAGTGTCCTCTATTTAACAAGGTAAATAAATGATAAGATTATTGTGAATGAATGCCTTAAATCAGTCAAATATTTATCATTATTATACTTATGTTGAGTTAGTTTTTCTAGTTACATTGTTAATCTATAATATATTTTGATTCACAAACTGCAAAAATGTTAACTTTTAATAATCAAAATTTAAAGCTAATTATTTAGTGTTACAATTTTACAGGAAAAATTTATTAATCTACAATCAATCAAATTTAATCTGATGGTCCCATAAAGGCACCATCACCTTTAGCAATTATATTTAAAATCTTTAATAACAAAAAGTGGTCATTATGAATTGTGGCTAAGACAATACATTTATTAATGTAAGGCAAATTATTAATGAATTTCATTTATCTGATAATCGATTGATAAATTATAAATTAATGATAGATATAATAAATATTGTCTGATTAATATATACCTTTTATTCAAGATTAATTCATTAATGAACAACAATTTTATCTTAACTGCTTTATTGTCTTTGAAGATATCTTTCCTATATGGTTATTATGTGTTTATTTAATACATTTTCTATATCTCATACATGAAATTTATATTTAAGTTCTTACATATAGAAAGGGTGTATTTTTTACTAGTATATATAAATGTGAGAACTAGCATTCAACCGTTAAATGAGTAAAAACAAGTATATAAATTGTATGAATAAAGTAGTGGTATTTTAATTAGTAAACCTTTCCCATCAATAGATGGGAACTACTATTTATGGACAACTATAATTACAATTGATGTCTAAAAAGTATTTATGGTATGGGTTAGAAGAAAAGTTTCTTTTCCTTTTTGGTCAAAACTGTAGTAATTTTTTTCAGATTTTATGGTTTGGAAATATAATTATTTCCAAAAAAAAACTATATGTAGAAATAAAAATCTATATATACAAAATCTAAATATATCTGTGTGGATAAAATAGTATAGTATTACAAGTTATTGCACATAACTTACAAAATATAAGAACAAAAATATTTTACTTTGAATTTTAAGTGTAAAAATATACAAAATTTTTATTTTAAAATAGCTAAACCTTTTTACAAAGAGCCTTGGACTTCAAAGCTTCTTCTAGCCTTTTTAAAAACTATTTTTTAAAAACTTTTTAAAAACTATTTTTTAAAAACTATTTTTTGTCCTACATATTTCATCTTTAAGTCTTTTCTATCATTTAGGAATGATAATTAATTTTACATCTCAATTAAATTGGATTGTAAAATTACTTGTAATAATTTTTTTTAATTTTTTTAAGACTTTATTTACTCAGTTTGCATTTTAAGTACTATTTAAAGTAATAACTTTGATAAATAAAATATTGCATTTTCTAAGCTTATCATATTTATTGCAAAAAAATATATATTTTTGTATGTTAATGAAATTGAAACTATAAAAAATAAGTTATATAGAAGTTTTGTTAATATTTTCTATCAATCTATTGCAAAACATATTTATGATTTTTGTACCTGTTACCGAAGTTTGTTCGCCAAAACTCTGCAGCGTCACTTTTCGTGATACGAAACTGGTCGCCAGCGAAGGTCCCATTCGGGAACATAGCCTTCAACTCACTTAACATGTGACTAAAAACGAGACTTAATTTCGTTAAATTACGTCTGAAATGAGAGTTCTCGTCAAACATCTTTTCCTTTCCTTCTTTGAACAGTTTAATAGCCTGCTTACACTTTCTTATTAAGTTAATTATAAATATATTAAAATGTTCATTATTGTTCAACTCCTGCATATTATTCTCGTAATTTGAGTAGATTATACGCAACCTCTGATATGTGTCGGGTAAAATATCTAGAATAAACGGCGGACTATTTTTCAAGTTCATTTTATGATGCTGACAAAGTTTAACCACTTTGTCCATGAGCTTCCAAGTCTTATCTAGAGTCCGTTTGTCTGTTGCCAACTTTGTTGGACATACAGCATCAGAAAAAGCACCATGTAACTTCGAAAATATGGAAGATATATTTTTCTGTTGTGATTTGTGACGGGGAGCCGCCATATTGAAGAACTCGATGACATACAAAATAAAATAACTTTTTTAACAAGACACTGAACTAAGAACACGTTTATCACTTTATAATTAAGTAACCTAACATATGTTTTTTCATTATTACGCAAACACACGACATTTACGAAACCAATATTTTACATCAAAAAGAAAAACGATCGCTCACTGACACATCTCCGACGCGTATGACAACTTTGTTTGACAAATTTCTAAAATGACAACAGGAACATGGTCTTTCAGCTTGGAAATAGAGGTAAAATGTAATGTTGCCAGTAAGAAGAACTTAGATTTACTAGTGAGAATAATCATTAGTACTTTTGTTTAATTTTAGTGACATTTAAAAAAATAAAATAAATTATAATGTATTAGAGTTCTAAATGTAATATTTATAATATTTAAATCACAACGACTTCGAAGTTTAAGCATTTGAAGCAAAAATATAAAAAAAAAACAAATACTTTTCAACATCTTTTTATTAAAATATTAAATCAGTATAAAGTATTTAAACGTAGTACTATTTCAATATATTTTTAACAAGTTCTCTAACTAAAACAAAAATGCTTAATGTGTTTTTTAAATATTGTAGACACCTTATTTAAACAAATTATTGAGCATTTGTTTAATATCAACAAGTTTAACATACTAAAATTATTAAGTAGCTAAAACAATATAATATAGCCATAGTATGTGGAACTAAATAAAGTTACACAATATTTCTGCCTAATGATTTATTCTAATACAATGTATTTCTGTAAGTTGGCTATGGTGTAGACTAAATAACATTTTGTGGAGATACTTTTATTTAGCAAAACAATAGACATCTAACAGATGATATTGAAACTTTTTTGACAACTGCTCAAAAATAAGCTTTATCGCCACCACCTTTCATAATGGTTTATGACACTGTCACTAGATGGCGCAAATAAAAAAACTGATTATAAATATGACGTAAATATTGAATATTATTTTTATTACTCTTCTTCATCATCATTTGCTTCTGTGGTGGTTGTTGTTGTAGTGACACGCTTATGCTTGCGTCGTCTACTGTGGCGTTTACCAATTTTGCTATGTTTCCTGAAGGCAAGTATTATTACTAATAACAATATTTGAAACATTTTTAAATTATAATATAATATGTATATTTTTTAATTATAATAACAAAGCAATTCATAAATAATTTTGGTAAATACTCGCCAATTTTTTTTTATTTTTATAGTAAATGTTATATGTTATGTTTTTTTTTAATTTGTATTACAAAATGTTATAATCATTTATCTAACCTTTTCCACGTAGTTGTAGCTAGAGGTGTCGCGTTAGAATTATGGCGAGACTTCAAATTTCCGGCAAACCTTAGCAATAATGTAATTCGCATAATTAAAATCATTAAATAAATTTATAAAAATGTCAATTCTAATAGTTCTGGAAAACAAAAATCTTTTAACCTTTTTTTGACGATAGTGATTTATTTACTGTGGATTTGATATCATTGTAATATTAATATTATTCTATAGCAATACATTTATTTATTACTATGTATACACTTTCAATCATTATCTGTGATCACTTGAATACTTCAAATGGAAGTGTCAGGAGGGTCTATTTTGATACCATACGAAATAAGCGCTTCTATTCATATGATTCAAAATAAATAAGGTTAATAACACACTGGTCTAACTTAAAGTTTTATGTTATTACAAGTATTTATTTAATACTACATATCACTGTCTATTAGAATGTAAACAAAATACAACATTTGCTAGTTTATTTACAACATATAATATTTACTTGTTTTCATTTATGCAGGGATCTTGTTCATGTGCATTATATTTTCGTATACCTCCTTTGATACCTATTAAAATATTGTCAGCTGCATCCATAGCAAAAGTATTAACACCAGTAATATTGAACGTACCCAGGTGTTTTGCACTAGCGTTTTCACCATCTATACTATATACATTACTATTTTCATCCATTGCAAATACTTCATCAGATCTACTCACGAATACTCCTGTGATACGGTCGCTGGGAAGACCTTTAATTTTAATAGGAATGTTATTATTATAACAGCGATTATTCTTAAGGACGTACGAGGTTTGAGTCGCCACAAAGAATATATTGTTTCTTGTATCAACTGTCAGGCCATGTCCATTTGGAATAGCTGGAAACGTCTCCTGTCTCTGTCCATCATTTGAGATTTTGTGAACTCTGTTTTGAGGCCATGTAGCTATATACATGACGGTACCATCATTAGATACTGTGACATACATGACATCCTCTCCCAAAGCTGCATACAGCTCGATTGAGCCGTCCTCTTTATATTTATAAACACCGTTATCAGTTGCGAGGTATACTATATCGTTGAGGTTATCAACTGTGGTTGATTGACCCAGACCAGCTACTTTTATAGTCTCAACATCACCGCTGGGATGGAGTAATTGTAGACTCATTTTCATATTATCATTGATGAGTGTGTAAAAAATATTGCCAGTTTTCCAATGGACGCTCATATCCGCGGGAATACCGCTGACGTTTTTAACTTCATCAAAAGAATAGTATAGATTATTAATTTTAATTAAATTTTGACAGAACTGTGCTCTTTTTGCTTCTTTCACGAGATCCTGTCTAGTCATCACGGGTGTTGATAGAACTTGTGTGGCTATAGCTAATATAATTACAAGTTTGTCCATCTGTAAATTTAAATAATTTAAGTCATTGTCTATACTCGCTGTTACTAGCGGTTTCATCTGCGGATGAAGAATTTCATTGACTATCTATATTGATTACAAAGCAGAGATGTTTGTTTGTTGAAACACGCTAATCTTCGAAACTGATGGATTTAAAAAATCTTAATAATTAAGATAGCCAAGTCTGTGTGGTAGGCTTTGGTGTATCTAGCATTACCCTATAACTTTTGGATATTTTTATGGTAAATAAAACGGTACATAAGCAGATGGAACTGAGTGGAACATCTAGTATAAAGATAAATATATATGTTACTCAAAAAAGTAACATTCCACCATTTATAGAAATTTCAAAATCGGTGAAATAGTTTTTGAGTTTATTCGTTATAAACATACAAAAACACAAATAATTCCCCTGTATAATATTAGTACATATTACGAGCAGATTTTATGAGGATAATTAGTTTTGTTATATTATATACTTTTGTATACATACCTTTTATATTTTCTTTCTTAAAATGTTTCTGTATCAAAACACTCTTACATTAATTATTAAATAACACAACATCACTCGTCCACTAATTATCCCCTAATAAGTGATTAAACTGAGATATCTTTTATATATACAAATGTTGTATGAATAACATAACGAATTTGTCAGTCCACTTTGATTTCTATAGTTATAAATATAAGATATGTTGTTAAATGTGTGATTGTCATTTGTAAGAGGCATCTTATTCTAGATAGTAAACAATTCGTGTAAACAAATATATTGTTATTAAAATAATTAAAATGTGTCATTGGAATTTTGTGCACTCATTTCGAAGTATTTCCAATTAAGCCAATCCAATTTATAATGCTTCATTTGAAAGATGCTTCCAAAAATTGTTCAGTAAAAATGGGACTAAGTCAGTACCTCCCTCTGTTTGTACAGGAAGGCGCTACGTTAATAAATCGTACATATAAAAAATGAGTACTATATATTAGGTTTTATTAATCATATTTCTTGTATAGTGGAGTTTCTTAAAAATCCTTTATATTTAGATATTTCTTTTACAAATAATATATGAAATAATAGATAGGTATAAGAGTTCAAGTATATTGTGTTGGGAAAAAACTTGTAACATAAATATTGTACCGCCAAAGTTAGTGAATTATAATTTTTTATAAAAAAATCAAGTAATACAAAATAAGTCGATAACATGATGGGTGACCAACAAAATATGGATTGATACATTGTTTTCTAAGATCATAATATATACGCAATAGATCTCATACTTCTCGCCTTAACATATATCTCATCTTCTTAATATATATGTGTAAAGCAATTGAAACATCAGGTTATAATTAAAGATAAAGAAACGTTAGTTAAATCTGTAAAATAATTTCATGTAAACATATTATTGAAGAAGAATTGTAAGACTTTGAATTTAATGGTGACGGTGAAGGCATTTATATTATTTATAAAATTAATATAAATATTTTTACAGGATTTGCTTGTTTGCACCTAAAATCGGTGGATGTGTGATTAATTTTTTTTCCGTTCTCTAAGCGACAGACTATTAAACGGGCCTCCCAAATATACCGGCCTGATATCCAACTGCTTAAGTAATTTCTAAATAATTGACTGATTTGGAAAATAAATAATAAAGTTATCAAAACACAACGGAATAGATATCATAAGCATTGATACGGAATAGAAATTCAAATATTTTTTATTTTTTCAAATATTTTTACTTAAAATATAAAGAATGAAGACATTTTTTCTATTTTAACTTTTAAAAAACATTTCAATATATACTAAACTTTGAGCAAAAAAAGGTTTTTCTTGGTAAATATCGTTATAAAAACAATTCTGTAACCCTCTCCACCATATATGGGGTAACAAAGTCTCACTCAGAATTGTGAAAACGTTTTTAAGATCTACTTAGGAGATTTTTAGGTGTTTCTAGTAAAAATAGGCTTCAATCTTGTAACTTATTGCAAAATAATATTTTATTAAGTTTAAGTTATTTTAAATATATATTTTCAAATCGATGTCTTTTAAAAATTTGTATAAAAGCTTAATATGAAATACTAGTATAATATAATACTATGTCTCCTGATTTATGACAACATATAAGTATGTTCTTTAACACTTTTCTCCATTTGAGAGGGGTTGAGAGTTGAGACATCATTTTTCAAACCTCCGTCATAGGGTATAATAAATGAAAGACTTATTTTACCAAACGTAATTACAGTTGCTAAATATAAAAATAACCCTTAATCCTTTACAATAAGCATCTGTTTAATTTTTGGTAATCGCGGTAATAGATTGGTTCGAAGAATACGACGTCTAACTCAAGTAGACCTGTGATAACTTGTCTACAAGTACTTGATGAAACGCACTGGATGGATCTAGATATACTGGATATCTTAATTTGAGTATTATGGAAATTTCTTTAGGGTATTATCAAGTACGAAAGTATAGCAATTCTGCTATTATAATGGTTTGAGTCCAATTTTAAATCTTTCTACTTTAATTTTTGATCGAAGTGTCATGTAGAAACTTATTAAATAAAGTTTTAACAAGAGCCATTTAGAGAACATTTAGAGAATCAGAATCCTTCTGTACCAAATTTTTAGACTGTCTGATTAAATTATATTTTTAATCTTAGCAAATGATATTTTTTCAATGACGGATATTTCAAGTGAGTTTCGAAGTAACAAGAAAACAAATACAAGATATTAGATTTATATATATATTTTGAATTGAACTTGGAACCAATATCTTCTAATTTTTATATGAAGCCATCTTGAAATAGAAATAATAATGATTAAAAAAAGGCTAGTACATATAATGACGAAGATATTATAAAAGTTTCAATGATAAAAAAACCTACAAATCAAGAGTTAAGATGAAAACTTTTTTAATAAACCAGTGAAGAGGATTAATTTGCAATTGTAACTGACTTCCGATCACTTGGCTACTCGGATTTCTTTTAAACTATTTGCACTCAGATGAAATTGAAAAACTTTATTTCAATTGAAAGACATTATGAAATAGTTAATAAAAATCATTCTTTTAGAAATAAATAGTTTAATATTAGTTATTACTAAGTCAAAAGTGATAATGATTTGACGTTTTGAATAAATTAAACAGTTTTACGATTAGAGTTTACTTTCTGTTTGCAAACGGTATTGGTGGCGCCGTCTCGACGATTACAGGAGTTATATTATTGTGGATAATTTAAATCAATTGAATATTACTATTATTTTTATTTAAATTTTATCATATGATTTTTAAGTTCCATATAGACGTATTGGTAACTTAAGAATAACAAACAAAAAAAAGGTTTTTCATATTATATCGGTGTTAGAATATTTTTTTGGTGAACACTTTTACAATTGTTGAAAGGTTTTGAAGTTTATACCAAACATTACAAAGTATAGTATAGATATAATCATGATCTTCATTATCATCATTTCAGCCCAAGGATGTCGAAGAACATAGGCCTCCTCCTTCGACCTCCAGACAGACCGATTCATGGCGGTCTGCATCTAGCGGCTTACTGCCACTTTTCTAATGTCGTCCGTCATCCTTGTGGGTGGTCGTCCAACACTGCACTTGCTTGAACGTGCCCTCCATTCAAGAATTTTTCTGCCCAAACGACCATCAGTTACTCGAGCTATGTGCCCTGCCCACTGCTACTTCAGCTTGCTTGCTTGCTTGCTAGCTCAGCTATATCGAATAGAAAAGCTAGATATAGTGCTTCCCTAAAAATATTCTTCTTCAGATTTGCATAAATGTAAATTGCTACGAATTGTGGATCAAACCTGTCATCTTAATTTAAAAAAATTAAGGAAAAATTGAGCCTTAATTGTGCCAGGATTTACTAACATAGCTTTTGGGATTCCCACTAACATACTCTTCTTGTCGTGTTTTTTTTATGTCTCAAATAAGAAAATTAAATATAACAAACATGTTTAAGATCACAAAGTTCACGGCGACGCGTCTGTAATGTGTTAATTAATCGTTATTAATCGTAATTCATTGATATTAAATATAAAAATATAAAACCTTATCCACACAATACTAACTTTACTCAAAAGTTGAAATTTGCGTAGGAGTCGGGATCGAGGTCACGTCTCAAGAATGTCATCATACTTCACGTACTTCAAATCTTGTTTTGGAATTATTAAAGTAATTATTTCCAGCTTTCGCTCGCGACTTTGTACGTCTGTAGAAGTACTTTTGCCGTAATGTCTATTTATTTCTATTCTACTATCATCTTTACATAAAATAAATCTAAATAAACTTTTTCTGTACATTGATTATATTTCAAAACTATTCAAAAAATTATATATTTTTTTACATTTTGTCTGTTTGTCTGTATGTATGTTTGTGTATGAAATAACGCAAAAAGAGTTCCGCCCCTAACAAATTTTCAACACAATAAAATAAATTGTTAGTAAAGCCGTCAACTATACAAACAAAAACTATTGTGTCAACTTTATTTTTTAAATCAATACGACACGCGAACGAGGTCGAGGGTACAGATTAAAATACTTTAATACACCAAGTTAAGTATAATATTATAAACTATAGTTATGACCAATTAAAAAAAAATGTTTATAAGCTGGGCTTATTAACATCCGAAAAAGCTAATTTGTTTAATAATTGCGATAATGTGGTGACTTATTAATTTTTTTAAAATATTATTATTATTTTTTACGATTTCCGCTAAATATATAATTGAAACCTGTGTGGGAACAATAGTTTAAGGGTCGCACGAATAGGTGTTGGAATCGAATCCCCTGCCTTTATTTCGTCAATCAAAGCCACTAACCGCTAAACCAAATTGAACATAATTAAATAATCAATTCATTTATGAAAAGATAATTTATAAATAATTTTATATGAATGGTCAATTATTGCCTTTAATAGTGTAATTAAATTGTCAACCACATCATTATGGTGATCAGTTCGTTTAACAATAACATTAATTTAATATTAAAACATATTCACATACATGTGTATACATACATAAAACGCCAGAAGTAATCTTGTAAAGATACCAATTTCGCTTCTTCCACATCCATTATTTTGCAATTTGGTTATAGGTATCTTTTTATGGCAATTCTTCGGCTGATTGCGGATCTGGCCCAGATATCCTTAGCAGCTTCTTCAGTTGCCCTTCATCCTTTCTTTTTTTTGATCGATTTTCTCTCCCTCATCTCCAAAAGCCCAAACCAAGCTTCTTCGTTTTTTTCGTAATCTTTGTTAATACATCTTCTTAATGTTCAGATCTATCTTTTTGATAAATTTATTTTTTACTTTCATAGAGTTTTATTATAAATACGTCAATGCTTATGAAAGAAAAGATCAATTAATCATGTTAAATTAAAACTATTAATTGTTGGTCTGATTGGAGGACTTCTTTTATACTGTGGTAAATGAATAGAGCTAAATATATTTCAATAAAACTATTTTACGGATATAATTCGCGTTTATTTTTACATTTTTTAATTTAACCCGAAGTTTCGAATGATTTGCATCAAACGTGTTCGCGGTAAGACGAGATGATGTTGTCTGTCCAATAATAATATATTTATTTACTTATTTTACTTATTTCTTTCCTTCTAATTTTGAATCCAATTTCATTAGAATTGACTTGTGAAAAGACACTGTTCAACTTAAAATGACGAAGAGGGTTTCGAAACACGCCCGGATCTGAGAATAACCCCAAACTCAGACAGTATTTCTTTATTGAGTTCACTGTTTCACAAACATCAATATATAGTTAAAATTATAAGAAGTTATTCTTCACCATCGATTCTATTTAAGGGTGTAATAATTTTATCAACGAATGTCCCAAACTCAAGGCAAGCCAACCTATAATTCCCCTAAATTTAAGTGGGTTACAAAATATTTATATTTTTTTCTATTAATAAGAGTAGATTAATATTATTTTAATGCCACATAATACATTCTTTCTCAGACCAAACTTACAATAGCTTTTATTATACTTATTATATTGTATATGTTATGCGGTACTTATTACATTACCGGGAATTGAATCTGGGTCAAGTCAATTCAAAATTGAGGATACCGCTATGTCAGAAGTTCCAAAAATTATTGTTTTATGTAAAAAAATAATATTTTTAAACAAATTCATTGCTCTTATTGTATTTATTTTATATCTTGGATCTATTTATTACATTGTAGGTATTTTATACAAAGAAATAAAAACAATATATCACAATAATATATATATTTATTATACAGTGATAGAGAACGGAAGTTACACAATTGGTAATACTAGGTTAGTTTCTTCTTCAAATATTCGTATAAACATATGGGTTTAATGATCGGATGCTGTGCCGAATCTCAGGTTGTTAGATGTGATACGTTTATGTGGAGATGGATTTGATTTTAAAAGTTTTGGTCGTAATATTTTTGGTATAAGACTAAAATTTCGTTTTCATAAAAAACCATCAGATATTTTATATCAAATATTTGTTTTTATTTCTGTTATAATATTATTATTTTTTAAATAATATTCAATTTCGAATTTAAAGCTGTTAGAAATCTCAACATTGAGTTCTTGTTATGTTGTTTTTTTACTAAATTAGTTTTTTATTCAGCTTTTAGGGTTTTTGTGTCCAAGAACGAAAAAGGACCGTTCGCTTGGTTGTTTTCAGTCATCTATTTTCGCTAATTTGAGCTCGACCAAAACTGTTAAACGCAAAGCAAAACACAAAACTAAATTAGTATGTGAATAATTTCATATTTCCTAACTAATTAACATATTTATAAACAATAATAAATATTTATTGGTTTAGTTAGATTCCATACTTTCAAACAGTAATGTGTGTGTTCATAATTACATTCTAACTCAAAAACAGTAGAACAAAAAGTAAAAAGGGTATCTTCGTCCGGTTGTTATGTTTGAATTTACCAGTTGGGAGATTTTGGAAATTCATATTATGTTAAGAAATAAACTTCAAAGGTAAGGTAATAAATTACCTGTCAATTTAGATATACAGACTTTACTTTCCTTTTCAACTAACCATGTTCTTGTTTCTACTTAAAGTAATTATATTTTCTTTTATATTATATTACTTTTATAACATAGACAAAAATATAAAGTTCATAATAAGGAACTAAATTATTTATTTATTATATATTTATCCTTCTGTAGTCGCTAAAAACAATCTAAAATGTTACTGACAAACATACTTCACGCCGCTATTCCATGAATAAGGGATCTGAATGGGTTTAAAATCAGTGGGGCAAATGGATAAAATATTCACGTGTGTACAGTCGGGTAATTATATATAATAGTAATCATGTAATACTAAAGGTTAATTATAAATTGGTATAAAACTTTAAAAAGAGTCCATATCTTAGTTTTTAAAAACCACTGTACTTACAAAACTTTAATTGTATGGGTTCAAAGACCATGGAAAGAATAGGTACGAATCCTCTAATGTAACTCAATCACAGTAAGCACACATACACAAACAAAAACAGTTATATTATAAAACCTATATATTTCACAAAAACAAACACAGCACAGTAAACGCACTTGCAAACACAGTTGTATTATAAAACCAATATATTTCACAATCACAGACACAGTAAAAATATCTTGGAGTGCACATGTTAGCGAAGTGAGCCGCAAGGTACATTAATCTTTTCACTCACTAAAATGTCTACAAAACTTTCTGTTTTTAAAAACTAAAATTATGCCTTACTCAAACTCTCATTCTGCCTCTTATTGACTATGATGATACCTGCTACTTGGATGCAACAGAGGAGCTAGTTAATAAACTTGAGCGTTTGCAAAATCTCTCTATCAAATTTATTTTTGGATTAAAGAAAGAGGCTCCCAATTCGCTTTCGTAGAAATACTAGAATATTATGTCTACTTTACAATATTTTGTATAATCCATCTTTCCCAAGTTATCTGCGCGATAGGTTTTCTTTCGTACATAGTCCTGAATCTCCATGTAGGCCACATCTTAACACAAACCTTAAATTTTCCCCACATAAAAGCAAGCTGTATTCTCGTTCTTTTACTGTTCAAGCAGTTAGACTTTAAGATTGTAATTGTTTTATTTATCGTCTATTTTATCCTTTTTTTTGGTTTATTGCACACATATACTGCCTCTCATTTACAACTCTCCTTTCACAGGTCTGCTGGAAGAAATTTCAATATGAAATAAGCAGTGCCTTTGTACGAAGTACTCTTTGTGTTTTTTTTACTTATTTATATTCCGTGTGTACATAAATTATTAATAATAATAATAAATAAAATAGATAAACACAGTTATATTATAGAACCAATATATTTCACAACATAGACACAGTAAACACACACACAAACACAGTTATATTATAAAACCAATAGCTTTCATAATTAATAATAAACAGAAGCGCATAAGCGTATAATTGATAATTAAATCCCGTAAATCATAATTAAGTAATTTTTAATTAATTATTTTCCATAATATCTCAACTTATATGCAAATTTTATCAGGAAATCACGAATTTTCATTTAATAAATGCGATATTGTATCTGTAGCAGTTTTAATTAAAACTTTATAAACATACATAACATATACTTTAAATATATTTTAAGTGTGTTTACTAATACTAGCTTATTAAAGCGAATTTGATGAGAGGAGAAGAGAAGATAAATAGTTCCTCGACTAGGATTAGGTTCAAATTATAAGTGTATTCAGTAATTCTAGTGTATATGTATTTGGAATTTATAAATTATTCACATATAACATATATTTTATTACATAAAAGGTACGTGAGCGTTATGAACTCTTATCTCGACAAACAAATATACTGTAATAATATAACTTTATTCGATTAAGTAGCTAAGGTCCTATTCGCTATGATATATGAGATTCCTTGTAAATAACGAATGACGTCACAACGCACTTTAAACTTAAATGCCATTTATAAATGCACTATAGTATGTAATTGAAAAGTCGTATTCTGTATGCCACATGGTAAGTTGTGTATGGACAATTTTAGATCGCATATAACGCAAGACAACGTGTTTTAAATTTTAACATTAGTTGTCCGTGTAGCAATAGCTAATATATATACCGTAGTTTAACATATATATTTTAATGTATATGTATGTATAATCATAAAGTATTTTTGTGGTAGAAAATAATAAATCAATTCGAATAAATCCTACCAAAACTAACAAACTCAGCAAAATATTAAGTCTATGGAACAACATTCATCAATTAGCCGATTTGGCGACTAATTAGGGTTGTAACGAGAAAAGTTATAAGGTAATAATATTTTATTATTTTATTCTCCTTTTGGAAATAAATTTAATTGTAAATGTTAACGTCATCCACGTTTAATAAAAAATAAAAATTAAAGTTAACGATATTTTAAATTTTGATTAGTAAATACAAAAACTAAATTTTAAAACAACTGAAATTGAACACAAATAGAAAATTTTAAAAATGAATATTAAAATTGTGGAAGTATGTATGTTTGTGCTGAATAACATTTAGAATATATAGTAAAATTTTTGTAGCATCTAATTGTAAAGAATTACTTATATATGTATAAATATATATATATATATATATATATATATATATATATATATACATATATAAGTAATATAAAAAAAATATATAAACTAATGTCACCAACCCTAGTAAATAGTACTTAATACTAATATTATTGCTAACTAAAGCAGAGGTTCATTACGGACGGATGTTAGTACATTTTAATAGTGAATTGGTTGGTATAAAGTGAACAATATCTTATTATTCAAGATATATTAAAATAAATATCTATTTAGAAGTGAAGTCATAATCTCGTAAAGAGATTTTCTATTTTTAACACTGAGTTAATAATATTTAAATTTATTTGTTATATATATCCCATATTATATATTTTTATATTTGTAAGTATATACTAAGAATGTGTGTGTGAATGTGTATATCTCTGTAATTTTTTGTACAATTCACAGGTACCAGAAACCTGAAGAGAGCCTGAAATCAAGTTCCTCATAATTCTCTTACACACAATATACAAACACACACACATACAGGCACATGAGGCTAAAACACCCTCTTTGTTCATTAAGCGGTTTCATTAAAAATGTTATTTATTTTACAAATATAATCAAAGTATCGTGAACAAAAGAGTTAGGGAGTATCTCATTAATTAAACTTGTAACATTTAGATATATTATGTTAAATTATATAATTCATTTAATTCCTTCACAACGACCTTTTGAAATTCAAATTCTTACTGTTATCAGACTAAAGATTTGGCTATGTTGATTATCAACTATTTACCTATTTTGGTAATCTGCATACTGTGTTAGGTTACCTTAAAAGGTTAGGTTCATTTCATAAGTATTATGTCCATTAAAACCACCATGATTCAGTAAATACGTTTAATTTGCTATGTAGCATGTGTAGTACAAAAGTCGTCGAAAGAACACTAAACTACCCACTACTTAGTTAATCTTATTGTTACAAGAAGATTTAACAAGTACCCACTTAAATACATAACAATAAGTAGATTTCAAATTATTACCCTTCCGTTAATTTCAGAGTCAGAGATCAACCTTTTTGTTTAAATCGTATTTAGTTTTGTAGTATTAAATATTATATATATAAAGATGAGAATATATTCACAAGTCTCTTTTAAACTTCAAGTCAAAAAGCTTGAAGTCATTGTTATGAGTGTTTAATTTCAAGAATTGTCATTTATTATAAACTTTAAAACGCACAAATAAAGTCCTGAACATTCTAAAGCTTATAGGTTACCTATAAATTATATACATATGTATTTTTTGTTTGTATTTTTATATATTTCGCAAAAAGAAGATAGCATTAATGATACATTTTTTATAAAGAATAACAAGTCCTTATATATTTCTCGAATAAACCGATCGCGACATCAAAGCTCTTTCAAATCTATCTGCAGTCTATCGATATTATAGATTCCAATCACGAAACGATTCAAACATAAGCCCTCTGTCTCTTATTTCAATCGATGGCTACTCTATTTGTCTTTGTATTTATAGATAAGTCCTTCCTTACCCCTTATCACTAAATTGAATTGCCAAGACACAAAGGCTCGATAGGATCGCCCAAAATATAGGGGTGTGATTTTTTTTGTCTTGTATTATATATAGAACCTTTTTAGATATAATTATCTTTTTAGCGAAGATTCATATAAAAATATATGATTCTGATTTAAGTTACATGAAATAATGATCTCTAGTTTTAACAAGCTTATATTACCGGTTTTGGTTATTTTGTTATGAAATTTATTATAAAAAAACTAATTGAACATATTTTATTAGCTCATATTATATAATTCTAATTGTGTTCAAATTGAAAATGATTACAAAAAACTTTGTATATACAGTATTATAATTAGAAAGCAGGAAGGAATTATAAGATAAAATTAAACTTAACTTTTCTTAAGTTATTAATATTAATATTTAAATCAACACGCGTTTCTTAATCCGTATCTCTGAAGCAACCCTAGCTTATCTGGTGCATGATTAAACTCTCGTGCAACTTCTTGCAGAAAATACAGGAAAGCTTCCACTTTTCCTCCTGCACTACTTTTTTATTCCATATTACTGTTGGTATGGTCTGCAAGTTATATATTTAAAAATATGACGAATAAATTTAATATTAAACATGTTAATTAAAAGATAAAGAAAAAGAATGAGAACAAGGAAACAAACATTATTAACAGTAATAACACACAGAACAAAGACTCTACATAGAGTATGTACTTAAAATTTACATTAGTTCTTTACTCATGCTTTTTTATAGCTATTATTAAGCAGTTAAATAAACAGAATACACACAGTTATTACATTTTATATGACTTCTGTTGACTCTACATCGGTACATTTTGACGGTAGTAAAACACCGAGGCAGATAGGCGTTCTCTTACAATAGACTGTACCTGCATCAACGAAATTTTATTCTATACACCGTCAAGTATCAAACAAAGGCTCTTACCTGCGACTTTCTTTTATAAAATGGGTATCGAGAATAGAAATTTCAAACTTGGGTCATATTATTGTAAATTCTACGATATGTCCTGTAAGTATACTTTTAAAAGACAAAATAACTAAGAAAATATCTATATATGAAATCTTATATATTAATGCAGGAAGCGATTTCGTTGGCACACTGTAGCTCGAGAACCACTAAAGGGAAAAATATCGTTGATGGCTCAAATCAAAGGTCTCATTATGCTACACTGCTGAAAAATAGTAACAACTCTCAAATCTCATTAGCCTAATTGCAGTAATTAGTCAAAAAATTAATTTTTCCCATACATTTTGCATGGGGAAATTTTGCACGCGCTTTCAAATTTTTTGTATTATCTATTGTGACTAGCTGGTCTTAGCATACTAGTATATTATTAATATTGAATATTTCTAAGTATATCCAATGCTAAGCTTAGGTTTAATCAATGAATCTGTACCATATTATATTGTAACGTATTGTAGTTATTGTTATATTGGATAAAGTAATTGGTTGGATATGATTATACCCTATTGACGGCCAATATGGCTGAAGTGCTGCAAGTTCAAGAAGCAGGTGTTCGCGTTTTATAGACTAAGCCTAATAAAAATATGGTAAACATATTGTACATATTTTTGGTATATGCTCTGTTTTTTCAATTTCACACCTTTAACAAAAATTATTAGTGAGAAAGTGACAAAATTTAGAATAAATTCCACTTTGTATAAGTAAGACAGTATGAGTTAATGTGTGATTACTTTTGATTCTTCAAATGTATTCAATTTTTTTAAGAAATGGCCCACTTTTTATAGAATTAATGAAATATTTTTCAACTTTTTGACTACTATTTTTTTATAAAATAATTAATTCTAAATAAAGATCTTGTCATAAATATACTTTCTGATTCTCATTTTCTGTGAAAGATCATCTAAATTGTAGGTAAACAAAATTGTCTCAGCAAAATAATATCGCTTCAGGACCTCTTAATAACTTATATTTTATTCACGCTAAATTATAATCCGCTTTCGCTTATAAGTCATACCATGTAATGATATAATAATCCTCTCATCTAGCCTTTTGATTTGAAATCGTTAAAGGTATTTTTTTTATCTATTTCAATACATTGCGAGATCGAAAGCCAATTAAATTGCGTAACACAATAATTGAGTTTATTATATTGAATAAAAATGTTGTGTGCTTAATAAATGGATCGAAAATATATTTTATTACGAATATTGTTTACACTATGAAATTAAAGTATCATTGAAATGTGGTTATGCGAAATGAATATATATTTTTGCATACAAAACACATATATATTCATTTTGCATAACCACATTTCAATGCATTACAGTTTTTAACACTTAATGGTGACTTAACATATAGTTTCTTGGGGATAAATGTTAATTTACTATAGAATATGCATGGGAAATTGTAGCCGGATTACCTGGGCCCGTGCCAGCCCAGGTCTGGCTTACTACCTGAATTTAAATGTCTTTATTAACTTACATACCGACATATTATCTCGTATCTCTATCATATGTATGTAGAGGTCTTAAATAGCATAGTAAAATTTTGATGAGATGTTTTTGTATGTTAATATAAATTTTACGGTCTGTTTAGACATGAACTCTACATAAAGTAACTTGTAATAAATAATATACGTCTCAAACAATAAAATGAATGAATATATTTCAAATGAATGATTTTTATCTTTTTTGTATCCATAAATATGGGTAAAGCTACTGGTTAAACTAGTAATTTTCTAAAGAGGTCAAAATTATTATATTGGGAATATTAAAACCACAATTTGCCTAGAGGGGGCAATTGGAACCAGTGATCTATACCAGGAGAGGATGACTTTAAACAACTTCATAGTACTTTCAAAGTACTAAGTCCTCAATCAACAAATAACCCAACAGACAGTATTAAATAAGGAATACTCTAACTTATTTACCCTAAACTATTGAACTCCAACAATAGCATTCAACTGCGGTTTTCAATAGTCTAAAACTTCTTAGATCTTGGTCAATACGAATATAGTTTGGGTTTAAACTCATGATTAAATCGGAAATTAAGCTTTACTTAGTTATGGATAAACTGTTCATACAAATTACAGTGTTATGTGCAAAATTTGGGACAAATACACTGATAGTTCAGCTACTGGTTATTTATTAATGCTTATATATATTTGCAGTTAGAGAAAGTGGTATATCCATTGACGTTTTTGATGAAACAGGAGGTCATGGTAAGGAAAGATATATAAGGAAAGGTCTTTGTATGATTAACCATAAGACCCTTTTTTGCTTGCATTTTGATGCAGCTTTAATCTTTTTTTACATAAGAGTGTTCAAGCCATTGCTTTTATGAGTTGCAGTTAATTAGCGACATCTAGGTTCCCATCATCGTTTTGAGGAACTCCTGTATAAATCTCAATTGTCCCAATAAATCATTGAACATTTGGTTAATTTCTTTAATTATGAAAATGAACATATAATTACAAGCTTACAAATAATAATATAGTTTATTTATTTGTTTTTTATTAAACTTTCGTTTTGGGTAAAATATACATTCTAAATTTCGTTAAATACTCAGATCGGGCTAAACAAACTGTATATTACATAAATAGTTATTCTGAACCAAAACTACGACTTTAGTTCAAAAGTCGGATCTAGTTTTCCTTATTACATTTAATCAAGCCTTAGTTTAGTTTAACCGGAAAGTCAGAGGATTGGATTACTTTAACACAGTTTGGATATTACATAATGTTTTCTTATATAAATAAATCTACAACAGTTTCATGATATGTATGATATGTACGGTTCATTATATGTCAAGAATCAAGAAGATAAGAAATATAATTACTTATTATTCAACTAGTTGAAAATAATCATAATCGAATATAATTATCCAACTGTACTCACGTAATTACTATTGGCATTTGCTCATTCAGCAATTCGCCCAATTCGAGGTACTTCATGGGCTTTGAGCATGACGGAAAAGCAGAGTTCACGTCGCGAATAAGGACTCTGATTGGCTTCCGTTGGTAATAACGTGGGTAGAGCCGGATAATTACATATAAAAGTAATCATGGATCACGAAAGTTTAAATAACAAAACAATTACAATAGTAAATCTTATTCTTTGGTTATAATTACTTGAACAAAGTCCTATAATTACTTGAACGCCATTTAATTTCTTAAACTAAAAGACCCAGAAGCTGAATACTTTTAAAACTAAAAGGGACTCTGAAATTTATGTTTACTGTCGGCCATTTGTAAATTAGCTGACGTTTGAACATTGCCCTTCAGACTTGGATATCAAAGCAACTGGTTGGTGATTACTCTCACTCCGCAAGATTAACTTTACTTTGTATTACTTGTAATAGTTGAGTTGGGGTTTCTAACTTATGAGATTGTATTTTATGTTACTGTACAGTTACATTATTTATTTGTCTGTAAATAGTTTTTCTATTTAGTTAAAATTGTTAGATCTAGGTGAATGTATTTCGTCTTATTTATTACAAAATTTTTTATTTCATTGTATATTGATTGGAAGTTTTTTTTCAACATCTATTAATAAATTTTAAATACTTAAATAATAAACCTCAAAACCATAAATATGTTGTAAAACGCTGCCAAGAGCGCAGTACATTTTTTGCCAAACCAGTGTCTCTATGAACTATGCATTTTTACGGTAAAAAGCTGCCTTTGTGCTAATTCGGATTTTAAAATATACAAATTTCATATATTACATTTTGTTTTGAAGACCGTACGAGATATTCAGCTAGCGAGATATTCAGCAGATACAAAGCTCAATGGTACACTTTGTTTGTTTTAATTTATAATCAATTTCAAATGCATATTCTTATTCATTGATATTATTTCAATATTATGGATGTCATTTGAATTAATTTTTAATGTATTAGATAATGTACAAAAAGTACTAATTACATTTCAACTCGAGGGCTAGTATGGTAAGTTGTGTACTCTAGTTCATTCCCTTTTTTCGGGCATGAGGCTTCTACCCATCCGTAACATGTACCTAATATAACTTATAGGTACTACCACATTGTCCGTAATTATATTACAACTATATATATATAATATGATGTTGGTATGACAATTTCTTTCTCCTTCTAATCCGTAATGTTAGAACACACTTCCAATCTAATCCATTCTTATTTTCTTTTTCCAAAAGTCCATTCTTCTTTTCTTATCTTCCTTTAATATTATTACACTTTCATGCTCATAATTTTCCTCTACTTTTCCTTATTTTAAAATATTTATGAAGATTTCTCAATGATTAAATAAAAACTGTAATATTTAAGATTTCATTAATGTATTAAATGAATTCTATTTTAATAATATGAAATCAACCAATGAAATTCATGGAGCGTGAACATTGATCATTATTTCACAGAAACCTTATACTAATGGGCATAGAAAATTAAGATTTTACGTCGGTATTAAGACATGTTTTATATTATCGAAATTTAAACCAATTTTTTTTACAATAGGGCTTTTTTTCCATTATCTTTTAATATTGTCCAAAAATTTGCAAAGTCAAATTTGTTTGGATTTAATAAATAGTTTTAGAACCTAATTAAAGATTAGAATAAACCGGAAAATGAATCGTTTATGATTAAAATATCAGTCTTTGCATGTCCTATTGCTGGGCACAGCTTTCTTATTATAAAAGTTTTAGAGCTTAATGCATTAGGCTGTTTTAGCGTGGGCTGGCGGCTTAAATATGATAGATAGATCAGACTCGAACAAATGTATTACTTAATACAGTCAAAAATCAAACTTGGGACTCGTGGCTTCAAGGACAATTATTAACAAATCAGGTGATTTGACACTAATTTAAGACAGAGAGTACCTGTTCTGACATATTTTAATATAAAAAAACAATTCTCGTCTTTAAACAAAAGTTTACTGAAGCAAAACTGTGAAAAGCATTGAAGCTTGATACGCAAATTGATTATTCGATTCAAAA
This sequence comes from Mechanitis mazaeus, assembly GCA_959347395.1. Classification (NCBI taxonomy): domain Eukaryota; kingdom Metazoa; phylum Arthropoda; class Insecta; order Lepidoptera; family Nymphalidae; genus Mechanitis; species Mechanitis mazaeus. Next base: position 16,490,145 of record OY365743.1, read on the forward strand.
ACCAGAATGAACGCTTTTTTAACCATTAAAATATTTGTTCTAAAGGTTTTGCTGGGAAAAGGTGTTTTAGTTTTTTTTTTGGGTAAAAAAAGTGAGAGTACACAAAATAGTAATTTTAAATAGCAAAAAGGCTAAGTATTGCAAATTGCTAAATTTATTCACAATTTTTTAATGCAACTCAAAATATTTTTCAATGAGTAAAAATAAGTATCCTTTCAAGGATTCATAAGTTGTAGATAATGTTTTTTTATTTACAAGCTTGTTAATTAAATGTTTAAATAAACAACATTCCTACTCTGGTGGTATTATCAAAGTTATGAGGGTTACCAGCAAAAAACTAAAAAAAAAAGTAAATATAACTCAGTCTACACAATTAATGTTGTTTTATTCTTACAAGATGGCGTTAGTATATGAAAAATGTTGTTTTAGTAGATATTTATTGTTATATTTAAGATAGTTTTAAAAATTTCTAGAAGAAAAATCTAGAAGAAAATTTCTATATCTAGAAGGTTCTTGATACTAAAATCTCATATAAATTTATGTTTTAGGAAGTTTTTTCTGTTATTTTCCATTGCAACCAACGCTAAAGAATTTCTTTTTGATATATTACATAACAAAAAAGTGGTTGTTGAAGTTTTTATTAAATAGCGCAAAATATCTTTGAATTTAGGTAATTTTTGACGAATGGATTGAAAGCTTATGTGATTAAAAACTTTAGCCAAATGGCAAGCGTTCGTTCTTAAATATTTGGACGCAAGCTATTTAAAACCCATACTTATAATTCTATACAACTAGCGTCCCACTTAGGCGATAAGGGCAACCGTTGGTGTTTTAGAGGGCAGCTTTAAAAATGTCAGCACCGTCTATGCTGCCGGGTCCCACATAACCCCCCCGCCATTACTTTCTTGGTCGACGGGGTATCTGTAACGGATTATTCTAACGAACAAAAAAAAAATATCGTTACAAAGGTTTTATATTAACACTCATATGTCTGTGCTGAAATATTGTTTATAAAGTATTAAAAATTTTCAATAGTTCTAGCTGGTCGAGAATAACTAAAAATTAAGAGACATTTACTTGTAGCCAAATGCGTAAAGAATTCAAAAATGTACTGACAATAACCTGAAAAGGGTAGTCAAACGAGACTCAATGTGATAACCACGTGACCCCAGACCTAATCCACTTAAGTAAATGACGCCATAAGCCAGAATAAACAGGCAATTCCTTTACACTTACGGTCACTGAAATTGCTTACATGATTATGAAATGAATAGAAATAAGCTTATTAATTTTATACAAATAAGCATTGTCACTAGAAAATGCACCAATGTGTTCTTTGGTTACTTTTAAATTCGTTGTAAGTGTATATTTTTTGTATTATAAATTTTGATATTCTACTTTTTATTAATAAGTAAATACCGTAATTGTTATATAATGAGTTATGTTAACATAGGATAGGTGTCGCCTGAAATTTACTCTTTTGCTTTCTTTCTTATCTTATCTTTTTTTAAACAAAAAATGTAGTAAAACATTCTCACATCTTTTATTATTTTATATTTTAGTTAATAAATAATTTACTTTTTATTAATTCTTTTCTAAAGCAAGCATATTTTATTCCAGTTTTTATTCCCAATTTTATAAAATATATAAGTGTATATTTATTTTGTCCTGTAGTGTAATGAGTTAGTGTTATTGTCATGGTTAGTGCAGGTCTCATAAAAGACTATCGCACCCCCGCGCGTTGTTGCCAAAGGCAATGTCTTTGACTCTATTACAGAAATGCAATTCTTTTTAAGTTATCTCGTGTGTGTGTTATTAAAAAAGTATTATAGAAAATAGATATTGCCTGTGTCTCTGTCTAAATTAACAACATTTATTTTGACACAAGATGTTTGGCTTCTGCCTAAAAAAACCTTAATAAGTCAAGAGTCCAGTGGTGTATATTTGAACCAATATTGGAACCAATATTTGTACCAACTTTAGCATTAACTGCCCACAGACAGACAAAAGGGTAGCTTCCCCATTCTACTATTATATGTCATAAAGATATGTTATGTTCTTTTACGAAAATTGATAATCTTTAGAACTACTGGTTGATTTTATTATACGGCAGTTAATAAAATAAAATGCATTATATTCAAAAAATAGAAATAATACTGAAAATATTGCAATTTTATATCCTTTTCGGTTTATTTATTTTATTTATTTATTTTTATCTTTTCCACTTTCCATTTCAGTGATTTACTATTTTGATACCATATTTATTAAAAGAAGCACTTCTGGATACTTTCCAGCTTAAGTTAAGGCTAAGTTAAACGCGAAGTGATCTGAGAAGAAAAAGAACAAGAAGAAGAAGAAGAGAAGAAGAAGTTTCTATCAGTAGTTTCAATGTTTAGTAAAATATTTCAAATATGTAAGGCTTGCAGTTAGACAGACGGACTCACGCGTGTTAATAATAGTCATGACTAATCTCTTATTATATAATTAATATGTAATTATGTATATAATAATATAGTTATCGATAACATATAGTTCCAATAACAATATTATTAGTAAATGTATTTATAGGATTATCCGTTTCAGTACCTGATTAGTTACTGATAAAGTACAATATGTTTGTATGTTCTAGGTTGTATTGTGGTCTTAGACAAATTGTATAATTTATAGTTTTTGTTGAAATGATATATATATACTTTTTTAATTATATGTTTTTTAAGGAGCTTAATTTTATCTTCGGTGGTGTCTGTGTTTGTTTTCATTAATATGAAAGATTGATCACAAAATTTATGTGAAGTTTTGATAATCAGTAAACAATAAAGATTTACCATTATATTAGAACGATTTTAATGAATTAGTAGAAAAAATAATAATTAATACATATTAATTTACATACAATAAAAACATTAAATATTATCTTAGAATACCTTATTTGTCCGATAAATGGCTCTGAACTGAAGTTATTAAAATCAAAATCAAAAATAAAAATTCAAATATAATTTAAATTTACATAAAATAGGACCAAAATAGGACTATATTATTTAACAATATTTAAATCATGAACAAAACAAAAAAAAAGTGTTTATTAATTATTATGTGTGGGTAAGTGTTGATGTGTGTATCTTAGATTCTATAATTTCATGTGTTTCCTTATATATTATTGATATAGATGTATGGAATAAATCAACAGCTTCTATAGCTTATACTTCTAGCAGTATTTACTTTATTAATTCCGTAATAGCTGTAGGTGTAATAAGTTTGTATTTATGTCTGTCTGTACAGCATTACTCCCAAATTGATGAATCGATTTCAGAACAGTTTTTGAAACGGTTTTCTATGGCGATATGGTTCTTAGATAAATTCTATTTCATATGAATTAGTGTATATTATATAGTATTCTATAATACTACATTGTTCTATTACCCAAAATTTGTTGTATTATATAATTAATAGTTTTGCTTTTTCAAGTTATTTTGTCTGAATCCTCTCATTAGACAAAATAGTTATCGTTGAAATTAAAAAAAAAAAATGTTTTGTTTTTTATAAATCATGTTGTGGGTACAATATTTAAATTACTATTTTCTATACACTTATCTATATTGGTATAATGACTATTCTATAAATAAATGTATATTCCAGATGTAAAAATATATTTTTGCTAGTATTTTCAACATATTATATAAAATTACTTACAAAAGTGACATATAATCCGAAGCAAAGAAAAAATAGTAGCTAATAATTATATAATTTCCTTGCCATAATTATTACTCTTCTATTATATTCTGTATTATAGCTAATGGCTGAATGAATGATTGAATGGTGAATGACGTGCGCTTAAGTAAATATGCTTATGAGGATTATGTACCTTCGAAGAATTTATATAAGCTTGTGTATTTTTAATACATATTTATGTTTTTTTTACTGTGTTTTAATACCAATAATCACTTGTGTACTTCAATGTAAGGGTCAGGAGAGCCTATTTTGATATCATACTTATCGAAATAAGCCTTTCTGTAGAGACACTCTACAACTTAAAGTACGAGAGCTCCAAACGTGCCCTGATCTAAGAAGAAGCACAGAAGAAACTCAGCCAGGTATTTTTTTATTGTTAACACTGAATATAAAAACATCAATATATACAACAATTTGAGGACTAACTTCACTTAAAATTAAAAATGTGGTCCTAATGCGCCCTCGTTCGATAAGAAATACACAACAATCCCAGCCGGGTATTTTCTGTTCTTATCAATATTATACAAACAATATATATATATTGTTTTAATACAAAATAAATATAATTATAGGTTAAAACTTCGCATTTTTAATATTTGCACAACATGAAATTTTAAACTACTTTTTTAAATAAACTTCTTAAGAATTATTGGGACTTGAAGCGGAATGAAACGCAATTGCGAACAATTAAATAAACATAATACCACTAAAAATTCATAGACAAGGTTACTTTACATAAAATAAATAAAATGTCAAACGTCCTATATAACTACGGTTTAAATTAATTCATAGACCAACGTGATCTAAATACAAGACAATTTTTGTCAACCCCCTCTATTGACGAATAATGGAACTAAGGTTCAATATTGCAAACACGTTAAATAAGATTAGATTAATCTTAACGTGTTATAAATATAAGTTTATTTTGTTGTTGTTGTTTTTGTTTATGGGGTTGAAGAATGGCGAATGACCAAGAAATTAGGGGGCTCATTTATTTGGAAAATATTTTAGAGCATTTCAATAAATTTAAATAAAACTATTTTACGGAAATACCTTTCGTTTATTTTTACATTTTTTTTTATTTTAACCCGACGTTTCGCGTGTTCCCATCCCATCCCATCCCAAAATCTTGATATTTTATACAGTAACAATTTAGTTTTAAACAATTGAAAGTCTAAATTCTCTAATAAATAATATCTATAGTACTTTATCCATATTTGTAATTTTAAAAACTTAAAAATGATTTATATACTACTTTTAACATCACATCATTTGAATATATAATCTAGTAACTATCGAAGGAGATCAATGTAATAATGCTAATAACTGTCACTTGACGTACAATATTATCAGCTTAGGTGTTACGTACACTTCATTGCATCAAAAATATATATTAATAATTTAATATATTTTGTAGAGCTTTTACAGAATATTGTTAGAATTATCAATTATTTGTGGTAATATTATGACAAATATAATTAATAAGTTTAAAATTTTGTTATTGAAACTGTCCTCATATTTTTAAGTTGAATCGTCATATATATTACATAAAGATTTATTTTAAGGTTTTTTTGTCATATATTTCATAATAAATTTAAATAAAATTATATTGATGCTATTTATTACAAAAAGTTTCATGCATTTTTAAATATATATTTGTCAAAAGAGATGTTACAAGAGTGATTACAACGTCAGTTCAATTCAATTAATTACTTCTGTTGTTAAATTCCATTTCCATTTCCAGATCAATGGTTTAGGAGAAGCTGTATAATAACAGCTGTGTTTTCGACAGTCACTCGATTGTCACACAACAACACGAGCAATCCTCATTGTATTAAATCGTCTCTTATAGCAAATACAAAACCGTTTGGGAATACAATACTACTATAGCAATTCGTAATTGATAATGCTATATGTTTACGCAATAACAGCTTCTATTTAGTTGCTATTGTGTACCATATTTCCATGTGTATTCAAGTAATAAATTTGTATTCTGTATGTACTTGTAGATTCCAGCTGAGAATAGTCGATGCACATTTCAATGTTCGGAACGCATTCGTTTCCAATACATTACCTCTTTGTCGATTAGGATTGCTTTATCTGTTTCTTTGATAATCGGATTTTCCTTTGTGTCGTTTGGATTGAATTTTGCAATATAATATGATTTTCTAACTTTATATTGAGTTGTATTATACATAAAAATAAAAAAATGTCTGTTAATGCCTTAATGCTAGTTCTTCTATACATAAAGTCTTTGGGCTCAGGATAGGCACGGGACGTGCAGTACATTGCGTATCCAACATAATAATGCATTGAAGATTTTGTAGTACCGGAAATGTCTGTTGCCGCGGTGGATGATTCCCTGAAAAGAAAGCCTCAAGCCTCAACAGATTGTGTATCAGCACCAATGCTATCCTGGTAGCACTGTGTGAACAATGGGATTGTCCAATGCTAAATCACAGGATCTCACTTCATACATAAGTCAGCATGAAGTCATTTGTATTTATTTAATTAAGTTTCTAGGAACTATTTATATGTATGTTTTATGCTAGTTTTCATATACAAACGGATCTCTGGTCTACAATAAAGAATTTATTATTATTAGCAATATATGAGTTTCCTTAAACAGATGACATTTTAGTAATTATAAAAAAAAAACCTAATGGTTTCGAAACTAGTCGGGCAGATTCCGATTTAAAAAAAGTTGTAAATAAATTTGTCTCTTTTTAATTTAGATACAAACATTAATACAAAATGAGGAATCTGTCTATCAAGAACCAACCCCAAATTACTAATTTGCAAAACGTCCAAATCAAACAAGGTTTAATTACGATACTGGTTCAATATCTCCGGTTATTAAACTTTGTAAATTTGTCGTCATGAATATGTTATGTGTAGTGTAGATTCGAGTATCTGTATATGTATATATATTATATATTTCATATATTTATTTGTTTGTACAGGTTTGTAAGGTTTTTGGATTAAAGATAATCTGTTTCTAAATATCAGTGTCTAAAAATTATTTGTCAACAACAAACAACTTTTTAAAGTAATATAATATTGAAAAAATCATCGATACGGGCAGGGCTCGAAACTTTGATCTTTTGGTTATCGTTTCTTCTGTATGTATCTATACTAATACTATTAATATTCTTCACTACTCCTAATCGGGATTTGGTGCCATCTCTGATTACTTTTAATCTACATTTTTGTGAAAATACTAAATAAAACTATATTGCTTCCTGTTTTTATTAATTACTCTCATTTACCGAAATCTTGTAAAATATAATATTATTTGAGTATCAGTTTACTGCGAGCTGTAGTTATTCTGGCCGGTAGTGTAGTAATAATGTAGTCGAGTCAATTTGCCGGTATTAGTTATCACATATCTGTCAATAGTTCACCTGAAAGTTATGAACCAATGTCTCGAACTAATTGGGAGAAGACTACAATAACACTATTGTAGTGTCTTCATATTATTGATTGGATGCAGTAAAACTTAATTACATTGAAAGTTACTTGTCTTTATTTTATATTATAATTATAAATTATTTAAAAAAATCTTTAGTCACGTTAAGGATTTTAAATTTTAGATACATATAGAATTAAAAATCGACGTAAACAGAAGTCGAACCCGTAAACTTTAGGACAACTGTCTAGTCTCTGTTATTTGAGCTATCGTGCCTACCTTTCACAAATATTGTAGCCCTATATTTAACTGTCTTTATCAGGGTGCTTGTAATATTCATAACACTTCTTTCGAATCGAAAGATGCACTAAGTATAGAAAAGATTAATTAAATTAATTTTGAAAATATCTATAAATATGTGGGCAGCTACCTATAACAATATTTACCTACCGTTAGAGAGAGGTATATATGACATTTATTATATATATATTTATATTTGTTATATACTTCACTACTTTATATATTATTCGACAAATATGGTATCAAAATAAGTCCTCCTGTTTCTACAAATTGACGTCATCACAGATATGGATTCAAAGTGGAAAAATATAAAAGAATAAACTATATATTTATAAATGATATTCAATAATAGATTTAATCGAATTATTACTTTTGGACATAAGAAACGAGGAATCGTAGTGTCACTTGAGCGTAAGGCTTTCATGGTCGACTGCTGAACCCGAATCAAACACTTGATAAGGGTTCCCTACCCCAAATAAAATGGTTTTACGAAAGGGTTTGTTCCTTAAAACTAAATTGGAAGAAAACGTGTTTTAACTTCAGATTGCTAAATTCTCATTTATTTCTAGAACAATTTAATTTATATTAAATAGATTAGTTTCAATTATCAAATAAAGTTAAAAGTTGTTACATAAATTGCCAACACTGTAATTCTAACTTTTTTACTTTTCAAAAAATTTTTAACAAAAGAGTCGAATCGCCTTCCCAAAATTTGAAATAATTTGAAGAGGGAAATGTTAAGGAAGTAGGCGCCTTTGGTTCAGATCAATTAAAGAAATGGGCACCGACTGCCTAAAGAGAGTCCTTCATCAAATATTTTATTATTTTTTAAGGTGGTTTGACTCTTTTGTTAAAAGTTATTTATTTCTTTGTTTTAAATGGTACCTTCCATTATGGAGATGTGATGTTATTTTATAAAATAGTAAGAACTGGCTTATTCAAGTGATTGGTGTAACTGAGACATTTGATTTGTTTTGTGGAGTTCAGTTATTTGTCTCCGAAATTAATGATCAGATTAAAATGAGTTCCTACGGGAAGGACCAATTTTCAAATAAATGTAAATATCAAAATTGGTTCACCTAGTTGAAAGTTCTGAAGTAATAAACATTAAAGAGGCCGTCCTATTAAGAACTTCTTCCTTTTTTTGAAGTCGGTTATAAACTAGAGTAAATAACCGACTGTGATTATATGATTGATTAGTACCAATAATTAAGTTATTTAAAGAAAATCCAAATAAGTACAGTTTCATATATTTTTTAGTCTTAGAGAGGCTTATGTTCATTTCCCAAAACAATATTACTGTAACATTATTTTTAAATAGCATGAATAGGTCAATAAGAAATTTAACGGCATCACCTCCAATTAACTTGTTATGAAGAATGCGTAAAAATTTTATAATAATATTGATTTTTTTATATATATCAATATAAAAAAAAAATAAAGATCAAACTCTTTCACTAGACAAATAATCTCTATGCAGCGGAGGAGGAGAGGAAAAAAAAGAAAAATGAAATGATGAACACAAATAACACCCAGACTCAAAACAGCAATCTCTGATAAAGTAATGAAAAAAAACACCTATCCCATGAGGGAATCGAACAAACGATCTTTAGCTTAACAGACAGGGTCTTGAACCATTTAATAGCCATTAGACCAATCGACCGGCAAACATATGTCATATTTATTTGAAAAAACACAATTCACAGTATAGTTTCTTCTTCAAGAAGAATAGATAAAAAAAATCGGTGTCGGACCCTATTTTTTTGTCCTTCTTTTTTTCTTTACAGAGCGAAGATAAAAGTCCTTAAAGATGTCGGATAAAAAAATAATTTTTAATAATATTTTTGCTAAGGTCTACTATATTTTTAAGTAGGATCGAAAATCAGTGTTGAAGACTCATTTGATACTTGATTGAGGCATGTTTTTGAAGAAATGTTTAATAAAGTCTTGAAATAATTTTAAACACCTGGTCCAATTACTAAAAAAACACCAGTTTCAATGTTCCTTAAAGTGCTTCCAAATTTCGTAAGGATATCAAATTATTTAAAAATATTTTATAATGTACATATTTTGAACACTCAGTAGCTCAGGTGTAAAGTTTTGCACGTGTGCATTCTTGTGGTTTTGTCTGGTTTCAATGGCAGGAACTTTTATAATATTAAGGTAGGCTTTTTTTTACAAAAACTTAAAAGTGTAATATCATCTTGGTTCAATTAAGTTATTGTAACGCGATTGGGCTGTTGTAGTACCATTATATTTGTTAATATGATTAAAAAGTGATTACAATTGATAAAAAAGTATCACGTATTTTTTTTTAAGAAAATTTTTAAAAATAAATATCTTATCTAATAATGAAATGACAGAATGGATTTTAATAAAAAAAAGAGAATACAAAGAACAATAAAAAAATTTCTTAATCAGGAAATTAATGTGACATGGCTCATACTTACGCACGTAATAACGGTTTGTTAAATGATGTAGTGGTTGTAATAGCTTAATAATTTTATAAAAACACTAAAAATTTTTATTTTTTTAATCATTCCATCATTGATTTATTCGTTCGTTCGTTCGTTCATTCGTTCGTTCTTTCATTCATTCATTCATTCATTCATTCATTGATTCATTGATTCATTCATTCATTAATTGATTAATTAATTAATTAATTAATTCACTCATTCATTCATTCACTCATTCATTCATTCATTCATTCATTCATTCATTCATTCATTCATTCATTCATTCATTCATTCGTTCATTCATTAATTCATTCATCTATTCATTCATTCATTCATTTACTTACTTATTATTAAAATTATTAATTATTTTACTTACATACAAGACTAAGTAACAACAACATTGGAATGCTAAAAATAATTCTAAAGGGCAGAGAAAGGTACATACATTTGCTAACATATGTTTTTATGAATAAATTTTCATTATAACCGGCTTAGGGTCTGTTAAAACAAAAGTTCATAAATTTAAACAAAGAAACATTATTTTGAAACAATTACTAGTTTTCACAAAACGTGCTCCAAGCGACATCGCTTCTTACAGATGCTCATTATTACCCCATATAAGAACCTAAAAACACTTTGATATGCATTTAAAGCATTTTAGCTGTTATAACTATTTGATGGAAGGTTTAAATTCAAATGTATCAATATATCTTTTATGTCAAGCCTAATTAATGTTATCCAAGGGGATAGAGTATGGTTTTACATAATGTAATTTTAATTAGTTATAACGTTTATCTAATTTCGACTTAGTGTTGTATCTTTATTAGAACTTTTGATATAATTAGAATTTGTTTTGAATATTTTGTGTTATAATGACACACATGCATGTGACATATGCATGGATGTGTAAAAAGTGAGAAAGCTTATTTATAAAATGAAAATAAAATTGAAAATGTTTTTTGAAAATAAATTAAAAAAAAACATTTTTTCATAGTCAAACCTACCACCGACTCGAAAAGATAAACAGTACTACAGTACAGTACAGTACAGTAATACAGTACAGTAAGAGCCGGCGAAGGGAAATTCAGCGGGCTTGTCCCTTTTTTTTAAACCAACTTAAAGACTCTTACAATTTATTATAAACTTGAAATATCCTGACAGCGAAGGTCTCGTTACCAGGAAACGTTATGACCTCAATATTCGGATACATAATAATATACACATATATATTCTTTAATTTTTTTTTAACTTTTTATATTTTAATAATTTCAGTCTTTCTGGGAGTTTGTTGTAAAAATGTTTACATTGACCCAAAACAGATACGATAAGATATAAAAGACGAAAATTCATTGTGACTCGATGGTTCAAATGGTAGAGCGACACCATGCTTTTCCAGATTTCGGAGATTTAAGACTTTCTCATGTTAATATATGAATATATTATTTAAAAATTAAATTAGCTTTACTACTTAAGTTTATAGACAATTTAAAAGAACTTGTTTTCAATTTTAATAAAGTCCGTAAAAAAATGTCTTGTAACTAATAATGACTGATAATCGAAAAATATAATAGCTTTAAAACTATAATATCATATATGTGTATTTATTATATGATATGTATATATTAACCAGATAACAATTATTAAAATGTATAATGTAATTAATGGTTTAGTATAATTGCGTGGAGTTTAGATCTCAATTTACCAAAACGTGTATTTAATTTACTCTTAATCCTGGGGGATGCTGCAATTTAGATTAACTAACACAGCCATTCTATTTGCATATACATTATATTAAAAGATTTTATTTTAATAATATAAGTTTGTAGCCGTTTAAACAAAGAAACTAAAAGATATACTAATAATATTTTTTTGTGTCTTTGCCTATATCTTTTTTCATGTGTTTTGAGTACACGCTTTAGTATTTTCCAGTTCTCGCTAGGATTCTGCCTTGCTTCGAGCTCAGTAAGTCAAATGGGTTTGAAACTATTGAGCCAAATTGCGACAGTATTAACGTGAGTATAGCCGGATAAATATATATACTAGTAATCATAGATCACGAACGTTTTATTAAAAAAAATATACATTTTTTATTTTAGAAGATTTGGGTTAATCTTACTTAAAAAAATTGTACGCAGGTTAGGAAAAAAATATTTACATTGCATTCGTTATTAGGAAGACATTATTAAGTAACTTTTGAATTTATTAATTTATATTATTATTATTATCTTCTCAATAATGTATTTCTTCTTATTCTGTAAAATATATAAAATAAAAAAAATATTATTTTGCTATAAATGTCTCAAAATTATTACTTATTCCAAATTTATTGATATAAATTCCAAAAATTATACTTTAATAGGTATTAATATCAATCAAAAGTTTAAAGAACCTTCAGACGCCCCATGTCTCAACTCAGAAGCCTTTCAACATGGGATTAGTGTTTCAGCGCATGAGTTCAGAAGCCCTTGGATAAAACGCCTAAGTCCTGGATTAAGTTACTAAGACTTTTAATCCTTTGAAAATTGCTGTAGGTCAGGGAAAATATGCGTGAACTTTCTGATATATTTAATTTGTCTATAATTTATTGTATGTTTGTATTATTGGTTCCAGAATCTGTTGTTAATAATGCAGACAACAATAATAGCAGACACTATATATATAACTAAAATAGAAGAGTATAAAACTTTTGTCTCATACGAATCTCTCATAATCTAGTCTAATAGAATAATAATATATCATAATTATTATCTAGTTGTGTCCCGTGGTTTTACTCGCGTATCTTTACGTGCCTGGTCATAAACCTATAATAATCACTGCGCCAATGTAAAGATGTCAGAAGTGATGTGTGTAGAAGTATGGTAAGATACGGTAGTAGAAAAACCCCGCACATCCAGAAGATGCCGCTAAGCTGCCATCAGTCTACCCGTTTCAATGATGAGTATAATTCATACGAAGCGTCGAGTCAATAAAAAGTTTCATACTTTCAAAATATTTATGTGGTTAAGTCACGATATATTTCTATTAAATCAATTCAGTACTTTCGAAGATTAATGCGCTTCAATAGACAAACTTTTCTTATAATACTAGTATAGATTATTTGTTAATGTATCAAAAAATATATATAGTTCATAAAATTCAAACTGAGTATAAAAATTATAAAAAATATATTAATAGAGGAGTTGTAGGATTCATTATATTCATACTTCAGTAAAAATGGAATTTTATGTGAATGTCACAAGAAAACATAAAGCGAGATTTTCTTCATATTAAAGGACTTTCAATACTTGTGTGACGATAAGCGACTCGAGGACTTACGATTAGATACCTTTCACACTTCCAGCGTTTGTTTTTGGTTTAACTTTCATAATATGTTACCACTTTTACTTAACTTAAATGTTTTATTGGTGTTTAAAATATAAGCTAAACTTTATATTATTAACAAATTTGGAACGAAAATTTTAATAACATTTCTGGACCCGTTACGTCCCCTCTAAGAGTCTTGTAACTTTGCCAATTATATAAACAATTTGGTAACAAATTATTTCCAAGTTAAAGTTCTTTACCAAATGTCTTTTATATATTCTGTAGATATTGATATAAATTAAATTATTAATTATGAACTATTTGAAATATATAAAATAGCACATATACGGACGGCAGAAAGCAATCTTGTTGTAACTTAAAAAATGCAAATATTAAAAAATTTTTGAATCACAATAAAATATTGCATTGAATCATCCGGGTTTAATATTATTAAGAATTTTTTTTCTTATCTTTCCTAAATGGTTTGAATCTTTCCTAAATGGTTTGAAGTTGGATTTATCGAGATACTAATAAATTTATTTCTGGCGTTGATCCATAAAAAAATATTTATAATATACACTTTAAAAAATATAAAATAATAACTTAACAATAAAAACAAAAAAAAAAATTGTAATATGTTGGAAAACATATTATTTAAAAACGCGTAGGGACGTCGTCAATATGAAGACACTTACAGCAATTGCTGCTTATTTTTAGTAAGAATTTATGTTTCAAAAGAATATTTTAAATTGCACGAATTGAGCGTGCGTCGCTCTAGTGTCGGCGCTAATGACATAGTTCATGATTTATTGTGGACTTTCATTTCCAAGCCCACTTTTGAATGACAATTTAATAGAATTTTATAAATTTTAATTTATATTTATTTGTAACTTTTCCACTTTGAATCCATATTAGTGATTACTTGTGTACGACAATTTGAAGAGTTAAGAGGGTTCATATTAATTATCATACTTTTGGAAATAAGCCCTTCTGGACACTCTCCAAATTAAGAGTTAAGGCTACGAAGGTTCCAAAGGCGCCCTGATCAGAGAAGAACCAAACACCAATATGAATTAATATGATTAGTTATGATATTTAAAGAAATGGTTGATATAAACAAGAAAGTATTATTTAAAAATGTAAAAGTCAGGTAAGCCAAAAATATCCTTACATTTTTGGTTCAATCGTTCTTAAATAGTGTGAAAATTTATAATATAATTTCTTGAATTTGATGTTATATTTGATACAAAATGTTCTTTTTGATTTGATTGATGTTATATTTGATACAAAATGTTCGCAATGATACAAAAGTAATGGATGAAAGGAATGCTGCTGAAATAAGAACGTGAAGCAAAAAAATACCTGCAGGATATAAGGAGAGTTTAAAAGTATCATTGTTGATAGAAAAGATGAGAATCCTCTGTCGTGATATGATTACATAATTGTGAGGGTTGAAAAGCAAGAAGAACAAGCTTAATGAATGAAGAGAACGACTGACGAAGACAAGGATAGAATATGTATAAAATGAAAGAGAAGCAACTCAAGACAATGATAAAGCGCCATGACAGACGCAACTGAGGTGACATATGATAGAAAAAGCCTTAAATGACATGTTGCGTCGATTGACATTGACGTCAATCGGCGTTATGTATCATTTAAGGCGCAATATGTCATTGCAAAGCCATTTTGATTTCCTTCTACCATTATTACATAAATATTTACATTTTTATGAAAGCACTTATTATATTGAAAGCGTAAGTAAAAGTAAAATATTAATAAAAAATAAAAACAAATATAACGTAGAATTGTCTTTTTTATACAAAATACATTGAAGCATCAGCAAAAAGTATTTTAGACCCGAGCGTTCTTTGAAATAATATCAGCAGTTACTTTACGGCTTTTGTAGAGTTAGCAAAAAAATCAGGAATTAAAAAAAAATCTACAAAAAAAAAATAACCTTTACTTATGAGATTATTTTTATGACATTGAGATTAAATTAAAATAATATTAAATGACGAATGGTTACAATTATTATTGTTATTTGTATAATATTTATTATAGGAAGTATTACTTGTAAATATCTCCTATATTCTATAATATATCTTACAAGTGTATAAAATGTATAAAAAACTCGTTACAAACAAAACAAAAACCGCCACAACAAAACAAATTTAATAAACAATTTATTTTGTTGACCCTATCCAGATAGGTATCGTTTTAATATGCTAAATGATAATAAATACTGCATGGGCGTTATGGAAAATGAGAATTAAATTGAATTTTCCTATCTCTTGGATTCATAATTCTTTGGTATTGCTAGCTAGCTATTCCCTGCGACTTCGCTTAGACTACAGGAGCTCGTTCGAGTTTTTTAATCTACTCGATCGCGTTAGCGTAAACTTTGATTTATATTAAATAAGAGCAGTGTCATATTACGGTTAATAGATCGCATTGCTCGTATTGTATAGAAATTGACGTTTACTTGTTCTAAAAATGCAATATTCTGCAAATTTACAGAAGCAAAAACATTCGTATTAGCCATATTTATTGACAAGAGGCATTGTGATTGCTTTTGTAAAAGTTCTAGTTGTGTTTGTGTGTGTGTACGACTAGTGTGTTTATATATAGCGTACAACTTTTCCATATAATTGGTCTATCAAATAAATATTCTCACATTTTCCTATCAAGTATGACTGCAGCTCATATACTTATAGTCAATATTCAGTACTGAATTTGTTGCGTAAATAACTTCATGTTATTATTATGGCGGGGAAGAAATACAGCGAATATAACAGGGCGACATTGTAAAGAACAGAGGTTGTCGAGTGAATCCTGGGGCTGAAGCTACACTCACTGAAATTCCTGGGCCGTGTTACCTCTTCCGTCAAACAGTAAAGATTTACAAAAAAATATTTTGTTGTTATTATGGATCAAGATAATAAAAATGAACAAAGAGACGTCAGCCACACCAATATTTTTAATATACCCTCACTAATCAATTTGTAAAGGTCATAAATTATTAAACACTAACAAATAAAAGGAAAAATAATATATATATATTAGTCAAATGAGCCTTTAGAGGCAAATATCACCAAACTGAGCATCGAATCTGGGAAGGCAATAGGAACCATACACCAAACTTTTAGTCAAGTTAGTGTTAGTTAATCAAAACTGTTCTCTTCACAGTCGGTTAGAACACATTGTTCTAGTAACACAGTAGTGAACTTTGACATCGTCTAACAGGTTACTGCACAAAGTTACAGTTGCAGACGTTTACCAGAAACATACAGCTGGATATTTCGAAAGCAGGCGCTGCGAGAAAAATTAAGAATTTGTTATTTTAATTACTAATTTATTTTAAAGTTCTAATTAGTCAGGTTTATTTTTGTATAATAAAAGAAAAATCATTTACATATAATTAAATGTAAATTATTTATATTGATTTACACGAGTACACATCTAAATATAATTATATGTTATCTCGCGTACAATTAATTATATGCGAATTAAATGCGTTAAAATAATTTTTATTTCAATTAAATGTAGTTTTATAAAAAATATATAATCTTAAACTTACTCATGTCAAATTATGGGTTAAAAATATATTCTGTATAACTTCTTTGTTATAAAAAAATTTATAATTCTTGATAATTATTTAAAAAAAATTATATATTATTACACGTACATTTCATTTACATATTTAATTTTGATATATTTCAATAATTTATTATTGAAATAAAACGTTTCAAATCACAATATCTACCCTTGAGCACGTCTAGTTACTGGAGTACTTAGAACAACTTACAAGCATTATAGCGCCTTCGTTTCAGAGTATGAACATGCTGAAACAAAATTCATACAATATTTCAATAAAACTTCATACAATATGTTGATTTAAAGATTACGCACGGTAATTGTGTGATACATATTTATTTTTAGGAATCAGGTGGAATTTTAACTGAAATATTAACAATCTTGGCCAATTTATTTAGTAAAAAGGTACTCTTTTGTACGTCCTTTAGCATTTGGTGTCCATGGTTCCAATATTGGTTCAAATATATACCATTGGATTGGATACCAACAACTCTTGACTTAATAAAGTCGAATCTTTGGGCGGTCGCTCATAAATAATAATAACTCACTTTTTATAATGACACAAAAGACTCACAGCTACTGTAAACCACGCGGGCGAAGCTGCAGGCCGAATCTAGTTTAAGGTAGTTGCGATTAAAAGTTATTACCGACAATTAAGGATTACACTCGCAGAGCTTTTACTGCCAAATGAGTCTTAACTAATAATGCTATCAAGTGACATTAATTTAAGTCTCTTATTTGAGACATAGAAACTTGACATAGGGAATGGTTAGTAGGAATCTTAAAAACTTAATACATTATATTGATGTAATTAAAGAGAAAGACTAGACTAGACTTAATAATGAAGTCTTCCAAAGGTCGTAGGTTCGAATCCTGCACGTGGTGATAAATTTTTCATGAGATATTTATTTAAAAATTTAAAAATATATTCCCAATTTACTATAATAATGGTAAATAATAAAACTTTTTTGTATATATTAACTGAAAATGCGGACTCATGGATCGTAATTTCCTTTTATATACGATAATATGATATTGAAGTTCTGATATCTTTTTTAAAGTTATTATGTCTTAGGTGCAACGAACTGTTGAAATTTTAAAACCTTTGGCTTTTGCTTGACTTTTTATTATACTAGCTGTTTGTCGCTGTGTGAAATATTTATTTTTAACTGTTTAGTCGCTGAATTACTGTAAACCACGTGACCACGGCTAGCTAAATTCGCCCGAAATGTCTGAACAAAAAAAGGGGATTACCTTTAATTTATATTGCGAAATAGACCTGATATTTTAATGTGTAAACAGCATAAAAGTTCAATTATTATTTCTAAATAATATGTTAGTTTCTTTTAACTCTTCCGGACTTCATATTAAAAACTAAAAAACAAAAATATTAATTTATTTATCAAATATGTATGTGATAAAATAAATTTAAAGTAAAATCTAAATTTCACTCTTAAATAAAATATCAAGTAATAAAGTTTCAAGTAATGTTGGTTGTTAAGTGAAAAATATAGGGTGTCGATTTAGTTCAGATCGTTTTAGTCAAGCTAAGGGGTATTACAGTCGAACGTCATCATACAAAAAAAAACACATTTTATAGAAAATATTTCTTATTTTATGTATTATATTTAATATTTTTATTTTATTATATATTATATTGTGTAATTATTTAAATTTGAGTATATTAGTTTTAGTATATTTTTATACTTTGTTATTTTTTTTTATTTTGCTGTACTTATTAAATATCTTATTAATGTAGCCATCAATTGTATATTTTATGTTTTATAAATTTCATTTCTTTTAAATCAAATGAAGGGAAGAAATCTCTTTGTAAGCTATCCCATGCATTATTTTTTTTATTTCAGAATTGTTTATTTTATTATTGCATAATTACATAATTATATCTAATATTAAAGGAGAGTAAAGAAGTCATTTTGTTTTTTAACTTAGGAAGAACAAGATCTATTAGGTTTTTAATATGGCAAAGTGATAAGTGTTAGTAAACCAGTTATAACTAGATTTTTAAACACGATTTTGTAAGGTCAACTAGTGCTCTATAAGTTTGATAATGAAATAGGACCGTAAAAAGTTTAGCTAATCGATTGTGATACACCATGGGCATCTGAAAATTAAATGAAATTTTGAAAGTTTAGAGCATTTGGGTAAAAATATATATGAGCTGCAGTAAATAGAATTTCAATTAAAAATATTTATTCTGAAAAGAATAAAATATACCTAATCTAATAAAGAATATAGAATAAGAATAAAGAATAATAAAGAATATAGAATAAGAATAAAATAAGAATAAAGAATAAAATAATCTAATTATTTTGATAAAATATATTTAATCTCTAGACAGTCTTTCAAAAGTCGTGTATCTGTTTTTAGCCTTAATAAAAAGTCTTGAAATATCTCAATAAGATTTATAAAGTCTGGAATTTAAGTACATATTGAACGAGCAATTCAGATAATTCAGGAGTTTTGAAACATTTATAATGATATTTATATTGATAACATGTGAAATGAGATTTTTAAAAGGCAATTTCAAGAGATCAATGGCCTTTAAACTATTGAAGATGTCTGAAAAACCTTATTCGTAAATTGAAAAAAAGATAAAAATCTTGAAATTAAAAATTGGTTATTGAAATTCTGAAGTTATTTTTTATCCATTTCGAATGGATATCAGTGATCATTAGTGTACGTTAAATGTATGTATCATGAGTCTATTATAATACCATATTTATTGAAATAAGTCCTTCTATAAAAACAATATTCAACTAAAATTTAAAGCTACAAGGATTCGAAACGTAAGCTGAACTGAGGACAACCATATCACAAACTCAGCCATTTCTTTATTGTGATCATTGGTCACTAATGTCAATATAATATAACAATTTGCAAACAACTAGAACCAACCATCAGAACTTAATTCTGGTATATTGTGTATTTTTAGTAGCAGACCGTTTATCTGATGGTAAGTGGTAGAGAAGTCGATGGAAAATTCTGATGAGGGAGACCAGGATCCAGGACATTTGTATGGTACTGTACAGAAGGAGCAGTACTAACTACCGGTTCTAAAATTTTATATTACATATTTTTATTTGGGTCTCTATGGAACACACTTAAACCATTTAATAAAAAACTACAATAACAAATGTCACCAACAAACTTCAGGACCTATAAGTCACTGTCCTCGACAACTCTGCCAATTATGGACATCCTAGTATTATTCGTCTACTTGACGCATAGTAACGAAACACACTTTTGACCGGTAAGGGCTTCGCCTCGCTTAGTTCAATCAATTGTACATCATTAGCAAATTTTAATACACTAAAATACATATAACATCAAGATCATAGTAACTCTAAATGTAACTTGGGTTTTATCAACAAGCACTTGGTATGACGTTTTTTGAAGTGACCATGATGTATCTATCTTTTTTTAACTTCTTAATATATTAAGAAACTTTATCTTTATGTTTTTTTTTTTTAATATGAAATGTAATATATTTTTATAACTTTAACAGCTAAAATAATAAAAATGTATATTATAAATATTTTTTTAAATAATTTAAACACATTTACTAATTAATCAACTTAAAATACTGATTTCATTTAAATTTTTGTAATTAATAGAATGTATTATTAAAATTTTATAAAATTAAATGAAAAGTTTAACAAAATTTTCTTATCGGTAAATAATTCAGTCTTTTCGTATTTGTAATATAATATCTAAATATGAATATATATTTGTTATTACTTGACTGTAAATTTTCATAACAGGTAATTTTTCTTCAACAATAAATTGTATAACAAAAAGTACATAATCTACTAATTAGTGATAATTGTAACATTAATACAAACACACAGTAAACGTTATTAAAGACCCAAAACATGCATATAGTGTGGTCACCGGATACATTAGCGCTGTATCGAGTGGTTGGATTGAAGCGAGCGGTAACGCTATTACTGCATAGTGATGGGACACGGTAATATCGATATAAGATTATATTTTATATTAATTTAAAATTTATGTTAATAATTATTTATACTTGGTATCGAATCCACGATCCACTAACATAAACACATTTCATAGTACTGAAACGTATTGACGTTTAATAATCATTTTATTAAATTTTATATATGGATATATAATTTAATTAAATGATTATTAATTCTTAATTTAAAATTTTGCTTAAATTTTTGAAAATTAAAATGCTTTTTTTTACTTCTACTTTTTTAAAGTTCTTTCAACTGATAAATGCAATGAATGCACATAACTGATATAGTGTTAAATTCAATCTTAAACTATAAATAGTAATCTTTTCATTTCTTAGTACTTTTATTTTCGTAACAAACTAACATTAAATATATTTAATTATTAAAAGTAGGGAAGAATAGGCCCCTATGATACGGATTTTCCTAGTTTTGAGTTCAGGATTCCAATGTTACGTATAAAGTAATATATACTAATATAAAGCGGAAAAGTTTGTTAGTTTAAATGTGCTAAGCATCGTAAATACGGGTTGGGTTTGAATAATTTCTGATTATGATAGGCATGTTCATGGGGAAGGTTATAATAGCAAGATTATATTCGTGTGAAACTGCTAGGTAAAGTTAGTAAGTAATAAAATAAATTAAAACAATAAATTAAAAAGATATAAAAAATATGGCAAATAAAATAAATAGAATAAATAAAATAATAAAATAAATGCAATAAATAATTATATAAATATAAATGTTTACTCGCATCTCTAGTGACAAAGATTTACAAGGTGGGCGCTCAAAAGCACCGCTCTAACCTTACTCGTTAGATACAGATCAGTACAGCTACACTATCGACCATTACGAAAATTTACTGTATATATGTACCAAAACTTAATTGAACATATTTAACTTAAAAAACCTTAATTTAACAATGATCTATAACTTATTTTGTCTAGTGGTTACTAATTCTAACTGATACTGGTCATGGGTTCGATTTCCACATTGGGTAATTTGTATTATTATTTTGAAAGTTAAATATTTTTAATTTTTTTCAAATTGGCTTACCTGAAATTGCATTTACAAAATGTCATACTCGAGTTGAAGGTTTCAAGACGGTTTCAAGAAAACCTTCATTGATATTCTTTTAATTTATAACGTATATTATTATATTATATCTAGAATTGTGATATCATTAATTATAAGTATTATAAAAAACTCTTTGACATGTCACGTATATTTATGAATAAATGATTATTGAATCTTGACTATTGATACTAAAAAACACTAAAACGAACTAACAAATAAACTAACCACGCTTTTACTATTTCTGTGATGCTCTTATACAAGGACATAAATAAATCTTTACAAGGACATAAATAAAACTTTAAGCATACAAAATAATAGTAATTATATGTTGTTTTCTATGATTATTATGCCGTGTATAGCTGTGCTTTGTCATTATGTGCTTGAAGTTCAAACAGATTCTTATTATTTTTTATAAAATAAACAAATACAGAAAAATACACTAAACGAAAA
This sequence comes from Mechanitis mazaeus, assembly GCA_959347395.1. NCBI lineage: Eukaryota > Metazoa > Arthropoda > Insecta > Lepidoptera > Nymphalidae > Mechanitis > Mechanitis mazaeus. Next base: position 16,512,458 of record OY365743.1, read on the forward strand.
AACTAAATTAACTGATATCGGCTGTAATGGCAATTTTTATATAATCTATTTCGTCAATATATTTGTTTAAACAGACAAAACAGATACTAAACATAATATACAAATTACGTACTTTTTTCTCATTTGATTCTATATAACCTTTTTGGTAATCAATATATTTGTTTAAATCCAAATAATCTAAATATGCAGTAGTTTTGGCGGCAACAGAAAAAACAGATACAAAACATAATATACAGAGTACGTACTTTTTTCTCATTTGATTCTATATAACCTTTTTGGTAATCAATGTATTTGTTTAAATCTAAATATGCAGTAGTTTTGGAGGCAACAGACCAAACAGATACAAAACATAACACAGATTACGTCTGGACCATTCGATACTTTTTTTATAGACAGGTGCGCTTGAAGTTTCTCAGGCTAAGATAGAAACTGGTTTTTTTAAAGTTACATCTGCTGTAAGCTTGCGTTTAAAGGATTTGTATTGTATGTAGATTTAAAAATCGAATGTTCATTCAAAAGAGGTTTTATGTTGTAATATATATATATTTTATTTCTTTTAATTTAAAGCGAAAGCTTTAAAGTTTACGTATGTAAATAATGTAGAATTATGTATTTATTCAAAAAAGATATATCTGTTTATTAAAATATAGTATGTGAATAGTTTATTAAGAAGCAGCACAATATTGAAAATCGCAATACAAATCACGGAAACACACCTGAGATTCATATTCTGCTTGTCATGTTAGTTTGCTTGTATATAGATTTTTTCCATTTCTATGATAATGTTGGTAATTGCATTGAGTTTGTGGAAATTTTGAATAAAGAAATATACATTTGTATGTAAAAATTATATTTATATTAAATAAATGTACCTACGCAACCATTTTGTTGCAATTTTATATAAATAATAATAATAGTAATAATAATAATAATAACACTTCATTTTATTTTTTATAGATCTATATATTTGTTAGAAACAATTTCTTAAATAGTATGTTAGTTACTCAATATATTAATAATAGTAATAAAAAAAAATTGTTAAATTAATGACAATAACAACGAAATAAATGTGTAAATGTATGTGACGTCTGAATAAAGTTTATTTTTAATTTGATCTAATAATAATTAAAATATTGCATTTGACCAAAAACTAACATTATATTTAAGCTCATACATAAAGACTCCTTGAGATCTTATAAAAATAAAATCTTCAAATCCAGTAAAGTTAAAAAAAGTATATTTCAAAGTATCGAAATTATAACAACATTCGCATTCCGTATTCAAAGCCATCTGGCACCAAGAGCGGCCATTTTAAAAAAGAAAACTGGTCAAAGAATGTACCAAGTTTTGCACCTGTCACTCTTAACCAGTCTTAACGGATGTCTCGAACGTTCACCTAGAAAGAGATAGATATATAAGCGTGCTGGGATAGAGACTTACTTATATGCTTTATCTCTAGTTGAAGAGAGAGAGATACATCGTCGCGTGGCGGGAGAGTGAGAAGCTAGATTAATCCTGCTTTGCTTGTTTTATAATAATCCAGTTATAAGAAAACTTGATAGGCTTCTTAAAGGTAGCCTTTATGAATGTCACAATAAGGTCCATTATAAAGCCTTGTTTAATGACAATGACAGCCTAATATGGAGCTATCAGTGATGTACTGTTAATGTAAACTGCGATGTGAATTTTTTATAAATACATGTAATTAATGTATTATTTTTATTTTTAATTGGTAAAAAAAAAATATTTATAAATTCAATAAATGTTAATTAGAAATTATTTGGACGTTATTTTCGAAGTAAATTGAAATAAATACTGATATTTCAAAATGTCATTTATATTTCTAGTCTTATAATAAAAGGAGTGTCACGAACGTGTTCATGAGGATTAATAGGAATTTAAAAATTCTAACAGAGAAAACTTCATTCATTAAAAAGGATTTACTTAAAAATATCATTTAATATAAAATTTATTGGTAAATTCAATAGTAATTTCGAAGTATATATTCTTCCTCATTTTTATTTCTGGCAAGGATCGTGGATACATTATTAATTTTGAGAAAGGTAGAAAGAAGGTTTTATAGTTCGTGAAAAACATGCTGTCCACACAAACAACATACATAAAGTCACCTACACATTTACAATCATATATTATAATCAAATTAATTTAAATAATTTTCTAAATATAAATATAAATAACCTGGTTCATTTGCTTTGTAAAATTAATTTTTATTGTTCGTGTCACGTAACGGGTATAGTCTTTAATTCTTTATGGGAATTACGTGCTTATAACTATTAGATTACGGTATATAATAAGTTGTATATATTTTGCGGTAAAGTATAATGTGGTGGTGAGAAAAAGCTATTATGATGTTAATGTGAAGTGCTGGGAAATGGGTGTTCTAAATATAATAAAAAATCAACTTTAATCAGGTTATCAATATATAATAATAATTATAAAAGCTTTTATGTTTGTTTGTATTCAATAATTTATGGAAGACAGATTTTCTTATAACTTTTGTTGCTTAAAAATATTGCGTATTGCGTAAAATTAAATTATATTTGTTTGTTTATCTTTAAAATTATTTTACCCATTTCGTGAAAGTTTTTATCCAGCATTTATCTTAAAAAATTCTATTTCTTAACTTAAAAATCTTTTTAGCTCCTAAGGAGCTAGCTGTTGTTGACTACACCGTCCCTAATTAATGGAAAATTAGTTTATATTATGAAAGCCGGGAAAGAAATCGCATTTCCCGCATTAGTAAATAATTTTTTTTATACACTCTTTTTGAGTGTTATGTTATTTATTTACAATAGGACAATGTTATTTTTTACGCTACTTGTTTTTAAAATTAACATACTTAAAAAACTTTTTTTAAACTTTTTTATAAATAATAACATTATTTATTTATATTAATATTACATATATATATAATAAAAATCATTTAGAAATGAATAAAATATACATTATTATTTTAGTATTGATCTTGCGAAAATAAAATTTTAGATAACAATTGAAAAAGTAAGAATGTCAGGTAAAACTTTTTATTCGATTCCTGGTAGGTACTAATTAAAATCATTTTTTTTATTAACAATAAAAAAAACAATGTTAAAAAAAGAAATTGCTAATATAAAAAACGAGCCAGCATAAATGTCATTATAAAATTAGAAAAAAAAGCAAATATTTTCAAAATACGAACAACTAACAAATTTGCATTCATTTTCGCGTTCTACCAATTTTTCCCTATGTTATATTGGTTGAACTGTTTCTAAAATGATTGCTACGAGTCTATTGAGTCGATGATCGTATTTAAATTTTTAAAATAGCTATACATCACACTAGGAGCGTGAACCAAACTTCAATTTTGACTCACTGCGCTCTCAAAATCTCAGTGTCAACGAATATTGAGTGAAGCGAGGTGCAAACAACACAGAAGTTGCATTTACAAAATATTCACAAATTCTATCCTCAACTATTTTTTATAATTTTTTTAAATTGAGTATATTTTTTTTTCTTTGTAAAGCTTCAATTTTTTCAAGTTTATGGGATTTTTATTTTTAACGTGATTATTCCTCAACTATATCGAATATTTGAATTTTCCCTTAAAACCACCACGAAACTGATGTCTATCAGTGTGCAAAATATGGAAATTTTCCGATATTCCGTTTTTGATTGATGCTTGCACAAAGAACGCAGAAAAGTCTCTCATAGAGAGAGTTTCGCTCAATTCTACCAAAACTGCTGAATGTGACAAACACCAATATAGAATGAATATTATTAGAGTTTAAAATATAATTGACACACATCTATAATTTTGTCATTGTCACGGAATGAAATTTGAGACAAAAAACGTAGGTTCTCTTTCTTTTCATTGCAGTTCGAGTACACTATTGACATAACAAGAAGAATATATTAATAATTTAAAAAAGTCAATCATTAATTTTTGTTTTTTTTTATTATAGATACGTCATCTATAATTTTAAATTACAGTAATTCTTTTATAAATTTCACTTTATTATAAAAATAATGTATTTTAAAGTGCCAATGTTAGTAAAGCCTTTCTATCTATTGTCACTAAGAATAAGAACAAACTATATCATATGTTAAATTAAATAAAATCTCTTAGGAATATGATATGTGTTTCATAAATTTGACAACTTGATATTTAGGTAATTTGAACTCTAATGATGTTCATTCAATATTGGCGTTTGTCATGTTCAGCAGTTTTGATATAATATAGTGTATAGCTATTTTTGAACTTTTAATATGGTTATGGAATTTTGAAGCTAACTGTACATAATGTTGGCGCCAAATTATTAGATATTAATTCACAATTAATTCTAGAAAGTATCAACTCTCAAGTGTCAGCCTCAGTGTTGTTTCCACCGCGTGTGCGAGAAGTCGTGTTTGTGGTTTGTGAGACTTTTGTTATTGTTTTGATTTGGATTGTATTTTTGAGGTACGTGTTTATTTATTAGTTTTAGCATCTTATTTATTTTATATTTGATTTATGCTTTTTGTTTTACTTATGTTTGATGATTATTTTTTGCAATAGTTTTTCGAATTTTCTTTTGAGTTTTCTTCTTAGAACTTTGTACTGAGTGGTACAGATTTATAATATATTTATGTAATATTTAAATATTTTTAATTCAACGTAAAAGCAGGAAATATTTTTAGGAAAAAATTAAAAGTATTTGATATGCTTTAATCGGTTATTTTTGATACCACAAAATAATTGAATTAAATTAATATTTTTATTATTTAACTAATATTTTTTAATTTTTTTAATTTTTTTTTTTTGGAATATCTATGTTTTAAAAATTATACTTACTTATAAATACATAGATATAAATGTATTTAGTGATAATATTTTAATCAATAACTATTCTATTTTATTTCATTTTAGTTTTAAAATTTGATAACAGATGGCGATACCTTAATGCTTTTAAAAGTTGTCTTAAAGTTTAAGTAACTAAAAAGTATGAAGTTTAAATTGTTTGTGAATTTATACTACGTAATAATAATAAATATAAATGCCAGTTTAAAATTTTACATATAATCTAAGTTATCAAAAATATATATTTTTTTATTTTAAATCTCATTATTTTTTAATTAAAATTATATACTATTATTAAGAAGCGCGGCGTGAATTGATGAATAGCATCGACTGAATTGCCTGCTCAAAACTCATGAATTGGGTTCGAGACAAAATGGTAAAATTTAAATTATATTTACATGAGTACAAATAATTATATATAATAGTAATAATTAATGACGAAACTAAAAAAAAATAAATAAAAAATCTATTAATATGAAAATAATAAACAACCAGAAGCCACATCAGTCAAGTCTCGAAAAACAAACTTATAAAAAACCAAGATGGTTGCTACAAAAACCGGATACGAGATGAGTATAGTAAAACTAATTTGCGTATATCGATATACACTGCAAACAAAACTGAACCTTATTAAAATGACATTAATGTTGAATATATTATTGAACAAATTATATGCATTCCAATATTATCTTTAAGGCTTAGGAGATAACGTTGAAAATGATTTTTGAAATCCAAATCAAACAGGTAATTTTGATGTTTCTTGTAATTAGAGCAGGTGTTCGATGGCGAGATTTTTTATTTTATATTATTGGTACCTGCTACCCTTTTAAGATATAAGGTAGCTTAAAATAATTCTGAAATAATTATATTTTGAAATAAATATTCAAATTAATGTAATTTCTTATCAATTAAGACATTTTTATATATATATTCTATATAGTTTTAGTATTAAGGGAAAAAAAATGTTTAAAAAAAAATTTTTTATGTATCAATAGATGTGGAATTATATACTTAATCTAAAAAACTAAAAACTTATTACGAGCCAAAGCGTTTCCTAGAGGGAAAACTACAAATTAATATATGAAAATTTGTTAATGTATTCTATTACTAATATTATAAAGAGGAAAGGTTTGTTTGTTTAAACGTGCTAAGCTTTGAAACCATCGGATGAATTTGTATAAAATATTTCTGATTTTGATAGAGAGGTTTATGCGTTAATAGGAATGCGTTAGTGCTCTTACATATTATAATAATAGTAAACAAAGTCCTTTGTTCAAGTAAAAACTTAGAAATATTAGAACCATTACTAACAACTAATATAAAATATAATAAAATATAGCGAAAATAATAAAGATACTCCTTTTACTTCCTTGAAAATCTAATTTAGTTTAAGACGAATATTTTTTTATATATTTTTACTATATATAATAATGTACGGGGAAATCTACCCTTTTTTCTACATGTGTGTATTTGGTGTCAAAGTTGGTTCCAATATTGGTGCCAATATACATCACTGGACAATATCAGACTGGATACCGACGACTCTTACTCGACAAAAGGCAGTTCTCATAAAATATACAAATAAAATATTCATAAATATAGGTCCTTAAAAAAATTTAAATGAAGTTGCAAATAATTATAACTCCATTTGTAATTATTTTCCTAACGGTATTTCCGAAATATCGCTTTAACTTCTATATTATCATTGACTTCTTCGTCTACTATTCTTCTTAAGGCTACCATTTATACAATTTCTAGTATTCTAAACTATTTCTACTCACTTACAGTATTTTTATATGTCGGAAATAGATGGCGCTTAAGTAGCTGTTTCAATCAAAATCAAGTGTCATTTGATATCTAATTAATTTGACCAGTTAGTATGTGATTTGACTCTTAAAATAAAATTTTATAAAAGAAGCGCAGATGATTTGATTGGTTAAAGCTAGTCAATTTGACTGGACATGATCTAGAAAGTTCGTACCGATTAGAGGCAGTTAATTTCTGTATTTATTGGTTATAGTACGTTCCTCGACAACTAATCTGTAACCGATGTAATATTATGAAAGTGTGTTTTATGACTACCTACCTTAAAACTAATATTAATTATGAACAACGAAGAAGAAAATGATGTGTTGTCGCACTCAGCCACCCATGACGCGACATATGTATAAGTTATTTGACCTGGTTCTGGGTAAATTAAAAGTTCTTATTCTACAATAACAGTTCAATTTCTATTCAGTTTTGTATATTTTTTTGATGCATATATCACCTCTACTGCCTTTATTAGAAGAAATGTGTTAAATTCTGGTAGAAAAAACAATTTCTCAAGTTACATCTAATATTACTACTATATCGGATATTACTACTACTTTATTTACATTACTATTAGTTTCATGAGAACCTACAGAAAACAAAATCCACCCATATTTTAAAAAAAAAATCTGTATTTTTCTCTGTGTTAAAACTAATCGCTGAAACGATTTTGGGGCTAAACCGATTTTCAAATTAATTTTTTCGATAGATTTGAAACATTTTAGAGCCTAAGTACGATTGTTTTTTAACTAAATTTTAATTTATATAAGGCAATAATATACTCCAAATAATAATATATCTGTAAAGCTTTATAGAATATTTGACGAGTTAATATCAATACTCTCTACATTTAACTCTATCCATATTTGGAAAGGAATGCAATTATATATTATTTATTACCAGTTAATTCAAACATTTCGAAATGGCTCTAAATAGCTAACTAAGTCATAAATTGATTATTTTGCAATGGTTTATGATTTTTTAAATAAACAAAATAAACCTTATTATTAATAAAATAGAGTATATTTTTATTTAACATGGTGCTAGAGTTAACCGTAAAAAAATCGCCTACGCAAATCATCATTCATACAGTATAGATAAATCTTGAAACCAATATAACTTGAGCCTTGGTGATTTAAGATGTATACTTAAAATAATTGTAGCAAAGAGCTCTTTGTTTATTAGATTTCACATTTCACAAGATCGTTAATTTTTTTTTAATAGAATGAAAAGTATTTAAACTAAATTTAATATAAAATATTATTTAAGAGTAATAAAAAAGAATAAAAAAAAATCATTTATTTGAAATACTAAAAAAAAATAAAAAATGTACCAACTGTATCCGAGGAAATCGTTTACGCTAGAAGTATATCAAAACTATATCCCCCCTCCCGCCCCTCGGCCCCATCCCGGATGTTGCCCTTTCGACAGAATTATAATTAGTACCATAGAGTTACGACAACTAATAACTAGGAGCGCGGACCAGACCACAATCTTGACTCGCTGCGCTCCCAAAATTTCGGTATGCGTTAGCATATTGAGCGAAGCGAGGTACAAGCAGCACCGAAGCTGCATTTACAAAACGTCGACGCATTCTGTCTTCAACTATTTTTCAAGACACATTATTATATTGTTTTTTATTTTTTTTAAAGCAGTTACCAGACTAATGTCTATCAGTACGCAAAATTTGGATATTATCAGATATACCATTTTTTAATCATGCTTGCACAAAGGATGCACAAAAGTTTCTTATAGAGAGTTTCGCTCGTTCTGCTCGCTTCGCTCAATTATCAAATAAAAGAGTAAAAATGCCTGTATTATTTCTACTAAGTACTATTACAAACAGACAGATATTTCATCATCATAAAAAATAAGAAAGTAGAACCAAAATATATAAAAAACAGATGTAAAAAACACTTTTTTTATATATACCAGGATTATTCTTACTATAATGAAATAAGTTAATGATTAAAAATATTAATATGAGTTGAAAATATAATAGAATTATTTATTCAATGAAATTGTAATGTCCTTTGGTAGGACGAATTACTGTTAATTAAAGCATGTCATGGGTCAATAATCTTCTGGGAAATAATTAATATTTGTGATACATTTATTGGTTTGATCAATCTCGAGATTAGGGTTCCCTTTTTGCATTTGAAAATCCAATTTTGTTAATATTTGGAAAAAAAATAAAGATTTATTTTTACAAGTTTTTCAAGAAGAAAAAAATATTAAATAATTGACATCAATTATTTAATATTTTTTTCTTCTATATCATATATTATTTAAAAATGTCTATTTTTATATGTTTGTTCTGTAGCAGCATATCTTTGAAATTTTTTATTAACAGACCAGTTATATACATATATATATTATATATATTATTTAAATGTATATTTTATGTAAAGTCTAATTATCCGACTGTACTCACCTTATTATTATTGGAATTTGGCCGACTAGTTTCAAACCCATTCGGGGTCCTTATTAATGAGCTCTGAACATGGCGGAATTAGTTTAAAAATAGCAAAAATTTTAGTTTAAAAGTTTGTATGTTTTTATGTTTAATTAATCACAACATTCCGATCATTTAAAAGCAAAAAAAAGAGAAAAAAAAATCATTAATTTTCCTTATACATAAATTCGAACTTTATTCAAACAAATATCTCTATAAATATAGAGATCTGTATATAAAGGTTTTATATGAAAGAGATTTAAAAAAAAAGTCATAAAATTCTATGAAGTGAATAAAAATATGACGACAATAAAAAGTAATCAAAAGAACAGATAAACAAACTGAACCATAAAAGTGTAATAAAATTCAATCGTTTTTTATAAGCATAAAGGTTGCATCACACGGGACAGAGGGAGAGAGAGAGAGAGATAGAGACAAGTGTGACGCAGCTTAATTATGTACGACAATTATTCATGAAACTTTTAATAAGCGTTAATTAACAATTCCTGTGAAACACAGTTTATCCCTTTTAGTGCCATACATATTTTAACTATATATATCTAAAAATTCCAGTAAAATGTGCATATTAATAGACAATTTATATGAACAAGACAACATACCAATATTCATAATTTATTCAAAATTATAATAAAAATAAAGAAATTGAATACTACATTTTTATTGATAAGAAAACTATAGACACAGAGTGAACTGTGTGAAAAAAAGCGCTATCGCGACGCTGGCATTTTTTACAGCTAGCGAGAGCAGCGCGACGCCACTCCTTGGCATCAAAAGTGTTAATACAATGGGGATTAATACTTCTGTATTAAATTAATTTGTTTCACAGTAACTATCTGGATTTCTAGTGTAGTAGATTTAAGAATATTAGTATGACAAATACATTGTTTCGGTGTGATCATGAATTTAAAAAAAACATATTAAACCGCTAATCTACAGTTCTGGAGATTTTTTTCAAATTATAAACCTGAGCCTTATGTATATGTATATGTATTTGAATATGTATATGTATATGTATATGTATACGTGTACGTGTACGTGTACGTGTACGTGTACGTGTACGTGTACGTGTACGTGTACGTGTACGTGTACGTGTACGTGTACGTGTACGTGTACGTGCACGTCCACGTGCACGTGTACGTGTACGTGTACGTGTACGTGTACGTGTACGTGTACGTATACGTGTACGTGTACGTGTACGTGTACGTGTATGTGTATGTGTATGTGTATGTGTATGTGTATGTGTATGTGTATGTGTATGTGTATGTGTATGTGTATGTGTATGTGTATGTGTATGTGTATGTGTATGTGTATGTGTATGTGTATGTGTATGTGTATGTGTATGTGTATGTGTATGTGTATGTGTATGTGTATGTGTATCTTGAGGTTGACTGGCAGAGAATGCTTACTTAGATAAAGTTTGCATTTTGTTTCAAAATTTGACTTGACTTCGACATTCATTCATTTTTTGTATTGGAAACGTGTTTCTGGTCTCCCGTCCTCGCGAGTGTTCTTCAACTCACAGAGAAAAAAGCCGTCTTTTTGAAAAATATACAAAAACTCTTTGCCTATATTAGCGCGAAAATAACTCTCTGATAAAGGTGTGTAAGAGATATAGAGCTTCAGGAATGACTTTCAAGCTACGCGCCAAATTTCCTGTTTGTAAAATGTTAAGGAATTTTCTAATAAGACTAGATAAACAAATGATAAACTCAGATATATGAATCTGCTATTTTGAAATTTAATATTCTTTTTGCTATATTAGTGTTGTATCTTAGAATGCTTAACTTGTCGTATCCCAAATTAGACTATTTGTTTTTTAAACTGCGTCGCCAATTTGTAATATACACATTTTTAATTCATATAATTTGTTGTTTACATTAAAAATGTTCACTTCATAGTTTTTAAAGATATGTTTCATTCATTAAAACTGATTTTATTGTACTTACTAAATATAAAATTATTCATATACTTTTAATTGCTTTATACAGATGAAGTAAGTTATACATTTGTGTCTATTTTATATCGTTCGCTTTTATTTTATTTTCTTTAAGCATTCAACAAATATTGTAAAAATAAAACATTTAGGTCTATTCTATGATCTATTTCATTTAAAATAAAACTCATTTTTTAATCATAATTGATGGTAAATATCGAAATCCTAGTTTAAATAGAAGTTTAAATGTTTTCGTGAGTGACTAATAGTCGTAATTGGCATATCGTGTTCCAACGCACTAGTCTATTATATAAATAAGGTTCACACACACTGTAGGGTTCCATTAAACCTTTATTTATATACGTTTAATATACCAATATCATATATTTACAATATTTGTTGAATGCTAAAAGAAATTTAAAAAATATCTGACAGATATATATAATAGACACAAACATGTACAATATTTATTCTGTATAAGGCAATTAGAAGTATATGAATACTTTTATATTTATATATTATATAAAAAGTATATATATACGTAATATTATTAACTAAATGAATAGAACATTTTTAATGTAACCATCAAATTATATGAATTAAAATTGCATATATTACAAAATGGCGACGAAGTTTAAAAAATAAGTAATCTTATACGCTAAGTTTAATATTCTAAGAAAATACATTTATATAGCTAAAAGCATTTTAAATTTTGAAAATAGATAATTATTTCTGAATTTATTATATATATATTGGTAAAAAATATATATTTTTTTTATAATAATGTTAAAAGTATTTTGAAATATATTTTGTTCGAATATATTCAAAATCTTTCGTACATTTTCTGGTTAAAACCGGTTTTCACATGTATCTGACGGATAGAAGGTATATATATTACTTTTCTAGTATTACCAGTTACACTAAACGGAGATACGTGAGTCGTGTCACAAAATAGTACCTCGAATTTTTTCACGAGAGTTCCCAATTTTTTAGCTGCTGTACAAATATCTAATTAATCTAATGCAAGAACACTTTTTAAAGGAACTTTTTAAAGAACGTTTTAAAAAATATATATTATTAAAAACTAAAAAACTCAATTGTTTGGAATATTTGGATGTTATTGCAATTAGTATGAATACAGAAAAAAACTGATTATAATTATCAAAATTCAAAAGCAATGCCAGAATGAATCAATAAGACAAAGATTTTTAATTTATCAAATATCTTAAATAAAATTAAAAAAAATGTTTTTCATATGAAAGTAACTATCTAGATTTGTAGTAGTACTATTAAGTAAACTAATAAACTCTAAATATTATATCAAATTATCATCTGGATATTAATTAATATTTACTATTAAACAGATACTAAATTACCTGTAGAGAGATATCTGTGTGGCTTCCGCAAACCTTAGTGCGAGCGTCATATATTAAATGACATATTGGTGTCATATATCTGTTCTAAGTATGATGAATATATCACATATATAAACATATATACTTCATATAAATACAAATAAATGACAATTAACTTAATATGTTTATTTTAAAATGTATTCTTACTGAGAGAAGCGAGCGGAGCAAGCGAAGCTCTATGAGAAACGTTTCTGCATTCTTTGTGCAAGCATCAATTAAAAACGGTATATCCGAAAATTTTCAAATTTACATAATAGACAGAAGTTTGGTGATGGTTTAAAAAAATAATACAAAAAATGTAATAATGTTTCTTATCTTGAAAAATAGTTGAGGTCAGAATACATCGACATTTTGTAAATGCAACTTCGGTGCTGTTTGCACCTCGCTTCGCTCAATATGCTGAGATTTTGAGAGCGCCGCAAGTCAAGATTGAGTTCTGGTTCGCGCTACTAGTTTTAAGATATTATTAGATAAAACTAATGTTATGTAGTGTACTAATGTTTTATATTAAATGTTCAGTAAACTCATTATTAATATTATAATTAATGTTAATGAGTCACTTCTAGTAGATTATATATAAAGAAATTGTTTCTCTTGCACTATAAACAGATTCTAACATACATTAGCGTCATTCTCTGAAGTTTACGTGTATATTTTGTAGAATTTAAGTGTTTTGATACACTTCATCCCTTATTTATCTTCTTTAAAGTATAATATATACAATTGCTTCAGCGGTTAGCTTCAGTGCAACATTTCAAGATTGTAGATAGGGTTTTCAGCTGCGAGTTATTGAGCTATTCTGTTTATCCTTTTAAGGTATAATAGTTGAAATTCTTGTTAGAAATAAAGCACATTACTTTGAAAGAGAATAAAATATAAGATACATTTATCTATTGATAAATAATATGATAAAAATAAATGACAAAAAAAATTATATATTTAAAATTTTTTAAAAGTATTCAGATGGGCGGACAAGGCTTCTTAATATCGCCGGAACATCTGGATAACATCAGATACATAAGTACCGAATTATGGTAGTTTTAACAATAATATATATATATTTTTAATAGAGATATAAATAATCATGAAAAATAGTTATTTCATAACCGAAACGAAGAACTGCAATCGTGATATAAAATTATTAGACTTGTGAAAGCGATTGTTATTATCGAATATTGTACCCTTTATTATTTGATACAAGATTCTGCCCGCAGCTTCACCCGCGTGGCTTTTAGTAACCGTGAGTCTTTTTGGTCATTATAAATGAGTTATTATTATTATTTTTAGCCGCCCGTTCAGAGATTCGACCTTATTAAGTCAAGAGTCGTTGGTATCCAACCCTATGGTGTAAATTTGAACCAATATTGGAACCAACTGCACCCAAACAGACAGAAGAGTAGCCTACCCATCTTACTATTATATGTAGTAAAGATTTAAACTAACTGTTACTAGCGGTTCAACTCGCAAAAAACGTTTTTTTTATTGATTGGATAACTAAAAGATTCGTCATGAAATTGCCTATTATAATCAGAAAGAGTTTTTCAAATACATCCTGTGGTTTTGAATTAGTGCGTTTTAACAAATAAATATTATTTTATTATTATTTATTTATTGTTTTATGCATAAAGTACAATGGCGGTCTTAATGCCGTAGGGAATCTCTACCAGTCGATCACAGAAGATGCAGAGATAAAAAGAAGTAGGTGCATGTGAAAGACAAAAAGAGAAAAGATGTATATTAGTTACCGTTGAAACAAAGTCACTATCTCTTTAAAAAATAATTTCTAAAACTTTCATTCTGAACACATTGATTTATTCATTTAATTAGTTTTTTCTGTTTTATAATATTAGTTTAGACATATAACATCACCTGTTGCGATCAGTACAATTGTATGTGGCAGTGCCTTTGTCTAGAACTGTTCCCACGGGTGTGTGCAAATCGATTACTTGTGAAACTTGTATTTCACGGTATTTGTGTGGAATTTTAAATGTTATTTAAAAACATGAAACATGACATTTCTATACAAAAATGGTATTAAAGAATGTCGTCTATATTTGAAATATTGATTTTAAATATATTATATTTTTTGTTTATCAACTGTTCTCATATTTCATTAATTTAATTACATTTGCTTTTATTTATTTTATTCAGACAAATAATTATATTACTTAATATATGAGAAAACATTTATATTATTAAACTACATAATGAATATTCTTCTGTTCTCCATAAAGTATTTTACAGGATTCTAAAACTATGTTCTTGTATTGGTATATATGTCGATAAAAAAAATGTCAATATGTTTTATAATAACATCAAAATAATACAACGCCATCTATTATCATGAAGATTAAATTCAATGTATATTCAATGTGTAATCTATTTAGTTCAAGCTTCTTTATAAAACCTGTATTACTACTATTTTTATGGTCTAGTATAATTTTAGTAAAACTACATACTATTAAAAATAGGTTATTTTAAAGTAAGTTTTTGTATCAGGTTAATATAAATTAGTAATACAGCCAGTTTTTAGATGATTTAATGTTTTATTTTTTTTAATTAATTTTTTTTTTAATGAAATTTTATTTAAAAAACATAGTATATTTAAAAATTATATTACAAAACTTAAAAACACACATTTTTTAATAATTCTAATAAATTATTTTCTAATACTAATTTTTGTTACAATAATTAATGACTGATATTTATATTAACTTTTGCAACTAGTTATTCATCGTCTCTTTTGTTTGTTAATAAAAAGACAAAGACAAAACTATTTAAATTGTATTGTAATATGTCAACAACTTTTTAATATTACCCAGTTATTTAAATCGGAATTTTATTACAAGATCATCTCTTTTATGGTAAACCAGTTTCAAAAGAAGTGGCTTCAATCTGCATTCTGTGTATACTGGTACTTGTATACGTCCATATTATCTTTGCTAGATATTTTTTAATTAATGCTTTTTACATAGATTTTGCTGTTTTATTTTAATCTATTTAAGTATAGAAATATCTGAATAAAGATGAAGTGTTCATTACTTTGTATGTGTTTTGAAGTTCTGTGTCAGTTCAATAGCTTTTTGTTTTCATATACATAAATAAAATTGTATTTTGATTTTCTGAATTTAATTTGAAAAGAATAACATAATTTATTATATTTTAGTAAGTTTGATATAAAAAAGATAAAGCCATTTACTTAGAATAATTTTTTAGTATCAATTTCATTTTGTGTAGAATATTATTTGTTTCAAGGAGTTTTAGAAACATAAATATTCGTCACAATACTTAACTAGGAATAACAATCTTTGGATCATGTTAATTTAACCTCAACTGAAACTCGAACCCGCTACCCTTGAAACAGCACTTATGTTCACTAACAGCTAGACCAACAAGCCGTTTGTATGAAATCATGAAATCAAGACCTTATTTACAAATTATCTGACATAATATAGTTTTAGTATTTTTTCAGTTAAAAAAATACTAAATATATAATATCTGTAATATTATACTTATTTTCTAAACACTTATGACTAATGATGGATTGAAGAAGTCGAATAATATAAATATAAGTAATAACCGTTAAGAGACAAGTGTAGCGAGTATTGACAATCATTATGTGTTTGAAATAAGTGGAAATAATTAGAAAATTATAAAGAAAGAAAGACTTATTAAGTCACAAGAATATTTTCTTTTATAAGTATACGGTCAATTAGTTGAGATTATACAGTTATTGCACTCGAGGCTTCATTTAGTTATATGATTTTCCATGTATGAAAAGAATATTTTTGTGTTTTATTAAAATGTAAATTATTTTTTCCGGGATCTGAAACTATATTTCATATTTTTTATGTCTTAATTTCTAATATTATATTATTATTTAAAATATATTTTTTATTTGAAAAGTAAGCTTATAATAATATTGTTCTAACTTACCAAAATGTTAAAATATAAAGGTATCATGAAACATAAGAACACGTATATGGGAATTAGGTAAATGTCTCTCTTTATCTGGGACACACAGACCGGCCGTGAGGAGAGTAACAGTAATTTTTTTAAGATTTAAGATTCATTTATTCCAAATACAGGATAGTTGCAAAAGAAATAATTAAGAAATTAAAAAAAAAACGGAAAGAATAAAACACTTAATCTTAATAAAAGCGAATAAAAAAATACAAATAAAATATATGTTATGCTAGTAAAATCAAATTTTCCGCAACATAAAAATAAAAAAGAATATGCATGATCCAAAATGGAATGCCATTCAACATCAAATTGGGTTACAAGACCCAGTGCTGATTTTCAATGGCACCCTTATGATTACTGTGACGTATAACGATGACATATTATATTTATACTATACTTTTAAAACAGAGACTTCTATAAAATAAAGTAAAATATTTATCATCATATTATGCATTCCTGGATGAAATCGAAACTAAAAACCTATCAATCTAGTCTCTATCATAATATCATACATGACGGTACTATGTTACAGTATCAAAAAGAAAAATGACATACTATATAACAATATTATCAAAAGTCAAAATTATAGATTCTGTCTTATTTAAATACGCATTCAGTGAAGTTTTAATACTCTTCTGATTACACAGTACTAAAGGATGGGTTGAAAGGGAACAATTAGCAAGACAAAAAATGTATCTATACATATAATATCTATATATGTGGCTGGTGAGAATACTTATAACTCGTTCTGTCTCAGCTTCCTGCGGTGTGGCAATGTCTTGGTGTGTGGGTTGCGTTTATTGACAGCTACCGGGACGGTTTATTGGTTTTCGTATTCCTTAATACAAATAATCTTTTTCAATATCAATGCAGTCAAAATATGTTACAGGACTGACTCTTTCCCATAGAAATAATCTCTTATTTAAATTGTTATGGAGAGATTGTGTTGAATAAGTTAATTTATAAATAGTTTATTTAATAACATAATAATCTTTTTAATAGTCCAGTTAACGAAGTTTCTTTATAATAAAAGTATCTTATGTGTCTAACCCTTTTTTTGCGTTGAGAAATCCTTTATGGATATGCTGTAACTAAAAAGGTGATACTCGGTCGGCTATGTAGTATTGCAGAAGCTTACCGCACTAAAACCCAACGGCTACAATAACCGCCTTAGTGGGACTCCACGGGATCACTTTCGCACTACCGTGTAGAATGAACAAGTATATTTAAAGCTTATTTTAACCTTAAAGACGTAAAAGTTTCTTAAAAAGTTGGTTGAATTGAAATATATATCTGTTTATGATTATTAAGTATGTTGAAGCTATTAATAAATAGAATTACAAACATACAAAATGATAAACTTATAATATAAAATTAATTTATATAAATAAAAGTAGGTATAGTTTAAGTCTTTGTGTAAAACCAAATATATATTTTTGCGCGCCATTTTTTGGCTGTGTATGAAACGTAATGTTTTTCTTGAAGCTGTGTCTAGGAAAATTATATTACAAAGACCGCTGACGCCATTTTGTTTTTATATCCTAATATACACCAAATGGGACTAACAAGGAAGGAAAAAATTAAGAATTTCGCTTTGATCTTCTGAAAGCTGAGGCTGAAGCTTTTTGTGAGATGAAGATTTATTTGAAATATATATACGATGTTTTATTCCATTGTTTTAATACTTTAAAAGATAGATAAAGTTGTCTAAAGTATATAATTTCATTTTTAAGATTAAATTACTTGATATTTAAGAAGCCCTAAACATTTTTAGTACAATCCATTTAGTTTGAAAGAAGAAGAGAAACCCAGCAAGTTTTGTTTGTGAATTTCACAATATAGGTGAGTATTGGATTACAATCTTTGCTGGATAATTCCGATGCAAGCGATGAACTATTCTGTAAACAATTATTATTAAAAAGTTTTATTTACTTCCTTAATTTTTTACTGACAACAAAATTTATTACTTATTATTAATATGTTATATATTTTTTTATATTTTTAAAAGTTTTTATTATAATTCTTGCCGCCTTCTATGCAACTACAGTCTGAAATTTCATAAGTACCCTCATTGTAACTAATGTTTAAGTTATTGCTTTACCCACGAATAAATTTTCATTATATGTTTCCTGCGACTTTGCTTAAGATAAAATTTATTGGATGTCTCAGGTGAAATATTAAACTAAAATGCTTTGGCACAGTACAATATATAAATTTAACCTTAATTAATATTTGCAAATCATAGTAATGACCTTTAATATCGTTACATTTGTCTCTGATATAAATTATCAAACAATTGACAAAAGCTTATATATAGGAAGTCGTTTTACAGCGAATTTTACAGCCAACTTTTTCGTATCGATAAATTCTGAACTGTTTTATTGCCAGTGTTTATAGTCCCCATTGGATTTCACAAGCTAGGATAAACAAGATCTGGTGTTGCCATATTTATGGAGCTAATAGCCAGTAATCTCCCCTATTAGTATTCAATGTAGGTAGGTAGGTAGTTTGAAATACTTTTGCGTGTATACATTGCTTAGTGTGTATTGTTCAGAGCTGTTCCAGGAAAACTTATTTTTCTGATTGATAACTTTTTCAAATATTATTATATTTCATAATAAAGTCATGCAATTAATGAACATAAATAATGAATAATATTTATGTTATTTAATTATTCATTAATCGTTTCTATCAATCACAATAGTAATAAAATAACATTAAAACAATTTCATTATTCATTTCTAAAATCGTAAATATTTTGTACTGTATTTCTTAAATTGTCACTAAATTGTGCCCTAGGCCTTAGACTTGAAACTTGTAGTTACAGAAAATAAAATTGTTTTGTTATATTGGATTTTTATGACAGTGCTAAATATATGTTACGTTACCGAAAATTACTGCTAATTAGGCGTTCTTACATTTTAATAACAGAGTGTTACTTGCCTGAGTTTAAATGTAATGACTGAAAATTGTAAGCTGATTGTGACATGAATATTTCGACTGGTTTGTGAGAAAAGAGATATGTATTTAACTCAATTTTATTTTTTGAGTACTATAATTTAATATTTCGTCAACCTCCGGTTTTTATTTTTGTGGTCGTCTGAAAGTTGGTTGTAGGCATGTAACAGATTTTTTGAGTACTATAATTGAATGTTCCGTGGTAGCTTAAAGTCGGAGTAGTAAGTACGTGCCAATGACCTCTAGCAAACCATCTGGTAGATTGTCAATTGAGCTACTGTGCAGAAGTTTACCTTGATGATTCAAATATATTTGGACAAAAGTGACATCGAGTGGACAGGTATATTCCTGATTTATTGGTTACTATACTTTAATATTTTGTCGACTCTGATTATTATTTACGTGGTAGTATAAAAGTCAGTTAAATAGGTATATTCGAGTAACCTCTACGAAATTCTCTAGTCACATTGTCAATTGAGCTACCGTGCAGAACTATACCTTGATAACTCAAGCTATCTGCTCAGTTATGTAGTGTTAGCTTTACCCTCAGACCTAGGTTTTGTTCTGAGTTGCCCCTTATAGATATAAATATTTCCGATACAATTTTTTACAGATTAAAACTTGCGCATAATTTGGTTACATTTTTATCTTAACCTGAGGTTTCGAATGCTTTGCAGCAATGGTGTTCACAGGTAGACGAGATGTAAGTGACAGACACTTTTGTCTTTTTTATTATCTTATTAGAAATAGAAAAAAAAACAATAATTGAAATAATATTTTTGTAATCAATTCACAAAGATCATAGCGTACTATAGCAGAGTATATTATAGCTCTTAGACGAACTTTTGATTAAAGACAGGTTTTTTTAATTGGAACAAAATAATAACATTATTAATTACTTGTATTTAAATGTTGAACCCTAATTATAATGATTCATAAACACGCTCTTCTGTCTTATCTTACAAAATCTTAAACGTAATAGCTATAAATTAAACATATCTGGTTATCTACTGTTGGTTATTGGTATATCTAATAATTTAAACTTTATCTTCTTGTAAATAAGATTCATTTTACAACAACTACTACTGTTAAAACTACTGTTTTATATTAAATATGGTTGGATGTATAATATATTAAATTTGTTTTAAGATTTTTTAATTTTAACATATTTCCATTGATTTTTAATAATGTATATTATATATGTGGATAAATACTACCTAACCTGAAAATAAGGGTAAGTAGATAATATTTTATAAGTGTGTGTGTGTATGTTTGGTTGTGTTTGTAAGTCGAATATCATGATATTTTTAAGGATGCATTTGAACTTTCGTCTTGAAGTTGTGATTTATTCGCCAAAATAGCGTTAATAAATCGTAGTCACTTCACTGTCGTTTTTTTTATCTGTCTGTTTGTCTGCCTGGCTGTCTGTACCATTTTAGCTCCGTAACAGATGATATTAGTTTTTTATTCAAAAACAAGACTTCGTTTAGATATAAAAAAAAAATGTTTTGCTGCTTGTATGATACTTGTTACTACGAAATTTTATGTAAAATAATAATTTTGTCTGCTTCGCTGTTTGTACCATCTTAGCCTCTTAACAGACGGTATTTTTTTGTTAAAAATTAAGACGTATTTTGAGGTTCAAGCTTTGAAATAAAAAAATGTTTTGATGCTAAGTGGTAAGAATACTTGCATACAGAAATGTAAGGTAAAACAATAAAAAAATACGCAGTCAGACACAACACACACACACACACACACATTCATAAGTATATACATGTGTATGTGTGTATAAATATATATGCGATACGGTAAGTTATTTCTAAAAGAGTACAAAACATTAGTCTGGTTTATTTATATTCATTCCCCTCGTCTAAGTCTGCTTTCAGCTGTTCAAATATATTTTAAGTGGTATCCAAACTATCATTTCACTTAAAACTAACTAGAAACTTAAACTACATAAATCCTAGATTAACTACTTTAATATGTTTGTTATCTTTCGTGATCCATGATTACTATTATATATAGTTATCCGGCTGTATTCATGTTATTACTATCCGAATTCGCTGGACTAGTTTTGAAACCATTCGGAGTTCTTTTTTATGAGCTCCGAGAATGGAAATTGCAGAGTGATATTCTATATAATATTCCAGATGTACTTATCCTTACCACCTTTCCTGTTCTTGTCAGTTTTTCTTAATTTCTATACCCAAAGATTTGCCTGGAAGAGATTGCCTTTTAGTGATAAAATCACCTATTGTGTGTACGTCATTTTGAAATGTAAATGTATTCTGTGGTGGACAACAAAAAGCATGTTATTATTATTATTACTTATGTTAGTATTATGGGAATTCACACGTTATTTCACGCTTCGTGATTCAGTTCACGCCGCGATTTGGCTATCCTCAGAGTTCATGAATGGTTCAAAATTATTCGGGCAAATCCTAATAGTAATACCGTGCTGGATAATATTTAATACTTAATTATAGAATACATATATTATATGAAAGATATTTTAAAACACATTAAAGATATCAAGGGCCAGTATTAATTACCTTGTAAATTAGTTCAATCTGGTTATTTTATTGCTTAATAAAAATGCTATTTCGTTTTAGGTTATATTTAACGGCTTTATTTTAGGATATTATTAGTTTGAATGTTTAATTATTTTTGTTTAAGCTTTCGTGGTCCCTGATTAATGTTCTATATTATTGTCCAGTTGTAAACATTTAAATATTATTGGAATTTGAATGATAATTCATTCCGGTTTCAGTTCACGCCGCGATCCCATCACGTACCGAGATTAATAAGGACTCTGAAAGGCTTTGAAATTATTTGGGCAAATTAAAATAGTATAAACGTAAATATAGCTGGTTAATTATTTGTTTGTTTAATTATATATTTGTTAAACCAATTTAAACTCTAAATTAATATTATCTATTCAAGTAATCTTATATATTGATTCAGGAAGCGATTTCATTGGCACACTGTAGCTCGAGAACCACTAAAGGGAAAAATATCGTTGATGGCTCAAATCAAAGGTCTCATTATGCTACACTGCTGAAAAATAGTGACAACTCTCAAATCTCATTAGCCTAATTGCAGTAATTAGTCAAAAAATTAATTTTTCCCATAGACTTTGCATGGGGAAATTTTTTGCGCGCGCTTTCAAATTTTTTGTATTATCTATTGTGACTAGCTGGTCTTAGCATACTAGTATATTTTTATGTCTTTACGTATGTTAAAATAAATTTTCAAATTGTAGGATTAATTTTTTGGTCAAATTTGAAAGAGAATTTCAAAATGTTCTCGAAATAAATTAATTTAAATATATTCGTAACGTTTAAATGTTATTTAAATTTCATTATAAAAAGACGATTTTCTTAAAATAAACTATCACTTCAAAAGAAAATGAACGACGACAAATTTAAACCATAAAGTATCAAGAAGAATTAAATGCCTTACAGAATTGCATCCAAAGGGATTACTGAAACACTTCTACTAAGATATCTTCTGAAATATGCTAATACAAATTTACCTTTATTGTCCATAAAATAAAGTCAAATTTCCTTTACATTATACTCCAATAACCTAATTTCAACTTTACCACCTGGTAACAAAGTAACTTTTACGGTGACAAAATTGTGGGGAATTTAAAAAAATATTTCGCCGACAAATTAAGCGCTAGATCTGCAAAAAGGTCAGATTCACGCTCTTTTTTTGCTTTTTAAGCTAAATATTCGGTAAATCAAGCAAATTGATGTTTATTTTTGGGGTCTACCTGTTAATGTTTTGTCAGATTTGTTTTGACATATTTTCTTTGCGTTATTACATTATTATGAAATGTTCAAACTTTAACATTACTAGCTTTTTCTTTCAGGTTTGCCTGCGTGAGTTTCAGTTTATTTTTGGGGTCTGCTTCTTACTGTTTTGTAACATTTGTATTAACTTATTTTCATTGTTTTTTATATCATTATGAAAATTTTAAATCGTTGATATCAGTACTTTTTTGTTTCTTTCCGCTTTGCTTACATGTTTCAGTATTCCGCTTCAGAGATTATGAATTTACTGTATTATTTATTTCATATAGGTAAAATTTTTTGGACATCTTTAACAATAATCGTTGTATTTTAGTAAATTTTAATAATATAATAATTTATTATACATTTGAACCTTCCTTAGGAATCACACTATCATTAGTGAAAATCATAAAAATTCATTTTTTACTTTTTGTGTTGATCGTATTAATAAAGAGAGACGCAGCCAGGAGACTTCGTTTTATAAAACGTGTAGATGTATATGTATGTGTAATTTGTCCATTCATTTGATGCTTAATTAATATTATGTAAATATTTCATGTATGTATGATTCATACAATTTTTGGTGAATCATGATGATCGTATGTTGTGAAATATTAAAGAAATAATGGTGAAGTTATTCTGAGACTTGTATATTGATATAAGTTCTTTTTAAATGGTTGTTTGAAAAATATGAGTGATGTGAAATTCAGATGGTGAGACTTATGGTTGAAACTTCTGGTATGACTTACGTTACTTTCTGTGACAAAGAGTTGTAATATTATATTTTTTGTATTATTTTATTTTTAAGATTATATATTTTAATCATTTTATTATTTATTTATTTACTTATTTATTTATTTATTTATTTGATAAAATACAATATAATGCACGACAGGTGGGCTTAAAGCTACAGAAACATTTTCTAACAGCTTTTTATTGACTTAAAATGTAGTTTGAACTCTTATAATGAATTATCTTCAATTCATGTTTCTAATTAATATTGAAGATACATTAAAATCATCAATTATTTAAAACTTTTAAAATATGGTGGGTTCAAAAAAATATAAGGGTCGTTCATCTCACTAAGGCGATGAAAGTATTTGTTAGTTTTTATCCTAAATAGCGGTATATTTTAGGTAACCACAGAGACATAATAAATTTAATATTCTATATAGTTATCCTAGAATAATATTTTTTTTTGTGTAAATTTTATCCTGTTCTCGGTTTTCTGGAAGAAATCGCCCTTAGGCGATATTGTACCTATGTGTTTTGAGTTTTTTCTTGTATATAATTTTTTTGGTGTATTTAAATATATATATTTTAAAGCAAAAAAAGCTATAGTGGTTTGCCGAAATTAAAATAATAATTAAAACCAAAGTCTACCCCAACGGAAACCACGTGCTTAACCCTCGACCAAGGGGGCGTCATCTATAAATATATCCAACACTGTGTGAATTGTTTGTCCGTTCAGTTGAAGATACGTCTCGTGTACGTTCAAATGTGACCGGTGAAGTGAGCTTTTATAATACGGTATGATTTTTTAAATATTATTTTTGTGTTATTTTATGTTATAATTTGAATTATTATTGCAATTTATTATTTAAATTTATTTTAAATAATTTGCATATTTGTGAAAATATAATATTTTGGTGGTTACAAAATAATTCTGGTTAAATTAAATTGTTATTCAAGAAAGTTTTATTACAAGTGGAAGATTCTTATAATTATAATTATAAAGGCTATATTTGAGGTTGATGTCTATAGTAATTAATTATATATAGATTTAGGTACGTCATAAAATTATGAGGTAAGCTCAGAGCAATACATAAAGAGTGGAATTTTAAAACGCTGACTCAAAAGCTAAAATAACACGTGCGAAAGACGTTTGTTTGTGCGTACACTGGCCTGAAAAAATACATTGTATATTAGTGTATATAATTCATATTATCTAAGAGATTGTTTTGAAAAATTTCTTAAATATACTTATTAATATAAAAAAAAACATATAAAATATATTTTTTGTATGTAAATTTTCAATATCTATTTTTTATACAAATATCTCTGTACAATACAAATGCTGTGGGCTTTCCTTCATTAAAGTAATAAGGAAAATCGTAGTAATCCTTAAGGAGAAAAGGTAAAAGAATATATGTTAGAATCTTGCTAGAAATATGAAAATTTCAGATTTTTCTTATTAACAAACTTTATGTTCCTTCAAATTCTCCTGATATAGAAATGTAATCAAAATACTTCTTCAAGTTTACGGAAGCTTGACTTCAGCCAAATATTTGTACAAAACACGTATACCACTTGCCTTATTTCTTGTGAGAACGGGTAAATAAAGGGAAAATTTATAGAAATTTTGGAACAAACTGTTCCAACTGTTTTTATTAAAACTTCTTGAAAATACTCAGACGTTTATCGAAAACTGTTTCATATAAATTTCCACTGTAGATGTTATGAGAACAATTATAATATTTTTGTTAGTCTATTACAAGTAATGTACATATTATAATTTTGGAATTTATTAAATGATTTTAATGGTTACAAATATGTAATAAGATATATGTAATAGGTAAGAGCTGTCCAATTAAGATCAAATTTGATTATAAATGACGTCACTACGTGCATTGATTGTGGTTTAAAATAAAAATTATAAAGACCTTAGTTTAGGAAAAGTAAGAAATAAATTATTTTAAATCAAATGAATGACAATACTGAAAACAAAAGCAAACTCAAAAACCGAAAGTATTCAGCGTATCTTGTCAGAGTTCAACGTTCTTACAAATATAGATGAGAATGAGAAATAAAAGTAAGACAACAAAATGCCAGCTCTCTAATGTGAGTTAGAAGGCAATTAGGAGTCCCTGATTTACTTGAAATAAAGAATTTCACAGTATTATAACTAAATTGTTTTAGTTAAAAACCAAACGGTCTTTTGCTAAGTTTTTAGTTATATAAAAAAAGTAATAATATTTTAAATATAATTCTAAAACTTAGGGAAAATTATATTTTTTCTGATTTTTTCCAACTCATAATATAGTTTTTATTTGGTCTTAAATTATTTTAATTCGGGGCAACTATTATCGAATTTTATTAAATGTTGTATTCTCAAATATATTAAGAATAAGAAATAATTATAATACCATGCAAATAATTGCTTATTGAAGTTTATTAAAGGGGACAATAAATATATTTTTTTCAAATTTTATTTTCCAACTCATAATATATTTCGTCTTGATCTCAAAGTATATCAATTCGAAGCAACTTTTATAGATTTTTTTTATAATATTCTCATATATTTCATTTTAATTAACCTTTATATAAGTAATGCGTTTCATGTTAAATGAAATTGGGCCACAGATCTATCTAATGATATTTGATATTTTTGTTACAGACCACACATTGTGGGCGGTTATTATGTACATGTAATAAATACGTTTGAAAAATTGCAACTGTTAAACTATAATTACTTCATTTAATATTTTACTAAAAAAAAATAAGCTTTTACACCGAAGTGAGGCACAAAAATTATTGTAATTATAATGTTGAAAAAATCGACATTGAAAAAATTTAAAATTTCGACCTTGCAATATTTTTAAATATTTGAAACGAAATATATTAAAAAAGATACAAATTAAATAAATTATTCTTGAAATAATAAAAGACAATATGTCACAACTCAATAATAGAGGTTGTTAACCTTAAAATTAACATTTTGACAAACTTCACTAAAGTTCATGAGAAACCAACCATCTTGGCCACAGACCGCAATTAAGTGAAGTACACAATTATAAAAAACTATCCCTAAAAATAATATTTGATTTGACCACATGGTGTATAAAGCTTCTGGAAATGACTGAGCGTGGTTATGGGATATTTTTTTTTATTTATTTATTCATATACCACAAATTTTACAATATACACTTTAAAAAATAATAATAATTTTGTACATAGGACAACTTATCTCTATCAGGAGATCGCTATCGTTATCCAGTTATCCATAACAGTAAAAATAAATCAGGAAAAAAGAATAGTTGTTGGGTACATTGTTTTAATAAAAAAAACATAATCCCAATGATAATAAAAACAAATATATCATAAAATTAAAGTTTAATTAATTTTATTGTTTTCGACATCCCTTCCAGTACATATAATTTCCGGTGACACCACATGGCTGGCATGTGACACATTATCATTTCATAGAGTACAGATAATAAACTGTTAAAAAAAACACTTAGAATGTTCTTCAATATTGTGTTATAAAAATCTTTTGAACTCTTAACGTTTCGGAAAAAAGTTTTTTGGTATTTTTTATTACTTTTTTTTATATGATATACCGTGATGTTAAAATTATTTATATTAAAAAAATATAATAATTTGCATGTAAGTGTCAAATATGTGATATGTTTTAAAATAGATATTATATATATATATTACCTAGTTAATTAATTAATTATAGGGTAAAAACCTTGTATTAACTTTTTTTTTCATTACAGATGAAACGGGTTAGATGAAAAGGCCGATCAGATGTTTAAACCCAACAATGAAACGGTCATATAAGCCGAAATGGCGGAATTCGGTTTAAAGCTGCGCGTGCGCAGGGATGATTCGGAACTCAAAAATAGAACGCTAACGCGCCGGAAGCTGGGATGGGTCGGGCAGGATGTTACCATTTGGATCCTGTCTGCTATATTTTTTGTCGGATGCCATGGATACAAGGAGCAAAGATTCGCGATGGAACCACAAGATCAGGTGAATATAAATAGTTTTATTATTATTTCATATTTCAATTCTAAATGACAAACAACAAATAGTTAGCTAATTTTTTACCAAGCGAAATAAGTTTTCTAGCCAAAACCGAAGCGAATAGAAACCGAAATTTCGGCTTGGATCTCAGCTTGATTTTAAATTTAAACCGAAACTTACTCAACATATTTAATATGCTAATTGTATAAAATTGTGTTTACGATATAAATCTGTAACAAATACACTACAATTACATCTTCTGTATTTTTACACATTTATTTGTCATCTACATACTAATAATCATATAGAGTGAAATAAATTAAAAAATATTTTAAAATACTTTAACAAATTTATTTTCTTCTTTTTATCTTATTATACAAATAAATGTATTTGCTAAAATAACTCTACATAATTGAAATAAACTTGTCTAAACTCTGACAAGTCAGTCATGAAGTTCGCTGAAAACTATACCTCCGATAATTCCCGACCATCTTAGAGGCAATTTTTTTGACCGAAGCTGAAAGTAAGACCTCAACTAGCGTTTTGAGGCTATCCTTTACCAAACGTTTAGTGAGACACAAATTATAATACATAAATATATATATATATATATATGTAAATATAGCCTATATTCTTTAAAATATTCTTTGTTTAAACAAATAGACTGTTAAAAATGTGATTATAAAATAAAGAATATAATAACGCTATTCAATAAATTATTTTTATGGTAATTACCAACTTTCTACATTTATCAGTTTCTTGATGAGATTGTCGGTTCATTGACCCTATTATCTGAGATCGAGGTTTAGAGATATGTTACCCTTGTACGTAAAAATTATTGAGATATTATAAAGATTTAAAACCAATAATGATAACTTTTTAGCGTAAATAGTAGTAAGATATATTAAACTCCGAAAATGCGAAAACTCGTTCTCCAGTGGTTTTGGTTGTCATCAATCTAGCGCACTTAATAAAAATTCTAAGTTTGAACAAAATCGGTCAAGTAACTCATTAATTTTACCCTCCAACTTCATAACTTTTGATCAACAAATCGGCCAAACCTAAAACTATTTTTTTTTGTAGTCAGGAGATTAAGATCTGTCAATAGGATGTCTTTCCTGAAGTACATGATGAGTCAGGAATATAAGTATAGTCTTTCTATGATTTTTTTTCAAAATTTAATGGAAAAATGAAAAATAGTACAGATATTTATTAACAAGTAATTAAAAAGACAGATCAGACTCCAATTCCCTAAGGCAACAAAACTATAAATATTTAAAGGTCAAAAAACAATAATTAGCAACATTTAACATAAATTTATTCAACATACCAAATAATATGAATATGTATTTCGAATAAATTAGTCGAGATTTATTCAAATTATAAAACCTGACCTTGTATGTTCTAATATTCATTATATAAAAATATGCGAGGATTTTTATTCAGAATTATTATTAATAAATCTGTAACAAATTTTAATTATTTAATTTAAATTAAATTTATTTATTCGAAAATTTGTTTCTTTTTTTTAATTTTTATTTTCGAGTTTTACATTGAATATATTTATTTTGGAAAGCCATTGCTTAAGAAATATTATATGATTTTATATGAAGATATAAGTCGCTAATCGCTTATAACTTAAATTCTAGATATGTTTTAATTAGAATTGATTATTTCCTAAATTAACATAAATGTATATTCACTGTTATTATTAACCCGGTTACAAACTATCTTTAACATATTTTGAAATATATATATTAACTGGTTATATTGAAATATTTTTTTTATGCTTTTATAACAACGTTACGGAAAAAGATATACAATAAATGATAATATTAATAATTATTTTATAAGTCATTACCGCGAAAAATATTTCTTAAAAAAAATATTCTATTTCTATCTGTCCTTGATATGAAAGTCGAATCGCAATTAGTAACCCGTCAGATAAAGTCGGATAACGTCGGATTAACCAGCAAAGTAACGTTAATATTTTAGTAAATTTCTTATCGCTCTATTTTCTTTGAACATATTATTTGAATATATAATTTTCATGGTTTCAAAGAAAATATATGATAGTTTGGTTAATTTTATTAACATGAGGTAAATGTTTTTAGAAATAACATTAATTACTAGAAAAGGTTTCTTATGTTCTCTTCCTCGCCAACCGTCGAAGTTCTTGAGGTTTGCGTTGTTTCAGACAAACAACTCGTGCATCTTGAAAGTTCTACTTTAGGTACTATTCTTTAATACCATTATATTATTACAAGATTTTTATATTGGTTTGTAATTTTGTGAATTTAATAAGTATAAAATATATATAATCTTGATTGTTGTGTAATACGAGTTTACTTGTTTTAATTTTGTAAAATCAATTTTGATATTCATTAGCTAATTATAAAACTTCCACCACCAGCGGACAATCAGTTTTATTTATTATAAGAATAATAAGACCAGTACTTTTATGCTATACAGCATTCATTCTTCCCCATGAACTAGCTCATCATATTCAGAAATAATTTTTTAAATCCATCCTCTTTTTATATATAAATCGACTTTTCTGCTTTATAACATAAGTATAGATAGTATGAATGAAGAAGTAACACTAACTCGAAGGTAATTGGTAATTCAAATTCTTATAGATATCAAACAATACTAAAATAAAATTGGGAATATCTACAAAGCGAAGAAAATTAACACATCTGTAAGCCTGTTAACTAAATGCAATGCTTAATGAAAAGTTTTACAAAGTACAGGGTTCAAAAGAAAAGAGGACTTCTTTAATTAATGATGATTACGGATATAAAAATAATCTTTGTTAAGTGAAATTATATACATATAAAATAGTAATAGACCAAATGGTACATTGTAATGTTTTCGAAACGACATTCCTTATCTAAAACAAATGTTATATCGAAAACAATACTTTTATAAATGTTTGTCAACTTTTCTGTTTGCTTATTATTAGTGGTGGGGAAGGGGGAAGAGATAAAGTCATCGACAAGTATTAATATACAATTAATTGTTTAATATGTATGTTGATGTATTGTATATTTTATTTAAAAATCCAGAACATATGATCCAGATTTACAATGATATTTTATTTCATTTGCAACACTACATCATATACACAATATAAAGAAAATAAATAATAAACTTCACAACAGAATTGTTTTGAAACAATCGTCCTTTAAACGTGGAGTAGCTTTTAGCACTGTTTTCAGAGCAGTGAAAGTCACTGAAATCCACCGACAATGGCAATAACAAAACTTCTAATGAGTTGGACGAGTTCACAAAACATCTAGTGTTATTAAACTCCGTAATTAGTTTACAATTAAACACTAAATTGTTATTTTCCACGTAAATGCTTTTTATTTTCTCAGTCTATAATATATTTCAATCAAAAGTTTAAAATTTCGAATTTCGGAATATCTTTTAAATTTTTAACGTATTGATCCCCAGAGTGCCATTGTCGGCTCCAGAGTGACTTTACCGTGTCGAGTCGAGAACAAAGTTGGCAACTTGCAGTGGACGAAGGACGACTTCGGTCTGGGTACTCACCGCAATTTAAGCGGTTACGAGAGATATGCTATGATTGGGAGCGATGAAGAAGGTACGTGCTGCTTTTATTTAATTAATCTATACCAGGGATGGCAAACCTTTTTTGACATCCGTTCATCAAAGACAAAAGAAAATTAATTAGGTAACGTTCCACAATAAAATTCGAAATGTCAGCGTTTTGAAATTATAAGTATAACTAAATAAACAAACAAAAACAATTTTTTTAAAATATTTTTTAACAATAAATGTTTTACAATTATTTTGTTTTTGTGCGTGCCATCAAAACTTTCAAACGTGCCACTTGTGGCACGGCTGCCAGTTATTCGCCATCCCTGTTCTATACTAATAAAGATAGAGTTAAAAATCTAAATGCAAGAATCAGTCACAAAAGCATTCTACAGATCTATTCTTAAGGTTTGTAAAAGAACTTCTCTTTACCAGAATATGGCATATTCTTCTTTTTTTCACTTTGAATCAATACCAATAATCACTCGTGTTACGTGACACGGAAGTCTCATAAAATAATGACATAGCTTTTTTATACTACTAGTTCTAAACTAATATTTCAAGTATCAAGTCATCTTGCACAAAGTCGTTCGAGATACCTAGCTAATTAAACAATTGTATGTACGAAAATCATACATTGTAGATAATTTTATATGTGATAATTTAACTATTAACGACACAAAAAAAGTGTTTATTTTCGGGATCTTCCCTATTTGACAAAATTTGGAATTTGAATTGAGAACATCGATTTTATTACATTTAAAAACAACAATTTTATTTCTTTTCTTGACCAATGTATTTTATCTATTTACTTTTTATAAAAAAAAACATAATGAGGTTTCAAATAAAATATCTCATTCTATAGAATTTCTTAACGCACAGTTTCTCTTCATTATGTTTTTGTTTACCCCATATTGGTACGTGACAAAATTGTAATAGTTAATGGGTGTTTTGTGACAAATGACACAAAGAGACAAAATTGAAAATAGGCGAGTATACTGGCATTCAATTTGTTTTAGTAGAGGCATGTTTTTTTTATTTCACCGCAGTTGGTAGAGTCCACGGTAAAGTTTCGCTTTCTTGTGTGCAATGTGAAGTGACTTTACCTTTTTTGTTATGACTTGCTTAGTTCAAATATACCTTTTTTGTACATAATATTTAAGATCAGGTCTTTAACAAATATATAAAAAATAAATTTACTTTTACATGAAAACAGTTAAAATACGCTGTAGCCGTAAATTTTGTAGATTTAGGTTAAGAATTCTTTTTATTTTATACTAGGGTAAATAATAAATAATAATAATAATAATATTTTTATTCCATTTAATAAATTATAACTATTTATGTATAAAACCACGTTTCGATACTTTTTATTTTTATAATATTTCATAATAGATAAAATAATTTTCAATAGTTAACTAGTGCTAACTAATAATTTTACCTTCAAAGCAAAACATGCTTCAAATAATATTTTAGTTGTCCAAGCCAAATTATTAGGACATTGACCTCTGCTACGATCTAATAATATATTCCTTTTCATATGAACAACGCATTGAAAATATATACATACTAAGATTCTTGTTCATGATTTAGAGATTTCGAACAAATATTAACCTTATTTCCATAACTTTAAGACCATTTTCTGTGAACTCTACGTAAAATAACCTAATATTATATAATATATAACACTAGTTGCAGACCGCGACTTTTTTCGGAATATGTTTTTTTCCATATTATATTTTACAAATTTAGTACCGAGTTAGAGCTCTTTTATTTGTAGTAAAATTTACTGTAGATTGCTATCCTAAAGAGTTCTTTATATTTAATTATATTAATTTAAAATTATTAATATTAAATCAGAATTATTAAATTGAAGAGGCGAATGGTTTTTTTTTATATCAACCACTAGTAGGTAGGTAGGTAGTAACTTATTTTTCCACTAAATAAGTATAATATGTATATAATGATTATTTTATGGTTTGCATTTTCGTTCGTTGTTATTATTTTGTACTAGTATTGGACTCTTCTGTACCTAATTCTGGCCTAAATATAAATATTTTCATTTATTTAATACTAATTATTTAGTATAATAAAGATGAGATCTATCAAGATCTATTAAGCACACAAATACTCGATTATATTGAATACTAGAATTCGAAACTATATGAAAACTAAAGTCATACATAAAGCTATAACTATATATAAAGGACCAGTGGTTAGTGTGTCTGTTTGTCTGTGTGTTAGTTTATGTTCCTAAGTTCTGAACAACTTAACCGATGGAGGTCATCTACACACAATATATTATTTGTTTTGTAAAGACGATGGTCTATAAGTTTGCCAGGATCTGGTAAATGGTGAACTTATTAACTATTATTAATGATGTTGGTAGTCTTATTACATTTTTTTATACCTGAATAGTCATAACTATGATTAAATATTTCACATTAAAGTAATCATCTCGCCCGCTGAATATCAAGCTATTTTATTAAATTGTTTATAAAATTCATATATTTTTAGTGAGAGAGTGTATAAAAATTCAGAAAATTTTACCGCATTAAAGACTTTTTCTATTCTCGTCAAATAAAATTGATACCACATAAAAATTTATTAAGTTTCTTTCATTATTTTTGTTTAGGTTAAAAAAATATGGCATGTACATGTAAAGGGGCCTTACTATCATTTCTTAAAATTTTCGTGTTCGTACCATATCATAAACAATATTCTTTTACTCGTATTTCAGTTAATCATTTTTTTTGAGGTAAGGTCGCAAGTTAAATTGACTTCTAAATCAGCATGTCATATCGTATGCTATAGTACTACTCACCACCTAATCTGTTCAGTATAATAAAAAAAAATGGTATTATTGAAACACTTTTAAATTCTCATAGTTTTAAGAGTTCATGGTTGGTCACCAGATTTTGTCTTATTATTTTATTAATATATTGTTTGTCAACAAATTAAAATCTAGTATATAATGTATGTGATATAAATAATACTCTAGCATAAAAAATATTGTTGGCAAAAGAATCTAGGCGGTACAGAATGTGTTTTATTTCGAGTATATTTGTAATACGGTTACTGATTATATCTCTCGTCGGTTTGTAAACATCTTAACATTAGTTAAGTATTACGTGATACCAAAAGATAACAAAAGGAAGGGAGCAACTAAGATACAAATTTCAGAATTATAATATTGAATATTATAATATTTTTAATATTGGATATTGCAAAAGTGATGGCTGTTTTTAAGCGAAGCTCTCTATGACAGACTTTTCTGCATCTTGTTTAAGTATCAAGTCCCTTCGTCTTTTCAAGGTATATGCTATTCTGATATAATGTTTTGAAAGTGTCTAAGATCTTGTAGTCGACACATAAAACGTCTAGTAGTCTCTTAAACTAGGAGCGCAAACCAGACCTCAATGTTGACTCGCTGTGCTCTCAAAATCTCGGTATATGTTAGCATATTGAGCGAAGCAAGGTGCAAACAGCTCCGAAGTTGCATTTACAAAACAAGATGAGACACATTATAAATACATTTTTTGTTTTTTTTTTTGAAAATTTGTTTAATTTTTTTTAAAACCACAACCAGACTGATGTTAATCAGTGTGCAAAATTTGGAAATTTTTGGATATATCATTTTTTATTGTTGCTTGCATAAAGCATGCAGATAATTCTCTCATAGAGAGCTTCAATCAATAAAGTACAGAAATAACCGAACAAGAATAACTCATAGAAATATATACATAAAAGAAATATTTTCAAACACTTAGTGTGAAACACTTAAGGCTAAACGCATTTTCAGAGCGTTAATAGATTTCAATGAAGGATATATGACGAGCAGGTGGCTTGCATCATTTTCATAAACTTGAAAGCAATGTAACAATAAATTTATTTTAATAATAGAACTAAAATCTATACGTATAAATAAAATTATATAGTGCTTATAACATTTTGTCTCAATTACTTTTTTTACATGAATCCAACGCATAAATAAAGATTTTTATAATATTTTTTTGTTGACCTTTTTATTTTAGGAGTAGTTCTTATTCTATTATAACCGTCTTTCACCAAAAGGTTCAGGAATTGTCAAGGCTATATATAGATAACATCTTACTCCTGAACAATTCTATGAATATATTCACGTTAACACAAAAACCGATATGTGTTATGTATAAAAAAAAAATAATTTATTCTTTTATGAGGTATAGTATATATGTAAAAAATAAATGTATGGTTTTTTTAAATTATTATATAACAGTTTTCCTAATTAAGGAACTGGGTAGCATAAACAAAGTCGCTTACATCAGCTAGTTTTAAATATAATTGTGAATAAAACTTAAACCTTAAAACTTTGATTACAACAATATTTTCTAACCATTAAGAACCATTTTGTTTTATTAATATATTATTATAAATTATGTAAATGTGTTTTTTTTAATTCTACTGTTACCTCCAGGTCAAGAGGTTAATAAGCTGTAAAATTATCGTCTGTTCACACATTTAACTTTATTATATTGATTATTAATAAATGAAATATATTTTTTTGTGTGTCAGTTTTATAAGTTCCGTCAAAGTTGATTCAACTAGAATTTGGTAGATCATTATTTCAGAAACTGATAGAAGATTTTAATTTGTGTAGTAGAAGCTTCTTCGTGCAGTTTACTTAGTACTTACAGCTATATTGTAGACAATCTACACTTAATATTTATAAATTGTAACTTTTGTGTTATTTTGATAAATAAGCGATTTTTTTAAGGTTACATAAAAATAATTTCAATTGTTTTATCATACATATTAGTAGGATAATGTAAATAACAATATCAGCAGAATATAGAATTATAATTATTATCGAGCTGTTCGATGTTTCTTGTAATATAATGTTATTAAATTGACTTGAAGAATTAGCTAACGTGTTTAGAGTCAAACTGCTTTAATATCGCTAAATCAAATCAGAATTAGACAGTGATGTCTTGTTTTATATGTAAAAAAGATTAATGATTATTTTCAAATCTTATAATGATTTATTTTTGTTTTAGGAGATTACTCTTTAGATATACGAGATGTTGCCTTAGAAGACGACGGTCTATACCAGTGCCAAGTCAGTTCTGGTCTTAATGGTGAGTTTATATATATTTAAATTAATTTATATGTCAAATATTATGCAGTCAAATTATTATTTAATAACAAATATTTTTTGATGTTTATTTATTAATTAGGAAATCCCATGACTTTGAGAATTGGTATATAATTTCGTTGGATTTGGCTTTGTTCTTTACTATTGTTATTTATAGTAAAATATATTTCATTAAAATAAACTATAGTTAAGTTTATCTTAATCAATAAATAATACGCATAAAATTGTAAAAGAAAATAGTGAAGTTAAAGTGTGGGTTTTTTATAGTTTTTAATAGTTTTTCGACTGCCATGAACTATAAAATGGACATTTAAGTCTTAAATTGAAAATAATGATTGCGAAATAATATTAAATATACATAATACAAAATTATAATCTAGGTGAACCTCCAATAAGATCAAGATACGCGCATCTGTCTGTGCTAATAGCGCCGGAGCCGCCTATAATATTGCAAGGTGCTTTCATAGAAGCCATAGAAAACCAACCAGTTAATATTGAGTGCGTATCCGAAGGAGGAAAGCCGGCTGCAGAAGTAAGTTAATATAAGAATAAAGAAGAAGTTTAAATATTGTATGTAAACTTTTGTGATCCATGATTAAATATAATTATCCAGCTGTAATCACGTTATTACTATCGAAAATTTCCCGACTAGTTTTAAGCCCATTCGGGGTCCTTAGTCATGAGCTCTGAGCATGGTGCCTGCCTATATATGGCAAATTGAATATACAATTTATTTGTTCTGTCAGATAACGTGGGTAGATGGAAATCAAATAGTTATCAAGGATAATGTAGAAAGCAAGGTGGAAATGCTGCCAGATGAACAGAGGTTCCGGACAAGGTGAGTTTAATTATATTTATTATAGGTATATATCATTCATAGATCTGATCCTGGCATTGCTTTTTATGATTTTCATATATTATGGGGACTATTGTTTTTATTACGATGTTGGTTAAGATCTGTAGATTGAGTTTTTGTACTTCAACGTGGGATTATATATAATTAATTTATACTGTTAGTATAATTGACTTATTTTACAATGAGTTATACTATAACATCATTTCAATAAAGTTTTGGGAGAACTTTTTTTTAAGATTACCTAACAAAATCCAACGGTTATCTGAAATTGGATTTTAATATGTAGCGTTTGTTGGAGATGGGTTAGAAGAGATGTTAGAGCGTCTCGGTGGCTATCTTATCATTAAAAGTCCATCTAAGCAGAGCTTAACCAAATAAATTTTCTGATTGGTGAATATCTAATAAAATCGTTATAAGCCGGATTTTTCCACCAGCAAACTGTAGAAACCACATCAAAACCTGTAGCATAATTTATTATATGCAGATCCGTCCTGCAGTTGGTCCCGACCGCACACCTTGAGCGGGTTACTTGCCAGGCACAGAACACAGCTGACAGAGCCTACAGGATGGCCACCCTAGTTATTGAGGTAAGGTTTTTATTAATTTATTTAAATAGGAAATGTAAACAAATAAACTATACAAATATATCGACATTTACAGGCTAAGTAACTATAATTATTAATAAACAGAGAATATATATTATAGTTAATTATAATTCGGCCAAATGAGTACCGACGCGAAAAGTCTGTTGGTAGAGTAAGAGTATCGTATTTTGGTGGTCGTGGGTTCGATATATTCGATCAGACGATATGGTCAACATAAATAATAATAAAAGTATAATATTGTATTGAAATAGCTATAAGCTTGTAACAATAAATTTTAAATACTATATACATAAAAAAAAATAATAAGCTCGAAATGGATATACAAGTTCAAAGAGAAAATCAAATACTATTAAATTGTCATGTAGGTAAGACCATCAGTATGTCTACGTATCTATTTATGTGTATTGTCTCTGTTTTTGGCACATCGTGGTTAATTAATTAGAAATTTTCAGTAATACTATTGTTATATGTTAAGAAAACAAAATTCATATTATATTTATTAATATTCTCATAATGAAATCCTATATAATGTACCAAACTTGATATAATTACTTAATACTTGAACTCAGCTAACGAGCTTAAACTGAATATCTTATTAAAAGCAGTAAAATTATATTATCCGGATGTAGGCTGTTTACTTTATAGCGATTTTCCAGCTTTATCTAATATTATAAACTTTAGCTGCGATAGCTTTATGTTTTTTAAGTTTTATTTAAGATATAATGGAGCTTGGAAAGTACGGGATTATTTCTTAATTGGCTTTCATTTTGCATAAATTATGAACGCTTTGTAGTTCATTATTTTAAGTGTACGTAATTTTTGTTTCATAAAATATTTAAATAACGTTTTTATCTAGATAGCTTTCTTTTTTTTT
Source organism: Mechanitis mazaeus (assembly GCA_959347395.1). Classification (NCBI taxonomy): domain Eukaryota; kingdom Metazoa; phylum Arthropoda; class Insecta; order Lepidoptera; family Nymphalidae; genus Mechanitis; species Mechanitis mazaeus. The sequence goes on from OY365743.1 coordinate 16,551,437, forward strand.
CTAATGAAATATAGTTTTATTGAATAGAACTGTCATTTACTTTTATAAAGCTAACTTATTTCATTTTATGAAATAATTTTTATAATTTGAACAGGTAAAATACCCGCCAAAAATCAACATCTCCAAAACCAGTGGTAGAGTGTTCGAAGGCGGTGATGCCAGGGTTCGATGCCAGGTTGACGCTAACCCTCCTGCTGATAAGTTCACATGGTACTTGAACAACAAACCTGTCATTGGAGATTACAAAGAGGAATTGGTAAGTAGATTGTGTAAATATTTTTGTATCTTGTATTAAATACTGTCGAGTCGTATTTTCAGGTATATTTTCTTTTTTCTTCAATAACAAAGATTTTTTATTAATTTAGTAATGAAATTCCAATTTTATAATACTATCTAATTTTTTTAAATTACCTACTACTAGCGAGTACACGGATTTTAACACTAAGATTATTTTCTGTGTTAATATTTTACACCCGAGAACATATCTGCAGCTTTAATGAAAATGTATGGCTGCCGGTTATAAGACTTTATGGCTAAGATTTATAATATATAAAACATTTTGTATTCTGTAGTTTAGTTAATGTTTCTAGATACGTTATTATATTGATCAGTTATTTTCTTGATACGTTATTATATAGTTTAATATCATTATGGTCAATTATTAAATTAACAAATATTGACTGGTAGTTAATTAATGTTGGTATTAAATAAACACAATTGTTTAACAATTAAATAATTTAACATTAAAATTAACAAAACGTTTACTATTAATGTCTACTTAAATGTTTGTTTTAATTAATTAATTTGTGTACATGTATTATTATAGTGTAAATTACTTAAACGCTTTTTATTTTTAAAAATATTATCATAATCGTTTTAGTATTATTATGTATATACATAAACAATATTTTAGTCAATGCAGGTATACCTCTGGAGAATAATAATATTGTTACCACACAAATGTTTATATCTATATATCTATATATAAATAATCCTTTTATATCTAACGTAAATGTATGAGCTTTAACAATAGCATCCTTGGTTCTTTATGGTATTATCCTGGTATACTATTGTTAAAGGTTTTCGTATTGTTGTTTTGAACAAAGATGGAAGAAAATTACGACATAAAATATTAACTCAAATAATATTATATTCTCACTCATTTCGGATCACTCGGAAAATAAGGTCAATATTATGTAACAGAAGTTATGAAGGAAATATTTAGTTTTGTAATATATATATTGTTATATAAATCTGTATTAAATTTTATTATTTAATATATTTATATTTTTATATTTTTATAATTAATTTTAATATTAAATATTGTATTTCTCGATGTTATTAATAATATAAAATATAATTATTCGGCTGCACTTACGTAACTACTATATGAATAAGCCCTACCTTATAAACTCATTCGTGACGGAATCGCGGCGTGATTTCACGCCACGATTATATTTAATAGTGCTCATGGATAACGAACGTTAACATACAAAAATTATTTATAATAATAATGCAGCCATTTGAACTTAACAATACGAACTAAATATTATAAAAAAATATACCGTTATTATCTAACTACATATATAGTGGCAAGGCTGGAACAGTAATATTAAGTTATGTTAATATATTTGGAACATGAAATTCAGGGGTATTAATTTTCTAACAAATTTTCCACTATATATATTCGCTGTTAATAGTCTAAGAGCTCGCTTTAAGACGCGAGGCATCATTGAAACGCTTCATATTTAACCGGGCTAGTTCAGCGTTAACATTTTTGTATATAGCAAGCTTAGATTTAAAACGCCATTTTATCTGTAGATATAGATTGTTATTTTTTATAATTTTTTTTTTATTTTTAAATATTTTTTTATGTACAGTTGTAGTTTTTTGTATATTTTCATACTAACAGTAGGGTACTGTTAGTATGAAAATATACATATAACATGTTGACTCAAACCATAAACTACGAAAATTTCATAATATCTGTAAGATATTTTTTGATACTTACTAATATACAAACAATTTTACAATCGATTTTTTTATCTGTTGGCATAGTGTACAATATAAATTTACGTCTGTGTGTGTGTACACATATATACCGCATTTAAAAAAAATAATAATATAGGGATAGATGAAACGTTGTTTCCCTCTACTTAAATAATATCATTATAATAAAACAAAATATTTTTGAAATTATTTGAATATATATTTAAGAGTATATTATTAGGAAATAGAATCTACTGTGCAACAATCCTTAGAGAGATGGCAAGCGATGTCGGAATGCGTCAGCATTAATGCAGAATGAAGACGGGGGAGTTTAAATGAGGGTAGCTTGTAAATAGTCCGATGAAACTCATTTGAACAAACATTACGTTGAAAATAATATTTGTTTAGAGGAAAACAGTGCAGTGCATGAAAAACCTTTTGTTGAGGGAAGCTCTCTATAGGAGACTCATAAATGGTATATCTGAAAATTTCCATATTTTGCACATTGATAGACATCAGTCTGCTGGTGGTTTTAATGTTTTCAAATATTCGATGTTAAGGAATAATCACGGAAAAAATAAAATCCCGTACATTAGGAATTTTTTTTTTTGTGGGATTTTATATTGAAAATAAAAGTTGAGGACAGAATGCGTCAATGTTTTGTAAATGCAACTTCGGTGTTGTTTGCACATCGCTTTGCTCAACTGAGATTTTGCGAGCGCAGCCAGTGAAAATTGATGTCTGGTTCTCGCTCCTAGTAGAAATGAACTTTTTGTAAAATCCAGCAATATCAGTTTAGACCTATTCAACAATTAAATTGTTCATAGAAGTTTAATTTAATCTACACTTACAAAATATTGTGTGTTTTCTGTTTGAATTGTCTAAACATACAATAGGATAGATATTAAAAGGTTAAGTTTCTTATATTCGAAATAAGAAAAACTAATTAAAATAATAATAATATTGACTAATAAACTTAAAAAATTCGAGTTTTTCTGATTGATTCATAGCGTGATGGACAGCCAATTATAATACTTAAAAAATAAAAATCATTTTGATTTTAACCAAAATTTTACAAACCTATTGTATGTTATACAATTTCTATTTTTATTAAAATCTGAAAATTCGCCTATATAAAAGTATAACTTTTATAATTGTACAAAATATATTAAAAATATATTTATTTTAGGTAATTTTTAATGTATCCCGTATACATAACAAAGCGGCAATAAGGTGTGAAGTAAGCAACTCCGCCGGCATAAGTGAGGCTGGTCTGACTTTGAATGTCACTTGTAAGTAACTTATACTGTCTATTACTTTTCTAAATAAAAATATATTAAATAAATTAATGCTTAATAGCAATAAAACTGTTGATTAGAAAATAAGTCAATGCTTAAAATATATTTAGTTTTTTTTAAATTATATATTATTAACCTTTTAACATAATATTATAATCTTTCAAAATTTATTATAATATTCGTAGTCTGGTTTTATCAAACACTAAATTAATGTTTAAATGATTTAAAATATAACGTATATCTTTAGATCCTCCATCATTTAGAACTCAACCACAGAATGTAGAATCAGTGATTGGTTCTAACGTGACTTTGTTTTGTGATGTGGACGGTCATCCTAAACCAAAGATACGATGGCTGTTCCACGAACCAGGGAGAATCGGGGTAAGTGACTACCATGACATAATACCACCACCATACACCATGGATACAAAAACCGTAAATTATGTTTGCTGAAAAATTTCAGCAAACATAATTTATATATTTTCATTTATATTTTTTTTTATTTCTAATATTTTTAAATTTCTTTTAGTTTATTATTTTACTTCTTATGTGTAATATTCTTGTGGAAATTATATTGGCATATCAGTTCTGTTTTGATTTGTAAAAATACAGTAATATGATTTTGTTTTTTTTCCAATATATAAAATAAAATCTATACTATGGATACTTATAATTCGAATTTAATAAAAATAACTTTTTTTTTGTTATAAATACTTCTATACAAGAATATTTAGAGTAATTATTTAAAATAACGTACATACGTGCGATGTTTCCGCATTATAAGAAATGATGACATTTTACGGGAACCTGTCATACTTCCAGCAGGTCAAAGGAAAAACGGCAAGCTTCAATGTAATTGTCAATGAAACCACGGCGGGTCGATACATTTGTAAGGCGACTGTCGAAGGATATCCAGAGATCGAGAGTGAAGCCATTATATTTATTAAAGGTAATATTAAATTAGAACCTTAAATTAAACATTATGTTATGAACCAAAACACATATACTATTACTAATATAACTTAATATATAAAAAGTGACCAACTCAAATGACAAAAACTTTGTTTTTTGCTAATAGGTCCACCGAAGTTCCTTTCAAATAGAACTCAAACCGGAATCGAAGGTGAGACTGTGCGCGTTGAGTGCTCGACGCTAAGCGTACCGCGACCAGACGATGTGCGGTGGTACTACGAGGGGAGGGAGATCAGCGCCATATTGGACCCAGTGAGTTTTATTTACTTGTTAGATTTATGTTACAGGCAGTATATTCATAAAACTAAGGTACATTAATAAATAATTGAATAAATCAATATTAAAACAAGTAAATAAATAAATAAACAGTTATAATTATATTCATATTATTCTATTTAATGAGAACAGTCTTTACGTCGAAACAGAAGTTTTCATTTATAAAACGGCTTTGATGTTAGCTTAAACCTCTCGCTGTTTGGATGTGTGACGAATATTGCTGTATTTGATCCCAAATTTACTAATTAAAGTTATTATATCATATACTTAATACTAAAAAATGTTTAAGTAATTGTCTGGGGTGTATTACTAGTTCTAAACTTTTCTTTAGACTAGATAGAGGTATGTGGACTAACAAGTTAAAAATGTTATATAACAAAAATATATTCTATCAACAGTCCTCTAACAAGCTGTTTGTCTCTCAGCTTGTTCCAATATAGGAGCTAAAAGGATAATAAAACACTCCTACAATAAAAAACGTGACGTCACAGACAAACCCTATCATAAAATAAATTGGAACATACAGACATACCCTTATTTCAAATTAACCCTATCAAGCTCAAAGCCCTTGTTAAAGGCCTCCAACAAGTTTGAGCAGATATGTAAGATGTTATGTATCTACGTTATTAGGAAACGCAAATAAGCAAAATAAAAAAAATGGTTTATTGTGAACTACAATATCAAAAAACATTAATTGACTTAACAAGCTTTTATTTGTCTGCTAGCGTGTATATATCATGTCGTATTTAAAAAGTAAATAATTCTAAATAAATTTCACTTCTTATTTAAATTAGCGTCAAGCGATTTCCAAAAAAACTTTATTAATCTGTATATAATAAAAAAAAACTTGGTTCATAAATTAGATAGTCAAGAAAAGTTTCTATATAGATTGATCATAATGTAAGTATTTAAACCGTTTCTCGTAGCACCGCTGCGAATCGAGATATAAAAAACAGGCTCCATTTGGCTTGTTGCTTAAGAGGTAGTCAAGTTTGTAATGCAGCGATTAAAATAAAAACTATCATTACATCTAAAATGTCTTAAAAAATATAGTTTATATTATAAGAAGTCTTATTATTGTTTTACATAGTGTAGTAATATACAACATATAGAACCATAATTAAACAGAGTTTGTTTTTGTGTAATATGTTATAGATAAATTATTCAAAAGCAGATCCCCTAATTGCGTGTAATGAAATTATATATAAAACGCACTTTTCAAATCTAAAAAATATTTTTACAAAAAATATTTTCGGATTTCGGATATTTGTACAAAAAATATTTAACGGATATATTGTCTAAAACATCTTTATCTATGTCTAGAAAATATAACGAGTACATATCTGTGTTTTAAGTTTGTCTTCTTATTACATTCAAACGGCTTGATTGAATTTAAAACATTTTGGTGTAGAATTTGGCTGTATTGTAGAATACACTATACAATACTTGTTTTATACTATATGTAACTGGTAATATATATAAATATATATGGTTCTTGTTAAACTACATATCGTCCTCAATCTGTACATTCGATTAAATAAAGATCACAATATACGAATATAAATATTTACAGGATTACGCTACATTAGTAGAGTCTCTCTCGGATGGAGTGTCTCGGTCTAGTCTCGTGATACGAGCGAGTCAGTCGAAGCACTACGGTGTATACAACTGTAGTGTCACTAATGAATACGGGAACGAGAATATCGCTATTACCTTGAAGCCTATGAGTAAGTGTTGGTTAGATATATATTATATTAAGACTTTATATTTATATAATATTTTTGTTTTACAGTTTTTATTGATAATTTTTATATACTTATATTTAATATGATTTTTATATTTTTTTAAAGATGTAGGCAAGAAACCCTGGATACTAAAATATGTATTTTTCTACAGAATCTCTCCCTCTGGTAATAATACTTATCGGAGTCACCTGTGGTATTATAATCTTCTCGGCGTTCGTGATTCTTCTTGTCCTTTGCCACAGACGGAGAAGAAAGAATACTCACATAAGTGAAAAGCCAGATGTCACTGTGACCACCACTGACATATACAAAGAAAGTGACAGAAGTTCAAATATAAGTGACCTCAAGTTACAGTTACCTCAGAGTGATGGAAGTTATGATTTGGTAAGTCTTATTTTAACTGTGAATTTTATTCCATAATTATATTTCTTTGTCATTTATTTAGTATATTTTATCAATATATGTCTCTTTTATTAATTTATAGTTTAAACATAAATTTGCGTATCATCTTTAACATTTTTATAAAAATTTCGAGATAAGTGAAACATTTTATTTTATATTTTAAATTATATGATATCAATGTGAATCTATTTCAGAAATAGTTCGATTTCGAATATATTTTTTTATATTGATTGAAAGAAAAAAATAAATCAGATAAACGGAAAAATATATATAATTTAATATATGACATATAATTTATAAACTATTAGTGCATATTATCTTAATATAGGACAATGCTAGAGACTCTAGTAGTTAGTACATTACAGGACTATTCAGCAAATGTAACTCCAATAGCACGTGCAATGACTAAATGGAAACTGTGTTCTATTTAATTGATATTACTCGTACTGGCAAAATTCAATTACAGCGTTGAGTCGTTAATGCTTTTAGTGTTACTATAATAATGTTAAAATATAAATTATATAAATTAAAAAATTGAGATGGAGTGAAAAATATTAATATAACGAAAACTCAAATTATTTTCACATATTATATTATATTTAATGTATAAGTTATATATAGTATAGCTGATATGTTTAAAGAATTTTGTTTAAATACAAGAGTTTCGTTTAAAATACAAACCAATGACAGTTAACTGCTTAAATTATATTATAACTTAATTTTATATAAAATAAAAAAAATGATTCTTTAACATGAACTTATCTATAAATATATTTGGCCAGGACTACACTAGTTCTGACCGCTCCTCCTCCAAGCCACAAGCGGGCCTGCCGCTGGCGGGGCCCGTCGTACCAGACATACACGCGGACAGTTTGATGTTTAGATACAGCAACGATTACTCCGACCCAACCTACACTGACTCTTACTTTAAGGTAAGTTTTGTTTCTGGAAATGTAACTTACCTGTGTTTCTCAATTAGTCATAAATCGTAAGAATAAAAATATATTAACTCATTTCTATGAAAATAAAAGTTTGTTTACCTAAAATTCGATCTGACACCTTATTATTTATTTAGAATCCCAATGCATACGTTTACGACTACCCTCAAGGGTACGCTCCGCCCCCACACTTGAGGGTTCAATCGCCCACCTTAGAAGTTCCACCCACGAGGTAAATATGTATTAAATGAAAGTCTAATTTATTAAGTATATTCTTTTATCTTTCTTCAATCATAAATTAAATTAAATCTCTTCATAGGTCTCTTCAAGGTTCATTGACACGTAGTATAGACACAGCTTCAACTCTTCCATTGTCCGCCGGGAATGGATCGCAGAATAATTCCTTGCAACGAACGAATAAACCCGACGAAACCGATGCTATCAATAATTTGGGCTTACCTGTTGGAGGGGAAGGTAAGTTTTAATTATAAAAAGACACAAAAAAAAAACATTTGACGTTCAAAATATAATCATGGATACTGTTGTAGGTCCTCAAGTTCCAGTTTACGCCCAGGCTGGTCCAAAAAATCCTGGAGTTGACGTGCGGTACGCCGCCACCTACGGTAACCCCTACCTAAGAAATAATAGTATAGGTAAGTCACATCACGTTAACGAATATATATATAAACAATATTAATAACGCAATTCAATACTTGTCTAACTCATAATACATATAAAGATATATCACAAATATTAGCCTGTCAAATATAAAATTCTCAATTTACCTCAAGATAATTTGAGTTTACCTGTAAAGCACATTTACCTGTCAGGTTACGCAGTACACACGGCGCGCCCAGCGGCCACGCCCGCGCCGCCACCATACTCCAGGAACAACAACACAGGTACCACGTACGTACTGCAGAAATGTAGGCACGGGCTGGACTAACAACACTTATTTATACTAAACATTAGCATGAATCATGATAATTTTAGTCCAATATTAATTATCTAATTTTGACAATGTTTTTGTTTTTATTTCTATCTTTTCTTGTGCCTTTTCTTTCTCTAATTAATATATTAACTACTATTTTAATATTTTTCCATTAATTCTTCTTTTATTTTCTCTTCTTCAACGCAGATAGCAATTTACCGTATAGAATATCTACTCTGGTTATTGTGAGACGAAGCAGTAAGTTGATGTTTGGAACTAACGTAGAAAGCTAGTTTTTTTGTGGAAAATATAATATAATAATAAATAAAATAGTAATATATGTTAGGTATTTATTCGTAGATATATAATTTATATTTATGCTATTTTTCGGCTGTATTAATAAGTTAGGTAACAAACTGTATATGTAACAAAATAATGAATATGAAAAGATTAACCTTGTTTTTGGCTCCTAATTTTTAATATAAACCTCTTTAAAGACTTTTAATGTATTTTATTGATTTTATATTTTTTATAGGTAACGGGACACAAACGACACACGCAACACACGTATAGCAACAGTGTAAAAAAATAGTCGTGTAAAAAGTGAAGTGTAAAAGTGAAGTTCCTAAACGACTGAAGTGTAAATAGTAGGCTAGGTGTAAACAATGTAATGAGGACAGTTACACATGTAAATGCTTTGGTATTAATCATTTTTTAGCATGGTTGTACATAAAAAAGTGTAATTCATATTTTAATTTAATTTTGTTTTATTTTGTATTTTTGTAGAAATGTATAGTATTGCTCAAATAGAAGGCTATAGACTAAAGTTAATATAACGTACAATTTTTTATTTCTTTTTAGTAATCTTTTTCCATAACGTGCCATCCATTGTAATGTTAGGTTTATAGCCTTGTAAAGTATACTTTTATTCCATTAAAAAAATATTAGAATAATACTCAGACTGATCTAAAATAAATTTAAAAAAATTAAACGAAATTATTAAAAGTATATTAGATGTAAAACACATCAATGATGTAGATGAAAAATGTGATAATTTACATAGATATTTGAAATTCCGAAATAAAAATCTGTTTAATCCGATTTTTTATATATTGTGTGTTTAATTTTCATATAGAACAGTTTTTATTATAAAATTAAATATTTTGCATGATGGTGTTCTTCGTTCTTTTGCATGCGAATATATTTTTTTTATTGTTCTGAAAATAAATATTTGACAATGATCTTTTTTTTTATTCTTAAACTGATCCTAATACTATAATAAAAAATTTGTTATGATATTTCATTTCTAATAATCTTCAGCGATCAAAGAGTAATTCCTTTTTATAGCATATTCATTTAAAAGATATTATTTCAGTGTGTAGAAGCCCTAATGGGTTTATGATAGTTCCTTAGCCCTAATGGCTGCAGTTATTCTTTTGACTTGTACTCAGCTACATCTCTCTGGTAGTTGTTTATTATATATATAATTTCACAGAGTTATTTTATGAATTCTTAAAATTTCTTTTAAAAGATTCGAAATATTATAAATATTTCTTTTTATTCGAATAATCAAACTTTCTTACATGATTATATACCGTAAATATTTCTTCATAATATACAAAAGTAAGTGCATACTAAGCCTTAGTTTGAAGGACAATAAACTTATAAACACCACTCATGTCATTACTACTTGTGCTTTTCACACATAACTATTACCAAATTCAGAGAATTTTCAACTTTATTTCCTCCACGATAACAACTAAATTATCTGCATTTACACTTTTGTCAAAGCAAAAGCTTTTATTTTCAATAATTATTGAAAAACCACCTTTAATAATTTACAATATGGTATATAATTGCTTGTGCATAGTTTTTGTGGTGACAAAACCAGTCTGTCAACATAACATTGACCGCAGTCTTGCAACTTAGAGGTAACGAAAGATAACTCAAATATGTCAATGAATTCCTCTCTGGTTTAATACTCTTTAACCACTATTATTTCCAAATAATAATTCCAATATTTTCTTTTCAATATTATATTTACAATATTATAATTAAAAACCCGTAAGGCTTTAAAAATGGTTTGACCAGCAGCCATTTCTGATTGGTTGTTTATTACACTATCAATCAATCAAACATAATAAATTTTAATCGAAAGCTATCCCGTGGTTTCTTAAAAAGGCGAAAAAAGCGTTTTTTTTAATAGGTCGATTTAAAATTGGCAACATCATCGATGTCTCCGGGTAGTTTCATATAAACTTCCAGCCATCACTAACTTGGTCGACGGAGAATCTGTAAAAGATTATTCACATATTGATGTTATTATTAATAGGTATTTTATTAAAAAAAAAATATTTTTCGCGACCTTTTCTACAATAATCGTTACATTCATTTAATTTTATAAGATCATAATAAATTATATAACCAAACCTTTTTCAGGAATTACACTATCTATTATTGAAAATCGTGCCAAAACCTGTAATTTTTTAGTTTACTGCATTCATATATATAGACAGATGGTGGGGAGATTTTAGTGTACAATATGTATGTATAGATGTTTTTGTAAATATTCCTGATCCATGATTATTATTTAATATAATCATCGAGCTCCGAGCTCCGAGCATGAGGGAATCGCGCTGTGTTCTGTTCACGCCGTGATTCCGCTCAGGGCTCATGAATAAGGACCCAGAATGGGTTCTAAACAAGTTTGGCAAACTCCGATAGTAATAACGCGAGTACAGTCGCATTATATTTAATGTATATATTTTATAACATCATATTTTTAATAAACGAAATATGTAACTTTAATTTTAATTTCATATTTTATTAGAATCACGAGAAGAGACAACGTTTTATGACAGTAAATGCGAACATTAGAATACAACAACAATTAAATGCACTTGTGGAGTTGATTTACTGTGGAAAACGTTTAACTCTAAATAATTTTGGAGAGTTGTGTCTTAGTTATAAGCTTTGTGAACCTGACTGACGGTAATAGTGTTTTGAGTAATCTGGTGCATAGTTGTGTGGAAGAACAATGTATATTTACTTCAAATTTGAGTAAATTATATTATGTATATTATTAAGAGTAGGTTTTATTTTATAGAAAATATATGAAATGATTTATGTAGATTCATTTGATATATTTGTATAGAATTTTACATACATATACATATATATCCTGAATAACAATCATTAGATTCTGCGAATTAATAAATACATTTGAAAGGAATTCTATGTTATTAAATATTTCTGACAAAATATATTACATGTTTTCAAATTCGTTATTGTATAGGTTTAATTTTAAATGAAATACTTACAAACAATTTTGCTTTAAAACAAATAATAACACGAACTTTAAAGCTATTTTTGTTGCACTCCATTTTGTGTCTTGTCACAAGATGGCGGAAGGGCAAAGCATGAACAAATGTATCATACAGAAATTTTATGATTGCAATATAGCATTTTACTCAGCGGTGTTATAGCCCTGAATTTTGTTACACAAAATGTAACATTATGTCGTAAAGTATGAAGCATATTGACGTGTCGTAAACGTTACGTCATCATAAAGTAGACGTATTACACGTTATTAATACTTAAGTAATATTATGGCTATTAATCTACCTGTAAATATTAGTTAGAGCCTTTATGAAAATATCATAAAATATGTTATCATTATGAGTTATTTTTGTATGTTTTCTATCCTAAATATTTATGAAGGCTGTGGCGATTCAATTGAGAGCTTAGAACTCGTAAACAACTACACATTTCAATAAAACTATTTTACGGCTCTAATTCACGTTTATTTTTACATTTTTAATTTAACCCGTTATTGGTAACCTACCTACACTGGTAGGTGACCAATAAACTAACTGACTGACAGACACCATCATCTCGTCTTACCGCGAACACGTTTGTTGCAAGGCAATCGAAACGTCGCGTCGGGTTAAATTAAAAAATTCAAAAATAAACGCGAGTTATATTCGTAAAATAGTTTTATTGAAATTTTGTAGCTTTTTTGTTTATAACTAGCAAATAGTAATTAACATACTATTTTCAAAGCAAAGAATAATTACTATTATTATGAGTAATAATAACATGTAGTTTATGAAAACTATTAACATTAGCCATTTAAAAAGTAGTTTTAAATTCAATTCTGAAGAAAAATAGTGTCATGGTTTCAATAAAAACTGTTTTATATAATTTTATAAATAGATTGATTTGTCAAAGTTCTTTTCAATAAACTCTATATAATAAAATCTACATTTTTTACATAATATAATCAATATACTATAAATACTCTGCTCTACATTCATTGTAAGGAGAGCAAAACTTTGGAACTCTCTATCGAGGTGGGTGGGTAGAATCTGAGACTCTGAAAATCTAGAGTACCTAATAAATATATACTATGCTTCTAGGTAAGCGTCTCATTTTAGATACAGTCATGTTTAACGTCAGACACGCTGTAGTCAAATGCAAACTTACATATTTTGCATAAAAATATGAGTCTTCAGATTACAAGGTTTGGGTGTTATTGTAATATTAACCTATTATTTATTATAGTTATTTAAGACAATGAATTAAATTTCATGTCTTTAAAAAATTGGTGCTAAAAACCCATTGTATGAGTTTGTTAATCTCTATCCGTGGCATTTCACCTCCTAAACTAGGAACGTATATTGGTTTAGTTTTTTTTTCGTTTTAAAGATGACACGAAAAACAATGTCAAAGTTCAATTAAAATTGATCAGTTTTCGGAGATTAACCTCACAAATGGGTCACATTTAAAGGTTTTTATTAAATATTATAAATATAGTATATTTACATTTTAGTTTATATAACGTATATCCTAATCGTATCTGGTAGTAGTTTTATTTTCTTTATATTGCCTTATTTTAACTTGAGTATCTCATATGCCTAATATAAAAATACAAAAATAATAACACTACATAAATGTTTATAAATAATAATAATATTTACAGTTACTAAAAATTAAAAAAAAAAAAAAAAATTGTGTATTTTTGTTTCTTACATATGCCGATGCAATTTTTTTGGATTGATAATTACTACATATTTTATACGTTGATAGACTAAAATGACCAATTTTATACGCAATTCATAGGAAGTGCTTTGGGAGGACGCGCCTTTACTCAATGCTAACATTAATTTGTCACGCTGTTGTTAATTGTGTCGATGTTATGCAACAATGAAACAATTATAAAAAATATTGTTTAATTCTTACGTATATTGTTATTTATTTTTATTATTGTATTATTATATTGTGCACTTTTGTGTACTTCATTTCAATGGTATCACAAAAGATTATCTGGAAGCATGTTATATAGCGACGAGACAGACTTTTTGTGTACTGAAAATATATTGGTATTTTTTTATCTGTACAGTACTTTTTATCTTTGTAGAGTGAAATAAAGAATATTTACAATAAATATTGTAATAATAGATATAGTGATGAGTTATTGTATATCCAGACATTAAATTTATTATTACTGGGAGTCCAGACTGCTAGAAATAGATTCTGTAAATAGGTGCAGACGAGTGGCCTGAAATCGCTTTCCTTTTGCAACTGTTTAGCTGTCTGGCGATCTAGATTTGGTGGAATTTGAGATAGAATTATTAAAATGCTTAGAACATAAATCAAACTAATGGGTTCTGTGTCTTTAATGTTAGATAGTTATATAATTGTATTAAGATAATTGTACATATATAATCCGGTTGTATCCATGTAACTTGTATTGGAATTTGCGGTTTCACGGCGCGAATCTGCCATGAACCAGGCTTATGAATAAAAGCCTCGCATGGGTTCAAAACTATTTGGCCAAATTCTGATTAAGTTAATGTAAGTACAGCCGGATATTATATATATTATATATTTCTTTAATGTTAGATTTTGTATAAAATTCCTGGTTTATATATAGGGTTTTTTTTTGTGTTTATCACATATAACTTTCCCCTCTTCATATCTCTAATTCTAAAATAATATTTTTTTAATATCTTAAGACGTATAAAGTCTTAATTTTAAATGCAGCGCAGTAAAGTAAAAGTAAGTAATTACAAGATGAGATCCGAGAACAGATTATAATTAGCTATAACTAAATCTACACTGCTCTTTAATTTCTCTACCAACTTTACTATTAAAGTAAAACATTTTCCAGACAAGATTAAATCTTTTAAGATAAACTCTTGTCTAGAAACGTCTATGCATATTTAAAGATTTATATAACTATCATATTTTGTACATAAAATAATAATATTGAGTTCATGGATAAAGAAATCATTATTTCTTAAAAAAATCTGTATTTTTTTTGTTTCATTTAAAATAAGATAAGCTGATACTAAATACATATTAAGTGTTGTCAAATTAATCCGTTTTTCCGTAATAATGCCGTACGGGATTTTGTAATTTTAACGTGTGGAAGTTCAAAAGGAAACGGAAACTTGTTCTGAGAGCATTATATAATCCTTATTTTAATATTAAAAATTATAAAACCTCTCTCCGTTCTTGTATTTTATCCTTTGGTTTTATGGAGCCTTCTTACAGGAAACTAGTTGAGATTTAACACCACTTTTTTAATGAAAATATATTTAAAAATAAAAGTTTTGTTTGTTGTAATTAATACATAATAATTTATGAAGTTAGTTATGTTGAATTGATTATGTATAAAACTATTATATAAGTGATCATCTAGTTGAATTTCTATATAAAAATGCTTAATAATCAATGTAAATAAATGACAATTTAAATCTAGGTTTTGTCATATACTAGCTTCTGACTGTAGCTTCACCTGCATGGTTTTCTTTAATTTACTATATTTTTTATTTAGACAGTTTTTTTGTGAAAGCTATATATATATATAAGAAAGCTAAGCAGTTTTTTTGTGAAAGCTATATATATCTGAAAGCTATATATATAAGAATAATCGTTATATTTCACTTAATTTATATGAAGCCACAATAAGTTTACACACACAGTTTCTGTTCGTTAGTTTTTAAGTTTCGCGTTCATACAGACGGATGAGGAAATAGGAATTATTTTTGTATGTATAAATATGATTATTTACACCAAAACAATGGGAATAAAAAAATATCCTGAAAATTCAATATAATATATTTTAATCATGCTTTATTACATAACCCTATCCATGTTGGTATGTTAATTGAACTGCACGGACGTTATTTCCTTCTAAGTGTGTTATTTTGTATTATGTCATCCCTGACTAAATTAATTATTATTTAATGCTTGAATTTTTAATACTTGTATGATACAAATTTATAAAATTCCTTTACTTATAAGATATTTAAATAATGTTAGCTTAAAGTTAGATTTAGTTAAGATAAAGAATAGTAAATAAAACTGTATATACAATAGTAAGTAAAATATTATACCTGTAGTAATTATATAGTAACCAAACCATATTTAGGCATAGCATATATTTCTAAACCAAATTATTTATATTTATTTTTTTATAAATTAAAGTCTTGAATATTTTTTGGGTTTTTATTTTATCTTGTTTCAAATGCTTTACAACAATTGGGATCACGGGAAGATGTAGTAGGTGCTAATCTGTTACCCCTTGGAAGCTCCAGGCGGAGGTTGTTGCCGGACAGCGAATGAGGGAGTATGCCTCTTCTGCATATTGACTTCTTCGTGGGGAAGAAGTTTGACGGATTAGGGTGTATGGCTGCCGTTTCCTCACCTAGTCTGTAGTGCCTCGGTGGTAGGGTGACTCCTTTTATATATATGGGCGGGTGTTGTGAGGGTGCTTTAAGTTTCTAAAGACAGCCTCATGGGGGGGTACCGTCGGGGCGTCACGGTGAGTGCGAAAGCAATCCCATGACATCACACCGAGGAAAGTAACCGTTGACATTTAGAAGGTACACACAAATTATAAATGTTATGGTTTATTTAAAATTCCTACTTTATCGGCAAATATTTTGATATGTGGTTGACAAGTTATAGATTGAAAATAACGGCATAAGTCACCATTTTTTCATACAAAAATGGTTTACTGTTAGAAATTCATAAACAAACGGATTAATATATTTGGTATAATTTAATTTTATTTGGTTATTACTAGTTTGATATTTTCAGATCTAATTGCTATTTTAGATTATCATCAGACAATATCTTAAAAGTATTGTTGCATTGAAAAAGCTATCTTAAAAATTTGTCATATTGCATTTTTTTAAAAAAAATCTTATATAATAATAGTTTTTTTTACGTTCAGTATTAGTGTTGTAGCTGTTGTACAAAAATAAATAAATTAAGCATAGTGTAAGTGATCAGATGGCTTATTACTTCGGCACTGAAGGAGTAGACGAAGGCACTGGAAATAGAAGTCAAAACAATTGGAGACAAATGTCCTTAACCGACAACTTGGATTTGATCCAAAGGCTTTTGAATGGCCTGAGTGGAAATTGCTGTACCAATAATGGAATTGTATAAACATATTTAGAAATGTTAAACTTATTTTAATTTGAAATAAATATAGAATAAAAAATAAGAATCCGTTCTTCAGAGGTTGCTACATATTTTTATTTATATTTGAAATAGATTTCTATGATGTTTTTATATATTAAGTATGTATAATTTTTATTAAATATAATTATTCGGCTGTACTCACGTAATTTCTAACGGAATGTGCCCGACGAGTTTCAGACCCATTCGGGGTCCTTATTCATGAGCTCCGAGCTTGACGGAATTGATGCGTCTTTATTAACTAAATATACGTAAGTAAAACAAATTAAAATCATATTTAGTTTATTTAATGATAAAAGGTTAAACTTACTTTAAAACTAGAAAGGTTTACTTTCAAATTGCTTTGAGTATCATACTCCATATGAGAACTACCGCTTTGATGAAGTCGGTTAATAATACTAAGGTATGGCCCTTATCTTGACACCTCGGTTACATAAGCGTATAAGCGTCAAAATTATAGACTACATACAGGCTGTTCAAGTGTTGAATGTATTTAAATTTAATTTATTATAAAACAGCTTCATAACATTACTAAAATTCGTGAAAATCGTCTTTTATCTATAAATTAAAAAGAAAAAACTACAGCAAGTGAGCTATGTCTTGTAACAAATGGTTTTAAAAATACAGATAAAACGAAAAAAAGAACACCCATAACTAAAAAGTCAGTGGTTTATACAAAAACTATCTAATAAAATTATTGTTGAACTGGAAATATTGGTTATCATAATTTAAATGATGGTAAATGACTTCAACATCTTCTTTATAATCATCAAATTTATAATGCCAATAGTATAATTAATCACAAATATAATTAGGGGTATGCTGTAAAACTTTTAGCTTAATAAAACTTCCCCAATGTCTGCAATTAACAAAATATGATACATATGCCAGTCATAGTAAGAATTAGTGATATTAACCATCGCGCGTGCAAGAGAACATTCCAGTAAAAAGTAAAATTCATTGCCAATTACTCTTAATCTACAATTAGATTTTTTTTCGAAATCTGTCTATAGAAAGGTGGGCATGTAATAATCAATCTGGTCCAAATTTGGTTAGTATAGAATGATTGGAGAAGATAGCGGTCAAAATTTGATCGAGTTGACCGGTAAAGAGCTTAATATTAATAATTGAGTAGAAATAAAAAGACACAAGACGGTTTCTAACCATGTTCACTGCTGGGCGTCTATAATCGGAATCTAGTGTCAGTCTGACGTCAAATTCTGTCTTCTTCTACCGAGAGTTGATATGACCTGCAATTATTTTAATATCTTATATACAGGAATAGAGAAGAGTATATATAAATATAAAGGCTGTTGAATTTATATTTATACGGTTTTCATATTAGATTAAGTATTTCTAATATTTAGTAAGAATATCTAAGCCTAAGTTAGGATCACGCGTGTACGTGATAAAATAACAAGGAATTGATATAAAATAAAATGAAGTAAATTTAAATATACTTTTAATATTTATTTATTTATTTACTTGCCCAAAAATAGGTATAATAGATGGACTTAACGCTACCAGGTATTATCTACTAGTCAACCTGAAAAACAGTAAAATATAAAACATAATATTAAATATTAAAAAACAAAAGTTTTACTAGTCCATATTTACACCATACAATAAACCGTAGCATCCTATATGCCATCAGGTAATCTTAATTTGCGGATTTGAACCTGGAACCTATCCAAGTGTACGTCATCGTTGTCGGGATTAATTATCACCTGCCATATAATCCTATTTACGATGCCTGCATGTTAACTGGACTTTGTAGTCCCTGACGCTGCTCAAAATTTATACTACAATTTGACAAATAAATATTTTAAACTTAGTAATTATTTTAACCAACTTTATCACCATCTGCACACAGACACAAAAGAGTAGGTTTCCCTATCCTACTAATATATGTAGTAAAGAAGTAAAGAGTGTATAATAATTATTGATTTTCATGTTGTGAAAATTAAAGAATTCATATTTATTTATAAATTCATAATAATTATGAAAAAACAATTCTTTTAAATATTTCTCACGGATTCTGCTTATATCGTACTATCTCTGTATAATATGTTTGAACTTAAAATTCGAAGTAATACAAAAAGAATTAGCTTTCTTTTTAAAGTATAATTATATTATTATGTTAAGAAAAAAATACAGCCGCCATAATATATATTTAACCTTTACTTTTTAATTAATTTTTTATCAAATTTATAATAGGTTGTTACATTTTTAATTAAAATTCAGAGCAAGTTAGGTGCTCTGGATATCTTTTGTTTGAATTCATTGTCTTCAAAAATTCTAATTTCGTTCTTAAATTTTATTAACAAGATATATTTTTTTTTTTTTTTTTTCAAATTATGGCTTCATCCGTGTTTAATGTCACGGTATATTTCGCCAATGAAACGTAGGGTGGAGAAGACACGAAGGAGATTGTCCAGTAAATATTGTTGTTAATTATACTGAAGTTTCTCAATATGATAGAAGGAGCTTTTTGTTAATATAATCTAAAAAAATTAACAGACAACACAACATTAAAATATATACATATATACATACATGTATACATATATACACATACATACACACACACACACACATATACACATACATATATATCATTATATAAAAATATATCTATAAAGTTGTTAAGATATTTACAATTTAATTTTATTTCGATTAATATATTTACATAGAAATCTACAGTATGGACTAAACACAAGCATTAACAAACACTCAACATTAAGTGGACGAGGGATTTTAGGAGGGATAACATCATATAGAGGATATGAAAGATTAGGACAGGAGAAAAGAAGATGAGAAACCCTGCCTTCGTCTAAACCACATTCACATCGAGAGTGATCCCTTATCCTAATTTTTTTAAGGTGAACAGGAGTACAAGCATGTCCAAGGCGTAAACGGCATAAAGTTGATAAAACCCACCGATTACAGAGTTTTTGAGTAAAAAACCATGGGCGTCTTGGAATATTAGGTTGGATGGAACCGTAAAACTTTCCTTTGGTGAGCTTTGATGAGCTCCACAGGGAGTTCCAAGATTTATCCAGAAACTTACCCGCTAAAGAACTCAGATCTTGAGAGGAATTGTTGAAGTAAGTGACTGAGCCAGAGTAAATGGCTGCTTTGGCACAGGAATCCACTGTTTCATTGCCCGTGATACCAGAATGACTTGGAATCCAAACCAATGAAACACATAAGCCCTGTTGGTGACATGAGAGTAAGGCCTCCCTGATCTTTAAAATAATAGGAAATCTTGACTTACATCGGAATGGATTTTGTTTAATGGACTCCAGACAGCTTAAAGAATCTGTCAAAATAACAGTCTTTACTAATTTATTCGAAAGGGCAAATAAGATTGCTTCGAAAATAGCAACCGCTTCACCAGAAAAAACTGAAGATTCGGGAGGACATTTAAATTGAAGAATTATATTAAATTTAGGTAACCAACAAGCAGCACCCGTGCATCCATCTTGTGAAATCTTAGATGCATCAGTATAGATGAGGGTGTGATTGAACCAATTTTTCTGAACAATTTGGCAAAATTTGATGTTGGTGTCAGGAGATCCCTTGACCAAATCAAGATCTGTAATTACTGAGGGAATAAAAGTAAGAGATTTAAACGGGGTTAAATATAGGGGATTAGATATAAAACGATTAACAGGATTAGGGAGAGAGGTGAATTTAAGAAAACTTTCTAACAGAAGTGGTTTAGTTTGGTGGGGTTTTAAAACTTGGGACAATTTCTGAAGTTTAGGCCAAAGGGAGTGGGAAGATAACTGAAGCGTTTTGGAAATAAAGCGGTCACAAAGGAATTGGCGACGGATGTTTAAAGGAGGATCAACACATTCAACTTGAAGAGCATTAGTTGGAGATGTTTTCATGGCACCTAAAATAATTCTTAGACATTTATATTGAATTTTATTAAGTTTTTCTGAAGAAGATTTATTAAAAGGTTCTAAAATATACATTCCATAGTCCCAGTGACTTCGGACTATGGCATTGTACAATATTTTTTGTGAATAGGGGTGTGATCCCCACCAGACACCAGAAAGTGCACGTAAAACGTTAATATTTTTTTCGCATTTATTTATTATATAATCACAGTGAAAAATTCCGTTAAGTCTGTAATCGAGAATGATGCCTAGGAATTTTACTTTATTAACAAGATTAATATGTTGATCCTTACAAGATAAAATTAGATTAGGGATGGATCTCTTTTTTGTAAACACAACTGCCTGACATTTATCAACTGCTAAAGACAAGTTGTGATTAAAGAGCCACTGGTTAAGGTGATGCAAAGCAGAGTTCATTCGACAAGTAATATCTTCTATAGACTGAGAACTGTGATATAAGACAATGTCATCAGCATATTGGAGGACATTACAGAAGCAATTGACAGACAATTCGAGATCATTTGAGTATATGCTATAAAGCAGAGGACTTAGGACAGAGCCTTGAGGGAGACCTTTCCAGATAATTCTGGGGGGGAAGGAAGTAGATCGATATTTAATAAGAATTGTTCTACATGACAGTAAATTAAAAATAAAATGAGTCATCTTCGGCGGTAAACTCAGCAGACATTGTCATATGCAGAAGAAATATCTAGGAATATACCCGCAAGGTACTCACCACTTGCAAAGGCTGATCGAATGTCTGTCGTTAAGATGCTTATGCTATCAAAAGTACTGAAGCCCTTTCTGAACCCAAATTGGGAGGACCCCAAAATGCCCTTACTTTCCACAATCCACTCTAGCCGGTTCTTTAAAAGATGTTCAAAAATTTTTAATAGAGTAGAGGAAAGAGCAATTGGACGGTAGGAATTAGGATCAGATGGAATTTTTCCAGGTTTACAGATGGGTAAAATAATTTGAATCTTCCAGGATTCAGGGATGTTACCCGAGTTAAAAATTAAGTTCATTAAATTTAACAAATGTAGTTTAGATTTTTCATTCAGATTGGTTATAAAAGAAAAAGGAACCCCATCTACCCCAGGAGTCGAGTCTTTTAGACCGCTAAGAGCACACTGGAGCTCCGCCAGAGTGAATGGGGAATCCATATCATCAGAGGAAGACAGGTTAGGAAAATTTGGAAAACAATCATGGTAGGGGACATATGCAGGAGCAAGCTTATTGGCAAAATGTTCCAACCACTCTGTTGGGTTATTGGGACCCGGGTCATCATAATTTATGGACCTACGGAATTGTTTTAATTTAGACCATACAAAATTAGAAGGAGAACGAGGACTTAGAGATTCACAATAGTTGATCCACCCAAGTTTCTTCTTTTTGGAGGCCAACCTTTTCATTTTAGCATCGAGATGTTGAAATTTAAGAAAATTGTCATTTGACATACATGAAATATAATTTAATTCAGCATTATCTCTTTGAAAAACCAGGTCAGAGCATTCATTGTCCCACCATGGTGATGGAGCAAACGGGCAAATTTTTGAATTTTTAAAAGGAATATTACAATTGGCAGCAGATAGTATACAATTTAGACAAAAATCATAGAAAACACAAGAATTCCCATTACTCACCAGCTCAGGAAGTCTGTCAATCAAATCATCAACAGTCCTAGCATAACCTAGCCAATCAGCTTTTTTAGTGTTAAATTTTAAAAAGGGACTGAATATTGTAGGTGGGATAGATCTGTTAATAAAGGATATTAAGATTGGGAAGTGGTCGCTACCGTGAGAGTTTGGCAAGGATTTCCAAGAAAGCTGTGAGGAAAGAGATGGAGAAGAAAAGGTTAGGTCAACAGCTGACCGGGAGTTTTGATGGGGATATACTCGACGAGTCGGAGACCCATCATTGAGGATGCAAAGATTAGCATCGTCAACAACTCCCATCAAGAAAGGAGCAAACCTATCATTATAATGGCACCCCCACATAGTATGGTGGGCATTAAAGTCACCCATGATCAGAACAGGACTAGGAAGAGAAGAGAATATGGATAGTAAATCAGGAACAAGGGAAGGGTTCGGGTGAGGAATATAAATAGATAGAAAGGAAATATCAAGAGCTCTCACAGCAACAGCATTAATCTGTTGACTATGAGAAGGAAGAGGAAGGGAATTATAAGAAACGGAGCGCCGGACAAGGAGGGCGCTACCAGCATATCGATCATCTCTGTCATCCCGCAGACAGGAAAAACCTGGAACTCGAAAACGGGACCCAGGAACCAACCACGTCTCCGAGATGGCAATGATAACAGGATGATGAGAAGAAATTAAAGATAACAATTCATATTTTTTTGGACGAATGCTCTTACAATTCCATTGGAGGAATAGGATTGGATCCATTGTTAAAAACAGAGAAAAGCTGGGATATATTTTGGGCAACGATGGACGGTAAGGGAGTCTTGATACTAGATAAAAGGCTTAAAATTGTAGAAGTCAATTGGAGAAGTAAGGTTTCATGCTGGGACATGGCGTTATCATCCTTAAATGAAAGGGCTACACCATTCCCTGAGGAAGGAGGAGGATTTAAAATAATAGCATTGTGAGCTTGCTTATTGTAACCTTGAGGGGGAGAGGTTTTAGGACGAACGGGCCGAAAAAGAGTTTTACGATAGGAAAAAGAAGTTGGAGCAGGAATTGAGTCACTTTGAACGGGGATTGATGAGATGGGAGGGGCTGAAAACATCTCTTTTGCTATATCAGCATAAGAGCGTTTTGAAGGAGGAACACGGGAAGAGGCCTCTAGGTAGGAAACATTTTCCTGAGACATAATCAGTTTTATAGAGTGTTGACGAGAAAATTCAGGACAAGCCTTGCTTGTAGCAAAGTGATTACCAGAGTAGTGTAAACAAATAGAAGCTTCTATCATAACGTCACACGATTCACCTGTATGATCTTTGGAACACTTGAAGCATCTAGGTTTGGACCTGCACTGATTTTTAACATGACCAAACCTACAGCAACTCAGGCACTGTATAGTGGGAAGGTTATAGGTTTCAACTGGAAGGGAATGGTGATATGATGTGACTCTTTGGGGAAGCATTTGACCTCTGAATGTTAAAACCACAGACTGAGTAGGAACCCAAGTCGAATTTCCTTCATAACTCTGTTTACGATTAAGTCTCCTAGCTTTTAAAACTTCACCACAACCTAGAGGAAGAGGATTAAGTGATTGGACAAATTCATCCATTGCCCAATCGACAGGAACTCCCCTTACTAATCCCATACGAGTAATATTATAAGTAGGAATAGAGGCTATATATTTAGAAGCTACCAAAAAAGGGTTTGAAATAAAATCGTTAGCAGCTTCATAAGAAGTAAATTCAACAGAAATTCTGTTACGACCCACACTTTTGACACCATCACATTTAATGTTATTAATTTTGTTTGTGTGTAAAAATTGACCAAATTTAATAGCCCGAATACTTGTTCCAGCTGATGGGTCTGGAGTTTCTCTTGAAACTTGGACAATAAATGGACCTTTGTCATCGCTTAGATATTTATTAGGTTGATTTGAAAGAGATGGATGGATGTACATGGTTTGGATAGAAGGAGTAGATTGATCTAGATTAATGATATTCTTTTTTAAATTATTTGGGGGCGTAACATCATCTCCTAACTGACGTTTTCTGGATAGAGGGAGGACGGGAGAGGAAATTAAGGGAACACTTGAGGTGCCACCTGGATCAGGAGGTTCAGCGGCAGGATCACCGTCCATTATCTACTATTAATATAAATGCAATAAACCAGACAACACTTATAAATACTTACCAATATATAACAATTATTATTAGTATCGTATTTTCCAACTATTCACATGAAAAACTGATTATTTTAGTAATAAAAAACACTATTCTCACTGATACGTGTGTTAACCACCAAGCCTACCCTCTCAATCCTTAACAAGATATTAAAAATACTTTTAAAAATATCCTTAGTATCCTTAGAAGAATTTATAATGTGTTTATAAAATATCTTTTTTATAAAATGACAACTTTGTTTAATATATTATCTTTTCTACGATCATAAAAATGAATATTTTAACATATATTCTATGATTAAAACCTAAATACTTAATATATATTGGAGCTAATAAAACATTTTTGTATAATATTAAAAAAAAAAAATCTGAATGTCTGCGCGTAGTAAAGACATTTGTTTTA
Organism: Mechanitis mazaeus; assembly: GCA_959347395.1. NCBI lineage: Eukaryota > Metazoa > Arthropoda > Insecta > Lepidoptera > Nymphalidae > Mechanitis > Mechanitis mazaeus. The sequence goes on from OY365743.1 coordinate 16,576,620, forward strand.
AATAATGTTCAACTACATAACATAGCAAGGGTACATACAAACAAACTAATAATCGCTCATAATATAGGACATACGTATTAGTTCTGCAGAGAGTGCATGAAAAATCACCAGCGCCTGCCAGCATTTTTCACCTCTCGCGCCGAGACGTTCAAGACACATAACACAGATACTTTTTACTGGAATATACAGAAATGTTTAATTTATTTCAGATATTAAAAAGATCGAGAATTATATTATCATTACAAATAAACCATTATATATAGAGCTCGGATAATCACCTGTATATCTAAGTTATTTGTGTAGTTATTAATAAACATATTAACATTTATATATATGTGATTACATATCGTATTATTATATCGTAGCTTTTATAGCAAACTTAATACAAATATATATTCAACCTTTTATAATACTATAAAACGGAAAAGTTTATTTGTTTAAACGAGCTAATCTTCGAAACTAACGAATATATTTGAAAATTAGTTTCTGATTATGATAATGAATGTTAAGACTATAACTCTAAGTAATTATATTAGCTAAAAAAATCATTCGCACGAAGGTAAAACCGCTAGTAATAGCTAGTATTCAATAAATAAAGAGATAATGAAAGTCTGTTTTAACGTGAATATTTTTATTGCTTCTAATAACATTTTGTCCAAATTAATAAATTGCTTTTATTATTGAAAGCTTAAAAAAATATATTCGTAAAATATAGGAGCTATTAAGTTTTTTGACCACGTATCTATGTCCAAATGTTTTACCATTAATATCAATTTGAATCCATCCATTTCTCTATATCCTTGTTCAGTGATTTATGAAACTAGCGCCTGAAACATTTCAATTAGAAACCAAACGACTCAATATTGTATTGATTTATTTTGCTTTCGCTAATAACTGCGCCAAGTATTCATTTGCACATTTGGAGTTTCTGATTCAATAAGAAAATACAGTAGATTTGTGAATTATGACTTGTAATAAAAGTTTGAATACTTTGAGAAATTACTTATTAGCATTTTTTGTTGACTTTTTAACGGGACTGTGTGAGAAATTTTAATGGATTTCCTGACTTAAAAAAAAATATTTTATTATTTCTTTACTTAAATTGGGTTAATCTTGAAATATAGTATATTTTTTTAGATTAGATATTTAAAGCAATGTAAAAATTTTGTGATTTTATACGTAATATACAATAGGTAATCATTTAGCCAACATAATAGGACAAGACCGCCATCCAGTATAAAAAATAAATAAAAATAAAACTACTATAGACTATAAGAGTATTAAATAGATAATATTTTCAATATAATTTATTTTGAATAATTATTCAACCTTATCTCATGTTTTGATTGATAGTTCGGTGTTCTTATTTTTATATTTTCTTTTAATATTAAAGTTATGTGTGTACTAATATTATAATAGTAACGTACATTTGTTATTTTATTTTTTAGTTTTTAAATATAGTTTCTTCGCCTTATAAAAAAATAAATAAAATCTCAACAATAATAAAAATAACCGACTTATAAATAATAATAGTATAAATAACTATTACATATAAGGTTAGGTACAACAAGTAAACAATATGTAACTAATAATAAAATGCATTTAAGTTAAGAAGTTTATCTGAAACCCTATTGTTCTGAGCCTGTCATTGTGAATTAAAATAAAAGGCTTCATTGGCGTCACATGTACTGAAATAGACGTAGCAAGTGTGTATTGTTCTTATAGTACTGTCTTTTATATACTTGGTACTGGACATATTATATTAATATTGTTTAGTTTGTATAATATTTTTATGACATACAAAAGAAACTTTGTATGTTTTTGTATAAAAACTTAAAAACCATGATGATCACTAAAACAATTGTATCTGAATTTTCTCGACTATTTTTGAAATCAATGAGGTCAGAACATGACAGAATTGAAATTTATAGCTTATGAATAATTATAATTAAACGATACATCAGATAACAAGTAGTCAATTGATTTATCTAGCTTGATTCAGCTAAAAGATTTATTTAAACGAGCCTATACTATTGTGTTTTATTTAGTCAATTAGAACCAGAACCAAGAATGTCTCTTTCCTTCTCCTGTTACTTTTATGGAAAAGTATTTGGTAAGAAAACATTTAACTATTATTATATTGGTGAAAGAGGTCAATTTCTTAAGAATATCAGCTTAACTTTATTAACACAATAATAATAAAAAAATAATCATAAAATTAAAAGAAAATATTTACTAAAATCTTTTAAGAAAATGGGCTTTAATTATATAAGGATTTTTTGGAACATTTATTACTATAATTATCACTGTTTTAAGTTTCTTGCTAACAATATTCGCTATACTTTGAGTTCACCTTCTACTTACGACAATGTTCTTGTCAAAGACGAACATTAATGCACTTGAAACAATTAGAACTGGCACTTATTTAATTTGAATGCCATAGTTTTCATAAAATCATAGGTTCTCAACTTAATTATTATAGAAAAATAGTAATCACGTCTAATATTAATATTGTTATATGATAATATGTTTGTTTCGTTTAAGTTTTAATTTGACATGTTTGCTTCTTTCTGTGTTAAATGAAAAATCATACTACAATTTTTATCCAGTTGAATCACGAATATAAAACTCACCCAGTCTATATTTACCAAATTCTATATTTCATAATATCTATGAATTTTTAATGGAAGCTAGTAATAAGGACATTATGAACATCAAGCGAACTTGTTTCTACGTTAAAATGAATATTTCGCTATTATGTGCACGTAAAACTAATTTTCGAAACCGAAAATTCTATTTTAGCTTTCAACTTCGTGTTAAGTTAGTTAACTTTTAGTATGTATAATTTGCGACAGAATATACAATCCCACTTCCAAAACAATTTTAACAGGCTCCTTACTGCATCTTGCTTTTAACTTTATTACCTTAAAATGGTTTTGTAATAATATACTTTATATTTTCTTTGTAAACGTAACATTTGTAATTGAAAAAACAAAGCAGGTTTGAACATACGTTTGTTTCTTTCCGGTCAAGAATGGTCATGGTTCTTTTGAAACCATGCTATTGGAATCTGAAATTTCAAAACTGCAATTTATGGTTACATAAAATAAAAAAAATCAAATACTTTAAATAGGTTTGTCTTTTTTCTTGTAAATTGAAGGCTATAAATAACTTGGAATTTTTCTTCTAAGAAAAAAATGGTGCTAACCCAAATATTACCAAAAAATTTCCACTTAAGTTTCACTAAATGCCTTAAAAATAATAAAATATAACAGATTTCAATATTTAGTTTTCAATCTGAAAACGTGACCATTTATTTTTTGCTGTCATAAAATGTTACCTTAAATACTTTTCATTACAAATGTGACCGCGTGTTTTAAATGTTTTTTGGTATAAAAAAGGTTTGATTGAACACATGCTTTGAGGATCGTTATTCCAATTCTGGAATTTTCACATAACAGCACTTTTTACAAATCCACTGTCCCACTTTTATTTTTTATTTTCTTTTAGGGTTCCCCTTTGATTGAAAAATGTGCGCAGATTAAAATAATATATTTTTGAAATGAAAATGAATAGATATTGAAAAAAATATTCTATTTCTTTGTTCTCTATACAGTAGATTACAAAATAAAAACAAAATATTTTTCATGGAATCAACATTCAGATATATATTTGATGAACATTTCAAAAACATGTGGTCAGCGAATTGAGCAATCGGTCAGAATTAGCATTTAAAACGAACTCTAATGTATGGCCGCACGAAAAACGGTTGTAGCGGCTCGTAGATTATTATGAATAATACATTTGGTCTCAAAAGAGAAAAGAGATGAGACTGATGTGTTCGACAGATTATGTTTCACAGAATTAAGGCTTCTCTCAATGACAGAAATGCAGCTATTGTATCTGCTTTAAACCAATCTCATATAAGAGTGTGAACCATCGCGTTGGACCAACCGGTATTTGTAGCGGATTACGTCATAACGTTCATTTGATAGTAAGACATATTGTTATCTACACTTGGACAAAAAGGATGATTAAAATAGCCAATAGGTGTGAAGAAAAATTAAATGATTTTGGGTATCCGATTCCCTCAACGACCAAACAGCTAACTATAGCAGCTACTACACACCAATTTGGAGTGGTGGTACCACCACCTTGAAGAGTGAAGCCGAGAGGGAGCCACGGGCAATTGCCCAATTGGCTACGGCTATGCTCTACGACTTACTTGTAAAAATATAGTATAATATACAAACAAATAGCGAAACCTTCCTAGACAAAGGGTTGAAATCCTTGTTTATCGTGTGATTTATAAAATAAATGTATGAACCTTTTAATGAAATTTATTAGTAATTAAGCTTTATATTTGACTTCAAATTGTTAAATTAGGTACTTTCCATATAGACAATAATGTATGTTTTTTATTTTTGTTAAGATTAAAAAAAATTACTATAAATAAATGCTTGCAAATAAAATGTTGATGATTTTTAAAAGTAATTTTAAAAATTCTGTAATACAATATACATCTCTTAGCATTTTTTTCTTATTTCGTCACAATTACTAATGGGGATGGTTTTTGCTCTTTTGTCCAATTTTTTAAAAGTCCACGTAAAGCGAGACCAGTCATTATTCATAATTACCGCATAATGGCAAACATTCTATGCGGCTTTGTTAGAATCTGTTGTGAGGTCATGTACATAGGAGAAGCGATTTAATTTATCAATACAATTATTTATTTTATTATTAATTGTATCTAAGATTTAATTACCGCAATATTAATATCATGTAAAAAACCATTTTCTATATTATTTAGAATATTTGGATTTACGTTGTTTCCTCTTGTTTTGATTTAAATATCCTTATATACCTTCACCGTTTTTTAATAAGATAAAATCGCTGTCACTTATAAATGTGAAATTCCTCACACTTCATGAGTCAGTGTTATTAAAACGCCGTGTTTCTGATTCAAACAGTGATTTGCTTTTAAAAATGTAGGGTAATAATTTAATTTAGACATTTTTTTTAGTAAATCCACATTGTTTGTTAGCATTTTATAAAAATTAAAGTTAATGATATATAATATTTTAAGTTAAACATTTATGCAGGAATGTGTATGAAACTTTGTATAAAGAGTATTTGTTTAGAATCGAGAAGTACTTTTTACATATTATGAATCGTTTATAAATGAATTTATAGTGTAAGCCATGATGAGTTTATTTAAAAATATATACTGAATAAAGAAGACATGAACATGATTTTAGATTTGAACCTGCGAACACTGGAACTCCTTTTCTGTCACACTGCTAGCTGAACTATCACGCCGAGTCTCGTCTTGCTCTCTACTACCTGCCTAAAGTTTAAATGCTTCTGGTAGCTAGATATATAAGTAATTCTTTTTTTTAAATCTTAACATTTTACACCACATTTATTAATCTATAAAGAAAAAGCTCATTTTACTCGAAACTGAAATCAAGAAAGAGATAACAATTTTAGGGAAAAGGAAAACGTGAACCCAATTAGCCACAGCCATAACTACTGTACTCTCGCCATAATAAATACTAGCCTTGTAATCCAACAACGTTAATGGTAGAGGAAATTAGTTCGGTTTAATGAATCGTGGTAAGCAAAGTTGGCTTATGGAGCAGGCAATAAATACTTAAGTAGTTTGTAAATGCACGTAATACTGGTAAGATGATTGGAGTTTATTTGACAGTACTCAAGAGTTGTGATTGGTTGTCTATTATAATCAATTGATATGAAAATTTTATACAGAAATTGACTGATTTTTTTTTTAGTAAAAACGAGTTGACTTAATTATTATATAATTACAAACGTTTGTGTGACCAGTACTTCAAGTATTATTAAAAACAATGATGAAAATTAATAACTGTATAATTGATTTGTCAAATTTGGAACCCAATGAAATATTATTCTCAAAATATTTTGCTATTTATTTATTTAGTATAACACAATTTAAATTGAAAAATTATACAAGAAGACTCCATTCCTTTAGCCTATTAAAGTTACTCAGGCCTGAAGAACTTAACTATTATGTCTACGAGGTCCAAGTGGGACGATAAAACCTTACAAGTCTTACAAAGCCACTACTGGCAAAGAATATTTGATATTGGCTGAGTTCCAGTCAGCAATAAGAATGTGAATTAAGAATTAAATCGACTACAATCATATATATTTTGAAATGTAAACCATTATAACTGTACACTTTTAAATTAAATGCGTACTTATATAATACATGTAATCCGCCTTTTTTGATGCGCATATATTAAACTGTCGTAACATCGATTGTGTACATAAATAGTCACAATAAAACCATCAAAAGAAAAGAATAATAGTTCTATTCCAAAGTAGGTATAATCTTTCTATTCTAAGTTTACCTAGAATCTATCCAGCTGTTTGAACACAGTAAAAGGACAGAGCTTTAAACGCATATACTATAAATATAAACGTTAGTATTTTATAGAAAAAAAGGCTTAACCTCAATATCTGATCAATCAAAGGACATAAAACTAACATAAACCACTAGAAAGTTGAAGGTATCAATCGGTTTGGAGGTCTCAAGCTGGATAGAGTTTTTATAAAAAGCGCTCACTAAGAAAATTTTTAAAATTCTTTCGTTAAGAGGGTTATATATGTAAAGAAATAAAAGTTTTTATGGAAGTTGTTCTTTTTCTCATTAAAACTAGATGTTAAAATGAATTGTCCTTGGGGTGAAGCCATAATTAAAATATAGTTTAAAATATAGTATATTCTTTTATACCTCAACGGACTTTGAAGCCTTATAATAGGAAATCTTTTTACAAAGCTTCTGAACTTAAGGCTTTGAAACTGTGATAACGAGTTAATATGATTTCTACTACTGTGAGCCCACGACGTCGTTCGCTTGATGTATTTGATTAACGACGATAAAAATTTGACAAAATCATTTTTGTTTTTATCATTAAAATAGCTCTTCTTAATTTTTTTTTGATTATGCGGGCGAAAAAAAACAACAACAATAATTTTACAAAACCTATGACACTATGTATATTTTTCCCATGGTACTTTTAATCTAACATTCAAAAAAATGCGTCACCTTGTGATATTTTCTAAGTTGTATTATCAAAATCACATTTTAGATCTGGTATTTTGTATTTTTCCTTAAGAATTAGACATTTTCCTGCAGTAAAAATTATCTTAAATGTTGACCAGGACAGTCAGCTATCACATACCAAAATATTATTAAAATCCGTCGAATACGTACTTCCCTTATTCGTGCACAACATATAACACACAAAATGTAAAAAAATTGTGATTTGGTATCGATTACTTATTACAACCCTATAAAAAGTTTTGAAGTATGTTTAATGTACAGAAATAGGTTTTTTACAGTTTTATTGTCTGTATAGATTAAATATGTATAAAAATAATAATATTATTTAATAAATAATAGCCGGTATTTGTGTTATATATTAAAATATACTTTTTCTTCTTTTATAAGTATTTTATATTTATATACATAAATAAATAATAATAAAAAAATAAAGTAAACTGTCCCTTATCGTTCTCTTTGTTATAGAGATACAATATACGGATATATAGAAATAGTCCATAGTACCTTCTTTCTTCATAAAAACTATATACTATTCGATTTACAATTTGATCTCATCTTTTATTTTGTTTCAGATAAACGACTGCAGAATTTAACGTCACTGCTGAGAGATATTATCCTTTTACCAACCCTGCAATTTAAACGTACATCCGTACAGACTTATCGCATTTAACGGTTAAGTTAAAGTGGAATTGATAGAATTCACTGTAATTTACTTATAGAATTTAAACAGCAATATTCAATTCAATTATTTAAAAGCTCAAATTAATTTTGAGCTTTAAATGTTTGATATTAAATATAATTATCCGGCTGTACTCACGTTATTATTATCGGGATTTGCCCGACTGGTTTCAAACTCATTCGGTGTCCTTATTTATGAGCTCTGAGCGATTCACGCCGCGATTCCGTCGTGCTTACAGCTCGTGAATAACCCCGAATGGGTTTGAAACTAATCGGCCAAATTCCGATAATAATAAAGTGAGTACAGCCGGATAATTATTTTTAATAGTAATCATGGATGACGAAAGTTAACATACAAATAAATGTTTGAACATATTTGTTCAAACATTTATGTTATAATAACTCTTGTCTTTAATATTCATAAAATTAAAATGTAAATATTTCAGTATTATAATTATGTCATTATCTATTCAATCAAAATACCACAATGTTTATAAAGCTGAAAAACTACTAGCAGTAGGCTTCAACACTATAATTTTAAAACCAATATTGACAAATGGTTCTGGGAACCGCTAATATTTTTCCTGTCAATTACTGTTGGGTGCCATACAGATATTAAAGTTCGATTAAGAAATATTCATAATAATATTTAGAGTTATTTTTGTACCCAAATACCCAAAGCCAAAAAAGGCTAAATTAAGATAAAAATACCTAAAAACGTTATTGTTAGGTTCATTTCTTAGGAGATTATTTAAATTTTTTTAGTTTATGATAAACCCTTTCCTAGCGAGTCTCCAAGTTATAATGTACTTTACTGTCAAATTTCATTTTTATTTTTTTAGTTGTTTCGAGATTTTGTGATAAGCGAGTGTTTTTCGCTTTTATATATATAACGCTTATCTACTACATAAGGTTTTTATACTATATATTATATATAACGCTTATATTCTACATACTACATACTACATACAACATAAGGTTTAGTGTACAACGCGATTTTTTTAACAATTTGTCATATAATAAGACGTTGTTATAAGATTGTATTACAAAATAAAATTGAACTTTTGAACTTTCTTATCGGTCGACGCCAAGTTATAATAAATCTTCATGCGAAATTTCATTTGTATAGGCTGAGTAGATTTTAAGATTTCGTAAAGAGTGAGTGATTGTTTGTCGCTTTTATAAATATAGATTAATATAGCTCTTGCCATTTTTGTTGATGATTTTAGAGAATTAGAAAGGAACTTTACAACTTTCTTTTTTAGAATAAAAATTGGTACACAGTTGTGTATTCTTATATTTTTTAAAAACTTTATGATTACATTTTCCTGTATGCGTCAACCAGTGTCCATCAACCTGTATACACCTACTATTTTAGTTGTTGTTTGCAGTAACGTTGTTTATTTTACTACATGTATGCCAAATCCGATTCGAAAACCGATTGCCGGTATTCAAAGGATATACTAGCTGGAAATAGATGTTCAACTGACACATTATCCCTAAATTCGTTTCCAGAATTGAATTGGTAACTTGTAATCCTTGTAGGTAGGTTTAATTCTTCATTTGCATATGCGATAGTCATCCTATTTCATATGTAAATATAGCATTAAAACCCTAGCTAATTAGATAATCGAACAATTTAGTTTTTAATTTAAAAAAACTTATATTATTTTCGTTGTAAAAACATTATTACTATTAATAATAACAAAATAGTTTTAAAATATGTGACCTCAAACGGATAAAATTTGATGGTCTCCCTCTCATCATTGTGATGGTGGCATATGTGCCAGATTCCCGATAATATCCCGTCGACAATGCAGTTTCACCAGACTTCTACTAATTGAAAGTAGAGGAAGATTTTTGTACTTCTACAAGCACTACGTAGTGTCATCGCATAATATGTACCTGAATGGCATAAAGAATACTCGCCCATGCTTAGTCGGATTGAATTCAATGGGTGCGTAACTGTTCCAAAACCAATGCTTTCTAGTTTCCCTGATTTTCTCAGCTTCCTGTTTGTATAGCAAGACACGCTCTAATCGAAATTGATTTTTATAAAATATCTTTAAGTTTTGAGATGTACTAAGTAATTTCAAATACTTTTTTATATACGTATGTATGTAAAGTGTATCTTTCGGCCTCTACTTTCTCGCGAACTGATTTTGCAATTGACTTTACATTTCAAACAATCGATCATTATTTACGTAACTTAAAGCTAATTTACCATTAGTAACTTAACTTTACCATTAGTGACTTAATAAATTGGAATTTATTTATTTCTTTTTAATAAACATTAACATCAACATTAAATTACAATTTGAAAAACCGTTGAAAAGCCCTGTATGACGTGTATTATTTAATAATGAGACAACATCAAGCTTACACTAAATAACAACAGCTTATTGTTGCAACTTTCCAGTTTTATTACCAATTTAAAATTAATATAAAAAACCTTTCTTTTATGTTCTTAATTGCCTTCACAAATTTCAATTCAAGAAACACGTATTGTCTTTGGAATATCAAAGGAAATATTTGCAGCCGAATGTTATATTCTTTAGTCGTCCCAGCATATAAAAAATGCAATTCTTTTAAATAACCAGCACTGATATTATATATTTCAAGTAAATCATTTAATAGTACCAACAATTCAGATAACGTATAATTTTCAACTTGCAAAAAAAAAACAGCTTCAAAGGTATTATATTTGCTAACAACATCAGACTCTAATTTAGTTTAATACTGGTTTTGTAGATATAACGTAAACTGATCTTTTTTTATTTCATTATTTTATTATCCTAATACATTTATTAGTTCTATTATGTACGTGCTATAGCTCGTTTTCAGTTACATAAGTGTTTCAAAAGCGTATTCAAGAACCGATTACTTCGGTAATCGAAGGATATAGTCGCCTGGAAATAGGTGTTCAACTGACATTATCCCCGAACTAGGTCCCTGGATTGAATTCAATTTGTTATCTATGATCCATGTTTTTCTTTGGTTCTAGTTATCTGAATATAGTTTTTTAACATGCTCATATGTCATATAAAGATTTTTGGACTGATTAGCTTACTTTTTTATTCTTAATTAGCTGCTGCTATGACTTCGTCCGCTTCTGTCTCAATAGATCTATGTCACACGTTATAGTGTAATATAAAAATTATGCAAAAGAATCGGGTACCATGAGAAAAAAAAAATAATAATCTAAAAATATTTTCGAAACAAAATAATAAATTAATATTATTTAGTATATTTATTTATTTATTATTTTATAGTTATTTAGTTTTTGTAATATTTATGCCAAAGCCAAAGCCAAAGAGACTGTGACATTTTTACTGTAACACTAGCTATTTCCCGTCACTATATCTGCATGAAGTACAGGTATGTATTCAAGACACATACGGAATAATCTTTCAGAGCTACTGATCGAACCAACAAAACTAAAAATATTATACATAGAGATACGAGTATTAGCCATTATCTTCAACACCTTCTATTGTAAAAATTTAAATACAAAACTATAATCTTTCAATCTATATATACTATGTCTATAAAATATCAAGTAGATAAAGATTTTCAAATATCACTGCTAGCATAAGAGATTTGTGCGTTCAACCAAACATACTCTTCAGCTTTATTATATTTTCTCAAAGTATATATATGTTCATCGTATTATCGTATATCTCGTAAAATCCTGAGTTTTGTAATTTGATGCATAATAATAAGTAGCTATTTACTAAATTAGTAAACTATTAGTTCTCTATCATAATTATAAAACGAAGTTATGATATTAGCAATATAATAATACTTGAAGCTCCTTTACGATACAAAGTTGGTGTTAAATTACTTATATATATGTTTTAGGCCAAAGACTGAATAAAAAACCCACCTACCAACCCACCAACCAACCCAATCGATTCCTGTTCCTGAAATCTGCTAAGTTTTTTTTGTTAATGTTTTTATTTTTTTTTGGTCTGGTGGTTAGAGGTTGATATTTGTGTGATACACTGATTGCTGCTACGAGTCTGGATGTCTGTTTTTTAAAGTAAAGTAAAATAAAAAAATCTCTTTTCCTGATGCAGATATGCATTTAAGATACAAACATTTACTTTTTTAACTTAGCACCTCATTTGCTACTATTTATTGATTCTAAACTCATTTATTATCAAATTATGATATTATTCAAAATAAAAAAAAGGAATCCTATAAAAAAGTTACAATCATCATTGAAATAAAAAGTGGGGGCGGGAGCGAAAAATAAAGAAGAAATCCCTGCACAAGGTGATAAACTTGATCAGAAGTCTAATATGGTCCTTCAAATATCAAGCCACATATTAATTTATGAGCACAGTACACCACTATTTTATACAAGAAAAAACCTTATTAAATTTTTAAAGAAAAATAGAATAAAAAAACTCAACTGGTAGAGCGAGGGCTGAGGTTCCCAGAGGTCGAGGGTTTGAATGCTGCTTATAGCTGCTTATATCGATAATTTTTTCATTCCATTTAATATAAAATTAATAATCTAAAAATATCAGTTAAAATCATTATTATATCAGTTAATATCATCATATATAGTTTAAAATCATTTCAAACATTTAATAACCTATTTTATAACTTTTATAAATTTAAGTTATACTGTTATCGAACATTTAAATATATTTTCTAAAAATTATTAAATTTACTTTTAGTCCAAGTCAAGATGTTGAGCTAGATGCTTGCAAAATCAGTGAAGGGATATTCGAGATTTGAAATATTTTTTTCTTTAACAATACACTCTGAGACAACAAAGTTTACTATAATACAGTTTTTAAAATCTAGTGAATATCTGTAACAGTCTTGTTCTTGACTTGTCTTGTAAGTGTCTTGTACACTAGTATATTGAAAATATTTTGTAACAAAAAATAAAATATAAGGGCTAGATTTACTTCATGATCGCTCCTCAGATTACAGAAATAATATTTTTAAGTAGCACTTTATGATGGGCGTATTCTTGAAGATTTTGACATAAAATGTTAGATTATGCTAATTTTACTTAACAAAAATAGTTGGTTTATTACTACTGTAGATACTTTTTAACACGATAATTCACTAGTGTTCAGTCTAGTCGGTCGCACAAGGTTTTGTTATGTGAGTATAAAATATTAATAGAATATATATTAAAAAATATATATTTATTTAAAAAAACAAACATAATTTATACTAAAGTAGCTTAAATAAAAAGAAACAACAAACTAATCAAAAAGTGCATTAAATGCAGAATAATTTGCTTAAAAGCTTAATTAATAACATGTCAATCCAAAATATATATATTATTCACGTGATAATACGAACGAAAATTTACGAAAATAATACGAACGAAAATATTTAAAATAAATATCGGTAAGTAATGTGAAATCTAGAAATTAATATAATTTCAATATGTTCAAACAAGTGATTTTTAAACTGATTTAAATCCAAACCTTAGAAATATAAGACCTTTATTTTCTTTAAATCACAAATGAACCATTACAGAAAGTTTAAATTAATACGACTTCTTAGTTAGAACATTTTAATGATCCTTTTGAGAGTTACATCTTTAATTACTTAGAAGATCTTTACATGACTTTTGTAGTCTATAAAGTTATTATTTTAGTTATTTTTGTAAGCAGTTGTTTTGAATTTTGTTCTTATAAAGAGTTCATATTAAGGTATATTGCCTAATAAAGGCATGATAAATTCGCAGTATTTATTTGATAAGAAATAAACCCTTTAACACTGCAAACTTTGCAAGTTCCTCGAGAGAACACTTTTAGAATTCCTTACTTTCATGGAATTCGATAACTCATTAGCTTTTTTACTATTTCTTTCAACAAACATTCTTACTCTCATTGAACGTTATTTGGAATACCGATACTGCTTTCCAGCGGTATTCTAGAGATGTATGAGAAAGAAACACACACCTTTAAAGTTTTTTGTTCTAAAAATGAGTGTTATTTACAATATATTAAATGAAATAATTTTTCAGTGAAATAAGTCAAACTAATCTCAATCATTTGGTTACCTGGGTTAAATGTATATAGTCAACTTTTAAATTAATTTGACACTTATTTAATATTTTAATCGTACTTTAATTCTTATTTTTAATTTTCTTAAATACAGGTATTTAAAATAATTTACTATTTGTCATAAAGACGTTACGCCAGATGCTAAAGTATATATATTTACAAAAATCCGAAGCACATTTTCTATATTACAAAAACAATCCACAAGAGTAACGGTATACCAGAAGATATAGCACTGACTTGTTGTATAAGGAATGTCCTGTCTTATCAGTTAGGCAGCTTTATATATTGAATGTGGTACTCCTAAAACACAAAGGAATGGTAGTGGGATCATATGTTGCACGACGAAACAAAGGGAGGGTTTGTCAAATAGAATCCCATAGAACTTTATTTGCAAGTCGCCAGTATTATATTAGAAGCAGTTATCTCTACAATTCTTGTAATAAAATAAATAATATTGTGTTCCTATCCCTACATAAATGCAAAGAACATATTAAAAGATGGTTACAGCAACTAAATTATAATGAAACGGAACATATTTTGTATAAATAATACAAGCAATTACCATAACACGCACACGCACACACACACACACACACACATACATACATATACACAAACGCATACACACACACACACATTCTCTTAGTGAACTTTATTGTTATTATTTTTAATAATTTACTGTTATTGTTTTGTTCTAATTCACTAATTAATTAATTTTTTTTTTTTTTTTTTTTTTTTTATTTTTTCATTTTTATTTTGTAATACCATGTTTTAATGTACTCAAACTCCAATAAAATATGTAACAACGTACAAAGTATCTCCTGGGTGGTAGACGCTGATAGCTGTGACACAGTTTATACTACTACAGCTGTCAACGCAATCTCTAAAATAAACAGAAATTGTTGTTCATATTATTATTTTATATTAACATTATTTTTAGAGCTATATTGTATCCTTTTCGTGTGATAATAAAGTTATTATTATTATTATTATTATTATTATACAACCATAATAGACTTGAATTGATCTTCGGAAAAGTTATTTTTTTTCAATAAACTAATATTTTACAATATTTTGCAATAAATTACTATGATTTTAATGCATTATTATTCTGATTATTTTAAAAAAACATTTAATTTATTTGTAGTTGGTTTCTGAAGACTAAAATAAGACCTGATGGTTCAATTTGCGGACAATGAAAAAGTTCAACATATTCTTTTGTTATTTTTTTTTGGTCAATCTTCTCAAGATCAACATACAAAGATTTACTCCATACCTAGGTTTACAACAGAATAACTTTAATTAATAACTTCATAGTATTAGGTTGCACTAAAACTATATTTCGAATGTTTTTACAAAAATTACATATTTAATAGTTGTAGGCTTATAACGTGGAAGTGTTTTGAAATATCCTTATGAATTTAAGATGAAAGCTGTCGTATCTTACAATTACAGGAAATTGAGATAATTTTGATTTGTTTCATGAGCCTGAATATTATTGTTTTTATTCTTGATCACCTTTAATTTTCCTAATAATCACAATTAGTTATTTAAATTTATTTTTATTAAAGGAGAAAAAAATATTTTATTTTATTTTAATCAATATCAAGTATAATATTTATTACTTTTATTTAATTTCAAACCTAAAACCATTTCGTTAATCCATTAAGATTCTATCGAGTACTTATGCTGAAGTGAACTCAACTTTTGGTTCTATGAGGTCACTCCAAAGTGCAGCGATAAAACCTTACAAGGTTTATAGAGCTACTTGCCACTTGTGACGAATATTAGATATTGGCTCAGCTCCAGCCACCAAGAAGAACGAGTGGGCGAATAACTCATTGCTTTCAACATAAATGCAGTTGCCACTGACCAATGAGGTAATAATTATATTATCGCCTAAACAACATATCATGTTAGGATAAGGCTCATACAATTTCTAATGTTTGAAAAGTTTTAACTTATTACCTTCTCAATTGATAAAAAATGTTCTTATCACCTTTACATCTTAGTAGAGAAACTATTGTGCCGTTTATTCATTGGTATTTGTTTGAGAATTACAGCTTCGATAATGGAGATACAATATACTCAAAAGTAATTAATTTAAATCTTTACTTTTATGATACCAATATTAGTACTAATTAATCCTTATTCTTCAACTCTTATATTACTAGGATTAGAATCGTAAAAGTTTGGATGTTTTTCGCCAATAATTCGTGTAATATTTTGCAAAAAAGGACAAAATAGCTTTCAAATATAAAAAAAAAAAACAAAAAAATATATTTTCAATTTCAGAAATTTTTTTTATTTAGACTTTAAATAATAATAAAATTAATATCCATCAACACGAGATGGATTCAAACCGGTGTCCACTGAGATTCAACCCATTGTCTTATATAATAATAATATTTGATTACTAGAAAACTAGCTCTAGAGGGGATGAAAATAACAATAGCTTGGATGTAAATTTACACGAATTTAAGAAACGTGACATTCGATATTACTTCCAATCTAATCGGAATAAAGGACTTAAAGTGAATGAACGATTTCTCATTTGAAATTTTAAGATATGAAAAGTATAATGACATGTCTGTTTGTACAGTTCGAGTATAAACAGTAGATATTATACTTGAACTTATTTATTTATTTATTTATTTATTGATATATTCTTTCTTTTCCATTTGACAAAACCAAAAAAAAAACAAGAGTAAAGTCAAAATTAGGTTTATAGAAACTTTCAAATTCAATTTTTTTTCATATTCTAAAAAACAAATATAAAATACTGTTATTCATATATTTATTAATACCATTGATATAAAGATACCAATTTGTTAATAAATATTTTTATTTAAAACTGGCAATTTCCATGTGTGTGTGCATGAACAAGAACGTACGCGAACGTCCTACGAATTATTGTTTTAAGGCTACTGATCGACCCCGCAAATATTAGACATTTTTTAAAAAACATCGTACTGTCAAATTTTATAAAAAACTATCTTGTATCTTATACTATAACCATTATGTGTCTATAACATATCAAATAGTTTTTTCAAATCTACTGCTAGCTTTAGAGATTAGTGCGTTCAACCAAAAGCAATTCTACATATTTATTATATTATCTCATATGTTTATATGTTCATCGTATTATTGTATATCTCTCATAGTCCTGAGTCTTGTTGATTGATGCATACGATATTGTATCATATCCTTAACACGAAATTATTATAATAAAATTATAATAGATTTTACACAAGCTTACAAAAATTTATGTTGAAGGCCAACTCTAAACCATAAAACACTGATTCTTGTAATAATCTGGTAAGATTCTTTCTTTATTTTATATGATAGTGATATTTAGAGAGGATACAACCACCATTCATACTTTAAAAACTCATATTAATTCACAAAAATATTTTTGACTCAGTCATAAACTTATATCAAATAAGAAAAGATCAGCAAATAATTTGCAACTCAATTATTATATTTCAATAAGTGGTACTTTAAAACTTATATAAATCTAAATCTCAGAAATATAAGAACATTATATTCTCTAAATCACAAATGAACCACAAAAGAAAGTTTAAATTAATGCGACTTCTTAGTTAGAACATTTTAATGATCCTTTTGAGAGTTACACTTCCTTGATTGGATACATGATATTTACATGGCTTGTGTAGTCTTTGAATCATGTTGTCATTTATTTTCGTGAGCAATTGAGCTTATGAAATTGTATTAAATTATAAAATTGTTTTGAGTTTTTTTTCTGTGTTTTGCTGGGATCTTATTAAGGCGAGTCTTAAAAAAACTTTAAAATATGTGTCTATTTTTAACTAACCAGGTATGAAAATATTTTCTTAATATGCCGTACATATTTATACTTTAAATATTTTATAGAAACTTTAAGCCTTCCTTTTATAATTAAGATTGAAAGTAAATGAAAAAGAATTTTTGATGAAATAACTCCACTCTTCTAAATATTTTAAGAGATGAAAAAATATGAAAAACTTTGACTTTATCTATCTCACAATCAAACTTAGTGATCATAATTTTGTCTGACTCTCCGCATGCATGTCAATAACTCATACGTATATGTAATATTAATAACATAATCAGATTTATTTGGTTTAGTATATTTTTATTCTAAAATATTTTGAAAATAGTGACTTTGTTTAATATATCAGTCATTAAAAATTCCGAACATTCTCGATATCAACAACATTAATTAATTAATATTATTATTATTATTCTTTAATTGTTCTTACATGTAAGAGGTGTAGTATTTTGTATAAGAAATAGTATAAAAAATTATATGAGATACATAGAACCCGTTTACAATGAAAATTTTAATTATTACTCGAAAAACATTTTCAGAATTCCTTACATGGAATTCGATAACTCATTAGATTTCCCTTCACTTCCTTCAAACAAACATTCTTACTCACATTGACCGTAGCTATTTGGAACACCGGTATGCTTTGAAGTGGTATTTTCGAAAAACTCAGTTTTTCCTTCCGATCTGTCTGTCCGTATGTGTCTGTGTGTCTGTCGAATTTTATTTTTAGAATTTTGAAAAACTAAAGATATATTTGGAATCAGCATCTAAATGTAAGATTCACTTTTCAAAATTATGTTGATTGTCCAACGGGAAGGTGGTCAGATCGGCCGCCGAAGTTACCAAAAAATGGAAAAAAAATTTCGAATTTTTAAATTTTAAAAATTAATTAATTAATTTAATTATTTTAATTTTTTTTTCTTTTGTTTGTTAATTAATTTGCGAGTTATAATTTGCCGATTAGGAGTTTTTCATAGCGGCAAGCTCGATTGCCGCGTGTCAGATGTTTAATATATAACATAAAGTCTTAGATGAACTTTATAGTATTTGTTTTGATGGGCTGCAATTTACTGATTGTAAAAATAACTTGAATGAAACAAGTCTTCAGCTTATAATTAAAATACTAATACTAATATACAATTAAAACACGTGTGGAAAATCTTAAACTATTTTGACATAACTCTTTCTTCTCACTTCAATTATTATTTTAAAACATTGTATATACACCTTGTATTGATAATAATTTACCATTTGTCAAAAAGATGTAAAAACATAAAAATCTGGAAGAATATAGTTGTTAAGATGTGAAGCACATTTTTTACTTTATTAAAGCGATGTTGTGTCAACATAATGAAGGACAAACTAATATATATCAATAATTTAATAGATTATTAACAACGAACTAAAATGCAACTATGTTATGAAAATGAATGATGAAAACGAGTAAATATTTTAGTAATAAAAATATTTATTACTGTTATTTTACTTGAAACATACGACCTTTTCTTATACCCTTTAAGATTCTATCAATATGCATTCACTTATGCCAAAAGTAATGCCAACTTTTCTTAATACGAGGTCACTGTAAAGTGCAACGATAAGACCTTATAAGATTTATAAAGCCACTTACCACTGGTGAAGAATACTCGCTCAGTTCCAGCCACCAATAAAATTGATCGAATAATTCATTGCATATCCATGCAATTGTTTGCTAGCATTGGACAATGAAGTAAAATTTATCGGTGCAATCACAAATTAACTTAGAATGACTCATAAAATTTCTAAGACATTTCAAAATAAAGTAATTAGTATTTGAAAATTATTATACTTTTTAATTTCCCTGTGAATAAATAATAGCTATATTGTGTTCACTTGGGGGTAGAGAACCTTTTGCGTCGAATATTCATTGGTATTTGATTGAGAATGTCTGCTTCGGTACATGTTCACTATATTACATAGGCTCTAAATTAAATCGACTCTTAATAAAATTTTTAAAGTTTTCTATACAGTATTTTTAACTAATCCTTATTACTAAAACGTATAACCAAATACGTATTTGAAATAAGTAGGATTGGCATTCCAAAATTTGAATGATTTAATGTTTTTCGTGAATGAACTTGTATAAAATTTTACCAAAAATTATATTCGTCATTTCAAAGGACGAAATAAATATCTTTTCTCCAAAATACAAGACAAATCAATGTATTTTCAATTTAAACTGAAATTGTTTTACTTGCCAAAAAAAATTTGTGATATATACTTAAAGTTTTTTAAATCTGAATTATCTGCAAACAAAATAATTAAATATATTTATTTGCATATTCAATTTCTATACAAAGTTTTATTTTTGATAAAGTTAAACATTTTATATAACTTTATCCATGGCTTATTTTAAATTTAAAGTAAATACAGTAAAATACAATTTATACATTAAAATACTCTTTTTACGAAGTTTTAACTTACACAAACCTCTGTACATGTTTATTGCGTGCTATATTTCATTCAAAAGCATAAAAGATATAAACAACCGGTAAACGTGAAATAATGCCAGAAAAATTAATACAAAAAATAATACACAATTCGGCACAGCTTTTGTTTTACGCCATAAATATTAACGATAATGGTTTGAGAAAATAAGTTGTCCGTAACGTATAGTACCGACTTATACTGGCTACTATTTGGCTTATACTGACGCTGACACGGCTAATAAATATTACAGTGACTAAATATAGTTAAGATTTTATTATTTGCAGATTGCAAGAATTAGTAAAATGTTTAAAAAATAGTTAAATTAATGATGAAGACAAACCGGTCGTAACAGATTACTTACGAATACATCGTGCAAAACTTTTTTAATTTGATACTTATTTTTGAATATTATTTTGATTTAGTAAAAAGCGTCGGCTTTTGAGGAAGGTGAACTTTCTAAAAGTACCAATCTTGTATCGACCTGAAAGCATCTATTAAGAACATTCATTTTACATTTTGGTGGTTCATAGCTGAAAGTTCCTAGAGAAACGCTCTGTTGAACATCACGCATGCCGTTTGTAAAGGAATGAGGTTACAAGAGAGGGCGTGCAGTGTATATAAAAAAAATGTTCGACTGCGATGTACACTGCGTGGTAAATGCGGTAGAAAACACATATGGTTGCGACGTTCCAAGGCCAATTAATCAAAACTTTCATAGAGCACAGGTTCCTTAACAATCCAAACGACTGAACGTTGTATGTGGTCAAGTGGTAGACTCTAATAGTGGGGTGGCCTAGCCTAGACAATAGTGCTCCATATTTGACCTAACCTGCGCTTTATACAAAGACTCTGGCCCAATTTTATAATCATTTCCAATCTCGGGACATTTTAAAGCATCAATTTTAAGAATTATTCCTTAAAGAATGTAATACCATTTTACTAATAATCTTTTTTAAACATTCATATAGTATATTATTTATTGTATTATATCGATTTATATTTATATTTTATTATTATTTAATTAAACTCATATCTGATGCAAGAAGTTAGTCTTCTACATCTTAGGGTTGGCTGGTAGAAAATGTCTTTTACAATTAGGTAACCTTAAAAATGGCAGCATCCTCTATGCTGCCGGGTAGTCCCACATCACCCCCCGGCCGTCACCCCCATGGGCCGACGGGGTACCCGTAACGGGTTTTTCCAACGGAAAAAAAAAAGGGTTGGCTGGTAGAAAATGTCTTTTACAATTAAGCCCGCATCTTGTATTATCAAAATTATTGTTATAATTTTTTATATAATAAATAATAAAATATTCTGATCTGCAATTCAATGCAATGCAAAAAGGTATATTCGAACTCACTCGTGAATTTATTACAAATCGTTCAGACTATCCTATTGACTATCCTTAAAATATTGAATTTATATTCAATAAAATAAAAAAACTTTCATTCCAATAAACCGATTCGTATTTTTATATTTTGAAATATCAGGATTAATTTTTTTTTTTCAAACAAATATATATTGAAATGTTCATCAACACAGGAATATCTCG
Organism: Mechanitis mazaeus; assembly: GCA_959347395.1. NCBI lineage: Eukaryota > Metazoa > Arthropoda > Insecta > Lepidoptera > Nymphalidae > Mechanitis > Mechanitis mazaeus. The sequence goes on from OY365743.1 coordinate 16,598,303, forward strand.
AACCGGAGACCTTTAGGGTCAAGTTTTGTTTCGAAAAAAACGATATGTAAAAAATGGCACAACATGTTTATATACAATAATTTAAGATATGATTTGTTATATTTTATATTAGTTTTTAATTCTAGAAAACTTTCTGTAATTTTACTATAGTTTTGAATGGAATTCTGACTGTACGAAATCTCTTAACAACATTTCACCATTTTAAAAGCATCCATATTATTTTAAAATTATGAATAAAATTTTAACTTCATAATTATCCATTTCCTTTACATAGAGTAATCGAGGCAAAGTTTTAAAAACATGTACAAGCAACTTGAGTTGATTGTAAGTATCGTAGCGTTTTATATATTAAACTATAATTTTAATATTTTGTATAAGCCTGTTTAGGACTATAAAATGGATTTATTTACAAATCCGATTGTTTGAATCAGAGATTAGTGCATTCGACCAAACAAACTGTCTAGCTTTTATTATACTATCGTATATATATTTTTTTGTATTCACTATGTATCCAGGCATGTATAACTCACAATCAGGTATTTTTCTATACGTCCCTGTAATAGTCGCATTTTCAGTTTTTTTTTTAATTTCTTAACGTTTTGAGATATCCTAAATAAATTGCGACACTTTCTAAATATATGTGTGTCTGTGTTTGGATTTGTGTATACATTTTTTGGGCTCCTTTCTCTAGCGACTTGTTTATGTTATATTATATTTAAAAAAAAATGAATACTACCCATTAGCTTTTTATAAATATTAATAAATAACTTATTGCGATTGAATTGGTTCTAGTGCCAATCGATGGCTGTGGGAAGTTCTAAAAAAATTTAAAAAATATGTCTATAATATAATTTTGCGATTCACAAGATTTTCAATAGAATATTCATAAAATGGATGTAAATTGCAAAAATAAATTAACCTACTTCTTGTATATCAAATACGAGCATGTAAAAAATTTAGTTTTAAATAGTAAAAAAAAATAGATTTAATTAAAGTTCCTGAAATATGGTTTAAATTTCCTATAACTTATATAAACGGCATGCTAATTTAGTATGTAATAATTAACCTGCTTTAATGTATATTGAGACGACAAAAGTATATCCTGATAATTCGTCATCAGCAACAAAATATTAAATATTTTCGAACGTTTCATAGTAACGAAAGCAATTAAAACTTGACATATAATCTTGATAAATGATGACATTTCTCAAAACGAAAAAGGCAATATTATAATCCCTTTGAATCCTATCCAATCGGCTTTTGACCACTTCAATGAACCTTAGAAAATCTATAAATTCCTATACCGAGAAATAGCTGGGACCTCTTCATAAAGTATACCTGTAGTATAATATGATGCCTGAAATACCGTTAGCAAATACCAAAATATAAGTCAAGGGTGCAATCTGGCACTTTTTAAAACATACTAATGGTTTAAAATTAATCTGTTTTGTAACCTTACTTTAAAGTGACACATCGCACGACTTTACCATGTAGATTCTACCAAGGATAAAGAACTCGTTTTAATATGCTAATATGGATTCAGTGTATGAGGATGATAGGTAAAAAATTGAATTATGCGAAGGAAACTAGATGATAATGTATAAATCGAACAGATACTTCCAGTCTCATGACTATTGCTTCATGAGGTAATAGATTTTACATTAGAAACAACTGATGTTTAAACTATGCAAGTGCAGTCAGAATATGAAGATTTTGAATTTATATCGAATGAAGGTATGTGGAACAGATGTAACCCACGGTTAAATTTACAAAAATTGAATATTCAACATTTATCTTCCATTTCAAATTACACTACTATTAATTAAATCCGGCCAAAACAGTTTCACTTTAATTCGTATAACTTGTATAAATTACTGGCTGAATGTGTTGATTACACGGCGCCAACTAAAAAAAAACAAAAACGCGCCAATGACGTCTCTGTTTTTGTAATCAGTAGGTACATATTTTCTCATAGTAAGGGGATGAAAAGTAGGGTCTATGAGTCGAGAGCAAAATATTTTTCCCTCGAGCGCAGTCCTTTGAAACCCTCGCTATGCTTCGCTTCGCTCGTGCTTTAAAAATTAAAGTTAAAGTTTTTAAAATACAACGTATATCAGTGTACACTTGTAATACAGAGACTATTTAAATTATAACATACTTTTGAATAGTGTGATAGTTACTTAATTATTATTTAAACAATAGAAAAAAAAAAACCATATATTTTTTTATTATTCTTCTTTTTCTTTAGCATACATTTTCGACGTCCTCCATCTAATTTTATATAATTATTAAGTTTTTAATAAGAAAAAACTGTAGAAATATCACGAACTTAAAATTAGTTATATCAACACTTTTAAAAGACACCTTTTGATTTTATTTATATGTATTTTTTGTTATTCACAAATGTTTTCTGCTAATATTTACTTTATATTCACACTCAACCTCACATATGTCATTTAAACCCGTCTAATTTGTGCTCAAATATTATTAATTATTGTTTAAAACTGAGAATCATTACTAAAACGAATTATTCTGTACTTCAATCTAACATGTCGTTAATTGACATACGGTCGTCAAGTTTGAAACCACTCACTATAATGAAACACCAAATCACCTGAGACACGAAAACATCGATACAAACATATACATGTTAATGATGTAAAGGTAATTGTTTATAATATTATACTTTAAAGAAGCTGTCAAAAGTATTTAATAACCATTTAATTCATAAGACATAATGATTACCACAATTCAATTTAATTCAATAACAAAAAAAAAATAAAATTTTTTTTTAATAAATTGTCTCAGTTTCAAAGAATAACAAAAATTTGCCTCTTTTTCCTTATAAACAAAATTACATCAAATGAATAAATATATATTTTTAATAGGTACAAATTAGGTTTATTATAAAACTTAATAAATGTGAACCACAGAAACATGAAATCCTTATTTTCGCTAAATCACAAATTAACCGAAGCAGGAAGTTTAATATGAATGCAACTTTTCAGTTAGAGCATTTTAATTATCCTTTTCAGAGTAAGACTATTCTAATTAGTTAGAAAATTGACATGGCTCTCTGATTTTTTTTTTTTTTTTTCGTTTATGCAGAGCTTATCTAATTTATATATTTCTTTATATCTGTAGTATGCATATATAAGAGTTCTTTGTCCGTACATTCATTACAGAACTACAAGTGTTTTTTTTTTCAAGATATTATACTTTTACACTTTTTTGTTTTATAAACATGAACGACAATTATTTTATTTAAACTTATTTTTACCACGATGCTCAACAAACATATGAAATTCATTTTCATAACTAGATAATAAATTATAAAAATAATGAAAAACAAATTACTTATGAACTTTTCATACATTTATGTCAACAAACATTCTTACACACATTAAAGTTTTTATTAAAATTTTAAATAAATTATTATAATGTAACAATTATGATATTTAATAAACATAATAATATTAATGTTACTTAACATCATCTTCTCCCCCTAATTTAATCTTATCACACTATGATATTTAAATACATCTTATAGTGTGTCTCCTCTTATTATTATAGAAAGTCAGGAGTGTCAATATTGTTGTTTATATTTTTAATACATGTCCATTCAGTTCCAATATTCTATTTAATTGTTATTTTTTTTAAGACATACAAACATAAATATAAGAATTAATATCAAATTACTTCTACGCTTCGCGACCCATTCGTACAGTCATCCATCATATTGTAATACGTTTTTTTTGTTTGATGCTTCTTCATATTAAATTATTGTAATAATATAAGTTGCATATTCTATCTTGAAAAAATAATGTAATCCTTAGGTTCTTAAGTGGTTATAATATTTTTAAAGACATTTATTCAAAGAATTATCTAATTTATCAATATCAAAGTTTATTCTCATATAAACCTACAATAAAGTTTGTTATAGCCTGTAACTTATACGTTTTTTATTCTATTTATGTCTTGACTTTTAACTGAAGTACTTGCAAAAATAATAATCATGTAAATAATTTTATAAAACGTGAATACAGCCGATGTCTTAAAAATAGACGTGTAAAAGAGAAACCTATTTAACCTATTAAGATTTTATCGAATAGCATCCACTTCTACTGAATGTGAATTAAAATTTTGTTACTTCGAGGTCACTGTAAAGTGCAACGATAAGACCTTACAAGATTTATAAAGCCATCTGCTACTTGTGAAGAATATTCGATATTGACTTAGCTCCAGCCTCCAATAAGAACGATTGTGCAAATGATTCATTACTTTCAATGTTAACCCAACTGTTTGCTGCCACTGGTCACAGAAAGGTTTGTGATTAGAACCAAGGCTGCGACAGGATAAGTAACATACAATATTTATTTATTTAGTCATGTAGTTTGAGTAATGTTAGAAGAAATAGAATGTTTATATTCCTTGTGCAATAATAATTCATTCAAAAGTTCACTCCAGATTTCTCTGTTCAAAATTTCAGACTCGTAATCAATATTTACTAAGACAGAATCTTAAGTAATTCTGATTTAAAAATATATTAGCAGTTATTTTAAGAAAAAACATCTATTGATGGGTAGTTTTTTCTTTGCAAAATTTCTATTAGCAGATTAAAACTCAGACGATTTACAGTTTGAACTATTGAAATTCGTAAAGCTTCAATATGGCTTTTTTACTTTTTGTTAGTTAAAGCAGATATTTTCATTTCATTAAACTTTCATTCTCAAAACAGATTTTAAAATACTAATAAAAGGTACATAAATTTGATATTTTGATAAACAATTATTATCATATTATAAGTTAAGACCTTTTACTGAAAGAGGCGCGAGTCCGGTCCCCAGCTGCGCCGGGTATTAGCCAACGGCCAACGCTAACCTGAAGGAACTCATTAACCGTTGCCCAGGGAGCACCGGCCCGCACCGCTTCCCATGCCACAGGACGTATCCTGCAGCATCGATAGTGGACGGGCACACGAGGAGGTTCCCGACGCGTAGCTCCCCAAGACCAAGTCAAAACCTAAGTCAAACGTACAATTTGACACTATATAATACAAATATTAATAACCCGTTTCATAACCGTATTTTAAATTGAGATATCGTACGACTTTACCATGTTGCTTATATCAAGAATGAGGAACTCATTTTAATATTCTAATATGGCTGTGTCCATATTCTATGGGAATGATAGGTTCAAAATTGAATAATGCGAATGGAAGTTAAAGATAATGTGTTAATAGAACATATATTTCCAGGCAAATACATGAATAGGTTACTGTGGTAATAGGTTTCGCAATAGAAACCGCTTGTATAAATTATGTAAGTATAGTTATAGAATAGAGACTTCGACTTTGATTCGAATCGAAGCTATATATTTCTGTTCTGTTTTTTACTAGTATTTATTAAATGAAGCAAAACATTTTTATTTTAATTTGTACTAATTATTTTTGGAGTTCAAAAATAATAAATAAATTTTAAAAAATCCTATTATAAAGTAATTTCAAATATCATCAATAATATAAAATATAATCAATTTAAATTATATATTTTTTAAAATACAAGTTTTATTTAAATTACAATGACGTGTAGATATTAACGATTAAATTGTTAACTATTAAAATTAAAGTTACTATAAACTGCACTGAGTTCATATTTGGTAGCAGTAAGACTGTTCATTTCTATCGCAAGATAATCATCGCAAAATGATTTTCACTGTCCTTAGAAGTTATTTCAACTTACGATTGGTTTCTTTTCAGACCAACCTCTTTCTTATTTAACAAAAAGCCAAATTGTAATTTACAGTAACATATAGAATATATAGATGTATTGATAGAATGATTTGATTGGATGGAAAAAGGAAATAATATAGCTTTTCACATATCCATTATTATTTCTTTCTTCCTTTATCGTATATGTGTAATTACATTTCTAAATTAAATTTTAATAACTTACTACAAGCACATACTAATATTTATGCTTGTACGAGAATCTTTATTAATTTAATAATTGAAACCGAGTAATAGTAATTACTATATCGAGTTATTCTGAGTTTCACACTAACAGAATCGTTAACTGATATAAGGTAGTTAAATTTGAAAACACAACAATGAAGTGGTAAGGTTATTAAGAAATAATTCAATGTTCGTGAAAAATTAAATTAATTTCGATTTTAAAAATTAATAAAGCATAAACTAATATGTTTATGTTAATAAATAAATAAAATCATATAAAAGATTTTTTTAAAAGTCTAATAATTAATAATTTCTTAGTAAAAATGTTATTAATATAGCACGAAAACTGTTTATCGGCATATTTTAAAACATGCCGATAAGCAGTTACATGTTACATACAACAGTATACAAAAATAACTAAAATTTTATAGAATACAAAAGTCATGTAAAGATCTTCTAAGTAATTAAAGAATTGTAACTCTCAAAAGAATCATTAAAATGTTCTAACTAAGAAGTCGTATTAATTTAAACTTTCTGTAATGGTTCATTTGTGATTTAGAGAAAATTAAGATCTTATATTTCTTATTATCAGATTCGTAGATGTAAATTTTTAATACAACTAATTTGAATAAAAAAATACATAGATATAGAATTTATTAGTTTAAATGATATTTTTATTTATTAGTTTTTTATTTATTTTCTAGATTAAAATCTGAAATTATAAAAGACTTTGGATTTCTGGCATACGCTACCAGCATCTAACTGCAAAGACTCAGCAAATAGAGAAGCAAAATAAGGTTTCTTTCTCGTCGTGCTCTGTAATCCAGTGACCCATCTTTGTCCTCAATCTATTATGCTGTTAAGCAGCACCTCAATCTAGATTTGCCTGATGCTTTTGAATCTTAACGCGTCCATACCACGGACGAGCTTTTCCAATTGATAGCACGTTTGAAAATGGAAAATAAAACTTCATTATTTGAACATCGGTAATGCCATCTGTGCAGAAACTGCGATCACTTGTAGGGATACCAAGGGAACAATGTGAAGAAAGATCCTAAAACATCCCACACTGCTGATCTGTTTCGTCACCTCGGCCGGTGTAAACGGATTGAGATTTTCCTAGATAGTTGTCTCCAAAATCGTCACCGGTAACCGTCTTGGATAGTTTTCAACATAAGATCCGTACAATAAAGTGTGTGGGAGTCAATATCGAGTAGCCTAGTGGCTGCTGGGATAAGTTGAGATCTAACGACATTGCGAGTATGCTATATGGGATATAGCCAATCCTCACAATCGCAGCGTGACTGAACTTTTTGATTCTTGTTTTATATTATTGCTATTTCTAAATCATTTTTGACACGCTTACGTAACCTTTATTTGTAATTACTAAAATTTTGTTGATTAAACTAGTTGATAAAGTTAACAAGCTTATAAATATTGTAACCGTTTAATGTAACCTGGTTCATTTTAGGTGCATGAAAACAAATCAGTAGTTCGTAAAGTTCCTCCAGATACCTAGATGTCTTCTCTTAACGTGGTCGTTTATGAGAGTTGTCGGTCGGAGTGTTGTCACAGGTAGTAGGAGATTTTGATCTAAATATTTTATTGGATTAGGAAGACTAATTCCTGCTAGTTTTTATACTTTACTGTTCGATATTTAAAGTAACTTTATTATTGATGTTATTTATTTTTTAAACATGCTTTCTAATAAGATTTTTTTTTATTTATTTGGTATTCATATGAGCCATAAACGAGTGATAATGTTAAAGTAGAATTGATTATACACGATTTATTTAATAAACGTTTGATTGAACAAACAAATATTTTAAATAATTTAAAGAAATTATAATCTAAAGTTAAATCTGTTCAACATATACGTTCATACGATTTAAATTCAAAATATGTATACTCCGACTGCACTTGCATAGCTTATACACAGGCTGTTTCTATAGCAAAACCTATTACCACAGTAATCTATTCATGTATGAGCATGGAAATAGGTGTTTGATTAACACATTATCCTTTAGTTTCGTTCGCATAATTCAAGTTATAACTTATTATTCTCATAAATATGTTAAAATAAAATTCTCATCGTTGATAGGCATTTCGTAATATAGTAAGTAAACTGAGATGTAATAATTTTTTTATTTGTCTATAATAGTGGTATATCCTTTAGTTAACTTATAGCTTAATAACAATATTCTAAGAACTGTATTAGCTTTTTGATAGAGTTTTAAGAAGCTATGCATCTCTCTAGTATAGAATTTTGGCTATTAGATATTGTGTTGGTTTAATTAGAATGGTCCTCTGACAACTCTTTAAGAAAATCAAAAAGTAAAAAGTCTCTGTCAACTGTGTGAAAAAATGTGCGTTATAAAGAATGTCATTGTTACTAATAAAAATATTTATATCCAGCGTGACATATTCCCTTTTTTCCACTTTCACACTAACGATTTACGTCAAAGGTATGAAAGTGACAAAATATAAATATTTTTCAAGATTCGTTTAATTATTTATTGCTGATGAAAAATCATTCTTTAAAAATTTGTTGTTCAAGTGGTCTTAGTACCTATAAGCACAACTATATACATAGTCTCCCAGTCATGTCTGTATCTGGTAAATGAATTAATCACTGTGGCGATGAGTTGGATTTCAAAAATGCATATGTGTATTTATTAATTCTTATAGATGGATAATAAAGAAAAGGAAAGGTTAAGACAAAAATATTTAAATCATTTCAATAAGATCATTACAAATAGTATTGCATTAAAAAAAATGTTATAATGTAAAAAATACTCTGTATTTTCAGGGTTCGAGAAAAGCTTTGAACTAACATTCTGTACGTTTATAAGGGCATTTTTTTACCTCATGTGGATGGTTTGGTTGAAAATAGCTAAGTAAGAAAATAAAATTTTAATTGGCTTTCTAAAAATATTTAAATACAGTAATTTATAAACATTATGTTGATTAAGAACTTTAAAAATATATGATTCGGATCCTTTTGCAAAGTTTTAAATTAATGTTGTAGATAACATATTAGAAATAAAAATAATATGAAACCGAAACAAGTGATGCTCAAAATTCATGAGTAAGAATCTCCTGTATGTCGAGAAAATACATTATAAAATGCCCCGAACTCAATATCTTTTTGAATTTCTTTTAACTTATCGTAACATGCAACTTATTTATTTATTTTATTCAGTGTAGTATTACAAAGCTCAATAAAATAAAATAAATCTGCCTACATCTCATTCATCTCATATCAGTCATATTGTTTATAATTGTCTTCTATTGTGTTTTATTAATAAAAATACTTACAATTTTATATAATATACCAAACATATAGCTCCAGGTTATGAATACTATTGATTGACTTAGGTTAATTTCTGTCGAAAAAGTATTAGAATAGTAATGATTGGAACTTTATAATAATAACCTACAGTTGATTTAGTGAGAAGTCAGAAATAGGAATATTCCATTAGACATCAATAAGCTACTCGTACTGAAAGTAGATCTTAAATATTATCTACCTACTGTTCTTTTATCGAACTATATCTACGTACATTTTTTGAATGTTTTATTTTAATATTCAAAATGAAAAATTCTTCGTACATTCTCATTCTTTTTTTATACTAGATCAGATGCAATATCGAATATTACGTTTCATAAATTCGTATAAGGCTTAAAAATCGCAGTCTAGAAACTTAATCTCACTTCATTTAGACCCAGTTTTCTATTTTGCTTAAATATAATTTGATGATTTATTGGGTGGAATTTCATAGAACGCAGGTTCAAGTCCTGGTTTTGTTAATTGAATATTAAATTTATATTTAAGCATTTTGTTATTGATAAATTTATTATTTTGTAACTTATATAAAAATAATAATTATTTGAAATAAGCTGTAAGTCACAGCTTAGACTAAAAATCAAATCTGTCGACAAAAGTTCTAGCACAATATATACAACAGTAGGATTAAAGAGCAGTCTCTTTTTAATATGCAAATACGGAATTAAATAATACGTGGATCATAGATAACAAATTGAATTCAATTTAGGAAACTAGTTCAGGGATAATGTCAATTGAACACCTATTTTCAGGCGACTACATCCTTCGATTACCGAAGTAATCGGATCTTGAATCAGCTTTGAAGACTTAGCAAAGGAACTATAGCATGTGCATAATTGAACTAAGTAAATATTTTAGGATATTAAAGTAACCAGAATAGAAAAGATTATTTACTTTATTTTATATCTGTTAAAAAGATCTACATTTTCAGTTTTTAAGTACACTAGAACCGCAGTTGGTTAATATATATATTATTTATTATTTGTCTGAGTTATTTTTTGTAACAAATAAATTGTTTATGATATAAATAAATATTTAGATGTGACTTCCGTACTATATATAAAAAGGAATTTCGTATACATTTCTTTTCGTTACAGGAAGACCTTATAAAAATAATATTCAATTTATCAGTTTCCTTTAAAATTTTACAAACTTTACGTGCTATAATACAACTGCTACAACTTTACATTTTAGTGATATATTTTGTTTATTTTCAAATAAAATTCAGTTTTTTTAAAGAATATGCAAATATGAAATTTCAAGGTTCATTTCATGTCTTAATGGTTTTCTTCTCGAGTATAATTAATTATATTATAATTAAATATGTATTAATGATAAATGGCATTAAAAACGAATAAAAATAATTTAGTCTTTTAGTTTAATTTTATGTATACTTATACGTACACCTTTTACAAAGGTTTTTGGGCATTTGTGAGATTTTTTATAAAAATTTAAAAATTTTGTAAACCCTTTATTAATATTTAAAAATCTGTTCTGAGAATCGAAGTTTAATGAAATGAAAATATCTGCTCTAACTAACAAAAAACAAAAAAATCATATTGAAGCTCTACCAATTTCAATTTTTCAAACTGAAAATCGTCTGAGTTTTAATCCGCTAATAGCCATTTTGCATCCAATATTCGAGTTTTAAGAATAAACGATCCATCAATAGATTTGTTTTTCTTTAAATAACTGCTAATTTATTTAAAAATCAGAATTACTTAAGGTTGTTGAAATTCTATCTTAGTCTATATTGCATACGAATATACATTTAATTTTTAGATCAGTCTGAAATTTCGAACAGAAAGAAATCTGGAGTGAACTATTGTAGGACTTAAAAGTTACCCTCTAAATAAATTATTTTTGAACGAGGAATATAAACATTCTATTTCTTCTAACATTACTCAAACTACCTATCCTATTGCAGCCGTGGTTCTAATAACAAACCTTCAATCTGTGACCAGTGGCAGCAAACAGTTGGGTTGATATTGAAAGTAATGAATTATTTGCTCACTCTTTCTTATTTGAGGCTGGAGATAAACCAATATCCAATATTCTTCACAAGTAGCAAGTGGCTTTATAAATCTTGTACGGTCTTATCCTTGTACTTTGCAGTGATCTCGTAGTAACAAAAGTAGAAGTGGATGCTATTCGAAATAATCTTAATAGGTTAAATAGGTAATAATATCTATTACCGAATAAATATTATTACTGTTTTTCTTTATGACATCGTTTTGTACTACTTTTTAAATGACACTACATAAATAGAATTAAAATATCAATAACAACATTCATTGTAGGTTTATATGAGAATAAACTTTGATATTGATAATTTAGATAATTGTTTGAATATTTAGCATTAAAAATATGGATTGAATTATATTCAAGATAAAATATGCAACTTATATTATTGAAAATTGAAAGAAGCATCAAACATAAAAAAATGTATTACGAGATCATGGATTACTCTACGAAGAAGTCGTGAGGCGAAGAAGTAATCTGATAATAATATTTATACTTATGTTTGTATATTATACACCATTTAAAATAATAAAATATTATTGGCACTAAATCGATGAACATCATAAATAAGAACTATCTTATTGATATTCCATGTCTTGACTCTCGACAATAGTAAGATTTTTATTTGAATAAAAAATTTAGTTAATATATCATAGTAAGAATAGTAAATGTATTTAATTGTTATAACATATCAAAAATATAATTTTTTACTAAAAAGTTTACTACATATATTTATTTAACAAAATTGCTAATTGGTGGAATTAGTTTCAGTTATTTAAAAAGTGACATTTCAATTGTTTCCAAACATTTTAAGAACAAATTAAATATTGAACTGTTTGGATGTGTAACTTTTTGTTATGCCTTCAACAGTAATGTGAGTAAGATTGTTTGTTGAAAGAATTTTATGAGTTATTGTTTTCTTAAAATTATACTTCTAATTTATTATTTTTTATGAATATGGATTTTTTTTGTTAGATATCTGATATTGATATGTTTATTGAACAACATACAAATAAGTTTCTATAAATATAATTAGAAGGTGTTAAAAATTCCATTTCTGGTTAAAAATAAATACACTTATAATTTTCTAATGAATATACAAAGAAATATATAAAGTAAATAAGCTCCGCATAAAATAAGTGAAAAAAAAATTCAAAAAGCTTCTAAGCCATGCTAATTTTCTAACTTATTAAAATAGTCTTACTTTGAGAAGGATAATTAAAACGTTCTAACTAAAAAGTAACATTCATATTAAACTTTCTGCTTCGGTTAATTTATGATTTAGCTAAAATAAGGATTTCATGTTTCTGAGGTTTAGACTTATGTAACTATTATAATATACCTGAATTGAATCTAATACAAATATTTTTCTTTTTTTTTTAATTCTATGTAAGTTTGGTTATAGTGATTGATGAAATACCCTGGATAGACCCAGTTCTTTTTATACAGTACCACTTTGAAACTGAAATAATTTATTAAAAAAGTTATTATATCTTTGATAATTGAAATTGAATTATGGTTATTATTATCTTATCAATTAATAGGTTATTTAATATTTGACAGCTTCTTTAAAGTATAATATTATAAACAATTTCCTAATAATCATTAACATGTATATGTTTAGATCAATATTTTCGTGTCTCAGGTGATTTGATGCTTCATTATGTAGAGTGGTTTCAAACTTGACGACCGTATGTCAATTAACGATATGTTAGATTGAAGTACAAAGTAATTCGTTTTAGTAATGATTCTCAAGTTTAAAGTAATATTTTATCATCATCGGAAAACACACTATGCGAGCTTAAAACCAGTGTTGAATGAGTGTAAATTTATAGTAAATATTAACAGCAGATTTGTCATAAAACCAAAATAATTATTAATAACTATAATTCAAAAGTTGACGCTTAAAAGTGTAGAAATAACTAACTAGTTTTAAGTTCCTGAAATTTCTACAGTGGTTTGTAAATAAAAATATTTTAACAAACTATTAAAAATGATTAAAATTAAAAACTCGACAACGTTGACAACTTATGCGAAGTAATAAAGAATTTAAAAAATATATGGTTTATTTTACATTTGTTTAAATAATAATTAAGTATTTGTAATATTATTAAAAGTATATTATAATTTAACTAGTCTCTTTATTTCAAGACTTCCAGTAGTAAGTCAAAAGTAATTTATAAGGTAAGTGAAAAATATTTTCCCAACTAATAAGACTTACTTTAATTCAAAATATATTTAATTTATTAAAAAGCGAATTTTGTTCTATATACCGTCTTTTTATAACTAACCCCAAATAAATGATTATTAAAGAGTATTATATTTGAGACATTCACAAGTAACACAAATTAAAGTGAAACTGTTTTGAGCGGATATAATTAATTATAGTGTAATTTGAAATCAATGTTGAAAATTCAATAATTACATATTAACCGTGACTTCATATTCTGACTGCACTTGCATAGTTTAAACACCAGTTTTTTCTAATACCATGAATCTATTACCTCAGTAATCTATTGCTTCATAAGACTAGAAATATCTGTTCGATTTATACATTATCTTATAGTTTCCTTCGCATAATTCAATTTTTAACCTATCCTCCTCATACACTGAATACATATTAGCATATTAAAACGAGTTCCTCATCCTTGTTAGAAGCTACATGGTAAAGACGTGCGATATCTCAATTTAAAAATACGGTTATAAAACAAGTTATTAACTTTTTGTTTGTATTATAGAGTTAGATTGCTTGACTTAAGTTTTGACTTAGTAACTTTATATCAAGTACTAGTTTTCGGGTATTATTTAAAGAAACTACTAGTAATTTCTTCGTATAGTTTGTGGCAATTTTAACTTCAAAAACGTAAGAAAATAAATAATAAAGAAAACAATGACAAAATTTTTCAATTTCTCAAGGTATATACAAAAAAAATATCTAAAGTAAGATTAAATTCTGGATTATAGACAAATTATATTTATTTTAGCTGTAAATACACAGAACAGTTTTATAAAAGATGAAACAATTGCAACAGCCACGTAAATATCATGTAACTAATAAAAGAAGTGAACTTTGAAAAGGATAATTAAAATGCTCTAACTAATCACATTAATTTTGAACTTTCTGTCACATTTAACTTTATAAATTTAGACATATAATAAATAAGAATTACAGTTTTACATTTCTTTTCAAATAATCTATGTCGAAAAAAGACATTGTTGACATAATTGAAAGTTTATTCATTTACACAGATGAAATTAAATATTCATAAGTCGAACTTAGAACTACGAACTAACTCGAACTTAGAACTATGTATAACTACACAGTTCATTTGAATTATATATTTATAAACATAATTCAAAGTTATGATTGTATTCATAAAAAGGTACACGTTGGTACAGATATAAGAATAAATATATAGATTCAATAGTTGATTGATTTCAGATAGTTACTTCTCAAAATGTGTGTCTTCTCTTGAAAATAGTCGACTGAAACATAAGACAAGTATGCATAAATACGTAGCGAGTGAAGTAGACGTAGTACAATATTTAATGGATTGAACTCTGGTTTATTATTACATTTTTAATTAGAATTGGACAGTTGATGATGATTTCCAGCTAGCTTGTTCGCGCTAAAATGAGATGTAGGTGCAGTGATGCAGTTAATTTATCATCTACCTCCAACGGTTTATAAGTTTGTTTATGTTTATTTATTATAATGTTATATACTAATAGCATAATTTTTTTTAACGGACTACTTCCCACAGGATTGGAGTCTTTATTTATCTATTTTTTATCTTGCATACCAGTTCTTGCGGGCATTCCCTCGTACTTTCAATCCTGATTCCTTATCTATCTTGTAGCCATCACCATTCTCATACTTATGGGTGGGACTCCCAACTACTTCTATTTCATTACATTTTATATTTTATTTATCTTTTGATTTTAGTAAATTTCAGAAATGTTATAGGGTAGAGGGTGCAATAAGTTTTTCAGGGTTGGTTTTTCACTTATTTACATAGCTTTTCTATATCTCATCTAACTACTCTTAACCTATCTTATTTAATTACATATGACTTGCTGTTTTTGCTTTTCTATATCTAATATCTAGTTTAGTAATCTTTTTTTACAATCTAACTTTTTATATGTCCTAATTTACATTTTTTTTGTGGCTCTTTACAGAGTTTATAGTTTACTTATACGCTATAATATCTATTCTTATCTATATTATATTATTCAAAATGAATACCAACCATTGTTTGCTAAACGGTTTTATTTCTTTTTATGACATTCTTAATAATTTTGAGCCCATATCTAAAAAACTTTTTTCTATTTACATTATCTACTATAATATCTTTTAAATTGTTCCTGTCTATCTTAATATCTAATTCTTCTTCCAGCTGCATCCGCTCATTCCAGCTGACGGGACAATCGAGGAGAACATGTATAACTGTCTTTTCTGGTTCACAAATGCAGGAGGCTCTCTTTGCACTTGAACCTATGCAAGTACTCCGAGAACCCACCATGTCGTCATCATTTGGGTCGTCAGACTTGTGGTTTCGAATTTCCTGACAATACTGTTGGCGTATACTGTTGGCGGTTTTGACATCTGGTAGGAACTCTTTGGTTACGGATCCTGTACGGCCCACTTGGTACCGCTGATTCCATTCGTCAAGCCATCCTAATGCTGCGCTTCATGAATGAAATCGGGCACAAGTAATCGCCCTTCCGCTTGAAGTACAACGCGGCCTCTTTTGCCAGGTCCTCGGCCCTCTCCTTTTCCGTCATCCCTGCGTGAGCTTTAATCCTTTATGTCATTGATTATAGGACGACCGTTCGACATAAAAAATCGGTTATGGTTTTTATTGAAGACTGGTAGTAGATATGCAAAAACATAAAGAGAGAGAGAAACAAGAAGGAATTAATAAAAACGTTTCATCATTTTGGCGCTAAATAAGAATGAGTGACTTTCAGTTTACAATGAAATGAAATAAAAAAAAAAGTTTCATTGCTTTACGAAATACCTAAAGTATCAGTTAAATAAACGGGAAGTTTCGAGGGCAACACCTACCATTTAATTAATATTGTTACCTTTATAACATATTAATTAATTTAGTTACATAATTAAGTACAATAAAGATATTGTAAGAGTATAAAAAATTTTAGATAATGGAAATAAAAATAATATAAAACAAGAAAAAAACTCAACTTACGCCGCCCTCCTACATGCTCTGAGCTCATGAGTTAGGATCCCTAATGGGTTAGAAACTACATGAAAAAGCATTTTAAAATATTTTGAACTCTAAATCATCTATAATTTTCTTTACATTTCATATTGCTATATGTAACTTAAATGATTTAATAAGTCAATTTATGACAAGTTTTAATACAGTAAATTGTTCTTCTCGATCTTATTATTTATAATGCTTTCCTGTTGTTTGGTTTTATGTAATGTACATTTTATGTAATGTACCATTCAGTAGCTCCAGGTTTTATTTAATATTCATTGACACAAATTATTTTATATCATAAAAATAGTAATTGAAACTTTTTAGAGAAACTTATAATTAATTTTAGTGAACAGTTGTCAGAAATAATCCTCATATCATACTTAATCAAACAACAATAAAGTACTCGTACTGAAAGCAGTTATTATATTTTAGATGCAATAAAGATATTGCCATACGTCACCTATTGTCTTGTATTTTTTATATTCAAAATGAAAAATTCTTCGTTCATTCTTAGTCCTTTTTATTAGATCTGACGCAATATCGAATATTACTTTATCATGTTTTATAAACTCGTGTAATATTTGAATCTCGTAGTATTTAAAGTTAATCTTACTTCATCCAGACCTAGTTTTCTAGAGAACTAGTAATCAAAAATAATTCGATAAGATATTGGATGGGATCTCATAAGACGTAGGAAGGCCTGCTTGTGTTGATAGAATATGTATGTTATTGTAAAATAATTTTATGATTAGTATATATATATATTTTACCACGAATAAAATGAAATGGTTAATCTAACGAAACAATAATTCCTAACATCTTGAATGGTCAAATTTGAAATAATTTCTAAAGTATTGTACTAAAAATCATTTCTGACGAACGAAATTTTAGTACATTATGTAAAACAGATTGCTATTTCAATATTTTAATATAAAAATACGGAATCAAATAACAAAAAGATAATATGTAACAAATTGAATTCAAGGCAGAAAACTAGCTCCAGGATAATGTCAGTTGAATATCTACTTCCAGCCGACTGTATCCTTCGATTACCGAAGTAATCGGATCCTGAATCAGCTTTTGCAAAACTTATGTAAATTTAAAGGAACTTTAGCATGTGCATAATTGAATTCAGTAAATTTTTAAGGACATTAAACTAATGGAATCAGAAATAACATTAAGCTTTATTTTAATCACGTTAAAAAGATTTACTTTTTCAATGTCAGTACACTTGAGTCGCAGCTAGCTCACACGAGTAATATTACTAATTATTTGTGTGAGTTATTTTCGGTAACTAATTAATTTTTATTGTAAGTTTATGATCGATCTTCTGTATTCTTTAATATTCTAGAAATTTTCAGACTCATTTTTTTTCTACATAAAATAAATATTCAATATCGATGTATACGGGTTAGAAAGTTTATTGTATATCATTTTAAATTTAGGAGTTTGATATGTTTATGATAATTTTTTATAATGTACCTATATGAACTTATAAGTCCTAAGGATTTGTTGAAAAAAAGAACAACCTATAATTAAAAATAAAGACCTATAATTTTGTTTGTCTTGACATGTATGGTTTGGATTTTACTAGCTGCAAAATAATTAAATTTCTGTGAATTATACACAAAAATATAAATTATTCTAATAATGGTTTTAACGATACGTATTTTATTATTTGTACGTCACTGTTGATTTTTTTATAGAATATTATTATTACTTTTAAATATTTTTTCTATGTTTATTAATTTTTACATAAGTTTTATTTATAACTCTCAACTTTAACTTAAGATAAACAGCTTCTTATGTCATAGTATATATAATATACAATTTTCATACAAATTACTACTTTTTTCGTATATATTTATAAATAAACTTATAAGAGCTAATAGTATTTCGGAGTTTTTATCCATTTTATTTCAATTCCATTATAGTATTCATGTATCGAAAAGGCTATTTATTCTCAATGAAAAACATATGGATAGACGCCACAATAGGTACTCCACCACGTTGTGAGTCTAAAATAAAGAAAGTTTGTATTCATTTGGAAATGAAAAATACATTTTTTTAAATCACAATAAAAGATATTTTATGTGTTAGTTATAAAATACTAAATATATCTTATTGATTGAACCGAGAATATAAAATTCGCTCTAATTCGAAAACTATGCAAGTATATTAGAGATTGTTTGATACCAATCATAACATTAGTTAAGCTGTGGTTCCAATATTAATTACTTTTTATCTGTAACCAGTGGTTTCTACTACTGGTTACAGATTAACAACTTGTTTGATATAGAAAGCAATGAATCATTCGCTTACTTCTTATTGGAGGCTGGAGCTAAGCCAATATCGAATATTCTTCACAAGTAGCAGATGGCTTTATAAATCTTGTAAGGTCTTATCGTTGCATTTTGCAGTGACCTTGTAACAAAAGTTGAATTCATTTTGAGTAGAAGTGGATGCAATTCGATAGAATCCTATAGGTTAGGATAGGTTAAATAGAGATAGTAAGGGCTATTACCAAAATAAATATTATTAGTTTTCTTCTTTTAAAGAAATATTTTTATGACAACAGCTGTTTTCTGATTTCGTTTTCTTACGTGTTAAACGTTTTTTCTAAAACTTCAGTTACCAGACTAAACAGAAATTTAATTAAAATTTCTATTAATTGTTAATACGCTTTGTTTTGGTAATAAAATATATTAAATATATATTTTTTTTATTATTTATTTTGTTTTCGTTTTTGAAAACCGTCTAAAATAAAAATTATTACAAATAAAACACAACAAATACTCTTGAAATTTAGAGAAAAAAATATCCAACTTAGCGTAGGATTTTATTGTGCTGGGGGGCTACGCGTTGGGAACCTCCTCGTGTGCTCGTCCGCTATTGATGCTGCCGGATACGTCCCGTGGCATGGGAAGTGGTGCGGACCGGTGCTCCCTGGGCAACGGGTAATGAGTTCCTACGGGTTCACGTTAGCCGTTGGCTATGCCCGGCGCAGGTGGGAACCGGACTCGCGCCTTTTTCAGTATAGTTTGCTATGTGTCTGGTCCCTGCTACGGAGCCTTTCCTGAGCGAAGGTGTCGCTTTGACGGAGGGCTTCGTAGTGAGAGGGGGTTAGGTCGAGGCGGAGGATTAAGAGTTAATAATTTTTTGTTAAAATTAAATATTTAATTTAATTTATTGTTAATAGCAATATGAGCTATATTAAAAAATCACCTCGCTATATAATACTAATTCATTAAATAACTTCAATAACTTAATAGCTGTATTATATATCTATTTAAAATTTAAAAGTTTACAATATACATTTAACGCTTAAACAGTTGGTGGTAATGGTTACAGCTATTTAACTGAAGAATGGAGACATTTCAATATTTCCAACTAACTGATTCCAACCATTCTAAGAACAATAAACATTTGAAGGTCGTAACTCTTTGTTTTCTTTCAAAATGGAAATTTAAATCCTTTGTACGACGGTATTTAAACCTTATTTTATTTTTAATTGTTATTTATTGTAGGTCATTTTCAATAGCCCTTTACAATATCAACATGAAAAAATTTTTGCTGAAAGAAGTTTAGGAAAGGATCATGAGTTATATTTTTTTGAACGTATAGTTATTTCTATATATGCAAATAGAAACAGCCTATAAAATCGTGATTTAAAAAACATTCACATTTTACTCCGATAAAAACACCGACACAAGCAAGTCGATCCAGTCTTCGTGGTAAGAATTAATATAGATGAAGCAAAGCTCTTCGTTTGATTATAAAGATGTCAGACGAGACAAACATTTTTTTTATAATTTTTTTTATAACTCAATGTGTACTCAGTGTACTTGTGTAATTGTGACTTTATTTCGAATTATTTCCGAGAACTCATCGTTATTTTTGTTTTATTTAATGTGTGATTTAAACGATTAGTGACCCCGCTCTTGTTGGAAATATAATATAACTTGGTTAAAAATGTTTTTTTAAAGAGACTTTATAATAAAAAATAAATAATTTATCATCATTATATATTTGAGACAAGTAATATAATATAATATAATTAATTTAAGTAAACCCGTTGTAAGTAGGTTCTAATAATAATATTCTAATTTAAAACAAAGATCAATGTTGGATTATCGTTTATTTGATTTAAATTCTTTATCGTCTGACTGTACTTTCATAGTTTATAAACAAGTTTTGTCTATAGCAAAAACCTATTATAATTATTCATGTATAAGACTAGAAATATCCGTTCGATTGATACATCATCTTCTAGTTTCTTTCGCATAATTCAATTTTTAACCTATCATCCTCATACACTGAATTCATATTAGCATAATAAAATGAGTTCCTCATTCTTGGTAGAAGCTACATGGTAAAGACGTGCGATATCTCAATTTAAAATATGGTTATGAAACAAGGAATTAACTTTTTGCTAGCATTATAGAGTACAAGACTCTTGACTTAAGTTATGACTTGCTAACGGTATATCATATACTATTTAAGTCCTAGTATTTTTTAAGAAAACTGCTAGCTATTCTTAGATATAAATTATTGAAGTTTCAAATACTAAAACATAAGAATAATAAAACAAATATAAACCATAGCATTATTCAGTTTCTCGAGTTTTATGTGAAAAAAACCTGTTCCTTCAGTTTTTCTGATGCCATATAAAATAAGTTTTGATTTCTGTTTTCAGATCTTTTACTAATTTCATCTACAAGTTTTATTAAGTTCTCTTAGTAGTGAAACAACTAAAACAGCCTTTTAAATGTCATGTGACTATTTACGAAAGTGAAACTCTTATAAAGATCATTAAAACGGTAACGAAGACGTGTCATTAAATTTAACTTTTTGTCGCGGTGCATTAGGCATATTAAAAAAAATACAGTTTGACATTATTTGTCAAATAAATATGTTTTCTATATCATTCGACTTTTATGACATAATTAAAATTTTAATAAATTAAATTAATGTAATAAAAAAATTATGCTTATTTTATAATACTAATTATAATATATAATACTAATTTTATAATTCAATCCCACAGTTTATACTTTGTGTGACCACACGTTTATTTATACTATATTACGGATTATTGTGTTTTATGTTTTGAATTATATATTAACAGACTAAATTAAAATTATAACAAATAAGACCGTAGTTATTTACAAAAAAAAAAAAATATAAATATTGTTCTACATTCAATAGAACCCTTGACATGAATAACTGAAAATAACACAAAACTTCAACTGATACCCATATACACTAATGGTTGTAGAAATAAAATAATATTTTTACCAGTTATTGCTTTTATAACAATGCAACATAGAATTAATATAAAAAGTTCTGGATAATTATACGTCACCTAAATTTAATTTCAGTTGTTTAGTTGCACTATGTTTGTTATTTAAATTAATATAAATAAAGATTATTGCATTTTTCAAATATATTTTTTAAAATTCAAAACTATTTTCTATTAGCTACTACCAACTAAACACACTTTACAACGTTATTAGCAGAATTATTATTAAATGAAACAAAACTTTTAGTTGAATATGAACCGAATATACTTTAAATGTAAGTCAAATCCAATCAACTAAGAATCCATTATGGTATACATGTATCTAAGCGATTCTCAATAAAATATCAATAAATTTGAACCGAAAACCGAACAACCGAACCGAAAATCAAGGTCGGACGTAAAATCATGTGTTAAAACAACAATATAAAAATTGTAGTTCTTATACCATTCACTCTTATTACATTACTATATTATTTTAAGAATTATATCGTCTTTACTCTATGTTGCCATCAGCAATCGGAAATGGTTCCACAACACATTATAATTACATCCGATCTGTGACCAATGGCAGCAAACATCTGGGTTGATATTGAAAGCAATGAATTATTCGCTCACTTCTTATTGGTGGTTGGGGCTGTACCAATATCAAATATTTATCATAACTAGCAAGTGGTTTTATAAGTTTTGTAAGGTCTGTACTCTTTGGAAGGACCTCATTTTAACAAAAGATTGAGTTCACCTTTATTATAAGTAATTGAAAGTCACTAGAATCATAATAGATCATAATAATCCTTTATATTCTCAATAACAAGCTATTATTTTTTTGCACTGTCTAATATCGTACTTATTTATATTACATAAAAGTCTTGACAAAGAAGGTAGCGTATTTCAATTCATCATGTGCCTACTGGCTATTTTGTGAGCTTCCTTTCTTTGTTCATTGTGTCTGCATACACTTCTGCTACGTCGTAAAATAATTTCTAAAATATTAATTGAATTAAAATAACTGTTAAAAAATATATTTTTTAAGTTGTTACTTTATGAGACAATAAAAAAGTAATTTTGAAATATAAATATTTAGCATTCAAATTATAATCACCCAGCAAAATAAAAATGTTATGTTTTGAAAAAAGGAATTTAAAAGTTTTATTACTAGATGAAAATATTTTATTTAAAAAAAAGAGAATCTTAATCCTTATAAAAAAATGTAATACAAGATGATAAATGATTGTATGAATAAGGCGCAACGCAAAAAGTAATCTATTTATATCTTAAATAATTGTAATAAAAATAAGATTAAATCTAATTAAATGGACGGGAATAAGAAATAAAAAGAAAATAAATATTATTATACATTAATAAGTATTGTTTTTAGTTTATTTAATATACCAATAAGCTGATTTGTTGGTAATTTTATAATTTTGTAGAGGGTAATTGTATAAATATTATTTCTGCGCTTCCGCCACTTCATTAACGGGGTATTAGCTGAAAATCAGCGCCACTTGTCTTATCCCGGACACGCCACATTATCAACAATGAAAATCTGGCAGGGAGTGCCACTAGGCATAAAATTCACCTATTGTATTACTTATTTTATTATTGCACTACAGTTTAAATTATAAAATAAGTCATTTACGTATAGTTGTAATGATTTATTTATTAAAGAATTGATTAATTTATAAAAAAAAATACTATTTGTTAAAAAAATATATAATTTATAGTTTTTTATAAGTTCACAGTTTTTTAATAATTATATACAGATTAATATACCGTAGAAAATTTAAAACGAATTTACTTGTCATTCAATTATTTTTAATTGCTTCTTGTAATAAGAAATATCGGTGGCTGTTTCATCATTTCATATCTATAAATATATATATAGTTAAGGGTGTTGTTATTTACGGCAGAATGATGAAAACCAGTGCCAATAAGACTATAAAAAGCCTGTGCACCACGTTATTGGTTCTGTTTCAATACTTTTATTTTTATAATACCCACATTTTGTTTATAATTTTGTAATTACGGCTAATATTATGATTTTGTTATATATGATATATATATATTTATATATGTATACATATATAATTATATATTCGTAATAATCAGGAAGCTTAAACGTATAATATTAAACAGACACAATTTTTTTTTTACCTAACAGTAAATTAAAACCATTTTCAGTATAACTTTAAAGTATGACTTATTAACTGATTTACTGACAGACACTTACATCTCGTCTACCGGTGAACACGATTGCTGCGAAGCATTCAAAACGTCGGGTTAAAATAAATATTTAACCAAATTATAATCGAGTTTTAATCCGTAAAAAATTGTTTATTTCAAACTTTAAAAGACTTTAAAACTCTCTGCTATATATTTAAAAAACCTCTTCAAAGTAGTATCGTTATTCCAAAGAGCTTCGTTCAATATGGATAAGAATGTTTGTTGAAAGAAATGGAGGAAAACCTGATGAGTTATAGAATTCCATTGAATTCTGAAAGTGCATTACTTCCATTCTCGAGTAATTGGTAGTTTTCAGTATAGTGAAAATGGGTTATATTTCTTGGTTCATGTATGCTTTGTATTAGTTCTACGAAAGGAATATACCTTTTAACTAGTACTAATAACAATAAATGTTTATATAGAAAACTAGATTTTGTCCCCGGTTTCGCCTGCGTGATTTGTTCATAGAAAGTACCCTAAGTACTCTCCAAGGCTTCAGTCTATTTAAATGGAATTTCATCATAAGACTACACAATGCCAAATTCTATCTGTCTAAAAGTTTAGAGTTATTCGTATACACATATTTTAAGCACATTTTGTCCTTTGTTTTTATTAAAGATTTTTTTATTGAAATATATGGCATTTTCTTGAAAAATTATGTATGATAACTATTATTAAAAAAAACCTATTATGTGGGTATTTGTGTACTTTTTTATATTTTCATATAATAGGTTTGTCTACCCATTATAAAAAAAAATTGTATCTTTCAGACCATCAAATACAATGTTGCACTAAATCCACGTGCGTCCTTGGGTTACATGTGTTTAGGTTTGTATTACATAATTTAGGCTAAAAAATATAACAAAATTTCCACATTTTAATTAAATCAACTCATATTTTAATTGGGTTTTTGCATTAAAAATTACTGTGAAGGCAAATATTAGAAAATAAATGATTCAAAGACTACACAAGCCATGTAAATATCATGTATCCAATCAAGGAAGTGTAACTCTCAAAAGGATCTTTAAAATGTTCTAACTAAGAAGTCGCATTAATTTAAACTTTCCGTAGCGGTTTACTTGTGATTTAGAGAAAATAAGGATCTTATGTCTCTAAGGTTGAAATTTTAAAAAGTTTTATTTTTAAAGTAATTGAAAATATTTTATTTTAATTAAATATAATTGTCTAACTTTTCTTATATGATAATTACAATAACTATAATTGGTGCTTCGAAAAAAAACGACAATATGAAATGGAAATTCTATAGATCGAAGAGACTTTAAGAGGCAAAGATAAAATAGATACATACTGTTATTAAATAAGTTCAAAAGGGTTTAAATAGTAAATTAAAAGGAATATCGTAAGAGACAAAAAAATATTTTCAGCAATTATCGTTGCAGTTTAACTTCAGCATAATAGAACAATCTTACCGTTCCCAAATAAGTGCTCAGTTTCCTTAATCATGAATTTATTTTGATTATTTACGAGTTATACAAAAATATTTAATGTTTTCTCTTACTATTAAATAACAGAAAACATTAAATATTTTATCCGGCTGTTTTCATGTAATTATTATCGAAATTTGTCTGACTAGTTTCGAACCCATTCCAGTTCCTTATCCTCGAGCTCTAATAATGGCGGAATCGCGGCGTGAACGAGTTCACTAGTCGGGCAAATTCCGATAACAATAACGTGACTATAGCCGGATA
Organism: Mechanitis mazaeus; assembly: GCA_959347395.1. Lineage (NCBI taxonomy): Eukaryota > Metazoa > Arthropoda > Insecta > Lepidoptera > Nymphalidae > Mechanitis > Mechanitis mazaeus. Next base: position 16,624,083 of record OY365743.1, read on the forward strand.
ATTATATTTAATAGTAACCATAGATCATGGAAGTTTACATGCAAAATATTATTCCCTTACTATTTAACTCGTATCCACTCATTCCTACATCTACTCTAGATGCTTTTCTGGAAAGGAGTTGTAACTATCAAAACTTTCTGACACAAGGGTAAATTTCATCTAGTTATTTATTACCCAAGTATCATATATAAAAACAGCTTTGTTATTATAATGTAAGTATAAATAAATTCATGAATATCAAGGGTCCCTGGCAAGGGTTTTGCCACAATGTTAAGGGTCTGGCAATGATTGACGTGTGTTTTTATAATATTTTGAAGGAAACATAAGAAAAACATTTTAATAATAATTTGATGAATTTGTGTACTTGTACGCCTTTACACCTTTACACCTCTACACCTTTTTACCTGCCAACGTCACGATAACTCAAACTTCATGATGTTCCATCGTTTTTACCTGTGTCTGTATGCATGCGTTGACAAACTTTCAGCTTTTAAACAGAAGTAGAAATATAAAACGGTTTTTTGAAATTTCAAATTACTCATAAAAGTTAAAATTCAAGAATTTTTTCATTAAATTTTTTTTGATTTATTAATTCATTGTTGATTCATTATTTCAGATTTTCACCTATCGGCACTACGGGCATCAAGAAAAAATTTATATACTTTATATAATTTTTTCTTTTTTTTAACCCAGCTATATATTTACAGTTTATAAATTGTTTTTATTTAACCTTTATTATCGCGTATTACTTGTATTATCGTATTGCTGATGTGAACTCATAGAATTTTTATGAAAGCTAATCTTCCAAAAATAATAAAGAAATAACGAAAGTCTGGTGTTAACTCTCGCTCTATAAATAAACTCACAAAGAATTTGTTGTTTAAGTTTATATTTTTTCAGTCAAATAAATCAATCAAATAATAAGAAAACATATTCTGTAATATGAGTTATGATCAACAATGGTTATGGTTTGAAAGAAAGATTGTATTATAAGTGAAAATTAAAAAAATATATTAAAAAATGATCTGTTTTATACATGATACTGAACTCGAAAACAATTGTTTATAATCCTGAATATAATGAAATAAAAATAACCTAATACTAGTAAATGATTTAATATGTTTTACTTATTGATAGTAAGACTGTTCCATTCTGCCAATGTTTAACTTTCATCGTTAATAGGTAGATTTTTTTTTGGTCTCTTTCAATATTCGCTTCAATTTATTAAAATCCTTTTCTATCTTTTTATTGATAACAGTATATATCAGCTTCAAATTTTGCCACCTTTGGGATATGTTGAATCTATCGAATTTGCATCTAATATTATACTTGTTTAATTCCATTAATACATCCAATCTAGTAGTTTAGCTTGAGGTTATCCCTAGTATTAACACAGAACAGAGTAAATTAAACCTTATATTATAAGATTAGAGTCAATAATAGAACAAAAGCTACCTAAGAAGTAGTACTTAATCAAACACCAATGAATAGATGTGTTGAAAGTGGGCTATGAATTGGTTTCAATATGACCATTACAATGGAATAATAAATCAGTTTGTAATTACGATTTTAAATCTAGTTTCGTGATGGTTCAATGTATTCTGCTAATGCAAATAAATATATTTTATGTTTAATTTATATTGTTTAAATGAAATATATAGTACAAGTAAGTAGGTATGAGTATATTATTATATATTTATCCTGTAGATATCGTTTTGTTCAAATTTAATGTTTTTTGCACAAGCAGTAACAATAGATTTTTTTGTTAAATATTATCTTTCAAATTATGAAGATAACAACATAATAATCATTAACCGAAAATAAATAAAATTATCAAAAATTTACCTTTTGGAAGTTAAGCAGCTTATGTTAGATTTGGCAGGGACCTCTCGCTGCCGTGCGTTATAAGCGCGATGGTCAGCAGCGAGAGGTGCTGGGTCGCAATGGCCTCCTTCTGCGAGCAAGTCATCGCCGCAAAGGAGGCCTCGGAGCGGGACAGGGGGTTTGCCTCGTCCGCTGACCCGCTCCGTAGGGGGAGACTGGGTAGAAGGAGGCGGGAATACGCCCGTCGCTTCCTTCCCCAGTTGTAGGCCTGGTGAGGGGGGAGGGTGACCTAACATAGGCCTACGTTGAGAGGGTGTTCTACGTTGCTCGGGGCTCCCTCATATGGGGGATCTCGCCTGGGCTTCACGGTGTGTGCTAACGCGATCCCGTGACGTCCCATTACGGCGCAGAGGGCAACCGTTGGTTTTTTAGTGGGTAGCCTTAAAAATGGCAGCATCCTCTATGCTGCCGGGTAGTCCCACATCACCCCCCGGCCGTCACCCCCATGGGCCGACGGGGTACCCGTAACGGGTTTTTCCAACGGAAAAAAAAAAGCTTATGTTAGATAAACTCAAATCTTGTAGACAAGTAGAATTTTAGGGAGGAGAGTTTAGTATTTTATTTATATGTATTTATGCTTATAAGTAATTGTCATTACATTTTAATGCTTTGGTATAAGAAATAACTCAAAACAACATACACGAGATAAGATATAGGACTCGTTTACACTACACTGGAAACTTTACAAATTACTTGAGCATGCTGCTAATACACTTTTAGAATTCCTTACTTTCATGGAATTCGATAACTCATTAGCTTTTCTCCATTTCCTTCAACAAACATTCTTACTCACATTGAACGTAGTTATTCGGAATACCGATACTGCTTTGAAACGATATATTCTAACATATAGTAGAAAGTTTTACACGGTTTTCTGAAGATATTTAGTATAGAAATGGTTTGAAGTAATTGTTGTTTGAAATAATTGAATGTGTCCCTTTTACATATATGTACAATAATTAATTAAATTCCGTACTAAGTAGATTTTAATTATTAAATATACTTAGAAATTTTCAGTGTTATATTATTCTTGCAACTGTTTGTTATTTTCTCTAATTGTTTTTCTTTTATTGGGGTCATTTTAAATAAATTTTACATAGATATTTATTCTTTATTTATTATTTATTACAAAAGCTGCATATTGAAAATCGGTTATGGTATCGTTTTAAAGAAATTTGACCGTAGTAATAAAAAAATAAAGAGAACAAAAAACTAAAACTAAAAGGAAAACATAACAAAAACCACCATTTTGAGCAAATCGTTGACGAGTGATTTGCAGTTTACAATAAAATGAAATAAAAACGAAACCTGTCATAAGTTTCGGAATTTCTAAAATATCTGATGAAAAAACAGGACGTTTCCAGGGCGACTCACTAGTTTAGTATAAAAAAGCAACATCTGGTAATATTTTTGTAATTTCACTATCAATGCTCAGAATTAAAACGAAATTGATGTCATTTTTTAATACAAATAAATAAATATATATATATTTATATACCAAATATTTAGTATTAAGAGTTATATATATTCTAGTTTTTTATTAAGATATTTTTATATTAGATGAGTCTATATTGTTATATCAGCAGTAACTTACAAAAACATATTTTTGATTCCAACGACCGTTAATCAATATCCGTTTCGTTTCAGTATTTGAGAGTTGAAGCCTTGTATTATTTTCTGTTATTCATGTCAAGGGTTCTATTGAATATAGAACAATATTTAGATATTTTTCTCTGCAAATAAATATTGTTAAAATTATCACAACTTTATATTAATTATAGCATAGAAACAACGTAAAAAATGTAATTATTGTATTATTATTATTATTATTATTAATTATAATAATATTGTCTCTCTCATATTCCGAGTATTAAAATAATAAAATTAACAAATTAATATTTTAACTTGCATAATCTCTGTATTTTTTGTTATAATATCACAACTTTGTTATTAAAACATTTTTATCAGAAAAAATGCACTTATATCAATGTAGGAAATTGAAGATTTTTATTTTTGCTAAATAACAAGTGAACCGCGATAGAAAGTTTGTAATTAATGCGACTTCTTAGACTTCTTAGTCAGAGAATTTTTATTACACTTCTCAGACTTGCAATTTTTTAATTAGTAGTGACATTTACATGGATTTTATAGTAGTTACATACTTATGATTCCAAACATTATATTACAATTTTAATCTAATTGACATTGACTTTTTAACATATGTAGTAATGTTGAGTTTTTTTGATTATATTTCTTTATAATTTTAATCTAAATATGTTTTATTTATAGCCGGTATTAATAAATAATACAAAATTCTAAATTTAAGAAACGAACTTGTTAAATCATCTAGTATGAATGTCCTATTTTTTAACCAAAATTATACGCGAGTTAAATCCGTAAAAATAGTTTTATTTCAAATGTATAATCGTGAAAATCTAAGAAAATACTATGAGTGTCCTACTTTAATCAAATAATTATAAGGTTATATAGTTGGTAAGATTAAGTACCTTCTAAAATAGATTCAACCTTTACTTATCTTAAATATTAATAATACAAATATAGAAGTACTGTACAGATATCAAGTATAACAGAAACGAATAACAATACAAAAATGAATGTTGTTACGAGAATTTAATAAAAATAAAATAAAGCTTTTATTTCTTCTTTCTTATTTTAATGTTTACATGAAACATATGACTATTAATAATAATACCTATAAACCTTATGTTTCAATATCATACAGAAAATAAATACCCGTACTGATTGGTTAACTTTGACTTTGATTTAGTTAGATTCAATGGTATTTTTTGTTCTACGTTGTTAAGGTACTTTCACTTTTAAAACTACTTTTTCATTTCATTATCGAAGATATATGTATGAAATTAAAAAATATATATATCTATCTATTTTTGAAATACCACATTTAAATTATATTAGTTTTTACTATTGATATCATATAATTTGGCTAAACGCTGTTTTAAGGAGTAGTTTGTATTTATATACATTTCATTTTTTTAAATTTTTTTGTAATGTTATGTTCTTACAAAATTTATCTGTTGAATATCGAGCCTTTGTCTTAAAGAAGTTATAAAAAAATTTAACTGATATGTAGTTTTAATTCTAAGAATAAATAAAATAGTTTAAAATTACTTTTATATAACTTTTAATCAGTAGTGATACTATACTGTCTTATAAAGTATATATATATATTTTTTAAATTTGTCTATTAAACTGTTTATGTTGCGCATGAATATTATATTAACAAATACAAAAAAAATATATAAATTATACAGCACTCAAACTAAATATATGTATCATAAACATACATTGTATATTAACTTAAGAATTGTTTTATTGGCTTCTCTCATACTAATTAAACAATTCTTTTCTAGCTAGTAATGTTAAGAAATACATACATATTTACATTATAATTATACTTTATATAACAATAATTCATATTAAATAATGTAAAAAAATACATATATTAATTACAATTCTTCCAAATATATATTACGGACTATATATTTCTTTTGTAATCAATGTAAATATATTATAGAATTTCTGTTACGAAATTTCAAATATAGGTCAAGATAAGATGGTCTCTGTCTGACTTACAAAGATTGTCAGAAGTCAAAAGTCTCTTCATCATCGCTCAACAATTTTGACAATTATCTTAAAGTCCTTGACTTAGGAGACTATTGGTTCGAATCTGCTTTGTTTATGAACTGTTTTGTTTTTTATTTTAATACAAACAAAAAAAGCAAAGGAGAGGTAAAATGATTTAAAATAAATTTATTTAAATTTTAATAAATAAATAATTAATATTCAAATTAATAATCAAAAGTATTTATTCTTTGTTTCAGGTTTAGGTTAACCTTCTTTATTATAACTATGCTAACAAACTATTAAATTTAAAAGAGTTTATCTTAAAAAATGTTAATATTTTTGAGGTTTTCATTTATTTGGTGATAACAAATAATGAATAAACTATTACATTAAAAAAAATTATAATCAACAACATTATTTGGAGTATTGTGATAGTATCGTAAAGCGTGGGACAGTCAGCTTCAAAATTCGATAATCATAATAAAAGTTCAAAAATTCATTTACAATTAATGTCTACTACCTGTTGCGAGAGTGTTCCTATAGTTAGTTATCAATATTATTCATAAAAACAATAACAATTCAAACTTTGAATTGTTAATGTGTAACTTTGTCCATAAGTTCTATAACTCTTTGCCCAATACCCAAAGAACTTGAATAGAAATGAAAGCAATTTGGCGACCGATTGAACTGTTGAAATTAATTAAAACAGAGATTTACTCCCGTAGCCACGAACCCTTATGAAATTATAATTTTTCCAAAACAAAAATGTTCTTGCATAATGAAAAATTTTGTATTCGGAATAAATTACTATTCAATACAATAAAAAATATTCTATTATTAAAAACTTTCTTGTTGCTGGGGACACAGGTGGTGAATTCTGAACGGTCACCAGATATGGTGGTTAACTACGATTATGAATTAGCAGTTCCTAACCAAACAGTGACAGGATTAACAAGACGTCGTGAGAAGCTCCAAGAAATGGAAAAAAAATACAAAACTCTAATGACGGTTCTAGGACATGATGAGTAGATAGATAGTAAATAAGCCTTTTATTCCTTATTACTTAGCAAGGAAGCAGTGTCATTGGTACTGGCACAGAGGCGGAAGAAAGTTTTCTTGTGGGGTTTCCGTCCGGACATCGGCGAGCAAATAATAAGAGATAACGTTCTTGACAACGGGCTTTTACAATGTTACATGGGGCAGTCTGAGTCCAGCAGGGGCGGGAGCAAAGCTTAAACAAAATTCTTGCAAAATTGTTACGTAGAATTACTATAAAATAAATATACAGAGTGATGTTATAATAAACTAACAATAATTGGAGAATAATACTTTTATCTACATATTGTATTCTTGTAATTAAGAAGCGCTTCTTAAGGTTCTAAATTTTTTCAATAATGGCGATAACCATATTTTTTAAAGTTTATACAAACATACATACTTGAAATGAGATTATATGAATTATTTCTAAAAAATATTTTATAAATACAAGTCCTAAATTGACTCTAATAATAAATGGTTCAAGAGACATATTACATAAATAATATTAAGAATAAGTAATATGGTACCCTTCTCAATTAACGTCAGTTTAAAATTAATCTATTCTAACCAAATTCCCTTACATCTTAGTATGTAACCATTACACCTTGTTTTGTTTCTATAAATTATTATTAGCTAAACTTGTAAGTAAAATGTATTTTAGTTTAAATTAAACCCATTTCTTAAGCTTATATTACTCAAAAACTTTACATATAAAATCAATAGAAATGCGATATATACACAGTTCTTTATTGTGTTAATGATTTCATTGAGTTATTGGATATAAATATATGTAGGTGATGAAAAGATGAAGTTGTAAATCGATAATAACAATTACAATCAATGTTTTTCATGAAATATGTTGTATATAGATGTTGAAATAAAACACGTAACTGATGTAAGTTATCAACAAAGTTAAATAATTAAAAAACGGTTAAGGTAAAATAATAATGTAAAAGTGAACCGATATTGTAGTAACTGAAATATTGTGTTAGATTTTATGACTGAATGAAGGAAGACTAAAGTTTTATTTAGTTTATAGTAAATATAAAGACTTTGAATGAAACTAACTTTTTTATGTAAATATCAGAAAACACAGACGGAACAGATGGACAGAAAATTCCAACCTGTCGCCGTTATTAAAAAGAAAAATAAATCTGACAAAAAAACCGACCAATTAGTCTCCTTGCGGCACGCCTTGCAATCTTGCCTTAGCAAAGGTAGTATCACCTTCGAGCCTTTTAGCCCGTCTCTTAATTGATTCCAACAGTTGGTATTTTGCTGATTCATCCCAAAGATGCGAGCGTCATTCACGATCGAACTTTTGTTTTATAAAGAATGAGCAACTGCTCCGGCTTCAAGTACCGACGAACCTTCGATTCTCTGGTTCAAGATTTCTACCAACCAATTGAGTTTAAGACTTATTATAGGATTGATTGATTGATTGACGTGTATTGATAAATTCCTCAAAACCGACTGATATCTACATACCAGAGGGCAAATCGTCGGAGGAAAGTTTGCTAATAAGCCTACCGAGTCATACCCTGTGGAGGGACTTGTAAATATCAAGAGAAACTCAAACTCAAAACAAGAATTTCTCAACTGCCTTATTTCAGATGTGAGTGGCGTACACCAGAAGATTTCCAGTTGAAATAAAACTATTTTAACGGATTAAACTCGTGTATAATTTACATTTTAATTTTAACCCGACATTTCGCATGCTTTGCAGCAATCGTGTTCACGGGTAGACGAGATGTAAGTGTCCGAGACACTTATATCCGTAAAAATAGTTTTATTTCAAATGTGTACTCGTGAAAATCTAAGAAAATACTATGAACTCCAGTTGATTCCGGCCAAAAGCTATATTGTCAATCACTGAGGTGACCTCAATAAATTGAATCATCATTCAATTGAAGTTACGCCAAAAGCCTACTATTAAAAACTTTTTTGTTACAAATTGTAACGATTTTTAAAAAAGGCGTGTTAGTCTAACTTACTGAATTAATGATAGTGATAGTTTCACCCTATTATTGGTAACTGTGTATTTGCAGTAAGTTGGTTCGAAGATATTAAATATAGTTTCATATAGATAATAAACATTTAGGAATATGGAAGAGAGTTTACATCCTAGGAAATTTTATACAAAAATGGTACATTGGTACAAAGATGGTTTCTATACGAAGATGGTACTACCTCTGTAGTTAGCACCTTTTTCAGCACCTTTTTAGAAAAATAAAATAATATATAATTGAGCGAAGCTCTCCATGTGAGACATTTCTGCATCCTTTGTTCAAGCATCAATAAAAAACGGTATATTTGAAAGTTTCCAAATTTTGCACACTGATAGACGTCAGTCTGGTGGTGGTTGTAAAATAAAAATTATCAAATATTCGATGTGGTTGAGGAATAATCACGGAAAAACTAAAATCCCGACTTCGATGAAGAAGTTTAGCTTTAAATGAATTTTTTAACAGCTTTTTGAATTTTTTCTTTTTTTTATAATTATTAAATTTTTTAATTTTTTTTTATGAAAAATAGACAGAATGATAGGACAGAATGTATCAACGTTTTATAAACGCAATTTCGGTGCTGATTGCATCTTGCTTCGCTCAAAACGCTAACACATACTGAGATTTTGCGAGCGCAGTGAGTCAACTTGAGGTCTGGTTCGCGCTCTTGGGTTTGAAAGCTTAAGTATGAGTGAAGATTTAAAACAAATGTAAGGGATTATGTTAATAATGTTTAGGGCTTTATTACAGCAAAAATCGTATTTTAATTAATTTGAGTTAAACCGTTTACCGTTTTATAAAAGAGTTTAAAAGGGTTGCTAATAACCTAACCTTCGTCTAAAGAGTAATAAAACAATTCGGTTTAAAAACACAATGTATTAATAATTTTGAAAATAATTTTGAAGTTGTTGAAAAAGGCCCGTATAATTAATTAATTAACAGGCATTTGTTTATTAAACGGCCAATTGAATTGATTCCTGAGAGTTTATGAAACTCTCGTTTGTATTAAATTTTTGTCAGACTTGTTTTATAAATTTTAGCCTTTCCAAAAATATTTACAAGATTTACACCTGGATAGCGACGGTTAGTTAATATATGTTATACTAGTTCTATTACTAATTAAAGTTCTTCAATACAAATTTACAAACTAAGATTTGATTACAATATTTGTTTTACAGTATTACTCTTCTTGTATTAATATTTTGTAATTATTATAAAATGCTTTCTTAGAAATATTATTTATGATATTATATATTGTGACTTATCTGGAGTGCTACTTTTTTTATCGACATGTAATAGCATAAAATATAAATAAAACAAAAAGCCCAAAAAACTTTATAAAAATTGCATTATAAAAAGTTCTTTACTGGTATTGACGTGAGAAATAGCTGGAGCTAAGAATATTTGAACTATTGGAGCCAAGACAAGCTCATAAAGAAAAAATGTCAATTTTACATATTACACCTAAATTTGAAGCAGTTAATGGCTCTGATTTTGAATAAAAATATAAAATATTACAAAAAGCCTCTTTACGTGGCTTCTTGTTCTTTTATGCTTATTTCAAAATAATAACTTTTTAAAAAGAAAACAAAAACAAAAAGTTATTGAAATTAAAACTGTTAACTAAATTAAATAAAGTATGTAAATATATATGTTCGGTAATGGTCATCCTATTTTTATTTATTAACTTTTCAATAAAAAAAAACAGATAATAAAATAAAAACAGCTTCGACGATGACAACGAAAGACAATATTAATTATTACATACAGACAGCAACCAGATCCTAGAAAAATACCAATTTTTGGTAGAAATAATAAATAATACTATATTTGGCAAAGTAAAAATAATAACAGTTTTGTGTGTACAATTTTTCTAAATTAATGCACTTCTTTAAATATCGTGTAACTCTTAACATAGTTAACTATTAAGGTCAATAAGTTAGATCAAAACATATGACTAAAATTCTTTGAACATACACAAATAACTGTAGTAAGTACATAAGGATATAGGCAGTACAAACATTGAAACCAATAAAGTTTTTAACTTATGTCGGTGAAATTTTTTTAAAAAAGATTTTCTTTCGCAAGTTTATAGATGACCTATCGTTTGGTTATATTTTTTTGGTCAGATTTTTTTCTGTATCTTTCTGTAGCTTGAAAAAGTTATTCTCTTCCTATCTTCATTTATTTTATAGGAGGCGCTTCTTCCTATTATATTTGTGGTGGTTAGATAAGAAAATAAATCTCATTTGTACTACATTTAATAGAACGTGTATTTAATTGTGAATTATCTTATGCGATAAATATTAAAAAGGAGGGTAATTGCACAATTAATTTAAGGAACGCTTTGACCATCTATTTAAAGTCCCGGATCATAAGAGATATATTTAGTATTCCATCTACCCAGCAACAGTGAGTGACATTTACTTTGTTTTGTCGTCAGTCCATCAGTACCACGTACAGAAATCCTCTGCTCCATTTAAAAGCACCCTCCATTGTTCTGGATTACGTATCAGTATTATGAGGCGTCTGCCCATTATCCATATGATCTGTGTATGATTTCGTGTAAAACTTAAACTGATAACCCCAGTTTTTATCATGACTCCTTAGTATATTAAAATGTTTAATGCTTTATTAAACATAATAGAGGACTACAGAAATACCCAGAATTAAACCTTTGTTAAAACTCCTGAATTAAAACTCAGAGATTAAGAATGGTTCTCGTTAGTTTTAGGAAGGAAAATTTTAATTTTGAATATATTGCAGTTATGTCGCTTATGTAGTTATGTCGGTAAGGTAGGAAAGTTATACCACATCAGCGCGAATATTCATATAAGACATGTTTATAAAATTCGGACCATTGTCGACAGTAAATCTTACTAGGTCCACGCAAGCGGGGTTAGCCCCACGACGTGTGCGTGCGTCTAAAATTAAATATTGATATTTATTTATGGATAAAAATTATGATTTGATGTCAATACTTCTTTTCAGAAATTTTTTAATGGCAAATTATATTAATCGAAAAGGATAGAGAGAAATGGGAGATTCAGCGAAAAAAAAAAAATTTTTAAAATCGGTCAAGAAAAAATCGTGCGGAGTTGTTTACTGGTTGACACACACGACTGAGGTCAAAGCACGTAAGACGGCTCTGAAGTAGTGTATTAGGAAGGGTCGCTCGCGCGAAACAAAAATGTTCTATATGTTAACTATATGGGACACATTTTACCAATTATCTCGAAAACTACAATTACGATTCGGCTGACTCGCGGACTGTCGGACTGTACATTCAATACAGATTACATTAAGACTCCTGAACTGAAATAAACTGAATGTAAAAATATAATTAAATATTATTAATTATACTTTAAAGTAAAATTTCCAAGCAATCTCGGCAACTCAATAACAAAAAATAAAGCCTTAGAAGATTTTTACTCTCACCCAACAACAAAAGTATGCGGATGTATAAAAACTAAATTTTCTTAAAATGATTAACCTCTACAAGCTAGTTTAATGTATTTTAATTAGTTTTATTATTATATATGTATTTATTGCGGTCGCTAATAACTTCAGTTGTTAGAAAGCGACCTAAAATAAAAAAAAAAAAAAGTATGCTATTTTGGAAACAATACCTATTCCTAACGTAAAGTCTTCCTCGAACGCTTAGAAACTTTTTTCTATACTCTTTATTTTCTATACCAGCTTCAATGCATATTTTTTATTACTAAATACATTTTAATTATTTTAATTACAATAATACACGTATATGTCTTATATCTAAGAACACTTTGCTGGTTATACATAACTAGCGATTGTTCAACATACTCATATAGAGCTGTTGTAAACGAGAAATGTGACCAACTACTCTTTTTATAATATGGTTTATAAGTCTGTTACATAAACCTGTAACGAATATTTCAAAATTGTATCTTTAATTTAAATATATAAATAAATATATTATAAACATTTACCTCTTTATTATTTATTGAATTTTCAATGAAATTGTGTATCCGTGTTATCTCTATACTACTAATATAAAATGTAGATAATATCTTTTTATGTTAGTAGTATCGAGAGAACACATATTTATCTCATATAATAAAATAATTCATGAAATAAATAATAATATTAATTTAATAATAGTTCTTGTTAATTATTTTTATCTTATAATATTTTAATAAATTTCATTTAAAGGCAAAAGTTTTTTCTAAAATCTTAATATAAAAAAACATCGTATGTGTAAAAGAAACCCTTGCATAAAAATTACCATGTTCCGATAAAAGAAATTTGCATAGAAATAAGCGCAAAATGCCTTTATATGTTACAAAATGCTTAAATATAAAAGTGTATTGTATTTGAGTTCTTATTTTGGATTTTTCTTTTATAAAAGTTCTATTACTGGTTACGTTGAACAAGAAATTAAATAAATAAATATAATACCCTAAAGAATTTTGAAAATAAAATTATTAAAGTGAAACGAGGTCAATTGTAACGTTGACTGATAAATTTCAATATGGAGCAATGTGAGGTATATCATTAAAAATATTATATTCATTCAAATCAGTACTTATTTTCTTTTATATATATAAAGCTGTAACGTGTTTGGCTTTTCCATCGTTTATGAATAAAATGTGTCTGATAATGATCAAAACCCGGTCTGGATTGAAAATCAGCCGAATCGTAATTGTAGTTTTCGAGATAATTTATAAAATGTGTCCCATAGAGTTGACATATAGATCGTTTTTGTTTTGCGCGCGCTACATCGCTAGGCTAACTCCGCTTGCGTGGACCTAGTTATTGAGCTGAGTGAAGCGAAGCTCTTTACTACCCAAATTTTCCACTATTTGTTACACTTCTCCTCCTTATATTTACGAGCTACACTCACGAAATTTTGCACACATGCGCATAATGAGCAAAATTCGCTCTGGATTGATAATCAGCCGAATCGTAATTGTAGTTTTCAAGATAATTGATAAAATGTGTCCCATATAGTGTAACACATAGAACGTTTTTGTTTCGCGCGCGCAGCCATTCCTACTAAACTACTTCAGAGATTTTTTTTTCGCTTATTCTCCCATTTCTCAGGTCAATTATATCTCCAATGTACGCTATAAAAATAAGTTTTTGTCTAACCTTGAATATTAAGTATCTCACAGAAAATATCGAATCTGTATACAAACTTTATACAGGACAATTATTGTTATGAATACTGGTGACGCTCCGCCGTCGGCTGATAACTGATTTCATTTCAAAACTTTTTCTTTAAAGGCTGAGTGATGACAATTTGATAAAGACGATTTTTTTAATTCTAAGAGGTTTCCAAAACTACGACTCTAATGACCCATTCGAGGACAAAGACTTATTCGAAAGCATTTGTTTTTTTTTGTTATTTAAAATCACTTCTAACTGAAGTGTCCTTGTCTTAAACTACTATTGGAGTAATCTTGACTGCATCAGTCCCATGCCTGTGTGTGAAATATTAAAAACTTTTAAACTCTCTTATTTAAACTTTTATTATCTCTTATTTAAATATATAGTTTAAACTTATTATAATTGGGTTTGGATTATTTATATTCTCCCCCATCAGAAGTGGGATTGGGTAACTCAAACTACGCCCAGGAATGTTTACTGTTACAGACTTTTTGTTAGAATGCGGTCTACAGATGAGCTAGATTGCTGTGGAAAGTATAAGAGCGCCAACAACGCTACAGATACAGAAAACAGCACGAGTGTTACGACTACTGCCAGAAGATCTCTGATCATAGTGATACGAACCGCGGCAGAAAAGGAAGCTGGTGTTCAGGATATAAGGACAGGTTTCGTTCCAATTACTTTTATGCAGACTATGATGCAAGAAATGATGTCCAAATTTATTGAAACTACTGCCGATGCTTTTAATACCGAAAGTAAGAAGCCTACGCCCCGAGTTCGAAATCTTGAGCACATTTATGTACCAGCATTTGACCCCCATGATCACACCGATACTATACAAGTCTGGTGTCGTAATATAGAATATTTAAAAACTGAATATGAATTGAGAGATAGAGAAGTCCTAAATTTATCCAGGAAAAACTTGCGAGGACGTGCCGCCGAGTGGGTACGTCGTAACTACAGCACATTAACAATAATATGGACTGAGCTTAAGCATGGAGTACACAAGTGAACAAGCAACCAACCTGGCGGAATATACTACGCGGAAGTGGGAGCATATTTTTTTTCATTTTCTTAAAAATATAAAAAATACGAGACCTTTTTTTACAATTCTGATAACTTTCTGCTACTATTATTACGCATCGATTGTTATTACAACCATTAATTAGTTTTTTATAAATCGTGAGTTGGTTTTAATTTTGATTTTTTTAAACTAAAAACCGCTTGGTTAATTTCGCTGGATAGCGAATCCGTTGATGCTTACTTGGATACCAAGTTAATTATAATCAGGTCGAAAAATGTTTTCTAATGAATGTAAGAGTTGTAGTTATAGAATTACGCAGGATATACTACAGAAGGTAAAGATATTTAAAAAAAAGCGGTTTCTAAAATCGAGGTGGTTTTAATGAGTTCTTTAATCAGGAAGATGATAAATTTTGTATAAAAATATATCTGAAGTTATATATTATATAATTAAATTTAGTAAAAATAATATTTATATTATACACTATAACTTTATGCTGAATATGAGCTACCTTCATCTGAAACATAACAATTGATGGAAATAGTATAATATATACATATGGTTAATATGTATAAGCCCTTAATATTAAAGGCTTTTGTCAGACCTTTTTTGTCGCGTAATAATCGTATGATTATTAAAGTCAAACTATTTAAATAGTAATACATCATAAATACCCTAGATCCAATATTATTCATATTGTATTAGCCTTCTCAAAAGTGAAGGATATGTTTTTTTTTAAGTTTAGATAATATATTTACTTGAATTTATCAAGTTAAAACGCAACATTTCGAGACAATAAAAATGTCAATGTGGTGTATTTACAAGGAAACTAGGAACAAAGTGGATTCCAAAACAAAAGCGTATTCTCGCTCCTTTGAGTGTTTAAGAAAATCCTTGAAAACAAAATAATTTCGTTTTATTTACAATATAAACTTTAAAATTAAAATTTATTTTTTTTTTAATTTAAATTTATTATATTTTTCCTCCCTCTTAAAATTAATTATTTAAATTGTAGTAACTACACACTGTATTAAGTTTCGACTAGTGCCTTCTTGTATTTTCTTTAAGATTATAAACACTAAGACTAATTTATATTAATAAATACTAACGGTTGCTTCAAAGTTTAAATGAAGTTGCAGATTTGGATAGAGAAGTGAGATTATAGATGTAGGATATAGATAGCTTTGATTCAAAGCAATAGATTGGACTGCTTTGAAACTTTGACAAATATAATGCAAATTACCGACTTGTATATTCTATGTTCATTTGGAAATAAATGAAAATTTTGTCTTATAACATACGAATTGTTTAGACTTTTCTTAGACTTTCACGAGTACTCATTTGAAATAAAACTATTTTTTACAGATTATAACTCGCGTATTATTTGGTTACAATTTTAATTTTAACTCGACGTTTCGAATGCTGAGTGTCTGGCAGACACTTACATCGCGTCTACCCGTGAACACGATTGCTACAAAGCATTCGAAACGTCGAGTTAAAATAAAATGTAACCAAATTACACGCGAGTGTTAATCCGTAAAAAAAATAGTTTTATTTCATACCAGTTGTAGTCTGCGTCCCCATCGTCTTAAAATATAGAAAAGAATTACACGTTTAAAGTAATAAGTTCAGAATCATTATCCGGTTTTGTTAATTAGTACCCACTATATTTTTAAATAGGTCATTGCAGTACTTAACAGTTTTGAAAGTCATGGAATGATCTATATCATTCGTTTTATAACGAACTAAAATATAAAAAAAAAAATATATAAAATAATTTAAGCTTTGAGTTTATATTTGAACAACGTGAACCAATTAATAATAACGAAAACACGACACGTCGTTCTTAATAAGGTAAGGGTCGTATTTT
Source organism: Mechanitis mazaeus (assembly GCA_959347395.1). Classification (NCBI taxonomy): domain Eukaryota; kingdom Metazoa; phylum Arthropoda; class Insecta; order Lepidoptera; family Nymphalidae; genus Mechanitis; species Mechanitis mazaeus. The sequence goes on from OY365743.1 coordinate 16,640,659, forward strand.
TATATAATATAAAGATTTTCTACCCCGTATAGTTATAAATTTAATTTATTCGATTTTGATTTAAAGTATTTTATAGAATATAATGTGTAGTTATAATTAATATAATTATTTCGAAATAGGATTAATAAATCTATAACAATGTAATGAAAATAGAATCAATTAAAGCCATTTAATAATGTTAAACTGAAACATTACATAAAAATGTATTATTAGATTTCTTTTCTTGTTGAAAAAGGCCTTTTTATAACACATTGACTAATGAAGTGACCAGAAATAGGTTTATATTTAAATTGTAAAATGTAGAACTGGGAGTATCAGCGAAATATCTTACCTTTTTAAATTCGTCACCTTTCTAGATATATAATTAATTTATTCTGATACTATAAGATACTATAGAAGATTCCTATAAAAAACACGTACACGTATTTAACGGTGAATAAATTAATTCACTTGCGTTTTTATATATGGACATAATGGACAATATCTTGCTAAAATTTAATCGCTTCTAGTCAATGCTTACGTCAAAGTAAACAAAGATGAGATTTGAATAGTACAGCGAGATTATATAAACCTAGATCTTTGATCAGTTAATAGATTTTAGATCTTTGTGACTTTGCTGAATGTAATGTCGAATTCCATATAGTAAGAGTAGTTTTCATTTAGTGAAATATTCAATTGTGAACATAATAATGTAAAAGATATTAAAATACAATATTGTTTTGTTATATTGTTCTATTATAAAATTATAAATATTGTATATCGTAAGACGTACATAATACATCGATTTGACATTTTAAAATCTGTTCAATACAATTTTGACTTCAAATAGAAAAATTAATAAATAAAATAATTGGTTTTTTTTTTCAAATGAGAAAAAATTCAGACTGTTGCACGAGTCGTAAACGGTGATAATAAAAACAATATATAGATATAAACAAATTGACAAAGATCACCAACCCAACCCCGAAAATCCAAGCTAGCTGGTTTTGAGGATGGATCTACATCTCCGCTAGCCAAATTCGTGGACTCAATGAGGCGAGCGAATAAATTTTTTTCAAAGAGCTTGGCAACCTCGTCCAGAAGTACTATCGGCTGATAACTTGACGGTTCAGCTATCGATTGTCGCTCCTTGCTCACAGAACCAGTTTACCATCCTTCCACGTACATGGAAATCGGCCCTTTCGTAAGCAAGTTCTAATTAGAAGCAGCAATAATAGTTCTAAAGACCCCAGTGCCAGAGCTGTGGCTCGACCTAGGATGCTGTCGACTCCCGGAACCATATTTTTTTTCCTAAATTCTTAACAACAACAAGAGGTAAACTATAATAAATATATAATAAGCAATAAATAATTATACAAAAGGCAACCCCTACCCTAAAGCACGAAGAATTGTAATATGTTAACACAATTCGGTAAAAGCACGTCCGTTCAAAAAACATTACATTCTAACATAGTATATTTTGGAAGTAGTACCGGTTGTCTTTCGATGACATGTTATGACAGCATATTTTCTTCAAAATATATAATAAACTTAACTGTAAAGAATTAGGAATATCTTAAGCATAAGTCAGTTCAATATTTTAATATAACGTAACACTTTATAACATATAAAGTTGTTTCCCCCTTATTTCTATGCAAATTTCCTTTATCAAAATGCCGTGGAAATTCCTAAAGGTATATTTCAGACATTTTAGCCAAGTAAATTATATTATAAAATTATTATGTTTTATATATTCATAATATTATTGCTCTCTAATAGACTAGTTTAATTTATTTTATATTTATCATTGCCAAATTTGTACCATTTTGTTATTTCTGTTTTAAATGTTTATATTTCTGTATGATCAGGGTGGAGAATAAAGTACATTATTATTATTGTTATTATTATTGAAACTAAAACTAAGAAATAAACATATATTATACATATTAAAAAACTTTTAGTAATTATTGGTTTTTATTATGGATGCAACAAACTATTCGTTATAAATGATCATGAAAATACTGTCTTAAATTGCTATAATATAATTTCAACAATTTAATAATATTTTGCACATATTGTTTGAAAATTTTAGGCATATTTTTTTAATTTATAACCTTTTTTATTTCATATGAACATAAAAGATCTTAGGTAAGTCACCTGTGGGAGATTGAGATATACTGTAGATCTGAAATCGTCAATACTTTAATATATATTTAATTAATGTATTTCAGGTGGATTACGTTCGCGAATAAACCTCCCAGTAGGCAAGACTTCTTGTGAAGTCTTTAACATTGATTGTTATACTTCTGTTACTTGACATAAGATTGTAATTAATTGAAAAACAAAACTCTATCCTGACTCTTAGAAGCCTCTCTTGATTAAATTCATATGATACATAAGTTTGAGAAAAAATATAAAATCTTATAATTAAACCTTTTCCAGGACTAGCATATATAGTGTCATACGATATAGTTTTTACCATAGAAAATATTTGTTTGAAGGTCTTAAAGTTTATCGCATTCATACACCAGATAGACGTGGCTGGAGGATTTTAATTAATAATATAAATAAATATAAAATTAATATATACAATTTCAGAATCGAGTATAGAATGGCAAGTTAAATAGGCCACATTAAAAAAAACAAAGAAAATATACCGAGAAAAGGTTCCCATTTAATTCTAACCAAAACAAAAGGATTTTTTTTATTATTTCATTATTTACTACAATTAAAACTTGAAAAACGTATTATTTAATACTTTTTATAATACCATCTCCGTTTGTGTATATATTAAATTATAACATTGTATTATATCTTTAGCTTACAATTAAACCTAAATAATTCAATTTAAAGACAATAAAGCTATCAATATATATTTAACTAATATATTATATTCGGTCGGAAGCTAAATGTTTTAATAAATAACAAATGGTTAATAATGAAGTCCCCTGAGTAAATAGTAAAAGATACATTAAGGGTTGGTACGATATTGACCTGAAATATCTTGGGATATCATCCCTTCCTCTTTCATGTTTTCCCTCTTTACCTATATTATGATAATATATTAAATGTTTACTTCAAACTTACTAAAATAATTAATTTCTAACAGTTTACTTTTAAAATGTCGGTGCAATAGGAAAGTTTAATAAAAATGGTTTGAGCCTTTTTTTTTTTTTTTTTTTTTCCGTTGGAAAAACCCGTTACGGGTACCCCGTCGGCCCAGGGGGGTGACGGCCGGGGGGTTATGTGGGACTACCCGGCAGCATAGAGGATGCTGCCATTTTTAAGGCTACCCACTAAAAAACCAACGGTTGCCCTCTTTGCCGTAATGGGACGTCACGGGATCGCGTTAGCACACACCGTGACGCCCCGGCGAGACCCCCCGAATGAGGGTGCCCCGAGCAACGTAGAGCACCCTCCCATCGCAGGCCTATGTTAGGTAAGAGGGGTCACCCTCCCCCCTCACCAGGCCTACAACTGGGGAAGGAAGCGGCGGGCGTATTCCCGCCTCCTTCTACCCAGTCTTCCCCGACGGAGCGGGTCAGCGGACGAGGCTGACTCCCTGACCCGCTCCGCGGCCTCCTTTGCGGCGATGACTTGCTCGCAGAAGGAGGCCATTGCGACCCAGCACCTCTCGCTGCTGACCATCGCGCTGATAACGCGCGGCAGCGAGAGGTCCCTGCCAATCACGCCCACCAGCTCAGTTCGCTGGTGGTCCCAGGCGGCGCACTCCGCCAAGGTGTGACGAGCCGAGTCGACGGACTCGTCACAGTGATGGCAGGAGGGGGTCGCCTCCCTTCGTGCTATCCTGTGCAGGTACCCACCGAAGCAACCATGCCCGGTCAGCACCTGCACAAGACGGAACGTAAGCGTTCCGTGCCGCCGATTGATCCAGTGTTCGAAGTGAGGGCGGACCGCCTCCACTGTGATCATACCGGCGGCAGGGGACTCTAAGTCCCTGTTCCACCGTCGCATCAGGGCTCGGTGAGCTAGAGCCCTGATTCGCGCCACCTCGGGCCTTACCCCCGTGGCCAAGGCTTCTGCCCGGTGCCAGTACACGGCTGCGAGCACCTCCGCCTGTAGCTCCCAGGGCGGATCGCTCGCCAGGAGTGTAGCCGCCGTGAAGGACACCGTACGGTACCCCCTGATCATCCTCACCGCTAGGACCCTTTGCGTTCTTCGCAACAGGGTCCTTGAGTGAGCGGTGAGGGACTCCGACCATATGGGAGCACCGTATAGGGCCATGCTCCTCACGATGCCGGCATATAGGCGCCGGCATGGAGCCTGCGGCCCACCGACGTTAGGCAGAAGCCTTCCCAAGGCAAAAAAAAAAAAAAAAAAAAAAAAAAAAAAAAAAAAAAAAAAAAAATGGTTTGAGCCTACAAATAATTTAAAAAATCTATCAATCCAACTTTGAATAAATGTGTGTGCATTATAAACAACATATTTCATAATGTTTTATTGTCTTTCATCGTACCAAGCAGTATCGTTGCTATATTTAAAGTGTGTACATGTCAAATGTTATTGAGCTGAGCGAAGCGAAGCTCTTTACTACTCAAATTTTCAACTCTTTGTTACCCTACTCCTCCCTTAATTTACGAGCTACACGCAAGAAATTTTGCACACATACGCATAATGAGCAAAACTCGTTCTGGATTGAAAATTAGCCGAATCGTTATTTTAGTTTTCGAGATAATTGATAAAATGTGTCCCATAGAGTTAACATATGTTTCGCGCGCGCTGACTTATGCTTCTTTACGAAATTTATGCAATTATAATTTTTATTCATAAATAAATATACAAATCATAATTTTTATCCATAAATAAACAATCAATATTTAACTCTAGACATTGATACGCACGACTGCGTCGCGAGGCTAACCTCGCTTGCTTGGACCTAGTTTTAACCATCGCCAAATCTGTTCTTTTACTCACTTGAACAGTTTCTTTATTAAAATATTCTACATGATTCAGACGAAAACTATTACCAAACAAGGTTTTATTAGTATTTTCTTAGATTTTCAGGAGTACACATTTCAAATAAAACTATTTTAACGGATTAAAACCCGCGTTTAATTTGGTTACAATTTTTATTTTTACGGCCCGTTAAAATAAAAAATATAACCAAATTATATTATATTTTATTAAATGAAATGAACTAGAACAAAATATTTTCAAACTATTGATTGGTTTTGTAGCTAAATCAATTTAAAGTTTGGGCCTCGTTACGACTTTTCAAAACGCATATACAACATATTTAGTAAATAATTTGCATACATATTAAACTAAACAAATTAAGCCAACAAACAAAAAAAATAAACGTAACAAAGTGAAAAAATAATTATATATTTTGTACATTGCAATGTTCATTACAAGGATTGATATGCTTTGTTGAGTTGTCAACACAACCGACAACTCGACAAAGCGCATCGGATATCGAATGCTCAAGAATACTTCAGTTCAACTGTCAGAGTGATTGGAAATGAGCAAGTAATATATGTGATACGATATAGAATATATATTAAATGTTTGAAAAATTAGAATTTGAGATTATTTTGTTACTGTATCAACTATGATTTATCATCGTAAAGATAATTAAATCTAAATTTAATTTGTGACAATTCATATTATCTAACATATTAATAATTATTAAAAAGATCTTATATTTAATACATACTTTATATTTAATCAACCTTTAAAAAGATTTAATCGTTCAAATCATTGCCTAATTTGGTCCAATAGTATTAATTTTATATTGATATATACCTAACTCCATATATTTATATCATCACAAGTTTCGGTATTGAAGTAGTTTGTCGTTTTTTTACTGGTTTAGTTTTATAATATTCACAATCAAATGTGATTTCCATATATTCTTGATTTTGAAGAGAAAAACTTAAAATAGTAACAGAACCTGCCCCTTGGATAGGTATGACTAGAAATAGAAACAAACAATGTAGCGCAAGGATGAATAGCTTATAGCGAGAAATCTTAAAAATGAAAATGAATGAATACAAGAGAAAAAGCTGATCAAAAAGACTGGAATAAAAGTGTTAAAAATGAAATATTATAGAAGTAAGTCTCCAAGTAAGTCTCCAAGAAAGAAAAATGAATATCTAAGAAATTATTGTATTGCGCGACTTGAAATCATTTGGACTGATTGTGACCCATCATATCATTTGATATAAGTAACTACTTTATTGTCATTCTTTTTAATTTTATAATAAAATATTGATTAATTAGAAATAAAAAGCGGAAAATCTTACTTCATTCCAAAGGATTTTTTTATCATGTAAAAAAAATGTATATACATGTAAAAAAAATATTAAAAATTTATTTCATATGCGAGAAAAATGACAAGAACTAAAAACATTTTGAATATTTGCATTGTTGGATCTCAGCCAAGTTCATGAAGAAAAAGTACCAGTTTTACATAAATACGTTGATTTGACGCGATTCGAAGCTGTTGCCGGCTCTGTGCTTTAGTAATTCAAAGATGTTGTGCTAAGTAAGTCTACGAAACTTTATATACATTTTTGAGTTTTTTTTTGGGTAATGTTATTCAATATAAAACACACCATTTAACGTTTATTTATTTAAAGAGATGTAGTAATATTAAAATAATTCAATTATAATTACTCATTTACAGATTCCAGAAAATAGCTTCTAATAAAAAAAAAAGAAATAATTTGAGCAAACTGAAAGTTTATGAATTTGTCTTAAATATTGACTGAGATTAAGACAAAAATATATACAAAATAAATATATATATTAATATAATATCCGCCTTTTGACTTACCTCTACCGATATATATTTAATTTTCGAAAACATCATCGTGCTCGTCGGAACTAAATAAACCTTATTAAATATTGAAGTAACAAGCCTTAGCAGTTTAGACTTTAATGATATATGAATAAGTTAGTTTCTTACTATTTAGTTCGCTCGATCTTGTATTCTATACATATTTTTTTATAAAAGTTCTTACAATAATATTTATTTTAAATGTTTCACAAAATTCAAGCTAAAATGCAACGTTCCGAAATAATAAAAATGACAATGAAGTGTACAAGGAAACTAGGAACAAAGTGGATTTTTAAAACAAGAGCGTAAAATCGCATCTTTCAATGTTGGAGAAAATCGTCGACTAAAACTTTTTAACAGCGATTTAACTAAATATCTTTATTTAACTTTATATTAAAGATTAATTATTTTGAATGATTCCTGAGAATGGTAATTAAGTACTCAATAAATAAAAAATCTAAATGTATATTACATTGGTATATTTATTGCATGTGTTTAATTTGTAACACAAACATAAGCCTTTCTTCTATTTAGATGTAAAGAGACAAAATTCCTTTCCTTCCTCTTTTTCTATATGTATATTTTATTCACACCAATTATGGGTACTTACTGCTAACATGGTTATTATTTATCAATTCGTTGATACGACCCAGCTCTGTTCTACTTCCCAGGGTGATGTATCCAGCTTTACACACTTGTCCTCGCTTCGTAATATAGTTCTTTAGTTTATCCTTTCAAAACGTAATACCAAGTACCATTTCGTTCATAACATATTCTTCTAATACACACTTTTCTATACTATTATTTTTTGCTGTAAATTTTTTCTTTATTAATTGTAATAACTCAACATATAACTTTATAGCTCTCAGTACTACTGCATTAAGTAGGTTTAGGGGAGATTTTAAAATGTGCGTACACCTCAACTTGACTTTACACCTTTCTTTCTCTATATCACAAATTTTTTTAAGAACCCACTAATGTCTACTTATGAACTGATAATAGATCTAGATAAATCAAAATCTTAAAGTAGGTAAAAGAAAGATTTCTACGTTATACAAATTAACTATTAACCTATATCAGGTCATACATGTTAGATAATTTGTAATCAAAGAAGCCTTTTCCAACAAGAAATCCTATAATAAATTTTTATGTTATGTTTCATTACATAAAATAGTTAGAATAAAACTTGGTTCTGATAAAGGAAATTTGATAGCTATAAGGAGAAGAAAACGTTGATAGTATATATACTATATAATAAAATTATAGTTGTATTCTATAGAATACAACTATAATTTTATTAGGAACGAAGTGTCATATTTCTGATATTATGAATTTATTCACGTTTTTTAAAAATAAATTTATAGATTAAATTAACTATATTTTAAACAGTTTTTTTTTCTATGTACCTCAATGACTTAACATTGTCAAGTACTAAACACTTAAAAACATTTTGTTTATTATAGTAATCTCTTACACTGTATATTGAAAAACCGTATTATTATTCTGAATTGAATCTGATTCTGTATTGAAAATGAAAAGTACATATTCCGTACTTTCAAGCTTTCGAGAGATTTACAAGGCTCGAAATAGTTATGTAATTTTTTTCGAAATGCAAAGCAGACGAAGTCACAGGCAACAACTGATACATTATTAGACAAATATTTCCATATATTTCCAATCATTTCTACCAAACTACTTAAGAGACTAATCTGCTTTATATTTGTCAGTTTCAAAGCAGTCCAATCTATTGATTTCTATCAAAGCTATCTGTATCCTAATTGTATAATATCGCTTTTGAATCCAAATTGGCAACTTTATTTAAACTTCAAGAAACCATTAGCATTTATTAACACAAATTAGTCTTTATATTTATAAAATACTAGAATAAATATGTTAAAAGTGTCGAAACTTATGCAATGTGTAAATAATTACTATAATTTAAATAATCAGTTCTGAGAGGAAAATATCTTTTATTTAACCAAGTCAACCGCCGTGATTCCTGAAGAGTTATATAAAAATTATAATAACTCATTTCATTAACCTAAAAATTAATATAGATATTTCATACAAATACATGTGTTCATAAGCCTGTTCTTTAATATATCTGGTGTACAATAAAGTGTTAAATAAATAAAACATACTATATTGCAGTATTCTTGCAATTTTTTGTATATCAATTTGTTCATGGATGAAATATTGTTATTGCGATTTGTTTTCAGTGACCTTGTGTGCTGTAGCGTGGTGTGGGTGACACTGTCAGTTTCGTTTCTCTCATGAGAGTTGCCGCGATTAACAAATTAAATTTTAGTATTTTCGTTATGCATACGCATGTGGTGATGCGTAATATATAATAACTGTAATAAATTAAATTAAGCCTTAACTGAATGTTAGTCTACAAATAAAATCTAATAGAAAGAAAAATTAAGCAAAGTGTTATAACATACACTCTCCTACTGATAGCACCGCTGATACGATATAGAGCAATGTTGTAAGAAAAAAAAAATCTTTAGCCCTATTTTAATTATTTTATGTAAGTAAAAACAAGTTCATACAATGATTACACTTCACAACGGTATAACACATTAATTTTTATAACAATATTAAAGAGAACTAGACTCATGCTCTGAGTATCGTAAGCGAAAAAAAATGAAATGCATAACGTCCATCCCTAGTCATGTGTGTACTGACAGACGTCACCCGCACCATGCCACAGTGCACAAGGTATACATACTTATAAAAGTTTAAAAAAAACCTTCGACACAAATTTGTAAAATTTTTCTCTAGCTCGAAAGAATCCCTAGTTATTTTTCATTTATTTATATATGTACGTTCACAAAACAAACGTAAAACTATATATTATAATATACTTATAATATAGTAAAGACAAATACGATTTTCATATTTTTAAATATATTTTAAACACTCTTTCTCTTTATTTAATGGTATTAGATGGCAGAAAAGCAGACGTTCCACCAAAATGGTATTGGTCGAATATCTGCAATAATAAAATATTTTATAAAAAGAATGGGAGATCATACTAGGATTTCATAGTCGTGTCATATATGTCAAAAGAACCTTGTTAAAAATATCATGAGTAACTGAGAAGAATATGAGTAGCTTTTAGGTAGAGAATGTGAGTTAACGGCTTGCTCGCTTACTACAGGAAATGTAGCCAAACTCACTGCAAAAAAGAAACCTTCTCTGAGATAAGTTAAACTAGAATACAATACAATAATCTAAAAATACTCATCTTATACAAAAGGCTCCATGTTAACACAATTCGGTACGAGCACATCCACTCTATAAGAACATAATATTCTAACACATCATAGCTATTTCAAAATATGTAGCAAACTCTAAAGAATTAAGAATTGTTAAACATAAACCACTTCTATATTTCACTATAACGTTATACTTTATAATATATAATATTGTTTTCACCTTATATCTTTGCAAATTTCCTTTATCAAAATGCCGTGGTAATTTCTGAAGGTGTATTTCAGATATTTTAACCAAATAAATTGCAATATAACATTTTTATGATTTATACATAACTTAATATTTTATGATTATTAAAAAGTTAAAAATATCGATATAATTATTGCTCTCTATCAGGTACTAATTTTAGTTATTTTTAATTTTAGTTATTAAATATTGAAATAATGTTTCTATATATTGGAATGTACTTATTTACATAAATTATATCTGAAGCAGAAACTTTTATAATTATGGTAAAATTTTATTCAAGTATTATACTTTGACCTTGATGTGGGTGACAGATTGAGTATTGCCGTTAAGACAGAAAAACTATATATGCAATGTTTTTTGTAAAATAATTTCACAAAAAAATTATTATCCCTTTTTATTCTCCCACTAAAAATATTTTTAATTTAAAAAGTAACATCTTAAAATACGAAACAAATTTTTATAAAATATATTTTTTTAACTTCTTTGATTGATTTTTGTTTCAATCATTATTACATTTTAATATCTTAATCATATTTAACAAATTCAGATGTTTCCTCAACTATTATAAAAGTTATTAAAATACTTCATTAGGTAAAATAGTAATAAAGAATATTAATTGACAAAAAGAAAATAACGAACTACTTTGTTTAAGACGTGTAAGTAAAAAGATATATGATTCTGTCAGCTTAATAAATTAAAATCCATTACCAGGAAAACTGACATTTAATTCAAATTCCCTCCAAATTTGTTAAATGCTATTTAAATGTCACTATTATTATCTTTGGATATGTTAATCTTTCTGGTAGCTTCTGTGAGAAAGGTCTGATAGAAGGAAGTTGATATCTGGGGAATTAGACTCATATAGACTCATATACTTTGTATACTTTGATATTACAATATTATAACTTAGTTTTTGGATAGTAAAATCCATTTACCTCTATCAAAGTATCTATTTCTACTCATAGAGGAACCTTAGATTTAGATTTAGATTTAGGCTGGTATAAATTCCATTTTAAAAATTATTATTGATATACAATTAATTTCGTATAATAGTATTTTAATTAATTAGTATTTTGTTTAATTGATTAATTGATTGATATTTTTTAGTTAATTTATTAATTTGTTAAATATAATTAATAAATTTAATGAAGTATTTATTTATAATTTATTTATTTATATATTTACTATTTTAGTAATTTAATGTCATTAGTATAAGCTATCATATTATTCTAGCTAATTAATGGAACCTACATTAAAGTCTATTACATAAATGTTGTGCTGTAAATTAATGTACGGGGACTGTGTCGATAGAAATGTTACTTATGACTTTATTGTATACTTGGGGTGTTTTTAAATTAATTTATTACCTGCAATACAAGTTTTATCTTAAAGCAGGTAATCTCATAATATTTGCTGAAAAACTATCTTGTACCCTACTATTTAATACTTTATGTTATTATTAGCTTGTTATGTTAATTAATAATAAATTTATTATTATTATTATTATTATTATTATTATTTACAACAACAACTTGTGCGGTTAGAATATTGAAGGGATTTCATTGAAATAAGTGTTTGCAGTATCTAACAAAATTTATTACGTATTTTAAAAAAACCAAGTGGGATACTGGGATAGTTGCAAGCGCAGACGGCTAGAAATCTGGAACTTCCCAAAGACATTTTCGAGAAAGTCATATGAGTTTTATATGAAAACAGTTTACTAAAAAGCATAACCTACGATTTTAATAGCAAAAGAAACTTGTCTTCTATCTAACAAGTAAGAATTCAATAAAACTAAAATAGTTAAAAATTTCAAACCAAATTAAATTTTCTTTATACAATCTCTTTAATTCATGACTACGTTCCAACTGATGGAATCTGGAAATATAGACGTAGGTGGTAAGACGGTTTAACTTAGTTATTGCCTATTCGCTCTTGCCTTGAAGATACCCAGATTGTATAACCGACGCAGGCAAGCTGCTTGCCTTTTCTGTGCGAATCAAAAACAACGAGGCAAAGCGCTTCGTTTGATCAAGAGTAATGGATACGACGTAGAGATGGATATTCAAATAAATATTTAACTATGAAAATAACTATCCTTCTGAATAATTCCCTACTTTAGCTCCCAACAACCTGCAGTCGGCTAGCGGAAAAACCGTTTCTTCGGTGTGGCATCTTCTACATACGTCTTCAGTTATAGTACAACGCACCGTAACACGGCTAAATCACTTATCAAATTTGTCAATAAGTGGTACATACTATGACCTACCACCGAGAAAATTGTGTGTCGATCTAGCAGTTATTGTTATAAATGAGATGCAATAAGTTTACAAAGTTGTAAATCTAGGTCCTATAACTATTAAGGAAGAGAACATAACAGGAAAAAACATAAAAACTAATTTCAGTACCGAACTGAACGATATATTCATTGCATGATAACAATATAAAGGCATTAACGTGAATGTTTAGCAATTCACAAAACATGTTGTTAGTACACGGGCTATTTCTTTTTACTGACATTAACGAGTGGTACCTAAAACACCCCAATAATACTATTAGTGGTTTAGAGACTTTGTACTTCTCTTTTTATGGCGCGATTCCTTCCCCCATGCTCCGAGCCCAAGAATAAATGACCCGGACAGGACACAGGTAAAGTTTTAAAGTAATCGGGCAAATTTTTCCAAATTTAACGTGAGTACAGCCGGATAGCGATATATAATAGTAATCATGGATCACGAATATTTTAATATAGAAATATATATATACCTGTCAATATTAACAAAAATACGTACAAAGTCACGTGCCAAGGAAATGCAAGGTAACAAAACAGAATCGAAGAGACATTATTATATTTACATGATATTTCTTAATTTTCATGTTATTATTAATTAAATAATATTGCAAACACTAGTAAAAATAAAATTTATTAGAATATTATTAAATAAATTAAAATAAAAAATGTATACCGTATTTATATACCCATTTAAATATATTTTTATTACTATAAACATTATAAATATTAATATTATTATTAATATGACAAAAAAAAAACGTTTTAATATTGAAACGATAATACAATAACATTACACTCGAATCTAAATAATTCATGTTTTATTAACGATCCCAAAAATGAAGGATGTGTTGGGACCAAAATATTTATAGATATCTTCAAAAGTGGCTAAATTTATCTCTTAAACTATAAATTAATATTTTCTCATTTTGTTTTATTTTACATAGCCTTAGTAATAGTTAAATTTATCAGACCATTCAAGCTAAATCGCAACTTTTCGAAACAATAAAAATGTCAATGAAGTGTATCTACAAGGAAACTAGGAACAAAGTGGATTTCAAAACAAAAGCGTAAAATCGCTGCTTTGAGTGTTTGAGAAAATCTTGACTAAACTTTCTTACAATTATAGCGAAGTAACAACATAATTTCGTCTAACTTTGTATTTAAGTTTCATTATAAGGAATAATTAATGATTTTTATATATAAAATGTTAATAAATTCAATAGCTTTGATATATTAATGGCATGTATTTAATTCTATTATACTTACATAAACTTTTCTCGTATTGGAACAAGAATTTAAATTCTTTCCTTTATTTTTCTATATATTTATTTCGAGTCATCACTTATAGGTAGGTACTTTTACTCACTTTTAAAAATTTGTTAAAAATATTTGTTGAACATAAAATACACCCAAATGGTGTATTTTATGTTCGTTTTATACATTTTATTGTTAGTTTCAGTACATTTTTACAACAAAAGGCTTTAGCAAATCAATGGCATTGCGGAAGCATTGACGCACCGTTTAATATAATAATTAGAATGTTAGTACCTTCTGGGGAACAATAAAGGAAATTATTTTCTTTAATGTTTCATTTTATCATCATCATTGAAAACAAAATAAGGATTTCGGTCTTCAAAAAATCAATAATCATATTTAAAATTATATAATGCATTAATGTTACAATTCTTAAATGTGAATATCAGAACTTATATATAGAACTAGTTTTCACCCGCATCATTGCCTGGGTAGATTTCGGTGACCATTCTTAGAGATAAATTTGCTCACGTAATAGGTTTGGTATAAATTGGACGTATTATGCTTCGTAGTCCGCTTGATGGAGCATCCACCGGTATGTAGCGGCAAAATTACTTGCTCGCCGTGTTATCTTTGTGTGATACAAATTTTACTATGACTATGTAATATGTGTAAGTTATTGAAGCTGAAGCTACTATAAGTATAAATTTAGATAAGGATTTAGAATCAAAAGAAAAAAACAGTTATGAAAATAACGTAATATTTTTAATTCATATTTTGAACTTAAAAGAAGTGTAGTTTTGTTTAGTTATATTAAATGATAAAAATTTTAATAAATAATTCAGTTTCAAAGAAGTACACAGCAATAGCGCCATCTATATATTGGATCAGAATGTTATTATGTAATTCAATTATTTTATTATAGTTATTATAATATGAAGGTAGAAATTACCTGTTTATTGATGTTGTAATATACCCTCACGTAAATGTTGTGGCGGTGCATAGTATAAAATAGGTAATTAGGTTAAATACATCGTATTAAAAACAAAGAACAAGAAAACAAAACAATTAGAGGTCACCAATTAACAAACATGGATTATAATTAATTCTAACCAGAGTTTTGACTTAAAATGTTTATTTTTGATTATTTTAATACTAAAAAAAAAACATCCAAAAATACCAACTATCAATTTACATTTAACGAAATAATTATATTCGGTCCGAAGCTAAATGTTATAATAAATAACAAATGGTTAATAATAAAGTCCCCTGAGTAAATAGTAAAAGATACATTAAGGGTTGGTACGATATTGACCTGAAATATCTTGGGATATCATCCCTTCCTCTTTTATGTTTTCCCTCTTTACCTATTTTATGATAATATATTAAATGTTTACTTAAAACTTATAAAATAATTAATTTCTAACAGTTTACTTCTGAAATATCGGTGCCATAGGAAAATTTAATAAAAATGGTTTGAGTCTACAAATAAGATAAAAAAAATCTATCAATCCAACTTTAATTTAACTTTAATAAATATGTATGTAATATAAAGAAGACAATAAACCTTTTGAAGATTTTATTATGTTCTGTGTTTATATAATATTCAGTTGCACCGAGACGTAGTTTTTTTATACTTGAAATTGTATGTTTCAAAAAGTCTTGTATAAATTTTTCAATTCAGTTTGACCTCGTCAGCACCTCTTAAAATGTTTACACATTTTCAGTTATCACATATATTACATAAATATTTTAATTATTTAAAGATGACTATATCATAATAGAATTTTTTCATTATTTTTCTCTGAATTCGATCTTGAACAATGCATGTTCATAATATATATATTGATATGCTTGGGTGTGTTGTTGGTCTGTGTGTATCGAATGGCTCGAGAATACTCGAGCTCCACTGTCAGAGTGCTTGGAAATAGGCAAGTTATATGTGTAATAAGATAGTGTATATTGTGTATATGATTGAAAAATTGGAAAATGATTTATCATCGTGAAGACTATTAAAATTTAAATATAAGTGTCAATTAATTAACACTTTTATATTTATCGGCGTGAAGTCGAATATCACAAAATAATTAATTATTAATTTAATTGTCTCTTTAATTATTGTTCTATTTATAATTGGTTATATTTACTACTTCGTTAATTATTTTAAAATAAGTATTTGTATTGACTTTTTATATTGTGATTGTATTTTGTAATGACGTCATTTTACTTTTGTTTTAAAAATATTGTTATGTTTAAAAAAATAAAATTATAAGTGAAATATGTATGTAATCTAAGGATATAATTCAATATTCAGTACTGCATTTGTTGCGTAGATAACTTCATGTTATTCCTATGGCGGGTGATCCAGCGAAACTTTGTAAATTAAAAATAGACATAGTCGAGTGATGGCTGAAGCCGAAGCTATTCTCGCTGGTGTTAACTCTTTCGTCAAACAGTATAGATTTACCAAACAATAAAAAGTGCGTCAACTCATATTTTGTTGTTATTATAGATGAACAAAAGGAATATCATCGACGCCTGACGTCACCAGTACTTTTAATTGACTACCCACTTTTGATTTTATATATATATTAAAAACAAGTTATTAAATATTTATTTTATTAAAGTTTTTAAAAGACCCAAGCGCTCAGATTTGTTGCCTTGTAGTGAAATAAACACAATTTTTTGTGATGATGAATTCTTTACTCCATATTTGTATGTCATCACTTTTAGTGATGACCTACGTCTATGAAAATTACTTTTCACTGGTATAGTTTTATTATACGCACAATCAACCAATTTTCCCTCAGACTGAAAAGGCAAATTTGAAATAATTTATAGAACCTGATTGTGGGATTTGATATGGAAGATAGAATTATTACAATGATATGCAAGATTGCACAACTTTTAACGAGGAGTTTTACTTAAGTAAGAAAGTGGGTTTATACAAAGGAAGAAAATGACGAAAACAGAATTAGAGTATGAGCGTTAAAAATGAAATATTATAAAAGAAGTCTCATATAAGAAGCAAATAGAAGAATTTGGGAAAAATTTATAAATGGCGCGCGACTTACACGCGCGCGACAAATAACTAAAACTCTTATTAATTAATTGCAAATGACGTTTCATTAGGATAGTTACTATTTTTTTACCGTTTATTTGCTTGCAATAGCTAATTTATTTTCTATCTTTTTAAATATTTAGAATGAAATATTGATTTATTTGAAATAAAAAACGTTTAATTGATTTCAAAAGTAAACTTTTTACATGTATATGCGAGAAAAATGGCTAGAATTGAAACCATTTTTAAATATTTGACTGTTGGATCGCGGCCAAGTTCATGAAGAAAAAGTACCAGTTTTACATAAAATACGTTGATTTGAAGCGATTTGAAGCAGTCGCTTGTGTGTTTGAGTAATTGAAAGATGCTTTGCTTTGGAGTACAGTAAGTCTTGTAAATTGTTAGGACATCGTTTTTATTATTTATTGATAACATTTTTCTTATAAGATATATCATTAAATGTTAATGTCTTAAGTTTTATTACTTTAGTAGTAGACATTAGTAAGTACTAATACGATAAAAGTATTAACTTAAGCTACCTTATTTGTGAGAGTATTGCTGGCTTACAAAAGTGAAACATTCAATTTAAAAAGTCGTCTTAACCATCGACAGTAAATTAATAGATAAACCCAATATCATTTGATAGTATATTGGTATAATTTACGTTATTTGCGATACATTTATAAAGTATAAAATTTTTAAAAGTTTTTCTTTGTTCTCGTCAAAATTTTAAAAGAATAATGTTAAATATTGAGGCATTCCAAGTACAACAGTCTGGAATTCTTTGCTATATGAATAAGTCAGTTTCTTATTGTTTACATATTACGCACTTTTTCTCAGTTATGGGGTAATTTATAATTATAATGTAAAGGTATATTTATTAATTGTTATATTAAAGTTCAATATCAATCGTTTTATTTACTAACAAAAAAAAGTTAAAACAAGTAAAAACAAAAAACCTTGATGAACATTATTTCGAATTATACTATTATGTACCTTTTCTATAACGGAATAAGATGTAATGTGCCCATAATAAAAATATTATTTTGTGTCCGTCATATTTATTTTAATAATATTTTATAGCAAAAGAACTAGTAGAATTACAAAAAAAAAGGATTTTAACCTTGTCAAGAAATACTCTGAGTGAATAAAAGTATGAAAAAAATTATATTTGAATATTTAAAATTGCTTAAGATGTAAAATTAAATAAATACTCATAGAAATTTATGTATTATTTTTAAATATACTATATTATTTGATTCTTTCTATTTGTCGCGCACATTTTCAATAACAAAGAAAAAAACCGAGCGTATGATTAAACCGTTAAAACAATAAGTTTCGTTTTTACAATTTTACTATGGAGACCTAATATGACTTATAAATATAAATATACATGTAATATAAATATGATCAAGTATGATTAGAAAGTGAGTTACATTAAAATATACAAACATAATATATTATACTTAAACACGTGTTGTAAGCACAATAAGTTATATAATTACGATATGAGGGATGCTTGCTAAATGTTTATAATACAAACACACTTACCACGTACGTTACATTTAAGCCACAAGGTTTTTGGTGAACACAATTACAATAGAATACAGATTTAAATTTAAAATTACAATAGGAGGTTTAAATTTAAACATATATCGTCTTCCATTATATTAATTTTTTTTGACAACAATTTAGTAATATAGAAAAAGGACTCTCCTTAAAAAGTTTCCTATAAGTTTCCTTGTTTTACAAAAAAGGTATACATTCAATTCACATACTGCAAATGCCAAAAAATTTAGAAAAAAAAATCTTAAAGATTAAAATAATATAATACAAGTACTAAGACAATTGTAAGAATTACTTTTACATATTGTAACCAAGGTTAAAAATTATTTTAAAATATTACTTATAAGAATATTATATTAGCAGTTTATTATGCTAAAATAGGAAATAAAATAAAAGGAACTTTTCGCAAAATACTGTGACATGACTTTTATATGCTAGAGGGCATTAAACTTAAAACCTAAACATTAATGTATGGAAAGTTAACTAATAAGTCATAATTAAATTATTCGTCACTAAGTAGGTCAATCTGTAATGTGTGTTATTTAATTCAACATTTCCGCTTCATTTAAAGGAAAAATTAGTGTTTCTAGGGGCTGATAGCAAGGTTCATAAGTTTTCAGGAAACCTCACTCTCCGATTGCCTTCTCACTCTACTAACTTTTTTAACAAGTCTTTTACTGTACACGCCATTTCGCTTTGGAATTCTGTAACAATAATCATAAGACAAGTAAAGACTTTAACTTACTTTAAAAAACTAGTAAAATAACAATGTTTTTACCTCAGCCAGTCACAGTAGCGTCTGAGATATATTAATATTTTTATGTGTTATGTGTATTCAAATATGCAGGTTTTAAAATTTTTCCTGTGTTTATTATACTATAATATATTAATATATTGTTCATATATATTGTTAATATATATATTTATATATATTTATTTATTTACTTGTAGTGTATTTTATCTACGTATATGATAGACTTTACCTCAATCCTACCGTTTAAGGTTACCTGGAAGAGATCGCTTTATAGCGATAATACCGCCTTATTGTAAACCTAAAAATTTAAATTTAATTTTGTTTTTTGTTTTTGTGTATGTGGTTGCTATAAAGTTGATTATTATTAGGGTTGCCACGTATAGTTAGACCACCGTTGTAAGATTTAAACTGAAATCAAATAGGGCGTTTGTAACTACTTTATGAATATCTGACTTCGAACAAAATTTGTATTCGAGTTTATTAATAGCACCCTTAGCAATGAGTTTGTAATAAAGTTTCTAAGCACAACAAATATAAAACCACTTCACTTAAAAAAAATTGGTGATATATCAAACAGAAGCCAAGCAGGGTCAAACATGTGTATAAAAGAGTATTGTTTTCAAACATTAATAGTATAAATAATAACGGTTAATTATTACCTTAACCATTAATTAAATAAAAATAAAATTAATTTACAAATAATTTTTTGAAATATACAATTACACAACTTATACTACTTTCAACAATACACAATTATACAACTACTACTATACTCTAAAAATATGATTCACCAGAACTATTTCTATGCCTATGAAATACTACCTGTAGCACGCTGAGACGGAGAGAATTGTGAATTTCTTTCTATAATCTTTGTATGCCTCTACTTACGGGATATCCAACTGTTCGATTGTCACGACATTAACATTATGAGTTTCTACCAATATATAAGTAATATTGCACAGCGTATTTATTATTTCCTTTAACTTTATTATTAATATTAAAACTCCTTTACAGTTAAGTCAACTTATTGAGAATTATAAATGTAAGTAAAATCGGTAAAAAACAATGGGAAGAGTAATAATCAAAGAGTACTGAAGCGAAACACTGAAGGCTTCCTTACCTAACAATAATGGAAGTATGCTATTAAATCCTTAATGGCACTGTCAGCGGAACCTTTTCTATAAACTTTTTTAAAATATATAGAATATAAAAGTCTAATATATATATTTGTTACTCTCTAGTTTTTAAGGGTTTTTGTATAACTCAATTATTTTCAAATATTAGTAGAATGCACATATCTCTTTTATGTTAAAATACTTAATAGCTTAAATTTTATTTAATACAACTAGCTGTTGTAAGCGATATCTATGTCAATGCGATAATTTAACCGAAATAAAAAATCCTCCATATGACTTTAGAAAAAAGACTAAGGGTATTAACAAATTTATTCAAATATCCATCTTTTTACTACTTTTAAGTGACGACTTAAAAACAAACGGATATTTATTCAGACGAAATTTCTTAAACTCTAACTTATAACCCAGTTATTTACATTATAAGTTTTTTTATTAACTTGGCCATTCTCTCTATTTGCGACTCTAAAAAAAATATATATTTATTTCAAATTTATATATATCTGTATTTCCAAAAATATATATATTTCGAATGAACGTACATTTAAATGTCTGTCTTTTTTGAACATACGATATTACTTTATATTTATACAAATTAATTAACTACTTGGACAAGTACTATATTTGAGAATATTTTTCATATATTTTTTTTTGATTATAGCTTAGAAGCTATATATATATATATATATTTTAAGCAGTTCTAAAAAAGAAGTTGATAGGTCAACTTCATTCCTAGAACTACTTAAAATTCTTTATTAGTATTTGAAAGAGTCAAACTTTAAGACTACAATTTTTGTACAATCTTATCATAGAAACTCATTCTACTAAACTTATCTAAACGAAACCTTTGCGCAGAAATGACGGTGTTCCGATAACAGAAATTTGAATAGAAATAAGAAAATGCCTTTATATGGGACAAAGCTGCATTCTTTAATATGAAAGTGTATTTCATTTTAAACTTTGTAATACTTTCATAATAAATAAAAAACAATAAAAGATACTTTATGCCTCTAAATAATTGGTGATATAATAAAACTATTATAACTTTGCCTATTATGAGATTAATCGTAATGTTGTAGACTGAAGTTCCCAATGTATGAAAAAGCATAATTACAAATATTATATTCATTTGAGTCGGTACCTATTTTGCAACGCATTAACATATTTTGGTACAGTATTTGAACTTTTAGATTTTTTGTTTCGGAAAAAAATGTTTATGACTTCAAATAATACTAAATAGTTTAATGTATAAAAGAAAAAAAAAAATGTGGAAAAGAAAATATTTCAAATTTAAGAGATGATAAATAACTCTTTCCACGATCCTAAATTTTATTTCAAAATGCCTGTTATTATTTCTTCAATAAAATGTTACAAGCTTTTTTTTTTTTTCCACGGACATTGTTTTTTTTCTACCGCTTGACAACTTATTGTCTCTTCCAGTCAGTCAGCTGTTCACGTTTCTTAAAACGATCAGCAAGAAAATTGATATTCAACAGTTAAACAAAGATGGTATGTCCTGAAGTGCCAGTGCCAGATTATTTATTAAGTGCTATCAAGGTGAGTTATTGCAACTTGTAATAAAGTGAATATGTACATAAGGTTTTTTATTCTACGACCTATTACACGTTTAATACATAATGACAAATTAGAAGTAATTAACATTTCCTCTCTACGACATAATCCATGAATAATTAAGCGAGAGTCGAGTTTCTAATAAGAGTGAAGCATTAAGTGAAATACAAAACCCAACATCCAGGTTACAAAATAACCGACATCACAATAGAGCAAATCATTCTTAATAATAAACATCATTTAAAAAACATAGAGACTAATGAAAAGTTTCTGAACGGAAGATCATAAATTGATATCATAAATATTATATGCCTCTATTAAATTATAAAATTATTGTTTATTATTAACAAAAACAAAACTATATTTTCATCCTCAAATAATTCATGACAAAAGTTTTAAAACGCATATTCATTCTTTATTTTCATAATTAAATTAAAATAAATCTTTATAAATAATATTCTAATGATATTGAAATAACTTACGTACATGTAAAAATAAAAAAACATATTTAGTTACAAAAAACTAGTGTCTGGTGACGAAACATTCTGTGGTCGACGTAACTTGTATGATATAGTAAAATGATGGTATCTCTTTCAAACGCTCAAGTCTATTACGTCACGGGATGAACATTTTATTATAATATAAAAATATTATTATTCGAATAAAAAAATGACGTAGTTTCGTTTATAAGTATGTATACCTTAAGATTATGAAATAGTTTTTGAATTTTGAGAATTTAGAGGTACCTTTTTGTGTAAAAAATTATGTGTTTTTTACGAATTGTTTTCAGTTTTTACATTTATATTTTAAACCTTGAGGTAAATATTATAATAATAAACGTTTTGCTGTAGAGTAAGTTTAATTATAAGAATAAGATAAATATATAAAAGTAAAAAGCATGAAAAATGCTGTTAAAATGACTGCGGTTCTCTTTATGGTATACGCGGTATGCTTTACTCAACTGTTACGAGATACCGATTTTATATTTCCGACGACTATTGAGAATAAAGAAATAGTAACTCTTATGAAAAATGTAAGTTTAGAAGAACCAAAGAATATTGACTAATATTTTGTCTCGTTTGCGAATGTCGCATTTTTATATTAATCTCTCTACCGAACCCTGGATCATGACAGATAGGAGATAGCCTGTTTCACAATATCTTGTTTAAAGTTAAGATCGCAACAACTTCGCGATCGATTTGTCTCCCGAACATGACAGTGTTTATATAGACAATGCTCTCAATCCAAATATTTTATTTTATATTATAAGTGTCTGCATGAAATTTATAGTCAAATTACTGACTGCATGGATAACCATGCACATCACCAAATGGCGTAAAAATAAAATGAGTAACTTTGTGGTAAAAGAGAGTTATGCAATCAATCACAAATAAAAATATATTACTTATATTTTAAATTTCCATTTCAAAATTAAATTAAATCAACAAAGTAGAATACAATAAAAATGCAATTAAGGTTACGTTGTAGATTTTAAAGAAATTTCTTTAATGATTAACCAGTGGCAGATATAATAAAAATGGGGATGTTAGTTTATTTTACAAATAGATACTTATTTTATACAAATTTAGATATAAAGGAGTCATAGTGACTAAATAATGTTTATTAAAAATAAGTATAGATCGCGTGTCGCCGGTTTGGTTAATAATATTCCGTTCAAACTCCCGACTCGCTCAATGACATCGCGTCACTGGCTTCGGCAATGACAACGACGCCAACTCCAGCGATAACATTGAATTTTCACTACACGTCAAGGTAGTATTTTAAGGTCAGCGAACGAACCTGATAAAATGGAGTTTCAACTTAAGATTAATATATAATTTACTTTATTCATACTTATTATTGCATTTTTTTTTATCATGTGAATAATATGTGTTTGCGTCATTTAATATTTTATTTATTTATAGAAATTTCACAAAACTATTCTTGAAGATCTTACGTCATTAATGACCTTACATTGTCAATTGCTACTGATTCTTTTAATGATATAACGAAAAACTACAAAAAACATTAAGAAATTTGAATTTAGATACCTAATTAAAAAAAATATATTTTTTTTTTCAAATCTACAGATATTTCCCATTTAGAATAGTTGATAGTGTAATCCTAAGACTGCTCTTTCAGGTAGGAGATTTTTTAGTATCATTAATTTGAAGATTGTTAAAGCAATCCCTGATAAAAATTAATTTCTAATGCTAAAGCAATTTTTTTATGCAAATATGATTAAAGCTTTTATTGTTTTTTTCGATTGTAAGAACAGGAAACTATTGTTACAAAATACTTTATTATACAAATCATGGCCAAAAGGTAAATAATACTCGACCTCATTATTTATTTATTTATTTATAAATTTAGCAGACCGAGTAACAGAAGTATATTCTAACAAAAAATTATACTTGGGTTTTTATAAAAGTATTTATATTCTTTGTATTTTCAAATAATAAGACGGTAAAATGTTTTCTCCCCTAACATTAAGAAATAAATTAGACATTTGTGAAAATTATCTTCTTTTATTTGTTTGGATTGTTTCAGTATATTTTTCTTTTCAGTAACATTTATCGGTTCGTGGGTGAACTGAGTGAAGTATTTTTTTTTATTTCATGTTGTAAAGGATTTGGTTAATTATTTATTTAAAAAAAGGGATCAGACAATACAGACAGCTGTTGTTAAACAGTTAAATTTTGTTTAATTTATTACTTCATATTTATTGTAAAATATATTATGTATTACTATGTAGTTATTTCTATGTATATTAATCATAATAATATGTTTATATACAAATTTTTTTCATCCACCCACATTTACTAGACTTGTTAATAAATTTTCTAAGTCTTAGGTTGTTTGGTAGAAATTGCCGACTGGCAATAAGACCACCTTTTGTATATTCCAAATTTGTTTTATTGTCTTTTATGTGTTATTTTCATTTCTTGTGGTGTATAATAAAGTATATAAATATAAAAAATATATATTTGCTTTTATAGAAACGTATTATGTCTATGTGTATTCATATTGTTAATCATACATACTTTTTTAATAAAAGTACTTTTTTAATAAAAGTAGTTATAGTATAATTGTCTAATTCTAGAGATAGATAGTTATTATTATAACCTTTCTTAAAGAAGCTGCTAGAAAAAAGAACAAAACCAAAAATAACAATAGTGATGATAAAATACTGTTTTAAAAATCTAGGGAACATTTTTATGTTAATTTTTTAAATTAAAGTTATGTATTTTTATAATTGAGCGAAGCTCTCTATGAGAGACCTTTTTGCATTCTGTGTGCAAGCATTAATCAAAAATGACATATCTGAAAATTTGCAAATTTTGCACACTGATAGACATCAGTCTGTTAGTGGTTTATAAAAAAATTCCAAAAAAAAAAATGTAATAATGTGTCTCATCTTGAAAAATTATTGGGGACAGAATGCGTCAAAGTTTTGTAAATGCAACTTCCGTGCTGTTCACACCTCGCTTCGCTCAATATACTACCACATTCCGAGATTTTGGGAGCGTAGCGAGTCAAAATTGAGGTCTGGTTCGCGCTTCTAGTTTAATAAATGTATATAGTATAAAGACAAAACTAACATTATTAAACGATAGATAGACCACTTTTTTCTTTTATTTTGTTATTTTACACATAAATAATAATAAAAAAAATAAGAGAAAAATAGTCGTACGATACGCTATACAACTTGGATGAAAAGACGGTCCTCTTGCTAAAGCAATGTCTACAAACAACCTTGCAGAAGGAATTAATTGTTTGAATACGGGATAGAGCAAAAACGAAAATATATTTTAATATAATATCGTCAGAAATATATACTATGATAAATATGTCTTATAAAAATTTATTAAACATATATAAATAAAAATATATAACATATATTTAAATATAATAAAAATATATATGGCACATTCATTATACTATTAAATAAATATTTCTAAATACTGGAAAGGGATGATTAGATTTGCAATCTCGAATATATTTGATTCATATTATTTTTAATGAACACTGAGTATTTTAAATTGAGATTACGGGATTTATTCGCTTTTATAATATCTTAATAAAAGGTTTATTGATATCGTGTCAATACTTCTTTAGTATTGTACGGGAAGAAATAGAAATTAAAAAGTCCAAAATTATTAATCGGTGACCAATACAAGCTCTGCAGCTCATGGAATGGTAATGGGTAGAAAATGTTCGCGTCCCAGTCTTGGTTGTAGGGTGGTATCAGATATAGTCAGTGTATTGTGTCCTGAATAAGCTAGTTTCGTTGAGAAAAAAAGCTGCAGACAAACCTGCAGACAAAGACCAGTGTTTTCTTCAGTGTTCTCGTGACTACGAAACCTAGATGATGAGGGTAAATGCGGGTAGATCGAGAAATTACCCGCAGACAAATACATTGACCAGTGCTTTCTTCAGTGTTCACATGACCACGATCAGTGTAACCTGATCGAAACGTCGATGTGTACATGGATTATCAAAGGCATTCCTATAATACCAATCTTAATTGCTTTAGTGACAGGGACTGGGACTGGGAGAAGGAGAGAAAGAGGCATAAATAAAAGATTAGATAGAATAAAATATAATTTATATCATGTAAACAAATATAATAGAAAAATCATCATTAGCATGTGATTGGACCAATTTTGTAAATCTTTCTTTTGTGTTTAGTATTGTTAGGTTTGTATGAAATAATGTTTGGGAAATCCACCGACAATGTCACTCCTTTGTGTAGCACTTTTCTATGAAAATTTAAAAAAATAAAAAATGGGTCACTTTCGGTTCAGCTGACAAATATTTTTATAATAAAACCAATAAAAAGGTTTTGATTAAAATATTAAAAATAAGAAATGTCTATTCCATATAAGCAATTTAAATTATTTTTATAATATCTGATCTTATGCGAAATTAACTGCTATTAAAAAAAATATGTCGGTAAGCAATTATTACTAGATAAGAAACTATACTACCGTAAAAAATATTATAATTTTAATCTATCTATCTATCTTGTGTTAAAAAATTACAAACGAGCTATACAATTTCATAAAAGTCTCAATATAAGACCGTTGTTCAAAAATATGTTCACTTCATTCAACTCCATCCGGTGTCCATTAAACACGTGGAATCTACATGTAATCTGACATATATATCTGTAGTATATATAATATACTATTATACTTTTAAATATAAAAATAATACACCTTACAATTAACTTAATATTAATTTTGTTATGACTCTATATTTATCTCGGTTTCTATTATTCAACTTTTTTTAAGTTTCTTCTTTTAATTTATGGTTTATTTCACATAAATTTTAGATACTGAGTATTGAAAATAAGTTTTGTTTACTCTTATTTCAAAATGTAAATTTGGAGTAAACAAAGAATAATAAAATAGACAGAATTTTTTATTAGACCAATAAAATATTTATTATTTAACTATTCAAAATATTTAGTAGTATTCTTTAACATCACTGTTAAAACTTATCTATAATCATGTAACTTATATTTGTATTTTATTTCAATTTGCCTTCTCCAAATGAT
Organism: Mechanitis mazaeus; assembly: GCA_959347395.1. Classification (NCBI taxonomy): domain Eukaryota; kingdom Metazoa; phylum Arthropoda; class Insecta; order Lepidoptera; family Nymphalidae; genus Mechanitis; species Mechanitis mazaeus. Next base: position 16,668,104 of record OY365743.1, read on the forward strand.
ACATACGTGTGAAGTGTGTTTGTAATGCCAACCTTTGTCAAGCATCCGTTCTACCTTAATTATATGACTTATTGTGTGTATGAAACGTGTAGGTTTGGATTGAGTGTGCTCTTTGTTGACACGCTTGAGGGTTTTTAAATTTACATACAAAGACATGTAAATACATTATATTCTTCTTCAAATTTAAATATTGCATTATTTTAGGTAACAATAGGTACATCATTTCGTTTTCTTAGGAATAATTTGAATTATTTTTTGGCAAATATTGATAATATAATTTACAATATAGTTAAATGTTTTTATAGCAAATTAATTCATCACTTGTCATTATTGTAATGTTTGTTTGAATTTGCGTTACACCGGAGCTGAGCCTTTTGATATTTAGGCATAAACTATTAACGATTTGCGACAACCGAATGATCGAGAATGAGCATAATAAATATTCTGCTTTCATAAGAAAACTAACAGTGACAGTACTAATTTAATAAATAAATGTGTTTTTTCCATCTCTTATTTCTAGCGTGTAAAAGCTGTGTCATTAAAGATTGAATCTGATTATTTTACAACATAAATTAGGAAGAATAAATATATTTGGTACATTATAATATCTGTTTTAAGTTAACATAGAACTTTTATACTTACGTCTGGTTTCAAATGTAAACTTATATTTATTTTGCGTCGGTCGATCAGTTTTAAAAATTTTTAACTTAAAAACAAATAAAATTATATAACTTTAAAAATTTTAAGTTGCAAAAGCCCGTAGGCTTTGATATATAATGATACTATTAAAAAGCCAATAGTATACAGTATATTAAAAAGAAATTTTCAGTATGCAAGTGATATTACGGGACTCGACGGAGAAGCGCGACAAGCCTTTACAAATGTATGCGCATATATTACATTTTATTTATATAGGGATGCGGGTCACTACAATGCTGCATTTTATATTTGTTCCATATTTTAAAACATTCTATTTGAACAAATATATTTTTCCCAAAACAATTTTGTACTTTTAAAAAATATGCTCGTCTAAAAACACAATGATTTAACTTATATTGTTATAAATGTGGTATTATATTTAATAAATATTTTTTATTAAAATATAATAAAAATTCTTAATTTTTGCCTACAGATATTTAAAAAGCAGCATCTTCTATGTCCATCCCGTATGTAGGCTCTCTGATCATAAATGACACCCCCACGTTGTATGTAAAGGAATTCCTTATTATAGTGAAAATTGTACAACGCCAATTGAATGTTATTTTCAGTGAATATTTTCCAATGAAAATTGTTTACATATGGTGAAATATTAGACAACAAATTTCATATTAAATACTATGCTTTATTCTATAACGAAGTCCTAAAATACTTGATCCGATATGCAGCCATAACTATTTACACAATTTAATGTTTCCGGATTTAACTCGAGTATTATTTTTAAGGTAGTTTAATTATTAGTTATTATTGTGTATAGTTTACCAGAGTACATCAAAACTATTTTCAAAGTATTTGCCTAACCACGACAACCTCTCAGGGTTCATGTCGGTATCGGAGAGCCGTTAAAAATTGCTTTAACAGTAATAGAAAATAATTAATTAAAAAATTAAAAAATGTTTGTATATAAAATTGTTTTATGTATTTGATATGATTGAACCGTTTACTTTCTACGTTTTTGAAAAGAAACTGTTAAGAGTACCATTGTGTGAAGACGAATCCTAATAAGGTCTTATCTGAAACAAAATAATACCTTTTAATAAAACTATTTTACGGATATAGCTCGCGTTTATTTTTATATTTTTTAATTTAAACGTGACGTTTCGAATGCTTTGCAGTAAACGTGTTCGCGGTAAGACAAGATGATGGTACCGAACACGTTTGCTGCTAAGCATTCGAAACGTCGGGTTTTAATTAAAAAATATTAAAAAATTTAAAAATAAACGCGAGTTATATCCGTAAAATAGTTTTATTGAAATATGTAGCACTCGTGTAAATCTTAGAAAACATTAAAACAATACTTAACTGCCTGCAATGGAAAAAAGAAAGAAGTCCTGTAAAACACCTAGTTAGTTTTAGGAGAATATAATTGAATCAATAATAAAGTTTATTGTACTATTTCGGCCGTTCTATTGTAATAATTCCAGTACCTTGCCTTTTGTGGCAAATTGCAAATTGGTTCTTAGATAATTGATGAAATGTTTCAACATAACTTTTGCTACTGGTACTGGCTACAAGAAACACAGATAATTTTATTTCATTTTTGTGAAATTTGTGATACTTTCATTTAAAATAGACTCATAATATATTTGAAATATAATTTATATCAAATATATTATATTACTTTGAATATGTAAAAGTATTTAGCTAAATGAGTGTAAGAACTGCTCGTCAGATCAATTATCAAAAATTTATACTTTAAGATGTAAGCAAAAAAATTATGATTTTTATAAAATAATAATATTAATAATGAATAATACAATATAAAAGATTTGTTTTACAAATTCTCATATCACTGTAGTATCTAATTGTGAGTTTCGTACATTAAAACTCCAAAGTTATTATGAATAATAATTTTACTTGTAAGTCAAGTTGACTGTTTTTCTTTTTATGTCAATATGAAAACAACAATATTATTGTAAAATATGTTGTTTCATTCAATAATCCGTGTAACTCGTTCATAAATTTTTTGATACTTTAATTTCCGAACTCAGAAACACGTCATGAATCATCATTATCTTAATAAAGCAACATCCTTTTGCTATGTTTTACGAATATTAAAGCCATTTTTATCGTTACTTTTATTATATTTTTATCTTAAGCTATAATTTACAATACCTTTATCTATTTATTGTCACTCTCTATTGGACGGTATTAAAATTTGATACCTTTTAAAATATATTTATAAAATAGCAGTTTTGGAATTTTTTATCATAATAATTTAGAAAATTTGATATGTATAATTACTAAATACTTAGTAAAACCTTATAGTCTAACACTTGAGTGATAAATGTCATTAGAATCAAACTTTGCAATAACCAATGACATCATTTATCATTTTCGAACAACTTTGCAACAAACGCCATTTCGACGATTGTTTTAGATATAAATTTGTTGCTATATCACATTTATTTCCAATTTCTATTATTACATATGTGAGTTGTAGTTTTTATTAGTACTTGTGTATATAGTATTATTTTACTAGAAACATTGGGACAATACATAGAATTATTTGTGGTGGGTTTAATTGTTAGAAAATTGTTTATTAAATATTTAGATTTTTGTGAAACAGTGTGTGATTACTGATTCACTTAAAAAACACTGATCTGAGTTTGTTGTGTGGTTATTCTCAGACCAGACTTACTTTTCATGATAGAACGATATTGTAGAATATTCGTATATGCTTATATCGCGACTCTCCCGACCGAGTATCCGTCAAGAATATTTATAGTTACTCGTTTTCATCAATATTTAATAGGATACGAATACACACATTTTGTTTGAAGTATAAAATTATATTTAATAATGGTCACAAAATATTTTTTCAGATTTTATGAGTTTTTTATAGGTTTTGGCGTGAGAAATGGTTGGAGCTACATATATTCTGGAATATATGAACCATTGGAGTCAAGCCAAGCTCGTAAAGAAAAACTAGTTTGACAGATTATAGTTCAATGTAAAGAGTTTGAAAGCATTTGCTGGGTTAGTATTTAGGCAATTGAAATTGCTCTCTACCGTTAATAAACCGTTAATAAAGTTATAATAGTATTGCCAAAATGTTGAAACAAATTGATGATTGACCCCAAGTTGTTTTATAATTAAGATTATACTCAGATTATATTCTTATCACTGGAAGTTGTTTAAAATTATTTTATATTTCATATAATTAGTTATAGTACGATATATATTGCAATATGAGATAGATAGATATATAAAATATGTGTGTACAAAACCCGTGTTTATCCCGAATTTTTACCCGAATTTTTTATTTTACAATTTATAATATAATATTAAATATTATATAAGTCTTTTTTGTGCAGTACTCTTTTTTGGTTTTAGTTATGTTAGCTTTCAATTTTTCATTGGAGATATAATAAACCTGCATACAAGTTGAGTTTATTAGTAGGAGTCTTAAAAACTATTGTATGGGTCCTTTTACACAGTTGAATAAAAATTGTTTTAATTCTAAATTTTAGGTTTGAATTTTATTTATTTTTTAATTATTGTATTTTACATTTTTTTTCTTTGATTTGTTTATGAGATTCGGTTAATGGTTATCTACCAAAACACTACCAAAGACCTGCTACTTTATTTATTAATTATTAAAAGAGGTCATAAATAACTACTTTCGAAACTTACTGAAAAAAAAAATATCCGAAAAACGACCTATTATTACTTTTTGAAAGATACCTCTGTAGCCCGGTTGAACAGCTATAGCTTGCAAATTAAATTTTTCTTAATTATTGTCCAAGCCTACTGTAAGGTCTTCTGATTTTTTGTACAATCGGAAAGGAGAATTTGCGAGTAGGCATGACGTAAATACTAACAAGTCACATTTCTTCACAAACATGATAATAAAATATATTGACAAATTGTTTTCGATATCGTAAAACTATAACACGGCAACGAAGTCAATAGCAACATTGTCGACTAATGAACTTCTTCAACAAAGAAAGCGATGTAACATCATCATTACAAATATTCTGTTAATTCAAATCTGTATGTCGATATGTGTATGTGTTTGTAATCTAGTTCGAGTTTTAAACATACTCGATTGCACAAAAGTTAAGGTCGAAGTTTCAATGAATTAAGAGAAACTCCGCCTAGTGGAAGTACGGTGCACTATTCTTATTTCATACAAACCAGAGCTATAGCTATCGAGAACGAGTATGCTAGACTATTAACTCTCACAGCACTTATTTGGCAATGAAGTTGAGTTTAGCGGTCTTTTAGTATGGAATAGAGCGATATTTTGTTATAAGTTTTCCTTGGAACTTAAAATATTTACACTTATAATCGAAACCCATTAACGGTGTTAAATCATAATTTTAGTATACACGAAGTAGTAACAAAATGATCTCAATTTGTAAATCTTCAACTATTTAGTCTAGAATTTATTTCTTATCCAGTGATTCCCAAACATACTATCAGTGAAGCTGCAATACTCTAGAGACATCCGATACACACACGAACCGACAACACCACAAGGACATCTAACTCTACAATGAACATTGCCTTGTCTAGGATTGTATTAATGAAAATATTATAGATAATGGTATAAATTATACATATGCGCTTATTATATTATTTCGCGTATTATATAATAACATACGTTTAAATTAAATATATTGTAACGTAAAATATATCACAAAATCCTTTACAAACAAATAGTTTTTTGGTTATTTGTGTACAGCTCTTTGTTCTAAAACATCGGATTTGAAAAGCTGATAGTAATTAATTAAAACGGATAGACTTGATCCTGATTGGAGACACGAACCTGTCGGAACATGTAATTGTGCTTTCAACAGTAAAAACACACTAAATTGTATAGGATAATAAAAAAATACATTGTTGTGTCGTAAAAAACAATTGAGCATTATGTTATTTTACGATATGAAATTGTAATGAAAATGGAAATAAATAAAGAATGAATTTGAAATCATACTGGTTCTTGATAATAATTGTTTTTTGACATTATGAAATCCTTTCTTTGAATATCTTATATATTAAGTAGTTTTTTTTTTAATACTTATTTTATTTTATTTAATTTTAGCATTTCCTTTTTTTTTATCTATTGTTGAACGTACCGCACATATTTAATTTAATTCGAGAGAATTTTACTCCCACTCAAGGGCAACTGGCAGAGATCTCTTAAAGAGATAAGTTGATCCAATGTACATTTTGTTTTATTTTCTGTTTATTAATTTCTATTATTCTTGGTACATAAATAAATAAATAAATAAATAAATAAATAAATAAATAAATAAATAAATAAATAAATAAATAAATAAATAAATAAATAAAGGTTTCCGTTTAATCAAATTTTTGTAACCTCGTGCAGAAACGAATTCTTCAATAAAAAAATGATCTTATCTTAACATTTCTTTAAAACATAATCCTAAGGCTAATCATAAGGCTTAAACTTTTAGTACAGTTTATAGAATATTAACGATATTGATTTGTATATTTCAGAATAATGAAATATCACAATATTTACATTAAGAAAATTTGATTTTAAATATTATTCATGTTTAAATATGTTATTTCATCCCTTCATTACGATAAATTTGTTTCACATACAAATATTACAAGATGTATTTATTTTAAAAATATGCTATAACAGTTCCATCTATTGCTTTATTTTATGTTCTTTCAAATTTCAAATTTCAAATTCAAATATTGTAAATAATAATAAAATTTTGATTAAAAAAAATTGATTTAAAAAGCTAAATTAAATTAAGTTTGTTTAATGATACGATTATATTAACTAATAGTAGCCACGTTTGAACCGATAAAAAGGATTTTGGGTATTTAATAAATAATTACGTTAGCTTTCATTTTAATTAGTCTATAGTAATTAATCTACATAAGTTTTTTATTTTATTTTATTATTAATTTATGTACACACGGAATATAAATAAGTAAAAAACACAAAGAGTACTTCGTACAAAGGCACTGCTTATTTCATATTGAAATTTCTTCCAGCAGACCTGTGAAAGGAGAGTTGTAAATGAGAGGCAGTATATGTGTGCAATAAACCAAAAAAAAAAAGGATAAAATAGACAATATATAAAACAATTACAATCAATATTAATATTATTTTAAAATTTATAAAATATAGGGAATAAATAAAATTTCAATACGCCATATATATAAATATATACACATAGTTATTTACATAGACAGGTAGTATTCTTTAACTCGTTTTTTAAAAATAGAGAGGGACTTAGCATTACGAATAATGTATGGTAATCCATTCCAAAGTCTTACTGCTTGAACAGTAAAAGAACGAGAGTACAGCTTGCTTTTATGTGGGGGAAATTTAAGGTTTGTTCTAAGATGTGGCCTACATGGAGATTCAGGACTATGTACGAAAGAAAACCTATCGCGCAGATAACTTGGGAAAGATGGATTACACAAAATATTGTAAAGTAGACATAATATTCTAGTATTTCTACGAAGGCGAATTGGGAGCCACTTGAGTTGTTTGCGATAGTTGGAAACATGATCAAATTTCTTTAATCCAAAAATAAATTTGATAGAGAGATTTTGCAAACGCTCAAGTTTATTAACTAGCTCCTCTGTTGCATCCAAGTAGCAGGTATCAGCATAGTCAATAAGAGGCAGAATGAGAGTTTGAGTAAGCATAATTTTAGTTTTTAAAGGCAGAAAGTTTTGTAGACATTTTAGTGAGTGAAAAGAATAATGTACCTTGCGGCTCACTTCGCTAACATGTGCACTCCAAGATAAGGTAGAGTCCATAGTAATGCCAAGGTTTTTAGCGGAATTGGAATAGGGGATAAGAGTATTATTAAGAAATAAAGGAGGAAAAGAAGAAATGGAATTATGTTGATGTCTAGAAGCGATGACTAATGCTTTGGTTTTAGCCGGATTCAACAGTAGTCCATAAGACCTAGACCAGCGATTAATCTGTTCAAGATCAGAATTTATCGCGGCTATACCGTGGGCAGCATCAGCAATATTAAAATGACGGTACAATTGCAAATCATCAGCATAAAGGTGAAAACTAGAAGAAATAATTTTAGTAACATTGTTGATAAAAATAGAGAAGAGTAAAGGAGAAAGGACGCCACCTTGAGGGACGCCAGCCGAAAGATGAGACCAATTGGAGAATGAAGAGTCCAGGAAAACACGCTGAGAACGACCACGAAGATAAGAATCAAACCAATCAATGGTAGAAGGAGACAAGTTCAAGGATTTAAGTATACCAAGTAGAAGATCAAAATCGACAGAGTTGAAAGCACTGCTGTAATCTAGTAAAACCAACACAGTTACATATTTTTTTTCCATAGCCAAGCGTATATCTTCTGTTATCTTTAGAATAGCAGATCCGGTGCTGTGTCCTGGACGAAAACCTGACTGATAAGGGGAGAGAAGTGAATTAGAAGTAATGTATGATGAAAGTTGCTTGTGAACAATGTGTTCAAAAGCTTTAGAAAGGAAAGGTAAAATAGAAATAGGACGAAAATCAGAGACACAAGCAGGGTTCGATATTTTAGGGAGAGGGATTACATGCGCCATTTTCCAGGCCGAAGGAAAGATAGAACAAGAAAAAGAATAGTTGAAAATGTGCGTCAAAATTGGTAGCGTAAAAGGGAGAGTAGAAATAATCATTTTGGAAGACAAGTTATCATTCCCCATTGCGTTAGACGAAATCGAGAGTATGGCTTTTTTAACGTCGAGTTCGCTAACGATATTTAAACAAAAAGGAGGACAGTTGGGTGTAGGAAAATTGGATAAGTCACGAAGGGTACTAACTTTATTATTATTCAATAAAGGTATAGGTGGTAGTGAGAAATGATTATTGAGAGAATCTAAATCGACATTACTAGAAACGCTTACATGCGTTTTACCTATTCCAATAGACCTAAGAAATTTCCATGTCTTACCGGAATTACTTTTGGCGAGAGACTCATGATAATAGCGTTTTTTTCCATCTCTGCACATTCGATTACACCGATTTCGTAGATTTTTAAAAGTTGCTAAATTATGGTTTGATGGCGATCGTCTGTATCTTCTTTTAGCTTTATCCCTTAGCGACATAAAATTTTTAATTTCTGCTGTAAGCCATGGAGCAGGAATATGTTTCATTTTTACACGTTTGATCGGTGCATGGCAATCAAAAAGTTCAATAATAAAAGAATTAAAAGTTTTTACTTTCGAGTTGACACAGTTTAAATTTAAAATAATATTCCAATCAATATTTTTAACGTCCCGATATAATATGTCCCAGTCAATGTTCTTATAACAACGAAGATTCAGAAAGTGTGATATACGCTTAGGAGGCCGAACACGATAACACAAGTAGATAAAGTCGTGATAAGAAAAGGACGCTGTATATTGGCCATGTGTAATAACATGCTGAGGTGAAGATACAATGGATAGGTCTAAAAGTGAAGGTTTGCAGTTAGGAAAATGATGAGTGGCCGAGGTAGAAAGAAGATTGAGATTTAATGAAGTAATAAGAGATTGAAGTTTATGGGTGCGAGAATCATTTTTAAGAATACATGTGTTAAAGTCACCCATAATAATAACATGATCATAATTAGGACACAATTCATTTAATAGGAGTTCTAGGGACTCAAAATAATCTATATTAAGATTTGGACTGTAAAAGACTGCTAAAAGAATTTTTGTATGTTGAATTAAAATTTCAATAAAGAGATATTCTGCTGATCCAGAGTACAATGACGAAGATACATTTACAATTTTATAAGGTATACCAGAACGGAGGTAAATAGCTACCCCGCCTCCACCTTTACCTATTCTATCATTACGAATGAGAACGAAGCCTGGAAGGGAGAATTGAAGAGAAGGAAGGGAGGGTTTAAGGAACGACTCAGAAATAAGAAAAGCATCAAGATGATCGCTGCTAATGGATGCCAAAAAATCAGAAAAATGTGCCGGAATACTCTGGATATTGACGTGAGCTATGTTAAGGTTATGGGGATAGCTCTTAGATAGAGAAGCAACAAATTCTTTAAGGGACAAAAAATCCGGCGTCCCACTATCCGCGCTTTCAGAAGTACCAGGATGTGATGAGCATGAAAAAAAACTATCGTTTAAGTTAAGGAAGCTTCCCATGAATGATTATTAATGTAAATATAATATGCGTAATGTAATAAATAATAATACTAATATGTATTATAAAAATTAAATAAAATAAAATATAATAAATATATATATATAATAAATTAAATAAAATACAAAATACAAAATACCAAACAAAATATAAAAACAGATATCTAACAATAACTACTCAAGCTGCCAACCTCACCAATCACTGGTGTAATGGAAAAGAAATTTAAAATATTTGAAATATTTACTACTAACATTAACAAAAAATTAAAAACTTATAAATACAACAAAAAGAGAATAAATAAAATAAATTTACTGCTATACTTAAAAAAAAAAAAAAAGAAAACAAAATACCAACCACAGACTAGACTAGTAACTACAATTTAAAGTCAGTAAAGTGATTACAAAAAAAAAAAAAATTATAAAAATATAAAAAAAGTAATAACTTACAACTAAAACAATAATATCTAAAAACATGTAAAAATGTATTAAAACACTATATAGTTATACTAAATGAAATAAGCAAATTAAAAAGAAATTTCAGTAACATAAATATCTAGAAAGTAAGTTGAAACGAAACGCAATTCTCTTTGTCATTGTCATTTATGATGAAAGTATAGTTGATATTGTCAATCCGTCAGTTTAGACTTAAATTACTTTAAGTATTCAAAATATTCAAAATTAATACAACTTATACAATTATTACTGACTAAATAACGAAAAAGATATTTCAAAGTACCGACAAGTGATTGTAATTTATATAAAGTGATATCGTATATAAAGCATAGTGACGTAAACAACTGACACTGACTATGAACAATAAGGAACAATAAGTTTAATTACGATTCCTTGTTCTCTTAATTTGTTTAGAAGGCATTGAAGGAGTACTATTTTTATCTGAACGTGTAGAAACCTCACTGTCAACTGATATGGATGGAAATTTATTCATCAGCTTCTGCAGCTCCGCCATGCATAAGATTATAGAACGCGTCTTGTCGGGAAGAAGAATATGTATTCTGCCTTCTGATGACCAACATTGTTTGATACCGAAATGTTTACGAGCGGCAACAAATACTTGATGTCTAATTTTAGTAAGAAATTCCGATATAGTGATGCCAGTACCTTTCAAAGAGGTTTTATTGTCCCAAATAAGATGCCGGTACTCCATAGTATTAAATCTGATCAGCACTGGTCGACTTTTGAGTTGTGAAGAACCCAGACGGTGACAGCTCTCCATACAATCAACGTTGGTATCTGGTAATTGCATATTGTCGCAAAATACCTTAGCAACAACTTTTTTTAAATTCTCATTGACATTTTCGGGCAAACCATGTAATAATAAAGTATTTCTACGTAATGCTGTTTCATTTTTATCTGCCAAGGCAGAGATATATTCCATTTGCTTTTTTAACTTTGAAAGTGCTTGCCAAACAAAAGATTTAAAATCAGTGAACTCACGAGATAGTGTCACAACATCGGGGTGTTTACTTGCTGCACCAGAGGCTTTTTGCAATTTATCTTCGAAATCACACATGCGAGCAGAAAAAAGTTTCTCTAAATCTTCCATATTACTTGACGGGTTCATGTTAATGTACTAGTATAAGAAGTGATGTAAGTGAATGATATTGATAACTCGTAGGAAAGAAAATTACACTGTTAGAAAGGTGAGTTTAGCAGGTTAATTAATTCATTTAAGCTTTGAAGAAAAACTTGAAAAAAAAAATTAAAATATTTAGAGCACACACTAAAATACGTGTAGACGCTACTACTAAGTTTTATGCCAGATGAAGTTTGATTTAGAACTATGTATAAAATTGTATTTATTTTGCTTATGAGGCAAACTGTATTTGTTAAAATAATCTAATAAAATTTGTAATTTTTATTTTTGTATTGAGAGATGTCTTTAAAGAAATTGGTATTCTTACGGTCGTTTCTCAATACATATTTAATAACATTTTATTTGTACGTCACAATTTGGATAGATATGTAAAAAACAGTGACGGACACGCTATAAATACTAGAAATAAAAATAAACTTTCAACGCAGATATTGCGTCTGCAAAAAGTTAAAAAATCCTTCATGGGCATGAGTGTTCGCATATATAATAAGCTTCCACAAGATATCTTAGACCTTCCTTTACTTGCTTTTAAATCTAAAATTAAAAGTATACTGTTAAATAAAGCTTATTATAGCATATAAGAATTCTTAGTTGATCGTATTTCGATCAAGTAAAAGGTTAGGTTGTAGAGCTTTGGTTGTTGACTCATTTGCAGGATATTCTAATCTGTACATCAAACATTGTTCACATATTTTAAAAAGAGCAACTGTTGAGTTTCTGGCGAGCTCTTCTCAACAGAACAGCATTACGAGCTGGTGGTAGCTTAAGGACGGACTGACTACTGACATTTTTATAATGTAATAATTGACGATTCAAAAGTGCGTGTAAATGCCTATTTGAATGAAGATATTTTGAATTTGAATTTGAATTTGAATTTGAATTATTATTATGAACTTATTTTAAATCCTATAAAAAGAAAGATGAAATTAAACTAACCATTTAACTTTATTTTTGTGTGTATACATTATTGAAGAACATTCTTATGTTTACGATGTTATTGAAAATTATTATAATAAATAATTAATTTGTATAATGTTTAAAAATATACAAAATTAAAAAAGTGTTCAGTTCTGTTGAACTTAACCCATTTTTTTTTAACATTTAGGACATTTAAGTTCAACAAAATATTCTCAAATTCTATCCGAAGAATTATAAGGCTGAATATTAGGGATAATAAAGTACAATTTGTTAATAATAGATTCCCTTGAGTAAATAGTAAAAGGTACATTAAGGGCTGGTACGATATTGACCTGAAATCACTTGGGGTGTGATAAGTTTACCCTCTTTACCTATCTTACGACATTTGTTGAGTAAATACTTAGTTAAAGTTTTGTTCTATAATAGTTTATTGTTAAATACAATTTGAGTAAATTCATTTTAAATGTCTATAATATGATATATATGAGGGTAACATTCGAAATTTATATGTTAAGGCTTATATTATTGCATTTTCTCTTATACTGTGTCACATAAAAAGTGATACAAGATAAGTGAAAGCATTAACAGAACAAAAATCGATTTCTAATAATTAAAGATTATGTGAAATTTTTAGTACTAAAACTCGCTGTCAAATTTGTACACAAAATATTTTTTTGAGTAAAATAAAAACATCATTAACAATAATATTCAGTGCCTTATACCCTTACTTTTCACGTCTTTTGGGATTATTGGAGAATCCGCGGATAGGGCCGCACAAGCACTATCAATAATAATTTTTTTATGGCATGTCGTCCAATAGTGCTATACACGTTGTGTTTAAAAAATTACTATAGTTTCTATTAATATATTCGCATAAAAATATTCAGTATAATCATATTTTCAATCAATTCATAATTTATATGTAGTGCCAACATTAATATAAAGAGTACATTTTACTGTAAAAAAGTATATTACTTGTGAATATCTACATGATTATGTATAAGTAAAAGAATCTTTTTAAAACATTTAACATTCACTATTGTTTTTTAATTTTGTAACAACATTAAGTACATTGTCTTATTTTCTTTGGCCTTGGTCGGGTGTGATAAAACATTTTTGTTTTATCATCTACCTGACCATGGATTAGACAAGAAACTCCTGGGGCGTCACCTTTGATTGTAAAAGCCATTTCGACCCATGACATTAAGGCGATGAGGGAAATCGATGTAACCGGGTAGTCCGTTCTAACCGCCCCAGCCATTCTTTCGTCCGTTTAGTAACCAATGTGATACTTATTAATTAACAAAATAAAAACAATAGTAAACATTAAGTTTTTATATTACAAGAACAAAAATATACATAGTAATACGATCGTAATTCAATCGAAAATTTTATCAAAATTATTATTTTTTTTTTGAATTTGGTCAAATTGAATTCATACAAATCAATACAATTATTGATAAATTGTATTTTGTGCATAAATAAATAAATAAATTATATAATTATTCAGTAAATTATGGTCTTAAAAAAGATTTCCGGACATGGACTATTTCTAGAATTTTGTGTGTATATTTGCTTTTGTAATATTAACGTTTACCCAAGTTTGGATTATGAAATAAGTCAATAATAGTATGCTGCATACAACACTTTTAAAGTTTGTTTAAAGTCTGTTTGAAAAAAAAAAATACTCCTATGATCTGTGGTAAAAAGTGAAAACTGTAGAAGTCGTAACAAACATTTACGTAAAACTGTGTGCTGTAAAAAAAACACTCTCATAGCCAGCAGTATACAAGGTCTCTTGTGCTATCGTACCCCATTCTCAAAAGAAAACCGGCGTCATGCAGCGCCCCAGAGCCACTTTGTTACATAACCTCGCGCCACAGTTATCTTGGTCATGCCGCCCATCGAATTCTGGATAGGAAACAGAAAAGATGTGCACTTTAATTGGCAAATTACAGATGGGTTTCAAAATATATTTATAAAGGGTTTGATTTAAAGGGTTTCTGCAGTTTACTTAATGTTTAGTTAGTTTATTTTTTATACAACTATTGATATTTGTGATTTTTTTTTATTTCTTGAAGTGGTGTTCATGTAATATTAGGCTTTCAGATAGCACTTATTAAGTTTGCTAAATTACTAAACAATGTTCAAAGAGTTCGAGTATTACATAGACATCTATTTTAATTTACATTACAAATACTTATTAACTCCATGCATAATACATAAATTCTTTTATAATTCCCTAGCACATTACTTATTTATGGATTTTTGTCACTATTTATTAAATAACTAAGATTATTTTATCGATTTCTTTTAATAAATTGGTTAAGCTATTCTTATTATAAATCAACGAGCCATTCAATTACTTAAATACAGAGCCAGCGACTCTCTTTAAATCGAAGTATAATATGTTAAAACTGACAGACATCTTTATGAGGTTGGCTTGATTCCAACAATTCATATATTTCCGAATGTTCATAGTTCCAACCATTTCTCGGGCTAATACGGGTGAAGAACTTATAAGTATTGTAAATTCATTCAACACTTATTTTGTTATAGCTTTAACAGACTTAATGGATATTACATAATTAAATGTGTAAAATTATGTGGAAGCATAATTTTGTCACTCGACTGTGTTTTACGAAATTTTTTTTTATAGTCAAAGAGTATCACAAAATATAAAAAATATAAAGTAAAACAAATTACGCCAATTACGCGAATAAAAAATTGTTGCAAACTAGTATTTCCTTCAATATTCACGAGCACACGTTTGAAATAAAAACAATTTTTTAAGGATTAACCTCGCGTATGATTTGGTTACATTTTAATTTTATCCCGACGTTTCGAATGCTTTGCAACAATCGTGTTCACGGGTAGACGAGATGTAAGCGTTTACACTTATATTTATACGCGAGTATAGAGATTTTTATCATGAGAGTTTGTTCTGACTAACTCTGCTTTTATATTGTTAGAAATCTGATCTGTGCTTTATATATTGTTAAAAATTGTCTTTTTGTGGAGTATTGTTGGATCTTTGCAAGAACTACAAAGTTTTTCGCTTTTGAAACCTAGGTAAACTGGCTTTTTTTTGGCGGTAAACGTTTGATGGCGTTAAATGTATCAAGATTTTCATTTCCCTGTTCAGATATCGCCTTAAGCTACTCAATCAAAACCCTGACGGTCTTAAGCATTTAACGTTAAGGGATCCTAGGTACCCATTGATAGCACTCGGAAAGATCACTGGTTCAAAAAGTCCATTGCCAAGAAGAAGAAATTGTAGAATAAACTGTACGCTGGCAGCTTGCTTAAAAGGTTTGCATACCAGACCCTATCCTATGGCTCGAAGAAGTCATTTTATAATACATATATTGTTTAACCTTAAAGTTACAAATCTGAAGAGTGTATGCAGAGTTCATAGAAAAATATCCAAAAATATCCAGAATATATATATGTCTATATTGTGTTGAATATTATTGAATACACAATTTTTTCCCATAAATTTCTTATCAATAAATTTAAAAATATGTAACAACGTGGCATATAGTTAATAAGCCTAATTGACTTATTAAAAGAAAAAAAATTAAAAATCTGTAAAAATATAATGAGATAAAAAAAAATTAATAAATTAATTAATAAATTATTATTTTATAAATTGTTATTTTGTAATAAAATTATAAGGTGAGAGAGTTATTTCTTATAAAAATATACGATTTTTTGTAAATATCCATGAAAAACGAGTAATTATTACAACATAGACATTCTTTACCTCTAGTAAGGTCGGTAGAGTCAAGAAATGAGCAAAAATATTATTCTAAAGAGATCAACTCAAGACTTGAAATCTTAAGTTAACGAATAAATTACTAAAATGTAATTTATCATACGTCTATTAAGTTGAATCTTGTTGAATACACTTAGATAAATTAGAACAACGTGGTCTATCAGCTATCGCTAAATTGAAAAGGTACTTTGATAATTTCATGTGGAAGTATACTGATAATAATAAAAAACACATTTCAGAAACTAACAATAACAATTAATTAACTAATTGAAATAAATAAGAAATAGCAATAAATTTATATCTAAAATAATGGACGCCATAGTAATAGTGGCAAAGTTGTTCGAATGAGATAAATGGCGCTATCGGTAACTGCAAAGTTTGATTCAGATGACATTTATCACTCAAGTACTGAAATAAGTTTTACGATATGTTTTTGTTATATTAAAGTAGTGTTAATGGATGATCATAAGTTATATAATTTATAATTTAATGCAAATTTCAGAATTTATCACGTTCTATGACTGTCATTAAGAGAAAAGTATTATAAATAATAGATTAAGGTGTGCTAGGAGTTCATCAACAAATTGGGTAGTAAATTTATTTAGAACATACAACTAACAAAAAAAGTCCAAATCATTATGTACTTCTTCCTGTTTTGTTTTATCATAACTGACTTCTGGTTTCTTTTTTAGAAATAAGATGATACATAAACAGGACGCCCCGGGAATCTCACACAGTTTTAAAGCACGCCCTGGGGAAATAAGTAACTCCCCCCAAATCTCTCAAATGTTTACATGGTGGTGGTCAAATCATCTCACCACTATCCACCCTATCTGTCTGTCAATGGTCATTGATTTTTTTTAGATCTATAACTGTTTATACTTTTAGACTGAATCTGTAACCATCTAGGAGTAAAGTAACAAAGTTTTTTAAGTTGAGCGGTAAAGAGCTTCGATTATGTTAAGCTCAATAGTATAAGAAAAAAGACATTAAAAACGGTTTTAATTTAAAAACAATGTTGATACTTTTGAGACCAAGCTATTGTCTCTTTAAAGTCAAAGATGATAGGTATATGTAATTCGCTATTACACAAATAAGGGTATTTTAATAAATCTTCCATCGCCTCTAAGAGCTGAATTTTGAAGCTTTTTATAAAAGATATACACATTCAAAATATACGAATATATTGGTTGTTTTAATAAAATTTGATTTTTAGTACGTTTATTAATACCTTCATTTATATGCTTCCCCAAGAGTAAACTTCTGTTTAACGTTACACCAATCTACTTAATACATTCTGTTTGAAACTACTGAGTCTTCATACACTTTTTAAATTAGGTAATATTCTGTTTCTAAATATAATAATTATGTAATATAAACTTAATAAATTTGTTTTTAAAATATATGAAAACATTTATATTTTGAAATATATAGAATTTGGAATGGTATCTCATTTATTTGTAGATCCATTAAACTAAAGATAGTTAAAATGCATAACATATTATATTTAAAAAAGTTAGATTTAAAATATATTATGAGTACATTTTTAATAAAAGTTAATATATCAAAAATCTCTATAATTGATTAAAAAATACTCTGTACATATTTTGGAAATTTATAAATAATAAAAACTAAAGATTTTACAAATCAGTGCCAAGATATTTATTAAAATAAAAGACAAGTATTGTACTCTATATATTCTTAATGATAACCTACAGAAAGTCATTTAAATTTATTATTTCCGACGTCATACCAACTACGTGGAAACATTAGTGGTCACGTTTATATAGAATGTTTTGTAAATGACTTTAATTTCAATGTGAGTGTAATTATTTTAAATGTTCGTTTTAACTAAATATATTTAGTAAATGAATTTAAAGTTGTTTGTTGCTTAAAACTAAAGCAGCTTCCAAAAAGAAGAGCTGTTGATATGTTCTTATAACATACTGATAAATTCTCAATTTGCCAAGTGTTATGATATTGTAAACAAGTTGGCAAGAACCCGCTGCGATTTTATCAATCGTATCTTGGCACAATTCGTCTCGCATTTGCTCCTGAGTATTAGAGAGGTTGTGGTGTTCCCGGTTGCAAATAATCCTCCTTAAGAAAGGTGGTTGTGTAGCATATCATCAACACTTTTCAATCTTATCTTACTTAATCTCCGCGTATATCATCTGAAGGTTTCGTGGAAATGATTTTTTAAAAGCAATCTAAGAATGAAGCTTTCTTCATCATTTAAGTTTAAGCTTCCGCTCTAAAACAAACACATTTTTCGATGGTGCACTATAATTTAAAAAAAAATCAAAAAGAATTCAGAGTAAAAATATTATATTTGCTTCTATGCGGGATCATTGTTTATGCAGTCCATCTATGTCTTCCTTGGTTTCGTAGTTGGGAGTCACTTATTGTTTTTGTCACCAGCCGACATTGTATGAACGCCCCGTTTGTTCTGTGTTTCACATTTTAATCTATTGGGAACCATGTTTAAAGTTCGTGGCGAGGTACCAAAAGTCAGAAGAAATTGATATAAGAAACCATTAAGGCTCAAAACGAAAGAAACCGCCGGAGTTGTGTGGTGGACACGTAGAATAAATCAACTTCTTATCTTTCTGAGCGTGCTATCAAATCCGGTATGAAAAAACAAAAAAAATAAACCATTTCAAGGGAGGAATATTTATATAAACTTATAACTTGGGTTTACCAACCATAAAATTATTGAAAGTAATTTATTTGTAAAGTATGATTGTCCATAAAATTATTGAAAGTAATTTATTTGTAAAGTATGAATCTGGCAATCGGCGGCTGAGAATATATTAGACATCAAGTAATATTCATTAGATGTGACGAAATTAACATTCCAAACGAGCCTGACGAATCAAAAACCCAAAATAGAATTTTCATTTACACTTGAATTAACAAGAGTTATTGATTAATTGCGCTGACCATTATAAGCAATTTCTAGTTATATAAGTTATATAAGTTCTTCGCAAACCTTCTAAACGTTAATAAAATATTAAAATCGTTTAATTTTTTTTTATAAGGCTCTTAAAAATATACTGTATAAATTGAATACTAATCGTAAATAAGTACCGAGCTTTAGTAGGTTCAAACTTTATAGTCCTATATTATAAAGTCCTATAATTTCAATACATTCCTAATTCGTAGTATTTATATACTTAAAGCAAAAACTAACAAAACACCATAGTGTTTGTATACTCAATAAATTGAGTAAAACGTAGTATAGAAATGAAGATATAAAAATGGTTACTGAATACTCATTATTATTCAGAATTAAACGATTACGTGTCTCTATGTGTTCAGGCCACTCAAAATAATTTCAACGGCGCTTGTGATATTTTAGAAAAGACGTTCGTTAACTTAAATCTTAGATATTTCTTACTTTTCATTTATTAAAGTAACATAGTCGTAAATATTTCTTATAATGGAACGCTATAAGCAATATTGGATAACAAGAAGAAATAACCAGAAGAAACTATTAAATGCATTGCATGTCAAGGTATTTGTACCATCAATATATTTGATTACTAGTGCATTCTGCATTTAAAAATGCTGCCAATACACAAAATAAAATGGAAGTTTAGTTTAGCAATTTAAATTTAGTATCTAGCTTGTCCGGAGGTATTTAAAGCACTAAAATCTCTTATATGTCTAATTTTGACGGAATGTCAAGAAATAGGAAGAGAAAATTAAGAATATGTAATCCTTTGTTATATTCGCTACCGAATGTAGTATTGATATTGATAATGAATTGGCCCAATTACACAACATCCAGGGAGAAATAATTTATTTAAAGAAATGTATAAAAGATTTAAAAGGCAGGCACAGTTAGAATGAACAGTAGGTAAAATATTCTAATAGGTACTAACTGAAAACCAAAGTATAATTTATTTGTAGCAATTGACGTTGACTTTGCCACCGAATTTGCTTCTAAAAAGTCAAAATCTAAAATTGTCAAAATGTAAGTAAATTACAAAAAAGTATAATTTAATGTCGTGTCTAATCTAGAAACCATCATACGTCTAGTAGTCCATAGGTCTTTCGGAGAAACAGAACGAGACAATATATATTTACATTTCTACCAGAAATTTGAGTAAATTTAAAAAAAAAGGTATTCTTAGTGTTGAGTCCGAAATTGCAATCATGGTTCGAATAACAAATGATTATTACTTCAAAAATTAGGGTTAACCAATAATTATAATTTTAAGAAAGAAAGAATTATTATATAAGTACTAAAAAAAATTATTGTTGAAAAAGTGTAAACAACATAAATTGTTAATTTAATGTTTTAGTTTTCTATCCACAAAAAGTTCATCAATATATATTTCATTCAATTTCTTTAATTTTCATATGTTGTCAGATTTTTTTTTATGTAAGATGCATATTTCTCTTTTTAAAAATGTTATACGGGTCGGGTAAATTTAACGAGCGCTATAGAGGTGGCACAAAACAAATATCACTGTATTACTCTAACCACGACTGTATCACTTTAACCGAGGAGGGTAGAAGCCTGTTCCGGAGCCAACTTCGTGGTCAGTCAACATTACCGAGGGATGTTGGTAAAGTTCATTAAGTTTTATTACTATATTATTGCAGGGTGCTCGAAAGGCGTTTTTTAACTCCTTTGCAACTCTTGGGATTTATATTAAGACTTTTATTTATTTCTCCACATGAACGTCATTACTTTTTTCTACTTCCAAAATTTGCTATGACTAATTCAATGATTTAATTACTTAAATTAAAAAAAAAATCAAAAACAGTTGAAACAAATGTAAGATTCACAAGGAAATTTTCTGTTACAAAAGTAAGTTCACGTCTGGTATGGAACAAGTGGAAACCAATAAAGATGATAAATATTTATTTTATACAATTTTATCTTTTATAGATTTTTTTTCAGTTCCTAAAAGGGACCTAATTTACTTACAATAAAATGCAAAGTTTAAATTACGAAGCAGACAGCCTGGTATTTTGATTTTGATAAATGTTCTAAGGCAATGTTAAACATTATAGATTTGATGTTCTATTGGAATAAACATTTATAAAATATACAAAAAAATAAAATATACTTAGTTAAAAAACGGTAAAAACAAAAATTATGAGATATGATTTTTGATTTTACCGTTTTTACACGCGGCTTTTCACTCAAATATAGGACAGAGTAAAATAAAAATAAAAATAAAACAGTTGCAGTAGTAAATACAGTCATAGAGAGACCCTATGCTGATTGACACAAATGAACATTTCTCTAGAACGGTGAGTAGTTTTCCAAATAAAAGGTTATTCTCTATCCTTATCCGGCTCTTCAAATTTGCGCCTAAAATATGAAACTTAAAGGCTGCTTCGACGTGAAAAAAATATAACAAATAAGCTAAATAACAGAATATTTCAAATTTCTAATATTTAATTTGTTTTAATGATGATGACTTACTAACAAACAATATTAATATTTGTATAATTAATAATAATATAATGATTATTGTTTAATAATCAAATACATTTGAAAAATATTAAGAAACTTTCTTAGAATGACAAAAAGTTGACAAACCTTACCATTAGGTCATGTAAAATTATGCAATATTTAAATTGCAATAAGAATGTATGTAAAGGTCTTTGTGTGTAAATTTACACACCCTCAAGCGTATCACTAAAAAGCACATTCAACTCAAACCTACACGTTTCATACACACAATAAGTCATATAATTACGGTAGAACGGATGCTTGACAAAGGTTGGCATTACAAACACACTTCACACGTATGTATCATTAAGAGAAGGCAAATTAATAAAATACAAATTTGAGTTTCATGGTAGCAAATAAATAGTAACAGCCGTTTGTGTAAAAATATTGTTATATATTTTTAAAAGTTAAAAAAAAATCTTAAATATTCCACTAAAAAAAAATCTCTATTTTGATAAATTCTCTGTTATTCCTAATTTACGTCCTGCAATAAAATTAAAGAGAACTTATCTTGATTATTTGTATCTACCATTTAAGTAAGATGAATTAAAAGAAAAACGAAAATATATAAAAAATTAATAAATGTAGTACATCAGCCAGTCACTTTATTGTTGCTATAATTCTAAACTATAAACTAAAAAAGGTTTAATTATCAATATTATTATCAATATTTAATCTGTATTTTTTGTATTTATGAATATATTTAATAACAAAATAGAAATATAATGACGTTCTCATATAAAAATAGCAACCTAGTTACCGACAGTGACGATGAATTTTCTAAATATGGTCTTTCACACAAACTTCGTCCAGACATTTACGAACATATTAACGAGATTTGTCAAATTGGTCACAGCATGCTCTAAAGATGATGCTTAATACATGAAGGAATTTAAATTATTTACGTGCAGAATATAAATTAATTTGTATAAAACCACTTTTAAAACCAAATTTAAACACGAGATAAGAAATAACCTAAAGTAGGTCATACATTATCTTTATATAAATATCTATTTACATAAAATACATCTAGTAAAATAAACTATATAAATATGATCAAAAATTCATAATATCTTTTTTTACATAAATAAAGCTTAAATTATTATAAATATTTAGTTATTTAGGTTTAAAAACGTCAAAAACCGTAAAATATATTCACATTTTAGTGCTTACATATAAAATAAAAGGTTTATAAGAAATTAAAAGAAAAAATATATTATACATTTATATATTTATTAAATCGAAGTATGTAACAGTAGTATCTATGCACTATTTTAGAATTAATTTATTATTTCTATTGCTGAATAAAAAGTGGAAATGATATTTTTTAAAAACTTTGAGAACAGATTAATTTTCCTTATCGGTATAGATTTTTAATTTCCTTGCAAAACATAATCGAAAAAAATGGTAACATTTTGAAAAAAATTCGACTGTGTATTGGGTTTTGAGCAGATTCCAGTAGCAGGTCCTCTGATTGGACGATCGTCTATCGTGAAGTATGCAGTAGACACTATACTGCGCTAAAGCGTCATCCTATACTCGTAATAACAGTAGACTAGAACAATTGATTCGTCTCTGTTAGTTAACAGATAGTTTTCTATCTTGATTTACAAAACGCCTCTTTCTTAAACATCTAGCTAGATCTTTGGAAGCTGGAATATATATGATAGCAGTACTAGATGACCAAATATTTTTTTCACTCTCGAATTATGTTTGGGACATGTTTTGGCCAATTTTCCTAGGTTCAACCACTATGATAGGCGTATAAATTGTGGTACGGGATCCATTCATGTTTTCATAATAAGTAACGATGTGGGTCAAAGTTCCCTTGTTATTAATGCGTGTTTGTGATGTGTTTCACTCATTACATGTGCCATTTAGCTTTTGGGATTATTCACTTTTCAGCACTATTCACAATGGTTCTACTTCCTTCTTTAATTCCCCAGAACCGACTAGTCTCTGGTCATGGATAGAGTTTCTTCTGTCAAAAAATGCACAACACCGCATTGAAACAAACGTAACGTACTTTTTTTCAGTAGTTTAATTATTGTGAAAATATTAAGTTGATCAGAACGCTAATTTCATTTGTGAGTACCTAATATTTACTATTGTAATATACTACTTTTTTGTTATTGATCTTTTTTTACTATACTTAGTAGGAGAAAATCAATATTCTTTAAAACTTGAATGACATATTTTATAGTGATTTTTACCTATTCAAATAATTTTGCTACCGGAACTTTTACTTCAAAAAATATATTCTTACTTTTTTCTTAAAAAAAAAATTCAATAAACATCTATCTTCAGATATATAAATTATTTGTCTATAAAATTACGTTCAAAATATCATAAGGGAGTCCAATTCGTTTCAAATGCACTGAACGAAACCTTAACGCATAAAATTACAGTGTTCCGATAAGACAAATTTGCATAGTAACAAGGGGAAAATACCTTTATATAATACAAAATGCGACGCTATTCTTAATAAAGGTCGTATTTCAAATATTATCAATTTGTTAGAACTCGCGTTAAAATAACTTTATAACTAGAGGTTAAAATGGTTTGTTTTTTTTTTGTGTTGAAAACTCTAGTCTTTTCATTCTTATTGTGTCACCGCCTAAATAATTCCATTTTATATGAACGACGTGGTACAATTTTTAAATCAAACTCGAAACTTTCGGTGCCCTATTTGCAAAAATATTTTTATTATTTTTATTCGTCAATATATACTGTGTACCCATTGACAAGACTGCTTTATTCTCACGTTGTTTTCATTTAATAATACTTTAAATTTCATAATCCATATTAAAATTACATCTTAGGTAATAGCTGTATTATAATTTAGTTTTTAATGTAAGCGTATTCATAAATTCAGTAGAATTACTTTTTTATAACATAAAGCTGTGCATACACAGATCATAACCTGTTACATATTACTTCAAACCATTAGATAAACATCAGCATTACATTTAGCAATGCTTCTAAGCTCTCGCATCTCGCATTATATCAAAGCTATCTATATCCTATTTGTATAATCTCATTTCTACATCCAAATCGGAGCTTAGTTTAAACTTTTAGTTATCCTTAGCATTAATTAGAATAGATTAAGATAAAAGCATGAAATGTTACATTTAGAGTCGATATTCGAGTAAAAGTATTCTAAAACTGTATACCAATTTTTTTTTTGGGAAAATTAATATTATTTGAGAGCATTGTCAGTTAAAAATTTTAAGACGACTTAGTAATATAGAAGTATGACAAAGATGATATAAAATTATTTTTACGGATTAAAACTCGCGTATAATTTGGTTACATTTAATTTTAACCCGAATGCTTGCATTTAATTTAATTTTAACCCGTTTCGAATGCTTTGCAGCTATCGTGAGCTCTGGAAAAATGATGGGTCAGGCGTCGACATATTAAAAAAAAAAAATTTAAGTTCTCGTTATGGTTGTTAGTGGTTTGCACCTATACGATACCAATTGTACGAAGAGTTTGTAAAAAAATCCATCTGTCGACTACGTTTTTCAAAAAAATTAGCTTATATATAGCTAAAACCTTAGAGTCATCACCCACCTGATGCTGTCATAAAGAGATTGTTATTATGTCCTATCACAAAGGACTGCTAGTCGCGGTACGCTTTTGTCTCTTGTACAAGTCACATTTTCCTGGAACACACAAATTTTATATGTGAAAAATTTTGCATGTACACTGACTAGTTTAATAAGTCTGTAAGTTCTTTAATATCTGTTTTAAGTAGATGATTGTTAAGTCGGAAATTTTATCTCAACAACAAAAAAATAATTTTGATTTTAAATGTGTGTTAATTTTTTTCTTAAATTAGGGGATTTTACTTAGCTAAAAATTTTCAATAAATATTTTGAAAACAACATAAATTTATTGTTATAAAAAATAATTGAAATTTTGAAAAAAATAATAATAATAAAAAATGTTTACGGGCTTCACTGACCCGCCAGGCACGATGCGTGATTTTCACCAGACACTTAAAGAGTTAAACAATAAAGAACTAATCTATCATCATAATTAATTAAACAACTAAATACTGTATTCTAGCATAAAACTAGGCAACGTAAGGATCAACATTCAAAATAATACTTCTTAGTATCTCATTGGTTGCTAAGAGAATATTATTAAAAAAAAGATTAATATTTTACTTTCTATATATAAAATAAGTTTCGCAACATTTAAATTCCTCCTTTATAATTAAAAAACTTTCTTAGAATTTCATACAGACAGTTATCTTGTAGGGGCGAACAAAAGATTCAGGAAATGGATTTTTTAAGTAATCTCCGTTGCAGTCTAGCGACAGGTGAAATTTTAACGGAATAAAATGGGATTAAGTAAGCTGTCACATAAAAAATCAAAAACTAAAAATGTTACTGATGACGAATATAATTTCTTGTGAGAATATCCTAATGGATGTAAGCATGTAGCATGGTGCGGGTGACGTCTGTCAGTACCACATGACTAGGGATTGACGTTACGTTTTCGCTTACGATACTCAGAGCATAAATCCATTTCTCTTTAATATTGTTATAAAAATAAATGTGTTAATCAAATTAGGGATAATTATTGTTTTTCATGAAAACATTTTTACTCTATAGCGCATCAGCGCCGAGGGCATTTTGTTTACTCGTGCGATGCTGTTAGTACATGTGCCAGCTTTGACTCTGATATGAGTTTTAATGAATAAATTGTTTTTTTTTTCGCAACCTTTTCAGAATTAATACCCTATATATGTTCTGTTGTTTCATTAATATAATTATACACTCTTTAATAATAAAAATTTAACTATATAAGCACAATATATGTTTTTTATTATTAAAAAACATAGACCATATATCATAAATCATATGTTATGTTATACGCACAACACTGCTTAATTTTTCTTTCTATAAGATTTTATTTTGTAGACTAGAAAATTGATTGGACTTAATTTAATTTACTACAATTATATATTACGAATGTGGCACAACGAAATTACTAAAATATAATTTGTAATCGTGGCCATAATAAATAATAATTTTATATGAATTTTATTAATTAATTATTAATTAGTGAGGAGTTATTGAATAGGAAAAAGTTAAATAATGTGTATATTATTATATAATATATAAAAAAGAATATAAATATGTATCGATTTGCAGATTAGAAGTAATTTACAAATGTAAATGAAACTAGTGATACAAACACCAAATTTTTTCATAATTGCATTCTTTAGTCATTCAAATTCTAAAAATATGCTGCAGAAAGTATTACTAATATAAGGTGGACGCATTGCTAATATTTGTCAAGCAACCGTTATAATTATACGACTTCAGCGACACGTGTATGTTCAATGGGCTTTTTGTGATGCATTTGAATTTACATGATTGTATAAGTATTATTTCAAAAATTGTCAAACTTAATAAAGTACTGAGAAATTATTTATTGTGCCAGTTTCATGCATAATACTCTATGTAAAAGTCAAATTGCTTACATCATTATTTCATAAAAATATTTTACTTCACTTGGTGACTTTAACTAAATAATAAAAACATTATACCTAAACTCTATGATCTTAGTACGGACATCCAATCAAAAAAATTATAAAAGTACAGTAATTCTTTACAAGCTAGGCTTTAATTCAATAGTGTAATTATTCCAAAGGGACTAAAATAACTAGCTAAAAGTATAACAATAAGTTTCAACTCTACATTTGAGTGGCGAATATATTATGGCGAAATATTTGTAAAATACCATAGAATTACGTATCGATCATAAATAACAGCAATCGGACTTATTTATAACTTTTCGTACTTAAAACTATGATGGGAGGTTAAGAAGATAGATGGTTCGATGCATTGCTTCCGAAATACAGTTGGAGAAGCCATGGTCGAGTGTTTTAACCAGTGTACGACCAGGTGTGTCTGTTCTCTGCCAAAAAGTCAAAAAGAGACTTATCGATCTGACCTCTACTTTTCAGAATATACCCCTAACAATCACAAACAACTTGGAAAGTGTTCTCCTTAACTCGTCTCTCAATTGAGTATAAAGCTGAAGCTACTAAAAAGATGTTCTGTCTACGGTGCGACGGTATTTCAAATAGAACAGTCGCTCACTTTGATTGCAATAAATATTTAAACAATTCAAAAACAAATAAGTTAATATTCAATAAAATTTTCTAATAGTAATAAAAAAAAAGTTTAGGTATATATAATACATCTTGATGGTATTGGTCACATTAGAACCATTGATAGAACTATAATGTTATAGTTGTGTCAAAAAAATGTCGACTTTAACTGTTCTAAAGCAATATTTCTATTAAAACTTTATTCCCTCAACCAATAAGTCTTAAGACATATTTTCTGGTTACACAGCACAGATTTGATATCGTGACGTCACTCACATAGGGATTTGAGAGGTAAAACATGCGACGTTGACAATTGAATTGTGTTTGTATTAGAGAATATTGAAAGACGGCTTTAGAAATGCAATTAATATGAAATAGTAAATGTTAAATATATTTTCAAGAGTCAAAAATATTGTTTATGTCAGTAATCATACATTTAACATTTTTAAATACATATAAAACGAATAAATAAATAAAATATACGTTAGAGCTTTTTATAATAACTAAAAATTTATTAAAGTATGTCTGCTTTATTGAATGCATTTTTTTTTTCAGCAAATAATCGATCAATATTGTATTTTAATAAAAAAATATATCTGTCATCCTTACTTAAATATATATATAAAATATATTTTTTAAACTTTACATTTAAAAAAAAATTAACAAAAAGGGGGAAAATTATACTAAGAACAAATAATAATAATTTTTGATTGACTTAGATGTAAACATTATAAATATAGATAAATTAGTTTCAACTTTAGAACATAAGTTCAGACATAAGGATTAAAACTTGAAAAAACAGTTCGTTAAAGATAGAAAAAAATTAAGTGACTTA
Source organism: Mechanitis mazaeus (assembly GCA_959347395.1). Lineage (NCBI taxonomy): Eukaryota > Metazoa > Arthropoda > Insecta > Lepidoptera > Nymphalidae > Mechanitis > Mechanitis mazaeus. Next base: position 16,696,675 of record OY365743.1, read on the forward strand.
TTTATTCAGATTGAAAGGGTTAATCGTAATAGAAGAAAAAAATCAAATCACATTTCCCCTAGAAAATAAACAGCTTATTTACTAAGCTGGGTTTTGTAATTAGGAATACAATTAATTTCTGCGTTAAACTTCGGTTCGAGCTCACTACTTACTTAAAAGTTAGACACAAATGACTTGTGAAATACCTGAAAAAGAATATTGACTTTATTTTCTACGAATAATGTTCAAAACGCTTTAACAAGGGACGCCGGTTAAAAACTAAATATGGAAATTAAATCTTTATAACAAGTGAATAAAGTCCATAATAGAACAAAGTTTTACTGAGAGAGTAATAAAGGTTTTAACTCATAGAGCTTAAGAAATATTAGTAATGTAAAGTTTCTCAGATAATATACAAGCTTATTCCATTAGAAATATTTAAGAATACAATTTTGTTTCTATAATTATTGACCTGTTTTTAAACAATCTTGAATATCGATTCTAGATTAATTTGAATTTGAATAAACTTTTTTACAGCATATTTTATTATCAAAACAAATTTAATTCAAAGTTTCAAACTTTTAGGAAGATCATTTTCCTAAAAGTTATATAAATAAAACTTACCTTTTTTATATCATTTAGTAAATAAATTTGTATTTTATTCCGTGCCTATTTGTTAAGGCAAGTTTTTGGGAAAGCGTTGAGACATCGATTTTAAATTAAAACCATATATTATTTTAGTTCATAAGTAACATATATTTATAATGCCTTAATTTTTTTATATTTAAAAGTATAATGAGCTATAAAATAACATATTTTAATTATCTTTTAAACAGTTTTATGTTACTGTTTGTTTTGGAAAAATTTAGTAATTAAAATTTTAACTTCTTGAACTTGTTTGAATTTCTTATTCTTCTTATTCTTTGGTTCTGATGACAACACAATTTAGTATAGTCTGTATAGTTATTATTATTTTAGCTTTTAGTACATTGTTTTTAATAAAGCCGTTTATTTTATTTTTTTACTTAACATTATATAATATAATAAAAAAGTTGCTTTTGCAATATACATATATTTTTTCTACATTTATGTATGGCATAGAGTAAAGTATGAAGATATTTCTTGCTCAGAAAGTCAGCGAGCGCTCCAGAGGTGCTCCAGAACAAATATCACTGTATTACTCTAACCACGACTGTATTACTTTAACCAACGAGGGTAGAAGCCTGTTACGGAGCCAACTTCGTGGTCAGTCAACATTACCGAGGGATGTTGGTTCAGTTCATTAAGTTTAGTTACTTTTTTGAGGTTTTTTATCTCATTTGCTCCTTTTAAGATTTTATGGAGATATTTAGTTATTTCTACGCATCTGTCTCATTATTTTTGTCAGTTTTTGATATAATTTTTTATTATTCAGTTCTTAAATCCTGCAATTACACAATCATAAGCACTGCTAATTGAAACAATTGCAAAATTCACAAGATCCACAAGGTCCTGTTAATGATGGATGTTCGATTCTGGTATCGCACAAGAGGAAGCGATCATATATGGTCAATTTCGTGTGATGACTTTGCTTTAAAGGTATGGTTATAAATCGTACTAGAATAGTTACTCATATTATCTATTTCAACAAGACGAATTCGTTTAAAAATTTGTTTAAGAAATGGTTTTAGTATTGTTTATAAATGTGAGCTAGGAATATAATTTTATTTACTAGAAATGTAACAGTTACATCAAAACATTACCTACATAATTATAAAACCCATTCAAAATTTGCCACAAAGGAACTAGAACTCGTCGAATAGAATGGCCGAAACACCACAATAACCTTTATCATTCTTTTTTTTTTTTTTCTATTTACGTCAATTTCGGGCTTTGACTATTGGTGCCATAACCAACCGTTAGCAAACTGGCAAATTTGATTTGATTTTGCCCTGAAATATTTTGGCCACTATTAGCCATAGCAACATTTGGGGCAAACAATTTTTACTGAAAATGTAGTTATACAATTTGAAACAGAAATATTAAATACATATGAAGTGCAGAGGTAGAGTATATGATTAGATACCGTATTCACTCGGCCTTTTTTATTGAACATGATGATGTTTAGAATGATGATGAGATATATATATATATATATATATATATATATATATATATATATATATATATATATATATATATATGATATTTTATAGATAAAATAAAGAATTTAAAGCAAACATACATAAAAATCCTAAAACTTTAACTATAAATCATCGAAGACACTCTTGACAATTAATAAATGAAACGAACCAAGTTAAAAATAAAAGGTCAATAACAACAAATTCTTTTCACCCTTTTTATATTCGTCGCCGTCATTGCGATGTATTGTTGTTGCATGCTATATTGTCCGGACAAACCGATTGTACGGAGTTGTTATCTGCAATAATCTTTCGAGTACCTATCAACCGTACACGGCACTCTGAATTATTTGATATACCATGCGTAAATACAAGTTATGCCCAAAACTTGGTTGTCCATCGTATGCTCTCCCCATATAATAAATTTTACTCACATATTGATTTATTCAATACATCTATATCTGCCGTAAGAAAACACATGAAACTGACTGAAAATTAATAGTATAATCTCAGTTACACACAGATCTACACTCACCCACACATACCCATTTACACCCGCTCCAGTAAGTAGTATAGCTTTTAGCTTTGAATTTTTGGTCATATTTACCCCACTAATATTTCTTTTTAGTCATCGTTTGCCAATAACTAAAAAACACTGTTTTTTTTGTTTTGTTCATATATTAAATACTGTTAAATAATGTAGTCCTATTTTGCTCATATTTTACGTACATTTTAATTATATTTGTATTTTTAACTTTGTAGGCACTGTTGGATTACCCAATAAAGTAAATAAATAAACAAAAATACACAAAACATAACGAAAAAAAGTACAAAACAAAAATAATAATCGGATTAGATCAATAAGCAAATGTACTATATCAAAACATACAAAAAGAACGAAATATTGTGAATGAATAAAGTTAAGAGTATTATAAAAGGATAATTAGGTAAAAAGGTTAAACATAAAAAAATATTTTTGCAAAATACGTACAATTGAATTCCGTTAAAGGCCTTTAGTTGGCTCAGTATGGTATCACCTAGATTGGAATATGATTGTAATACACTTCTTTGCTTCAATAGTGACACCATACTGAACGGTCTGACCCAGAAGTAGTCTCAGCAAATCATGGTGATCGACTCGTGAGACGGCAAACTTTGGACAGTGTTCAAGCAAGTGACTGAACTGAGACGCCGACGTATATACAAACGTCATTTCCAGAAATCCCTAAATTGTTTGGAGTGTTTCTGTAAGTGTAAAAAGGATAAAAAATGATCGATGTGAATGATTGAAAAGGAAGTGTTGTTTAGTGTGTTGTGGCTTGCTATCATAGTGGGCCTGCCAGACTGAGACCTGAAGTGCTCGTGTAAGGTGTTATATGTATAACAGAGGGAAGTGTGTTTAGTTCGAAGTTCGAGGCTTTGTAAAACTGGTCCGCCCGCTTTGGCAGCCTCGTTACCGCCTACAAAGACATGGTCTTCACCCAAGCAAGCTCTATGTTCCCGGAAGCGTGGTGTATAGTTAAGTCTGCATGTCTGAGGGGTGGTTATTGCTCCAGTTCTGGATGGCAAGAATGGCAGTTCTCGAATCTGAATAAATAATTGTGTCTGTTTGATTTTTGGAAGAATCCGAGTCTGAAGCCTTTAGAAAGGCTAGAAGTTCTGTTTGGAAGATCGTACAGCTATCGCGTGAAACTTAAACTTCTTGTTGCTGCGTTTTGCCTTTAACCGTAAACGATGAAATTTGCCCATTCCGTACCAAGTACAAGTACAGTATTAGGCTTACTCATGTCTGTAAAGAATGGGTGGTGTGAGGGTATAATTTTTTGGAAGTACTTGGAATGATCATTCATATAACACGTATTTTTCTTTATTCCTAACTAGGAAAATAGCTGTTTGTTTTCTTTCAATTGATTAGTTAGGCAGCCGAATAATGTACAATTATACAAAATATACAGAGTAACGTTTCAAACAAAAATATCAAATAATATCTACATGAAATAAATCCAGTAACGATGGTACAAATTAAGGGAGAGAATGTGTGGGATTGTGTAATTAATGTTTGTGGATGTAACTTCAAACGGTAACATATAAGTATAACTAATTTGATACGAAATTTCTTTCTAAATACTTCGCCAATTATGAACAATTGTCATTTAAATATATTAACTGAAATTTATACTCGTATTCAATGGGCGTTATACAATTTTCACTATAATAAGGAATTTCCTCATATACAACGTGAGGGTGTCATTCATGATACCCTACATACATATGGGTTAGAGATAGAAGATGCTGCTTTTATTTAATATATTATCATTTATATTTATTTTAATAGCATTAACTTTTTTTATGTTTCAATGGTATTCAATATTTTGTCTAGAGAAAAATATAATATTTTAAAAGTATGGAACAAATATAAATATGCAACATTGTAGCGGCCCGAAACCCTATCTAAATAAAATAATATATGCGCATACATTTGTAAAGCATTGTCGCGCCTCTCCGTCGAGTTCCGTAATATCAATTACATACCGAAAATATTTTTATAATATACCGTGTACTATTCATTTTATTATAGTATCATGCATAGCGTTACTTGTTGTAAATTCCTTTTTCTTTCTTTTTTGTGAATTTCTTTATAGTTATTTTATGTAATTTTATAATTTTATCTTTTGTTGAATATTTGCAGTTCCAAAAAGGGATGGTGATAAATAACTAACATACAATAATAATACTATCTATATTATATATTAAACAGTATTAATAAATATTAAAAAAAATAGTGATATAATGTGCTCGAATAACTTATTGGATCGTTATTTCTTATTTTGTATACTATGTACTGGTGATTTATTTAAATTGCAATAAGAATGTAATATCTAAAAAAATCTCTGTACGTAAATTTACACACCCTCAAGCGTATCAACAAAAAGCACATTCAATTCAAACCTACACGTTTCATACACACAATAAGTCATATAATTACGGTACAACGGATACTTGACAAAGGTTGGAATTACAAACACACTTTACACATATGTATCATTTGGAGAAGGCAAATTGAATTAAAATACAAATATAAGTTACATGGTTACAAATAAATTGAAGCAGAAATTTAGGTAAGAATATTATTATGTATTTTTAGAAGTTAATTAAAAAATATTTTATATATTTTTTGTGAAAGTTTGTCTATTATTTTTTTTATTAACAGCCTACTTTAAAAATAAAAAATAAAAATAAAAATGAAGTGTGAAGTAATTGATGTATATAGTTTGTTTATTCAATTAAAATATATATTTTTTGATGTACCAACAAATGAAGATTTTTTAGGAAATTCAAGAAATGTAATAAAACGTTATAGCACTTACACCAGCTTATCACATTACTACATGAATTAGTCGTCAACCGGTCACTATTATAGTGTTACATATTAATTTTGATAATAAAAAATAAAAGAGTGCTTCCCCAGTATTATACGAGAAGCCTGTATTTTGCTTATAAGATTTTGTAATATTCTTAATGTAATTTAATAGTTCATTAACTTTATCGGTGCTTATACCAAGCGCGATGAGAAAATTAGTTCGTAAGAATTGTTGTTTAGTAAAGAGTCATAAGACAAGCCATAACAAGTCTGCTCTATTTTAGTAGTCTTATGTTTGTTATGTTTGAATAATTTACTAGAAATTGTTACTAACTTTGAACATTGCGTTGAAGTTTTTTTAACGTAAGAAATAACAAAAATGAATACTTTTTACAGAAACTGGATTATAAAAGTAATATGGCAAAACGCGTGTGGTACGAGCTGAAGTGTTGAATGCTGACTTGAATATTTCATGTTCTCACAAAGTACAAAAATAATATTTAAAAAATACAATATTTATTGTTAAGGTCATTAAGAAACAAATTATGATATAACAATGTTTGTTAAAATAATTTAGTTTCTTGTTTTACTTTTAAGATATTAATTCCGCATTAGACGAGATGTTTTTAAAATTATTTAAATAGCTAGCGTAGGGTCGACTTGTTTGTTTTATTTAAAACTTCTATAATATATAATATAATATTAATTTATATTTGTATGTGGTTATTATAAGCAGCCTAATTCAGATCCTCATATTTAAATAGACGGCAGTAATCTCGTTGATAAAACGGCGGTTCTTCAAAGATTATCTCAATTTAAATAATATCTAGTTAGAAAATTTTAGAGTTGTTCAGTAGTAAATATAATGTAGGGCTTTATGATTTGTAATTTTTATTTTCTATGGTACTCTTACCTACTCTACTAAAGGAAAGTGGATAAAATTTGCATAGAATTAGCTTAAAATCCTTTATATTATATACAACAATGTTAAGCCGTAATTAACATATTAGTCAGTAGCTCATCTGCGATTATCATAAACAAAGTTTATTTAGAATAAGCGAACTAGCTGAGGTTGAATATCAATTTTTAATGGTTATTTAATATACTTATGAAAACATTTGATAGCAAAATAAAAACACACTTTTTATTAACCATTTAAATTTTATTGTAAAAATTTATGTTGTTTAGTTTTAGAATCAGTTTAATAAAACTACATATCTTTATATTAAAGTTAGAAGCATTTAGGTATTGATTTACTTACTTAATTAAAGAAGACAAAATCAGTAAGATGTTTTTTTATAAGTTTTCTAGAAGTTAAAATGAAAAAAAAAGTACTAAATAACATATACAATCAATCGAATTATGTACTTTCGTGTTATTATAATTAGCTTATTGTTTCGAAAGGAAAATAATATATTGAAGTATTTTGCTTCGTACGGTTTGCTTGTGTATGAAACCTTTTTTAACATATTGGATATCAAGAAAAGGCGTGCATCGAAGTCTGCATTGTGTGAACATATCATAGATAATCCTAACCATTATATTTGATTTGATAAACCACAAATCGTCGCTAGGGAACCCCACTACATACCAAGACGCGATACAGATACGCGAGGCTATTGAAATTAAAAAATATCCTAAGTTCAATAGAGAAGATGGTTTGAGCCTATCTAACACCTTTGACCTAGTCATAAATAATGTAAAGTCTCATGTCTGTGACCGCACTGTCATAACAGGATGCAGTTAGTGCATTTTGTCTACATCCAGAACTCCACACCCGCAAACTAAGGAACCGTGAGAGGTAGATGACCAATTAACTGACTTACTGACACATTTACATCTCATTTACATCTCATCTACTCATTTACATCTCATCTACTCGTGAACACGATCGCTGCATAGCATTCGAAACGTTGGGTTAAAATTGAAATGCAACCAAAATTATACGCGAGTTTAATCCGTAATAATAGTTTTATTTGAAATGTGTACTCATGAAAATCTAAGAGAAAAATCTCTAAGACTATTTATTACAGGATCAGATGTGGTTTTTAAGACTTCCTCCTTGGAATACTTGTTATCTGTATCAAAAATGATATAACTGATTTTCCTTGGTTTGACTGCTATGGAAAGCGTTTAATTTTTGGTAGTTATGGTATTTATTCTCCGCCAGCTCTCTAATGAATCTGATTCTATGATGACGTTCATCATCAACTAGAGTTATCGGACGTCTATGGCATTTGGTCTGTATGTCAAAACATCCATTAGAAACATGATGAAATATGATCTATTCGATAATTATTTATACTTATTCAAATAATTTTCATAATTAAATATAGGTCTCAGTAAAAAAAATTCTTTTACCAGACTAGCTCTAGCTACTAGCTCTAGATATATAAATTATTTGACTATAAAATTACTTTCAAAATATAATAAAAGAGCGCAATCGTTTTCATAATGGTTGAACGAAATCTTAACGCATAAAATTACAGTGTTCCGATAAGACAAATTTGCATAATAATAAGCGAAAAATACCTTTATATGTTACAAAATGCGATGCTATTCTTAATAGACATGTTAGTTAGTGTATATTTTATTAGAGCTCACGTAAAAATATTTTTTTAAGTTGTGAAGGTTTGTTTTTTGTGTAGAAAATTTTATTATTTTCGTACTGATTGTATCACCGCCTAAATAATCCAATTTTGAATGAACGTCGTGGTACAATTTTTAAATTAAATCCGAAACTTCAGCTGCCGTTTTTTTTATTTCAATTATTTAGAATACATTTTGTACCCAGTGTTTAGACACGCTGTCTAAATATGTGTTATTATATCATAATCTATAACATAATACTTCAAGCTTATACTAAATAAACAATGGCACTGCATTTGTCAATGATTCCCAGCTCTCACATCTCGCGTCCTATCAAAGTTTATATCTTATTTGTATTATCTCATTTCTTCATCCAAAGCAACAGCTTAGTTTAAATTTCAAGTTATCGTTATCATTATTGAGAACAGACGAGGTTAAGGTGAAATGTTTCAAGTTGAACTTTAATGTACTACATTTAGAGGCGATATTCGTTTACAAATGTTGGATTAATTGATATCAATCGGTTGTTTTTAGAAAAAATAAAAACTATAGTAATTATAGTAATGTGGGCGAATTTATTATATGTTTTGTTTGATCCATATAGTCATATAGAATAAAACAAAAATATTAGATGACTTTCATTACATATTTTGTGTGAGCTTATTGTCAAAGTTTGTTAACTTACTTAACTAAATGTACTTTTTTTAAGACTTACATATTTTTCTCTTAAGGAAAAAAGCCAAGAATTGGAAAACTAGAAATGTATTGATACAAAACTGACTGACTGACAGACACCATCATCTCGTCTTACCGCGAACACGTTTGCTGCAAAGCATCCGAAACGTCGGGTTAAAAATAAAAATGTAATAATAAACGCGAGTTATATCCGAAAAATAGTTTTATTGAAATGTGTAGTACTTGTGGAAATCGTAGAAAACATTAATGTATTGATAGTTTATAGAATAGGATGTAAGTGTGCTGAGAGGGGACGATGGCTAAACAAAGTCATTGGCAATAGTTATTATGAAATATTTTAAAGTTAATTCGCAACCTATTTATTATTATTAGATTTTTTTTTAACAATATTAAAAAAATAATGTTTTTATAAGGGCTATAAATCTTAGAAATAATTGAATTACTCAAATACCACGTTCTAAACTACTTCACAAAATTGGTCATATGTAACTATCAGTTTTTAGTCACAAAATTGGCTCGGCTCCAACATTTCACATATTCCATAAGGTGTATAGTTCTATTCATATTTCATTTCCGTACTATCCATTGTAATAACACACTTACCAATACACTCATTTTTATTTTATTAAAGTATTTGATGCTGACAATAATAAAAATAAAGTCGAGGTTTCTTATGTGATTGCGCTTGTTATTCAAAACCGGGGTATGTTAATGTTGTAATTTTTTTAACATTTTTTTTTCGAGAATTATTATGTCTGATTGTAAAACAATAAAAATAAGAAAAGCATAATTATTTTTAATTATTAAAATATCAAATATATATGTTTTTCAAGTTTAAAATTATGGCTACTCTTATATATTATTCAAACATCACATATTCCAGTCAGTATTCAAATGAGAGACTTCTATGAACATGTTTTTACAAATTTGAATGAGAAACTTGTTTTAGAACGAAGCTTATTTCTTCATATAATTATTGTGAAACAAAAATGTCTAACAGTGTTTTGTACATAAAAGGTAATGTCTATTTCGTTTTATTTTAATTTAAAAAAGCCTTTGGGGAATAAATAACAAAGTAATTATTATCATTAACAAAAAACCTCAATAATACCTGAAAAGAATTGGGTATTCTCTGCATATATATTTATTTGCTTACTCGTTTTTGTTTGTTTATTTGAATTTTGGTAAATTAAAAATTCTGAAGTTGCATAACCACTTCTATAAGATAAATATTTTATAAAATTATTTGTAATTTTTTCATGGTATCGATGTGGACTTTATAATGCAGATTCCAAACTGTAGAGACATATTTTAATAAAACAGCACGAAAGAGTTAAAGAGAAGTATCTAAGTTGAAGCCTCCTTTAGTTCCTTAGGTGGCTAAGGAGTTAAAGAAATATGTATATTTATATTATGTATGTTTATTGTTTAGTTGGTATAAAAATCAAATCACATGAAGTATATGTAAGAACTAGTATGTAATTATTTTATGCACCAGCTATTTGTTTAAAAATGTCCTTTTAATAATAGGTTGCCTGGAAGAGATCACTATAAGTGATAAGTTTTATTTTTTCTTTTTTTGTTTTATCATCTGTTTTTTTTTTTGTATGCAATTGCAAACGTGTATAAATAAATAAATAAAAAGAAACTTAAAATTCAATGCCTTTAAGGATATACAACTTATATGTGAAATAAAAGTTATCTTGCTGTCTAATAGTAATATTGCCGTCTAGTTGTAAACCTAGATCTTTAACTTCCATAAACCTATTTAAAATATCATTTATTCTACATTTATATAAAATGAACAGTTAACAATAGATTGTAGAGTTTGTCGATTGAATGTCAATTGAAAAAATACAACATTTATACAAAATATTGTTTTAATATAGCTAGCAAATATTTAATGAGTGGTTTCAAAGTCATTATAGATACATTTCATTCGCTCATAAATGAGCCCTGTGAGACTTTGAAATATACCTATAATTAATACAAATATGTAAAAAAAAAACAATAAAATGTATTTTTTATACATGTTATAAGAAAACAGTGTTTGTAATTAATACTAGTGATTTCTATTACCTGTACATTTTCTTTGTTGTTTAAAAAGACGATGTAAATGCTAATTTAAAGTATAAAAAAACAAAGTAGCCTTTATTTTCTGAAAGCAAATTAATTTTAAGAACATTCTGAACTAATATTTTAATGAGTCTGAATAAAACGTTAACATTTTTTTGGTTTGGCGCAATTGTACGAGACAAATAAAAAAACTTTAAACACATGCCGAATATTATTGTTTTAACTATTTTTTTTTCCTGTAAGAATTCTAAAATTAATTATTAAAAGTTTCATACACTGTCTACCAGTATTTCCTTTATTTTCTATAGATATGAAACAAAGTTCCCCAACGTACAAGATGGATGAACCACAATAGGACGCTCACTGGAAGATAGAGAATGTTGTGAAGCAACATACAGACTACTTTTTATATAATAAAATTCCCTTGAGCTTGGGAATTACGCGGGAAAAACTTTGTGAAATAGATTTTCAAGCGAGCAGAGCCAGGGGCACAGCTAGTAATTTGATATATATTTTTTCACTACTACGCCAATGTACCTCCATCTTTTATCTATAATTATATATAATAGCTAATGATTCAATCATAGTGGCGATTTTTAACGAATGCAAATTGAGATAGATCATACTGAAAGAGAATACTTTATTGATATAAATAAATATTCAATCTTCGACGTAATAATGATAGAGCTGTTTTTTTAATAAAATTCAAAATAGATTTATTACGTTTTTAATATAAACTGTTTTAGAAATAAAAATTTTACAGCTCAATTCCTTGGAGTCGAATAATGTATATATTTTAAAGCAATTTTTATTATTAAAAAAATCTTTTTTTATTCTTAACCAAAACAATATAGGAAAAGAAATGAGATTTGTACCCATAATTTTAACATATATTTTGTTATATATATTATTAAAAATCTTGTTTTAAGAACAAGCCTTTACCTTTCTTAATCTAAAAGAAAATGTATATCCCATGATAAATAATGATACTTTGAATGGTTTAAAACAATACTATTTAATTAAAAAATTAAAAATATATTTAAAATTTTATTAAACAGAAAAATAAAGAAAACTACTCCACTAAACCTAAAACCAGCCACCTGTATAAGACGACCAAATAGTGTTGCCGTTCGTAACGTACCATCTTATCCTTTAGTTGCATATACAAATTAGCTGAGTTATACTGGCAATAAAAATCAACAAAAATTGAATTATCTTAAAAAATAATAACTTTTTACTGGTTTCATTCTCGTTGCATGTGTACCATTCCCTACCATGATGCCAAATTTCAAGTTTCTAGGTTACCTGGAAGTGCCTTATAATTTTGATGGATGAATCAGTGAATGGAAAAGCCATGTATTTTGAATTATGAATAATTTTAAAATTATGAGATTTAAAAACATAAAATTTTGTAAACTTACAAAAAACGTCTTCGGGTCTTAATACACATGCTAAATTTCATGAGTTAAAATTAAGTAGTTTTTAAGTTATTTAGAAAATTTAAATTCTTCAAATATATCGGGAGATGGTTCCTGTAAATATAATTAATAATAATTATAATGAAAGTCATCAAGCCAATCGCCTGCTCACTGTCGCAAGCAATGATTTGTTCTCTTTAGCAGTCAATTTATATATAAGCAAATTCTATCGTGAATTTTATGAAAACCGCTAACCAATAACAATAGAAATCTGATTGGAAATGAATGAGAAATGGTATCAATTCGTTGGAACCAATCACCGCGATGGTGATTGTTGCAAAGTTGTTAGAAGATAAATGACACAATCGGTTACTTGTAAAGTTTGAATTGAGATGGCATTTATCACTCAAGTATTGAGGCTTAACAGACTTATCGTCAACCTCGTTCTCGAACAATTAAGAACTATTTCATATAGGTATTTTCAATATATTAGCACAAAAGTTGTTCTTAAAATAAAACACATACATACGAAATACGAAAATGTGAGAATCGATTTTATTAATTACAAATGATCTAAATTTGATTTTACTGTATCTTATCATAATTTTCTGTCATGTTTAAACAAATATCACTCATGTAAGATATAACGATATTTTTGTTTATAGGTTTTATTTCTTATCATATCTTCTCAATTTTAAACAAGACTTCCTACGCTACCTTTTGAATATACATATTGAAATCATATAAATATATATTTAGTATAAGACATTCAGTTCAATTTGATATAATAATATAAAATGTGTGTTAAAATGAACGAATAAACAAATTGACATCTTTTACAGATCTGTAAAAAAGAGTCTCATCTTCATCTTCAAGAGTCAATCCTTATTAAGCCAGGGGCGGCTTAACCTAGTGCAGGGTGTGCAATGCACACGGGCGCCACCGTGTCAGGGGCGTCGCGGCGTTAATTTTTTAGTTAATGATATAGCCCCCGGGGGTGGGAGGGGGTCAGGTCCAGGGGGCACCAGGGTTTCATTGCACACGGGCGCTACACGAGCTGCAGCCACCCCTATATATAGCAATACTTTTTTTTTTCCATTTAAAAATTTTATTCATTTATCCTATAAGTTTTAAGATATATTTTCCGGTTAACTTAACCCTACTTTACGTTATAAATCTGTAGATAATGTAGAAATAAAACAAGAAAAGTCTTTTTGTCTACGGTAAATTTCTATCGTTATGAGACATTTTGTTTTATCTACCTTTTACTTAGTTTCTTATAGCATGAATTTATTGTTTCATAAGCTTTATTAATATTGACAAATAAAACCTTATTATTTTGTTATACATAGAAATAAACATTTAAGCTATCAATAAGTAACATTTAATTATAAATGTGTATATTCAATCAAAATAAAATATTAAATATGTTTCATATTAAGTGAATTAGTGTTTCAATAGTACAACGAACAAAACCGACACTTTGTTTTGTTAATTCATTAAACTACTATTTTTATTTCCTTTAGAAAATGAACAGCTTAATTACTAAGCCAGGCTTTGTACTTAGGAATGTAATTAGGGATACAATAAAACTCTGCGTTGAACTTCGATTCAAGCTCACTACTTACCTGCTTAAAGAATAGCCGCAAATGTGTTAAACCTAAAGAAGAATTTTAACTTTATTCTTTAGAAATAATGTTTAAGTGTTTTAACAAGATATGCAGGTGAAAAGACAAGACATAGAAATTAAATCTTCATATCCAGTGAATGAGGTTCATAATAAAGTTTTACTTTAAGAGTTAAAAATTCTAACTCAGCTTAAGAAATATTATGGAACGTAGTTTCTCAGATAATATGCAAGCTTATTACATTAAGTAAATACTTTAGCATACTATTATTTTAATTTTTTTTTCCTATGTTTATTAAGTCTTGTATCAGCAGTTAAATTCGAATATCTAATTTGATAACTTAACTTATCAATTTACTTTTGAGGAGACCATTTATCTACAGTACATGTAAAATAAAGCAGAAACATACATTACCTTCATAAGAATAAAGATTTAATTTAGATGTTAAAAGGAATAATTTTATGTAATAATAATTAGAGCGGAATAACTCATGTAATATATGATATATAATAAACACTCTTATCAAATCAGTGACTCTGAAGTGCTAATCAAAATGTAACCAAATGATACGTATAAATCCGTAAAAATAGTTTTATTTCAACTGTTTTGAACATAAAAATGACACCAAAATAGAATGGGTCACCAACCTTATAAGTTTTGAAATATTTCAAAATAAATTAAGGCTTGAGCTTAATTGGATATTGTTGTATAATTCACTACACTACGTATTTCCGACGGGATTTGAAATACAAAACGACAATTTAAATTATTTTACAAGACACAACTAAAAACTTGTCAATAAAAATCTGATTGGAAATGAAGAAGACATGACATCAAGTAATAATATTCAACGAAATGGTGATTGTTGCAAAGTAGTTGAAGAAGATAAATGATGAAATAGGTTACTTGTAAAGTTTGAATTGAGATTTCATTTATCGCTAAAAAGACAAAGTGATAAAACTGAAATATAATTAAGAAATTTTCAATATATTATCTATAGTTGTATTGCAATGTCACAACATCCAAGCTGTTATTTAAGCTGTGACTTAAATGTACATTTGAATTTGAAAGATGTTTTTATAAATTTATTTTCAAATACAGATATTTAACTTATATAAATTGAAATAAAAGTAAAAGTTGAGCACTTGAACAACTTATACTCTAAAGTTGGTTGGAAACTAAAAAGTAAAAGTCATGCCCCACATCAGTGTTAAGGTAGTTTGTTATGTGAGACATCCCAGCGATATGGAAGGCTTTTCATCTCAGATCCAGGGAGCGAAACACCTAAGTTTCATTCATAAATTTTTGTACTAGCCCGTTTTACTCGATTTTCATATTTTTATCTCCATTGCAACTCTTCCGATTTTTTATTAAAATTTTTACTTTTTTCGACGCACTTATCTCATTATTTTTGTAAATTTCTTATTTTTCCAAAGAAATGTTCTGTTACTATGGTTTTTCGATTCTGGTATCACACAAGTGGAAGCTATCAAAGAGGTTAAATATAGTTTCCTCGTGTGCGATTAAAGTTTGGTTATAAATTCTATTACTAGTGAGTTCTAAGTAATTACAAGTATAATCTATTGCAGCAAAACATAGTCGGTAAAAAATGTTTGAAAAAATATTACTGAAACACACGAATGAGGAGTATAGTTTTATAAGAAATTAAAAATAAATATAACCCCAGTCTCAATATCATATCCCTAAGAAAAGTACCCTCAAAATTTACCTTAAAAAGGCAAGTTAAAGAGCATTTAAAGTCATCATATTCAAATATCATTTTTGATGTTGTGGTCTTTTTCCAATTGTCAACATTAAATATAGTATAATGTTGATAGTATTTATATAAGGTACGCAAAGATTAACTAAAAGAACGCCACTAGGTATTAAGTCTGAAACAATAAAGGATAAATAATAAACAAAAACATTACGTAAATTATTTTAAATTTGCCACAAGGGAACCGGAACTAGTCCAACAGAACGGCTGGAAAACCACAATAATCTTTATTATTCATCTTTAGTTATATATTTTTCTGTAGACCAAACTAAGTAAATATGTGTTTGTTAATTTCATTTTCATTTGTTAGGATAAGTTTGCACACAAAGTTAATTTTAACATACAATTATACAAAATATACCAAGTAACGTTTAAAATAAAAGTGTTTAATAATACACGAAACACATCCAGTAACAATGGTATAAAGGAAAATGAGAAGGATTGTGTAAATGTGTTTGGATGTACCTTCAAAACGTTAAATAAATTTTAATTAATAGTTTTAATAAATAAACAAATATTTTTGAAATATTTGAACTGAAAATTATATTAAATTAGCACTGTACAATTTTCATTACGATGAGGAATTCCTTTATAAAAGAACATGGGGGAGTCATTTCTGTATCGCCTACATACGATTTGAAGATCAAAGATGTTGATTTTTAGAAATCTTAATACAATAAAATTTTATATTTTGTAATTTATTTGTATAGGCTTGTTACGGAAAACTGAAACCGCAAACTACGCAACCATCTTCATGGCGATTCAAATAAAATGAACGTTTCTCCAGAATGGTTATCAGTTTTGGTATTATAAAATAAGAAAAACTAATACAATGTTGTCATCGAATAAAAATATAACAACTTGTCAGTAAAATAATGCAATATGTAAGTTGCAATAAGAATGTAATGTGCGTGAAATTCTCTCTGTGTAAATTTACAGTCCCTCAAGCGTATCAACAAAAAGCACATTCAACTCAAACCTACACATTTCATACACACAATAAGTCATATAATTACGGTAGAACGGATGCTTGACAAAGGTTGGCATTACAAACACACTTCACACGTATGTATCATTTAGAGAAGGCAAATTAATAAAATACAAATTTGAGTGGAGATATTTTAACAGTTATTGTAATAAGAATATTATAATATATTTTTAGAACTTAAATAAATGATATCAGTATAAAACAATAAAGTAAAAAGTAATTATAATAATAAAAGTTTTTTTTTATTCAATTAAAATATATATTCCTTGATGTAAATGCAGTAAATGAAAATTCGTTAGAAAAGTTCAAGAATTGTAGTTTTTGTATTACCAACTAGTCACTTGATTTGTCGTCAATGGGCCATAAGTATATTGTTATACATCTTAAATTTGAATAAAACAAATAAAATACTGATTCTCTAATTGTCGAAGAATTATTAACAAATATTCTGTATTCTGTAAGAAATAACAAAAATTAAAACTGTTTGCAGAAACTGTAAAATGTATAAAATTTGCATAGAATTAGCTGAAAATACCTTAATATTATATAGAATAAGGTTTTGCCGTAATTTACATATTACTAAGTTGCTCAACTACCATGACCTTCACTGAAGTTTATTCAAATTTAAAATTTAATGTGTATTTTTGTAGTCATAAAAAAAAATTATATCAAAACAGAAAGAGACATTTTTTGTTGACAATTTTATTTAACTTAACTCATTCTAGTGGCATTTATATATATTTGATATACTTCTATCGTCCATGGGAATTCTTCTGTATGTCAAAATATCCAGAAGAAACAATGATAAAATGTAATCTATTTCATTATTTCTACTTATTAAAAAAAATATTTCTCATTATAAAAAACTTTCACCAAACCTTTATTTATAGATACGTAAATTATTTCAAAATATAATAAAAGAGCCCAATTCGTTTCAAAATTGCTGAACGAAACCTTAACGCATAAAATTACAGTGTTCTGATAAGAGAAATTTGCATAGTAATAAGCGGAAAATACCTTTATATGTTACAAAATGCGACGCTATTCTTAATAAAGATGGTGGGTCGTGTTTCACATATTATTAATTCGTTAGAGATCGCGTTAAAATAACTTTATAACTTGTTTATGAAGGTTTGTTTTTTGTGTTTAGAAAATTCTATTGTATTCGTTATGATTGAGTCGATAATTTTTAAATGAAACTCGAAACTTCAGGCGCCATATCTACGTATATACTCTGTATCAAATGTATATACGACGGCTTTATTGAATTGAATAATAATTATTTCTTAATAGCTGTATTATTATTATTTTTTTTAATTAAACTTAATCATAAATTTAGAAGAATAGCTTTTCCATAATATAAAGACACTGTATATATAATAATACAGATCACAATCTCATTCATATTACTGCAAAACCATAGATAAACATCAACACTGCATTTGGCAATGCTTCTAAGCTCTCGCATCTCGCCTTATATCAAAGCTATCTATATACTATTTGTATAATCTCATTTCTACATCCAAATCGGCAGCTTAGTTTAAACTTCAAGTTATCGTTAGCATTAATGAGAACAGATTAAGTTAAGGTTGAAATGCTACAAGTTGAACTTTAATGTGTTACATTTAGAGTCTATATTCGATTACAAATATTGGATTAATCGGTTGTTTTTAGGAAAAATATAAATTATAGTAATTATAGTGTATAGGTATAGAAATAATAGATACTAGCAGTACTTTTTGGAAAAAAAAATAATAAATAATAATTTCATAGCAGTCAACCGAATTGAGATGTTGCCTATTAAGCCTTCTACGTAAATTAACTTTAATTATACGGAACTGTTAATTTAACAGTTAACTACACTTGAAAAAAATAGATTATATTTATCAATGAATATATTGTTTTTAATGTTATGAAAAACGTATGAAATGAAATATTCTACTAATAGCTGTTATAATATATAATATTATTTATTTTTAACACTATAAATGGCGTTGAGAATTGAAATAAAAAACTGCGCATTTTAGAAAAACTCAGAATCTGTTAAAATCTTTAATTGTCAACCATGAATATTATTTGCTGTAATTTCTATTGAAATAATAACAACTTCTGGATTAAGCCTGGATGCAGCGACGGGGTGGAAGGCTTATCTACAGACTCACACAGATGATTATATGTGTGAGTCTGTAGGCGTGACCGAAGCACCCGTGCCCAGTGATTACCGGGCACGGGTGCGTCGGTGATTATCTGTGTAAGATCGGACGCCAAACGACTGCGGACTGCTTCCCTTACGGTGGGTAGGACCAGGACAGTGCTTGCCGTGTACAAGTCCTGGTCACCCAGATCGGTCAGAATCTCTCCCTGCCGGTCGTGTCAGCGATGCTCGGCGGGAATACGGCGTGGAGGGCCGTGGCCTCCTTCTGCGAGATAGTGATGTCCCGGAAGGACGCCGCTGAGTATTTATTTCCCGAGTCGAGCCCAGCATACCCCGGGCTGCGCCCCCCGACGCGCCGGAAATGCATTTTCTGACAAAAAAAAGGGGCGGCTTAAGCTTGTGTATGCAATGAAACCCTGGTGCCCCTTAGGTCTGCTTGCAGAAAAGAAAAAATAAAGGTTAAGTACTTTCTTTTTTATATACTTTAAATTAGCTTTTAAATCGTCTTTTTAAAGAACAAAGAATATTTACAGGCAATAGAGATCACTAGTATTACAAACACTTTGTTTATAATATGTATATAAAATACATTTTTTTAACCTGGCTACATATCTAAATACTTACAATGTTTTATTTCTATATGTACATATTTGTTTTAATTATAGGAACATTTCAAATTCTCAGAGCTCATTTATGAGCGGATGAAATGTATCTATAATCACATTGAAACCACTCATTAAATATTTGCCAGCAATATCAAAACAATATTTTGTATAAGTAATGTATTTTTTTCTTTTCAATTAACATTCAATCGGCAGTCTACAATCTATTGGTAATAGCTTTATATTTTAACTGCCAGTGTGTAAAACTACAATTACTCAGTAAGGGCTAGGCATATCTGAAACTTATCTAGATTAAATGCATCAAAAAAATATTATCTTAATTCAAAATGATATTTTTTCATTTCATATATAATAATTTTATCCAATATTATGTACCATCTGTTCCAACAATTAAAATAAGATATCACCAATTTATAATATACTGTAATCTGTAGTTTATTTTGCTGATAATAAATCAGATTGAATTTTCTGAACATGACAACAAGTTCCATCAAGTCTGACAACTGGCCTTTCTATTCCCACATGATTCCTATCATGAGTGATAAAAAAGTAAAAGTACATTCCTGTAAAAAAAAAATTCTTAAGGACTTTAACATTTTTAACCAATTAGTAATATTGAAAAAAAATAAATGTTCTTAAGCACTGCTATCAAATTGGGATATATATATTTAATACATGTGAAATATTTAAAATTTTAGAAACATGATGTTAATATAATTTAATAGAAATTTCAAATTTATAATATTGTAATTTAATATAAATATTTTGAAATTTTATATAAATATATTCTACTCTTAAGTATATATTGTTAAATACTCAACATAATTAACTTTATTTTTAAAGTTAAATTAAATACTTTTTAAAGTTTATTGCCACATATATACTGTTAGGGACAAAAATTACTCTAATTTGTTATAACTCTAACTTACAATTTTTGAAATTATCCATTCCTTATAACATAATGGATGATTCACTTTCATTATTTGTATACAAAAAATTAAATATATTCTTAGAATGGTGCATTCACTGTATGCAAGCACTGGGATCTCCAACAGTAATTTGCTAATACTAAGCAAGAACATTAGCCTATTATTGCTTATTAGTGATCTGCAATGGAAAATTATTTTTAGTAATCAAAAAGCATTATAAGATTCACCGCTTTAAAAGTGACAATAGGAACAATAATTAATAGAAAACACACCGAAGTCTACTTATAAAAATTTTATATTCGGAAATGCTTCCAAATTCAGTTTTAGTTTTGGTGCTAATATTTATTTGTTTTGTCTATATGTAAATATTATATAGGGTATCCCAAAATTCGACGAAACAAGGCCAAAGGATAGATGGTAACTCATGAGAAATTAAAAAAAATCCATCCCATGCATTTTGAAAATTATGGACATTTTAAAAAAACTCATAATTTTTATCACATTGTAACCATTTTTGATACCGTGGTTACTATTCAGCATTAGTTTTTATTTAAACCTTGTAATCATAACCCTAAAAGACATTTACAATCACAATCTAAGATAATAACGCAATTGCTTCCTAGAAATATGGCTTTCTGTCAAACTAGAATTAAACATTTTCAAGAATTGTCGACTGACAGGGCCTGCTTTAAAATAAATGTACTAGAGCTCCTTGGCAAGTGACATCAAATGTTTGCTTGTTTAATCAGGATTCCAAAATGGTACAACACTTGTTGCATTATATTCAAAAAAAAGTAAAAAATAGTAAAAAGTAAAATAAAAAGTAAAAAGTAGTACATTAAAAAATCAAAACCTCAAGTAACCCGATTTTACGATAATCCAGTTTACTTAGTTAAAATGTATTTGTTTCGCACAAGCTGATTGTATGTTCTTAATTTGAAGGCAAAATGATGAGAGAGATGGATAGTAAACATGTATGCCAAGAGTGAGCGAGACAGATAGTTCTGACACGAGATTATCCTGAACGGAATACATTTTTAGAAACCTTATAAAAGCATTAGGAAAACAATATTGTTCTCATGAGGGCTATAAATTGTAAAAATAATTCAATTACTCAAATGCCACGTTCCTTTAACTACTTCACAAAATTGGTCATATGTAACTATCAGTTTTTAGTCACAAAATTGGCTCGGCTCCAACATTTCACATATTGCATAAGGTGTATAGTTCTATCCATATTTCACGTCTAGACCATCCATAGTATTTGCACAGTTACTATTTCACTCCGTTTTATTTTATTAGAGTGCCAAGTAATTGCTGATAATAATTAACAATTAAAAAGCAATAGTTCGTTGGAACAAGTAAACAATTTCTTACGTGTTAGCACGTTCAGAACCCTGAATATTTCAATCTTGTTTTATTTGAACAAACATTTTTTTTAAGATGTTTAGTTATCTGATTTTAAAGCGATTAAATTACAAATTATATTTAATTATTTAAATTAAATTAAATTAAATTAATTTAAAAATATCCTATAAAGGTTTTTCTGAGCTTTCAAATTATATCTTCTATATTTATATTTTAACAACATTACACATTTAAGTGAGTATGCTACTTTTATAAACATGTCCCTTCAAATTTGTGCGAACAAATTGTTTTAGAATGTAGCTTGAATCTTCATATAATTTTGTAAAAGAAACAATATGAACCCAACCAGTCTATCATTGTCTTCTCAATTTTGAAATCATTTAAGTTATTAAAATTATTTATTAATAAACGATTATATCTTTTTAATGTTATTTATTTTATTTATTGAAAATGTCTTAAGTCAAAAACGATGTCAGATGTCATAATCATTATAAGGTGGGGTAACCTCTGCATATGTATAAATAAATAAGGATTCATTGTAAAAATAAGACAGTATAAAAGACTTGCAAGTAATACAAATATATGATTACCAATAAAAAGTAGATTCATATTTTAGTTTATTTCGCAACATTTAATTTATTTCTTTATTCGTAAGAATTTTTATTAGTATGTTACAATAGGACAGACAGTCGCCTAGTAGGGGTGAACAAAGGCCTCAGGAAATGAAATTTACTAGTAATCTCCGTCTCAAGTCTAGCTACAGGAATAAAATTGAGCTTAGTATAGTGCCAGATATAAAAAAATCTAAAATTAGTAAGTTGGCTGACGACGTAAATAATTTCTTGTCAGAATATCTTAATAGATATAAAATGTTAAAAGTCCGGTTTTTATAAATTAGAAATAATAGTCAGTAGTAACTTGATTTGAATTTCAAAAGTAAATATTAATCGTAAGTAGTTGTTGCATAGGAAGCAGTTAATAATATATAAATCATTTTTTCTTAAGTAGTATATTACATAAAAAATTACAAGCTTTTATAAATGTTTTTCATTTTAAAAAGTGTAATATAAATTTAATATATTTTGTGTAAAAAATTCGAAAATTTACTTAACTCATTGATGGGCGGTGGCTGTGTAGAACAAGATTGAGGCATTGGCAGATAGTTTGGGCATATCAAAAGCCTTTGATCGTGTTTGGTACTAAACGCTTATTTTGAAGCTACTTCTCTATGGGTTCCCCAAAAATGTTGCATATCAATGATGTGTTGAAGATACACGTTTTCCGCTAAAAAGTTTCTCTTTGTCATTTCCGCTCGATTCTAGGGCACTCCTTTTAATACTACAGATAGTATCAGTATTCTTGGTGTCTCCATTTCGAATGATGTTCAATTTTGCGGTCATCTGGAAGAAAAGGCTAGGCACCGCTGAATTCCAACACCGCAGTTTTTTTTTAGACAGCCTAAGTTAATGCTTGACTACATTCTACCTGATGGAAAATGGAAATGTAGTCATAGGTGGTAAGACGCATTAACTTAGTAACCTATTCACTCATCTCTTGAAGACACTCACATTGTATCCACACGGCAACCGACGCAAGGCAAGCTGTTACAATCCTTCGCCGTGCGAATCAGGAAAGATTATGCAAAGCTCTTCGTTCAGACAGGTGGTATGTCCACAACATAATAATATATATAGTATAAGTTAATCAAGTAGTAATTAAGTACTATTAACCCTAAACGAAAACCTTTCCTATTGTAGGCATCAAAGCCAACAACTCTTTGACACAAGCCAAATTAACTTGAGTAACAATTCTTTGTTCACTGTGTATGTACACTAAATTAAAGTAAAACAAAATAAACTGTCTTAATTAATAATTGGTAAAACTATAGTTGTTCATCACAAGATTGCCTTTATTTTAACAATCTAAATATTCCAAAGGGAAGACAAAATGTTCGAGTAAAAATATATTATAATAGGAAGTTTAAACTGCATATTTGAGTAGGGAAAAAATATTTGTAATACAAACCTTAGGATCTTTAAGGACGTGATAAGGAAAACTATGTTATCTAAAATTAACGAAATTTTCTTTATAGTGAATACTTTTCATCAATTTGTGGCAACACTTATCGTGATAGGCATATCTACATTTTAATATAAATATTTATATCATACAAAAATAAATACTTATAATATTATGTTACAAGGAAAAATCTTTTTTTGTCGATTTCGTAAAACATTTGTTCCTATAATGTGCTTGTTTATATATTAATATATTAGATAAAAATATATGAAACTCATTTTGAAATATTTTCCTTTGACATTCCCCTATTCCTCGAGGCCAATTATCAATAGAAACACGTATTTATTTCTCTCTCTCTCTCTCTCTGTCTCTGTCTCTCTTCAATGGAAGATCTTTTATTGATTCATCGGTTAATTTAGAGAGTCCATTATTTTGTTACCCTTCAAAATTATCATTGTTCGAAAAACTCATTTTCTGCCAATGTTAGTGATTACTAAAGGTGCCAGAAATAAACAGGCGTAATATTCAACAACATCTTATGCTCGTCTCCCAAAATTTGAAAATATACAAAAGATTTGTTTCCACGAACCCGCTGAAAATGCTCTTCTAATTTTGGAAAGCAACCTTCAGACCTTACCTCCCGATCCACAATGCGTAATTTGCGATTAAAGCGGTTTCAAAGATGACTTTTCCTTAACCATCCCTCGATTTTACATAAGTATTTTATGTCTTACAGAATTCTAATTCTAGAACAAATGAACCAAGTCAACCAAGAATATATCTGAAAACAAGTTTTGAATAGAGAGATTTTGTATTACGAACACTTTCTTGCAATATATTTTGTCGGCGCCACTAATGACATTCGACGTTGTCTGTCTTTGACGTAGAAACTAGAATATGTTCTATTAACAGCGCCTGTGGGACGTTTTGTTGGAGTACCCACACAGGAGAAATACAAGGAATTCTGATAAAGTCAATTCTGATTCCTATATATTTTGTTAATAACAGTTTTGCTTGTTATTTGAAAATAGGCTTCACGCATTTATTTCGAAATAAATATGAATCGTTATAATATTTATAAAAGTTGTATAGATTTGTAATCTAAGAATTAATGTTTTAAAGTTTCTTAATAAATAAATAAACGTTCGGAAATAAAACAAACCGAGAATCGTGGTTACCACATTGCGTTCCAAAGAAAAACATATAAAAGATTTTTTTTTTCAACATCTTTGACAGCACAAATTTGATACTGTGACGTCACTGACACACTGAAACAGATTAGAGAGGTGAAACAACGTTAAAAAAAACGACTTTTAAAACACATTATTTATGACATGTATTAATGTATTAATATTTATTGACATGTAAAATGTTTTTTGTATTCATCATGAAACTATTTTAAGGGAACCCTTAATTAAAAACGAGTGTTATTTGAAAGAATAATTAAAGTAAAATGATTTAACAAGTCAGTCAATAATTAATCGTTGTATATAACGCTATAAATTATCACAATCCGAAAGATTTATAAAAATATAAGGTAAATTTTAAATTATTTATAATAGTATAAGTAGCTATCAAGAAACCAGACGTTCATACAAAAAAGACAGGTAAATGTAAAAACAAATTCCTTTCCATGTAATAAACAAATTTCTAGAAAATTCTCTGCTCCTCTGCGCCTCGTCAGTAGAAATTTGTGGTCGTAGTCAGTAGTAAGCCTAAGTCTTCTCACCTCCGTAACGCCTACAATTCTTGTGCGGGAGGCAGCAAAAACACAATAATTTTATCTTCACCCTATCTTCTGCTTAACTGTTTCAAATAACACGATGCAAAAGTAAGTCTTATCTCCATAAAATTGTTATTTTGATTGAACTCTTTGTTTTATAAGAATTTTAAAGTATAGATGAAATTGGTATTCAAGCTTAATCTTATAAAGTTCATTTTACTTTTAAACTAAAATATTATATTTTGATATACACGTGTTGTGCTTACTTAAAACTACTTTTAGTCTGATTACTTATTGATATATATTTATGAAAATAAAAAGTAAAAAGCCTTTAGAACTCTGGGTAATTTTAATATTCCTTTATAACACCGAAAAAATAATCAAAATAGGATCAGTATCACCAGTGATTATCCTAAACATATAAATTCACAAATTTTACCCGTTAATAATAAGAATATCGATTATTATGGTTAATTGCTCTAGTAAAATAATTCTTACTTTGGATATTGGATTTGTGGTGGAAGTTATTTAACGAAGTCATATGTAATACGTATCACTTAATCTATGTGAGATAATATTTACGGAATCTAAAGCCATATTTCTCTGACGGATCTGGTTTAAACATAATTTTGAACAAAGCCGTACAAATCACCCACCCTCTCAAAATCCATTTTTATTGTCATATGGATAAACAAAGGGCTGTAAATTAATTAATTCCTTTTCCAAAATATAACTCAACAATTAAAGAAATTCGAAATAAAATTTTACCATCAAATATTAAATATTTGGTCATTTAATTAATTTATTTGCTTGATATTCCAATTACGACAATCTTCGGGTAGATAGCGACGTAAAACAAAACGTGCTTGTTAACGAAATTGCTTTGTGATTCCTGGATAAAAATTAAATTACTAACTAACATTTTGAGGAGTAATTTTTGGATTTTTTGAACACATGTATATGACCTTTCCTTTTAATGTTATCTTATCATTAAAATGAAATGAACAGGGTATTAATGTAAACATAATGTGCGTTATTACAGTTTACTTAGATACTTTTAAAATTCTTATTGTTTTTACCCTCGTTTATCAATTAAAATTATGTCTATCAATTCATAGGTAGCTTATTTTATTGCGACACTTACACATGATTATATGACATCCACGAGTGGTCACTTATATCGACCCAAAGGTGAAATAGATAAATTATTAAAGAATCGACATCGAAATCAATAGCGAAATTAGTATCGTAAAGTCGATATTGAAATCATTATTGCTATCACCATACTTTCTCTCTACCTGCCCCGAGTCAAGCATTATTGATATCCAAAGATAACCTCGGAGAAGCCATATTGTGATTTAACCATGGATATTGGTTTTTAAGTAATATCAAAATAATGATAATCATTATTATTATAATAATATACACATTACGTTTAGATCGCAAAACATTACATTTTTTTTTTGCTAATTAATTACTGTATTGTTAGAATTTAGAATTAATAGCAATAGACATTCAGATAGTAGTTTAGCTGATATTAGATATTATAAAATGTATTAGGACCGTTACCCAAAATATTTTATAGATGATAATAATGAGTGCCTTGAAGAATCGGTTTTATTATGCAAAGTATTGGTAGAATTACTGCAGTCGTGTCCCTTTTCTGTTATCTATTTATTACACTAACCAGTTTTGTAATGATTTTAATATTTATGTATTAAGTAATACTGAAGAATCATTCAGCGATGAAAGTAAGCGGTAAGCGGTTCAGCGGTGTGTAAGAAACAGATGGTGAAAGAATGAGGTAAGAGTATTGTGCTCTCTCAGTCATCATTTGTAACTTAGCTACAATAGTTATTTTACGAACATCATCAAGAAAGGAACTAAGCTGAAGTATTCTCCAAGTCAAAGTCAGTAACATATATATTTGATGTTAGTCAGATAAAATAGTTTTAAAGCTATCTAATTTTAGCATGCAAGCATGATGTCTTAAATATCTTTAAATTTAATCAAAAACTTTTATCTCTTATATAAACATAAATATAATATGTATCATGTGTACTTATAAACTTCGGGCAGAGTTAAGAATTTGTGAATTCGTAACTCTAGAAAAGTAACTAATCATCTGAAAGATTTCCAGAAAACTTGTAAAATGTTATTTAGACATCGTCATTGCTATCTTTGGTTGTATTAATCATGGTAACTTCTTAAAATGATTGAGGGTGTGAAGGAGTGATGTTACTAACTGCCACGAACATAAGATAAATATAATTTGAATATTAAAATATCACACTCGTTATGTTGTATATTATATAAGCATCTGCATCTGCATTAAGATGAAGTCAGAAACCGATTTTTTCTATGCATCACAAAAAAAGGATTTTGCTTTCCAACAAATGCAAAAGAAAAAGAAAAAATTGTACAAGTTTTACTCTATCTAAAAATATATAGGCTGTTAATATTTTAATAATTATTAAGCTTTAATTTAAAATATTCCATAGGTTTTGTTTTTTTTTTTTAAGAAATTTTAGCGAGGGCCTATAAAAAGAGGTTCTAAAAAGTTTAATATTTCTGAATCAATTATCAGAAGCCATTTTAGGTCTGCAACTCTGTATTTATTTTTGTGTATTACACTTCTGTATTTATAAATTGATACAAGAAAGGGTTTAAATCCTCAACTAACATTATTTTTATTGTTAGAGTTATATAAAACTTAATCATTTAAAGTTATAAACATAAATATTCTCTCCCATTCACTCTCATTATCAAACTTGGTAAAACCCCTGATTCTATAAAAGTAGTTCCACAGTAAGCCCGCATTGTGTCAAAAAGTTTTAAATTGTGTAGTGACAATGAACACAATTTATAAACTAGATTCTATGAACTTTAAGTTATAATCGTAGGATCATGTACGGTTGAAATGAGTCACGCTTAAAGAATGGGTAGGCTTAGTTCCACTTGCAGATGAGTGCGAGTTCCACTTGATATATTTGTTAACTGTGAATCATGATTAATTGTATCTAAATTAAGCACAAGTTTCCTTCATTCAATGATTATTAATATTATTTACTAAGAATAATTAAGTATTCCTTCCGCGTTAAATAAATATCTTTTATTGTAAATGTTAGTCATTGCTTTCTATTAACCTCTCATAAAGTTTTATGAATTGAAATCAAATTTTCTTTGGCGTTTCGATACAAAAGACAATTCAACTAAAGCCACTGTACAAACAGGGTTAAGAGGTAGAGTGTTCTCATTTAAATTGTAATTTTCGATTTATTTTCTTTTAATTTCTAAGCTTACTTTCTTCGTTTTATTAGAAATTTTTATCTATTATTCTAAATTTTGAAATATTTATTACTTATATTTATTTATATTAAGTAATAAATATTAATAACCCCAAAGTTACTATGCATCTTTTGAGTTGTAATTACAACCTGAAGGCAATACATTTCGTGAGATTTTGTTTTTATATTGTTATATTATTTTATAAATCTGAAATTTTAAAGGTTTAAGAATTTATTTAAACAGAAAAATTCCTAATTAAGGTCTAATGGAAAACTCTCAACATAAAGACGCTTGCTATAAGATAAGTTGTAAGAAAAATTATTCTAAGATTTTCACGAGTACTACACATTTGAATAAAACTACTTTACGGATTAAACTCCAGTTTATTATTCAGTTTTTAAAAATAACCCAAGAATGCTTTACAGCAAGCGTACCGCGAGGTAAGACGAGATGATGAAGAAGACGAGATGATTACTGCAAAGCATTCAAAATCAGGTCATATAGGAACAGTTATACAAAAATGTCTGTATAAATCGATTTACTGTCTGTAATTTTTTAAAATTGACAAGTTTCAAGGGAAAAATTAACCTTCCTCTGTGTTCAATCGTTACTGATTATTTTCTAGAATGTCTGGATGAAGTTATAGCGATTGTTCACGTAGATCATACATAAGATCCTCGACACTAGAAAAATTGTTTATATTAAGAATTGTTGATAATTTCGTGTATATTTATAATGATATGTCTATACACTACAGTTAAAAGTATATATTTATTATTTATCTTTTTACAATAACGAATTTAATTAAAAACACACAACAAACAGTAAAAATGTATTCGAAAAATTCAAGCTTCTTTTATTTTTTCTTTGAAATAGTTCTTACCGGTACTTCTTATTTTATTTTCTATATTAATAATTGAAAAGAATTACTTTTATCAAAGTAAATGATGGCTATCACATTATTTTTTTTAATTTCATACCTTCGTGGCGCTGCCGTGCCACTTGATTTGTAACAGATGCGTGGCTATGTTCACGATCTTCAAATCTTTATTTTAAATATTACCTTTTATCTTAAGCTAACTTAAAAGGTCTTAACAAGTTGGGTCTGAAGAAAAATTCATGATATGATTGCAGCATTTTCGATCCCTAACATACTTGCTTATTATATTCTAGCTGTTTTTTTGCAAATATTTCAGTTTAAAATTTTATATAAGCATCAAAATATGTTAAATATGAAATTTTCGTTTATTGAATTTCGAAATACAAAAAAAGAAGTAAATAGTGTCGCGGCGCCGAAGGTTCGTCTGCCTTTCTCAAACTCTGTTAATGTTAAAAACCTAATTACATATTATTATTAATATACGTTAAGTTTTCCGTTAATATTATGCAGTAGAGTGTTCTATTTTCTGACAGAGTTGTTGGTAATTTTTTTTGAGTTATAATAGTTTTAAATATATCGAAAACTAATGTGTTATATTCTATTACTAATTTTAATACAATCTTTCATGGCTTGAATTTTACAGCGCTACTGCTTTTACACTTGTTAACGTATTATTCATTCAAGTCAGTATTAAACTGTTGAGCTCTTAGTTCATGTGTTCCGCAAAATTTGTTTTACAATCTTGTTTTAAAACGTTGCCTGAATCTGTAAATAGTTTGGAGTAAATCCTTTCTAGTTTTTAAATGTGAAATAAAAATATTTAACAATTTTTGCTCTTGTTTACTAGACATTTTTGTTTCATGTTAATAAAAATGTATTTTGTGTAGACAGTATATGTGATAGCACTGAAATATCGAACTTATAATATTATTAGAGTACTAATTGCTGTAGCATTAAACGGTAAATAGTACATCAATCAAAGTGGAAAAGTAAATAAATAAATAAAGTCAAACATTGCATCACAGAATACTGTATTTGCTGGAAATATAATGTATTTAAACCAAAATACACTATATATACAATACAACATTGAATTATATCCATTTAGATAGAATATCTTAATACAAAAGGTATTTTTATCTTTTTTTTATAATAAACTATAATAGTGTTTCTGGGGCGAATTTGTATAGAATCTTACTAAAGACCAATTAATAATAGAACTATAAAGTGTAATAACATTTTGTTAATTTACATTTGACACTTTTGGAGTAAAAAGTAAAAGATTTTTTTATTCTTGAGAATCTTCGATTATCATAATCAACCACAAGGAAAAACATGAAAATAAGTGAGCACAACCTAGTCGTTCATCTCAATTACCTACTTAGCATATTGTAAAAGATATAAAGAGAGATTATTGAAAATAATACAAAATAACAACATTTATCAAATAAACATTCATCAATTATTTAGTAATTGAGAAATTTGAGAAATAAATTGTAAATTGGAATCTGATTTCATTATTATAGCTTTCAATGATTCGAATTTATAATAGGTACTTAATAAAATAGGTTAAGATTACAAAATCTAGCTAGTGCTAGCGAATTACTTGGCATAATATAAAATATAAAATATATTAAATCTAAATTTTACTAACAGGTTATATTCTTGTGGTTCTTGTTGTTTATGTTGCTGCATAACGAAGCAATTGAAATACTTGTTGAGGGAATATACAATTATTGACTCGGGTGATACACATTGCTAGATGCAACTAAATTATTTTTATATTAGACTGTTATGATTATTATATATTAGAATAAAAATAATTTATGTATATAACTTAATATGTAAATCAAGTTTGGTTTTTCTTCTATGGCACTTTGTTTCTGTAATATAATGTTTAATTTATTTCTTTCATTAGCTGTTTCTAAATCTTATTAGCCTGTTTATTAAAGGTCTAGGTTTTAGACCGTGCAAGTGAAAAAAAATTGTTTTATAATTTAGAATACATAACTAGAACTCTTCTTTATGAAGATACCCTTTCTTAAATAAATTAACATATAATAAGTTTGATGTAATTTTAGATTAAAATTTATAAAACATAACATTCAAAGATGTTTTTTCTTTTAAAATATAATACATAAGGCGTAAAAAGGGCGACCCTTTATCACCAAAACTGTTCACCCTTAAGAAAGTCTTCAGGCAGCTGGTCTCGCTTGAAAGAGCAAGAGTATTGTTGGTGGTGAAAAAAGCCTTTTTGGATGTATTGCTGGCAACATTGTCCTTTTTTCCTTCACGAAGCTGGAATTTAGCGAATTACTGCAAGATTTTATCAAGGCAAGACTCGAAGTTAATATAAATAACATATTAAAGACCAAGACCTGTTCATTTTGTGTTTATTATTTATTATTATATAAAATACAAGAATTTTTTTTTAATATTTTTCTTCAAGCAAGTCGGTTCAACAAAAATAACAATTTGTACCTTTTTAGTAAGACAAAAAATGTTGAAACTGTCAATCTGTCATTTGTTCTTATGATTGTCATGTCGTATTTTTCATAACAAGTTTTTATAATATGATTTTTAGTATTTTTTTTTGTTTCATTTTCCAAAATAAAATAAAAGGACTAATATTTTTCGTTTAAAAGAGTATTGAACTAGTATTGGATAACTTAAAATACTTACAACCCTTATTGTATAATTAATATCTTTTAATCTTCTATTTTGTTCATTGTTTTGAATACCGGATGTTCTACAAGTCAAGAAGAACACATTTATTCTACTTGACTACATTTAGAACAGTCATTACATTTAATAATTCATTAATATAACCTCACAAATTAAACATTTGAAGATAAAACTCACTTTGTTGCCTTCAATTAACATTCTCCAAAATATGTGGCACAAAGTTGCACTAATGTAAAGTGTGTTTGTACTGCCAACATTTGTTAAGCATCCGTTGTACCGTAATTATATGACTTACAGCGACACGTGCATGCCGAGTTTAATGCACTTTGTGTAAGTATTAGAGATTATATAGAGGAATAATTTTGATATTTATAATACTTCTTTCTAATTCCTAATACTGAATATAAAATATATAATCTAATATTTAACACAATATTGCTTCACTGATGTTATTTGTATCAATAAAATAAGTGGCGTTGGTTCTAATTAGTAAGTGAGTGGTAATAGGGTTTTGACTGAAGTAGTATCATTTGCGCACTGAAGATACGCGTAAACTAACTTAAACAGCTTCCATTCATTTCAAATTCCGCTTGACGCTGTCACATCATTCCATATACCAAAAGAAAGAATCTTAAAATAATATTATTATGTGAATTATTATAGAATTATACCTAAATAATAACAGGATAATGTTAATGACATTAATTCATTAAAATATATTTATTATATTGAAAAAGTATTGTAGTAACAATATCTATTAACAGTAATGATTTGCATTTTTAAAAATTTTTTTTGCTTTTTTTTATTAGATTTATATTGTGTATTTTTTTCCCAATGAATAATCACTTGTTGGTACAAGCAAAAAAATCATGTACCGCGGCAACGTTTTTGTAATTCCCTTGGTGTTACAAGTGATCGTAGGCGTTGGTATAAACCTACCACCAAATGACCTGTGTTCTCGTTATCCTTTTATAATATAAACCTTTATTGCTCTAGCGGCTTTAATTACTCTGGTGCTAACACAAAAAGGTGTAATTATTCTCAGTGTTATTTGTAAGAAATAGACAATAGTATTTTATTTATTTAATAGGAAGCCAACGTTGAATAAAAGTTACAAAGTATATCCCAATTAAAAACTAACATAACATATATTAACAGGGTGGTTGTTCATTTATATATAAAAAATATGCTGAATTAAAATTATAAAAAAACTTTTTTGTTACAGAAAAACATAAATTTAAAATAAAAATTATTTTTAGTTTAATGATAAAAAAATAATAATAAAATAAACTATTTAAATAAAAAAAAAGTAAATAAAATGCTATTGTTAATAAAAAAGAAAGCAAATATATGTTTTACATTTATATTTCTTTTTACTTTAGCTAAAGTCGCAATATAAAATGTGTTTAAGAAAAGATCAATTAATCACTGTTAATGAGAGAAAATCATTTGTTTACAAAACGTAAAGTTATTTATACGAAATAGTTATTTTGAACCTTTTACGTAAAAGTAACCATCCCTAATTTAATTTCATAAGACGGTTATCTCGAAATAACAGTCCGTAATAAGTTTTTATAAGTTGTTTAGAAATACAAATCGACATTTTAATTTTATTTTATAGTGTGAAGCCATAACTAGAAACTAGTATCTTATGACAATCGAATTGTGATTTGAAATGAATGAGAAATGACATCAATTTAGATCGAAACCAATCGACGCGATGGTGATTGTTGCAAAGTTGTTAGAAGAAGATAAATGATGCAATCGGTTACTAGTAAAGTTTGAATTGAGATGGCATTTATCACTCAAGTGTTGAGGTTGCCGATAAGGTTTAGTTATTTTAAAGGAATTTCCAACTTATTGTCCAATGTTTCTTTTAAGCTAAAGAATATAAATTTAATTATAAGAAAATATAAAAAAATTCGTTTTCTTACTGAGTTTTTTTATTAAATTTTTTGACATTTTATAAAAGATGGCATTGGAATAACAAAAATATGGCAATTAACTTTCTTCATTATACATTTTTAAGAAAGAAAGAATTTCAAAATTACATCATAGACATTAAGAAATAAATAGTAAGACATGGACTACATTACCTGCAATTATAAAAAAACATGATATAAATTTTTCATGTACAACTGAAATTACTGAAACAACAAGTGTGTGAAAAAAAAACTACACTAAATAAATAAGTAACAAATTATAGCGCAAAAAAACAGAAAATCAATAAATATATATTAACTAAATTTGTTTATAATTTTAAATTAACAAAGTTTGATGTGGTAAGTTATTCCAATATTTATTTGCAGTATAGTAAAAGCTAACTTCGATCTGCATCATATCGTGATATGATGCAGATCGACGGAGATTTATTTGTAATTTGTATTTTTGGGAAAAGTATTATTACTGTTAGCTAATGTAAGCAATGTTTATTTTCTAGTTTTCAAATGTTTTCTCTTCTCCAGCGAATCAACAACCTTTAGCACCTCAGCTTCGGCCATTCTTTACCTTTGCGAACGCTGCTGCCATTCCAGCTCTACGTCACGTCGTCTCCTTCTTCTCCATTTGGTGTGCTGGCGCTTGAGACCCACACAAGATAAGTCCTCAGACCACCAATAGACATAGGATCTTAGAATGGCGTAGCGTACGCGAGACATCGCATCATCACTTTTCTTGTTGACTTATGTACAGTTGCTCACAACACATTGTTGAGGAAAGCTATGCTCGTAAGTATGAAAATAAGTTATACTTTAATAATCTATCGTTAAATAATAATTATTTGTATAAGATTTACGGAAGTAAGTTATTAAATATATTTCTAATTAAGTTAATAAATTACCAGCAATGAAACAAACAAAGTCCTGTTGTTATTTTTAAATATGTTTCTGTCACAACACATCGCTGACAGTTTAGATTTGATATTGTGACGTCACTGACAAAGGGATTTGAGAGGTGAAACAACCGACGCTGACATGATTGCGTTGTGTTTGCATGAAAAAATGTTGAAAGGCGGCTTTTAAAATACAATTTTTATGAAATATTAAAAGTTGAGAGATGTTAATATCTATTGTTTTGGTGGGGTGGTCAGTTTAATTTTTTTATTGTAAACATTTTTTCCGTTAGGTTCTGTTAGTTACGTAATCATACGGTCGATTTTAAAGTTATAATATAAATATTTTACAGCATTGAAATTCAGCAAGAACTGTAATTTTACCTATGAAGCTTTTTTATCCAATTAAAAAGCTATTATACTTTGTCAGTAACATGTGTAATTTTAAAGTATTTCGAGAAGTCGCGTGTCAGTGTACAAAATAGTTATATAGGTAAATGGAATATATAATTTAAAATAATTTAATAATTTGAAAATAATAAAACATTTTTAAATAACACTAAGAGTACCTAAAAATGTTTTATATTATGCCTACTTCATGTATAATGTTCAATAATTCATAGGCAAATCTTATAAGAGAATTGTCTAACTTAATAAGTGCCTTGTATATTTTATTAGATCCACATACGATAATTCTTTGGGAACCTCAAGCAATAATTCTATGACGGGTCTGGTACAACCATAATGCTGAACAAAGCCCTATAAATCATCCACACTCTCATTTTTACTGTCAGATGAATAAACAAAGAGCTGTAAATAATTTATCTATTTTTCAATTTATAATCCAATAATTAAATAAAATTTGTCCTACAAATATTGAATGTTTGATAAATTGAAACAATTATTTTCTTGGATCTTAAATATAAAAAATAATGGAATGGTAAAAAATTCGACCAATATATATAATTGTTTGTTAACGTATATTTTATCGTTGGTTTTGAACAAATTTTAAATGATATACTGATTTAAATTTATTTATTATTGAACTAATATATGTTAGAACTTTTGCATTAAAACTTATCTTTATTATAATCACTCCGATTTTCTAAAACGTACTTTTTGTTATATCTTTACATTTTGAGGTGTCCTGAGTAATTCTAGACACTTAAAAAAATGTGTATGTATATAAAAGTTTTTTTCGGCTCCTCTTTTTCACGTCCTGAGCATGCGATCAATTTTCGTAACTTTCGACTTCGTTTTGATAATAATCGATACATTGCTTAACAAAACTTAGAACTCCTTAGTTTTCCAGCGAAATCCACGCAACCAAGCGTTTTGAAAAAACTAAAAAACCGTATATTTGTAAAATAATGTATATGTGTATGTATGTAAGAGTTTTTTCGGCTTCTCTTTTTCCCGTCCTGAGCATGTGATCAATTGACTTTGTTTTGATAACAATCGATGCATTTCTTAACATAACTTAGAGCTCGTTAGTTTTCCAGCGAAAACCACGCAGCCAAGCTGTTGTTGAAAAAACTAAAAAATAACGTATTTGCTTTTTCTCAAGAACTAGCTGAGCGACCGGGGTGGCTGTACTTGATGCGTATACAAGTAAATAAGGACTGATCATTCTGGTATCAAAATCGACCAAGTGAACTTGGTTGGTTGATTTTAAAGTTATAATATAAATAACGTGAAAATATATAAATAAAGTGAAAGTCACTTAGTCGATTTTATTTTTTTCAAACCAAAAATTTTCGAATTACACGATTACCGTAGATGTGGTGCCAATCGATGCATTTTATAGCAAAAATATGACATGATTATTAAAACTTTAAAAAAATATAAACATTTATAGTATTGCATTTATTGTAAAATTTTTAATTTTTTTAAAACATGCTATATCTGCAAAAAAGATGTTTTAATGCCTTCAATAAAAGTAATGACGGAGTAAATTATAAATATGATAATAATATAAGATTTTTGTAACCGGAAAATTAACGCATTGGATCTCGCACCTGTTACTGCTTGTTTTTTAAATCACTTTCAAATAGGCATAAAAAATTGTTTTTCTAAGAAAAACATAAAATGACAGGATAATGTCAATAGTAAGAGATGATAATAATAAGCCCAACATTCGTTTTATTTTCTTTGATGTCATCAGGATATCCGATTTACTGTACAAAATTTAATTATAATAGCAACTTTACGTCAATATTTTATAAGAGGTAGTGTTGTGTATCCCAACACATTGACCTAATATAAAAGTCATTCACTTGTCTACATGTTACTGACATTAAAAATATCTGAAGCAGATCATTTAATTGAAGAGTTGACTTTATTGATTTTATTTAAAATTTCTAACAAAGTTTACTAAAATTTCCAACAGTCCTTTAAATTTAACAAGATAAATATTATTAAGTTAAATTTGTAAATATTATTAAGTTAATTCAGTTCATGATGAAATTCTACCCCCAGTTTTTATTCAACTTATTACATTTTAAGTTTTGATAAAGTTGTGTATTCTGTAATTTATGATATAATTTTAATATTATTATTAAAAAAACTAATATTTATTTCAAAATATAATAAATAATGGGAAATTTCGTTTCCAAATGGGGTATATAGTGATGATAGCCCAATTTAACTACTCTTTTAGAATCCGGTGATAGGCCATTGTTTCACATTATACTGAAGTATGGCAATATCACTGTAAATTTGTCTTTTTTTTAAAGGTCATATAAAAATAAAACACCTTTTATAACACAACTATTATTTTAAAATATAACGACTTTTAACCCTAACTTAAAGTTATACCATTAGTAGACAATTTTCAAATAATATTATCTTCTTAATATCGCATAATAAAAACAGTTAATGAATAATTTACCATAGAAATATGAAGAAGAGAATTCAATCAAAGGCTTTTTTATTCAATATATTAAGAAATATTTTAATGTGTAAAAATGATAAGATGAAAAACTGATCACATTGAGAATGTTTTCATATATATATATATATATATTAGTTGTTTTAGAACTGACCCCTTTTATTCACCATTTTAGAATAATGTAAGTTTTTGCAAGCTTCATTGCCATAATATCGTAAGTATTTTACAACTAATTATAAAACAAAAAATATAATATTAATAAATTAAAAATCTATGATGATTCCTTAAATAATAAATCAAAAAATAAATATAGTCGTAACATTTACCTCATTTATTATAAAATAATTTTACCACAATTTTTGTTTGCGTTTAAATTCTTAATAATGCAGGGCAATAAGTTAAATCAAATTACTTTTCGGTAGCTTCGGTATTTCAAAATGTAATAAATTTTATAGATTTCGCATGAATTCTGATTGGTCATTTTTCCAAAAAATATTAATTTTGTTTTCTATATTATGTCATAAATTTCAAGTTTTCTTTTGATTTTGAGTAAAATGTGGTCTGAAGAACTCGTAGATATTCAAAGAGTACAAAACTAATTTATAAATTTTCAGTTTTAGTTTTTAGTAGTCATTAGACTAAAAACAAACATACACATCACTATCAGATTTATTTACCTTCCTTACCTTTGCTAAATCGTTTGCTTTTCCTCAATTTGCTTTAACAAATATCCTTTCCGCATTTAATGTTTCAGTAACATTTTATAAATATTACTACAATGTTTATTCGAAAGTATAACTGAAAAGTAGATATTTATCTTAGTGTTAGTATTTTTATATATGAAAAACTAGCTGCTGGCTTTCAACTCATTTGCAGTATATAAAAAAAAATCATAACTACAGATTGAAAAAGACAATAAATATTCATTTTGTACATATTTATTAAATATCTACTTTACTATATTATTTTTGAAGGAACTTTCTAATACTGGCGTAAATTGACATAGGGCAGTTTTAATTATTTTATAAATTATTAGATTAGTTTATAAAATTATTAATTATTATTACGAATTACTCAATAAGCTATCAGACGGAAGAGAAAAACGACATATAAGTAGTTTGAGACATAAGCTATTTTAAACGCTAACTAACCACTTTGCGTAAAATGATAAAGTTAGTTTTTTTAGATATATTGAAAACGTTACATTTAAAGTTGTAATAATAATATTTTGGTTTAGTTTTTAATATACTTTTACCTACTATTTTATTTAAGCTGGCAAATAAACAACTCGATCACTATGAATTGGGTTTTGTAATTAGGAATACAATTAAGCTTTTGGTTAAACTTCGATTCGAGATGTACTACTTACCTTCTTAGGAAATAGCCACAATTGACTTACATTTCGAGGACCAGTAAAGAATTTTGACTTTATTCTCTTAGAATACAAAGTTCCAAGTACTTTAACGAAGGATGCAGGTGGAAGAGCGAAACAAGAAAATTGAATTGAATGATGTTGAGAATAGAATAAAATTGCACTGTAAGAGTATTAAAGTTTTTAACTCAATGAGCTTAATAAATATTACGTGATGTGAAGTTTGTAATATAATTTACAAGTAAAACTATTAGTTTTAACTTTAATGGATAGGATGTGTTGAGTTGTGTATGTATGTGTGTGTCTTGTGTAAATATGAATTATTTTTTAGGAATTACCATTTACGCATCCGTCAGCTTTGGAATCGTTCACTCCACATGAATTATTTAAGTTTCCGAGTATTATTGATGTTTTATCATATCCCGGTTTTTCGGTATTCAATTGTTTTTGTCATCTTATACTAGTGGCTTGGAAAGAAATTATTCATGATTTTCTTGTTAACATTTATAAGATTTTTCCCTTTCCTGAATGTAATGTTTATTTTATTCAGTGTTTGGATTCATATTATTTTCTCGGTATCTTTTTTAAATAACTGTTTTTGTGATAAAAGTGGTCCTGTTGCTTTAGAATAGATCTTTGTTTGCTATTTATATAGTTATTGCGTTACAAAATGTATAATAAATTCACATACAAACTGTGTTATCAAATTAAGCTATAAAATCTAGTCGGGAAAATTTCTGAATTTGACATTAGTACGTCCTGATAATTAAATATAACAATTTAGAATATTTGTGAGGGACTGAGAGCTCAGCTACAGCTCACACCATCTTATCTCTTAAGTAGTTGTGAAATATGTTTTTATTTTTAACATCTTAGAATATAATTTCAAAATTTTAATGATATTTAAATATAAATTAAATTTATGTATCGTCATGACAATATAACTTTTAATGACTTATTTGTGTGAGAGGCATATTAAGATTGTTGTAAAATGGTTGCTCATAATAACTTGTAGAATTACTTTGGAGCTTTTGATTTACGAGACTTTATCAATTTAAACCTATTTTGTTCGTTATTTGTTTGAATGTGTTTTGACGTTTATCTATATAAATTAATGAATAGGGGTGTGAATTGAAACATTAACTTAATAAATGCATTTTTGTGGAGCATTTTTAAACTAAATTTTCGATGTTATAAATTTAAGTAATTAATGTGTTGTTCTGTAGATTTCAATGTTTCGTTTCTCAAACGAACAAGAATTGATGTACTTGTATGGATTTCAGACCAAGGCCTTGCTAAGAACATAGTCACTTTTTTCTTGTAAAGGTTGCAGATTGAAGTGGGATACTTCAATCCTGCTATTTTCTTAATAGTTATTCGTTTGTTTTCAACATTATTAATTTCTCATTTCGCTTTATATAATGCAGCGATTAAAAATGACATTGCACTGTCCTCTTCATTTAAGAAATAATATTAAGTGTGGGGAAATGAAGGTGTTAACGTGCGGCAGATAATTCATTACAAGTTATTAATTCCAGCCTAGTTTTCAGTAATTTAACTAAAAGAGAAATTCAGAATTAATTGATGTATAGCCTTTCTGCAAAAGGTGAAAATAGTTAAAATTGTATTATTACTTTTATCAGTTATATGTTATCTATTGCTATTGTTTTATAAAACACAAAATAAAAAGTGTGTACTCGTACTTTTAACTTTTTCTTTAAAAGCTACTATATTATTATTTTTTTAATAAATTAGTTATCCTAAATTATATTATATGATAATGAAAGACGTAATAGGTGCTGGAACTATAGGTTGAAACAGTAAAAAGAAGGCATCAGAGTTTGCAGGTAAAAATCCATTCGTATTTATTACTTTAATTTTAGTAAGTAATTACTATATTAATTCCTAAATTAACTAATCTATTTCAATTGTAAACACATATAGAAATGGAATATAACTTCATAAATGTAATTTAATATTGCATCCTAAATCACACACTGCTATGTTAGGTACGTTGATTTGAATCATCTATCTTGACTGTATTGTTACAGATTGTAGTTTGTGTAAGCTTTAATCAAAAGCTTAGTTATTGTTGAATTATGTCCCTATTAGCATTTTATCTATATCCCGTTGCAATAACAGTAGTCTTAATAAATA
This sequence comes from Mechanitis mazaeus, assembly GCA_959347395.1. NCBI lineage: Eukaryota > Metazoa > Arthropoda > Insecta > Lepidoptera > Nymphalidae > Mechanitis > Mechanitis mazaeus. The sequence continues at coordinate 16,738,226 of OY365743.1, forward strand.
GGATATTTACATTAACAATTAAAATTACGTCAAGTCAATATTTGAAACTAAAAATATTCCTAATAGGTCAGCGAAGTTAAAAATGGTTTAAATTTGATATGTAAATTATAAAATTGGTACAGGTAATGTAATTATCTATGGAGTACTTAAATTTCTCAATTTTATATAGTTTTCCAAAAAACAAAATTAATTGGCTTTCTTAATGAGATAATAAAAACAATAAATAGTTCATACTCATCTATCAAATATATTTCAGAGTTGTAATATAAGGTATCAAGTTAGTAGTAGTTAAAAATACTAAAAAGTAATGCAACTAATTCAATTTTGCCTTTCACTCATCTTTTCATTTAAATAAAAGCCTAAATATTAAAACAGGTCTAGAAGTAAATCATAATAAGGGCTGTGGCAATGAAAATTTAAAAGGGGTAGATGTATTCAAAATATTGGTAGACCTTTGAAAATGAGACTTATCTGTTCTTAGTTAACGACTAAAATTTCCTCTCTCGATGCAAAACGCGAATTAACCCAGAAGATAGGTTAAAGAGAGAATTCTAAGAATAAATAATGAGGTGCCATTAGAGACACTGTCCTCAATTAACGTGGAGTTCGAATTAATTTATTCTAACTAGCGAAAGGGTTCGTCCAAAAAATAAATATATTTTCGTAATCATATCAATTACATTGTTGTGGCTGAATAAAAAAATAAATATTCGTTAATGTTAATGTGTTTTTACTTTTCCAAAGTATGGGAAAAGTAAAATTTTAAAAGTGTTTTTTCTTCATGTAATATATTTAATAAAACTATTGATCGTATCTCATAGAACTAGATTTTATTTTAAACTTTAATTTAACTTAACCTGACGTTTTGAATGTCATAATGTCATGTTTATGAGAAGACGAGTTTTAAGTATCAGTCAGTTGGTCAATTAATTAGTCGGCTATCTCAAACAGTTTGTTATTGTTCGGAGATAAAGTTCAAAATGCCACAAAACGTTGTAATAGTGTCTCCCGAGATACTGGTCGTAGTAAGAATATAACGGGATAAAATACGGTAAAGTATATTAAAATGTTCATGGGTTCCCAGTCTACGGATTGTTGTTTTTTTAAACCCCCTTCTTAGGAGTATTTGTACTTTATCAATCTTAGATATATCAGATGGTGGAAAGACACAGATATCCTAAAAAAATATCGACCAGATTTTTATTAAATTTTGACAAAAATCGAAAATTATTAAAGATAATACATTTTCTATTGAACAGATTACACGAGAGACTTAATATGATAACCATTCGTATCTTTGACAACACTTTAAAAAAAAACATACACAAACTACTGCTACAAGACTTCTATATTGCGTTGGACATACAAAAGTATGTGCTACTAAAATAAGGTATATCGTTTTTTATAATATTTTTGTTACAGGACAGGTATCTTTTACTGTAATACCTACAAAGGTACACAAAACTAAAACTTTAGTAATAATTCATAGCCGAGGCAAGAATATCCTCAAAACTTCTTTTTTTTTTTTTTTTTTAATGTTAAAAGAGGACAAACGAGCATGCGGGTCACTGATCAAATGTGACCACCGCCGCCCATGAACTCTTGCAACATCTGAAGACTCACAAGAGCGTTGCCGGTCTTGATTTTTAACAATAACGTAATATCTTTGTCTATGTCCAAAATCGTCTATTAAAGTATAATAATACTATATATCTCTCAATTATAAACCATTATATTTGGGTTCTTTGGCACTTTTTTCATTTTGCTCGGGCTGGCCGTCGTGTCTGGTGCGCGCAAAGAATCGCATTTCGTGTTTTCTGAGGGCAAACGACGAGGTAACACGGCGGCACCCCCCTCCACCCTCAATGTGGACTTTTGCAACATCCGGGGACTTCACTCAAACTTAAACGCCGTCCACTACCACCTTGAGACGGCACAGCCGGCCTTGTTGTTTTTGACGGAGACGCAGATATCTAAACCTGGCGAAACAGCGTACCTCTCATACCCCGGGTATAAATTAGAACATCATTTTATACCCCACGTCGGGGTATCTGTGTTCGTAAGGGAGGATATCTTCTACCGTCGTCTCGAGATTTTTGAAGGTCGGGATCTGTCTCTACTCTGGCTGCGTGTGGACATGGACGATCATGTCAGAGTCTACGCGTGCCTTTACAGATCCCATAGTGGTAATGCAGAAACGGAGCAACTCTTGGGCCACGTACAGGCGAAGATGGACGACTTGCTTTCACAGATTCCCTCTGCTGAGGTCATAGTCCTCGGGGACTTCAACGCGCACAATGCCGAGTGGCTAGGGTCGCGTTCCACTGACTTCGCGGGGAGATCTGTGTTTAACTTTGCTCTGGCAAATGAATAGCCCAAGTTGGTTCAGGCGCACACTCGTCTGGGGTTCTTACATTTCGGCTAACTCAGATTCTTTCCGGACATGGTTGCTTCGGAAAGTATCTGAGTCAAATAGCCCGGAGAGAATCGACGACTCAGTGTCACCTGCCTGGTACGGAGTGTAGTGCCCATTCAACGTCCGGCTCGCTCAAGACCTGCGACCCGACGCGTTTGGCACTACAAGTATATTTTGTACCTCTAATACATCGAACGATGCTGTGCCACATTAAAAATAGCTCTCCGTGAGAGCTAGGTACAAAAGTAACTAAAATGAACACTTTATGTCGCTCTTCTAAGGGGAGTGGTTGTACTGCAATTGTTATTATCTTGCTATGCCTCCGATTTCACTCGCATATAATCTTACTACTATAGCCTATATCCTTCCTAGCCTAATTTTATAAATCCATCCTATAATTTTGAATATTAGCGTACATTTACATTTTATAATATTAGTATGTAGCGTATAATAATATTTTTTTTGGAGTATCATAGTTTTTCTTTAAAGAAAAATGCTAAAGTCGTTTAATTTTCAGTGTAAAGTAGATGTTTAACCTAATCTGTGTTATTATGATACCACGATAACTTCCAGTTAAGCTAAGCTTCTGATTTGGATACTCGGATGGGATTATAGGAGCTGTGTATAGATCTAAGAGCTTAGAGAAGTTGCCAAATATAGCACTGATGTATGGGATTGCAGTTTTGAATTAACATAATATTTCATATGTATGTGATACAACCTGTGCTGATCGGGTTTTTTATTTAGTATTTATTGAATAAAAAGGGTGTGCGATTGACACAAACTTAAAATAAAACTTCGTGAGATGAAATTTAGGATTAAAAGTATTAAGATAATTGTAAATTTTTAAATTTTTGAATGTTTATCAAGTTCAAAAGTTTATTTATATTTAGCGGTAAAATATTGCATCATACTTACTATATAAGTTTTATATTTTTACTTTATGTAACCAATATATTAAAAAAAAAAAATACTTAAAGCAATTCACTCCGTTCCGCTCAATACCACCCGATTGCGAGCAAGGGACTCTAGTTTATACTTTAGTTCGAGTCTTCATCACTAGATGGAGTTGGCCAATATAACTTCTATTTAAGTAATATAATATCTATAACATCTTGCTTAACTTTAATAAGAGTACTTTAGACAATGGGTTTCTTTCTCTACCATTCGGCGAGTTTGAAATCAATATTTTATAAATTTGTTACACTTTACATAGCACTACTTTCTTTTTTTGTTTAAAATATTAATTTTAACTTAAATTTTTATAAATTGAAAATTAGGTAAATATAAAAGATCAAGTGAGAACAAAATAAAAACATTAAAGATATATTTTTTATTATGTATTAGTATGACAGTTATCTTACAAGTTACTCGCAAATTTTATTTTTATTTTTATTCTCATACATTGATCCATTAAAATTTGATTATTGATAATCTTTGTAGACTTTTATACTCATAAAATATAAACTGACTGACTTTTTCTTTTTATATGAGAATATATCATATAAAAAGAAAAAGTCAGTCAGTTTATATTTTTAAATTCAAAACTATCAAGCTTATGTATTTATGGAAAACGTATTTAGGCCAAATCATTTAAAACAACATTATATTGTTGCCGTTACAAACAAATTTTTTTTTTTGTAACTGTAAGTTATACAAATATTAATAACCATTTCAAATATTCTATATATCTCAATTATGAATCATTGTTTCTATTAGATGCGGTCAAGCAGATTGTACACACGACTTAAAAAAGTCAATTATAATAATATAATAATGTATACACAGTTAGAATTTTAACAAGTACAATATGAAAGAATTTTTAGGGACTTGTCGTTATACACATAAGTTAATAATCGTTACTCGAGAAGTATTGCGACATAGATCCAATAAATTATCGTCCATCATCAGTTACAATAAACGATCTATATATAGGAGAAGAAAATATAAGTTTCAATAAAACAACAATAAACCAAAGATAGCAATAGTAATCTATCTTTGGTCATATTGTACCAGCTTCTTTGAGAAGGATCTGATAGAACAATGATACTAGCTCATTATAGAATAAGACAAATGTAATTTTGCTATTTAAATATCATTACTATACGATGCCAAATAATAGAAATAAGTTCATGAACTAAACATGTTCACTAATTTCGTTAATCTTACCACAAAAATAATTTTATTTTAAATATATTTCAGTTTTTAGTTTTTCAATTGAAAGGCAATGCAAATTGTTGTTACATTACAAAAGTATGTTCTTTCATTATCATTATTATAATGCGAAAAGCTTTCTAAATTGCCTATACTGCTTATTGAACAATACACAAAACAGAGGAAAAAACACTTATAAAACGGAAATCTAAACACTTATACAAATTCTATAATAAGTATAAATAAGAGGAATGAATATTTTTAGTAAAGCACATAACGAAATTTAAATACTTAAAAATTACTTTCAGGGTTAACCCTGTAGCCTGTTTTCAAGTTGATGAATAACGATGGCGTGAATACGCTTCTTGCGAAAGATGTCTTCTCGAGTTCGACAGTTTGCGAGTTCCAGGCTACAGCTTGATTTATACTTTACGGTCACCAGTAAAGTTTCTTATTCGAAATTATAATAAATTACCTTCTTTATTTCGACTATAAAACCATGATTATAATGAATAAAACTTTTTTTTTTATTTTGTATTCTCAGGAAATATGTAAAAAACGTAATATATTATTTCAAGTCAAATAAATGAGGACACCGACAAGCATTGTGAAAACAATATGTGAAATTGGTTTTTCCTTAACTCAAATGTTAAATCATTGTCTATTATCCATGAGATTGTTTGAGATTGATTGTAAAAAAATGATAAAACAAGTTGTGCATCAGGGAGCAGAAAAAGTAAATATTAATAAAGAAAGTTTCAAATCGTGAGAATTGGTAGCTTAAGGGAGAACTGTTTAATTTATTTAGTTCATTATGCTTCACATTTTGTAATTTAAAACCTTCATTAACAATCTCAACATCAGCTTTTTAATAATCCTTTCATGTGATTCCTTTGAAATAGTCTTTCTTATATGACTGTCTTAATTTTTGGTCGTGCTTTTTCTCCGTTTATAATCTATAATAAAAACCATACCTTATTTTTAACATTACATATATTACCAGAAGCATGACCATTATTGTTAATTAAATAGAAGGAACAGGGTTTATTGAAGAATTATAGCTAATACAGTAACGCCATATACCCTTGAGAAATTTAAATTGCATCACTTGGAACTGAATCACCTTTATTCAAACCACTTTATAGAAGTATATATTTTTACCAATTGTGTAAGCTGAACTGAGAATCATTCCAATTCTTGTTCTTGTACATTAAAGTCTAAATTTCAAGTAATAACTCCGGAAATTACCATAAACATTATTAAAAATAGTTAACTTGTTGATCGACAAGTTGGTAAACTAGTTTAACTATTGGTTTATAGACTCGTTGCAAGACTGGTTGTGGGACTCGCTGTTTGATTAGTTGGTAGACTAGTTGATCAATTGCTTCATCGACTCGGTTTGTTGATAACTTGCGAGGCTGAATGATCAAGTGAGTTAGTGGAGAGACTAGGTATTCGTCAAGTTGCTCTACTGGTTGATAGACTATTTGGTCTACAAGTTAAACTATCAGTAGCTATTCTATTTGATAACGTCGACTAGTTGCTCTAAAAGTTGATCGATTAATTTTTATATTGGTTGTTTGATTAGTTTCTCGACTGATTGACAAATTAGTTGTTTGAATAGTTGCATGACAAGTTAATCGACTATTACCTGAACATGCTGATAAACTAGCTTTTTGAATGTCTTATTTTTAAATTATTACTGAAATTAGTCTATAGTTGTTTGGATCAAATATAATCTCGGTTTTAAATATTGGTGTAATTTTTCCATATTTATTTGGAAATGTACTGCTAATTAAATACTAATGCTAAGTATGGTGCAACAATATCTATTATTGATATAAGGATTCTAACGGATATTCCGCATAGATCATTTGTCTTCTTCACAGTAACTTATTCAATTTTTTTTTTATTATTGCTTGAGTATTTAAGATTGAATTTAAGACAACATTGATCCACATTCTAACGTAATAAGTAATGTTAGAGCGGCGTTGGTTGAAGAGTTTATAGATGTAATTATGGTCACTGAAATGTCGGTAAAGAAAGATTGAAAGGAACTGCCTTCTACCTCAAGATCAGACAAAAATATTCATTGCCAATATTTAATTTGAATTCTATTTTTTAAGATTTATACATATCTTCTAGTTTCTGATTCTATTTATTTTTTTACTAGTATATTTAGATAAGGATAAGTAAGAAGTTTACAATATTTTGTATAGTATAATTATGTATAATGTCGGTTTTTCTTTAAAGACTAAAAGCCTATCCACGCAATCTCCTTGAATAAAACCATTATCGACTCATTAATTATTGCTTTCAAAGAGTGCCTTCATAATAATGCCGTTTTATTATTTATTCTTTTTATAATACAGTTTTATTATTTAAACTTTATCACTTATTTTTATTTGAATTCTTTTAAATTGTCATTTTAGAAAAAAAGGTAAATCCATTTTCTCAAATAAAGGACTTTATAAAACCCGAGGTAGTAATCATTAAAAAGGGGAGGGATATGAAAGCTTAGCTGTTGGTGCTTAAAATGAAACTAGTTGTGGATCTTAAAGAAGTTTTTAATTGCAAGCTTAGAATTATCAGTCAACATGAAAGATGAAAAATTGTAATTCTTGCCATGTGGCATGTGGAGTCCACTGATTGAATTCTTGCGTAATATCGGCGAACGCCATCACCATCTTTACCTAACCGCCTGTTATTTCTGGAAGTCAACTTTTAATCAGGATTCCTACGGTTTTGGAAATCTTTCGCTTTGACCGTCATTGAAAATTAACCTTTAAAAAAAAACAAAAAATGCTTTTGAAAATAAAAAAGTTTTAGTTCGTATCATATTTATTGTTTGATTTTTCATTAACAGCTTGCCATACGTATTGAATATTTCCCGATTAGTTACTTTGTCATTCTAAATTTATTAGAATGGTACTCGCGTTTATTTTTATGCGATGATAAATGAAGAATTTCTTTTCTTACTAAGGCGTAGACACATAAAAGGGAAACAAATGCTAGGAAGAAAGCAAGCATATGATTGGGAAAGGACAATAAAATATTATTAGCAATAATATATTATGACGACTTGACTCTTGAATTTGAATTACACCATCAGAAACAGCTTTAATTTTATAGTGTAATGAAACCAAAGTGCGTCACAATTGCACGATTATAAGTGAGGTTACTCACATTCAGTTATAGCCATTAGCAAACAAGTTATAAATGAAGCTTCAGTAACATGTTTATACTTGATTGACTAAACAAAATAACAAAGGCTTTTTCTAAACAAACCGCTGATACTGATACCATCCCTATGTCAGTATATTATTAATTTTCTCTAATTATAATAAAATGCAAAAAAACGAATGTTTAAACAAATATTAATACAAAATTTGCATTTTTTAAAACTTTATATAACTGCTGACTACATAAGACTACAACAAAGTCATTTGTTACAGTGAATAGAGTGCAGCTTGACTCTTTAGAAAGTGACATATATAACAAATGAGTTTGAAATAACACAGATAGCTAAAGCTGCAATACTCTTGAGGGATGCGCGACATGACTCACACAGAACATCACGTCACTGACGGAACGGAATGTCACAACCGAAAATATCAATCATTATAATGGATATACATTTTCCAGTATAACAAAATAAAAAAGTTAAAAGATAGAACCTAAAATGTTTTATATGATAAAAAAGCCATCGACAAATATAGAATATAAGAATAATTTGGTTATATGTAGTAAGAATTATGAAGAAGTATTTTTATATCAGAACAAAATTACCTAAAAGCTAAGTATTTTTAAGTTAAAAACTTAAAAATTAATCTTATTTATCAATTGTCAATAATGAGTACGGTTCTTGTAAGATATTTAATATATAAATATGATATAATTCTTAATATAAATGAGCGGAGAATAAGCTGAGACAAAACAAGAATTGTAATGTAAGGAACATTATTTCGAAAGAAGTTAGGGGAACTAATAATTAATAAATCGATTTTTAAATTTATTAATGGAGGTTTATTAAATAGCAACAATCATCTCATCTAGCATTTTCCCCTTTTTTCACTTACCTTTTTAAATATTTAGGTTTTTCTGCTATCTGATGTACATTAAATTTTATCAACTCACCAATCCAATCTATAATATACAATACGTCTTTTTCGTTTTCTAAGATTTGATTTTACTTTTAATTTTAAGAAGAATCTATGATATGCATTGTTTCAATAACACCAACCGCTTTTTTCGTAAATAATTTGACTTCAAATAGACATATTTCCGCGAAATATGCAAAATTAGGACAATATATATTTTTTATTTTCATATATTTAATTATCTAAATATAGAAGTTAATTTATATTTGTTTGAAATCGGTTTTCTTATAAATACTCTTCAAAATGGAATAAAATGGTTATCCTAAAAGAATATTCGAAATGTTCAAATTGCTGTATATTGTATATTAGCAACATATATTTATATAATTTATACTTAAGTTTAGGTAAAAATGAAGGAAATGAACAATATTTTCATCTGTCTAAAAAGTTTCTTTTTCAAAATATTTTTATTATTGCTAATGAATTATTCAAAGCAATAATCTTAAATTTATAAATTAAAAAAATAATGTTGTATTATGTTCTATTCAAAATTTACTTTCCTCATGAATATCATAAAATTACTGAACAAACAATATTTAACACAGATACTTATTTCTGTAATCTAGCATTATATAGTTGTGACATTTTAATACCCAAAGTATATTTGTCTAATTCCCGAGGCACCTAGTAACATCGTTCTATCAGACCCTTCTCAAAGAAGCTGCCACGAAGATTAATACGACCTAAGATAACAATACTCGCCTTTAAATAACGTTTTACAAATCTTCGATCCATTATACTTTCAAAAATTTTCTTAATTTTCTTACTTTATTGTTAATATTATAAAAGTAATGTAACCGTTTTTTGTTGTTTTTTTTTCATTCAATAATATTTTTTGGTTTACTTATTATTGTAAAAGTCTTTATGTCCAAGTAATTTTTGTCTTTAAAATTGTTAAATTTTAACAATCAAACCATCCAACACCTTTGATAACGCAAGAAAAACCTAAAATTATAGATCTATGAGACATTTCTCGTTTTATTTTCAATATTATTTCATTAGTTTTGAATATTTTTGATAAAAGGAGCCCCCAAAAAAAATAACTTATGATTGGTTATCGGTGAATATAGATATTTGCGTTGAAAACCACTCATAAATATTAAAGGGGCAGATAAAAAAAGTATTTTCCACGAAAAAGGCTTATTTATAAAATGTTAAAGTGACCAGTATCGATGAAGTTTTATTGATCGCAGATTCGTTACATATTACAATATTTTTTACTGAAACTTTTTTAGTTTCTATGTTAGACTATTTAATTCAGATTAGAAATCATGTATGGAAGCTGATACTATGTTGTATTTCTCGTCCAGAAACGGTAATAAATGTGAATGTATGACGACAACTTCGACTGTTCTCATATTGCACCAGTACCTACATTTTCTGTCTTTGTCACTCAACTATACTGAAATGCTAAAATATAACTGTGTATACATTAGCATATTATTATGATTGTCCAGTTTTAGTAATTAGTGTGCGTGTCTGTTGTTTCATTTCGTTGTTTACTGTTTTTGTCGTGCAAACAACAAAAGCAATAAAACGGAAAACAAGTAATACTTGAGAGCTTAAAAGTTTCACACTTAAAACTTAAAAAATATATATTTTAACGATTTGTTTCATAAGATTTTCTAGGAAACAGTTATGTTGTTATATGTTGTTATATAAAAAACTACAAATATTTTGTTAATTCGTATGTTTTCTTTGCTCTAAATTTTGTATATCTATCTTTAAGTTTGTAACAATTTGAGTAATTTAGCATTAAAATAAAAAAAAGTACAATAAACGTCCTGATACTTGTTGATAAATATAAAATAAAATTTACTCTTTAACATAAATTCTCTCTATAGTTGCATCCGAGCTCGTCTCAATGAATTTTTTGGAGTTTTGAAAAAAAAAAAATTTCTACGATGTCGCAGTATTCATAAAAATTTAGATTTTTTAAAGAAAGCCCGCGACTGTTTTCATAAACAAATATAAACTTAAAAACCACCGAACTTATTTTGTATAATTTTGCCCAGTAGATATTGAGATTATTCTAAAGTATTTATTTTATTCACGTTGTGTAAAAGATAATTATAATACTATTATATTGATTATTATAGATATAGATAGAACGAAAAATGTAAGTTTAAACTGAATTTTTTTTCACAACATCGTAACGTTTCTGAGTATTTTCTTCACTATTAAAAAAATCTGTGAACCTATACTTGTAGTATTTTATAATCCAAATATAAATTAAATATATTACGTTATTTTCGAAGCTGTTCTCTGTTCTGTGTTTCTCGGCGAGTCAGCGCTTTCTTCTGGACATGCCTGTGACGCCGTATGTACCCCCTCGACTTCGCCTGATGAAGCTATATTAACCGAGCTATAAAGCACGTAATGCGTATACTTGCTATCAAAGTCTATTTACTGTAGAAAATCGCATACTAAAATTAATCATGGGTACTGAAGTCTACGCAGACGAAATAAAGGGCAAAAGTTAGTACAAATATAGATTTATAAAAAAGGTATATGTCTCCTTATTTTAAGAGATGAAAAAATAGATATAAAAATCTATTTGAGTTGGAGAAAAATCTTTGCAGTGATAAAATTAGTATTTCGGTGAAAAAAAAATTTCACAGATATAGGAATTTGTATAACCAAATGTAAGGTTAAAGAGTAAATAAACGTTGTTCTGTGTTTCATGAACAATAATCGATTAATATCTGAACACTTCTATTAATATATCATTGTCAAATGATTCTAAAATAATTAATCATTATGATAACAAATTTGTTATTATTATTAAAAAGTCATTGACAACATTCAGCTTATTTACATTTATATTGATTTGACTTTGTCTTTGAATGTTGAAACTATGTCATTATTTTATTTAGAAATAATTTTAGAGTTAAAACAGATGATCCTCAAGATTTATCTTTGTATATCGCGCCCTGTATGGCCGTATACTTATAACATCTCATATGAAATATTACGAATTCAAAACTACAATCCCATTCATCAGTACTACATTTGGCAACTTCTCTAAGCTTCTAGATCTATACACAGCTCGTATAATCCAACTTGACTATCCAAATCGGAAGCTTAGTTTAACTGGAAGTTATCGTAATATCATAATAACACAGATTAAGATATATTTAGCATATAATTTACATTTAATATAAAGCAAATTTTACATGTTTCTACCAGAAGTATATATACCTGATATCCTGGATAAGTATCTTATTATTAAAAAAATAAACAAACCACAATTATAATCAATTTTATATAACTCAGCACATTGTAAATGTTTTTAATTAGTCACGAATTGGGTCACTTTGTTATGATATACATATCGAGAATCAAATGTAGTACATTGTTGCAAAAATGTAAAATATAACACATACATACTCAATAATAATTATATTGTTTTGTCTTTATTGCACGCCACAAAAATAAAAGGAAAAAGGTTATAAAATCTTTAGTTTAGTTTTTATTAACCACAAATCTATTAAAGTATGAAGAAACTTCCTAAACGCGAAACCTACCTAACACTTGGAAACAATTCAGAAAAAATTAAAAAAATTTTGTTGGTAATCGGCTTTATGAAAACATGTTTTTTGTGCATCTTGATTTATGCTCGGAATTTAAAAAAATGGAGATATATGACTAATTAATGGACCCATTGACCGACACTTACATCTCGTTTTGCAAATAACATAATTAAAGCAAGCATTGGTCGCGTCTAATTAAAATTAAAGTTAAAAGCAAGGTAAACGAGCTAAGATTGCAATTTGCTAAACATAGTTTCATATAAATAGTATAAATAGTCTAATATTTTTTTTGTATATAACAAAAATAATGTAATTGATATGATTAAGAAAATTAACACATTTTTTCGGACAACCCTTTTTCTGGTAAGAATAAATTAATTCCAACTCCACGTTAATTGAGGACATTGTCTCTAAGGGCACCTCATTATTTATTCTTAGAATTCCCTCTTTAACCTATCTTTGGGGTTAATTCACGTCTTGCATGGAGATCTTGTGCTAGGAAAATTAAGGCGTTATCTGAAAAGTGATAAGTTTCATTTTCAATGGTCTCTAGAGATTTGAAATACATCTTCCCCTTTTAAATTTTTATTGCCACGAGCCTTATTATACCCTTTACTTTACTGTCTAATAATTTAATTTTGGCTTTTATTTAAATTAAAAGTAAAAAGCACCAATTGAATTTGTTGCATTATTTTTTAAGTACATTGAAACTACCTATACTAGTCTGACCCTTCAAAATACAACTCTAAAATATATTAGATACCTGAGTATTAACTATTTATTTTCTCATTAAAAAGCCAGTTACAAAAAAATATGTAAACTTGTGAAAAGCAAGAAATGCATGTACTAAAATTACTAAAGTAGCCGACAAAACGTCATCCACATAACGCGATTTTATATAAAGGATTTCTGTGGTATAAGAAATCCTTAATATAAAATCGCTTATGTTATGTTATGTTTACAAAAATATTTGCTATAACCGAAGTGATCGAAGATCCTATAGCTACCATACTTCTGCAAGAAATAACCCCATACATCGAAAATAATCTAAAAAACTTAGAACGAACTTTGATATCACTAAAAAGTTTTGTTTGAAAAGTACTTACTTTGTTTGGCATTAGGATTTTTCCTTGTTATATGCTATAAATAACGACAATATTATATGAAATAAATATGTTTGACAGTGTTAAATATAATGTTTGATAAGCTGCTGAAGTGTAGTGAAAGATTGTGCTGATCTTGCTTGATCGAATTGCACCAATGGTGGTCACGGGTCGACTCATTGTGGTCACGATTGGTGCAATTCGATCGAAACGTCGGAAAAATAAAAAGATATCGTACTTCAAAAAGTATTTACGCGATAAGGTCCTGATATATATTTTTATTATGTGTAAAAATCGTGAAAGTTTAAAAACAATAATATTTAAAATTATCGAAAATTGCGATGAAAAATGTTGTTTTTGGGGTACCCAAGCCAAAAAAGATATATCATATACCCTTTAACTATAGGAAGCAGATCTACAACCTAACGTACATAAGGTATATGTACCATGACAATTTTAGATTTAAGTCAATCCCATAATTCGAAGTTTTTTAAGTATACTTAATATAATGTCAAGTTAATACGTAACTTCATATAATTGTATATTTAAATTATGTTTCTATTCCTTAATTTTTATTATTAATACATAAAAAATATTTAATAAGCGATGATTGTTTCATGACATATTTCAACACTATTTAAAAGATTAGATGGAATAGACTGGAACTGATCTCTCAAACCGTCTTAAGTTTTGTAACTTGTTTTGATTACACGGCATTTATGTAAAGAAATAATTTCTAACAATTAGTTACTTTATATTTTGGAACAACCTAAAATACGTACAAAAAACGGAATTAAAAATCAAACAGATTTGTTAAAAAATGCAATCAAATTTTATTGGAAATAATTAAGCATTTAAATATTAAATGAAATAAAGGAAAAAGTGAAAAAAAAAATGTTAACATGAAAATTTTTAATAATTTTCTCACAAGTTACAAATATAAGATGACAAAACCATTGAATACCGAAAAACAATTTTGTGATAATGCATTACGGATACTCAGGAATGTAAATAATTCATGTTGTATTAGCGGTCCCAAAACCTACGAATATAAAGATAATATTCATACACATACGCACACGCGCACTCATACATTTTTCATAAGTTTAAATGTATCGGATATATTAATGTAATAAAATTATCTTAGATTACGTTAATTTTTTTAAACTCGTTGAGATAATAACTTTAGTACTCCTATAGTAATTCTTTATTCTATTATGAACTTCATTCTCTTGTCTTAAGGATTTTATTTTCATGTTTCGCTCTTCCAACCTTATCCTTGCTTAAACTATTTTTAACTTTGTTCTAAGGGAATAAAGTCGAAACTGCCCTTTCGGTCTTGTAAGAATCGAGCCATTTGCGGCTACAATTTAAGTAGGTAAGTAGTAAGTCTCGAATCGAAGTTCAACTCGGAGTTTAATTGTATTCCTAATTACAAAACCCAGCTTAGTAATAAAGCTGTTAATTTTCAAGTGGAAATAAAAATAGAAGCTCTAGGAATTCCGAAACCAAGAATGTTAGAAAACAAAATTTTAATATTGCTTTTACTTTTAATATTATATCTAAATAGACTAGAATAAAAACGGGTTAATGTACATTTTTATAAATATATAATTTGTAATATTGTTTATTTTTATTTTAAACAAATATACTTTAAAAAAATTTTGATACGAGCGGGATTAGAACCCATGACTTTGAAACCGTTCCTTTCTCCTATCTAGTGAACTACCGTACCTTTGCACTCTTGAATGAGTTTAGCAATCTATATAAATCTGTCTATTTTGGTACGGTGGTGACATCTATTAGGCTTATTTCGAAAATTCTAACCAATGTATCCAACTTTGCTGCTGCAAAGTTAGACAAATTGGTTAGAATTTACAATAACATACAATAACAGAGAAGATGTCAAAATCGAATTTAATATTGAACACTATTTAATTAAAATGTCACTATATATAGAATGAAAAATATAGCTTTGATATCTATTAGAAAATGATTTCAAAAGTAATAAAGTTAAGTCAATATCTTCAATGAAAAATTAGAAAATGTGGATATATTTTTTCCCCAATTCTAATCCGTAGTTAAAAACTTATGTTCCGAACGTGCAAACCCTTTCAGTAATCTACTAAGACAAAGTTAACTGTTGGTTATAAATTGCTGATTGAATTCAGCTCCACTTTATGATATAAATTTATTTATAATTTGCGGTCATATTTTAAATAATACAACTTCGAATATGTATGTATGAATGTGTAGTAACAACTAATAATGTTTATTAAAATTAATTAAGTAAGAACGAGTGAAGCATTTATTATCATTTTTAAATATAATAAAGGTGCAGTCTTAAAGCGTAGTACTTACTATTCTCCTTCACATATAAAGTTTTAAGTATGATAAGCTAAAAATCAATGTTTTTCTATTAATCTTATAATACGTTAACAAAATGACGACAAACTTACACGTTACTCTCGGATCAAGATCCTAGATTTTTGAGAATTTATTTCCAAGGAATAGCACATACAAATTTGTTCGTTAATTGGTTTTAACATATTATGTAAAATATATATTAATAATAATATGTAATATTTATATTAATTATAGTATGCTTACATTTATATAGCCTATCGTTACTTAAGTATTTGTATATTTCATAGTATATAGTGTTATCGAATTTTATATTCGATATTGATTATATTACTTTCAGTTGTTAAATTGAGCCCCCTCTATGTCTTTTCTGTTTAATAAGTCCGCCATTTTTACGATTTATTTATGCAATAAAGATTTTTTTGAAAATTAAATTACTTTATTATTGTTAAATTGCGTATTGCTAGATTCCGCCGGCAGCTATGCTTGTGGGGATTTTGGTAACTATGAACCTTTTTAGCGCGCAATTTACTACAGTAAATAGACTTTGGCATCGAGTGGACAGATCACGCGCTCCATAGCTCAATTTATGTAGCATGAGTAGACTGAGCCAGGAAGAACCGGCGCCACCCGAAAGTGAAACGAGCGCTGGCTCGATGAATGAATTTTTTGGTAGCTTGAAATTTTAAATCTGTCATATCTTCTAAAATATTCATATAGTGTGAGCATAAAAAAAACTTCGGTAACAGCTTAAACTGTTAATATATATTTGGAACATAAATGTAGTTATTATGAGACAACCATAACAGGTAGATATATATTATTGTAAACATTTTTGTAACATTATTATATATCTACAATTCTCTAGTATATCATTTAAATGTTTCTCTGGCTTACACAGCGTACGCGAGTAAAGCTCAAAGCTAAGGTAAGATTTATAGGGTCCTTTACAATAATTTATATTTCAGTAAATAAATTATACATGTTTAAAAATGTATTAAACGAAATTCATTATATGTTATCTGTTGTGTGTTATGTTCTGTTTTCACGTTTTAGGTATATAAAGACAGATAGATAAAATACTTTATTGCATGCTAAATCAATAAACAGAGAAACATACAAAGTCTTATAATTAATAAACATATTTTATATAATTAGGTACAATAAACAGTTTTATCGCTAATAGCGATATCGGTATTATTATTATATGATAGTATTTTTATACATACAAACGTTAATCCTTCCCTAATCTAGGGGTTTGTTTGCAGAAAATTCTTTCAATTATTGTCTTGTGACTGTTAATTTTAAATGTGTACTAAAATAAAAAACAAAATCGCATATATATCGATCGAATCGTAAATATAAATTAAGAATAAAAATATTTTTGTACCTACAAATAAAGCCTGTTTTTAAAGGAATTGTTGAAGCAATAATCATTACGCAATGGCTGTTATTAGCGAATCAACATTAACATTGGTTTTAGCTATGGAAATATTTGTAAGGTCAAAAACAAAAATAAATGTGTTACATCTATAAGCTTAAAATAACAGTTATTTAAATTTGTTATTACATTTTTAAAGGATATTAAAAATTTTTGATATCCTGTCAAATTGTAATAACTTCGTTAAATGAACACATTGTGGTATAAAATAAACAATATACAACATAAGTAATCCTAAAAACAATATTGCACAAAAGAGGAACAGATTTTCATCTGTAATCGAATTGACCAAGATTTTATTTACGAATCTAATTTTTAAATATTTATTTTGTTAAATTTAAAGGAGTGTTCGAAATTTTAGGTGAACTTAATAGGAAGTGGATTACATAAAATTAATAAAAACCCAATCTAAAATTAAATTTTGCTATATATATTTTTAAATAACATATTAGAGCTGAAGACAATTGAATGTGTCTTTTAGATTAGCTCTTTCTAAGCCTTGGAGAGTGATAGCTAGTAATACCGACAACTTCTCGACAATCTTTTATAAGAAATTTCTTTTAAAAGGTTGAGGAGAAGTTGTGAATAGTGTAGTTTTGTACAGTAAGTGAGAAAACACATTTTTTTGTAATATTTTTATTGACCAATAATATAAAACCGATATTTTTTTATGTCGCATTTATAAAAATGATTTGTAATATTTTTTTACACGCAAAAAGGTGAGTTTTGGAAATGTGTACTAAGTTCCTTAAATGTATAAATGTGCATATAGATAACAAAATAATATATAGAAAACATAGTAAGTAAGCTTTGTTTTTTAAATATATTTCTCTAATTGTATCACAATAAATTACTCAGTAACTCACTTCACTAACAGCTTTATAAATATCGTTAATAAAAATTTAAATTTCTTTACATTTTATTTTAAAAAAAAATTCTAATATTGGTATTAGAAATATATTTTTTAAATAAATAATGCTATAGAATTAATTAAAAATAGTATTTAGTTATTTCATATTTGTCCAAAATCACCGTAAAAATTTCGTTACCAAAAATGTAATATAAATTGTTAGAATTTTTACCATTCCATCGTTTGTCACTAAATTACGACGATCCTAAGAAAATAAATATGTTAATTGACCAAATATTTTATATTTATAGGAGAAAATTATTTTATAAAGATTTTCAGGGTTAAATTAAACATATATTGGAAAATGGAATAATTGATATACAGCTCTTTGTTTATTCATCTGACAGTAAAAATGAGTGTGGATGATTTATAGGGCTTTGTTCAGCATTATGTTTGTACCAGACCCGTCATAGAATTATTGCTTGAGGTTCCCAAAGAATTATCGTATATGGATTAAAAATACATACTTGAGGCAATTATGGAAATAAATATTTTAAAAAAAATTATAATATTCTAACGAATTAATTACGAATTATTATAAAAGCCTCTAGCTACTGCCCGTGACTTCGTATACATCCCACTCAACAGGCCTTTGTTACATGTTTTAGTCATAATTTACAAAAAGAGTCCGTATTCGCACCTTCCTTTGCATTATCGCGCCTGGTCTATTATCCTCCCAAGGAATATCAAAAACGCTTACCAGCTTATTTTAATTCTCATGATTTTTTTATCATCTCCTTGAAATTTTCCTTTCGATTCAATGGTTTTATCTTAATTTATAAAGTATACTTGAAAATTATATCGATTTTTTTTTTATTTCCTTGTCAAGTTCAAAGAAATAAAAATATGTTACTTATATTATATTTATATAATATAATCGTGTATACTGTGGTCAATAACATTTACTGTAAATTCAAAGTTTATATTTACATCAATATCAAAATCATGCTGCAACCTATTTTCCTTTTTAATTCAGTGTTTTTCATTTTGCGAGCGCAGACGATATAATGGATCAATTTTAATTTATTATCGTTGCCTTAGAGTTAAACTATATTTCATTTTATACTACAAAGGTGTTTATTATGTTTTATATAATAGAAGTAAAAAGAGCACGTTTGACATTTGGTGGTAAGTTAAAACTACGTTCTTTTCTAACAGGAAAGGAAAAATAAATGCGTTGCCTGGCTAGGAAGGAGTAGGAACTTTTTATACATAATTGGCTAGCTATTGTGGAAAAAACTTGATAACATAATTAAAAATTCTTACTTGTTTTTCTAGTAAATCCTATCTTACATATTTATTTTATGAAGCGAAATTTGAAATAAATCGAAGCTAACAAAAATAACACAAAGAAGATGGTACCGCCTATTAGAGACAGCTTTTCCGCTCTATTACTATCATAATTTACAACTAAGCATTACCAGTCACTAACTAGACTTTTTAGAACCAACGCTACCTTTTCCTTTTTATAGTCACTAAGTTTATTATATATTATATATTATATCTATTTTATGTGTAATAATTAAACCGCAAAGAAAATAATAAAATCGTATTATAAAGTCTTAATTCATTTCTCATAATAAAATTGTGTAAACTCAAGTGTTGAACACAAACCCCATTAAACTCGGCATGCACGTGTATGTCATATAATTACTGTACAGCTGATGCCTGACAAATGTTGGCAGTACACACACTTCGTATTTGAGTAACTTTGTGCCTTTTATTTTGGCAAATATTAATTGTGATAAAATGACAGTTTTATTTTAGACTCTTTTATTTGTATAATTAGTTAAATATAACATATACATGAAAGAATGATGACAAGAATGATGAAATAAAAATGTATTATTTTTTCATGGTTATTAGCAGTTCCGAGGTAGTTCTGAATAAATTTTTAGTAATTCCCTTTTCTGTATTTCACTAAGACCGAGTATCTGTACATCATTTATTAAACAAAATGTACAGGCTATGAAAAAGAAGAAAAAATGTTTTGTAAGAGTTTTAATAATTTCAATTCATCCTCCTCTTTGAGACGGAAAATTCAAATCCTGCTTTTTTATTTTGGATAATAACATAAAAAAATATTGATAAAATTGTGAAAAGAAACAGGATGACCAAATTTGAATATCTTGTTTGCAGTTACTGAAACCAAAAAAGAAAACCATAAAATAGTTTTAAGGAAATCTTAGTATAGCAAGTTAAGATAACTTATTTTGCTATACTAAGATATAACATAATCTAGAAATTTAAAAATGAAATGTTTAAACTAAATTAAGCCTGTTCTTTAATGTATCTCGTATACAATAAGGTGTTAAATAAATAAATAAATAAATAAATAAATAAATAAGTTATTATAACCTAAATCCTTCTATAATTGGGTAAATACATCATGTTTTTCAATATCCTCAACCATTAAAATGAATTTGATATAATTAATCTTTTAATATATTGTTCCAATAATATTTCATCCATTAGCGAAACAATGCACTGCATTCAACTGAGTTGGTAAAAGCCGCTAAATCGACTAAAGTAATTTTAGAGTTCCCTTGCCTTGTGTCTAAAAGTTGTAAGCTTCAGTCACAATGTAAAATAACAGTAAATTGTAATTGTGATTTTAAATGGAAGTTTGGATACGAGTTGGTTGGACTGAGGAAGTGGGGAGGGAAGGAATGTTATGCCAAGGTTGGCATGAAATGTTTGTGGAATCAGAGTCCGGGTTTCTCCCTCTACTTCCCTTGTGTTCTTCAAGGATGACAAGATTCCCATCAATAATAAGTAAATCATGTTTGAAATTATCGTTTTTGCATTTACCTACTGATATAAAAAATAGTGTAAAATATATTCTGTATACATTAATGTAATTTATAATCACAACACATTTGTAAAATAAGTCAGTTTATTAAAATGATAAATTAATCAAAGACTATAAATTTATATTTCCTAAAATTTACATACATTTTTTGATGGTCGAAACCCAAACTAATTATATAATAAGATGAAATAATTATGATTAAGGACGACTAGTTTTGAAGTTAGTAATTATACCAATTATACTAGACGTATATAATATTATTGTACAATAATTATAATTCATATTCTATTTTGTACTCTATTACAATAGTTAATTAAATTTAAGAAAGTAACATTTAATTACGAAGTTGTCTCTGACGACTCTCTATAAAAATAGAAGAGTAATCGGATAAGTTTAACAGTCTGCAAGTTAGGAACATATTAATATATATGTAGATAATGTAGATGACATAACTACATAAAGTAATGATTAACATCCGAATAATCAATAATTGTGTATTATCCTTATTATGTATATTATGCTCTGCTTCGTGTTACAGATACACAAACACCAAGAACCACAAGCATATAATCTGTTAGACAACTCAACGTATTTAGTAAGCACGGCTCTATTATTACTATTCCGTAAATTAAAGCCTTAATAAATTAAATATACTAGTACTAGCTAGTTTTTTTTTTATTATATTAATATAATTCTCTTAAATTTTTATTACTATATTGTAATTTACAAAGTTACAAACAAATTGACCATTTATCTTTCAAATTTCTCGATTACAAAAAAGAAACTATTTATTTAATATTTATTTAATATTTATTTAATAACTTAATAATGTTTTACTATCATTTATTTTAAAAAAGAGGAAAGACTTAGAATTTTGTGCTTTATAAAATTAAAATGTTTATTTTTTTTTATTTTTTCATTGATATTTGATAAATTCAATGATTCTCACGAATAAAAAAGCATTGACTTTCTTATTTGAAGTTTAAAAGGTATAATGTTTCCTTAGATTTACACGAGTACTACAAATTTCAATAAAACTAACTTACGGATGTAATTCGCGTTTATTTTTACATGCTATTTTTACTAGATGATGATCAAACGCAATCCTTTTGTCTTACCGCGAACACGTTTGCTTTAAAGCATTCGAAATTTAAGGTTTAACTAAAAAATTTAAACCTTTATAAAAAAGAGAAATGATATAAATACTTGTCGAAAGAAAAAGCAACCAAATGGGTCAAGATTGATACTAAATAGTTTTATTTGCCACTAATACGCATATAATTTTCGAATTTTATAACCCATTTTGCACTCATAGAGCGAAAATAAAAATCCAACATCAATCCAAACCTCGTAAATGTTGAAATTATTATTTTGGGTTCTAATTTCACAACTTAACAGGTTCTGTGTACACTTCACCGTTTAGTATTTAGGTAATTAGTGCCACAATGACATTATAGTTTATAGTTCCATTTAAACACGAAGACAATTGTACACAATATACATATATATTTTTAACATAAAACAGGCAGCAACAACAGTCGAAATCGTTAAACACTTTCAAGGTACATATAAAAACAATAAAATGGTATACTCTAAAACTATTTACAGATTCAGGCAACGTTTTAAAATGAGATTGTAAAACAAATTTTGCGGAACACATGAACTAAGAGCTCAACAGTTTAATACTGACTTGAATGAATAATACTTTAATAAGTGTAAAAGTAGTAGTGCTTTAAAATCCTTGAAATGTAATGAGTAGAATAGTACATTAGTCTTGAAATACATTGAATTTTTATTGCAATTACGAGGGCTAATTAAATTAATGAGTATAACGCAATCTGAATGGAGATTTGCTACTTTTTGATAACATTTTTCACGAACTAAATATTGATGGACAATGTTCGAAAAAAATGATCTTTTTCTCTTTTGAATACATTATTAGAAAAGACAATATTTCTTAATATATTTTGTAATTGGTATGTATGCTTAAATCTTATTAATCTTATTTCGAAGTTGATAATTTGGTTGAAATATTTATACACACTATTTATTAATCATACTATATATATTATGTATAAATATATTAAATATTTTTTGCACCAAATGTGTTATTTTAATTCACTACTTAAGAATTAGAAAGCTCATATGCTTCAATTTTAATAGATTAAAGATAAATATTTTCATAGATAAGAACATGATGCGATTTAATTATTTTAAATGTTCATTAATTATACCGTTTTCTTATCAGAGATAACAAATTGGATTTCTAGTAAATAAATATAATATTTTTACATACTCGGGTCTAAATATTAGGAGCGCCTCAATAAAAATATATACCGTTTACTCACTCAAGTGGACTAATAATTGTTATTTATTCATAAAAATTGTTATAATCATTTATTTATTATGAATGACAAAAAATTATAATTGCGTGAATATTCAAGACGGTCCAGACGTTAGAAGTCGCTTAAACTAAATTCCTTACGAAATATGGGTAACGTTGGAGCCAAGCCAATTTTGTGACAAAACTGATAGTTACATATTAATAATTTCGGGAAGTAGTTTCTGACGTAGTATTTTAGCAATTGAATTGGTCCTATTATTTACAGCTCTCATGACAGCAATATCCGGTAAAATATGAGTACATCATTCATTTTGTGTAATTGTTAGAAAAATGGAGTATTTAATTTAAATGATAGATAGTAATAAAATAATAATTATTAATTAATTTCAAAAATGTTTATAATCAATTTTACAATTTCAGTTTATAACCACGTGCTTAGAATAGTTTGTAGATTACTTGTGAAATTGCAATTAAAAAGTTTCAGGCGTAGACTTATATAGTTGTATAGATTTTTAATTATTAAAATAAATTCGAGGGTACATATATATTTCTCAAGAGTGTGACGATTGCACGCGGATCATATTGCAGTTACATTTTCGGTGGGTTTGATTCTAAACGTTCGTTGTTATCGGTGTTATTAGTTGCCAAAATATTAAATTTCGCTGTGGTATTTAGTAGTGCAATTGTTGGCTGCAGCGAGGAATAGGTAGCTGCCTTCCAGTTGTAGTGTGCGTGGAACAGGAGGTCAGGCTACGGAACAATTGAGTATCAAATCTTTATTTATATCCCTTTGCTACATAGAAATAATCATTTATTCCATACCCTGGGGAACCCCAATCCCTTGACTAATACAGACTGATTAATTGACTTCCTTCATTGTACCACACCTGAAGTGATCAGGTAAGTCTCTGGTCATACCGTACATTGTAGTCGCGTACTATAGCAGCCGATGACGTTGCCCGTTTCAGAAGTTGTGTCGTGGGGTCCACCGAAATCCTTTGTACGATTCACCAGGCTTAACGTGTAAAAATGTTTTGGCGAAATTAACTATTTAATTTATATAATAGTTGTTTAGGTTTACGACACAGTTTTTTGTCAGTGGACTAATAGACTAAATAATAAATAATGTTAGTCCACTACGATCGTCGTGGGTCGTTTAGTATGAATACGATGCGCATACACATCAAATGACAAATATTTTTTTTAATTGTTTACCTATTTGAGCAAAAGTACAATTTAAAACTATGGTTTTCATTACTGATAATGACTTTTAATTCATTTATTTATTTTCGAAACGGTGTTAAAATAGTAAATTAAAGAGCAAACATAAAAATAATGATCAATCAAAAATATTACAATGAAACACATAATAAATTTATATTAGATTTATGGTTTCTATATAATAATTCAAAATCTCGTCTTTGTTAATCTTTTTCTTGTATAACCTGGACTCCAATATGTATGTTAAGATGTTGGAATAAAAATAAGAAACGATATAAGCTTTTGAGCCTTCATACTAAGAGCTTTTGAGCCTTCATACTAAGAGCTTTTGAGCCTTCATACTAAGAGCTTTTGAGCCTTCATACTAAGAGCTTTTGAGCCTTCATACTAAGAGCTTTTGAGCCTTCATACTAAGAGCTTTTGAGTCGTCATACTAAGAGGTGTGTGAGCATATTGAATAAGCGTCTAACTTTATTGAAATAACATAAATTCATAGTTTTTCATTAAATAATAATAATTTTTATAAAAATTTATTATATAAACAATTTTAAATTTTTATTTCAATATAAATTAATCCAAAATTAAATATAAATAAGGGTCCTTATTTGACAAATATACACTTTTAGGTTTATAACAAATATATATTAAAATTGAATGAGAGAAATAACTATTATTAATTTAAAAACAAGAAATAAAACCGTTCTTAGTTTTTTTTTTTAAGTTTGTATTATACAATTAAAAAAAAAATCCTATATTCTTCTTAGAAGATAATATAAATTTATTAATAAAACAACAATATAAAAATCGACTGATATCTAAAATAGCAGGGATTTTTCTGTCTGTTAGTTTGTTAGTGAGGGACAAATCTTGAAACTGAATTTTGAAGCCAATATCAACTGAATGAGCTGATTCATCTTTTATTCCATTAACAATGCAACTCTATAAAATAGTTTTATGTATCTATTACTTGCTACGTTTATATATTCTAAACACGTTTTTATTCAACCCACGCAATACGTGTAAATTTAGGTCAAACGAAAGGGCTTAATTTGTTTCTACAATACAATATAAATAAACATTTAATCTAAGGTGACCGCACAAATTGACTGAGTATCTATTTTGGTAACTCAAGAGATCATATCACTTGAAAGGAATTAAAAAGAAGTATACAATACAGCGCAAAGAAAAAATAGACCTAAATATTATTATTGAGAAGTGGCATTAAGTTAAAAAAAAACTTAATAAAATATTAATTCAATAATAATTTTCCTATATATTTAGAAGCTAACAATAGTCTGAGATATTTAAAAAGAATAAAGCGTTCCAAGTTTAACTGGACACTACTATCTAAAGCCTGTATCCCTAAAGTGGCCTCCAGTGGACTGTCTTTTGTGTTAACACGACAGAGCAAATTTTATTTCAGCTACCATACAAGACAAATAAAGAAAAGTAAATGTATTTTGTATAAGAGATGTTTATTTTCTTAACATTACATATTTCAATAGTGTGGTAATAATGTGTATGTTGTTTAAATGATTCAAACAAATACATTATCTCTTCTCTTAAAAATATAAAACATTTATCTTGAGAATATTTTTATTTTTTGCAATTGCAAAAAGAGAAACAAAATATAATTAAAATATTTATTTATTTAATAAATTCTAAAGTATTCAAAAATATAGTAGTCCAAAAAAACAATTAGAGAGTATCTAAATTAAAATTTATAAACTGGTATTTAAAATAAAAAAATTTTAATGATATTCAATACAAATAAAATTTATATTTCTTTTAAAATTTAATAAACTTTTAACAACGTTTAAAAAAGGCTTTCTCATTTTATGAAACGAAAAAGAAGCGGATTAAAAATAAGTGATCGTATTAATTTTGTAAAATATTTTATTTTGTTATTCATCGCGAGAGAGAAATTATTATAAAAACATCAAAGAATAAAGTTTAAAAGTCTATTTATATAAAATTTCATCAACATATAAGTAACGTGAAAATTTGGGAATTGAGAGGAATATGGATAACGTTCGTGCTTCATTAATTATTACAACTTCTTTCAAAGATGTGAAATACTCTTAATGCTTTAACTGATAACCTTATCTGCATTATATAATAATTATTTGACAAACTAAAAATTTTATTGTGAACACCTTTTTCTACACGATTATAATATTCATAGAGGCGTGCTTACTAAATACCATAAATTGTCTAACTAACAGGTTATATGCTTGTGGTTCTTGGTGTTTGTGATGCAGTAAGCATCAGGAAACAGAGTAAATACTCATTGAATATACAAATATTAACTTAGACGAACATCATTATAAATATTATAATTATTTAGATATTTCATATGATATATAAAATTAAATGAGATATTTTTTAATCGAGATGAGTCTAGTGTATTTTATATAAAATGTCTATTTTAATTTATTATTTGTTTCTTTATTTAATTACTTAAAATACAAATCACATATCGAACTCTATATAAAGTCTTATATTGTAATAAAAAAGCTAAACAACAAGTGGCTTATAACTTCATTATAACATAGAAATAAATAACACAATTTATTATTTAAATAAATATTGATATTATATCCGAACACAGATTGAACTGTAATTTCTATCTCAATACATATGTGTTTAAGGTACGTTTAAATCGAATTCAGTCCCTAAAAAAATAGTGTGTTATGTTAGTATGTATCTTATTCTACTCAAAGAACAGGTAAACAAGATATAGGCGGGAGATATTTATAAGATTATTTAACTTATTTAGCAGCTACTTAAAGATACCAAGGTTACTTGGTATCTTTAATTGTTGGTATCACAAAAGTAACATGAAACCAGAATGAATTGTGTTCGCTGCAACTAAATAATATATAACATTTTGACAAAAACAGATATAAAGTGGCTCTTAAACTATTTTAGTTGAATTAAGAGCTTTTAACAATTCTGTTCTTTTGTTTCTTCTTCCCTATATTAATCAAGATTTTTTTCATATTAAATTAATTTAGCTAAGTCGGTTTAATAGTAATATATTAAAAAGTTAAAATTACTTTGTGTAATAACTTACTATACCGTCATATACTTCTCAATAAATCCATTCTCAAGAATTCTTTTTAAATGCTTTTTCAAGTTCAGAATAATGTTTTAGGAACAGAAAGTTTCATCGACATATTTGTTATTTCTGTATTACTTTAAGGAAAATGTTCTAATAACATTTCCTTCACATATTTTCCTTTAGAAATATCGTTAGAAAAATCTTTTGGATGATAGTTTTAATATTGCTGAGTGATATTGATTTCATTTAAATGTACTCTAATTTCATTTGATTTAATGTTGAATTATAAAACTATAAGTTTTTGCTGTAATCTGAAACTGTTCAATGCTAACACAAATAAACAAAGTTGCTTTTGTGCTATATATTTCATTCAATATTATATTCAACGATATATTTTATTCAATACATAAATTAAATTTTATAGAAAAAAATTGATTAAGAAAGTAAATTGTATAAGAATATAAGTTCTCTTCGAGACAAGAATAAACTGGGTTTCATTTTAAAAATTTTTACTAAAGATTTTGACTTGAAAATATACACTAATTTAATATACGATATATTTTATTCAATATTTATGATATTCAATATATAATTTAAATTTTATAGAAAGTAAGTAGTTGTTGAAAAATATTTTTTCGACGTTAGTAAAAAATACGAAGTTTATTAAATAAGCGATAAATTGAATTGTGATTAATTAAATCCGAGATTCGGTTTTTATTGATGTGCAAATAATCAAAGATAGAAGCCATCAAATATATAAATAAAGATAAAATTACTTTGCGGGTGTAACTGCAACTTTTACAACGCCTTCACGAAAGGACAAGATGTAGATGTTAGTTAGTAAGTCAGTTAATTAGTCATCTACTTCCAACATTATGGGCTTAGAGTTCAGGATGCCCATTAAACGTACTAACTGTATCTTTTATTACATAATTTTTTCGAAACGCTCCAAGGTGTTCTATAAGTTTATACTAATATCTTGATTAAATTATTTTTCTTTCTAATTCCAAGAATATATCTATGTTCACGAACACAGATTTATATTTTAGTAAATGCTTGGGATTGTCTATTTTATGTTCACAAACTGCGATACCCCTATTTGTCACATCTGAGACATTTTCTTTCATCTTTGTTTGACCGACGTACGATAACAAAAATTTAATAATAAATGTGAGACAAATCTATATAATAGATATGTTTAAAAATTATTAAAAATTGTATGGGATGAAAAACGAATTTGTTCTTAACCACTGACTAAAATCTGAGAAATAAAAATTACATATCTTGTATCTCTTATGTAACATATTATTTAATTAACATCATAATTCACCGTATAAATATAAGACTCAAAGTATATTTGTAATATTATTAGTTAGCCTTTTTTTTAAATTTACCCTGTTAAATTATATAATGAAAATAAGTATATCAAAATAAGTTCTAAGACACTGATAATAAGTAAATTTACTTGATTTAAAACCTATTAATCGCCAATATTAAATGAGTAATATAATAATAAATAAACACATATAAAAATAAATGAACACACTTGTATGTCATAACTAATTAATTTAATTACTGTGTATTAGTAACTACACCATTGACATAGACTTATCTTAATTGAATTCTGTTCTTAGATATCTGACTGCGGACCGAAACTAACCAAATACTTAAAATATGCACTGACGTTTGCGTAAATCTTAGCATACCCATGCATTCAGAACTTTCCAGTTGCACAACTTCAAATCTCATAATAATTTATTGTTTTTTAACTTTTACGGTTTTTACAAATAATAAAAATGTATCAGAACTAAATCGCGTGAATATTTTTTAAGGTATGATACCGAATAAAAGTCATAAAATAATGAAGACAAGGCGAGGGTAGATGAAAAACCCCGCGCCTCAAAAAGACGCCGTTAAGCTGCCACAGTCGACTCGAGACCACGATCGGTGCAAGTCGATGGAAACGTCTGGTAAATGAAAGGTACCTTCAAAAATTATTCATGCAATTAAGTTCCGATATATTTTTATATTAACGATTTTAAAACTACCAGGCTTGTTTTTTCTAGCAACAATTTTAAAATATTGTATTAACAAATTGTATAAAGGAATAATTAAAATGTTTCTTTTATTCTTAGAAAAAAAAAAGAAAACCTGTTAGAGAAGTTGGTTTTCTGAGTCTTATTGTGAAATAGTACATTAAGATACCTGCAACTTCATTTGTCTAGTATCGCATTGCAGGAAGTGAAAAGGAAATCAATAATCCTAGGAATTAAAAAAAATATATATAATAGTAAAATAACAGAAATCGATAGTTCTGTTAAGTCCACACTCTGCAGCCTGCATCTATGAAATGACTGGACTGTATTTATACGGTAGATGAAATTTTGTTTCGGCCATCTTGAAGATATTAAAGATAAAGAAAAGTGAATCACTTTTAGAAAAAAGATTTATTTTTTAATTAAATAATCATTGAAACAAGCAAACTTATTGTTAATTTAAATCCAATTCATCATGATTTACGGTTAACGAACATATCAATATGTCATACCGTGTAGATAACTAATTAATTCAATTACTGCATCAGATAAACGGCCGCTATCTTCGTAATAATTGAAGCTATAACATTGGATATGAAATCAGTTAACAAATTTTACCAAAGCTGTCTTGAACATACTTTGAACTCTCGTATCGCCAATGTGAAATATGCCTGCCTATTCTTTGAACGTGACTTATATAATAGGTTTATGACCCACTATTAATATTTAATATACGTAGAAACTAGTTATAAATTGTGTTCATTGTCACTACAATTAAGAACTTTTTGACAGAATGCGAGCTAACTGTTTAACTACTTTAATTATATATTAAATTGCTTAAGTTTAAAGTTTATTCAAAGATAAAAATTAAAGCTGATTTTTTTTGTTTTGTTTCTTACATCTTTTTTTTATTAGTTAAAAGACACAAAAGAAAGACCAGTTAAGGTTACGATATCCGAAGAATTTTGTTTAAAAGGTATATGTTTTATTGTTCTTAAATAAGAGGTAAAAAAATTATAACCCATTTCGTATTAAGCATCTACTGGAAGATGATCTTGGCATCAAAGGATGTCACTCTGGGTGAATCAGCTCATAAAAGTAATGAAACACCGAATAAATTGTGTTCAATGTAACTAAATTTTGTAACTTTTTGACACAAAGTGACATAAAACGACTCTAAAACTACTTTACTTGAATTAGCGGCTTTTAACAGTTCAGTTGAAGGTAGTAAATTGTGTAGTTAATGACTGTGGAATATAAATTTAACAAAATATTCATGAATTTTTATATTAAATTTATTTATAATTATCCACGATGTCCCTCTATTTCTTAAAGGTGTGAAGTTCTTTATACAATATAAATACACAAATATTTTGCTTTCACAAAAACTAATAATACGCCATTAGACATTGTGATCACAAAACTGAATATTTTGTTTTTCAACAAATGAGAACTTGATAAATAAAAGCATACAGAATGCAAAATGCTATAGAAATAAAACGTAAAGTAGTCTAAGTTATGTATTAGGCACATAAAAACTTAATATTCAGTTAATTTTTAATATAATCAAATTATTACAATGTAATGTACAGAAGCAGATTATTACTTATAATTATCGATGCAAGTGTACTGATAGTAAATTTAGATCCAATTCATCATAGTAACCGAATATATCAATTTGTCATTGCAGGTACATTACTAATTAATTCAATTACCACATTTCATTAATCATTGTTATCTGTCTTATAATCCGTATCCTATTGAAAAGTTATTATATCAAATATCAAATTATGTACCGAAAGGGAGTTTAAAGTCACTATTTGTACACATGCATCCATGTACGTACAACATACTTATTTTTAATATTGTATATATAATAATTTATATTATTAATATATTATTATAATTACATTAATAAAGCCACATAGGACATAGAAATTCCAAATTTTAAGGAATATCAAAACGGAATAAAACTGAACTGAAATAAAAGTGAACTGAATAAAAATTTTTTAGTCTTATATAAGAAAAATATCATTCAAATAATTTAGTGATTATTAATATTAAATACCTTTAACTATACAATATGCATAGAGAATATTTATAAATTATGTTCATCGTTACTACACCATTGTTGAACTTTTTGCCACAATGCGGGAATTAAATGTGAAAGTACTTTAGAATAGCGGTTTTACCAACTCGCATAAATAGAGTGAAGTCTGACATAGTTGTTAAAATATTTAATATTATAACTATTATTTCATTTATTATTTTATATTTATTTAATTATTCATCAAAAGCTTTTAACGCTTTTGTAACACAAGTCTTAGCTAGACATGGTTATCATTTTTAAATACGTCTACTTGTATTAGGTATATATACATTTTTATGCCACGTGGTTTATGATAAATTGTACGTGTATTAGAATTTTAACAATTATCACATTATAATTAACTTTCAATAGTTTGACTGCACTTGATTTGTTTTTGTTGATATTTCGTGTGATACTAACTTATTTTCTAAGTTTATACGTTCCTTTTACTTCCAGAAGTCTCTTAACGTCGAAGTAAATAACATTTCGTAAACACAATAATATAAATGCAATACAAACGAAAATGTTACATTCGTAGTAATAAAAAGCTTTTTATTTATTATAAAAAATAAAAACTTATGAAGTTTGTAGGAAATGTTCGTTTAATACATAAATTAATATATTAGTAATAGCCCATTAGGTCATCTCAATTGAAACATTATAACCTGTAATAGCATATTATTTCCAATAAATAGAATTTAAAAGCAAAGTTATGTCAAGTAAATGTAAAGTAAGTTTTGGAAATGGGTGCCGTAACTAAGTATCAAGCGCTGGCGATGGTCATGATATTAATACTAACATATAAGTATAAAAAGGAGATGAGGTTATTTGTTTGGGGTAATCTTATACTTTAAAAAATCTTATAAAAACAAATATTTGACTCATCTGAAAAATTCATATAGATAAATTTTACCTTTTCATTGGTGGTGGAAGAGCAGACGAAGTCTCGGGCAGCAGATAATAATGAAATAGTTTTTAGTAGACATATCTTAGAATAAAGCGTTAGTTTTACGTGCGTAAGTTTTACGTTGTATAAAAATTGACTTTATTTGAAACATTATTTTTATTAACTGTCAAAAGAGACAAGATAGAAAATTACTATTATAAAAAATACTGCACAAATCGAGCTGAATTTTCTGACATTATGGATCAAGTACCGGCGGGAATTCGTCGGTGTATTTGAATGATACCCACCGCCACCCCTGAACTCACCTACGCAATTTTTATAACTGCTGAACCGTTATATCGCTTCTGTTTTTAAATTTTCAATAAATATATAATAATAATCTTCAATAATTTAGTTATTACATTATTGAATATTGATCTGTCCGTTTATTTATGTGCATTTAAATGAAACATGTAAACGTAAAACTTATAAATATTAAATATAAATTAAATTTGATATAGGTAGTCTGGAGCCTGGGATAGGAAATAAGCTACTTTCTATCAACACAATACGTGGGCAACGCCGTGGGCGGAATCTCGTTTTTTAAAAATGTAATATTTTAAGATTTTAGTATCACTATTAGTATTGTTTAAATCGCTTTTGCCTATAACATGGACCAAAAATTGAAGATCGGGTTTAAGAGCGGCTTCTGCCAAATCTAAAAAGTTATATGTAGATTAAACAAATTTTCATGATTGTTGAGTCGTTTCAGCGTGATTGTGACACAAAGATAAAAACATATAGAGATTTATCATAAATCATAAAATAAAAAATATTAGGATATCTAAAAAATTTATATATAATGTTATTTTACATTATTATTTTATTTTAGAATCATAGTTTAATATGCAAAGGAAAATATAGTCCATAAATATACCAACGTCGTATTATCACTAACCAACAGATGAGTTTGCGGTCAGACGTTTGCTCTTAAAAAAATCATTCATCAAATAAGGAAACGCTAATCTTTATTAATTATTGTGTAGCTAACTATTATTATTCTACTCTCTTCTCTACTCTTCTCTACTCTCTTCTCTACTCTTCTCTACTCTATTATCTATTATACTCATAAGCAACGTAAAGTGTCACGTCTATGACCGCAGTGTTACATTACAATATTAGTTTGTTTTGTCTACAGCCGGAACTGTATGGCCGCAAAACTAAGAAACCGTTGGAGGTAGATGACTAATTAACTGACTTATTGACATACACTTACATCTCGTTTACTCGTGAACATGATTGCTACGAAACATTCGACAACTCGGGTTAAAATGAAAATGTAACCATTAATTATTAGTTAAATCCGTTTAAAATAGCTGTCTGTTTTTCAAATATTTACTCAAATCTTTAAGAAAATACCAATTATTAAAGGAGGATATACCTATAAGATTGGATAGCTTGCTTTTCTTATTAAGCGGTTACTTAAAGTTGAATAATCTTTAAATCAATCGATGGCATCCTGGACGGATTAGATCATTAAAATAATATAAAACCGAAATAATTTTTTCTCTGCAACTAAACAATTTATTGATAGAAAGCGACTTATCTCTATCGACTCTAAACTACTTTATTTCAATAAACGCCTCTTAGTAACCTATTTATACCCTTATATTGAAGGATTTTAGTTATTTTTCAAAAATTACACTTTTATCCGTAAAGAATTAATCTTTTAAGACGTTTACATTACTTTGTATATTAACGTTCTATACTGATATATTATACTTCTTTATAAATCCATGCCTAAGAACTATTTTGGGACCCTATATAAGTTCAGAACAATGTTTTAAAAATATACTGTTTCCTCGACCTTTATTTATGTATTTCTTTGAGAAAAATATCGTCAAAGCTTCCCTTACATTATATTGTCCTTTCGGATTATGAATAGAAAGATTTTTTGAAGGATATTTTTTAAATATAGTGATATTGACATTTTACGGCTGTCAAACAAATTAAATTTGTGAGTTCGGATGTCAAGTTCCACAATGACAATACGAGTAAATTATGTTACTCATGTTTATTATTTTAGTTCAATATTATAATATTTCTTACGTATAAAGGTTTTTAAACATTTGCATATTGTTTTGTTTTACAAACATATTATAAATAAAATGCACCTACTGTTCATATTACACCAAAATTTGCTTTGTTTTTTATTTATATTACGATGACAAATTGTATTTCATTTTATTAATAAGCTCGTATAAGCTAAGCAGTATTCCTATATAAAAAAGTACTCCTATAATGCATATATAAAACATTTATTATTTTATAAGAATGCACTGTAACATATATTATGTTTTTTAAATATATTCGCTCAAAATCCAGTTTCTACATACATTATAAGCTCGTCGCATTACATTACAATCAACTTACCAACTTTATTAATATAGAAGAAATATAAACAAATGTATTATTAAATATTAAAATGTACCAGAATAGTTGTTATTAAAATAAACCAGAATTTTTATTAAAATGTAATTTCAAAAGTAAAATCATTTAAAGTAATTTAAATCACTTATTATTTTATTTCTCTAAATGGATAAATTAAATAAATAAAACTACTTATCCAAATGAGTATATAACTTCTTATCGAATCTAAGCAAGATAATTTTGTTATTAAATAATCTTAAATCCTCTCCAATGAATATATAATAATAAAACATAATTTACGCGAATAATTAAAGGTCAGAATGTTTATTTAAAACTGTATATTACATCAACTTGTATATTATGCATACAAACACTTTAAATTCAGATAATGTACTACAATATGCAAACAAGTAGACTTTTACTTATAATCGGTGATGCAAGTGAACTTATACTAAATTAAGATCCAATTAATCATAGTAACCGAATATATCAATTTGTCATTGCAGGTATATAACTAATTAATTCGATTACCACATATCGGCAATGAGTGTTATCTGCCTTTTAATTATCCGTATCCTATTGAAGACTTATGATATCAAATACCAGTTTGCATACTGTATGACTTACTTACTTTGGATATACTCCAGTAACAAAAAATAACTTCCTATATTAAAAGCACATTACTATAGCTACATTTTGAATTAAAAGTACTACATAGGATATAGCAATGCTTGCCTCATAAATCACAATTTAATAAAGATAAGATTATCACAATTTAATAAAGATAAAATTTTTTGGGAAAGAGCGGTATAGTTACTCAAAACACACATGTTTTTAAGAAGTGCTTAGAAGTACTCAGGACACCTCAAAAAATTTCATTTAGACAATAGTAAATTTTTAATGGTACTTTTTTTTTTTTAAAAAAGCCTCGTTATTATATTATCCTCGATAGTAAGAAATCCTCAATTATATTAATATTTTATTTTTAATTTATTTTAATTATTTTAAACTATCTTAATATGCAAAGGACATTACAGTCAATAGAGACTACATTAATCACTGCAAATCGATTTATCGCCTTGGACATAACTCATTCATTCAATTAGGATTTTTCGATAATGAGCCTGAATAATCAAGCCTATCATATTTTATTGGAATATAGGTTCTTTTGATTAAAACATAATAATAATAAATACAAAATTATCAATAAATAAATATTAAGAATCCTTAGCATTGTGCAATTTAAACTTAATTGCATTAATATTATCGCTATTTTGATACTAAAATTAAAACTAACATATTTTCCTTAATTTCACCTAGAAGAAAAAATAATTAACAAATAAGCGTTGGGCTTAACCATTGAGAGTTTTAGGTTATATACTTAGCTTTTAATTTTTAGGTTACAAATAACTTTGTACGTCTCAATGGATCAATGTAAGGATTTGTAGATGCTTATTACTATTTCACACTTTAACTATATATTTGGTTTCTAAATTGAGAAAGCACAATCAGCTTAAAACATTTGGTACACTCTCGAAGTTGCGTCAATATTTCAAGCTGGAATAGCACAAGTTCTGTCTATCTAAACAAATAGTTTGACTTAATTTTTACGTCATCATGTCACATCTGACAGTGATGATGAAGATCAGGCAGGCTGTTTGTTGTTGTTGTAATATTATATGTTAGAAAAATACTAGAAAATTATAAATTAACCTCAAACAATCTCAAAGGGCCTAGTTCAGCTTTGATGCTCAAAGGGCTGCAAGAGACAAGACCCAAGGGGCAGTACCTGTACTGGCGGTAGCACTTGATGTCGCCAATGCCTTTAACACCTTTGTTAGATATCGCCAGTTCAGCCAATGTCTCTTGGGTCTTGTCTCTTGCAGCCCTCAGGGCAGCAAAGTGAACTAGGTCTCTCAAAGATCAAAACCCATCTCATCAAAGTGTTTGATGGGACCGACGGAAAGGATTCTTTTTTTACTTTTTCGTGTCATCCAACAAGAAGATTGGCCTGTCAGGACAACCTTCTTTCCGCAACTGGGAAAACCTTTCCGACCTTAAGGTTTTTGGGAACGATCCACTGAGCAAAAAGAGATTGAATAGTTTCCGAAGTAGGCCCCCCACGTGGTCTAAAGTGGCTGAACAGAAGCTGCAGCAACTTATAGACGCTGTGACACAAGAACCTGGATTCCACTCTGGATGTCATAGAGAGGAAAGGTAATAATCTATTATATATAAATATATTTTAGTGAATAAAAAGGATTCTTTGTATTTTCATTAAAATTTATAAATCAATTAAACTAATTTTATTCCAACAAATTTGTTTATTATTATGGCAATGTAAACTAAATATAAACTTGAGTTGTAACTTTAAATAATACGGTAAAACTAAGAAGTTTATCATACTGGTTAACTTATTGAAAACCTACTAGGATAAGCAGAAGAAGAGGAAGAAAAATTGTCTCTGGACCAAATACACGAAATAGACCGCTTGGCTTAACTGTGTAAGCTAACTCTCAATACACAAAATGCTGATTAGCATAATGGTTTGATACTGGGACGGAGAGTATGATGACACTGCACATAAAAGTCACTTCAGATAATGAAATTATAAAGGATAACAATAAAGCATTATATATTTACTATTATATTATTAGAATACTTTGAACTCTATATGTAAAAGCATTATTGAACTACGGATGGCCTAGTTATTCCACTCATATTTTTATTCAAAATGTGGTTTTATAAGTATATAAGTATTATAAGTACTTTCTATTACTGTGTATAGTATTAACTACACAAAGTTTTAAATTAATAAATAAATAAAAGCAACGTGAAACCATAGTTTGCGATACAAGTAGAATGCATTCCCATACAAAGACTGAACTTTTTATGCATTGAAATTTTCTTCTTTTATTGAATTGATAAGCTCTGTTTGTTATTTCGAGCATTGTAATAATATGTATATAATAAATAGGTACTTATAATATTTAAGTTTCGAGATTCATGAAATTTCTTGTCTAATATGTTAAACCAAGTAAAAGGCATCATATATAGGATTTTCACAATCGGTATGGAATGCGTTACCCAAGTTTTGATAATGTTTAAGTTCTTATCTAAAAGATTATAAGCCAGTTATTTTGGTTTCAGAATATCGAAGACTTGAGCTATCCAGGAAAATGAAATCAAAAATGAAGTCGTTGACATTTGATTATTATTTGTAACCAAAGATCTTAACATATAAAAAGCCTTATAATAAATATCTGTGTTATTTATGTGAAACTTTATAAAAAGATCATAATTTCATCAAAAGTACAATTTATTCTCATATTTCATAATTGATAGGTTAAATTATTTCCCAGATAAGGGTAATTAATTAATTGCAGTGTGAATTAATGAGTAATATACAAGATGATACATACTGATACATGCTTTTGCAATGATTAATTGCATCTGTATTGACTACAAGTCCATTTGCATCAGAGATTAGTAATAATGAATAACCAAAGTAAACAGTAAGTGATTCCTAACCCCTTATTATTAAACATATACACATGAATTAAAATATTAACGACGAAAATATTCTAAAATGGTTTTATTAAAAAAATTATACGTACCTAAAATACAATGTAAGTACATAAAATAAACCTTTAAACTAGTTTTTGCTATAAAATTATAATAAAAAGAATTTTTCTTTGGGCAATAAGTGTTTAATTAATCATAATATTACTTACATGCAAGTTTCTTTATAACATGAAATAATTTTATCTCAGCTTTGTTGAGACAAAATGCGGCACTTGAAGCCACTTTGCGGATGCGGGTATTGGATGTAGGGTGTACATCATATAACGTCATAATTTGCTTTAAAAAATCTATCAATATTGTTACTTAAATATTTTTTTAATAAAAAAATTGCAATAATATGTTTGATATATTTCATTCTCAAAGATAATGTAATTTATTTACAATAGAGCTTTTGAATTGTGTAAACAATCAACTATAATGGTATTTACTATGCCTAGACAAAGATATATGTATTGTAATCACTAATTAAATAGATTTCTGTCTCCTTTTTTATTATAAAATTTCGATATAATATTTAATTATTAATAAAATGGCATTTTTGCTACATATAAAGCAAATATGCATTCATTTGTTCTGTGGCTAGTTATAATCAAATTTATTAAAAATCAGTCCTAAAAGTTTGCATCACATGTAATACCTACCAACCATATACTGAAGTATACTTATTTACGACATATTCCTCAGATTAGCTTTCAAGATGCTCCTCGAAAGAAGAGCATAAAGTGTTAAATGTAACAAACAATATAAAAATTAATATAAGTCATTTAGTAATTTTCATAATTATTGTAAATAAAAATTATTTACGTTATCGTTAGAACCACAAAAGTATAAATTTCTCGTGATCACGGCAGTTGCAATTCGGCCGAAACGTTGGAATATACTAAGGTATATTTATTACAATTACAGGGAAATGAGATCATTTAATATTTAAAACGCATAAATCTCTTTGAAACATTCAAGTATTGTTATTTTAAATAAGCACATTTTTTTTATGGTATAGTTCTAAAAGCTCCGAGAGATATCAACGACTACAATTTCGATCAACATATGGCGCAAAGGTGCCATTGCTATTTTTTTGTATTTTTCGATATCGTTTAGTGGTTACACAAATAAAAGCTAAAATTATTTATTAATACTGTTACATTTTTAACAATTTCAATAATTATTAAAACATAATCTAACTAAAATTGTTTGAGTAAATATTAAGTAATAAAGTGGAAAAAACTTATTTTTGCAGATGAACCCTCAAAAACTATTGACCAATAATAACCAATTCAGTATGAAGAACAATTTACAATTCAATAACGTTGTTAAGAACTTACTTAATTTTTGGCCTTTATTTTTATTCTTTATATTTAAATAAACATTAGTCATGTTTACTTTAATTATACTTTATGTAATAGTCGTGTTAAAGTAAGCTAAATTCAGCTATTCAAGGCGCTGAAATATTCTCGCCCCCTTCACTTCCATTTCCAGACTTTGCGAGGTCTAAATCCACGCTTAAACCTTTTCTGCCAACTTGACCCACTTCGTAGTGGTCCAAGTCAAGAGCTAATAGTTCACCTACATTTAAAATTTTAACAGTTATGACTTTCATTTAAGTATTCAATTTTATATGAATTTAATATTAATTTAATTTTTTTTTTTTAATTTTTTTATTTCTAAATATATAAGTATAGAAAACAAAATCTTTGTTTTATTCCTAGAATTAAAATGAATATTTGTTTTATTAACATTTATTTAGATACCTCTTCTAGCCATTTTGATACTTTATCTCTTAATCCACATTAAAATAAAAAAAAGTGATTTTGACCTCCGATATTTAAATAAAAAAGCCGACTCCGTGATTTATACCGTTCGTCGTTTCACTTTTTTTTGTAACATTTGCCGTGATTTAGAAATTATTTTAGGTATATTCGTTGTACCACATTCGTAATCCCTAAATGAACACTACCGACGTTTGTGTTTAAAATTTATTTTATTTATTAGTTTTAACAGTTTTTATTTGATAATAATAGATTTATTTAATCTAGTTTTAAAAAATGATCCAGGGACATCACGGTCGAGTTCAAAGGCGATTTCGTAGATCATATGGACTAGAGTAAATGTTTTTGTATTTGTATAACATATATTAGGTTATCTCATAAATTCACCTCTCACATCAATTTCTCAAAGATGATGATAAAAGTATGGAGAATTGTATAAAAAAGTTGTAATCGAAAAAGTTTTATAAAAACGCTGTCACTTATAATTTGAACTCTTAAAGTGCCCACTTCCAAAACTTTTCTAACGTTGACTCTATATAACTTTGCTTTTAGTTTCAATTCAGTGGTAGGCTGTACTGCATACAAATAACAAAAAAAATGTTAAACTCATTTAATTGTAAACGACTATTGTCATTTTTTACCAAATTTTTTTATATTAAATCCACCAAAATGAAGATTAAAGCACATTATATTAGATTTAAATATGATGTAGTTGTATTTTGCAACATTTTATTTTACCTATTTATACATTGTTTATGTTTCTTCAAAATTGTTAAATAAGTATTTAATCCGAACCGAAAAATGTAATATCTACTTTTATCTTTTTTTCATCCATCTCCTTTATCTTTTATTGTTTAATTTTTTTTTTATTAAGATTTCTGTGATCCATAATTAACTATTATATATAATTATCCGGCGTTATTTTGTGACGTGAACTAAATTCACGACGCGTTTCCATGTTCCGAGTTCATCTATAAGGGCCCCGGATGGGCTTGAAACTAGTCGAGCAAATTTGTAAGAAATTAATGCGAGTATAGCCGGCGGAATATTTATTATATATAATATATATATATATATATATATATTAAATATCAATAACAATGCTGCTTTAAGCCTAGCTTATAAAAGTGATACGGGAAATCAATTTTTATAGTTTAGTCATATCAATATTTATCTTTAAAAAAATCAAAAACTTGTTCTTATTACAATTTTAAGATATTTACCACCAAGAGCGGGAAGTGGTACGTTGTTGCAATAGCTACAAGTCATTGAGCATATAAGTATTATAATTTTTTAATTTTCATTATTGTGTTTACAAGAAAGATGTTATATTTTATGACAAATGTTTTTTAATCGTATTTTCTGTATTATAAATTATTGTTTTTGTTAAGTATAAAATCTGTCAAAATGTATCTTTAACATCGTCAATGTAAAAGAAATCTGTATATAAAATGTGGTTTTATTTCTTTGAAACAATTAAACCCTATATTTAAGCTTGTCACAAGCCAGCGCAAGTCAATGTGTATCGGAGCAGAGAAATGTCATACGATGCAAAGACGCGTACACATAAAATGAAATATTTTTTCAATTACCTGTAATTTTACATTAAAATAATTAAATAAATATTATAAATATCTTACTATTCTACAAAATTTTCCTGAAACTAAAAATTTTGGACCAAAATATACTATAAACAATTTTATGTTTGACATATATAATATACATTACATAATTCTGTGAAGTTTTTTGGATACAAATAAAATATGCATAAATATTATAATTTCATACATTCACATTTGAAATGTTTCAATATGAATATGACTTTAGGTTCAGCTTGGCTTCAAAGCTAAGATAACTTGACAAGAGTCTAGGATTTTAAGGATTTGGCTTCTCTTCACGGATTACATTCTAGACTGCGTTTATTCTATTTGAAAATAATTGAAACGAAGAAATAAATAAAAGGTTTGAGAGTTATTTATTTCACAGAAGTAGTTGTATTTCGATATAAAAATATTTATAAGGAGTTAAAGTTAATACTATTTAAGAGTTATTTACGAGTAAGTGGTAATATTCGAAACTAACATCAGATTTTTTAAAAATAATTTCACTAATACTTAGTCTTTAGTATGTAGCCGAGACAGGTATTATTGTTTTTTTTTTCACATTACCTTCAATTAGTACTATTTTGAAACGGTTACATTTTTACCTTAATTTTAACTATGCGATTCGAGTGCTTTGAAACAATCGTCTTCAGTAAGTCAGTTTATAGTCGGTAAGTATATTATTTTAATTCAAAGTATTTTTGAAGGATACCAAAATTTGCAAAAAGGTGACTGAAACGATAGCGCTAATGCAATTCTTCCTGTAGTGCAAGCAGGAGGCCTCGCGGGAAAATATACTATATTCAAAGTGCCTTAATTATACAATAATAATGATTAGATCCATATTTGAATTCATTCTATACTACTCCAATGAATACATACGAGTAGGTTACTAATTCATCAAGTAAGCAATATGTTTACAAAGTAAATAGGTGTAGACAAAGCCACACAAGAAAGTTAGTCTAGAAAGTGAACATAATAAATTTTCATTTAATTTATAAGTTTCATGTATGAAGCTAATGTAACAATGTTGAAACATGTTATGTTCAAAGCAATAAATCATTATACACTATGCAGTACTAACCACACATTACAACCCATGATCTAATTTAAACTTTAATATAAAATGTTAAGGTTCAAATTTACCCCTTATAAGGTACTTTTTTTGAAAATTAATTGCATCAATTTGCAAATTATATTATAGTTGAAAATAAAATGCATGCCTTCGTGATATTGCAAATTTATTAATGTTTGTTTTATTAAAGAATATTGTAACAGTGTTTTATTAAAAAAAGATTTATACGGTTATAAATAAAGCTTAGAATATACTTTAGTAATTAAGTTTATAAGGTACTAAACATACATAATAAATGTTAGAAATCGTAAAAAGTTTAAAAACAAACGGATCATCTCAGTAACCCGTGGGGATGAAACTTCGCGACATTCAAGGTTTCGAAACACTGACAATATTGAAGGTACTCTTGGGCTTTGTCTTGTTATGGCAGTCTCGTTATGAATATTTAGATTGGACCCAAAGCTAAGAATAAATTAAATATCATGTCTTTCTCTTTTTAGCCATAATTATCACGATTAGATTAGAAAATTAAATTATTGTAGTGTGTGTGTAAAAGATCCAGTTTGATATAAAATAATATTAATTTTTTGATATATTTTTTTTATTAGAAATATAACATTTATTACATGATATATTATATATAGTAGCATTTAATCTCACAACATTTTCTTGAATAGGAGAAGTTACGTAAGATATTGACACATGACGACAAATGTATCAGCATTTGTCAGAGGTGACTTTTACAAGTTATTGTGAGGGGAAAAAGATTTCAACATATTCTTTAATAATTTGAACATTATTTGCGTTATTACTTTTTTGACGATGAATATTAAGAACACCAAGATACATACAAAAATATAAGAAGGTATATATAACATTATTTATTATTAAATTTTTTAAGTTAGATTTAAAAATAATACACTTTTTACCAATAAAAACTCATAACCTATTTTTTTTGTATATGGTTTTACTATGTTAATATTATAAGTAAAGTGGATTGCACTTAGTAAGTTATAGTAAAAACCACTGCAGATGTTTTAAAAATTCATTCTCCTTTGAAAGATATATTTTCGAATGTCTGGGTTATATAACACACTTCATCTTTACAACCAGTATTATGAAAACTGTTTTCTAGAAAAAAAT
The DNA here is from genome assembly GCA_959347395.1 of Mechanitis mazaeus. NCBI lineage: Eukaryota > Metazoa > Arthropoda > Insecta > Lepidoptera > Nymphalidae > Mechanitis > Mechanitis mazaeus. The sequence goes on from OY365743.1 coordinate 16,782,359, forward strand.
ATCAAAAACTAATAACGCAGTTTCTTTCAGTATATCTATCAAAGTGAACAGTATAAAATAATAATATAAATTACAATTTAAAAAGACATGTTTACAGCATACCATAAAATAAGCTGTATCATATTTTTCAAACATTTTTATTCATAAGCTAAGTTTGTTGGGGAACTCTGAAAATCTTAGCCAACTCAACGACCTAATTTTTTTTTCTTTTTTAATACTGTCGCGAACAACGATTCTGTCTGCGTCAAGGGATTAATTACGGTTTTTGCTGTATACCAAGCAGTTGTAGACTAAAGTCAATTATCTTGGCGTACACTTCAGTTTCAACTTTTCTTTAAAACTTTGGTGCCATTATTTAATTCAGAAGTAAATTCGTAAGTGGCTTTTAATTTCAACAAAATCTTTATGACTATACAAAAATATATACATTAAAAAATATCATGTGTTCTCAGATTATTTATTAAGTTTTAATAAATCAAAAATTACAATATACTTCCTCAATTATGTTGAATATTTTTATTATGCATTCTCTATTTAAATGGCAATTAATATATTTTAAATATTTAAGTAACTATTAGTTTATGTAATTATATTAATAAAACTATTCAAAAAGTTTCCGATAATATAAAGGTTTGGCATAAATTTGTGTAAATTTTGCATGTTTGTTTAGGACTGCGTGAGTTGTAGTGCTTTTAGATTAGTTTATTGACAAAAGGTGTGTTAGTGTTTAGTTTGTATAGGGAAATATTTGTTTTATTACAGTTAAGTAGATGCAAAAATATTTTTTTTAGACGAAATTAAAAGTTAAAATTATATCTTTAAATTTTATAATTTATAAATTTTAAAAAGACTTGTTCTGTCTGACTGTTTAATTTTTCTAAACCTATAATATTGTTTTATGATATTATAAATTGCTTATATGCTTCAAAGACATAATTTTGAAAATTCGAAGTTTATTTGTGTTTTCTTTTTCGATTTTATCCCAGACACGAAATCTCAACTAAATGCTGCTAGAAAATATGAAGTTAGAAAACTAACCCGGTCTTATCTGGATGGGGAAGCGTAACACTGACCTTGGAGTAGGTTGCGCAGACCCGTTTATCAGTATACCAAAACCAGTTATTTAAAAAAACTTATAAATTCATAAGAATCTTATCTTAATGTTGTCTAAGATTTACACGAGTACTACACATTTCAATAAAACTATTTTTCGGATATAACTCGCGTTTATTATTACATTTTTATATTTAATCCGACGTTTCGAATGCTTTGCAGCTAACGTGTTCGCGGTAAGACGAGATGATGGTGTCTGTCAGAAAGTCAGTTTATTTGTCACCTACCTCCAACGGTTCCTGAATTTACGGGCATAGAGTTCTATCGAACACCTGGGATCCTATCAAGAAAAATATTAAATCCCATGTCCTTGAACATACTGCCAAGCCCATAGACACAGTTAGTGCGTTTTGTGTGCATCCTGAACTCTATGCCCGTAAACTCAGGAACCGGTGGAGGTAGGTGATAAATAAACTGACTGACTGACAGACACCATCATCTCGTCTTACCGCGAACACGTTTGCTGCAAAGCATCCGAAACATCGGGTTAAATTTAAAAATGTAATAATAAACGCGAGTTATATCCGAAAAATAGTTTTATTGAAATCTTATCTTAAGTTACAATGTTAAGTATATTTCGATTCCAAACTAATTCACATTGAAAATGTATGTAGAGACTAGATGCATGTGCTATGCGTCCTTATTAATAAAAAAAAAAACAATTAAATTAAAACTATTTACAGAATCATCTAAAAAAATTATAAAACGCATTGCCTGAATGTCATATGTGGCGATCTATCAAAAACAAATCAAGTTTAAAAATGTAAGGTTGAAAATATTTTAAATACACACAATGAAACAAAAAAATATGATAAAATATCAATAGATGCTATTGTAATGAGGAAAAATTAATAAACACAAATGGGTCTTACAAGTAGTAAGGAATTGATGCGTCGAAAAATTGATGAAGCTACCAGCAATTCAAGGTATAATATAATGGATATGATGTATATGAATAATTTGATTAGAAAAATTACTAGTTTTAATAATTACTACATAAGTTAATTATATAAAAGATAATATTGCAATTATCATAATAGTAATTAATACGTAAGATCATATTTTGAATGATAAGAATAAAGTAAGAAAAACATTAAGACAAACCTTATTTTATTTCAGTTTGTCCAATCTTCGTTATATAATAAATACAGATAAATCAAAATGGAAAGTCTTTAGAAAGAAAGAGTAAGTGACAATTTTTTTACAACCAAATTAGATATAAATAAATCAAATGAAAATGAATATTATTAATAAAAGAGTCATGTCATGACTATAGATAAATAATATCAGCACATAAATCCTAAAAATCATCTAATCAGCGATTTTTCCTCCCGAAATGATTGACACATGTGAAGATTTTGTTATCACAATAAATATGCTAATGAGATGGGAAAGCTTTTTAAAAGTAAATAAAATCTGATTAGTAGTTTAACAGTTTAACGAATGAAATTTTTTTTAACAGTTTAACGAATGAAACAGTTTAACGAATGAAATCTATATATATATATATAAGTAAATTTTAGTAGCAGTAAAGTCGTAATTGTTCCCTTACAGTATACCCGCTATCCCAGCCTATCCTGCTACAATAAGGCCAGTGAAAGGATGTCCATGTGGGAACAATGGAATTTGTAAACAAAAAATTACACCCCGAGGAGTCACCATACATTATCCACAAAAGTGAGTATTATATTATAATTAAAAATGACACCTTTGTGTTAAAGAACACCTTTTAAGTGTTATTTTATTGAAAAAAGACGTTGATTTTGTTAATTGTTTCCCTCTGAAATTGTTTTGATAGACTAAAGAATCGTTTCGCAGTCGCAATATAATTTCACATTTATCGATACCGGGAAAAAATAAAATTTTCTATATATGCCATATTGTTAAAAAAGAATTGCCATTTTTCGAAATAGGAAAAAAAATGTAAATAATTACAAAGAATTTTTTTTGTGTAACAGAAAGAAAAAATTTGGAAAATTCACCGGAAGCAGAAATTACTTACCACCGAAAGCAAGAACTGTTATTAATAATAAGTAAGTTGATTGTTTTCAATAATATTATATTACAGCTATGATTTATTTATACGTGTTTTTTCTTCGCAAAAGATTCAATAGTATTCGGGACTTACGGAAAAAAATCAAAAAGACAGTGAGAAAGGAAGTATCTTTGCCATTCCCTTTCTTTTTTTCGTAAGGTAAGCTATAAAAGATCTTTTTATCAGTATTACTAAATTTACGGACATTATTATGATACAGTTAACATTAAATTCAATAAAGTTCTAATAAATACACACAAAAAATACAATGATAAATTTTATTAATGGATGGATAATATTTATATGTTAAATATATAATAAAAAGGTTTTCGACATGGGCATTTATCAAATCTTTTACTTCTTGAGGAGTTCTACAGTTCTGCAAAATAAACTAAAATAGTTGTCATGAATCTAGTATACGATATTATAGTAATTATAGTATATATTTTTATCGGGCTGAAAACGGAATTAATTCCTTCTTAATTCATTAGTTCTAAAAAAAAAATCGAATATTTATAACATTACAATACATTACACGTGGATTATATAAAATGCTGTCAATTACTACGTTTAATAAGCAGTTATCATAACATAAAACTAAGTTTGATACTCCTCCTTAGTAGATACAATGAAATTCGAAGTGGTTATGATATAGGGAACCCTTAAAAAATAGCACTAGATATAACTATATAACAATCTTAATAATATCATTAAACTATTTCTTTTGTTTCAGCGTACGACCCATCCCCAAAGTAAAGGTGATCCGGCAGAGGAAGTTTCCTACTTGGCGATTAGACAAGATTTATTGTAGGTAACTCATGTAAAATTTTATGTTGTCTTATTTAGGATTCTTAAAGTTGAATTATATAAAGTTTAAAATATATTTCGTTAATCCATCGTTTTAAATAAAATAAAAAAAAATGTTATTCTGTTTGAATAATAAAAACATTTACTCTAAAATATAACCCGTGTCCTGTGATCTTGAATATAGTACCGACAAATTTGTCAACTCAACTATAACATCGCTAATCGCTCTGATACATTCAGAATTCGTAGTAAAAGACATTTTTTTTTATATAAAAATTCTTTATATATTTATGTTCGGAAAATTCAAAAAGTATAAATATGTATTTTTTTAGACACCCTAACATTTCTGTAACAGCGTTTTGTAATAATACAATTTATCGAAATTCCCAAGAGATCTAGAGAGATCTCTTACACATGTAGAGACATGTGTTGTCGTAGTATATTCATAGCATAGCATCCTGTGTCATATATTAGTATAAGATATTTAAATCTTACCAATTCAAAAACCATAAGGACTAAAGTATTTTTAATATATTTTTATTATTATTATTATTTTTTAATACACGCACATCTATTATCAAAACATCGAAAAATGACATATAGAGTTTATTAACTTCATAATTATTACACTCTAATTTCAAAATGTCCACTATGAGATCTGAAGTGGTTCATGGAAATTTAAATGTAATTGAAATGCAGTCGCATAAAGGCTATGAGTATATAACAAACAAGTTACCCTAAAAATGAAATGCTTTACGTAATATATATTTTAAATATTACCTATTTACCATCTTCGATCTTAACTTAGCTAAGTTCACTAGTCTAAGAGCTAACCCTAATACATTTAAGAGTAACGAAGAAGAACCCTAACCCTAACCCTAATACATTTAAGACTAAGAAGTGGTAAATAAAACTAGTTTATAATATAAAAAAAAATCTTAATCAGAAAACAACCAATGTAATGTATAATAAATATACAAAAAAATAATAATTTGCGAGGGTCTTATATTTATGCAGAGAGAACTTAGTTTAAATTTGACATTAAGACTTAATATGTTTATTTTTATTTTTATTGTACACCACAGAATAACAAAAATCTCATCGTCTAAATGTACTCAAGCCTTGGCTTAAATTGTAAATTAAAGTATATCGGTAAGTGGACTGAAATTATAAACATTATTAACTGTACAGGCAATTAATTATACATAATAAATATGAAGTGATAAATTTCTATAAAAACTTAAATAGATAATTTATGTTTTATTATGATTATACATAAATGTGATATGATTATACATAAGTCGTCTCAGTATTGTTCTGATGAATCATTCACAAAGTTCTTAATTTTGCAAAGATTAAGATTTTATAATTAAATAAAAAAATAAAAAAAGAGAAAATGAGAAAATGAGCGTTCAATTATATTCTTGCATTGTTTGTAAAGATTTATTTATTCCTTAAAATAAATCTTTACAAACAATGCAAAAAATGCGTTTTTGTAATAATATGAACGAAATATTTTAAAATATACAATTATTCAAATACCATAAAATATTTTTAAAATGAGTTATCAACTTATGATTTATAATCAGAACTATGAAAACTTATACTATTTTCTAATAAACTGAATAAAAATTATAATTATTTTCGAAAAAATTACCGTTTAAATAAAAGAGCAATGACCACTCAGCTTTTGATTTAAGATGATATAATAAAACAAGTTTGTGTTTGTTCAGCAAGAGATTTGATTTTTAATCTCTAAAACGAAAGATTCATATTTTTTTCTACGATCCCCCCGAAACGACTTATCAAACGAAATAAGTAAGGAGTAGAAAAAATATATATTAATATTTGATGATCTAATAAAAATTATTTATTCAGAAGTTTTCTAAAATAAGAAAGATAATATTGAATTTGAAGTGTTCAAATACAAAGCAATTTACCACATAATCTAGAACAAAGATAAAAGTCGCATATTGGTTCATATTGACAAGGGTGTGGAAATAATAGTAAATGATTTATAGTGACAGACTCTCGTCTCACGCCATATATGTTGTTGTCACTTTTTTCGTAGTATATTTTGAGGGAAAATGTTTACTATATGAACAGATTTATTGAAATAATCAGAATCGGATGATGTTGATTTCGTTATTTTTTTTATGAGATTGACTAAAAAAATTATATGGATGAAAAATAATAGATTTTGTGCCGGTGTTTTGAAAACTAGAAGTTGCCGCAACAAAAAGGTCAATGACTTTCATTACTGCTGGAAAGTATAAGGGCACGATTACAAGACTTAAGGCTGTGTAAAAATTTAGACCGTCTATCTGATGATAAGAGAAAATAATAGCAACATAAATGGAGTAGCAAGAGTGAAAGGTTCTCCCTCTTAAAGTAAGGTAAAAAGAGGCAGGCATGGAAAGTTTAGAACTTCGGTTTTCTCCTTCGCTACACAAAACTTTAATAAACACTGATCTTTTGTCTACATATGGAATCAACAGCAAGTTCAAAGATTACAAATACACCATCATATCATTTATGAAATTGCCTGCACTTTATAACACTAAATAACAATATATAAGTTCAAAATGGTATAAAGGTTTGCTAGATTAGATTTAAAAAAAAAATCACATTTTTAGTATTGTATCAGTATAGAACAAGCTTAATTTTAAACGGTGAAAGTGAACGAAATCCGATACAGTTTATTTGTAAAGTAATTAAAAGTTCCTCATTAGAAGTGTGGAATGTACAAACTTATTTGTTTTCGATCAACCCAAAGTGCTTCAAGTTTAATTACTTTCAAGCTAAAGTTAACTTCTTGTTTTGAAGATGTTAATGGGTATTATAATGCCACTTTTTTAACATACTTAATAAATTAAAAAAAAAATATATATATTATTAAAAAAATACAGGTTATAGTTGTGGTAGTTACCTATACCCAGTAATTTAAAATGTAGATAAAATATATTAATAATCTATACCTTTATTTATAATATTATTATCGACACTTAAATGGCAAGAGAAATTACAAACAAACAAAAGAAAAAATAAAAGTTAAAAAAAACATTAGTACTGTACAAGTCACCAACCTATCAAGCTGGAAGTTATAGGTGCTAAAACATATATTGATTTTAATATTTTTTTGGTTTACTGAAGGCATATATTGTTAGGTTTTAAAGTCTATTAAATTAATCTATCTTGTTTTTTTTTAGCACAATTCGGTGATCTTCAAATTCCTGACATGTTTCCAAATAATCGATATTCCACTTACATGATTCCAAGCACGGAATGTACAATTGTTACATACTATAACCTCCTTACGAACATAAAAAAAAAAAATGTGCTCTGGGCTTATCATTAATTAAACTCGCATTTGGAGTCTTGATGTTTACCATTTGGAGACCCAAATGCGAGAAGAATCATTGGGTATTGTGATCACTGTTTCACAAACATCAAAACTTTTATTTTTTTTTAAGAACTTCTAAACCCATCGCAATCAATTCAATATATATGTCTAAAGTTTTGTATCAATTATTCTTAATTAGCAATGGATTATCAGCGATTTGTAAAGTTTCTATTGACCATATATACATTGAATTTTTATATCAGCTTTACATTTCTTAACATTTTGCATGTGACCAGAGATACACTTTTAGCAATGGTTCCTCGTATTTTTTTTTTCAAAAAATCCTTAATGGTACATGTTTGTAGATGGTCTTAGATCTATTAATGGGGCTACTCCCATAATATTAAAGCTATAGTCTGTGCTTAATTTTACAAAAGAATAACATATATTGTGGCTACATTACTGGATAATTTTTTATTTATTTTAGATTATAGGATTTTTTTAAAATAATTCTCTAAAAATAATGGATAATACACTGTATATTATATTAAACAACCTATCAAAAGCTTTTTTATATGTATTGCAATATTGTTTTTAATAAATTTATACAAACAATTGATTAAACATTTTATAACTAAATTAATTAACAATAATTCTAAAATGTTGTGTTATTTTACAATGTTTTATTTAGCTATGAAAACCTTTTAGCAGGATTAAATTTAATACCAATAGATTTTTGTTAAAACTTTTGAAGAGAAGAAAGGATTTCCATGAAACAATCAACTATCATAATAATCAGTTAAATCAACGCTATAAAAAAATACTGAAAATTGGTATCTATAAGTGCAATTACATTTGTAACTATAAGCTAAGAGTTACATAACGTGCTCTCTGAGGTTCGGTGGGGATGAATATGCCAATATTTTTAGCCAAACCATCCATCATTCATGATACAGTATCAATGTTTAGCCAGTAACATAATACTATGGCTGAAATACTAATATCCTTTAAGTACCATAAGATATTACATCATCAGATATTACAATAAAAATTAAAACCATTCCACTTTAAAACGAACATTATTTATTTATATTTTTCACAAAAAAATCGTGTGTCGACATAAGTATGACTTCTCAATTATTTGTTATAAAGTTGCAATCGAAGCCATCTTTAATTTTTAAAATATAATTTACCTACCAGCTGTTCTCCGCGAATGTTCTTTAAATCTTAAGAGGATATAAACTAATTTACTACTAGTATTGTACTTTTTTTGTTTTTTTTTAATTTAAGGTCATCTATCTTAATCAAAGTTTTAAAAGCGAAGCGATTAACTACTTATAATTTAGTAATATGAAACTGTATTATTTTTATTATAGTCATCACGATATCCTAAAAGGTAAAGGCAACGAGAACTCATAATAATGCTCGTTTATCAAACCAAAAAGTAATAACCAAAGATAATTGATTATAAGAAACGTTATGAAAATGACAGTGTACCACAATTGACAATTCTGCGACGCCTGTGTGAGTCTTCGTTATTGTCACCTGCACGATGATTGATACGCCGCCTACGAGATGAGGTAGGGCGCAAGTTACAAAAACACATTGTTGGATTTTTATATAATAAATATAACATTACTAGTTCTATTACTAGCTAAGCAGCTGCGTAGGTTCTATTCCGGTCCGTCTATTCTATCCAAAACTCAAAATATCAAAAATTCTTAAATGCCCTACTTCTATATAAAACTTTCTTATGTAATGATTTTTGTAAAATTTCGCCTCTCTTCGTAATGAATGTACGATATAAAAACACCTATAAAATATATCAAAGGAGGTGTATTTGTACCTCCAGAAATTTAGTATTATAAAAAATAAAATTAGTTATTTAAGTATAGTATCAAAGTAAGCTCTCCCGACAATTTTGTTAGTCAAATGATGACTAAATTCATTTAAATTTGAAAAGATATACATATTTAAATAAATCCTTGCTTAAACTTGCTAACAACTGATATAATTTTGCTACAGTTTAATCAGTTTGTTTATTTCTAAAATAAACGACACAATCGCTCTAAGCTTCTCACTTTATACTTTTATAATTCAACTCATATTTTTCGAGAAGACTAACAAGAAGATGAAAATTTGCATATGTTATTATAATAAAATGTATATTAAAAGCTTAAGATATTTGGCCTTTTAACCTTTTCAATCATTTGTATACATACTTAATTATACATGTTGCAGATAGCAATATTATTTTAATTAAAGTTCATCATTTGTTTCCTCAGTAGCAGAGTAAATGTTTTAACGTCAGCTGTTTTGTAATCGTGGCAACTTGGATAGAGCTGTTTTCATAAATATGGATACGCCAAGGATTATACTACTCTGAGATAGGCCGACGATCACTTCTTTCGGAGGCGCGGACCTGATCATTTCGTTTGATTGGCGTGGTTGGTGAGTGCGTATTAAAGAGGTGAGATTGGGGTTATATGCAGATTGGAAAGGAAGTATGACAGCGTCAATGTTGTTGTTTTGAGACACTGAAAATGTGGGCTCCATACAACCGAGTCTATTTGATGACAGCCATATTGCTCCATCATCGCTATCTCAGATATATATTAAATCATAGCTAAAACATCAAACGTTGTTTTGCCTTATAAAAGAGTAAAAAATTATTTAAGTACTTACAGAACTTTAAAAAAAAGGGGTTTAAAAATTGTATTAAATATTTAAAAAAATATCTATTTTAGTCATTAAAAAATAAATACCAAATTATTGTCCAAAAAATTATTACTTATTAAATAATTTACGTCCCCTTCTCAACCTACTAAATATAACAACAAAATT